>OY728130.1:420555100-425555100 GCA_963277665.1 Viscum album
AAAATGTTGTGTTTATCCAAATTTCTCCCCCTTTTGTGATATCAAAAATAATGATAGAATATGAAATAGAACACAAATTAATGTAGCATTGAAAATAAGTAAAGAATATTATTAACTGTTTATCAATAATTAAATCTAGAGTACTGGAATATCAAAATAAAAATATTAAAACAAATAGAAAGAAAGAAACATATTTTCATTAAAAGTCAAAAATAAATACAATGAAGATAAACACATCAATCAAGGTTTTTTGTAGTGAACAGGTTGGGTTTATCTTCTCTGGACTGTAGACTTGATTTCAGTTAACTGTTCTCTCAACCTTTTCATCAATCCATCACCAAGCTGAAAAATAATATTCATGGCCTCTTGAGTCATATAAATATCTTCAATGATATTGACTCTGAAAAACTCATGAAGTCTTTCTTCTTTCTCCATAAACAAAGACAGCTTCTCTTTGAATTTTTCTAAGACAGAGAAAATTCCTGGCTCACTGGATGTTAACTGATCAACTAAGAATTTCTGATTATCTAAGAGAACAGATAATGGAGCATTGTTGCACTGAAGATTTTTCAACTTGTCATTCATTTTTCTCATTGCAGCTGTGATATCTTGAAATCTTTTGATTAAATCAGGTGAAGTACCTGATCTACTATTACTATTATTTCTAACTTAGGAAAATTGTGTCTCTAGAAACAACTTAAGATATGAGAAATATGACTTCATAACCATTTCAAATTTCAATTTGGCAACAACATTTAGCAGATACTCTTTAAAAATTTCAACTTCTTGTCTTGAAATAGTACTATCCTTAAGCTTGTGAAATTTTAAATGTTTGGATGCTAAGGTGTTTCTCAGAGAATCATTATCACATTTCAGTTGAGATAACTTTTTGTACAATTTTTCAACTTCCCTATTCCTTGAATCAGAAGCACCATGTTCTTGATTCTCATTCTCAGGCTCTGTGTGATATAGCAGTACTAAAGGTAATGATTCAGTATCAGATTTTTCTTTCTCCTTGTACTGAGTAGGTTGGTCCACAAATTTTTCCTCAGAGACCTTTCCAGACTCTTCCATATAAAAATCCTCTTGAAGAACTTTTGTGTGAGCTTCAGAAGCATGCTCATCACGAACATCTGCAATTTGTTCATTTAATAGAATATATAAAATAATATCCTCTAGAGTTTCCTGAGGTCTGGCCACATCCTCACCAGGCTCTGCCTCCTTTTCTTGTTAAAGTACAACAGCAACATCATCTATATCCTGTTTTTTTTATCTTTCAACTACAATCCTTTCATGATCAGGATCTGTAACAGTGACATTCTATTCTTGAGGTTGTTCAAAAACCTTTTCTCTAACAAATCTGTAACAGAGTAAATCTCTTTTAGTTAAATCAGGGGAAGTAATTTCCTCAGTCACAGGTCTTTTCCTTTGAGTTTTAAGTCCCTCGTGACTTCTTTCTTCCTCAGTTTCTTCTACTTCAAATCTGATCCTCCTTTCCATAGTGCTGACTCTTGATTCAGCTTGCCCCTCCTTGGACTTTGCAGATTAATCTTGAGCACTCTTTGATTCATCATCTGATCCTACTGGAAAAAGTTTTCCTTTGATAGTACTCCAGAAATAGCCAATCTTTCTTAAAGTTCTATCATTAAACACATTACTGTGATGACAGTGTACTCTGGCATCCACCAGTCTCACCATGTCCTTCTTAAGAAAAATATTGGAAATAAATTGACCAAAAGGATAAAAGTTCATTCGGGAATCACTCTGACAACAATATCTTAGGAATCTAACCATATACCTAGTAAAATTGATTTTGACATCACTAAGAAAAAGATACATTATATACATATCGGGATATAATATATTTTCCATCTCAGAAATCCTCGGTGCAATCCCTTTTTGCACAAATGTGACCAAAATTTTCTGATCATGCTCCAAATCCTTGAGGAAAATTTTCTTTACAGTCTTAATACCAAAGAGAAACGACATTATGTCCTCTGATTTATGCACAGAATCTCCAATATTTTTCAAATCGAAATGAAAAGATCCCTTATGAGGGCAGTTGAGAATCTGACCAATTTCTAGTGACGATATTGAGAAATCCCTATCCTCTATCTCAGCCATCATATTGTCCTCAGTATCCCCCATACTAAACTATACCAATTTGAAGAAGTATCTAAGTTCTACCTCATACATAAGTTCCTTATTTTCACTATTTAACGTCTATTCAAGGTTCTGAAATGACAGTGCTTGTTTCAACAGTAGATTTTTCTGAAATAGCCAGTCGAGATCGATTACCTTTCCCTGTAAAATTTTTCTTCCTTCAGAGCATTATCTCTTGGAATTGCTTGTCTCGGATTCACTGGCTCTTTTAGTCCTTACCGTCTCTATGAGAATCTTTGAAGGTTTTAAGGTTAGGTTTTCAGTGGTTCGAAGATTAGGGTTGACGAGCAGAGGTGTGATTTGCGGGTTTGAAAAGGTTTCGATAGAAATGAAATGGTTTAGAAGTAAAAAAAGGGTTCCTAACAACCTTGATTCCCATGTTTTTAATAATAATTACATATATTTAAAAATAAATAAAATATATTACTTGGGGAAAAGAAACATATTCTATTTGAAAAACAAAATAGATTAATTATTTTAAGCAGAATTAAAATAAAGAACTACTATAGTAAAATAAAATTTTATTTAAGATCAAATAAACCTAGCTCCCCCTTAATAAAATCAAACCTTGCAGTGGGAAGAGGTTTAGTAAAATAATCAGCTAATTCAATTTTATTACTTACAAATTCCAAAGATATATACTTTTTAAGAACATGATCTCTTAGAAAATGATGTCTGATATCAATATTCTTAGTTCTAGAATGATTAATAGGATTTTTTGAAATATTTATAGCACTAGTATTATCACATAAAATAGGCGTATTATTAAAATTTTGTCCAAAGTACATAAGAGTTTTTTTAATCCACAACACCTGTGCATAACAACTTCCAGCAGAAGCATACTCTTCCTTAGCTGTTGATAGGGAAATTGAATGTTGTTTCTTACTTGACTATGACACTAAAGATTTTCCTAATAAGTGAAAAGTTCTTGAAGTGCTTTTCTTATCTAATCTACAACTCCCAAAGTATGCATCTGAATATGAAATCAAATTAAAATCAGAAGTTTTGGGATAAAGAAGAGATTGAAAAATAATTCCTATTAAATATCTAAAAATTCTTTTAACAATAGTTAAATGAGATTCTTTAAGATTTGATTGAAATATTGCACAAAGACAAACTGAATACATTATATCTGGCCTGCTAGTAGTAAGATATAATAAACTACCAATCATACCTCTATATAACTTGTTGTCAACTGATTTTACAGTTTCATCCAAATCAAGTTTTATATTAGTACACATAAGATTTGTATATGTATTGCTATTTTCAAGTCCAAATTTCTTTAACAAATCAGTAATGTATTTTCTTTGATTCAAAACATTTCTAAAATATTTTTGATAAATTTAAAGTCCTAAAAAGAAATTTAGTTATCCCATCATACTCATTTCAAATTCATTTTTCATTAAATTTTAAAACTCATGACAAAGGGTTTTATTAGTTGATCCAAAAATTACATCATCAACATAAATTTGAACCAACAAAATATTAGAATTCACAGTTTTCTTAAACAGTGTTGGATCTGCCATTCCAACAGTAAAATCATTTTTCAAAATAAAAGAGCTTAATATTTCATACCAAGATCTAGGTTCTTGTTTAAGGCCATAGAGAGCTTTAGTAAGTTTAAAAACAGAATCTGGTTTTTGAGAATTTTCAAAACCAGGAGGTTGCTCAACATAAACTTCCTCCATTAAATAACCATTTAAAAAGTCAGACTTAACATTCACCTGAAATAATTTAAAGTTCATATGAGATGTATAGGCTAAAATGATTCTAATGGATTCTAGTCTAGATACAGGTGCAAAGGTCTCATCATAATCTATAACTTCTTCCTAATTATATCCTTTGGCTACAAGTCTATCTTTATTTCTAGTTATTATTCCTTGATCATATTGCTTATTTCTAAAGACCCATTTGGTTCGAATCACTGGATAGTGTTGTGGTCTTTCAACTAATTCCCATACTTCATTTCTTTTGAACTGGTTTAATTCTTCTTGCATTGCTATCATCCAGCTTTCATCATCTAAATCTTCTTCTATAGTCTTGGGTTCTAATTGGGATAGAAAGGCGGAGAATTCTACAAGATTTCCTATATTTCTTCTAGTTTTTATTCATGTATCTAAGTCACCTTTTATAATTTCTAAAGGGAGAATATTTAGGGTTTTAGTCTGTCTAGGCAACACACTTATAGGTTCTTCAGTATCATGTTCTTCTAAACTGGACTGAATTTTATTTATATTTTTTCAAAATCATTTTTCAAGTTCTCAAGCCTCATGTTATCATTATAGTTAGATTCATCCATTTGATCCGTCCTTTTCTCAAAGGGATCAGATTCATCAAATTTCACATGAACTGATTCTTCAACAATCCTTGACTTCTTATTATAGATTCTATAAGCTTTGGAGGTAGCTGAATATCCTAAGAAAATTCCTTCATCGTATTTTGGATCGAACTTACCAAGATTATCCTTGGTGTTTAAGATGTAAAATTTGTATCCAAAAACTTTAAAGTAGTTAACTTTAGGTTTTCTGTTATTCCAAATTTCATAGGGTGTCTTTTTCAAAAGTGGTCTAATTAAAACTTTATTCATTATATAGTAGTTTGTGCTTACATCTTCTGCCCAAAAGTAGGTAGGAAGGTTGTATTCATTTAGCATAGTCCTAGCCATTTCCTGAATAGTCTTATTTCTTCTTTCAACAATTCAATTTGGTTGAGGAGTTCTAGGTGTAGAGAAGGTGTGTTTAATACCCATATTTGATCAAAAGGAATTAAATTCCTGATTCTCAAATTCTCCACCATGATCACTTCTTAATGAAATTATTTTAAAACATTTTTCATTTTGAACATATTTACAAAAACATTCAAATAAAGTAAAAGTTTCATTTTTAAATTTCAAAAAGAAAATCCATGTAAATATAGAATAGTCATCAATGAAAACATATATATATAATTTACCAGCCAATCTTGCTACTCTTGAAGGTCCAAAAAAATCCATATGAATAAGTTCTAGAGGTTTAGATGTAGCAATTTTATTTACAGATTTGAAGGATGATTTGTGTTTCTTGCCAAGTTGACATGCATCATAGAATCTGTCACTTTCAAATTTGAGACTAGGAAAATCAGAAACTAAATGTTTCTTAGATAACTTATTTAAAACATATACATTACAATGTCCAAGTCTCCTATGCCAAATCCAGGATTCATTTATTTTACCAGTTAAGCAATTTACTTGTTGTTTAAACAAGGAATTTAAATCCAGGGTATACACATTATCAGTTCTTGGTGCTCTAAATTTAAGTAATTTATTTTTGAAAATAGAACAACAATTGTTAGAAAAATCAACAGCATAACCACCATCACATATTTGAGAGATACTTATCATATTGTGCTTCAATCCTTGTACATAAAGTACTTTATTAATTTAGATAGCTTCTGAATCTCCAACTATTCCAATACCAATGATTTTTCATTTGGCATTGTCACCAAAAGTGACAAGTCCACCATCTTTTTGAGTGAGTGTAGAGAAATTCAATGAGTTTCCACTCATATGTCTTGAGAAGCCACTGTCCATTTACCATATGTCCTTTTTGCTCTTGTGACCTACTCCCTGTAAAGACATTTACATAGATTTCTTTGGTACCCATATTTTGTTGGGTCCAGTAGTGTTAGCTAGCAAAGATCTAGGAATCCAGACTTGCTTTGTTTTTCTAATTTCACATGATTCAAATAGATCATTTGATACAAAATCTTTCTTAATGACACTTATTTGGGGTTGTCTTAAGAAATAGTTTTTAGAAATATAACCCCTTATTCCACAGTAATTACAATTTAGTCTTTTTACACTTAGAATAAAATAGTTTTTGTACATCTTGGGTTTTTCACCTTTACTGCCAATTCCAAATCTCTCTTTTTTAATGACATTTTTTCCAAGGATTTTATTTAAATTATTTTCTCCTTTAGTAAAAACAAGGGTTGTAGTTTTATAAGTTTCTACTTCAGTTTGCAGTGATTTTATCCTTGATTCATAATCTGTATTGTTAGAATTAATTGAATCAAATTTTTCAGTTAACTCATTATATTGTGTCAGCATTGTATCTCTTTCATCAGAAACAGCCTTATAAATATTCTTTAAAGACTTATGCTTCTTAAAAAGAGTCATATTTTTCTTCAAGCATATTGCAGTAGGCTACAAGTTCTTTATTAGAGTAATTAGAATCATAACTAGAATCAGAAGAGTAGTAAGATTGTACCTCATCTGTTTTTTCCATAAAACACATGTTGGTGTTCAGATTTGCTTCCACCTTCTCTAAGTATGATTGACATGTACTACTGGAGTCTTCAGATAAACTTCATGTAGCTTTCATGGCTTTCTTTTCATTATGCTCATAGTCATTTCTTTTGAAAAATTTCTTTCTTTTGTCTTCTTTTAACTGAGGACAGTTAGGTCTGATATGCCTCATTTTCTTGCATTCATAGCATCTGATTTCCTTGTCATCCTTTTTGAAGGATTTTCTGAAGCCCTTCTTCTTTCTATAGAATTTTGTGAATCTTCGGGCTAGATGATCCAATTCCATATCAAAATTAGTTAAATCAGAACTCTCTAACTTCTCTTTTACATTTTTCTTTATCTTTCTGTTTTTGCTCTGTGATGATTCTTTCAAGGCAGTATCATCTCTTTTGATAATTACTTTTGTTCATTAGCTTCATCTTTTATCTCATCTTCATACGTCATTAATGTTCCAATCAGTTCTCTCATGGTTAAATCTTTGACAGGTGTCTACTGTCTGATTGCTACAGAGATTCCATTCCATTTTGTAGGCAGTACTCTCAATACTTTTAAAGCTTGATCAGCTTTCTTAATGGGATCTCCCAAGGCAATTATGTTATTGAAAATCTCTGTCAATATTCTATTCATTTGAGTAATACTCTCACCTTCAACCATTCTGAATGTAAAAAATTTAAGCTTAGTAGTTTCATATCTCATTTCCCTGATATTGTTAGTTTATTCGTAAGCAACAGCAATAGTTTTCCACATTTCATATGTTATTAGACATTGAGATACTCTGTTAAACTCATCAGGTCATAGACCACATATAATTGCATTCATTTCCTTCGAGTTCATGTCATAATCTTCTTCAGTAGCTACACTCCATGTTTCAAGTTTTTCTGGTATTTCATATGGAGTCAGAATCTTAGAATAGACTCTATATCCAAGATTTTTTAGATAGATAATCATTCGTGACTTCCAGCATCCATAGTTTTCTCCATTGAAGTACGGTACTCTGACCATAGACATTCCCTCTCTTATATCAGTCATCTTGCTCTGTGTATAATCACTTTCAGCTCTTTAAAGCTTTATCAGAAAGCTAAACCTTTGATACCAATTGTTGGATCGGATTACACCAAATATACACAAGAGGGGGGTGAATTGTGTATTTTCAAAAATCTTTAATAGATTGTGTTCTACCTTTTAACTTTAATCAGATAAAATGATGCAGTGGAAATTTAAATAGCAGAAACACAATATTTATAGTGGTTCAGGGAACAGAAGGCCCCTAATCCACTCCACTAACGCTCTACTCCACAATCTTGGTTATTTTCACTATCTGGTCCTTGTTTCAACATACCAGTTCACAAATGAGTACAGGGAGTTGACACCTTTACAATCTAAGGAAAAAAAAATCCTTCTGGTTCAAACACGAACCTACTTAGCTTAGCATGAGAAGATGGTCACTCAAGAATAGAAAAGAAAGATTTTCGTATTCTGAAAATACTTTCCATATGTTCTTCACAATTTCAACAGCATGAAATTGATAGTAGATGGATCGTCACCTTCAGAAATAATAATCTTCACATAAGAGACATTCTGAGTCGATCCCTTTGTAGTAGATATAGAAATATAATTCAAAACTTCAGTAGTAGAAAATTCACAGTAGATCTTCATTGTAGAACAAGTGAATCTTCTATCATGATCCGTCCTTTTTAATAAACAGATCTTTGACGCTCTTTTTTAACCAGTAGATCGGTGTGTTTCAGTAGTCTCTGTTTTTCCTTTTTTCAGAATAATCAAAAAAATCACACACGATCAATAATTAATCGATGCAGTTTTAAAAATCCCATATAAATAAAATAACGATATGAAATTTTCCTTCAAAATTAGATCCACAAAATTCACCTTTTTACTCTCGATATTCAAACATTTGAATTTACAGAGTAGTCATAACTTCCCTGAAGACTCATCATAAAGATCTCCTTTTAATTTGATTATCAAATCTTTGATGAAACGGTTTTGAATCAGTCAAAATCGTAATTTAAAATATGCTTTAAATCTGGCTTGAAATCCGCCTAATAATCAGCGTATTGACCATTGCATAAAAATATCGACTTTAAATTCTCTGACGCCAAATGTAAGGTTAGGTTAAACTGTATACATCCTTTGAACGTAAGGTTGATGACGTAGCCTTCAAACGTAAGGTTCCCAATGTAAGGTTGATTCCAAATGTAGGGTTGGTCATCCAAACTTTTCTCTTCAACTTTCAAACATACGGTAAAAGATCCATACTTTTACTTGATCCATAATTTTCTAAGAACGTATGGTTGTTTACAAAAGTAAGGTTGATGAACTATACTTTTGAGAAACAAATTTAACATTTAATATTTACATATGGTTCTCCTCCCATACTTTTCTGATAACCCAAACGTAGGGTTCCTTCCTAACGTAGGGTTCTTCTTCCATACTTTGCCGACAACATATGGTTGTTTAACCATACTTTTTCCTTATCTCAAAAAGTATACACGGTTTTTATCCTTACGCTATGTTTATCCACACAGGGTATGAACAGTGTTTCCAGAACATGCTCAAGCAGATTCTGAATAAGTAGCACATGAACAGTGTTTCCAGAACACGCTAAATACAGATACTTTAGTAATAAATTCCCGTAATTTCAAGAGTAAAAGAAAATAATAAATTCCTATAAAATGCTTAACAAATAAAATCATTAGAAAATAATTAAGGGTATTTGTGAGCATCAAAATTATCATAAAGAGATAGAGTAATAATATAAACTCCCCATTTAAATAACAATATTATGTATTGTTGAAAACAACACTTTCTCAATAGTTCCATCTTTTCATTGCCAAAAAACCCTCCAAAAACGTAAAAAACTCACCCAAATTCACCCAAGACAAGAATAAAACAAAGTAATATTAAAAATGGTAAAAAAATATCTGAAAATGAGCACAATACATCTCCAAAAATGTATAGATCTTATAAATTTCCCTCCTTATAATATCTCATCCTCAAGATGCACTCTTGAGCATCAATAATCCACTGAGTTAAAAAGGTTGGTCCACTGAACTTGCATATATGCTTCCCTATACCATGATTCCTCCTAAACACATACATTCTACCACAACACTCAAACTAATGGCATAGCCTTTACTCATCGAGATTTCTTATTTTGATCCACAACATGAATCATATTATCCTCAAATTATGCATCAGCTTCAAGCTCAACATCATCAACATCGATCACATAAGAATGGTCGGGGTGATACTTACAAAGATGTGACACTTGAAAAACATAATTCATGTAATTATACCTCTATGTAATATCCAATTGATGCACCATCAGTCAAATCCTCTCCACAATGTCAAATGGTCCAATAGACCTTGGCTCCAACTTGCCTTTCCTATGAATCTTACGGGGACCCAATCTTGGTGACACCTGAAGGAATAGACTATCACCCAATGTAAACTCAATGGTTCAATGAATTTTATAATAATATGACTTATTCCTACTATGATCCATAACCATACATTTTTTAACCAACTAAACCTACTATGTCATCTCCTTCATTAGACTTAGTCCTAATAACTCAGACTCATCTGCCTCCATCCAACATAGTGGTGATCTGTATGGACTACCATTAAGATCCTCATATGGTTCCTTATGAATAGTCACATGATAATTGTTTTCATAGGAAAACTAAACCAGTGCTATGTGATTTTTCCAATTTCCACCAAAATCAATAACGCATGCTCTCAGTATGTCCTCTAACACATGGATAGTATGTTCTGATTTCCCATCTATCTAGAAGTACCTGAGTACCCAATATCTTCTATAATCTTTTCCAAAAGCATAAAGTAAATCATGAATCATGGTCTGAAAATATGTTCTATATAACCCTATGGAAACAGACTATCTCTCAAACATACATATTCCCTAACTGATCCACCTTGAAAGACTCCCTAACATGTAAGAAATGGGATAATTTTTTCAACTGGTCCACAATCACCCATATCGTGTCATTCATCTAAGGTATCTTCATAAGACCCACCACAAAGTCCATGGTAACTTCATCCCACTTCCATTCTAGAATGGGAAACATTTCTAATAAACCATCATGTCATTGATGATCATCCTTCACCTACCGACAGGTGTATCATCATGTCATGAAACCTAAAATATCCATTTTCATGCATGACCACCAATACTATCGACCAAAATCATGTTACATTTTGGTCAAACTAGGATTCACTTCCTACTTTGAGGCATGAAACTCACGCATCATCTCCTCACATATACACACAGGCACAACAACATGGTTATATATATAGATGATCTCATCCTCATCATAGTCCAATTGGAAGGTGACTCCCCTCCTTTAAGGAATTCCATCAAGGAAAAGCACTCCAGATCCTCATACCACCTCTTCATAGTCCAACTCAGAAGTTTTGACTCAATTGATAAGGATATGAGTGTCATCTTATCCTCACCCTCCTAAATATCAATATGTATCTCAACTAGAATAGTCGTCATCTTCCACTCAGAAATAGACTTCTGAACTGCTTGAGTCTATGTCTTTCTACTCAAAGAATCATTAACACTACTTCCCTTCATGGGATTATAGGCTAGATAAAAGTAAAATGACTAAATATAATCAAAACATCTATGATTTTTAAGGTTTAAATATCACTATGAGAAGATATACTTTAAGATTATGTGATTGATATACACAATAAATTTTCACCCAATAGGTAATGATTCCAACAATTTAAAGTATAAAACATAGTGAATAGCTTGAGATTGTGCATAGGGTAATTATGTTCATGTGGCCTCAACCATCATAACCCATACAATATAACTCGATCCACCTGCATCAACAATCCTCTAATTCTGACTCTGGACACATCACAAAACATGGTATACTCTTCACCTGGCTCGGGTAGGATCAAAATTGATGTAGTATCCAAATGATTCTTCAACACCTAGAAGGAATTCTCACATTATACAAACCATTCAAACACAATGCCCTTATTGTTCAAGCCCAAAAGTGGTACTAAAAATGAGACATTTATAGGATAAACCTTCGATAATAACCCACCAACCCCAAAAATATTTGGATATATAAAACATTCTTTGTATTCTCTCAATAAAAAATACCTAAACTTTCTATGGATCCAATGACACTCCTTCTTTAGAGATGATGTGACCTAATAAATTTACCTTGTCGATCCAGAATTGAAATTTAAATAACATGGTGTATAGACACTACTCTCTTAGTTCACTTGAGATGATAACAAGATGTTGGGAATGATCATAATGAGTCTTTGAGTAGACCAAGATATAATCCAAAAAAAACCACAAACTAATCTAGGTATGGGTGGAATATTCAGTTCATCAAGTCCATAAACACAGTCAAAGCATTCATCAGCCTGAATGGAATCATAATGAACTCATATAGTCTATACCTACTCTTGAAAGTAGTTCTTAGTATATTGAAAGGTCTAACTCACAACTGATGATACCCCTATCTCAAGTCAATATTAGAGAATAAACAAGCTCCTCTCAATTGGTTGAAGATATCTTTGATATGTAGAATAGGATATCATTTCTTCACTTTCACCTAGTTCAAATTTTAGTAATAAACACATAAATTTAATATACCATCAGATTTATTAGAAAAAAAACATAAAACTCCAAGGTGACTTACTCAAACAGATAAATACCTTATCCAAAAACTCTTCCAATTGATTCATAAGTTCTTGAATCTCTGCCAGTGCCATTTGGTAAGGAGGAATGGAAACTGGTTTAGCTCTAGGAATTAGGTCAATTGTAAACTCAACCTCTCTATCAGGTGGAAGCCCCGATAATTACTTAATAAACACATCCTAAAACTAGTCCACTAGGAGTGGAAATACAACATTATTTACACCCCCATCATACAAGAGAATTCTTGCAACCTAAGCAGTGAGATCCCCCAGTTTCTAATGAACTATTCTAACACATCCTTCTTAGATATACTATTCTCCATAATGAACATAATTATTACCTTTAGGAGATGTAAATTTTACTCTCCTATGGTAAAAATCGATGTGGGATTGGTACTATACCAACCAATCCATACCCAAAATCAATTCATAACCTAATATGTTAAGTTTGTAAAGATTCAAAAGGAAATGATACTCACCGACCTCAAGAGAGAATCCCTCACATAAATATATGTCCCTCGAACATACACCTATCATTTTATCAATCATCATAACTCCACTATAAAACTTCACCATCAGAATCAAACTATTCACAAGTTGAGTAGATATAAAATAATATGAGGCACGTGTATCTAATAAAGAACTAGAAAGTGTAGAAGCTGCAAGAATAGTACATATGACTATCGATGTCCCAACCTCGCTATCCATAATTTTAAGCTAAACTACATGAAACTATCCCACCCTTATTCCATATGCTCCATTATAAGTCCCTTGTGTCGTACTACTCTACTGATTTGGGCAATCTTGCCCTGAAGTACCACGTATGCCACCTTGATCGGCAGGGACAGTAGTACTCAAACTTCCTGAATGGTGTGGTGTATAAGACCCCTTCTCGCACTCTATTTTGGCCTAGATCCCCCATAATTACCCATCTATGATAGGTTTATGAAAAACTATTATAGATTCACCATATTTTCAAAATATTGGAACTTTATCGGTGGTCAGGGACACTGGTCACGATAGTGACCTATTCTACCACACTGATGGAAAAGAACTCATGTATTACCCTAGGTAACTAATCCTTATTCCTAGATACTCTATTTTCCACTACTTTGGATAATGTTTTCATAGAGACACTTTCTACCCTCATAATATGTACCTCTTAGTCATCTATAAAAAACCACTTTACTCAACCGAAAGCCTCCTTTAGGTTCCCCTCAAAAATTAGAGCATGATTTTCTACCTCAACAAACTCTTTAGCTGACATATATTAACCTAGGACTTAATTAACTTTAAATTTCATCTTGAAAACATCTCACCATAGTTTCCTCATATCCTACCAATGATGGAACAAAGTTCTGAAAGTTGGTAAAGTGAACAACATATTCCATCAAATACATAGTCTCCTAGTTCATCTATATAAATTGTACTTCTCTCCCCTACCTATGCATATTCGGTTAAACGTGTTCCAGAAATTTCTCATGAAATACTTTCCATACCAGGCTCTCCAACTACTCATCTAGAGGTTGGATATCCAACCAATTATTTTCTTGACCACATAACATATAAGTAACCAATTTGAATCTTTTATCTATATGATTCTCTAAATGTTCGAGGATCTTTTGGATAGACTCAATCCATAACTCAGCTGCCTCAGGTCCACCCTCTTCTATGAAGGTTGGAGAGTGATGCAACTGGAACTCCCATGTTAGGTCATACATATTCCACATAGCCCACCCTGGGTCTCTATCCAAGAACTTCATAAATCAAGAAAAAATCTCACATAACTACTCTTCTTCCCATTCACCAGAAACTATTGGGGCCTCTTGTATCGCATCTGGAGGGTCATTCCCATCAATTTACTCTTGTCTCCATATCAATAAACATCGTCATGGAATAATTCCTCTATAATTCCAAACATACATATTAGGACTCATAACACGTAATTAACACATTTACATAAGAGATATTGACATAAAGTTTATAACAATTCATCCTATATATATCACCACATGGTCAAAATCGAGGCACTGTTACTACCCTCAACCATCCCTAAACTAGGCCTTGGTTAAAACTAGGTAAAAAAAATTTATATTTTTTGTTTTCCCATTAGACACCATTTTTTACCATTAAAAATTGCTACATTTATAATCATTTACAATTATCAATTCTTTATTAAGAACCATTTCATTTTAAATCACTCAAACAAAGAAAATCATTTTCATTTCAGCAACTCACCCAAAACCTCATTTTCTGTGCATGCCTAAAATTATGCATGTCATATAAAATCATGATATCCTAGAATTATTCATGTATACTAAAATCATGTTCCATTCTAGGACATATGTAAAATCATAGAAAACAGAAAGTGATAACATCTCATAACAATTGCATCACCCAAGGTTAAATAACATCGAACTATAACAGCAAACATCATGAATTTCAATCCCACCCAAGGTACTTAGTATTCCCCCCACATATGGGTTATCTACTTGCATTAACGAGCTCATGACCAAGGAATGACTCATTCTAGTCTCTTTTATGCCTTTCAAAAATAGTAATACAAAATAAAATAAAATAAAACCAAGCCCTTTGATGCCACATTGTAATATACTGAACTGGATTCCATATACCAGTTCCCCATGCTAGTTTATTTCATGACCTCAAGCGTACCTCCCCATATGATAGAGGTTTCCGACTAGTATTTGGGTTCTAATATGTAATATGGGGAGAATATACCCTCTTTATCAAAGTAGAACTACAACAAAAATAAATAATCAATTAATAATTTATAATAAATAATAACCAAGATAATACCCTAATCAATAATCAACCAACATCCAATGAATAAATCCAAAATAGAGAAAATTACCATAAATCAAAGTAGTAGATATGTAATTCCATATAAGTGTCAAGTGTCACTTGAAAACAAAAAATAAAGACATACTAAAAAATCCCAAGCGGGTCCGGACATCATGTCAGGTTCTCTTATCCAAGCTTTATTCTCAATCCCTAATCGGCCATCTAACATAGGGATATTTCCCTTATCCTATCCTACAAACATGAAGTCTATTCAAGTACCTATCAGGTAGCCCAAGTAGGGTGTGAGTATAACTCAGTAGGTTACCACCAATTACTTCTAAATCAATTTCTAGTCTATATAATAGTGTATATAGTTTTATAAAGAAATAATAAATACTCCAATTAAAGTAAATATATTTCACCACAATCCATTTTTTCTATTATTTAAAAGTCCAATTTTTTGGTAAGTAGGAACCATACATAGAGAGACACCAGCATATCCCACATCCACGTAAACCATGCACACTGCATTCAAAATTCCAAAATTACACATTCAAATTTCAAAAGGAAAAATCCAAAAATACCACCATATCCACGTCGATCTATGAGTTAACCCACCTTGATCCAAAAACCACCATCCATCATGACCTCGAACCAAGAGATCCAATTATGTCGCTGCCATCCACCATCATCAGTGTCATCATCGTCACTGTACTCACCGTTAGAGAATAAACTCACCACTATAGATGCCTTTTAGTCCTTCATTGTAATCACTGTCCCAACATCACACTGGAACCACCGAAAAACAAAAACACCATGTTGTTGCAAACTAGAAACATCCAAGACATCGGTACATTTCAAAATCACTTCAACAAAATCCAAAAAGAATATAACCTTAACCAAAAATGGCACCCTCATGAACTGATGATGGCTTCCTCTGTAACCAAAACAAATCAAAACCATACCATAAAACACAATCAGAACCTTCACCGAGCTGGTATCGAATAGATCAAACACTAAAGAAAATGAATCAAACAAAACATCACTGAAAATCAAAACATATTGTGTGAGGGGCACCTTCATCCACCAAACCCCACATCGCAAAACCTTTGAGGAACCACTACATTGGATATGAATCAGATAGAATAAGATGGGCTTGAGGTTAGTTAGGGAAAAGAGCAGTCAGGTCTCCGAATGATGGAAGCACTCTAATATTGAAACCAAGAGCTGAAACCAAGGTCAATCTGACACAGAAGTGCCTAAAGAACTGATGATCTTCGAACCCCTTAACCCAAAACCCCTATGTTACCACTTCTCCAAATATGACCTAGATAAGAGTGGTGGAATGCATGATCAGGGTAGGGTTGAAGAAGCCGAAGGCTTCACTAGCGGCTGACTTCATCAGGGATAAATAAATCACCCCAAAAGACGAACATCAAGAATTCTTCACCTCTAATAAAGAACAAAAGGCTGACATCATCCGAAATAAATAGACCATTGAGTGGTAAGGATAATGGAGGAAGCATAAATGGATAATAGAGGAAGATAATGATGTGGTTCTCAGACACGCGGCCGACCCTAGGTGGAGGGTTTCATGGGGAAACCTTAGACGAGTCGAGCATGAGAGGGGAATATATGGGAGAGAATGGAACCATTTGTTGCTAAGATACTCACCAAATAAGCAATGAGGATCCCGGATTTGAAGAGAAAAAATAAATATATATATTTCAAATTTATTAGTCTTTAATTAACTACATTGTCCCCCAGGTTCACAATGAAACTAGAACCAACCATGCCTACTTCATCCCATGTTGTAGTTTGAACCATACACCATAGGGATATCATATTTCATTCTTTCATGTAATTTTATTATTAATTTAGAGTAGTATTCTAGCTCCCCATGGGTATTTGGAGCATCATCCCCTAACCCATACCTCATTTTTCATATTCACATATAAATATATATTGGGGTCCTATAACATCAGTCTGGCACCCCATTGGTATTTGGGGAATCAGTTTCTATACTATAGTGACCCTAAACTTTTACACATATCGTTACATTATTTTAAGAATAATAAATCTTTATATTACAATCCAAGGATTGTAAAGTCTAGTGTCTTGGAAGACAAAGTACATAAAACAAAAAAATGGGACCAAATAAAACATTTATTTATTTAATATTCATAAATAGCTTTTAACTTTCATTGTGCTCATACATCTTCATAGGATAACCTGTGGATAACATAAACAAAGGGATGAGCTAAAAATCCTAGTAAGGGAATAAACGTAAGAATAAATCTTTAGCACATGTGTTAGAAGGCATGACATAATAATATAAAAAGGCATGGAACATATGGAATCATAACATATAAACATGGAATCATATAATCATGGAGTCATAGTAATGTGTAAAAAACATAAAACAATAATTTAGAATGATTCAAGGCTTGTTTAACATAGAGGATCACAATTCAAGGTTAACCACCAAGACCGTTTCACATGGTAACATGAGTCAAGGCTAGCTGCCAAGACCTTTGCACATAACGTCTCATGAAACTAAATTTTACCCAATGAATTGGAGAACTATCTAGGTGCACCCATCATAACATGTTTATTAATATGCTTTTCACGTATAGAATCATAAATAATCAATCATACATAAAGATAAGGGTTAGCCGTGGAAATAATTGGGTATCATATTCATGTCATAAAGCATAACAAATGGGTGTATCATAAATGTTTCCATGAAGGAAAAGAATTAGATCATTCATGGAAATTAATAATGTGTAATAGGAATATATCATGATAAGTGATGTTAATTTCAAGTGATAATATGCAAAAATAGCATTTAAGAAACTTTATAATTAAAACATTTTAGTGTCATTTAAGGAAAATATCACATATCACTTAAAACAGAAAAGAGCATAATATTTTATATAAATCCATAAGTGAAACAAGAATGTTTTAATAATGAAAATATTGGTTTTATAAAAATATATGTGCCTTAAAACAGATTATATAGTGCACTTTAAATTGCGTAAGAATTTAGTAAGTTCCCTTAAATGGGCTTTCTTATCAAGAAATATTGAGGAGGGAACCACTTAAAAACATTTATATACCTAAAAATGATGAATGGAAATTGATAAATGAGTTTTTATAATTTAAATATCATTTATAATATGTACAAAAAATAAAATATAACTTCATTTGGGTAAAAATAAAGATAGAGAAACCTAAAGGAATAATGGAGGTTCAGGTAGAATCCCTTACCTTAAGTCAGATGGTGTCTTTCACTTGATCTTAATATCCTGGATAACCAAATTACATTAATTAATTAATATCTAAATAACCTATTATTAATTTAATTGATTTATTATAACTTTATTGAGTTCATTCATGGCATTTTTGATGGGTTTAGATGTTCAATTTCATTGTTTGGGAGTGTTTGTTTCCTTGGTTTTCATGATTGGTTTACTTATACACATGTAAGGATAAACATGTAAGATGACAATGGTTTTCCAGAATTGAATTTGAATGTTATTAGTGAACATACATAAGATTACATGGTTATAAAATTCATTTGGTTATTTTGAGTGAAGATGAATCATTATATAAAACTTTAATGATAACTGTTTTGGTTAATTGGTGGGTTTTGATCACATTGAACAAATTTTACATTATAAATTAATATCATGCGTAAAAAACCTTTAATAACCTTAAATAAGTTATAATACATATATTGTAGTCTAGTTAAACCATAAATATGGTTTCATGACTAGAATATAATATTTTAATAGAAATTGTAAACCCGTCATCCTTGAATGTGAGGAATTAACACATCTCAGATGGTGTTTACATTTCTACTATAAAATGAGGGGGAAAGAGGGATAATGTTAAATTCTTACATAAGCACAACATAATTATATTAAATTTAAGGTAATGGAGTTATCACACCATTTATATGAGTACAGGTGAGGATAGAAATGAAAACAATGGAACATGAAAAGAAAAAAAAACAAATGAAAAGAGGAATTTACATCTTGAATATATCTTCCTTAAGAACCTCTTTAGGGGAGAGGTTTTGGTATTTTTATGAGAGCAAGAGATCCTGGACGTGGTATAGGGGCTTTGGGAGATATTTGAATATAATTTAGACTAGTAACAAGGCTTCATAGGTGTTATGAGAGGAGGTAAAGAGGGGTGGTATTTATAGTGGAGGAGAGGAGGGATTTACCATTATTTTAATCATTAATTTAATATTTTTACTCAAGACTATGAATAGTATTGATTCTTATGACCAAAAATAGTAAATATATTATTTTATTTTGAACAAATGTCCATTTAAATAATCCATGACTCAATAATGAATCATAAATTCATTTATTTAGCATTTATCGTAAATTATTGTATTTTAATATTCACCAAAAATTCAAGTATTTTAGAAAAATTCCAAAAATTTACCCTGACCATTTTTTTATGTTTATAATTAAAAAATGAACTCAATATTATAAAAAAAACTTTCTAAATATGAGAAATTTAATTTTTAATTTAAATCATAATTTACTTGAAAAATAAAAAAAAATTAAATTTAAAATGCTTTTCTAATGCTTTAAAAAATAAATTATGGTCTCTTAAGACTATATTATAATCATAAGTCATCAAAATACTTATTTATGAATAAATTTTTTGAAAATAAATTTTCTTTTAAATTATAAAATTAATCATAAAATTGTAATTAAATATACACAGCTTACAAAAATTCCAATACTAAATTAATAATTTTTAAAATATTTACTTACTTATATTATGATATAATTATATCATATTATCACTTATAAGATGGATAAATTTTATTTATACTTTAATTAGTATGTTTACAATTCAATTGGATGGTTTACTATTCATAAGGTTCACATTACTATTCCAAAGGTCAAGTTTTTATTTCATCAGTATACGTTTATTAACTTCTAGAGATACCATTTTATGCACTCATTATTCATTTATAAGGTTTGTATCGTGTTGTATATGTAATATTATATTATTATACTATAATACATAATTATAAGAAGGGAATTTCATTGATAAAACATTGGATTGTTACATTCTTCCCCATTAAGAAATTTCACCCTTGAAATTTTGATTTACATTCTAAGTCATAAATAGGTGTGGGTACTTTTCCTTCATTTCCTCCACTAGTTCACATGTTTCCTCTTCATACTTATTGTTCTACCATAGTACTTTGACCAGGTGAGTATTCATATTTTGTATAACTTTATCTCTATGATCAAAGATCTTCACTGGTTGCTCCACATAAGAAAGATCATTCTCCAACTATACCACCTCTAAAGACAGTTCATGTGAAGGATCTAGTATATACTTCCTTAAGAGGGATACATGGAATACACTATGTAATTTGGACATGGTAGGTAGAAGTGCTAGTCGATGGGCCATATCTTTGACACGATCAAGAATATTGAAGTGAAAAATATACCTAGGACTTAGCTTTCCTTTCTTCCTAAATCTTCTGACCTTCTTCCATAGAGATATGTAGATCAATACCATGTATCCAACTTTAAACTCAAGTTCATGTCAATGATAGTCTACATAACTATTTTGTCGTCTTTGGGATTCCTTGATGTGATGTTGAATGGTTTTCACCATCTTCACCATTTCTTCGACTATTTTAGGTCCTAGCAGGTTACGCTCACTGACTTCATCCCAACATGCTGGTGTTCTGCACCTTTTCCCATAAAGGGCTTTATATGGGGCCATTCAAATACTGTAGTGTAAACTATTGTTGTAAGAGAATTTGACCAGTGGAAGATGTTGGTCCCACCCTCCTTTGAAGTCCATAGAACATGCTCTCAACATATCTTCCAATTTATGAATAGTTTTATTAGATTGGCCATCATTTTAAGGATGATAAGTTGTATTGAAGTTCAGTTCAGTGCTTAGAGCATTCTAGAGACTTTTTCAAAACTTCAAGATGAATCTCAGATCTCGATCTGATACAATAGATATTGGTACTCTATGCATCCTTACCACCTCTTTGATATATATCCATGCAAGTTGATCCAATGAAAAGTCCTCTCAAATTGTGATAAAGTGAGTTTTTTTAAGACGATCCATAATGACCCATATAGAATAGTTTCCTATGGATGTCCTTAGAAATCCAGTGAAAAGTTCCATAGTGATGTTATCCCACTTCCATGTTGGTATGGTTAGTGGTTTCACCATCCCCTTAGACTTTTTATTTTCAACCTTCACTTTCGGACATACCAGTCACTTCGATGTATACTTATCAATATACTTCTTTATATTGTCCCACTAATAATTCTCCTGGATATCTTGATACATCTTTTTGATCCTTGGGTGAATAGAGAAGGTTGATCTATGTGTGTCATTAATAATCTCATTCTTTATCTTTGGATCGGATGGCACACATAATCATGACCCAAATATAATGACTCAATCTTGAACATAGATGATTTCCCATTTCTGATAGCTTCCACCCTTTTGTAAATTTCCATATCTTTTCTTTAATCACCCATTATTTTCTCCATGATGGATGTTTGAACAACCATTTGAGAAAGGATTGATGATATTCATCCCTTAATTATTCTCATGTCTATCATATTCAAATCTAATAATATTATATCCTTTTCAATTCTCATTATTGATAAAGATGTAGGATTCTTTCTACTTAGAGCATATGTCGTCTTATTTTCCTTACCAGGATAGTAGTGGATTGAGTAGTCATAATCCTTAATGAGCTCTAACCATCTTCAATGGTTCATATTATTATATTTCTATGTGAATGTATATTTGAGACTCTTCTTATCATTATATATCTCGCACTTCTCCCCATAGAGATAATGTCGCCAGATTTTCAATGAAAAGATCATAGCTGTCAACTCTAGATCATGCATGGGATAGTTTTTCTCATGGATTTTCCTCTTCCTTGAGGTGTAGGCTATCACTTTATCATTTTTCAACAGCACACAGCCTAATCCCTTCTTTGAATCATCACTTATCATAAGTGTGAGTACTAGTTTAGTGATAAGCCTATTTTTAAGCTCCTTAAAGCTTTCCTCGCATTCTTGAGTTTGGACAAAATTCACTCCCTTCAAAGTTAGCTTGGTCATTGTATTTGACAATTGTGAGAAGTTCTTGAAAAATATTCGATAATACCTCGCTAGATACATAAAGCTATGGATATCTGTTACAGATGTTTACCTAATCCACTCTTCAATTATCATTGTCTTGGAAGGGTCCACATATATTCCTTTGTTAGTGATAACATTCCCATATAATGATACTTACTCCATCAAAAACTCACATTTATTGTAATTTTCATAAATTTTCTACCTTCCCAAAGTCATCAGCACAGTATTCAAATACTTCTCATGTTCCTCCTTTCTCTTAGAGTATATCAGAATATCATCAATATAGACTACCAAAATTTTTCAAGGTAATTGCTAAAGACTTTATTCATTAAATCCATGAATATTTTTATAGCATTAGTGATTATGAAGGGAATCAATATGAACTCATAGTGTCCATACCTAATTTGAAAGGTAGTTATGGGAATATATTCCTACCTCATCTTTAATTAATGATATCCCAACCAAAGGTCCAACTTAGAAAAATAACTAGACCCACATGGCAGATTGAACAAGTCATTTATCCGAGGCAGGGGATACTTGTTCTTTATCGTAATTTTATTGAGCTCATGATAATAAATGTATAGGAACATTGATCCATCATTTTTTTAACAAAGAGGGCTGGTCACCCCATGGTGAAGCACTCAGTCATATAAAACCTTTCTCCAAATTCTCTTGTAACTGCTTATTTAGCTCTTCTAGATCAATGGTGTCCATTCTATAAGGTTTATTTTATATAGGTAGGGATCTTGGAATAAGTTCAATTGAGAACCAAACCTATCGATCAAGAGGAATATCAGGAAATTATTCATGTAATACATCAGTGTAATCCCTCATGATGGGAATATCTTCGAGAAGTATCATATCCTTTATCTCAATCATTTGAGAAAGATATGCTTTCTCAAAAGGAAAAATTATATACACTTGATATGATGATTCTAAAAGAGATTAATCTTCCTCCTTACACTTGTACAATATTGGATGATACTTTGTGATGCGTAGAGTGATCTCCCTTTCCTAATAGTTAATGTTGGATTTTTATAAATATAGCCAATCCATGCCAAAAATAGCATAGAACTCCACCAAAAGAAGTATGATAATATTTTAGGGGTGGTTTGGTCTAGAAATATTTACCAGGGAGGTGTTATAAACTTTGGATTTAATAATTTCCCCATTTTTTATTCTCGTAGATAAATCAACCTACAAATTTTGAGGTGGAGTTTGAATAGTTCTACTAAACTTGAAAGATATTAAAGAATTCAGAGAACCAAAATCAAATAGTACATTCTATATTCTTTAATGAATAACTAGCATACCTATCACAACATTGTTGTCTAGATCCACCTCAGTAGTAGTGATAGAATAAGCACTTTCTTTTTTACATGGAGGTTGTTGTTGAATTCCTCTAAAACCCTTATCTTAGGGAAATTGTTCGCATAATTCCCATGTTCCTTATAATTGTAAAATTGTACTGCATGGTGAGTATTGATGTGAACCTTCCTTTATTCTTTTGTGTTAGTGAGATTATTCATATCCCTCCAGTAGTTCTTATCAATATGTATCATTCTTCCACATTTGAAGCAATTCCCAGTTCTCTTTAGATAGTTTCTAGGCTGCTTCTTCCCAAAATTTTGACACGTGGGATGTTCGATCTTTTTTTCATCATGGGATTTATTTGTCGAACCACCACTATTAGACTCTATTTTACACTTTTTTCATAGGTCCCACAAGACCATTGAGATTATTTTATCTCCATTTCAACCTTAAGGGCACAACGGACAATCTCCTCATAACTATTGAAGTCTCGAATCACCAACACTTTTCATAGAATTAGCTTTAGTCTACAAAATAAGTGATCCACCTTGCTTTAAGTGTTCATGAAAAAACAGGAGGCATATCTTTCAAGCCTTATGAAGTTTGTTTAATACACCCTAATGGAATCATCTTCCTTCTTCTTAAGTCTGAGGAACTCTCTTTCCATCTTGAGATGGATGGTTTGGGGAAAATATTTATTGGAAAAAAAATCTTGAATTCCTCCCAATCCATGGAATTAATTTTCTTCTGGGACTTAATATTCTTGATCGGTGTCCACCACTAGTCATTTTAGCATTCAAAATGATAGACCAGCATCATGAATTTCTATTCTTCTAATCACTAGAGAACAAATAACATCTTTTCAGTGGAGTTAATCCATTATTTCACAAGGAGGGGATTAGAAGATCCACTAAACATGGGAGGCCTTTTCCGTATTAAGGATTATACATTAAATTGTTATTTCCTTGGAGAAGGAGGGAATTCCACATGATTCAAGTTATTATTCATTACTTCATCTAGTTGATAAAGTACTCTCATAAAGTTTAGAGTACCCATTCCCAACATATCAGGCATATCATTAGGGAAATAGTCACATTGCCTATCACATTGATTGTTGGCATGTGTTCTTCTATTTCCCTCCATTAACTAAGAAAAATAACACACAATTAGGGGGCTTAAATACTTATCTAATAATCATAAAAAGGAAAATTAAACATAAAAGGGTAAACTCTTAAAAGAAAATTATATCTTAACATTTGATTCTCTCGGTTTCAATCTAGTTTATCCATGATCTATTACCTAAAATATATTCTTATGGGCTTCTATTTTTTCATTAATAATGGTTCTTAATAAGATTATGAATTTACCAAATCATATCCCCTGTGAGTGTCAAACTAGGAGTGTAGCAAGGCCCATTGTCGTGCACCAGTTCCCATTCAAATCTAGCTCAAAGCGGTGTTTTCGGGTTTTACCCTAATATACATTTGTGCCAGAGCTACATCCACTTGTTTTTATCCAGATAGGGATTTATTTTATTAATAAAATACTTACTTTATTTAGGTACCAGGCATGAAACTGAATCTTCAAAAAATTGTTTTTAAATAATTTCATCAATGTTCGACATGAACTTGTCGATGTTGGCATATCGCTACGTAGTTTAATTTTAGGATCTCACGTCAAGAGTTTTAAGCACAAAATTAAAACCATAAAAACTTAGTTTAGATCTGAATCCTCACTCGACGTTTACTCATCATTGTATATCACTTCTTGAAGAATCTGAAGTCGAATTCCTCTAGATCGTCCACATGTACTTCAAAAATATATGGGAGCATCGATCTTCAAAATCCAGATGATATCACAGAGATTAGATGACTCTTTAGATTCTCCAAAAATCACTACATCGCTAATCTTGTGATGCCTAAGATAGAGATCAATCCAAGATCCTTTTATCTAGATCATATCTCTCTATAACATGGGAGAGAGGAGAGGAGAGATAAATCCCGTGAATAGTTACTAGTGGGGGGCTCTCCTCTTCTATATATAGTGTATTAATAAAATACCTAGAAATGAATCTCTGGACACCGAATATTTAATACACTATAAACAATGTGTTATGACTATGAATTTGTGTTATAAATATTATTATCACTTTATTTTAATATATTAAATTTATTATTTGATAATAAATGTGTCATTAACTCAACTCGTCATTCCAAAAAATATTAATTGAACATTTAATATATTAAACTAATATTCATTCAATTAATATGTTCATGTATTTACTTTAATAATTTAAAATAAAATAAATAAATAAATTCAATGCCCATTATTATTAACTTGAATATTATGAATTTATTTATTTCTTTGGTGATTGTATCTCCTTGTACAAATCCTGGAACCTAGTGATGGGGTCCACAATGTCCAATATACCTATTCAACTGAATAGGTCAAATTCTTGAATATGTTATTGTGTGTGACCCTTTGGGACCTTATCTAGATAGTATTGAATAGTATTCACGGTCCAAGAACAGGATCTAGTGATGCATCATGGCCCCTAAAGAGATAAGTATTGTCACAACAGCGACAACCAACCTACGAACATGTACCATGTAATATAATCTCTCTGTCTTTAATACCTCATAAAGCAGGATGCACACTCATGTCATCACCCTTTTCTTGTTTTATTGTTTGTTGATCCATCTGGATGGATTTACCCCCGACTACCATGGCTATGGTCTTATGAAGGTACTACCATCCTTATCAATATGGTCTGAGATATATTACTTCCTGAACCTGGAAGTGAAAATTCCTTTCTTGACTATTCAACAAATTTCATGCCACCAATGACGCACCCAACACAAACTACCTCACCATGATTTCAACATCATGGCTTTTATCTTGCATCAAAGTAAGCGATAAAATTCCATACATTTGAAATGATCTTAGGTCAAGTGACCATTACACATGATAATAGATATTAACATCCAATGACACCCAAAACATGTGGTGTTCCGATTAGTGGGTCTATACTCATGATCTCACTACTCAAGATCACCAAGTACGAAATTCATCAGAATGAGTTTCAATGCTTATGATCCCCCAACATCGAATTGTCAAACATCTACTATTTTTAGTCAATAAGTTGTATCTAGACCATAAGACCTTTGTTTAATATTAATGTCATTGCATCTTGATGTTCTTATTATATCCTAGTATCTTCTATAACCTTTCGATGTGATAATTAATCTATATACATTACCATTTCAATAGTGGGCGCATAATAGTCTACACTATAATGGTTAGCAAACATCATGTATAGCTAATTGTATACATAATATGGTAATCAAAAGAATTGAATAGTTATGTCTAGGAAACCCACTATTTCATCACTCCCACTTTCACTAGAGCCAACTTGCTAACCAAACTAGTTATTTACTCACATGATAATAATTATTCTTCTGGTGAGTCAAGGCTTTAGCTGCTGGGCCTACCACAGTTTCGTTGTGTGGAATATTTGGTATATGAGACCTCATATCCTTGAGTAAAACTTCTCAAGAGATGGTATCCTTGAGTATATCTATTTTTTCCACTATTAAAACTTTAAATCTTGGCCAGTAAGAATATCATAATTTTCATTATGATAATATTTTTCTTACCAGGTGTGATTCCAAGAACTGGAACAAATTTTTGTATATAGCTACTTTTTAGCTACCTCAAAAGCTGCAATGAACTTGGTCTTTATACGTATGGATACCATTGGATTATCTCAACTAATCACACTCATAACCTTTAGCCTAAATATGATATTAGACTATAAGGATATTATTAAGACTAGTTTGTATCCCCTGAAAACTAGGATCCTTTCTTCTCATCTTTCCAGGTACATATCTTTTGTACATTCCGAAGTACAATTAGATAGTTCTGACTATTTCTCTTGTAGTTCTCCTAGATATAACTGATATTTTCCTACTATAAAGTATGTACTATAAATATTAGTTCTTTTACATATCATGGCATACATGATTAATCAATCTCATAAGAGAATGGATTTTAAATCATCAAGTTAATCCCCTCCCATGTCCTAGACATGTCAACCTGGAGATATTATGCCATGTGACATTGGTAACAATTATTCTCTTGAATTTTTACATTTTTTATTTTTCAATATCATGTCACTATATGTATGATTGACTGGGTCCAAGAAACCTGTAGATCTACCTTAGTAGATCATGTTCCCTGGAACTTAGATTTTTACTTTAATTAAATCATTGGAGAATAGATTTTGTCCTTGTCTTAGCTAACTTGAAGACCAATTTGTTTTCCATATGTTTCTGAACATATTTTTCTTGGAAAACCTTGATGTTCCCACTAACCTTTGGTAGACACATGGAAAACTTTCATTTAAAATGAATGTTCTATGATCTTGTTTCTTACTTCAATCCTAGACTGGATTTCAGTAACTTGCAACCTTTATTAGCATTCTACGACGTGACCATCCCCTTATGGTTGCATCATATAGACACCTTACATTATTGGTGTTCATGACATCCAATCCAAAATAAAATGATCATAGAAATTATCTATGATAAGTAAAATTCTAACAGATTTAGGTATAATGACTTGGTGTCACCAATATAGCCTTATTGGTACTACGATTGTACCATCTATGTATCTTTTCAATTGAATACTCACCATAGTATTCAAAATAGTAATACCCTTTGAACTTTGATACATGGAATCCATTTATTGAACTTTAATTAGTCTTTTCAATCTTATCTAATTTTCATATATTTCTTACCTATAGGAAATATTATTCTCAATTAATGATAGTTCACTGGCCGCGGTGAACTCAAAACCATCACCTTTATTTTTATCCTTCCTATGTATTTTTTGTCTCTAGGACCTTCTTCTTCCACATGTACTTGCGGAACTTGTTCCTATTCCAACTATTTTTGCCTCTCAAGCATTGACTAAAACCAAGTCAATATAGCTCTCACTATCTCTAAATATAAGTTCACCCTTATATAGAAACACAATCTATAACTTGACTATAGCTTTTCTATCTTAGGGATTTATGTAAAATCCAAAGAAACCATTAGTATGATTACAAAATATGCACAATGTGTTTATACTTGATGAAAGTTTGTATACAATTTTACAAACTCTTTTCATTTAAACACATGTTTTATGAAATAATGAATTTATATCATACTATGACTTGTATGTTATCCATTTTTCATAATAGTTGGCATAAGGTTATGGGATATCATAGTTATTTTTGAACCATGTCATGAAATATAATTGATGTTTCTACAAGTTGTAACATTGATGCTACTTACATCATAACCTTGATGTACAAAATGTGTGTTTAGGAATTAATCCACACTACATATTTTTTTATCAATGTTAACATGTAAGACTTCATCATCGATCCTACACATTAACATCAATGTCGTGATGTAGATAAGGTAATGTGCATTTATAAATTACTCAATTCGACATTATCATGATCGATTAATGCTTGGTCAAGATATTATTTGGAATTCTGGATCAAAGAAACTCATATCTTCTGACCATGCACTTACTTAACTTAACCATTCCTTAATTACTTAAAGGAATCTTGTGAATTATATTTACCACTAGCTTTCCCTTGAAATAGTTCAAGCTCACTTGTTTAACTAATTTCAAAATCTTTGTGACATACCTTTATTTCTAATGGTTTCTTTGTCCAAACTAAATATGCCGATAATACCAAAGGTGTTTAACTATGTCGAGCCTAAATATAATACTTTGTATATTCTTTACATCTAATTTTTCTTGACAAAATAATTATCTTTCCACAAATAGGTATAAGTATTATATTTTTATATTCATCACTCATTGACTATGATTAATGTATCACTGAACTAGTGATTGAGTATTAAATACCTAAAAAAACATTCATTATGAAACTTGGAATAATGTCTTCTTATGTCCAAGGATACAAGAGGTTAATGTTTTGGTTATAATAAATAATAGTTCTACATGAATCTTTCTCTTGGAAATAAAGAAGTCATGTACTTATCACCGTTGTCCTAGGTATCACCCTTTCTCATCCACTTGGAGAACAAACCTGACTTCTAGTAAGGTTTTTATACTTAATTGGTTACCATATATCAATACACATATGTGTCAATCATATTGTATTAAATACCCAAGAAGTAAAACTGAAACATTACATAGATTAATATCCTTCCAAAATAAGTGGCAACTTGCTTCTTTAATTCGGTTTTATTGCATTAAAATTCCATTGTTTTATGATATGAAATGAAAATAACATCCTGTTGTTACCTCTTTCTTGAAGGGTTTTTCAAATGTGCTCATGGAATTATTTAACTTTAGAATTTTCACCTTGTCTTCTAATTTATTCTCCATAATAATTAAATATGAAATTGTCCATGATATTTTTATTCACTTGGAAAGACTTACCTAAAAAGTAATAAATCATTTACTCAATAATTTTTCATTTTTTAACTTAAAAAGTGACTTGAGTAAAGGGGTGAAAATGATATTATAATAGGATGTATTTAAAGATCCTAACTCACCTTTCAATTTACACAGATCCAATTTAACCATTACCAATCCATATCATTTCTTCGCTTTCTGCTTGTGAACCTCTCGAAGATGAGACTTCATGTTATAACATCCATGTCTAGTTATAGCAACTGAAACTAACACCAAACGTTGATGAAAGCATAATGACATGACCATAACATGCTATATACATTAGTCTCTTGTAAGAAATTTCACCCTTTCTTCCTAAGGTAACTTAACAGGTGTTTGGGACACTGGCACCTTGAGTTTCCAATAGTATTGTGTGCAAGCGTCTGTGCTATTTTTGGATACTCATACCAGTGTGGAAATTTAATTTGTACAATATTTATCATATTCTTCAAACTTGTGGAATAAATTTCCATTTTTCTACAAAAATAAATTTTAGAAGATCAGAAATTTTTGTGTGGATTATAGATTTAGAAATTTTGTTTAATTAATTATATCATTAAATGTCTCCCACTATTTTATCGGATTCTAGGAACCCTCGGTGCTAGAATCGGAATACTTTTTTGCTTGAGTATTCTAGTGGCAAAGATCTCTGAACCACCCCTCATAGTCTACAAGATTTGGATATGCCACTACTTGGAGGGTTTAAGGTTGGCATTTAGCAGGCCAACCGCATGAACTTGTGGTTCCTTGATCTATTGAGTGAAGTCTCATCTTCTTAAATCATTACTTGATTTACTCAACACTTACCTCTAAAATTAAAACAAGAAATCTTTCACTATTTCTTTGCTTCAATTTTAGTTAATTTAACCCACCACTCTTATAAGAACACCCCAGTAGTAAGAGTCACCATCAACTTTGGCATGACCGGTACCTCAAACAGCCGTTTTTGTCTAAATTTTAATTATGGAAGGTGGTAATGAATTAATATATCTTTGAGGGTTTTATATTTTTAATGTGACAAAAGAAATCATTTTCTATTTTCTTAGCATGTACTATGTGATCTAACTCACAACTAACCATGCATGAAATAGAAAAATCCATCACATCATATTTTCATTTTATCTGTGCATTATTGTTTATTATTATTTTATTTGTTCATGCGTTAACTACACGTATAAAAAATAATAAACCATAAAAAAATAAAATGACGACATGATCATGAGCCGGTAATAATGGTTGATCTGTTGAGTGAATAACGGACTATCCTAGACCCTAGGGAATATACCTTGAGTCACGTTACTTGTGACTCGAAATGTAGCACCTACCCATCCAATGAATCCAACTCATGTTTGGTGTGTCACCATCACTCAGCATGAAAAGTTTCACTTTTCATCTCATCGTTATACAAAAATACCCGCACACATGCGAGGGGAACTAGGATGTATAAAATATAACTCTGTGGTGGACATGTAAGTCCTGATACATATAATGACTCAGAGAGGATACACAGATCGTCATTTATTAGTTAAACTTATTATTACATCACCATGTAATAACTAAATAAATTAATTAAATGAACATGTACCAAACATGCATTGGTCAGTCCACGAATCATGATCAATCAATGCGCATTAACTCACATATTTAAAATAAATACAAAATTAAAATTAAACTTTCATTAAAATAATACCCGATGGAATTATAATTGAATAAAAAATTCACTCATATTTTTATTTCAATATTTACATTGTTCTGTCTCGATTAAATAATTTAATTATAAAAATAAAAAATTAAATTAATTAATTAATTTAATTAAAAAAAAATTAAACTAATTTACCCCAAAATAGTTTTAAAACCAAAAATTAATATTTACTTAATTTAATTTTCAACTAAAATTAAATTAATTATATTAAGTAATTTTTTATTCAATTAAAAAAACACCTGAGCCCCTAAAACATCAGGCAAGACCTATGTAGGTTGGGGAAAACCAGCACAAGCCCAGTCCAAGGTGTAACAACCTCGTTCTAGGGTGATCTAGGCTGGGCTGGTCCACCCAAGCTTGTTCTGGGCTGGACAGACCCTCCTAGCCTTAATTCTTAACAATATGGTAATATGAAGTCTGGTTCTTGGACTTGGCATGTGCACGCCGGTGGGGACCAGCGAAACAGGTGGCGTGAGTCGGGTTTGGGCCTTGCGACTTTGACCAGGTGAAGGACGTCGGAGGTGGATCTATCCTATACACTAACTGGAAGTGTGCGGAGGAGCCAAGGTGGAAGCCTGGGTGGTTTGCGGTCGGGGTGATACAGTTCGGGGCGGCACACTGGAGCAGTGAAGCCGACATGATCATAGTGTGACAGCCAGATGAGGGGTCCGTGCAGTTGGGGAGTGCACCAGGGTGACGAGACTCATGGCAATATAGCTAGGTGGAGATGAGCTGGCGGTCATGGAACTACCTTGGGATGGAGAAGGGTAGTCGTCCTCTCGGTGGGTGTTGCCCTGCATAGAATAAAGCTGGCATGTGAAAGCCACGACAGTAGGGGGGAGTAGCTATATGGGTAGTGCAGTCCGCAGTGAGGGAGCCAATCCCGATGAAGTGTTGGTTGGGTGGAGGCTAGACCCACTGGTTCGGGAGTAGGAGAAGGCATACAGCTATGGGGGGTAGCGGTGAACCAGGGAGGCCTGACCGGCGGCTCACCAGCCTGGTAGGCCTGACCGACGGCTCACCAGCCTGGTAATTATAATAATTAATTATTATATAATTAATTATTAATAATTACTAATTAACTAATTAATTATTATATAATTAATTATTAATAATATTAATTTAATAATTTAATAATTTATTATATGTTTAATCCATGTTTTAACTTTAAATTATATCGGTCTTATAGTTTATATTTTATAGTATTTCAAAGCCAGATACTGGAATAATTTTTAAGTTTCAAGTAGATGGTTTTGAAAGCTTATAAATTATTTTTCATAAAGATTTTTTATTATATTATTCTTATTTTAAACTATTTATTATATGTTTAATCCATGTTTTAAGATTCATTTATATCAGTCTTATAGTTTATATTTTATAGGCTTTTAAAGTCAACTTCTTGAAACATTTTTAAGTTTCATGTTGGTGTCATTGAAAACTTATAAATTATTTTCCATCAACATTTTTTACAAAATTATTTTTAATTTAAACTATTTGTTTTATTTTTAATCCATTTATTAAGTTTCATTTATATTGGTCTTGTAGTTTATATTTTATAGGATTCTAAAGTCACGTATTTGATACTTTTTAAGTTTCAAGTATGTGGTTTTGAAAGCTTATAAATTATTTTTTATCATCATTTTTTATTAAATTCTTTTTGTTTTAAACTATTTTTTATATATTTAATTCATATTTTAAGTTTCATTTATAATGGTCATATAGAATATATTTTATAGTCTTTCAAAGTCACATACTTGAAACAAAATCCCACATCAGAAATGCAGAATGTTTTACACAGAAAATGGAGGACCAGAATCACACATCAGAAATGCAGAATGATTTTCTGGGTAAGCTCTCTTATAAAAGGGAGCCCTGTGTGAGAGCTTATGTCAGAATCTAGACTACTGTAATGGAAGTACTGCTGGATTTCAAATAGTGGATAAATTCTAGTGAATTTTTTTTCTTTTTATTTTTTTTGTTTTGTTTCTATATATATATATAAACAAAACAAAAAAAATTAAAAAAAAATTAGTAGAAAGGCGGCAACGGGGTTGTCGCCTTTTAACTTAACCTGAAAGGCGGCAGTGCTGATGCCGCCTTTCGCTCGAAGCCCAAAGGCAGCAACTACCATGCCGCCTTTAGGGCTTATTTTTAAGAAAATTTTTAACCTAGACATTTTTTTAAAATAATTTTTTTTAAATCGTTTTTTATATATACGGGTTTTTAAAACAATTATGGAAAAGGGATAGGGTTTGAAGTATTTTTAAAAATGGGTCTTTAGATGCGTGAACCTCATTCACACATCTTCTTCTTGGCCGGATTCATGAATGGGGCCCACGCATCCTTCACCCCATCTTCGAAGGATGCGTGAACCCTGTTCGTGCATCCTAGCAATGGTAGATGCATGAAAGGGGTTCACAAATCATTTATGAACTCTCTAAAGGATGTGTGAACCCCATTCACGCATCCTATAGAAAGGTTAAAAAAAATCATCATTTATTTAAAAGCAAAATTTTCTTATATATTTGATTAATTCAATTATAACCCCTTTCTATTCAGCATTTTTTTATTAACAAAGGAATAGAGATTTAGAAAAACATTTATATTTCAATAACATGATCCTGCTGAATGTTTTTCAGTAATTAGATTTGATTCTAATTGATATATTAATTCTGGAATTAATTTAATATTTCTTCATTTACCTCTCCCTAAAGAGAAACACTCATAAACATCAGTTTTGAAATCTTATATAACTTCACCAAGGATGATCTTCTTCAATACTTATTATTAGATATTCTAACATGTTCTTAACCCTCTTAAGGATTGTTTCTTATTTTACAAGAATATAAAATTAATATTTTTCATAATGTACATAATTTCATCACATGATGGAGGTATTTTAACAGTAAAATCCTCTAGTGAAGATTTTGTACCAGTAGAACATGTGTCCTTTTATAAATTTTGAATTTTTATTTTCTCAAAATTGACCAAATGAACTTCTAATTCCACACATCTCATATTCTGGTTTTTTTATCTTCAATCATAATTATCTACTCTTCACAATTATTCATTATTCATTGAAATTCTTCTTTATGCAATTAAATTTTTTTAAACAAAGAATCATGTTACATGATTTTAGGATTCAAATCATTGAGATCTATAATATTTGTCAAGATTTATTGATGTTCACATATCTTTTCATCTAGAGTATTAATATTTATTAATGAATACCAAATAGAAATTATTAATTTTGGAAGATAATTTGATGATAGTAAGACACTTGTTAAAAAAGTAAAACTCTATAAATGATAATATTAATGAACATACATAGTATATTGTAAATCACAAATTAACTTAATCTACGCCTCTGGCATGGATGCTCCTCTGTCACATAACCAGGTGTATACTGGATGCGTTCATTTCATCTTCGTCTCTCTCTGCACTCTGGAATATGTTGTACATCATCCTCAGTAGCCACCCCCACATCCTTATATGTGACAGGCGGTGGATGTAGAGTCTCACTGTTTGTACCATGTCCTGCATATAATGATAGTGGAGGCTAGTTGGAACTCTCACCAACAAGGAAAGAAGATGGTTTTTGTGCTGAGGATGTCTGTAATAAAGAATTGATCTCATCCCAGTCATCGGTTGTATATACCTGTGGCTGAGCTTGAGAAGCTGGAGGAGCAGATGACTGATCATGCAGAACACCCTCCTCCTGTGGAACAGCAACATCTGACTGATCAATCTGAACATCCTCCTCCTGTGGAACAACAAGATCCATAACAGGGTCCTCCCCCCTGGTACATCTATATGAGTGTCAGTAGGCTCCACAACCCCCTTAGCATGTGGTGGATCAAAGAAAATTCCATGATAAATCTCGTCCATCGAAGGAATAAGCTCTGATAGAAGGGTGTGAAAATATGTTGGGTCAAATATGGTGTGCTCTACTGGATCATACATGTGTAGTAGATGACAGATACGAGAATACTATGAAAAACAATTATGTTGTTAATTAATATGAATAAAAATTTCACTAAATTGTGGAAGGAACTATGTATACCAGCTCATGAAAGCCTCATTTGTGTCGTGTCAGAAATATGACTGGGGACCTGTAGTACCAAGCTGCGTAATCCATCTGATCCACCAAATGAAAACACACTATCCCTGCCTCTCGCAACTGGAAGTCCTATCGTCTATCCCATAAATCAATATATCTGGTGTGGTATCAAATCCAATCAAAATCTCTCTTCCCTGACATCTTCAGGGAATGCAGGGAATCTAACTGACTGGGCGGGTCAGGAACAGGCTGAAAGAATCCGAACTGCCTCATAACTCTATCAGTATGATGCCACTCGGCTATATGAAAATGAATCAATGGAACCCTACAGGATCCGATAGAAAGCATCATTGTATAGTACGGTGGAAGACTCTGGAGAATAGCATCTGTATATGGAATCTATAAAATCTGAAAGAAAAAATAAATAATAAATTAATAAATGGATACATTTATAGTAAAGAATGAATATTTAACAATATAAATAATAATTACTTACATCGTGTGGTCGAATGCTATCCAACATAAGTCTGTAGGCATGGACGTAGTGTCTAGGGGAATCTGAATGTTGATGTGCCTGACTCCACCTGTAGATAATATTGTTATATTTACATTTCATAATAGAAATTTATACAATTAAGTTAGACACTATAAGGAAGGAATAACATACCAACATCCACGCAGACCCTCTCCTACAATATCTGCTAGTAATGGAACATGAGTATGTGGAGCTAAATGAGGGATGTGCTCCCATACCCACATATGTAGAAGAACTATGCATCCCGTGATCTTCATATCGATGCGAAATGTGCTACATAATGCCCTGTATGTATATGCTAGAAAAGAATACTCCAATCTATATCGTTCAGCCTTGTCCAAATCCTCTAAAAAAGATAAATACATCAAATATACAAAATTAGTGGAGTGATCAACAAAAAGGGTGCCACCGATCAGCCTCAAAATATATGCACGTGCAAATCGCAGCACGGTGATCTCATCAGCATCCTCTACTAACTGTGTGAAGTGCTAGTCTAACCAAGGCATGTGTAATCGACCACAAACAATGGTCCTGCCATCATCAGGGACCTCTATGCCCAGTAGTCTATGAACAAGCTCTGGAAAATCTGCTCCAACTCAGCCAGTTAGAGCCGCACCATCGATGGGGAGGCCCAACATAATGGCCACATCCTGCAAGGTAATAGTCATCTCCCCCTCTCTAAAATGGAATGTATGTGACTCTGGCCTCCATCTATCTACAAGTGCAGCAATGAGCTGATGATTGAGAAAGTTGAAGTCACACATCGCTACGCCATAAAATCTAACACAACAAAGATGATGGATGATAGCAGGAGGTGGTTCGGTATGATGGAAATGGTGAGATCTGCGTACACTCAATAGAGGCACTTTAAGTCCCTCTAAAATTAGTCATGATACATGATTAGACTAAGATGTGAGCAATTGAAAATCTTCCATCTACACAAATGATATCATCGTTACTTTATTATAGTGAATTGAATAAAAAAATTCAACTAATATTTAAATAAATACAAAAAAATGAAATGAAAAATGATTGTGTTAATATTTTTGATTTATACTTGATTTTTTGTGTGTGGATTAGTTTTTGTAATACTTGACCAATCCCCTCATTAAATAAATCACCCTATTACCTAATTTTGAGATTCAATATTTATGAGGTCTGCATTAATTAAAACTTATAGAGGTATTCTAAGCATTTCATGTGGACTTCCATGATCTAGTTCTTTCATTATATGTTGTTGTTTTTTTAATAGTTTGAGTATCACAAAATTCTTTATTAGAGAATCAAAAAACGAGACAAACAAAAATTGAAACATGTTAGAAATTGAGCAAGTCAGAAATAAAAGGATTCAATACTGAAACTTCCACATACAAATCAAAATATACATATTTGTGATACAATATACAAACTCTCTCATGGATGACAAGATGTGGAGCTCTGTGCTTCCACTTGGGGACATCTATTATGAGTATTTCCTTCTACATGACAAATATTGCATCGTATTCTCCATCCTTGTTGTTGAGGCCAATCCATTTCATTTCTAATTCTACTTGATTTTGGTATTCCTCGAGGTCGTAACCTATTAGTATGAAGCCAATAATTTAAAAAATGACAGACATTTAATAAATCATAAATGAAAACATAACCAAATTATGAAACCAAGAAATATCAGGGATGATGGTCAGTTGATCAGCAGGCAATGAGATAGACTGAAAGTCACCAACAGGCATCCAAGTTTCACTATAATAGTTCACCAAAAGTCCTCATGCGATACATTGGGTCAACATATGGCTCTCATGATATATTTACTGAAGCATAAGTTTCAATAACATGTGCACATGGATATCTAAATGCCTGAAATTTTCCAAAATCACAGTATCTGTTATCTAACATCACTACAAACACTCAACCACTAGTGCATGTAGCCCGGTCGTAGCACAATCTTACCTGAAACCTTGTATTTTCCTTTTCAAAGTCTAGAACAGTCCATCTTGAAGCCTCATTCAGTATCGAATCAATATCACTTTGGAAATGCTACGTAAAATGCATTCTATTTTCCATCCCCTGATAGGCCTTTTGGGACCGGTCAACAAAGTAGTGAACACATCTATAAAATGTCTCTTGCACTAACCCTGTGATAGGAAGTTTGTGCACACCCTTGAGGACACCATTTATGCACTCCACTATATTAGTGGTCATATGGCCATATCTTCTACCACCATCATATGTTAATGACCATTTCTCCTTCGAAATCTACATCATATATTCATACACATCTTCATTAGCAGTTCGGATCTCTTCAAGGTGTCAATCAAACCTTTCTTGTTGGAGCTCATATGCTGAAACCATAAGAGAATAATATATTAAATTAGAGAATCAATTTTTTTTTAAAAAATAAGTTTAGAAAAACATTCCCAACTTGAGGATCGCCTTCTTTATGGAATCATCTCTAAAACACTTATGCACATTACTTGAAATATGTCTAATGAAATAATGATGATAAGAATACGGATTAGTCCATGAAACCCTATCACTAACCATGACCTCTATAATCGCTCGATGGAGATCAGATATCAGACACACACCATGGTTTTGTGTAACATGAACACGTACACATGCCAAAAACCAGCACCAACATTCAGAATTCTCCTTTTCAACAATAGAAAAAGCAAGTGGAAGAGGAGCACGATTACCATCATGTGTGGTAGAAATGAGTAGAACACATGTATACTTTCCATGTAGGAAAGTGCCATTTACTTGAATAAATTTTTTACAATAGGGAAATGCAGCAATGCAGGGCTTGAATGCCCAAAAAACCCTATTGAACTTCACCTTTGTTCGATCAACTTGGTGATTGGGGGATACAAACTCAATAGTGTACAACGGATAAAAAATCTAATTATTGAGAGATAACAATTCCATAAGTTGTGGCAACATAGCATAAGATTCATCCCAATCACCATACACTTTTACAATTACCTTCTGTTTTTCATTCCATGCTTTGGTATATGATATCTTGTAGTTATACAACTGTTGAATTCTTTCCTGAACAAGGGAAACGGGAACATCCTGACATGTTCATATCATCTCACAAATAACATTTGATATAAACTCTGAATCAAGGGAATAGTGATCCTATGACAAGTTAGGATGCACACAAATGTGTGTCCCTTCTAATTTGGTTATCCTCCAACATGCAAAAAATTTATCAAATATTTCCCTTAATTGAAATTTACATTCTGGCCCATATGTTTTACAACGAATGATATATTTTGTCTTCTTTGACTCATCAACCACAAATGTGAAATGTCGCTCAATGTGGTATTGCATTATCACATTTTTCATGACCAATTTACTTTCAAGCTCCTTCTTGACATAGATGGCATTGTCATTTGATGCAGACCTATTCCCTATAATTCTAGGGAATTCAGAATTCGGTGTAATGACATCCCAATCAAAATTTTCTTCACGAGACATTAATTTAACTAAGGAACTCAATACTGAAGGATGATTACCACTAACCAGTGGATGTTGTGGATGTTTGTATCTCAAAGAAACCTCAGAAGGTTCATTTCCCACATCACCCTCACCCACATCTCTCAAAGGAACCTCAGAAGGTTCATTCCCCACATCACCCTCACCCACATCATCTCCTGATGGTTCCCCAGATTCTTCTTCCTCAGATAAACTTTCATTCATTATATCAGTACACAAAGAGATGTCATATACATTTCCTTCTATATTTTTATCATCTTCTTCATAATTTGTTTCTATTACTGGAGTCAAATGAGAAGGAGGCAATGAAAAAGACTGATTTGAAGGACCAACTTGTACAGATCTCACAAAACACGGTTATGTAGTAGTCAGTTGCACCACATCTATATTAGAAATCACCACATAAAACTCTATCAAACCATTAGCACACTGCTGTCTAAAGAAGGAAGATGCATCCATCCAATCATCATCATCGACCAAGGGGTACTCGGTGTGCCAGAAACGTTCAGGATGTTGTAGATGTCAATATGTGATTGAATAAATGGATTGATTGACCCTCAGTTTTAACCAATTATAAATCTTATTGCGAATTGCATCCAATGTCATACAACCATGAAAATTTACCACTCTGATAGGTGGCACACTATAGATAAATCCATGCTCCATATAAATGGTCTCACCGTTGTAATATATTTGCGTATACATTATTACCTATAAAAAATAATTAATAAAATATTATATAATACATTAATATTTTACATTATTTAATATAACATTATATATTTTAATTAGTTATAAATAATTAATCATGACTTGATATTGTGACTTAGGATTAGTTTATCATTATTTGATAAACTAACCAAAACCTATGGACTCATGGAGTCTCTATTATCAAATATTTCAGCAAATGTTAGCCTCCTTTCAAATAGAAACTCCTCATGTCGAATGCCTATTCTCGAATGCCTCTTTGGGGACACCTCTTTGGGGACGCCTCTTCAAGGAAACCCTTTGTTGATTGCCTTTTTGTAACATCCCAAGGTTTTCTAAATATAAATTTAAAATTCTTGAAATTTTGTTTAAGGTATATATTTATAAGTATCCTTTAAACATAATTTTATTTATTCTATGATTTGAATTTCAAGAAACTATCATCTACAATTGGGTTCAGTATGATATTTAGAGTCTGATGAAACAAACTTGTTTTTTTGGTGAATAGTAATATGAATAGTAATATGACCTCAAGAATAGTAAATAATATTATTATTTTATTTTCCCATGGCAATAGGATAATGGGATCTTAATTAATTTTCCAATGTTACATGAAACTAGTTGCACTTAAATATTGTTATTTTTTGAATTAACTGTGACCTTATTTAAAAATTAACTTAACAATATTTAGAAAATTATTTTTGAAAAATAGAGTTCATTTTTGAATTCTACACATCGAAAAATGGTTGGGGAAAATTTTTGGTATTTTTCTGAAACTCTTGAATTTTCAGTGAATAGTGAAATACGATAAAATACTGTATAATCAATTTATCAGTAAATATGCACTATTTATGACATCATAAGTGATGCAAGGCCACTTGATTCTAAATCACATGATATTATCACTATTTAGGGCCACTTTTTTGAGATTATTCATAGTCTTGATAAAAATATTATAATAATGATTAAAATAATCTAAAAAACCTCCCCTCCTCCACTATAAATATCACCCTCACTCCCCTCTTCCTCTCACACCTCTCAAGCCTTGAGAATTGTCTAATTTCTACCAAATTCCATCCTCAATCTTCTTCCCCACGTCCTAGAGCTGATGGTCTCACCAAAAGACCAAAATCAAAGCCCTTAAGAAGGATCTCAAGGAGAAGAGATCAAGAGGTAAACATCCTCTTTCATTTTCATTCTTTCCTTCCATTTTATGTTATTCTCTTCCTTTCCCTTTTCCTTTTGTTGGGATATTTCATTTAATATTTCCCCTTACTGTCCAAATTTTGTATTAATGATGATGTATTCCATTCCTCTCATCAATCTTATTTTTATGAAATTTTAAGAGACGCCGTTAGGCTGCCGAATTTTTGTAAGAAATTTCTCATGTTTTCTTCATTTCAAGATTCCCTTCTCTTCGTTCTTCACCCCCTCTTATCCAAGAGGCATGAAATATCCAGAATCATGTATATTATGGATGTTGTCATGTTTATGGAAAATTACAAATCATTATTCCTCTCCTCTCTCACTTATTTAAAGAATCAAAAAACATTGTCCATTTGTGTCGAATTACCGATATCGTGGACGATGTATTTTCAATATCCATTAATTCTTTCAAGTCTTGTCATGAAACCATTTATATGGTTGAACCAGGTTATAATATATGTTTTATGAATCATATAAGGATCTGGAATTCTTTTGTACTCATGATTCAAACTTATAAGACTAAATGAAATTGTAATTATCAAAGAACCACCTAAATTATCTAAACGAACATAATTAATTTTTTAACTTATAAATCATCATCATATAAAGCACCAAAGTGATAAATGGTATAATTTATGGTACTGAAATTATGTAAATACTACTCCATTACAATTCTGGAGTTTCACTTCCAACCAACAAGAACGATTCATCATGAACCGATTGTGAAAATCACAAAAGAACTCACCCAAAATAATGCAAGGAACAAAATAATAACAATTAAGGGGTGAAATGAGGTTATGAAATGACCATATAAGATGTTATAAACATGAAAATATTTCTATAAAATACTAATAACACTCTTTTAACCATTATACAGGAGGTTTAAACAATTTTGAAGTAAGGCAGGCCCAAGGTAAGGGAATTCTTAACCCGATTTCCATTCTTTGGGTTAACATTCTACTTTATAATTTATGTGCTATTTAAATTGTTTGTGTGATGGGTTTTGTTTATATTATGTTTCATTATGTGTATTTATAGGGTATATACATATTACATCCACTCTATTAAGCCTCACTTCAAGTATATGATGTTTATAAGGGACTTTTCTTCTAAAATCCTCTTTTAAAATTCTGTTTTATAAGATTCAAAGGCAATGTTTTTATGCCATTGTTTATGTTGTATGATTATGTTTTGGTTATTGGGCATTGTTTATGATGAAGGGTGGGACCTATATTTCCCTCCAATGCATTGGGTATGAGTAAGTTGGAGGTCGGCTGTATGGTTACTCCAAGTGTAACTGTGATGGTTACACAAAGTAAGGTAGTCGTGAGGGTTACAAATTTTAAGGTAGCCAAGATGGTTACAAGATTATGTAAGTAATGCCCCAATATACCTCTATGATTATAATTATGTTTGTGAGGATCTTGTTTAAATATCATGTTACACAAAGTAAGATTTTATGGGTGTAAATCATTTATTTTGAAAATGTTTTCATATGTCATGTGTATTCATGGACTAATGTGATTTTTCCTTCTTTTTCATACCTTACTGAGCTTTTGTGCTCATCCCACGTTTTTAAATGATTTTTCACAGGTTAATGGATGAATAATACAAGGAAGGAAGACATGTTAAATGTTGAAGAATTGTCAAGGAGTCTTGTTTTATGTTTTAATGATTTATATTCTGAGGAAAATGGAAACTGATTTTATGGTATCCACTATGTAACAATGTGTAATGTTATGAATATTTTGTCTTAATTCTCTAAAGCTCTAAACTTGAAAAGATCCTCAATGTAAAATAAAGTGGTTCCTTGATTAAATTCAAGATTATGTATGAAATAAGTGCGGGTCCTTATAGTTGGTATCAAAGGATGGTTTAGATAACTTTAGGGGTTAAGGTGATGCTAATAGAATACCATAAATAATTCTCACCCTATGTTTAATTTGTTATAGAATTTAAAGATTACCATGTTGCTTCATCTAAGAAATGTTTGTTTAGAATGGTTGTCCGTAGAAGGAACATGGATGCTGAAGAGGATAGGCACCGACAGAATGACATCCTTCCTGATCAACAGCCTGGAATGGTAGGGATTGGAACCGAGCAGTTTGTGATGGTAATGGCTCAGCTAACGCAGGCAATAAATGGTGGTGGCATCCATGCAAGACGACAAATAGAGGTACCCCAATGGAACATGACAGTGGTGGAACATTTTATGAGACAACATCCTCATGCATTCAATGGATCTTCTGACCCAGTGGCAGCAGAAGGATGGATTAAAGCCCTTGAAAAGATATTTGATGTTATGGGATGTTCGGACAATCAAAAGGTAAGTCTTTCCATTTATCGTTTTGAAGGGGAAGTTGATCAGTGGTGGTCAATGGTAAGGAATATCAGGGGTAGAGAGGATTTTGATTCCTTAGTGTGGGATGAATTTAAAAGTCTTTTTCTTGAAAAATATTTTCCTAAGGTGGTGCGACTTAGAATGGAGAAACAATTCCTTGAACTGAAACAAAAGGAGGAAGATTCAGTGGCTATGTATGAGGCGAACTTCACCCGACTGGCGAGGTATGCTCCAAATCTTATTCTGGATCTCGATAGAAAAATCAACCGCTTTTACTCAGGATTGAAGCCAAGGTATCAAAGGGCATTGGCCTCCCGTGAATTCAAAAGTTACGAGAAACTTGTCCGATGTGCTGAGAGGGTAGAGATGGAGTTTGCTGACGATCACATGCAATTTGGAAACAAAGAGAAGAAGAGGTCAAATTGGAAAGCAATGGGTAAGAATCAACCAATGAAATCTGATGGTAAGAAAATACAGTTTCCAGTTTGTGAAAAGTGTGGCAAGAAGCACCCTGGGGAATGTCTTATAAAAACTGGGAAGTGTTTTAAATGTGGTAAGTTTGGACACATGGCCCGAGATTGCAATGAAAATGATCCAAAGACTAATCCTGATAAGAAAACTGTAAAGTGTTTTAAATGTGGTGAGATGGGTCACTATGCAAATTCCTGTCCAAAGAAGGATCCAAATGATGCAAAGAAGCCAGACTACAAGCAGAAAGGTGTAGTGAGATCCTTTGCGACTACGTCAGTAGATGTTGGGCCATCCAATGAAGTTGTATCAGGTACTTTGTTTTTTCACTCATATTTTGCTAAAGTTTTGTTTGATACGGGGTCTACACATTCCTTCATCTCTGAGGAATTTTCTATTAAATTGGAGATATCACCTCAAAAAATGATACCCGAACTTGTTGTTAAAACACCAGGGGGAAATGTTATAGCAAAGAGGAATTATAAGAATATTTCTATTGTGGTATGTGGAAAGACTTTACCTGCAAACCTTGTTGTTTTACCCTTAGTCGAGTTTGAAGTTATTCTGGGGATGGACTGGCTTTCTGATTATCATGCTAAGATTGACTGTAGAGCTAAAAATTTGTTTTTCAGAAAGAGTTTTAGTTTGTATACAAGAATGAACCCATACAATTGATAACATATCAAGAAGCTGAGAAACTACTGAAAGATGGAAATGAAAGTTATCTAGCTCATATTGTTGAAAACAAGGGAACTATTCAAATTAATGATGTGCCAGTGGTAAATGAATACCTTGATGTTTTTCCTGAGGAGTTACCCAGTGTCATACCTAAACGAGAAGTTGAATTCACAATTGACTTAGTTCCTGATGCTAAGCCAATTTCAAAACCCCCATATCGTATGGCTCCAATAGAACTTCTTGAATTGAAAAATCAGTTGCAGGATTTTCTTGTCAAAGGCTTCATTCATCCCAGTACTTCACCATGGGGAGCCCCTGTTTTTTTGTTAAAAAGAAAGATGGTTCCATGAGACTTTTCATTGATTATAGAGCTTTGAATAACATCACTGTTAAAAACAAGTATCCTTTGCCTCATATTGATGACTTGTTTGATCAGCTCCAGGGAGCTCAGTACTTTTCCAAGATTGACTTGAGATCCGGATACCATCAGCTGAAGGTGAAGGATGATGACATCCCAAAAACAGCCTTTCGTACTAGATATGGGCATTATGAATTTGTTGTTATGCCATTTGGGTTAACTAATGCACCTGCTGTATTCATGAATCTTATGAATAGAGTATTTCATGAGTTCTTGGATAAGTTTGTGGTTGTATTTATTGATGACATTCTGGTTTTTTCTAAAAATAAAGAGGAGCATGAAAAACATCTAAGGGTTGTTTTACAAACTTTAAAAGAAAAGAAACTATATGGAAAATTCAGCAAGTGTGATTTTTGGTTGCAACATATTTCTTTTCTTGGGCACATTGTAAATAAGGATGGAATAACAGTTGATCCTGCCAAAATAAAAGTAGTTGATGAATGGCCAAGACCCATAAATGTTACAGAGATTCGTAGTTTTATGGGCTTAGCAAGTTATTACCGACGCTTTGTTAAGAACTTTTCACGGTTATCTAGCCCAATAACTAAGTTAACACGGAAAGGGGTTAAATTTGTTTGGACAGAGGAATGTGATGTTTGTTTTCAGGAACTAAAGAAGAGATTGGTGAATGCTCCAATTTTGGCCTTACCTTCCCGGAATGGTGAGTTTGTCATCTACAGTGATGCTTTATTGAAGGGACTTGGTTGTGTTTTGATGCAGAATGATCAGGTAATTGCCTATGCTTCGAGACAACTTAAACCTCATGAGCTGAATTATCCCACACATGATTTGGAATTGGCAGCTGTGGTTTTTGCTTTGAAAATATGGAGGCATCATCTATACGGAACCAAATGCCAAATATATACTGACCATAAAAGTCTTAAGTATATATTCACTCAGAAGGAATTAAACATGAGGCAGAGAAGATGGCTAGAACTGATAAAGGATTATGACTGCACGATTAATTACCATCCTGGAAAAGCAAACAAAGTAGTGGATGCCTTAAGTCGGAAAAATCATGCATCATTAACCATTCTACGTTTGGAACGTGATCCCTTGATTAATGATTTGATAAATTTTGGCTTAGAAGTTGTTGGTGCAGGGAATATATCTGTTTTGTTTCAGGTTTCAGTGCATTCTTCGTTGTCAGACAGAATTATGAAAGCGCAGAGGGAAGACCGTGAGCTACAGAAAAAGGTAGAATTGGTTAAAATGGGTAAGTTTCCAGAATTTAATCTTGATAAAGATTGTGTTTTAAGGTTTGGAAAAAGGTTGTGTGTGCCTTGTGATTCCCAGCTGAAGAAAGAATTTTTGTGTGAAGCTCATAGTTCTCCATTTTCTGTTCATCCTGGAAGTACTAAGATGTACAGAGACCTTCGGGAGTATTACTGGTGGAATGGGATGAGAAGAGATATTGCTGATTTTACAATGAAATGTTTGACATGTTAGCAGGTTAAAGAAGAGCGGCAGTTACCGAAGGGGATGCTTCAGCCTTTGCCAGTTCCAGAATGCAAATGGGAGAATATAACCATGGATTTTGTGGTGGGACTACCAAAGACTTCTCGAGGTAACAATGCGATATGGTTTATTGTTGATCGGCTAACAAAGTCTGCTCATTTTCTTTCTATTCGAGATATAATGACATTAGATCATCTTTCTCGATTGTACCTCAAAGAGATTGTCAGGTTACATGGAGTTCCTCTTTCCATTGTGTCTGACCGAGATCCCAGGTTCACTTCTAAATTTTGGAAGGGACTTCAGAAGTCTTTGGGCACAGAGTTGAATTTCAGTACAGCTTTTCATCCTCAATCAGATGGGCAGTCAGAACGAACAATTCAAACTTTGGAGGATATGCTTCGATCTTTTTCAATGGACTATCAGGGAAGTTTGGATCAACATCTTTCATTAGTTGAGTTTTCTTATAATAACAGTTTCCATTCCAGTATTCAGATGGCACCTTTTGAGGCCTTGTATGGAAAGCGGTGTCGGACTCCTGAGTTTTGGGATGAAGTCAGTGAAAGAAAGTTGATGGGGCCAGAATTAGTAGAAGAAGTGGCTGAGAAAGTGAGGATGATCCAGCAACACATGAGGACAGCTCAGACCAGGAAGAAAAGTTATGCAGATAACAAAAGGAAAGACTTCTCTTTCAAGGTATGTGACCATGTTTTCCTTAAAATATCTCCTTGGAAAAGTGTGATGCGTTTCGGTAAGAAAGGGAAACTAAGTCCACGATTCATCGGTCCTTTTGAAATCTTGGATAAAGTTGGAACAGTTGCGTACCGCGTAGCTTTGCCTCCGAGCTTGTTTCAGGTACACAATGTTTTTCATGTTTCGATGTTGAGAAAGTATGTTCCAGATTCATCACATTTCTTGAGGCCGGAAGAAGTTCAGCTAGCAGAGAACCCTTCTTATGAAGAAAAACCGGTTCAGATTCTTGATCGAAGAGAACAGGTATTGCGGAATAAGGTAATCCACCAGGTAAAGGTTTTGTGGAGAAACCACATGGTTGAAGAAGCAACATGGGAGTCTGAAAATGCTATGAGGGAAAAATACCCTCAGTTGTTTAATAAGTAAATAAAATTACGAGGACGCAATTTCAAGAAGGTGGGGATAATGTAACATCCCAAGGTTTTCTAAATATAAATTGAAAATGCTTGAAATTTTGTTTAAGTTATATATTTATAAGTATCCTTTAAACATAATTTTATTTATTCTATGATTTGAATTTCAAGAAACTGTCATCTACAATTGGGTTCAGTATGATATTTAGAGTCTGATGAAACAAACTTGTTTTTTTTGTGAATAGTAACATGCCCTTATGAATAGTAATATGAATAGTAATATGACCTCATGAATAGTAAATAATATTATTATTTTATTTTCCCATGGCAATAGGATAATGGGATCTTAATTAATTTTCCAATGTTACATGAAACTAGTTGCACTCAAATATTGTTATTTTTTGAATTAACTGTGACCTTATTTAAAAATTAACTTAACAATATTTAGAAAATTATTTTTGAAAAATGGAGTTCATTTTTGAATTCTACACATCGAAAAATGGTTGGGGTAAATTTTTGGTATTTTTCTGAAACTCTTGAATTTTCAGTGAATAGTGAAATACGATAAAATACCGTATAATCAATTTATCAGTAAATATGCACTATTTATGACATCATAAGTGATGTAAGGCCACTTGATTAGAAATCACATGATATTATCACTATTTAGGGCCACTTGTTTTGAGATTATTCATAGTCTTGATAAAAATATTATAATAATGATTAAAATAATCTAAAAAACCTCCCCTCCTCCACTATAAATATCACCCTCACTCCCCTCTTCCTCTCACACCTCTCAAGACTTGAGCATTGTCTAATTTCTGCCAAATTCCCTCCTCAATCTTCTTCCCCACGTCCTAGAGCTGCTGGTCTCACCAAAAGACCAAAATCAAAGCCCTTAAGAAGGATCTCAAGGAGAAGAGATCAAGAGGTAAACATCCTCTTTCATTTTCATTCTTTCCTTCCATTTTATGTTATTATCTTCCTTTCCCTTTGTATTTTGTTGGGATATTTCATTTAATATTTCCCCTTACTGTCCAAATTTTGTATTAATGATGAGATATTCCATTCCTCTCATCAATCTTATTTTTATGAAATTTTAAGAGACGCCGTTAGGCTGCCGAATTTTTGTAAGAAATTTCTCATGTTTTCTTCATTTCAAGATTCCCTTCTCTTCGTTCTTCACCCCCTCTTATCCAAGAGGCATGAAATATCCAGAATCATGTATATTATGGATGTTGTAATGTTTATGGAAAATTACAAATCATTATTCCTCTCCTCTCTCACTTATTTAAAGAATCAAAAAACATTGTCCATTTGTGTCGAATTACCGATATCGTGGACGATGTATTTTCAATCTCCATTAATTATTTCAATTCTGGTCATGAAACCATTTATATGGTTGAACCAGGTTATAATATATGTTTTATGAATCATATAAGGTTCTGGAATTCTTTTGTACTCATGATTCAAACTTATAAGACTAAATGAAATTGTAATTATCAAAGAACCACCTAAATTATCTAAACGAACATAATTAATATTTTAACTTATAAATCATCATAATATAAAGCACCAAAGTGATAAATGGTATAATTTATGGTACTGGAATTATGTAAATACTAATCCATTCCAATTCTGGAGTTTCACTTCCAACCAACAACAACGATTCATCATGAACCGATTGTGAAAATCACAAAAGAACTCACCCAAAATAATGCAAGGAACAAAATAATAACAATTAAGGGGTGAAATGAGGTTATGAAATGACCATATAAGATGTTATAAACATGAAAATTTTTCTATAAAATACTAATAACACTATTTTAACCATTATACATGAGGTTTAAACAATTTTGAAGTAAGGCAGGCCCAAGGTAAAAGAATTCTTAACCCGATTTCCATTCTTTGGGTTAACATTCTACTTTATAATTTATGTGCTATTTAAATTGTTTGTGTGATGGGTTTTGTTTATATTATGTTTCATTATGTGTATTTATAGGGTATATACATATTACATCCACTCTATTAAGCCTCACTTCAAGTATATGATGTTTATAAGAGACTTTTCTTCTAAAATCCTCTTTTAAAATTCTGTTTTATAAGATTCAAAGGAAATGTTTTTATGCCATTGTTTATGTTGTATGATTATGTTTTGGTTATTGGGAATTGTTTATGATGAAGGGTGGGACCTATATTTCCCTCCAATTCATTGGGTATGAGTAAGTTGGAGGTTGGCCGTATGGTTACTCCAAGTGTAATTGTGATGGTTACACAAAGTAAGGTAGCCGTGAGGGTTACAAATTTTAAGGTAGCCAAGATGGTTACAAGATTATGTAAGTAATTCCCCAATATACCTATATGATTATAATTATGTTTGTGAGGATCTTGTGTAAATATCATGTTACACAAAGTAAGATTTTATGGGTGTAAAGCATGTATTTTGAAAATGTTTTCATATGTCATGTGTATTCATGGACTAATGTGATTTTTCCTTCTTTTTCATACCTTACTGAGATTTTGTGCTCATCCCAAGTTTTTAAATGATTTTTTACAGGTTAATGGATGAATAATACAAGGAAGGAAGACATGTTAAATGTTGAAGAATTGTCAAGGAGTCTTGTTTTATGTTTTAATGATTTATATTCTGAGGAAAATGGAAACTGATTTTATGGTATCCACTATGTAACAGTGTGTAATGTTATGAATATTTTTTCTTAATTCTCTAAAGCTCTAAACTTTAAAAGATCCTCAATGTAAAATAAAGTGTTTCCTTGATTAAATTCAAGATTATTTATGAAATAAGTGCGGGTCCTTATACTTTTAATTAAAAATTTACTCACATGCATGTGAGGGGGTCTAGGGGTATAAAATACATAACTTTTTTTAAGAGAACACATAGGTCCTTACATACTTAGTCAAAGATGAATCACATGTCATCAATACAGAAAAATAAATGCAATTATTACAAATTTAATAACCACATTCATAAAACAAGACATGCAATTTCAATTATGCCTCAGTCGGTCATCTAAAGATCAGTCATCACACAACTTAAAATATTTTAGGGTATACTTATTATATCTATTACTATAAGAAATACATATTAAATATCTACACCTATTTTATATTTAATAATTTTAATTATAACTAATATAATTTAAAAAAATTATTTATACAAAACTGTTTTTATACCATTAACAGAAAAAAATTTCTATATATTTTTTAATAAATTTAAATATGATACATATAACTAATATATTATTCAAAAATTATATTAATATTGTATAAAAATATTATAATTTATATTAATATTACTTTCCAAATAACATTTTTTATAACATATCTAATTTTCATAAACATTTAATACGAATTCATACAACAAACACATCGTGTATAAATTAAACCATACAAAAGACACTAATTTACACATCAATACATATGAAATAAATAAACCATACACACAAACACTAGTTTCTACATATCACAAATCAAATAAACAAATTATACAAATGAAATAAATAAACACAATTAAACAATTGAGAATTTAAATATAAATTTTACCTTCTTAAAAGCAGCAAAAATCTGTTGAGAAAGAAATTCTACAGGGCTTCGCAGCAAAATCCAGAGGAGAAGAATTAATTTGGGGGGGGGAGATGTGATTTTATAGAACTTCTCGGCTAGATGTGTGAACGGGGTTCACGCATCCTTCACCCCATCTTCGAAGGATGTGTGAACCCCGTTCACGCATCTTCTGTCGCACTAAAGATGCGTGAACAGGGATCACGCATCCTTAGCATGGAGAGATGCGTGAACGGGGTTCACGCATCCTTCGAATATGGGGTGAAGGATGCGTGAACCTCGTTCACACATCCGGCTGAGATCAAGATGCATGAACGGGGTTCACGCATCAAAAGACCGATTTTTAAAAATACTTCAAACCCTATCCCTTTTCCATAATTTTTTTTAAAAAACCCATATATATAAAAATCCTGGGGCCACTCGACCTCCCAATAATATCCTTTTTCTACTCCAAATCCATCACCCCTTTACCTATTTTCCACAATTTTTTTATTTGTTTCATCTTACTACCCAGGGGGAAAAAATAAAAAAACAACCCCTTTTATTATTTTCTTAAAGCCTATTTATTTGGCTTTGGAAATATAGTATTATTATATAATATTATTATTATATTATTATTATAATATTATTATATTATTGTTATTATAATATTATTATTATCATAATAAAATTAATATTATTATAATAATATTATTGTATAGGAAAAAACTATTCTGATGTACGAAAACATTTCCGAAAGAAAGTTATCATCCAAAATAATTTTGATGGTTGTGTCCCTCGGGTTAATATATATATATATATATATATATGTATATAAATATTTTCTAAGTAATTAACTCTTTAATCAACCAGTTTCAAATCTATAATTAAACTTCAGATGATCACAGAATGGTAATCTGATATCGGATTAATATGTGGTCTATGGCATTGGGACCAAAATGAAACCCTATTTAAGATTTAATGAAAATTTAATTCTATCATTGGCTTAGAATTTCACATGTTCCATCAGATACCATTTATAGGTACCAAGCACACAGAAAAATCCCCAAAAATTCATTTTTTAAAAATTTCACCAATGTTCGACATAAACTTGTTGACGTCAACGTATCACTGCACGGTTTAAGTCGAGGATCTCATGTGAAGAGTTTTAAGAACAAAATTAAAACCATAAAAACCTGGTTTATATCCAAAACTTTTCTCAACATTTGCTTTCCTTTGGCTATCGGTACTCAAATAATCTAAGGCCCAATTCCTCTAGATCATCCACACACAGTTGAAAAATATGTGGGAGCATCGATCATCTAAATTCGGATGCTAGCGCAGAGATCTGATGACTCCTTCAATGCTCTGACTATCACTACATCGCTAAGCTTGGGATGCCTGAGAGAGAGAGAGAGATCTGATCTCCTTGGATCTAGATCCTATCTCTATAGAACATGGGAGAGATGATAGGAGAGAGAATTCCCATAAATAGTCACTAGTGGGGGGCTCTCCTCTTCTATATATAGTGTGTTAATAAAATACACAAAATTGCCTCTCCGGGCCCCGAATACTTAACACACTATAAACAAAATGTCATGACTACTAATCTGATTCATAAATATTATTATCACTTTATTTTATTATATTAAATATATTATGTGCTAATAAATGATTCATTAACTTGACTCATCATTCCCACAAATATTAATTGAACCTCAAATATATTAAACTAATATTTGTTCAATTAATATGTTCATGTATTTACTTTAATACTTGAAAATATAATTAATAAATAAATTTAATGCCCATTATTCTTAACTTGAATAATATGAATTTATTTATTTCATTGGTGATTGTATCTCCTTGTAAAAATCTCAAACCCCAGTGGTGGGTCCCACCATTTCCAATATACCTATTCAACTAAATAGGTCATATTGTCCAATATGCTATTGTGTGTGACCCTCTATGCCCTTTCTCGATAGTAGGGAATTGTATTCACAGTCCAAGAGTTGGATCTAGAAACTCATCATGTCTCCTAAAGAGATAAGTATTGTCACAACATAAAAAACCAACCTACAAAAATGTAACATGTAATATAATCTCTTTGTATTTAATATCTCATAAAGCAGAACGCACACTCGTGTTATCGACCTTTTCTTTCCTTATTGTTTGTTGATCCAACTACGTGGATTTACCCTCGACTGTCATGGTCATGGTATTATGAAGGTACTACCATCATTATCAACATGGACTGAGATATATTAATTCCTGAAACCAGAAGTAACAAATCCTTTCCTAACCATTCAAGCAATGTCATTCCACCAATTACTCATTCAACACAAACTACCTCTCCACAATTTCAACATCATGTTTTTCATCTTGCATCAAATTACATGATCAAATGGCATACATTGGCAATAATCTCATGTCAGGAGACTATTACACATGATTGTAGATAGGAACATCCAATAACACCCAAAACATGTGGTGTTCCTATTGGTGGGTCTATCCTCATGATATCACTACTCGAGATCACCAAGTGAAAACCTCATGAGAAGAAATCTCAATGCTTATGATCCCTTAGATCCTAATATTAAAACATCTACTATGTCTAATTAGTAATATGTATCTAGACCATAGGACCTTTGTTTAAGATTAATGTCATTGTATCTTGAGGTTCTCATTATAGCATGGGATCTACTATAAACATTCAATACGAAAATTAATCTATAGACATTACCATTTCAAAAGTGGGTGTATAATATTATACACTATAATGGAAAGAAAACATAATGTATAGCTAACATCATGCATAATATGGTAATCAAAAGAACCTAATAGTTGTGTCTAGGGAACCCACTATTTTAACACTCTATACTTACCAAAAATTTGGGATGTCTTCTTATACTTAGTCTTATCCCTAAGTTTATTACTAAAGTGATATATTCCTAATCTCCAAAAATAATTATACCATCCTATAATACCAACTATAGAAACCCTAGCATTTTACACGTATCATTACATGATTTTAAACATAATAAAGCATCATATTACCAGCCAATGATCGTAAAGTCTAGTGTCTTGGAAGACTAGGTACATAAAACTGAAAACATGGGACTAAATAAAAATTTTAATTATTTAATATTAATAAATATCTCCTAACTTCCATTATGCTCATACATCTTCATAGGATAACCTAGGGATAACATGAATAAAGGGATGATCTAAAAATCCTAGTAAAAAATAAACATAAGAATAAAGCTTTAGAACTTGGGTTATAAGGAATGACATAAGGATATAAAAATTCATGTAACATATGGAATCATAACATATAAACATGAGATAATATAAACATAGAGTCATAGTAATGTTGAAGTGACATAAAACATTAATTTATCATGATTCAAGTCTCATTTCACATAGAGTATCAAAATTCAAGTTTAGCCACTAAGATCGTTGCACATGGTTGCATGAGTCAAGGCTAACCGCCAAGACCGTTGCACATAACTTCTCATGAGACTAAAATTTATCCAATTAATTGGAGTTATATTTGGGTGCACCCATCATAAAATTATCAGGAATATGCTTTCCACATACAAAATCAAACATAATCAATCATTTATAAACATAAGGGTTACCCCTGTAAGGAACTGGGTATCATATTCATGTCATAAAACATAACAAATGGGAGTATTATAAAAGTTTCCATGAAAGGAAGTAATTATATCATGAATAGAATTTCATATAGTAAAATATTCATATATCATGATAATTGATGTCAATTTAAATTGATAACATACAAAAAGACCATTTAAGAAACTTTAGAATTAAAACATTTTAGTGAGGTTTAAAAAAAATATTACAGATCACTTAAAATAGAAAAGGGAATAATATTTTATATAAAAAAAAAATAAGTTAATAAAGAATGTTTTCATAATAAAAATATTAGTTTTATAAAAATAATGTTGGATTAAAACATATTATAGAGTTCACTTGAAATTGGGTAAGAATTCGGGAAGTTCCCTTAAACGGGTTTGCATATCAGGAAGTATTGAGGAGGAAACCCCTTAAAACATGTATATTCCTAAAAGAGAATGATGAATGGAACTTGATACATGAGTTTTTATCATGTAAAAATAATTTAAAATATGTACATAAACATAACATATAACTTTATTTGGGTAAAAATAAAGATATAACAACCAAAATGAATAATGGAGGTTCGAGTAGAATCCCTTTCCTTAAGTCTGATGGTGCCTTCACTTTACCTTAATGTCATGGATAAAAAAATTACATTCATTAATTAATGTTTCTAGAACCTATTATTCATGTAATTAATTTATTATAATCTTATTAATTTAATTAATGACCTTTTTTATGGGTTAATAGGTTCAATTTCATTTTTTGGGAGCATTTGTTTCCTTGATTTTCATGATTGGTTTACTTATATACATGTAAGGATAGACATGTAAGATGAGAATGGTTGTAAAGAATTGAAGTTTTATGTTATTAGTGAACATCCAAAATATTACATGGTTATTAAATTCATTTGGTTATTTGGTGGGAAGATGAATCATTATATAAAATTGTAATGATAACCATTTTGGTTAATTGGCGGTTTTTGATCACATCGAACACCTTTTTCTTTATAAATAAATATCATGTGTACAAAAATATTTCAGAACCTTACATAAGTTATAATAAATATATTAGTTTGGTTCAACCATTAAAATTGTTTCATTAGCATAATTGTATGTGGTAATAGAAATTTTAAACCCGTCATCCTTAAATGTGATGAATTAACACATCTTAGATGGTGTTTTTATTTCTAGTATAAAAGGAGGGAAAATGAGAGATGATGATAAAATTTTATATCAGAATAACAACATTGCAGTACATAAAAGGTATTGGATTTATCACACCATTTGGATGAGGATAGGTGATTATATAAATGAAAACAAAGGAACATGAAAAGAAAATAAAATAAAATAAAAGAGGAATTTACTTCTTGAATATATCTTCCTTGAGAGCCTCTTTAGGGGAGAGGATTTGGTCTTTTTATGAGACCAAGAGCTCCTGGAAGTGGGATATGGGATTAGGGAGATATTTGAGTAGAATTTGGACTAGTCACAAGGCTTTATATGTGTGAGTATAAGAGGTAAAGAGGGGTGGTATTTGTAGTGGAGGAGAGGAGGGGTTTGCCCTTATTTTAATTATTAGTTTAATATTATTTTTCAAGACTATGAATAGTCTTGATTCTTGTGACAAAAAATAGAGAATATAGTATGTGAGTTCAAATAAATGTCCATTTACATCATCCATGACTCAATAATTATGTAGAAACTCATTTATTTAGCATTTATCGTAAATTATCGTGTTTTTATTCGCCAAAAATTAAAGAGTTTTAAAAAAATCAATAAAATTCACCCCAAAATATTTTTCAATGTGTAGAATTGAAAAATGAACTACATTTTATGAAAATAATTTTCTAAATATGAGAAATTTAATTTTTAATTAAAATCACAATAAATTGAAAAATAAAAAATTTAAAATTTAAACTTCTTTTCTCACACTTTGAAAAAATAATTAAGGTCTCTTAATTAAAATCACAATATACTTGAAAAATAAAAATTTTAAAATTTAAACTTCTTTTCTCACACTTTGAAAAAATAATTAAGGACTCTTAAAATTATCTTATAATCCTAAATTATCAAAATTATTATTTATGAATACATTTTAAGAAAATAAATTTTATTTTAAATTATTAAATTAATCATAAAATTGTAATTAAATATACATGTCTTACAAAAATACCAACACTTAATTAATAGTTTTTAAAATATTTACTTAATTGTACTATAATATAATTATATCATATTTTCATTTATAATATGGATAAATTTTATTTATAATTTTATTAGTGAGGTTACTGTTCAATTGGTTGGTTTACTATTCATAAGGGTCACATTACTATTCTAAATGTCAAGTTACTATTTCATCGATATTTCCTTAACTTCTAGATATGCCTTTTGTTTCACTAATTCTTCCTTTATAAGGTTTTTATTGTGTTCTAAATGTAATATTATACGATTATAATATAATACATAATTATAAGAATGTAATTTTATTGATAAAACATTAGGTCATTATATATCCCATTACTCATTCTTCACATACATGCATCAGGGTACTAAAGCATCATTTCATCACCCCATGGGTATTTGGAGCATCACTCCCTAACCCACACCTCATTGATCAATCAATCACAATATCACATATATCACAATATATAAATCAAGGTTCAACATATTTGACCTTCTTATTAAATCCACACCATGCTTCACCATTTCATTTATCAAAAACAACCATGGTACTTTACTTTATTCCCAAGAAATAACATAAAAAATTCACCATTAATCTATTTATCAATAGTTATTCACATATCATTAACTCATAAAAGTTAAGAAAAATATCCCCTTAAATCTCATCATCAACCATGAAATTAAGATATAGTTTAATATTTTTAACCTATTATTTAACATTTTTACAATTCAATGATAATAATTTAAAATTCAATGGAACACCCCATGGTTTTTTATAAAATTTAGTCTCATAATCTCTAATGGGTCCAATGGGATCCACGAAGGGTTTCCCAATTTCATGGAATTAAATTCACCTTTTAAATTTAAATTCAATTGAAAAATGTGGAAAAGAAACAACATAATTTCATAGACATGATAATAATCAAGAATATAGGAATTAGAAATTATACCACTTACCTTGAGATCATTAGTGAACACTTGTTGAACCGTATCCATCAATTCGATATAGAAAGGTAAAATTCATAACAGCAGAGGAGATCTAGGATCAAAACCTTGGACGAAGATCCAATGAAACATGATCCCTCAAAACCTATATCTAAACCATCAATGATATAGGAAATTCATCCCTCTCTAAAGGAGTAGAAATATGAGAGAGAGAGGAATATTAAATAAGGAATAGAATCTATTACCAGAGAGCCAATCTTCTTCCATTGGATCTTTGATTCAAAAATGAATGGGTTTGAGGATCCTTATAACCCTCTTAATAGCCTCCAAAATCATTGGAAACCATGTTAGTCCAAAATAGGGTGATTAGGGATATAAACTGGGTGTTTGGAAAATTTTAAATAAATTTTCAAGGCTTTTTATTTCCATGTACACAGTTTCTGGGGTGAGGGTTCATTGTTACTCCTAAGTGGGGGCACGGTTTTCTAAGCAAAGTTTCAACCAAGAAAATCCCGTCTATCAGAGGGTGAATGGTTTGATGGGGGTGGACACACAGTTTAGGAAAACCATGCACCAACTATATACTACCCAAACCCTCCAAAAACCTCCAAAACTCATTTAAATTCACCCAAGACAATCCTCAACCAAATTAATACTAAAACAACGGTAAAATGATACCAGAAAAAAAAAGAATGTTACATTTATAGAATGGTCGTAATCTTAAACAAAATTAAACCCCAATATCCCAGATCAAGCATTTACTTTATTACAATGTCACTAGATACAAGAAATAACATCCTAAAGGGCCTAATAGTTTAGTATTATTAGAAAACTAGACACATATTTTAATTTCACATAAAATTTGAAAACATTAAATTACATCATAGTATTTTATTTGAGTAAACCATAATTCCCTTTAAAATAACCCTGTAAATTAATCACAATACACTTCTTGGTATCCTAGGGAAATGAAAAATAATAAATGGGGTGATATTAGATGCTTAATATGGTTATGCATACTACAAAATCTAAATAAGTATTAAATAATATGGAAAAAATAAATTATGATCAAAAAATGCCATATAAATATTCTCGTGAGCTAGAAACTTATCCATGGATATCATAAAAATTAAATAATCACATAGAAATAAATAACTAATTTCATAATAATGGAATGCATAATACCATATATCTAAAAATTACCATCAAGGATTTTTCCAAGGAATCTGAAAATACTGTCAAGGCCTTGTGACAAGACATCTACCTAAAAGGGTAAGGACTCATCGAAAACTCAATCTAGTTTGTCTCATAAGATCTAATGATGCATTGAGAGGATATATAAGGCCCCACCTATCACTTACTAAGTTTAATTCATTATTCATATGAAAGTGTTGAAACATGATCAACATAAACATTCCTATTGAAAAATGAGCATATGAAATGTTTATAATTTTTTATAATCATAAATCATCCAGAGTAATATGGTAAATAGTATCAAAATAGTACATACCCTTTCAAACTGATTGTAAACCATCCAAGTAAATATGTTGATGGTATCATAATATTATAACCTCATTAAATTATAAGATTCAGTAAAGTATTTTGACAAAGATGAAAATATTTTCAAATTTTCATGGTAAATTTCATGAGGAATCTACTATTTTTAACTTTTAAAACACGTATTTAAAATATAAAAAAATTTCCCAAACATTAAGGAAAATTTTTTATTTCAAAAAAACTTGTAAAATTGTAAATTAATATTCAAATAAATGAGCGATCATGATAGAGGGAAATTCTGTATAACCGTATAAGCTAAAAAACTTTATTTTCACACTTTTTAAAAAATGGAAAAAAGTACCTCATTTAAAAGATGACAAGAATATTCTTTTTAATTTTTTTTAAAAAATTAAAACATGAATAAAAATTAATTTAAACATTCATTTTATAATAGTAAAAAAATTATTGAAAAAATTTTTAGAAAACATGGACATGGATGAGAAAGGATATTCAGCTAAAGAGATAAATAACGTCATCTTTTATTAAAAATATTTTCTCATTCGTTTAAAATAATAAAGAGGTAAAAAATGTACTATTATGTAAAAATTTAATGAATAAACATTTTAGAATAAAATATATTTGGTTTAATATATAAATATCAAGAAATTCCTCCAAGGTATACTTAAACAAAAACAATCTCGAATAATGATGAGATTGTGAAATAAACCCTTATCGCTTTGGTAAATTTTGAATCATAACCACCAATAGAGTAATAAATTAAAATGAAACCTTAAATACCATTAATATAAATATATTAATTATATAACATTTCAAAGGTGTGGTATATACACTATGAAAAATAAATAAGTGGTGAATATGATATATGTCTCATAGAAGTAAAAGTGAGACGGGAAACTCAAACCTTATGTTGGACTTCCTTTATACATTTATGAACCTAATATATAATAAATATATATTTATTATCAATATATTAAATAATAATAATCATATTTATCATACAATATATGATTTACTTATAATATTCTATCACCCATTTATTAACAATTCTTTGTTAAAATCATTATTCTGGGTAATAAATACTTACTTTTTCATGTATGTTTTGGTATGGTAGTTTTGGTCCTTTTAATTTTATCATGATTCCATCATATAAAAAATTATTTAAATGATATAAATATAATATATATTTATTATATATTAATTTATATTAATCCCTAAAATATAGAGATAGAAAAACAAATCACATCGTTCATGGAAACAGTAGGTCGTACGTACGCATGAACGCTATTTTAATTTTGTGATGGATGGAATAAAATAATGGTAAATAATAATTATCATTAAAATAATAATTATTATATCATATAAATTACATAAATTCATTAATTATATCTTTATTACCATCCATGTAAAACATAAATGAAAAATGGATCACATCCCTTCATGGAGGTGGTAGTCCACACGTATGCATGAGCGATGTTATTGTTTACCAACGGATTGAATGATAAGAAATTATATATGATATTTTAATTTTATAATAATATTTATATCATAAATATAATAAATATCATATATATTCATTATTTAAATCTTTATAACCATCCAAGTGGAATGTTGATGTAAAACGATCACACCACTATGTGGATACGGTAAGTTGTACGTACGCACGAGTGATATTTTTTCTTTTCATAGGATGGAACATATATTTAATATGGTTTTACCATAATCATAATAAAATATTAGTATATATATTATATTGGAGCTATTATATTAGTATGGATACAACACTTTAATAGAATGTGGAAGAAGAAATAAACATTAAGGACTCGGTAAAGATGATTACCTATTCTTCGATAAACTTCCTTTAGATATCTTATTTAGGGATTTGGAGTAGGAATTTTGGAATTACAATAACCTCTATGACTTAGATAAGTATGTTTATAAGAGTAATGATAAGTTTTGGGTCAATATATATGGCTCATAGTGGTGTAAATAAGTGAAGGAAGGTGTGCCTTTAATAATTGAGGGGAGGGGTACTCTTAGAATTTGTTACAAGATTAAATAATATAAATATAAAAATCATGAAAATTTGAACCAATTAATACATAAGAAATATTTAATATGTGATATCATTTAAATAAATTTAACCAATCTCATTAGGAAAGTTTTTTATAAATATTCTGGTAAAAACACTTTAAATTCATTTTAACCTTAGCGAGAATGACTTTAATTTTTACCATGATAATGTAATTATATGACCAAATATAATTTGGTAATTCTCAAAAAAAAATTGATATGATGATTAAAAATTTGAAATCATTTTTATCATATTTAATTTCTACAGGTCGTAGTAATTACTTTTAATAAAAGTACATAAAACGCATGGAAATGGTTCTTAGGAAGATACTCGATTTATAAGAAAAAACCATTTTACCTTTAAATAATGTAAAAAATTGGTTTTAATGACTTATTTATGGATAATTAATAAACTAAATAATATTTTTTGACTTTTATAGCATTCCAAAACTAATTGGAATCTTCCAACCATTCCATTAATTACAAAGAATCAAAAATAGTTTTTAATTTCAATAAAATATAACTTATCTTCTCAAAAGTAAAGATTGGGTTCTAAAATTAAAATTAATGTTTTATAATAAATTATTTAACTCCTTAAATATATGAATTTTCAAAAAAAATCTCACAAATAGGATAAAGATATGTTTTTAGGTAAATTTAAAACCTATCTATTTAGTTTAACACTCTAGTAAAACTATTTTTACCTTGACTATTGTAATAGATTTTTGATATTTGTACTATTAATTTTGACCAAAAATTATTTTGACCTTATTTTATAATATAAATTATTTTTATTCTAAATATGTAATCCATTTTATCAAATTCAATTTGCCGAAGTGGCATAATTTAATTAAAAATAAATCCACAAACGCAACAAAAAAGATGTTTTCCAAAATTGAACATAAAATTGATTATAATGACATAAATTGGATTAATTATAATATAATTGAAATAATTTTACTTTTAAAACTATTTTAAAATAAAATTAAACATTTTTAATTTTTTAAATAAAAGAAATTTTTTAATAAAAATCAGTATTTTTCACTATACTTCGAAAAATCATCCTTTTCAAAAAATTATCAAAAATTCAATATAAAATAATTTTGACAAGATGATTTCAAAAATGAATTTAATTTTTTCAAAAAAATCTAAAATTAGAAGAAATGAATTTTTTATTTTTTCAAAAAAATAATAAAAAATCAATTTTGAGAAAATAAATTATTTTTAAAGCATATAAATACTTTTCTAAAAATTTAGAACTTAAATATCAATGTGTTTGATTTATCTAAAACAATTTTAAATATTTTTTAACATTTATTTATCCTAATTCACTCTTCCAATTTTAATGGTTATGCGGTAACTTTCACAATAAATAATAATTTTTTAATAGTATGGTGTGGTTTGTTTAAACCCAGTGTTGTGTGTCATGTACACTATCGACTGTAATTTTCATATTTTAAAATATTAGGGTGTTACATGTGTGGTTTACAAAATAAAATTATCCAACCAAATATAATTACTCTACATTATTGAGTGTTCTGAAATATTATACTTTCACTCTACTTACACTACATGAAACAATAACAAATTCTCCTTTAAGCTTGAACATGAACTAGTTGATTCTTAAATTTATATGCACAAAACATGCACACAACTACTTAGATATTCTTATTTATATTCATTTATTATACTTTAGATAATCTCAAAATATCACTATATTTCACATATCCAGAACTTCTTATTTTTCTCTCACTCTACACCATCTTCACAATCTACACAGCATACCCTTCTACAACAAATAATTCAAATTTGAATTTGAATTTAAAATTCAAATCACCTTATTCAATAACAGCCCTTGGATAATCTATTATCTTAATATTTACCATTAAATTTAAATTGATTGTTATAATAGATTGAAATAACCACTAAATTTAAAATATTAATCCAAATCACCTTGATTTCTTGAACTGCCTGAAATTTTCCTAGAAAATCACTCATCATGTCATAACCCCCTCATTTTTAGTGTAGCATGATAGTTTGAAATATTTTTTTTAAATACCAAAATTTTATGTGGTGTGACAATGATATGTAATGTGGAGGTATTAAATTTTACATAACCATAAAAAAAACCTTTCCTACTCTGTGGTGTAGTATATTTTTATAGTTTTGATGTATTGAAATTTATAGAGACACAAAACTCCTGAAAAAACAATCACTTTATCATGGAAATATTTATTGTGTAATAGTCAAATTTTATGGAAACTATCTATAGTGTATACATCAATTATAGTAAAAGAACCTATGAATTTATAGAGACATCAAAATTGATCTTATCAACTCTATTGGGATGTGGATCTCCTTTTACAGATTGAGGACCTCGACAATCCACCCACTATAGTGTAGAGTGATATTATGACATAGGGGTCTGGAAATATATAAGGCCACATGAAAATTGAATGAGTCTCTACTACAACATAATAACTTCTTACTATTCAAACCACCTTATTCAATCAACTTCTATGGTTCAGTAATAATATATGTGGCTTGATGTTTCTTCCATTCCTTTAAATATTATTGCATCCTGAATTCATTCCATGATATATAAACATTACAATCCAACTTAATCATCATATGAATTTTTCTATAAACACTTTAACCTCACAATAAATTCCAGTTTGAATATGATTTATGCATTGAAAACAGAATACAACATAAAGAATCATATACACTCTAACCCCTTCTCCAACAAAATCCTTACAAAAATATCTCAATACATCTTGTACTAAAAAATATCCCCCATTTGAATTTTTTTACCAACCATGGAGCATAAATTCCTTCAAAAATTTAAATTATTAGTAATGGATCACCATTCAAAAATTCTAATCCTACGTGAGTGAACTCAGTATAGTAAACAAAAATATTGAATAAATAATATTATATTATCCATTTTATAATAGTGATATATAACCTTCAAACCTAAACATATTTAGCTTTAATTATAAAGTGATAATTATTGGAAACAAATTCATAAAATCATAATTATTACTTCATCATAACCAAATAAAAAACAAATCTTTCAACCAAATTCCTATATGTACTTCAATAAACTAAAACAATAGTTCACACAGATGCACAAATACTGAAATCATAGCTTCTTATTTTAATAAATCTCACAAAATATATTCCCCATGTGGAAAAACAAATTTAAATGGATACTCACCATATATATATTCTCCCAATTTTTTAAAAACTTTAACAAGAGATATATAAAGAATGATTTATGTTGTCATTTTTGACCCCTTTTGACAACAATATCCAATGATAAGAATAGAGGGGGGAACCAACCATATGATATCCTTGAAAAGGATGTGGTTGAATTATCAATATAAACCATAAATTTTTAAATGATTCCTTTGGAAATGGATTGGTGAACACATTAGTAATTTTTTCCCTTGTAGGAACAAGTTACACTTTTAACTCATTTATCTCCACAAGTTCATCAATGTGTTTTCTTCTTGAATACCAAACTGGATTATTTGATAAATTTATAGAACTTTGATTATCACATCCAAAGAGAAGTGTAAACTTCACTTAAACCTTCTAATATTACAACTATGTCTTCATTCATATTAATTGATTCATGGCATGAGTTATAGAAAAATATTCTACTTCATCCATGATTAAAGTCATAAAAAATTTCTTCTTAGAGTTATAATAAACACACCTATATCTAAGATATAAAACTCCACTGAATGTTGACCACCTATAATCAACACAACCTTCCCAATATTTATTTATGTAACCAAATAGATCAACCTTACATTTGTGGTTATATTTCAATCCAAAATATATTATGCTAATGATGTATCAGATAATCCTCTTCTCATCATTGAAATGAAACTCTTTTGGTGAATTTTGATTCATAAAACCAAGTTTACTACAATACACAATATCTAGCCTAAAATATGTTAGGTATAATATATTTATAAAAATATTTCTAAACTCCTTTTGATCAAATTATTTTCCCTTATCATCTTTGTATAACTTAGTTACCAAAAAAATTTATGTGAAAATAGGCTTTGAATTTTCAATACCATATATTTTCAGGACTTCGTTAACATACTTTTTTTGAGAAAGAAAAATATGATATTTCTCTTGATAAATTTGAAATCTAATAAAATATCTCATTTCTTAAAGAATATAAATCTCAAATAACTCTTTCATCTCCTTATAAACCTTCTCACACATTTATTCTTCATTTATAGTAAATATGATGTCATCTACATAAACAATAACAAGAAGAGATCCCTATTTTTCATATTTGATGTAGAGATTGTTATCCACTCTTCCTTTTATGAAACTTAACTTATTCAATTAACTATACAACTTAGAATACCAATATCTTAGAGGTTTTTTTAACCCATATAAGTTTGTCTTTAACCTTCAAACATAATTCAAATTTTCTATAATAAAGAAACTGCATGGTTTCTCAATATATACCTTCTCTTCCAACTCACAATTAAGTAAATAAGACTTGAAATTAATTTGGAATATCTTTTATTCTCTTTGTGCTATAACAAAAATAAATATTATAATGGATTTAAACCTTGAAAAAAAGTCTTGATTTATTTACCACCACATCCCTCATTTCATTTAATTTGTTTTGGAACACCCACTTCATCTTGATAACATTATTTTCTTTAGTCTTGGGTACCGAATACCAAGTGTATTTATTCTCTATCCATTCTAATTATTCATTCATAGAATCAACTAATTATTTATTATTCTATTTTTCTTCAACATATCTAGGTTATACTTTAGAATAAAATGAATTATTAGTTTTAATCCTCATAATTATTCTATTTTACACTTTTTTCCCATGATCCCCAATTATGTTTTGAAATTAAGCTTACCTTCTCAGCCTTGGATGAGATGAGTTATATTTATCCTCATAATAAAAAATGGATAAATATTTTTCTACAATGTTTATATCATCAACACTTTCATATTTTTTTGTAATGTCTTTAATCTATTTAGCATAAATAGTATTAACTTCACTTATGAATTTTCTTCATCATGAGATACTTATTTCTTTGATTGTTCTATAACTTTTACATCAGTAGAATCGGTGATTTATTTTAATTTATTTGTTGAAATAGTGATAACATCTTACATTTAGAGGATATATAATAAATATCCCATCAACTCCTTGATTTTCAAGCTTTCCAAGATTCACTCCTTTTACCTTGATAAAAAAAGGGCTTAAAACACCTAAAGACACTTCAAACTTTAATATTCTTATAATTCATCTCATAAGGTGACATATCACATTTAGACTTGTGAAAACACTAGTTTTAGATACTAACTACTACACAAATATATTGTCTCTAAAAATAATTAAAAGTATCATGCTCAGCCAATATTTTCTGAGCCGTCTCCACCAATTATCTTTTCTTTAATTTAGCCACACCATTTTGTTGAGGTGTGTATGGTGCGCTGAGTTCATGATGGATTTCATACTTCTATAGAAACTCTTAAAACATACCATTAGTAAACTAACTTCCATTTTTTTTAATATTCTTGAGATAAAAACCACATCCTGTTGCTACACTTCTTCAAAAACTTTTCAACAATTTTAAGGCCTTGGACTTATGTCTTATAAACATAACACAAGTAACAAAAGTGATGTCATCCATAAAAGTAATAAAGTAATTATCTCCATTGGTTTATTTCTACCTCATAGTCCTATATACATCTAAATGAATGATCTCCAAGGTTTATGTAGAATGAATCTATACCTTCTTGTGTGAAGAGTTAACAATCTTCCCCTTTTGGCATGTTGAGATCACACAATATCTTTTCTTATCAGCAAAGGAACATACCAAAAATTTTCTCCTCGAGTGATAAAATTCATTTTATTTTTTCTAATATGGAAAAGTATTAAATTCCATAATTCATTTTCTTTTTTCATATATAGATGGAATGAGATTCCAGTATCACCTATTTGAAAAAAAAAATCCTCTAATTCGTTGTCCTCTTGTCATTACATTCCCATATTCTTGTTTATTGAAAATTAACCCATATTTCTTAAACAAAATTTCATTTACTTCATCAAAAATTTGTTAAACACTTAAAAAATAATGTTTCAATCCATAAATATATATAGTATTTTTGTATTTGATATTTTCTTTTCCAATAACCACTAACCCAACTCCTTTGATCTTGAGTGACCCGCCATTTTCAAAATTCACTAAGACCTCTTTAACTTTTCAAAACCTTTCAAGATATTTAAATTTTCTATCATGTGGGATGAATATTCACTAACAAACATCCATGTACTTTTTGATTTGGATGTTTTATGTGATACTTTCACAATTAAGGTATTATTTTTTCCTTTATTCTTCTTCTTCTAGGGAGTTTTATTACAAAAAATCGTATTTTTTTAGGTTGGTAAATTATGAGGAAATAATTAACATGATGGAAATGCCTAACACACCTTCCATGGGCTTATTCAAGTAATTAAAACTTTTTTTGTGATTTTTATCCAGAGTTCTAAACTAGTTTCTGAACTTTTTTCTTTTGAGAGGGCAACCTCCCCTTCAACCCTTGTCTATCACACCTTATAGTCCAACTATTATCTTAATAATTGAACAAACAGAACTTTTTTTATTCCCAAATCCCTTGAAATACCAATAATAACTATAGAAATAATATTTACCTCTTAAAAGACCATGTTGTCCAAATATAGTTGACTATCTTTCACCCTTCTTAGAGTAACTAGTTTTAACTCATTTTTGTGAAACATAATTTTGGTGCACACCCAACTCCTTAATCTTGAAATAAATATTATTTTCATATTTTATGAACACCCTAGTTATAGAATATTTTTTACCCAAGTTGGTTCTCCTAGAATTTCATGATTTTGGAACATCACTTGATTTAGCCACAACCTTTCTCTTTATGAATTGATTATTATTCCTTGATTTTCCCAAAAATATTATATTTATTCTCTTCCTTATAGAATTATTTTTTTGGCCTTCTTGAGGTTTTAATTTATTCAAATATTCTCCAAATTCTGAAATAGAATTTTGAACATTTGATATGTACTTCTTCAAATCCTTATCTATTCAGATCATGTTTTATTGTAAATGATAAATATATTTTTATTTTTCCATAAATATTTATTAAAAAATGATTTTAAGAGTATTATCATAATAAAGAAACTTCTTCAAACCTTTAACATCTTTAATAATAATTGAATTATCTTCTATAAAGATAGATTCATTTATGTTGAATAATTTACTATCTTTATTAAATTTTCTGATCTCCTTATCCTATTTGGAAATATTTGCGAGGTATTATTTTAATTATCTCTTTAGCATTAATTCTATATCAGTATCTTATTATTATTATTCACTCTCAAAACTACTTATATAACTTAAAATATTTTCACCATTCACTTTAGTAATGGGTAATTTTTCATTATCTTCACCACTAGATGAAAAACCATCTTCATCTTTATTCTCATTGTCTATGTATTCTTTTGATAAGAAGTTTCACCTATGAAATTTAGAGAACTTATTACTCTTATAATTTTAATAAACCATGGTATTATTTTATTTCTTCTTTGATAATATTCTAGGGATAATGTCTTCTTCTTCCCTATCTTCATTGGTATTGTATTTTGGACAATTTGTAGTATGGTGACCAATATCTCTATACCTAAAATATTTTAAGGGAATATTTCCCTTGTAATTTATTTTCCCACTTCTCATGTTTCTTGAGATAAGAGACATAATTTCATCAAACTTATCTTAAGAAACTTTATTAAAATATAAACAATAAGATTTTTTTCAATTAAAACCTTATTCTTCATATTCTATTACTTTATGGATTTAGAAGATATTTATTTTTAATGCTTAACCTTTTTATCAATAGAAATTACTTTTTCTAATTTTATATAATATTACAATTTTATACAAATCATCAAGAGGAATATAAATTGGATCATTTTATTATTAAGTAGATACTTTAGAATCAAAATTATCTAGTAATATATGTAAAATATTTTCAATAATATTAGCATATTCAAACTTGTCACCATAGCCTTTGACTGTGATAAAAATTTCATTCACCCTTATGAAGAAACAATAAATAGTTTCATCATCATGAATCCATAGATATTCATATTTAAGTCTCAAAAATTTAAATTTATCTCACTTTACTTTGGTCTTTCCTTCATAAATAATCAAAATTTTATCCAAGATATATTTTTTGTTTTCATTCTTTTGAATTTTAAAAACCTAATTGTTGTGACTGATGAAAGAATATTATTCTTTTCATGACCATTGTTTTCCAAATTAGTATTATCTATTGTTTTCATATAAACACCTTCAACCTAGGGAACAAACCCATTAGTTATAACTTCTAAAATATCGTAATTGGTTGATAAAAATTATATCATCATCCTATCTTTTCATATGTGATAGCTTTTCCACTAGTGGAAAATAAATTTTTAATGTCAATATTTTCTAATTTTAACACCTTTTTTTAATCAATGTTGATTCAAGAGACATTAAAAATAATATTTTTGAAATAAATTTTTTAAAAACTGACATTTAAACATCAACTAAAATACAATTTCATCAATGTTTTGACACCAGTATTATAATTTTAACTAATGTTGAAAAAAACTTCCTTGCCACATCAGTTTTATAATAAAACCGATATGGAAAAATTCACATATAACTTTCCACATAATTTTTTATAAAAAACCAACATGAAAAGTATCTTTCGATATTGGTTTTAATAAAAATAAATGTTTAAATAAATATAACTTTGATTCCATATCAGTTTAAAAGAAAACCAATGTGGAAAGATATAATTTTTATAAAAAAAATGATTAAATTATATACACCAAAAACTGTTGAAACCCTATCAAAAAAAACAAAATATACGAACTTAAAGTATAGAAAATATATATAAAATGAATAAAATATACCAACTTAAAGAATAAAATTATTTTCTATTTACTCATTTTTTAAACATTAATTAAAAGAGACATACCTGAAAATTTTAAATTTAACCATACTTAAAAAATAGTTTGGAAACAAACATTGAAGATGGATAAGGTATTAATTCATATAATACCTGACATAATTAAAAATATACAACAACAATGAATGTTATAAGATCAAAAACTAGAATATTTTGATATAAAACCTAAAATAATTTATATAACTAGCCTTATCAAATCTATTCATCGACCCAATTGTGATTATCTCAAACATGAATATTAAAACATAATAACCACATTCCACCATTTTGTTATGATGAAACTATAGTTATAAAAAATTTACTTGGAACTAAAAACCAACACACACATACACACACACACACATATATATATATATATTATAAAACAAAAATTATCTAATTTAAAATATATTTACCATTAATTTCATGTATTTGATTTTATTTGTCCCATGTATTGACAAGTAATCATTGTTAAAATTTAACATGACTTGTATTTTCATATATCAACTATCAAAACATGTATAAATAAAAATATTGTAAAAAATAATAAAAATTACTTGTTTAAAAATTTTATGAAAAATTTACAAACTTTGATTAATAAATAGAAAAACTAATATAATGTGAATTCATGTGTTCAAAATAAGTCTAACATTACAATATAAAAAGTTTAAAATTAATGACATTATAATGAATATTAGTCCATAATTATCATATTCTTCTTACCCATCAAGGAATTGAAAAAACCAGCACTCAATCTCTATATTTTTTAATCTATCATATATATATATAACTGTAGAATCATTATCTAGATATTTCATAGGCATTGAAATATATTCTAGATCTATAAGACCATAAACAGTAGTGATCTCATTTTGAATGAAAATAGTGTGTAGATACCAAATTAAATAAATAATATTTTAAGTCACTTTAAGTCGTATTTATCTAAAGAAAGAAAAACTAAAACATAAATTTTCATGCATGGAAAAAATTGTAACATAGGTACACTGATCTCATAAAAATTAACTAGAAACATGATATCTTTTTTGAATATTATCAATGGATAGTCTCTTTTATACATATTAGAAATCATTCAAAACTCATAAATATTATCCCAAAAATAAAAATATAGGATAATCTTTTTATCCTATTAGAAATATTAGAATTATCTAAAGTTATTAGTTATTGATCATTTTGTTTCATTTATACTAATTATTTTGATTTCAGATACTTCTATATAAATTAAATATAATAAAATATTATAAGTAATTTTCAATCAAATATAAATAATATTTAAAAAAAGGCATACCTTGTATTTCATATGACAAAGAAGGCTAGTTGGACAAAGTAAAAAATGATCCACACAATCTCTAACTTTGGTAACCTCCTCTATAGGGAATGGTATTAAAACATTTGGATCAATAATATCATGTATTGATACTCTTGCCTGATCCAAATTCATTGGATGGTGATGTACATAATCCCCCAAAATATTTATGGATATGTTCACTATAATACATACATATGGATCTATAACATACAACTCATAGTATAAGGTTGGGTTCAAACGAGGTGGTAGAGGATTTGAGTAGGTAGGCTGCATAATCTGTGATTATATCATCATTTTTTCAAACATAGCCTATATAATTAATTTAATTTGATCACCCATAGACTATTTTAGTTCTTTTATCTCATATTTTATCGAATCTATTTTTATGACCCTTGATTTCTTACTTTAATGACTAAAAAGTTTCTTAATGATGATACCCACCTCATATCCTATTATGCGGTTGGAGTGTAATGGTGTTCCTAAAGTAGTAGCTATAATTTCCATCCTATCCTTAAGGATAAAATTCATCTTCATCACTTACTCTTAATGTTCATCCTTAAAAGATAAATTAAAATGGTATATTAGTGTTCTTAATTTTAAAAATATTAACATACAAGGAAAATAATAATCAATTTATTACAATTTTGTCAGCTACTTCCTTAAATAGATCTGTAAGATAATTTTTTTTAGTCTTTCTCTTTTCCATTTTTCATAGAGAGTAGGGGGGGATAGAAGACTAAACTAGACCTCTTATGAACCACAACTAGATTTAGATCTTAATGAATCAAAAAACATTAAATCATTTTCTCCTCTAATAAATGATATCCTTCATTTTTATTGATTTTTTGATAACCCCTCTTTCAAGGGATGAGGGGGAATCCTTACAAGGCACGTAGGCTTAGAGATTACATGGCTCGTAGTATAAGAGATATTACATGGCCCAATGGTCTTAGGGAATTCAACCAGACTATAACTACAAGGAATTTCCCCTCTCTAGCATCCGCATCATGATGTAGCTCTCCACCTTCGCATGGTTGTCCAACTAATCTTCCCGTGCAAGCACAGGCTGGTACTGATGGCATAGCCATACCATCTCATTCTTCCAAATCCATTGGTTCTGCTCTAGTGAGTGTGTATGCTCTGAATCCTCCTTTAGGACTACTCCTTCTTTGTAGAGTCTGTCTGGGGAAACTTTATGTGGCTCAAAGGCCTTGAGGTGTCCGGAAGACCTTAGAGGTGGCCAGAAATCCCTACTGACCCGAAGTCCTGGGTGGCTCGAAGGTCTTAAGGACTCCAAGACCAAACCGATGGACCAATGTGAATAGTTTTGGCTGCTACAGTGTCGAAAATTACCTGCTATAGTACTGCTACAGTAACCAGAAATATGCCTCCGCCTGTTTTGAACCTAGGTCTCGTGGATTCACTTAAGGATACCTCACCAACTAGGATGAGGCTCATGTGCTAGTAAATGATATCATCCATATGATAAATTATAAGGGTATACATTCTTCAATTGGATCTCTAAGTGAGATCTCATGGAGGCCTATTACATAAAAATAAACTAATAAGTAATTAAGTAATATATAATAAATTTTAAAATATACAATAATTATCATACCATAAATGATTCATCATTGTTATGGTGACACATTTAGTGCATTTATCTGTATCTAAAAACTCATACTTGATGCATGAATTTTCATTATTTAAATTCCCAAAAACACAATTTTCTATAATTTTTGGTTATAAAATCTCTCCATTAAACTACCACTAAAGATAGATATCTTTTCTTAATTTATTTTGTTTCTTGAAAGTAGAATATCATCTGTAATTGAATATATTAAATATTAGTCATATAAAATATATAATATTTTAATAATTAGATAAAAATAAATCAATTGAAATGTTTTACCAATACGGACACCCATGAATTCTATTTTTCCATCTTTTTTATGGAATTCTAATCAAGATATAAAATTGTAATACTACAATGTCTTTGAATAGAGATTTAACTCATAAAATTCATTTTGTTTGGTAAACTTTTGTTATTCTTATCATCAAAATTAATATGTATCTTATACCCTCCATGTGCAAGTGAAAGTTCTAGTAAACATGTAATACCACTTCTAATAACTCTAGGAATTGGTTTATATAGAGAAGAAGAATACTCTATCGTGGGAGGCACAATAGTAGTCCTAAAAATATTTTTTGTAAATTAAAAGTTTACCTTTATTAAATAATTTTTTTATTGAATATTTAATAATATGAAAAAAACAAACATATACCTTGATAAATTCTCATCTTCTTCTCTGTCTATCATTAAAACAGATGAATGTAATGATATTTCTTGTACCTGTATATTATTATAAAATTGAATATTTAAAAATAATGAATAAAAAATATGTAAGTAAAAAAATAATGTCACATGTGTGTAAGTTTAAAAAAATAATGATATCATGATTCTTAAAAAAATTGTAACTTAAACTATTACATATAAACATTAATTATAAAATGATATAAATGATCAAAATATATAAATTTAAATATCACAATTACAAAAATGTGTTTTTATATGTGTAAATTTAATCAAAAAATAATGATGTACATTGGGTTTTTTAATCAAAAAATGCTTAACCGTAATTGTGTAATATAAAATTTAACACAAAAAATCATATAAATAATCAATAAATATATAATTAAACATACAAATTTAAAAAAATAGAGTTTTTACACATTAAAATTTCAAAAAAAAAATATATATATATATAAACATTTACCTAAATAATTAGGATAATAATTTAGTGTTTTCTCATATCCATTCAAGATGGCCATTTCATATAGAATGGACTATGTCTACATTATAGTAATTGTTATCTTCTGAAAATCATGTAATAGAGGAAGAAACCTCACATAAATCGTTCCTATTTGAAACTAAATATTTTTAAATCAATGAGTGTAAATATCTAATCATCATGTTTCACACCACTATTACTATAAAATGATTTATACTTAAACACTTCTTGTATAATCAATTTATCATATATCCTCAAGAACTAAAAAATATTTCATTGATGTCAAAATTGGGTTTTTATCTTTTTCACTTGAAAAATGAAGTGCTTTAGGGATGACCATTACTCTACTATTTTAAACAATACTCTTGTCATCATGAGTTTTTTGTATAAAATGTGTAACCATTAATATCAAAACCAGACAATATGATAACATTAAGAGATGGTCCCCCTGCCAACCATTTTAATTTTTCTGATGTAGATAAATATATGTGGACTTTCTATTTAAACCATGAAACAATGTCTTTTTATGATCAATCATCAACAAATTTTCATTTATTTTTGGATATTATACCTTTAATACAATAATATGTGATTATATATATGGTTGAACCACATCTATATTCTTCAAAATGTAAAAATATGTCTACATCACTTTATTACATGGAATTAACTTTACCATTAAGACATGAATCTATCCACCTTTACTATCAACTATCAAATGTTGAGATATAAGGGGAACGATATGCTTCACTACATAAAAATAATTAGTACAAAACTCAATCACCACTTCCAATACATAATTGTGAACAATAGAGACCTCTGATCGATGAGGATTTTTAATATATCCCTTCAAAATTTTAATATATGTTTCAAAATGATACATCCAAAGTAAATAATAGGACCACATATTCTTATCTCATCCACCAAATGAATCACCATATAGACCATTATATCAAAAAAATTGGTCAAAAATAAATTTCTAGTTGAAAAAGTATGATCATAGCTTCATTATCCAACACATCTAACAAATTTGGATCATTGACTTTACTACAAATGGATTTGAAAAAATAACATAACTTGATGATAGTATTTATGAAAGGTGTCAACAATATACCAAGAAATGATATCGATAAAAATTGTATCATCAACACATGAAAGTCGTGATATTTCAAACCTATTAATTTAAAATCCATTAATGAAACAAAATTCTTTATATTTTAAGAATATATAATGGGTGCTTTAATACCATGAAGACACTGAAAAAATGTATCTTCTCACTCTTTCTTAATGTGTGACAAGATGGATGTAAATGTTTTATGTTTCCTTTCATAGTTTGAGCTAAATCGAAATGTATTATCAGGGATATCAAGTCTAATATAGAAAAAAATCCATCTTTTTTCTTTCCTTTTATATCTAAAAACGTTCTAATCAAACTTTCATATATGTTTTTCTCAACATGTATAAAATAAATGTTATGTTTTATCTCTAAATATGTCCAATAAGGTATTTGGAATAAGATATACCATTTCTTCTAGATATTTTTTTGATGACCATAAATTACTTTCTTTCCAAATGTGAAATCAATATTTTTCACCCTATCATAATATTATTCATATGATAATGGTTTTAATGGGATATTATATTACTTTAAACCATTAAATGGGTTTTTCAATATATGATGAGGGTGATCAATTCAAAAAAAAATCCCCCATATACACTGTCATTATTCCATTCTGTAATTTGTAATATTAAGTCCCTTATTCAAAAATTAGATATGTTCTATGTCTCTTAAAAATGTATCCAAATAAGAACTGTATCCAAATAAGTTTCCATATGCAGGAATTTTTTTTATAGTGAACATTACCATAGCACACAAAATAAAATACTCTTTCTTGTATGAATCCAAAACTATAACACATATCTTCTATAAAAGTTTCAAATAATTGATCAATGGTGAAATATACAGATCAATATCTTTTCCTAGATATTTTGGTTCAAAAATAATAATCATCATCATAATTGTTTTTCATACATATATATGTGGAAAATTTTTAAACTAACAAAAAAATAGTCCATGAACTATGTTGGATACTGAGACTCTAATATGGTTTCATTCCATCTATGCATAGTACCATTATAATATTTCTAGCATCAATTTTATCAAATATATTCCATTGTGGTGAATCAGCAGGGTGACATAAGTTTCTATCGGATATGCACTCATATGTATTCCATATTATCATTTTTTTCATCATTTTAATTTGAAAATATATTCTTTAAATGAGGAATGGAAAGTACCAAAAAAATTAGTTGGATGTTTAATGGCGGTACTTGAGAATGAATCAAAATTTAATTTTTCATCTCTCTTATATCATGATTTCCCACATTTAGGACATTTTGATAAACACTCATATTCATTTCTATATAACACGCAATAATTGGGGAAAACATGTATCTTTTTATACCCCATTCCCAATGGGAATTATATTTTCTTTACATCATAATTAGAATCTGGAAGCCCATTGCCTTCTCGAAGTAACTATTTTAAAATTTCAAGCAATTCAAAAAAAAATTTATTACTCCACCAATTTTTTCCTTTCAATTTAACTAATATAAAACCTGCTAATAACACTGTAAATTTATTATAACCTGAGAAAATTGGTTTCTTAGAATCTCTATACAATCATTCAATAGTTTCTGTTTTTTTAATGGTTTCAAAACCTACGTAATGAATTAATTATTTTTTGGTCAGAGTGGATACTCAAGAGGGGGTGAATTGAGTTCCAATTAAAATTCTGTTAAAAATATTTCTCTTAAAATCCCCCAAATTAAAAACAAAGTTAAACTTTAGTGAATCTATACAGAGTGTAAAGGTTAAATCAGTTTCTCAAAGATTGATTAGGTCTCAATTAACATAATATTAGGATTAAATTGAATTTTGAAACTAAATTACTGATTTTAAATAAGTATAAACACTTGTTAATTTAACTATCAAAGTAGCTTTAAAATATTTTTGTATCTTAAAGTAATAGAAGCGGAATAAAATAGAGTAATGAAAGGGGAACACAATAATTTAAACAAGAGGTTCAGTCTTAAGACAAGACCTAGTCCTCTCCACATGGTGATCACCTGCCACCAAGAAATTATATTAAAAAGTGATACACAACCTGTATCAGGCTTTACAACAGTTCTCACAAACTGTCCATGTTTTGCAACCTCTACCACAGTTCTACGTGGGCAAATAAACTTCCAAGCCACACCAGGCTTCTTCCACAGTTATACGTGGGAAACAAAAATAAATAGAGTTTAGAATGGGTATTTTCAGTATCCCTCAGTTCAAGTACAAGAGTCGGTGTGTGTAAAATACACACTGCTCACAAATGTAAATTATTTAAACATAGTAGAGCTAAAGATAGTGGGGATGAGTTTAGAATGCTCTGATGTGTTGACAGATCAGCTATGGACTCGTTGGAATGAATGAGATGAAGTTTTGGTCCTTATCTACAAGTTGACTCCAAAACAGAGTGTTGCAACTTTCAGGTTATTACTTCTAGATGTAGAGATGATTATCTTTTTGGATGTTAAGCTCTTTGCAGCACACCATGATAGATTGAAGAAGATTCTTTCAAATAGATCTTCGTGAGGCTCTATGTTCTTATGAATGAGTTCTTGAGTGTTATCTTCTTCTTTCTGGTATCTGTGGTGCTCTTTTTGTGTCTCTCCTGTATCTTCTATATAAACTCTTGTTTTTCGTGTTTTTGTTTTTGTTCAGTAGAGGCCGATAAGAGAAATGTTTCAACCACGTGTGTTCTTCCTCGTACATCGTACTATTTCCTGATATACCTACAATTAACATTAAATAATGTCATATGTATTAATTTTTCTAGTCATGACCATTATAATAGTATTAATAAAATTGGTAAATAAAAGAATAGAATATCATTAGACTGACAGCCGATGCATGTCACACGGTAGACTTCAACTGTGGTCTTTCCAACTGTGGACTTCATCGGTAGATTATTCAACTGTGAACTTCATCTGTAGATTATTCAACTATGAACTTCATAAGTAGGCTCTTTGACTGTAGGCTAGTAATAGTGAACTTTGTTCTTAGTGGATATCTTATAACGGTAGCTGTTTACTCTTTGTAACAGTGTCTCCTTATCAGTAAACTCCATCGGTAGGATCAATAGTAGACCTTTAACAGTAAGCTTCTAATCGATAGTTCTGTAAGATCTGACTACTTCAACTATAACATTTCCAACTACAGACTTGAACAGTGAAGTTCTCAATAGAAGACTTGAGAAAGAGTCTAATAGTGGACTTCTAATAGAATCCTTGTCACAGTAATGACCTTGTGACAGTAACTCTTTGTCTGTGAGCTTTGATAAGCAGATCATCGGTAGACTTGTGACAGTAACCTTGTATCGGTATCTTCCAATAGTGACTATAAATCTTTAATGGTGATCTTCTATAATTAGTGACTCAGAGTGATAGTAAGCTATAATGGTGACTTTGAACAGAAGGCTCTTACCAGTGGCCTTTAACATTGAACTTATATTTAGATAAATATGGACTGTAATTTGATACAGCAAAGTCATGAGTCTTAAGAATATACATTGTTTAGAATAAGATAATTGTATATGTATATTAAAAAGATTAATGACTAACATAATATATTATGATCAATATTTAAACATGATTTGGGATTATCAAAATAGGTGAATCCAACATTATTCAATACGATCCTCTATCTCAAGCTGAATATTTTCATCAACATTAGATATTGAATTTTTTTATTTCACCTTGCCATATCCAACATGTATAATTATGTATAAAATAATATAAAATGATATGATCCTTGATTTCTCTTTAATTTTACTTTCTCATATTCAAATACATCATGCATAAATAGAAAATCAAATCTTTTTTTGAAGATTTATCTTATCAAATTCAATGAAATTGTCAACTCCTTTTTCATATTCACTAGTGGTTCTTCATAAATTTATCGAATTATGATCCATTAATTACCTAACATCACAATATAAAAGGTTAATATTTTAAAAAATATAAACATTTAAAAGTATACATAAGCAGATAAATTTTAAACATAAAAACATATACCAAGACAATAAATTCTTAATAACTATTTGATCATAAAAAATAATTATACATCATGATCAAAATATATCATTGAAAAATTTAACTACAAGTGATTAATAATATATAAAAACTGATAATTTAAACATGAATAAACTTTTAAGATATATTCAGTTTAAAAAAACAATTTAAAAATGAAAAAAAAGGTATAATAAAAAAAATTATAAATGAAAAAAATGAATAAAAAAATGATTTCAACCAAAAAAATATAACGATAAAAAATTATAAATATAAAGAGTTCTTGAAGAAAAACAAATTATAGTGAAAAATAATTTATTAACAAAAAAAATTATAACATTAAAAAAATTAAAAAATATTATTTATAATAAAATGCATACAAATAAATGATTGGATGAATCAAATTTATAACTAATAGATAATTAATTTATCCAAAAAAATAACATAGAAAATTTGGAGATCAATAATGAAAAATAGATAGTGAATTTCAATAAACTCAGTCAAAGTTGGTGGCAACAGGATGAATATTGCAAGATTGAAGAAAAAAATTTGAAAAAATGGAGTAAAAAAGAACAAAAAAAACCTTGAGTTGTGGTTGTTGGTTGACCAAAATAGGGTTTCCTAGAATTGAATAAAATTTAGGATTATGAAACAAGGATAAAGGATAGAATATTGGGGAGAAAAAATGTAAAAATATTATTAAAATCTACTAAAATTTAAGATTAATCATCATCGAAGATCATCAAGTGTCGTCAGTACCATCGTAAGTAAAGATAAAGAGGGATTTAAATGAAAAGAAATGATGTTTTTAAGGTCCCAAGATATGTTTATAAAACTTTTAACATTATTTTAAAAAAATTATAGTAAAAAGTTTTTTTACTTTTAATGTCAGTTCTATAAAAAAGAAACATTAAAAGTTCATCGAATAACCTTTATCATTAGTTTTAAGAAACCAACATTAAAACCTAAATGTCAAAGCCACTATTTCTACTAGTGTTCCCATAAAATATAGGAATACCCTTTACATTCATTGAATTTAAATTATCTATTATAGATAATACAAATCAGTGACTTCTTATTCAAATAAAGTGGAAGATACTTTAAATTCCAATAAATTTAAATAGCCAATCACTAATGAAGGGAACCTCCCCCTGATACCACTCATAGAACTAATTTAGTATTAATGAAAGATCACTAAGAAGGGGGTGAATTATTAATTGAAACTATTTTTATATTTCTTTCAAAATAACCTTCACCACATGTTAGGATGTATTTATTTTATACAACACACCCAAACACACACCAACACAAAGGAATACAGTAGATTTATAAGGTTTACCTTTCAATATGAGAAGGCTAGTACTTGGTGTGATATGGATTCCTCTAGGATCGCATTTCCCACTAGAATCATCGTGTGAGTACAAACGAGTAGAGTATTAACTTGAAATGTTTGCATGTATCCTGACTATGCTTTGGTGCATCCAGCACTTTACAATGATAAATTTATGGGTAAAAAAGGAAAAGTCTTCAACCAAATAGGATTTATCTATGTTTTTGAGTATTTTGAAATATTCTACTTCCACACAACATTAAATTCAGGAATCAAACAGAAATTATCCTTTAAACTTTCATAGGAACAAGTTAATTATCCACTTTGTATTCATAGAACATGCACAAAACCTCTGAAATATTATTATTCTTCTTCCATTATTCTATTTTGGATGATCATAGAATAATAACTATGTTGAAGATATTTAAAACTTCTTATTATTCTCTCACTCTACACCATCTTTACAATATTCACAATAGACCCTTCTTCAATAACTAATTCAGACTTGAATTTGAATTTCAAATTCAAATCCCCTTATTTAATCACAACCCTTGGATCACCTACTATCTTAATCTTGACTATAAAATTAGAATTGGTAGTTATAATAGGTTTGTATAACCATTAAATTTAAAATATGAATACAAATCATCATAGCTTCTCAAATTGACCAGTGTTTTCCCAGATTATCACTCATCACAGCATAACATCATAATTTATGGAATAACATGATAGTTTTAAATGGTTATTTCTTAAATTATATAATTTTATGTTGTGTGAAAAAGCTTTGTGATGTGTAGGTATTGAATTTTATAGGTCCATCAAAAAAATAACCCAGTCTCCTCTATGGCGTAGCATTTTCTTACAGTGTTAAGGTACCAAAATCTTCAGAAACATCAAATTCCTAGAAAATAGAGAAATTTTTTGTAGACACCTCTATTTTGGTGTAGTAAAACTTGATTTCTACTCGTTTCCACATGTACATCAATTATAGTGTAGGCACCTCCATATTTCTAGAGTTATAAAAATAAACCTTATAAACTCCTCTATGATGTGGTCCTCTTTTTATATCCCAATCACCTCAAAAATCCACCCATTATGATATAGATTATTATTACGGTGTAAGGGTCTAGAAATATACAAGGACACATCAAATTCAAATGAGTCTCATATATATTGTACTAACATATTCCACTACAAATCATCTTATTTAATCAAATTCTATGGATCAGTTACAATATATATGACGTGATGTTACATATATTCCCTTAAATATTATTATATAATGAACACCTTCCATGATATCAACACATTACAAACCATTTTAATCATTTTCTAGATTTTTCTACAAACACCTTCACCTCATAATAAATGTGAGTTTGAATATTATTTATGCATTGAAAAAAAATCCAACACAAAGAATAAAAACCACTCCAACAAATTCTCTAATAAATTCCTTGAAAAAAATTCTCACCACCTCTTGGTCTCAATAAAAATAAATTTTTGTGTTGTTTCACAACACCTACATTTATTTTTTTATGTTAATTTAAACAATTACGGTGTATGATAGTAGATTTAAAATAATTACCTTGGTATGGTATAGAATTTTTGGAAACACTACCTTCTCTGTGTTTAAAGAAAAACATGAATATATTAGTGGAATTACGTTTTTTAATTATATGGATATAAATAAACGTATAATCTAAAAAATAAATCAATATATGCTCCAAAAAAATTATAAAATAATCATAAATTTATACCTTAATGAATAGTACTCCATCATCCTTGTTTCTTCTATTTTAAATAGTGAAAATTTGATATTGAATTGTGGATGAAATATCTTAAAAATTATCCAGCAGAAGAATAATTCAATATTTTTTTTTAAATAAAGGTTTATAATTAATAAATGATATAAAAATAATATTATTTTTAATGGTTCATAATTCATTCAATTAAACTTCTACTAGTTTCTTTTGAATGTCAATTGATTTAAACCTTATAAACAAATTTTGGGGGAGAAATTAATTTCTCAATTGTATTCAGATTCAAACAACTATGAAATGGATCAATGAATCTTTCTCCTATATAAAATGATCACTGAGAAGATACTATAGATAATGGAAAAGTTATAATATCTTTGGAAATTCATGAGATAGTATGATACATTCTTTTCTTTCCTTTTTACCATCTCAAAATATCAAATCCATCAAAACCATCCTTGAAATCATAAACCCATAGATATATTTCTAATTAATTCCTTTATTATGTCAATTAACTTTTCATTTTCTTTAACATATACGCATCATTCCATTTCTCACCATCCTCGCTATAATTATAACCATCGTGAATATGTGAATCTTGATGAGAACTTGATTCACATTGATCAAAAGGGATAAGATAGTTACATTTTTAAAACTCAAAGAGTTTATTCATAAACTCTATTAATTTATTGACAAATTCATTCGTCTCTTCATCATCAAACATTATTTTAAAACTATCCCAAGAATAATCTAATTTATATCAATGATTAGGAAAAACTACCACATGCAAGAGAAAATTAAAATTGGAACCAATACCTCAATACTTCTCTAACTCCGTCTTTATTGAAATATCAATTTCACTCATAGTATTACCATTTATTTCACCCATTTCAATATTTTTTCTATAAATTTTATGAAGATTATTAAATAAAGTGTGACATGTCACATACATAGAACCATAAAATTCAATATCATCATCATAAAACATTTTTAAAAAAATAAAAAATGCACGAGCACACTCTCAATCATATATTGTAGGAGGCCCATTAAAGAGTGTAAGATGTATTTTTTTTAAATGGTTATCAGTGATGGTCAAAGAATAACATGGGTTTCATTGATGTTAATATGTTGAAGAATTTGTAAGGAAGAAGTTTCTTTGATGTTTGGTTAGATTATCTGAGCATGTTAATAAAGAAAGAGTTTCTTGGAAGTTTCATTGAAGTATCAAAGCCTATAAATGAAGATTATGTATCCAAGTATATTTATTTGAAGACTTTGAGTTTACTTATGATGGTTATTAGTGAAATTTTATGAATATATATAACATGTTCCTTGTAGTTTAGGGAAAAACACTTTTCAAAAATAGTATGAAGTTTTCTTATGGAGTCTCCTAACAGAATGTTCCAGATAGAGTTGAATGGAAAAAGAAGGATGATATGATCAGATGAAGACTACAAGAAAAAATATTTATTTTATAGTGTTTAAATGGATATTAGACTAATGTGAAAAGACTTATATGATCATATAAAAGTTGGGACCAAATGTTTTGACTGATTGTATTTATAGTTACATCAGACAGAGATGAACAGACTGAGGCCACCCAACAAAGTCTATGAAATTGATTTTTACAAATTATATCATTCAATTTTTTGTGGTGTATTCATCATTGATTAAAAAACATAATGCTTTTTCACTATGATTCAATAAGATTATTGTAAGAAGAAAATCAATTGTGAAAATTTCACAGATTGGGCATTTTTTATGATCTTCAAAGTACTAAACGTGTTTTTTATAAAAATTTATTCATGATTATAACTAAAGGTTCTTTAAGGAAGAAGTTTTTGTGACTTTATGAATCTATGGTTTTATGACAAACGCTTCCTTTAAATTCTACCAGACTAAATTTAATGGATTGATCTGATCAGAAAAAGTTGTTTTGGATAGATTCCATTAGATGAAGATTGTGTGAGGGGGTATAAAGTATGTCGTAATAAATTTGTGAGTACAAAAAATAAATCTAGATTAACATTTATAAGTTCATAGAGCTAAAAAATGTTTATAGAATCATCATATATAAGAGTTAGGGTGGAATTTATAGATAGAAGAAAGATTGAAGAAGTGATAAATGAAAATCTATGAGTTTATTAGGTAGAAGATTTTTTTTGAACTCATCATACAATAGTTTTTCAAATTAATAAAATAGATGTTTCTGAATAATTAGATAGAGGTTTCTGAGTCATTAGACATAAGATTCCAAATTAGGATGTATTGGATAGAAGTTTTTGAGTGAAGGAATTGGATAGAATTTTTCAAGCAAAGGGATCAAGAAGAAGTTTATGAGAGGTGTTATTACATAGTGAGTTATGAAGAAATCATACATAGTATTAAACATTCATTAGATTAGTATCTATGAAGTTATCAAATAGAATAAGGAGAGAACACATTAAAGATTACTCTACAAAGTATTGTTTGAAATAGAAATTCTGATGAATTGAAGTGTTAAATGGAGGTTCAAATAGATTTACAATGTTTTTATAAATTCAGTAAATTATTATGATACTGGTTTGGATGTTAAATTTTAAAATAATCATAAAGTAAAATCTTGATTCTCTCTAAGATTCTAGGAAGTTTGAAGAGTTCTTTGATGTCGAGGTTTTAGGATAGTTTTCTATGAAGATGTGTTGACTCCTAACTTTTAGTAAGTTCGAAGGTAGTCAAATGAAGAATAATTTGAGTAGGATATTAAAATTTTGAGTGGTAAATTTGAATTTAATGATAATGATCCTCTCATGATTTTCAAAGAAATATTTCCTATATAAAGGGAAGAAGGTTTATCATATAGAGTTTGATCAAGTTATTTTAGGTGTGATTATTTTTGAATAAGTAAAGCATTGTGATTTGGTGTTGACCAAAAAGCTTGAGATTAATTATATTTTGGGTTAAATTATCAAATACATAGGTACCAAGAAGACTAGTACTAGATAGAAAAGTGGAGTTCCATATGAGATGGTGTAATTGGATGAAATACCAGTATCACATGCATAGGTTGTAATAGACATGCATGTAGTATCAGATGAACAAGTACCAGATGAAGAAGAAGGAATCAGATGAACCGGTTCTGAATGTACAGTATCAAAAAGATATTATTATATAAATAAGAATAAGATTGATAGGTTCTAAATGAAGTAAGAATAAGTATTCTTTCATCTTTGTAAGAAAATAGATGTCTAGTTTGATGTTGTGAATAAGAATAAATTTTTGTGCATCACTTTTCATACAATAGAAAAATAAGAATAGTTTCTTGTACAATACTTTAAAATAGAAATAGATTAGAAGGAGATAATAAACACTATGACATTCAACAGAAGTCACATTATACCTGAACACTACTATATTTTATATTCATGGGCTGGATAACACTATAAACCATTCGTGGTGTCCAATTTAGTACATCTCATAACATGTTTGTACCATTGTTATACTGGGATATCTGAACAGACCTCATGTTTGTAGGTATAGGATCATGGACCATGTTATGTTCTGTTACATTTGTTCATGGGAGTTAGGAGAAAAAGACTAAGCTAGAGCTTAGGATTCTCATGAAGATAACCTTGGCGATTTTGTTTATTTATGTTATACTATATTGTGTTGTCTTCTATATTTTTACTGATTTTTTTATTTTAGCTTTATATGGACATACATGAATTATTTTATATTTGGTGTTCTCTATATTTTCAGTGTATCAATTCTTATTATTTTCTATGGTTACATAGTCTTTTACTTATACTAATTTTTTTTGTCTGTTATTTTATTTATTTATTTTATACTGATGCCACTATGCTACTCTAATCTTGAGGGTAGATTCTCCCCATTGGACCACCTTAAACCCTTGATTCTAGTATATAGCCTCTAGTTCATGGGGAGTTGTTCTTTAGTTCATGTAATCAACCGGCTCAGGGCACTGTCTTAGTGGATCCTAGGTTGGGATATTAGGGTTTATTTTTTCCTTCATTTTACTATTTTGGAATTGGTAGATAGGTGATTAGGAAATTTTTTATTCTTAGTAAATATCCATGTCTAGTAGTGATCAACTCACACAAAGTAAAAAGACCAAGTGGTCAGGTATAGGATGGTTATTCATTTTGTTTGTTGTTACAGATGATTATGATTTCACCTAGAGTGATTGGTGTACTTTTTATTGCATACTGATCTATGATATTTAAGGCATTTAACACTTGGATTAGTTTGAAAAGTAAGTATCATTACATGAATCATTTTAGGCTCATATATATTCACATTACATGCATATTCCATTCTCTATAGTTTTCATTGCTTGACATCCTGATAACATATTGGATGTGCCTTGTATGTTTTAACAACATGCTTATTTTGGACACCATGTTTTAATGATTATATAGCTTGTCTGTATAACATGATTGTGTAAATTATTTAGAATTATTACCTACTTGTTATGATTAGGTAATTATATGTAATTTTTCATGATTATTTAGTATGCTTAACTGATTACTAAGTTTAAGTGATTAATTAGTATTCTTTTCCTTTATATGCCAAGTTTTTGAGATTTATCTAGCATGATTGCATGTACATCACGTTTTTTTATTATTGTTCCATGTTTCGAATGTTTATTTATGTACCATTAATGGGTGTTTCCCTACTTACATAATAGTTCTTAATGTTTATTTTTCATGCTTCTATGCTTATTTAGAATATGTCTCTATATCTACCGCTTTCTATAACATCAATAAATTTTTTATTAAATAAAATGTCTGCATTAATATAATATGTGCTTTAATGCATATTTTGATGGTGGAATTCTATTTAATTAACTTAGTTGGACATGTTTGATCAATATATCATTGTTCGCATGGGTTGAAACATTTATGGTTGTGATTAAATGGGGAACCAATAACAATTTAAAAGTTTTATGGGCCCTTATTAATTAGGAAGGGTAACCCATATAATCAAACCATTACATACGAACTTAATATATTTAGAAATAAAAGGTAAAACTTGTTTGTAGTTATATGAATTCCAATTATAATTTATAAGGTAAAGTACCTTAATAAATTGGGAATGATAATTCATATAACTGAACCATGGTTCTTATATGTGTATGCAGAAACATAAATACTTATCGATAGTGGTTGCCTATGTGAATACTTATACCTCTATCACTTGGGTCTAATGACTCGTATGAATAATCTACTAAATACACAACTGGACCTAATTAGGTCATTTAGGGAATGTTTCTTATGATATAACCCACTAAGAGTGTTTGAAACTTTAATAATTAAATCAAATCTGGTGTTTTATAGTCCTAGGTTGGATATAACAGTACCCTTGTAGGTCTCTTTTTTTGTATGACTTAGTATTTAACCCCATAGGGGTATACTTATGCTATGTAGGAGTGTTTTTTTAATGTGTTTGCATCCTCTTATATGGTTTTACATATAGATGTATGGTGTTATATTCTTGACCATTTACCATTTTAATTTATAAAAAATCCATTATTTACTTTTGAGGTGTACTTATATGAGGTTTTGGTTAATTAAAATTTCAATTTCAACCTAAACGGTGTTTTCCTCTATAGATTGGAATTGAAATTTTATTTAACTAAGACCAATTGTGAGAACCTTATTGATAAATAAAATGAATAAAAGTAAATTTATGTGATAAATTACCTAATTATAACAAGGTGTTAGTTATATATAAATGTTTAAATTGAAGTTTAATATAACTTGACTATGTTTCCTGTGGTGTTAGTTAAATAAATTACTAATCAATTTTACCTTATAACTTGTGGTTGGAACTCTTTAAAATATGAGCCTTGAAATGTGTAAATAATGAAATTAAAATTGGTACAATGCCTTAAAATGAAACCTTAAGTGGTGTTCTTAGTCAAACCCTAGTTTAAGGGGATTTTAAATTTTTTCCTAAGAATTCCTTAGAACTGGAACACGAGCATTGTCCATAGGCCTCTGTAATTTTTCTTAGCTGTGTTGAACCTAAAGGATAGGAAATAGAGACTAGTGAACTTCTTTCTATGTGAATATAGTTTTAAGATTTGATGTTTCATACTTTGATATGGGGCTAGCCTATTGTAGGTATCACCCTTTAAAGTTAAAAAAACATTTTTAATGTTGTGATGATTTTTAGATGTATGGTACTATTTGGGTGTCATTATCCCGTGTAAGAATATTAGTTTATAAAATGAAACCTTTTTCTTAATTTTTAGATGTTTGACACTTGATACAGGTATGAGAATCATGAAATTCTCGGTGACATCAGGTTACATTTTCTTAGGGAATGTTAAGCCACTTAGTAGATCATGAGACCTTTCTTATTCTTCAGTGATGGATGACTCAATAAGTCATCAATAGGGTTAACAGTCATATGGGATAATATGAATCTAAACATAAACTTATTTTATAGGCAACATAATGCTGGTATTCATTGGGAAATAATCCTATGGATATTATAAATTTTGTTCCATATTGTGGATGAAATCTCAAGGTAGTATGCATCAATACATGTGATACTCATCAAGTTGGTAAATATTATAATAAACCATATGAGTGTAGTGATGATAATTTTAATCCTAAGATATTATGCTTGAATCATAGATCATCTCTGAGGTAGAGTGACCTAGGTGTTAAAATTAAATATGACTCATCCCAATGCCCAGGATGATGTTGAGAAAGGACCAAATTTCATAATTCCACCAACTAGGTTTGTTTGTCTTTTATGCCTAATGTTATGGTACATGTGGATGTAACTTGGGAGGAGTATCATATAGATGTCTAAAGTTGAATCTAATCTATCATGATTTTAAGTATATTTTTTCCTTATCTTTTTATGTAAATTATTGATAAAATCTTGTTGGCCAAGTCCATGACCCGTGATTAGTGGTTTATGGAGCGTGTGTCATGGAATGAGTTCCATTTTTAGTGAATGGCGTTTAGTAAACTACTAAGGTGGGGAGTGTCATGTCAATTCTGGTGAAATGTGACCTTACAATTATAAGGAACACAACTTAGGAGGACCAATTAGAAATTGTTAGTGTTACTGGTAATCTAGTAACACAACGGTGCTTTCTAGGTAGCATGATGATGAAATAGTTGGCTATGTACACAAACATTGAAAACACAATTAGTTAGGGATGGACTTTGGTGGTTATGCTTGATTGATTTTAGAATTACTAGGGTGGTAAAGGAATCACAGTTAGTTAATGATGATGTGTTTTTGGGATCAGATATGCTCTTTTAGAGGAAATCAACCAGTGGTGTTTTGACAAATTCCTTCATGTAGTTGGTTATGGTTGGTTTGAAACATTACTGAGAAATTAATCTTGGATAATAAAGGAGTTTCTTGGGTCTTCTTATTAATTATTAATATCCTTTTGGTGTACTATTTTCTTAGTGAATATCATGTACCCTATCTTGATATCATACAGGATACACTGAGAGAGTTTTGGTTATATTCCAAGCTAAATAAAAAATGTCCCTCTATTTTGATAAATGGACTTCGTGGGAGTTGTATTCCAGAGGCATGGTTGTCCTTAGAAGTATGGTTAGTAATAATTGATAATTTGGTTCCCAAGTAGGAACAACTTGGATGGACTCATGGGAACTAGGTGTTTTTCTTTTGACTTGATTTCCATGTGGATGTTTCTTTTGAATCAGTCAATGTCCTTAATACATAGACATTTCAGATTTGTACTAACATCTCACTTATGAATGCTGAAGTATAGACTACCTTGAATAAAATCCTTAGACTCCAATTCATCATTCCAACTTTACCCCAGACTTTAGTTAGCCTCATATGGTATGTTTTAAGGGTAACCATATAAGTGTTCTAGATAAGGTATACACATACATTAATGTGATAGAAAAATGAAAAAAAAGAGCGCTTTATCTAGAGACTTCATCGGAATTAGATTATGATCATCGATAAGAATACATGGAATGGATTTGGTATGCCTTGAGATAAAGGTGTTATAATAATTTTTTGGGTGCATCAGTCACTAAGGCTAGATGATTTTGGAAATAGTTGGCATGTAGTGGCTTTAATTTCCTTCCTTTTGTTCTCTAAATGTGGTTGGTGCGGAACTAGATTTGGAATGTCATCGGAATGAGGAAAGTGCAGTGAAAAGTTTGACAGAGGATTTTCATGAAAATATAGCTCAACCAAGATAATTGATATCAATTAGGATTTTGGATTTCATTTAATATAGGGTTTATAGAAAGATCATCATTAGAAATATAGGGGCATATTAAAATAGACAATTCTGATGGTGGAGATACCATGACTTGGAATTGGCCTTTAAAATGATAGAAACTAAGGTAGGGACCACCATGTACTGGGTGATTAAAGATATGATAGTGTGATCATGTATCCAATTTTATGGATTGGGTAAGCACCATCTTGATGCTTTAGTTCTAAATTTGATCATTGACTTGAGTTTTTACAACTTATGTATCATCTGCTTAAAGGGATGTTGGTGGTGTGTTGGTCGTTGGAAATGTAATGCACTTGTTTAAGTGAAACTTCATAATATAGTTCGGTTGGGTGATATTTTTTTTGTTCCCCCAAGGCTAATAAGGGATTATAAGTTCTAAGGTTAGGAGGTTGTAACATCTTGTCTTTTGGATCATGTGAAATTTTCAATGGAATTTGGATTTTACCATTGGTGGATGGGTCATTTTTTAAACTGAGATTCATAATGGAATTCTATGTGTGGTAACACTTAAATATGTTGATTTTAGACTTGGTTAAAGGCTCGAGAGGTGTCTCAAGTGTTCTGTTGAGTTTTAGGAGCATCAGGATCTGAAGACTCAATTTCATGAGAAGTTATAATAGGCACATGGTTTTCCTGAAATTGTGTGTCCCACTAGGAGAAACTATGTGGCCTATTTAGAGAAGTTGAGGGTGTTACATAGTTTGGTCTAACCATGTTCACTAGGATACATGACCATGCAGCTATTTGTAGATACTTGAAATAGGAGGATGTCACAGTTTTCACATGTTTTCTCAAACCATGCACATGAACCGTGCGATCCCCATGTATAGACAATGGCCCATGCATAATTGGCATAGGGTTTGTCCAACCATGTAGCCAAACTATGTACCTCTTTAAAAGGGGTGCTTTATTATTTTCACCTATTTTATTTTTATGTTTATCATCCTTTTTCTTTTACTCCGCAAGCACAACACCACTCCCTCTCTCACTCGAGCTCCTTCCTACCTCCAAGGTAGGATTTGAGTTATCTCTTCTCTTTGGACTCCGATTTGAGAGTCTTCTATCATAATGGAAGCTTCTCGATGAGTTATTAACTCATCTTGATTCCTTTTTCTATTTACCTTTCCATCCCATATTTTATCTTTGTTTGAGATAATTCACTCTATTTATAGGGTGTTTTTCTATTTCATTGATTTCTATAAAACCTTCATGATTCAAGGCTTGATATTGGATGAATGTACTTCCTTAAGTACGAGTTAGGTGGTATCATGATTTTACCTTAATTTATCACATTCTTATAGGTTATATCGTTGTGTCACACACTGGATTCTCTATGTGTTTTTCTTTAAATGTGAAATTAGTTAGGTAACACCTAATGCCTTAAATTATATTTACTTTGTGGTTTAATTTAAATAGTTATAGGTTTTTTACCTCAACCTAAACCACCCCCATTGGGGTGAGTTGTTTATATTCCTTTACCTTTATTCTTGTTTAGATAATTAAATCACCATTATGGTTGTTTCTTCACATTCTTGATGTATAATGAATTTTCTTTATATCTTTTGATTATCTTTTGGATGTGATGAATGATCCATCATATAAGGGATAATTTAAATGGAGTTAGATGAACTTAATATGATAAGTTTTCCCCGTTTTATAATAAAACCACCTTTGAGGTGTGTTGTCTCCTCTAATAAAATGTGGCGATCAAATAAAGTTTTTTGAAATGGTAAATAACATATTTATGGATATAGACTTACTTATTATTCTATTTTTGAGTTGTGATATAGAATACATGGAAATGAACCTACCTATTGTTTATAATAGAATGGTTTTAATGGATTGGATGAAAACATGGACTATTAATAAATGTTAAATGAATTATATTGAAAAGGATCAATTATACCTTGAGTGATTTCAGTTGCCTCTTTTCATAACATCGAGCCAAGGGATCATAGGGAAAGTGGATTACCTTATATTTATTAATTACTAAAGAGACCTCGAGTAGGTCATTTTCCATGATGTTTCAACCTCCTTAGTTGAGGATGTTGGCCTGACATCCACATCACTTGGGTTGCTTGATATGACATTCCACGCCCCCTTGATTTAGAGGTTGGGTAAGACCCTCATCATTATTATTCACAATACTCCACATGGAATCCTATATTGATAATGATACTCAGCATAGAATCCTATATTGATTGTGACCCTCGGGCATGATGGACCTTATTATTATTATGGGACTCTTATTATTATTATGAGTAGTATTATGCATGGATTCCTGAGTTATTCCTCATGTCCTAGATAATACTATATATATATATATAAATTCCTATAATTATAGTGAATATATATATAAACCCATATGTATCATTATATTTATATTTAAAGGTATTCTGGATTTGAATGAAAAAGGTATCGTTGGCCGAGTATCCTTCTGGAACCTGAGCTTAACTAGTTTACATTTATTCATTTACTATTTATTTGTTATACCTACACACTTCTATATTTTATATTCATAGAATGGATAAAACTATACACCATTGGTGGTGGACTAATGAGTAAATCGCATACCCTATTTGGTCCACCATTGCACTGGGGTACCCAAACAGACCTCATGTTTGCAGGTTTGGGTTCATGGACCGTGTTATGTGATGTTACATTTTTTCATGGGAGTTAGGAGCAAAAGACTATGACAGAGCCTAGGATGCTCATAGATATAGCCTTGGGTATTCTATTCATTTCTGTTATACAATATTGTGTTTATTTATGTATGTTTACTTATTTTTTTTATTTTAATTAATATGGACATGTATGCATTGATGTATATTTGGTTTTATCTATCTTTTCATTTTATATGTTCTTATTATTATCTTTTATTGCTCAATACTTTACTTATAATACTTCTACTATTGTTTGATGTTTTATTCATTTATTCTATATTGATATTATTGTGATATTATGATCATAATGGTATATTCTCCCAACTATACCACCTTATACCCTCTCTACTATTCAGAAACCTTTGGAATATGGGGAGGTGTACTTGAGGTCATGTGACCAACTAGATTAAGGAACTATTTTAATGGCTCCCGGGTCTGTATGTTACAAAATTCTTAAATGAGGGAAAATTAATTTTAAGGTATAAAAAATTATTGTGGTAAAAAGGAGTTATCTAAATGAAGGTAAAATAATACACAATGTTAAAATTAATGGGTAAAGTCATAAAATACCAAAAACCACACCATTAAATTGGAATTTATGGGTTTTCATGACCTTAACCTACTTTTAGAAAATATTAATTATTATCCAAATTCATGGAAATTAATGCCACCCAAAAGTAGTTCTTCTTAATAACAAAATAATCATTATTGAAACCCTTAAAACCAACCCTCCTCAAGTATAAATACCCACCCCCACTTCTCATTCCACCACTTCTTATATCTCTCACATGGAGTCTCTTGCACTTCTACCTCTTCAATATTGAATAATTTTATTGATTTGAAGGGTCAACCCTAAGTAAAGAAGCTCAAGAGAGGTAAGGGTTTCCCCAATATTCCTTTTTCCTTTTCAAGTATAATAATTCTGTTATAATTTATTTTTTAATTCCTTTTTCATATAATTACATGATTTTTATTTATGTTATTATATTATATTTGGTATATTGTTTATGAGAGTTTATTTATTCTCTCTCATTATAGTATTTTCCTAAGTCGTTACTCTGCTGAAATAAGGGTTCCCCACCCCTCATTTCCCATTACCTTTGTGAGAATTTTTAAATTATTTTTCATTTAAAAAGTAAATGTTATTATGATTCATTTTTATAATATAATTACTATTTTATCAATGATAGATCACTATTCTCTCCCACTAAACTACCTTTATAATTTTTTATATTGCTCAAACTTTTATATATCCATAAAAACATCATATAATTTGTAAAGAAAATTGTATATGGTTTTCCTAGAAACGACATTCTTATATGGATACTATAAGTGGATGTGGATTTAGAATAGATGTGTCTAGGGTTAATAACCCCGAAAAGGATGGATTGGGTATTAAATTGATCATCACCTAGTGCACAATAAAGTAGTATTGCTTCTCCTGGTGTATTTTCTTTGAATAATACACATTATTTTTATGAGAGATAATTAAGGATTGGAATATATGGTTTCAGATACATGTTCAATTGATGAATATACCCTTATTTACTATTTTTAACCTCTCTTTTATTATGGTAAAATCCATTATAATGATAATACCTTATAGTATCTATATAGATACTCACCTAGATATCTATAGTAATTCTTTGCGGGGTGGGGGGGGTTCCCACTCATGTTATAATCAATGTTAATGTTCTATTTCAACTTCCATTAGTATCATGAATTTTATCTCTTATTCTTCATTTACATATTCCTATGTACATGTGATATAATGGAAATATGATCTCTATGGAGAATGATCCATCACCGCCTTTGTCTTGCCATATAATTAGTTATGCATAAATTTTCTTCCAATGCCTTTCCCTTATGGATAACCTTGTATATTTCATATGATTAAATAGTTTTCACCAATATACCCATCGATTGAATAGGTAAATTATTGAATAAAACATATACCATTTTTTATATACAGTGTGTATACCCCATGATTCTTTGTCTTGATTGAAGTGTATTTACATAGAGAGATACTTACTTTCATTGGATACACATTTATTTTCCACGGGTTCATGATATGATTATTGATGGATTTATGTGTGTTCTTCTTATGTGGAACATATGAAATAAGTCACATAAAGGGTTATCCTTGATATTACTCCAATGCACTGGGTAAATAATTAATATCTAGAGATGAAATGTTCATGATATGTTGGAAACATAAATTTGTAAAGTTTTATGATACTATGTTCAAAATCCTTGGTAATATGTTTTACAAAACCCTAAACATGAGTTATGGTGATATGTTTATGAATATATCATGTTTATATTGTAGCCACATTTCTATGTTATGACTCGCATACTTATGATCATGTTATGCCTCATGTACTTATTATCATGTTATGCCTCATGTACTTATGATCATGTTATACCTCATGTTCTTAGGATCATGTTATTAATCTTGTCCTTATATTCATATTCTCATACCACAGCTCATGTTTTACTAATGATATTCATTTATTCTCTATTTTTAGTGTTTATCCCATACTGGTTTTTAAATCTCAGCCTTTTATTATACTTCCCCATTCCCCCAGGAGTTTCAATTAAAGGTACACATATAAGGGAATTACATATGTGGAGAATCTTTGTGGAAGAAGGGTGTATTTTAACATTTTTTAGTTTTAAATTCATCTATTTCCCCAATACATTGAAGTTTTTATCTTGGTATTTTTTTAATTCATATGATGTATTAAAAATATATTTATTTTTAGCACCATATTCAAAAGTGTGTGTATGGGGAATTTTAAAAGTCCCCAACACTGATTTACACCTCCCTCTTAGTGTTGATCATATCACCAAGTGGTCTTTACAATTGGTAAAAAATATAAGTCTAATCTCTATTTTATTCTCTATGTTGAATTTATTCTCTTTGGAGGATTTGTGATTATTTCCTATATTTACAATAAAGTTCAGTTTTAATAATTATTTAGTTATCGAATAGTAGAATTATATTTCTACCAATACCATGATAAACAGTAGAAAGAGGGATAAAATAAAGATAAATAATATGTCCCTCTTAATCCAAGATGAAAAATGAAGTTTAGTATCTTCTTATCATGATAAAAAAAAATAAGGAATAAATATATTAGAAAGTGAATAATAGGTGGTTTAAATTACTTCCAGGGAGAAGGATAACATTTCTACTTCAAGTGATCATGAGATATGTGAAATATCATATAAAAACTATCCTAAAGAATAATATCCTAAAATAAGTGGTGATGATGATCTATTTACAAATTATCAATATATATATGTTAGTAGATTAAAATATATTCTTAATTTCATTCCTAGATAAACTTTCTCTCTTTTTTATAGAGTCTTTGAAAGTATGCATGAATAAATCACCCATCTTAAATAAAAAATAATAATTTGAAAAATTATTGGAAATAAAAGTTTATAGATTATATAAATCTCTCCAAGAAGTTTGGATCCTTTGAGACTAGAAAGGTGGTACTTGAAATAAGTTACTCAAAATTTTAAAAAAAATAGTTCAAATAAGTTAAAGAGAAAGGATTTAAGATGAATCTTGAAGAGAACATCCATGCACTTGTAGAAAAGATGAAAAACAACATTGATGTCAAGAATTTACAACTCAAAGTGAAATCTAAGAATATCAAATAACTTGAATCTTTGTTAAGAAAAAATTTAATATGTATGATGTAGATTTTGAAAAAATAAATAATACATACGGAGAAAAGTTGATTATGATTAAATATTAAAAGAACACCTATTGTGTGAAATTTCTAGAATTATAAAATAATATAACCAATATAGAAAATACATATATAAAGTCTTCAAAAAGAGGGATAAATTTGATGTTTCTAATTAATTCTTAATGGAGGATTATGATAATAAAATACCTCTAACATGTGACTATAGGATTAGGACTTCATTAAATTTTTTATCTCAAATAGTTGTGAAGGAAGAGGTATTATCCATATCTTCTTGTAATAATGTTTATAAATATTTTTTCATGAATAGTTAAGGTTGTAAAATAATATCTATACAATTATGGATGAATAAAATTCATAATAATCCTACCACCATGTCTAGAGTGTATGGGAAAATAGTTTGGAAACTGGTTCACCAAGAAGATCCCAACAAGTTATGAATAAAATCTCAAAACAACACACTTTTATATCTCATGCAGTATATATAATAAGATCAATGTTTGAGGGTAAATTCTTCTTATAAAATAGATTCATCCATTTTACATTAGATTTTTGGTACAAACCTCTAAATGAAAAATCACAAAGGAAGCCCATGTGAAGGGAGAGTAAGCTATATATATAGAAGAAACATCCACAGATTAAGTAAAATCTATAGGATTCAAATATATTTGTAAATCTTGGAAATATTTGTGATGTATGAAATAATGGTGGTCATAAAATCGGTGCATTATTATCTCAACATGTCTTAAATTTATATAAGAAAAGAAGACCACGTAAGTTGGTGAATAAATAATTATCAACCTTGGTATATAAGCATAAGAATATTGCAAAACAGAATCCTCCCAAGAATATATTAAGAAGTATATGCAAGAAGTACTTAAATTCCAAATCCAAGAAGTTGAATAAGGATGCATCATATAAAAACTAATAAAAATAAAGTCACTTAGAATAATACATGTGGATTAAACAAACTTTCTTCCATTGTACCCAGTGTTGTTTTAGTAATATGGACAGAAGATTTAGTGAAAGAAAGAAAATGGAAGTGACATAAGAAATTGATAGTTCAAAAGTAAAATTAATGATTCCACATGAATAAATAGAATCACATGAGAGGATATCAACAAAATATAACCCTTATGTTAAATAACGATTGTGTGATAGATCCAAGAATATTGGAAACAATAAAAAGGTTTATCTAACTATTCTTCCAAAACAAGAAGTTTCCTTAAAATATTTAAGAATGAATTATCCATAAAGGTTGTTTGAAAGAAAATTTCTCTACAAAAAGTAGAATAAGAATTGAACAGATCCATGCTTTCTTCAAATAAATTATAATTGAAGTTCATATATTAAATAATGACAAGTAGAGAAAATTGAGCAACTTGTTTGAGAAAAACATCTCAACCTTGTTTCTCACATTAAGAATAAAGGAAGATACACCTTATTCACTTAACCTTTATAAAGAATATTTATGCTTAATATGTAGGGAATTGATGGTAAAGCATGTTATCAAGGGGATAACCTAAGAAAGTGGATGATATGTTAACATTTTTCAGCATTATATAAAGAAGTTTCTATCCTAGAATTATTCCTAAGATAGTACACAAAAAATATTATGAAAGAATCATCCTTGATGAAGTAGAAGTGGTTGTTTTCAACATAGTATAGTAAAGTGAAGAAGATCCCATATTGTTTTGATCTTACATTTAAAATTCTTAAAATATTTATTTAAGAAAATCATCCTTGGTGAATATGTGTAAATTTTTAAATTTTGGATAGCCTCATAAATAAGATAAATTTTGGTACATTCTCAACATAGAGATCCTAAAAAATGACTATGAAGAGACTCATCATTATAAAGATCATGAGATATATATCCTTAAAGGAAATACATTTAAAAATATACATCTTTCTTAATCTCTCATCCTTAGTTACTAAAAAAATATTAATGCAAAGCAGGATAAATTAAATTAATCAATGACATGAAAAAAATAGGAAGAATGAATGTTCCAAGGATGTTAATTCTTCCATTCATACTTAAATGTTTTTAATATATTTTTTAAAGTGAGTATAGGGGTTTCAGGTTGATTTATTCTACAAGTTTTTTATATCACAATTGGTATCCTTAGCCTAGAATACAAGTGAATATACATTGAAGAAAAAATTGGGAGTTCTCACTTCATGTGGTATCAAGATCAATTGGTAAAGTAAAAATTTGTTGTCTAAATCAAATACTTAATTTTACTATATCAATCATGGATCACATAGAATTAGAGTGAGATGGTTGATAGAACACTTCTTAAGAAATATTTGATACCCTTTTTCCTAGTACTTTGTATTTATTATCAATAATTGGGATAGAAAATGAAATGAATGTTTGAAAAGAAATGGATAGAAAGAAGATAAATATTCACATAATGATATATACCTTTTAAATATACTTTGAAGGTATTACTAAAAAATAAAAATTGGGACATTGAAGATACCAAATTATGTAATTTTTATTTGTTGTAAATGGTTTTCAATGATTTTAAAATAAGTATATGGATTTCATTGATATAAATATGTTGAATAAGTTTTAAGGAATATGTTTCCTAGAAGTTTAGTTAGAGTATTTAAGCATGTTAATGAAGAATAGATTTCTTGGAAGTTTGGTTGAAGTATCCAATCATTTTAATGAATAAGAAGTAGCCATGTTTTGTTAATTAAAGACTTTTAGTTTACTTACAATGGTTTTTGGTGGTTTTTTATTTATGTATATAACACATGACTTGATGTTGGTAGAAGCACGGTTGATAAAAATATTATGAAGTTTCCTTATGGAGTCTTCAGATTGAATGTTTTGGACAAAGTCGAATGAATGAAGAACGATGAGATGATCATATGAAGTATACATGGGAAAATGTTTGGTCTATAGTATTGATAGGGACATCAGACTTATGTTAATGGACTAAGGTGATTAGATTAAAGGAGGGACCAAATGTTTTGACCGATTATATTTATAGTTACAACGGACATAGATGAATGGACTGAGGCCACCCAATTAAATCTATCAGGCTGACTTTTCCAAATTATATTATTTGATTATTTTTTATGTATTTCTCATTGATTAAACATCACAATGCCGTGTCATTGTGATTCAATAAGATTATTAGAAGAAGAAAATCTTATATGAAAAAAGAGGAAACTCAGGTGATGCTTTTCTGATCATAAAATTATTAAACATCGTGATTATAAAAAGGTATTCAAGATTCTAGATAAATGTTATTTAAGGAATAATTTGGTGTGACCTGGTGATGATAGGATTTCCAGACAAAGGTTTCCAAACAAATCTACCAAACTGAGTTTAGTGGATCGATTTGATCATAAAAAGTTTCTTTGAATAGAGTCTATCAGAAAAATATTGTGTGAATAGGTATGAAGTTTTTCAGAATAACTTTGCATGTCCAATGGAGAAATATATCCAGATGAACATTTATATGTTCATTAATCTGAATATTGTTTACAAGATCATAAGATAAAGAACTTAGTGTTGAAGTTCCAAATAGAAGAAATATAGGTGAAGTGTTGAATAAACATTTTTGAGTTTATGAGATAGAATAATGTTTGTGAAGTCATCAAACAATAGTTTTTTGAATGAATTAAAATGATATTTAGAATAATGTTTGAGTAGTTTCATGATACATAGTTCTAAAAATACATCGGATATGGTATAAAAAAAATAATCAAATTGAGTTCTATAAATTCATCAGACATGAGGAGACTAGTCCTTCAAGAGTACCAGACATAGTATTGATGGATAGAGAAGTTCCTATAAAGTGAAGTACATAATGAAGGTTGAAATATCATTAAATGATTATTGTAAAGTTCATCAATTATGATGATGTTGAGCTGCATGTTTAATGATTCAATAATCACAAAGGAAAATTTATTATTCTAGCTAAGATTTTAGGAATTTTGAAGAGATTTTTTCCACATAGGTTTAAGGAAATTTTCTTATGAATTTATATTGACTCTTACCTTTTAGGAAGTTTTAAGTGAGATATTTAATGTTTGAGTAGGAAATTTGAATTTTAAGTTCATGAACCTCCCTTTGTTTTTGGAGAAACATTGCCTATATAAAGTGAATAAGGTTGTAGATGCCGAAAAGTGATTAAGTGTTGAAGAATGTTTCGAAATGACAAAGCGAGGTCATATTCAGACCCGGAGACCCGGTCCGAGGGGCCCGAAGGCATTTTGCGAAAAAAATGGTGAAGTACATGAAAAAATTTGTCCCACGTGGAAAGTTCCAGGATTCGTGAAGAGTCCCTGGCGCCGGCGTGAAATAATTTTGTGCCCGCACCCCGCGTGGTTGAAATTTCACACCGCCGCCTCTGTCACGAAATTATTTCACGATGCCCTGTATTTCATGCCCTCGAGCGCCTATAAATAGAAGGTGAACCCCTTCCATTTCTGGGCTGAATAATCTAAACCAACTCTCGTGCGTGAAATTCAGCTTCTGTGCGTGCGAAATATATCCTTCAGGTGTGGTTATATTCGCACCAAGTCTCCCTGGGGTCCACCGTTACACGAGCTCCCCATGGATTAGACTGGATTCCAATCCCTTCAGGGTTCCCCCCTTGCACACAATTCCTTTCATTGCACATAGGTCGGCCAATTGCACGCAATTCTGTCCATTGCGCACACCCATGTCCTGGCGCGCATCCTCTGCCACTTGCTCGCAATTCATACTTCTTGCACTCAATCCTCCTAGTCGCACACAAAACCTCTACCTCCAATTCTTCACAAGCATCACTGATTTCATGCCAACCTAGGGTTTTTCATGCAGGGTACCCTTATTTCGCGCAACCCTCAAGGGTTGCGTGCAATTCCCCGGGGCCCTTCACATCCGTGCTCCCTGGGCGCCCCCATGCGCGAATGCCTGATGCCCTTCTTCTGGGTTCCATTCACAGTTTTCTTGTGCACCCTGGGCATCCGCATCATGCATGGTTTTCCCATGTGACCTTCTAGGCTCGTATGAGGTAACTTCAAATTCCCTTGGATAATTCTTCCCGTTGTGTTTCTTTGCCTCATGCCTCTTCGCAGAGGCATGCTAATGGCTATTGATTTTTCGCATAGCCACGCTAACATGGACCCCTCGATGGTTCTCTCTGTGACACCCCCTCAGTACGGCCTTTCCGATGCCTTCCCCCCCCCCCACAAGGGGCAGAGGGTACCGGTTATGTAAGTCCTAGGGGTTTAGAGAAAACCCACCTCGTTCGAGTTGTAGGACGTTAAACTGTCAAGCACCTCGTCCTCAACACATGACATTAAACTGTGACCTGGTCCCATTCCTCGCACGAAGGGTCCCCCACCTCAGACATTCTCTACTCCCACTCGTCTTCATGGGGATGAGATCATCCCTCATAAGGGGTGATTTATTGAAGTGGTGTTTGTCCGCGGGGAAGGGCAGCCACCTTGGTGTAAGCCCCTAACCTTTCTTACAGGAGGTAGCACCTCTATTCATTCTCACTCCCTCAGTGTCAAGTCCATCCAATGGCATAATGGGTAATGGTGCTTCTTCTTTCTTGCATCCCAAACCCCTCTCCCGCTGTGCTTTGTCGCCATTGGGCCTCCATCCTGGAGTAATTCCCGACACCATGGGCTGCTCAACGCGTAATCCCCTCTTCATTTCCCACAAACACACCCTTCACGATGTGATCATCAGGTCTATGAAAGCTCTTGTTTCTCACACCGAGCGTAACTCGTGTGATCTTAGAGTGAGCACCGACCATAACACACCTTGGGATGCCTCAGAGCGTAATCCCCAAATTCCTTCATCCCGCATGACGTTAAACTGTATACCCGAACTATGGGGACTTTGATCCATGTCAAGGCATGGTATGTAGGAAGCCTCCTTGAGGTTTAAGCCCCACCACCTTGGTCCACCTCAGAGTGTAATCCCCAATCCATCCCAAACTATGTGGACTTTGATTCCTTGCCACGGGGATACATAGGAAGCCTCCATGAGGTTCAAGCCCAACACCCATGTCTCATCCTAATCTCTCCCTCGAGCCCACGTGTCTCGGGAATCTCATTCCCTAACCTGGAGGTTCCACTTACTTTGGGTCCCATCCATGCGTCCATTATCATAGGTCATCTCCTCAGGTGTCCCATCGTTTCACCGAACTACGCGGACTTTGATTCCCCTCCATGGGGATACGTAGGAAGTCTCTTCGAGGCTCAATCCTAAATCCATCGTCCATCCTGATCCTTACCCGGGATGCCACATCCCGGTAAGATCATTCCACTTCATACCCTATTCCATTTAACAGCATTCGGGAAGCCACCCACGCGTCGGTCCCAACCTCGGTGTCCCCTCCAGGGGTTGCGCCCGTCTGATCCACTCTAACCAGTGTTTCGATTAGTCTGATCTGTCTCCATTGGACGTTAAACTTGCGGCATACCCTGTGTTAAACATTCTAAGTTGAGTAAAACCTTAGATACATGCCTATGGAATATGATTCCCCGCGTTTGATGTGGGATTCCTCGGGCTTCCACACCCTCGAGAAGCCCTATAATAAGGGACAGAAGAGAGACATGCCAATCCCCCAGCATCAAGACACTCCAGTGATGCCCAGCGCGACTACTCTCCTAACCAAAGGTTGCTACCCTGAACGGACTTATTGGAGCGTCCTGACAGAAGCAATGTAATTAACTGGTTTCCATGAAGATATGGCGCCGGGAAGAGTTCCACGAACTACATCTTAAATCTATGAGGGAGACCCAAACTGGGTGATGAGTTTCGAGGAAGAATCCACGGAAGGAATAACCGACATCCCATCATCCTGTTTCGATCAAGGAGCATACTTCCCTGAATAAGGAGCGGATGCCGCCCACTTTTGGAAAGTGGGAATGTGGGGTAACTGTAGCGCGTCCTCTGGGTGACGGATGCGCGTGCCCTGGCGAAAGTGTCGGAAATAGAAATGGTGAACCTGATGTGAAACTCCTCTCCTCAGCATGGAGGCTGGTAGCGTTCGAGGCATCATTGGTTTAGCATATCATCTGACCCCATCATCTGGTACCAGGTCCCACCAAATAGGCCTGACGTGAAACTCCCCAGAATTTGGGACATTCGGGACATTGATCATTCCATCCTGCGACGTTGTCAACGTGGATCCCTCTTATTGGCCATGGAATATGGAAAGACGCTGGGGCACTAGTTGTCGATTTATTTTCCTAGTGGTGTTAATGAGTTCATCTCTCAGCTTTTAGGAACCAAATTGTTGCATCCGGAGCCCGATCACCTTCCCACCGGCGCAGGGTCAGGGGTAATATCGACACGGCTACCCCACGCGGTTCTGCCTCTTCCATGACGGATTCAACCACCCCGACTACTGGGCACCCACACCCCCTCTCCCCATTAGTGATTATCCAGCGAAGGTTAATTAATGACCTTGTACACAGGTACGAGGAAGAGGGGGTCATCCCCACCAGGGATATGGCCCGCTTGGATCTCGAGGCAGCTGCACCTCACCGTCAACACCGCCCCTGAGGGCCATGCAGGGAGTCGCTTCTCCCCACCCCAACCTTAAATCATTTTGGGAGATTGTCCATGGAACACCTTGACAACTCCCTCCCCTATGCCGACGAGGTAGGGGATGTTCGGGCTGGCCCAATCGGGGCCCCACTTCAAGGACTCCCATTGAGGTCTCCAACCAGGCCGCTTCAGCGCCACCATCCAATTCACCGAGCCAAGGAGTAGGTAAGACACGTGCTTGTACCATCAGCTCTAGTTCATTTGACCTGACGCCAGCATCGGGTGCAAATGGAAGAGGGCGCCCACCATGGGGCGTCAATGTCAGTGACTATTATGTCCTGAGCCACCACTAACTCATATCACCAACTCCTCGTATAAGTTGAGTAGGGGAAGTTATACTCCCGACCTAGATCGAGGCCCCAACCGCCCCACAGGTAGGTTTGGTCGACTCTCCCAGTCATCGGCACAGGCGATGGCCACTACGGACCAATCCGCAGCAATGCCACCCAGTATGGAGGCCCACTCTATGCCACCTTCAACCCAAGAGAGGGTCTTCACCATGAAAGAAACACTCCATATGCGGGTCTCTCCCACACTCACTAAACTGGATACGGGGTCACTCCCTCTACTGCGAACCACGAGTATGGAGACATTGCATGTTTGGTCGCTTGCCAACATGGAGGTCCTCCCCATGTACCCGTGCCAATCGGCGAAGGTCCTTCTTGCTCCAGCAATCAGAGAGGTGGAGGCCAACCCCACTTCACCAACGTCCAACATGAAGTTCCTCCTCGTGTCCCTTTCAACATTTGTCCTAGTGCTCCTCACACCCCAACATTCTTGGGTGGAAACCCTCTCCGCCCCAACACTAGTGCGGCTAGAGGACCCCATGTCGAAATTCATCCCTGTTCCGAGGATCCACCCAGGGGCAGGAAGGCGGGTTGTCACCATCGCAGGAGGAATTCTAGGGAATCCCGGACAGAAATCAGACCAGACCGCTTCTCAGACTCCGAAGCAGAGTGCGACTCATTATGGGAACCCTCTCCTCAGTCCTCCGAGTCAAGGGCTGGGGCAAGAACAAGGCGCATCAGCTTAATACTCCTAGAAGGCGAGGTCCATAGGATCCCTACCTCCCTCCGAAGGTATATCCAAGAGGACGAGAACCCAGTGTGTCCCCAGGGACCGACCACACAGTCTCCACTATCATCTCCGAAGATGCCTTCTATCTTGACTAGAGACTATGAAGAACTATTTTGGGGGTCAATGGCGGAAGAGACGCGGCATAACACACCCTCGGCAGACACTAATACTGTGTTAGGAGCTCTGGTTTCCGGCCCATATTATCATGACATGGAGGCCCAGTCACTGAAACCCTTAGGGGATAGCCCAAGATTCGGCGGCCAATCAGCTCGCTCGCCATATTCTCCATCGGCCATCTTGTCATCCCAGCGGTCTGCCTTGACGCCGCTGCCAGTAACTCATCCACCCTTAGTTGAAAAGTGGGGCAATCAAGTGACATACCCTGAATCTGAGCCAAGGAAATTCTGGACCATCCTCACAGAAGGCCACTTCCCCGAGAAGTTTTGGCCAGTCGCAGGTCCAAATTTTGGTATTCTAGAATCACTCACCCCGAGGGAGTTCGAATGTTTCCGCCGGACCCTCTAGGAAACTCACTTCCATCTTCACCACCGGTGAGTGAATTATCCCGAGAGCCAAGAGCACCTAGAAGACATCGGCAAACAATGTCGCCTAGTTGACCTGGCCACACTCCCCGCGGTCCAGCACCCTGAGTCACCTAGCCACCACAGGGCCCTCCAACGGTGATGCGTTCAGAGTTTCCAAGTACTCTGCAAAGTTATTGAGGAGGCTACCCCCCATGCGCAAGTCCGTGGCTGGGGGAAGTACGCTACCCTACTCTTCAGTGCTATTCGTTGGCAATCCAACTCGCTTGGAGACTTTGAGGACATTTCCCTGAGAAGAGTCACAGTCAACATGTTCGATCTGTCGGGAGGGGAAAACAAGCTGGAACTTCTCGATGGGAACCTCCTACCTGAGGACATGCCCCCACTATTGGACCCGTCTAGGAGAGTTACTCACCAGCAGAGGAACCTCCTGGGTCTCCCTCCACCCACTGAGGTATTGGTACTCAACTGGAATCTCGGTAAGGGAAAGGAGCATATTGGTGTCACCAAACACTCTGACCTGTCTGCCTCAGTATAGAAGACAGAGGAAGATCCCGAGAAGGCCTCACTACGCTAGCAGCTTACTGAGCAGAAGAAACTAGTTGATGACCTCCTAGCTGAACGTGTTGTGGAATAGCATCCGTATTATGGTGACCCTCGGCCAGTATAGCAGGGACAGATGTAGCTTCTCCCTGGCTAATTTCCCCAGGGTAACCCTGAACATCTTATCCATGCAAAAAGGGTAGAGGTCGGTGCTTACGGAAAGAGGGCGTGGTATGTATCACTGAACCCTCCTGAATAGCATGAAAATCCAAGGAACCCCGCTCGGGATCCTCTGAAATCCCCAAGGGTCACTCCACCAGCCGCTCCATGAGCTTCTGAGCTTGGATACCACATTGAAGAGCCCCGCAACGCACTCGTGGTTAGGGATCCTCATCAGGACAGGGACCCACATCCATAAGATTCAATGTCGGCACTCATTTCCCGCCTAGAGGCTTTGGAAATGTGACAGGTGGCCATCCCACCTGATGGCAAGCCATACCCAGCATGGGTTTATGACATTTTTGCACCCCCGGGATTCGGAAACCCCACCTTATCCCACTTTAATGGGATGGGGGACCCACCGCAGCACCTGGACCACTTTAACTTGAGGTGTGGGCCTATGTTAGGGACCCTAGTGCAGCAGGAGTCCGCCAAGATCTGTTGTTTTGTTCAGACGTTGGAAGGGCCAGCATTCGTTTGGTACAGCTAGCTCCCCGTCAGATCCGTGACTAGTTGGGAGGACCTTCGCAGGTAGTTCCTTTACCAGTTCATCTCTACCACCCGAAAGACGAACATTGAAGATATCTTCATGTGCAAGAAAAGGCCTGATGAGTGAGTCGCAGACTTTGTCGCCCGGTGGAAGGGGCTCACATACTCCCTTGACATGCCACTAACTTAAGAGAAATTACTAACGATGTGCATGGAAAATGTAAAGACAGAACTGGTTCCCTCCTTGATCACTCAGAACTATCTCGGAGGGTTCTGAGACTTCTCAGATAAGGCCTAGTTCCTCAAAGAATCTCCACAACAGGCTAGTCAGGCACGTCCGCTGCCCCTTGTGATCCCAGCAAGGAGGGCTACCAGAGCCGAGCCCGCTACGGTGGCCCAAGTATAAGATTCTGGGCATCTAGAATTGCTACCAGTGGAGATATCTTTGTATCCCCACAGAGGTCCACCTCCATGGGTGCAGCTTTCAACCCAGCAGTGTCCTCAGAATCAGCAGGCCCCCCCACATAACGCACAGCCATCGCCTAGGTGAGATAATCAAGTTCCGCCTCCTCGGCAGGATCCTCTGGTCCCTCGTCAGGGTTAGGCTCCTAGATCCCCCTTTCTGGATAGAAGGAACCAAACCTACTCGTTTGATGAGGCTCATCTCCCAGGTTACTTCCGCTGTGCCTTAGAGCATAGAATTGTACGACTGCCTGAGTGTCGGAAGCCAGAAGAGGCGCATCTCACTGATCACCCCAACTACAGCCCTTATCATCGGATCCTGGGGAACACCATCAAGAAATTCTATGTGTTCAAGTACTGGCTCCAAGATAAGGTCGACAACAACATAGTCAGGTTGGGCCTAGCCCCGGCACAAGTGGCGGGTGTCTTTGTGAGATCAGATAGGAGTAGCGACTGCGAAGGTGAGTGGCAGTAGGTTTTTGACCGTGGGTCCCAGAATTATAATGACTATATGGCTTTCAAGATAGTTTCTCAAGCCCATGGCATCATTCGGGAACATCTGAATCAACCAGAGCCTCCAGAAGTTGTGGCCACCACTTCTGCATCATCACCGGGCTCTTCTCAGAAGAGCAAGCATCGGCAGTGCAAGAAGAAGCAACACACCCCGCCAATGCCATCATTGTCCCACAATATTGGTGACTTTATGACCCCGGAGATGGGGATCCCCCCCAAGATTCACCTAGTGGTGGATAATTCATCAATAGATATCCAAGGGTATGCTTTGGTTAACACCGTCAAGTTGGTAAATCCCTATATGACTCCTGATGAGGGGGAGTGCTAGGAGAACCTCCCCAATGCCCCCAGCTGATGCCAATGTCGGTGGAGCCATGACCATATGGTTCTTCAGGTCACATCAGTTGGAACCTCCATCCAGGTCGTGCATGCCACTGATACCAGACAACAGGCCTAGCGCAGAGCTCAGCATGTTCAGCCTCTTCATCTGGTGTCGACAGGTCCACCTCCACCACCGTTTGTGCTACTGGATCAGGCATAACCACTTAGGCCACACCGCGACTAGATTTTCCCCGCTATAGGCTGATATCAACCTTCTGGTCCTCATTCGAAAGCCACCCTCCGGGCTTCAACTAGTGAGCAGTGGGATGTTCCCAGTACCAGTCAGTCGTCGGTCCGATCGGCAGGGCCCTCCATGCCTTCCATCACAGAGTGACTCCCTACAAGTAGAATTTCACGTCTGGCATGGAAGTATGATGTTCTCAAGCACCTCGATGGAATCCTAGTGAGTATTTCCATCCTGGAAGCCCTTCATCTGTCACCAGATATGCACGAAGCACTCACTGAGGCTTTAAAGAGCCCCCTCCAGTTTGAGACGGAGATAGCAGCTACAGAAGCTTTTCATGCTGAAGAATTCAAGGATGCCGAATGTCAATCCATCATTACATTCTTTGGAGAAGATGAGGTCTCCCCTATATAGGGGAACATCTGACCGCTGTATATCACTAGCCACTTTAATGGTGTGGAGGTCTGCCATTTTCTCATTGACACCGGCTCCGGGATCAACCTTATCTCGACTCGGACACTGTGGAAGCTGGGACTATCCGAGGATGACCTGACTCCCTCCGATTTAAAAATCTAGGGATATGACAGGACAGAACATAACCCAGTTGGAAAGATCCGTCTGAAGACCCAGTTTGGTGTCCTAGTTTCCAGCACTGAGTTCATGGTTGTCTCCCAGGACACCACGTGTAATGCATTGATGGGCAAACCATGGCTCCACTTGCATGAAGTGGTACCCTCATCATATCACCAATTCCTCAAGTACTCCCTTAATGGTCGAGTGGGCGTACTCTAAGTTGATGTATCTTCTTTCTCCTCTTGTGAATCCCGATACTTTGATGATGACTATTACAAGAGCAAGGATAAACAAATCCAGGCAAGTGAAGTTGAGTCTGTCACCGCTACGACCAACCCTTGGGCAGGCCTGAATGACACCTATGTCTTCCCAATCCATCGATTGGAGGCCACGACCCCTGATATGGGGAAATTTTTTGTCATTTTTGGGACAAGGGGGAATAATTCTCCCAAATCCAGGCAGCGTAGGAAGATCACTTCATATTCTTATACGAACCAGGCTCTAGTGGTCCCGGAGCCTCCCACTCCCGTCAGGTATAGAGATGTCTGGCTCATGGAAATAATAGTACGTCATACTTGTATGTTCTGTCGGGCTAGAATAAGTCAGTTCCAGCCGGCATGCCACTACTTCTTTGATATTATCAAGCGTGGCCCCTTGGGATAGAGACCAAATGGGATCGGGTCGACATCCTTCATAGCCATGGTCTTGGCAGTGCCGGAGTTCCCCGATGCAATAACCACTGCCACACAAGCAGGTAGAAGCCTCCCATTAGGATTTGGTATCTCAGAAGCAGCTTCCCCCATGGAGTATTCCTCCATAAGTGGACAAAAAGATATGGGGGATTCTCCCCCTGCCTTTGAGGAAGGCGTCTCTGCCACGGTCGACAAACTGGTATAGGTGAACCTTGGTAGCGAGGCAGATCCGAGACCCACATTGATCAGCACCGCTATGTCCCCTGAGGAGCAGCAGCAGTACGTAGGCTTCCTTAAACAGCACCATGATGTATTCTCCTAGAGTTACAATGAGATATCGTGACTAGATCCTCAGGTATCCATCCACCGCCTCGGTCTTCCGGCAAATCATTGTGGATTCAAGCAGCCTCCCAAAAAGATGCACCCTTATCACGGTTTCATGGTTGAGGATGAAGTTGACAAGCTCATCAGATCCAACTTCATCAAGGAGGTCCTGTACCCCAAGTGCCTATCCAACATCATGCTAGTCAGGAAGAAGAATAGATAGATCAGAGTTTGTATTGACTTCTGGGATCTCAATCGTCATTGTCCAAAGAATGATTTTCCCCTTCCAGTGATGGAATTGTTGATTGATGCTACGGTGGGGTTCTAAGCCCTCTCCTTCATAGATGGTTACTCTGAATATAATCAAATCTGGATGGACCCTGAGGATGAAGAGTCCACAGATTTTAGGGTGCCACAAGGTACTTTCTATTACCAGGTTATGCCCTTCGGCCTGAAGAATGCAGGTGCCACATATCATCAGGACATGCATCGCATATTCAAGCCAATACTCGGGACATTGGTGGAATGCTATGTGGATGATCTGGTAGTCAAATCTCTCCAGCACCAGGACCATCTCAAGGACCTTGATAAATTTTTTGGATTCCTCCGTTCCAGCCACCTGAAGATGAACCCGTTGAAGTGTGCCTTTGGGGTCACCTCTGAGAAGTTTCTTGGATTTTTTGTCCTGTATCGGGGCATTAAGATCGACCCAGAAAATATCAAGGTCATCAGCAATATGCCCCCCCCCCCTCGAGCAATATTCGGGAGCTTTGAGGTCTCCAAGGCCACTTATCCTACATATGATAATTCATTGTGAATCTGGCAGGCAAGTGTAATCCCTTTTCTCGTCTCATGAAGAAGGGTACCACTTATGAGTGGGATGAGGAGTGTTAGACCACCTTTGAGAAAATCAAGCAATATTTTCTCCAGCCTCCAGTCTTGATGCTACCTGTCTCTGGGAAGCTACAGGTCCTCTATGTCACCGCCCTGGAATGGTCCCTCGGTGCCCTTCTCGCCCAGAAGAACAATGAGGGTATGGAGAACAACCTCTACTATCTCAGCTGCATGCTCCTCAATACGGAAACCAGATAATCCTCCATAGAGAAGAGTTATCTTGCACTCGTATTTGCTGTGCCGAAATTGTGGCATTACCTACAGCACCACGAGGTACAGATAGTGTCTCAAGTGGACCCACTGAAGTATATTCTAAATCGCCCCATATTGACTGGCTTATTAGCGTGGTGGAAGGTGATCCTACAGTAGTTTGACATCAGGTTTGTGCCTCAGAAGGCTATCAAGGGACAAGCATTGGCAGAATTTCTGGCTACCCATCCAACCTCCGCGGATCAGTACCTGGACCTAGATTTTCTTGATTAGGTAATCCTCTCAGTCGATCAAGCCACCACATGTTGGAAAATGAATTTTTATGGTTCCTCTCAGAGCCCCACCGGTAGGAGGCTCAATGATCCTAGGCTCAACAGAGTAGGCATGGGTATCTTCTTTATCACCCCAGTGCAAGCCGACTTGCCATATTGATTCTTATTGTCAGAGGGTTGCACTAACAACAAGGCAGAGTATCAGGCCCTCATTACTAGTCTCGAGCTGGCCCTTGAGATCGGCGTTCCCCATTTGCATGTAAAAGGGGACTTTGAGCTAGTTATTAAGAAGGTCAATGGTGACTATGTTGTCAGAAATCCAGAGCTCGTACCATTGTTAGAACGCACTCTCCAGTTAATGGCCCAATTCTATTCTCGGCCAGAGGTTATCCATGTCCCTCGATCACAGAACGGTTGAGTGGATGCTTTATCCAGTTTAGCTGCATCACTTGCAGAGCCCGAGCAGAATGATCTGATTATCCACATGGTGCATCATAAAGTCATACCTCTTGTTACCTCGGATGGCGATGATGTCTCATAGGTAATCCATCTTACCATCGGTGCCTCTACGTCAAGACCCCCGGGTAATCCCGATGGGGTGGTCAAAATGGTTGTCAATTGGAGGACACCCTTGGTCAAATACCTCCAACACGGTAATTTCCTGTCAGAACAGGCTGAGCGCAAACGAATCTGACGCCGCGCGCTACAGTTTATTCTACAGAATGGTCCCAACCTTGAGCAGATCCTCTATAAACGCATATTTGATGGTGTTATCCTCTGTTTCATCCAAGGGGTTGAGATTCCATATGTTATGTAGGAGGTTCACGCCGGTTCCTGTGATTCACATCAGACTGGGCCAAAACTATCTCACCAGATTCAAAGATTAGGGTATTTTTTTCCTCCATGATCTACGACTACATCGAGTTTACCAAGAGGTTTCATGTGTTCCAAGTTCATGCTAACTTTGTGTATCGGCCACTAGAGCTTCTCCAAACTACCAAGTACTCTTGGCCCTTTGCGGTCTAGGGATTAGATGTTGTAGGACCATACCCACCAGTAACGGCTCACCAATGCCGATTCATTATGACCGCTGAAGATTTCTTTTCCAAGTGGGAAGAGGTAATTCCGCTCAAGGAAGTCAAGGCCTGTTCTACTGTTAACTTCGTGAGTTCCAATATCATCCATTGGTTTGGGGTTTCTCATGTTATCCTCAACGATAACGGCCCCAACTTTCGAGCAGCTGAGCTGAAGAAATTGTATTCAAAGTACAATATTCTCTCTAACCATACCTCCTGCTATCATGCACAAGAAAATAGATAGATTGAGGCATTTAATAAAACACTTTCTTACATTCTGCAGAAAATAGTTGGTCAAAACAAGAAGAGTTGGCCGGATAAGCTCCTCAACAACCTCTATGATTATCGTATGATGACTCGTAATTCCACCCAGGTGACCCCATATTCCCTGGTGTATGGAACTGAGGTCATCCTACCCATCAAGATTCAATTTCCATCATTTCGTACAGCAGTCTATGACCAGAAAGTGCTGGATAGAGTGGCTGAGATCCGTCTAGCTGAATTGGAAGCACTAGATGAGAATAGGCTTCATGCCTTGCACAACCTATAAAGGCATCAAAGCAGGATGGATCGAGATTTCAACAAGAAGGTTCGCCTCTGCTCTTTCCTACAAGGCGATTTGGTATTAGCCCTCAGGGAACCAATGATCCCCGGTAGGAAACCACCCAAGTTGGAGCCCAAATCGGAAGGACCTTTAATTGTTCATAAGGTTTATCCCAATGGTGTGTACTCCTTGGTAACCATGGATGGTGAGCATATAACTCCTCCCACCAATGCCAGGTTCCTCAAACAATATTTTTCTTGACCCTTTTTAGGGTCCTCCATGACCTTAAACAAGACTACAGTCCTGCACAACCTTAAACTATCGGTCTCTCATGACCTTAAACTGTATCTCATCCCACATGACGTTAAACTGTAGCCCATCCCGCATGACGTTAAACTGTTTCTCGTCCCACATGACGTTAAAATGTATCACATCCCACATAACATTGAACTATATCTCATCCCACATAACGTTAAACTATATCTCGTCCCGCATGACGTTAAACTATATATCATCCTGTATGACGTTAAACTGCATCTTCAATAACTATGTGTGGCTTGATTCACATCTTTATGGGATACGTAGGATCGCCTGAATGTTTAGATTTCGGGTCCAGTCCCATCTCTCAGATATCTCCCGATCTCCCAGTCACCTAGGCCCCTTGGCATGTTCCTCTCCACGAGGGGGATATATAGGTGTGGTACAGGGTTATTCCCTCCTTCGTGTTGGGTTGTTGGCACCATGCCCCCCTTCCCCCATGAATTCGCTATCTCTTGGTCACTCTCAGATTGAGCCCCTCGACCCTTTGCATTGGTTCGCCCGTGTGTCAAGAGTACTCTTGTCTAGGACCAGGAGTGTCAAATTCAACTTAGGAAAGTTATTTCCACTTTTCAAACTTTGTGTTCCCCTTCATTTGGGCCCCCGTTATCTTTCACACCCAAGGGGAACCCCAAAATGGAATGGATACCACTCCTAAGGGATCTCCTACCATTACGGGCCAATTCCCCTAAGGGTTTTAGACAACAAATTGATACAAATCCCGAGTTGCGAACATGGTCAGTGGTCGATGCTCATTTGTTTGTCCCCATTTCAGGATAACGCGACAGGATGTTGTGTTGCGAACATGGTCAGTAGTAATCCTCAGTCATCATGCTAGCCCCTTCAGGCCTTTAATGTTGGTTGAATAATTCACATTATGTTCCACCCCATCATGTCCAGGTGGAATCTCGACACTCTTGGCACTATCCTTTAGTGCACCTCCACACGTCTGGGAGACAAAGCTGCAATACGGCGTCCTTCGGGGCTCCCACGGTCCGAGCTCTGAGACCACAAACTAAGATCTTAATTAAGGGATATGTTTGGATCGATCCTCATCCCCATGGGATATCTGGGATCACCCGGACATCGTGCTTCTAGGTCCAACTCAGCTGGGATCTAGTTTCTCCTATCCCTTACCCTTTGACCCTCATTGGCCTCCTGGCCCGAGGCTCCTCTCATGGAATCACGTGTGGTGGTGGTGTGGAACTCATCCTCATTCATGTCAGGTATGCTTTATCACATTTTGTGCATTCCCTTAGGTCCAAGACCTATGACCTTAAACTATGCTGGTGGGTATAATCACATGACCCTAAACTGTTATAATATCATCCTGGCCACGCGATTAAAAACGGAACTGAATTGTTATGACCTCATCATATGGGACGTCATGTTGGGTATTGGTCATCCACCATACCATTTTTCAATCCCTGTATACGGATTTATTTTTGTGGCGATGCTAGGGATTTATACCCTAGGAATGTCGCTTCACCAAAAACCATTCACCTTAAAGGACAAACAAGATACATTAAATGCCGCTTCTTTTGGTGTGAGGGCTAAACCCGCACGCCCCTTTCATCCTTTGCACTGGTACCTTACCGCACTGTGCCATCACCCAAGAAATACATATGGATTGATTCTCATTCTCATGAGATACGTAGGAATGACTGGGAACTTCCCCATGGGCCCATCCAACCATTTGTGTTCGGTCCCTTGACCTTAACACTTCCCCAAGGAACACATGGTAATATGGACTTATGTCCTCATTCACATCAGGTTTCATAATCACCTTACCATGTGCCTCCTGTATTCCCTACTGATCTGTGGTATGAGTTATAAGACCTTAAACTAAGACCCTTTCCATAACTATGTATGGATTGATTCCCATCCTTATGGGATACGTAGGAACGCTCAGACATTTCATCTTGGGTCCAGCCCCGGGAATCACAAATCCCATCCTTTTTCCCCACCGTCATCCTTTTGGCCTGACCCCCCCTGGGGAGTTGTGTAACTACAACATTTTCCCTGAACAAGTTCAGGATGCCCCATAATGACATTGGGAAGCGACAGTTCCCTCACTAGAGAGGTCTTGTCTAAAGGTAGGTATGATCCATGATCAGATTAATGCGCCCACCTAATGTGCTTCCACCTCGGTGGAATAATCTTGGGAGTGTTGGATTATGTTCGAACAAACCACCACTTCACTTTCCACGCTTTGTGTGCCCCTTTATTTGGATCCTCATCCTCTTTCATGTTTTAAGGGACCCCCTAACGGTACGGATGCTTGACCTATGGTCCGCCTGCTATCCTGGGATAGCATTCTGGAAGACTGATCATGTTTGAAGGGACCCCCTAATAGTATGGATGCTTGACCTATGGTCTGCCTGCTGTCCTGGGCCAATGTTCTGGAAGACTGATGGATGATATTTGAGTTAGGTCCCCTATTGTGAACATGGTCAGCGGTTGACCCTCATTTGTTTTCCCCATTTTAGTTTAATGCAATAGGGATGCTGTGTTTCGAACACGGTCAACAGTAATCCTTTATTGCCACGCCCCTCCCATAGTGTTCCGAATTTGGGTAACGTGATTCATATTTTCCATTCCCCTATGTTTGGACTGATTCCAATGCCCCTGGAATTTCTCCTCTTGCGCACTAGAGCACATTGAGAAGACGATACATCAATTGGTTTAAGATCCTCTTCCTTTGATCAGGCCTCCCTCTTCTCCTCAGAAATCTGGGTTTGAATTTTGAATACCCGAATCTTGGTTGGTGCTCCCATGATCAAACGATGTGATAATACGAGCCTCCTTTGCTTCTCACGGCCCACGTGAGCTTAGGCATAGATTTCCATTTATTTCGAGATTATGGTTGAGCATGTTAAACCAAAAGATCAAGTATGTTAAGAAAAGGGGAAATTAAGTAAATCTTCCCATACATACAGTTCAAAAATGGAGACAAGAAGTAGTAAGGCAGGGTAAGTTTATGGGTTTGGCCAAAACAGGGCCCTTAAGGGTCGGATTCTTGGATAGATCTCTCCAATGTCACCACCTTTTGGCTGGTGGCCTCCAAGACTGCCTCTCATCCCCTGAGGACCCTTTCTTCATCGACGGCCATAGAGTGCAGTTCGCTGACCCTAGCTCATGCTTGCGCCTGTTCAGTCTGGAGCTCAGTTATCTGGCGACTCACTTCCATGAGTTGTTCTTGGGCCTTTACTAGATGGGCCCTCAACTGGTTCACGATCTCAAAATAGTTTGTGATGAATATCTCCTATTCTTTCACCTATTCCTCAAGGCGTTGGACCTCCTGCTCCACCCTCATAAGTGTTCGGGTACTCCTCGACTCCTCCCGACACTAGGTGATGTCGGTGCGCCGGCTATTCTCATGCATCTTCTTGGACATGTAATCACGGACCATCAGGTGAAGGCGTTGAGCATCTGCCCCTCCAGCACACATGAAACATATCCAGGTGTGGAGTGAACCCATCTGCTTCATCCATTCCACCTGGGGATGACTGAGAAAACACTGGATGCACTTCCATCCCTTGAGTTGTGTCATTTGGCTCTCCTCAGCTGCTTCAGAATCCGAATCATCTATTTTTTCAGGATCAGCGGGCCGATGCTGGCAGCAGGGTATTCCTTAGATATTCCTCATTGGGGACTTTAGTATCTTGGTGGCCTCCCTCTCTCCCCTCGATCCTGGTGGCACCCTCGTCGACTCCCGGCCCTGCCCCAACAGCAGCGCCACTGGTGTCCGCCGCTCCCTGCTCACCAATTTCCGGGGCCAACTCAGTTCGGGAGGCATGTTCTAGATGGGGTGGTATGTCTTCCATCGGCACACTCACGGATGGTCCGGGCTCAGCAGCCCGATGATCCTCTAATGCTGTGATCACTGCATAGACAAGGAGCACCCTGATCAGTTGAGTCCTCCGACAGTGAGTACCGGTATCGAAGAAAGGAACTTACAGGAACCCAAGGCATCAGCCTCTAGTTCTCTGGACGCTACAGGATATGTCATGGCAGGGGATCCCTTAGCACTCGTCAATTCAATAATGGGCGTCGGTGCTCCACCTTTCCCCATTGGCGCTTCCTCCCCTCCTTCAGCTGGAGATTCTTGATCAGCGCTGATGTGCTCCTGAGTAAGATAAGGAAGGTGGGTTAAGGATTGAAAAGGAAAGAGAATAAAGGATAAATATGGATAAGGGTTGAATCATACCTAGAGTATCTCAGTTATATTTATATCAGAGCCTATGATCTCACCGCTATACCAGAGACTCCCTTGGTGGGACGCCCCCTGAGACCCTTCACCTTTGGGCTCCTCTTCTCTTTCACCTTCACCTTAAACTTCCCCTTCTCCTCTTGCCTCCTCTCCTATTCCGCCGCCCTTCGACTCATCATCACTGTCATCCTCTCCCGGCGGCATCATTTCCGGATCATGCTCCTGACCGAGCATCACTTTCACCAAGAGAGGTTTCTCCATGCGCCAACACCATTGGTATGCATACATGTCCATGGTCGTTAGATATGCATGCCGTCGGTGGAAGTTCACTCTGTCGGCGACCCGGACAAGCCTGAATTCTGGTAGCTGGATCCTGTCTCGCACTATCTTCTGCCAGAGGGATTCAGTACTCATTGATTATATCCGGTGTCACGACCCGACCCTACCCAGGCTCGAGACGCAACTACCCCAAGCCCGCCTCCATAGGCCAGGGGCTGGCAACCAGTGCCGAAGGCACAATAACTCAGGGAGGCCTTTACCTAAGTACCTGTACACACACACGCAGCACACTCAATGGAACTATGCATAGTAAAAGAAAAGACGAGTAAAGAAAAGGGAAACCACTATAAATAAACCACAAGAGTGAATCGACCTCTAAATAGTACAAGTAAAGTGTTGAAAAGGAAAAAAGGGAAAAACACGCGCCCAACCAAAAAAGGTGTCACAACTCGGCAATAGGTAAACAAAAAGAAACAGCTCACAGGTCTCCCACCTGGAACTCAGCTATGACCACCGCACGCGGTCCAAGCTCCTGAACTCTTAAGCTCCTCTGAATTCACGACCAACCTGTCCGTCGTCTGCAAGGGCGCACCAAGTGCGGGCAAATACCAAGCAAGGGTGAGTATAAAAATACTCAGTAGGATACCCCAAAGGCTCTAGGGAGCAACAAAGGAGGTACCGAAGGGTGAGAAGTAGATCGAACAGGGGAAAGTAAAGGATTACAACAAGGAGTGCAGTGAAGAGTACAGTAGAGAGTCCAGCTCAACCCAACAAGAGAAAGGAGGTAGACTCATCCAAACATAAGGAGCTGGAAATGGTGAGAAGATGAACTTCTCGTCGAGTCATCGCTACCTATAGCAGGAGAGTAGACTCGCCCAACCACGAGAAGCTAGACACGGAAAGTACGTGGCATACCCCACGTGTCTTCGCCTCTCCTGGAAGGAGAGTAACCAAACCCAAGAAGTGGGTACCGGACAAGGTATATACATATCCTTATGCTCAATCAAGAAGCTCTAACAACATCTTAAGGGGATCTCTGTCCCGTAGATCAGCCCAACAAAAGTGAGTATCCAACAGTCCCAGAAGTAACACCATCGATGCCCAACATCCCGCACAACTACCCCAAACCACAAGTCAAGGGCTCAATCACCGCACCTCGACACTATCCGCTTTGGGCAGCACTGACTCGCCCGCACGGTTTTAGGTCGCGTCACAAGGACGCGTCTCGGTGGGAAAATTGCCCCTCATACTTGAGAGTTCTGGGGGAACGTCAAACCACACCATGTCACTGCCCCTCAGTCGAGAGGTCTCCTCAAAGTCAAAGTAGTTCCATCACCGACCCGTACAACCAAGGGTCTCGCTCTGGTGATCACGGAGGAAAGCCACAGACTTGCCTAGTAGAAAGGACTGAGTCTGGAATATCAACGGGTGTCCCACTGCACAGCCCTGCTGGAGGGTAATTCATAATATGATATCGGGTGACCCACTGCCCAGCCCTGCTGGAGGGTAAACCCTAACAAGATATCGGGTCACCCACCGCCCAGCCCTGCTGAAGGGTAAACCCTAATACATCATCAGGTGACCCACTGCCCAGCCCTACTGGAGGGTAAACCGGGAATAAGTCGATAGGCAACCCACTGCCCAGCCTTGCTGGAGGGTAGACCTGGAACTAGACGATGGGCAACCCATTGCCCAGCCCTGCTGGAGGGTAGACCCTAAGAGGTCATCGGGTGACCCACTGCCCAGTCTCTGCTGGAGGGTAGACCCTAGGAGAAGTCGACGGGTGACCCACTGCCCAGCCCCGATGGAGGGTAAACCCGGAACAAGTCGACAGGTGGCCCACTGCCCAGCCCTGCTGGAGGGTAGACCTGAATCAAGACGACGAGCGACCCACTACCCAGCCCTTCTGGAGGGTAGACTCTAAAGAGTCATCGAGTGACCCACTACCTAGTCTCTACTAGAGGGTAAACCCTGAGAAGTCAATGAGCAACCCACTACCCAGCCCTGCTGGAGGGTAAACCCAGAACTACTCTATCCATCCCTACTGGATGGTACAACACTGGCCAACCGAGCACTGAGTGGGTACCGCGCAACCACCCAACTCCAGAACAACTCACCCAGTAGAGGTTCAGTGCCTATTCAATCACTGGGTGTCACTAGCACTGCTACCGGCCAATCCATCGAGAACAAAACCAGGGGGAGACCAATCAACCCTGCTGGTCAAACAAATGAGCACAGAGGGACCCTCTATGTCGCGAGAGGTCAAAGGTACGCAAAGCAGAACACGACACGCACATGGGGCCACACGACGTGTGGCCCCAAGTCAACCCCAACCAAGTGCACAAACGTCTCAGGTACAGACCACACGTACCTCCAAGCACTCCCGTATACTCCCAGAGTATACCTCATTTTCAGCCCAAGGGATATCGTGCACACGGCACCCAACGTCAACACGAAGGTGTGACGTAACATCTCCAACTTTCTGCCTGAACGACTAAGGTACAACTAACCACATCTCTTTAAACACCAACCTCACTCTCCCAGGAGTGCATGCAATCACACGCCAAGGGTCTGCTACAAACACGGTAGAAGGACCGCCACTGGGGCACCTTTCATATTTTCACATTTAATAAGACTGCGTATGAGGCTCCGCACAACCAAACGTATCGTACCGTTATAATCCTCGTGGAAAAAAAACCGAGATAGACTACTTACTCACCCCAAATGGATATCCGACGGAAAGGACGCCAACACCGCCTCACGCCCGAACGACATCCCGTGATCCCAAGCCTAGGCCCCGAAAACAGTCGGGCGCATCGCACCATTGCGATCCCCTAAAAAAACACGTCAAAGTACTACTCACATGAGTGCAAGGGATATCCGGAGAAAAAGGTTCATTTTGGCGCACCGCACACGAGCGGTGCTATGTGGGACCCACTTCTCGGTCCTGAAACACAATGAACGGATCACACCGTTGCGATCATCTCGAAAAATCACACAAGATGGACTATTCACTTTTCCAATACGGTCACTCGGTGATAGATATGGAAAAATCACCGTCAATGCCCAAACAACCCTTGTGGGGCCCACACCATCGTGCCAAATTAGAGCGGACGGATTTCCCCATTGCAATGCCCATGGAAAAACACCCAAAAATAACTCCTCTTACACCCTGAACAGATGTCCGGTGAAAAAGGCGTGAAACGATGCGCGCAGCTCGAAAGACAGTCATGGGGCCTACACCTCAACTTCGGCCTCAACTCCTGAAACCACCTTGGAAAGCCCCGCCTCGGTGCCAGGGTTCCAACGCCACTGACGGCGCTCAAAACGGACGTCAGACGCGTCCACGCCATCCAAAAAAGACCCCCAGAAAAACGCCAATTCACTTAAAGTAAGTCTCGCGCCACCGAGGCCCCTCATTTCGGGAATTAAAAATTCTCTAAACCATCTCAAAACGTTCCCCTCGATCCCAGGATCGCGTTGCCGCAGACGGAACACAAAACGGACGCCCGTAGCTCAAAATACGGGTGTCCAAAGGTCTAAGGGGATTACCCCTGGGCCGGACTGGCCCGGTCCGACCGGTCCACCCCACTCGGGCCGGCCCACTCCGGCCGGCCCGCTGAGCCGTGGCCCAGCCACTGGGCCCAGCCCAGCCGAACCCGTGGGCCGCCGCATGCGGCCCGCCGCCTCCCGCGAGGCCCTCAACCGCGCGCCGCGCGGGCGCCTCCTTTACCGACCGACAGACACGGCCGGTCGTTTTCCACGTGGAGACCCGCCTGTGGCGGGTCTGGGGTCGCGAGATGAGACCCCGATTGCGCCCCCTCGCCGGCGCTCACGGTCGGTGCCCTCAGTCGGTCCACCTGCGCTGCCCCGCACCGGCGAGATGTCGCCCATCCGGCCGGCCTTCCGCCGCGCCCGCTGCCGCGCCACCATCCCGGAGCTCGCTGGACCACTGCGCCGCCGCTGCTGGAAACCGCCGGACCACCGTGCCGGCCAGAGAACCCCAAAAACCCTCAAATCTTCGCCAGACCGCTGCGGAGGCCTCGGAGGTCAGATTTCAAATCCGAAACAAGCGTCGGAAATCTCGGATAACGTACTACGCGATCATGGGCATCGATTGACGATTGGATAACAGTTTGATGCTATAAATTAAGTTCAAAGATTGCGGGAAATAAAACGAAACAAAAACGACTCCTACCTCTTGAGCGATGCCCGGAGCTTCACGGGGAGTCCGCTGCCGCACCGCTGCCTTGCTGGAGTTACCTTGCCGGAGGTGCCTCACTGGAGGTGCCTCACCGGAGTGCTTCATCGGAGCTGGAGGAGAGGGGAGGGTTTGAGGATGAAGAAGAAGAAGATGGGAGGGGATGTGTTTAAGTAGAAAATACTTAAACGCCCGCCAGATAGCCCCGAACCTGAAATTTCAGCGGGGTCAGGATTAAGGCTCCTCTAGGATAAAAACCACGCTCCGAGCACAACTGAGGTCTCGGAATTTTAATCTGAGGCCCCGTTCAAAAGTTGCAACAACCGCGCCTGAGGCTTTCAAATTACGAAAACGCCCCTGGGGATATTTTTCACTGACGGCCCATGCCCGCAGAACTTATACCCCTCCTAGGGTAAACAGAACGTTCCGAACTCAACAGTGTCTTCGGTTTTCCCATTTGAGCCACCGTTTAAGATATAATTTCATTTCAACATTAAATAAATTAATTAATTAATTTAATTATCTATTTAATGTTCCGATAGCGGGCGAGGGGTCCAAACGTCCTGTGCCGACAAGTTTTATGTCGTTATTAGGGTAAACACCCCATTCCAGACCCATCCGTACACTCAGATATCTGATCAGGATCACCGTTTAGGATTTATCCTATTTATTTTGCGTTTCTAGTGTGAATGCACTGAAAACTTAATTCCGGTCACTCTGGGGCTCGGAATCACACACTATCTGAAGGTGTTGCTCTGGAATATCATCGAGAATATTTCAAAGTCTTTCACAGCAAAAACTGAGTTCTTAAATCATTCCCTCCTTCAAGATTTTCATCCCCGAAAAGCAAAACCAGGGAACAATTCAGGGTACTAATCCCACACCTGGCTCTCCCGTACCCAGAAGAACTCTTGCACAGCTCTACGCCATCGCACAAAGACCAAAGGATTTGATCTGTCCACGCGAGGTCTGCCCTCACCGATTTCGTGCATAAGATCACACACACCTCTTCTCGGGTGAGTCACGTGGGAGACGCCACACACCAAAACCAGCCTTTGGGGTTAGGGCAAGGCGGTAGGGAACCTCTCCATCCCTCTGTATGGTCTCAAACGGTCCGAAGGACCTCGGGGGTAGCTCACCTCCCCGGTCAAACCTCTATGTCACACACCGCGACAGGAATCACCGCTTGGACATGGGATAAGGCCCGGTGATTCCCTCATTCAGAATATCCATATGGTGAAACACCCAAGGATATCTGGTCACACAAGATTTCACAGTCGATTTCTCGCAACCAAGACTCTCTTACATGCTCGAAAAGCGATGGAGTCGACACCATAGACTAAAGGAAAAGGTCCCACGCCTTTTACTTTACCAACACTGGGTTACACCCGACGCCCTGCGTCACCCTAGTATCAACTCAGGAAAGGAGTGGGGAGAAAAATCACTTCACACACAGAGTCTAACAATTCTACTGCAAGAAGTAGAAGAGTTTCAAGGGGTACCTCTCATCATCCCATGCTCTGCAAGATCATAGACATCCAAGCTCATGGTTGTCTGCGATCCCAACTGTCAGCTCCCGGAGCCTGACGTGGACCACCCAGTGGTGATGAGAAGACCTCATAAAGTTATCCCCCACTACCAGCTCCTCCCTCTCCTCTGCTAGCACCACCTCTCTAGGTTCTAATCTGATCACGGCGCTGCCTCTTCCATGGTGGTGCGCCTACTGCCTGCCTGAAGCTCTCAGTAACTCGGGTTGGGTAGTCTCATGCCAAGTGATCTCGCTTGTCACAAGCATAACACCGGAACTCTCTGGGCTGCCCTGGTGCCCTCTGGTGCCACTGGGATCCACTCACATAAGGGCATCCTCGAATGAGGCCCTGTGCCTTTTCACCATAGTGGTATACGACCACGTCTTTGAAACCGGCAGTGGGAAGGACACCTGCATCAAGGTTCTGTCATCCGGTGCCTGCTAGATATGGCAGACGTCTCAGCTCCATCATGCCCACTGCCACTACCAACCGAAAAATGTGACAGGAATATATCTACCACCAATTCCTGCTCTAGAACCTCGGCATAAGTGGAAATGCCTAAGGGTACTATGACAGCACGAATCTCTCTACGGAGACACTCCTCGAACTTCCGCGCTCGGAAGTCGTCGTCGCGGACCAAGTCCGGATAAAAGCGTGCACGGTCTGCGAAACTAGTCGTGTACTCGGTTGCCGTCATCCCTCCCTGCTAAAACTACAGGAGCTCCTGAATCTGAATGGAGCACAAGTAGGAGGGGAAAAACTCCTCACGGAACAACAACTGAAAGTCTCCCCATGAAAGCGACGACTCATCAAGAAAATGAGTCACCAGACTCCACCAACGCCAAGTTGTTCCATGAAAAAGGTTGGCTGCCAAAGCCACTCTCTGATATGTCGGCGTCTACACAAGCCTGAAGAGGCGAACCACTGTCTCTAGACAAACCTCTGCTGCCTGAGGGTCTGGCTCACCACTGAACCTCAGCAGTCTCTACCGCTGGAACTCACAGAGTGCACTCAACCTGCGCTCAAGCCCCGCCTACTCTACTGAAGCTGTCTGCTGCTCAACAGGTGGGGGTGCTGCTACCAGCCCACCCGAAGAAAGGGGATCACATGATGGGTCCTGGACTGTGGCCTCGTAGCTCATAGGGTCTTCATCACGAACCAAAGCTGGTATCCTGGCTGGCTGTCTTCGCGGAGACATCCTGAATATTATCAAGGAGTTTCGTGGTCAGATGAGCATATATGTATATACCAATATCAACGATGGGGAGCTGATTCAAGAAGGACAGTAAAAGACTCAATCCTATGTGATGCACAAACAAATTTTCCCTGCAACAAGTGTCTCAGCATGCCGAGTCGACAAGCGGGTTATCAGGGTCCTGGTTAATGGATACGTCGGCCGCCACACCATCACTAGACTCCCTGGCCTGAGAGCCGCTCTCAAGACACGTTAACATTGTTTCCCTAAATCCCAACCAATTCCTTTCATTTTAGGGACATTCGAACAGCGTCCCAAGGAACGAACCACCTTTGATACCACTTTGTCACGACCCGACCCTACTCGGGCTCGAGCCGCAACTACCCCAAGCTCGCCTCCATAGGCCAGGGGCTGGTGACCAGCGTCGAAGGCACAATAACTCGAAGAGGCCTTTGCCTAAGTACCTGTACACACACATGCAGCACACTCAATGCAACTGTTCAGAGTAAAAGAAAAGACGAGTAAAGAAAAGGGAAACCTCTATAAATAAACCAAAAGAGTGCATTGACCTCTAAACATTACAAGTAAAGTGCTGAAAAGGAAAAAGGGTCAAAACACGCACCCAACTAGAAAAGGTGCCACAACCCAACAATAGGTAAACAAAAAGAAACAGCTGACATGTCTCCCACCTGGAACGCGGCTACGACCACCGCATGCCGTCCAAGCTCCCAAACTCCTAAGCTCCTCTGAAGTCACGACCAACCTGTCTGTCATCTACAAGGGAACACCAAGTGCGGGCAAATCCCAAGCAGGGGTGAGTATAAAAATACTCAGTAGGATACCCCGAAGGCTCGAGGGACCAACAAAGGAGGTACCGAAGGGTGACAAGTAGATCGAACAGGGTAAAGTAAAGGAGTACAACAAGGAGTGCAGTGAAGAGTACAGTAGAGAGTCCAGCTCAACCCAACAAGAGAAAGGAGGTACACTCATCCAAACACAAGGAGCTAGAAACGGTGAGAAGATGAACTTCTCGTCGAGTCTTCGCTACCTATAGCAGGAGAGTAGACTCACCCAACCATGAGAAGCTAGACACGGAAAGCACGTGGCATACCCCACGTGTCTTCACCTCTCCTGGAAGGAGAGTAACCAAACCCAAGAAGTGGGTTCAGAACAAGGTATATACATATCATTATGCTCAATCAAGAAGCTCGAACAATGTCTTAAGGGGATCTCTGTCCCGTAGATCAGCCCAAGAAAAGTGAGTAGCCAACAGTCCCAGAGGTAACACCATTGATGCCCAACATCCCGCACAACTACCCCGAACCACAAGTCAAGGGCTCAATCACCGCACCTCGACACTATCCGCTTTGGGCGGCACTGACTCGCCTGCACGGTTTTAGGTCGCATCACAAGGACATGTCTCGGTGGGGAAAGCACCCCTCGTACTTGAGAGTTCTGGGGGAATGTCAAACCACACCATGTCACTGCCCCGCAGTCGAGAGGTCTCCTCAAAGTCAAAGTCGTTCCATCACCGACCCGTATAACCAAGGGTCCCACTCCGGTGATCACGGAGGAAAGCCATAGACTAGCCTAGTAGAAAGGACTGAGTCTTGAATATCAATGGGTGTCCCACTGCCCAGCCCTACTGGAGGGTAATTCATAATATGATATCGGGTGACCCACTGCCCATCCCTGCTGGAGGGTAAACCCTAAAAAGATATCGGGTGACCCAATGCCCATCCCTGATGAAGGGTAAACCCTAATACATCATCAGGTGACCCACTGCCCAGCCCTGCTGGAGGGTAAACCTGGAATAAGTCGACAGTCGACCCACTGCCCAGCCTTACTGGAGGGTAGACCTGGAACTAGACGACAGGCACCCACTGCCTAGCCCTACTAGAGGGTAGACCCTAAGAGGTCATCGGGTGACCCACTGCCCAGTCTCTGTTGGAGGGTAGACCCTAGGAGAAGTCGACGAGTGACCCACTGCCCAGCCCCACTGGAGGGTAAACCCAAAACAAGTCGACAGGCGACCCACTGCCCAACCCTGCTGGAGGGTAGACCTGAATCAAGATGACGAGCGACCCACTTCCCAGCCCTACTGGAGGGTAGACTCTAAAGATTCATCGGGTGACCCACTACCTAGTCTCTACTAGAGGGTAAACCCTAAGAAGTCAATGAGCAACCCACTACCCAGCCCTGCTGGAGGGTAAACCCGGAACTGCTCTAGACATCCCTACTGGATGGTACAACACTGGCCAACCAAGTACTGAGTGGGTACCGCGCAACCACCCAAATCTAGAACAACTCACCCAATAGAGGTTCAGCGCCTGTTCCATCACTGGGTGTCACTAGAACCGCTACCGGCCGATCCATCGAGAACAAAACCAGGGGAGACAACTCAACCCTACTGGTCAAACAAACAAGCATAGAGGGACCCTCTACGTCATGAGATGTCAAAGGTACGCAAAGCAAAACACGGCACACACATGGGGCCCACATGACATGTGGCCCCAATTCAACCCCAACCAAGCGCACAAACGTCTCAGGTACAAACCACATGTACCTCCAAGCGCTCCTGTATACTCCCAGAGTATACCTCATTTTCAGCCCAAGGGCTATCGTGTACACGGCACCCAACGTCAACACGAAGGCGTGACATAACATCTCCAACTTTCTTCCTTAATGACTGAGGTACAGCCAACCACATCTCTTTAAACACCAACCTCACTCTCCCAAGAGTGCACGCGATCACACACCAAGGGTCCGCTACAAACACGGTAGAAGGACCTCCACCGGGGTACCTTTCATATTTCCACATTTAATAAGACCGCGTATGAGGCTCCGCACAACCAAACGGATCGTACCGTTGTAATACTCATAGAAAAACATGTTAGATAGATTACTTACTCACCTCAAATGGATATCTGATGGAAAGGTCGCCAACACCACCTCACGCCCGAACGGATTCCCGTGATCCCAAGCCTCGGCCCCAAAAACAGTCGGGCGCATCGCACCATTGTGATCCCCTCGGGAAAACACGTCAAAGCACTACTCAATCAGTGCAACGGATATCCGGAGAAAAAGGTGAATTTTGGCGCACCACACACGAGCGGTGCTACGTGGGACTCACTTCCTGGTCTCGAAACACAACGAATGGATTGCACCGTTGCGATCCTCTCAAAAAATCACACAATATGGACTATTCACTTGTCCAATACGGTCGCCTGATGATAGAGATGGAAAAATCACTGTCAACACCCAAATGGCCCTCGTGAGGCCCACACCATCATGCTGAATTAGAGCGGTCGGATTGCACCATTGCAATGCCCTCTGAAAAACACCCAAAAATGACTGCTCGCACGCCCCGAATGGATGTCCGATGAAAAAGACTTGAAACGTTGCGCGCAGCTCGAAACACGGTCGTGGGGCCCGCACATCAACTTCAGCCTCAACTCCTGAAACCACCCTGGAAATCCCCGCCTCGGTGCCAGGGTTCCAACGCCACTGACGGTGCTCAAAACAGACGTCGGACGCATCGGCGCCGTCTAAAACAAGACCCCCAGAAAAACGCCAATTCACTTAAAGTAAGTGTCGCGCCACCGAGGCCCCTCGTTTCGGGAATTAAAAATTCCCGAAACCATATCAAAACGTTCCCCTTGATCCCAGGATCGTGTCTCCATAGACGGCACGCAAAACGGATGCCCGCAGCTCAAAATACGAGCATCTAAAGGTCTAAGGGGATTACCCCTGGGACGGACCGGCCTGGTCCGGCCGGTCCACCCCGCTCCGGCCGGCCCGCTCCAGCCGGCCCGCTGGGCGACGGCCCAGCCGAACCCGTGGCCCGCCGCCTCCCATGAGGCCCTCGCCCGCGCGGCACGCGGGCGCCTCCTCCACCGACCGACCGACACAGCCGGTATTTTTCCACGCGAAGACCCGCCTGTGGCAGGTCTCAGTCTCCCCAGTGGGGTCGCAAGCCGCGGCCCCGATTGCGCCCCCTTGTCGGCGCCTGTGGCCGGTGCCCTCGGCCGGTCTTCCTGCGCCGCCCCACATCGGTGAGATGCTGCCCAAACGGCCGGATGGTCGGTCGGCCTTCCGCCGCGCCCGCTATCGCGCCACCGTCCCGGAGCTCACCAGACCACCGCGCCACCACCGCTAGAAACCGCCGGACCACTGTGCCGGCCAGAGAACCCAAAAAACCCACGAATCTTCGCCGGACCGTTGCGGATTCCTCGGAGGTCGGATTTTGAATCCGAAACAAGCGTCGGAAAGCTCGGATAATGTACTACGTGATCATGGAAATTGATCGACGATCGGATAACAGTTTGACGCTATAAATTAAGCTCAAATATTTTGGGAAATAAAACGAAACAAAAATGACTCCTACCTCTTGGGCGATGCTCGGAGATTCACGGGGAGTCCGCTGCCGCACCGCTGCCTCGCCAGAGTTGCCTTGCCAGAGGTTCCTCGCCGGAGTGCTTCGCCGGAGCTGGAGGAGAGGAGAGGGTTTGAGGAAGAAGAAGAAGAAGAGGGGAGGGGATGCGTTTGAGTAGAAAATACTTAAACACCCGCCCGATAGCCCCGAACCCGAAATTTTGACAGGGTCGGGATTAAGGATTCTCTAGGCTAAAAACCACACTCCGAGTGCAACGACGGTCTCAGAATTTTAATCTGAGGCCCCGTTCAAAAGTTGAAAAAACCGCGCCTGAGGCCGCCAAATTACGAAAATGCCCCTGGGGCCATTTTTCACTGAAGGCCCGCGCCTGTAGAACTTATACCCCTCCTAGGGTAAATGGAACGTTCTGAACTCAACGGTGCCTTCGTTTTTCCCATCCAATCCACCGTTTAAAAAAAATACTTGTGTTTCAACATTAAACGAATAAATTAATTAATTTAATTATCCGTTTAACGTTCCGATAGCGGGTGAGGGGTCCAAACGTCCTGTGCCGACAATTTTTATGTCGTTCCTAGGGTAAACACCCCATTACGGACCCATACGTTCATTCGGATCTCTGATCCGGATCACCATTTAGGAGTTATCCAATTTATTTGGTGTTTCCAGTGTGAACGCACTGAAAACTTAATTCCAGCCACTCCGGGGCTCGGAATCACACACCGTCTGAAGGTGCTTATCTGGAATATCATCAAGAATATTCCAAATTATTTCACAGCAAAAACCGGGTTCTTACAGCAGGTTTAGCTAGGCCGACCATAGTGTAGGGAAGATTGCGTCGTGGGAAGGTTGAAGCAGGTATCTTATTTTCTTCCCAGGAAGTTCTCTAGATGCTCCATGGGACCCCCCTACTCTAGGCGATGAGGGAGCGACCACGCCATGCGATGCCCCCACTCTTGAGGCCCCAGCCTATACGGGTCCTGTTGTCTGAGGTGCTTCTGATCCTCCCCCTCTAGCGGCACCCTGCCTGCTCTCTTGCCACCGAGGTTTCGCAGTGGCAACTTTGAGCTGCCGAACTCACTTCCACAGAATCCCCTCAGGGTATGCTATGGTACAATGTTCGGCATACTCGGTTGAGAGGTCATCTTTGACTCCGGTGGGAGGAAAGGTGATGATGTCACCAGATCCGTAGGTCATGAACATCAGCCACAGCTGACGAAGAACTCAGGGATGCCTCTCCTCCTGGACGTCTGTGTATACTTTTTTCAGCATTTGCTGGAGACATCCGAACTACCTGGAGAACCTGGATGTCACATAGGGATCATAGAAGATCTTCCCATCAATCCGGGCCACAAGCACCCTGCCTCTGATGCTATGGAAGTACTGATTCTGCTCCAGTGAGTCTTGCCCATCGTCTATCAGCTGACCAGTTGGGGTGGGGAATGGGATGAAGGAGAAGTTGGCATGGTTACCAATCCTGATCCGTACCCCCTCCTCGTTGAACTTCATCAGCATGACCCCAACAATATTTATCAGAGAGGGTCGCAGGACATTGCCCGGGGGACGGATGGTATTTGGGAAAGTGTACTTTCCACAATGAGCCGCAACCCAACCATGGAAAATCTGGAAGGGGACACATACTCTACTAGGTGATCCCCCTCTCGAGATGCATCCCAAGATGGAGTATAGCCCAGCCAGCACAGGGACCCCTAGGTTAAACCTCTTGTTGGCAGCCATGATGTCGGCCATCACTAGAGTCTTGGATGGACGCCTATCCTTGTGTGCCTCACCAGCAAGAGCCACTCGCTCAGGAATGTGGCGAGGAATCCGGCGTACCAAACATTCGGGTCTCAGGCCTCATTTATGTTGTATCCTCACAACTAGTAGTACCCTGCCTCCAGGATCCTCTAGTATGATCCGCTCTTGCTCCTTTGAGCCGCGGTTGGACACCGTCTCCCCCACCCTGGAATCTTGACTTCTGGATCCCTCTCCAGGAACAGGCTGAACCAGTCCTTGTAGGAAATGTCATTAGGAAGTCCTTGACCCCCAGCTTCTCCTTAGATAGCTCCAGCAGGTGCCACGTCAGTATGGGGGTTTGAGATCTATCACCCCAGATGTTCATCAGCAGTAGAAATTCATCATATTGATGGACATCCAAAGGGATGCCCCCGATAAAGTGGATGTCCCAGAGACTGATGTCGACTTCCCCGTGATGAAGATGGAATGTGTTGGTATCAGGGGACCACTGGGTGAACAGCTCTGGCCCAAGCTTAGTCTGGTGGTAGAAGTGGAATTACGATGTCCATACCGCCTCAAACAGGCCAATGTGTCGCAGCTCAGCCCCAAATTGGTCGCACGTATGGAGAACCCAGTATGCCCAGGCCCATTCACTAGTGAAGTTGCCTACAAATCACAGGTCCTAGTCCTACAGCCAACCTTTGGTCTCGTCAGTGACGCTCTGATGGAAGGTGCTCACGTAGAGGGCTGGGGAGATCTCCGCAACAGGGTCACCCCCAGCAATGGTCCTAGTCCTGGGATTCAGGACATATACGTCCATGTGCCTAGTTTCTCTGCCAGGGTGACCATTTTTTGTGATGTTGTATCGAGGGAGGTCTTCTTCATGGGTCACCCATGACCGCGACATTCCACCTAAAATCCTGGCAGAGGGACCTCCTCTAGAATACCAAAGTCCTATAGTGGTAGATTATTGGACAATGCATACTCATTTTGGGTGGGGGTTAGCAAGTTGAAGAGGGTATGGTTGTTGTAGAAAATCCTTTTTGCGACATAAACTTCTGGGTTTGTAGTCATTTCATCTTTGCGAGCAGCAGCTTCCCCCTCATCGACCCGGTTTGCGACCATCTTCTTCCGACCAAGTGTTTCAGTAGCTGGCACAAAGTCTGGAATGCTGGTGCGAAATCTGGGAGCCTGGTGCATAAAATCAGTGGGTGTCGCAAAATTTCAGACCATGGCGCGAAAAACCCCGGATTTGCGCATAAAATTCCACCAAATCTAGATGAAATTACGTGCAGTCGGGGAAGTTTTTCGCGCAGAATCAAAGAACTTTTCGCGCACGAGAGCTCGAAGCCTGTCACGTGATAAAGGTCGTACGGAGCATGGGACCCACGGTGCCTTTTATAGGCTAATCCAGGGTTCCATGCCACGTGTAAGGTGGGCTCCATGCCCTCATTAAAAGAGGATTCCACGCCTGACTGAGTTTTGTGCGCCGATTCAGATTTTTACGCGTAGGGGACCCACGAAGCCTTACATTTCGACATTTTCCTCAGAATCCGATCTTTGCGACCCCTCGCCGATCCAATTCTGATGGGGGGAATTTGTAGATGTTGAAACGTGCTTAAGTGTTGAAGAATGTTTCGAAATGACAAAGAGAGGTCATATTCGAACCGGTAGACCCGGTCCGGGGGGGCCCGGAGGTGTTGCGCCAAAAAAATGGTGAAGCGCACGAAAAAATGTGTCCTGCATGGAAAGTTCTGGGATTCGCAAAGATTCCCCAGTGCTGGCGTGAAATAATTTCATTCCCATGCCCCGTGCGGTTGACACTTCGCATCGCCGTCTCTATCGTGCAATTATTTCATGTTGCTCTGTATTTTTCACCCCCCGAGCGCCTATAAATAGAAGGCAACCCCCTTCCATTTCAGGGATGAAGAATCTGAACCAGTTCTTGTGCGTGAAATTCAGATTCTGGGCGCATGAAATATGGCCTTCAGGTACGGTTATTTTCACACCAAGTCGCCCCGGGGTCCACCGTTGTGCGAGATCCCCATGGCTTAGACTGAATTCTAATCCCATCGGGGTTCCCCCCTTGCGCGCAATTCCTTCCATTGCAAGCAGGCCGGCCAATTGCATGCAATTATGTCCATTGCGCTCACCCCTATCCTTGTGTGCATCCTCTACCACTTGCGTACATTTCATACTTCTTGTGCACAATCCTCCTAGTTGCGCACAAAACCTCTACCTCAAATTCCCCGCAAGCATCACTGATTTCATGCCAGCCCAATAGTTTTTTCATAGGGTCCCCTTATTTCACGCAACCCTCAAGGGTTGCATGCAATTCCCCGAGGCCCTTCACCTCGGTGCTCCCCGGGCGCCCCCTTGCGCGAACGCCTGATTCCCTTCTTCTGGGTTCCATTCACAATTGTCTTGTGCACCCCAGGCATCCGCATCATTCATAGTTTTCCCGTGAAACCTTCTAGGCTCATACGAGGTAACTTTAAAGTCCCTTGGAAAATTCTTCCCATTGCATTTCTTTGCCTCATGACTCTTCGCATAGGCATGCTAACGACTATTTCTTCTTCGCATAGCCACGCTAACGTGGATCCCTCGATGGTTCGCTCTGTGACACCCCCTCAGTACGACATTGTCGATGCCTTCCCCCCACAAGGGGAAGAGGGTACCGGTTATGTAAGTCCTAGGGGTGCAGAGCAAACCCACCTCATCTGAGTTGCAGGACGTTAAACTGCCAAGCACCTCGTCCTCAACGCATGATGTTAAACTATTACCTGGCCCCATGCCTCGCATGCAGGGTCCGCCCGCCTTGGACATTCTCCACGCCCACTCGTCTCCACAGGGATGAGATCATCCCTCACAGGGGTTGATTTATTGGAGTGGCGTTTGTCTGTGGGGAAGGGCATCCACCTTGGCATAATCCCCTAACCTTTCTTACAGGAGGGAGAACCTCTGTTCCTCCTCACTCCGTCAGTGTCAAGGCCAGCCAAGGGCATGATGGGGAACAGTTCTTCTCCTTTATTCCATCCCAAACCCCTCTCCCATTGTGCTTTGTCACCATCAGGCCTCCATCCTAGAGTAAGTCTCGGCACCATGGGCCGCTCAACTCGTAAGCCCCTCTTCATTTCCCACAGATGCACCCTTCGTGACGCAATCGTCAGGTCTATGTGAGCTCTTGTTTCTCACACCGAGCATGATTCACGTGAGCTTAGAGTGAGCACCCACTATGACACACCTTAGGCCGCCTCAAAGTGAATCCCCAAATTCCCTCGTCCCGCATGACGTTAAACTATATACCTGAACTATGGGGACTTTGATCCATGTCAAGGCATGGTATGTAGGAAGCCTCCATGAGGTTCAAGCCCCACCACCTTGGGCCACCTTAGAGTATAAGCCCCATTCCATCCCAAACTATGTGGACTTTTATTCCCTACCATGGGGATATGTAAGAAGCCTCCATGAGGTTCAATCCCAACACCCATATCTCATCTTGATCTCTCCCTCGAGCCCACGTGTCTTAGGAATCTCATGCCCTAACCTGGAGGTTCCACTTCCTCTGGGTCCCATCCATGTGTCCATTCTCACGGGTCGCCTCCTCGGGTGTCCCATCATTCCACCGAACTATGTGGACTTTGATTCACCACCACGGGGATACGTAGGAAGTCTCTTCAAGGCTCAATCCCAAATCCATCGTCCATCCTGATCCTTACCCGGGAAGCCACATCCCGGTGAGATCATTCCACCTCATACCCCATTCCATTTAACAGCATTCGGGAATCCACCCACGTGTCGGCCCCAACCTCGGTGTCCCCTCTAGGGGTTGCGCCCATCTGATCCACTCTAACCAGTGTTCCGATCAGTCTGATCTGTCTCTGCTGGATGTTAAACTTGCGGCATACCCTGTGTTAAGCATGGGAAGCTGAGGAAAACCTTAGATACATGCCTATGTCATATGATTCCCCACATTCTATGTGGGATGCCTCGGGCTTCCACACCCTCGATAAGCCCTATAATAAGGGATATAAGACAGACATACCAATCCCCCAGCGTCAAGACACGCCAGTGATTCCCAGCGCGACTACTCTCCTAACCGAAGGTTGCTGCCTTGACCAGACTCCTTGGAGCGTCCTAATAGAAGCAGTGTAATTAACTGGTGTCCATGAAGATATGGCGCTGGGAAGAGTTTCATGAACTACGTCTTAAATATATGAGGGAGACCCAGACTAGGTGATGAGTTTCGAGGAGAAATCCACAGAAGGAAGAAGTAACATCCCATCATCCTGTTTTGATCAAGGAGCAGACATCCCTGAATAAGGAGTGGATGCCGCATGACTTTGGAAATCAGTAATGCGGGGTAACAACAGCGCATCCTTTGAGTGATGGATGCATGCACCCCGGTGAAAGCATCGGAAACAAAGGTACATTATGTAGAGTTTGATCAAGTTATTGAAGTTGTGGTTATTGTTGAAGAATTAAATTATCATGAGTTGGTGTCAACCATGAAGCTTGAGAGTAATTCTCTTTTGGGTCAAAGTATTAGACTTAGAGGTGGTGGACAGACTAGTACAAGATAAAGAAGTAGAGTTTTATATTATCTAGTGGAATCATATAAACTCCTTGTATCTAATGAACAGTTTTTGTCACACAGATAGGTAATGTCATAAGAACAGGTACTAAACAAAGAATAAGGGATCAAACGAATTTCTCCTAGAAAAACAGTATCGGAAAAAAATCAGACATGCATGTTCTTAATGGAGGAAGATAAAGAAGTGGAGAAGAAGAAATATTTTATATGTACAAGAAAAGTAGCTTTATAGTTTTTGTTGTGAAGAATAATAAATTTATGTCTACCACTTCACATACAAGAGAATAAGAATAAGAAGAAGAGTTTCATATACATTATTTTATAAGTAAGATGAGTGGAAGAAATATAAGCATCAATATGGAATTCAAAAAAATAAATATTATTAGAAAAATTTCTTAGTATTGTAATTAACTTGAATAATTTGAAGACTATTTACAAAGGCATTATAAATATCTAGCAGGAAAATGTAGTTAGATTGGGCATTCACTAGTCCAAGGACTTAGGATTGTTTTCTTATCCCCCTCTAAAAGTGTAAGGAACCAAACATGGGTATTAGATTATTTCTAGGCCAAAGCACTATATTTGGCATCTCATTATAGTTGATAATTTGTGTAATATTCACCACCATACACAACAAGGACCATCTACTCTTATTGAGTAGTGAACCTTGTAAAAAATCATGTGATATTATTTATTTACTTTTATATACATGCATATGAAAATGAAAAGAGAACATGAGAATTGAGATCCTAATAGTTCTAAGAGGTAAATGGATAAAAAGTATTAATTGGTTTAAAAAATACCTAATAATAATTCACCCCCATTGTTGAGAATATCTCTAAGTGGTTTGTACACCCACCTTCATTAATAAGAGTAATCATAAAAGTTGAATCATCCTCAATGCGAATAAATACTTTCTCATACTTCTCAACAACACCCAAGATGAAGTAATAAGAATCCCACCTAGTAGGAACATCAAGAATTATGGATTGTTTACTAGTAAGTTTTAACTTCTCGATAATACTCTTGAAATTATTAAATTTAGAAGGAGAACTTCTCAAAAAAATTAAATAAACTAAAATTCTAGAAATGGATATTTGTTTATATTTCCTTTATCCCATCACTAATAATAAAGGTTTAAATTTTTTCCACAACATCGCATATACATATAATCTCCTTTAATAACATACTCATTTCAATCATTAACTCTCCTAATCAAATAATTGGTAGCTATATTATTAGAACAATCATTATACACAATAATAATATTAATCCTTTTAATCCCCAATTTATTCTCTATTTGTTATAATACACAACCAACTATTTCCACTTTAAGATATAAAACAATAAAAAACCTGATTATTTTTTTATTAAATGTCCAATTATAATTGATAGAATATGAATTAATAAACATATAATTCAGATTTTGAATTTAATTCCAAGAAACATTAGTAAGACAAACCATAAAAGTGAACATATCAAACATGGACTTTAATTTATGTTTCTCACTCAAATATAATTAGAAGCAATATCTAGAAACTATTTTCTAAATATAAATTTAAATTAAGGTTGAAAAACTTCCATATATTCTATAAAGACTTAATTATCAACATATTTAAATGTTAAACCACCAATGATTATCATTCTTGTATGATATATTATGCACTCTTCTTATTTAAAATGAGATATTGAAAATTTAACCATTCAAGAAAAATCATCTTTACACTTCTTTCTAACACCAATAGTTGTTTGAATTTTCTTAATATTTTTGTGAGGATTTTTATTTCACTTTGTGAAATGACTATTCAAATTTCTAGTTCCATGTTGTCAAGATGTGCATGCAGAATATTTACCATAATAATTACATAAAACTCTTCTATATTTTTTCTTATGAAAATGATCCCAAGCTTGAGTCTAGTAGGTTTAAATGATTTTTTACCTTCTTAGGGGATGTATCACCCATAGGTTGTTCAACAAATTTTCTACTAATGTTACGCCCTCTTATTTTTGTAATTGAATGGGTGGTTAGAGTAGACCCCATTTGACTTTGAGTTCTAATGGAAGATGGAGGATTAGATCCACTTGTACCACATTCTATGAATGGAACGCCAGAGGATATATTCAAAAGACTCCCACACACTAAGAATCACGATTCTCAAGCTAAAAACTACTACAGAACACCCCCATCCAACAAAAGTAGGTGGCTTGTTACATGTCGTAAGGGTGGTCAATTAGGTTTTGTGTGATGAATGAACAAAAGGTAAAAAACACAACATCAATGGAGGGGGAATTAGGTTTGATGAATTGATTTTAGTTTTAGGGAGAAATATAATAAGAATAAAAGAGACTCCAGAAAGAGTAATAGATAGCGGTCGATGGTGTGTGACACCAGGTGGAGGGGAGACGACAGTCAATAGTTAAGGAATGAAGAAAGGGGTGGGAGGGGGGAGTATGGATGAACTAAAGACAGTATGGGGAGGAGGAATGATAAGGAAGGTATCATACAAGAGGAAGGGAGAGGTAGGGAGGGAGGATATGATTAGGTCTTGGCTCTCTCGATTCTCAAAGGCTCTAAGGAAAGGATACCAAGGCAATGAGGAAAGTGAAGTTAATCCAATATTCATTTACTATTATTTTTTAATAATTTCAACCAATAGTTGGGTTGATCGGGTTATATTGGGTCATTAATTGGTCAAATTGATACTCGAACCAACCTATATATAGTTCAACCTAGAAAAATCCAACCCACCCTTATTATGTTAGGTCTATCAGGTTGGATCAGCTTTGGACACCTCTACAACAGATGGATGACCATAAATATAGTATGGTGGCACAACCTATTTTTAAGTTATAAAGGAGTGCAGTAGAAGATGGTGGGATAAGGAATTAAAATTTTTCACTGGGGATTGACATAATCACATTATCACTGGTGAATCTCACCCCTGATTAAATCTCTAGGATCCCGCATAATTAATTTTAAGCATGAAAAATAAAGTGAAGAATGACTCATCCAGATCTAAAGACATGATCAACATCTTCTCATCATCATTGATCATTGCTCGAAGGTACCTAAGTTGGTCCCCTCTATATCATCCACACACACTTTGAAATTATATGGAAGCATCAATCGTTGAATTCTAAGTGCTAGCACAGAGATCGGGTGATATCTTTGATGTCCTGATGATCATCATTACATTGATCCATTAATCTGTGAATCTAGACTTTGATCGAAGGCCTAAATCATGTGTTTCTCCCTCTAGGATGTAGGATAGGAAATATAGGATCTCATATAACATGTGATTAATATTTCAGTGCATGTGAACTTCTCTCCACTTACATAGTGAGTTAATAAAATTACCCAGAAAGGGTCCCCAAGCCACGAATATTTATTACTCACTATAAATGACATCTTATAAATTCTTTACTGATTCATAAATATCATTTATATTTTTTTCACTTATTTATAAATGAGAGTAATTAACTCGAATCATTTCTTCCACAAATATTAAATGAACCTTGAATATTAAAATAATATTTCTTCATATAATATTTTCCATGTATTTAATTTAATACCTTTAAATACATTTAAAAAAAATCAATACTAATTATTCTAAACTTGAATAATATGAATTTATTTATTCCTTGGTGATCGTACATTCTTGTACATGTCCTAGACCCCGTGGTGGGCCCACCATATCCTAAACTTATATTCATTAGAATACAGAATACATTTGAATGCAACAAGTGTGTGACCCTCTAGAACTTTATATCAATATAAATGAATATTATCTACAAACTAGGAGTAGAGTTTAGAAACCCATCAAGACCTCTAAATAGATAAGGAGTAGTCATATCAACGACAACATTCCTACGAATACACACCATGTAATATAATCTATTTGTCTCATGATATCTCATAAAGCATGATGCACACATTGTGACATAATATTTTATTTATTTATTATTAATTGAACTTCCTGAATAGACTTACCTTCTTCTACCATGAATGTGGATTTAATGAAGGTACTACCATCCTAATCAACTGGGATTGAGATATCACTTCCTTAACTCATAAGTGGAAAATTCTATCTTGATCATTCACCCATTGCCATACCACCAAGACACAACCAACAAAAGCTACTTCTTCATGACTTCAATGTCAATGTTTCTACCTTGCATCAAAGTATGTGATCAAATGGTATACATTGATAATGATCTAAAGTTAGAAGAGCAATACACATGTTCATACATAGAAACTCCGATAACACCTAAAACACGTGTTGTTTCTATTATAGGGTTAATCCCCATGATCTCATCTACTCAAAATCACCAAGTATCAAATTAATGAGAATAATTGTCAATGTTTATGAGCCCCCATCACCTAATAGTCAGACATCATATATGTCTAGTCATAATGATGTATCTAGACCATATGATATTTGTTTAATATTAATGTAATAGTATCGTGAGGTTCTCATTAGAGCCTAGGAACTAATATAAACTTTTGATACAATAAATATTCTATGTAAATTACCATATAAAAAGTGGATGTAGAAATATTAACACTATTATAGTAAGAATACATCATACAGAACTCACTGTATACATGATATTATAATAAAAAAGAATCATTTAGTTGGTTCTAGGGAACCCACTATTACAAAACTCCCAATTTCACTAGAGAAAACTTTCTAACTAACCTTGTTAGCACTCACATGATAAGATCATGCTTCTACTGAGTTTATGGATTTATTCATGGGTCCACCATGTCTTCATTATGAGGATATTATTCTATATAAAAATTCACCTCCTTAAGTAAAACTCCTCAAGAGATGATATCCCTAATTATATCCAATTTTTTCACTATCAAAGCATGACATCTTGGATAATAGAATTATCATAATTTATATTATGATAAAAATTTACAACTAAGAGTGATTCCAAGAACTTGAACAAATTATTGTGTATTTTCATTGTTTCTTTAGATACATCAGAAGCCCCAATGCACTCATTATGTGGATATATGGCTACCACTAGCTTGAATGAGATTTTATTATGAATTACCTTATCCTAACTGTGATCTTATATCATATTGATCTATAGGATTACTAGTTTGTGTCCCCTTATAAAATAGTATCCCATCTTATCCACATACCAGGTACATATATTTTGTACTTTCTCAAGTACAATTGGATAGTTTTGACTGATTCTGATTCAGTTCTCTTGAATATAAATTATATTTTACTACCATAAATTATATTTTATTAATATCATATCTTGTTCATTGCATGTAATATTTGATTGATCCATCAGATAATAGTATAGAATTTAACTCACCGCATTATTCTCTCCCTATTCCCAATGCATGCCTTCTTAGAGATATTTATTATATGTGGCACTAGTAAAAAATATCTCTCTAATTGTTCCAACATGTATTTTTCAATACCATGTAAGTATATGAACTATTAACTAGGTATAATAAATTGTTTGATCTATATCTGTAGATATTATTATATAGAAATTAGGTTACTACTTTAAGTAAATATCTATAGAGTTGTTTTCATTATGGTCTTAACTAACTATAAGAACAATATTTTTTATTTATCTATTATCAAACATATTTTATTTAAAAAATAGTGACACACCCACTAACCAATTGTAGACACATGAAAAAAAATTCATTCCAAATGAATATTCTATGATCTTGTTTTCTTAATTCCATCCAAAACTGAATTTCAGTATCTTTCTCCCTCTTATTAGCATTTTATGGTGTCACCAACCCTTCCTGGTTGTGTTTATAGACAACTTCCATGATTGGTGGTCTTTATATCCAATTCTCGCTATAACAAGTAAAATTATAATGGATTTAGGTATAAAAACTTTTTGTTACCAATCAAGCCTTATTGGTAACACACTTGTACCACCCATGTATAGTCTCAATTGAATACCCACCATTGTATTCAAAATAATAATCCCATGTACTTTAATACATTTAATCCATTATTTAATTTTAATTTAACTTTTCAATCATAGCTTGTTTCCATTTACTTCTTACTTGTAGGATTCATTACTCTCAATGAAAAATGTATCACTGTCTGTAGTGAATTCAAAACCATTACAATGGTTTTATCCTTCCTATACAATATGTGCCTCAGGAACATTATTTCCCATAAGATCTAGTGGAACTTATTCCTATGCCAACTATTTGTGCATCTCAATAATTAACTAAATCCAAGTGAATCTTGATCCCACTATATCAAGTTGATATGTGCACCCTTTTATAGAAATATACTCTGTCACTTGACTATAAATTTTATATCATAGGGATTTATATAATATCCTTATATACCTTTATGATAATTACTTTAGATGCATAATGTATTTTTATTGATTCATTTTTTTTATATCCTAACAAACCCTTTGCATCTAAACACATAATCTTATGAAATAATGGATTTATATCATAGTATAACTCATATGATATCAGTTTTTCATTATAGTTAGAATATAGTTATGGGATATTTCCACTATTTTCAAATAATGCCTCAAAAAATAAATGAATTTTCTACAATGAATATTAGTTTCACCATTGATTCTCCTTTTACTTACAATATTTGTTACGTGTATAAGGAAATGTGTATTTAGTAATTACTCCATGTTGAATTTTATTAATAAATGTTTGCATGTAAGAATTGTCATCAATCCTCCTTAACAATATCATGACACTTATGTGTATATAGAAATGTGCATTTAGGAATTACTCCATGAAATGTTTTTGTTGGGAAAAAATATCTCAGGAAAGCATTGAATCATTTTTAGGTTGATTGTGTTTGTTGAAAAATTTGATTTGTTTGTTGACAAAGAGGGTTACCATGGTGATTTGTTGAGTTCCAGATATATTTTTGACAAATAACCATGACAAAGGAAGGGATGGTCTGGAGGCAGCACAAAAAGAACAGATACAAGGTTGTGGTGTCTTCTAGCATTTGCCAAATTTTTGGGGCTCAAAATCAGAAAATGGAGAAAGGATTTTTTGGTAAAGGAAGGTTCTCTAAAGTGATGTAATGTGAATGAAAGATTTTTTTTTTTCACGCAAGATTGAAAGTGATTTGGAAACTGGCATGAAAGGCATGTTTCAGGATCAGAACATCAAAAAATGGAAAATGCATGAAGTGTATGAAAGATGAGGATTAAATGAAAGAAACTTTTGCACCTAATGTGACATCAAATTGGGTTTTGCATGCACGTAGGGAATCTTGCGTGACATGGGGAATCTTCCACGTAGGGTTCGACGATGCCTATAAATAAGAGGTGAATCCCCTCATTCGAATTAGCTCAACACTTGGAGAGAATCTGAGCTCCATATCGCGTAATAATTTTAAGCAAAGGGAGTTGTACGGATGATTTTGAGTTGTGCATAAGCTAAGGAAGTTGCACATAAGATTTGAGTTGTGCGTAATATTGAAGTTTCGTGCAAGGGTTGTTTCACGACAAAAGTGGAATCTTGCACGCAAGGCATTAAAGTTGCATGCAAGGCACAGTAAGGGTTGTGAGAAAGATTTGAGGTTGCCTATTAATATTATGGTAAATTTGTATTCATCAAAGGATGAAATTGGTATATCAATAAAGAATCTAAATATAGTGCAGGATAAATTCATTAGTGATAATGAAGGGACCTACAAGTTTATAAACTTTGAGTGGATCCTTTCCAGAGTAGTGAAAAAAGGAAGAGTAAGAATGTGATCCTCTCCACCGGTAGTGAGCTAGAGAGAGACACAGGGAGTGACCCTTGGGAGCATAGTGAGATTACCCTAAACTTTGTAAAGACAGTGATCCTAGGCATAGAATTGATCTAAATTGAAAATTATTGGTAGATAGCTTTAGTTGATTTGGTACAGTGGAACGTCATTGTTGTATGCTCCTTAGATGTAGCCCAATGAGGGTAAACCAAGTAAAAATATGTGTGCCTGTGTGTTTTCTTTACTACATTGCATTAAAATCATCATCATCATTAGATAAAGAAGGGAATAATAAAATCATAATTAATACATAAGTTCAAAAAAATTGACCCTTGTAATAAAGAGGTTAAGATCCAGTGGGGAAGGGATTGAAAAGAATATCCATACCCAGATCCCCCCCCCCTTCTCTGGGTATCTAGGCCCCTTTTGGTCCTAAAAATTGGTATCAAGACAATAGATTTATTTTATCATATTTGTTTTCTCTGACCTGGTTCATTCAATTATTGATGTTAAATATTCAGTCTTCTATTATCTTTGTGTTCCGTGGGAAAGGGAAGAATGTCAAATAAGAAGTAGATGTCAGGTGATATTCCTCATAATGGAAGTGTCTATGGAAAGAGTGTAATTCAATTGAAGGAATTAAGTAGTGAACATAATAATGATTTGGATAAATCAAACATCGAAAATAATTACTCATTCAATAATGTAGAAGGAATGAGCGAAGAACATGATATTCCAAGTGATGTTGGAACTACTGATGATAAAGAAATTCCAAGAAGACCTGAAGTGGAAGTTGTCCACAAAAAAAGGAATCATATCAGAAATTTGTGGAAGAAATTAAATCTAAGTATATATAGATCCAAGTATTAGATATTGAGTTCAACAATCTAAGAGGTTTAAATAAAAGGCTTATCTATGTGGCAACTGATCTGAGGGAGAATAATGATTCCCAAGCTGAAGAACTAAAAAATATGTCTAGAAGAAAAGGAAAACAAAAAGCTGATGAAAATGAAGAGAATTAAAAGTCAGATGAAGTTCAGAATCTGAAATCTATAAATGATGATCTTACTACATAGTTTTCTGAACTTGTTCAGAAGAACCAAAGTCTACAACAAGAGAATGCATACTGTTCTGATTCTACTGCTCAAGAAAATTTTAAAATAAAGGAGAAAAGTGACATGGTGGATAAACTCCCATGTGAATTGGAAGATGAGATGAGTATAGGGAAGAATCTAAAGAGAGAACTTAATACTCAACTTGAATCAAGGGATATAAGGATTCAACAATTGAGGGAAGAGATAGAATCAGTGAAGAAAGAAATGGAGATATCTAATGCCAAAGGCAATCCCATGTTAAAGGATGCTCTGCACATACTATTTAATTATCCTACAGGAATTGATAAGGAAATGAAAAAAATGCTACTTTAGAGGATAAGCATGAAAGGATTTTATAATACCAAAGGACATCTAGTTTTGGAAAAATGGTATTGGATATGATAAACCCTCTCCCATGCATGAGAGGAAAAGAGCCATGAACAGTTCTAGAAATAGAAAACTTCCATTAAGTGATAAAGACAGACCTAAAAAGGCTTTTACAGGAAGTAATGACATCATGTTCTATTTTTGTGGGATTTATGGTCATACATAAAGTTTTTTTTTAGAGTATTTGGAATATATTTCATGTTGTGAAGGCATAAATATTGATAAATCTGAGAATAAGAATAATATTTATAAAACGTCTGAATGAATTCCTCTCAGAAGAAACAATCCATCAGATAATATTATTGTGGAAGACATGGACATAATATGAGTATGTGTCAAGAAGCATAGGATATCAATATCAGAGGAAAAAATAAATCTCCATCAACATCTCAGCCGAGAAATAATTACATGAGGTATGTTTTTAATGGGAGATGTTTTATATGTTCTGATTATGGGAATTCAGCAAGATATTGTAGTAAGGAGAAAGCGGGGAAGGAAAAGGAAACTAGAAGGATATCCCCATCATAGGAAGTGTACAATGAAAAAGCTTATACTAGAAGACAACAAGGTAAGATGTAAAATAGGTTTACAGTCTCAGGGGAATCACTAGGAGCTCAACAAAAGGTGTATCAATAACCTCTTCTATTACACTCACAAAAACTCCCCTGGAATGGATGTGGAAAATCCTAGAAGAAAAATGGAGGAGATGACCCATGTGTAATTAAGAATAATGTAAATTCAGTGTAAGAATCAACCCCAATAAGAAATATTGGTGTGAATTAAACAATTAATAAAAGAAATAAAATAAAGAATGTCCTAGAAAATTTGTATGACATGCCACACAGCAAAAAGTAAAGGCAACAGAAAGAGATCTTCAATGGAGGAAGAAACAAGAGTATATGATCATTGGAGAGATTCTTGCTCAGAGAAAGAATCGTGAAAAATGGAATATTGGTGGAGCATCAAAGAAGGAAATTTCTACTAATAGGATTAATTCCCAAATTGTGAAAAAGGCCAAGCCTACAGAATCTCCATATCAGAAAAAGGCACAATGCTTAGTTATATGGCCAGAACAATTGAAGTTGTCCAAGAAATTAGAATAAGCACAAATCCAATATAATGCTCTGTAAGAAATCATAAAAGATTTGGTCAATCAGGATCGACCACAATCCTCTTCTTGAGGATTCCAGAGATTCCCCTCTCCCTATGTGTTTAAATGATACTAAATGATGTTAAAGTGTTTTATTTTTTGGGGAGATATGATCCAAGGGGAATTCACATCAGAAGATGCAATATGGTGAAGTAATGTGATTGGGAATGTCAACTAATTCAAATTAGTTATTAGAATTGAAGGTGAAATGAACCGATTGAGTGAAATGGGTTGTGATGGTGTTAATAACTCTATCTCTTGTTTCCTATACCAAGTTCCAACTCAGTAGGATTAGAGGTTTTATTGATGGATCATTTCTAAGGGTCACATGATTAAGAAATGATGTAGGAGAATACGAATGTTTTTCGGTCTAAAAAGTGGGCCTAACAACTGGAAGAGTTTCATATCATAGGGGGGTCATTCTAACTTTTAATCAGATGCAAGATCTCAATGTTTTAGAAAGGATGAATGTTTATGTTCAAGAAGAATGATTGGGGGAAAAGCATAAACACTCATCTGCAAGATAATATCAACAATGTTTCAACAAGAAGCTGAGAGAAGTAATTAAAAGAAACGATGTCACTGAACAATGACACAGTGACAATTTGTCTGTTGAAAGTGATGAAGTGGTAAGAGACTTGGGGGGAGAAAAAGTGAAAAATGCTAATTCCAAAGTAGATACTGATAATGACCATGAGGAAGTCAAATCTATATCAGCATGAAAGTCAAAGAGTCAAGCTAAAATTGAATTGAAAGATATAATTGATAATCAGACAGTTCTAGTGAAGACATGAAGATAATGATAGGGTCTATCATATAAATAAGGCTTTATATGGGTTGAATCAAGCTCCAAAAGCATGGTATTCAAGACTAGATCAGTTTCTGAAGAAGCTCAGTTTCCATCATGGTGGATTTGATTACAATTTATATTTGAACAATGACAATAATAAAAGGATGATGGTGCTGGTGACACAAAGATGGAATGGCACATTCATTTCTCAATCTAAATATGCCAAGGAGATTTTGAAAATGTTTGGAATGGAAAATTTCAAGGAGATGAATACTTGGCTTGCTACCCGGATGAAACTTTCAAAATATGACAATGGAAAGGAAATTAATATCACAAAATATGACAATGGAAAGGCAATTAATATCACAAAATATAGGCAAATCATTGGAAGATTACTGTACATGATAGTGAAAAGACCTGATATTATATAATTGCCACATGCCAAGCAATGAGGTATCAAAGCAATCCCAAGGATAGCCACATGATTGCAGTAAAAAGGATACTTTGGTATATCAAAGGAACTGCGGATTTCATTTTGATGTATAATGACAAATATCAATTAGAGTTGTTGGGATATACAGATGCAGATTGGGTTGGTTCAGCAGATGACAGGAAATCAACATCAGTAGGTGCTTTATATCTTGGTGGATTGTATATTTCATGGCTAATCAAGAAGAGATATTTAATTTCATTGAGCACCGTAGAAGCTGAGTATATTACATTCACTCAAGCATGTACATAGTTTCTGTGGATGAAGCAATAACTTGATGATATGGGAGTTGAAGTGAAGACTCTGATCATAATCTAGTGCGATAATTCGAGTGCTATCAATCTTAGCAAAAATCTAGTATATCACTTAAGGACAAAGCACATTGAGATCAAATATCATTTTATCAAGGAGAATATAAATCAAGGACTTGTGATGTTGGAGTATGTTCCTATAGAACTACAGGTTGCAGATATAATAACAAAGGCCTTGCCCAAGGAAGATTTTGAGAGGCATCTATTGGCTCTGGGATTTCATTCGACTCCCCACACTTGAAAAAGTGTGGATGTGAGACCCCCTCTCCCCGAGGTATGGTGTGTATTCACTAATGTACTAATTTGTGTTTTTACCTTGTTGAAGCCACAAATGAGTTACCTTTGTGTTCATTGACAAAGGGGGAGAAAGTGTATTATTCAAGGGGGAGACAATGTCTTTTTTAAAGACATGGGGAGAAGCTGACAAGTGGAGCAGCGAGGTAGGGAGAGTTAATCAAGAAAGGTGGAGTATAGAGATAGGGGGAGAAACATGATGAGAATTCTTCTATGTTCTAAGTGATCAGCCAAATCTTATCTTGGACAACACAAGAACCCAAGAAGTGAAGAAGGGGGAGTTTTAAATTGGACGATGCTAGAAGTGATCGATCAAAGAAGATATATCACAACAGCTGAGGTTTGTGATGAAATAAGTTTATTAGTATCAGTATGGTATCAAGAATTGATGTCCAGAATGAAGTGATTCATTGATGTACTTTTCCAAATACTCTTTTTTCTCACGTTGAGCATTGCTCATGTGGGATTAGAGTATGTGTTGAGTGAATCCTTGATCGCTATATGAATTACATAAAGCGAATGGTGGCAGAATATTGATGGAGCTATAAAGAGGTATCATTTTATGAAAGAGATATCAACAAACCCAAAGGGGGAGTTTTTTGGGAAAAAAATCTCAAGGAAGCATTGAAGCATTTTTGGGTTGATTGTGTTTGTTGATAAAGAAGGTTTGTTTATTGAAAAAGAGGGTTTCCATGGTGAGTTTTTGAGTTCCAGAGATATTGTTGAAAATCTATGTTGACAAATAACCATGAAATAGGAAGGGATGATCTGGAGTCGGCACAAAAAAATAGATACAAGGCGGTGCCGTTTTCCTATGTTTTCCAAATTTTTGGGCCTCAAAATCATAAAATGGAGAAAGGAATTTTTGGTAAAGGAAGGTGCATGAAAGAGCTTGAATGTGTGCGAAAGATTTGTTTTTGCACGCAAGATTGAAGGTGATTTGGAAACTTGCGTGCAAGTCCTGTTTCAGGATCAGAATGTTGAAAAATGGAAAAGGAATGAAGTGCGTGAAAGATGAGGATTGCGCAAAAGAAACTTTCGCACCCAATGCGACATCAAATTGAATTTTTTGTGCACATAGGGGATCTTTTGCAATGCAGGGAATCTTTCACACAGGGGTTGGTGATGCCTATAAATAAGAGGTGACCCCCCTTATTCGAATTAACTCAACACTGGGAGAGAATCTGAGCTATGAATCGCGTAATAATTTTAAGCAAATGGATTTTCATGAAAGATTTTGAGTTTTGCACAAGCTAAGTAATTTACACGTAAGATTTTATTTTCGTGTAAGATTGAAGTTGCGTGCAAGGGGTGTTTCATGATAGAATTGAAATATTGTGCGCAAGGCATTAAAGTTGCGCACAAGGCGCGGTAAGGGTTGTGTGAATGATTTGAGGTTGCCCGGTAATACTGCGGTAAAGTTGTATTCATTAGTGGATGAAAGTGGTACATCAATAGAGCATCTACCTACAGTGGATGATTCATTCATTAGTGATAATGAAGGGACCTACAAGTCTATAAAGTATGAGTGGATCCTTTTAAGAGAAGTGAGCAAAGGAAGAGGAAGAAGGTGATCATCTCCGATGAAAGTGAGCCAGAGAGAGAGACACATGGAGTGACCTTTGGGAAAGCAGAGAGTTGACCCTAAACTTTGTAAAGGTATTGAATCTGGGCATAGAAGTTATCTAGCTTGAACATTATTGTTAGGGATTAATCTCAATTTTGGGTTCAATCTTCATGAGTAGGGTTTGTTTTTGGCTTCCTTGTGATGTGGTTAAGGTGCGGTTACGGTTTCGAAACTTTTTACGGAAATTTCTTCATAAGTGGTAGGTGAATCCATGTTTTATCATTATTAGATGATTTTAATATGATTTATTGGTTATTTATATGTGTTCTATGGTTTAATTTTGTTGTGCGAAACGTATTTTTGAAGTGTTTTGTCATGAGTATATGATGAAATGGGATTTTCAAAGGAAAATGGTGAACTTTTGTAAGTGCTTTGTTGTGGTGCTTCTTGAATGTGTTTTTATGGTTGTATGAAAGGTGAAAAGTGGGTTTTTAAAGTAACTTGAGGTGTGAATGAGTTTGAAAGTGGGGTTTTGAAGGAAAATTGATTAATTTGGAAAATGGATTACTTTGGAAAATTGGCTTTTATTGGGCACTTTTAATGCGGTTTGTGAATTGTGTAAATTATGGGAAGCGTGATTTAAAGTGAAATTGGTTTATGTGGGGATTTAAAAGGGGATTGGCCATTAGAAATAGTTAAATTGATTATGTGATTTTCTTTTAATATTTCCAAATGGGTTTTATGAGTTATGTAAGTGGTGTGAAATGTATTTTCAAATGGTTTTAGTGTGCGTTTGATTTTAAAGAGAATAATTTGAGTGTGTTTTTGGGTTAAAGTCTTGTTATGCATCTTGGAAATGTTTCATTAAGTGTGATTGATTTATTAAATTATATGTGTAGTGCGTGGTCCCTAGTTTATGGTTTTGAGTCTCCAGGTCTAAGGCGACTCGCCTGCGCGTGCATAGGTAAGTATATATGTGTGTGTGTGTTTGTATTCCCAAGTTACATGTATAGTCATCCATAGTAGTGAATATATATGTATGGGGCTAGGTGTGACCATGTATATATATGAAAATTCACATGTAGGTGAGTGGCGATTAGTATATGCATATAAGCATATATATAAGGATCTCCTTGCACATGTTCATGGTCATGCGGGTGTGTGCATAGGGGCTATGTGTCTTTATATGTATGTGAAAGTGCATATTCTTAGTGGGGGAGCAGCAGCTTCTAGTTAGAAAGTGTCATGAGTTGAAACTTTGGTGTGTGTGTGTGTGCGCGCGCACGCGCACACATATGCTTAGTGGGGGAGCATCAGCTTCTAGTTAGAAAGCGCCATGAGTTGAAAGTTTGGTGTGTGTGTGTGTGTGTGTGTCGTGGTTCTTGAAAAGTGTTCTCCTCAATGTTTTGAATGTGAAATGGGTATTTCCAAAGACGTGTGGCCTTTCGGCTGATTTTGTTATAAAAGTGTAATGACATGCTTGATTTTTTTTCCAAATGGTTCCAAAACGATTTCCAAAATGGATTTTGGCGTGAAAATGAGATCAAAGGGTGATTTGAAATTCTTAAAAAGGATTTCTTCGTTGTAAGCATGGTTTTTGGATTATTTTTAAATATATAGTACCTTGGTTGTTTAGTTGAACTTTCAAACAGTTTTGGAAACTTAAAAGTGTTGGGTGATTATGTGTTCTAAAATGAAAAGTGTTTCTTGTAAGTAATTAAGCATGTTTGGCACTTTGAAAATGGTTTGCAAAAGTAGAAACCCCCTCTTGAGGCATTCCCCCCTAGTTTGAGAAATGTGATGTGGGTGTTAATATGTGATTTGTGATATGTGCCTAGTGTTGAGGTTTCTGCATTATTGTGTGACATAAAAGAGGGGAATGCGCTTAAGGAGGGAGAATGGTGGTGAGAGGTTGAATGGGTTTTGGGTAAAGAAAGTGTTATGTTCGTATGTGTTTGCCTGATAAAACCTCACCACCATTGAAATAGAGCACATGAGAAACCCTGGGTACCTAGGTGGGTAGACTAGAACTAGTACGCTAGATGATTCAGAAGTGGTTTTTCCTGGTTTCGTCTAGTAGGATTGACGCTACAACACTAACTAAACATTTGTGATGATTGGAGACCATTAGGCCATTGGGGTATCCCTTCCTAGTGGCTCGTGCACAAGAATGCTGATGGTTGTGGTTGTTATACCATGCTTCACTGAGCTACGAGGATCCTAGATCCCCAACTAACATAAGTTTCTTAGTGATTTCTCATGGTGCTTATGATATGATTTTCAATTCAGTTGTTTCATGCTTGTTCCCTCTTTTGTGAAAACCATATTTTTAATAAAAATTGGTCTCCTTTCATTTTGAAATGTTAATGCATGCTTGGAACCTATTTTGAAAACAAAGTGGAAGAGAAATGCTTTTCTTGAAAATGTAAATTTGTTACTTGAATTTGAAAAGAATGAAAAACATTATTTTATTATGTCTTATTTTCAAAGGAGCACGTTTTGGATTTCTTTTTAATGGTAAGGGAATAGGACATTGTTTATCCTTGAATTTCCTACTGAGCATCTCAGTGCTCATGCCACTTTTCAGTTTGAGGTCCCTCTAGTTTTGGATCGCTCTTGAAGTGAGCGTGGTTTTTTGTTTGATGGTGACCCACGAGGTCACTTGGAGGTATGTTTAGCTGGACATCTTTGTTTTATTTTCTGCTGCTAGTATTTACCTGTCTTGCTCAGTTTAAATTTATTTAGTTATTTATTTATCTATCTTCTGTTCATCAGGTAAATCGTTACCAAACATTTTTTTTGATACCCAGGCACTTGTGCTAGCCTGTGGGGATCGAGAATGCCCCTCAGGCCTTGCCGCAAACCGGGTCAGGCGCCGGGTCGGATGGCGACCCGGCTTGGTTTGTGACATTATTTCTCTAAACTATCCCTTAAGTCGGGATACCATCAGTTCTGAATGCAGGATGATGACATGAAAAAGATAGCTTTCCGCACGTACAATGGTAACTATGAATACTTGGTGATTCCATTTGGCCTCACCAATGCTCCTTCAACTTTCCAAGCCACTATGAACAATCTATTTCGATCCTTACTCCATAAGTTTGTTCTTATATATTTTTTATTATATTTTGGTTTGCATTCGAGAGTGGAACTCCCATTTTCCACACTTGGAAGTTGTCTTACAGATTTTGTAGGATCACAATTTCTTTGATAATAAAAAGAAATGCAATTTTTCTCAATGCAAGGTTGCCTATTTGGATCATATTATTTCACTTACAAGGGTTTCCATAGACCCAACTAAAATTCAAACCGTTTTGGACTAGTCGAAAGTTGCCTCTTTCAAGGGTGTTTGTGGGTTTTTGGGCCTCATTGTGTACTACATAAAGTTCATATGTGGTTATGGAAACATTGCTCAACCCATCAAGGTGTTGAATCGAAAGGAAGGTTTCCATTAGACTGGGGAAGCACAGAACGCCTTTGAGAACTTACAGTGTGCTGTTACAACAACCCCATTTCTCACTCTTCTTAACTTCTCAAAAATGTTTGAAGTCGAGTGTGATGCATCCACCCGTGGTGTGGGTTCAAGACCATAGACTCGTTTCTTACATCAAAAAATCATTTTCCGAGTGGAATCTCTCTATGTCTACCTATCAGAAGGATATCAGGATGTTTGTTCTAGTTATAAAACACTGGTGACCCTATCTGTTGGGCAAACCTTTTTGGTGTTTTCTTACCAGAGTCTGAAATTCTTATTGCAGCAATGAATCACTACTGCAGATCAACAGTGCTGGATTGAAAAAATGTTGTGTCACTTTTAAGTTGAATATATGCCTGGAAGAGACAACACAGTTGTTGATCCTCTCTCTCGGAGGGAGGAGGCCATATCTGAACTCCACCTACGCCAGTCTTGCCCGATGTGGATAGAGGGAACTGACCCGATGGCTGGTGTCCACAAAGATCCTTACCTTAGAAAATTATACAACAATTGCAGTTATGTAGTAAATCACCCAAAGGATTCACTTATTCACATGGAACACTCCATTTTAAGGGATGGTTAGTGATATCGGCTACTTCACATTGGATTCTAACACTGCTAGAAGAATTTCATGCATCCCCTCAAGGAGGGTATTGGGGTTACTATAGAACTTACATGAAGTTGGCCAATAATTTTAATTGGGTGAACATGCATCAACAAGTTTTAATTGTGTTCAGCAGTGAAAAACATGTCAATGATATAAGTACTCTACTTTATCACTAGCATGGCAATTGCAGACCATGGAAATTCCTGATGCAATGTGGGAGGATGTTTCAATTGATTTTATTACGGGGTTGCCTAATGCTGGGTACCCAAGTCCCACATTAGATTCCATAAAGAATGGTGAGTAACATATGAGTTTCGATAAGAAATTCATCCTATCACCCAATGAGTTTTGGGATGGAACCCCAGGAAGGCTTATGTGTTGGGCCTATGATTGTACCACGATTCACTGTTTTATTCCACCCTTACACCGCTGTTTTAAACTAGTTTTGTAATGAATATTTCAAATATAATAATAAATTTCACTTTATGTTTGAATCATTTAATTAATGTTAATCAACATTATAATGGGAAATGTTACTTGTTTTTATTATTTCAATGTAGGTGGAGGTGATTTGGAGGGTCCTTCATGAAGTGGAAGAAAAATGGGCCAAAATTGCATGGATCCATGGACATATGTCCACTATTTTGCATAGTACACGAAATCCGTGCCTCTAAATGGGCTGAAATTTTGTGGTCCTGTCCATAATTTAATAGGATACATTTCATATTAAGGAATCCAATCCTGATTCGGCTTCTATGGGGGCCATCTGAACTGATCTGTCCAAGCCACCGAATTTGGACCAAGTCAAATGCGATGTTCTGTATTTTATCAATATCTTGAGCTGTAGTTGTCCAAATGGTGTCAAACTTTCGGTGGAGACAGTCAAGAAGTAGGGCTACAACTTTTCTATTTTCTCCAAAGTGAGATAAGGCTTTCTGAAGGCCGAAACGAGTGTTACAACTGGATTGATGAAATATGTGTGCCTAAAACCACCTTCCAATTTTCTTATAAAAGGGCACCAAGGGAACCTCATTTGCAAGTTCGGTCAAGGAGTGAATTGATGCCAATTTGGAGTCCTAGAGGAGTCTCCTAATCACCTTGGAGGTTCTGGAGGCCCCTATCCTCATAAGGGAATCAAGGATGAAGAAGGAGTTCCACCCGAGCTTCCTCATCCTCCCGATGTCGAGCTAAAAGTTGGGTGTTCGTTGTGAGAGAGCTACACACATGTCAAGAGAGTTCCGATGCATACACTAGCTACTGGTTTGGAGTAATTTGGGTGTTTAAACATTTCATTCCATGTATCTTATTTTATTTCAGATTTGAATGCTTGATTTGATGCATGTGAGTGTTATGCTCTTAATTTCTAACCGATCGGTGTGAGGTTTTGAGTGCGTGACTTGTATTGTTCCGATTGGACATCACAAGAATCCTTTTCATACCCATCTTATTGAGATTTCAATCTGCTTTGGAAGCTCTTATTCCATGTATAAGTATTGGACCTTGACAATACGATTGTTACGTCAAGGTTTGGTCCTTAAAGCATTGAAATAAAAGCTTAAGAATTAATCGGGATTCCAATTAACTCCAACCAAAGAATTACTCTAAACCTAAGATGAATCTCTTTGAACAATGAACTTGATATGTGTGTAGTGAAATCACATCGACCCTTTTATCTCATATTTTTAAAAATCCACTAGGTCACTCAACTTTTATGTTATTTCAACTAAGTCATTTTGTTAAACTCTTTTCAAAACCACCCCCTCTCTTAGTCATTTTTATTAAAAATACACACTCTAAACCTACCAACGCTCCTTGAGAGACGATTTAGGGTCTACCCTAGACTATAAATCAACCTTAAAATCATAATCAATTTGACGTGTCACGACAACACGGTCAGCCTATAAGACTTAGGGCTGGAGGAAATGGATCCCAACAAGTGGTATTAGAGTCATTGTGCAGTCCAAGTGTGATATAGGGTGAAGTATTCCCTAAACCGGTTTGAAAATGATAGCAACGACTCATTTGAATCATGTGGGTCCATGGTTCCTTGTGTCAAAAGTCTTACTGATAGTAGTGATCAGGCGACAAGTCCCGCTGATGAGAAAACGATGGTGTAATATGGTTGGATATGGAAGATTATCATTGGGGGGGCAATTGTGTAGTCTTTGGTTCGAGGGGATGATTGTTGGGTGAAAACTCAAGTCTCACATAAGATTCCGCAAAGAATTGTGGCTAAATATAAGCTTGGATGAGAAATTGCTCCTATCACCGAACGAGTTTTAGTATGGAACCCTATAAAGGCATATGTGTTGGGCCTGAAAGACTTTAGGATGAAGGAAATAGATCCCAACACCCAAATATAAGGGATTTGATGTGATCCTTATGGTAGTAGACATACTCTCTAAATATGACCACTTCATTTCCCTAAAGCATCCCTTTACAACAAAGGTAGTGGCTGAAATTTGGTTGTCTAGCTACATGGTGTCCCCAAATCAATTGTTAGTGATCGTGATCCACTGTTTTTGAGTCATTAATGGGAAATTATTTCAGTTTCAAGGAACTGAGTTTAAGATGAGTTCTGATTACCATCCGCAAACGGACGGTGAAACGTAAGTAATCAACCGGTTCTTATAAATCTATCTTAGATGTTTTGTTGGTGAGAAACAGAAAGGTGGTCGTTTTGGCTACCATGGGCAAAACTCAGCCGCAAAACTACTTGATATGCAGCCATTAATTCCACTCATTTTGAAGTGGAGTATTGGTAGAAACATCTAAGCATGTTTACTTTCCTATCCAATGAGGTGCGGGTGGAGGCAGTAGCGCAGGCATTATGGGAACGCGATGAGGCCCTCAGGCAAATCAAATATCCCATGTCTCATGCTCAGAATTACATTAAGCAGCATGCGAATAAATAGCACAAATCAAATATCACATGTTCCATGTACAAAATTACATGATACAACATGCGAATAAATTGCATCGTGATCTTTCTTTTCAAGTCAGGGACCAGGCTTATTTGAAACTTCGCCCCCACTGCTAACAATCAATGGCTCACTGCATTAACTAGAAATTGTCTGCCAGTTTTTATGTTCCCTTTACCATGCTTCAACGGGTTGGTCTTGTAGCCTATAAGCTAGATTTACCTTAAATCACACATTCATCCAGTTTTTCATGTGTCATAGCTTAATAAAACTTTTTCACTCAGGTTTTACAGTCCAATCTACCTAACGATTTAGACAGACTCTCCAGCAGCGACTGAACACAGGGAATTGCTTTCCAAACGCACAATTTTGCATGATAGTTTGACAGTTCCCTGGCGGCTGATCAAATGGAAGGGGTGCCCAGTGGAGGAAGCAACTTGGTAGGATGACTACCTTCTTCGTAATTAATTACCTTCATTCAGTCTTGAGGACAAGACTGATCTTCCGAACATGGGCAGTGATAGGCCAAGAGATACCTCGGGTACTTGGAAAGTATATTCCAGGAGGGGTAAAATGGTCACAACATCATCTCCAATAACCTGAGGTGGTCCTCACTAGAAATCTTTAGGACATTTCCTTGGGAAACTTGTTAAAATGGAGGGGGGAGAGACGGACAGAGAGAAGTAATGGCCTGGGCTTGTGCAGGAGTGAGAGAATAATCTCTTCCCAAAGGGTCTCCTATGATCTCATCTTTTCTCTTCTACACAGCCATCTGTAACTCAAGGGAGAATCACATACAGCATAGAGACTAATTAGAATAATGAAAATTGGAATGGAGTTATTAGAAGATGGTCATATAAAATTAGAAGAAATATGTTATGAAAAATGAAGAGAAACGGTCCCACCATGTTGTGAGAATTTTATTCAAGAACAAGCTGGCAGTAAAGAGTGTAGCCTTTCCCTGGAGGGGGGTTATTTTAAAATTAGGTGATGTACAGACTTTATAGATAGAGAATGAATATGAATTTTGGTCATCTCCTTCGTATGTGGAATCATTCCCCTGAAAATCTTATTGCAATGGTCAAAGAAAGAATATTACCCATGTCACTCGCCTGATAGGTGCCTACCATGTGTCCTGCTATGACACAGTCCTGACGTTGGTTTAGGTGGAAGTGGGCTTTCTATTATTGAGTTGAGGTGGTCTGGTCTTGAAACGGGTTCTACTTGTAGTGGGATAGTTAGGGAATTTTGATATGGGATACGGCTGGAAGTTTTGGAATGATGGGCCTGGGTATGTGCTTTGGGTGATGGTGGGGAAAGGGTGTGGGAGGTGGACTGGTTAGGCTAGATGAGGAGCTATTGAGATGGAAGGTGGCTGCTTGGTGGAAGGGGTGGTCTTGTATTTGGGCTGGTGAAGGGGTGACCAGGTAGAAAGAGGCTTTGATGGTGGAAATGGTAGGAGATACCTTGAAACTTCGATATGGCATTCCATCGAACACCATATGAGCAACCCTGAAACAGCTTGAAAGAAGCCTCCCTTTGAGTTCACCGAACCAGTAGCGATGACAGAACAAACCCTCAACAACATCTTGTCATGAGACAGTAATAGCCCACAACCCCCCAAGGATCCTGATTCGATGTGCTGGTAAAATAGTAGCAGTGGACCGGCCTATGAGACCGCATCTAAAATGTCTCCCCCTTGCAACAAGACACAGATCCTTTTTTACCAGCAATGGACAGCACCAAATCTTTACATGAATTGCAAGGGCATCGAATCCCACTAGAATACTGAGCAGCGGCCAAGGGACATCTTCTTTGGCCCTCAAATTCGGCCTCCGCCGTATTGAATCGGGCCTCCAGCGCCGTTGTAGTAGACAACGTGTCTTCGCTCGACAATCCCAACTTGCCAGAGGACAACAGTGAGCAAACCCGGCCTCCCGTATGGCAGCGCCCAAACCTTAATTGGTGAAAAGACTAATATTTATTGACAGGTAAAAATGATATTACTTTGTGTGATTTTGGTGTATCTAGGACATTAACCGACATAAGTGTGGGGAAAATGATAATGTAGGACCAAAACTGACATTTAATTACAGATTGGGATAAAAAACATAAGAAAATGCTATTTAACGGCCAAAAAGAATATGTTTTTTCAAATGAAATGTGATTTTACTTTGGTTCAAAAATATGATGGTCCTTAACGGGAATTATGGGGAGGTTTTGGTCCTTAAATTTCATTCCCCCTAAGTGCAGGGGAGATGATAACACATAATCACTCATGCTTTCTAAATAAGATCTCATGCAATTTTTTCCATTAAAAAACAAATTCTCTAAAAATGTTAATGTTTTTATTCGATGAGTTATTTGATAACACTGTTAAGATTGATACAAATTAAAGGATAATGATTTCCTTATTTAAATATTTTTTATATTTAACTAAATGCTATAATTCGTGTTTTATAGGTTTCTTGGGGCATTTTTCAATAAATTTTACAACTGGATTTCTTGATGATTTAGTCATTTAATGCACTATCTGAGTCTTGTAATGAAGACTTATCTTTTTAAAGTGGTGGATTGGACTAGCATTAAGGTTATGGATAATTGTGTCGTCTCCTATAGAAAAAATTGCATGAAAATTGGTTTCAATGATAAAATAACACAAAATTAGGTCATGTAAAAATTTCAGGGTCAGATTCAATGGCTAGATCATCAAACCCTTGCGTCTAATGAAGATTATTAAATCGGAACTCTGTTTTCAATCCTTGTAATGAATTTCTCATATCATTCCAATCAGGGGGATAAATAGCCTCCATGTCTTGGGTGGCTAGATACAACACATGACAACATTTTCAAGGATAAGAATTAGCTGGATTTGGCCATTTGAGAACCCATAAATGCATGATTATAAGAGTATAAAAGAAATAAGGAAATTTTATAGTTATAAAATAATGTTTAATTAATCATGTCAAGTCGCTTACTATAATCTACAACGATCGTGAATTTTTTTTGGTGGATAGTAAACATTTTGGGGAAAAATATTTTAGAAGAACATTTTATGAGATAATGAATATTTAAAATTCAGTAACTGGAGGAAATGTGGCAAATATTTTTGAATGAAATATTCCCACCAGGTTGGAGAGTGAATATTTTCACATCATTTATTTTCAAGGGTTTGGTATTCCAAAAGTCTAAGTGGAGAATATGGCACAACTACACATTGATTAAGAGATGGGAGGGACCTCTCAAACTATAGTTCTCAACTTGAGAGTGCATTCCTCAATACTTCGTAGCCCCATTTTCTTTTTAGAGAATTCCTTGTACTTTAAGTGTTGCTGTAATTCCTTTTAATCATTAATCAAAGTTATGTTAAGCACTATTTCTCTCAATATCCTTCTTTATATATAAATCTATGTTTTAAATTTATTTTAAATTTTGTTGGAATCCTTTCCCTTGATTCTTTTTATGTTCTATTTCAAGTTGGTGTTATTTGTATTATATTGGTGTGTGTGAGTTGTATAGCAAACCAAGCCTTAAACACACTTTATTTCATAATTTTTCACATAGATTTCCAACAAGTACATACTAAGGATCTAGAGGCCTAGTGTTTTTAGAAGATTAGAAACATAAATACATCATTTTAAATGTAAAGAAACGCCATCTTTATTTAAAACTTCACATAGTACTCTTAACTCCCATATATCTTCTAAAACTACATAGGATACCCTGGATAAAATACATAAGAACAAGGGTGAGCTAGAAAACTTGGTAAGAGAATAAACATGGCAATAAAGAATAACATGGGATTCAATAGGAATAACATGATATCACAAAGATAACGATCATAAGCATGGATACTTGACACAAGGAAATGAAATCATAAGATCATGGAATCATGGAATATTTGACAACAATATAAAACATGACATCATAAACATAAGTCAAGGGTTACTCTCAAAAGAATTATCATAAAGTGGATGAAGTCACATGGTGGATTGTACTCACTCCCCATTCCCATAAACATAGTGGACACTACCACAAAACTGGGTTTCCGCAGCGCCACCCTTTATCAGCGTTTTTTTAGTAGCGCTGATACGGGGGGGGGGGGGCTTTATCAGTGCTTTTTCCCAGTGCTGATAAAGTTTATATTTAAAAATAAATAAATTTTCTTGAAAAATAATATATTGATATATAAGTATATTTATATTGATATAAATATAATATATATTTTTTAAATATGTTTTAGATAAGTATAAATCGTCTATTACATTTAATATATAATAAATTTAATGAAAATGGCTTTAAAATATTATAAAAAATATTATTAATTAATAATTTTCTAATTATCATCAACTAATAATCATTTAATAACAATTTGAAGACACAAAAAAAAAAAATTAATAAAAGATCTAAAATAAGTTGAAAATGTAAGTCAAACTTCAAACGACCATAACTTTTGATCCGGGTGTCCGTTTGAGCTCTATAACATATCAAATCAAAGCCTGTGATGATATCTACATGCTAGTAACAAAAGAAAAGCTTTTTTCACATTTTTCGAGGCTAAAAAATTCCCATAAGGCCTCCAAAACTGCATTTTTAGTTGGAATACCCCGTTTTTTAACATTCAAACAGTTATAACTTATGATCCGGATGTCCGCTAGGCCTGTACCACATATCATATAAAATACTATTTCATTTTCTTCAATTTTAATAGTTTTTGAGTTTAAACGGACTTCTGGATTAGAAGGTATGGTCGTTTTAACATTCTATGGCTTTTCAGATACACACATATATGTATTTATTTGTAAATATATATATATGTGTGTGTGTGTGTGTGTGTGTGTGTGTTGTATATATGTATGTATATATTTATTTATTTATAAACACACATAAAAAACATATTTTATAAATTTATTTAAAACTAATCTTATAAATATATATTAATATACAAATAAATATCACCACTGGAAATACAATATATACCAACAGTTTCAAACCATTTGTATAAGAATCAAAACCATCGGTATAATATATACCAATGGATTTGGAAACCGTTGGTTAGTAAGCCATTGCAAAAGGCCTTTACTAATGATTTTTCTCTAACCGTTGGTATATGGCAGTGTAACCTTCAGTATGCCAATGGTTTTATAGAAACCTTTGGTATATATTTATACCAATGGTTGCTAAAGCGTTGGGATATATAGTTTACATGTAGTTTCCCAACAGTTTAGAAATCGTTGGTATATAGTATTACCAATGGTTCTAAAACCGTTGGTAAAAATATTCTGGAAATACACTTTACGAACGGTTTTGAACCGTTGGTATAGTGTATTACCAATAGTTTATTCAAACCATTGGTAAAACTATTTAAATACACTTTACCAAAAGTTTAAAACCATTGGTATAGTGTATTTCTAGAAAAAAGCACATCATCCACCCATCCCCTCCATTGCATACACCTGCAAACACACCTGCAAACAACACTTAAAATAGAACAAAAAAACACCTGCAATAGCACATAAAAAACAGTATACTCTTCCAACCATGACATGTACCACAACATAGTTTTCCCCATTTAAATCTTCACATGAAAACCACTCTTCCAAATAACCCATTTCAATTTCTTTGGTGCAGACATCTCGTAATGGTGAGAGGACACTCACATTTCAGAGAACCCATGATAGTCAGAGTTACATACACCATTAACAGAATTAAGAAAGTATACACATACAACAAGTATACCCATACAACAAGTATACCCATACACTGTTGACACATAATTCACAAGTTAATTAAATACATAAAAAATTCAATTTAGAATTTATGGGGTTGGGGGGCTGTTCAGGGGTTTGGAGTGGCTATCCAAGTGGGGTAGGGGGTGTCCAGGGGGTGGGGGTGTCTGAGGGATAGGGGGTGTCCAGGGGGGGCTATCCAAGGTGGGGGGGGGGGGGTGTGTCCAGGATGGTTGGGGGGGGGACTGTCCATGGGCGTGTCCAGGGGGTGGGGTGGTGTCTAGGAGGGGTGGGATGGTGTCCAGGGGGTTGGGGGGACTTTCCAGGGGGTGGGGGTCTCCAGGGGGTGGGGGTGTCCAGGGGGTGGGGTGGTGTCCAGGGGTGGGGGAGGTCCAGGGGGTTGGGGGGTGTCCAAGGGGGTGGGATGGTGTCCAGGGGGTGGGGGTGTCCAGGTGGTGGGGTGGTGTCTAGGAGGAGTGGGGGCCGTCCAGGGGGTTGGGGGTGTCCATGGGGGTTGGGGGGTGTCCATGGGGGTGTCTAGGGGGTGGGGTGGTGTCCAGGGGGGTGGGGTGGTGTCCAAGGGGTTGTGGGGGAGGTTTCCAGGGGGTGGGGTGTCCAGGGGGTGGGGTTTCCAGGGGGTGGGGGTGCCAGGGGTGGGGTGGTGTCCAGGGGGGGGTCCAAGGGGTTGGGGGGCTATCCAAGGGGGTGGGGTGGTGTACAGGGGGTGGGGGTGGCTTTCCATGGGGGTGGGGTGTCCAGGGGGTGGGGGTGTCAAGGTGGTGGGGTGGTGTCTAGGAGGGGTGGGGGGCGTCTAGGCGGTTGGGGGATATTTAGGGGGTAAAGGGGGCTGTCCATGGGGGTGGGGGTGTCCAGGGGGTGGGGGTGTCTAGGGTGGTGGGGGGGGGATGTCTAAGGGTGGGGTGGTGTCCAGGGGGTGGGGGCAGTCTAGAGGGTTGGGGGGGTATCCAAGGGGGGTGGGGTGGTGTCCAGGGGTGGGGGTGGCTGTCCATGGGGGTGGGGGTGTCCAGGTGAGGGGGGGTGTCTAGGAGGGGTGGTGGGGGGGGGGGGGCTGTAATGGTTTTAATGGAATTAATTTCCTGGATTTTAAGATCATTTGTTTTTTAAAATGTTTTCAAATAGTGTTTATTTCAATAGTATGTGTTTCTTTAGGAAAAAATGAATGTTTTTGGTGTGTATGGTAGGAAGGGGGATTTGGTTATTAGAAAAATGATTCCATTTTTATTGTGGGAAAAAATACTATATAATTTTTGAATTGGAACCTTAAAAGGGATTTTTATAAACCATTGGGGAGTTTTAAATAGAATTAAGTCTCTATTATGTGATTTTGAAATGGTTTTATGAAGAATTATTTATGATGTATCTTTATGGGATTTTGGATTTTGTGTCCCTTGTTTTAGAACAACATATTATTTTACTAAAGGTTTTTTTTATAATTCTTTAGAATGTTACCACTATAAATGAATCAAAAAGTCCATAAGGGGATATCTCAGGTACTCATTTTTGTGTCTTGGTCTATACTCAAACTCTTGTGGAAGTGGAATAACCATGTTCTTATGAGATCATTTATTATGCATGGGAGTTTCTAAAATAAAATCCTCTATTTTTCATTGGTGATCAAGGATCCAAGGAGGTAACCAAGTGGGTATCTATGATTAATATGATCTTCGAGTTGTTAGAAACCCTATAATCCACAGGGGTGGGGGGCTATCCAGGGGGTGGGGGCTATCCAGGGGAATGGGGGCGGTCCACAGGGGGGTGGGGGCTGTCCAGGGGAGTAGGGGGTCTAGGGGGTGGGTCGGGCTGTCCACAGGGGTGGGGGCTGTCCAGGGGGTAGGGGTGTCTAGGGGGGGTGGGCGGGGCTGTCTAAGGGGGTGCAGGGTGTCCAGGGGGGCGAGCGGGCTGTCCACAGGGTGGCAGGGCTGTCCAGGTGGGGTAGGGGGTGTCCAGGGGGGTGGGTGGGCTGTCTATGGGGGGTAGGGGTTTCTAGGGGGTGGGTGGCCTGTCCATGGGGGTGGGTGGGGGTGGGGGGGTTGTCCACAGGGGGAGGGGGTGTCTAGGGGGTGGGCGGGCTGTCCACGGGGGGTGGCAGGGCTGTCAAGGGGGGTAGGGGGTCTCCAGGGGGTTGGCGGGTTGTCCACGAGGGGTGGGGGGGGGGGCTGTCTAGGGGGAACAAGGTGTTCAGGGGGTGGGCAGGGCTATCCAAGGGGTACATGGTGTCTGGGTGGGTGGCCGGGCTGTCCAAGGGGGTGGGGGGGGGGGGGGGGCAGTTCAGGGGGCACGGGGTGTCCAGGGGGCGGGCAAAGCTGTATAGGGGGTACGGGGGGGGGGGGGGGCTTTCCAGGGGGTACGTAGTGTCTAGGGAGTGGGAGGGGGTACAGGGTGTCCAGGGGGTGGGCAGGCTGTCCATGGGGGTGGTGGGGCTGTCCAGGGGGTAGGGGGTATCCAGGGGGGTGAGCGGGCTATCCATGGGGGTGGGAGGGGGGGGCTGTCCATGAGGGGAGGGGTTGTCCAGGGGGTGGGCGAGCTGTCCACGGGGGTGGCAGGGTTGTCCAGGGGGTCGGGGGTGTCCAGGGGGTAAGAAGTGTCCAAGGGGGTGGGTGGGCTGTCCACGGGGGGGGGGGGGGGGGGGGGGGGCTATCCACAGGGGGGGGGGGGGGGCTGTCTAGGGGGGTGTTCGGGCTGTCTAGGGGGTGGGTGGGGCTGTCTAGGGGGCACATGGTGTCTAGGGGGTGGGTGGGTTGTCCACGGGGGGGGGGGATGTCCATGGAGGTGGGGGGCTGTCTCGGGGGGCACGAGGTGTCCAGGGGGTGGGCAGGTCTGTCCAGAGGGGTACGAGGTATCCAGGGGGGCTGTCCACGGGGGTGGGTGGGTTGTCCATGGGGGGGGGTGTTCAGAGGGTACGAGGTTTCCAGGGGGGTGGGCGTGGCTGTCTAGGGGGGTACAGGGTGTCCAGGGGGGTGGGCAGGCTGTCTACGAGGGTGGCAGGGTTGTTTAGGGGGTAGGGAGTGTCCAGGGGGGTGGGTGAGCTTTCCACTGGGGTGGGTGCAGGGGTGGGGGGCTGTCCACAGTGGAGGTATAAGGACCCAGTTGGAGTAATGAACCACTGAGAGGGGGGGGGGGTGAATTAGTGGTTCCCCCTTTTTCTTCTTTTAAGTTCCCTTAAGATTGAGAACAACCTTTGTCTCCTGTTAAAGATATAATTCCCTACCGAGAAACAACCAAGCACACATCCAAAGGAACACAACAATTTACAAGGTTCACTATTCAATAAGAATAGCTACGTCCTTGGTATGGTTGGAAACAATCCTGCACCATAAAATCCACTAAGAAAACAATCCTTGGATTACAATGAGTAGGATATACCCTTACACTCGTGAAGCACTGTGAAACAATCACTCCAGTGTGTGTGCACCCTCTTAGCACAATAGGGCAATGTCTCTTTTCTTGTAACAACTTATATTACCTACACTTCCTTTCAAATACACAAGTGTAAGAATGTTCAGTACAAATCTTCACTTCCTTACCCAGAAGAAAGGCAAAGACTCCTTGGACTTGAGATAGATCAATTACAGTCCGAACTTCCCATTCCGAATCTCCACTCTGAATTCTTCACTCCAAATTTTCTTCTCCACTTTGAATGTTCAATCCGAGTCTTCCTCAATTTGAGAAACTCAAAACGGTGACATCCAGTACTGATGCTTCATTCTGAATCTCCACTTTGAATCCTTCACTCCGAACTTCTTCTTCACTCCAGATTCTTCAATCCGAGAAACTCAATATGGTGTCAAACAGTATCAAATTTTTGTTTCCATTGAAACCGCAATGAAACTCAATCGGCCAAGCTCTTATTCCTCTCCCTAGATTATCAGAGATTCTCTCTCTACTTTTTCATCACACCTTTACTTTGTACTCTGATATCCTTTTATAGGTTCTCCAAAGTGTGCTTAGGCGGGAAACCAAAATATTTTCCTGCTCACTTAAATTCACCCAAATATTAATTTCTCCTAAAATATCGGAGTAATTAAGACTTTTTCAATGCTTCTAGAATCTTCTCGAATCTTCTTACACTTCTCTTGATTTAGAACTTTGGCCTTTTCTGGATCCGACTTTGTTACACAAGATTCTCGGTATCACTTTCTTGGATCCACTCTTCTGGATTCTCAGCATCAAATTCTAGGATTCACTTCTTAATTCTTCGATATCACATTCTCGAATTCACCCTTCTTCACTTCTCGACACCATATTCTCAGATCCACCCTTCTTGGGTCTTTGGAATCACTTCAACTCTCGGCATGACTCTTCATAGCTTCTTCAGTATGGTTTTTCTTTACAACTTCACCAATTCTCAGCATAACTCCACACTTTTGGCTATGAACTTCAGGTTCAGGAAGTCGACTCCGAACTTTTCACTATGAACTTCAGGTTCAGAAAGTTGACTCCGAACTTCTCACTACGAACTTCAGGTTCAGGAAGTCGACTCCGAACTTCTCGCTACGAACTTCAGGTTTAATAAGTAGACTCCGAACTTCTCGCTATGAACTTTTTCTTCAGCAAGTCGACTCTGAACTTCTCACTACGAACTTCTGATTCAGGAAGTAGACACCGCAAATTTTTTTCAGGAAGTAGACTCCGAATTTTTTTTTCAGGAAGTAGACTCTGCAAATTTGACTCTGGAAGTCGACTCCGCACTTTTAGTTCTCGTAATGGCTTCACCAGATTCTCAGTATGACTTCTTGATCCATCTTTTTCTTGCATCGTGAGTACTTGAATATACCCACAATTTTAGAGTTACAAAATAGCAAAGCATCATCACAATTGGTGCCTTCACATATCCTATCACCCAACTTTCAATAATTTGCTATTTCCCGGTTCCGAACTTCTCAATTTCCAGACCCCAAACTCCAGAATCTGAATTCTTTGAACACCAGGTTCCCGGTTCTGAACTCCTCAATTTCCAGACTCCAAATTCTAGACTCTGAATGTTCAACATTCTTGGTTCTGAATTCTTAGAAATTCAAGGTGTATTTCCTTTATAAAAACTTCCTTAATATCAACAAAAGACAATCCATGCAAACCAACTCTTCCTTCAGCTTGGTCTTAATAATCTCCCCCTTTGGATTTTTTTTTCAACCAAGTTATCATAAATCACCAAACCTAGAAACCTCTAGAAATGGATTACTTATCAATAATTCTAAGCCTACATGAGCTAAATCATTGTAGGAAACAAGAATTATTGACAACAAAACCATGATATCCATAGGTAGTGAAAAATACATCTTCAACTTCATACATCTTGTAAACAACTTCAAGTTATTTCCTACAACCACTCCAAAAAATAGTTATAATAGTTCACATACACAAACATTGCTGAGTTCACAGCATACCCACAACTCTCTCTTTGAACAATAGATTTATGATACAAACAAATTCTCCCCCTTGACAAAACAATCCAAAGGTAAGAAGAGAGAGGAGACAGAGCAAGATACCTTAGCCTTGAAGAGAAAGAGGTTGGACACCCATGTTCAAACTCAATCTTGAGAATGATTCCTTTGGAAAGGGTTTCATGAAAATATCAGCAACTTGTTCAGCAGATGAAACATATTTAAGTTTCAGTTCATTCTTTTCCACATACTCTTTGATGAAATGATATTTGATTTCAATTTTCTTCGATCAAGAATGTTGGACTAGATTTTTGGTAAGATTAATTGTGCTTTGATTATCAAAGCCGAAGATCAGAGGCAACTTCACTTAAACTAACAAATCTTCCAACTGTGTTTTCATCCAGATAAGTTGAGTAGCAGTCATGGTTGCAGCAACATATTCAGCTTCAGCTGTACTAAGTGTCATAGAATTCTACTTCTTTGAGTGCCAGTTAACACAAATTTTTCCCATAAAGAACACTCCACCAGATGTGGATCTTCTATCATCAACATTTCCTACCCAATCTTCATCTGAATAGCCAAATAAATCAATGTTATTTGAACCACTATACTTGATTCTCAATTCTGTTGTGCCTTTTATGTATCTGAGAATTCTTTTTCCAGAAATAAGATGTGATTCTTTAGGAGAACTCTGGAATCTTGCACATAAGGTAACAGCAAAAAAAATATCTGGTCTTGATACAGTCAGGTATAACAAACTTCCAATCAGCTTTCGATATTCTTTTTGATCAACTTCTTTTCCTTCATAATTTTTTCTTAGCTTTGTTCCCACTGAAATAGAAGTTGATACAGGTTTTGAGTTTTCCATCCCAAACTTCTTAAGAAGTTCCTTAGCATACTTTTCTTGGGAGAGAAAAATTAATTCTTTTTGTTGATAAATTTGTAACCCAAGAAAGTATCTCATTTCACCCAACATGGACATCTCAAAAAAAAATTTCATTTCTTCAGCAAACCTTTCACAGCTTCTTTCATTATTCCCAGCAAAAAATAATGTCATCAACATAGACAATCACAATGAGAGAAATATCTTGGCTTTCCTTGATGTACAGATTGCTATCAACTCTCCCTTTCTTGAAGTTCATCTCCTTTAAGAAAGTATCTAGTTTGGAATACCATGCTCTTGGAGCTTTCTTTAGACCATACAAGTCTTTCTTCAACCTGCACACATAACTTTCATTCTTCCCAACAAAAAAGACACATGGTTGCTCAATATAAACTTCTTCCTTGAGATCACCATTAAGAAATGCGGATTTAACATCCATTTGAAATATTTTGTATCCTCATTGTGAAGCAATAGAAAGAAAGATTTAGATAGTTTCTAATCTGGATACTGGAGAAAAGGTTTCTTCAAAGTCAATTCCTTCAATCTGTGAGTAGCCTTTGTAAACCAATCTTGCTTTGTTTCTGATAACTTCACCTTCTTCATTCAACTTGTTTCGGAAGACCCATTTGGTGCCAATAATGTTCTTATTTTCAGGCTTGGGTATGAGTTCCCATGTTTCATTATTTTCAATCTGATCCAATTATTCATTCATGTCTTGAACCCATTCGGGATGCTCAAAGGCTTCTTTAACATCATTTGGTTCCACTTTGGAATACAAGGAAGTATATGATATAGAATTACTTGTTCTTCTTGTTTGAACCGTGTGACATTGATCACCAATAATGTTCTGAGCTTGCACTTGTTTTATCAGCATTGGATAAGTTTTTCGTGTGCCTTCCTCATCACTTGATATGGATGAATCCGATTCTTCATCTTGATTAGGATTAAAATTCATTGCATCCTTATCAGAATCGTCAACTTCATATTCCTTATCTTCCTTGCCTGTATGGACATGCTTATCTTTCTCCGTATTTTCAATGACTTTTACATCAACTGTATCCACCATTCTTCCTGTTTCTTTGTTAAAGAATCTATAACCTCTTCCTTCTGGTGCATAACCAAGAAAAATTCCGTCTTCTCCTTTCTGCTCGAATTTTACACTACTTCCACCTTTCTTATTTATGATGCATGGGCTCCCAAAAACTTTAGCATGCTTCATTCTTGGAGTAATTCCATAGAAAAGTTTATAAGGAGTCTTGTTTTATTGAGTCCTATAGAAACATCGATTTTGAATATAAATAGTTGTACTTGTATCTTGCCTCCAAAAGTAATGAGTAAGACCATGTTCAAGCAACATGGTTCTTCCCATTTCCACCAAGATTCTGTTCTTCCTTCCAACAACCCCATTTTTTTGAGGTGTATATGGAGCACTATATTCATACTAAATCCCATGCTTCTCAAGATAGTCTTAAAATTATTCACTTCTATACTCACCACCATTATCTGTTCTCAACTTCTTCACAGAGTACTCACATTCTTTCTCAACTTTCCTTCAGAAGCTTTTAAACATTTTCAGGGCGTCTGACTTGTGCTTCATAAACATAACACACGTAATGTGAGTAAAATCATCAATGAAGGTGATGAAGTAATTTTCTCCATTTGTTTATTATTTTCTCATTGGTCCACATATATCAGAATGTATTAGTTCAAGGGGTTGTTTTGAACAAATGTCAACCTTCTTATGCACAACACTTGTAATCTTTCCTTTCTGATAGGTAGTGCAACACCAATCTCTTCTTCTTGGAAAATCTAGAATATCTCAAACACTGTCCCTCTGAGATAACTTGCTCATGTTTCTCTGACACATGTATCCAAGTCTTCTGTTCCACAACTAATTTTCCTCCACTAAGCTCATGTAACAAGAGTTTTGTGAATTTCCAACCCGAAACAGATTCCCTTTGGTTCGTTGGCCTCTTGTAACAATCTTCCCATCTTCTTCACTTTTCATAATAAACCCATCTTTCTTGAAGATAAATTTGTTACCCTCATCACACAATTGTCATATACTCAGAAAGTTGTGCTTCATCCCATCAACATACAGAGTTTTCTTGGACTTCAATTTTTCTTTCCCAATGATGGATGATCTAACACCTTTGATTTTTAAAGATTCATCGTTGACAAATGTCACTGTGCCTTCTTTAAACTTCTTTATATTCTTTAAAAACTTCAAGTCTCCTGTCATATGTGAAGAAAACCCACTATCAAGTATCCAAGGTCATTATTCCTTTGTAAGTTTTAGAGCAGTTTCAACAACAAGATCTTTTTCTTCTTTCACTTCTTTCTTCACCTTCAGATTCTGAGAATTAAGAACTTTTTGTTGAGCTGGTAACAGCACAAGACATCCTTTTGCAATGTGTCTAGGTTGTTCACACCTTTCACAAATGTTCTCCAGAGGCTGGAACCTATTTTCTATCTTGACTTCATTCTTCTCAACTTTCTTTAAGAAAACCTTCTCACTCTTCTTCCTTTGAGGAGATTGAATCCCCCTCAATCTCTGCCTTCCATAACTTGTGGAGTGGTGGTAATAATGTTGATTTAACCAACACATATTTTCTGTATGCTAGAATCCACCACAATTCCAATAGTACCCATAGAAGGAGTACCTTCCTCTGACGATTTTGTTCTGATACTTCTTTGTTACTCTTTATTTAGCCCCACCAACCATTCTTTTGTTAGAAAGATTACTCTGCTGTAATTCTACCTTATCTGATTTTTCTTTCTTTTCACCAGTGTTAGACTTAGGTTTCCTTGAAACTTCAGAGTTCCCAGTAACGCTGGTCTTGGCCACATAAGTAACTTTCTCAGCTTTTTTCTTCACAGTAACCACTTTACTCTTCTGTTGAATTTTTCCAGAATGTGCTTGTTAAGAGCCTTCACCAACATCAGTAGTTGAGTTTTGAAAACATATGTTTTTTTATTCAACTTCTGAGATCTTCTTTTGAACGAGTTCTAATTCTTCCTCTTTTGCCTTCAGCTTAACTCTCATGTGCTCATTTTGATTTTTCTCATCTTCAAGAGACTTCTTCAAGTATTCAATCTCTTTCTCAAGTTCTTCTATAACATTATCTTGATTGCACACTGAGGAACATTCATCTTCCAATTTTTTTTAAGTTTCTCCAGCCTTCTGATCTTCCTTAAAAATTCCTTCAATTCTTATTTCAGATGCATCTCAAGCTGAGTTTCTTCTTCTTTTGAGCTACTGCTTCTGAAATCTTTATCATTCACTGTTGCAATGAAGGTATTTTCAACACCATGATCAACTGATTTTTCGGATTCATCATCACTTTCTTAATCTTCTTCATTTATGGATAGGAATCTTTTTATCTTTGATTTGAAGAACTTTCTTTCTTTCCCCGACTTTCCTTTGCCACCCTGCTTCTTCCATAACTTTCTTGGCTTTCTTTATTCTTCATCACTGTCTTCTTCATTATCCCTTCAAGGATAGTTAGATGAAAAGTGTCCTATGCCTCCACATTCAAAACACTTCAAGGGAATTTTTCTCTTGTATTTACCTATTCCTCTTTTAACATTTTTTGAAAACAAGGATAAGATATTGTTAAGATTTTTACGTACCTCGCCTTTAGAGTCAGAGTCACCACCATCTTCTTCAATCAAGATCTTCTTAGACTTTTACTTCTTCATGGATTTGAAATATAATTCTCTTTCAACCTTTTTTTTGGTCTTCATAGCCTTTTCCCTTCTCATCTCATAACTAATGAGAGTGTTATGAAAATCATCAAGAGATAGAGTCTCTGAATCTCTATCTTCTAATGAAGATACCTTCACATCGAATTTATCAGGAAGAATCCTCAAGATATTTTCCACCACAGTACAGTCTTTCAACTCTTCACCAAGACATCTGATGGTACTAACAATATCGTTCACTCTGGTGAAGAAATCCCCAACAGATTCATGATCTCCCACTTTCAAGTCTTCATACTTCAATCTTCAGATTTGAAGTTTTGCCTTCTTGACTTTTGTATTGCCTTCGTATATGTTTTTAAGTTTGTCCCATATACCTTTGGATGTGGACACTCCTTTTACTCTCAAGAATTAACTTTCAGAAAGTGAAGACAATATAGCATTCTTGGCTCTTCCATCATTCTCAAGAAACTTCTTGTCAACAGGTGTAAATGGAACATTGTCTTCAATGGGGGGAAACCCAACTGTTGCAGCTTCAAGAACATCATAACTAATAGACATGAGAGACAGTAGCATTCTATCCTTCCATATGTGATAGTTCTTCCCATCAAATATCAGAATGCCTTTACTCTTCACATAATTCAGATTCTCCGTCAGCAAGGAAAACAAAAGAACCTTGCTCTGATACCACTCATAAGGACCCAGTTGGAGTAATGAACCACTGATAGGGGGGTGAATCAGTGGTACCCCCTTTTTCTTCTTTTAAGTTCCCTTAAGATTGAGAACAACATTTGTCTCCTGTTAAAGATATAATTCCCTGCTAAGAAACAAACAAGAACACATCCAAAGGAACACAACAATTTACAAGGTTCACTATTCAATAAGAATAGCTATGTCCTTGGTATGGTTGGAAACAATCCAGCACCATACAATCCACTAAGAAAACAATCCTTGTATTAAAACGAGTAGGATATAGCCTTACACTCGTGAAGTACTGTGAAACAATCACTCCAGTGTGTGTGCACCCTCTTAGCAAAATAGGGCAATGTCTCTTTTCTTGTAACAACTTATGTTACCTGCACTTCCTTTCAAATACACAAGTGTAATAATGTGAAGCAAAAATATTCACTTCTTTACCCAGAAGAAAGGCAAGGACTCCTTGGACTTGATATAGATCATTTACAGTCCGAACTTCTCATTCCGAATCTCCACTCTGAATTCTTCACTCCAAATTTTCTTCTCCACTTCGAATATTCAATCCGAGTCTTCCTCAGTTTAAGAAACTCAATACGGTGACAGCCAGTACTGATTCTTCATTCTGAATCTCCACTCCAAATCCTTCACTCTGAACTTCTTCTTCACTCCAGATTCTTTAATCCAAACTTCTTATTCACTCTGAATTCTTCAATCCGAGAAACTCAATATGGTGTCAACCAATATCAAATTTTTGTTTCCATTGAAACCACAATGAAACTCAGTCGGCCAAGCTCTTCTTCCTCTCTCTAGATTATCAGAGATTATATCTCTACTTTTTCATCACACCTTTACTTTGTACTCTGATCTCCTTTTATAGGTTCTCCAAAGTGTGCTTAGGCAGGAAACCAAAATATTTTCCCGCTCACATAAATTCACCCAAATCTTAATTTCTCCCGAAATCTCGGAGTAATTAAGACTTTTTCAACACTTCTAGAATCTTCTCAAATATTCTTCCACTTCTCTTGATTTAGAACTTTGGCCTTTTCTAGATCTGACTTTGTTACACAAGATTCTCAGTATCACTTTCTCGGATCCACTCTTCTGGATTCTCGGCATCAAATTCTCAGATTCACTTCTTGATTCTTTGGTATCACATTCTCAGATTCACTCTTCTTCACTTCTCGACACCATATTCTCGGATCCACCCTTCTTGAGTCTTTGGCATCAATTCAACTCTCACCATGACTCTTCATCGCTTCTTTGATATAGCTTTTCGTTATAACTTCACCAATTCTCGGCATGACTCCACACTTTTGGTTACGAACTTCAGGTTTAGGAAGTCAACTCCGAACTTTTTGCTATGAAATTTAGGTTTAGGAAGTTGACTCCGAAATTCTTGCTGCGAACTTCAGGTTCAGGAAGTCAACTCTAAACTTCTCGCTATGAACATCAGGTTCAGGAAGTCGACTTCGAACTTCTCGCTACGAACTTCAGGTTTAGGAAGTTGAATCTGAAATTCTTTCTATGAACTTCTTCTTCAGCAAGTCGACTCCGAACTTCTTGCTACAAACTTCTGATTCAGGATGTAGACTCCGCAAATTCTGTTCAGGAAGTAGACTCCACAAATTTTTTTCAGGAATTAGACTCCGCAATTTTTTTTCAGGAATTAGACTCCGCAAATTTGACTCTGGAAGTCGACTTCGCACTTCTGGTTCTCGTAACGGCTTCACCAGATTCTCAGTATGACTTCTCAATCCAACTTTTTCTTGTATCATGAGTACTTTCATATACTCACAATTTTAGAGTTACAAAATAGCAAAACATCATCACAATTGGTGCCTTCACATCTCCTATCACCCAACTTTCAAGAATTTTCTATTTCCCGGTTCCGAACTTCTCAATTTCCAGACCCCGAATTCCAGACTCCGAATTATTTGAACACCAGGTTCTCGGTTCCGAACTCCTCAATTTCCAGAATCCGAATTCCAGACTCCGAATGTTCAACATTCTCGGTTCCGAATTCTTAGAAATTCAAGTGTCTTTCCTTTATGAAAACTTCCTTAATATCAACAAAAGACAATCCATGCAAACCAACTCTTCCTTCAGCTTGGTCCTAACAGGAGGGGATATTTAGGGGGTGGGCGGGTGGTCCACGGGGGTTGTCAGACTGTCCAGGTGGGTCGGGGGTGTCCAGGGGGTAGGGGGTGTCCAAGGGGGTGGGTGGGCTTTCCATGGGGGTGGGAGGGATTTCCACGGAGCTGTGGGGGGGGGGGGGGCTTTCCAGGGGGCACGGGGTGTCCAGGGGGTGGGCAGAACTATCTAGGGGGTACGTGGTGTCTAGGGGGGTGGGAAGGCTATCCACGGGGGTGGTGGGGCTGTCCAGAGGGTAGGGGGTGTCCAGGGGGTGGGTGGGATATCCATAGGGGTGGGGGGATTTCCACGGGGGCAGGGGATATCCAGGGGGGTGAGTGGGCTATACAGGGGGTGGGCGGGGCTATCCAGGGGGGCACGGGGTGTCCAGGGGGGTGGGCAGGGCTATCCAGGGGTATGGGGTGTCAAGGGGGGTGGGAGGGCTGTCCACGGGGGTGGTGGGGATGTTGAGGAGAGGGGTGAATCAGTCACAATAAATCATGAAGTCAAGTTTTATTATTTATAGATAAAGAAATAAATATAATGTGACCTACCTAATCACACATATATTCAGGTACAACAAATCAATAAACATCAAAGGTCAGTAATATCATTAAAAAATTTAATGGATCAATATGTCCCTCATCACCATCACTATCATCACCATCATCATCAGCCTCACCCTCGTCCCCATCATCGTCCCCGCCCTCCTCGATGCCCTCCTCATTGCCCTCATACTCATCCTCGGCCTCCTCATCACCCTCCTCCTCTACCTCGCAAATCCATCTGCAGGTTGAACCAACTCAGCATTAGTCTTCTTTCTCTCAGTATCATGCCATCACATTTTTATTGATATTTAATTAGACATAAAAATGGAAAGTTCCACATTACTTTCTATGGCACACGGGATGGTGTTACATCAACTTTTGGATTCTAGTAGGATGTGCCACATTTTATACAATCATTTCATTTAGTAGTTTCCTCCCATAATAAACTACAATCTTTCAGGCAAGCATGAATTTTGTTTCTTGAAAATACAAGTTCCTCAACTAACTTCCATGCCATATAGTGGTTTGAGGGAATATCTATATCATCTGGAAGTAAGTCCTTCAATAAGGTAAGAATGTAATCGATGGCAGTACTAGAAATACCATACATAGTTTTTCCATGAATACATCAGATTAAAAATTCCAGCCTTTTCATTTTACCGCATTGTCGATATACTGGAGTCGTGGAAGCATCATTAAATTTTTTCACCCTGACAACATCATCATTTTCATTAGACACATCATGTATACTCATAACGAAATATTCTTGGGTCAGAATACTTTCTTTTTCATGATGAAGAATAAAAAGAAACTGGTCATATAATAAATTCTCCAATCCAGTCATCTCATTTGGATCATCAACAATTTAAGATTTTATTTTCTCCCCATTGTGATACCACACAGAGTAGTTTGCTTGAAAACCATATTTGGTTATGTGGTATCTGACTTCTTCACACCTCAACCAAGGTCTTCCAATACAATTATAATAGGGGTAGTGTATGTGACCAATATCTGAAGCATTGTGAAATGAAAAAACTAAAAATCTCTCTAAATTGTTTTGAAAATCGCTTGAGATCCGATCGGTTTCATACATCCAACTCCTATCCATTCTATAAAAAAATTGTTATAAGTCATTTCGTCAAAAGAAATTCAGTAAGATTTAAGTTTCATAAAAAATATATTTAAGTAAATGAGAATTTTTTGCTTTATATGAAACCATAACTAAAACACTACTATATATGAGAATCATAATATAAAAAACAAAAAAAATACTATATTTATAAGAAAATATATTTTAAGAACTATACATGAGTGTACAAGATCATATAAACTTGTGGTGGAGAATTATTTAGGAGTTGAGTAAATTTTAGATCGAAAAAATTTAATATTTTAGTAGATTATCTGAGTGATCAAATACACTGCCCAAGGGGGTGGGGGTGTCCAGGGGGTAGGGGTGTCAAGGGGGTAGAGGGCTATCCCGGGGGGTGGGGGGGGATGTCCATGGGGGTTGGGGTGTCAAGGGGGTGGGCGGGCTGTCCATGGGGGTGGAGGGGCTGTCCACAGGGGTGGCAGGGTTGTCCAGGGGGTAGGGGGTGTCCATTGGGGTGGGCGGACTGTCCACGGGGGGGGGGGGGGGGGGCTGTCTAGGGGGTAAAGGGTGTCTAGGGGGTGGGGGTGTCCAGGGGGATGGGGGGTGTCCAGGGGGTGGGCGGGCTGTCCATGGGGTTGCAGGGTTGTCAAGGGGGTAAGGGGTGTCCAGGGGGTGGGCGGGTTGTCCACTGGGGTGGGCGGGGCTGTCGAGGGGGGTAGGGGGTTCCCAGGGGGGGTGGGCTATCCATGGGAGTGGGGGGGGGGGGGGGGCTGTCCACGGGGGTGGGGGTGGGGAGGGATGTCTAGGGGGGAAAGGGGTGTCCAGGGGATGGGTGAGGCTGTCCAGGGGGGTATGGAGTGTCCAAGTGGGTGGGCGGGCTGTCCACGGGGGAGGGGGGGTGTCCCGGGGGGCACAGGGTGTCCAGGGGTGTGGGCAGGGCTGTCCAGGGGTGTGGACGGAGCTGTCCAGGGGGTATGAGGTGTCCGAGGGGGGGGGGGGGGGGCTATCCACGGGGGTGGTAGGGCTGTCTAGGGGGATACGGGGTGTCCAAGGGGGTGGACGGGTTGTGCACGGGGGGTGGGGGGGGGGGGGGTTGTCTAGGGGGGAACGTGGTGTCCAGGAGGGTGGGCGGGGCTGTACAGGGGGGTACGAGGTGTCTAGGGGGGTGGGGCAGTCTGTCCACGGGGGTGGCGGGGCTGTCCATGGGATAGGGGGTGTCCCAGGGGGGGGGGTGCTGTCCATGGGGGTGGGGGGCTGTCCATGGGGGGAGGAGCTCTCCAGGAGGTGGGAGGGCTATCCATGTGGGTGGAGGGGCTGTCCAGGAGGGTTGAGGATGTCCAAGGGATAGGGGTGTCCAAAGGGGGTGGGTGGGTAGTCCATGGGGGTGGTAGAGCTGTCCACAGGGGTGGCGGGGCTATCCATGAGGATGGCGAGGCTATCCAGGGGGTGGGTGGGATATCCACGGGGGTGGAGGGGCTATATAGGAGGGGTAGGGTTGTCTAATAGGGTGGGAGAGCTATCCATGGGGGGGTGTCCATGGGGGTGGGGGTGTCTAGGGTGTTGGGTGGGGGGGTTGTCCAAGGGGTGGGGGTGTTTAGGGGATTGACTGATGTCCAGTGAGTGGGGGAAGTCCAGGGGTGGGTGGGATGTCTAGGGGGTGGCGGGGCTATCTAGGGGGTCAAGGGTGTCCAGGGGGTGTGGGGATATCCAAGGGGTTGGGCTGTCCAGCGGGTGGCGGGGCTATCCAGGGGGTAGGGGGTGTTTGCGGGGGGGGGGGGGGGGGATATCGACGGGGGTTGCAGGGCTATCTAGGGGGTATGGGGTGTCTAGGGGGGGTGGGTGGCAGGGCTGTCTAAGGGGTAGGAATGTCTAGTGGGTGAGTGGGCTGTCCATGGGGGTAGGGGGCTGCCCAGGGGGGGTATGGGGTGTCCCTGGGGGTGGAAGGGCTATCTAAGGGGGTAGAGGGTGTCCAAGGGGTTGTGCGGGGTGTCCACGAGGGTGGGGGCTATCCAGGGGGCTGGGCGGGCTATCCACAGGGGGTAGGGGGTGTCCAGGGGGGTGGTCAGGTTGTCCACAGGGGGTAGGGGTGTCCACAGGGGGTAGGGGGTGTCCAGGGGGTGAGAAGGCTATCCACGGGGGTGGGGGTGGGGGGCTGTCCATAGCGGTAGGGGTGTCTGGGGGGGGCTGTCCTAAGTGAGGGATTTCACTCTTTTCCTTATAGATCTTGGAATCATTAGAAATAGGAAGTATGTTAGAGAAAGGCTAATGTTATACATCCATTATTCTATTATTTATCTCACTAATTTGAAGTGTTAAAGTATTTATGAATATTATGCCCTATTATTATATTCTCATATGCTTTTTCAATTATTTATATTTGAAATTGAATTAGAGTTAAATCTTCTATGATTAAGCATATATGATTATAATGAAGGTGTGACATAGATTTCTCCTAAATTTATATGTTTTCTATGTGATGTGTCATAAATATGTGTGAGAGGGATGATCTAGGTGAGACCATTTATGATCTTCTTAAAATTTTTACTGTTATTAGGAAAACACTAGAAGGTATTATCAATTGAGAAATGGTATGGTGGAGCCAATTATGGAATGGTAGGTGCGATTTATGACTATATTGTTAGTTTGAAATGATGATGCTGGGTATGGAAATTGTTTCATGATGTGATCACTAAGATGGTTCCATGGGTATGTGTTGGGAAAGGTCCATGTGACAATGCATGATGTTAATCACTAGTGGTGTGTGAGCCCCCCTCCCACTGCACAACCCCCCCGAGCCCTCTCCCCTAACTCCCTCATACAACCCCCACCCTTCACACTACACAACCCCCCTCACCCCATACAACCCCACCCTGCACCGCCACTCCCCTACAACCCCCCCCCCCAATGCCAACAACCCTCCCACTATACAGCCCCCCAATCCCACCGCACACCCCCCTACAGCCCCCACCTCCCACTACACAACCCCCACCCCCATACCCCCTCCCCACAACCCCACTCCCACTACACAACCCCCTCCCTACCCTTCCCCCCTACAGTCCCCAACCCCATCCCCCCACAACCCCCTCACCCCCTACAACCCCACCCTACATATCCCCCTATAAAGCCTCCCCCACTGCACCCCCCCCCACTCCCACTACACACCCCCTACACCCCCCATAGCTAATCCCCTCCCACTACACAGCCCCCCCTACAGCCAACCCCCCCTATAGCCCCCCCTGCAGTCCCCCTCCCCCACCTCCCCCTGTAGCCCCCACCCCCCACATTGCACATCCCCCCTCACCCCTTGCAGCCCCCACCCTGCACATCCACCCCCCTACAACCCCCCACTACACAACCCATCTAAAAACAACCCCCTCCCATTGCACAACCCCCCCACTCCCACTACACACCCCCTACAACCCCTCACACTAAAAACTCTCTACATCCACCCTCCCACTGTACAACCCCCACCCTCCCACTACACAACCCCCCTATAGCCCAACCAACCCCCTGCTACTACACAGCCCCCCATTCCCACTGCACCCCCCACAACCCCCTCCCATAGCACAACTCCCCCTACAACCAATCCCACTCCCAATGCACAACCCCCCCCCCATAGCCAACCCCCTACCACTGCACAACACCCTCCCACTGCACAACACCCCTCCCATAACCCCCTGTCCTTTACGGATAATCAAAACAAAAAACAAAAAACAACATTGTCTTTAATTAAATCAGAATGAAAAATGGAATAAATGGTGGTAGAACATAAAACTCGGTTATAACATATAGATTTGATGTGGAAGAACAAACAATCGGTTGCTGGGAAGAAGGGTTTGTATGCTCAAACAATGGTAGCTCTCATTTAGGGCACAATGTGGGCGGATCACTATCTGAATTGGGGGCTGCATTTGTAGCATTCTATCCCAATGGTTTTTTAAAACCGTTGGCAAAACTACCACCTATTCCAATGGTTATATATAAATTTTGGTAAATGTGTCTCTACTCAGGCCTATCCCAACAATTTTCCAAACCGTTGGGGAAAAACACTCAAACAATTCCTATAACAACGGGTTTTAACAAACCGCTGGTATAAGATACCAATCCCAATGGTTTTTCTAAACCATTGGGATAGAGGCATTGTTATAGAAGGAATTTCCAGTAGTGTATACGGATAAAAAATTATAACTAAATATATATATAAATAACTATAAAAATATATTAATATATGAATATATATATATATATTAATATATAAATAAATAAATAAATAAATATATTAATATATGAATAAATATATATGTATTAATATAACTAAATATATTTATATTAATATGAATCTATATTAATATAAGAATAAATATAACTATATATATAAAAATAAATAGATATATCATTAAATGTAGGAAAAAACTAAATGGCTTAGTGGTAAAGGTGCAGGTGTGCAAGGGGGGAGGTCTCGGGTTCAAGTTCTGGTGGAATCAGGGGCGCGTAGGCAAGTGGGAGGGGGTTTCTCAGGCAAGTGCAGCATGCAGTGAGAGGGAGGGGGCTCCGCCTAGCACTGATAGGGGGGGGGGGGTCAAGTGATTTTAAAAGCTCCCCGTATTAATATATTCTTTTTATTTATTTATTATTATTGTTTTAAATTTTATCAGTGCTAAAAAAATCACTGATAAAGGACCTTTTTATCAGCGCTGATAAAAGGGGCCTTTATCAGTTCTTTTCTGAGCGATGATAAAAGGGACCCCCCTATATCTTTGCCTCAATTAACAACAATTTTATAACACTATTAATGCCATTTTCTAGCACAGATAAAGGCCATATTTGTAGTAGTAGGACAAAGTCCCATGGTGGATTGGGCTCACTCTCCAGTCCTATAAACATAGTGAACAAAGTCCCATGGTGGATTAAGTTCTGTTTTTAATCCCATACATTAAACCCCATGATATATAAAGATCTACCCACTGAATTGGAGGGATATATAATTCCATGAACACCCATCACATAATGAAAATCATAATACGTATATGCATACATGTTCCACAAAGTAAAAGAAACTATACATAAAGAATAAGCATATGAGAAGGAAATGGGTTTCATAATTATAATTCAAGGAATAACTAAAGGCTAAATCATAAGGATTTCCAAGATAAAAAGGAATTATATCATTTGAAATTTCATAATTGAAAAAGGGCCATTGGTATTGAACATGGAATTCCATTATTGAAAAATTATTGAGAAATATTTAGAGAAGAATAATAAAAAACGAACCACTTGGGAAAAGATTTTACAAAATTATTAAAGGAACCTTTTAAAGAAGGAAAGAGCTTATTATTCACCTTGAAACAAGAATTTAACTAAGGGGGTTGTCCATAAAATAATTATGGATTTTATAAGTTGTTCATAGTTTAAAAACATTTGATGGGGGTGATGCTTGACATGAGACAACAAATAGGGAAGTTCCCTTAATCCGGGTATACTTTAAAGTGGTAATTTCAAAGGGAAATAAAAAATAACCCCAGAAATGAAATAATATTTAATGATGTATCTATTTCAGGGACATATATACAAAAATAAAATATTTCCATGAGAAGAAGATTTTTTAAAAGGGAGAAAAGGAAAGAGAATGTGCACCTGACAAGTAATGAGGGTGGTATGGAAGATCCCTTACCACATGTCTAAATGAACTCTAAACTAGCACTAAAATACCTGACTAATTAAATTATGTTTATTAAATATATACCCAATAACCTTATTCATCTATATTTAATTTTATATGGTCCATTTATTATATTTTGTTATTTATTTTTATTATAGTTTCTGCTTACGTTGGTTACTCAGGGATGTTCAGTTTATTTTGTTGTAACACATTTAGTTTGTTGACCATGGTAAAGGTGTTGTAAAATAAATTCATTACCTCTATGATTATGGATATATATTTCCTTTATTATTACATTATAAAAACACTTATACAGTTTCAAAGGTTTTCCCAAAATAGACCCAAATTAAGAAAGGTGTCTTGATAAGTTCATTTAAGGTGGTTAAAGTTACTACAAGCATTTATTATTGACCATGCATACATAATTACCAATATTATACTTCCAGAATATTAATATTGTCAAATATATCATTTTATATACTAAATAAATTTTTAAACTCATCCATGTTAGGTGTTAATGAAAAACAAAAAATGTCATTCATGGATGTGATGGTCTGCAAACACACATGATGACATTTTCATTTTTCTAAATGATTTTGGAGAAAGGTATAAAATGGAAATTAAATTTTTATAATGAAACTTCATAATATTAAAAATTCTGACCTTTATGTATAGAGGGGACTTTAGGGATGTATAAGAATAAAATAACATAGAAAAGTTGGGTTGATATTATTACCTTTCCCTTGGAATTTCTCCCTTGGGTAACTCCTTGAAGTTCCCTAGCTTGGTATTTTGGTGAGACCAAGGCTTAAAGGGTGTGGGGAGGGTGTTGATGAAATAATATGGTGGAGTTTTGGTTGAACCAATTCTTTTTAATGTGTGGAGAAATGGGGAGCATGTCTCCTTTTATCAGTAAATAGAGTATGATTTTTGTAAAATACCTTTACATTTCAATAGAGTCACTCCATAATTTAAGGCCAAAGGCTCCAAAAATGGAAAATAATGTTGTGATGGATAGAGATAAGTTTAAAAATCCTTTCACCATCCAATATCATACATGTTTTTTACATTTTATATCCTTTTTCACTATGTTAAACCACTTTTACACAAATTTACCCTTATCGCAATAACTCCACATTCACCCTAGGTAACTAATTTTAATGGACACAATTAAAATTGATATTATTTAATAATTTGAAAATTATAATTTAAAATGTGTAAATAGACTTATAAAATAAAATTTATAAGAGTTAGGGAAACTAATTTTAGTATTATCACACATAATGTGTAAAACCGTTTTCTTTGAAAAAGTTCATTTTAAGATTAAAATTCAAGTGTGGGATAAAATTATCATTGTTTTTTATTTTAAAGAAATAAATCAGTTTATTATAAAACAAATAAATTATAAATCTTATTCAAAGAAATCAAAAGCCTTGTTTTACCAAAATAATGTTTGATTAAATAAAAAAACAAAAATAGTTTTTATTAGAATTAAATTATTACTTTTGTTTTATGAGATTAAACATAGGTTTTATAGATTTTAAAAAAATTTATCTAAAATGAATAAAATTATCCATTAAATACATATTTTATCAAAAAATAAAATTATCCACACTTAAATATTTATAAATTAATAAAATTCACCGTTATGGTAAAACAATATTTTTGACTAAAAAATCAGTTATTTTAGAAAAATACCAAAAATTAATCCTACACTATTTTTCACATGATTAATTCAATAATATATTTAATTTTATTAAATTCATATTATATAGTGAAAAAATAAGTTTTAGATATAAGTGCTTAAAACACAATGAGTATTTTTTTTGAAAATACATTTTAATGCATGAAATATACCTATAACTATATTATGTTCCAAATTAATGATAAGGTGATGTTATTTATTATAATATACATTAACTTATATTAAATACACATATATTCATAAGGAAATTTTCTATATATAATTTTTGAGTCCTTACAAGTTGTGTTAGTTTAACTCACTTCTAACCTCATTCATCACCTTTATTTTATTCTTTGTCAGAGCATCCATATCCAATTTACTCAAAATATATATAACTATGTAAACATAAATTATGGGTTTATTTAAGGTTAGTGATGGTATATTAATCAACATAAAAACAATTTCTTGATTAATAAATTAACATTGTGTGCTTCTATTGGGTTTGTCAAGGATTTTTACACATTCAATGGATTTTTAGGGTTTCATAGATTATTAAAACATAACACATAATGGTTCATGGAATATTAAACCGTTAATCAATTATATATATATATATATATGTGTGTGTGTGTGTGTGTGGATAGATGGATGCTTGAGTATATTCCTGGGTTATTCCTGAAACTTTATAAATTTTGATCCTACTCATTTAGTTAGTGAATGTTATTTGTACACAACATTTTCATATTCTCGATGATATGGATCTATTTTTCCTCACTCCATCACACAAATGATGATTAATTATAAAATAATATAATTAATAAATCATCTTAAAAAACTCATTAAATCCATGTTCTAGAAGTACTCAAACCCATCATTCAAAAGATAAAAGGAAACTAATGGTTTCACATGTCTTGTACCATTATTGAGTATTAGACTCAAGTGCCAATATGAAAATTATAAAAACTAAAAAATAATTTAATGATTGATAGGTGACAATCATCCATGCATCATTCATAAAAAATGACAAAACTAAAACATTTTCTATTAATTGTAATGAAATGTTACTAATATATGACTCCATTTACTCCCATCTTGATCAATGGGCGCCTGAATAAACATCCCTTGACACCACCCTCGACATTATCCTATGAATATAAAAAATAGAGAATAATGTGATGTGAAAACAAGTATACTTAGTTATTTTTTCCTCTAAACCCTTTTATGTAAATTTATAAGGCATAATAAAGGCTTATTTAATGACAAATATGTTTGAAGTTCACATAAGATCCCATTCATGCAATGCATGGTGAATATTTTCATGTGATGCATGTAGTTTCTACCTCCACTCCTAATTTTTTTACATCATTTATGATCCATGATATGGATCATACTGGTTGGTAGACACACATTCATTGATTTTTTTAATGAATGAACATCAATAAGATTAAATGGTTATATTCCATGAGATGACACCTGAGTAGTTACGATATAGCTGATGTTCTTCATTTCATGAAAAAAAATCAAGGAATTATATATGAGAGGATGAGATCCTCTCATGTTGTGTATATGATATTTGTGAACCTTTTCGGAACCTCACTTTTTCCTAAAAGGTTGTTCATAATTATTAATGAAGATGATACCATCCCTTCAACTTTTGAGTATCCTATTGATACGATCAAGGATCCCTCAGTCGGTGTATTACTATGGATGAAGAGTGATTTTTGTCACTACTCCTCATGATATCCTTTAAGATTTTTCTTTTAATTAGAAGAAGATGAATTTTCTTGCTACTGGTTTCTAAGCACTCTATTTTATGGAATTTTATGTGTGTGACTTATTGAAGATAGTTCTCATGTGTTTTGGGTTATTTTTCACTATAAATTATCATTATATGATCATACGAAACATATCATTGGTATTAGGAGAGGTTTCTTAAATATTTAATCATGGTTAAATCAATGGTGTTTTTATTAAATTGTAACTGAAAAATTAAGAACAAAGTGTTGGATATCAATATGAGTTTTATTGATATTAGGATCGAAATAATATGTTCTTGATGAATCAAATACAGGGGGGTGAATTGTATATTTAAAAAATATTTAGTTTAATAGAGTTTAAACTAAACCAATTAACAAACCTCTTTATGTAAAAATATTGGATTCAGACTTTTACCTTAGTCCAATTACTTAAGTATCATAATAAGGATGATTTCAATATATCAGAGCAAAATAATTATAATCATAAAGGATATGATTAGATCGTAATCAAAATGGATATGATTATATCAGAGTAAAATAATCATAATCACATAAGATTAAATTACAAAAAAGTAAAGAGATAAGATTCACAAAAGGCCTGATTAAGATATTAACATTCATCTTATTCAGATACATTATGATAAAACAATTACAAAAAGCACAATAGAATTTAAGACTTGTAAGAAACAAGTAATGAAATAGCTATAATAAATTAAGAATGACTTACAACTATTAAAATGAATAAATCTATTTTATCTTTAAGAGTAAGGTAGCCACAAACCTTGGATAAAGGTGTACCTTGTCTTATATTTACAAGAAAGTCTGTATTTTCATAGAAAGGAAAGACCTCGATACGAATATTCAATTTGTTCTATATGCCTATCCCTAGTAGCACTCGATCTGATGGATCGACTCTGTCTTGATATCCCCACAAGCCCTCAATTATAAGATCAGATTCTCTATATTTCTATCCCCACAAGCCCTCGATCATAATCATAGATCAGACGCATGATTTACAATGAAATATAATTATTAAGGGGAAAACATGACAAGGTTCCCTTTAGAAGAAAAAACTCTAAAAAAATTACAAAATACTGATAATAAGACATTCGTGATTTGTAATATTCAGAGCTCTCACAAAAGTGAGAAAATGTAAAATGAATCAGTAACTACAAACTCTTTGAATGACTGGGTATTTATATGTGAGCTTCCCAATGGTCATATTTTCTCCCAAATATCATATTTTCTCTGTGTTTTTTACATGTTCTCAGAAACCTACCATTTTATGAATCATATAGTTATGGAATGACAGAATGTCTGACATTGTATTGATTTTATACGATCATAGTGTAAAAAATATTCCATTACGATAGAAATAAGTTTTCTGTATTCTGAATATAAACTTAATTCATTCTGATGTACTTCCTTATGTTTTGTCATTACGATAATCCATATGAGTATGAATGTGATGTTTATAGTTTTTGGTATCAGTCCAATTATAAATACTTTGTTCGTGCTAATGATAAGATACAAATTCTTACATCTAGTCTGAAAAAGATGGATCCAAATTTTATCATCTTCATACTCATTATGATAATCATAATAAAGAAAGAAATTTTATATTCATGAATAATTTAGAACTAATTCTAATTATGGTAAAAGTGTATGTTTTCTAAAAAAACATTCTAAAAACACTTTGGATATAAAAATTTAGTAATCAAGTATTTAAGAAAGAGTTTGTGATTTTCAAAACAAAAGGAATGGAAAATTCATTAGTATAACTTTTGACTCAACAAAAAGTTTTTTTTAAATAAATACATTTTACATGACTTTTGACAGTTTCAACTTATTCAAACACAAGAAGCGAAGAAATAAATCCAAACAATGTTTATAGATTGATATTTATTCTACATAGAGAAGAAATAAGGAAGGAGTTACGATGAGCTACTCTAACTGACCATGGAAAAAAACTCCTTTGAATCCTTTATAGTACATAGGATAACTCTTGCTCCCCTGCCCAAGATGAGAGCCATCCAAAAGTAATATAATACAGTTCATGTACCGACTCACCCTCAACCGCCCCCTTATAACCCTCAGCTGGTCTAAAGTGTTACTAACCATTTCTATTTACATTGACCAAATTTCCCTTATTCCACCTAGTACATACAACCCACTCCCTTTATTGACCCCTCACTATATCACTCCCCCATCTTGAAAAAAAATATTGTCCCCAAGACTAAAATCTAGAAACTAATTCTGTAGAAAAAATTCATCTTCCCAAGTAGCTTCATCTAGTGGTTGGACATGCCATTGTATCAAATAATGAGGCAAAGTGGCACCATTATGCAGTAGCAAACGACAAGAGAGGATAATTTCTAGTTCCAAGTAATCAAAGAAATATCTAGCTAAATCAACCAGCAGAGTGGTTGGAACATAATGTAATCTAATTGCCCATTTCAATTGGGAAACATGAAAAATAGTATGAATCTGGGAATGAGGAGGAAATTCCAACTGATAATCTATAGGTCCAATCTATTTGAAAATAGGTAATGGGCCAAAAAATATAGGAGAAAGTTTGGGATTGATCCGGTGAGAAACTAAATATTATTTATGTGGCCGTAGTTTAAGGAAAAATTGATCTCCTGGTTGAAACTCCATTTCCCTCTGATAAATATACTATTGATTCTTAATTTCACACTAATAATGAGCAAGATGATGTTGAAGTTTATGTAAATATTCATCATGATCGCTCAAGGCTGAAGCCACAGCCGCCACCTGAATTTCAGAGGGAAAATAAAAAATAATGGATGGTGGTGGATGACCATACACAACTTCAAATAGAGTTATTTGGATGGAATCATGAAAAGTCATATTAAAGCTCAATTCATCCCAAGGAATCCAAAAAGACAAACTATTAGGCAGCTCCCCGACAAAACACTGAAGGTAAGCTTCCAAGAAATGATTAACGACCTCCATTTTTCTATCCATTTGAGGATGATAAACATAATTGGATTTTAATTTGGTACTGCTAAAGTAAAATAGATCCTTCCATAAAAGGTTGATAAAAACCAAATATCGATCACTAACAATAGAATTAGTAATAACATGGAGATGAACCACCTCACTAAAAGAAACTTCAGCAAACTTTTTAGCCGAATAAGGATGCTTTAAAAGAGAAAAATGAGAATATTTGGACATCCGATCAACAATGAAAAAAATAAATTCATAACCACGATACTACTATAAACAAAAAATAAAATCCATAGAGATATCCAATCAAATTACTGTAGGAATCTCCAATGGATGTAAAATACCAGTAGGTGAAAGGGTAGAATACTTTGAACGTTGAAAAACAACACATTTTTGTGCAAATTCCAGCACCTATCATTCCATCCCAATCCAATATAAATTTTCTTCCATCTGATGATAAGTACAATAAAAAATAGAATTAACCCCTTGGGGAGAAGTATGATAATCCTCAAGCAATTTTGGAATCAAAGTAGAAGCTTCCAAAAATACCAAATGACCACGATACAACAAAACACCATGGGAAAGAGAATAATTAGACTGTTTTGAGTAACCAGTTGATAAATGTTGTACAATATCATGCACAAAAAAATCTAAATGAATTTAAGTAGTGAGGACATGTATATCTTCTAAAATAGGGAAAGACTGAATATATTGAAGGGATGAATATTCCTCACATCATGATAAATAATCAGCAATAGTATTTTCATGTCCAGGTTTGAATTTAACATCAAAACTATATCATAACAGATTAGTAATCCAATTCTGTTGATCAAGAGAAGAAACACTCTGATGTAAAAGTTACTTAAAACTTATATGGTTGGAAAAAATAGTGAAAGGTATCCTCAACAAATAAGGCCTCCAATGTTGGATAGCCATTACTAAATCCATAATCTACTTTACTTAAGTAGATTTAATTAAAGTATTAGGTGCCAAATATTTTCTAAATCAAGATATGTGATAGTGACACTACATTAAAATCACGCCAACCCCTTGACCTGAGGTATCACATTTAACCTCAAGCTCCTTGGAAAAATTAGGCAAAGATAACACTTGTTCTTCCATAATAAGTGTTTTTAAGCAGTCGAATGCCTTTTGAGAATATGATGTCTAAGAAAAACCCTATTTGAGATTCAAAGTAGAAATGGGTTAATCTATTAGGCCATATCCTTGAATAAAATTCTGTTAATAACTTGTAATACCTAAAAAACCAAGAACACCCTTCATTGTTTTAGGATAGGGACAATCTAAAATATCATTGACCTTACTTGGGTCATTCGAAACTCCCAAATGAGAAACTATATGTCCAATATATTTGACCTCTTATTGAGAAAAACTACACTTTTTATGATTAGAAAAGAAAATATTATAAAAAATAACCTTTCAAACAACATTTAAATGGCCAAGATGGGTTTCTCAATCACTGTTATAAACCAAAATATCATAAAAAAACATTAAGACAAAATTGCAAAGTAAAAAGAGGAATAAGTCATTCATAGCAGCTTGAAAAGTAGTAGGAGCCTTAAAAATACCAAAAGGCATAACCAAATACTCATAATGAACACCATGAGTATGAAATGCTATTTTTTCCACATCCGTAGGTGCCATACAGATTCAATGATAACCAAATTTTAAACCCAAATTGGAAAAGTAAATAGTTCTACCTACCTCATCGTGAAATTCCTCAACAACAGGAATAAGAAATTTATCTGGTATAGAAACCCGGTTAAGTGACTGACAATCCACACAAATACACCAAGTACCATCCTTATTTTTACTAAAAGAATCCAACTCTAATAAGCACTAAAACTTGGGAAAATAACTTTATAATGAAGAAATTCCCCTACCAGTCATTCAATTTCATTATTCTAAATATAAGGATACCGATAAGGAAAAATAGAAATAGGACCCTAGCCCAATTGTAAAAAAAACATGATTTAGATATTTATGGATAGGAGGTAAACTTGCTAGTATATCAAAAACATGATTCTAAATGGCCAACACCTACTGCAACCTGGTTTACTACTGAAAAGAGAGAGAAACAGTAGTTTCACTACATTTAACAACTAAGAGAAACTCGAAACAACAAAAAACAAGAGGAAGCTTCATCCATACTACCAAAGGAGAAGATACTCGCTCATTTGGAGACATTCCATGGAGAAAAAAATTCTTTACCATCCAACAAAAAACACATAGTTAGCACATCCCAATTTATCATAACATCTCCTAAAGTTCGTAACCAAGCCACACCAAGAATGGGATCTATACCCTTCAATTAAAAAATATAAGTATCTATAAAATAGGAATAAGTACTCAAAGTAATTTGAAAATTCCAACAAACCCCTTAAGAAAAAATGGTATATACATCACCAAGTTTAACCATTATTGCAGTAGGCCTGTGGACTGTCAAACCAATTGAATTAACCAAATAAGGATAAATGAAGTTATGAGTAGAACCAATATTGAGAAGGAGTACTGCTAAGTTTCCAATGAAAACTTCTACTTTCGGAATAGTATTTTCCTACCATAAATGGTGTGGGACTGGTTGAAAAAAAATCCAATCCCTACAACTCAAGCATGGAACACTCTGCCAAACTAGACTCATGATCAGTCAAAGAAGGTACTACCTCATGAAAAACTAGATTATCGGTAATGGAAACACCATCATCATCATCACCCAAAATTAATATTCTAATATTAGGATCATAATATTTATGTAAAGGGTTATAAGGTAAGCCACACAAAAACATAGACCCTTCTTACAGGGTTTTCCCCATTCTTGGGTTGTAAGATGTTGAATTACATGACCAATTGAGCCTACTAACAAAGGGAAAACCGGACAAACAGTGGGTTCAGGAGCATCTCCATGTATGAATGAATGATTACTAACACTCAAGGAAGGTTAGAAAGCAGAGGAGACAAAGGCTAAGAAAACTTCATATCACGCAACCCAGTGGAAACTCAAGATGCACCAACTCGAAAAGTCCCACCAACACCATGGGTAACAGTAAGCTCAACATGTCAAGATAGTTGGATCACCTCCAAATGAAAAAATGAATTATGAATAAGTACCCAATTTCATATATCATCATGAAAACTATGCAAAACATAACCAACATACTATTTTTCTGGTTTTCTAGGAATATTAGAAGCCAAATATTCAAAATGATCATTGTAATCAGATACAAAACCATGCTATTCGAGGGCATCCAATTCTTCATATAGATTCAAAACATCTAATCCACCAAAAAATTATAGTATCTCAAGATTAAAATATTTCCATAAAATAGTCAGACATACATCTACTAAAACTGTGAATCAATGAATCACTATTCCCTCTATACTAAGTTAAGCTAACGACATCTTTATAAAATCTAGAATTTGATAGAGCTAGAAATAGTGATCGGATCGAACTATACATCCTTGAGGACAAACACCATAAAAAATAGTAGTTCAACTCAACGAGTAGAAGAAATGAAACCATCGATAAGCAACGATGTACACACATCCCCATATGAAATGATACCACCAGAAAAACCATCATGAGTTTCAAGACAATCCAAAATAGGAAACACCTGTTGCCAAGGTTCCTTTTCCAACTATCGTAGCACACTAGTAATATAACCATGAAATTCCTTAGATTCATCAGTGAGATTTGTTTAATAATATAAAGATTATTGATCACTTGAAAAAACCCAGCTAATTGATCTTCATTTCTTCCTACTCTCTACCAGACTCCATCGAGTTAGTCTTGATGGCGAGTCGCCAGGGGAGATCGGACCACAAAGAGGCTGGCCAAACCAGAGGACAATTTCGACTTGTTCAAACACAAGAAATGAAGGAAATAAATCCAAACAATGTTTATAGATTGGTATTTATTCTACATAGATAAGAAATTAGGAAGGAGTCACCATGAGCTACTCTGATTGACCATGGAAAAAACTCATTTGAATCCTTTCTAGTACATAAGAGCACTCTTGCTCCCCTGACCAGGCTGAGAGCCATCCCAAAGTAACAGAATACAGTTTGTGTCCCGACTCACCCTCAACCTCCCCCTTATAAACCCATCTGGTCTAAAGTGTTACTAACCATTCTATTTACATTGACTAGATTTCCCTTATTCCTCCTACTATATAAAACCCACTCCCCTGACTGACCCCACACTTTATCACCTTTACATTAATTTTGTAAAGGTAAATACAATTTAACATTACATGAGGAGGTTGTGTGAATATTTTACCCTTAAGAAAGGATAATTCATAAAGGTCATCAAATTTTACCATTATAAAAGGAGAACACATAAAGGTTATCAGGGAGTCACCCTTATGTAGATTTTTTACATAAAGATAACTAATGACTAACCTTTACATATAAAATTTCTACATAAAGGTTACATGTACTTTACCTTTATGTGTAAAAGTAACTAGAAGGCTTACCTTTATGATAAGGGTTCACTTAGGGTAGTCTATTACTTTCTCAACTCATGTAAAGGTGATTTGGTGATTACATACATGGAAGGGGCATGCGTAAAGGTTTTACCTATACACAAGGGTTTTTGTATAAAGGTACTACCTATACACGAGGAATTACATAAGGGTTGTTTCCACCTAACACTTATGAAAATTTTCACTTTGTAAGGGTCTTAACCATTTACCCCACTTTTGAGCATCCACATGAAGGTAAAATTTAGCTACCCATACACAGAGTGTCTGCGTAAGGGTAAAGGGAGGATACCCCTACATAGAATATTGATTCTACATAAGGGTAAGCATAAAAAGGGTTAAAAATAGTTTTTAAATATTAAATGATTTTTTGGTCTGTAAAAGGTCCATTAATCATAATAAAAGTTATTTTGGGATATATTAATTTATAAGGAATTTATAAATAAATAAATAATATAATATAATTTTCATAATTAATTAAATAAATGTTTATGAAACATTTGTTTCCAAATATTAAAGGTTAATATTTTAAAATACATTTCTGAAAAATTATATGGCATGCCTTATGAACCAGTAATAAAAGGTTTATTTTAAAATCATAATGGGATATTTATAAAGTGTTTATAAATTATAAATTATATGATATTTAGATTCTATAAAAAGTTTATATAATAAAAATTAAATTATAAAATGTTTATAATTCATGAAATATAATATAAATATAATATAATAATAAATATGAAAGAGTTTATATTGAAATGAATATAAAAATATTACATTCTTTCAAATTTATAAAAAAATTATAATTATAATTTTTTTAAGAATAGCTCATAAATGTCTCATGTTTTTGAAAATGAATAAATAATTTATTTATTTGTCAAATTTCATTGATATTCATGTTTGGTAAACTATTTATGAAATAAGAATATTGTGTCTTCCCATTTATATGATAAATTACTTTTAGTATAGTGCCTCACATGTCATTCTAGGTTTGATATCATAAAATTTAGTTTTCATCCACCTTGACCTCGATTTTTAATTATAGTTATGATATTGAAAATAGTTTTTAGGCATTGTTTGTGCATATTAGGTGTCAGAGTTTTCATGAATTGAATTCTATCTTGAGTAAAGTCTCACCATGTAGAGAGGCTTGGAGTCAGACCACATATATTCTTAGAGGCTTATTCATTGGCTAGGAAAGTGAATGGGGTTTAATATATGTCCCTCCAGGCTTACTCATGCAAAGTTTTTCAATCTCATATAACTTTATGCATTTACATGAAGTGTTTATGTACCTTATTCATACATATAATTTGGATACGTGTGAATATAATTGGTTTTCTTTTTCAGTGAGTAACATAATCTTGTGGGTTGTGTAAAAGGGTTCACATTAATATAGTGTGAACACATTAATTTTTTAGTTTGATATTTAAAACCAAATCATTAGAAGCATGCATACACAAATGAAATAAAACACGAAGACATAACAATTAAATATGATGTAATATTTATGAATTTAATATTCATATGATGTATATTAAATTGGTGATACCTTAAAGGAAAACCTCACAAATAATAAGTGAAAGATTCCATATAAAAAACACTTTTTAAGACATTGATCATCCAACCATGTAGTTTTATGCCAAAGAGGTGTATCCCTATATTATCTTGTGTAAGACAAGAAAGTAATGAGTAGCTCAGGATTATCCAATGGATAGTTTCACGCCAAAGTAGGGTGCCCTTAGATTTTCTTGTGTCATCTTGTTTTTAACATTTTCTTTAGGTTATAATTAGATAGAAAACCCCAAGGGTTGGTCTAATAGAGGAATAGAGTTGAGTTAATCCATATGACGGATTTGGATAAATATTTATCGACTCAACTATCCAAGAATAACAACTGTTGTGATTAGGATGAATCCCAACCTAAATAACTAAATTAATGAGTTTCACACCAAATTGAGGTCATTTATTAATGAAATATGGATCTTGGCCCACTAAATTGATATGATTTATGGGTTATCATTTTTAGTGGGAGAACTTTCATTTAAATACCTTAATGAAAATATATAATGCATGATACTCACCTAATGATATGTATGTTTTATAATATGACATGCTTTACACTAATCATATTGAGATCATTAGTATGCATGACATACAAAATAGTTAAATATTGGTATCTAGGATTCAAAAGTGTTCTCAAGGAGAAGCATTCAATGTAACCAAATGTAAATGTTATAGAAATTAATTTCTCCAAATTTGACTCATGGGTATTAGATATTGGGTGCGTGTCACACATTTTTGTTGACACACAAAGACTCAGATATTAGACGAAATTGATGAAGGGAGATGTAGATCTTCATGCCAGTAACGGAGTAAGAGTTACTGTATTAGAAGTAAACACCTATGATCTAATATCACAAAGTGGATTTATCCAATAAATGAAAATCAATTATTATGTTCCTACTATAAATAAGAATTTGATTTTTGTATCTAGTTTAGATAATATGGGATTTTGATTCATTATTAAGAACTAGAGTTATTCTATATATAAGAATGAAATGTTTTATATAATTGAGAATATAATGAATGATTTATGTATTCTTGATATGGATAATCCTATTTATAATATTCAGAATAATATTTCTAGAGTTGATTCTAATCCCACATACCTTTAGAATTATCACCTTGGATATATAAATAAGAAATTTTTTCAAAGACTTTATAAAGATGGATTGACTCATTTGATTGTGAATTATTTGATAATTTCAAATCCTATTAATCAGGAAAAAATAAAAATTCACCATTTGGAAGAAAAGGTGAGGGGGATAGTGAACCATTGGATATTATACATAGTTATGTATGTAGACCAATGAGTATATAAGAAAATAGTGGTTATAGAAACTTCATTAATTCTAATTATGAATTTAGTTAGTATGGGTATATGTTTTTATGAAAAAAAGTATAAAACTTTTGAAAAGTTATAATATTTTCAAAATGAAGTACATAATAAAATGAGAAGGATTATTAAATCCCTATGATCAAATCGAGGTGGTGAATACTTGAGCCAAGAATTCATAGCTTATCTGATAGATTGTGGAATTGCGTCAAAACTCACTCGACCCTTGTGCTTGGAGACTACGACCGAAGGTGTCTTGGTGATCAAAAATCTTTGTCGACAGTGTGACCTAATTCTTGGAGTTGATAGATTTTTATGGGATCTATTTGTATTAGTGATGAGTCCTTACAATTTCATCTTACTTATTTATTGGATGTTTACAGTTCATACCCAGATAGACTACTTAAAATGGAGGATATGGTGTGTCTATGATGATGGGATGAAGTATTCCTTCATGGGTGAGAAGGAATCCCAGATTGAGAAAGATAGGCTCATACAAGGAGAATATAACTACTTACTCACTAGTTTGATACCATGATTCTTGGAGTAGTGGATGTTATAGGCTACTAGTTTCCTATTATGGTGGTGGTGTATGATAATGAATTTCTTGAGGACATTCCAAACTTACTCCCCACTAAGAGATAGAATCCTTCATTAAATTACACCCTAAGACATCCCCGATATATGCACTAGAATATTTGATGGATCCCATAGATATTCGGTTGCGTAGGGGGACATTGGAGGAATTGCAGAGGAAGATATTTGTGAGACTCATTGTTTCCCCCTAGGCAGCCTGGGTGTTGTTTTCCAAGAAGGCAGATGGGGTCTTTAGGTTATGTGTGGATTATTAGTGCCTTAACCAGGTGATTAGAAAAAATAAGTATCCACTACCAATGATCTATGACCACTTTGATCAGTTTAAAGAAGATTGGTGGTTCTCAAATATTGACATCATATCAGGCTATCACCATATGCAAGTATGGGATGGGGATGTACTAAAGATGACATTCTAATGTCACTACGGTCACAATGAGTACTTGGTGATGCTTTTGGGCATGAAAAATTCCTAGATAGTGTTTACGGGACTCATGAACCAAATATTTAGCCTTTCTTATACCAATTTATGGTAGTCTTTATCAATGATATCATTTTAAACTTGGCGTCTAAGGAGGAGCATGTGAGACACTTTAGGATGGTCTTGGATATACTCCAAGAGCACTAGATTTATAGGAAGATCTTGAAGTGTCATTTATAGATTTGTGAGGTCCACTTTTCGGGATATGTCATCCTAACTGATAGTGTAGTAATGTACCTAGAAAAGGTTAAGGTGCTGTTGTCTTGGGAGACACCCAAGAGCATGATGGGGGTGCATAGATTCTTTGGGTTGACAGGCTACTATAGGAGATTTTTTCCCAATTTCTTCAGGATATCGATAGATTTGACTAATTTAAATCAGAAAGGGTAGCTGTTCATTTGGATGAAGAGGTGACAAAATCCTTTTCAGGAGATATGGAAGAGGTTGATAAGCACCCCCATATTTATATTTATAGAGGAGGGGGTCGATTATGTAGTGTTTTGTGATGCCTCAAGGACCAGACTTGGTTTTTTTTGATGAAGAGGTAGACAGTGATTGATTATGGGTTTCGATAGTTGAGACCTCATGAGGAGAACTACGTGACCCATAATATTGAATTGGAAATGGTAGTATTCACCCTGAAGATGTGGTGAAACTACCTTATGGGAGGGAAGTTTATCATCTAGTATAACCAAAAGAGTATCAACTATATCTTCTATTAGAAGGACCTTAACATGTGACATAGACAATGGATCTATTTCCTCCATTATTATGACTTTGAGATAGTATATACTCATAAAAAGGGGAACATGGTGGACGATTCTCTTTGTAGTATATTTTTCTCACAGTTGTTGATCAAGGATTTAGAGCAGTTATCCTCATTATAGTTGTAATTAATGGACAAGGATGGTTTGATGGTTGTTACCCCACCACTTAGATAACATATTAGAGAAGTTCAGTGGGGAGATATTGACTATGAGACCTTATATACTTAGATATACACTGGTCATGCTCTTAATAAATTTTCTGAAGGAGTAGAAAACAAACCCATTTTTAGAGGATGAACTATGGTACTAGTGACGTTGCGGGGGTAGGTGGTGAGGGATCTTTATACACCCCCTTTGACAGTTCATCTAGGTGTATAAAATATATACCAGGACCTATGATGTCAGTTTTGGTGCCCATGCATGAATAAGTGTGTAGCAGAGTGTCCTGCTTGATGCCTCACTTGTTAACAGGTAAATACTAAGAACCACATTCCAGTGGGTTTAGCTCAAATCCTTGATGTGATAGAGTTGAAGTGGGATGATATATCCATGGAATTCGTGAAGGGGTTACCATGAACATCTAAAGGACACAATTTCATATGGGTGATTATAGACCAACTCACCAAGTCATACCACTTCCTAGCTATTTGAGAGTAGAGTTCTATACAGAGATTGGGACAACTTTACATGCCAAAGATAGTATGACTCCATGAAGTTCCCTCGATGATCATTTCATACTGTGATTCTCGCTTTACATAAATATGTGGAGATTATTACAGGAAGAATTTTGGACTCAGTTACGATTTATCATGGCATTTCACCCCCAAAATGATATCTAGATATAACAGACTATTTAGGTTCTAGAGTACATGATTTGGGCTTGCAAGTTAGAAATTGTCCATATATGGGAGGATCACCTACCCTTGGTGGAGTTTATATATAAAAAGTACCATTCCACCATCGATATGGTACCATTTGAGACCTTTTATGGGTGACCCTATAGATCACCATCATGTTGGACTTATCTAGGTGAGTCAGAACTCATGGGCACAAAGCTGGTGCGAGCTACGATAGAGAATGTGTTGGTCATTTGGGAGTGGATGGGGTCTGCACAAAGCCCTCATAAGTTCTATGTGGAACAATAAAAAGGTATTTGAAGTAGTATGAGGGAGACCATGTGTTCTTGAAGGTCTCACCTAAAATACAATCTCAGTATGCACATCTTTTTGAGTAGTCTTTTTCTCTATTCGAGATGAAAAACCCCAAGGGGGATAATTTAATGTTATGATTTTTCCATGTAAAGATTTTAAATATATCAAGTAATATTTTTGAAGGCGAGCGTTGATATGGTGCGAGATTCCAAGGCCTGGTGAGCCTAAAATTTATATTGTAAATTTTTTTAAATATTTAAATATAATGCACACATAGTTTTCTTTAAAATTTTTAATAAATATATGATGGAGTCTTTGATAAAAAATATAAGTCCATCATTGAGTTCATAATATGGGTTTTACCCTAGGAGCGACATATAACTTATGTTTGTGGATGTTCGTCTTGGACGCCATCACGAGAGGATAAATAATTAAATAATTAAATAATTTATTTAACTGTTTAATTAAATAAAAAAACATAAAATCCACTATAAATATGTTGTTATGGTCAATTTTATGGGTTATCCACATAACCCTAAGAATTGAGAGAGAGCATTAAAGGATATCATTCAGGGACGACTACAGATTGGAGGATCAGATCGATACCTCAGGGATCTTCTATGCTAATAGAGTTTATAGATCCCACAAATGACTATGATGTTGGATCATTCTTTTTTTAGTGATTGATCTAAACTTGAGGTAATATGTTTGATTTATGTAAATTCATACAATTTTTTTTATCCCATGTCAAACATAGATAAATTCTATAAATAAGAATTGATTTATGAATTGATGGTTGATTTATTTGTTTATTGTTTATTATTCCTCTATGTTCATATATTATATAATAATGGATCATGGATGAAATGAAAAAAGTTTGATCTGTGTTCCCTAGGAGAGATCAATAGAAATAATGATGGAATCAGGGGATGCAGAGAATAACCACGAGATTCTGGAAAATCCTATGTTACATGATATGTAATCTGGAGATACACACCATGTGGGATACCATAGCTGTTACAATAGGATTTACATGTAATGTTAAGGATCATATACTATGTGGTTCCTACCACATGTTGTGTGACATGTTTTGGCGGCTTAACATGTATCCCAGAGGATACATGGGAACAACCATAGCCAGGCACATGGGTAGGCCAGGTGTATATAGGTAGAGTCATTTACTCAGTCATGACCAAGTACATGGCCACGACCACATGTACAAGGTCACAACCCTAAGTACACATGCTTAGGAAGATGACATAGGAAGGGTATCATCCAACATCTACATTTCGTGTGCCCTTATGTAATAAGTTGTGTATGTGGAGGTTTACATGTCGTGTGAGACGATGATGCATGGGTAGACCATAGGTTAGAAATACACATATTTTACTCTTAGTACACATTGTGTACTCCCTATGATGGTGTTTGGAACCATTGGTTTCCTTGATTTAAACTAGTATTATTTGAGTGTGATTCCCTAGTCCCTTCCCATGATGGTATAGCATGGAATCACATACTCGACACGGGATTTTAATCCCCTCTACGGGTTTAGTTTCAGATAGATTTTGGTGCATCCCCTATAGGATCAGGGTGAGTTCCTCTATCATTCCAAGGTGGGGTTTGTGGTATTGGAATGATCACCATACACAGGGCATCGATCCACTATCTAGAAGATCAATCCAGTAGGGTTCATGGTATCTTCTAGTGACCCTGGGTGTGATCCCCTACCTGGATGATGATATCTTTAGAGATACAATGAGTACATATTTAGTGGGTCTCAATGATCACGACCTATTAGATGAGAATCACTAGAGATACCATAGAACATGGAGTGATTACTCCTGAAAAAATAATTTCTTAGAAGCCTAGAGAAGAATCATGTGGATGGAAGTATTGGTTGAGACGACTTGAGACTAGTTGTCTGTTATGAGTATATCTAGGTTTTTTTATCGTATTATTTTTAGGAGGTTACTACCCTTGATTTTTATGTTTGGTTATCTCGAGGTTTCCTACTGGGTATTGTTATACTCACCTCTACATGGTCTTTGCCTTTATGTGCTGTGTCTTATGTAGACGATCAACCTTTTGATGGTGTCTTGGGAGGACTAGGAGTAGGCAGAGCATAGTTTTGGGATATAAAAACTAAGTTGTATACTGTTGTTTCATTTAATATTATCCCCCTCCCTCTTTTCAAGTTTTCAGTTAGTATTTTATTTGGCCTCTTTATTGATTTTCAGTACTCTGATGTGGGAAAGATGTCATGCATGCATTTATATTATCAATTATTTTTACTTTCTTAGCATTGTATGGGATTGGAGATGAATGTGTGTGTGTACATTTACTTAGGATAATGTCCCCATGTTAATGATATGGATACTCATCTCTGGTCGCCAACCTCTATCCCATTGAAGGTTGGCTTGAGGAAGTCACGCTGAGCTTATCGCTGGCCAGACAGTCCCCGATGGATCGAGTCCTGATAGCAAGGGAGATTTGGGAAGGCATAATAATACTTTTAATTATTATTATTATCATCATCATTATTATTATTATTATTAAGGTGGTGGCATTGACCCACCACCCACTACATTAGCCATTTTTTGTGTTATCCTATCTCCATGAACGACAAGAACCTACCCCTTGACTTCTCCCATGATACTATGTTTTACTGGTCCGAGAATACCGACTTCCCCCTTTATTTTGTCTTTTACACTTATTTTCAAAAGGCCTATGTAGTTAGGATTACAAATTTGTGTGATTTAAAAAATTATTGGATTTATTAGCCTCCATTGGGGAACTATTCCAGTTGCCGAAAATCATCCAGAATAGTGGGTTTCACCAGAAAAAAATTTACTTATCCATCTTGATATTTATAATATATATATATATATATATTAATTCTCTTTATAAAACAGGATGACAATCTATCTTTCTATCATTGTATGGTCATATCTCGGCTATCCGATATCATATTTTATCATCTTTTGTGGTGTTGGGACCATCATGACGCCCTCTCTATGAATTTAATGCAAATATAATTTTTCTTGGCTTCAAATTTCACACAGTCACTCTGATATCAATTAAAGGTGATGGGATATGCAATGGAAGCTGGTGGGACATGGAATTAAAATTTTTCATCATCAATTAATGTAACTATGTCATCATTGGTGAAGTACAACCTAGTTAATGGCTAAGGATCCCACATGATGAATTTTAAGCATGAAAAATAAAAAAAAGAATATCTCATCCTGATATGAATCCACACTCAACATCTTCACATCGTCAGTGGTCATTTCTTGAAGTAACTAAAGTAAATTCCCTATAAATCATCCACATGCACTTCAAAAGTCCGCGAGAGCATTGATCATCAAATTCTAGGTGCTATCGCAAAGATCTGATGATGCTTTCGATGTCTCGAAGATCACCACTACACCAATCCATCAATCCATGAAGGTGGCCTTAGATAAAAGGATAAGATCATGAAATTCTCTCTCTATAATGTGGGATAAGAGAGAGAGTATCTAAACTAATGTGTGAGGAATAGTTCATGTCATGGGAGCCTCTCCTCACTTATATAGAGAGTTAATAAAATTACTCGGAAAGGTTCCCTGACCCATGAATATGCATTACTCACTATAAACAACATCTAATAACTGATTTAATGAGTTATAAATATCATTTATATTTTTATAACTTGTAATATAATAAATATATTACGTGATAAAAGTGATTCATTAACTTGACTAGTCATTTCTACAAATATTAAACAAACCTTAACTATTAAAATAATATTCATTCATATAATATTTTTAATGTATTTACTATAATACTTTAAATGAATTTTTAAAAAAATAAATAATAATTATTATAAACTTTAATAATATGAATTTATTTACTCCTTGGCGATCTTATATTCCTGGCCATATCCCGAACCCCGTGGTGGGGCCCACCATGTCCTAAACTCTTATTCATCATAATAGGGAATTTTTTTGTATATGATAAGTGTGTGACCTTCTAGGACCTTATCTTGATAATAGTGAATATTATTCATAGACTTGGAATGCATTCTAGAAACCCATCAATCCCCCAAAAGAGATAAGTCATAGCAACGTCAACTATCCTATAATCACACACCATGTAATATAATATCTTTGTCACGTGATATCTCATAAATATGGATACATACTTTGTGTCATCATTATTTATTACTTTATAATTCTTTGAACTTCCTATATGAACTTACCTTCTTCTAACATAGCCATGGATTTAATGAAGGTATTTTCATCCTGATCAACTAGGCCCGAGATATCACTTCCTTAACTCAGAAGCTAAAAATTCAATCTTGATCATTCAACCAATGTCATACCACCAAATACACACCCAAAAAAGCTACTTTATCATGAATTAAATGTCATTGTTTTTTCCTCACATCAAATCATGTGATCAAATAGTACACGTTGATAAAAATCTCAAGTCAGGAGACCAATACACAACTGTGTAAATATAAACAACCAGTGACACCTAAAACAAGCAATATTTCTATTGGAGGGTCATTCATCATGATCTCATCTACTCAAGACCACCAAATGAAAAATTCATGAGAAGAAGTTTTAATGCTTATGAGCCCCCAACACTTGATAGCCAGACATCATCTATGTCCATTCAGAATGATGTATCTAGACTACAAGACATTTATTTAAGATTAATGTCATAGTATCTCAAGATTCTTATTATATCCTATGAACTGCTATAACCTTTTGATATCAGAAAATTGATATCAGAAAGGTTTTTGACACCATAGACTGGAACTTTATCTTCAAAGTCTTAAAAAACTTTGGATTTCATGATTCTTTCATTGGAATACTTAAAACTATATTTCGCTCTGCTTTTATTTCTATCCTGATTAATGGAATACCTAGAGGTTTTTTTAAATGCTCTAAAGGAGTCAGGCAAGGTAACCCTCTTTCTGCCATCCTTTTTGTTATTGCTGAAGATTACTTAAGCAGACTTCTCAATAATCTGGTTTCTCAGGGTCAGCTTAAGCCTATACAAGTTTCCAGAAACCTTAATACCCCTACCCATATTTTATATGCTGATGATATCATCCTATTTCTTAAAGGGGATCAAAAGAACATTCATGTCCTCAAGCAAGCTCTTCATCACTATGAGGAAGTATCAGTAAAAGCGATTTCCTGGAATAAATCGTATATTTTTTTTGGAAAGAGATTTCCTGTCAGAAGAAAATCCAGCATTACTACCTACCTCGGAATTAAAGAAGGCCTCTTACCTTTCACTTACTTGGGAATCCCAATATTTTGGGGTCGTCCAAAAGCTATCTACTTTGCTAATATCGTGGATCAAATCATAAACCAACTCTCTACTTGGAAAGGGAAATCTATCTCCATGGCTGGAAGAATATGCCTGGTCAAATCGACCATTGTCTCTAAAATGGTCTACTCTCTTATGATTTATAAATGGCCTGCTGGCATCTTCATAAAAATTAATACTTATATTAAAAATTTCATATGGACGGGTAGTATTCTTGAAAGGAAACTTGTCACTATCCCTTGTAAATCATGTTGTAAACCTCTTGACAAAGGTGGCATTGGTATAAAAAATTTAAAGCTGTTCAATAATGCTCTTCAGGCTTGTCTTACTTGGAATATTATTAATTGTACTTCCAAAGCTTCCAAATTCCTGAAACATATATTCCACGCTAAACTTTTAAATGGGAATATTAATTACATCAACTCTTCGATCTGGCCTTCTATTAGGGATCCATATCACAAGATCATGGAAAATTCTCGATGGATGGTTAGTGCTGACTCTTCCATCAATTTTTGGTGTAACAAATGGTGTGGTAACCCCTTGATATCTTTGTTACCGTATAATATCATTCCAGAAGATACTAGTCATTATATAAAGGAAGTCTTACATTTTCATAGACATGTCCTCCCTGACAATATTGCGTAGATTATTGATAATCACCATTTTTCTTCTAATGATGACTTCCTTGTTTGGGAACCTGCTCCAAATGGCATCCTAGACTCTGAAAAATTCTATAAGAATAACTTTTCTGGAAATGAATCTAATTTTTAATGGGTGAGTCAATTTAACAAACCTTGGATCAAACCTTCTAGGCTCACCCTCATTTGGAGCATTTCTCATAATAGATTTCCTACTGAAGCCTGTTTGAAAACTTTTAGCATACAACTCTGCTCTAAATGTCACTTGTGTAATCAACACAGGGAGGATGCTGATCATCTCTTTTTTTCATGTGAGACGGCCTCTGCCTTATGGAATTATGTTCTTAATTTATTTAATTGCAGATGTCCCCTCTCTAACTCAATTTGTTTGTTTCTAAAAAAATACATTAGATATAAAGCCTCTCTACAGGTTAAAAATCTTTTTCTTGCGGCAGTGGCGGGACTCCTTCATGAGATTTGGTACGTTAGAAATGATCTTATTCATAATAAACACTCATTCAGTCTCAATTAATGCAAATCTCGGATTCTTATTACGATTCATGAAGCTGATTCAATTCAAAAAGACTGTTGCAACAACTCAGTTGGTGACTTTGAGATCCTTCAACATCTCCATGTACTTGGAATTTTCCCAAAGACCAAACGCCCCTTTGAAGTATTCTGGAAATCACTGATGCCGGGATGGATCGAAGCGAATGTTGATGGTGCCTCTAAAGGCAACCCAAGCCCTGCCAGCTATGGTGCCATCTTCAGAGACTCAGCTGGCCAGTGTCAGGGTTGCTTCTATGATGGTTGCGGTCATTCTTCATCTCTCGAGGCTGAAATGCTATGGGTCATTCATGTAGTCTATTTTGCACTTCAAAGAGGTTGGAGAAATCTCTGGATTGAAAGTGACTCTACTACTATCATTCATGCCATCTGGAATGGAATCATTCATCTCGCTTGGCCGCTCACCACACTTTGGATGAATTGTCTGAACTCACTCCATGTGATTGATTACATAGCTACCCATGCCTACCGTGAAGAGAATTCTGTTGTAGATGCTCTTTCTAACAAAGGAGTTCATCAGAGCATGACTTGGCTGGACATGCTGCCAGCTAACTTATTATACTTGTTTGATAGAGATTTTAAAAAAATCCCATCCTTCTGTCTTTTTTAATCCTTTTCTTATCAATAAATTGTGCTTTGGTCTTTGACCAAAGAATTACCTTAAAAAACCTTTTGATATGAAAAATAATCTATGGACACTACCATATAAATTGTGGATGCATAAATATCAATGCTATTATGGTATGAATATATCATGAATAATTTTTAGGTCCAAAAGGGGCCTAGATACCCTGAGATGTGGGGTGAATCAGGTTATGGATATTCTTTTCTAAATTCTTTCTGCCCCAATAGATCTTGACCTCTTTATTATAAGGGTCACTTTTTTTCACTTATGTGTTAATGAAGATCTTATTTTTTCCTTCTTTATCTGATGATTATGCTTTTAATATAATGTAGGAAAATAAGCACAAGGATGCAAGGTTTTTTACTTGGTTCACCCTGATTGGGATACATCTAAGAAACATACAAAGACAATGTGATGATTGTACCAAATTCACTAAGGATCACTAACAATAATGATGGTTCAGGATAGATCACTTCTATACCTAGGATCACTGCCTCTAAAAGGTTTAGGGTCTTCTCACTACATTCCCATGGGTAATTCCCTATGTATCTTTCTCTGGTGCACTACTGGTGGAAAGGATCACCTTCTTACTCTTCCTTCACTCACTGCTCTTGGAAGGGATTCACCAACAATTTATAAACTGTAGGTCACTTAATTATCTCTAATAAAAACATACTCAGTTGTATATGGATTCTCTATTAAAGTTCTACTTTCACCAAATTGATGAATACCACTTTACTGTAGATGTAATGGGTAATGCCTTCTGAACAAATTTCACAATTCTCACTACCTTCATGAAGCTCCTCTTTCGAGAAGCTCAAATATCCTTTCATGAAGCTCCTACCTTTCACAAAGATCAGTTATCCTTCACGAAGCACACCTCTTTCTCAAAGATCAACTAGCCTTTGGAAAGATCCCACCTTTCATGAATATTACTTATCCTTAGTTAATTTCCTTACATTCATGATGCTCATAGAATTTGGTTGGATTTTATAGCCTTCGAAAACTTCTTCCCATGTCACCTTCGCAAACCACCCTTCACGAACCATCTTTTTGATTCTGGAGCCTTAAGATTTTCATTAAGTCTCGCTACTTTTCTAAATGGGGTAGAGGCCTATTTATATGCATCCCCTTAATTCTAGGACCTTCCATGCCATTTCATCACCATTTCACAAAGATCCTTCATTTCCTTCACAATGATCTGTTTTTTGTGAAGCTATGTGGAAATTTACCATCTATTATGCTTATCCTAATCATGAAGATCAGCTTCACAACTTCATTCCACCATTCTTCTCCACTTGTGATGCTCTTCACCATCACCGTTCACGATGCTCGTTGTACTCACGAAGCTCACCATCAGAATCTTTTCGCCTTTTTTAAACCACCTTTTCATATCCCATTCTTTTTAAAATTCATTCCTTTGAAATATTTTCATAAGTCCTTCAAGGAAATCCAATTTTCATGATACTATCCAAACTCCAAATTTTATAACCCAAATATTTGGAAAACACTATAAAAGAGTGTCACCTTGTGTATGAAATTTTCTGTACCACTTCCATGGAATCCACTCCTCTATCTTGAATCTTTGTCAACATACCATGTCAAAAATATCTATAGATCTCCACAACATACCTTGGAAACCCTCTTTGTCAATAAACACAATCAACCCCAAAATACTACAATGTTACCTTGAGGGAATTTTTTTCCAACAATAACTAAATGTGTACATGATATGGTAATAAAAAAGATCTATTTAGTTGGGTCTAGGAAACCCACTATTACAACATGTTTGACTGCAAAATTACCTCTATAAAATAGAGGCGAGACTAACTGATGATGTTTTATATATTTGATGATCAAAGTGTAACACTAAATCCTAATATACAGTGTTTATAATTCCTTATACATTTAATAATAACATATTTTTCAGAGTTATTCTGTATACATAGGATAGAAGTTTGAACCACATAATCTTGTTTTTCCAGTTTAACTTTTCATGTTAATGATTTTTTACTTTGATTTGAAGTGTGTGATTGGGGTGAGACTTGGAATTGGTGATTAGGGTGAAACAAACTTCCTAATTCTAGTGTTATAAGCCATGAACGGAAGAACCCATAGTTGAAATTTTACAGCACTGAACAGCCAATGGAACTTATATTCAACCATTTGGTGATTGTATTAGTTTTTTAGGATTTTTTCCCAAAATGTGGTCTCATAGTCTATTCCAACAATTATTGATAAACATGGGGACTTACTCTTGCTCGATTGATTCATGAGTCTTGTATTTAAGTGGACTATATTTAATTTTAGGAATTTTCTATCTGGGAACTTTGGGAGACGTCCAAATTAATTGAAAGACCCTGATCATGAAATTCAGAGCTTGGGGTCAAGTGTATACCATTCAAGGAGTTTTCTAGGTAGAGAATGTAGTCTATCTCATCCTTACATGGTTTAACCATTCATCTCAATAGGTGGAAACCAATATTAAAAATTAGTAATAAAAGTTGAACTCAATGGGAACAAACTTATATGGAAGTAGCCAAATGGAAAGACACCCTTAATCAACCAATCCCAGCACCTTTTTCTAAAAATCCCATTCTAGAAACTATAAAAAATATCCAGTGAACTAAGGGGATTCCATCTTTGGTGAAAAAGTAACTATAAAATCAATTTGGTCTATGGGAAAGGTCCTATATCGATGATACCCTATTGATACCCACATTCTCAGAGGAAAAAAATTGAATGCTAGGTTCATGAACTATATCAATTGGGAACCAAACAAACTATCATGGGTGCTTATTCCAGTTCAGTCTTATTAGTCGAAAAAGATGGTTTGTGGTGGATGTGAATGGACTAAAAGGCCCTCAACAAGGTAAAAATCCATGATATGTTTCCTATTCCAGTCATCAAAGAGTTATTGGATGAATTTTATGGGTTGGCTTATTTATCTAAACTATCCCTTAAGTCAGGATACCATATAATACAAATGTAGGATAAAGACATGAACATGATATCTTTCCTTATGTTCAATAGACACTATGAAAACTCAGTGATTCCATTTATCCACACCAATGATTCTTTAAATTTATAAGCTACTATGAATTATTTTCTTTGGTCCTAACTCCATAATTTTGTTCATATATATTTTTATTATATTTTGGTTTACAGTCGAGTGGAAATCCCATTTTCTGCACTTGGAAGTTGTCTTATAGATTTTGCAGGATCGTCATTTATTTTCTAATAAAAAATAATGTGATTTTTCTCAATGTGATATTTCCTATTAGGGTCACATTATCTCACTTACAGGGGTTTCTATAGACCCAAATAAAATTTAAATGGTTTTGGACTGGCGTAATGTTGCCTCTGTCAAGAGTGTTTGTGGGATTATGGGCTTCACTGTGTACTACATGAAGTTCATCTGGGGTTATGGAAAAATTGATCAAACCATTAAAATATTTACTCAAAATTAATGTTTCCATTGAATTTGAGAAGTGCGTAAATCCTTTGAAAACTTACAACGTGGTTTTAAAACTACCCTAATTCTCACTATTCCTGACTTATGAAAAATGTTTGAAGTCAAGTGCAATATATCCACCTGTGGTGTGGGTGTAGTGATCATGTAGGACCATAGAATCATTTATTAATTTAAAAAATATTTTTTCAAGCGGAATCTATCTAATTATACTTATGAGAAGGATATCATGATGTCCGTTCTAGTTATACAACTCTGGTGACCCTATCTGTTGGGAAGTCCTTTTTGGTGTTTTCTTACCAGTGGAGTCTTGAATTATTATTACAAAAAAGAATCAATACTACATATCATAATTTTTGGATTGAAAAACTATTGGGGTATCACTTTAAAGTCAAATATATGCCCCAAGAGGCAACACAATTGTTGATTCTCTCTCTCTCAGAAAAAGGAGGCCATATCTGAACTCCACCTATGTCAGTCTTGCCTGATGTGGCTAGAGGGAACTAACCTAATGGATAGTGTCCACGAAGATCCTTAACTTATAAAAATTATAAAAAAATGAAGTTAGGTAGTAAATATTCCAAAGGATTCACTTATTCACATGGAACACTCATTTTAAGGGATTTTTAGTGATACCAGCTACTTCACATTGGATTCCAACACTACTAGAATAATTTCATGCACCCACTAAAGGAGAGAATTGGTGTTACTATAGAACATAAAAGAAGTTGGATGATAATTTTTATTAGGTGGACATGCGACAACAAGTTTTGAACTATGTTCAGCAATGAAAAACATGTCAACAATATAAGTATTCTACTTTATAACCAGCATGGCTGTTGCATCCCATAGAAATTATTGATATAGTGTAGGGGGATATTTCAATTGGTTTTATTATGGGGCTGCCAAATGTTGGGTGAAAACCCATGTCCCACATCAGATTCTATAAATAATGGTGACTAACATATAAGTTCGGATAAGTAATTCCTATTATCACCCAATGAGTTTTGGATGGAACCCCAAAAAGACTTATGTGTTGGTCCTAGAAGACTTAGGGATGGAGGAAATGGATCCTAACAAGTGTTATTAGATCCATGGTGAAACTCAGGTGGGATGTAGGTTGAGGTATTCACCAAAACATATTGTTAATGATAATATTTGATCATTTGAAACATGTGTATCCATGGTTTCTTGTGTCAAAATTCTTCCTAATAGTAGTGATCAGGCAGTAAGTCCAGATGATGAGAAAATGACGGTGCAAGATGGTTGGATCTAGAAGATTATCATTTAGGGGGGTGGGGATTGTGTGGTATTTGGTTTGAGGGGATGATATTTGGGTGAAAACCAAGCTCCACATCAGATTCCACAAATAATGGTGGCTAAAATATAATATTGGATGTTAAATTCCTCCTATCACCTAATGAGTTTTAGGATGGAACCCTAAAAAGGAATATTTTTTTGGTATGAAAGGATTAGAGTTGAAGGAATTGGATCCCAACAACCAAATATAAGGGTTTTGACATGATCCTTGTGGTATTAGACATACTCTATAAATATTCCCACTTTTTTTCCTTGAAACATCCCTTTACAACAATGGAATTAGTTGAAATTTTTACAAGGGAGGTCGTCTGGCTACATGGAATCCCTAAATCAATTTTTAGTGATTGTGATCCACTGTTTTTTCTTAATTTCTAGGAATTTATTCCATTTTCAAGGCACAAAGCTTAATATGAGTTCCACTTACCCTCTTAAAATGTATGGAAAAAAGAAATTAATCAAATGTTACTTAGAAATCTATGTTAGATGCTTTGTTTGTAAGAATCCAAAAGGGTGGTCATTTTGACTACCTTGAGCAGAACTCAGCAGTAACACTACTTGATATGTAACCATTAATTCAACTCCTTTTTAAGTGGTGTATGGGAAGAAACATCCATGATTTTTTACTTTCCTACCCAGTGAGTTGTGGGTGGAGGCAATAACATAGGAATTATGAGAATACGATGAGGCCCTCAAGAAAATAAAATATCAAATGTAACATGCTCATAATTACATTAAGAGGCATGAGAATAAATATCACAACTCAAAGGTCACATTTTCCATGTTCAGAATTACATGATGTAATGTGTGAATAAATGGCACCATGATCTTTCTTTTCAATTAGGTGATCATTATTATTTGAAACTTTTCCCTACTATTAACAATCAATGGCTCACCATATTAACTAGAAATTGTCTCCAAGGTTTTATGATCCCTTTACCGTGTTTTAAAGGGTTGGTCATATAACATATAAGTTGGATTTATCTCATGAAGAACACATTCATCCATTTTTTTCAGGTGTCATATCTTAATAAAACTTTTGGCACATAGGTTTTATAGTCCAGTCTACCGAACGATTTGGACATGGACACTAAATTAGTGATTGAACTTGAGAAAGTGCTTTCCAAATGCACAATTTTTCATGATAGTTAAATAGTTACCTAATGGATGACCAAATGGAAGGGGAACCCAGTAGAGGAAGCAACTTGGGAGGATGACTACCTTCTTCGTAATTAATTCTCATCATTCAGTCTTGAGGACAAGACTGATCTTTCGAACATGGGTAGTGATAGGCTGAGAGATACCTAGGGTACTTGGAAAGTATATTCTAGGATGTGTAAAATGGTCACAAAACCATATCCAAAAACCTAAGGTGGTCCCCACAATAATTTTTTAGGACATTATTTTGGGTGACTTCTTAAAAAGGAGGAGGGATATGGCTAGAAGGGAACTCTTCTAGCCTGGGGTTGGGAGTGAGTGAAAGAATAATTTCTTCCCAAAGGGTCTCCTATGATATCATGTTTTCACTTATACACAATCATATATAACTCAAGGGAGAATCACATATAGTAAAGAGACTAATTAAAATAATGAAAATTGGAATGTAGTTATTAGAATATGGTTATAGAAAATTATAAGAAATATATCATGAAAAATGAAGAGAAATAGTCCCACCATGTTGTAGGAATTGTATTCAAGAACAAACTGGTAGTAAAGAGTATGGTCTTTCCCTAGAAGGGGGTTATTTTTTAAAAAGGTAATGTATAGGTTTTATAGATATAGAATGAATACGAATTTTGGTCACCACATTTGTATATGGAATCATTCCCCTAAAAATATTATTGCAATGGTCAAAGTAAGAATATTTCCCCTATCAGTCGCCTTATAGGTGCTAACCATGTGTTCCGATATGACACAATCTAGTGTTGGTTTAGGTGGAAGTGATCTTTATATTGTTGAGTTGAGGTGGTCTGGCCTTGAAATGGGTTCTACTTGTAGAGGGATAGTTATGGAATTTTGATATGGGATACAGATGAAAGTTTTGGAATGATGGGCCTAGGTAGGTGCTTTGGGTTTTGGTGGGGAAAGAGTGTGGGAGGTGGACTGGTTAGGCTAGATGAGGGGATATTGATATGGAATGTGGTTTCTTGGTGGAAGAGATGGTTGTGTATTTGGTTTGGTGAAGGGGGTGATTTGGTCAAAATTAGATGGGCATGATATGGATGTGTGGTTGGAATAGTTCGGTAAAGACTGGTTTTGAAAATTTTAAGAATGGATGGTGTAGAGGTGGCTGGGTGGAAAGAGGATTTTATGGTGGAAAATTGGGAGAATGGCTGGTGCAGTGGCCAAGGGCCATCTTCTTTAGATTTTCATCAAGTACTAGGGGAGAAAACACTCCAGGATGTAGTGTGAATACCTTCCTAAAGGCATCCTACAGATGATATCCTAGGTCGTAGTAGCTGAATATCTTAGGATCATCACTCCATAAGGAAGCCTCTCTCACTTGATAGGGATGCATCCTCCAGTGATGCTCAGAACCCATAATTACAGTGGATTTGGCCCTAAAATTTATCATCCACTATATTGAATCGGGCCTCCAGTGTAGTTGAATTAGAAAACATGTCTTCGCTCGATGATACCAAATTTCTAGAGGACAACATGTCATTTAAAATTGGATTTAATGACAAAATAACACAAAATTAGGTCATGTAAAAATTTTAAGTCCAAATTCAACAAAAAGATCAACCAACCCTGGCATCAAATGGAGATTATTAAATCAGAACCCTATTTTTAATCCTTGTAATGAATTGTTCATATCATTCTAATATGTGGGATAAATACTCTCCATGCCTATGGTTGGATATATTATACAATAGTGGAAAACGTTTTCAAGGATAAGAATTAGTAGGATTTGGCCATTTGAGGACCCATAAATGCAAGATTATTAGAGTATTAAAGAAATAAGGAAATTTCATATTTATAAAATAATTTTTAATTAATCATGTTAGGTCACTTACTATAAGCTAAAATGACCAAGAAATTTTTATGGTGGACAGTAAAAATTTCGTAGAAAATATTTTAGAAAAACATTTTTAGAGATAATGAATACTCACAATTCATTAACCGTAGAGAATGTGGAAAATATTTTTGAATGAAATATTCCCACCTCTTTGGACAATGAATATTTTTCAAATCATGTATTTTCAAGGGTTTGGTATTCCAAAAATCTAAGGGGAGAATATAGAACAACCACAAATTGATTAAAGTACTAGAGGAAACTCTCAAAATATAGTTATTAACTTGAAAGTGTGTTTACCAATACTTCATAACCTCATTTTCTATTTATATAATTTCTTGTACTATAAGTGATGTTTTAATTCCTTTTAATCATTAATCAAAGTTATATTATGAACTCATTCTCTCAATATCATTCTTTATATATAACCCTATGTTTTAAATTTATTTGAAATTTTGTTGGAATCCTTTTTATTAATCCTTTTTAGGTTCTATTTCATGTGGTTTTTATTTGTATTATACTCCTGTGTTTGAGTTGTATAGAGAACGAATCCTTAAACACACTTTATTTCATAATTTTTTGCATTTATTTCCAACAAGTACAAACTAAATATCTAAAGGTATTATGTTTTTTGGAAAATTAGACACCAAAATACATTATATTAAATGTAAAGAATAATCATCTTTATTTAAAACTCAACATAGTACTCCTAACTCTCATATATCTTCTAAAACTTCATAAGATACCCTATGTAAAATATATAAGAACAAGGGTAATCTAGAAAACCCGATAATAGAATAAACATGGAAATAAAGAATAAAATGAGAGTAAATAAGATTAACATGATATCACAAAGATAATGATCATAATCATTGACACATGATATAATGAATTGAAATCATAAGATAATGGAAGCATGGAATATGTGGAAATAACATAAAACATGACATCATAAATATAAGTCAAGAATCACACCCAAAACCATTATCATATCATGGTGGATTTCTTTCACTCCCCATTCCAATAAACATAGTGTAAAAGTCCCATGGTGGATTGGGTTCAATCCCCATTCCCATAAACATAGTGGACAAAGTCCCAAGGTGGATTAGGATTAGTTTTATATTCCCATACATAAAATCTCATGATATATAAAGATTTACCCAATACATTGAAGGGATATATAATTCCATAAACACCCATCACATAATTAAAATCTTAACATGTACATCCATACATGTGCCACAGAGTGAAAGAAACCATACATAAAGCATAATCATGATAAAACCCATGAGAAGGAAGTGGGTTTCATAATTCTAATTCAAGGATTAACTAAAGGATAAATCATAAAGATTTTCAAGAGAATAAGAAATTATATAATCTGAAATTTCATAATCAAAAAAGGGATATTGTTCAACATGGAGTTCCATTATTAAAAAATTATTGAGAAATATCTAGAGAAGAAGAGTAAAAATGAACCACTTGGGTGAAGATTTTACAAAATCAATAAAGGAACTTTTTAAAGAAAAAAGAGATTATTGTTCTCCATAAAACAATAATTTAACTAAGAGGGTTATCCATAAAATAATTATGGATTTTTAAAGCTGTTTGTGGTTTGAAAACATTTTATGGGGGTGATTCTTCACATGAGACAAAAAATAGGGAAGTTCCCTTAATCCAGATTTACTTTAAAGTAGGGATTTCAAAGGGAACTAAAAAAATGCATAACCCCAGAAATAAAAATAATATTAAACTAGTTATATATGTAAGATACATATATACAAAAATAAAATATGTTCATGAGAAGAATATTTTGTAAAAGGGATAAAAAGAAAGAGAATGTGTAACTGACAAGTAATGAAGGTGGTATGGAAGATCCCTTACCACATGTCAAAATGCACTCTACACTAGAACTTAAATACCTGTATAATTAAATTAAGTTTATTAAATATATACCTAACAACCTTATTCATCTATATTTAATTTTCTAAGGTATAGTTATTATCTTTTGTTATTTATTTTTAATATATTTTCCGCTTACATTGGTTACTCAGGGTTGTTCAGTTTATTTCTTTGTAACAATTTTAGTTTGTTGACCATATTAAAAGGTGTTGTAGAATAAATTCATTATCTATATAATTATTAAGATTTATTTCTTTTATTATTCCATTCTAACAATACTTATATAGTTTCAAAGGTTTTCCCAAAATAGACCCAAATTAAAAAGGTGTCTTGATAAGTTCATTTAAGGTGGTTAAAGTTACTACAACCGTTTATTATTGATAAAACATATAGAATGCTCAATATTATAATTTTAGAATATCAATAGTTCCAAAAATATCATTTTAGATACTAAATAAAATTTTAAATTCATCCATGTTAGGTGGTCATGAAAAATAAAAAATGTCATTCATGGATGAAATGGTCTACACACACACACATGAAAGCATTTTTGTTTTTCTAAATAATTTTGGAGAAAGGTATAAAATGGATATTACATTAGTATAATGAAACTTAATCATAGTAAAAATTATGAAATTAATGTATTTATGGTACTTGAGGGGTGTAGAGTAAGAAAATAACATAGAAGAGTTGGGTTGATAATATTACCTTTCCCTTGGAAGTTTTCCCTTGGTTAACTCCTTAAGATTAATTAACTTGGTCTTTTGGTGAGACCAAGGATTCAAGGGTGTGGGGAGGGTGTTGATGAAATAATTTGGTAGAGTTTTTTTTGAGATAATTCTTTTTAATGGGTGGAGAAATGGGGAGGAGGTCTCCTTTTATAAGCCAAGAGAGTAAGGTTTTTGTAAAATCCCTTTACATTTCAATAGAATCACTCCATTATTTAAGGAAAAAGGCTCAAAAAATTGAAAATAATGGTGTGGTGGAAAGAGATAAAGTAAAAAATACCTCCAATATAAAAATATCATACATGATTTTCACATGTTTTATCCTTTTTCACTATGTTAAACCACTTTTACCCAAATTTACCCTTATCACGATAACTCCACTTTCACCCTAGATAACCAATTTTAATAAACATAATTAAAATTGAAATTATTTAATAATTTTAACATTATGATTTAAAATATGGAAATGGATTTATAAAATAATTTTTCTAAGATTTAGGGAAACTAATTTTAGTATTAGCACACATAACGCGTAAAAACTGTTTTTTTAAAGTTCATTTAAGATTAAAATTCAAGTGAGGGATAATATTATCATTGTTTTTTATTTTAAAGAAATAAATGAGTTTATTATAAAATAAATAAATTATATATTTATTTCAAAGAAATCAAAAACCTAGTTTTTACAAAATAATGTTTTTTAAATAAAAAACCAATTTTTTATTAGAATTAAATTATTAATTTTTTTTATAAGATTAAACATATGTTTTATTGGTTTTAAAAAATATATTTAACATGCATAAACTTATACCTTAAATACATATTAGATCAATTAAAAGGTTTTATAAAATTATAATTCACACTTATATACTTATAAATTAATAAAAGTCACCGTTTTGGAAAAACTATATTTTTAACAAAAATATGTTATTTTAGAAAAATACCAAAAATTAATCCTACACTCTTTTTCACATTATGAATTAAATAATATTTTAATTTTATTACATTCAACTTATATAGTGAAAAAAATATGTTTTAGATATAAGTTCTTAAAACACAATGAGTACATTTTTAAAAAATACATTTTAATACATGAAGTATACCTATAAATATATTATATTCCAAATTATTGATAAGGTGATGTTAGTTATTATAATATAAATTACCTTATATAAAATACACATATATTCATTAGGAAAATTTCTATAGATAATTTTGGATTCATTACAATTTGTGTTAGTTTAGGTCACTTCTTACCCCATTCATTCACTTTTATTTTATTCTTTGTTAGAGAATCCATATACAATTTACTCAAAAATACATATAAATATGTAGATATCACTTATGAGATTATTTTAGTTTGTTTATGTTATATTAATCAAGATAAAAGTACTTTCTTTATTAATAAATTAACATTGTGTCCTTCCAATGGGTTTGTCAAGGGTTTTTACACATTCAATGAATTTTTAGGGTTTCATGGATTATTGAAACATAAAACATAATGGTTCATGTAATATTAAACCATTAATAAATTATATATATATATATATGTATGTGTGTGTGTGTTGATGGATTCTCAAGTAGATTCCCGAGTTATTGCTGAAAAGTTATAAAATTTGATCCTACTCATTTAGTCAGTGAATGTTAATTGAATAAAACCTTTTCATATACTCAATGATATGGATCTATTATTCCTAAATCCATTAAACACATGATGATTAATTATAAAATAATATAATTAATAAATCTTCTTAAAAAAATCATTAAATATATGTTCTATAATCACTCAAACCCATCATTCCTAAGATAAAATGAAACTAATGTTTCACATGTCTTGTACCATCATTGAAGATTAGACTCAGGTGCCATTATGCACATTATAATAGTGAATCAATAATTTAATGATCGATAGGTTTAATTCATCAAAAAATACAAAACTAAAACATTTTATATTAACTATAATTAGATATTACCAATATACGACTCCACCTACTCCTATCTTGATTAATGGGCACCTGAATAAACATCCCTTAACACCACCCTCAACACGATCCTATGAATATAAAAATAAATAGATAATAATGTGATATGAAAACAATTATACTTAGTAATTTTCTCATATAAACCCTCTTCTATCAAGTTATAAGGCATAGTAAAGGGTTATTTAATGACATATATGTCGGAAGTTCACATAAGATCCCATGCATGCAATACATGGTGAATATTTTCATGTGATGCATTAAGCTTCCACCTTCAATCCTAAAAAAATTTACATCATTTATGATCCATGATATGGATCATACTAGTTAGTAGACACACATTCATTGAATTTGTTCTATTAATGAACATCAATAAGATGAAGTTCTCGGGTTCCATGTGATAACACCTGATCTATTATGGTATAGCTAAAGATCTTCATTTCATGAAAAAAATAAAGTAATTCTATATAAGAGGATGATATCCTATCATGCTATGTGTAAGATACTTATGAGCCTTTTCTGTACCTCACTTCTTCTCAAAAGGTTGTTCATCATTCTCAATGAAGGAAATAACACCCCTTTAACTTTCAAATATCCTCTTGATATGATCAAGGATCCATCATTTGGTGTATTCCTTTGGAGGATGAGTGATTTTTTCATTTCTCCTCATGATCTTATTTAAGAATTTTTTAAAGAGAAGAAGATGGCTAGTGTTACTACTGATTTCCAAGAACTCTTTTTAATGATATTTTATGTATTTGAATTATTAAAGATAGTTCTCATGTTTTTGGGTTATTTTACACTAAAAAGGATCATTATATGATATTATGAAACGTATTAGTGGTCTTAGGGGAGGTTTCTTAAAGATTTAATCATGGTTAAATAGCTGATTTTTTGAGTAAATTTTAACTGAAAAATAAAGAAAAACGTTTTTGTAAAATAGATACATGTTACAGGCCTTTACATGAATTATGTAAAGGTAAATACAATTTACCCTTACATGAGGATGATTTGTGAAGATTTTACTGTCACGACCCGTCCTCGGGGCTCGTGCCGTGACTACCCCAAGCCCGCCTTCCATAGGCCAGGGGCTGGCGACTAGCACCAAGGCGTAAATCCCGGAAAAAAGGAAGGCATTGCCTTTGTAAAGTAAATAACAAACACCACAGAATAAGCAGGCAGAAGTAAACACTAAGTGAAAACTGGTACAACAGTAAGTGCGGAAAAGTAAAGGGGGCCGGAAATACAAGCCCAACTGTAAAGTAAAGTACAACTAGAAAGGGAAAATAGCAACTGAAAAGTAAAGCCGCAACGTCGAGCTGTCCACTGGAAATCCCACCTGAAGGGTGGGTACAGAAAGCCTCCACTGCTCCTCGGGTCCAGCCGACCGCTCCGAGTACGTCCCGCCCAGTGGTCCACCTCCAGGTACCGTCCTGCTCCACAAGCCTCAACCACGATCAGTGATGTTCGTCGTCTGAAACCAACACAACGTAGTGCGAGCATAACCCGTGTAGGGGTGAGTATAAGCTACTCAGTAGGGACCCCGAGACCCCCGAAGGTCTCCCAGAATCCACAAAGGATAAACCACAAAGGAAGATACAATCCCGAAGTAACATCCGACACTGCTTAGGTATATGCCCATATATATACCTAAGTCATCAATTCTCACTCGGCTCCAACATCCGAGCTCAAGTAAAACCCAGTCCACACAGGAAAGAAAAACGTAAATCCACACAGGATAGCACAACACAATCCACAAAGTAAAGCAAAACAGGATTCAACTCACACAGGTATACTTGTTCATATGATGATAAAAATGACCAGGTATTGCCACTGATTCATCTAAGGCGTCGGACCCACAAAGGATCGATAGGTACTAACCCCCACAATGACCCACAAAGGATCTGACCCACAAAGGATCGATAGGTAACTAACCCCTGCAATGACCCGCAAAGGATCTGACCCACAAAGGATTGATAGGTAACTAACCCCCGCAATGACCCACACAGGATCAGACCCACAGAGGATCGATAGGTAACTAACCCCCGCAAAGACCCACACAGGATCGGACCCACACAGGATCTGTAGGCGCTGGCCCACACAGGACTGCTGAGCGCTGACCCACACAAGATCGGACCCACACAGGATCAGTAGCACTGACCCACAAAGGATCGCTGAGTGCTGTAGTCGTCGTCGTTGAATCCACTGAGGATCTCTGCACAGTCGTCGTCGTCACAGTAGCAGTCGCAGCCAGCTCTAGGGTTCCCGCACACAGCAAGCTCGTTCGGGAGGGTCTGCTCCACGATCCAAGAGGCTGATACATCAACTGACACATAGTTCGGAGTTGATGTATCCAAAAGTTCCGTATCATCAATAGGAACTTGACGTCGCAGACTGCGCGTCAATCGGACGCCCGGTCTGAGAGTTATTGGCTTTTTCGTTCCAGGGGCCCGATTGGTTTTTAAGGCAAAACCAACCCAACCGTACTCCACCTTCATCCAAACCTTGGGCGGAGTAATCCAAAAGATCCGTCTCACTTAGAGGAATTCAACAAAGTCGACGGCACGTCAATCGGACATCCGAAGCTCAAGGTATGAGTGTTTCCGCTCCGAGGGCTCGGTTGGTTTCGTGTACGAACCAAACCGGCCGAACCCAAAGTATTCCGAAACCTTGAGTGTGATATATCGAAATGACCGTCTCAATCCAAGGATCGCATCTCCGCTGACGGCGCGTCGTTCGGTGGCCTGTAGCTCAAGTTATGAGCAAAAAATCGAAAAAAGTCCGGAAACAGGGGGTCTGGGCCCGGACTGACCCGGCCCAACCCCCCCTGGGTCGGCCCGAACCGGGTCGGACCCGGTTGGGCGTGACCCGGCCCAGCCAGGGTGGCCCGGCCCAGCCTGGGCATGACCCGGCCGGCGGGTCGGCTCGGCTCGGCTCGGCCGAGCGGCCGAGCAAGGGGGAGCCGCAGGGCGTGCTGCCCCCACGGGAAGAGGAGCCGCGGCCCCACGTGGGGCCGTGCTTGGTCAGCGGACGCGGCTCTGCCGCGTACCGCGTCTCGCCGGACCCGCGCGGTTGCGGTTCTGGTCGGCCGCTGCCACCGCGGCGACTCCATCCGGCGGCGCGCCGGGGCGCCGCCGCGCCGGTGACCCGCGCCGCCAGTGGATTCCGCGGGCCACCGGAGTTGCTCCGGTGGTCCGATTCCATTTCCGTCTACGCCGTAGCTCCTCCCGGGTCCCATTCTTCACTGCCAGGAACTCAAATTGCCATTGCGGCCCCGTTTGTCATCGTCCGCCGTTTCGCGCACCAAGAAAAAAAAGTGCGGTGGGTTTGGACTTGTTCGTTAGTCCGCACCCACCGCGTTATTGGTTTTAAAAAAAAAATACACAACAAAAGTTTAAAAAACATCGCGAGTATAAATCACAAAGATTTTTAAGAATCAAACCCCTAACTCGTCGAAGTCGTCGAACGTGCGTTCTTCGCGGAATTGATCGTCGCGGAAGAAGAGGATCGTCGCGTCGCGGAAGGGCGTCGCGTCGTCGCGGTATACAGCGTCGCGTCAATGATCTCTGAGGGGTAAAGAAAACACGTGGATTTAATTTACATGAATTAAATCCATTTTAAGTATAAAATCCACAGAGGAATTTAAAATATTCGTAAACTCCTACCTCAAACGGATGCTCAATAATTTTTCATGGAAGAAGGAATGTCGCAGAAGAACGTCGCAGGAGGAGAATCGTTGGCGTCGCGGAACACGGCATCGCGTCGTCGATCTCCGAGGGTTTGGCGTTCTTCGTCACCTTTCGTCGAAGGCCGACGTTCTTCACGTTCTTCACCTTCTTCGCGTTCTTCGCGAAGGAGGATGAAGGACTTAAGGTTTCTGTCAAATCCTCTCAACGAACAACACTCAAGAAGAAAAGTGTTGGTCTTATTTTATTACATGACAACAAACGAAAATTCTAAGTTAAGTAACGAACCATTAATTTGATGAATTAATGGTACGACTTAACTGCCCAGTTAATAGGGGCGTTTAGAATTTAAGAAAACGCTTCGGTTGACCCTATTTAAAAAGGGGTTTTTGCGGGTGCGTTACTTAGGGGAAAAGAAACGGTGGGGCTCATGCGGGCCCCACGTCACAAATATCCTATCAAGAGGGTAGGATATTTTGGGTTCCACCCTATCCGCTTCAACCCATCTTAAGCAGCTTAAAGTGGCTTTAAGCGGCTTTAAGTGAAATAAAATAAAGTTTGTTGCACCACTTTAATTTATTTCTTAACTTAACCCCCAAAATTAAAAACCACACCCGAGAAAACGCAACTCCAGAAGAGGCGTTTCTAATCAAATACCGGCGCTGCGATTCCATCGGTGCCCTCCGAATTTGATTCTGAGAACCGGTTCAAAAGTTAGAAAAATACGCTCGTTCGTTCACTGAACGTACCCGAGCAAAACTTCAGAAAATGATTCCGGGCACACCGGGCCTCGGAATCAGGTGCCGTCATAAACTGCGTTCTTGTAAAATTCCAAAGAAAAATTAAGAAAAAAAATTTACTTGAAATTTACGGGTCTTTACATCACTCCCACCTCAGGGATTTACGCCCCCATAAAGATACATAAAAACTAGGGAAACAAATGTGGGTACTGAGCACGCATCTGAGCCTCCCACTCCCAAGTGCTCTCCTGGAGGTTCCCGTGCTGCCATCTGATGCGCACAAGAGGAATCGACCGTCCACGTAGGACTCGCTCCTGTCGATCCTCAATCTCCACCGGGACCTCCGCAAAATTCGCCCCATCATCAACATCTAGCTCTCCATGGTCAATTATGTGCATCGTGCCGTGCACGTATCTCCTTAGCTGAGATACGTGGAAGACGTCGTGCACTCGGTGCAACTGAGGTGGTAGAGCCAGGCGATAAGCCACCTCGCCAACCCTGCTGAGGACCTGGAAAGGTCCGATGAAGCATGGATACAACCTGCCGCCATGGCCAAATCTCCGTAAACCACGTTGAGGTGAGACACGCAAGAAGACGTGGTCGCCATCCTCAAACTCTAGTGGCCTCCGCCTCCAGTCAGCATAAGACTTCTTCCAGCTCTGAGCTGTCCTCATCCGCTCCTGGATGACTTGGACCTTCTCTGTCGTGGTCCGGACCATCTCTGGTCCCACAAGTGCTGACTCCCCAGGGTCTGTCCAGCACAAAGGAGATCTGCAAGGTCTGCCATACAACGCCTCGTATGGTGCCATCCCGATGGTGGAGTGGTAGCTGTTGTTGTACGCGAACTCAACCAAGGGTAGTTGGTCCTCCCAGCTATGACCAAAGTCGAGGACACATGCGTGGAGCATGTCCTCGAGAGTCTGAATGGTCCTCTCCGTCTGACCATCCGTCTGAGGGTGAAAGGTGGTGCTCAGACGTAGCTGCGTCCCGAACGCCTCCTGCAACCCCTTCCAAAGACGGGAAGTAAAGCGAGCATCTCGATCAGAGACGATAGATGATGGAACACTGTGAAGCTGTACAATCTCCTGAACGTAGAGACGCCCCAAGCTCTCCACTGAGCCCTGCTCTCTGATGGGTAAGAAGTGAGCCGACTTGGTGAGTCGGTTGACAATCACCCAGATTGAGTCATGACCTCTGGAAGTGCGTGGAAGTCCAGGCACGAAGTCCATAGATATCCCGTCCCACTTCCACTCCGGGACCTCCAAGGGCTGTACCAAGCCTGCTGGTACCTGATGCTCTGCCTTCACCTGCTGGCAGGTGAGGCATCGTGAAACGAACTCTACCACAACCTTCTTCATGCCCGGCCACCAGTGCTGTCGTCTGAGGTCCTGGTACATCTTCGCCACTCCAGGATGTACCGCCAAAAGAGAAGTGTGAGACTCTCTCATCACCTCCTCTCGTAAAGTGACTGGTAATAAGGTACGTCCTCTGAAAAGGATGTCGTTCTCTGCTCCAAAGGAGAATCCATCAGGTGCATGTCCTGAGGATATCTGTGCACGCCGCATCTCACAGTCAGCGTCCCCACGCTGTGCCTCTCTGACCCACTGTAGTTGTGGAGGAGAGACTGTGAGTGACTGAAGGAAGGTTGTTCCATCTCTATCCACAAAGGATATCTGCAAAGCGGCTAGCTGCTCTGTCGCCTCCTCAAGTAGCTGAATTCCCGTCCTCCTGCTGAGAGCATTGGCTACTATGTTTCCCTTCCCGGGAGTATAGACTATCTCAAAGTCATAGTCCTAGAGGAACTCGAGCCATCGCCGCTATCTCAGGTTCAGGTCCTTCTGCGAGAAGATGTACCTGAGACTCTGGTGGGAAGAAAAGACTGTAAAGCGCTTGCCCATCAGATAGTGTCTCCATGTCTTCAGAGCGAAGACCACTGCTGCTAACTCCAGGTCATGGGTAGCGTAGTTCTGCTCATGCGGCCTCAACTGACGTGATCCATAGGCGATCAATGCCCACTCCTGCATCAGGACACATCTGAGCCCGGTCCCTGATGCATCACAGTAGACTACGTACCCTACTCCCTCCTCAGGCAACCTCAAGATAGGTGCGCTGGTCAATCTCTGTCTTAGCTCCTGGAAGCTCTGCTGACATCTGTCTGACCACACAAAGGGTTTCCCCTTCTTCGTCAAGGCTGAGAGTGGTGTCGCAACTCTTGAGAAGTCCGACACAAATCTCCGATAGTATCCAGCTAGTCCCAAGAAACTCCGCACCTCCGTCACGCTCCTAGGTGGCTCCCAAGCTAGTATTGCCTCGATCTTCGTGGGATCCACTGGAACTCCCGCCTCAGAGATGACGTGTCCCAAGAAGTGGACCTCACGTATTCAGAACTGACACTTTGAGAGCTTTTCATAAAGCTAGTGCTCTCGGAGTGTGTTTAGTACAACCCGCAAGTGGTAGGCGTGCTCCTCCTCAGTCGTCGAGTATATCAAAATATCATCGACGAAGACTACGAAAAATCGATCGAGGTATGGCTGGATGATCTTGTTCATGAGGCCCATGAACACTGCTGGAGCATTGGTTATGCCGAATGACATAACCAAGAACTCATAGTGGCCATACCGACATATGAAGGCCGTCTTCTGCACGTCCTCATCCCGAACTCTGAGCTAATGATAGCCTGACCTGAGGTCTATCTTCGAGAACCACCGTCCTCCCTTGAGCTGATCGAAGAGGTCATCAATCCTCGGTAGCGGATACTTGTTCCTCACTGTCACCTGGTTCAGGTGACGATAGTCGACACAAAGTCGCAAGCTCCCATCCGCCTTCTTGGAGAACAATATCAGGGAAGCCCAGGGTGAAACACTAGGTCAGATAAATCCCTTTCACTGCAAGTCCTACAACTGTACCCGTAGCTCTCGAAGCTCAGCGGGGGCCATACGATACGCTGGAGTCGATATCGGGGCTGTCCCGGGGTACAGGTCAATATGAAAGTCTACCTCTCTGCGAGGAGGTAGTCCTGGAACGTCGTCGGGAAAGACGTCCACGTACTGATCCACCACTGCAGGAAAACTTGGACTCCACACGTCAACTGCTCCTAGGATGAGGCTAGCCAACTGATGAGTGATGGGAGGTCCTCTCCTCTGCGGAAGTCCATCCTGTGTTGCGAAGGCTCCCTTCTCGCCGATGAAGGTGAACCTGCTCCCGTCAGTGCGTACACATCGCACCTTGTGCCTAATATAGTCAATCTATGCATGGACTGTAGATAACCAATCCATGCCCAAGATGACGTCGTAAGGCCTCAACGCCGCTACAAGAAGATCCTAGCCGATGCTCTTGCCTCCTAGAGTAAGCTCACACTGCTGGCACCAGTGCGTAATCGTCGAGTCTGCTCCCGTAGGAGTCTCTAGCCGTAAGGATCGAGCCAACGACTCTGTCGGAATCTCCGTGCTCCGAAAAAGGGCAGCGGCTATGAAAGAGTGACTCGCTCCTGTGTCTATAAGAACTCTAGCAAGGGTAGAATAGACATAGATCGTACCTCGAATCATCTCGGGTGCGCCGTGGTCATAGGCCTCTGCTGCCTGGAGCTGTGCCTGTCTCTGCCCGCCAGCTCCCTGTGGTCGGGGTGGACCTCCTGGTGGTGGTGGTGGTAGAGCCTCAAAGCATCGCCCACCACCTACTGCTCGGACAGCTCTTCTGCCTCGTCCGTCTCCTCCCTGAGGACCGCCATGACCGAGTAGCGCAAGAGATCGGTAAATCTCGCCGAGTACTGGGCGACCGTCAAGCTGCCCTGCCACAGCTGAAGAAGCTCCTGGATGCGTACCGCACGGAGGGTGGCCGGGATGAACTCTGAACGGAAGAGGCCCTCAAATTTTGTCCAGAGGAGAGATGAATCATCGTGCACCTGGAGCATCAAGCTCCACCATCGGCCCGCTTCTTCCTGCAGTAGGCTCACTGCGAGGATCACCATGAGGTCTGCTGGTGTCCTCACTAGTCTGAAAACTCGCACCAATGCCTCCAGCCAGTCCTCGGCTGCCTGGGGGTCCATCTCCCCGCGGAACCTGGGCGGTCGCTGGCGCTGGAACTCATGCAGTGCACTGAGGCGACGTGTATCGTCAGTAGCTGGGACTGGAAGCATCGGTGGCTCGGTGGGTAGAGGTACCGCCGGTGCCTCTGCTGTCAAAGGGCCCTTCACCGAGGCCTCATCGCTCGACGGGCTGTCGTCACGTACAACTCCCGGAACCCTAGCTGGCTGCCGTCGTGGGGCCATCCAGAAAAGAAACAGGTGCACCACGGTCAGAATAGTATACCTGGTGAGCTGACATAAAGTAATCACAAAGAAAACTTGTAACACACATGCAATCAATGTTTTCACACATTAAGTCAGAAATCAGAAGTCAGGGTCCTGGTGTACGGATACGTCAACCGCCACACCAACATTGGACTCCCTGGACAGATAACCACGCCCAATACGCTAAACACTATTGCTTCACATAGAAAAGATCAGAGTCCGCGGTAGAACCAAAACTCCTCTGATACCAATTTGTCACGACCCGTCCTCAGGGCTCGTGCCGTGACTACCCCAAGCCCGCCTTCCATAGGCCAGGGGCTGGCGACTAGCACCAAGGCGTAAATCCCAGAAAAAAGGAAGGCATTGACTTTGTAAAGTAAACAACAAACACCACAGAGTAAGCAGGCAGAAGTAAACACTAAGTGAAAACTGGTACAACAGTAAGTGCAGAAAAGTAAAGGGGGCCTGAAATACAAGCCCAACTGTAAATTAAAGTACAACTGGAAAGGGAAAACAACAACTGAAAAGTAAAGCCGCAACGTCGAGCTGTCCACGGGAAATCCCACCTGAAGGGTGGGTACAGAAATCCTCCACTGCTCCTCGGGTCCAGCCGACCGCTCCGAGTACGTCCCGCCCAGTGGTCCACCTCCAGGTACTGTCCTGCTCTGCAAGCCTCAACCACGATCAGCGCTGTCCGTCGTCTGCAACCAACACAACGTAGTGCGGGCATAGCCTGTGCAGGGGTGAGTATAAGCTACTCAGTAGGGACCTCGAGACCCCCGAAGGTCTCCCAGAATCCGCAAAGGATAAACCACAAAGGAAGATACAATCACGAAGTAAAATCTGACACTGCTTAGGTATATGCCCATACATATACCTAAGTCATCAATTCTCACTTGGATCCAACATCCGAGCTCAAGTACAACCCAGTCCACACAAGAAAGCAAAACGTAAATCCACACAGGATAGCACAACACAATCCACAAAGGAAATAAAAATAGGATTCAGCTCACACAGGTATACTTCTTCATATGACGATAAAAATGACCAGGTATTGCCACTGATTCATCTAATCCGTCGGACCCACAAAGGATCGATAGGTACTAACCCCCGCAATGACCCACAAAGGATCTGACCCACAAAGGACTGATAGGTAACTAACCCCCGCAATGACCCACAAAGGATCTGACCCACAAAGGATCGATAGGTATCTAACCCCCGCAATGACCCACACAGGATCGGACCCACACAGGATCGATAGGTAACTAACCCCCGCAAAGACCCACACAGGATCGGACCCAGACAGGATCTGTAGGCGCTGGCCCACACAGGACTGCTGAGCGCTGACCCACACAGGATCAGACCCACACAGGATCGGTAGCACTGACCCACAAAGGATCGATGAGTGCTGTAGTCATCATCGTCGAATCCACTGAGGATCTCTGCACAGTCATCGTCGTCACAGTAGCAGTCACAGCTAGCTCTAGGGTTCCCGCACACAGCAAGCTCGTTCGGGAGGGTCCGCTCCACGATCCGAGAGGCTGATACATCAACTGACACATAGTCCAGAGTTGATGTATCCAAAAGTTCCGTATCGTCAACAGGAACTCGACGTCGCAGACGGCGCGTCAATCGGACGCCCGGTCTGAGAGTTATTGGCTTTTTCGTTCCAGGGGCCCGGTTGGTTTTTAAGGCAAAACCAACCCGACCGTACTCCACCTGCGTCCAAACCTCGGGCGGAGTAAGCCAAAAGATCCGTCTCACTTAGATGAATTCAACAAAGTCAACGACACATCAATCGGACGTCCGAAGCTCAAGGTATGAGCGTTTCCGCTCCGAGGGCCCGGTTGGTTTCGTGTACGAACCAAACGGGCCGAAACCAAAGTATTCCGAAACCTTGAGTGTGATATACCGAAACAACCATCTCGATCCAAGGATCGCATCTCCACTGACGACACTTCGTTCGGAGGCCCGTAGCTCAAGTTATGAGCAAAAGACCAAAATGGTCCGGAAACGGGGGGTCTGGGCCTGGACTGACCTGGACCAACCCCCCCTGGGTCAGCCCGAACTGGGTCGACCCGACCCGGGTCCGGGTCGGATCCAGTTGGGCGCGACCTGGCCCGGCCAGGGCGGCCCTGCCCGGCCTGGGCGCGACCCGGCCGGCGGGTCGGCTCGGCTCGGCTCGGCCGAGCAAGGGGGAGCCGCGGGGCGTGCTGCCCCCACGGGAAGAAGATCCGCGGCCCCGCGTGGGGCCGCGCTTGGTCAGTGGACGCGGCTCTGCCACGTCCCATGTCTCGCCAGACCCGCGCGGTCGCGGGTCAGGTCGGCCGCCGCCGCGCCGGCATCCCGCGCCGCCGGTGGATTCCGCGGGCCACCGGAGTTGCTCTGGTGGTCCGATTCCATTTCCGTCTACACCGTAGCTCCTCCCGGGTCCCATTCTTCACTGCCAGGCCCTCAAATCGCCATTGCGGCCCCGTTTGTCATTGTCTGCCGTTTCACGCACCAAGAACGAAAAAGTGCGGTGGGTTTGGACTTGTTCGTTAGTCCGCACCCACCGCGTTAGCGGTTTTAAAAAAATACACAACAAAAGTTTAACAAACGTCGCGGGTATAAATCACAAAGATTTTTAAGAATCAAACCCCTACCTCATCGAAGTCGTGGAACGTGCGTTCTTCGCGGAATTGATTGTCATGGAAGAAGAGGATCGTCGCGTCGCGGAAGGGCGTCACATCGTCGCGGTATACGGCATCGCGTCGACGATCTCCGAGGGGTAAAGAAAACACAGGGATTTAATTTACACGAATTAAATCCATGTCAAGTATAAAATCCACAAAGGAATTTAAAATATTCGTAAACTCCTACCTCAAACGGATGCTCGAAGATTTGTCACAGAAGAAGGAATTTCGCAGAAGAACGTCGCAGGAGGAGAATCGTTGGCGTCGCGGAACACGGCGTCGCGTCGTTGATCTCCGAGGGTTCGGCATTCTTCGTCGCCTTTCGTCGAAGGCCGGCGTTCTTCGCGTTCTTCGCGTTCTTCGCATTCTTCGCGTTCTTCGCGAAGGAGGATGAAGGACTTAAGGTTTCTGTCAAATCCTCTCAACGAACAACACTCAAGAAGAAAAGTGTTGGTCTTATTTTATTACATTCCAACAAACGAAAATTCTATGTTAAGTAACGAACCATTAATTTAATGAATTAATGGTACGACTTAACTGTCCAATTAATAGGGGCGTTTAGAATTTAAGAAAATGCGTCGGTTGACCCTATTTAAAAAGGGTTTTTGCGGGTGCGTTACTTAGGGGAAAAGAAATGGTGGGGCTCGTGCGGGCCCCACCTCACAAATATCCTACCAAGAGGGTAGGATATTTTGGGTTCCACCCTATCCGCTTCAACCCAGCTTAAGCAGCTTAAAGTGGATTTAAGCGGCTTTAAGTGAAATAAAATAAAGTTTGTCGCACCACTTTATTTTATTTCTTAACTTAACCCCAAAAATTAAAAACCACACACGAGCAAACGCAACTCCGGAAGAGGCGTTTCTAAGAAAATACTGGCACTGCGATTCCATCGGTGCCCTCAGAATTCGATTCCGAGAACCGGTTCAAAAGTTAGAAAAACCCACTCGTTCGTTCACTGAACGTACCCGAGCCAAACTTCGGAAAATGATTCCAGGCACACCGGGCCTCGGAATCAGGTGCCGTCAGAAACTGCGTTCTTGTAAAATCCCAAAGAAAAATTAAGAAAAAAAATTTCCTTGAAATTTACGGGTCTTTACATTTACCCTTAATAAAAGAGAATTCATAAAGGTCATCAACTTTTACCCTTATAAAATTAGAACATATAAAGGTTATCAGGGTGTCACCCTTATATAGATTGTTTACGTAAAGATAACCAAGGGATAAACTTTACATATAAAATTTCTATATTAAGGTAACATGGAATTTAACTTTATGTGTAAATATTACTAGAAGACTTACCATTACGAGAAGGGTTCACTTAAGGGTATTCTGTTACTTTCCCAACTCATATAAAGGTAATTTAGAGATTACATACATGGATGGTGTAACACCCCAAAGCACCTTGAGAGGGGAGGGATGAATCAGGGTGTCAAATTTTTCTTTCAAAGTGATGGATCTTGTTCCCATGTTGTTAAGAACTTGTTAAACCTATCTTTTGGAGTAGTGTAGTAATAAAACATTCATATACAAAGAGAGACTACACAAGAATTTTACTTGGTTCACCACTAAGGGCTAGTCCAAGGAGTATACCCTGATAGTGTGTTGGTGGTACCTAAATCCACTAATATTCACTAGTTGTGGAGTACAAGAGTTTATACATAGTCACTCTATGTCAGGAACACTACCTTTACAATGTTTTAGGGATAGCACACTGTGTCCCTCAGAACACTTCTATCAACTCCCCCTAGCTCACTACCTTTGGAGAATTCTTACTTAGTTTATCGACTTGAAGGTATCTTCAATAGATTTTCATTGAAGTATTTTTCTATGTCTAGTACGAGACACTACTTTCATTGAAGTACTAAATTGATGCACTTGAAATCAATAATCAAACAAACCGGATGTTCAAATCTTAGTAGAAGTATACACTGACACTTGCATGCAGCACCTACCCTTGCACGCAAGATTTTGGATTTGTCGTGCAAGATGAATTTTATGAAACAATTATTTTTCACACACCCCTTATCTTTTTTTCACCCACACCACAAGGTTCACTTGGTCTTTTTAGAGTAAAGGAACACTTTGTGTGCAATTTTATCTCTGTACTTATCTTCCACGCACAAGTCTTTCGTGCAGTAGAGGAAACTGATATTTGTTGAAAAGTTCTAACTCGTGAGTGGGGAAAGACACCTATTTATAGGACTTAGATACCCTATGTGTAAGTTCCTAATGTGTCATGGAATATTCTCTCCATGAATGAAAAATTCCTTTGGACAACTCATTTGGTGCATAAGTCTTTCCATGCAACCTTGTATTTCATGCACATTCTTCAATATTTCGTGCACTTTTTTACTTTTCCATATTTTGATGCAATGATCCATAAACATGCCTTGTGCACAAGATTCCAAACCATCTTTAATCTTGTGTGCAACTCCCTTTTCCAAATTCACTTTTCTCCATTCTCCAATTTTTGGACCCAAAATTTTGGTAAACACTGGAAATGATGCCCCCTTCAATATTGTTGCCTACTTGAACTATAAGATCCATTTACTTGCAAACCACCTAATATTCCATATAAGGATTGACAAAAACAAATGAAAACCTTGATCAATCCAGTGTGGATTGAAAAAAAACATAAACCAAAATCTATTTTCAGTAATGAATATCCTTGGTTCCACCAATCTACCCCTTTGGGTTTATTGGAAATCTCCAGATAAATTCAATAGAGCACCAACCACAGTCAAAATATGATATGCAAGAATCAACTCAGCCAAAAATCTAATTCTACGTGAGTAATTATTGGTGTAGAAAATAAGAGGGGAAGCATGAATTGGGTTCTCATGTTTTGGAAAGCTCAAATGTTTCCTCATAACACCATTTTTTTCTCCATTAACATTTTCTCCCTTAATTTTCCCCTTTTATAACTCATCATTATCCCCCATTGTAGCATTTTTGAATTTATCTATTATCCATAATTCCTAAAACTAGAAAAAATTCATTTTCCTCCTTTGTACCATAGAGTAACATTGAATTTATCCATTCTCCCCCATTCTCAATAAACACAAAGAACCTAATTTTGACTTGTAGTACTGAAAGAATACTCCACCTAGATCGTATCTCCCCCATAAACCTACACTACTTAAAAAAAAGATTAAAAAAGTTAATACAACTAGGGAGAGGGGAATGTTGTGACCATTTCATGCACTATTAGGTTTTTGAACATAGAGGTTCAACCGATCATTCTCGAAATCATGTGCTTACAATGGATTTGTTAGTATGTCATCCACTTGATCATCAGTTCCAACATGATTTATTTTAACCACACCTTGTTCAATATTTTCCTTGATGAAGTGATATCTAATTTCAATATGTTTCATTTGAGAATGCTAAATAGGATTCTTTATAAGATCAATTGAAATATTTTTATCACAGTGAATCACCATTAGCTATTTCACTTCATCACCAATATCGGTCAATTTTTTCTTCATCCATAGTAGTTGTGTGCAAGGCTTGGTAGCCAAGATATTTTCTGATTTAGCAGTACCAAGAGATGTACTTTATTGTTTCTTACTCACCTATCCCACACATTTTATTACAATAAATAATGTTCCACCACTTGTGGACTTTCTTGAATGTACCTCATAATTATTTTCACTGCTTCCATATGTTATTCTTTCGGATTACTTTGAAAGAGAGATGCTAAGTATGTTGCAAAGACAATATCTGGTTATGTCACTGTCAAGTAAAGTAATCTCCCAATGATTCTCCTATACATTTTTGTATTTATATATGTCTCATGCTCATAATTTCCAAATTTAGTTCCAAACATAATCAGAGTTGACATTGGTTTGGAGTCATGCATATTGAATTTCTTCAGTAACTCTCTTGTATACTTTTACTAAAAGATACATGTTCAGTATTTCCTATGAATAATTTAAATCCCCAAGAAGTACATGAGTTCAAAATCCTAGACATTACAAATTTATATTTCATGTGATTTGTAAATTCATTTACTGATCTCTTTATACTCCTATTTTTTAATTGAAGCTTCTTCAGGTATGAATCTAGTCAAGAATACCATACTCGTGGAGCTGCTTCCAACAAAAGAGGTTTCTTTAATCTATATACTTTTTCTTAATTATTTCCAATAATAAATATATTTGGTTTTTAAATGTATAAATTTTATTTAAGAACACAATTTATGAATTATGTTTTGACATCCATCAGATAGACTTTGTATTTTCTTTGAATTTCTATTACAAGGAAAATTCTGATCAATTCCAGTCTCACTACTAGAGAAATTGTCTCTTCAACAACAATGCATTTAATATTTGAATATCCTTTACAACTTCTTCAAAATAGTATGGTATAATTTTAATCATCCCTCATTTTTCATCACTATGTGGGAGCTGTCTAATCCCCTATAATATTGGTTTAATCATTTTCTTCTCTTATCTTTATCTTGTGAGGATCAAATGAAGTTTTTACACCATTGTTTCTTCTTATGATTCTTATTCAAAATCATACCCTTTGTGTCCACCCATATTATTTTACAATACTTACACTATTTTAGAATCTAAATCTGTCTCTTGATCATTGAACCTCCCCCCTTTTTTTTCAATGACACGATCTTCAATAAATTTCCAAAATAATCATGTTAGATAAAAATTAAAATAATGATTCTGGTATCTCCTTCATCATTATTTATTTTCTCCCCCTCATGGGAAATACTTCTTAGCATCTTCATAGTGGTTAATATCATCAAGAATGGATCTCAAGAAGTTTCATTATCGAGAAAAAACTAGAATGGTTCTTCATCTTATGACTGTCCACATTGGAAAACTTTCACATCATCACCAAGGATAATCTTCTAGAACCCTTGTTCTCTAGGATTCCATAAATAAGATCAATCAATTATGGTGACTTCTTTATCATAATTTTCTAGAATGTAACATCTTTATCTTAATCAAAAAATGATTCTCCATCATACCTACATTTCCATATAGAATTGAGGAATCATTCAAATATGTAGAATTTTTCAACTTGGTTATCAAGAATTGACATCCCTATCTGCTTCTCAGTTTTCACCCCTAAGAACTTGTTTCACCTTCATTTCCGTAAATTTTAAGTACAAATAAAATAAAAAAATATTAAGGGAAAAAGGTGGTTCCTTCTTGCTTCATCAATATGTACTGCATAGTTTAGATGATCATCTAAACCATGTCGCCCCATTTGATCCAGTCTCCATGCTTTCACATATGAACATATGTTATGATTTATGTTTATGTGGAATTGATATCTTCACATTATCTTCTACTTTTCATGGAGAATTTTTCTTCTTAACAACCATCATGGATGATACATTCTTACTCCTCTTAATTAATGCTTCTTGCTCTGGTATTAAGGTTAAACATCATTTTTCAATGTGACCATATTTCATGCATCTCTCACACATAAATTATTTATGATGAGATTTAAATTTTTTTAGAAAACACTCATAACCTTTTCCATCATCATGTGAGGCCTTTTCTTTTCCTTTTTCACCAGACTTAGACTGTTTATTTTCAAGTTTCCTCATTCTTTCCAAATATTATGGTCAAATAACCCACATGTCATTAGGAACTATTACAACAAGTTTGGATATTCCACATGGGTTCATCTAAGTGTCATCCCTCTTAGTATCTATTTTGGATTAACTACGCTTTAACTTCATGGATTTAAAATACAAGGTCTTCTCAACTTCCTTACTTGAGATCTTCTTGGGAGAATTTCTGTTCATAATATTCTTCTGATTTCTTCCTAAGGTAGCTTCATCATACTTTTCCAGAATTTGTGGTATTCTTTTATTATAAAAATGAATGCATGTAGAGATAAGCATGTACCAAATTTGTGACCACTTCCATTTCATTCCTCATATATGTTATCAAGAATTCCAAATTTGTTTTTAGTAAACACATTATTCTGTACCTGTGGATGTTTCTTCTTTATATTGGGCTTGTTCCCCCATGAGATAGGATTCCTTTGTATTTTAACATTTTAAGGATTTTAACAACAATTTAATGCACAATACCCAAATCTTTTATATAACCAACATTGACCAATGAATCTTGATCTCCTTATATCTTTTGTATAAGGTTTTTGAATCTTCTTCATGATTTGTTGAGATCTCTGTGGGAAATAGGCTTATATTCTCTTCTTTATATTCACTATAGTCATGGTGGTAGGTTTGTTATCTCCTTTATTCATCCATAATTATCCATTATTTGTCTTACAACCTGCACTCTTCATGATAATAGGTTTAGAGACATTAAAACAAGTTGGTTTGGATGGTACTTGTTTCTTATCAGTGGATTGAGATAGATCATCAAAAGATATCATGATATTATTATCACATGTTGGACGTATTTCATCTTTAGAATCCTCTATTGAGCATTGAGTATAAGCAGTAACTATTTACTTATTTTGTGAAGTCTCAATATATGTATTCCTAAGATTGACCAACTGTGATTTCAAATCTAGACAATTCATATTAAGAATGATTTTCTGATCTTTAATTATAATCATCTTTTATTCACTATCCTTATTTATTTTAAGAACTTCTTATTTATGTAGCATCACTTTGTTCTGAATCAAAGAGTTAAGTTCCTTGATATTCTTGTATATTCCATCAAATTGTAGACCCTTGAAATCAGTTGTATTTTTCAATTTATCTTCCATCACATGGATCTTTTCTTTAAGAGACTTTTGACTCCCTCTTTCTCTTCAACTTCTTTGAGGTATTTCATATATCTTATTTCATGTTCCCTATTTGTTTCTTTAAAGGATTTAACCTGTCTATAGAGTTTTAAACATTCAATAACTTCTCATTCTAAGACCTTTTCCATAGAATCAGCTTCTCCTTCCAACTGGTTGATCTCTACCTGCATATATTGAAAGATTCTACAAATAATGACGACTATTTCTTCATGAATATCATGAATATAGTTTTGTAATCTTTAAATCTAATCTGATTGTGTAGATTGATCAAAATTCCAACTCATTCTAGGATATTTATCTTGAGGAAAAATTTCAAAGGTGCTAACACATACATCCTGATCACTTGAATTATTTTATTTACACAGGGTAGAGAGATTTTCCTTATCATTAGTGGAAGCTCTGGCCACCTTCTCTTTACTTTCCAAGCCTAGAATATATTTATTATCAGAGAGGCATGAAGATACAGATGATACCTCTTCTTTAGATAGTATGGACTTCTTCATCTGTCTCTTCTCTTTATTTTTCTTGTTCATCATGGTCTTGGTGGATATAGACTTCAGCTCTGAATCTTCATCAAAACTGCACTTCATTGTTGACTCAAGAAAGAAACTTGAATCTTCAAATGAGAACAAATTTACTATACATAATCCAAAATAGGTTAAACTTTTCTATGATACCACCTGTAGGACCCCATAACACCCTAAGAGGGGAGGGGTGAATCAAGGTGTCAACTTTTTCTTGAAAAGTGACGAATCTAGTTCCCATGTTGGTAGGAACTTGTTAAACCTATATGATGGATTAGTGTAGTAATAAAGCATTCATATGCAAAGTGAGACAACACAATAATTTTACTTGGTTCACTACTAAGGGCTAGTCTAAGGATTATACACTGACAGTGTGCCGGTCATACCTAATTCCACTAATATTTAATAGTTGTGGAGTATAAGAGTTTTGACACAGTCACTTTATTTCAAGCACACTATCTTTACAATGTTTTAGGGATAACACACTGCATCCCTCAGAACACTTCCATCGACTCCCCCACAACACACTACCTTTGGAGAATTATTACCCAGTTTATCAACTTGAAGGCCTCTTAAATAGATTTTCATTGAAGTATTTGTTCCTATCCACCACGAGACACTGCTTTCATTGAAGTCCTAAATTGATTCACTTTTAAGCACTGATCAAACAAACTGGATGTTCAAATCTTAGTAGAAGCACACACTAACACTTGCGCGCAACACCTTCCCTTGCACACAAGATTTGGTATTTGTCATGCAATATGGATTTTTCACAACCCTTATTTTTTGTGCACCCCTTATCTTTCACACATCCACACCATAAGGTTCACTTGGTCTTTTTAAACTAAATGAACACTTTGCATGCAAGTTTCTCTCTCTACTTCTATTACACACGCAAGTCTTTTGCGTGTCAGAGGAACCCGATCTTCATTGAAAAGTTACAACTCTTGAGTGGGGGTAGCTGCCTATTTATAAGCCTTGGAGACCCTATAGGTAAGTCCCAGTCGCATCGCACAAGATTCTATCTGTGTGAAAAAAACCCCTTGTGGAATCGCATTTGGTGCGTAAGGATCTTTCGTGCAACCTCATCTTTCACGCACTTTTTGCCTTTGCCATATTTTTATGCAATGATCCCTAAACATGGATTGTGTGCAATATTCCAAACCAACTTCAATCTTATAGGCAACTACCCTTTCAAAATTCTATTTTCTCCATTCTCTAATTTTTGGATCCAAAAAATTGGAAAATACTCAGAAACGAAGCCACCTTCAATACTGTTGCCTGCTTGAACTGTAAGATCCCTTTCCTTGCAAACTCCCTGATCTTCCATACAAGGATTGAAAACAACAAATTCAAACCTTGATTAACTCAGTGTTGATTGAAAAAAAAAACACAAACTGAACTCCAATTTCAGTAATGAACAACCTTGGTTCCAATAGATGTGGTACGCATAAAGGTACTATCCATACACAAGGGGTTTTGTGTAAAGGTACTACCTATACGTGAGGCATCACATAAGGGTTATTTCCTCATAACACTTATGAAAATTTTCACTGTGTAACGATCTTAACCATTTACGCCTCCATAGAGCATTTTCATGAAGGTAAAATATAGTTATCCATATATAGAGTGTCTGCGTAAGGGTAACGGGAGGATAACCCTATGCAGAATAGAGATTCTACATAGGGGTTAACAGAAAAAAGATTAAAAATTATTTTTAAATATTAAATGATATTTTTGGTTTGTAAAATGTCTATAAATCATAATAAAAGGTATTTTGGGATATTTTAATTTATAAGGAATTTATAGATAAATAAATAAATTATATATTTTTTATAATTAATTAAATAAATGTTTATGAAACATTTTTTCGCAAATATTAAAGGTTAATATTTTAAAATACAATTTTTAAAAAATATATGGCATGCCTTATGATCTAGTAACAAAAGATTTATTTGAAAATTATGATAGGATATTTATAAAGTGTTTATAGATTATAAAATATATGATATTTAGATTTTATAAAAGTTTTATATAATAGAAATTAAATTATAAAATGTTTATGAATAATAAAATATCATATAAATATCATATAATACTAAATATGAAAGAGTTTATATTGAAATAAATATAAAATTTTTATATTCTGCTAATTTATAAAAAATTTATAATTAGAACTTATTTATGAACAGCTCATATATGTATCATGTTTTGGAAAATAAATAAATCATTTATTTATTTCTTAAATTTATTTGATATTAATGTTTAGTAAAAAATTTACGAAATAAGGATTTTGTATCTACCCATTTAGATGATAAACTACTTCTAGGATAGTGCCTCATATGTCATTCTAGGTTTGATATCATAAAATTTAATTTTCATCTACCTTGACTTCAGTTTGTAATTATAGTTATGAGATTGAAAATAGTTGTTAGGCATTGTTTGTGAATATTAGGTGTTAGGGTTTTCATGAATTCAATTTTCTCTTGAGTAATGTATCCATGGGTGAGATACTTGGAGTCAAACCACATATATTCTTATAGGCTATTCATTGTCCAGTAAAGTTAATGGGGTTCTCTATCAGTCGCTCCAAGCTTACTAATGCAAAGTTTTTAAATCTCGTATAACTCTATGACTTTCCATGAAGTGTTAATATACCTTATTAATCCAAATAATTTGGATATGTATGAATATAATTGGATTTGTTTTCGATGAGTAACACAATATTGAGGGTTGTGTAAAAAGATAAACATTAATATAGCATGAACACATTAATTTTGTAGTTAGAATATGGATATTTAAAACAAAATCATTAGAATCATGCATACAAAAATGAAATAAAACATGAAGTCATAGAAATTAAATATGATGTAATATTTATGAATTTAATATGCATATGATTCATATTAAATTGGTTAAACCTTAAAGGAAAACTTCACAAATACTAATTGCAAGATTTCTTCCAAAAAACACCTTTTAAGACATCGATCATCCAAACCAATAGTTTTATTCCAAAGAGGGGTTCCCCTGATTATCTTGTGTAAGAAAAGAAAGTAATGAGTAACTCAGGATTATCCAATGGACAGTTTCTCACCAAATTAGGTTACCCTTATATTGTCTTGTGTTAGCTTGTTTTTAGAATTTTCTTTGGGTTACACTTAGATAGGAAACCCCAAGGGTTGGGCTACCAGAGGAATAGAGTTGAGTGAATCTATATGATGGATTTGGATAAAGAGTTGTCAAATAAACTATCTAAGAATTAGAACTGTTGTGATTATGATTAATCCTTACCTAAATAACTAAAGTAATGAGTTTCATGCCAAACTGGGGTCATTTCTTAATCAAATATGGATCTTGGATCAATAAATTGATATGAAGTCTGGGTCATTATTTTTAGTGGGATCACTTTCATTTAAACACCTTAATGAAAAGATATAATACATGATACTCACCTACTGAAATGTCTGTTTCATATTATGGCATACTTCACACTAATCATACTGAGATCATTAATAGGTATGACATATAAAATGGTTAAATATTGTTATCTAGGATTGAGAAGCGTTCTCAAAGAGAAACATTCAATGAACCCAAATGTGAATGTTATAGAAATAAATTTCTCTAAATTTGAATCTTGGATATTATATATTGGGTGTGTGTCACACATTTGTGCTGAAAGAAAGACTCAGAGAAAGGAGGTAATTGGTGAAGGGCGATGCAAATCTTCATGTTAGTAATGGAGCAAGATTTTCTGCATTAGAAACCAACACCTGTGATCTAATATTACAAATAGAATTTATCTAATAATTTAAAAACAATTATAATGTTTCTACCATAAATAGGGATTTTTTTTATCTTGTTTGGATAAGATGGTATTTTGATTCATTGTTAAGAACAATAGTTATTCTATATAAAAGAATGAAATGTTTTATGGCATTGAGAATAAAATTAATGATTTATATAATATTGATATGGATAATCCTATTTATAATATTCATAATAATATGGTTAGAGTTGATTCCAATCCCACATACCTTTGAAATTATCACCTTGGATATATAAACAATAAGATCATTCAAAGAATTTATAAAGATGAATGGACTCATTCAATTCTGAATTGATTGATAATTTCAAATGTTATTTATTAAGAAAAAATAAAAAACCACCTTTTGAAAGAAAAGGTGAGGGGTATAGTGAACCATTGGATATTATATATAGTTATGTATGTAGACCAATGAGTATGTAATAAAATAGTGGTTATAGGTACTTCATTAATTTTAATGATTAATTTAATCAGTATGGGTATATGTTTTTTATGAAACAAAAGTATAAATTTTTTAAAAGTACCACGATTTTAAGAATGAAGTACATAATAAACCTGGAAAAATTATTAAATACCTATGATCAAATCTAGGTGGTGAATACTTGATCTAGGAATTGATAGCTCATCTGATAGATTGTGGAATTTTCCCAAAACTCACTCATCCCTTGCGCTTGGAGACTCTGATTGGAGGTGACTCGGTGACCACAAACCTTTATCGACGGTGTGACCTGAATCTTAGTGCTAAGATACTTTTATGGGATCTATTTGTAATAGTGATAAGACCTTATTATTTCATATTACTTATGGATTTTCTATCCATATTTCATTCTTATATAGACTGCTTCAGGTAGAGGATGAGGTGTGTACATGATGATGGGACAAGTTTTTCCTTCATGAGTGAAAAGGAATCCTGGATAGAGTAAGATGGGATCATATGAGGGAGAGTGCAACCGATTAATCACTAGTTTTCTATCATGAATCTTTAAGCAATGGATGCTATGGGCTACTAGTTTCTTACGGTGGTGGTAGAGTATGATGACATCTTTCTTGAGGACGTTCCAAACATACACCCGACCGATAGATATACTTCTACATTGAATTACACCCCAAGAAAACCTCTATATCTAAACCAGCATATCGTATGGATCCTATAGATATTTGAGATCAGAGGGTTTAGTTAGAGGATTTACAAAGGAAGAGTTTTGTGAGACCCAATGTTTTCCACTAGGTAGCCTCGTTGTTGTTCACCAAGAAGGCGGATGAGGGATGGAGGTTTTGTGTAGATTATCAGTGCATGAACCAGGTGACTATGAAAAATAAGTATCCACTACTGATGATTTATGATCACTTTTATTAGTTTAAAGGGTAGTGGTGGTTCTCAGATATTGACCTTAGATCGGCTATCACCATAAACACGTATGGGATGAGGATGTACTGAAGATGACATTCTGATGTATCTACAATCACTATGAGTACTTGGTGATGCCTTTAAGCATGAAGAATTCCCTAAAAGTGTTCATGGGACCCATGAATCATATATCTAGCCTTTTTTAGTCCAGTTTGGGGTAGTCTTCATCGAAGATATCATACTGTAATCGACATCCAAGGAGGATCATGTGAGACACTTGTGGATAGTCTTGGACATACTCAGAGAACACTAGCTTTATGGGAAGATCATGAAATGTAATTTATATACTTATGAGGTCCAAATTCTCAAACATGTAATCTTGGATGATAGTATAGCAGTGGACCTATAGAAGGTTAAGGTAGTGTTGGCTTGAGAGCCACCCAATAGTGTGATGAGGGTGCATAGCTTCCCTGGGTTGGTAGACTACTATAAGAGATTTGTACCCAATTTCCCTATGATATCGCCACCTTTTAATATGTTAACCTAGAAAGGGAAGTCATTAATTTAGATGAAGAGGTTTTAACAGGATTTTTAGAAGCTACAGAAGAGGTTGATGAGCACCCCCATTTTTAGACTTTCAGAGGAGGGTGTCGAGTTTGTAGTGTTTTACAATATATCAGGGACCTGACTTGGTTGTGTTCTGATGAAAAGGTAGGAAATAATTTCCTATGGGTCTCAAAATTTGATACTGTATGATAATAACTAAATGAAACATGATCTTGAATATCTAATGTTATTCTTCACCCAGAAGATGTGGTGACAATATCTTATGGGTGAGCAATTTATCATAACTCCGACTATAAGAGACTCAAGTATATCTTCTCTCAGAAGGACCTCAACATGAGATAGAGATGATGGATGGAGTTCCACCATGATTATGACTTTGAGATAGTCTATAATAATAGGAAGTAAAACATGATGGTAGATGCTCTTAGTAGGATATCTTGCTCACAGTTGTTGACCAAAGCATTAGAGCAGTTAGCCTCATCGTAGTTTTACTTAATGGAAAATGATGGTTCAATGAATGTTATGCTACTACTTGTAAAAAATGTTTGAGAATTTAATTAGGGAGATAATGACTATGAGACTATACATACTCAAATATCCAATGGCTGTGAACATGATGAATTTGATGAATTTGGGGACCACATCACCCTTTTTAGAGGATAGACTATGGTATCGGTATCGTTGTGGGGGGAGGTGGTGAGGTATTTTCATATATCCCCTTTGGCAGTGCATCTAGGTGTGGAAGAGATGTACCAAGACCTAAGATTTCAATTTTGATGGCCATGAATGAATAAGTGTGTAGTAGAGTTTGTCGCTCGATGCCTCACTTATCTGTAGGTGAAGACTAAGCGCCAGGTTCCAGTGGGTTTATCTCAACTCCTTGAGGTGACAAAGTGAAATTGGGCTGAGATATACATGGATGTAGTGATGGGGTTTCCACAAAAATATAGAGGAAATGATTCCATATAGGTGATCATAGACCAACTCACCAAGTCAAACCACCTCCTAGCTATTTGAGAGTAGAGTTCAACACAGATTTTGGGACAACTTTACGTGCATGAGATAGTCCAACTCCATGAAGTTCCCTTGATGATTATTTCAGACTGTGATTCTCACTTCACATAATGATTTTAGAGGGGATTAAAAAAATAATTTGGGACTCAATTGTGATTGATAATGGTTTTTTACCTCCATACTGACATCCAAACATAACAGACTATTTAGGTTCTAGAGGACTTACTTCGGGATTACATGTTAGACATTGGTCACAGTTTGGAGGATTACCTACCCTTGGTGGAGTTTGTATACAACAATAGCTATCATTACACCAAAAATATGGTACCATTTTATATCTTGTATGGTTGAACGTATAGGTCACCACCATGTGGAATTATCCAGGTGAGTCAACACTCATGGGTATAGAGTTTGTGCGAGCTACGATAGATAAGGTGCAAGTCATTCGAGAGTGGATGAGGACTACACAAAGTCCTCAGAAGTCCTATGTGAACCGATGAAGGGGGAATTTGGAGTAATTGGAGGGAAAACATGTGTTCCTAAAGGTCTCACATAAATTTGTGTTATAGATATTTTCCTAGGGTGGAAAGTTATCTCTAAGATTCATCGTCCCTTTCCAGGAAGAGTTGAAAAGGTGGTGTACTGCTTGGATATAATACCGTAGTTAGACAGTGTACATGACTTCTTCCATGTTCCAATGAAGAGGAGGTGTGCGAATGACTAATCTCATGTTATCAACTGGGGTGATTTATATTTTGAGGATTAATCTAGCTCTATAGAGTACCTGGTGGATATTGAGGATTAGAAGGAAAAGATCTTGTGCATGTCCAGTGGTAGCACAAGAATCTTCACAAGAGAACTTGGGAGAGGGAGATTCAAATGAGAGATCGGTACCCACATATTTTTACTAGTATTTTTCACTTTTTAGGAAAAAAATTTCTAAGATGGGGATAATTAAGTGTTACTATTTTTTCCATATAAATATTTGAAATATATCAAGTAATATTTTCGGAGCCGGGCACTGAGACAGTGCGAGACTTCAAGGCCTGGTGAACCCAAAATTTATAGTTTAAAAAAATTAAATATTTTAATATGAAACATGCATAATTTTATTGAAAAGGTAAAATAACTATAGGATGGATACTTGGATCAAAAATCCGAGGTCATCGTTGAGTTCAGAATGTGGGTTTTACCCTAGGAGCGACATAAACCTTATGTGCGTTAGATGTTTGTCTTGGACGCCATCGTGAGAGGATAAATAATTAAATAATTAAATAAATTATTTATTTTTTTAATTGAATAAAAAAACATATACTCCTTTATAAATATGTTGTTATGTTCAATTCGTTGGATTATCCACATAACCTTAAGAATTGAGAGAGAGCATCGATCATTCCTGGATGATAACAGATTGGAGGATCAAATCGATACCATGGGGATCGTCTATACCAATGGAGTTGATAGATATCACAAATGAATACCATGTGGGATATTTATTCATAATTGATTGATATAAACTTTAGGTAGGATGTTTTATTTATTTATATTCATCCTATTTTTCATCCCATGTCAAAAAAAGATCAATTCCATAAACAAGAATTGATTCACACTTCAATGGTTGATTGATTTTTTTATTGTTACTTATTCATATTTTTTTATATATTATATGATAATAGATCAAGACTGAAATAAAAAAATGCCATGTTTTGTTCTCCATATTTACGGTTTTTGGCTTTCTCTCCGGTTTCTTTGCATGTTCATCACTAATTTTTTTTGGCTCGTTGTTCAATGAAATACATAGTATTTGATTGTTGCACAAACATTATTCAGCACAAAAGATCGATATTATGAGAAAATTTCACGATATAGGTGTGAAGATGAAGGATGATTGAGGTGGAATATATTATACCAACATTTCCCATTTCTTCTCATATTTAGTTGTGACGACGGTGTGGTGTGGTGATGGAAAAACTCGACAGAGCTATTTCCAGGTGGATCAAAGCCCGAACTCTGGCCAATGACAACGAAAATACTTGACCTATGCCTAATATGAGTTCCATGGGAGAGATTAGTATAAGTAGTGATGGAATTGGGAGATTTGGATAAGAACTGTGGGAATCTGTAAAATCCTGCATTAAACAGCGTGTAATCTGAAGATACACGTCATGTGGGACACCCTCGATACAATGTTAGGGTTTCCATAGAATGTTGAGGATCACACACCATGTGGTACCCACCACATGTTGTGTCACCTATGTTTGAATCTCTATATGTATCCCATAGGATACATGAGAACGACCATGGCTCGGAACACGGGGTATGCCTAGTGTACATAGGCAGAGTCGTGTACTCAGACACAACCAAGTACACGGGCACAACCACATGTACATGGTCTTAACCCAAAGTACACAAGAATGGGAATATGTAACAAGTAGGGTATCAAATATCCTCTAAACATCATGTAACCCTAATTAACACACTGTGTTTGTGGAGGTTTACATGTCGTGTGAGACAGAGATGCATGGGAAGACCAGAGGTTGGAAAAACATGTCGTTTATCCCTAGTACACGTTGTGTACTCCCTATGAGGGTGTCTAGAACCCTTTTTTCCTTTGATTTATACCAGGATCAGATTAGTGTGATTCCCTAGTCCCTTACCACGAGGGTATAGTGTGTCATTACATCCTCATTATGGGATTTTGATCACCTATACGGGTTCAGTTTCATATAGAGTTCAGTGAATCCCTATGTGGGGCAAGGGTGATATCCTCTATCATTACTAGGTGGGGTTTGTGGTATTTTCATGACCACCATACATAAGGCATCAATCAAATATCTAGAAGAGTGATCTAGTAGGATTCATGTTGTCCCATAGTGGCCCTTGGTGTGACCCCTACCTGGATGATGAGATCTTCAGAGATCTAGTTATAAATTATTGGGTGTGTTCGAATGATCATGAAATCTTAGATGACAATCACCCATGATAGCATAACACATGGAGTGATTACTCCTAAAATGAGTGTTTCCTAGAAGCCTGAAACAAAATCATGAGGATGGTAGTATTAGTTGAGACCACTTGAGATAGTTTGTCTATTATGAGAATATTTGGGTTTGTTTATTATATTTTTGTTATGAGTTGATTACCCTTGATGATTTATGTTTGGTTATTTTGGGGTTTCCTACTGGATGGGATTTTCCTTTATGTTTGATGTCTTATACAGATGACCAACCTTTTTATGGATTCTTGGGAGGACCAGGAGTAGGTGAACCATAGTTCTGGGATAGATAGACTAAGCTGTATTCTGGTGTTTCATTTGATATAATTCCCCTCCTTTTGAGTAATATGGAATCTTTTCTAGTTTTTGGTTGGGATTTTATTTGGCCTCATTATCGCTTTCCAGTACTCTAATGTGGGATAGATATCTGGAATGCATTTAAGGTATCAGTTGTTTTTTACATTCTCAACATTGTATGGGATGGGATATTTGTGTGTGTGTGTGTGTGTGAAGGTAATTATGATAATGTCTCACATGTGTGTGATATGGGTACCTAGCACTGGTCTCCATCCCCTGGCCTATTAAGGTAGGTTTGGGGTAGTTACATTGAGATTATTATTGGCTAGGCAGACCTCGGTGGGTCGAGTCTTGATAGTGAGGGAGCTTAGGGAAGATGAAAGACTCTTTTTACTATTATTAAGGTGATGTTATTGACCCACCAACCGCTACTTTATCCATTTTTTATGTTATCATATCTTTATGAGTGACAATAAACTGCCCCCTTGACATCTCCCCTAGTTCTTTTTTTATTGATCCGAGTCTACCAATCATTCCCTTTATTTTGTATTTTCCCTTTCTTTTAAAAAACCCATGTAGTTAAGATTGAAATTTTGTGCGATTCTACAAATTAGTAGATTTATTATCCTCTGTTAGTGAACTATTCTAGCCATCGGAAACTGGCCAGAATAAGGGGTTTCACTGGAAAAAATACAATTGTTCATCTTGATATTTATAAATAAATAAATAAATATATATAAACTCTCTTTAGAAAATAGGTCAGTGATCTATATTTCGATCATTGAATGTTAATATCTTGAAAATTCGATATCATATTTGATCACCGTTTGTTGGGTTGGGACTGTAATGATGCCCTCTCCATGAATTTAATGCAAATGTAATTTTTCTTGTCTTAAAACTTTACGCGGTCACTCTGATACCAATTAAAGGTACTAGGGTGCGCAATGGAAGTTTATGGGACATGAAATTAAAATATTTCATTAAAAATTGATGTAACCACTTCATTTACATTGAAGTGAAACCCTAGTTAAGGACCAAGGATCCCACATGATGAATTTTAAGTATGAAAAATAAAACAAATAAAACCTCATTCTGATCTGAAGTCGTGCTTGACCTCTACTCATCGTTGGTGATCATTTCTCAAAGGAATCAAATTTGATCCCCTATCGATCATAAAAACACACTTAAATAGTCTATGGGAGCATTTATAGTCAAATTCTAGGTTCTAGTGAGGAGATATGATGATGCCTTCAACATCCTGATGATCACCACTGCACCGATCCATTGATCCATGAAGGTGGAATTTGATCAAAAGTCCTTTATTAGGTTCTTCTCTCTCTAGAATAAGGGATAGGAGAGAGTATCTAAACCAATGTGTGATGAATGGTTCATCTCATGGGATCCTCTACTAACTTATATAGCGATTTAATAAAATTGCTCGTAAAGAGTCCCCGACCCCCGAATATGTATTAATCACTATAAACAACATCTAATGCCTAATTTACCAAGTCAAAAATATCATTTATATTTATATCACTTAATTTTAATATAATAAATATATTACATGATAAAATTGAGTCATTAACATTACTAGTCATCTCTGAAAATATTAAAAAAACCTTGAATATTAAAGTAATATTCATTCGTATAATATTTTCCATGTATTTATTTTAATAATTATAAATACATTTAATAAATAAATTCAATACTAATTATTATAAACTAAAATAATATGAATTTATTAACTCCTTGTAGATCTTATATTCTTGGACATATACTGGACCACGTGGTGGGGCCCACAATTTCCTAAACTCATATTCATCAGAATAAGGATTTTTTTGAATACGTTAAGTGTGTGACCCTCTAGGACCTTATCTCGATAGTAGTGAATATTATTTATAGACTTTTAGAGGATTATAGAAACCTATCAAGGCCCTTAAAAAGATAAGGAGTATTCATAGAAACAACAACCTTCCTACAATCACACACCGTGTAATATAATCTCTTTTTTCACACAATATCTCATAAAGCAGAATGCACACTTTGTGTTATCATTATTTATTTCTTTATTATTCATTGACCTTCCTGGATGAACTTACCTTCTTCTAACATAGTCATGGATTTAATGAAGGTACTACCATCCCAATTAACTAGGTCCAAGATATCACTTCTTTAACTCAGAAGCTAAAAATTCTATCTTGATAATTCAACCAATGCCATACCACCAAAGATGCACCCAAAACAAGCTACCTATTCATGAATTCAATTCAATGGTTTTTTTCATGGATCAAAGTACATGATCAAATAGTATATGTTGATAATGATATCAAGTAAATAGTGTTTTTGAAATAAAAATTTAAATTTAGTAGTAGTAGTTGAAGTGTGTGGTTGGGGTGCGAATTTGAAGTGGTGATAGGGTGAAATAAACTTCCTAATTACAATGTTCTAAGTCATGAAGTGAAGAACTGGTAGTTGAAATTCTGTATCATCAAACTACTAATGGAACTTATGTTCAACCATCTGGTGATTGTATCAGTTTTTTTTCAATTTTAATTCCCAACATGTGGTCCCATAGTCTATTCCAACAATTATTGTTAATGACGGGAATATAATCTTTATCAATTTATTCTTGAGTCATGTATTTAAGAGGAATATATTTAATTTTAGAAATTGTTTAGCTGCGAACTCTACAAGATGTTTAAATTAATTGGAAGACCATGATATTGAAATTCAGAGTTTGGGGTCAGGTGTATACCCTTAAAGGAGATGTTTGTGTAGGGAATGTAGTCTCAAACTTACATGGTTTAACTATTTATCTCAATAGGGGGAACCCATTATTCATATGTAGCAATAAAATTTGAACTCAATGGGAAAAAACATATATTCAAGTAGACAAATGGAACGATTCCTTCACTCAACCACACTTAACAAAATTTAGCTATAAAGCCTCTTCAAGAAACTATAAATTTTATCTAGTAAACTGAGGAGATTCCCTCCGCGGTGACAAAGTGACTATAAAATCAATTTGGTCTATGGGAAAGGTTCTGTATCAGTGAGACCCTATTGATACCTACATTCTTAGAGGAATGAGACTAAAAGGCATGTTTAGGAACATATTCAATTAAAAACCATCCAAACTAGCACAAATGTTTATTACAGTCTAGTCTTATTAGTAAAAAAAAAGATGGTTTGTGGCAGATGTGAACTGACTACAGGGACCTCAACAAGGTAAATATCCTTGATAAGTTCCTTATTCCAGTCATCAAAGAGTTATTAGATGAATTTCATGGGGTTAATTATTTCTCTAAAATAGCCTTTAAGTTAGGCTACCATCAGATCCAAATATGGGATGAAGATGTGAACAAGACAACTTTACACATGTACAATGGCCACTATGAATACACGGTGATTCCATTTGGCCACACCAATGCTACTTCATATTTCCAAGACACCATGAATGATCTGTTTCGGTCTTTACTCTATAAGTTAGTTCAAATATATTTTTATTATATTTTATTTTACATTCAAGAGTGGAACTCCCATTTTCCTCACTTGAAAGTTGTCTTACAGATTTTGCAGGATCACCATTTATTTTACAATAAAAAGAAATGAACATTTTTCTCAATGAGAGGATACCTATTTGGGTCACATTATTTCACTTATGGGGTGGTTTCTATGGACCCAAATAAAATTCAAATGGTTTTGGATTGGCTAAAAGTTGCATGTGTCAAGGGTGTCTATGGGTTTCTGGGCCTCACTATGTACTACATGAAGTTTAGTCGGGGTTATGGAAACATTGCTCAACCCATCACAGTGTTGAATCAAAAAGAAGGTTTCCATTGGACTAGATAAGTGCATAAATCTTGTAAGAACTTAAAACATATTGTTACAACTGCCCCAATTCTCACTCTGCCTAACTTCTCAAAAATTAATGAAGTTTAGTGCGATGCATCAGCCTGCGATGTGGGTGTAGTGCTCATGCAGGACCATAGACTCATTTATTACTTCAGGAAATCCTTTTCTTAGTGGAATATATCTAAGTATACCTATGGAAAGGAGATCATGACGTTTGTTCCAGTTATAAAACACTGTTGAACCCATTTTTTGGGATTCCTTTTTGGTGTTTTATTTCTATAGGTGTCTAATTTTTTTATTACAACAATGAATCACTACTGCGAATTAGCAGTGTTGAATTTTAAAACTATTGGGGTGTCACATTGAAGTCAAATATATTCCTATAAGAGACAACACAATTGTTTATTATCTCTCTTAGAGTGATAAGGCCATATCTGAACTCCACCTATGCCATTATTGTTCGATGTGGCTAGAAGAAATTGAACTAATTATTGATATCCATGAAGATCCTTACCCTAGAAAAATTATACAAAAAACTGAAATTAGGTAGTAAATCCCTTAAAAGATTCACTTATTCACATGGAACACTCATTTTTAAGGGATGGTTAGCGATACCGGCTACTTCACATTGGATTCCAACACTACTAGAGGAATTTCATGCATCCCCTCAAGGAGGGAATTGGGGTTACTATTGAACTTACAAGAAGTTGGATGCTAATTTTTATTTGGAGGACATGAAACAACAAGTTTTGAACTATGTTAAATATTTAAAAACATGTCAATGATATAAGTATTCTACTTTATCACCATCATGCCTATTTCATCCCATAGAAATTCTTGATGCAATGTGTGATGATATTTCAATTGATTTTATTACGGGGCAACCTAATGTTGGGTGAAAACCAATTTCACACATAGGATTCCATAAAAAATGGAGACTAACATATAAGTTTTGATAATAAATTTCTCCCATCACCCAATATGTTTTGGATGGAACCCCTGAAAGGATTATGTGTTGGGCCTGGAAGACTTAGGTCTGGAGGAAATGGATCCAAAAAAGTGGTATTAGTTCCATAGTGCATCCCAAGTGGGATGTAGGGTGAATTATTCCCCAAACCAGTTTGATAATGATAATGGTGGCTCATTTGAAACATGTGGGTCCATGGTTCCTTGTGTCGAAAGTATTCTTGATAGTAGTGATCAGGAAACAAGTCCCGATGATGAGAAAACGACGGTTCAAGATGGTTGGATTTGGAAGATTATTATTGAGGGGGGGGGGGGATTGTGTGGTCTTTGGTTTTAGGGGATGTTTTTTGGGTTCATACCCAAGTCCCACATTATATTTTGTAAATAATGATGAATAACTTATAATATTGGATGTGCAATTCATCCTATTGCCCAATGATTTTTAGGACAAAACCCTATAAAGGCATATGTGCTGGGTTTGGAAGATTTAAGGATGGAGGAATTGGATCCCAACACCCAAATCTAAGGGATTTTATGTGATCCTAGTGGTAATATACATACTCTATAAATATTCCCACTTTTTTCCCTTGAATAATCCCTCTACAACAAAGGTAGAAGCTAAAATTTTCATGAGGGAGGTTGTATGGCTACATGGAATCCCTAAATCAATTATTAGTGATTGTGATCCACTATTTCTGATTCATTTATAAGAAGTTATTTTGGAGGCAAGACACTAATATTAAGATGATTTCTGCTTATCATCCACAAATGGATGAAAAAACTAAAGTGATCAATCGGTTCTTAGAAATATATATTAGATGCTTTGTTGGTGAGAAGACAAAAAGGTGGTCATTTTGGTTACCTTGGGAAGAAATCACCTGTAACACTATTTAATATGAAACCATTAATTCCACTCCTTTTGAAGTGGTGTATGGGAAGAAACATCCATGAATTTTCACATTCCTACCCAGTGAGGTGTGGGTGGAAGAAATAGAATAAGCATTACGAGAACGTGATGAGTCCCTCATAAAAATAAAATATCACATGTCTCGTGCTTAGAATTACATTAAGCTACATGTGAATAAATAGAGAAACTCAAATATCACATGTTCCATGTTCAGAATTACATGCTACAACATGAAAATAAAAAGTGTCATGATATTTCTTTTCAAGTCAGGGATCATGCTTATTTGAAACTTTCCCCCCAATGCAAACAATCAATGGCTCTGCGCATTAACTAGAAATTGTTTTCTAGGATTATAATCCCTTTACCATGCTTCAAAGAATTAGTCTCGTAGACTGTAAGATGGATTTACCTCTTGAATCACACATTCATCAAATTTTTCATGTGTTATAACTTAATAAAACTTTTGGCACTCGATTTTTATACTCCAGTCAATCCAATAATTTGGACATGGACTCTACAATAGTGACTGAACTTTAGGAAGTGTTTTCCAAACACAAAAATTTTCATGATATTTTTGAAATTCCCTAGTGGCTGACCAAATGGAAGGGGTGCCCAGTGGAGGAAGAAACTTGGGAGGATGACTACCTTCTTTATAATTAATTCCCATCATTTAGTCTTGAGGACAAGACTTATCTTCCAGACATTGAAAGTGATATTTCAATAGATACCTAGGGTTCTTGAAAAGTACATTCTAGGAGGTGTAAAATGGTCAAAAAACCATCTCCAACAACTTTAGGTGGTCCAAAATAGTATTTTTTAGGACATTTCCTTGGGTGACGTGTTAAAATGGAGGGGGAGATGGCTGAAGAGAACTTTTTTGTAATGGCCTGGGCTTGGGTGGGAGTGAGAGAATACCCCCTTCCAAAAGGGTCTCCTAAGATCTCATCTTTTATCTTCTACACAACCATCTATAACTCAAGGGAGAATAACATACAGTACTAAGACTAATGAGAATAATGAAAATCTACATGGATTTATTAAAAGATGGTCATAGAAAAATAGAAGAAATACGTTATAAAAAATGAAGATAAATATCCCCACTGTGTTTTGGGTATTTTATTATAGAACAAGGTAGTAGTAAATAGTAGTCTTTCCCTACATGGTGTTATTTTATAAATATTTTATGAAAAAAATTTATAGGTAGAGAATGAATATGAATTTTGGTCACCTAATTTGTATGTGGAATCATTCCTCTGAAAATATTATTGAAATAGTAAAAGAAAGAATATTACCTCTTTCACTCACCTTCTCGGTGCCTACCATGTGCCTTGGTATGACTTGATCCAGTGTTGGTTTAGGTGGAAGTGAGATTTATATTATTGAGTTGAGGTGGTCTATACTTGAAATGGATTTTACATACAGTGGGTTAGTTAGGGAATTTTGATATCAGATATGGTTAGAAATTTTGGAATGATAGGCCTATGTATGTGTTTTGGGTGTTGTGGGGAAAAGAGTATGGGGGTGAACTGGTTAGGCTAGATGAAAATTTATTGAGATAGAAGGTGGCTACTTGGTGGAAGGTATGGTCTTGTATTTGGTGTGAATTATATGGGCATGATATGGATTCATGGTCTGAATAGTTAGTTAAACCCTGGTTTTGAAAATTGGGAGAATGTCTAGTGCATAGGTGGCTAGGTGGGAAGAGGATTTCATTGTGGAAATGGTAGGAGATAACTTGAAACTTATATTTGAAATTCCATCATGCACCATATGATAAACCCTAAAACAACTTGAAAGATGCCCCTTGTCAATAAGAATGAGACTATTTTTTATCAGCAATGGAAAACACAAAGTCTTTACATGAATTATAGGGGAATAGAATCCCCAAAGAGTATTGAGAAATGGCCAAGGGACATCTTATTTATATCTTCATTAAGAAATATGGGAGCATAAACTCTAGGTTGCAGTGAGACTACCTTCCTACAGACTTCCTACAGATGAACTCCTAGGTTACAGTAGCTGAATACCTTAGGATCATCTCTCCATAAGGAAGCCTCTCTCACTTGATGGAGATGAATCCTATAGTGATGCCTATAACCCACAATTATAATGGATTTAAACCTCAAATTTTTTCCTCCACCATATTGAATCGGGCCTCTAACGTAATTGAAGGAGATAAAAGGTCTTCACTCGTCAATCCCAACTTGCTAGATGATAACATGTCACGAGACTTGGCCTTCTCCCAAACTCTCATGTGACACTTGGATAGATTCCTCACTCAAATCCTAGACAATTTCATCCTTTAACACTCACAATGGAAGTAAGTATCATAAGGTAAGTGATTGAAAATCTCACAAGATATAATTGTAAAGGAAGCTCTCAATTTCTATCAAATTCTGTGTGTGTATTTACAAATGAGGAGCCACTACCTTTATATAGGGTTGGGTGGAAAAGTATATAACATTCTAGAATATTTACACTTCCAAAAGATTCTAGAGTATTATATACTACCCTAATATAATATAACTGGAGAATTATAGAACCTGTTAAGATCCACAACCTTCCATGGAGGTCTAGAATGTTCCAGAGCCTTCAAGGCCCAAGGGGTGTTTCACAACATTCTGGAGAAGTTTGGAATATTATGGAACCTAGTAGGGATTTAGATAACTATAAAAGATTCTATAGAACCTCATCACTAGATATTATATCCATGTGACAGGGCGTGCCATCCTTTCCAACCTATTTTGGAGATGTCTTTGGTGTGTCTTGATGATACTTCATGATTGCTTGTGTGAACTACCACAAGTTATTTTGCAAGTTCCTTGGTTGCCTTGCACTCTGGTAATCCCTTACACTTGATAATTTACTCCTTTATTTGTGTCACTCCACATCACCAAACTATCTGATCATAGAGTATGTGGTCAACCTGATTTTCATAAGACTCGACAACTGTGGTAGACACCCTTGTTGACACCCCTCTTCTCGGGTCCTCCATGTCTTCATGATATGGATTGAGAATACTCACATGGAATACTTAATGAATCATCAGCTTGGGAGGAAACTTCAAGAAGTATGATACCTCCACAACTTGGTTCATGACCTCATATGGTCCCTCATACCATTATATCAAGCCCTTGTCAACCCTCCTGAATGATTTGTGCTGCTGAGGAAAGAGTTTCACCATCACCTTGTCCCCAGGCTAAAAGCTCATATCCCTTCTACCTTTGTTAGTAAATTTCTTCATCCTCTTGGAAGCTTTGTGAAATTGGGTTCTTGTCATGTCTGTCATCTCATGCCACTCATTTTCCATAGAGTAGGTGGTAGGTCGGCTTCCTTGAAACTTCTCACCAAATACCACTATGTGAGGAGTGAGGGGTTGTTGTCCGGTCACCACCTCAAAAGGAATCTTCCCCATAGACTCAATAATTTGTATGTTTTAGGATAATTATGCTACATCAAGTAACTTATCCCAATCCCACTAGTCAGTACTCACAAAGTTCCTCAATTAGAGCTCTAACAAGGCATTTACCCTCTCTATCTTCCCATCCATATGGGGGTAAATTATATTAGAGTAGTGGAGCTACGATCCCAAAAATCTGAAGAGCTCAGTCCACAACTTACCCATGAATCATGGATCCCAATCATTGATTATGTGTCGTGGAATCCCCCAATACTTCACCACATGCTTGAAGAGTAGCCTGGCGGTGAGCTCTACTATCACATATGCTGGAGCAGGGATAAATGTGGCATACTTCAAGAACTTGAACACCACTGATTAGCCACTAAATGAGGATAATATTCATTGTTAATTTATATAATAGTCATGTTATTTATTATTCATAAACACCATTTTAGTGCATTTTACACTTTGAACATCATTTCACATTATGATTGTAATACCTTCTTAAAATGCACTATTATGTGGTACATTTTTGAACATCATTTAAAGTACCCAATGATTCATATGATTTTAAGGAATCTAATTATACATATTTTAACTTTATATTTTTGGAAATTTATCTACACTTAAATATGAACATTTTTGATTCAGAGATCAGTGGAGAATTCATGGAGGATGATGGAGATATTTGACAATGAAAGGAAGTAGTTCTGGAGAAGGCAGATTGGACACTATCCCACTAATGAGACTGTGGGGACCAACATAAAGTCCCAATTAATCCCACATTTCGTGGGATGCTATAATACATGTATAGGAACAAATAAATCTTTAGGATACAACGCTAATTCGGCCTCCATGGTGTCCATTTAGGCGGCCCAAGTTAGAGATAAAATTATGGGCCAAATTCTGCGGCCCAGAAAAACAGTCCATTAATATGATCATATATCTGAATCCACAACTCCAAATGAGCCTAAAATTTACAGGCTGCTAGAAGAAATCCGGAGCTCCATTTTCTTCTTCTATGGACCACTATGATTCTGCCATATAGAAGGTATTACAAGCGCGTCTGTTCGGTGAAGGAAATATGGCTGCCACCTCGGGTCAGGGGTGGAAAAATCAACTCTCCCTTACGTTCCACCCACCTATGGCCTACCACAATTAATTGAGGAGACTTGTAATTTTGGAGGCTCGACCCAAGGGCTCAAAAATTCCTATTTAAGTTAGTAGTGTTGGAGGATTGAAGAATCTTGGATACTTTGTTCAATTGTAATGTTATGCAGCAATTTTGTTGTCTCAAATTTGTCTTTCACATGTAAGTTGTTCAATTCAATTTAGTTTCGTAATAAAAGTTCTTCTTCTAATCTTATTCTGTTATTCTTCATATCAATTTGATACCTTTGGATCAAGGTGTGAATTTATTCACACCAAACCTTGTGAAACTATTCACACAACGGTGGAGTGATCATTTTATTTTTGTTGTTTTCTTCATTTCTCCATTTCCTCCCTCATGAGTCTACTTTCCACTTCAATTGAAACCATGAGATCAGTGGAGGGATAACCCACTTATGGGTTGATCCAAGGGAGTAGAAAGAGGATGGATTGGATTTTATTTATCACCTCATTAATGTATAATCACTTCTTTAATTGATATTTTTATTTGATGATTTTTAAACTCCATCGTCCTTGTTGAATTTAAGGCCACACACTTCAAGTGCTAATACGAACCTTTAACTTGAAGTGCTCAAAACTTTGATCCTTAAAGTGTATAGGTGATTAGTATTAAAGTGTGTAGGAACTAAACTAGTAAGTGATGATGTTGTTTTATCTCCTTAAATGAACCCATCTCAAATATAAGAAATTGAAGTCATTAAAAAGGAAATACGTCCAATCCATCCTGAGCGATAACCTAGGATCAAATCATCATTTTACATTGAATTCACTTAAGTCTCTTAGAGTTCCTTTAAACCCATCTAAAATCAACCCACGTTGGCCACTTCATAGCCAAAAATAGTCTATAGAATGTACGTGTCTATAGGGTACTTCTTAGGTCTCTGAGGATTCGACAACCCTAGCTAAACTACAGGGACCATCTTACCTTCTTCTCTTAGGTAAATTTGAGCGAGAAACAAATTTTGGCACCATTTCCAGGGACCCAAGTAAGTCATCTAAACACCCATTCTATTCTCCCCCATTTCTTCTTTTCTCATCCAAATTCTCTTATCTTGTCCCTTTCTCGTTTTTTTTGGCGCATGTCCGCCTACACCCACGATCAATCAAACCATCTAGTTAGGGTGAATAGTTCTGGGGTTGGGGAGTCAAGTACACCAAGGTAACTCTTTCCATTAGATCCTAATCTTCCAAACACCCCTGAGTCAAAAATTGAGGCCATTTCAATGGAAGGTATTCAAAGAAACCAACTCATAAACCCGGGTGGGAACCAAAATGGAAACCCAAATGAGGCAGCCCCAAACTTGGGGAATGAAATTGATCAAACCATGAATGACTAACTCACACCTTCCTGGACCAATTAACCCTCATGCATTAGACACAATTACCTAGGAGATACCAACTACATCTTTAAACCCCATGTCCTAAACCACATTCCCACATTCCATGGAATGGAGTCCGAGATTCCATACCTACACATTAAGGAGTTCAATGACATTGTAGAAACCATGTGTCCCCCACATCAACTAGAATAAGCTAATATGAGTCTATTTCCTTTTTATTCAAAGGATCGAGCTAAAAATTGGCTAAAAAATTTGAGACCATCATTCATAAATTCTTGGGACCAACTACAAAGAGAATTCTACAAAAAATACTTTCCCCACCACAAAACAATTGCACTTAAAAAGAGTATCCAAAACTTTTTTGAAAAAGAGGGACAGTCATTATATGAAACATGGGAGATGTTCAAAGACACTATAAACATGGTTCCACACCATGGTTTTTCTATTCCTGAATAAGTGAGAATTTTCTATGAAGGGTTGGGTCCAGGGAATAAACAATTCATTGACATGATGTGTAATGGAACATTTAAAAACAAAGCCCCAAATGATTCTTATGAATATCTAGAAAGACTTTCTGAACAAAACCAAACATGGGGAATTTCAACTTATTCTGAAAAGCCACAAATAAATACTAGAATTCATACACTTAGAGAAGAGGAATGCCTTAGGGCTAAACTCACAGCACTCTCTAGGAAGGTTGAAGAGATAGACCTTAGGAAAGTCCATGAAATCCAAACTGTTGACCCTGTTTGCACAATTTGTGACAAACATGACCATAAGACAGACAACTGTCCAACCATTACATCCATAAAAGATGTTCTTTTAGGAGGACCCCCAGCAGAAGTAAATTCTTTTAACTTTCAAAATCCTAAATACCAAAACAACTTCAACCCAAGGTATAATGACCACCCAGGCTTCCGCTGGAAAGATAAACAACAACCTAGCCAACCACAGGGACAAAATCCTTACCCCCATTAGAAATACCAAACCCATAACCAGTTCCAAACCCAACCTATCCAATACCAACAACCACCAGTCCATTTTCAACAAACCATCCCACCTCCAAAATATCCCCCCGGGATAAACCAATCTTCTCAAGCACCAACCCAAACTATTCCACAAAGCCTACTAGAAAAACTATGCAAACAAATGGAGAGGATGAACTCAGAAGTATCTTCCCTAAAACAAGAACTTCAAACCATCAAAACTGGAAAGGAACCAATGCCTACTCAGGCGGTGCCATCCTCAATTTCAAGGGGAGAGTCAAGTTGTGCTCAAACAACTCATGAACAACTAAGGGCTGTGACTATTTTAAGAAGTGGGAAATCAATTGAGAAACCTAAAAAAATAATCTAGAACCCACCTTAAGATTCAAACTTGGATGAAAATTCAAATGAACCCCAATATCAAACTGAGGAAACTGATAAAAATGTGATAGAAACAACTCTTCAACAAACAACCCCACAACTTGCACCATTTCCTCAACACATGAGGGGGAAACCCAATCCTGAACTGAGTGAAACATTGAGGGAAATCTTTTCACAAGTCAAGTTGAACATACCCCTTCTCGATTCAATCCAAACCATACCTACCTACTCAAAGTACCGTAAGGACTTGTGCACTTTTAAAAGAAAATTTTCACATAAAAACGAAGTCCTTTTGGATGCTAATGTGAGTACCACCATTCAAGGTACCATTCCTCCTAAGTTGAAAGACCCGGGTTGCCCTTACATCAATGTCGAACTAGGAGAAAGAAAAGTTGTCAAGGCCTTGTGTGATCTAGGTGCTAGTGTCAATCTAATCCCCTATGCCGTGTACTTCCAGTTAGGCCTAGAAGAACTCCAACCCACATCTATCACACTTCAACTTTCTGATCGTAGCATTAGGGTTCCAAATGGGATTTTAAAGGACGTTCTGGTAAAGGTTGAAAACTTTATCTACCCTACTAACTTCATTGTCCTTGACAACTATCCAAACTTAGGAAATAAGGAAAAAACCCCAATCATCCTTGGTCGTCCTTTCCTTGCAACAATCAACTCTGTTATCCGAGTTCGAAATGGGAACATGACCATCACCTTTGGGAACATGAGTCTAGACTTGAACATCTATAATGCAAGCTCACAAATAGGGGATGACGAGGACATTCATGAAGTAAACATGATAGGAAGCATTGATAATGAATCCATAGAACATCAAGGAATATTTGATGAATGTTTAAGTCAGGATGAGATTGATTTCCTTTTTTCATATGAAGGAAGTTTATCTCCTTGGCTTGAATCATTTTCAAATTGCTCTTATGATGAAGTCTTAGGTCCAACAATCAGTGAAACCTTTCAAGAAACCACTTTCATGGAGACCACTCCAACTTCCTTCCCTAAATCTAATCAATCCAATCTTGTAGCTGAAACTTCTACATTTGGGGAATCAATCCTATCTGAAACTCTAAAAAAAGAAATTGAAATTGATCCAATGTCCCAATCTTCTGTTGAAATTCCGAACCAACCTGATCTTGAATTGAAGGAACTTCCCACTAAACTCAAGTATGATTTCCTAGGGGACAATAAAACACATTCTATTGTCATTTCTTCTTCTCTTGAAGCCAATCATGAGAGGATGCTTCTAGATGTCCTTAGGAAACATAAGAAAGCCATTGGTTGGACCCTGTCTGATATTCCTGGGATTAGCCCACTTATCTGGACTCATAGGATTGTTCTGGAATCTGATTCAAAGCCATGTCGTCAACCTCAATGGTGACTCAATCCTAATCTCATGGAGGTAGTAAGAAAAGAACTCCTGAAATTGCTAAAAGCTGGTATCATATATCCCATAGCTGAGAGTGAATGGGTGAGCCCAATCCAAGTGGTTCCAAAAAGGGCTGGAATCACAGTGATAACCAATGAGGATGGAGAGATTCTTCCAACAAGGGTGAGTAGTGGATGGAGGGTCTGCATTGACTATAGGAAGTTAAACTCATTCACCAAGAAGGACCATTTCCCCTTACCATTCATTGACCAAGTCCTTGAGAGAGTGGCAGGTCATGCGTTCTACTGTTTCTTAGATGGGTACTCAGGGTATAATCAAATTGAGGTCTCCCTAGAGGATCAAGGGAAGACTACATTCACATGTCCATTCGGAACCTTTGCTTTCAAACGCATGCCCTTCGGGTTATGTAATGCCCCTAGAACATTCCAACTGTGCATGATGGGAATCTTCTCAGACATGGTAGGGGATTTTCTAGAGGTCTTCATGGATGGATTATTTATGTTTGGGGATACATTTGAGGGATATCTGCAGAATGTGGAGAGAGTCTTGTCAAGATGTGAAGAAAATAATCTTGTCCTAAACTGGGAAAAATGCCATTTCATGGTTAAAGAGGGACTAGTTCTAGGAAATCTGGTCTCAGGTAGGGGGATTGAAGTTGATAAAGCCAAGGTTGACATCATTTGTCACATTCCATCACCCAAAACTGTCAAGGAAGTGAGGTCTTTCTTATAACATTCTGGTTTCTATAGAAGATTCATCAAGGACTTTAGTTCAATCTCCCGTCCCCTTTGTTCTCTCCTAGTAAAGGATGCTCCATTTGTTTGGATAGAAAGCCATGAGGGTTAATTCTCAACCCTCAAATCCTCTATCACCTATCCTCCCATTATGAAATCTCCAAATTGGAACCTTCCTTTAAAACTTATGTGTGATTCCAGTGACTTTGCTGTAGGAGCTGTGTTAGGACAACATTGTGATAAAACTCCTTATGTCATTGCTTATGCAATAAAATCCTTAAATGATGACCAAATCAACTACACCACCATTGAAAAGGAGTTACTTTCTATTGTGTTTTCCTTAGAGAATTTTAGGTCCTACCTCTTAGGATCCCCCATCACCGTGTTCACTGACCATTCTGCACTAAAATACCTCTTCCAAAAACAAGATGCTAAGGCTATACTGATTAGGTGGGTCCTTCTCTTACAAGAATTTTACCTCAAAATCAAGGATAAAAAGGGAGTTGAAAATGTTGTAGCTGATCACCTCTTTAGGATGGAATTCAAATACAACTCAAATCACCTTTCTGTGTCTGATTCGTTTCCTGATGAACACCTATACTCTGTGAGTGACTGCCCTTGGTATGCCGACATAGACAATTTATTAGTTATAGGAGTCATTCCAAAATTCTTAGGGACTCAAGATCGAAGGAAATTCCTTTATGATGTTAGACACTATGTGTTTGATGATCCATACCTCTATAATTTTTTCCCTGACCAAGTCATTAGGAGGTGTGTCCCAGAATCTGAACAAGAGTCCATCCTTAAATTCTGTCATAGTGAGGCATGTGGAGGTCACTTTTCCTCTAAGAAAACATCTTCTAAGATTCTTCAATGTGGTCTCTTCTGTCCCACCCTCTCAAGGGACTCCTACGCCTTTTGTCATAGCTGTCCTAGGTGTCAACAAGTAGGGTCCATCACAAAAAGGAATCAAATGCCACTCACTCCAATCTTAGTGGTTGAAATCTTTGACTGCTAGGGAATTGATTTCATGGGTCCCTTCCCAAACTCTAGGGGACACCTCTACATACTCTTAGCTATTGATTATGTCTCAAAATGGGTTGAGGCCATTCCCACTAAGTCCAACGATCATCAAGTTGTGATTCAATTTATAAAAGAGAAAATATTTTCTCAATTTGGAATTCCTAGGGCTATAATCAGTGATCGAGGAACCCATTTCTACAACTGCCCATTCTCTTCACTCATGTCTAAGTATGGTATTTATCATAAAGTGTCTACTGCATACCATCCTCAAACCAATGGACAAGCTGAGTTAGAAAATAGGGAGATTAATAAAATTCTTGAAAAAACTGTCAACCCCTCTAGGAAAGATTGGTCTCAGAAACTCTTAGATTCTCTCTGGGCCTATCGAACCGCATATAAAACCATTTTAATAATGTCACCATATAGGTTGGTTTCTGGAAAAACATGCCATTTACCTGTTGAAATTGAGCATAAGGCCTTTTGGGCAATTAAGAAAATGAATTATGACCTCTCATTGGCCGGAACAAAAAAGAAATTAGATCTCAATGAACTGGAGGAACTAAGGATGGAGGATTATGAAAATTCAAGGATCAATAAAGCTAGAGTTCAAGCCTACCAATCTAGGAATATCAAGGTCAAACATTTTGAACCGGGAAAACTTGTTCTCTTGTATAGTTCAAAACTTCATTTACACCCAGGAAAGTTAAGGTCTAGATGGTCAGGTCCTTTCATAGTGCATCATGTGTACCCCCATGGGGCAGTAGAGATTCAAGATCCCACAAGTGGTTACATTTTCAAGGTCAATGGTCAAAGGTTAAAACCATTCATTGAATCATTCAATAAACAAGAAATAGAGGTTGAGTTAACTGAGCCAACCTATGAACCAGGAAAAAAATTGATAGATTTAGGGTTCAAGTCGAGCTAATGACGTTAAAAAAAGCACTGCATGGGAGGAAACCCATGGTTTTCAAGTTTCCTATCATTTTGTTGTTTTAATAAAATTTATATTTTAATTAATCATTTTTATATTTTACAAAAATGGACTATTGACCTGTTCTTCTATTATGAGTATGGGTGGGTATGAAAGGGGAGCACTATATTCATCCGTGTCATGTGGTGTGATCCTTGAGTAATACCTTACCCATAAATTTAAAACTAAGACAATGTATCATCAGTTTATTTTATTTTATATATATACTTATATTTTACTTATATATATATATACTCTTTTGTTTTGTTTGTTTGTTTTCATTTTTCCACTAGGGAACTCTGCAAGCGACATGGATATCAAAGGACTAAATTGGAGTAGCAAGAACTTCAAACTTCAACCACCAAGTGACTTCATTCCACGACCCTCATTTTCAATTTCCTTTTTTAACTTTCATTCTCTACCTCTACCCCCTTCTAAATTTTCTTTTCTTTAAACACTGGGGATAGGGTTAGTTTAAGTTGGGGGGGGGGATAAAATAGAAAATTCTTTTGTGTAAAAAAAATGATAAATTATTTGAAAAACAAATTGTGAAGATGGAAGGAAAATTTCCTTTAACTTTAAACATGGTAATACACAATGCAAACTTTGAAACTGAATATCAAATAATTTAGCATACCCTGATTCTGATTTTAATCCTTGTATAATCTCATGAGCATTGATTTTGGAAAGTGTGGCTGTCCAATGTGATATTTCATCATTTATATTTTCATCCAAATAAAAAAAGATCACAATACACGTCCTTTGGATAGTGGGGTATTAGTTTTAGTTCATGGGGTCCCCTAAATAAATAGCATAGGTTTGGTGATCATTTTAGTTTAATATGAGTATTCAAAAAAAATTAAAAAAAAAATTTAAATTTTTTTTGCGTGTAGAGTAATGAAATGACCTAATGCGTGGCTTTCAGCACTTGGGGATCGTGAATCCATAGTTGTCTGGCCCAGAGTTAGTAATTTTATCTATATTTTTGGTAATTTGAATTTGTTTTTGACTAAGTTAACTCGAGATGATGCCTGAGTATGTGGGCTTCACTTGGTGCCCTAAGGTCTTTGAGCTTGGGAGTCATCGGCAAAGTCTCGCTATAGGGGTGGACTTTTTTGAGTGCAACTTCAATTACCATGGAAAATTGCAAAAAAAAAAAAAATTATACAAAAAAAATGAATACTCATCTTAATATTGAAATGTGATTCCACCTAGCGCTTCTGTAATTTCCCCCTTGAATAAAGATGAACCCCCATGTCTATTGTGATGCACAACACATCCTCATACTTAATTGATATTGGATGAAATATGGCAATGAATTTGAACAAAGGAATGGGCATGGGATTGAGATCTGCTTATGAAAATATCTTGTATTAAAATATTTTGACGGGTTTCATGATTTTTTGGTATAAGGGTTTTGGTGATCATTGTGTATTAAAATGTTTTTGGAAAAGGGAATTCGAATTTCATATTGTTGAGATATATTTTGCTCGGGACTAGCAAAAATCAAGTTGGGGAGTGTGATTATCCAATAAATGAGGCTAATATTCATTTTTAATTTATATAATATTCATGTGATTTATTATTCATAAACACCATTTTAGTGCGTTTTACACTTTGAACATCATTTCACATTATGATTGTAATGCCTTCTTAAAATGCACTATTATGTGGTATATTTTTTGAACATCATTTAAAGTACCCAATGATTCATCTTATTTTAAGGAATCTAATTATAAATATTTTAATTTTAAATTTCTCTAAATTGATCTACACTTAAATATGAACATGTTTTATTCAGGGATCAGTGGATAATTCATGGAGGATGATGGAGATATTTTGCAATGAAAGGAAGCAATTCTGGAGAAGGTAGATTGTAAACTATCCCACTTATTAGACTGTGGGGCCCAACATAAAGGTCCAATTAATCCCAAATTTCGTGGGATGATATAGGACATGTATAGGAACAAATAACTCTTCAGTATCCAATGCTAATTTGGCATCCATGGTGTCCATTTAGGCTGCCCAAGTTAGATATAAAATTATGGGCCAGATTCTGCGGCCCAGAAACATAGCCCACTAATATAATCATATATCGGAATACACAACTCCAAATGAGCCCAAATTTTATAGGCGGCTATAATAAATATGGATCGCCATTTTCTTCTTCTATGGCCCACTCTGATTCGGCCATCTATAAGGTCCTAAAAGCGCGTCTGTTCGGTGGAGGAAATATGGCTGCCACCTTGGGTCAAGGGTGGAAAAATCAACTCTCCCTTACTTTCCACCCACCTATGTCCTACCAAAATTAATTGAGGAGACTTGGACTATTGGAGGCTCGAACCAAGGGCTCAAAAATGACTATTTAATTCATTAGTGTTGAGGGATTGAAGAATCTTGGATGCTTTGTTCAATTGTAATGTTATGCTGCAATTTTGTTGTCTCAAATTTGTCTTTCACATGTAAGTTGTTCAATTCACTTTAGTTTCTTAATAAAAGTTCTTCTTATACTCTTATTATGTTATTATTAATATCAATTTAATACCATTGGATTATGGTGTGAATTTATTCACACCAAACCTTGTGAAATTATTCACACAACGGTGGAGTGATCATTTTATTTTTGTTGTTTTCTTTATTTCTCCATTTCCTCCCTTATGAGTCTACTTTCCGCTTCCATTGAAACCATGGGATCAATGGAGGGCTAACCCACTTATGGGTTGATCCAAGGGAGTATAAAAGGTCTGGATTGGATGTTATTTATCACCTCATTAATGTATAATCACTTCTTTAATTGAGATTTTTATTTGATGATTTTTAAACTCGATTATCCTTGTTGAATTTAAGGCCACACACTTCAAGTGCTAATACGAACCTTTACCTTGAAGTGCTCAAAACATTGATCCTTCAAGTGTATAGGTGATTATTATTAAAGGGTGTAGGCATTAAACCAGTAATTTATGATGTTGTTTTATCTCCTTAAATGAACCCATCTCAAATATAAGAAATTGAAATCATTAAAAAGGAAATACGTCCAATCCACCCCGAGTGATAACCTAGGATCAACTCATTATTTTAAATTGAATTCACTTAAGTCTCTTAGAGTTCCTTTAAACCCATATAAAATCAACCCAAGTTGGACACTTCATAGCCAAAAATAGTCCATAGAATTTACGTGTCTATAGGTTACTTCTTAGGTCTTTGAGGATTCAAAAACCCAAGCTGAACTACAAGGGCCATCTAACCTTCTTCTCTTGGGTAAATTTGAGCGAGAATCAACCACAATGATGATGCTCCCATACCATTAATAATTTGGGAAATCAATGATGAATTCTATGGTCACCATCTTCTATATCCTATCCTTAATGGGAAATAGATGCAATAATCCTTTGGGAAACTGATTGTACACCTTTTATTATTAGCACACAACACAATTATTCACATAGGACTCCACATAATCCTCCATCATTGGAAAATAGTATATTCCCTCTAGTAAGGACTTTGTGTGGTGCTAACTTGGATGTCCTTCCCATCTCGAGTTATGACACTCTTTGATGAGATCCCTTTACAGTTTCCCCCACTTTAGGACATATATCCTTCTTCCTATGGTAAGAAGAGTGCCATCCTCCTCCCAAAATCTCCTTGCCTTTCCCTCCACCGCAAGGGACAAGATGTTCTTGGATATAAGATCATGCACCATGACTTCCTTAATCCTACCCAAGATCCCATCATTTATACATGAAATGTGTCTAAACACCATATTTCTAATGAGTGTGTCAGCCACCACATTGGCTATCCCAGGCTTGTACTCCAAAGAATAATCAAACTTAGCCAAGAATTCCTACCATATTTTATGCTTTGGATCCATCTACTTATGGGTTTGAAAGTATCTTTTAGCATTGTTATCAGTCTTCACCACAAACTTTTACCCCAAGAGATAATGTCTCTGTGCCTGAAGACAATGTACCATGTCTATCATCTCATTCTCTTGCATCGTGTACCTCCTCACAATGTCATTCAACTTCAGGATCTCAAAATCTATGGGATTCCTTTCCTGCATGAGCACACCCCCAATATAAAAGTCTGAGGCATAGGTGTGTACCTCATAAGTCTTAGTTAGATCTTCCAAACTCAATATCAGTTCTTCCATGACCGTATTCTTTAAGCCCTCAAATGCATCCTCACATTTTTCACCCCACTACCATGCCTTATTCTTCTTTAGAAAGTCACTGAGTAGAGCCACCTTATTTGAATAGTCACAAATAAAATGATGATAATAATTCACTAACCCAAGTAAACATCTCAACTCGAGAAACTTGGTTGGCCTCTCCCATTCATCAATATCCTGAATCTTCTCATTATCCATCATGAGCTCGACCACTTTGATCTTGTGACTCAAGAGGATAACTTCATCCCTTACAAAGGAACATTTTTTCTTCTTTACATATAACTCATTCTCCCTTAATACCTTGAACACTATTTGTAAGTGTTCTACATGGTCTACCATTATATCACTATAGATAACAATGTATTCCAAGTAGACTACCACAAACTTGTCCAAGTATTGGTGGAATAATTGGTTCATCAAGGTGAAAAATATTGATGGGGAGTTAGTCAAACCAAATAGCATAACAAGTAACTCATAGGATACATACCTTTTCAGGCATGTGGTCTTAGGAACATCCTCCATGGAAATGTGAACTTGATAGTATCCCGACCTCATGTCTAGCTTGGTGAACACCCATGCCTTGGCCAACTGATCAAATAAATTTTCTATCAATGAGATAAGATGTTTTTTCTTCACCATGACTTTATTTAATGCCTGATAGCCCACACACATACTCAAAGATCCATTATTCTTCTTTTGGAATAACACAGGGTGATCTATATGACAACTTTGATGGTCAGATTTTCCCAGTATCCAACATCTCCTTCAACTACCTCTTCAACTCAATATGGTTCCATGTAAGGTGAATTCAATCCTGGAACCAACTCAATTTGATGATCCAACTCCCTCTTGGGTGGAATCTTCTTGGGAAACTCTAGTGGCTTGACATCGCTAAACTCACTTAGCAAGCCCTTCACCTCCTTCAGAAACACATAGTTGTCATCCATTGGCCAATCCTCTTTAAAAGAAACCAAGAAGGTCTCCTCTTACTTATTGAAACCCTTATTCATTTTTATGGTAGAAAGTAAATACAAGTCATGATTACCACATACCTTCATCATCACAATGCATGGGATTCTATCCTCCATGATTACTATTTTCTCCAAGTGAGGTGTTTGTATGGCCTTGAATTTCTTGAAGAAATCTATCCCCAATACTATATTGAAGTCATCCATGGGAACCAACATGATATAAATATCTCCCATTTATTCTTCCATGTAATGGATAAATCCACATACAATTCCACACACTGGTTGCGGTGTGGCATTCACGGATTTCATGCGACTAGTTATCTTGGATACAACTATCCCAAGTCTCTTCGCCTCATCTTCAGCCACAAAGTTGTGTGTGTATCCCATGTTGATCATCTAAAATTCATCCTTCCAATTTAAATCCACCTTTTCATACATCAATCCATACATAGGTGGTGCCTTAGGTGGGTTCTTCAACTCCAACGCATTGAAGAACCTTAAAATCCACATTTTTCACTCCTTGGGAACTTCCTCCTTCTCATCAAACATGGAGTTGAGTTCATTATTCTTTGGACACAACCTTCACTGATGAGTCACATCACAAAATTAGAATCCTTGGGGCTTGTGTTCTCTTGAGAAGTCCTTGGTGTACTCCTTGGACATTCCCTTATGATAGGAATCTCGGTTCCACCTATTCTCTTGGTCTCTCCCACCTTTACCCTTGTAATCCTTATTAGGTTTTGGGGGTTCAACCTTATTCTTGTATTCTACTAAGGACTTATCAATGTACAAAACTTTAGTGAAGGTCATAGGTCATTGAACTCGAACCTCTTGTTGTTTCCATGGCTGAATACCCTTCATAAAATCATACACGTGATCATATTTGGGATTTCCACATACCTGGAGCTTTAGAGAGACATACTCCCACAAATATTCATGGATTGTCCCAGTATGCATCAAAGTCTATATCTTTTTCCTTGCTTCCCAATCCACCTCCTTGGGGTAGATCTGAGCATTAACCCATTGCTTGAACTCCTCCCATGATGGAATTACCTTCCCACCATCCTTGAGCTCTTGGTGATTCATCCTCCACTGTATAGATGCATCATCACTAAAGTAAATAATGATGGTCTTCAAAAGTTCTATGTCTTCCATCAATTCAATAGCCTTGAATTATTTCTCCACATTCCAAAATAAGTTTTCTACCTCCTTGGAACCTTGATTACCATTGAAGTGATTTAGACGAGTCACATCAATCTTTGGTGTGTCTCACAAAATCAACCCACTAGCCATATCACCATGGTAGTTAGACCAATACCTCTTAAGTTGATCAAGATTTTGGTTGTAATTGGACATCACATCCCCATGTTATTCCAAGACCCCCTTTTTACAATCCATAAAGGCATCCATCTCAGTAGCTTTCTCTTTGGCATCTCAACTGACGCCACTTGGTCTTGGGGATTAAGAGCGCACCATGTAGGACCATGATGCCTAGTACCCCTTCCTCATAGTCTCCCTTGACATACTCAAGACTTTCCCTCACATTATCAAGGCACTCCTCTTCCCTTAGCAGTTGATCCTAAAGAGTTTCCACGGTATCACAAGACTTCCCCTAGTCTTTATAGGGGTAGGTGGAAGGGTTTCCTTCTCATCCACAACAATAGGATCTTCCACATTTGAGCTGTCTATCTCGAACACTTTCCTTGAACACCTATGATACCAAATATCATGGGACTTGGACTTCTACCAAGAAATCATGCGGTAATTGGATATCTTCCTAACTCAAAACCTAGAAAATTTCAGCCTTTCACATTCACAATGGAAGTAAGGATCATAAGGGAAGTTCATGAAAAGCTCATAAGAGAGAATTTCAAAGAAATCTCTCAATTTATCTCAACTTCTGTGTGTGTCTTTACAAAGGAGGAGATACTCCCTTTATATAGGGCCAGGTGGAAAAGTCTAAAACATTCTAGAAAATGTACACTTCTAGAAGATTCTAGAGTATTATATCCTACCCTACTATAATATACCTGGGCATTCTAGAATATTTTAGAGCCTTCAAGGCCCAAGGGGCGTTCCACAACATTCTAGAGAAGTATGGAATATTACAGAACCTAGTAGAGATTTAGATAACTTTATAAGATTCTATAGAACCTCATCACCAGATCTTATCTCCACGTGGCAAGATGTAAAAAACAGGTTATAAAAAATTAGGGTTAATGAAAAAATAACACAAAATTATGTAATGTAAAAATTTCAAGGCCAAATTCAACAACTAGATCAGCCAACCCTTGCATCAAATGGATATTATTAAATTAGAACTATATTTTGAATCCTTGTGATGAATTATGACATCATTTCAATAAATTCTTGATAATTGGAGTATTAAATAAATAAGAAAAAATAATAGTTACAAAATAATGTTTAATTATTCATGTCAGGTTGATTACTATAAGATACAACTACACATTGATTAAGGTACTGAAGGGACCTATCAAACTCTAGTTATCAACATCAGAGTGACTGACTAAAACTTATTTTTTTTTATTTTTTTCAAAATAAAATCACATTAAGGTTGGGTGATAACTAACCAAGCCAGACCACCAATGTGTCCCCATCCATGCAGAAAAAACCACTGAACAAAAGCCACAAAATTGGGTTGAACTAGAAGCCTAGCCCAAGACTAGACTCACCCAAAAAAGAACTCGATGACGCCAAGTAGTGACCATCCTGTGCTACCCTGGACAATACCTACATCACCCATCCCATCATCGATCCTTGGGACTACAATGCCTACAACCAGCAACGTTGCACCGGAAGCAAGATAAGATATTTTAGGAGCAAGGACTATGGTATATTCCAATAAACATGAGCCAAAAACCACCGACACACCGAAAGAAACCCAGAAGAGGCCACCCAAAAACCAAAAAGAACCACCATCGTAGAAACACACATAGCATGAAAAGGCATCACAACAGATCTATGTACAATTAATCCTTTAACTTGAGAATGCATTATTCAATACTTCATAGCCTCATTTTCTTTTTATATAATTTCTTGTATTATAAGTGTTGTTGTAACTCCATTAATCATTAATCAAAGTAATTTTATTCACTCTTTCTCTTAGTATCCTTATTTATATATAACTCTATGTTTTAAATTTAGTTTACATTCTATTGGAATCCTTTTCCTTTATGATTTTTAAGTTCCATTTCAAGTGGGTGTTATTTGAATTATACTCTTGTGTGTGAGTTTTATAGAGACCCAAGCCATAAACACAATTTATTTCAAAAACAAATCTCATAGATTTCCAAAAAATACAAACTAAGGATCTAGAGGTCTAGTGTTTTTGGAATATTAGACATGTAAATACCTCATCTTAAACATAAAAAGCATCATATTTATTTCAAAATCTACATAGTACTCCTGACTCCCATGGATATTCTAAAACAACATAGGATACCCTATTGAAAATACATAAGAATAAGGACCTGATAAGAGAATAAACATGGAAATAAAGAATAACATAGTAGTTAATAGGAATAACATGATATCACAAAGATAATGACTATAAGCATGGATACCTGACATAAGGATATGAAATTATATGATCATGGAATCATAGAATATGTGGCAACAACACAAGACATGACATCATAAACATAAGTTAAGGTCCACTCCAAAAACCATTATCATAAAGTGGAAAAAGTCCCATGGTGGATTTCATTCACTCCCCATTTCCTTAAATATAGTGTACAAAGTCCCATGGTGGATTATGCTCACTCTCTATTCCCATAAACACAGTGGAAAAAGTCCCATGGTGGATTAGGTTCACTTTATAATACCATATATAAAATCTCATGAGATATACAACTTTACCCAATTAATTGGAGGGATATATAATTCCATGAACACCCTTCACACAATGAAAATAATAATATGTATATGCATACATGTTCCACATAGTAAAAGATACGATATATAATGCATAATCATGATAAAACCCATGAGAAGGAAATGAGTTTCATAATTATAATTCAAGGAATAACTAAAGGATAAATCATAAGTATTTATAAGATAATAATGAATTATATCCTTTTAAATTTAATAATTTAAAAATGGACAAAGGTATTGAACATGGAGTACCATTATAGAAAAATTATGATAAATATCTTGAGAAGAATAATAAAAACAAACCACTTGGGTAAAGATTTTATGAAATAAGTAAACGAAAATTTTAAAGAAAAAAGAGGTTATTATCTACCCAAAAAAAATTGAACCAAGAGAGATATTTATAAAATAATTATGAATTTTAGAATCTGTTCATGTTTTAAAAACATTTTATGGGGGTGATTCTTAACATGAGAAAAAAATCTGGAAATTCCCTTAAATCAGGTTTATTTTAAAGTGGGAATTTTGAAGGGAACTAAAAGAATGTATAAACCCAAAAATAAAATAATATTGAAATAGGTATATATTTAAGGTACATATATACAAAAATAAATTAATTTCATGAGAATAAGATTATGTAAACGGGATAAAAAGAAAGAGAATGTGTAACTGACAAGTGATGGGGGTGGTATGGATGATCCCTTACCCGTGTTTGAATGTGCTATACACTTGAAATTAACTACATGAATAATTAAATTAAGTTTATTAAATATTTACCCAAGAACATTCTTCATATATATTTAATTTTCTAAGGTCAAATTATTTTATTTTTATATTTATTTTTATTATAGTTTCCGCTTGAATAGGTTACTTAGGGTTTTTCAGTTAATTATTTTTGTAACACTTTTGATTTGTTGACCATGGTAAAATGTGTTTTAAAATAAATTAATTATGAATATAATTATGAAGGTTTATGTTATTTATTATTACATTAGAAAAATTCTTATAGAGTTTCAAGTTTTATCCCAAAATAGACGCAAATTAACAAATGTGCTTTGATAAGTTTATTTAAGGTGGTTAAAGTTACTATGAGAGTTTATTAACGATAAAACATTTATAATTTCCAATATTATATTTATAGAATATTAATAGTTTCAAAAATTTCACTTTAAACACTAAATAAAATTTTAAAATCATCCATGTTAGGTGGTCATGGAAAACAAAACATGTCATTTAGGGAAGCGATGGTCAGTACACACACATGACGACATTTTCATTTTTCTAAATGATTTTGGAGATAGGTATAGATGGATATTACATTATATATTGAAACTTTACCACATTTAAAATTATTACCTTTTTTATAGATGTTACTTGATGGGTGTAGAAGAAGAAAATAACTTAGAAAAGTTGGGTTGATAACAATACCCTTCCCTCGGAAGTTCTCCCTTGGGTAATTTCTTAAGTTTCATTATATTGGTATTTTGGTGAGACCAATGATTAAAGGGTGTGGTTAGGGTGTTGATTATATAATAGGGTAGAGATTTAGTTGAACCAATTCTTTGTAATGGGTGGAGAAATGGGTGTGAGGTCTCCTTTTATAAGTAAAGGAAGTAGGATTTTTGTAAAATCTATTTACATTTCAATAGAATCACTCTATTATTTAAGGCTAAAGGATAAAACAATGGATAATAATGGTGTAGGGGGAAATATATAAGGTTTATAATTCCTTAAAAATACAATATCATACATTCTTTTTACAAGTTTATCCTTTTTCACTATGTTAAAAAACTTTTATCCTAATTTACCCTTATCACGATAACTCCACTTTCACCCTCAGGAACTAATTTTAATAGAAATAATTAAAATTTATATTATTTAATAATATGAAAATTATTATTTAAAATATTTAAACAAATTTATAAAATAAAATTTCTAAGCGTTGGAGAAATTAATTTTAGTATTCACTCACTTAACATGTAAAAACCGTTTTCTTAGAAAAAGTTCATTTTAGGCTTAAAATTCAAGTGTAGTATAATATTATAACTATTTTTTATTTTTAAGGAATTAATTGGTTTATAATAAAACAAATAAATGACATACCTCTTTAAAATAAACCCAAAACTTAATTTTACCAAAATAATGTTTAATTAAATAAAAAACCAAAAACAGTTTTTCATTAGAATTAAATTATAACTTTTTTTATAAGCTTAAACATATGTTTAAAAAATTTTGAAAGTTATTTTTAACATGCATAAAATTATATCTTAAATAAATATTTTATCAATTAAAATGGTTTATAAAAATCTAATCTACACTTATATAATTATAAAGTAATAAAAGTCCTAGTTTTTCAAAAAATAGTATTTTTAACTAAAAAATCAGTTATTTTAGAAAAATTCCAAAAATTAATCCAATTATATTTTTCAAATGATGAATTTAAACATAGAATTAATTTTATTAAATTAAAATTATATAAGTGATAAATATTAGTTTTAGATATAGGTTCTTAAAATGCAATGAAAATATTTTTTAAATACATTTTAATGCATGGAATATACCTATAAATATATTATGATACAAATGAATGATAAAGTGATATTTTTTATTAATATATATATAAAATATATGAAATTCACATATATTCATATGTAAAAATTATATATTTAATTTCTGGGTCATTAAAAGTTGTGTTAGTCCAGCTCACTTCTTACCCCATTCATTCACCTTTATTTTATTCTTCTTTAAATCATTCATATAAAATTTACTAAAAATATATATTACTATGTAAATATAACTTATGGGATTATTTTAGGTTAATTATTATGGATTAATCGAGATAAAACTTATTTTTTAATTAATAAATTATCATTGTGTCCTTCCATTGTGTTTTTCAAGGATTTTTACACATTTAATGAATTTTTGGGGTTTCATGGATTATTGAAACATAAAACATAATAGTTAATGTAATATTGAACCATTCATAAATTATATATATATATATATATATAGATATATATTTGCGTGAGTGTGTGTGGATGGATGGATTCTTGAGTAGATGCTTAGGTTATTGCTGAAACTTTATAAAACTTGATCTTACTCATTTAGTTAGTGAATGTTAATTGAACAAGAACTATTCATATACTCGATGATATGGGTATATTAGTCCTCAATAAATCACAAACATGATGATTAATTATGAAATAATATAATTGAATAAATAAACTTAAAACATTCATTATATCTATTCTCTATAAACACTTAAACCCCTCATTCAAAAGACAAAAAGAAACTAATGGTTTCACATGTTTTGTACCATCGTGGAGGATTAGACTCAAGTTCCACTATGAAAATTATAACAACAAATAAATAATTTAATGATATATTGGTGATAATCATCCATGAATCAGTCATCAAAAAATAGAAAACTAAAACATTTCCTATCACCTGTAATGAGATGTTACCAATATATTAATCCACCTACCCCCAACTTGATCATTGGGTGCCCAAACAAACATCCCCCATCACCACCATCAACATCATCCTATGAATATAAAAATAAATAGAGAATAATGTGATTATAAAACAAGTATACTTAGTAATTTTCTCTTCTAAACCCTCTTATGTAAAATTATAAGGCATATTAAAGGTTTATTTAATGACATATATATTGGAAGTTCACATAAAATACCATGTATGAGATGTATGGTGAATATTTTTATGGGATGCATGTAGCTTCCACATTCACTCCCAATTTTGTTTGCATAATTTACGATCCATGAGATGGGTATTATTGGTTGGTAGGTACACATTCATTTAATTTTTTCAATGAATGAACATTAAGAAGATGAAATAATCGGATGCCATGCGATGACTCCTGAGCCGTTATGAAATAATCGATGCTCTTCATTTCATGAAAAATGTTCAGTAAGGCTATATAATATAATTAGATCCTCTCATGTTGTGTTCATGATACTTGTGATCCTTTTTTGAACCTCACTTATTCTTGAAAGGCTATTCATTATTCTTAATGAAGGTGATAACACCCATTCAAATTTCGAGTATCCTCTTGATATTATCAAGGATCCCTCAATCAGTGTATTGACATGGAGGTAGAGTGCTTTTTTCACTATTCCTCATGATCTCCTTCAAGAATTTTATTTCAAAGAGGTAAAGATGGATGATAATAATGTCGATTTCCAAGCACTCTATTTATGGTATTTTATGTGTTCGAATTATTGAAGATAGTTATCACGTGTTTTGGGTTATTTTATGCTACAAATGATCATTATATGATCATATGAAACATATAAGTGGTATCAGAGGAGGTTTATTCAAGATTTAGTCATGGTTAAATCACTAGTTTTTTAAGTAAATTGTAACTAAAAAATGGAGAACAATTTTTTTGTAAAACAGATGCATGTTACAGGACTTTACATGAATTTTGTAAAGGTAAATACAATTTACCATTACATGAGGAGGTTTCGTAAAGATTTTACCCTAATGAAAGGAGAATTTGTAAATGTCATAAACTTTTACCCTATAAAAGGAGAATGTTTAATGGTCATCTGGGAATCACCTTTATGTAGATTGTCTACGTAAAGATAACCAATGACTAACCTTTACATATAAAGGTTTTACATAAAGGTAACATAGACTTTATATTTACATGTAAAGGTAACTAGAAGACTTACCTTTATGTGAATGATTCACTTAAGGGTAGTTTAGTAATTTACGAACTCACGTAAAGGTAATATGGAGATAAACTATACGCAAGGGGCATGCATAAAGGTAATACCTATACATAATGGGTTTTGCGTAAAGGTACTACCTATAAATGAGGAATCACATAAGGGTTGTTTCCTCCTAACACTTATGCAGATTTTTACAATGTAATGGTCTTAACCATTTACCCTTCCATAGAGAATATTCATGAATGTAAAAAGTAGTTACCCTTATATAGAGTGTCTACATAAGGGTAAAGGGATGATACCCCTATGCAGAATAGAGATTTTTTGTAAGGGAAAATAGAAAAAGGTTAAAAATTGTTTTTAAATATTAAATGTTTTTTTAGTGTGTAAAATGTCTATAAATAATAATAAAAGTTATTTTGAAAAATTTTAATTTAAAAGAATTTATAAATAAATAAATAAATAATAAATTATTTATAATTAATTAAATAAATGTTTATGAAACAATTTTTCCCTAATATTAAAGGTTAATATTTTAAAATAAATTTTCAAAAATTATATGGAATTCCTTATGATCTAGTAATAAAATGTTTATTTTAAGAACATAATATGAGATTCATAAAGTGTTAATAAATTATAAAATACATAATATATATATTTAATAAAATGTTTATATAATAGAAATTAAATTATAAAATGTTTATAATTCATGAAATATCATATAAATGCAATATAATACAAAATATGAAATAGTTAATATTAAAATTAATATAAAATTTTTATATTCTTGAAAATTTATAAAAAATTTAGAATTATCATTTATTTATGAATACATCATAAATATCCATTGTTTTTAAAAATAAATAAATCTTTTATTTATTTTTTAAATTTCTTTTATATTCATGTTTAATAAACTATTTATGAAATATGAATTCTCTGCATTCCCATTTAGATGAAACATTTTTCCTAAGATAGTGCCTCACATGTCCTTATAGGTTTGATATTATATAATTTATTTTTAATCTACCTTGAACTAAGTTTTTAATTATAGTTATGATATTGACAATAGTTGCTAGGCATTATTTGTGCATATTAGGTGTTAGAGTTTTCATGAATTGAATTCTTTCTAGAGTAAAGTCTCCTCAAGTAGAGAGACTTGGGGTCAGAACACCTATATTCCTGGAGGCTTATGCCTTGGCTAAAAAATTGAATGGGGTTGTTTATCTATCACTCCAAGATTACTCATGTGATGTTTTTCATTCATATATAACTATATGCATTTACATGAAGTTTTCATATACCATATTCATGAAAAGCATTTGGATATGAATGAATATGGTTGGATTTTATTTTTTGGTGAGTAACATAAATTTGTAGGTTGTATAAAAGTTACACATTAATGTGATTTGAACACATTAATTTAGTAGTTGGAATAGTGATATTTAAAACCAAATAGTTAGAAGCATGAATAAAAAAAACAAATAAAACATGAATACATAATAATTAAATATGATTTATTATTTATAAATTTAATATGAATATGATTTATATTAAATTTTTGACACCTTAAAGGAAAATATCACAAATACTAAGTATGATATTTCATCCAAAAAACACTTATTAAGACCTCAAACATTGAACCAGGTAGTTTTATGCTAAAGTAGGGTGCCCTTAGATTATACAAATGGGTATCTAAATATGTTTGTGGTAGATTATGACATGCTTCACACTAATCATATTGAGATCATTAATAGGTATAACCTATAAAATAGTTAAATATTGGTATCTACGATTGAGAAGTGTTCTCAAGGAGAAACATTCGATGGACCTAAATGTGAATGTTATAGAAATAAATTTCACCAAATTTGACTCATGGGTATTAGATATTTGGTGCGTGTCACACATTTTTGCTGACACACAAAGACTCATAAGAGGGAATTGATGAAGGGTGATTTAGATCTTAATTTTGATAATAGATAAATAGTTTCTATGTTAGAAGTCAATACCTGTGATCTGATATTACAAACTAGATTTATCCAATAATTTAACATGGTTATTATGTTCCTACTATAAATAGGAATTTTATTTTTGTATCTTGTTTGTATAAGATTGGATTTTCATTCATTATTAAGAACATGAGTTATTCTATATATAAGAATGAAATGTTTTATGGTATTGGGAATATAATAAATAGTTTATATATTCTTGATATGGATAATCCTATTTATAAAATTTAGAATAATAAGGTTTCAAATGATTCTAATCCAACCTACCTTTAGCAATATCACCTTGGATATATAAATGTGAAATGCATTCAAAGAGTTTATAGAGATGGATTTTTGGACTCATTTAATTATGAATTGTTTTATAATTGAAAATATTAATTATTGGGAAAAAAGAAAAAGTCACCTTTTGGGAGAAAATGTGAGGGGGATAGTGAACCATTACATATTATACATAGTTATATATGTGTACTAATGAGTACATAATAAAATAGTGGTTATAGGTTCTTCATTACTTTTACTAATGACTTTAGTTGGAATTAGTTTATGTTTTTTTACGAAAAAAAGTATAAATTTTTTGAAAAGTTCAAATGGTTTTATAATTAAGTACACAATCAATTGAAAAAAGTATTAAATCCCTCTGATCAGATCAAGGTGTTGAATACTTGGGCCAAGAATTCATATCTCATTTGAGAGATTGTGGAATTGTCTCACAAATCACTCATCCTAAAATACCTTAATGGAATAGTGTATTTGAAATTAGTAATCACACCTTGTTATACATGGTTCAATTGATGATGAGTTTATGTGACCTTCCTTTCACGTTTTGGGGTTATGATATGGAAATCACTACATTTCAACAAAACCACATTCCATTTAAAGTAGTTATTAAGAAAACACATGAGATATAGACTAGGTAACATCCTATTATGGATTTTATGATGATCTTGGGTTGTGAATCACTCATACAATGATTGGATTAAAAAAATATAGGCTTTAATTCAGAAAAATGGTTAGTTTTTGGTTATCCCAAGGAAAGTAAGTGATATTATTTCTACCACCCCATTGAACACAAACTATTTGTGACTCGAGGGGGTGTTTTCCTAGAAATAAAACACATAGATCGAGTAGTTAGTGGGAATAAATTTGAACTTGTAGAGGTTTAGGAACAAAAAAATAAGAATTTTTCCTAATATGGAGTTTTAGTCGGTACCACAAAGTATTATGACATAAGAACTGACTCAAGTCACATAAGACCCTTGAAGGTATGGTAAGATTAATATGGAACATGAGAGATATGGATTTATCATGGCTAATGATGATGAATTGACTTTCATAGAAGATGAAAATTCATCCTACTAAGAGGTCATTGAGAGTTATGATTCTAAGAAATGGTGAAAATCCACGTAATCTAAGATTAAATCCATGTAAACTAACCAAGTTTGGAACTTAGTGGATACACCCGAAGGGGTGAGACCCATAGGGTGATAGTTTATTTTCTATGAGAAAACTAAAATGGATATTAGAGTGTCTAAATATAAATAAAACTTAGTGTAAAAGGGTTACAAATAAGTTCATGATATCGACTATGGAAATACCTTTTCCCCTTTTGAGATGATAAAATTCATTCAGATTTTTTATAGAAATAACTAATCATTATGATTATGAGATATATAAAATGTATACAAAAACCAAATTCCTGAATGGTAATTAATCTGAGGAAGTTTATATGATACAACTTGAGGTTTTTTAAGTTTCAAATGATAATGCTAAGGCTGAAAAAGTATAGTGGTCCATTTATGGACTAAAGAAAGCTTCACAAATTTGGAATATCTAGTTTGATGATGCTATCAAAGAGTTTTTTTTCATCAATAATTCATATGATTCATGAGTATACATATGAATTAGTGGGAGTATAGTAGTTTTTGAATACTATATGTAGATGAAATACTACTTATTGGAAATGAAATCCCGACACTTCACTCTAGAAGATGTGACTGGGTAAATGTTTTTAATGAAAGACATGGGTGAAGTATCTTATATACAAAATATGAGGATCTATAGATATAGATATAATACGTATCTTGGAATAAGTCATAACACATATATTGGTAAATTGATAAAGCGGTTTAGTATGGATAAATCCAAGAAGGGGTCATTACCCGTGTTTAATGGAACAAATCTTAGGAAGATTCAGGATCCTTATAAAGAGTTAGAAAGTATGGATATAATTAATTATGCATATTCAATAGGATATATCATGTATTCCATGTTATATATTTGAATTTATGTCTCTAATACCTTAAGAATAATAAGAATATACCAATACAATCTTGGTGAGACTCACTAGATTTTTGTGAATAACATACTTAAGTACTTAATAAAAACTAAGGATATGTTATTACTCTTTAGTGGAGTGGATGAGCTCTGTGTAAGTGGTTACACAAATGCTAGATTCCAATACAACTATGATGATATAGAATCTTAATATGGATTCATGTATTTACTAAATAGTGGAAAAATTACTTGGAAGAGTTCTAAATAAGACACCATAGTGGACTTGATAATAAAGGATGAATACATTACCACATCAGATACTGTTGAGGAATCCATTTGGATAAATTAGTTCATTTATGAACTTAGAGTGGTTCCTAGAATAAAGGGAGAAATTGAGATATATTATGATAACAATTGGGTTTTTGTTTAGGCTATGTGACCCCAGTCTCATCAAAGGACCAAACACATCCTTAAAAAATACCATCTCATAAGGGATATTATAGAGAGGGATAGAGTAAAAGATTAATTGGGTGGATACTCAGAAGAATGTAGTAGATCCATTGACAAAACCATTACCACAACAACAAAATGGGGGTAATGTATAATCACTAAGTTTATGAAAAATGAGAGATTACTTGTAATAGTTGTAAATATATCATGTTATTATAATAAATGAAATCTCCAATTATCATTCATTCATGTGTGTTGCAATTAATTTCACATGAATAGTCAAATGATTTTCACCCCTAAATGCATGACTTGGAGTTTTCCATAATCAATGATCATTATAGATTATTATGGGTTGTAATAATATGATAAGGTTATCATGGATATAATCTTGTATTCATTATGAATATATATATGAGATATCAAGAATATATTCATGGAGTAATAAGTAGAGACTTATTACTTGGATTGATCTACTAGATTATATCTCCTAGAATTTCATAAAATCATCAATATACTCAGGGGTGTATGTTTATTATCAATCCCTTTTTATATGATGTTTATGAGATACCTATAATCATAACCTTCATACATTGATAACCTACTTATGAGATTATACATGTTTTCTTTGCTAATACAAGGGTGGTTGGATATATTTTTGATCTTGCCGTTGGTTAGAGCACAACCCAAATAAGATTTGTCCACTTATATGACAATTTAAATACATATATCCCTTGATTGAATTAGACTGATAAAATTCATGCCCAAGATTATTTATTTCACATATGATGTGTTCAACTATTTGGATAAGTGACACGTGATGTACTTATTAGATACATTAATGAAATATGATGTATTCATAAAGTAGGTCAGTCCTTTTCATATAATCATGAAATGATGAGAGAACAATACCATATTGTTATGTTTCATGTCAATTATTTTCTTAATGTCATAGAAAAAGTGATTTTATAGGTATATATATTATGTATGTGAAACATATTATGTTGGACATGTCTATATAGATATGTGAGTATGTTTGATGGAGATAAAACTATATCCCTTAATAGCTTGAGTATCATTGAAACTTTTATAGAGGATTATCTTTACTTACATCAATGAAATATAGATTTCATAGTTGTTGTCAATGCTAATAAGGACTATAGGGTAAACCAGTTAGGCCCTTGGTCAAGTATAAAATTTTGGACAAAGTGTTTGTTTAAAAAGAACAGAGTTTGATGAAAAAAATATCAAAAATAGTTTGTATGGATTCAAAAAGAGTTGTGAAGTTTTTCATAAAGTTATTATGGTAATTTAGTGTAAGTGAGAGATTATTGAAAGTGCACATAAAATACCATGCCTTTGATTAATGGTGAATACATGTATGTGATGCATGAACTGATAACTCCACTCCTGAATGATTTTACATCATTTATAATCCATGATATGGATCATACTGGTTGGAATATACACATTCATTGATGTTTTTTAATGAACGAACATCAACATGTAGTAATTCTTGGATTTCATGTGATGGAACCTGAGCCATTATGATATCGTCAATGCATTTCATTTCATGAAGAGAATTATGGAATTATATATGACAGGATGAGATACTAACCTATTATGTGTGTGATACTTTTGATCCTTTATCAAACCTTACTTTTCCCCAAAATCATATTCATCATTCTAATAAAAGGTGATAAAACACCTTAAACTTTTGGGTATCATCTTGATACAATCAAGGATCCCTAGAGCAATATATTCACCTAGAGGCATAATGATTTTTTTATCTCCCCTTATGATATCCTTCAAGAATTAGTTCTCGAAGAGAGGAATATGCATACTGTTACTACTGATTTCTAGGTACTTTTTTACAATATGTTATTAATTTTAATTCTTTAAGATAAATATTTTATGCTTTGGGATGTCTTTCAATATAAATGATCATTAACGAAACCAATAAATATATACATGAATAATAACATAAATATCCTCCACTATATGCCATTAACCACCTCCACTATACCAAATCTATTAACTCCGAAGGATATCTGCACATTTAATGATTTTTTCTCCAATCACTAAAATTACCTACCACTATAGAGAGGACTATATAGTCATAACAATAATAATTTCATGGTGTTACTTATTTAAAAATAATCACTGTATCTATGTTGGGAATTCAATACCCCTTGCACCACCTCAACCCTTGGGAATACAAAATCTCACCAACAATAATATCATCATGAAAATTTCAACAGTACTTTTCACAATACCACAACATATCATAATCAACATGAGTAAAAAACATGTTCTATTACCATAAAGAGGTAATATAATAACCAAAAAACAATATAAAAACTAAATCATAGTAAATAAGTAATAATAACCTCTCTAAAACATGAATCACACCACTAAATCCCTATAATATCATTCATAATACCTTTGGAAAACAAAATATACTAATATAAATCGATCCATAAAATTACACTATACCCAAACCACCTCCAAATCACATAATCCTTATCATTACTATTTGTTTATTACATGAAAAAATTCAATGTTATACATCAATAGTGAAATAAAAAAGATAACAATCACCACTAATCATCACTAAGGGTGACCATATAAAAATTCAATTTAATTAAGTCAAATTGTTTCTATCACTCATTTTTTTATCCCCATTCCTCTTTAAAATTTTAATTCTTTAAAATTCCTAAATCTAATTACCACATTTAATAACCTTCAATTACTTTTTTTATAACATACCAATTAAATTCACACTCCCTCATGGAAAATTATTTGTATATATTATCTAACTTTTCAATTCTAGTTATATCAGTCTCACACTAAGGGAAATACCCAAGGGGGGTAAATTAGGGTATGATAGTTTAAAAAAATACCTCAAATACCTCATTGATTTTATTATATCATGAGATAAAATTCACTTATCACTTTATCTCACATCAATGTATAATGAAAATAAAACATGTAAGAGATGAACCAATTTTACTTGGTTAACCACCAGTGGGAAATGTACATGGAGAATAACATGAAAGTGTGCTGATATAAAAAAATTATTGTAATTCATTGCTCTTTAAAAGTTCATAGCAGACTCATTTTCCCCTAGTTTATAACCAATTACAACTAAGAACACATTTCACTTACAACGGAAGTGAACTGAATGCTCCTATAGAAGAATATTTATCCAACCTAAATTATCTTTTGAATGGTTCACACTAAAATTGATCTGATTTTAAGATCATTATTCAAAAATGAGATGAATTCCTATTTAATATATATTATTTTATCCTTAAAAATTCAGTTCAACATGAAATATTTTTAATGTTTACTATATAATTACTTCACGGAAGACTCCTTTTGATAGATTCCTTTGCAGAAAATTCATTTATGAAAAATTATATAGGAAATTATTTTGTGGCACTCTATTCCATGTATTTCCATTATAGTACACTATTCTATTCAATTATTTTACGGTATATTATTCAGAACAAGTTTTTTATGGAAGACTGCATTCTTCACACCTGCTTCACATAATCCCATATTTTTTCTAATTAAGTGTTTTTTTACTCCAATATTTCTCTAATGCCTTCTTCTCTCCTTAATTAAGTGATTATGGTCCAATTTATAGATCAAGGATCATGAAAAACATGCTTCACAAAATTTTAAATTTTTTCCCACCATATAAAACCACTTCACATAAAAATATTACTTTTATTCCATAATTTACATAATATTTTCCTTTCATGGTCCATGAAAATATACACCTCTATTTCACAAATAATTTCTTATGCATCTACATAATATTTATACATTATGAATAAAATATTAAGTTTTTAAATCCTTTCCACCTTGAAATCTATTCCTTTTTTATTTTTTTATGTGTGAAATGTTTTCCTTTTCATCTCACATAATTATTCAACTTTTATTGCATAAAAATTTTCCATTAAAAAAACACTCCTCAAAATCATTATTCATTAATTAAACAACAACACCTTTAAAAAATAACTCGTCTTTCATGAAATAACTATTCCCTTATAAAATTTTCATTCCTTTATGGAATTATTATTTTTTATTTTTTATAAACTCAATCCATTGACTCTAAACATTCATGAAAATAAAAAACTAACTCCAAACACTTAAAGAAACCATCTCTTTATTAATGGATGAATATTAAACCTTTCTAGAAAATTTTCAACATTATTTTTAAAATAAACAACCCAAAAACTCCAAAAACATAGTTGGGAACCTTTTTCTAAAAATATTATCTTTTTCTTTTGTTGAAAATACTTCAAACACATTAATAAAATTTCTAAAAAAAAATCTATGCTATATGCATCAAACACCATTTATAATTTTCAATTCCATATTGAAATAAAATATTCACTTAACATGCACCCTATTACCACATGACTCATGATCATTATAAGGAACAATAGTAACATGTAAAATTTTACCAATGAAGAAGATAATTCTACTTGACTCTAACTACAATAACACTTCTCCACCAAATTAAATGCTTGAAAGAATCTCCCCCTTTATCCTCATTCTAAAGATACCCATTCCCTTTAAAATTTTGATCAATCAACAACAATCTCTCCCCTAGGCCACTCCTGTATAAGTTATAAGAGAAATTAAACTTTATAATATATGAGGGAACTTGAAACATTCCTTAGGGATTGGGGGTTCGACAACCACAATATTTAGGTATAGTAGGTCAATTATAATCTAAGATTCGATTGATGTTTCTCAAGCATCTCCTTGGGTAATTCCATTATCATGATATCCATGACTTGATGGTTGGTAGAATATACTTCAATTTCACTAATCCATGCTCAAATTTTTTCTTTTATTAAGTGATATATGATTTCAATTTACATCATCATCGAGTGATGGATGAGACCTTTTCTAAGATTAGAGTTAAATAAAACATTGTTTGTTGATATTCTATGAAATTAAAAATATTCTAAGATAGAATAAACCACTTAATGTTGACTTTCTATCATACAATGAACTTGAAAAATATAAATACATATATAATAGTAAATCCTACTGAGATGTTTCACTATAAAGAAAACAAAAATCCACCATCCATTTGATATGACGCAGAATTCTCTTCACCACTAGAAAATGGGTTTCCTAGGGATTAATCTGGTACATTAAATCTTGACAAGTGGAAAACATAATGTCGAATCTTTTTTACTTTCATAATAAGATCCTGGTGATCTACAAATATTCTATGATATTTACTTCTTTACAATCACCATTAATTAACAAATTCATAGAAAAAACAACTTGTGTTTTCATTACCTTAGAACCCTCTAATCAAAATCTTTCCAAAACCTCCATGGAATATTTAAATTTTGAGATGATCATTCAATGCCTTTCTTTTATCACTTTCAAACCAAGTAAAAAGGTTAACTCCTCCATCATTGAAATTTTGAACTTTTACATTATGTATTATAAAAACTATTTACGTTGTAATTTATTTGATCTATCCAAAATTATATCATATATATATATATAATTACAATCACCATTTTATCAATCACCATATTTATATTGAGGTTATGATCAACTAAACTATGCTAAAAATCAAGCTTTTTCAAGTGTTGATCTGGTCTAGAGTACCATACTCTTGGATCTTTATTTAGCACATAAAATGTTTTATTTAATTGAAAAACTTTGTTCACATCTTCATTAATAATAAAACCATATGGATACTCAATACACACCTCTTCTTCAACTAATCCATTAAGGAATGTAGATTTAATATCCATTTTGAAAACCATGAACCTTATTTGAACTACTATGAATGAAAATAATTGATTTTTTTTCTAACCTAGCCATAAGATAAAATGTCTAAACTATATTAGTACCTCCAATATGATATTATCCCTTAAAAAGCATCTATTCCTTGTTCTGAATCACCATGCCAGCATTATTAAAAAATATTACAGTAAAACCCATTAGGTCCCAATGATGTTTATATCTATCAACCTTTTAAAAATATCACATGTTTAATTTTTCTCAATTTTTTCAAACTCTTAATTCATTTCCTAAACCCAATTAATATATTTATTATCTTCTTCAAAAAATATTAACTCTACCGGGATAAGAGAAAATATTTTTTTAAAGACTTTTTTCTCACTTTACTGGTATTGTATGATTCATGAATTATATACATGTACTAATCTAACTTAACTTATCTCATCATCATTATATTATTTATAATTAACATCATCCACTTATTCTGCCATTGAGATGATCAACTCCCCATCTTTATCTTCTAGAATCTTATCACTATTTTTTTGATGTTTCTTATTATTTTTGATTATAATGACATCTTAGTATTTTAAAATCCTTTAAAAATATTATTAAATCACTTAAATGAATTTATTTTGGATGATTATATAAAGAAAATCCATTTTTCTTCACAAGAATCAAGACTATTTTGTTTCTTATTATTTAGAATAAAGCACTTACTTTTGAATATTTGAAAGTACTTCAGTGATGGATTCTTCCCATACCACATATTTTATGGAGTCATTTCTTCTCCTAGAGATAATAAATTTATGTTATAAATATAGAACAATTTTAAGAATACTTACTTATAAAACTTCCCTAGTAATCATTTATAAATAAGAATCATTCTATCCAAGTTGTTTTCGATCTAGTTCCTCATATCAACTACCCCATTTTTTTATGAGTCCTCACTATTAAGACATAGTTATTTATCCCATGTTTCTAGAGATGGTCCCACACCTTTATGTTAGTGAATTATGTGCCATTATCAATCCCAAATTTTATAATTTTCTAGCCAAGAATATTATTAACATTCCTTTGATATTGAGTAATGAAACTAAACACCTCAAGACTAGGGGTGATAACCATTAATCATTCCATTTTTCTATGATCATCAATGAATATAACATAATATATCTTACCATCAAGGAAACCTACTGATATCATTCTACACATGTATAGAATAACTAATTCAAGAAATTTAATTAACCATTGGTATTTTGGTTTACATGTATCTTGATTAATCTTATCCTTTTAACAAACATCAAACATGTGCGCATGATCACATGATAGTCTAGGGATATCAAGAGCTCTATAATTATTCACCAAATCATCCAATGATTATTGATTCAAGTGGAAAATAATTTTATGCCATAATCTATTTTCTTATTCCTTATATAGTAACTAGGTATCTTTTTCTATACTAATAAGGTAAAGATTACTGTTTTATTTGTTTTCCTTATATTACGATTACACTATCATTTACCATAACAATAAAATCCTTCTTGGTAAAATATATTCCATGTCTCGATTCACATAATTGAATTAAACTTAGAAATTTGTGACCATGAACATCAATAACTAAGAAATCTATATGTCACATGTCATTGCCTCCAATTTTGGTATTCCTAGAGATAATGATATTTATTCCCCCATCATTGAAAAATATGAAAATAACTCCCTTTTCATACTTGATTACTATGAAAAGATCCTCATTTCCTATCATATAAGAAGTGTATCTGCTAACAAGTATCCACAATATGATTTAATCCATTGACTTCAAGGTAATATCCATAACCATCACATTACCAACTCTTTTCTCTTTAATATATGTCTTATAATTCACAACTGGTGTTAATTAGTATACTTGATCTACCTAGAAATGAGATATACTTTATCTTTCAAATTTAAATATTGATTTTACATTTTCATCCCACTTGATGATTCCTTGAATTTTTATGTATGATATCTTTAGTTAGTCATAAGCACGTTCCTATATATTGTAGATGATAATTACCTTACTATATGACTATATCCACTACACTAGATGGAGTAACCATAAAAATTAATCCTATAATGTTGATCAATACTTGGATTTATTTATTTATCTTCTATAATCTAATACACTTGTCCATGAAACAAAAATTTTAACTATGTTTCATATTTCAAAAAAAAATAACACTAAATTTGTGGTGTACTCTTAGGTGTTCTTGAAAAAACATCAGAGGTATTTTGGGTTCTGTGAGTGTTCTGATTCTAAGTTACTCCCAAATTAATATTTGACTTTGGAGTGGATTCTTTTGACCATTCATAAACCAAAACTACCTTTGGTTTATAGTCAAGCCCCACAACTGCTTTGGTATCCTAAAGTGCCTTTTTCTCTTATAGATAATTATCCGACTATATATATATACCTCCATGATTATTATTAATTTTTCCCATGGCTTGTTCTATTTAATTTCCTAACCTCCTTCTATAAGTAAAGGTTCACTACAAATATTCTATTTTTGACTATATACTAATGAATTTCCACTTAATAAATTTAATAATTTTGACTCAAACTTTCACCATTTTAGCAAAACCATCAATAATCCCAATCTACTACTCGATATTGATTCATATCTGTGTTATCTATATTTTTCTGATTTGAGATTTTTAATTTACATACTCAAACCAAACTTCTCTTCTTTCTAATTCTATATGTAGATTTTTTAATCATTAACTAATCCATTATATTTATTTATTTTTACTCTAAAAATATTTATCCCATCATGTGAAACCTATAAATCTTCTTAGAAATCATCTCTCCCTTCCACTTATTCCTCACCATTATCCCTAGATTCCCTTTTTTCTGACTTATCTACCAAAGTTTCAAGAACATATTCTTTAAGGTCATTTAAATCATCATTTCTTTTACTCTTATCCTTCAGGGACTATGATCCTCTTATGAAAGTATTTTCTTCTTCTTGATTATTTTTTAGTACTCCTCTTACCATTTACATTATTTAAAGATTTATTCATATGGGAACTTCATTATCCTCATCATCATCTTGAAATATCGTGGGATACATTGATATAAGGTACCATATCTTTTCACACATGAAGAAAAAAAGTGGAGTCTTTCCTTCAAACATTATATTTCCCACTTTAAAATTTGAGGAAAGGAATGACATAACTTCATCCAACTCTAATTATTATTGATCATTCTCTATGGTAAGTTTCTTTAAATCATTTAATGGAACTTACTTTGACATTATTTTTTCAACAACCTTACTATCATCATTCTTGATCTCATCTGCATTAAGAGTACTATGAATACTATCAGATGTTAGCTACTTTGGATCTTTATCCTTCAGTACAAATACATTTGGATTAAAGCAAGGTGGAAATATTCTTAAGATGCACTTGATGATATTTATATCATTGATGGTTTCTATGAGTCTATGAATATCCTTTAAAATCACATTTAACTAATCAAAGAATACAACAACAAATTATTTTTGGATTCACGTTAAAATTGGTGTGACATGATTCTCCTTTATCCTCAATGAAATGAATTCCCTTTCAACTAATAATATTTGATCTTTTAAAATTCAGCTATGTGTAAGATCCACTTCACATAAGACTGATTTAATAATTACTTCATTGAAGTATCCTTCATAGTAGATTAATTTATATAATATTCATTTTAATAGATTATTCTATACAATTCCTTTTTTTGGATTTTTCCTTGTAATTCATTTATAGTAGGCTAATCTACGCAATTCATTTATAATAGACTTCTTTCTAGAGACTATATTTAAGGAATCCCATTTTTCATTAATGGAGAGATTTAATCACTTTAATCTTCCTCCAATGACTTATTCTCTTTTTAATTAAGTGACTAGAGGATTATTTATAGGTAATGGGACCCATAAAACTTTATTCACATAAGTTTATACTTTTTCCATTCATGTAAACCTACTTCTAATAAAATAATCCTTTGATTCCATGCTTCATATAATACTTTCCTTTTGTGGTCCATGTAAAAAATCACCAATATCTCATAATAGATTTATTCTACAATCTACATATTGTTCATCCTTATTAAAAAAATGTTCCTTCAGGAAATTTATTCATTTTTAAAATCTCATTTTTCATGTTTTTTTATTCTTCATGATTTTTTATTTTGTGTTACATATAATTATTATATATTCTTTATATAAACAATTCACTTTTTGAAAAATTATTCCTTTGGGAAATAAATATTCTTCCCAAAATTACTATCCCTTCAGGAAATAACTCTTACATCATGAAATAACCATTATTTCATGAACTTTTTTCTCCTTCATGAAATTCCTTACTTAGATTATTTTTTATAAACATCACATATTAATTCAAAATAATCATGAAAATCAAAAAATAATATATCAAAACTTCTCAAAACCATCTCTTCATGACCACATAAGGATTCACCCATTCTATAATTTTTTCAATTTTATTTTTTAAAAAACACAACCCTAAAACTCTAAAAACAAAGTTGAGGGGTTTCTCAATAAAATTAAATCATAATAAATACCAATTTCCAAATAAACCAAATTATACAATCACACTTAACATGAAAAAAGTGAAGATAAAATACCGAACCATAAACTATGATTCAGTTATCATGTCTCCAAATCTAAATTTAAACTTATTTATTTCATAAAGATCCCATAATAATCCTATGATCTACTGATCTCATATTAATCACCAACCATCTACCATGGTAATCTCTCAATAAGAAATAAAGGAGTAAATAAAAAATAAGGTTCAAGTAGAATTTATCTTGATCCTAAAGGATTTTAATTATTAGATGATGTATACTAAATAACAAATAGAAGACCCTTATAAGTCATAAAAAAGTTCTTAAGGTCACCAAAGGTAATGATAATGGGGAAATAATTGAATGGGATAGAGATAACTACTAAAAATTACATTTAGGAATAGTTTTTCAAAAATCATAGTGTAATGGTATACATTATACCATGATAAAGTTTATTAAAATGGGTCTCTACAAAGTGAAATTACACTTTAATCCCTATATAACTCATGAAAATTAATCATTATAATTTGATAATATCATAAGGAATTACAGCTTAATATAACTCAATAAGATAAATTTTTTAAACCTACTGAATTTCATGGTGGAATATATTATTCTACTTAATTTAAAATTCACATAGAAATATTCATGTTTTAACACCAAAATTAAATTTCTCAATGACCAACTCCATAAGAAAAATTCATTAAACTATGGATTAATGGATCTTTATGAAATTATTAATCTTGAAACCAAATTATTTCCCATTTCACATTATAATCTCTCTTTGTCTATTTTTTTATTTTTAAAATGAAACAAATTTTAATGGAAACATGAGAAGACTAAAAATATACTATCCTAATGCCATCCAACCATCCTTAATGACCCCAAACCATTATAAAATAATAAATAAAAAAAAGAAAAATGAATGTGGTGAGACCAATCTAATAACCACATGGGATTTAAAAGGCCTCAAGGATCAAGTAAAAATGGAAAGGATTGAGAAATAATTAATCATGAGGTTACTGAGCTGTGTGCAACAACAAGACATGAGTAGATCAAGATCCATAATATTTGGGAGACATGTTACCTTAGGAAATCTTATAAATTATTTTCCAAAGAGGGTATTCCATAATATTCACCAACCACTATATATAATAGGTGTTTTCACCATCATTAATCCACTTTGGTTTTCTATATCCATTAAGAAAACAGTATAAACACTAATGGGGCAAGATTATTGAGGGAAAAATACATTAAGAAGAATTTAGTGCTATATAAACCTCCAAGAAGGGAAGTACATGGTGATCACACCCCACTAATGAACAAGTTCCATAGCGAAGGGTAGTTTCTACCCAACCTAATCACCTCGAGATAGAAAGGCTACTAGGGGATAAAATGGATCTTGTAGAAAAAAATAGAACAAAATCACTTTTGATAAAATGAAATATATCACCAAACTGAAAACAAAAATATAATTACACCAGTAATCTCTAACCATCCATCAATTTCATTGTACACTGATCACTTTTATCTCCTTTATACCTCCCCAACCTTGACTAAACAATCCAAAAATCTCCCCTCCCTACATGTCATGTTGCAGCACAATTTATGTTATCACATATCAATTTAATTAATCATACTATAATGATTAGTTCATAAATTCTAGGGTTGAAACTCCCTTTTCAACATCAATAAATGAACAAAAAATACATCCTTGGATAAAATGACAACATAATGTAAGGTGTCACAATTTGATTTTCTAAAAACTCATATTTTTATCTTTTCACCCAAATTATTTCTCTAAAATAACTCATATATCCTCTAATACCCAAAAATACATAATTTTTAGGGCTTATAATTTTTGGTCCTCTATATTATATCCCTATAAAATAATAATCAAACTTAATGATAATAATAAACCTTATACGAAGAAAACTAAAAAACATAATAACCTTGTATGATATCTCTCACATTGGAATCAAAACGTTAAATAGTAAAAAAAATTACATTAAAAATAATGGAAACCATTATATAGTTTTGTATAAAATAAAATCTTAATTCAATATAAGATTCATTGTTCAAAATAACTCAATTTATCGAACCCACAATTGCAACTCCCTCTACCATGTACATTCTTACAAACCAATATGAATCCATGAAATATACACCAAAGGAATGATGTTTCCTCATAGAACATTATCATAATGGTATTAAATCACCATAATAATCTCAATTAACATAGTATCCTCCTTAATGTCTAACTCCTCTAAACCATTAATACGGGAGTAATCATGAAGATTCCTTTGAAGTTGTGATACATAAAAGAAATCATGAACTTGATCCATTTATGGTGGAAGTGATAATATACATGACACCTAAAAAATATTATCTAACATCTAAAAAGGCCCAAAAAACACTAGATAAATAATACTACCATGATCAAACCCGTGTTTTCCATAATGCAGAGAAACCCTTAAAAATTGATAACAAAACTAAAAAACCACAAGTCTTCTCCAATTATTCAAATAAGACTCTAATTGATCTATGGTATCCTTCATCCTCCATTAATTCAAATTTAATTATTCAAGAGTAATCTATAACATGTATATTATAATAATCACTGTCTCCCTTACCTCATTCTAATAAAATTATATCTACATTGTTGAATACACAACAACTCATGTAGTTCTAGGAAAAGTTTTGAGTGAAAATTATTATTAAATGAAAAATAAACTAATGAAAAATGATTTACCCATAAACCATTAAAATCAATAACATATACACATAAAATCTCCTTAATGTTTTCTATTTTTAACTATTCAATCCCAATTTTTTGTGGATGAAACATGATGCTAAGGAAATACAGAGAATTATAATCTCATTATAATCCTTAAAAAACTTATGATGTAAAGAAAGGATCATGATAAAAAATTATTATACTTTGAAGAAAATGAATCTTATCCACCTATTTAACATATTTACACTCTAATTCATCAATTTTACTTGATTTATTAGCAGTAAGGAAATAGGACGACTTCTTTATACAATCTACCACCACCAATATAGTGTGATGTACACCCATTGTTTGAGGTATACTAGTCAAAATATCTTTAGAAATATCATCCCAGTTCAACTATAGAACATCTATAGTCTATAATATAATGACTAAAAATCAATTATTTGTATTCACTTAGTGACATATAATGTATCAAAACATGGAATTTTCAACTTATATCATTAAACCATGCCACAAAAACCGCTCCTTCAAGTCATAAAACATCATGAAAATACCTTAGTATATTTTCAATTTTGAGCTATTAAACTCACATATTAATTCATCCTACATTATAGGAGGAATATTTATCTTCATAGGGATAATTTCCTAACATTCATCACCCTCTCTCTATCTCAAATAAGCATCACTATAAAAGATGTGGTCTCATTATAACTCATCATTAGGATCTCCAAAATGAGACTCCTTTATCATATAAAATAGTGGCGAGTACACCATCATCTAAAAAAATTACACTAATATTATATTACATGTCTAATTTAAATCCTTGGGAGCCTCTATCATCCAATACTGATCACCATCCTCACAAATAATATCACCATACATATTATTACATAGAAAATTATCCACCATGTCACATATCCTCAGTGCATATAATCTCTCAAATACTTAATCCTTTATAAACTCCTTCCATATATGCTAACTCTAATTTATATCAAGATTGGAGAATATATACTATGAATCTAGTGATATATGAAGACATAGAAGCATTATCTGATGAGGTAATGTCATCATAAATTCAATGTGATAGTCCAAAACATTCCTATAATATCCTTTTAGTACATGGAAACTATAATCCTATATGGTGTTATTATAAATTTTTTTAATAAATAAGTAAATGAATCATTGAATTAAAAAAAATATACACCATTTTGAGTAAAGACAATCCCCATTAAATATACTTCACATATTTTGAATCTTCACATGGATAACTTTCCATAAAATTAATGTTTTCAAAAAATATTACAGAAAATCCTCAAAATGTTTTATGTGACCATACTATTTAATTTAATACACCATTATATCATTAATAAAAAACCATGAAATGATTTGAAGGCATACAGAACACGAATTTCATGAACCTTAGAAAAACCACTAGGGAATTTATAACTCTAAAATTCATCCCAATAATCATGAAATTCATATAGTATAATTTTATTATGATATAAGAATATACTCAATTTTAAACTATAATTTATGATATACAAAATGCAATAAAATATTTTATAACCATCCAAACCTATCCAATTGACAAGAAAACCCATCAGTCCTTGTGTTGAGCCCCCTTTGTGTACGTTTTATGTGTTTTCAATAGCATTAAATGAAGAATGATTTCATTGATGTTAATATATTAGATATATAGTAAAGAAGAATTATATTGGAAGTTTTTTTGAAGTATCCAAGTACCCTGAAGACATTGAATAAGATCCCAAACATTATATTACTTAGTATGTTAATGATTTTAACACACATATATTAGAAGATTGAATATAAAATTGCGAGCCTCAGAAATACTTTATATATTGGATTAATAATATATTTTAATATTGGATGGAAAACCCAAGAACATTGGATGAAATTTTTACCTTATAAGGACTTTATATATTAAAATATAAAAATGATTTAAATACATTTCATCCATGAGAGTTAGATGAAGTTTTGAAATTTTTTGAAGAGAAATTCAGATGATGATTAAGATGGTTTCAAGTTTATAAATACCATGGAAGGATTTAATTATGAAAGTAGAAATATATAGGTATAAAACACACCAAAATATTATTATCCATGTTTTGGAGATGCTGAAATAGGCAGTGGGATGATAAATTCTCTAGAGGACCTCACACAACTGACTAAGTGTCCATGCTGTATGGGAGTCTTGATTAGTTGTCTGCACACCATAGTATCACTATTTTCACTATAATTAGAAGAGTAAGAAATGTGGCTACACCATGGAAAATATGACCTCATCATAAAGATATTAGAATAAATAAGTATTTCATTGTGGAAGAGATAAAAATCCACAAAAAAGAAAGGTTAAATTTTGGAATCCCTATTTGTGTACCTGTCTCTACATCACAGTGAAACATGAAATCAAAATGTGTAGATAAACTAGGTACTCAATCCATATAAGTATTACCATGAAGTAGAGGAGGAAGGATTAGTTTTTTTATTTATTTGGAAAAATTGAAACAACCACAAGAAAATGGGATAACTATGCTGCAAGGAAGTCTGATGGAGTTTTAGTGACACTTAATTTTGGAAGACCATCATGCCAAAAATAAGATACTACACTATATTATGTTTTATTATTTATAAAATAAATTTTTTGAACTACCACCTCATGCTAAAATGGTTGAGGTTGCACCATATAATATTTTTTTGAGAATATCTAGGTAGTTTTACCTAGAGTGATGACTTGGATTCATTTGAGTCATTTGGTAGTTATTCAAAATCTAAATAATTAAAAATTTGAATTGGATGATGGGTATATATTGGGATAAAGATCCAAAGGCCGAATTTGAATACGAATTTCAAGGAAGTTGGTTGTTTGAAATTTAAATTTAAATTAAAAATATATGAATGGGAGGGATTCTATGAAAGATTAATTTAATACAGAATATAATGGAGAAGTTGATGAAGAGGTGAGGAGTTAAACACTTCAATATCATTGTATTATTGTGCTGCCTACAGTGATATCTGACACAGATATTATCATGAATATATATTACGTTTCAATATTTTTGAAGAAGAATCAATGAAATACAGTTGTGCATTTAAGTACAAGAGGAAGAAGAAGAAAAAGGGGCTCTGAAAACATTTTTTTGAAATGAATAAGATATATTAAAAAAAGGTGGCCATTAATTTATACTGTGAAGAGAAAGAAGTTGTTAGGTCCACTAGGCTATATACCCTGAGAGGGGGGGGGGGTGAATCAGGGTATGAAAAATTAAAACAAATTCCCCTTTTATCTTGTTTTGTTGTTAGAAAAAACCTTCTTCTCTCTCTCTTCCCTATTTGAAGAGTATGAAAGAATCTTAAAGAATGCACAAGCCACATAAATTTTACTTGGTTCACCCTCACTGGGCTATGTCCAAGGAGCCTACATCGGTGATGTTCCAATGTTACAAATCCACTATAAGCGTGCTGCTGTTTACAAGTTCGAAGCAGACTCACTGTCCCTCCTGGTTTACAACCATTCACAATTTGAAAACACACTGCTCTCTCAAATGAAGTGAGCTCACTACTTCTTCAGAAGATCCACTTACAGTTTATAGACCTCTAGGTCTCTTCATTATCACTAACGAATGCATCCTCCACTGTATGTAGATTCTATATCGATGTCCAAATTTTATCCATTGATGAATACACCTTTTACACCGATTTCTAGGACACACACTTTGGAAATACCTTCGCAAATCACCCTACTTCGCGAAGCTCCCAATTTCATGACGCTAAAAAAAGCCTTCACGAAGTTACTTCCACTTCACAAAGCACACAACTTCGCAGATCTTACTACCTTGTGGAGCACACTGCTTTGCAGAGCTCAGACCTTTGCAAAGCTCAAGACTTCGCAAAGATTAGTCCATCCTAGAGGGACTTTATTCATGATGCTCACTGAACCAATGTGAAACACACCACTTTCACGGAGCTAAATTAGTCATCGTGAAACTCCTTCTTTTGTGAAGTACACTGCCTTCACGAACCTCCTTCGCGAGTTGAGAGCAACAAATATTTCTTGGAAAACTCTCTACTTCTCTTGAGGGGGTCAAGGTCTATTTATAGGTGATTCCACTGACCCTCTAACCTTCCGTGCGAAGTCAGTTCAACATCAGCTCAAATCACAAATCTTAGAAATATCCACTGAAATTCTCTCAATATCGCGAAGAACCATGAATTTTTTTGGATTGAGGAGATCGTCATAATCATGGATAATTCCATCAATTCCATTGCATCCTTTCTGTGAAGCTTTACTCGTAATTCCCTTCACTGCCACAATGCTCTTCAATGCTTCTGTTTGTGATGCTCATCGTAATCACAAAGAACACCGTCAAAATTCTTCATGTCTTAGAGAAATCCACATAAAGAGGCCCATCATTGCAAAACTCATGCCTTTTCCATATTTTGATGAGATCTTCAATGAAATCTATATTTCACAATGCTCACCAAAGTCCAAATTTTGGACCCCAAAAATTTTGCAAACACTGGAAAAAGACAACACCTTGCATCTGATCTTCTGTACCACCTCCAGATCATCCATTCCTTTTTCATGGTTCTTTTTCCACTTGGATTTTCAACAATATCTCTGGAACTTGACAATTGACCATGGAAACCTGCTTTATCAACAAACACAATTAACCCAAAAATGATGCAATGTTACCTTGAGGGATTTTTGCCCAACAGAAGTATATTTTGTGCATTAATAATTTTCATAAAAAATATAGAATCCCTTGAATGATGTTGTGCTAGGGAAAAAAGAAAATAAAGAATAAGGGAAGGTAACACTTCAACAACTTAAATAGATCTAAAGTGGATATACTCTCTTGTTGTTAGATTAATCTATTATCATTGTAAGGTAAAGGATGCACCTATTTATGAGATATACCTAATCATAGATGGAAGATGTGATAACATGATTTACAAGGTTATACCTTTCTCATTATAGCTCACCGAAGGAGTCTAGATGGTTGTGGGATCATGGGGGAATCTAGTTCACAATAAGGACTATTCACCTCACATTGAGTAGTGAACCTTATAAATTTATGTGTTCCTTGTGTGTGTGTGTTCAATTACACTACAAGAAAGAAATAATGTGATAGGGAATAAGAGTGATCTATCTAAATTAATAAGTGATATTGGTAAATTGAAAAGGGATAAAAATTTATGGTCAAATTGGATCAATAATTACCATCATTGATTTACCCCTCCCTCTTAGTGTGGCTCATATCCCAATAAGTTCCTTAAATTGGTATAATATCCAATCTCACCTCTATTAGATTCAATTTTTGAAGATCTTATCTTTGAATAATTAAATATTCTTTTCTGATTTATAATTAAGTGTAGTTTTTTTCAAGAATTATTTATTTTAGATCATAATTCATTTTTTACCAATACCTTGATGAATAAGAGAAAGAATGAGAAGAAGAAATTGAGGAAGATATCCCTCTTGTAAAAAGAGAAAGTATTTTCAGTCCCTATAAGCAATGATGAAGTAATATATGAAATTTTTGGAGATGAAAAAAATGGTTGTTTAAAAAACCAAGGACATGGAAAACATTATTACCTCAAATGGATCAAGGGATTCAAGTAATCATGTAGTATGTGTTAATTCTTACTTAGTCTGTCCTAAAAATAAATCGAGAATTAGTAGAAGTAATCACATGTTAATGGATTTATATTTTGATGCAGTAGAATATTTGTTTCAATCAAAGGATTAGTTTAATTTTTAGTGGGATTTTTGGAATAATTCAAGATGAGATTACCCAACTTGAGGTGGAGTTAGAAAATTTAGAGAATTAACTATAAGAAAAGGTTTTAACTTGTATAATTCTCTCCAAGAAGATTGGAGACCATGAAGCTAAAAATGTAATTCTTAAAGATGATTGATCCAAATTTTAAGAGGAATGGGTCAACACAATCTAATAAAAGTATGGGGACACTAAATAATTTTATAATAAGATCTATTCATTGGAATAAAATATGGCAAAATAGCATTGATGTTAAAAATTCACAATTGGATATTAAATATAAGAATATTAATGATCTTGATATAGTACTTAAATAAAAAGTAGAATAAATGTTGATGAATTTGGGAGAATTAATAAGGGTTATGAATATAGAATGAAATTTAATTAAAGATCAGAATAATTCTATCAATATGTTTTGTCTATAATTGGAAATCAAATTGTTTAATTCAGATATTAAAAATATTAAGTCTTCATTATCAAATACGTGTGGAGATATTATCATAGAAAATTATAAGGATTATTCTACTATTTAAATACCTATTTTAAATGATAATAATATCATGAAATCATTTAATGATATATCCAAATCTTCTGTAAAGAAGTAGGTAACATCTATATCTCAATATAATGATTTTTCTAAATATATTTCTACAAATTATCTTGTTTTAAATATAATTTTTTTACAAGTCTGGATAAAAAGAAATAAATAGAAGTTTACCATTATGTATATGAAGGATAGAATAATAATTTTTAGTACTAGTTTCCCAAGTGAATCCAAAATAGTGATGAAGAAGGCCCCAAAACAGTTTTTTACTGAAGAAGATAAAAATAAGGTTTTTTGGGTAATGTTGCTGTTGTAACCAATTTAGGAATTGTGAAATTATTTTTGTTATAATATTTTAGATAGAGAAGCATAAAGGAATCTTATTTCAAGTGGAATCAAGATGGAGAAAAAGGAATATCTAAATACTATGAATAATTTATCCTACTCAAATAGATTTAAATCATTTAATAATTTCTGTGATGTTTGAGAAGGTAGTGGCCACAGAAGTGATGCATCTACATATTAACATGTATCAAATTAAATAAAGTAGATATAAATACTTTTGAATATTGAAAATTCACACATGAGGAAAATATGGAGAAGATTTAAAAATAGATTACTCCTAATAAGTTTCAAAAGAAGGGTGTGTTTTCCTTGAAAAAAAATCAGAAGAAAGATCAAATAAAAAATAGATCCAATAATTTTAAGAGTAATGCATATTAGTATATTTATGAGGATAATGGGACTCACAATATGGAATGTGGAGAACCCAAATAACCTAAAAATATACCAAATTATATTTTAATCATTTGTCAAGAAAATTTAGAATGAGAAATAAATATGGAAAAATAATAAGTGAAAGAAAGTGGTAAAGTAAAGGAGAAGATCACACATGATTAAATAAGTTGTTATCAAAAAATGATAACCCATTTTTTAAAGAATAATTTTGAGGGAGATATAATAAATTTGAACATAAAACTAAAATTTGTCTAACCATATTTAAATAATAAGATAAATATTTGAAAATAATTCTAGATATAATGAGAATAAAGGATAATATTTTACCCAAGGAAGAAGAGGATGTGAATAGATCCATGATCCTAAAGGCCAAATTAGACATGACAAGAAAATGTAGAAGCATGAAGGGTAGAGTATCTTGGATGATAAAAACAACTCAACCTCACCATTCACATTGAAGAATAAGAAGATCCAACTTATTCCCTTAACATAAGAGTATTTTAGTTTTACTTAAAAAATTGGTAATTGAAGGTGAAATGTGATCTTTGGGAGATAATCTAAGAAGTAGTGAGAGATATCAATATTGTACAAGAAATATGAATAATTCAGTATGTTTGAATTATTTATCAATCAGTATTCAAATGAAAATATGTTAAAGAAGGTGTTTTCAAAATTGAAAAATAAGAAGATGAATATCTCATTCAGTATTGATCTCATAAGTTGGTATTTTGAAGATCATATATTAATGTGATCATCCTTGGTGAAGATGTGAAAGTTATCAAATCTGGGCAGCTATATAAATATTTCAATTTTGGTTTACTCTCATCATAGAAATCTTGAAGAATGTATTTTAAAGATATTTATCATTATTAATATAACGAGGAGTGTATTCTTGAGGGTGAGATAAATTAAAAAAATAAAAAATCGTCCAAAATTATTATTTCATTAAAATTTGAATATTCTGTAAGGTATATTTTGAAAATTTCAATGAAAATGTATATATTCTTAATCCCTCATCCTTGGTATCTAAAATTAGAACCTAACATTAATAGGGATAAATTTAATTATTCAATTACATAAGTAAATATGTTTGAAGAATTTAAAATGATGTTGTATCTTATCATTTGTACGTGAATGTTTTTAAGTTGTGTGTTTAATTAAGTGTAGGGAACACATATTGATATTCATGAGAAATCAGAATCTCAATTGGTATATATCAAATGTCTTAGCCCGATTCTAATTAATCAGTCCTTGAATACCAGTTTATGAGTAGTCTCATTTCATTTGAGATCATTTTAATGTGTAAGTGATTACTTAGGTGTCTAAATAAAACCCTCTTATTTTCTACATTAAGGATGGATAATGTAGAATTAGAGTAGAATGGTTAATGAAATTTTTGATAAGTATGAATTGATACCCTTTCCCATGTACTTTGTATTTCCTTTTAATAAGGTGAAGATTAAGAAAAATGAAAAGATTTATATGAAGGGGGGAGGGGGAGTAAAATGAATTGAAGGTTGGAGTGAAGTGAATGAATTAAGAGTAAATTTTGGCATATTTTTTTATGAGGGTATTAACAAAAAATATAAAGGAGGAGATTATTAATCCCACATTGTTTATATCATATTTTCATTAACAGTTTTCAATGTAGAAGGATTTAATTAATCTCAATATGTTGGATATGTAGTAAAGATGAAGTATCTTGGATGTTTGGTTGAAGTATCCAAGCCTGTTGAAGAATTTGAATAAGATCTTAATCATTTTTTTAATTGGTATGCTGATGATTTTAACACATGTTTCTTAGAAGATTTATTTTGATGTTGTGTGAATTAAAAATACTTATTATATTATAGCCAAAAGATACGTGAATATTGGATGACAAACCTTGTAATATTGGTTTGAAAGTTGGTTGAAGTTCATGCCTCAGAAGTATATGATATATTAAAAGGAAAAACGATTTGAATAAGGTTCATCCATGAGAGTTGGATGATGTTTTAATGATTTTTAGAGAGAAATTTAGATGATTCTTAAGCTATTTTAAAATTTATAAATATCATGGAAGGAATTCATGATGCATGTGGAAAGATGAATGTAGAGACCATAACACAATCATATTACTCATGCTGTGTAGATCTTGGAATAAGCAATGGGATGAAAAATGGTCCACAGGACCACACACCATAGAGTAAGTGACCATGCCATAAGTGAGGGTCAATTATAGGTATCCACACTATAGTATTACTGCTTTTTCTATAATTAGATGAGGAATAAATGTGGTTGTACTATGGAGAGGATGACCACACCAAAAAGATGTTTGAATGAAGAAGTACTACATTATTGAAGAAATACCACACTACAAAAAATACAGGTAGAATTTTAGTAACCCTATTCACTTACAGGTCAATATTTCATAGTGAATCACTATGCTTCAATGATTATATCTACTAGATACTCAGGTTGATGAAGGAGGACCACACTATAGAGGATTAAGGATTGGTTTTTTAATGGTTTTGAAAAAACAGAGACCTCTAAAATATAATTGGATAACTACATGTCATAGAAATTCTATATATTTTTTGTTCTAATAGAATTTTTAAGAACTCCACACCACAAAGAAGATACCATATAATAATATGCTCAAGAATTTAATAAAATAAATGGTTTAACCTACCACCTTATGCCATAAAAGTTAAGGTCTCATCATATAATTTGTTTTCTAGATTTTTTTTGGCATTTCAACCATGACTTTTAACTTGGATACATCTAAGTAATTTGGTGCTTTTTCTAACTGAAAATATTTTTTTTGAATTGGATGATAAGGATCTATTAGGACAAAGATAAAAATGATATGTTTGAAGAAAACATTGAAGGAATTTAGTAGTTTTAATTATAATTTGAAATTAAAATTCCAAATATATGAATTGGAAACCTGCTATACAAGATTCATTTAATACACATTAGAGTGTAGAAGATAATAAAGAGAAGTGGAGTTTGAAAGTACAATATCATTTTTTTTATTCTGCTTCCAAGAGTGAGATCTGAAACGATAGTTTTCATGAATATGTATTATGAGTCAAAGTTTGTGAAGAAGAATTAGTGAAATACTATAGTGAATTAAAGCACAAGAGGAAGAATAAGAAAAGGGGGTTATGTAATGTAACCCCACCTCCACCGTTACCCCTCTCAGGCCAATATTAAAGAGATGGTATGATCCCCAAGCCCTGTCTCTAGCAAACCTCATGTTGGTGACTAGCACCGAAGGTATAGAGCACTAAAAGGGGATGTATTACCCTTATTATATAAAAAGTATCAATAAAAGATAAAAACAACCACAAAAAAACTCCATCACATAATACAAAAGAAACCAAAACATCCCAACATGTATGTTAGAAAATAAAAATAAAGTATCCAAAGTAAATACCAAAAAGAAAACTAAGATAGTGACTCCATAGTAGCTCTGATATCCAATCTAGTAATGTCTAGATTGGTCCCCTAAACCCTATTAAAAACCTAAAACCATTTTATATAAATATGGGAAGTATAACATGTATACTCAGTAGGAATATACCCAAGGTTCCCTATCCAAATGAGAAAATAGAATACTAAGGCATTAGTGAACAAACAACATAACCAAAAAGAACTTAAATAGGTCATCTATATATCCAAAAATCATCATGAATCCCTTAAAAAATAACACAAGAAATTAGTAAGATAGCAATAAAAAGTGAAAATAGATAAAGGAATACTTCATCCACTTTCCCCACTAAGTTTCCTCTCTCACATCCCAATGTCAAAAGTCATGTGCTCTAATCCCTTCCATGACATGTCATTACCAAATATCCAATCATATATGATATGGTTCAGTTCACAGCCCTACCTATTCAGGCCTCCCACAGTGCCAAGAATCTTATGTTGGCATCAATGTTATCATGTACATCACTTTTTACTACCAAATCATTACTCATTTATCCACAAAATCACAACTAGGGTAGGAGGGTATCCTAAATGTGACATACATCAACCTTATGCCCTCCTCCTACCACACATGAACCCTAATACATATTGAATCATCTCATCATCATGAATCACCCCCAACTGTGTTTTCATTAAGGGATGGTCTCTTCAACCAACTGGGTCATTTATTAATACTACTTCCAACGGAAGAGTAGAGAATAAGGGGTAATCATCCATATGTTCTTCATCATATCGATGTTGGAACCCCCCAGAGCATCTAGATTTCGATACATAGTACTCAACATGGGTGGGATGCATATAAAAATAACATTAAAATACAAGTATATATATATATATCTGTACATATAAAAACATAAACTCATTATAAGGTTTCACATCAATACTTAATCTCCCTCACCTTATCATCAAAACCATACTAATGCTACCACACGCTGCCACCATCTAGATGCAACCCACCCCACAAAACAACCACACACAACACACAATTTCCTTTATTTTAATTAAAGATTCGTTCATATATATATATTATTACATTAACACCCATTTAACTTCATATTTGAAGAAAATTACTGAATCAAACACCTGAATTTAATTTTCTATTTAAATCTAGCTTGTTCATAATTATTTAAATTGTTAAACCAGTTTTTACATGTAAATTCTAGTCCACTTTTTTTTAAATTCTAGCCCACACCATTTCCCAATTATCATTACCAACCTCATATTCAATCTCAACTAAGATAATAAAACAAGGTATCATATAGTAACACATAATATTACCACAAAAATTACATATTTACCACCACATTTCCACTACTTACAACACATCCCATGTTTGAACTGGTCACCACTGTCATCATAAAAACCCCACAAAGTCCCAAAACCATAAATAAAATAACAAAAATACAACAAGTATAGAACAATAGGTTTAAAAAATACATATTTTATCATAATTCATATACATATGGATTTCACATTAAATCCTCTTCTCATGCATAGGTCACACAATTCCAAATTTACCAGGGAAACCTATTCTTATCTGAATATACATTATAGACCTTTTATAAATAGTGGGTTTAAATAATAATTCAATCAAGGGTTATAAATATAAAATATGGATTAAAAATTCATAGTACACCAAAAATTCACATCAAAATAGGTTACATGTTTCAAGAGAGAAAAATAAAAAATTACATGAAAGAAAATAAACACATGTGATTACTCCCCTTCATTTCCAATTCAATTTAATCTGGTAAATTATCTTAATTAGTTAATCCATACCACCCAAAAACTTTAAAAAATAATGATAATTTAAAATATGTAAAAAATAGAGAATAAGGATCCCCTACTTGAAAGAGAATCTCCAAAACATGTCGCTCTAAAAATCCGGGAAAAGGAAGATGATGTCACCGCCTAGATATTGTGAAGGTAAGGGCTTGATCAGTTGTAAAAAACTTGTATAGAATAGAGGAATATAAAAAATAAATGACCTTATACCAGAAACATGACACACTTCTATAGAAAATGGAGAGGAAACTAAGTTGTTGAACATACATGGAATCATGAACAAAAAATATTTGGGTCAAAGGAAGATGGCTCCAAGGTTCAAGAATAAGGTTTTTGGTTTGTTTAGACTTAAAGGAAATAAGAAGATACCCTAATAGAGGAAATATAATTCTTTTTATATGTTAGATACAGATCTTAGAATGACTTTGAAGATTAATACAACCCACTTTCCTTTTTCATTTTCATTTAACACAATTTGATTTAAAACACACTAAACAACCCATTTAAAACAACAGAGTTTAAGGGATTAAAATAAAGGATTTAATGCCCATAATGTTTTTTAAAAAACATTAATTTGATCTTTAAATCCCAAATTTTATGTTAAAATCATTTTCCACTTCATTCTAAAAAATCTATTCATTTTGAAAACTAGGAAATTTTATAAACTCTTGAAGCCACCACATGAAGGGATCGACCACATGAAGTCAAGAAACCACATGGATTTACCGAATAAAGAAATTGGACAACTACCTAACTAAGAAAAGTGACCGCATGAAGTAACCGACCCACCACATGACCAAACCAAGCAATTTAATGACTATCCCAAGTGACCACATGAAAAATCTACATACCATAATAACAAACCAAGAGACTGCATGACCATCCCAACTAACCACACGAATAAAACAACATACTATAAGAAATAATCTGGGGATTGTACAACCAACCCAAGTGACCGCACAAACAAACTTAACAACCACAAGAACAAACCAAGAGATCACATGAACAACCCATGGAACCTATCAAAGAAACCAACTTACTATAAGAAAAAAATCATGTAACCACTTGAAAAAAGGTGACTACACGAAGGGACTAATTGACCACATGAAAAAATAAACCAACAACATGATCAGTCAACCTACTAGGAAAAAACACTTGGAAATTTCATAGGGAATAAGACCTCAAACACCCCCTTGACAATTAAAACCCAAAGAAAAACACTAGGGTATGGATTTTGGAAACCTAGGGAATTATATAATATACCCCTAAAATTATTTTTATATTAGGAAATCAAAAACATAACCTAAAAATGAAAGTGAATGGGGGTCTAGAAAACCTCTCACAAGATACCTATGAAGGATCACTCCATAACAAGAAAAAAACCACACATACAACAAAAAACACATAACCAGGTGACATTATCAACAAAGGGATAGAATTAAGCACATATAAGTCATAAGGTTAAACAAAATATCTCAATAGAAAGGAAAAAAATAAGAATTAAAACAACTTGGTTTATTGAGTATGCACCTATGAATATCACTCCCAAGTGATCTCCTCCAAGACACCATGATTCCACAACAAATGAAACCAAGGGGATAACTCACCCACACAACTCCTTCTCTTGATGATCCTAGACCTCAACTGTGGAGACCGAGTTTATATCTCGTAAGACATTGGAATATTTCTACATATATTTATAGAGACAGGAACTGAGAAGGCATGTGATTACGAGACCCGGTGTACTCAGAATAAATTTTATAAAAATATTAACTGTTTTCACACTATGCACATGGAGGAAATAGGATATCATAGAAACAGTAGCTCAGATTAAAAATTAGAGGCCACTATTGAGTCTAGAGTGTGTCATTTTCCCTATGTGGGGTATAACTTTTGCGAGCGAAGAATTCTTTTGAAAAATGATATCAAGAGATATTTTTTATATAAATTAATTTATTATTGATGTTAGATTTAATAAATTATGAAAAGAGATTCATTTTGGAAATCTGAGATCACCATTGAGTTCGTAGCGCGGTGTTTTCCTTAGGGGCGAATTCAGGTAAGAGGGAATGAGAGGTTCAGATCCCGTAACTTCTATAAGTTTCCTATAAATAAAATCTTAAGGAAATGATCAGAGGTTTGAATAATTTACTATTAGGCATGGGAGAAGAACCACTCTCCCTTAAAATGGCGATTCAACTTATGTTCTTAATCTAATCATGATGAAACTTCAGGTGCTGGTATATCAGAGCGCAATGAACACAAAGACGAAACCAAAAATTGAGGTAGGATTTTTATTTTGGATTCTTCAGCTCTATATTGATGATTTTTTGTCATTTTCAACTTCTAACAAAATTATCTGCATTGAAACCATTTATCTATAACCAAACTAATAATTTCCATCGTCCGATTGAATTTTTGGTTTCCCGTTCATTGCATTCTTTGCGTTATTCATCCTCCAACTTTTTGATCCATAAAATATTCGACAAAACATAGAGCGGGGAATATATATGAAAAGATATCAAACCGAGGATTCTTGATCTATACTCAGAGTTGAGTTTCAAGTGTTAGAGGAGGCACAACAGCGAGCAGAAGATCCACCAACTTTTTGTCATGTCGAAATTTCAAGGATTCTTCGAGCAGAGACCAGCGCAGTGTAGATCAGAATCCAAGGATCCTAGATCTGGTGTCAAAATAATTGTATGACCACCAGAGTGGTTCTAGTGGTTCGCAGAAGGTGTCGGTGGTGCGGGTCTGGTAGGGTGAGGCTCTGGCAGACAGCGACACGGTGGGTCCAGCAGGTGGAGTGGAGACCGCAGTGGTGGTGCAGCAGGTCGTAGCGGCGACGCAGTGGGATTCAAGTGGAGGTGTAAGTGGATCGTCATGGGGAAGCGGCGGATCACCATGAGGTGGCGGTGATGGACGACCGTAGGAAACCCCCTATGGGTTTTAGAATTAAAAAAAGAAAATAATACTAATAATAATAGTAATAATTATTTTATTTAAATTCCCATAACTACTATGTGCACCATTTGATTGACTATCCATCAGTGGCATTATGATTCTGACATTGATACAGATATTTTTAAACTGGTTCAGAACTTTTAGGTTTTGATTTCATGGCTCAGTTATACAAAATTCAGGAGTTTAATAATAATAATATAATTATTATTATTCAGAAATATTTTATCGGACCTAGCTTGCAAACCAGATGTCTGATTCATATGTCATCTATGGAAACATGACCCTTGATTCGAGGAGGAACTTTTGAGGTTGTTTTGGGATTTTTTAATTCATGATCGAGGCTCTATGGTACAAAATTTATGATAATAATAATAATAATATAATTATTATTATTTTGGAAACTTCTATCGGACTGTACGTTGACATACGATGTCTGATTGACATGTTGTCAGAGGCGTTGAGACCCTGAAGTTGTGTAATAATTTCCAAGACTGATTTCAGACACTTAAAACAAAATGGAGGTGCGGTCCCCACAAGGTCCAACATGAGAGTTTGTGGTGAAATGCAACTTTTTCACTGGGAGTTTGTTTGAGACGAATTAATAGAATCCCGTGTGATTTTATGAGAGAATAAAAATGGAGAAATACATTTGATGTGTTTCAAGATCTAGGCATGGACCCCATGAAGCATTGTTCATGCTAAATGCTTCAAAATGAAGCTTCTTCAATAGGAGACCGATTCTGATGAGTGAATAGTCGATCTTGTGCATTTTTTCACTAGTATCATGACAGTGTGAACTATTTAGTTATTTGGGGACATCAGAGGAGTAAAATTAGTAAAGTTACATTATCACCCCTTTTAGACTAGCGACGAGCATCGTGCACTCGTCAGCCTTTTGGGCTAGAGGTGCCAAGTACTCTATGAGTATGATGGCACACCTTGGGGGTACTTGTTCAAAGTCTAGTACCCAAGTATGGATGGGTACACAACTAGGTGTTGAGGCGGGGCCACACATTGTGTGGGCCCGACACACTCTGTGTACCACACTATGAGTCTTTTACCTCTCATATATCATTAATTTGGACTCGGATTTTAGCATGTGAGTAGCCTATTCGGACTGTCTTTCCATGTAGAACATGATGGTGACCTCCGTAGAAGCTCTCAAGATACAATAAAATATTTTCTAGACGTGATTCCTATTCAGGAAATGCTTGATGATGGAAGTGATAAGGCGTTGTCATATTAGTGATTTCTGAGAGGAACCATCCAGTAGGGATGGCTAGTGTAGTTCCTTGATACCTCCTAAGTGGAATCCCCTACCAAGTAGGGTATATGTCCTTGATAACCTAGAGTGGAATCCCCTATTGTCATGGGTGTGGGTCCTCTACCAGCTACTACCGAGTGGAATCTCACTAACGCACTAGGGTGAAGGTCCTTAAGGAACAAGAGTAGAATCCCCCTGACGCATCAGGGTGTGGGCCCTCTACGATGACTATCTAAGTGGAATCCCCCTGACGCATCAGGGTGTGGGTCATCTATAACAACTATTAGAGTGGAATTTCCCTGATGCACTAGGGTGTGGGTCTTAGACTATGAATTTGTGATCCCTCGGCTATGAGGCATAATGATAAGATGTGGTTGACATACCTTTTGACTCAAGAGATAGAGGGATGCTTTCCCCACCAAGACGTGTCCTTGTGATGCAACCTAAAACCATGTGCGTGAGATAGACCCACCCAAAGCGAATAGTTTCAAGGTGTGGTGATTGAGTCCCTTTGACTTATATGCTCAGGGAAGACATGAGGGATGATGGGAATCATTGGTGGTTACTTATGGAACTTTTGGTGACTCTTTTCATGGGATGATCTATGAGATGGAGATCTACTTACTCTCTTTTGTTTGGGATTATTTGACTGAGCTTATATATGTATCCTATTTCTGTACCCACTCCTTGGGTTTTGGTTACTCTTTTTTCAAGAGAGGCGAAGACACGTGAGGTATGCCACATGCTTTCTGTTTCTAGCTTCTCGTGTTTTGACGAGTGTACTCTCCTACAATAGGTAGTAAATAATATAAGAGAAGTTTATCTTCTCACCATTTCTATCTCATTGTGCTTTGGATGAGTTTACTTCAATCACTTGTTGGGTTGAACAATACTCTTTTACTTTACTTTGTTCTATCTTCTTATCCCCTCTTCAGTAGATCTTTTTCTACTCCATTGAACCTTTGGGGAATCCTAATGAGTATTTTTATACATACCCCTTCTTGGACTTTTCCTGCACTTGGTGCACCCTTATAGAAGATAAACTGGTTGATCGTGACATTAGAGGAGCTTAGGGATATAGGGTGCTTGGACTGCATGTAGTGGTTATAGCTTAGGATCCAAGAGTGGGGATCTCTCAATTCTTTTTTTTTACTTTTTTCACTTTTTGTTGTCTTTGTGGCACTTTTTTTATTGGGTGTGTATTTTCCCCATTTACTTCCAATTTAATTTTATATACTTGTATTAGTTAGCAGTTGATGCATGTTTGGTTTCCTTTTTATAGCAGTTTTTATCTTATTTTCTTTTCCTTCTACACTTTTTCATTTAGTGGGATGTGTGTGTGTACAGGTTCTTAGGCAAAGGCCTCCCCATGTTTGTTGTTACTTCGACACTTGTTTCCACCTATGGCCTATAGAGGTGGGCTTGGGGTAGTTGTGGCTTGATCCCCAACATTGGTCGGGTTATTCAAAGTGGTATCAGAGCTGGTTTGTTTAACGCCCCGACCCCAGTTACCCAGAGCCGATGCATTATTTTAATACATTGTCATGATTACAAGGAATCAAGTCCCGAAGGACCGATCAGTTTAGCAGTATTGGAAAATAGATTACATACATGAATGTTACATTACACTTTAAGACATACAAAACAACATAAATAATCCTTTATGAATTCCATTATTCCCTTGGCTTAACCCTACATATAAATCACAATACACTTCTTGGAATCCCGAAAAAAATAAAACATAGAAAGGGGTGAGTTCAAATGCTCAGTAAGGGTAAGAAAAACAACAGAAACTTTCATAAATAAGCATAAACATTGAAGGCAATGTATAACTAAAACAAAAGCCTTTTAAACTTGAACTTCAACATAATATGGAAAAAATAAAATGAAATAATTCCATTTACTTATTCACATGGATATTCTATTAGTCGAATAATCACATGCAATATCACTAACCACTTTCATAATGATGGAATGCATAATGCCAGACTATCATAACCACATGGTCAAGGTCTTGTGACAAGACTACAAATAAGATTTTTTCAAGGCCTTGTTCCAAGACACTATTTTGTCTCATGAGACTTACTGATGCATCGAGGAGCTATAGTGGGCTCCACCCGTCACTTACTAAGTCCAATGCATTCCTCACATGAATAGGTTTAAACATAAGATAAAAATTTGTATTAAAACTAGCATACGAAATGTCAATACTTTACCCATAAAACATGAATGGTATAAAAATAACACATCCACAGTCAAACATATCATAAAACCTTCAATACAAAATGGAAGATTCGTATCATAATAAATCAACTTCAAAACAAGTTTAAAATCCATTAATGTATTTTGACATAGATGAAAATGATTTGTAAAATTATTTGAGAGAAATATCCCTTTTTCATGAAAAAATTTAAAATCCACACAATTTAGAAAGGAAGTCATTTAAATTCATTTTTGAATCAAAGTTTCCCATACCACTTTGAAACTTTTTAAAGTAATTAATATTTTAAAACATTCATGTCCATTTAAATAAATCCTTAAAATCATATTGAAAACATGGACATTAATGAGAATGGTTTACAAGAATAAATATTTAAAACATTTGAAATGATGTTTTTGTAAAAAGACATTTATAATAATCCATTTGAAAACTATTTTATGAAAAATGGACATGGATAGTAAATATTTCCCAGTAGATACTTACATAAAAACAATCTCGGATAATAAAGAGATTGTGAAATTAACCCTTACCAATTTGGTAACTTACGAAACATACACCCCATAAAAGAGGTATCATACAATGAATATGTAAATACACATAAATTAAAGTGTAGTAGACAAAGAATACAATTATGGTAAGTAAATACACCACACAAAAGGTAATAGTAGAAATATGGTACGAATCTCACGAGAATAAGGAGTGAGATGAAAACCCCTTACCTTGCACTTTCCTTTAGTCGAGGGTACGTTTAACCTCCTGTATGAAGATCATAGTATGTTATTAAATTATAAAAGAACCAAATTAATATTTATTATATCACACATGATTCATTTATGACTTTATACTACCCATTTAATAATAATTTTAATGTTAAATTAACATTTCGGGTCATAATCGCTTTCTTTATTGTACGTGTTTTAACTTGATACTCTTGATTGTATCACTTAGAACAAGATTTAAATACTTCAAGAATATAAAACATGATTTATATATCATATATATTTAGAATATAAGTATGTATAATATACATATATATGAAATGAAAAACACCGTTTATGGATACGGTAGTTCGTACGTACGCATAAACGCTGTTTCTGTTTTCATATCGTGTTGAACGGAACTAAGTGAATAAGATATATGTACATATATATATATATACAGTAGAATTATTATGTCATCTATTACATAATTATTAGTAATATATATATATTTATAATTGTCGATGAATGGTGACCGTGGAAATAAATCTCATCGCGTCGTGGAGACGGTAATCCGTACGTACGCACGAGCGACAATATCATTTCCTTAAAGGTGTGGAATTGGATGGTATATTAATTTTACAGATACATTAGAATGTTACATTAATTATTTATATATATATATTACTCATCATTATATCCATACAAATAACATAGTGTTGAATAACAAATTACACCCCAGTGTGGAGACGGTAAGCTGTACGTACACACACATGGTGACATTATCATTCATAAGATGGATAGAATAATGAATAAAGTTGTGACATATTTATAATAACATAACAGTATATAGAAGATACTGGATGTATTATTTTATAATGGAAATAACAAAGAAAGAAGAAGTGGAAGAAGAAAAGAACTTGAAAGAGGGTGGTGAAATTATTACCTATTCTTCGGGTTCTTCCTTTTGATTTGATCAAAAGGGCTCCTTAAGTTGGCTTTATGACTAAAAGAGGGCCTCTAGAATGAATTTAGGATAGTTGATAGTGTATTTGGTCAGGGTTTGGTCGATCCAAATGGCTTAGAAGGTGAAAATTAGAGTGAAGGGGGAGTGCCCTTTTATAAGAGGGGTGAGGGGCACCTTAGAAAAACATAAAATATTTTTTTATAATAAATTCATATTAGGTTAATAATGGCTCAAAAATGTATTATTTAATGTTTAAGGTGGGGATGGGTTGACAAAAACTCAATAAATTGGTTTTATACAAGTTTAGGTTACCATTTTAACCTTATCATTTAGATTTAACTCTAAGTTAAATAATTTAACTTTTACCGTCTCTTCTTGTATTCTTACACTATATGGTTAATAAACTTACTATATAATACCAATAGAACCCCAATTGGTTCATTAATGTCATATATATTATTATATAAGTCTTTTGGCCTAACCTTAGATTTGTAGGACCATTATATCAATTAATAATATAATATTTGTTTTTAAAACTGTTTTATGTAAATTTTGACACTATTTGGTATTTGTTTTTTTTTAAAATAACAACACCATGATTACTTAAAAAATACATTGAATCAATCCTAACATGTCATATTCACATATAAAATTCGTGGATGTCATAAAAACGTTTAAATTATATTTATTTTAATATTTATAATACAATTTATTTGATTCTTTCATTAATGAGGTAATTACTGCATCATCATTGTGTCATTAATAAATTTAATTATTTAAACTCTAAAAATTTAAAATAAAATACCATTATGTAGGAAATATTTTTAGATTTATAATGAATATTTATAGTCTAATTTATCTTATGTATAACCCAATATTAAAAATGTTTTAGTTATTAAACTTTGATTTTAACTCTTTTAACTCTTCTTTGAATTAAATAATAATAAATGTCCTAATCTAATCCAAGTGGACCTAAATGATAATATTTTATTACAAATTTTTTTTGGTTGAGATACATTTTTACAATAGAATTAGGACATGTGTTAGGGTAATATTAATATCATCTTTACCCTTAATTACCATATTTACTTTTAACCGTGGTAAATAAAAGTAAAAAGTTACTATTCATCAAAAATTATTTTTTATCTTATTTAACCACAATTTACTCCTTGATATTAACCGTGTCTCTCGGATTTTCGAAATTCCACTCACAGAAGCGGTAAAATTATGTTTTATGTGAATTTGCAAATTCTTCTAGGAGATGGGCAAAAGACGGTGAAAAGTTCTATTAAAATTTTATATATCTAAAATTATTATAAACTGACTCCAATGAATTACATTGTACTTTTTTTTGACAAAAGAAGACGGATCCATTAATGATGGAGATCAGCAGAAATACAGGAGCATAACCACGATGGAAAATTATTGAACCAAAGCGAATCCACGTAAGGAGGGCCAATGCCTGCCATCTTGTGAGCGGCTTCATTCGCTTCCCTTCTAATAAATGAGAAACTGCAGGAATTGAAGCCTTGTCTCCGTGAGTGAATACACCGGATAATGGGGCCAAAAGGTTGAAGTCCGCCGTCAGTGAGATTGATGGCATTGATAACAGTGAGACAGTCGGATTCGATGTGAATGGAATCCCAACCTCGATCTTTTGCGAAGTTTAACCCAGCAAGGATGGCGGCGGCCTCCGCGACTGAGGGCTCCCAAAGTGCATAACGTGCTTCGTATTTGGCCGCGATAAGGTTTCCCAGGTTGTCTCGGGCCAGTAAACCAAGTCCAACTGGGCCATCCCTAGGGAGAGAGGCATCCACATTGATTTTAAATATCCCATCCGGTGGGGGGAACCAATGTTGAGGAAGAGGGGAGGGGGTGAAAAGTATTTGTTGCTTAGGGTGGTTCTGCCAAACCGCAATCCATGACAATGCCCGGTCAATCCAAAATCTGGGGGGCCTCCGGAAATGATGGAAAATGGCCTCGTTCCGCCTATCCCAGATAATCCAAGTCAAAATACACAGGGCGCCTACTGTAGCCGGCGAAAAGGAGGAGCACCATCGCATCAGGATAGATGTAAGATCTGAGGCGGCGTCCAGGGACAGCTCTGTAGTTGATCCCCAGCCATTCCAAACCTCCTGAGCCCCGGGACATTGAAAAAGAGCATGGAGAGGGGATTCAGCCATAGAAGGGCAGAAGGGGTATGAGTTGTCGTTTGAAAAGTGTCTGTAGGCAAGGAGGCTCTTAGTTGGAAGGATACCGGTACACACCTGCCACCAGAAGAAGCAAACTTTAGGTGGAACATTAAGCTTCCAAATTGATGTCCAGGGCCTGGCATCTCCTTCTATAATTTGAGCAGTGAGAGCTCGCCGGTAACCAGCTTTCACCGTAAACTCTCCTGAGCTGTCGTTTATCCAGTAGAGATGATCTGGCCCAGCGCCTGGCACACAGGGGATACTCAGAATAATTCTCATATCCCTCTCATTTAACCATGAGTAGAGTTTTTCCCGACACCATCCCTCCCCTTGATCATCGAAAAGACAACAGACTGTGGCATGTTCGGATCCTGGAAAAATAGGGGATGACGCCTTCGTGCCTGTCTGATCAATAAGCCAGGGATCAGTCCAAATCTTGACCGTTAAACCATTCCCAATCCTCCAGCCTAGTCCTTTCCTCAGCAGATTGCGACTACCCCAAATGCTTCTCCAGAGAAAACTGGGTCGATAGCCAAGATGGGAATCCAAGAAATCCTTATGTGGGAAATATTAAGCCCGGAGAACTCGCGTGCAAAGGGATGATGAGTTATTAATCATACGCCAGCCTTGTTTAGCCAGCAAAGCATCATTAAAAAGAGAAAGGTCCCGGAAGCCCATTCCGCCTTCAGATTTTGGTTGACAGAGAGCAGACCAGGCGATCCAATGGACTTTATTTTTTCCGTCCTTTCGACCCCACCAGAAGTTAGATGTGCTGGATTGAATCTTTGAAAGCACCACATCAGGAAGTTTAAAAATAGACATCAAATAGCTGGGGACAGATTGAAGTGCCTCCTTGATTAGGATTTCCTTCCCGGCCTTGGAGATTTTTTTAGGGGTCCAACCTTGTATTTTTCTTTCAATTCGATCCACCATAGCTGAACAGATTTCTTTCTTTGACCGTCCAACCACCGTCGGGAGCCCAAGGTACTTCTGGTGCTTATCGACCCCAGGAATGCGTGCTAAAGAGTAGAGATCTTCTCTTTTCGGCAGGGGGACTCCAGAGCTGAAAGAAATTTCTGATTTACTCTGGTTGATCATTTGTCCTGAAGCCCGTTCATACTGTTGTATCTCCTGGCATATTGCAGTACACTCATTAGGGGTAGCTCGAGAAAATAGAAGGCAATCATCAGCGAAGAAGAGGTGGGATATCGGAGGGCCCTTGCGGCACGCTTTCGCCCCATGAATTATGGAAAGCGAGGATGCCCTGGAAAGGAGATTAGAAAACACATCAGCCACCAAAATAAAGAGGAAGGGTGAAAGAGGGTCTCCCTGGCGAAGCCCACGGGATGGGGAAAAGCCTCGGGTGAGCACCCCGTTGACATTAATACAGAAGGATACTGACGGGACGCATTGCATGATCATGTCAATCCATTTTGAGCAGAAACCCATCTTGAGCATCACAAATTCGAGGAAGTTCCATTCCACTCTATCATAGGCCTTAGCCATATCCAATTTCCAAGCCATGATCCCTCTCTTTGCTCGTGTTCGAGTTTTCATGGAATGGAAAATTTCATGAGCAATAATGGCATTATCAGTGATTAACCTTTTTGCCACAAAAGCGCTTTGGTTCTCTGAAATGACGTCGGGTAGCCAAGGACGCAACCGATTCGCCAGGATCTTCGAAAAGATCTTATACGAAACATTGCACAGACTGATAGGTCGAAAGTCCGAAACCCCTTGCGGATTTTTCATCTTGGGAATGAGGGTAATAATAGTTTCATTAAGAGAAGACAGGTCCGTTTTCCCCGCCCAAATATCCCGCATCAGATTGCATATGTCTGGACCAATGATATGCCAGTAATTCTTGAAAAAGAGGGCGTGGAATCCGTCTGGTCCCGGGGCCTTCGTAGAGTGGATTTTCTTTAAGGCCTTAAGAGTCTCATCATTCGTCACATCTTTAGAAAGCTGTCTATTCATATCATCAGAAATCACGGGTTTGATGCAGTCCTCAATCTCAGGAGAAATGTTAGAATGGCCTGCAGAGAAGAGCTTCTGAAAATAGCTCAGGAATGCTTCTTGGATTCCCCCTGTGTCAGACACTTTACTACCATCTGATTTTAGAATGCCAGAAATGAAGTTTTTTCGGCGTCTTGCTGAAGCCTTCTGGTGGAAATAACGGGTATTAGCATCCCCTTCTGCTATATGAATATCACACGCTCGCATAGCCCAAAAACCTTCCTTATTGCGCAGGGCAACATCCAGCTCTCATTGGGTTTCACTAATTTTGGAGAGAATGCTGCTAGACGGGGGTTTGCTAAGAAGATAGCCAATCTTCCTTTCAAGAAAATTGCATTGCCGGTCCGGGTGACGGAATTTAGAGTAGCTCCATGTCTTCAGATCAGACGTCACTCAGAGAAGGTTGGTTCTCATATCAGCTTGCCCATTCTTCCAGCCTGAACGGATAATTAATTAATTAATTAAAAAAAAGTCGGTTTTAACCAATAACTCAGTGTTTTTCACTATTCATAAAAAATTGAATGTTTTCAGAAAAATAACAAAAAAATACCCTAAGCTAATTTTGATATTCCGAATCCAAAAATGATTTCTATTTTACCAAATTAAAAACATATAAGTTGCATTAATTAATTTAAAATTAATTTTCGTTGTCAAAATAAATAGCGTGTTTTTAAGAAAGAATAACTATCAAAAGATTGACACTTGTTTATGTATAATTTCAATGTGAAATTAATTCCAATAACCAAAATTGGATTAAAGGGTAAAAATATAATCTAATTATACTTCCAAAACATTAAAATTTATAATTCAACACTATAAATTATTGTGATTAAAAAAGTTCTTTTCAGTTAAAATATAGTATTTTTCACTATTCACCAAAATATGAAAGTTATCAGAAAAAACACAAAAAATTTACTGAAACTAAATTCTTATGTCCCGATTCTGAAGAAGAAGTTTATTATTTCAAATTGAATATATAAAATTTTCAAATATTAGATTTAAAAAGGGTTCTCCATTAAAAGGCGGTAAAATTGCTTTATTTGAAAAATAATACTTTTATCTGGAAAAAATGAATTTATTCTTACATTATGTATAAGAAACTCATAATATGGATTCTAAAATTATAAGTATTATATAATGTTCAAAATTTAGTTAATACTATTCATAACCTCTTTTGAACGGCTAATTTGGTAAGTCGTGATGCGCTTGAACTCAGTGTTGCGTGTAGTGAAAGTTATTGCATTTCATTGAAGAAATAACGTACTATGAAATATTGGGGTGTTACATTCTCCCCTCCGTCAATAAATTGCATCCTCACAATTTGAAATTTTTCTTCGAAAATAAATGGTTGAAAATAGAAAATTCCTTTGTAGGAAAACCCGCATCGGAAATTGGGTTAATAAAATTTAGTCTTAATAAGAGGAAAACGGGGAATGAAAAAGTGACCACCAAATTAGTGTTTCGGATATGAGAACATTGGTGGAAATTATAGACACATAATTATAGGAAAAATAAAAATATTTATAGGGACTGATTGAGGTCATCAATCACAAACAAGTGTAAAATTTAAGTCCTCAAAGCCATCAATCTACGATGACTTAAAATATCATCGGTTCAAAAAAACATAAGGTATTAGGATTAAACATTTTTTGTATTAGGATCCCTTCCCTAATGTTTAAGGACTAATTCCTTCATAGGATGAAAAAATTATACTTAGCAAGTAGAGTTACATCCTTTAACTAATTTCTAACACAAACTCATCTTCCAATCTAAAAGATAATAGAACTTAAAAATATTATATTTATCCAAATCGTATAGGGTTCCAAAAATAATGAATTTATAATTCACATATCAGACCCTTTAAAAAACTACATTATTCAATCCAGGACATCACGTGGGTCAGTGATAGGTGAAACAACCTTTCCTCCCTTTAGTTGCGGGTTCAAGTCTCACGGCCTTGCCAGACGTGATGGGTTGCCGCCCGACCTATGGGTTGTCCTTTTTATGGAAATCCAAACATAACCTTAACAATAGTATCCTGTTTCAAACTTAATCCATTCCAGCCTTTAGAATTATCCAAATACTTATATCCAAACTTTCAGTCCAAAATTTATAAGGAAGTTAAACATAATGAGGATCCTTTTTTCCAAGTAATAACCTGTGAACGCCTTCATCATATATTCTTTTACAACACCGCAACATCCTGAATTACCAAAATCAACCATCTCTTTTTCCAAAATAACTACCTAATTATCAGGACCATATTAAGGATTACCTTTCCATCAACAATTTTTTTCCAAAAAGTGTAGCTTACTATGAAGTAACTTTTTTTAGAACCATATACTCTCAAATCCTCAATAAAATAGTACTTCAGTACAATCCTTATTTATCTCCATAATTCTTGTAACCAATATACTATTGATACAACACTCAAATGAAATAATTCTATAATAACAACATAATAACACTAGTCTTTCTTCTTCATCTCAGGTAGTATCATAACATGATTATTATCCAATAACATCATTTGTGGTATACTTTTATGAATGGGATATTGATTCACGTAGTGTCTCAACGCCTTGCAGATGAAACATTTTACATTTGAAAACTTTTTCTTACCCTTGAAATCATGTACATGGTGTCCTTTTTCTCCACACTTATAAAAACTCCCATTCCCTTCAAGCATTTATCAAGGTGATTCATTCCACATTTATCACATATTGGAAAATCATTCTTTTCCTTATTCCCTTTATCCATCTTTCTTTCTACCATCATTTTCTTCTCTTGCTTCCCTTCAAAACCATAGGATTCAGAGAATTCTTTACTGATCTTATGATACTATTTATTCATATGATGATAATACATGGGAGACTATTTCCTTTCTAAATGTTGGCTTAATACAATAAATGATATGACCCTTCTTACTCTTTGGATCATACGTATTATTGGAGTTCTCATTCCTTCTACTGGGCACCATTTCTAAACAATGGCATACACTAGGCCAGTTTATGAATCGCAATTCATAATTCCAAACATGTAAAATACCTAACATAAATTGAATATTTTATAGATATAATCCATAATCACAAAAATGTTTTCTTTGAGGAGGTATATACTCATAAATCCGTCATAGTGGTTTGTAAAGAAAATGAGAATTATCCTAAGCATATCCCCCGGGAGTGTCGCAACCAAGAGTGCAGCAAGGCCCGTTGTCGTGCACCAGTTCCTATTCGAGTATAGCTCAAAGCGGTGTTTTCAGGTTTTACCCCTAGGTACATCTGTGCCAGAGCCGCCTCTACCTGCTCGTATCCAGACAGGGATGTATTTTCTTGGAAAACTCATAAAATCTCAACATTACCAAAATTCTAGGAAGTCCTTCTATACTAATCCTCAAAGTCTATCTTAGGTTTATGTGCTCTAATCAGAGTTTATCTAAATCTAGATTCCAAGGTTATTTCTAAACTTCCTCTGATACTAACTGCAACACCCCAACCCCAGTTACCCAAAGCCGGTGCATTATTTTAATACATTGGCATGATTAAAAGGAATCAATTCCCGAAGGACCAATCATTTTAGCAATCTTGGAAAATAGATTACATACATGAATGTTACATTACACATTAAGACATAAAAAACAAGATAAATAATACTTTATTAATTCCATTATTCCCCTGGCTTAACCCTGGATATCAATCACAATATACTTCTTGGAATCTTGGGAAAAATAAAACATAGAAAGGGGTGAGATCAAACACTCAGTAAGGGTAAGAAATACAGCGGAAACTTTCATAATAAGCATAAACATTTAAGGAAATGTATAACTAAAAAAAAGCCTTTTAAACTTGAACTTCAGCATAATATGGCCAAAATAAAATGAAATAATGTCATTTACTTATTCACATGGATATTCTACTAGTCGAATAATCACATGCAATATCACTGAACACTTTCATAATGATGGAATGCATAATGCCAGACTATCATAACCACATAGTCAAGGCCTTGTTCCAAGAATATAAATAAGATTTTTTCAAGGCCTTGTGCCAAGACACTGGTTTGTCTCATGAGACCTACCGATGCATTGAGGAGCTATAGCGGGCTCCACCCGTCGCTTACTAAGTCCAATTCATTCCTCATATGAACAGGTTTAAACATAACATAAACATTTGTATTAAAAATAGCATACGAAATGTCAATACTTTACCCATAAACCATGAATGGTATAAAAATAACACATACACAGTCAAAAATATCATAACACCTTCAATAAAAAATGGAAGATTTGTATAATAATAAATCAACTTCAAAACAAGTTTAAAATCCATTAATGGATTTTGACATAGATGAAAATGATTTGTAAAACTCTTTGAGAGAAAAATCCCTTTTTCATGAAAACATTTAAAAGCCACAAAATTTATAAAGGAAGACATTTAAAGTCATTTTTGAATCAAAGTTTCCCATTCCACTTTGAATCTTTTTAAAGTAATTAATATTTTAAAACATTCATGTCCATTTAAATAAATCCTTAAAATCATTTTGAAAACATAGACATTAATGAGAATGGTTTACAAGAATAAATATTTAAAACATTTAAAATGATGTTTTAGTAAATAGTCACTTAATATAATACCTTTGAAAACTATTTTATGAAAAATGTACATGGATAGTAAATATGTCACAATAGATACTTATGTAAAAACAATCTCAGATAATAAAGAGATTGTGAAATTAACCCTTACCAATTTGGTAACTTACGAAACATACACCCCATAAAAGAGGTATCATACAATGAATATGTAAATACACATAAATTAAATTTTATTACACAATGAATACAATTATGGGTAGTAAATACACCACATAAAAGGTAACAGTGACAATATGGTACGAATCTCACAGGAATAAGGAGTGAGATGAAAACCCCTTACCTTGCACTTTCCTTTAGTCGAGGGTACGTTTAACCTTCTGTATGAAGATAATAGTATGTTATTAAATTATAACAAAACCATATTAATATTTATGATATCACACATGATTCATTTATGACTTTATACTACCCATTTAATAATAATTTTCAGGTTAAATTAACATTTCGGGTCATAATCGCTTTCTTTATCGTACATGTTTTAACTTGATACTCTTGATTGTATCACTTAGAACAAGTTTTAAATAATTTAAGAATATAAAAAATGGTTTATATATCATATATATTTAGAATATAATTATGTATAATATACATATATATGAAATGAAAAACACCATTTATGGAGACGGTAGTCCGTACGTACGCATAAACGCTGTTTCCGTTTTCATATCATATTGAACGGAACTAAGTGAATAAGATATATGTATGTACATATATATATATATATATATATATATCCAGTAGCATTATTATTTCATCTATTACATACTTATTAGTAATATATATATATATATATATTTATATTTATAATTGTCGATGAATGGTGAACGTGGAAATAAATCTCATCGTGTCGTGGAGACGGTAATCCGTACGTACGCACGAGCGACAATATCATTTTCTTAAATGTGTGGAATTGGATGGTATATTAATTTTACAGAGACATTATAATGTTATTTTCATTATTTATATACATATTACTCATCATTATATCCATCCAAATAACATAGTGTTGAATAACAAATTACACCACGGCGTGGAGACGGTAAGCCATACGCACGCACGCATGGTGACATTATCATTCATAAGATGGATAGAATAATGAATAAAGTTGTGCCATATTTATAATAACATCACAGTATATAGAATATACTGGAGTTATTATTTTATAATGGAAATAACAAATAAAGAAGTAGTGGAAGAAGAAAAGAACTTGAAAGAGGGTGGTGAAATTATTACCTATTATTCGGGTTCTTCCTTTTTATTTGATCAAAAGGGATCCTTAAGTTGGATTTTTTACTAAAGTAGGGCCTCTAGAATGAAGTGAGGATAGTTGAGAGAGTATTTGTGTAGGGGTTGTCTGAGCCAAATGGCTTAGAAGGTGTGAATTAGAGTGAAGGGGGAGTGCCCTTTTATAAGAGGGGTGAGGGGCACCTTACGAAAAACATAAAATATTATTTTATAATAAATTTATATTCGGTTTATAATGGCTCCAAAATGTATTATTTAATATATAAGGTGGGGATGGGTCGAACAAAACTCAACCAATAGGTTTTAGACAAGTTTAGGTTACCATTTTTATCTTATCATTTAGATTTAACTCTAAGTTAAATAAATTAACTTTTACCGTGTCTTCTTGTATTCTTACACTATATGGTTAATAAAATTACTATATAATACCAATCGAACCGCAATTGGTTAATTAATGTCATATATATTATTATATAAGTCTTTTGTCCTAACCTTATATTTTTAGGACCATTATATCAATTAATAATATAATATTTGTTTTTAAAACTATTTTATGTCAATTTTGACACTATTTGGTATTTGTTTTTTTGTTAAGATAATAACAGCATGATTACTTCAAAAAAAATACATTGAATAAATCCTAACATGTCATATTAACCTAGAAAATTAGTGGATGGCATAAAGTTTTTGAAATTATATTTATTTTAATACTTATAATACCATTTATTTGATTCTTTCATTAATAAGGTAATTACTGCATCATCATTATGTCATTAATAAATTTAATTATTTAATCTCTAAAAATTATAAATAAAATACAATTATGTATGAAATATTTTTAGATTTATAATGAATATTTATATTTGAATTTATTTTATGTATAACCCTATATTAAAAATGTTTTAGTTATTAAACTTTGATTTTAACTCTTTTAACGCTTATTTGAATTAAATAATAATAAATGTCCTAATCTAATCCAAGTGAACCTAAATGATAATATTTTATTCCTAAGGTTGTTTTTGGTCGAGATACATTTGTCAAATAGAATTAGGACATGTGTTAGGGTAATATTAATATCATTTTTACCCTTAATTACCATATTTACTTTTAACCGTGGTAAATAAAAGTAAAAAGTTACTATTCATAAAAATTTATTTTTATCTTATTGAACCACATTTTACTCCTTGATATTAACCACGTCTCTCAGATTTTTGAAATTCCACTCACAGAAGCGGTAAAATTATGTTTTATGTGAATTCGCAAATTCGCCTAGGAGATGGGTAAAAGACGGTGAAAAGTTCAATAAAAATTTTATATATCTAAAATTATTCTAAACTGAATCCAATGAATTAAGTTTTACTTATATAGGTATTATGTATCTATTTTGACCTAAAATAAATTTAAATAAAATAAATAATTAATTAAAAAAAGTCGGTTTTAACCAATAACTAAGTGTTTTTCACTATTCATAAAAAATTGAATGTTTTCAGAAAAATACCAAAAATTTACCCTAAGATAATTTTGATATTACAAATCCAAAAATGATGTCTATTTTAACAAATTAAAAACATAGAAGTTGCATTAATTAATTTAAAATTAATTCTCGTTGTCAAAATAAATAGCGTGTTTTTAAGAAACAATAACTATCAAAAGATTGATACTTGTTTATGTATAATTTCAATGTGAAATTAATTCCCATGACCAAAATTGGATTAAAGGGTAAAAATATAATCTAATTATACTTCCAAAACATTAAAATGTATAATTCAACACTATAAATTATTCTGATTAAAAAAGTTGTTTTCAGTTAAAATATAGTATTTTTCACTATTCACCCAAATATAAAATTTATCAGGAAAAAACACCAAAGATTTACTAAAACTAAATTCTTATGTCCCTATTCTAAATAAGAAGATTATTTTGTCAAATTGAATATATAAAGGTTTCAAATATTGGATTTAAAAAGGGTTCGCCATTAAAAGGCGGTAAAATTACATTATTTGAAAAATAAATCTTTTGTCTAAAGAAAAATGAATTTGTTCTTACATTATGTCTAAGAAACTCATAATATGGATTCTAAAATTATAAGGATTATATAATGTTCAAAATTTAGTTAATACTATTCATAACCGCTTTTGAACGGCTAATTTGGTAAGTCGTGATGCGCTTGAACTCAGTGTTGCGTGTAGTGCAAGTTATTGCATTACATTGAAGAAATAACATACTACAAAATATTGGGGTGTTACAGTTTGACCCTTGGGATGTTGTTTGGAAGTTTCCCTAAAAAGGTTTTTGTTGGTTTTTGGGAAATATTGTCAACATGTATCAAGAGCAGCTCTCAGGCCAGGGTGTCCAGTGATTGTATGATGGCCGACGTAGCCATTCACCAGGACCCTGATAACCCGCTTGTCGAATTAGTATGCTGAGAAACTTGTTGTAGGGAACTTTGGTACATGCATCATATAGGATTGATTATTTGACTATCCTTCTTGAGTTAGCTCCCCATTGTTTTTAAAATAAATATATTTTCTCATTTGACCATGGTATTCCTTGATAAGTTCGAAGATGCTTCCGTGATGCCATCCATCCCAGATACTAGCTCTAGTTTGTGATGACAACCCTATGAGCGATGAAGCCTCAGTTCAAGATCCATCATATGATCTAATTTCCTCTATGTAGATTGGTAGAAGAACCTCCACCTATTAAGCAACAGTTATTACAAGAAGATAAGGCTAAGGATGTGTGCAGGTTGAGCGCGCTTCGTGAGTTCTAGCATTAGAGACCGTTGAGGTTTCACAATGAGCCATACCCTCAAGTAGTGAGGGTTTGGATAGATTAGGTGGTTTACCTCTTCAGGATTGTTTAGAAACCAACAAATTAGATGGTAGATTTGGTATCCAGTATTTTCCATGGAGCATCTAGATGTTGGTGGAGTCTGGTTACTCAGATACATGATGAGTCAGTACTCTTGTGGGACGACATCCAACAGTCGTTCCGTGAGGAGTACTACCCCTCCTACTTATGCTCCGTCTAGATTCAAAAGCTTCTGGAGCTTCACTAGGGAGGTATGATGACGACATAGTACGTGACTGGGTTAGCATACCTTACTTGATACTCTTTGGACATAGTCTATGTAGGATACTTCAGAGCATAGAAGTTTGACTAGGGTCTCTGTAGAGAGATATATGCTGCATTTAGCAAACATCAGTTTTCATGGTATCAACATAGGAGGTCTTTCTATGATCGGAATCAGGAATATGTTTGGGGAAAATGTAGAGTTTCAAGGTATCCTTGGTAGGGATGATGATATGCTTGTGATGGGTGAGGTCACATGGCATGGTACCGCCCGACCAAATGTGCTGAGATTCCCAGGAAGATGGTTTATTCACCACCACATCAAAGACATCGTCATGATTAGGGATCACCTAGGAAGGGGCGGCGTGGTCCCCAGGGAGGCAGTGCTGTCAGAAGAGTATGAGAAATTGTGGTTTGTGAAAAACATTATAAGGTCCTTCCACCACCATCGAGTGGCCCACATTAGGCTCAGGGAGCTAGAGACCGACACTGCAGTCAGCTGCATGTTATGGATTTCTACGATACTACAACGTGTGAGGTGATAAGAGGTACGCTCTGTGATTTTTATACCTTTTTTAGTAGAACGTGTTAGACACTATGTGAGGTACTCTTTTATCCCTGCTTCAAGCATGGGGTTTACTAGGGTGAATCAGGGTGTTAGTGAAACCCTGTGTCATCGTTGTTTGATGTAGCTTTGAATGCATGAAGATGATGGGTCATTCCACCACCGAGATGCATTTTTTTTGACATGATCAAAACTATGGGGGTGATTCAGTGCCACCCAAATTGGATTGTATTGAGGTGTGGTGGAAGAGTCCCTCTAACTTGTGTGTTCAAGGTGAGGTTGTGTGATGGAGTGTCAGAGAAGGTCTTGGAATTACCCATGGAGTTTTACTAATTGACCTCTTTTTATTTGAGATGCCACTAGTGAGTGTAGTAGAGTATCTGTTTTGGAGATTTATCTCCTTCCAAGGGAAGCAAAGACATATTAGGTATTCCACGTGGTTTCCGTGTATAGATTCTTGTGGTCAGATGAGTTTTTCTTAGATACCCTATTTATTGGTACCTTGCGTGCTCAACGTCAACCTTGATACAACAGTTATCAAGTACAGGTCGAGGTGATGGAGACCCCATGAATAGAACATGTTAGGTCTACAAGGATGAATACCCTGAGAGGGGGGGGGGGTGAATCAGGGTATGACTAATTTAAAATTAAATCCTGTTTTGATCTTGTTTCGCTGTTAATAAAAAAACTCTTCTCTCTCTTTCCCGTTGCAGAATATAAACAGAAAGTAAATCATGCACAGGACACAACAATTTTTACTTGGTTCACCCTCACTAGGCTACGTCCAAGGAGCATACACCGGCAATGTGACGATGTACCAAATCCACTATAAGCACACTGCTGTTTACAAGGTTCGGGATAGATCACTTCTATTCCCAGGCTCACTGCCTTTACAAAGTTTAGGGTAGCTCACTGCTTTCCCAAGGGTCACTCCCTGTTTCTCTCTCTTTGACTCACTGCCGGTGGAGAGGATCACCTTCTTCCACTTCCTCTTCTCACTGCTCTGGAAAGGATCCACTCATAGTTTATAGACCTATAGGTCTCTTCATTATCACTAATGAATGTATCCTCTGTTGTATGTGGATGCTATTTTGAAGTTCAACTTTCACCCGTAGATGAATCTCACTTTGCACCGAAGGTATTGAGCAATCTTCCAGCTTCCACACAGTCCTGAACCACTATCATGAAACAAACTTACTTGGTGACCTTCTCTAATACGGCACACAAGTCTCGGCATGCAAGTCAAAACTGGCGTGCAAGTCCTCCTCAACCACTTGCGCGACACAAGCTTCTACAACTCCGAACTTGCACGACACACACCCTTTTATGCCCAAACCAATATTGGCACGCAACCAACAACTTTCGCACTTCTTCAAAATCAGGTGCGTAAGTTTCACCAAACCACTTGTGCAACGCCTTCTTCTACAACTCAAAACTTGGGCGACTCAATTCCTTCCTCGCCCAAACCACCTTAGGCACGCAACTACCACCTGGCGTGCAACTTCTACATGCGCGACCACACACCACTTGCGCGACCACCACACCTACGCGACGAGAGATCTAATTTTTATAAGTGTCGAACTCTTAACATAATGAGGAGGGGTTGACCTATAATTAGAGGCATTTGGACACCCTGTGTGATGGCATGCAAGTCTCCCCTCGGCGCGCAAGTTTTGGTGCGCAAGTATCTGCCGCGCAAATCACTTGCGCGACCAATTCTAAAACTAGGGCTCCCCTTATCCCTTTGACATATTTTGATGTTCGGATATTTAAAAACATTAGGCGTGAAAGTTTCCCCTCCTTCAAGTACATTGAGCGCAAGTCCCTTTTCCAAAAAACATTTTTCTTCATTTGTCGATTTTCAGGCCCAAAAATTTTCCAAACACTGGAAAACGGCACCACCTTGTATCTGCTCTTTTTGTACTGCCACCAGATCATCCATTCCTTTGTCGACGTTCTTGAATCAAACATGGATCTTTAACCACAGCCCTTGAACTCGACATTCCACCATGACATCCATTTTTTCAACAAATTTTATGTCATGGTTTGCTTTGTCAACAATCACAACACAGATGTCCACTTTGTCAAGAAACACAATCACCTCAAAAATGATTAAATGATGCCTTGAAAGATTTTTGCCCAACAGAACTACACAACTCACTATCTAATGATATTAGTGGTAGTATTCACCCTGAGAATGCTGATATGATGTCTTCTGGGTAAGCACTTTGTGGTTTGATCAGACCACCAGATTCTCAGGTGCATCTTCACCCAGAGAGATTTGAACCTAAGACAGCAGCACTGGTCGGAAATTGCTACCAGAATATGAATTTGAGATAGTTTATACTCAAGAAAGAGGCCGTATTGTAGCAGATAACATTATTAGGAAGTCCCAGGATAGCCAAATGTGGGAAGTTTTAGAGAAGTTAGCTTCCCTACAGCTCTCCAAAGTGGATAAGGAGGGTGCAATTTTTCTTCAGTTGATGGTATTAACTCCTTCGATTCTCGAGCATGTGAGATAGTATCAGATGCAAAACATCGACTGTGAGATCTAGTGTGACATAGATATCCGTAGGTGACATACCTGGTGGATATTCTAAATGAGGGAATTTTGATATCTTTTTTTAGGGGAAACCTGTGGTACCAGTTGTGGTACGGGAGGAAGTGATAAGAGAGTTCCACCTCTCCCATAGTTGTACGTACCTATGTGGGAAAATTTATAAGGATCTTAAATGGAAGTTCTGGTGGACTGACGAGAGATGAATCATATCTAAGTTCATCTCACGATGCCTCACCTGTCAGTAGGTGAAGGCTGAGCACCATGTTCTGGAGGGTTGTTACAGCCTCTTGAAATCTTAGAGTGGAAATGGGATGACATATCCATGGACATCTTCATAGGGATTCCACTCATAGTGAAGGTCCATGACATCATCTGGGTGATATTAGACTGAATCATAGAGCCAAAATACTCCCTTTATCAGGAATCATAGCTCAGTAGAAGGTTTGAGACAGTTGTACATGTGGGAGATCATCCTCCTTCGCGTTTTTTGTGTTCTTTGTCCTCTAACTTTTTGATCCATCAAAGATTAAATGAAACATGGATCAGAGCATATATCTGTGAAGATCTAGACTTGAGGAGTCCTGATATTTTCTTTTAATCATGTTTCAGGCATCATAAGAGGCGCGACGGCGAGCAGAAGATCCACCAACTTATTGTTACATCAAAATGTTGACAATTCTTAGAGCATAGAACACCATACTATAGATCAGGATCCGAGGATCCCCGATCTGGCCTCAATGTCACGACCCGTCCTCGGGACTCGTGCTGTGACTACCAAAATCCTGCCTTCCATAGGCTAGGGGCTGGCGACTAGCACCAAAGGCATAAATCCTGATATAAGGGAAGGCATTGCCTTTATGTAAGAAATCAAACACCACAGAGTAAGCAAGAAGAAGTAAACACTAAGTAAACTAAGTACAATAGTAAGTGCTAGAAATTAAATGGGCCAATATACAAACCCAACTGAAAGTAAAGTACAACTTAAAAGAGAGTACAACAGCAGAAAAGTAAAGTGGAAACACCGATCCGTCCTCTAGAAATCCCACCTGAAGGGTGGGTACAGATAGTATCCTCAGCTCCTGGGCTCCAGTCGTCTGCCCCGTGCACGTCTCATCCAGTGATCCACCTCCAGGTACCGTCCAGCTCCATGAGCTCCCACCTCGATCAGCACTGTCCGTCGTCTGCATCCAACACAACGTAGTGCGGGCATAACCCGTGTTGGGGTGAGTATACGCTACTCAGTAGGGACCCCGAGACCCCCGAAGGTCTCCCAGAATCCACGAAGGATAACCCACAAAGGGATGATACAATCACAAAGTAACAACCAAATCTACTTAGGAATATGCGCATACATATACCTAAGTCATCAATTCCAGTTCAGCTCCAATCATCTGAGCCCAAATTTGATCTAGTCCACACAGGATAGTACAATCCAATCCACACAGAATATCATAAACCAATCTACACAGGATAACAAAACAATCATATCGAAGATAATGATTGAAAGTCAAGACTCATCTCACACAGGTATACTTCTTCGTAAGACGATAGAGATGATCAGATGTAGCTGATGATTCATCTAAGCTATCAAAACCACAAGGGATACAAGACCAGCTAAGCTGTCGGACCCACAAAGGATACAAGACCAGCTACTCTGCCGAACCCACACATGATACAAGTACAGAGGTCAATACTGCCAGACCCACACAGGATACAAGAACAGTAGTCAAGTACTGCCGGACCCACATAGGATACAAGAAAAGTAGTCATCACCGTCGAACCTACGGAAGATTCCAGTACAGTCGTCGTCGCTGTCGAACCCATGGAGGATTTCAGTATAGTCATCATCGTCATCGTAGTCACAGCCAGCTCTAGGGTTCCGGCACACAGCATGCTCGATTCCGGGAGGGTCTGCTCCACGAGGAAAGAGTGGTCGATACATCAACTGACACAAAGTCCAAAGTTGATGTATCCCAAAGTTCCGTCATGTCAAAAGGAACTCATCATGACAGACGGCGTGTCAATCGGACGCCCGGTCTGAGAGTTATTGGCTTTTTCGTCCCAGGGGCACAATTGGTTTTTAAGTCAAAACCAACCCAACTATACTCCAACTGAGTCCAAACCTCGAGAGGAGTAATCCAAAAGAACCGTCTCACTAAGAGGAATCCATCAAAGTCGACGACACGTCAATCGGAATCCCAAAGCTCAAGTTAGAAGCGTTTCTGCTCCGAGGGCCCGGTTGGTTTCGTGTTCGAACAAACCCGGCCATACCCAAATTTCTTTGAAACCTTGAGTGTAATATACCAAAACGACCGTCTTAATCCAAGGATCGCATCTAAACTGACGGTGCATTGATCGGAGGTTCGTAGCCCAAGTTATGGGCGTTTGAACGGATCTGTCCGAAAACAGGGGGTTTGGGCCCAGTCCGACCTGGCCCAATACCCCCTGGGTCGGCCCGAACCGGGCAACCCGACCCGTGTCCAGCCCGGTTGGGCGCGGCGCAGCCCGGCTGGTGCGGCGCGGCGTGGCCCGGCTGGCGTGGCGCGGCTCGGCCCGGCTGGCGCGGCCCAGCCCAGCACGGGGGTTCGGCCCGCGCCGGGCCACTAGGCCGACCCGGCCCGGCGCGGGCGGTCCGACCTGATGCGGCCGATCCGCGCGGTGCGGTGCCCGCGTGCAGAGCGCACACGGAAGGGGGGGGGGGGGCGCTACCCCCTAGTCTCGAAACGGTGGCCCCCATGTGAAGGGGGCCTGCCCAGTCTTCCGCTGGGGGTTACGACCCCCTACCTCCCTGAACGGCCGGCCGAGTTGGCCGGCCGGTGTGCCGCTGCTGGACCCCGCTGTCCCACCCTTCCGAAGCGCCGACGGCCGGATTCCTGGCCACCCTTCCCTACACCGCTGCGGCCTTAGGCCGCAGCCCACCCCGACCCCGACTCTCCATGGTTCTCCGGCGCCGCGTGATGGTGCCATACCCCTCCGCCGCGGCCCGACTCCGGCCGTGGCTTCTTTCGGCCTCAACGACGCGATGTGATGGCGCCACGCTCCTTCACCACATTTTTCCTCGATCCCACGTGGTGCCGTTGCACCACGCCGCCTTCGTTCCAAACCCCGATGGTGAACAACAACAATGGGGAGGAGGATCGACCGTGTTTGTGCGGTCCGACCTCCTCCCGTTAATTTGATAACAAGCGGCTAAGAAAATTAACCATGAACGCCAAAATAAGTCACGAACATAAAAAAATCCCCTACCTCGAAGAAGTTTTCGAACGATGATCGTCGTGGGAGAACGACGTCACGGGGGTGGTTTCGATGACAGCGTTGGAGAGCGTCAAAGAAGAGGATGACGTCTCACACCGGCTATAGAGAAAGGAAAGATAAGCACGCCGTCTCTCCTTGGTGCTCCAACGTTCTTTGCGTTCTTTAACATAGAAGACGATGTTCTTCAAGACTAGAGCCCTCCTCTCCAAAAATCTCCACAAAACGATACCACAATAATAAAATAAGGCTTTGCCTTATTTTTTTACTTATGACAACCTTTAAAAAAATCAAATTGAATTCACCAAATTAATTAACTTGTGTTGTCAAATTAATTAGGCGTTTAATTGGCATGTAATTAATGCGGAAGAGTGGATGAGTTACAAAATTAATTTCTAGAGGGGGGTTTAATGGGGTGTTAGGGAAATTGAAGGAGGTGGGGTCTCATGTGGGCCCCACCCCAACATTCTCACAACTTCTTTTCCCATAACACTTAAACCATCAGTAGAGTAATAAAAATATAATTGTAAAACAACTATATTTTTATTCTTCACATTTTTAACAACTCCTCCCAAGCAAAAGAACCTTCAGAAAAGGTGTTCCTAAGAAACTACCGGCGCTGCAGTTTCATTGGTGCCTTCAGATTTCAATTCCGAGCACCGGTTCAAAAGTTAGAAAAACCCGCTCGCTCGTTCACTGAACGTACCTGAGCTAAACTTCAGAAATTGATTTTGGGCACACCGGACCTTGGAATTAGGTGCCGTCAGAAACTGCATACTCGTAAAATTCCAAAGAATTTAAGAAAAAAAATATCCCTTGAAATTTAAGGGTCTTTACATTAATCCCACCTCAGGGCTTTACGTCCCCGTAAAGATACATCACAAACTAGGGGAACAAATGAGGGTACTGAGCATGCATCTGAGCCTCCCATTCTTAAGTGCTCTCCTGGAGGTTCCCGTGCTGCCACCTGATGCGTACTAGAGGAATCGACCGCCCACGTAGGACCTGCTCCTGTCGATCCTTGATATCCACTGGGAACTCCGCAAAAGTCGGCCCGTCATCAAGGTCCAGCTCCCCATGGTCGATGATATGTGTCGGGTCGTGCACGTATCTCCTCAGCTGAGATACGTGGAAGACGTCATGCACCCGGTGCAACCGAGGTGGTAGAGCCAGGCGATAAGCCACGTCGCCTATCCTGCTGAGAACCTGGAATGGTCCAATGAAGTGTGGAGATAACACGCCACCCCGACCAAATCTCTGTAATCCATGCCGAGATGAGACCCGCAAGAAAACGTGGTCACCATCCTCAAACTCTAGTGGTCTCCACCTCCTGTTAGTATAAGACTTCTGTTGGCTCTGAGCTGTCCTCATCCACTCCTGGATGACCTGGACCTTCTCTGTCGTGGCCTGAACCATCTCTGGTCCCACAAGTACTGACTCCCCAGGGTCTGTCTAGCACAGAGATGATCTGCAAGGTCAGTCGTACAATGCCTCGTATGGTGCCATCCCGATGGTGGAGTGGTATATGTTGTTGTACATAAACTCCACCAAGGGTAGGTGATCCTTGCAGCTGCGACCAAAGTCGAGAACACATGCACGGAGCATGTCCTCGAGCGTCTGAATGGTCCTCTCTATCTGACCATCCGTCTGAGGGTGAAAGGCGATGCTCAGACGTAGCTGCGTCCTGAATTCCTCCTGCAAACCCTTCCTAAGCCAGGAAGTAAAGAGAGCATCTCGATCGGAGACGATAGATGATTGCACATCATGAAGCCGTACGATCTCCTGAATGTAGAGGCGTCCTAAGCTCTCCACTGAGCCCTGCTCTTTGATAGGTATGAAGTGAGCCAACTTGGTGAGTCGGTCTACAATCACCCAAATGGAGACGTGTCCTCTGGAAGTATATGGAAGTCCAGTCACGAAATCCATAGATATCCCGTCCAACTTCCACTTCGGTACCTCCAAGGGCTGTACCAAGCCGCTGGTACCTGGTGATCCACCTTCACCTGCTGACAGGTGAGGCATTGAGAAACGAACTCTGCTATAACCTTCTTCATACCTGGCCACCAGTTCTGTCATCTGAGATCCTGGTACATCTTCTCCACTCCTGGATATACCGCTAAAGGGGAAGTGTGAAACTCTCTAAGCACCTCCTCCTATAAAAAAACTGGTACCATGGTACGTCCTCTGAAAAGGACAATGTGCTCTCCTCCCACAGAGAATCAATCAGGTGCCTGTCCTGAGGATATCTGTGCACGTCGTGTCTCACAGTCAATGTCCCCACGCTGTGCCTCTCTGACCCGCTGTAGTAGTGGAGGACTATGAGTGACAGTAGAAATGCTTCTCCATCTCTATCCACGAAGGATATCTGCACAATGGTTAGCTGCTCCGTCGCCTCCCCAAGTAGCTGAATGCCCATCCTCCTACTGAGAGCATCGGTTACTACGTTCCCTTTCCAGGGAGTATAGACTATCTTAAAGTCATAGTCCTGGAGAAACTCGAGCCATCACCATTGTCTCAGGTTCAAGTCCTTCTGCGAGAATATGTACCTGAGACTCTAGTGGTCAGAGTAGACTGTAAAGCGCTCGCCCATCATATAGTGCCGCCACACCTTCAGAGCGAAGACAACTACTGCTAACTTCTGGTCATGGGTAGCGTAGTTCTGCTCATTCTGCCTCAACTGTCATGATCCATAGACGATCACTGCCCGCTCCTGCATCAGGACACACCCGCGTCCGGTCCCTAATGCATCGCAGTAGACTATGTATCCTACTCCCTCTTCTGATAGCCTCAAGATGGGTGCACTGGTCAATCTCTGTCTCAACTCCTGGAAGCTCTGCTGACATCTATCTGACCACACGAAGGGTTTCCCCTTCTTTTTCAAAGCTGAAAGTGGTGCTGCCACTCTGGAGAAGTCTGGCACAAATCTCCGATAGTACCCAGCCATACCCAAGAAACTCCGTACCTTCGTCATGCTCCTGGGTGGCTCCCAAGCTAGCACTGCCTCGATCTTCATAGGATCCACCACAAATCCCGCCTCAGAGATGACATGTCCCAAGAAGCGTACCTCGCGTATCCAGAACTAACACTTCGAGAGCTTACCATAAAGCTGGTGCTCTCGGAGTGTGTCCAGTACAACCTGTAAGTAGTAGGCGTGCTCCTCCTCAGTGGTCGAGTATATCAATATGTCGTCGATGATGACTACAACAAATCGATCGAGGTAAGGCTGAAAGATCCTTTTCATGAGACTCATGAACACTACTGGAGCATTGGTTACACTAAAATGCATAACCAAGAACTCATAGTGGTCATACCGACATCTGAAGGCCGTCTTTTGCACATCCTCGTCTCGAACTCTGAGATGATGATAGCCTGAACTAAGGTCTATCTTCGAGAACCACCGTGCTCCCTTGAGCTGATAGAAGAGGTCATCAATCATCGGTAGAGGATACTTGTTCCTCACGGTCACCTGGTTCAGGTGACGGTAATTGACACAAAGTCAAAAGCTCCCGTCCGCCTTCTTGGCGAACAAAATCGGGGAAGCCTAGGGTGAAGCACTGAGTTGAATGAATCGCTTGCCCTGCAAGTCCTCTAGCTGTACCCGTAGCTCTCGAAGCTTAGTAGGAGAAATTTGATATGCTGGAGTGGATATCGGGACTGTCCCAGGGTACAGGTTAATATAAAAGTCTACCTCTCTGCGAGGAGGTAGTCCTGGTACGTCATCATGGAAAACGTCTGCAAACTGATCCACCACTATAGGAAAACTAGGAATTCGCATGTCAACTTCTCCTAGGATGAGGCTAGCCAACTGATAAGTGATCGGCTATCCTCTCCTCCATGAGTGTCCATCCTGCGCTGCAAAGGCTCCCTTCTCGCCGGTGAAGGTGAACCTGCTCCCATTGGTGCGGAGACACCGCACCTTGTGCCTAATACAGTCAATATGAGCATGGACTGTAGATAACCAATCCATGCCCAAGATGACGTCGTAAGGCCTCGACACCGCTACAAGAAGATCCCAGCCGAAGATCTCGCCTCCTATAGTAATCTCACACTGCTGACACCAGTGCGTAATCATCAAGTATTCTCCCGTAGGAGTCTCTAGCCGTAAGGATCGAGCCAACGGCTTTGTTGAAATCTCTGAGCTCTGAACAAAGGCAGCGACAATGAAAGAATGACTCGCTCCTGTATCTATAAGAACTGAAGAAAGGGTGGAGTAGACACAGATAGTACCTCGAATCATCTCTGGTGCGCCATGGTCGTAGGCATCCACTGCCTGAAGCTGAGCCTGCCTCTGCCTGCTAGATCCCTGTGGTCGGGGTGGACCTCCTGGTGGTGGTGGTGGTAGAGCCTCAAAGCATCGCCCACCACCTGCTGCTCGGCCAGCTTCTCTGCCTCGTCCACCTGCTCCCTGCAGACCGCCATGGTCGAACCTCTGCCTCTTCCTGGGTGGTCCCTCAACAGTCTGGTACTCCTCTGCATTGCGAGTCGGGCAGTGACGAACCATGTGGCCCTGCCCGCCGCATGAATAGCACTGTCTGCTCCTCATAAGACTGGCTCTATGCCGAGTTCCCCGCACCTCTGAGCCAGTGTCTTGAGGTCGTCCGCCTGATGGTCTTGTCCGCCTGGACCCCTATGACATCCGTCGACTGCCAGCTGCAGAAGACTCTGCTACGTGCCGCCCTACGGTAGGTCTCACTGCTGGTGTAGGCTTAGCAAGAAATCTCTCTACGAGAAGGGCTCGCTCCAGTACTCCTGCCTGTGTCGAAATACTGAGGGAGATCATCGAAGCCCTGATCTCATGCCTCAGTCCCTGCTCGAAGGTGTGGGCCCGGAAGAATGGGTCTCGTACCATGTCTGTGTAATATCATGAGAGATTGGTAAATCTCACCGAGTACTGGGCTACCGTCATGCTGCCCTGCCGCAACTGTAGTAGCTCCTGAATGCGACCGCACGGAGGGTGGCTGGTACGAACTCCGAGCGGAAGAGGATCTCAAAGTCTGACCAAATAAGGGATGCCTCGTTGTGCACCTAGAGCATCAAGCTCCACCATCTTCCTGCTGCCGCGTGCAGGAGACTCATTGCAAGGATCACCATGAGGTCAGCTGGTGTCCCTACTAACCTGAAAACTCATACAACAGACTCCAGCCAATCCTTGGCTGCCTGAGGGTCCATCTCCCCACCGAACCTGGGCGGTCTCTGACGCTAAAACTCGTGCAGTGCACTAAGGCGACGTGAACTCTCAGCGGCTGGGGCTGGTGACATCGGTGGCTTGGCGGGTAGAGGTACTGCCAGTGCCTCCGCTGTAATAGGGCCCTGTACTGAGGCCTCGTCGCTTGGTGGGATGTCGTCTCGCACAAAGCTCGAAACCCTAGCTGGCTACCGTCGTGGGGCCATCCTAAAAAGAGACAGGTGTGCCACGGTCAATACATTATACCTGGTGATCTGATACAAATAAATCACAAAGAAAACCTTGAAACACACATGCAATCAATGTTTTCGTGCACTAAGTCAGAAATCAGAAGTCAGGGTCCTAGTGTATGGATACGTCAGCCGCTGCACTAACACTGGACTCCCTGGACTGATAACCACACTCAATACCCTTAACATTATTGCTTCACATAGAAGGAAGATCAGAGTCATGAGTTCTATGGTAGAACTGAACTCCTCTGATACCAATTTGTCACAACCCGTCCTCGGGACCCATGCCGTGACTACCCCAAGCCCGCCTTCCATAGGCCAGGGGCTGGAGACTAGCACCAAAGGGGTAAATCCCGATATAAATGAAGACATTTCCTTTTTGTAAGAAATCCAACACCACAGAGTAAGAAACAAGAAGTAAACACTAAGTAAACTGAGTACAATAGTAAGTGCTGCAAAGTAAATGGGCCAGTATACAAACCCAACTGAAAGTAGAGTACAACTGAAAAGAGAGTACAAAAGCAAAAAAGTAAATTAGTAACACTAAGTCGTCCTCTGCAAATCCCACCAAAAGGGTGGGTACAGATAGTCTCCTCAGCTCCTCGGCTCCAGCCGTCCGCCCCGTGCACGTCTCGTCCAGTGATCCACCTCCAAGTACCGTCCAGCTCCACGAGCTCCCACCTCGATCAGCGCAGTCCATCGTCTAAATCCAACACAATATAGTACTGGCATAGCCCGTGCAGGGGTGAGTATACGCTACTCAGTAGGGACCTCGAGACCCCCGAAGGTCTCCCAGAATCCACGAAGGATAAACCACAAAGGAATGATACAATCACGGAGTAACAACCAACTCTACTTAGGTATATGCCCATACATATACCTAAGTCATCAATTCCAGTTCGGATCCAATCATCTGAGCCCAAGTTCGATCTAGTCCACACAGGATAGTACAATCTAATCCACATAGGATATCACAACCCAATCCACACAGGATAACAAAACAATAATATCAAAGATAATGATTGAAAGTCAAGACTCAGCTCAGACAGGTATACTTCTTAGTAAGACGATAGCGATGATCAGATGTAGCCACTGATTCATCTAAGCTGTTGGACCCACAAGGGATACAAGACCAGCTAAGTTATCGGACCCACAAAGGATACAAGACCAGCTACTCTGCCAGACCCACATAGGATACAAGTACAAAGGTCAATACTGCCGGAACCACATAGGATACAAGAACAGTAGTCAAGTAATGTCGGACCCACATGGGATAAAATAACAGTAGTCATCGTCGTCTAACCCATGGAGGATTCCAGTACGGTCTTCGTCGTTGTCGAACCCACGAAGGATTTCATTACAGTCGTCACCGTCTTCACAATCGCAGCCAGCTCTAGGGTTCCCACACACAGCATGCTCGATTCCTGGAGGGTCCGCTCCACGAGCCAAGAGGGGTCGATACACCAACTGACATGAAGTACGAATTTGATGTATTCTAAAGTTCCGTCTCATCCAAAGGAACTCATCACGACAGACAGCGCGTCAATCGGACGCCCGGTCTGAGAGTTATTGGCCTTTTTGTCCCAGGGGCCCGATTGGGTTTTCAGTAAAAACCTACCCGACCGTACTGCAACTACATCCAAAACTCGAGTGGAGTAAGCCAAAAGAACCGTCTCGCTAAGAGGAATCCATCAAATTCGACGACACGTCAATCAGACGCCCGAACCTCAAGTTATAAGCGTTTCCGCTCCGAGGGCCCTGTTGGTTTCGTGTTCGAACCAACCCGGTCGTACACATATTTCTCCGAAACCTTGAGTGTAATATACCGAAACTACCGTCTCGATCCAAGGATCATAGCTCAACTGACGGTGCATCAATCAGAGGTGTGTAGCCCAAGTTATGGGCGTTTGAATGGATCTGTCTGAAAACAGGGGGTTTGGGCCCTGTCCGACCCGGCCCAATACCCCCTGGGTCAGCCCGAACCAGGTCGAACCGACCTGGGTACGGCCCGGTTGGGCACGGAGCGGCCCGAATGGTATAGCCCGACCCAGCCGGTGTGGCCCGGCCCATTGCGGGGGTCCGGCCCAGCGCGGGCGGCCCGACCCGGTACGGGCGGTCCGGCCCGGTGCCGCCTGTCCGCGCGGTGCGGTGCTCGCGTGCAGAGTGCACGCGGAAGGGGGAGGGGGTGGGAGGGGGGGGGGGTACTTCCCCCTGGTCTCGAAACGGCAGCCCCCCATGTGAAGGGGGCCCGCCCTGTCTGCCGCCAGGGGTTACGACCCCCGAACTCCCCGAACAGCCGGCCAAGTTGGCCGACCAGTGTACTGCCGCAGAACCCCGCGGTCCCGCCCTTCTGAAGCGCTGACGGACGGATTCCCAGCCGCCCTTCCGTACACCGCCGCAGCCTTAGGCCGCGGCGCTTGTCTGACTGGCGCGGCGTGACGGCATCGCGCCCCTCCGCCGCAGCTCGCCCCGGCCGCGGCCCTCCATGGTTCTCCGGCACGGCGCGACGGTGCCGCGCCCCTCCGCCGCGGCCTGACTCCGGTCGCAGCTTCTTTCAGCCTCAACAACACGACGCGACGGCGCTGCGCTCCTTCGCCGCGTTTTTCCTCTATCCCGCGTGGTGTCGTTGCACTGCTCCGCCTTCGTTCCAAACCCCGATGGTGAACAACAACAAAGGGGAGGAGGATCAGCCATGTTTGTGCGATCCAACCTCCTCCTATTAATTTGATAACAGGCGGCTAAGAAAATTAACCCTGAATGCCAAAATAAGTCACGAACATAAAGAAAATCCCCTACCTCGAATAAGTTTTCGAACGATGATCGTCGCGGGAGAACGACATCGTGGGGGTGGTTTCGATGACGGTGTTGGTGAGCGTTAAAGAAGAGGATGACGTCTCGCACCGGCTGTAGAGAAAGGAAAGATCGACATGCCGTCTCTCCTTGGTGCTCCAGCGTTTTTCACATTCTTAAACGTGGATGACGATGTTCTTCAAGACTAGAGCCCTCCTCTCCAAAAATCTCCACACAATGATAGCACAATAATAAAATAAGGCTTTGCCTTATTTTATTACTCATGCCAACCTTTTAAAAAAAATTCAAATTGAATTCACCAAATTAATTAACTTGTGTTGTCAAATTAATTAGGCATTTAATTGGCATGCAATTAATGTGGAAGAGTGGATGAGTTACAAAATTAATTTCTAGAGGGGGGTTTAATGGGGTGTTAGGGAAATTGAAGGAGGTGGGGGCTCGTGTGGGCCCCACCCCAACTTCCTCACAACTTCATTTCCCATAACACTTAAACCATCAGTAGAGTAATAAAAATATAATTGTAAAACAACTATATTTTTATTCTTCCAATTTTTAGCAAGTCCTCCCAAGAAAACGCACCTTCGGAAAAGGTGTTTCTAAGCAATTACTGGCGCTTTGGTTTCATCGGTGCCTTCGGATTTCGATTCCGAGAACCGGTTCAAAAGTTAGAAAAACCCGCTCGCTCGTTCACTGAACGTACCCAATCTAAACTTCAGAAATTGATTCCGGGCACACCGGGCCTCAGAATTAGGTGTCGTCAGAAACTGCGTACTCGTAATATTCCAAAGAATTTAAGAAAATTTCCCTTGAAATTTACGGTTCTTTACACTTAAAATAATTTCCCAACCACTGGACTGGTTCTGGTGGTCCGTGAAATGTGGCAGTGGTGCAGGTCCAGTAGGGTGTGGCTTAGGCAGGCGGTAGTGCGGTATGCCGCAACGGTGGTGCTGCGGGCTTCTGGTGGAGGCGGCGGCAGATTGCTGCGGGGCAGCGATGGAGCACCGCGGGGCAGCGATGGTGGCAGGAGTCCATCCACGAGAACCCCCAAATGGGGTTTAAAATAAAAAAAGAAATAATAATAATAATAATAATAATAATAATAATAATAATAATAATAATAATTATTATTATTATTATTATTATTTTATTTAAAACCCCATAACTCCTGCGTGCGACGTCTGATTGGTGTTCCATCAGCAGTGTTATGATCCTGACATTGAGACGAATCTTTTTAGACTAGTTTAAGAATTTTATGTTCTGGTTTCGTGGATCGGTTCTATGAAACTCTTGAGTTTAATAATAATAATATAATTATTATTATTCAAAAATCTTATATCAGACCTAGCTTGCAAATTGGAAGTCTGATTCGTGTGTCGTCTATAGAAACATGAACCTTGGTTTGAGGTGAACCTTTTGAGGATATTTTAGGATTTTTTTAATTCATGCTCAAGTAACGGTGGCATGAAAAGTCTGATTATAATAATAATAATATAATTATTATTGTTTGGGAAACTTCTATCAGACCGTAAGTCTGCATATGATGTCCGATTGACGAGTCGTCCGAGGAATTTTGACCTTGGAGTTGAGGAAGACTTTTCAAGATTAATTTAGGGTGATTAGACCGAAATTAAAGTGTGGGCCCCATGAGGCTCCACTTGGGCGTTTGTGGTGAAATTCAGCTTTTTCACCAAGTTTCCATTTGAGACGAATGAATAGCCAATTCTGTGTACTTTTCTAAGAGGACCAAAATGGTGCAATACATTTGATGTGTTTTGGGATTGAGGTTTGGTCCCCATGAAGCAATGTTCATGTGAAATTCTGTGAAATGTAGTTTATTCACTGGGAGACTGATTCAGACAAATGAATAGTCGATCCTATGATTTGTTCCACAAGGATCATGACAGTGTGAACTATTTGATTATCTAGGGCCATCAGAGGAGGAAAATTAGTAAAGTTATATTTTATCCCCTTTTGGACCTGCGACATGCATCATGTGATCATCATCTTTATTGGACAGAGGTTCCATGTAAACTGGGAGTAATTTAGCACACCTAGGGCATAGTTGTTCGTAGTCTAGTACATGAGTATGGCTAGGTACATGGTCAGGAATTGAGGTAGGTCCACATGTTTTGTGGGCCCCACATTCTCTATGCACCAAACTAGTAATCTTATACCTCTTATATATCCTTCATTTGGAATCATATTTTGGAATGAAAGTATCCTATTCTAAGTGTCTTTCCACGTAAAACTCAATGGTTACCTATATAGTGTATTTCAAGATACAATACGAGATGTTCTGGGTGTGACGCCTATTTAGGCGAAATTCGATGACGGTAGTGATCAAGTATTGGCATATCAGTGCTTTCTAAGAGGTACCATCCAATAGGGATGTCTAGTGTAGTTCCTCGATACCTTCTGAGTGGAATCCCCCTACTAAGTAGGGCATGGGTCCTCGATAACCTAGAGTGCAATCCCCCATCGACAATGGTGTGGGTCCTCACCCAACTACTATCAAGTGGAATCCCCCTGAAGCACTAGGGTGAGGGTCCTCGATGAAAAAGAGTGGAATCCCCCTAACACATCGAGGTGTGGTTCCTCTACGATGACTATTGAAGTGAAATCCCCCTGACGCATCAGGGTGTGGGTCATCTCTGATGACTATCAGAGTGTAATCCCCCTAACACACTATGGAATGTGTCCTATACTATGAATTTGTGATCCCTCGGCTGTCTGGCATAGTGACAAGATGTGGTTGACATAACTTTGGACTCACAATAAATAGGTATGATTTTCCCACCAAGATGTGTCCTTGTGACATGACCTAAAACCACGTGGGTGAGACAGACCCGCCCAAAGTAGATAGTATCAAGGTGTAGTGATTGAGTCCCTTTGGCCTGCGTGTTTAGGGAAGACGTGTGGGATGATGGGCATAGTTGGTGGTTAATTCTAGAATTGTTGAAGACTCTTTTACTGGGTTGAGCTGTGAGATGGAGATCCCCTTACTCTCATTCATTTGGGCTTGTTTGAATGAGAATATATATATATCCTATTTAAGTACCCACTCTTTGGGTTATGGTTACTCTCCTTCCAGGAGAGGCGAAGACATGCGGGGTATGCCACATGCTTTCTATGTCTAGATTCTCGTGGTTGTACGAGTATAATATCCTACTATAGGTAGAGAAGACTCGATGAGAAGTTCATATTCTCACTGTTTCTAGCTCATTGTGTTTTGGATGAGTTCACTTCACTTTCTTGTTGGGTTGAGCTATAATATTTTATTTTAACTTTTTCTATTTACTTATCCCCTCTTTAGTACATCTTTTTCTGATCCCTTGAGCCTTCAGGTCATCGTACTAAGTATTTTTTACTCACCCTTTCATGGGATTTGCCTACATTTGGTGCGCCCTTGAATATGATAGATAGGTTGATCATGAAATTAGAGGAGCTTATAGATATAGGGTTCTTAGACCTCATATGGTGGTCATAGATTGGGATCCAGGAGTAGGGCCCTCTCAGTTGTTTTACTTTTCCACTTGTTGTTGGGTTGTGGCACTTTTCTGGTTGGGTGTGTATTTTCCCCTTTCTATTTCAGTTTACTTTTATGTAATTGTACTATTTAGAGGTTGATGAAGTTTTGGTTTTCTTTTTATAGTAGTTTTTATGGAGTTTTTTTTACCTATGCACTTTTTTATTGAGTGATATGCGTGTGTGTACAAGTTCTTAGGCAAAGGACTCCCTGAGTCTGTTGTTGCTTCGGTGCTTATCGCTACCCCTGGCTATGGAGGTGGGCTTGGGGTAGTTGAGGCTTGAGCCCTGACATTGTTTAGGTCATGACATCAACTGATTATTCCACAAACATAGTGCCATATTTAATGTCTAACTATTCATAATTGATAACATGATGTTAATCGTGAAGAAACCTATGAATATGGGAGACATGGAAGATGTCGGGAACTCTATCAAGCCGTGGTAAGAGTGCCAACTGAGAATCCACCTCACCAATGAGCTCCAAAATCATTAATGTCCAAAAAAACCCAAGATAAAGGTTACTCCCTTATCTAAACCTCCACTTCACTCAATGAGGGGAAACCTTCAATAAAAAATGGTCTCCAACCACAAAATCCAAGGCCCTATAATTATGATATATATAGGTATTTTGATGGTCTTGTGCTGCCTTCATCTACACTTGAACCACCAAGATCCTATCTATTCTGCTCTGCACCGCATTAGGACCAAGGAATAATGACTCCCAAAAATTATTCCATTACAATGGAGAACACCATAGTCTTCATTACAATTATTTGAATAGAGATATACTTATGGATGAGTGATAATTATTGTTGAAGTAAAACTCATCCACTAGTCAAGGGGTGACCTACGATCCCCAAAATTCTAAGACACAATCTTGTAACATATCTTCCATAATATGGATGCCCATTTTATCTTCTAATATTTCTAGGGATGGAAAGTAGTGCTAAGTCATAACTGGGATCCAAAATCATGATTTAATCCTATACAAATCCATGATGTAAAAGGAGTATCCCCGTCATATATAATGTTCATCAATGCCTTTTGGAGTCTTAAAACCTTATACTTGTACCGAATTTTTTGATAAACCACAACACTAAAGTCCACGATCATTAGAAAATGGGATAACTGCATTAGTCAGTCCATGATTACCCAAATAGAATCATAGGCTTCCTATTATCTGGGTAACAGGGTGATGAAATCCATTGATATTTCCTCCCACATCTACTTTGGGACATAAAAGGGATGCAATAAACCTCTAGTAACATGGTTATCTTCTTTAAACTATTTAAAAACCAAAAAATATTCCATGAACTCCACCAATGACCTCTTCATCCCAAAATACCAAATCTATATTTTTAAACCATGGTACATATTGGATACACTCATATACATTACTAAGGGTGAGATATAGAACTCATGGAGAACTCCCTCATGTATGTACAATAGAAAAAACAGTCTACCTTAAAATAAAATATGATTTTGATCATCATCAAACCATCCATATAGAGATTCTATATGACCAACATAATTTCACATTACTTCAGCCTCCGATTCTCCCCGATGAGACTCTTCTACCTACCTAATTATAGGCAATTATGATGAAATTTTATACAGACAACATCTTCCAATTAATTCCTCCATATTGAGATGCATCACTTTAAGATCTTTCATTCCTTTCTAGAAATCCTCAGACTCCCTAACAAAAACTCTATGTGACTTCCATCTCATCATGTCAGCAACTAAATTCCCCATTCCTAGGGTGTAGTAGATCTCAAAATTGTAATCCTGTAAAAAATTTATCGACCTCTATTGATGAAAGTTCAAATTCCATTGAGACAATAAATACCTCAGACTCTTTTGGTTAGTGAAGTCTCCAAAGCACTCATTAATGAGGTAATGTATCTAAAACTTCATGAAAACACTACTGCTTCTAACTCCAAGTCATTAGTTCTATAGTTAATCTCAAGGGGATTAAACTAACAAAATCTATAAGATATCAATGCTATTTTCAATATTAAGATTCATCCCAAGACTATATGGGAGTCATCATAGAATAACTCAAAGATCACCCCTTCCAATAAAAATGGAAGGACATGGGGAACTGATCAACCTCTACTTTAGGTAGTTTAGAGATTCTTAAAAATAACTAGGCTAGATTAAATCCAAGCCTCTCCTATTAAAAGATGCTAATGAGGATGTAACCTAAGAGAAGTCAGAAAAAACCTCTAGTAAAATCTCTCAAGGCCAAGGATGTTGTGAAACTCTTCTACATAATTTTTTGCTTCCCAAAAAAAACCACCATGATTTTTAATGGGTCTATGGATATACCCTCTTAAGGCACCACATGTCCAAATAAATAAACATCCTATGTCCAAAACTTTTACTTGAAAAAATTTCCATATAATTTATGGTGTTAATGAACCTATAGGATAACTCAAAAATAATTGACATGATCCTACCTTGATCTTGAGTATATAATAATATCATCAATGAACATAACTATAAAATCATCTAGAAACTCATTGAATATTGAGTTTATTAGTCCCATGAACATAGCTTATGTGTTTGTGACACTGAATAGCATGAAAAAAATCTTAAATTATCCAAATATATATTGGGAGGTAGTATTTGGGATATCTTCCTCCTTCAACCAAGCTGAATAAAAATAAAATTTTTATTATTATAAAAAATGAGAAAAATAGGAATAATTTTTGAATAAGGTCTAAAGAGGCCTAAAGTGATAAAGGCAAAGGGTATCCTCTTGGATGATATTAACACCATCCATGTGTAAGGAGCCTAAACTGAAAAAAAAACTCAACTCCACCACCTGGTCACATTTTTAAGCCATAATATATTCTACCTTGTTCTGATCATTCCATGTATGCTGGATCTCTACTTGTTAAGTGAGCATACTCTGACATTTTCTAATGGTGAAAGTGATTTTCTAGTGACTAGGATGGGGGACCAAGAGGGATTCTCCAAGAATAGATGAGTTAGATTCAAAATATGATAAGGTGATGTTATTATACCTATATAAATTAATACCAAGGAGCATGGATTGATATTCCACTTGATTTGAATTTCCTTCTCTATAGTAGGCTATGAAATCCATGAATACTAAACCCCTCCCATACTGGACTAGGCCTCCTCTATGCATAATTCCTTGGTTATAGGATTTGTCAATATTGATTTTGTGACCCTGAATTAGATCCTTATAGTATATCAAGACACCTATGTACCTTTACCAGTCCTTTTTACCAATTGAAACAGCATGGGAATTCTATTTCTTGACGTCACATAGTAGATTTACTCCTTATATAGGTAGCAAAGTGAGTGGACCTAAAAGAGTATTCTATCTTTGATATGTTATTTTCTAGGGGCAAGACCTTTATTTAGAGATTCATTACGAGTTTTCCATATAACTAAACATACTACCATATAAATAATGGTATAAAATTACTATTTTCAATAGGTTCTTATATTAAAACTAAAATAAGATAGAAAAAAAGTGATCAAAATAGTCAAAGTTTTCATCATTACCCTCATGATAATAGTATATTATGTGGGTCCAATATCCTTCCAAGAATATGTGGAACACTGATTTTGTACTTTCATTCTTTCAAAATAGATTTTTAGGTTATTTTTATGCCTTTTTGTTGGTTATTAGAATCTATAAGGAGAGAAAAATTTCTTAGATGAAAAATTAAGAAGTTAATTTTTATAGGGATGTGCTTACACTAAATTCTTCTAGCTAAAGAGTATTGTTTGTGGGAAGCTTGTATTATATCATTGAAGGATGAGAATGTGAAGGCTACTAAGATTGATAGCTTAAAAATGAATTATTCATGGTTTTTGACCAATTATATTTTGTAATATATTTAATTCTACTCATCATTAAGAACTGTATCGAAGATTCAAGGTAAAGTTCTAGCCCACCTGAAGATTTAGACCAACACTGGGAATCTAGGGGGAAAATGGGTAGAAATTCCCAATTATGTATCTATAAATCAATTTACCATCTTCTAATAATCTAGCAAGAGTTATCAAAAAATTATTTGAATGATTTCATGAAGGCTAGTCTAGATATGGGATTTAGAGGACCCCTTAATCCAATCAACTAAGGAACTCCCATTTTTCTACCTAATGAACTTATCCCAAAGTGATTGGCCCGAAATCACTTCTCATAATATATTTTACTAATAAGAGTTACTATTTTTAGATATAATTTTGAGAAGAAATATACCCTCATTAATAGGTTTTTCCTTCTTTGACCAGTAGGTCCAGTGATGTCTCCCATCTTGGTGAGGATCCAAAATTAAATAGATGAGAATACATTCAATGTTGTTGATGATAGTATTTAGAGTCATGAAGACTGAGAGAATATACATTGAAATAGAATAAAACTCACTATTTACCAATGTAATGTTCCCTTCAATTAATTTTAATATCCTCTTCTATTTTTTAATCATTCCTATATTTTTTTATAAATTTCATCATAATAATTAATTTGAATCCTTTCATTAGAGAGTGGAGAACCATGATAATCTAAATGGAATTGATTTTTTTTGGTGATGTCTAGATTATTCTTAATAATATTGGAGTTCATTCTAGAACATGTTTTATAAATGAATAAACTACTTTTATTTGAGTTTATATGTTGGCCATTCCTACTATAATAAGTGTTTATGATCAAGTAGAAGTTGTGTATGGAATTTATTATATCGTTGATGAAGAAGAGCATGTCATATGCAAAGAAGATATGAGATAAGCCTTTTAAATTATACTAGCCTCTAAAGAGATCCACTATTCCATTATAAAGACTAAAAATGAGGTTTGTATTGAGAAAAAAATGAGAAAGGATAAAAAGGGAAAGTGATAGAGGGTCACTTTACTGAAGGCCCCCAATGGATTTGAAGAAACTAAAATGTCTGACCATTAGATAGATGGTAAACCATTGGGAGGCAAAGATATATAATAAGACGTCCTAAACCCACCAAGAATATCCACTCTACCTTAGGACCTTAATAATGAATCTCTATTTCATCCCATCATAGAACTTATCTATATCAATTTTAATTATGATGTTGGAATAAAAAAAACATCTATCGAGGTTAGAAACTATTTCCTCATCCAAGCCAAGTGCACCTTGGATGTTTCTAACTTTGATTAAGTCATGTTTCTCATCAGAGATCCAGGATCCAGAATTATTATGAGTCCTTTTTGTTGTGAATTGATGAAAGTATTTTTTAGGTAAATTTACATAAGATGAAGGAAAAAACTAACTAAAACCATTTGGGTTTACCACCTTGATGATAAAGACAAAAACCATGGAAAAAATAACTATTGGGAGTATCCCTACTTTAAAGAAATACTAAACACCACTGATGACTTAAAATTTCAATATATCCAAACCTTCTAAGTAAAATGATCCTAAAAAATAAATCAGGGCCTAGGGAACTATCAGAATTGAGGATTCTGATAGTCTCCTTAATCTCCTTATCATCTAGTAATATTTTCATATGGATGTTATCAGGGCCTTCAATAAATCATTGGATGATCCTAAAAAAATCACTTAGTTTTAAAAAAATTGAACCCTCTTAGATATATATTTTATACATGAAACTAAATATGAGAAGTGGGAGACCGTAAGGGGGGACAATTACCTTAACCTCATTAGAGTGAGAACTTCCCTCAATAATCTTGTTAATTTTTTCAAAAAACTTATTCTCTATGATACAGAAATGAAAAATTTCTTATTTATATCCTATTTCCTATTTTTTATATTTATCTCTCTATAGATACCTGCTCCTTTTCCAATATACCCTCATATAATATTTTTGATTTTTGAGAAATGAGAACAAATATTTCATCATCCCATTTATTTTATAGATGACTATTAACATGATATATTTCATATATAGTACTTGGATGCTAAAAATAGGAGTATGATGGATATTTTTCATCTAATTATCCCCCCTTGGGTATTTAGAGTTTATTTTTTAAGATCGCCTAAGGATTCCACTACATTGGTTCGAATGAGGAGGTGTGAGAAATATCTTTGAAGTCACTGGTCTCTATCCACCAATTAGTGTAAAATAAAATTTTCTCCTCATTATTCATGGGATTGATTTGAATAAGAATAGGAGAGTGTAAAAAGAGTGATCTAAGAAAGTGATTAATAATTTAATTAGAGAGATTGTAGATGTAATTTAGGTTGTCAAAAAATCTGACAATCCTGCTCTAAATTATACTACTTCCACTTTTATTATTATTCCATGCGAACTTATTCCCAGTGAATCCCATATTGAGTAGGCTGTTTTAGGAAAGAAAATATTGAAATTCCTCCATATAATTGATCAAGTAGGGGTATCCTCCCTTATTTTCAATTTTATCTAGGAATGTATTGAAATAAACCTTGACCAACTAAGATAAAAATTCAGGATTAAAGGTGGAATAAGAGTGCAAAAGAACTTCTACTTCCCCAAAATCCCATCTGGAATAAACAAATAATAATTTTAAATAATTGTTATTTTTGTAAATATGATGGTAATATATTGAGAGGAAAAATAAATAAATTCAATTTTTATTTAATCCTTCTATAAAATCCAGATCGTAGTTAGATCATTGAAAACTAACTGTCCCCCTTCAGTTGGTAAAATAGATCATATATTCTTAGAAGTAGGTAATAATTCTTGACCGTCACCTGATTTAACTTCTGGTAATCCATGAAAAACCTCAGACTACCATATTACTTATTGGTGAACAACATTAAATCACCCCAATAAGATAAACTAGTCCAGATGAATCCCATATACTGTACATCATTGATCTAAAGCATCAACTCATGCAACTTTGTGGGTTTTATAAGACATTGAGCTATAGAAATTGGAAAGGAACCCATTTATAACTATCTCACAAAATTTAAATCACGTTAAGGGGGTAGTATCAAAATAAAATCTTGGAATACAATGAGAAATTATTGAATAACTATGGGGGTTTCCACTTCCTAGGTCTCTATTGAGAACTCTGGTAATTGAGATAGAAGATGTTATGCACGCCGATAATTCATCTTATTGCTCTGCTCACCAATGAACACTGCTCATTAGACCTCCAAATCAGAAAATATAACTCTCCTCTAGAAATATTCAACAAACATATGTATAGGATACAACCAATCTATTCTAAGGATTGCATCATATGATTGCATCTACAATAAGAATAAACTCCCCAATGACTGATGATACCCCATCATCAGTCTACATCCCCATCATATATCAAATAAGAAATACTAGCCTCAAACTAGTGTAGATAACACCAGGGGAACTGGAAGAATCTCTATTTCCAATTTTGATGATTTCACTAAGGTGAACACAACCATGTAGTGTGATGCTCTGAAAAAAATAGAAACTATGGTAGATAATAAACTAATTATACTTAAAACAACCTATGGTCCCATTGATGTTAGAACCTCTATAACATACACCTACACACTTACATATACTATGCCTTGTTAATAATGAACCCCAAAATCATGCATCTATTCTGTCTTGAGATGTGTTGTTAAATTATTAAGACTAATGGTTCTAGTCTGGGTCTTTGAGGAAAACAACCATCATGGGGCTAACCTCTACCAGATACATATCCTCTCTATTTTTAAAGAAATTTTAGTAGCCTATGAAGCTATTATGGCTATAGAGGGTCTTAACCACCCAAACCAAATTGACCTCCCTATGTTTTTGGGACTGATCCTGAAAGTGAACCTCTGCAAGAATAACATGAAAATTGGAATCCCCCTAGTAAGCTCTCATGAACCACCAGTTTTGGAAAAGTGTGAAGTGGCTTGTTACAACTAACTCCATGCTGGTCGGAACCTTTATAGTCCTGACATCCATGACCCCCCACCTAAATCTCCACTCCTTAAGAAGCTCTATGGACTTATCTCTCAAGGAAATCCTCCCTTGAAGTGCATCAACATGATTACTTCCACCTTTTTATGCACCACCAGATATGTGGGAAGTGAAAATGGGGTGATTATACATCTGATCACTAAGAGTTGTGCCTCATGAATTCATTCTCTAGACTCCTCATCTGAAAAGAGATCAATAGTGAAACAGAGTAGGTCCTTAAACCTGATCCCAAGTTTTTGCACACCCAGACTCCCCTACTGAAGGGATAGTAGATCCTATCTATTCTCTTTTTTAATCATTGATGAAAAGAACTTTATATGGTACTCTTTATAAAAGTAATCCTACAAAACCTCCTCCTCCTATCTCTCTTGAAGGTACAACATCCACCACTAGCACACCACTCTCCATATATATTAATGATTTCCAAAAGAACCTAGAACTCATCTTAGGACCAAATCAAACTAAATTCAATATCAAAACCTTCCATCCAATGATCTATCTCTAGATCATAGGCACTCCCCTCATACTTTTCCCAACTACGATATAGGAAATAATAAAACACCCTCTACCATGTCTCATCCTCCTTTTTCAGATTTATCCTTCAATAATCTACTGGATCAACTAGCTAAACTTATACCTCAAAAAATATACATAGACAATAACCAGGATCCATATTTAGAAAAACACAAGGGAATGAAGCATATACCTGGTAGTAAAGAATTTATATATATTTTTTAATTAAATTCATTTTTTATTTAAAAAAAACCTCATTCAATTATAAACATAAAAAATCATGAAGCATGGACCTCCCATAGGAATCTACAATGTAATCAGTGTTATCTAACCTAGGGTGGTTGGTAAGCATAAGGTTATTGCATCAGATTATAGGGGACCCCAAACACCTAAGTTGTGATTGGTCTTCCTTATTACATCACACACTAGGTTCAAAAATAATTAATTCCCTAAAAATCCCATGAATACCTAATAAGTTACTTTAACACCTTTAGACTTTAAAATATATTTCTATTTAAATAAATTTTAAGTGTTTGATAGCTTTATTGACATCAACATAAAGCTTAAAATGAACCATGATATTCTATAACCTATCCATTAAATTATAAGTATAAATTGGAATAACCACATCATGAAAAATATGTAAAAAAATCTTATATAATGAAAATTTATTTATTAATTAATAATAAATAAGTAATTAATTTTCATTAAAGTTATTTTAAGCTTCCAAAATATATTTTCTTCAAAAATGGTTTTATTGATTTTTATATTCAGACATTATAGTTAATTTATACCATTATTAGAAACTATAATTGAGGAAAATTACTATAATTTTTTAAATAAACACGTTAATATTAATTTAGGATAAATTTTTATTTTTTTATAAAATTTTTTTATCTTCAATGAATAGAGTAAAATACTAATTTTTGTAAAAATATCATTTATTTTCCTTAAATAAGTAATTTAAAAGTCCCATTATATTTAGAATTTAATATTAAATTAACATAAGACTCATTTAATTATATATTATCAAATTAATTACATTTGAATTATTATTATAATTTATTTTGGTATAAGTTCATTTTTATGCTTAAAAACACATTTTTCTAAACACAGACTTTCGTTGCATTTTACACATTTATATTAAAATTTATTTCTACCAAATATAAAAATTTAATATTAAAAAAATATTTCATATTTGGAATCAGGAGGTTCAAAATTTTAAAATATTTCCCATTTATATTTTACCATTATGAATAGTAACCATGGTAAATATTTTTCATGACACTAAAGGTAAAACATGTAATATAAGGTTAAAATTATTGGATAAGGCCTATCAATATCCAGAAAACCTGACATTATTTTATTGGTTGAATTAATATTTTCCATTTTCATCCAATTTTTTAAAATATGGAAACTTGGTTCAATTTTTATTTGATTATGACCTTAATAGTATTTTTAGTAATGATTAAATACAAAATGTCGCCCTATTTATTTTAACATCTCAAATATTTTTCCCTGGAGATAAAAATATGTTATGCTCATTTATAAATGTTTATTTGAAATAATAATTAATTTTTTATAAGGCTCATTTATTTTTAATTTTTATTTATTGTATAATTACATTAAATTCTCATATAATGCTGATTAGTTCTTATGGAAGCAGTAGAAAAATAAAATTAAGTGATTTTATAAACTTCAAAAGTAATATTTTTTTGAATTAATTATTGTGTCACACAATTTTTATGGTTAATAATAATTTATAATTGGATTTTAAAGAGTTTATATTATAATTACATACCTATCTTGATGTATTTTAATTCAGAATATGATAATAAAAATTAAAATGACTTTAATGGTATTTTATGTTAAATAATATATTTCTAAATGATTTAAAAATCATAAAAATATTGAATGGGTACAAGGGTGATGTTATATAGTCTAAAATTTCATAACTTTACTATTTTTGATCCAATTTTTACCTTATAATTAAAATTTTAACCCTTTAGTATTTAAAAGGTTCTTACCACAATTAAGGATAAAATTGGCTAACGAAGAGTCTAACCAAAAAACAAGGTTTAAAATGACAAATAAACCTATAAAACTTTTATTAGTTGTAGATATTTCAACCTTAAAATATATAATATTCAAATAATTATCTACTTGGTTCCACTTTCACATGAAAAATAATTTATTATATTTAAATCTATAAGTAATTCCAAGTGTGTTATTTCCTTCACTATAAAAAGGACACCACCTATACTCTATTCTTCACACTAACTTGAACAACATACCTAAAAAAACCTAACAAATCATATTATAAAAATCCTAATAAAAGTTTTTTATGTGATTTTCTCCTCAAAAGACTATCCCTATATTCCTTTAAAAGAGATCCCATGGAGGTTTCTCAAAGAGAATATAATCATTTTAACCGATCTCTTTCATTTTACTTATTATTTTACCTCCTTCATGTATATCATAACCATTATGATATAATAAAATCAATATCACTAATATGAAAAGATTTTTTTATTTCTATTTCATAACATTCATCCATATATTTTCTATCAAGTTGAAAACAAAAGTATTGTTCATGAGTATGTGTGGACTATCGCCTCCACAAAGTGATACGATCCATGTTCCATAACCATATTTCATGGTTGGTTATTATGATGTATTTAATTTTTATTTAAGATATTTTTGAAATAATTATTTCTTTTTAATTATAATATATTATCTGCCTTATTAACTTTCCATATGTTGGAAAATGATAATGTCGCTTGTACTTACGTGTGGACTATCACCACCACGAAGTGATGTGATTCGTTTTTCATTAATTATTTATAATGATGATAATAAGGATATATTTAATGAATATATATATATAATTTATTATATAATAATTATTCTATAAAGGTTAATTATTATTTAATTTTTTTTTCATTATATCCATTAAAAATTGGAAACATCACTCATGCGTACATATGGACTACCATCTCCACGAAGTGATATAATTAATTTTTCATCACCACTTTTTATAAATGGTTATGAAAGTGTATATAATTATTAAATATTATACACATGGAATGATTAAAATTTTGGATATTATGGAACAATGATCAAATTATAATTACCAGAATCATCGAACCGAAACATGCATGAAACGTAAAAAAGTTATCAACCAGAATAATGATTTTAATAAATAATTGTTAATAAAAAAGTGATAAGATGTTATAAGTAAATATTTTATGGTATAATATGAAAAAATATGGTTGAATAATATATTTATATAATATATATATATATTATATAAGAGGTATTAATTCATATAAAGCAAGATAGGATTGAGGTAAGGGTTACTATTCTCACTACTATTTTTGTGATCAATAGGCCATGTCCACCACATTTTTATTTTATATGGTGTATATAATATCTATGAATGTATTTTATAATTTTTATTATGAAAATTATTTGGATTTATAAATCTATATAAGGTTCTCTATTTCATGATTTTTTGATTTTGAGATTACCAAATTTGTGAGAGACTTATGTTTCAATCTCATTTTAATTTGGATTATTTATGATTTAATTTACATTGAGGGAAATTATATGATTCTTATCAAATAAAACAATTATATTTTTTATCCTATAGTCATTAATGTAATTTTAAATTAATATAACCATTTTCATCTCTTTGGTACTTAAAATGAATGAGAAAATGTTTTTAAGGAGAACATAATATATTTCCTCTTTAGTCCGGAATATTTTTCTTCCATGCCCATATTATCAATAAAATGTTTTAAATAATATTTTTAATATTATAAAATTATTTTTTTTCAATAAAATTTATCTCAAATTATAATTTCTATAGTTTTTTTAAAATGAATCTTCTTGTCATTTTATAAATGAAGTTTTTTTTACTATGGGTGTGAACAAAATCTATGTTTTAACATATACCACCCGGATGTATTTTCCCTCCATCATTACTACTTTTTATTTTGAATATTCCTTTTTAATATTTAATAGTTCATTTAAAATATTTTTTTTTTCATAATATCTTTAATTTTTTAAAATTTTAAATAAGTGATTTAAAAATTAAAAGTGTGTTTTCCTCGAGAAATGTTCCAGTGTCTTTTAAATGTATTTTAATCTATGAAAACACCCATTTATGTTACTTATGATTCACCATGGAGATGATCCAATGATACCATTATTATTTTTATATTTATGGTTATTTATTATGATGATGAAATATTGTTTAAACCAATTTTATTTTCCATATGTTATGCTACGAAGAAATGGAAAATGTTTTCATGACCTTATGTCTTAAATAAGAATGGATTATGATTATGTGATAGTTGTTTATAGACCTAAAATGATATGGGTAATGTGATATAGATATCTCATAAGATGATGATTATGATAATTTCAATGATTTTGAATATATTTCTTCACATTTTGATGCATGAGTATGATTTTTTCTGACCATTATCACATGATTATGCAAGGTCATGATTGCAAATAGGTATGTTAATATATTGATGTGTGAGTATGATTTATTATAGATATGATCACAAGATTATGCATGGATGTGATTTTGATTATCTATGTTTATAATATTATGAATTTTTATACTTGTGATGTCACATGCCTTTGTTATGAGTCCTAAATGATGATCACTTATTTAACACCCTTATTGATCATGATTCTAGATATGTATTTATTTTGGAGTTTATGATTTATGATTTTTTGGGTATGAATATTTTACACTAAAAAAAGATGAAAAAATAACAAAAAACTTCATCATATAACATAAAAAAACAAAACCATCTCACCATGTATGCCAAGAAATAAAAATAAGCTTTTTAATGTAAATAATTTAAACAAAAACTAAGGAAAAGACTTTAGAGTAGCTCTGATATCCAAGCTATTAATGTCTAGCTCAGTCCCCAAAAACCTCATAAAAATATAAAAAAAATAATTTATATATATAGGGTGAGTATAACATGTATACTCATTAGGATAATACCCACGATCTATCATAAAAATGTGAAAAGATCATACTAACACACTAGTGAAAAAATAGAAGAACTAATATGTTCCATAATAGGTCATATATCTATCACAACCTCACTATAGTAAACTCACTAAATAACATAATAAAGTATTAACATATTTCTAAAAAGAGATAGTTAATAAAGTCAAAATGCATACACTTCCCCATTGAATCTTCACTCTCATACCTTAATGTCAAATGACATGTGATCTCATCCCTTATACGCCATCTCATCACCATGTATTCAACCATCTCTAATTTGGGTCAGGTCACAAGGATACCCACCCTAACCTCCCACTGAGCCCAACATCTCAGGTTGGCATCAATTTCATCATGCAAATATATCACTCTAATACAACATCATCACACATCCATCTTCAATATCACAACCAGGGTAGTTGGCTATCATGAATGTGAAGGAAATAAAGTTCATGCCCTCCACCTTCCTTAAATGACCCCACCACATATCACATCATCTCATAATCAATAATCATCCCCAAATTTGTCACCATCAAGGTATAGTCTCTTCCACCAACTAATCCACTACCCGATACTATTTCCAAAGGAAGAACACAGAAGAGTGGGTAATCATCCATCTGTTCCTCACCATCTAGATATTGGGCAAAACACTCCAATAATACTTGAAATGGGTGGGGTTTATATAAAAGTAACCTAAAAATGAATATATATATATATGCACATATATAACAAAAAATTCAAGTCTAAGTTTGTACATTAATACTTAATCACCCTTGCTTTATTATCAACAACATACCAACATTACTGCATGCTTCCAAAAACTAAATGAAATACACAATAGAAAATAACCAAAAAATACCACAATTTCTTTTATTTTAGGTAAATATTCATCCACATTTCTAGATTATTACATTAACACCCATTTAACTTCATATTTGAAGATAAATACCGAATTCAACACCTATATTTTAATCTATATTTAAGTCTAACCTGTTCATAATTATTCAAATTTTCAAACATTAAACTAGTTTCCATGTGTAAATTATAGTCCAATTCTATTAAATTCTAGCCCAACTATTTTACATTTTATCATTACCATCCTCATATTACATCTCTACTAGGTGACTAACATAAGTAATCACACAACAACACATCATAATACCATAACAACCATATATCTACAGCACACTTACACTACCCACAACACATCACACATCTAAATTGGTCACCACCATCATTATAAAAACCCCATAAATTCCACACAAACACAAGTCTAAAAAAACATAATATAAACATAAAATATAAGATTTATAAGCCACATATTTCACCATAATTAATTAATAGGGGGACATCACATTAAATACTCTTCTCATACATCGGTAGTTTCACACAATTCTAGTTTTACACAGGAAACCAATTCTTTTCTGAATATAAATATTAATCCTATTATTAATGATGGATTTAAACAAAAATTCATGTAAGGTTCATAAATACAAAAAATGGGTTTACAATTTACAATATCTAAAATATTCACATCACGACATGTTATATGTTTCAAGAGAAAACAATCAACAATAACAAGGAAACAACAAACACATGTGATTACTCACCTTCCTTTACAATTCAATTTAATTCAGTTAATTATATTTGTTATCTAATCTATAAAACCCAACATTTGGTAAAAAATAATTCATATTACACATACTCATAAAAGAAGAGAGAACAAGTATCCCCTACCTAGAAAAGAAGTCCCAAAACATGTTATAATGAAAATAGGGGAAAACAAGATAAGGTTGTCTCATGGATATTGCAAAGATAATAACCTGATAAATTGTAAAACACTTTTATATAGTAAAATAATTCAAAATAGAAACATGATTCTACCTAAAACATGACACAGTACTGTAAAAAGCATAGAGGGAACCAAGCTATAGAAGCCACATGGAATCACAATAATGAAGGTTTCAAGTTAAAGGTAGACGATTCCAAGGCTCAAGAATAATTTTTTACTTTATTTAGACTCAAAGAAAACAAGAAGATACCTGAATGGATGAAATATTGTGTAATATATTTTAATTTTATTAATAAAATATACTTTTCCATTTAGGAAAGTTCTCACCCTTTCTAAAAAAATTATTATAAAGGTCAAAATCATAGTCAAATTAAAAAATGTCATATATTAGAACATTGGACGATTATGGATGAAATATACTCATTAAATGAAATTAAGGAAAGTTTTATGGTCATTTTATAGTTCTTATAATATATTTTTAACATTAATTACATGATTAGCCCTTAAAATGGTGATAATTATTTACTATGATTATTATCCATAATGATTAAAAATAAAAGGGACTTATTTAAAATGTTTGGAACTATTGCTTCCAAATAAATATTTTATTTTTTAATATTCAATTCATATAATGATAAAATTTTAATTTTAAATCAAACCCACAAAATGATATGTATAGAGGTTTTTTAGAAAAATCCATTTTTCAATGAAAAGATGATTTTGTATTAACTCAATAACTAGTAGTTTTTATTATATGAATTTCAATTCAAACAGATATATATATATATATATATAAACTAGAAATTTCATTTGAAGTATTCCACATTATGTGTTATTTTAATTTTTTTTTAAATTGAAAAACATTATACACTTAAAAACAATTTTTATAAAAATGTGTTTTTATACATAAAAATATATGGATACCAAAATCATGAAACTTTCATATTTCAATGAAATTAATTAGATTATTATAATTAAAATAAATCAAATTTTAGGTAAATATAAATTCCAAAAATAATGGGACTTTTAAATCACTTTATTTAATGAAATAAATGACAATTTCACAAAAATCAATATTTCATACTATTCACTGTAAACCATATTTTTTGAGAAAAAATCTCAAAACTTCACCACAAGATAATTTGGAAATGATGATTCTAAAAATTATATCCTTTTTAAAAAATATAATTTCTAAAATTTCCATAAATTAATTATAATATTTTTACATGAAAAAGAAATAAAATCCATTTTTGAAGAAATTATATTTTAAAGAATAAAAGGACTTTAATAAAAATTGAGTGAGTATTTATTAATAATTTATCAATAAATTTATATTAATTATAACCTTTATATATATTTTATAAAGAATTTTATCCTATTCATACCTACTAATTTATTGTCTAGGTTATGAAAGTCATATTTAAATATTAATATTTAATGGTTTATTTAGGCTTTGTGTTGCATGTTATATATGCTATAAAATATTGTTTTTTAAAGAATCTATGTTTGTTAAATTATTCTCCAAATTAATAAATTTTTTCCTCACAATTTGAACTTGGTATTGGTAAATAAAGTTTATCATCAGAAAATTCTTTTTTTGGAATCCCACATCATAAAACAAAGTTAATAAAAGTTGCACTTGAAAAGAGGGAAAGAGAAATAAGGTCATCTAGAATAATACATACTTAGTTTCCAAATAAAAGAACATTTGTCAGATGTGAAAATATTTTCATCGAAGAAAACCAGAATATACAAATAATTATGGAGAGTGACAAAGTTCATTGATAACAAGAATGTGAATAATCATGATAAAGTTAACGACCAGAAAACCATAAATCAAAGAGATGTTAAAAAGATAACTGATTTATCAAAAATGAAGGTAATAAGATAACATTTTTATTTCAAGATCCTTTTCCCAAAGTTGAGGAATTATTTTCCCATCCAGACTAATAACATAATGAAATATACTTACATGACAGGCATAATTTCGTCCTTTAATCAATTTCCACCACCATATCATCTTATTATCCAAATGATGAGTATTAAAGATTATTTTTTATGTATGAATCGCTGAAATAAACTTCTAACACATCACATAATCCACAAAATAATAACAAGATATTCCTCATATCTTTTCAAATTAACCAAAAACATGATCATTAAAATAAGGTAATATAATTGAAAAATGAATAATCCATCATATGGGAAATACAATATTAATAAAAGAGATTGTAATAAAATATCTTCTTTCAGACTTTTGTAGTTCCCCTCTTTGATTATTAATAAATTGTGTCTTGGTATTTGACCAAGACATTACCTTTAAAAAAACTAAAGGCACAAAAATAAAACCCAAATTTCAACTTATATCATTCAATAAATAAATACCCTAAAAATGATTTAAAATATTCCTAAATAAGAGTGAAACTCAAGAAATGAGAAGGATTTGATTTAATATTATTCCAAGATTAATTTAACATTTATCTCTAATTAACATCATTCAATATTAAAGTCTAATAAAAAATATACATTCCATATTTATATAGTCTCCAAGATCTGATAATCATTTCCATAAATGACCTGAATCACAATAAAGACACATTAAAATCATATATGCTTCTAAAATATAATTTAAACTTTATTCCTAAAAAATCCTATAATGTCCCCCAAAATAATGAAATTCTTCAAAAATAAAATTATTCACATAGTCACCAAATCACTTTTAAATCCCATGGTTAGCTATATGATATGTTCCAAAATTGTAGTACTCATAATTACCTCAACATTAAAGAACATATAAACACTAAAGTTTATCAATAAATTTAAACACATTTCCATAAATTGTAAATTCATTCTTCCTCAAATAATAATTCTTGTTAAACCAAAATTTTACATATACCTCAACCCAATAAAATTTCTCAAAAAATTCTATTAATCATATTAAAATGACATCACTTAAAACATAAAAAGCAGTGACTAAAATTTTGAACATATGATAAATGTTAAAATTATAAACTCAATATGGTATCCATAACTTGTAAGATAACCTCTCATTAAGGAATCCTAATCTATAATATTTTTTAATTTCTGCTTTGATACTAACTATAACAACCCTAGAATCTAACTCCCAGATTTAGTGCTAAAACACAATCTTTATATTTTTGGATTTGATACCGATAAACATGACCCGATTTCAACCATTGAAAACTTACAATATCAAAAGTAAATATTTGATCATTACATACCCATTTACCTTTTAGTTTTATATGTTTAGATAAATGAGACAAAATTCTATATAAAAACTTGGATTCATAAACAAATAGTTCATAAAAACCCACATAATCTCTTACTAAATTCTTTACATCTGGAAAAATATTTAAAACTATTATTCACAACCTAGGTAAAGGTAAAAATAAGAAGGGTGAACCCAAAATCTCTGTAATGTTACACATAAGCATTAACAATCAATGTCATCAGTGAGCATAAGATGAAGATAAGTGTATGATGAAATAATAAAAAATAAATGAGAAAAACATAAGATAATTCATACCTATCAAAACCCTAATCATAAAACATGAGACATGAAATAATTATTTAATATAAGACAATATTCATATAATTAAATAATCACAATCCAAATAAAAACAATCCTTGAGAAGAAGATACATTATAAAATTAATTCAATTTTAAATATAACATATTGGTAACTTGGAAGATCCAAAAATAATCATGGAATTACCTAACCAGATAATTACAATATCTCTTAGTAGTAACCTATAACTAGTAAACTATATCATCTATTAAGAGTAAATATCATCTAGTTAACTCTATCTCATTACCTAATTCATTGGAGGGATATAATGGACCCAACCATTATTGGTTTATAAAATTACCACCTGTCCTTGGTTTATAAAAGAATAAAAAATCCTTGTTTTATAATGAAACCACTCCTCAAAAATATATACATGTGTCCAAGTACCCCAAAATGAGAAAAATAATTAGAAACTTTTATTTTCAATATAAAAATAATCATTGTTCATTCATAGCTTGATTTAACCATAGAAAAGAAATAAGTTTTAGGAAAATATCTTTGAAACAATAATAATCCATCTATAGAAAGAATAAATATGGTATCATTACAATATAACCCCAGTGGAGTATAAAAAATATCAAGGGTTATTGTGATTGATGAATAAAAATATCATAAAGAGTTTATAAAAAAACCATTGAGTAAAATACAATTTCCCTATTGAAAACAACTAAAAATCCAAAACAATATTGTGAAAAACATTCTTTGAAAATAATATTAGAAAGATATAAAGTAATATTCAAATAAAATAATGACCATGAATGTGGGGACATCCATTAATGAAGAAATCACTAAAAATAAACATTTTTTACAATTTTTTGTAAAGTGAGTCAAAATCAACCCATTAAGAAATTTCCTTTTAATTTTTTTTAAAAGAAGATAAAAAATCATGTAAAATAACTTTAGAAAATCATTTATTTTTAGAAAATAACATTATTTTTTTATAAAACATTTATACAGAGTTGAAATATTATCAGTCCAAAATATGATATAAGATCAGTATCACTTAAAAAACACTTTCTTGATGTTTGTTTAATTAATAATGAGGAAAATTTAAATTAAACATTTAAACCACATTCATAACCATAGGAGAAGAAAATATATGTGCTTTAAGAAAATAAGATCATATGATTACCCCTAAGGGAACCATGAACATGAACAATCCTGAAATAAAATGAGATTATAACATAATGCCTTAACTTATTTGGTATCCTTTGAAAAAAATATATAGAAAGAAATAATATGATATGTATATATAAATACCATGAATTAAATGAAATAATATGTCAAAATTCATTCACGAGACAATAATTATACCATACATGTAAATCACAGTGCATGATATGAAACATGTCATATGAAAATGGATTGAGAAAAAGAAGACCCATACAAATATCATAAATTTTGAAGTGATAATTAATCCAAGAAGCAATTATGTTCACATATGTAAATAAAAATAAAAAAGTGTAAATATATAATAAAAAACTTATATATCAATTCATAAATAATCATTTCATTATAAATATAATAAATAAGATTTATAACCTATTGAAAAGAAATTGAGTTAAGAGACCCTTACCACTTGGAAACTTTTAAGTCAAATACCCTTTGTTGAAAAAATTTGAATTGAAACATAAAATACCATGAATTATAAATTATTCATGATATAACATGTAAAAGGGGTATTATATATAGTATATAAAATAATTTAGGTGAATGATATCAAAATATTCCTCAAAGAAAGTAAATTGACATGAAATCTCTTACTTTGAGTCCAGAATTACCATTTATATTATATAACTCCTATATAATAAAATTATATCAATTATTTAATTACTTAATAAAATTTTTCATTTGTAATTACTTATCCTTAAAATATTTATTTTATTTATTTCAAATGAAATATTTAATTACATATTCATTTAATTCCAAGTCGGGTAATCCCAAAACAACATCGATGTGTTAACCATGGTCAAAGGGGATATTGCTCAATAATATCTAAAATAATAATGATTAAATAATTATAATTTTTATACATAAATTATTCTTTCAAAATAAACTATGAATGATGGTTATGAAAAATTAACTACGTTACAATCATTGAGATGGTAGGTCATACATACACATGAGTAACATTTCCATTTTTCAATGATCTTGATAGAAAGAAGGTAAGTGTTATTTTGTATTTAAAATATTAAAATTATATCATAAACTTATTATTATTTATTTAAATAAACATACGTATACCATACATGTGATTTGATATTAAAAAGATCACATCGCTTCATGGTAGTGGTAATCCACACGTACACACGAACAAAATTATAATCTTTCAATGAATTGAAAGGTAAGAAAATATATGATATATTAATTTTAAATAATGATAAATATTTCATTAATACCACACACACACACTCTATATATATATATATTAAATCCATCACCCTAGATATCCTTGAGAGGTGAAAATGGAAAGCATATTATATTGGTTCGCGATGCGACAGTCTGTCATACACAAGAACAATGGTTTCATTTCCCATTTGATGGAAGAGGATATGGATGTAGGTTATGAAATTAACATAATAAAATATAATTATATGGGATATAATTATTTTATTATTATAAGGACCCGACCTTAAAACATTACATAATCTTGAATTAAATGAATAATTCACATTGAGGATCTTTTTAGGTTTAGAGTTTTAGAGAATTAGGACATAACTATTACATCTCAAAATATTACAAAGTAGACACTTCTACTCAGTTTACATTTTTTTCATAAAATAAAAACTTTTAAAAAGAAACATGTCTAGTTACATGTTTTAGATAGCAAGTCTTTTCCTTGATCACATCCTTGACCCTATTCATCTTTAAGTCCTATTAAAATGTTTCAAAACTTGGGATGAGCATAAAAAGCTGAGTAAGGGTTATAAAATAAAGAAAACATTTGTTCATAAATACGTACAAAACATGAACTCTTTTACTTACCTAATTAAAATATAAGATTTATGAATAACACATAGTAATCAAAAATCATAAAGGTAACTTAAGGAATACATAACATACTTACATTGTAGCTATCACAGCTACATAGGGAGTAACATTTGGAATACCCATAACAGTATATTCCCTAAATCTCTTAGGAGAAACATTAACATTTAACTTCGTCACGTTACCCATTGCATTGGAGAGCTATCTCGGGCTCACCCGTCCTAGGTTTATCACGGAACCAACCATATATGTAAACAATGCCCAATAACCATAACATAATCATAACACATAACACAAGTATAAATAAAAGATTACATTTCCACATTCCAATATATCAAATCAAGATATTGACATAAACAATGCTTTATCAAATAATTTTCAAAACCATTTTAAAAAGAGATTTTTGAATCAAAGTGTCCCATAACACTTTGAATATTTTAAAAGAATTATCATCTAAAAACATAGATGTCCATATAAATAAATTCAAAGACCCATTTTGGAAATATGGACATTAATGATAAATATTTATAAGAATAAATCTTTAAAACATTTAAAATGATATTTTAGTTAAAGAGTTTTTTTAACAAAAAGAGAGATGCTTGAATACAAATAATTGAGTAATAAAATTATAATATCATGAGAATAAAGGTATTAATGATATAATATGCCAAAGGATAGTATATACACCATATAAGAGTGAATTGGTTCATAAAAACAATAAAGTGTCAGTAGAAATGTAAATTGAGATGAAATCCCTTATAAAGATGGTATCATTAAATTAAAGACAAATTAATCAAATAATTATGTGTGACAAATATAAATACACCCAATATAAATGGATATTAAGTTTAAATCAATCAGAGGTCATTCACACATATTCATAGGATGAAATATTCAAGAAGTACAAGTTGAACCCAAAGAATTGAAATTGGGATAAGATGTTCCCGTGTAAAAATTCGACAGCCTAACAGCGTCACTTTAAAATTCAGAAAATGATTTGATGAGATAAAAATGGTTATCTCATCACTTGGACATAAATTTTACATCAATAAGGATATATAATAATATATCCCAACATAATAATATGTAAATTAAAAGACCTAACAAAAATAAGTCTTTTAAAAAGAGGAGGGTGAAAGGTTCCCTTACCGATTTGGTAACTTACAAAACATATGTTGCATGAAATAATGATCATACAATGAAGATGTAAATGCTCATAAATGAAATTATATTAAAAAAATAATACAATCATGGGCAGTACATACACCACACAAAAATAAATAGTGGCAAGTATAGCATGAATCTCACGAGAATAAAAAGTGAGATGAAACGCAATACCACATTGTATCCAGCTGAGTTATATGGAAAAAATTTAATAACCACCAAATTTATCACAGAATAACATGAATATAATGATAATCATGATAATATATATACCAAATCAAAGTACAAAATACACCACATGTAATGAATAAGTGTCAAACAATGGAAATCTCACGAAATTAAAAGTGAGATAAGAAAATCCCTTACCTCAAGTCCGACTTGTCTTGTTCGTTTCTTTATATTCCTGAATAATAAACTTAGGTAAATTTATAATTACTTAAGTACTTACTTTAAAGTTTATCATTCAATTCATATCACATATTATCATGTTATAATAATTAGTTAATTATGTGTGTTCATATCATACGTTTTGTCGATGTTCGGTACATGAGTCAAAAATGAACTTGTTTGAAAAGAATTTCCCATGTAGTTATAAGTACATCATCTCCATAATGGTATTAATGATTTAAATATCATATATATCCAGTATATATTCATTTTATACTATTCCATAACATTTGTAGATAAAAAAAATGAAATGCACCGTTCATGGAGACGGTAGGTCGTACGTACGCATGAACACTACTTTCATTTTTTTGTCATATTAATGGATTTTAAAACTAAATTAGACATAGATATATTATAATTCCAGTATAATATATATTTTATGTAGGTAAAATAAGTTCATTAATTACATTCTTTATAAACTCCATGTTTGACATGAACGAGTCACATCACTTGAGGGGGCGGTAGTCCACACTTCCTCATATGACATTATCGCATTTGCACAACATGAAAAGCATAAAGGTATGTTTTAAATATAAAATACAGAAGCATATAGAGGACCTTAATATAATATATATCACATATAAATATAGTGCCATCATAATGGACACCGTTAAAGGTGTTAAAGGAATATTGAACAATCATCGTTTCATGAGGCAGTAATTCACCACACAGAGAAACAATATGTTCTTTAACCATTAGACAGAGGTGTGTGTAAGTGTAGGTAGAATCCTTTTCATAATAACATCCTAGTATATTTAGGATACTTTTGTTATTATGGGATCAAAGAATAAGAAGATAGTGTTGAGTGAAAAAGGAAAAAAAAGAAAGAAACTCGAGAGAAGATATTACCTCTAAATCAGGTAACTCTTTTTTTGATTTGAGCCAAAGTCTTCCTTGGAAAGACTTCTACCAAACTTGAGGCTTATATGAGTAATAGAGGGATGTGGAGAGATAATATGAGCATAGGTTGGATTATACAAGGGCTTGAGAGGTGTGGGTTAGGGGGTAGATGTGGGGGCCTTTTATAAGAGTGAGGAGGGTCACTTTTGGAAAGTCTTGAAATGTTACTTTATTATAAAATGATTTTCGGATTTTAAAGGTCCCACAATTATATATTTTGAGGATAAGGTGATAAGGGTTCCAAATAAACCCATCTAATAGGTTTTAAACAAGTTTAAGTTTTAGATTTTACCTTATCTTTTCATTTTATTTAAATCATTCATTAATGAGGTAAACACTGCATCATCATTGTGTCATAAATAATTTTATTTATTTGATGTCTAAAAATTATAAAAAAATTAATATGATGTATAAAATATTTTTATCTTTATAATTAATATATATATTCAAAAATATAACTTATATAACCCCATGTAAAAATTGTTTTAGTAAAACCATACTTGTTTGTGACATTTTTATTTTTACTTTATATAAAAAGTTATTAATGTCATTATCATACCCTAGTGGATCCATGGGGTTCCCAAATTCACCCATGGATTGTCTTGGTTGGGAATGAGTCATACAATAAGGGTAGTACAAGTGTAAAGGTAATTTCATATTATTATAACATTATTTTTACCTTAAATTACACTAATTACCTTTAATCGCGGTTAATAAAAATCAAAAGTTACTATTCACCAAAAATTATTTTCATCCCATTGAACCAAATTTTACTTACTAATGACAAACATTTATTTTGGATTTTTTAAATACAATTCATAAAAGTGGTAAAATATCATTTAAACGAAAAATCAGTTTTTTTAACTACCACTTAGTGGTTTCACTATTCATCAAAAATTGAAGTTTTTCAGAAATATACCAAAAATTCACCCTAAGCTATATTTGATATTCTGAATTCAAAAATTATGTCTATTTTAAAAAATTCAAAACATATAAGTGGCATTAATTAATTTTATAATTAATTACCACTGTCAAAACAAATATCTTGTTTTTAAGAAACAATATCTTTCAAAAGATTGACACTTGTTTATGTCCAATTTAAAAGTGAAATTAATTCAAATGACCACCATTTAATTAAATGGTAAAAATATATTCTAATTACACTTTAAAACCAATTAAAAAGATAATCTAACCATATAAATAAATTATATTAAAAGGAGGGTTTCAATTAAAATACATCATTTTTCACTATTCATTAAAAATGAACTTTATTAGAAAAGTAACAAAAATTTACAAAAAGTAAATTTTGATGTCCTGATTCTAAAGAAGGGTTTTATTTTTTAAAATATAACATATAAAAGTGAAACAAAGTATATTTAAAAAGGGTTCACCATCAAAAGGTGGTTAATCGACCTTTTAAAGAATATTAGAATATTTATTCTTAAAATTGGATTCATTCGCATGTTAAGCCTCTAAAATTTATTGGATAAATGTAAAAATATTTAACAAACATATATAATAATTTTGTAGTTAGTTATGTTCATTCCCACCATTAAAATGTCTAGGCATTAACTACCATTTAAAATAATATTATTATATTATTAGTGTGCAACGTAATATTTCAAAGAAACTCGTTGTTGTGTATTGGGTACGGCATCGAACATAGAATTACCTTTAAAGTAATATTAATATTTTATTCAAAAATATTAATAAATATGAAATTTTCATATTATTTATTTACCTGGAATGTTATATCCTTCCCCACTTTTGGGAATTGCGTCCTCGAAATTTAAAAATTCGGCTCAGAAACTTCATTGAAATCCCCACATCGGAAAAGTAGTCAATAAAACTATCAATTTAAAACAAAGAAAGAGAAGTACAAAGGTTACCCAAGACAACATATACTAGGATTCAATGAAAACATGAATATAGAGGAGAAGAAAAATCATCAAGTTCAGATGGAGAGTGATAGAAAACATGTTTAGGAGAAAGTTAACCACCAGAAAATCACAAACTTGTGATGGGGTAAACGGTAATTGATTCCCCAGTAGGAAAAGTTAACATACAACGTTGTTGTTTTAAGTTACTTTTCATTGAGGAATTTATTTATGGGTTTAACTAAAACATAAGGAAACATAATTACTTGTCATGTAGACTTTAATATTTTACTAAATTTCTAACACAAACTCATATTTTCTCCAAAAGATGATTATTCGGGATGACTTGTTCACATTAAGAGCATTATAATCAACTTCTATAGAATCACCTAATCCAAAAAAGAGAACTATATATTTCCCATGTCGTTAGACCTTAACCAAAACCAAAATGGTTAGTACAAGATCTGATAATGCCCAAAAAGGATAATCTTTTACAAAAAGAAAAACTACTCTTAATCTCCAAAATTTGTCCAACAAAACCCAAAGTTCATCAAAGACAATTCAATAAATAGCTATCCTTAAAATTATTCAAAGTAATCCAAACTAAGATTGAAACCCAAATCTCTAAAGGATTTAATCACATAGTCTTCCAAGATAAATCTTAACATTTATCTCTAAATAACTTCAGTTACTCTTAAAGTCTCATATTGAAAAGTAATTAACCTAATCACATGTTCTCAAGGATAGGTTAACAATTTTCATAAATAAAGCAAATTGTCATTTGTCCACAATAAAAAAATAGATTCTTCCAAACTAAAATTTCAACCATTATTCCACAATTAAAATCCACAGTATTCTATCTTCCTTAGGCATATAGTGTTTCCTCAAAAGAGCGAACATCTTCCACAACAACCTTTATCACTTAATCATTAAATAATATTTCTATACAAAGTATATCCATTTGATAAAACATAACTTCCAAAAATAAACTTATTCTTGTTCCATAATTACATTTTACTAAAATAATAAGTTATAATATCTAGGGACTTCAAGTAGGCTAGTGGTAGGAGATACACCCTTGTCGCCCTTCAGCTGTGTGTTCGATTCCTGCAGCCTTGCCAGGTGCGACAGGTTGTCACCCATCCTACGGGTTGTCCTTTTTATAAAACTCAAAAATAACCCTAACATGTTTTAACCTCAATGGTTTCCTTATACATATAATTCTCATCCAAATTCATTATGATCTCAACATATTAATTCTTGAAGTCTTATTTCACCACCATATGATAAAATAAAACGATCCCCAAAATGAAGAACATCACACATTGATCATGGTGTCCATTTGGTTTCATTGTCATCTTGTTCACGTAGGTAAAAGGTCCATGCATTGAAACAATGATTTATAGATCCTTCAAAATCATTTGCTTCCTCCATCCAAATACACCTTGTACGACATGGGTCATATGGGTGTTCATAGAAAAACAGTTTTGGAAAATAATCATGTATGACATATAATTTCAAAACATCTGATAAAAAATTATTTCTATAAAATATTCAGACCAAATTTGAGTTGAAACTTTAAATTAATGGTCCTTTTAAAATACCATAGGTATGTGCTGAGAGAATATATTGTAAAAGAAAATATAAATAGGTTGCACAAGGGTCTCCTTCTTTAGCACCTTTTTAAAAATCATAATATGCTTCGAAATCTTGTGATAAGGTAAAATATTTGAAAATGCCTTGATAATATTTACCTTTCTTGAAAATATGAGAATATTGTGAAAATAGGATTTGTTTAAATACAACCCATGATCCACGATGATAACGAGTTATAGTGGAGGTGTTTAATATCTCAAAAAACTGCTTGCAAGTGAGTTTAATGATACAAAAAGTTTCACAATCATTCGAACATGACTTTGAAATAATTATTGCAAGCATGTCATCAGAAAGATATAGGAATTTAATTTGAGATCCTCCTCCTTCCATTTGTAACTGACTTTCCTTGATCTGAAAAAGTTATAAAATAAGTATTTATCTAAAATAATAGACATAGGGACTAACCATGTGTCTAACAAAAACTCTTAATCCCTAATGTTTTCTAAAACGACCTCTGATACCAACTATAAGGACCCGACCTTAAAACATTACATAATCTTGAATTAAATGAATAATTCACATTGATGATCTTTTCAGGTTTAGAGTTTTAGAGAATTAGGATATAACTATTACATCTCAAAATATTACAAAGTAGACACTTATAATCAGTTTCCATTTTTTTCATAAAATAAAAACTCTTAAAAAGAAACATGTCTAGTTTCATGTTTTATATAGCATGTCTATTCCTTGATCCCATACTTGACCCTATTCATCTTTAAGTCTTGTGAAATAATTTCAAAACTTGGGATGAGCCTAAAAAGATCAGTAAGGGTTATAAAACAAATAAAAAAAAACATTTGTTCATAAATACGTACAAAACATGAACTCTTTTACTTACCTCACACTATAAAAAATATGACTTTTACCAACAGAAATTTATTGACAGACAATATATCTGTTAGTAAAAATGAGCAATTTCAACAGATAAAAAGTTTTATTGGTATTAATTTTTAATACCAACACTTCTTTTTACCAATAGATATATTTGTTTATATTAATCCTTCAATACCAACATATCATTTAACAAAAGTTGAATCTATTGGTTTATCATACGAACATCAATATTTTTTTACTAACACGTGAATCTGTTATTAATAATGCTATTACCAAAAAATATTTTGACGTCAATAAAAAATGTTACAATAAATCATTCAACTAAAAAAAGATTTTATCAATAAAAAATTAAGAGTAACATATTATATATATATATATATGACTAGAGTAAATTTTTATTTCCCAGAATTTATTAAAAACATCTCATAATTGATTTTAATTTTCAATTTCCTCTAAATATCAATTTTTTTATATTTTTCAATACTGTTTATTCAATTTTCTTGAAATATTAACTATTTTTATATTTTTCAATATTATTTATTGAATAAATATTTAAACACTTTTTATCAAAAAAAAAATACACCCGTAAAACCCTAATTCAGGAAAAATGGAGACAACCATTGGGATTATGGATCCAGCGTACTTCCTTAGCAGATCAGAGATTTATCATGGATATATTCCAGCCTCTGCCTCAATCTCTCCAAAGTCGAAGAAGCCTTCTCTAGTGTGGTCCATTTCCATCTCACGGATGCGGCTCACCCGGGGATGGTGCCGATGAACAAGGTGAACTTCGATGCCAGGAGCGAGTATGAAATGATCTAGAATTACAAAGTCCTTCAAGATGCTTTTAACAAACTCATGATCAGCAAGCATATCGAGGTAAACAAGCACGTGAAATGAAGACCACTTGATAATATGGAGTTTATGCAGTGGATGAAGAGATATCATGATTCATTCAGTGGTGGAATTTCTCAGGGTTACAACCCATTGGAGAGGTGAGGGGATTTCAAGGGTGTAAATGATGCCACTAAGAAACGCGCTCCATCAGTGAAGTCTACTAAAACTGTTTAAAAAACTCAAGGTTCACACAATGGTCGAAGGAATGATGTGTCTTCTGTTAACACAACACATCATTCTGTCAAGGTTTCTAGATTATCTTCTAGTGGAGGACCATTATATGATGAGAAGATCACTGAGTTGAAGCTGTCGATAGATAGCCTTGAGATGGAAATTGATTTTTACTTTTCAAAGTCAAGGGACATTGAGATCCAATTCCAGAGTCCAGGGATTGAAACTTTACCTATTTTCAGGGCAATAAAGAAGATCATGTATGCGGTGGAAGATGATGAATCAATATTTACAGAGACTCAAGAAATGTTGCCACTCCATGATAAGAAAGTAGATGCTTTGAGTCCAATATTCGAGCTGTCAGAGGAGAAACCCAATCGGGATAACAGCTGGAAGAGGAAAAGGAATGAGAATGTAGACGTTGATGCAACTGCCTCTATTACATTGTCTCCAAGGCAGAGGATATCTGAAGCTTCTGATGTTCATTGAAGTGGGTCACCACTAATGACCTTTTCACTTTACTCTTGAACAAATAGGTGGACTTTGTCTTTCTTTAAGTATAAATTGTTGGTTCTGCGACTACCCGTTCCAGAACATTGATGCATTTTAGTGTTAGAAATTGGTGAAACGTTCATATATCAAATGATTTTTACCAAAAACTACTTGGTTTATGTTACCTTCTTGGATAAAAAAACCCCTTATTGGGACTCCATCACCACCTTCTGTCCGTGTTCGGCCTAGCTGCCGGTCCACCTCATGTCACGTACTTCCCTACTCTGGCCTCACATCCTACCACCCCACCGCACATCCTGGTGCTCAGCCTCATATCCCACTACCCCGTCTCATATCCAGCCGCCCCGCCTCACATCTTCTGTCCATTTACCCCTTTTCCTCCCCCCAAATTTGGTAACCATTCAACCCCCTTCGGTTCGTCGCCACACTGCTCGTCTCCAGCTGCATCTCCTTTCATCAACCGCAATGTCATCACAAGTAGGAGGTAAATCTTTATTTCTGTGATCAATTTGTGAAATTTCTATCACGATTTACCAATTTTGGCCTGTAAATGTTGCGTGAATGCCTCTACTTTACTTTTCATCACTCATAGATAAAAGCAACATGATTTTCATCATAAAATTGATGAACCAATTCTACATTGTAGATATTAAAGAGTGATTTTGACCTTACTAATGCTAATATAGTGGTTACATTGAATATAACTTCACCTTTTAACTCATTAAAATTTCTTATTGCACACTATCTTTGATTTTGAATAGGTGTCAGGGCCCCATGATGATGAATGGGTACTTCATTGAAATCTATATTTTACCACTCCTTTGTAATACTCGCTCTAGGTACGAATTCCATTTTAATAGAACTAAAATGTGTTCATTCTATACATCATAGTAAAACATATAATCCACATAGAAATTTTACACCATTAATCAGTAGAGATTGAATGATTTGTATACGAATGTTACCTCAATAATATTATTAGATGAAGATTCTTTATTAATTTTGTGAATAATGTTTGTCCATTTTTTATTTGATTACAATTCATTTTTTTATTTGGTGTGAGAAATGCCTCAATGTTGTATTTTTTTCTTGATTAATGTATGATTCCCATTCAGTGTGATGAGTAAATAAATTATATTCATTTTATTACATTAATCATTTGGTGTACTACTGGATTTGATATTAAGAGGTTATACTTATTTGAGTCTTTACAACGTTTTCCATATGTTTATAGATTTAATTTTTTGAAATATGCATAATAGTTGATATATATATTGAATTTTATTTATATTTTGAACATCATAATGATATATTTATGTGATTATAATCTAGTGGTGCTTCATGTTAATGAATCATACTTTATTTTAGTATTTAAAATGAATTATCAAATGTGTTATTTGAATGTTAGATTCATTTTTAATATTCAATTATGTCTATTTATTAATTGTTGAGAAACATTACACTCATTATCACTCAAGAACAATATCATTTTATACTCAACTTTCATTAGTTTCTTTTTTAATTTACACTTATGGATTTTTATTAATTGTCGAGAATTGTTTCACCCTTTCTCACTAATTAGTTTCTACTCAACTTGAAAATTTTATGGTGTATTTGATGTGAAAATTTCTAAAAAGAAAACGACATGATCGATTTCTTTCTCTAGAGATGTGTTCACAATGACTTACTTGGAGGGTAACACTCATTCTCACTCATAAAAAACATCAGTTTTTACTCAATTTTCAGATTTTATAGGGTATTTTTAATCCTCTTATCATGTCAGTGGCTTTAACTTTTTTGGTGTGCTCTTGATCTTTTTGCAAGCACAACGACCAATAGTTGGTTTGCTTCTGAATTTTTTTTATATTTGGCGATTGTTTTTTAAGAAAAACAACTACGGTAGTTATTTATAGATTTTTTTAAAAAAAGTCCATTTGCAATCTTTTTTGAAAAATCCCTCTAAAAACTTCTGTTCTATATGGAATTTTGTTAATGGTTTTAGGTTTTGTGAGTGCTCCTTTTACCCTAACATCATATGTGGCAGATTATGGTTCATTAAACCACTTCACAAAGATCAAGTTACTAAATTTCTCACAACCAAAGTAAACCCCACATCTCTTTGTTTTTCATTTGTGGTTACACAAATGTGCAAAAGATCCATATTTAGCTCTCTTTAGCCATCTATCTCAAGTATCTCAAGCTCAATCTCAAAAAAATTGAGCCTCAAATCTTTCACGTGTGCTAGACTCAAGTAGGTTGAGAGTATCACTATATCCATTTACTTCCCTGCATAGAATTTGGGTGTGTTGAATTTTACTAGTGATGTTATCTATCAACCTTGTGAACTTTTCCAGTTAAATTCCCATTTTTCAAAGGCTGTTATTACATTCCAGATACTGGATCATTCAATATCAAAAATCATATGTGGGTGTATATGTTGATATCTGTGTGAGTGAGTCAGTATATTGTGGGTGTATATGTTGATATCTCAATCTTGGGTTAACCGTGTGCCTATAATTTGTCAATAACTTTATCTTTGATAGTTTTATTGGCTAGTCACTAATTATCATCCCTGTTGCTTCATTTTCCTTGAACTGGTTATGCCTCAATTTTTGTTTTAGAATTGGAATTGTGATAATTTTGATTCTATTTTTATGCCACAAACTGTTTTGTTTTGACCACTGTAACATTGTTTAGATCATTTAATTTTGTGTCTTGAATCATAACTATTTTGATATTGTTGTGAATATTGTCATGAATTAAAAATTTTGTGTTCAATTTTGGTTTTGAAACTATGAATCTATCTTGCATGTTTTTGTTATTTGATAATACAACTAAATTATAATTTTGTTCTAGTATTCACTGGTTATTTTTAAGATTTTATGGAATGGAATATGTTATCGATTATTTTTTTGATTATTTATTTTATGAATTTTCAAATGATCTTAATAAATAATTTATATATTCCATATTTTTGGGATTTATCATATCATTGCTATAATAATTGTCTCTTGGTCATTGAGTGATGACTTGAACAGATTAAGGATGTTTGATTATGTTGGAATTTTTATTTATTGTTTTTTGGTTTCAGCTAGTTTCTTGGAGATTGTTCAACATATTTTTTTGGTTTACATTGATTTTTCGTGTTCTTCATGGTCACTCATCATCTCTAGGTTGAAGTTTTGATCAGTTACCTTGTGATCATTACTCATGAGACTAGTAGTTTGGAGACAAATTGGTTGTTCGTGGTCTCCCTTTTCATTTACTGATTGTTGGAACAATAGAGGGAATTCACTTTGATAAATCACCAATGATTCACCTATTAGATGTGTGTTTTTTTATGGTTTGTGACATGTTGTGTTTTCATTACTTTTATTGTTCTATTTCTACATTAATGGTTCATTTAAAGGTTTTTCAGGTGTACTTTGGCTTTCACGGATGATTTTTAGTAGTGTGATGTAGTTTTTATGGCGGGTTTCCAGCACCATATTCACAGTCGTTATGCAAGGGTGGGTGGTTCTAGGGATATGACTGTTATTTGGAGTGTTCATTAACGTTGAGTTTGTTGTCGTTGTGCAGTGTGGAAACACCTGTCTTGGATTACGATGAAGGGGGAAAAGAAAGGTAGAGTAATATGTTTTTCCTCAGGGATGTGGGTGTTTGATCATCGCTGCAGTAGGGAATCCAGAGGTGGATATGGAATTTGTCTATGATTTGGGTCTCCAGGTGAAGGGATTGTTTTTTCGGGTCAAGATTTCATTTGGATGCACCATTGAACCCATTCTTATCATGGACTTGTGGTCTTTTCACTTCTTTTACTTTCCTTGGTAAAGTCAACATGGTTTGTAGGATTCACCTTTATTTTATCTTGTTTCTTTGATCGACTAATCTTGAAGATGCCTGATTATGAGTACCATCTTATCAACATGGATGCTTGTGGTGTGATTTTTGATATATTAAGAGAGGTGTGAGGTGATTTTCCATGAATGTTGATTGTATTTTTGTAAATGTTTTTCTCGATGTTTTTGTAATTTATTGGTGATATAAATCTATGCAGATAGATGGTGGAGGAGTGTTTGATAGCCTTGTGACGATAAGAATGGAGAAAAGATACTAGAGGTCTAGTTTGTTGTTATTTGTGTGTGTGTGGGGGGGGGGTTAGTGGTTCTATCACAGTGTTATGATTCCCCATAATTGGAATGTTTAAAGCTCATGTTCACTACATTCACCTTGGTTATCATTGCATTCTTTAAGTCCAGCGTATTTATGTTATCTATAACCTAGTTTTTAACATATTTTTCCCTGTCAAACATAATTTACATTATAAATATTTTTTCTCTCTTGATAGAGTCAGTTGCACTTGCAGGTATTGCAACACTTGAAAAAAGTAAGTCTTCTTTTACACAAGAACCTATAATATAAATTAAATGAAATTGGATTTTGATTGAATGCCTATATCTCATTGGTATATTGATGTTTTGCGGTTGGTAAGTGTTATGTTAACATTGTTGGGATCATGAGAGAAATAGATTTACTTTGTGAATCATTGTAGTGACAGTTGATGTTGAAAGATAAGGGATGGATGCTATAGGAGTATGAGATGCATCTTGGGTTTCTCTTTTTTTTAACAGGTTGAGTTTCTGTTTTGAATGTACATCTTGAAGTACTATGTGAGTTTCTGTTTTTCATTTGTCTGTGTTGTTTTGATTATATGTTGGTGAAGTACTACTTTTTTTCAGAATTATTACTGAAGTAGGTTGATGTTGGAAGACCATTGATGGATTCTAGAGGAGTATGACAAGCATCTTGGGCCATGGTGGTGGATCGGGATGTGCATGAGACTGTACCAAAACCTCCTCTATTTTCAATCAAAGTTATTTCTTTTATCTGGTGTTGGTCGCTGGAGATAGAGGGGAATAGATGACATGGATGGGGCACTTGCATGGTTGGTAAGGGTTGCCGTACATCGTCTCTGGACCTGCACCATTGTATCCACCACCGCCGGTGGGAAGACCTTTAACTATCAGCATGTTCATATGAGCCATGGGCATGCCGCCGCTGGCGCCTCCCCCCATTTATCCCACGAGAATTCCTCCCATATGACCACCCATGGATCCATTCCCCATGCCACCAGGGGCAGATCCCATGTTCGGGAATCCATTCTACGTCGACATACCCTTGATCCCGCCATTCCCACCGTCGTTACCGCTGCCGGGGCCGTTTTTCATTTTTCTATCTCTGGCAGGCCCACAACAGTTTTTGGAACCATTATTATGACCCCATGCATTATGATTTCTGCCGCCTCCTTCACCCCCACCATTTCTATTTTTCTGAACATGGATTGAAACAACGCCTTTCTTATTGCCACCAGCGTTGGCGCTGCCGTTCAGAGCGCCAGGACCCGGAAGCCCAAGCCCCTTCCCTGCGGCCATGACATTCATCATCTGAGGATTTTTTTTCGGGCATCATTCTGTTCTTTGGGCCCTTACTCATGGGAAGATATTTAAATTCATCTTCAAAATCATCATCTTCATCAAACTCATCGTCGAAATCGCTGCTCCCTTCGTCGTCGTTCGAAAGTTCGAGTTTCCTGGCCTTGTCGTAGGGCAATTTAATCTAGGGAAATTTACCCAGACCCTACATATTATTCTTCAGTTGTTACAGCTGCTGGATCTGCTGTGGGGTGATCTGCTAGAGCTGCTGCTGGGTGGGCACCCTAGCCTTTGCTTGTGGCTACTAGAGCTGTTGCTGATTGTTTCCACCCTTCTGAGGCTGACCATTGTTTTTGTTGTTTTTTTGTCATTGCCATTGTCAAGATACATATTCTTCAACTGATTGTTGAGTTGATTTTGGTTGTTCGGGGACTTCGGGGCGGAACACAGTTCAGCGTGCTTCCCAGATTTCGCAAGCTTCTTTATGAGCATGGCGGAATCTACATTCCCTGAAATCATCACCTTTCTGTGCTCCGCATCTATGACCATTTTATAAATGCCATCAATCTTCTGCATGATTTTCTTTACTTTTTGCTTACATCCGTCACAGTGTATGTTCACTTTGAGAAAACAGGTTCACTTTGATAACAAAGGTCTGGATCTTCACTAACTCCTCCTTGCTCATGTCTTCTGAACAGCCAACCAAACCAATAGGGCATGAAGACACAATGAGGGGGGCGGTGCGGTGGATCTGTTAAAAGACAGACAGAGCTCAGAATCCAGAGGAAGAAGATAGACCACAACCGCTCGCTCCCTTCAATGTTCTCCAATCCGGTTTAGTATTTCCCTTTCATTACATATTTATCAATTTTTATGCATTTATATATATTTATTTTGATGTTGTATATAATGGAATTACAATTTTTTGTTGCTGTTTACTTAAAATTCAGTGTGTACATCTGCACAAAAATTTTTTTTGACTTTCAATTGATTTAGCCATACGACTTAATTTTCTTTTTTGATTGATAAAAAAAGTATTCATTGCCTTCCAAAAAAACACATTTCTCCTAATTCTCTAACAATTTTTTTAATTAAAATATTTGTGACAATGGTGGAAGGATGGTCTATGCAAAAGTGAGAAAGATTTCATGCCAAAGATTCCTAGGTAATATTCCAGCCTGTTATTTAATTACATTTTTGATTTAGCTTTTGGCATGAGATTTTCAATAGGTTTGGTCTCATGTGATCAATTTTAGCCTATTGATTTTCTTATAAATTTGGCTGGAATTATTACTTTCAGTGTATTTGAGTTTGATTTGTGAGTTTCCTTAGGGAAATGTTTTCTTCATGCTAAAATATTTGAATATACTTTTGCTCTATATACATGTGTTTATTAGGTATTCCCTATTCATAACTGGTGAGGAGACTAATCTTCTCTTTTGAGTTATTATACACTTATTGAGTGGGTTTCCTTTTTATTTTATTATAAATAGTTTGAACCCTCACCCCTATGTCATGATTGAGTTTTTTGCAGGTTTTCAAGTTGTAAGGGATTGACATGCCGGCCTGAGCATAATGATCCAAGGCAATCGCCAGGTTTTCCTTCATTTCTTGTAATACTACATCAAATAATATAACTGTTATAATTTTCATTTAATGTGATTTGGAAACCTTATTATGAAAAATTGATTGGTATACAGGTATGCATGATGGAAATTTTTTATTCTTCTTGTACAACCTTGATTGGTATAATTTGCATTTCCTATAATTTGGGTGGGCTTTCTCTTTTTTCTATGCTCCTTTATGTTCCCCACAGGTTTCAGTGGTCGATGAAGGTTGAAAATATAAATCGCCCATTTTGAATAAGGATGAATGATCCTTAAAATATGCAGGAACCTCATCTTCCATCCCATGGGAAGGTGGTGATGGTTGCCTCTCATAGCAGGATTCTCCATTTTTTGGTCATCACAATGGCGAACTGGATGTGAAACTGAAAGCTAGGGCTGCTCAGATTCAAGCTGGTGGCTGAAGATGTCCATTGGAGTTGTCAATGAGGATCAGTCAGCTCGACAATTCCCTTACAACGAAATGCGGAAGATGAATTGGTAGGCTCAGGTTCAGATCAACATTGCTGTTAAGGATTGGGGGAACACTTTTAACAGAGATCTCAGTTGCTCAGCAAGTTTTCGATTTGTGTACTGAGAGGATGACTGATTTTCATTGCAACGATCCTTCATTTTTTGATGACTAACCATGCAGCATTGTTTTGGTTGTATCTGGTTTGTAAGTGTGACTTCATTTAATAAAGAAGAAAAAGAGAGTTTATAGAAGATATTTCTTGGAGATTTATGTTTTTATTGAGTTTATAATTATTATATAATAAAGTTATTATATATAATTATGTTAATAAATATAAACTAAAATTTTAGCTATAAATATTTAAATATTTACGTATAATATTTTATTTAAAATATAATTTATAAAAAGATATTAATTGTTATTATTGATTATGTATGTTGGTAATAATATTATCAACAGATAAATCTATCGTATGAATCTGTTTCTAAACATTATAACCAACATATATATTATCTGTTTGTATTATTATAATTGAAACAGAATGATTTTATCTGTCGCAAAAGCATTTAGCGACATAGTTTTTACCAACAATTTAGTGACAAGGACATATATGTTGGTAAAACGTTTTACCAATAGAAAATGTACTTTTACTGACAGATATGATCCTGTTGGAAAAAGACAAATATTTTTTAGTGTTATGAAAATATAAGATTTATGAATAACACATAGTAATCAAAAATCATAAAGGTAACTTAAGGCATACATAACATACTTACATTTTAGCTATCACAACTATATAGGGAGTCACATTTGGAATACCAATCATAGTATATTCCCTAAATCTCTTAGGAGAAACATTAACGTTTACCTCTGTCACGTTACCCAATGCATTGGAGAGCTATCTCGGACTCACCCACCCTAGGTTTATCACGTAACCACCCATATATGTAAACAATGCCCAATAACAAAAACATAATCATAACACATAACACAAGTATAAATAAAAGATTACATTTCCACATTCCAATATATCAAATCAAGATATTGACATAAACAATGCTTTATCAAATCATTTTCAAAACCATTTTAAAAACAGATTTTTGAATCAAACTATCCCATACCACTTTGAAGCTTTTAAAAGAATTATCATCTGAAAACATTAATGTACATATAAATAAATTCTAAAACCTATTTTCAAAACAAGGACATTAATGATAAATATTTAGAAGAATAAATCTTTAAAACATTTAAAATGATATTTTAGTTAAAGAGTTTTTTAACAAAAAGAGAGTTGCTTGAATAAAAAAAATTGAGTAATAAAATTATAATATCATGAGAATAAAGGTATTCATGATATAATATTCTAAAGAACATTATATACACCATATAAGAGTGAATTGGTGCATAACAACAATGAAGTCTTAGTGGAAATGTAAATTGAGATGAAATCCCTTATAAAGATTGTATCCTTAAATTAAGGATAAATCAGTCACATAATTATGTGTGACAAATATAAATACACCCAATATAAATGGATATTAAGTGTAAATCAATCAGATGTTATTCAAACATATTCATAGGATTAAATATTCAAGAAGTACAATTTGAACCCAAATAATTGAAATTGGGTTAAGAAGTTCCCCTGTAAAAATTCGACATCCTAACGGCGTCACTTTAAAATTCAGAAAATGAGTTGATGAGATAAAAGGGGTATCTCATCACTTAGACATAAATTTTACATCAATAATGATATAGAATAACATATTCCAACATAATAAGATGTAAATTAAAAGACCTAACAAAAAGAAGTCTTTTAAAAAGAGGAGGGTGAAAGGTTCCTTTACCGATTTGGTAACTTAAAAAACATATGCCACATGAAAGAAGGATAATACAATTAAGTTGTAAATACTAATAAATGAAATTATATTATACAAAGAATACAATAATGGGCAGTACATACACCACACAAAAGAAAATAGTGGCAAGTATAGCATGAATCTCACGGGAATAAAAAGTGAGATGAAACGCTTTACCACATTGTATCCAACTGAGTCGTATGAACAAAAGTTAATAACCACCAAATTTATCACATAATAACATGAATATAATGATAATCAGGATAATATATATACCAAATGGCAGTACACAATACACCACATGCAATGAATAAGTGGCGAATAATGGAAATCTCACAGAATTAAAAGTGAGATTAGAAAATCCCTTACCTCAAGTCCGACTTGTCTTGTTCGTTTCTTTATATTCCTGAATAATAAACTTAGGACAATTTATAATTTATTAAGCAATTACTTTAAAGTTTATTATTCAATACATATCACATATTATCATGTTATTATAATTAGTTAATTATGTGAGTTCATATCATACATTTTGTCGATGTTCGGTACATGAGTCAAAAATGAACTTGTTTGAAAATAAATGCCCATGTAGTTATAAGTACATCATCTTAATAGTGGTATTAATGATTTAAATATCATATATATCCAGTATATATTCATTTTATACTATTCCATAATATTTGTATATAAAAAATGAAATGCACCGTTCATGGAGACGGTAGGTCGTACGTACACATGAACACTACTTTCATTTTTTGTTATATTAATGGACTTTAAAACTAAATTAGACATAGATATATTATAATTCCAGTATAATATATATTTTATATATGTAAAATAAGTTCATTAATTACATTCTTTATAAATTCCATGTTTGGCATGAACGAGTCACATCACTTGAGGGGGCGGTAGTCCACACTTCCTCATATGACATTATCGCATTTTTACAACATGAAAATCATAGAGTTATGTTTTAAATATAAAATATAGAATCATATAGAAGACATAAATATAATATATATAATATATAAATATATTTTCATCATATTGGCCACCATGAAAGGTGTTAAAAGAAGATTGAACAATCATCGTTTCGTGAGGCTGCAATTGACCACCCACAGAAAGAGTATGTTCTTTAGCCATTAGATGGAGGTGTGTGTAAGTGTAGGTATAATCCTTTTCATAACATAATCTTAGTATATTTAGGATACTGGTGTTATTATGGGATCAAATAATAAAAAGATAGTGGTGAGAGAAGAAGGAAAATAAAAGAAAGAAACTCGAGAGAAGACATTACCTCTAAATCGGGTAACTCTTTTTTTGATTTTAGCCAAAGGATTCCTTGGAAAGACTTCTACCCAAAGTGAGCCTTCTAGGAGTAAGAGAGATATGTGGAGAGATAATATGAGTAGAGTATGGATGAGCCAAATGATTTAGAGGTGTGGGTAAGGGGGTAGAGGTGGGGGTCTTTTATAAGGGGGAGGAGGGTCACTTTTGGAAATTCTTGAAATTTTACTTTATTATAAAATGGTTTTCAGATTTTAAAGGTCCAAAAATGATATCTTTAGAGGATAATATGATAAGGGTTCGAAATCCACACATAAAATAGTTTTTAGAAAAGTGTAAGTCTTAGATTTTACCTTATCTTTTAATTTTATTTAAATTGTTCATTAATGAGGTAAACACTACATCATCACTGTGTCATAAATAATTTTATTTATTTGATGTCTAAAAATTATAAAAAAAATTACTATAATGTTGGAAATATTTTTATATTTCTAATTAATATTTATAGTCAAAAAGATAACTTATATAACCCCATGTAAAATTTGTTTTAGTAAAACAATACCTGTTTGTGACATTTTTATTTTTACTTTAAATAAAAAGTTATTAATGTCATTATCAAACCCAAGTGGCTCCATGGGGTCCTCAAATTGACCCATGGATTGTCTTGATCATCCATGACTCATCCAATAAGGGTAGAAAAAGTGTAAAAGTTATTTCATATTATCATAACATTATTTTTACCTTAAATTACACTAATTACCTTTAATCACGGTTAATAAAAGTCAAAAGTTACTATTCACCAAAAATTATTTTCATCCCATTGAATCACATTATACTTACTAATGACAACCATGTATGTCATATTTTTTAAATCTAATTCACAGAATCGGTAAAATTTCATTTAAACGAAAAATAAGTTTTTTTAACTACCACTTAGTGGTTTCACTATTCATCAAAAATTGAATTTTTTTCAGAAAAATACCAAAAATTCACCCTAAGATATATTTGATATTCCGAATTCAAAAATTATGTCTATTTTAAAAAATTCAAAACATATAAGTTGCATTAATTAATTTTATAATTAATTCCCGTTGTGAAAACAAATAGCGTGTTTTTAAAAAACAATATCTATCAAAAGATTGACACTTGTTTATGTCCAATTTCAAGATGAAATTAATTCCAATGACCACCATTGAATTAAATGGTAAAAATATGTTCTAATTAAACTTTAAAACCAATTAAAAATATAATATAACCATATAAATAAATTATATTAAAATGAGGTTTTCAATTAAAATACATCATTTTTAACTACTCATTAAAAAATGAACTTTATCATAAAAATAACACAAATTTACACAAAGTAAATTTTAATGTACTGATTCTAAAGAAGGGTTTTATTTTTTAAAATACAACATATAAAATTGAAACAAATTATATATAAAAGGGTTCGCCATAAAAAGGCGGTTAATCGACCTTTTAAGGAATATTAGAGTATTTATGCTTAAAATTGGATTCATTCGCATTTTAAACCTCTAACCTTTATTGGATAAATTTAAAAATATTTAACAAACATATATAATAATTTTGTAGTTAGTTTTATTCATTCCCACAATTACAACGGCTAGGTGTTAACTACCATTTAAAATAATATTATTATATTATTAGTGTGCAATGTAAGATTTCAAAGAAACTCGTTGTTGCGTATTAGGCATGCCATCGAACATAGAATTCCCTTTAAAGTAATATTAATATTTTATTCAAAAATATTAATAAATATGAAAATATCATATTCTTTATTTACCTGGGATGTTACAATTATATCATTATGTTTAAATATTATTTGAATTATGTAGAAGAATAAATAAAACAAAAATTCTCGATTAAGAACAACACCTCTACTTTGGACAACATCTTTAGGTTTACACCAAATGCCTTCCTAAGAGGGTTTTATAATCAAATAAATTCATCTAGAAAATTTTAATTAAATTAAGGAATATATTTATGTAGGTAATTTATGAACCAAAATGTTGTTTATGTGTGAATAAAAGAGGAGAGGAGGTTCCCATTCATAAGTGAGGGGAGGGGCACTTATGGAATTTCCTAAAATATTAAAATAATATAAATTAATTTTCATTGAAAAAAGAACTAAAATTATTAAAATTAGAATATATTATTATTATAGGTATAAATGCTATTATTAACTAAAAAATTTCAAAGTTTGGATTAGGTTTTTACCCTTATCTCTTTGTTTTAACCTACATTAACCCTTTTTGACAATTACCATAATAACAAAGTTTTTTCTATTTAATGGTCCAAATGGTTACTATAAAAGATAAATTGGTACATAAATTTACTATAGTTGATATTTGTAAATAAATACCAATCAATTGTACGAAAAAAAGTTTTTTTTAAATAATCATTTAATAAAATATTATTTATCAGAAAATAACATTAATTTTTTAGAGCTATTCATTTAATTTAACTTTAAAAACAATATGAAAACAATGGAATATGTATATAATAAATATAAAACACTATAATATGTTAATTTTATCTATTTTTTTTAAAAAAATATTTTTTTATATTATATTTCTTTTAATATTTTTAGAATAATTTATTTTACTTTTATATTAATTGAATAAATGCTCAATTAGTGTTGCGTAATCATTTAACATAATTATTTCATCCCAAAAAATTAAAAATAAATTATAATGGAAAAAATATTTATATTTCATTTAAACGTTGGGACTGAACTTAATTAGTATTTATCCTTGTCACAAAACATTTTAGAAATTTAAAAACTAAGAAAGTTACATTTTTGACTTTATCTTTTGCTCGATTATTTTAAACATAAAAATAAAATACAAAAAAACGTAATATATTAGAATCTTGGATGATTATGGATGAAATATAATCATCCAATAAAATTAATTCAAGTTTTATGGTCATTTTATAGTCATTATAATAGTATTTTTAACTTTAATTACCTGATTTACCTTTACCATGGTGATAATTTTTTTATGGTTACTATCCATAATGAATAAAAATAAAAAGGGACCTATTTATCAAACTTTTAACTATTTATTAAAAATGTATCATTAAATTTTCAAGATTCAACTCATGGAAGTGGAATAATTTAATTTAAAATTAAACCTACAAAATACGATGAAAAGTGGTTTTTTTTTTGAAAAATGCATTTTCAATGAAAATATGGTTTTTCATTAACTCTATGACTAGTAATATTCATTATATGAATCTAAATTCATATAAAAAATTATATAATCTATATATTTCAATTAAATTATTCATTTTTTATTGTTATATTAATTAATTAAAATGGAAAAACATTATGCACTTAAAAACAGTTATAAGAAAAATGTGTTTTAAGTATAAAAATAGATTTATACAAAAATCAAGAAATTTAATTATTTAAATAAAATTAAATATATTATTATAAATAAAATGGATCATATTTCACATTAAAACCAGATATATTATATAATTTTACTTTTAAAGTACTTTATTTAATGAAAAGACATGACAATTTTACAAAAAATGGTATTTTTTACTATTCACTGAAAAACTAATCCTTTCAGAAAAAACTCAAAATTTTACCATAAGATATTATTTATATAATTATTTAAAAAATTATATTCTTTTAATAAAATAAAATATCTAAAAGTTCTAGAAAGTAATTATATTATTTTCCCATGAAAACAATAAAATACATTTGTGAAGAAAACGTATTTTTGAAGCATAAAATGACTTTACTAAAATTTTAGTGATTATCTGCTAAGAATTTATCAAAAAAATGTATTTAGTAACAAATTTATATATATTTAAGATATAATTTATCACATACATACCTACAGATTTAACGGTTAGGTTATAATGGTCATATTTAAATAATAATATTCCATGGTTCATTTAGGCTTGGTGTTCCATTTCATATATGTTATCGAACATAGTTATCTTTTCTCTAAGAATATCAGAGTGTTAAAAACTTAAAATGTAGATATCTCAAATGTGATAATCCTTTGGGGAATTTTTATAATCTTTATTCCCATATCAAAATCATTTTCTTCCCCTTTGGTTATCCATGGTGGTCTTTGTTTCCAATTCATCTTATTTTAAAATTAATGTTCTATAATATTTTTAATTGATTTGGTTTTCAACAAATGTGTTTTCAATATAATAAAAAGTAAATTATTTTTCACTATTACTTTATCTTCAACTCTATATTTTATTTATATCTCTATATTTTCTGAAAACGAGAAAGGGTTATTTTCAACTTCCTCAAATTTCTTTTCAAATGTTTTAAAATAAAATAAATTAGGCGCTTTCTATTTGGGTAATTTTTTTTAAAAAAATATATATATTTTAATATTTATATCTGAACATATCTTCCCTCGTCCTTTTTCATTTTGTAGGAAACTTTCACCCTAAGTTAACATATATTCTAAAATAAAATATTTTTCTCTAATATTTATGAAATATTTCATTTAAAATTATTTGAAAATATCAAGAATATTTATTATTTCCAAAGTGATTTTTCTAAATATCATAAAAATTTACTTTTATCTAAGTCATTTTCCTTTGAATTATCTTATACATGATCAAGGATATTATTTAAACGATATAATTCACTTTATTTCCCTAGATGACTAATTTAATTTTCTTTTCTATCAAAGGACCGATCCATACCTAAATTTTTCTTTCTTAAACTTACACTATGAATAAACATAACTTTTATTCTAATTTCATTTCTTTTTGAATACCATATTTCCTATTTATTTTATTGAAGGGTTTTCAATAAGATTTCATACATTGATTGATTGGATAAAGTATTATCTTAATTATATATCCTTTATCTATATAGTTTAAATATCATATGCTTTATTATCTTGATTGAAGGATATTTACATATAACATTACTAGATATATTTTTATACCCATTAATTTTACATGGGTATATCATGTTATGATTTTTTATATAATTATAAATTTTTCCATATGTTATTCCATTTGAAAAGGATGTAAAACCCATTTTATTTTCATGGTTTTTTACGATATGATAATGATTTATTTTATGTGAAAAACATATATATGGATGATGATGGTTGGGGTCCTATATCTCCCACCAATACATTGGTTAAGGTTCTATATCTCATGAGATAAGTATTCATAAGTACATTTTAGTTTCTTGTAAGCATTGGTACTAATGGTGTGTCTCATGAAAGTAATGTTCCTTATACTAAAGTTTTTTCTATGTATTATTCCTTATTTTATGATTTGTTTGGTAAAACTTTTTATATGTCCTTATTATACCCATATGACCATCTTGTGTTCAATTATGATATTTGATTATTATCACTTATGTTTACCCTTATTGAGCATTTAATCTCAACTCTTTCACATGTTTCCATTTATCTAGATTATTAAGAAAAGTAATACATATCATGTGTATAGAAGTATATCTTGTAACAACATGATATTTTGTGATACAGTTATCTATAGACAAATTTTTATTTCATCGATAGATTTCTTTACACGTAATGTCGAGGTTAAATGTACCACGTTATACTATTGAAATATTATTATCTAATGTGATAGTTATTACCTAGTCGTTGGATTAGAAGGTACAAATAGAGATAACTAAATTATGAAAGATATTGTTTACATATGTATAAAATAAAATTTATTGGTTTTAAAATGTTTAGAAATGAAAAAAAGCATTTGAAGGTAAATAGAGATGTTTTTCTGAAATACAGTTTTTAGGTGCATAAGGTGTTTTTATTTAAATAAATTTGATTATTATCTATTGATTAATGATTTTAATTAAATGAAAACAAAATATATTAAATAAAATATTTTAATATTCATGTAAATTTTTTTACTTGACATAGAATAAAAAATAATTCAGTTTTATGTTAAAATATGCATTTTTCTAAAAGTAGTTTTGTTTCATTTTGGGCACTTATTATAAAATGAATTTATGCCACTTCTAGGAATTTAATCTTGAAAAATGGATCCTAAATTTTGAATCAATAGGCTTAAATTTGTTATATAGATCCATTTTATTTTTTTCGTTATAAATAGTAACCATAGAAAATATTTTTCACCTCAGTGTGAGTAAAATGGGTAAAAGAGGGTTAAAACTTTGGGATAAGGCTTTAAAATTTCTTTAAAACTTTAAATTGTACTATTGGATGAGTTTAGTTTCAAAATTATCATCCATGTTTTGAAAATATGGCCAAATGGTTCCATTTTTCTTTAATTACGACTTTTATAATATTTTAAAAAAAGGATAAATACAAAATTTCACTCTGTTGACTTTAATATCACTAATATTTTATTATAAGGATAAGAATCGGTTATGTTTGGTTATAAATTTTTATTTGAAATATAAATTAATTTTTTATAATTGTTATTTATTTTTAATTTTTAGTGATTGAAAAATTACCTCAAATTATTATGTAGCATCAAAAAAGTAATTATTAAATTAATTAAAAAAATAAATATATGATTTTTCAAATATTAAGAGTAATATAATTTGGGTGAATTATTATGTTTCAATAATGTTTTTAGATAAATATAACATAATATTGTTTTTTTAAAAGTTTATATTTGAATAATATTTATATATTGAATTCATTAAATTCAAATTAAATGAATAGTTCCAAAAATGAAAATAATTATATTTTATAATAAACAATATTTTATGAAATTAATTTAAATTCATAAAAATCCAATATTTGGAAAAGTAAATGGGATATGGTCTAATATATCAACCATGACCTATTATGTGTCACTTTTCTTTTTATGGTAACATTTATGTGTCACTTGTCGAAATTTTATTGGATGAGAGGATTTAGAATTATACTCATACTATATTTAAAATATTTCATTTTTTTCCAATTTTCCATGAAAAGTTTTATATTAATTTAAAACATTATGTAATTTCAAGAGTGTCTCTCCCCTCACTTATAAAAGAAAACCTATTCTTATATCTCCCTCACACATTTTGAACCATATATATATGAAAATCCATTCTATAATACCTTACTAGATTCCTCCCCTAAATCCTAGAGATTATGGTATTATCAAAATACCATCCTTTCAGGGCCTAAGGTGTAATCTAAAGGATTTTTTTTCAGTAAATATATATAACTCTTAGCCGAGTACTTTTAATTTTATTTATTGTTCTACCTCCTATAAAATTTATGGTATATTTTATAAATAATTTTTTTAGTATCTAAAATATACATAATTTTTATTATTATTATGGAAATACCATTATCCACCTAATTTCTATCATATGATAAAATAAAACATCGTTTGTCTGTACATGTGGACTACCACCTCCATGAAGCGATGAGTTTCATTTTTCATCGCCACATCACATTAATGGTTATAATTAAGAACTTACTAAATATAAATGAAATATATGATATTATTATGTTTCTTAAAGGTGAATAATTATTTACTTTTATTTAATTTTATCCATCAAAAAATAGAAACATCACTCATGTGTACATACAGACTACTGTCTCAACAAAGTGATGCAATTCATTTTTTATCATCAATTTATATGAATATTTATAAAAGTGAATATAATGATTACATATGACAATAATTAATTAATTAAATTTATAGAGATGATTGAACCATGATAAAAGTATAAGTACTAGTACTTTGAAATAAAAAAATATATGAAAAATGAAGCAGTTATCACCCAGAACAATGATTTTCATAAAGAATTGTTAATTAACAGGTGATAATATGTTATATGTAAATCATATATGGTCTGAAATATATGATTAATTTTCTAATATACATGTATAATAAATATATATTTTTTATATAGAAGTTTCAAATGCATAAAAATAAATACGATTCTTGTGGTAAATGATTTATGTCTCAATCCCATTTTAATTGGTATTATTTATGCCTGAATTTCAATTGAAGAAATTATATGATACTTATATAATAAATACATTTCATTTTTATTATCATCTGCTTTTTTAAAATAAAATTTCTCTTTTCATTTTCTTTACTTTATGTACTCAAGACACTGAAAAAATATTTTTAAGGAAAACTAACTATGTTTTACTATTTGGTTAGTAATATTTTTCTACCATGTTCATGTTTTCATTATAATTTTTTAAATAATTTTTCTGAGTATTATATGATAATAGTTTAAATTAAATTTTACACCTGTTTAAATTTCTATAAAAAAATTAAAAATAATGTTCCTGTTATTTTTGAAATAAGGTAATCTTACCAAAAATGTGAATGAAATATTTTTTTTAAATTCACATGGCATGAATTAAATTTCCCACTTTCATGAGTAATCAATATTTTGAATCATCCATGTTTCTTTTCAAATAATATTTTTTAAAGAAAATTATTTCAAAATAAAAAGGGTATTTTCCTTAATAAATATTTTAGTTATATTTTAAAGTAATTTTCATTTATGATAACATACTTTGATGTTAATTATGATTTACTGGGGATATGATCTAATGATATCATCCTTGGTCTTTGTATGGATGTTTTATAATTAAGATTATGATATTTTAAAACCCATTTATTTCCCCTAGGGTATTCTATGATGAAATGATGGTATCTTTATGAAACATGTTTCCCTTCCATGGGATATTTTATAATGATATGATTAATGAGTTCTGGTCCTCTGGAACAAACATGTGTGGTTGTCATTATGTGATGTGTGGGCCCAAAATTATGTATCCCTCCAATTAATTGGGTAAATATTTATATCTCATGAGATAATTATGGGAAATTATTTGATTTTATTGATCCACTATGGGAAACTGGTTGGGATTGCTGATCTACTATGGGAAACATGTGATGATGCTTGATCCATTATAATATAGGAAATAATTATTGATACTTAATCCACTATGATTTGATAGTCTCAATAGTTAACCTTTACATATATAATGTTTTTTTATTCCTATGATAGTGCCACACTTTAATGAAATTTTTTTATGATTATGATTTGAACTCATGGTTCATTATTGATTAGTGACAATTTATCACTTTTAGGATTCATTTATATCAAATTATTAATATTAATGTCATGATTCATGATTATGATCCATGATAAATTAGGTATGAAATTTTTATGTTTTGGTCATGATCTCATACACTTGTACTTATCTTATGATTTCTTATGATCATAGATTGATATCTTCCATGTTTACACTTACTAAGAATATGAGATTTCCATTTCTTATGTTTCCTTTCCCCAGGTTATGAAGAATGGTTTCAATTAGGGTATTTCAAAAAAGGTATAGAGTGAGAATAAATTTATAATAGATAATGAATAATGTACCTAAATAATGTGATTATGTATTCTATTCTATAATGACACTAAAAAGTTTTTTTCCTAGGATATATCATAATGTTATGTATTGAATAATATTATAAAATTGTTTAATATTTATTTAAAAAAATATGTTTCACCATAGTTGGTATCAGAGTAATGAAAGGAATTCAATCCTTGGGAACTCTCACATGTGAACATTTGGAAAAGTGTGAATCTCATCCCAAGGGTTTCATGTGGAAAGGGATGCCACTTGGTATGGTGGTAAGAGTCTCACCTAGGAGGTGTATCTTCCCATGGAGTGATCTGATAGGTATCAATTATATACCAATGGTTATAAGTCTATACTTATATAGTTAGAATCAAAGTAGTGTTTAGTCAATATATGAAAATTAGGATTAGTGGGATTTGGTGAAAACTCTAGGTATAAGACTAAGTATAGGATAACATCATAAAGGTTTGGTAAGATAGAGATTATGTGGATTTTCAAGAAATGCATCTGTGTCTGGATACTACAAGTGGAAATGGTTTTATTATAGATTCATATTCGGGTAATAACCCCAAAAATATTTTGTTGAGTAGATCTCTACTATCATTCTGGTGCATGGTGAGTGTGCCCTTACTGTTCACCTAGTTTAGAACTCCTGAGGGATATGCTTGGGTTAATTTATATTTTTATTATAAACCATTATAAAGGATTTGAATAGATATTTATCATGGATTACTAGGTTTAAGGGGTCATAGATTGAAAATAAGGTATCATAATTTAGACATCATATGAATGATTTTTCATGTTTTATCACTCTAATCAAAGATGATTGATGGTCATGCCTACCATTTTGGTTCTACTAAGGTATTGAATATATAATGAAAAATTTCATGTGGTTATAAGTATGATCCAATATTTAGGTACCCTATTTGATCATAGTTATATGAGTTCCTATATATAAGGAAAAGTATCAAGGAATTTTAATTCACATCCTCAAAACTTATATGTTAAATTAATAAAAAACCCTTAATGGTATTATGATTTCACCTCAAGTTAATGATACATCTTCGATTGAATTTTATGGGAATGTGATTTCTGTAAATCTCATTATAATCCCTATAGTTGAATTTGATGTTATTTTGGTCATGGATTAAATTTATCTAAATAAATACAATATCAATTTTCAAGGAAGGTAACTAAAATTTGATATTCTAAAACAACATATGATAATCTATCAGGGTGGGAATAAATAAAATATTTTAATGGAAATTACATCCATTATATGGGTCTTGATTCATATTCAAAAGTTCTATTTATTTCAGATGGTCGGGGCGAAACTCTATATCAAAGATATGATTTTTATAACTTTTTTTGATGTCTTTAGGAATAGTTACCCAGTATTTCGCCAAATAATGATGTTGAGTTTTCAATAGAATTCATACATGAAAGTATAACTATTTCAAATACTCAATATAGAGTGGATTCAATTGATTTTCAAGAATTGAAGAAGGAACTCTAGGATAATCTTGATAAGGGATTCATATTCCCTTGTGTTTCACCTTAGTGTAAAAATATTCTTTTTATTAAGAAGAAAAATGGTTCAATGCATCTTTGCATTTATTATCAGGAACTTAATAAGATAACAGTCAAGAATAAGTATCTTCAACCATGTATCAATTATTTTTTAATCAATTATGTAGATCAAAATATTTTTCTAGGATTGATATTTTATTTAGATACTATCAATTGAGGGTAAAAAGTTAAGACATACCTAAGAAAACATTTCATGTGAGGTATGGAAAGCATGAATTTTTATTCATTCCATTTAGACTTACTATTTCCCCTACTATCTTCATGTATTTATTGAACAAAGCATTTACAGATCTACTTCATTAATTTATGGTGGTATTTATAGATGATATTATTATATATTAAAATAAAATAGAAGAGAATTAAGATCATTTGATAATTGTGATAAGGACCCTAAGGAAGGATAAGTTGTATGCTAAATTTACCAAGTGAGAATTTTATCTTAATTTTTTTATTCTTAGGTCATAAAATATCATATGAGGGTATATAAGTGGATCCTTAAAAGATGAAAGTTATTGAGAAATGGACCAAAAAAACCACATTTACTATGATCCCTTATTTTCTTGGGATGGATATATATTACCAATGATTTGAGAGATATTTCTTATGACTGTCTAATCCACTCACCAAGTTGAATCAAAAGGGGGTTAAGTTCTTGTGGGAAATGAATTTGAATAGAATTTTAAAGAGCCAAAGTGAAGGTTGGTTAGTAAACTTGTGCTCACATTAACTTGTATTGGATGAGGGTTTTGGTCTATATTGATTCATAAAATAAGGTATTGGGATGTTTCATCTTGTATAATGATATAGTGATGACATATGCATCACATAAATTGAAAATACATGAGAAAAATTGCCTGACTCTTGCTTTGGGCCTGGAAGTGGTAATTTTTTCATTTAAGATATAAATGTATTATTTTTATGGTGAAAGGTGTAAAATATATATGGTTAATAAAATTATTATGTATATATTCACATATAAATAGTTGAATATCTTCAATATAAGATGGTTTGAATTGATTAAATATTACAAATACTTAATAAATTACCCCTTGGAATGGAGAAAAAGATAGCTGATGATCTAAGTCAGAAGAAACACTCTTGTTTTTCCATGACAAGGATTGAAATAGGTCTAATACTTATTAATTTATAGAAAATAGATCTTGAAATTTTGAGTAAAGGGGAAAGAACCTATCTTTCTCAGATGAATTTTCAATCATCTATCCATGTGAGGATTAATGAGTCACAAAAGGAGGACATGGAACTATAATAGATGGTGAGTAATGTTATTGATTTCAACAATTATTGTGACATAATTATATATTTTAGTAAGAGAGCACATCATCCATAAATAATTGAATTGAATAAGGAACTATAATATAAACTCAAATTTCAAAATTTAGTAAACTTTTACTCACATTTAATCATTCTCAATTCATCCTAGAATGAAATGGGAAAACATGACCCTAGATTTCATTATCAACCTCCCCAAAATATTAAAAAGAAACACTTCTATTTGGGTTGCATTCTATTGGATTACAAACTTTGTACGCTTCATTATCATCATAGAATATTTGTCTCTTGAATATATTTACAGGATATACATTAAGTAAGTGGTTAGATTTCATTAAATACCACTATAAATTGTATCTTTTTGGAATATGATGTTTACATTGATATTTTAGATAAGTGTTAAGTAGGATCTAGATATAGAGTTAATGATTAATACTACATTTCATCATTAGATAGATGGTAATTATAAAAAGACCATTTAAAATATATAATATATTTTGAGTATGTTTTCTATGGATTATAAATGTGGTTAATATCAACACATTTCTATGGTAAAATTTTCTTATAAAAATATCTTTCACTCAAGCATTCAGATGAATCCTTATGAAGTTTTCTATGGTAATATGTAAAGAAATCCAATGTGATGGGATGAAGTTGGAGAAATAAATTTATTGGGAACCGAGATAGCTAAGGAGATGGTAGATAAGGTTAAATATATTCAAAAGAACATAAGGGAAACTCAAAGTTGACAAAAAAGTTATGCTGGTACTCATCAGAAATATCTAGATTTTGAATTTAGTGATATGATATTCTTTTCAATATCTTCTTGAAAAAAGGTTATGAGATTTGGAAAGAAGGTAAAGTTAAGACCTAGATATGTCGATCCTTTTAATATTCTTGATTGCATCAGGATGGTATCTTATCATTTGGCACATTCACCAAATCTCTCTCAAGTTCACTATGTGTTCCATGTATCTCTCTTGAGGTAGTACATACCTGATCATTACCATGTACTGAACTCAGAGGTTGTACCAATAGAACATGATATTTAATATTAATAAAAACCAATATAAATCATGGATCATAGAGATAAAGTTCTATGGAAAAATACTACTCACTTGGTTAATGTTCTCTAAAGTAATCATAAATTCGAATAAGCTTCTTGGGAACCTGAGCATGTAATGAAATAGAGATATCCTCATTTTTTTGTATCTAAGTAATGGAATATTGACGTTTAAAATAATTTAAGGGGGTAAAATGTAACATTTTGATATTTTATAATATAGTTCTCTATAAATAAATTTTATTTATTTGATAGCTTTATTTACATGTAATATTTATTTTAAACGAATCACGTTATACTATTGAAATTTTATTATTTAATGTGACAATTATAACATATCCATTGGATTGGTGGGTATGAATATGGATATATAAATTATGATAAAATACTGTTTATATATGTATAAAATTAAATTAAATTTTCATCAAATGGTTATAAAAGAAAATAAAAGTGTTTAAAGGAAAATAGAGATGTTTTTATGAAAAATAGTTTTTATTTGCACATTGTGTTTTTATTTAAATAAATCAGATTAACCTCTATTGATGAATGGTTTTAATAAAATGAAAATATAATATATTCAATAATTTTTTTAATATTCATTAAAATGTTTTTACTATGGACAAAATAAGAATAAACCCAATTTTATGTTCAAATATGCATTTCTCTAAAAATGGTTTTGTTGCGTTTTTAACACTTATTAAGAAATAAATTTATACCAATTCTAGGAATTGAATCATGAAAAATAGATCCCACATTTAGAATTAGAATGTTATTTTTTAAAAATATTTCCCTTTTGTTTTTGATCATTATGAATGGTAACCTTTGTAAATATTTTTCACCTCGTTAAGGGTAAAATGGGTAAAATAAGGTCAAATCTTTGGGATAAGGATTTAAGTTTTTTTATAAAACATGGTTTTTTCCTATTGGATAAGTGGAGTTAGACTTTTATCATATTTTTTTGAAAATATGGCCACTTTTTCCTTTTTTATTTGATTATAAACTTTATATTATTTTAATAAAAAGATAAATACAAAATTTTACTCTTTTAACTTTAATATCTCTAATATTTTTCCACAAGGATAGAAATAAGTTTTGTTTGGTTATACATTTATATTTTAAAAATTAATTAGTTTTTATCATAGTTATTAATCTTTAATTTTTTGCGATTGAATAAATTCCTTAAATTATTACGCAAAACTGACATATTATTTATTCAATTAATTTAAGAAAAAAAATAAGATTTTAAAAATACTAAATGTAATACAATTAGGTTTAATTATTGTGTTCTAAGAATTTTATGAATAAATATAACAGAGTAGTGATATTTTTATTTTTTATATTTAAATTCCATGTTTATATTGATGACATTAAAGTCAAATTAAATGAATAGTTTCAAAAATGGTTATAATGATATTTTAAATAAAAAAAATATTTTATTAAATTATTTAAAATTCATAAAAATCCTATATTTATCCAACTAAATAGGATATAGTTAAAAAAATCAACCATGGTCCATTAATTTATCACTTTTATTTTTTATGGTAATGATCTTAACCCCTAAAGTGTAAAAAAATTCATATTGTGGTAATTATTAAAAGTATTAATGGGGGTTCCAACAAAGAGAAAAGGGTTAAAACATCACCTAAACTTATCCAAATCTTATTTAATGAAATTATTTAAACGAATAATCATTATATAATATAAATATATCAATTTTTGACACTTTTACATGATAATTAATTTATATTAATTTAATATATTATGAATTACAAGAGTACCCCTCCTCTCACTTATAAAAGGGAACATCTTCTCCTCTATTAATCACACCTTTTAAGCCCTATTTATTAGAAAATACCAACAATAATACCTTACTATATTATTTACCCATGTCTTAGGTCTTATATTATTTTCAAAATACCATCCTTTTAAGGCTTAATGTGTAATCTAAAGAAGGTTTCTCAATAAAGAGGTATGACTCTCAACTGAGTAATTTCAATTTTATTTCTTCTTATAAATCTTATAAAATTTAAGTTAACCATTATAAATATTTAATTAAGTATCTAAAATTTAATTAATTTTTATTATTAGGATGTATAAACCATTATCTACCTTTTTTTATTATATGGGAAAATAAAATTTCCCTCATTCATACGTGTAGACTACCAACTCCATGAAGTAATGCATTTCACTTTTCATCCCCACTTCACTTTGATGGTTATAATGATGAAATTACTGAATATATATGATATCTATGATATTATTATTGTTATATAAAGGATAATTATTATTTATTATTCTTTATTTCATTGATCAAAAAATGTATACATCACTCATGTGTACGTATGAACTATCATCTCTACAAAGTAATGCAATTCATTTTTCATCACCGATTTATATAAATAGTTATAAAAGTGAATATAATGATTAAATAAGACACTAAATAATTTTTTGAAATTATGGATATTATGAAACCATGATAAATTTATAAGTACCGAGATTACTGAAAAGAAACATGCTTGAAAAACGAAGATATTATCACCCGAAATAGTGATTTTAATAAAAAATTATTAATAAAAGGGTGATAATATATTATATGTGAATCATATATTGTATGATATAAATGATTAAGGTTTTTAATACATATATTATTAATTTATATTTATTATACCACTGTTTTGAAGACGTATGAAAGAATACAAGACTTAACAAAAAGGATTTACATCTCAATCCCATTTTAATCGGGATTGTTTATGCTTGAATTTCCATTAAGGAAATTATATGATTATAATCTTATAAATACCAATAATTTTTATTCTCCTATAATTATTTCTATAAAATACATGTTTTACTTTCATTTTAGTTACTTTAATTACTCAACCGATCGAAAGAATGTTTTTAATGAAAACCAACTATATTTTACTATTCGGTTAGGAATATTTTTCTTATATATATATGTTTTATTTAAAATGTTTTAAATAATGTTTATTACTATTCTAAAATTATTTTTAAATAATTTTTACCCATGTTTTTACTTATATAATTTTTTTAAAAGGAATCTTCCTGTCATTTTTTGAATGAGGTACTTTTACTGAAAATGTGAATGGAATCTTTATTTTAACATACATAGCATGAAAATAATTCCACAATATCATGGACACTCATTGTTTGGAAGATTAATTTAAAATATTACAAGGTTAATTTCAAATAAAAAGTTTTCCTTAATATTTTATAAATATTTTGAGTATAATTAATTGAATTAGAAATGAAAAGGGTATTTTCCTCAAGAAATATTTCAGTGATATTTTAATGGTATTTTCATATATGATAATTTTTTTTGATGTTAATTATGATTTACTAGGGATATGATCCAATGATACCATTCTTATTCTTTCTATAGACAGTTTAAAATTACAATGTCAATATTTTTATTAAACCCATTTATTTTCCATGGGTTTTGATATGATGAAATGATAAAAGGTTTATGAAACCTATTTATTTTTCATTGGTTATGTTATGCTGATGTGATTATTTTTTTATAATATTATTTAACATATATGTATGGGTTTAAATATGTGATGGGTGGGCCTGAAATTATATATCCCTAAAATGCATTGGGTAAATATTTATACCTCATGAGGTGGTTATGGGAAATGACTTGATGTGCTCGATCCACTATTGGAAACAAGTAGGGATGGATGATCCACTATGGGAAATAAGTAGTGATTCTTGATACATTATGATATGTGACATAGGTGTTGATTCTTTGTCCTCTATGATTTTATGGTCTTGATATTAAATCTTGACATATTAAATGGTTTTTATGCCTATGACGGTGCCACACTCTTATGACATGTTTTTATTGTTATGATTTTAACTCATGGTTCATGATTGATTAGTGATGATTTATTAATCTTATGATTCATGTATTTTGAATGCTAAAGATTTATGTCAAGGATAATTATTATGATCCATGATAAATTTGGTATGAACATTTTAAGTTATGTCCTTAATAACATGAATTTATGCTTATCTTATGATTTCTTATGATCATCGATTGATATCTTCCATATTTACCCTTACTGAGCATCTGAGCGCAACCTTTCTTATATTTCCTTTACCTGAGTTATGAAGAAAGGTTTTAAGTAGGATATGTGAGGAAGTATAGAAAGTGAGAAGAACATTATGATATATGATAAATAATATACCTAAATATGATGTTTATGTTTTTTATTAACCAAAGGCACTAAAACATTATTGTTATAGATTGGGTTGTAATGTTATTTAATGAATATTCATGAATAAAGGTATAATATTTATGCATAAAAAGTTTGATTCTCTATATATATTGTATGAATAATTTGTGAGATATTTTAAATACTTTTTAGGTTTTAATAAACTACTTATATAGTGCTAAAATTTACTGTTATTTAAAAAATCCATAGGTTTTGTTAATTTACAGTTTTTTCTAATTCTCAAAAAATATAAACCTAAATGATCTTGGGAATGTTTATAATGAAATATTTCATTTATGTAATATAATAGATATGGTATCATCCATTAGGGAATAATAATTTTAAACTTTAGTTGGTAAATATCATTTGTAATCTTTATCTTCTCAACTCGATTGAAAGAAGTCTAATTATTCATAAAAAAATAAATCATCTAAAGGTGTAATGATGAAACAAACCGAAAGGTGTACTGATTAAACTGAATTTTATTCTCTATCACCTATATAATCAAGTGATTCCTATAGAAGAGGGGGTACGATGCATGTGAGTTAACACCATTTCCAAGTGCACCTACTATTGTTCTCCAATAGAAGATTAGTTGCATCATTTATTTATTAAAGGGGATTGGGAGACTGCTATATAGAACAAATTTAGTATAATTATGGGGTCGATAATCCAGGGCCTTTCAGGTGATTATTTCCTCCTCTTATGGTTTCTCGGTTTATAAGATAATGATCATGAGAACAAAACAATATTTTTTTTGTTTGTGGCAGGATGTTGGGGGATCTGGAAGGCTCTCAACAGGGTCATGTATGATGGAATTTCTAGCTCACAGTTGGCTATGAAGGTTCAACAAGTAATGCAAGGAATGCTTACGGTTGATCTCATTCATCTCTTAAAATAGTGGGAGATTTCTCATTCCTTATGGAAGATCATGGATGAAAAGAGATCTACTTTAGGTTCTAGAGTGGCTACTAAGGGTAATAAGGTAAGTGGGAATCCCTTTCAAATAGGGCTTAAGTTGAATGTTGACGGTTCTTGTAGTGAAGGTTGTATGTGGGGAGGTGGGGGGTTATTTGGAACAAGGAAGAATCAATTGTTTTTTATTTTATTTTATTTCTTAGTTAGGGAGACTCTCTCAAGGAAGAATCCATCACCATGCTTAAAGGGTTGGAGTTGTGTTCTCTTCATGGTAGTAATTTTCATTGGGTGGAGACAGATTCTTCTATTATTCACATGTCCATTTTGGAGGTGATCACCATCCATTGGGTAATAATTTATCTCATTCTTAAGCGTATAAGGAAACTTACTAGTGATACCATGCTGTTTCGCATGGAATTCGGGGATGACCTCCTGGACGGGAGATTCAAACGTTCCGATTGGTTTCTAGTGGGTTTGTTCATAGAACCGGAAACATCCAATGATTCCACATCCGTTTGGACCTACTTTCCAAAGGTTGGTGCTCATTAGCTTGTGGACTGATGAGGCTTAGGAATTTGCATTGGTCGAGAGGATGGGAGGTCGGACTCATCACACCTTTTTGAGGGAAATTATTGTCTACTCCGGGACTCTCTTTATAGATTTAAGTTATGTTCGTGAATCCTTATTACATTACCAAGTATAAAATGAGCTTTCCTTTAGTTTTAACAATCAATGATTAAATATGTAAGAAATTTAGAGAATCTTTTATATGTATTCGAGGTTCTTCATCAATAGAGAATCATCTGTATCTATTTAGAGATTCTTGGTCAATGGTATCCTTCGAAACATTTATAAAAGTCTCTTGGTCATTATGATGACTAGGCTGGTTTTAAAGACACTCAGTGGGTCACTTGAAGTTTATCGTCATTCAGAAGGACATGGATTATTTCAATGTTGGGATCGAACCCATAAATGGGATACCTACGTATCCTTTGTTTTGGAAAAGGAATCAGAACCCATGTAGTTCGAGTAAGGGTATGATGTTTATGATTGATGGCTCAAAGCAGGATGTCACAATTACTTTTACACTCTAAGCTCACGTGAGTCATGCTCGGTGTGAGAAACAAGAGGTATTAGTAAAATTTAGACAATTGTGCCATGAAAATATGCAATCATAAGAAATGGTTTGGGGCTTATGTATGTATGACTTCCCAGATAGATGAAGGTTTAGGATTCACTTTTAGGGAGAAAATCCATGAACAGGGTCCATAAAGGTATATGTGCTTCATGGAGATTTGAATACTCTAATATTGGGGCTTACTCCTAAGGAGGATGCCCAAGTTAGGAGGGGACTTATGATTGGGTTTTACTCCTGAAAAGGAATGCCCATAATTATGACTGGGACTTATTCCTGAAAAGGAGGCCTAGGTTAGGGGACTTGGGGCTTACTCTTGAAAAGGAATCCCAAGATTATGACTGAGTCTTATTCCTGAAAAAGAGACCCAGGTTAGGGATTAAGGTTTGGGGCTTACTCCTAAGAAGGATGACCAAAATTAGAGGACTTGGGGCTTACTCCTAAGAAGGATGCCCATATTAAAGGATAATGATTGGGGCTTACTCCTAAGGAGGATTCCCAAGTTAAGGAATTATGGTTTGGGGCTTACTCCTGAGGAGGATTCCCAAGTTTGGGTAGTTTAAGAATTTGGGGCTTACTCCTGAGGAAGATGCCCAGATTAAAGGACTTATAACTGGGGATTATTCCTGAAAAGGAGACCCAGGTTAAGGATTCTTTCATCTTAAAGGATGAGGTTGAATGAATGAACTCTCAATCTTTGGTGACATAAAGATGTATAAATCACTAGGTTTTGAGAGATATTCCACAGAATTCCTTTCAGATAAGGATGTCAAATCAAGAAATCATGCCATAAATGGATTTGAAGAGTATCTTGAATACTGAATCTTGAATAGGAAAGGTGAAATGGCTTAAGAGGGGTAAAATGAGCAAGATGGGAACCCAAAAAGGTAGGGGAACGCAAGTCTTGAAAGGCGCGCAAGTCTTGCGTGGGCGCGCAAGTATTGGTCGCGCAGGTATACCTGCACGACATGTGGGGGTATTTGCGCGATTTTCAACCAGCATTAAAATACTTGAGAGACTCTTTATTAAACCCTTTAGAATCCTCTTGAGGTTCTTACAGAAAAGGGACGCGCAAATTCTATTGAAGGAATAAGACGGCGTGCAAGTGTGACTAGTTCCCTTAAGGGCTGGCCATTCAGGCGCGCAAGTGTTGATGAGTTTCAACACTTAGGCCTTCCTCCCTCTCTTTAGATCTTCCGTTCTAGGTAAGAAATTACCTTATAAGTGTTCTGGAAGCTTTGAGAAGAGACTTGGGCGTCGGGAGCTTCAATCCAAGTTTCTGGAAAAAATATACTCTTGAATGGGGGGCCCACAGGGTCTATTTATAGGCAAAAGAAGGCCCTGGGCGGTTACCGAGCGGTTATCACTTAGGTCGCGCAAGTCACTTGCACGACCAAGGGCGTCGTGCAAGTGGACTTGCGCGATAGTGATATAACTTGCGCGGTGAAGTTGTTTTTGATCCTGTGTTCCTGCCTTTGTCGATTTTTGATGTTTTCTTCAAAGGATGAATCACTTTGAGCTCAGATATTCCCCTTTTCCGATCTTTAGATTCTGTGACGAAAGGAGCGTCAACAGAAGTCCCCCCTCAGAGTTGGATCCGGAGAGAAATGAGGATTTGACTCTGAGGAAATCGAATCCATCCAAAGGAAAAGGGGGGCGTACAAGTCTTCAGTGCACAGAGGGCGGCACGCAAGTTTGCGTCGCGCAGGCCTTAAGCGCTCTGGGTACGGCGCGCAGATAGACCTCCTGGCCTATAAATACATGGCCTCACCTCCGTACAAGTATCCGGATTTCCGGACTTCATACCTTCGAGCTCTCGTCGCGCAGGTCACCTTAGCCGCGCAGGTTTCTCTGTTTTCTAGTGTTTTCCTTGATGTCGCGCTGCTGTAAAGGTATCTGTACTTGTGCGGTTTATACTTGCGCGTCAAGAACTAGCGCGGCACACGAATACTTGCGCGCCATTGTTTAGACTTGCGCGACTTCATTCCTTAGCCATTTTTCAAATTTCTTTCACAAATTTTATGAAAAAATAAACCTATTTAAGAGTTAATTTATTCATCTTTTGTGCAGATTCAGTGGTTCCCAAGGGAATTGGAACGGCTGATGAACTGGCTAGCAAGCGGATTGATGACATGATAAACATTATTGGCCACGATTACTATGATATCTACGACAACACTTTCCCAGATTTGGCTAAGTATTTGAAGAAATATCATCTTAACTTCCCACAGAGCATCTACCTGTCTCTATGTGGTCATGGTCACTTGCAAGGAGTCAATGTTCCAATTGCAAACAACTATACATCTGAAATGCAGCTGCGCTGCTACTCCTTCATTTCGGTTATGCTGTGCATTAAGAGCAACAACAATGGTGTGAACTTTCAAATTCTCCTTCCATGCCATTTCCTTGCAGATATGAAAATGGCAAACCCATGGGCTGAAATGTTTTCCACTACCGGTTGGTGGAGAGAAAACAAACATGGTATTAGAGAAATATCTGAAAAGAGTACTCTCTCCAAATGGCTCTTTAATTCCAATTCTCCATTCTCAAATCCATGTATCCATCTTCCATGTCTCTTGGACAGAAACAGAGTCACTGTTTGATCAGCAAAAAATTTTCTCAAACCGCACTCAAGAACATCCTCTTACAATTGTTCCTAGAAGAGCTGGTATCACTGCATCTCTTTTTGTATCCAGTTGAATGAATGAATTCCCGGTGGTTGCTGATGAAGCTCAGGATGCCGTAAATCAAATGAAGTGTTATGTTGAAAGCCTCTTGTAATTCTTGAAAAAGAGAAGAGACTCCAGTCTGTGGATGTCCTTATAACTCTTGTGTATCAATGAAAAACACTTTCATCTTCAATCATTTGTACCTGCATTCTTTCATTACCTACTTCAGTTTTACTTAAGCCAATGGGCCTAGTAAGCATATTTTGATTTTTACTAGGATTATTACAAATAATCCTACAAACTTTGAACCTTTTAATTGCTCAATATTACCTAAATCATACAAAAATGTATATTTAGTGAGCTGGAACTTGACTTTTATTCAGAGTTCCTTTGTCTTTTGTGGGCAGTTTAAAGTCATGCATGCCGGGCATAAAGGGGCTAATGTTTAAGGTCGAAATAGCTTTGACCAAAATAGATTAAAATTGATTCAATTCCTTGACAATTTATCTGAAAACATATTACCATACTCAAGTATGAGAGAAAAAATGTAAACTATGTCTTAAGAATATTTGAATATGAGGAATGATATGAAAAAGAGCTAAAAGGCATTAGAAGAAGTAGTTTCCAAGAATGAAGTTACTATTATTTAACAAAACCCGTTAGGGGGTTGAAATATGCAGGGCCACCTAAGGGCATTGGCTGCATGGTTAAATAAATAGCATCTTTTGGCTGACAAGTCTGTTATGTGGACTGTTTATGCAAGGCCACCTATGGGCACGTGCTGCATAGTCAAGCAAAAGAACTCCCAGAAATTTACTTTCCTAGTGCTAAAAGCCAGTGAAAGTTTATGGAGATTCAAATTTTCTAAAGTATAGAGTTTGTTGTATGGAAAGAGGTACTTGAATATGGAGAAGATATTTCCGAACAAGAATATCGAAGAACTGGATGAATATCACTCCTACGAAGGTCTGAACCAAACGTAGGGAAGAAGAATAAACCATAGACTTGAATACTTTCAGATCATGAAAAAGGATATGGGACAAATATGTTAAGGATGGCTATTTTTTGTGGATCCCTACATACTGTCGTTTAAGACAAATAAGGACAAAAGAGGCATTCTTCCCAAGAATGAAGTTACCATCATTTAACAAACCCGTTAGGGGGTTGAAATATGCAGGGCCACCTAAGGGCATTGGCTGCATGGTCAAATAAATAGCATCTTTCGGCTGACAAGTCTGTTATGTGGACTGTTTATGCAAGGCCACCTATGGGCACGTGCTGCATAGTCAGGAAAAAGAATTCTCAGAAGTTTGACATTTTTGTGACTAGAAGTCATGAAAAGGGTTATGAAGATCTGAAAATATTTAAGGTTGGGATTATAACACATAAAGATGGGTATTGTCCAATGTATATAGAGATACATAGGTCAATGATAACCATAATCATGTTGTGGCTGGGTCGTGAATTGAAACTTGGACTTCACTACGTATCTCATAAGAATGAGAATCAAGCCATACGTAGTTCTTGAAATGCAGTTTTAACGTCGTGTAGGACGAAAGTATGAGAAATCATAGTTTAGGGTCATAGAATTCGGACCATAATAATGAATACACAGTGTGTGTTTTCATGAGGACTTTTCAGCTAAGGGACTAAAAGTGAAATTTGGGGTTAGGCCCAAAAGACTTGGGACTGGATTCGAGGGACACTCGAATGTTCCTACGTATCCCATAAGGATGGGAATCAAGTCCACGTAGTTCTAGAACTACCCTTTGTACAAATTTGGTTCGTACATGTGAAGGGTGAAAGGGGACTTTAGTGCAATTATGGTTTAACCTGAGATAAAAAATTTAGGTATTACCATGTATGCACGTAGTCTTTTTGAAATGAAACATGATTGAAAAAAAGCAATGTCAATAATAGTTCTCTCTCAAGTGAGGAAATCAAAGAATATTGTAGTTTATTGTCGTACCGGACAAAAGTGTTGTATAGTTTAACGTCGTATAACAAGGACGAAAGTGAATCAATGTAAATATATTGATTCTAGGTGCGGTTTCACGAATCAACATCATATGAGATGGTGGTGAAACGATGTGAAGAGATTGTTTTCGGGCTTGAACCCTAGGAGGTTGCCTACATACCCAGCCTGGAGGGCAAGGATCAAAGTCTGTGTAGTTCAATTAAAGAATGAATTAATGATTAAGTTGTTCTTGGGGACAATGATCTAATTAAAATGTTGTTGGGACTTACACATGGTTAGTGGCCCAAAGGGAGTGTTATAGTTGATGTTCGCTCTAAGATCACGTGAGTCATACTCGGTGTGAGAAACAAGAGGTAACAATAACCTTAACGATGCACAGTTTAATGTCATGTAGGACATATAAAGGGACTATGCAGTTTAAAGTCTTGGAGTTAGGACTATTGGTGCTGCACAGTTTAGCATCATGTAGTTAGGATGATGGGGATAAAACAGTTTAACGTCATATTGGACGAAAGGGGGACTGTGCAGTTTAATGTCATGAAGTAAGGACAAAATAACACACCATTTATGTCATGTTGGACGAAAGTGCGAATAGTTTAAGGTCGTATGCATGGACCGTGGATGGTGAAGTTTAATGTCATGCTGGACCTTTTATGATTATATAGTTTAACGTCTTTCCGGACGTGAGGGACTTTTATACAGTTTAGCGTCATGTAGTTAGGACGTCATAGTTTAACGTCTTGCTGGACATAAGGGATTTTCAAATAGTTTATGGTCATATACATGGACCAGGGATGATGCAGTTTAAGGTCATACTGGACGGTTTAGGGAACTTTTTCACAGTTTAATGTCGTGTGGGATGAAGTTGCAGTTTAAGGTCATACTGGACGATTTCTGTATAGTTTAACGTCATATAGCAAGGACGAACTGGTGCTACACAGTTTAATGTCATGTTGCGGGGACAAGTTCTTTTCTACAGTTTAACGTCATGTTGGACGAAAGTGCAAATAGTTTAAGGTCATATGAATAGACCGTGGGTGATGATGCAGTTTAAAGTCATACTGGACTTTTAAGTGCTTATGTAGTTTAACGTCTTTCCGGACATAAGGGTATTTCCTACAGTTTAACGTCATGTTGGACGAAATTGCAGTTTAAGGTCATACTGGACCATTGCTGTATAGTTTAACGTCATATAGCAAGGACAAACTTTTTCCGCACAGTTTAGTGTCATGTTGTGGGGACATTGAAGGTGACATAGTTTAACGTCATGTTGGACGAAGTTGCAGTTTAAGGTCATACTGGACCATTGCGGTATAGTTTAACGTCATATAGCAAGGACAAACTTTTGCTGTACAGTTTAGTGTTATGTTGTGGGGAAATTGAAGGTGACACAGTTTAACGTCATGTTGGATGAAGTTACAGTTTAAGGTCATACTGGACCATTGCTGTATGAACCAATTGTAAGAGTCTTGGTTCTGGGGACCATATTTTGTGTTTATACAAAATATTTCTTCAGAAATCTGGCATTGGTTGGAGTCGTGATGAGTTTTCCATCCATTGATATTAATGAATAAGCTCCATTGGAGTAGACCTTATGTATTGAATAAGGTCCTTCCCATTTTGGTTCAAGCTTGGGAGGCTTCTTTCCTGGTATCATTGGTGTTCTGAGAACCAATACCAATTCTCCCTGAATGAATGAACGAAGACGAACTTTTTTGTTAAAAGCTCGTGCTATTCGATTCTGATAGATTTCCAAGTGGTGAAAAGTGCACAATCTTTTCTCATCTAACTGTTCCAATTCATTCAATCGCTTTTGGGATTTCTCATCTGTAGATAAATGATCACAAATGGCTATTCTGAGTGAGGGAAATTGAACTTCAATTGACAAGACTTCTTCTGTTCCATATACCAATGAATATGGAGTTGACCGCGTTGCATTGCGAGTGGTAGTCTGATAAGCCCATAAAGCATGAAAGAGTTTATCAGGCCATGAACTCTTATCTTTATCCACCATCTTTTGCAGTATATTTGAAAGAGTCTTGTTAAAAGCTTCTATTTGGCCATTGTCCGCCGCATGATACCGAGATGAATGGTTGGATTTAATGTTGTATTCTTGATACAATTTCCTCACCTCAGAAGAACAGAAGTTGGTGCCGTTGTCCGTCAATATGGTATGAGGGACACCAAATCTAGTAATGATGTTAGACTTGATGAAGCTAACAATGCATTTCAAACTGACTTCTTTGAGAGGTACTGCTTCTGCCCATTTGGAAAAGAAATCAGTAGCAGTAAGAATGTACTTAAACTACTTGGCCGTAGCTGAAGGGTAAGGTCCCACCACATCCATTCCCCATGTGGAAAATGGACACGAGTATTTAGCTGTATGAAGCAATTATGGAGGTTGATGAATGAAGTTGGCATATACTTGGCATGAATGACACTTCTTTGTGAAATTAACACAATCTTGTATCATTGAAGGCCAAAAGTATCCAAGCCTTCGAATTTGATCAGACAGTCTATGTCCAGACTGGTGGGCACCACTGACTCCTGCATGCACTTCTTTTATGACAACCATTGTCTCTTCACCATCAATACATCTGAAGAGAACTCCATCAAAACCACGTTTGTAGAGAATTTTCTCGAGGTGGTTTGGGCTATCATAAAGAGTAAAATTGACCACACGTCGCCGGATTTGTTCTTTCTCGGCTCTATCAGGTGGAAGTGTTCCATTTTGAAGGTATTCCCTGATAGGTGACATCCATCCTGTAGTCTGACCATACGGTTCAGGAATGGGACTAATTTCATTAATTTCCTCTGTTCTGACTTGAACATAAGGTTAAATTGCACGATGGTGGGAAATACTGATGGTTGTCTCGTCCCGATTTGGATCTGCTAAAGCTGTGGCTATATTAGCCAGTGCATCAGCTTGAGCATTTTGTGATCTTGGGACATAAGAAAATGTCGTTTCTGAAGGGAATTACGACATTAACTCTATGACGTAATCATACAAAGGGATTAATTCTTATTTTCTGATGGCATAATCCCCATTGACTTGTTTGATTACCAGGTCTGAATCACCTTTCACCTTTAAGTGATTCACTTGTGCTTGGAGAGCTAACTCCAATCCTGTAATGAGAGCTTGGTATTCAGCTTCATTATTGGTACCACCTTCTCACAATAAAAAGGAATAAGGTAACACTACCTTATCTGGAGAAATGAGCACAATTCTTAAACCAACTTTGTTGAATTTAGGATTTTCCATTTTCTTCCCTGTTGGACTTCTAGAAGCACCATCAAAATATATTTCCCATGTTTGTGGACTCTCTTGAATAGAGAAAAATTCCTCATCAGGGAGTTAAATATCTGAAGACGTGTCTTCCACTGAAGGATGTTCAGCCAGGAAATCAGCCAGAGCTTGGCCCTTAATTGCCTTTTGAGACACATACTGAATGTCGAACTGCTGTAGAATAACCGCCCACCTTGCCAGACATCCTGTAAGCATTGGATGACTAAGGATGAATTTGAGCAGATTATTGCGAGATACCAATTGGACCTCGTGATGTTGCAGGTAGTGTCTCAGTTTCTGAACTGCAAAGATTAATGCCAGGCAGCACTTCTCAATACTTGAATACCGGGTTTCTGCTTCAAGAATAGTTCTACTGAGATAGTAGAGGCTATTTTCATTCCCAGCATCATTCTTTTGAGTGAGAAAGGCACCCAATGATCGCTCTAGAGCTATCACATAGAGGATAAGCGGTCTACCCTCAACAGGTGGCATGAGTACTGGTGGACTCAAGAGGTATTTCTTGAGAACATCAAATGCTTCTTGAAATTCTTCAGTCCACTGGTAAGTGACTCCTTTCTTCAATAATTTGGTAAAGGGTAAGCTTTTGCCTGCCAAATTGGCGATGAAACGCCGAATATAGGCTAAGTGTCCTTAAATCCCTCTTAATTCTTTCAAATTCCGAGGAGGTGACATACCAAGGATTGATTTGGTCTTCTCAGGATCGACTTCAATACCACGATGGCGTACAACAAAGCCGAGGAATTTTCCTGAGGTTACCCCAAAAGCACATTTTAAGGGGTTCATCTTCAAATTATGTTGTCGAAGCTTGTGGAATATGACTTCCAAATCAGCCAAGTGATTAGAACGTTGTTTGGATTTAACCACCAAATCATCTACATAGAATTCAACAAACTTCCCTAAAAGAGGTTTGAAGATACGATGCATGGCGCGTTGATATGTTGCACCTGCATTCTTTAAACCAAAGGGCATCACCCGGTAACAAAACACACCTTGAGGAGCTCTGAAGGCTGTATATTACTCATCTTCTGGGGCCATTAGGATCTGATTATATCCGAAATATCCATCCATGAAGGAAAGTACTTCATAGCCAGCCGTCGCATGAATTAAGAGTTCTGTAATCGGAACTGGGAAATCATCTTTAGGACAATACCGATTAAGATCTCTGAAATCGATGAAAACCCTAATTTGTCTGTTCTTCTTCTTTACAGGGACAATATTATCCAACCACTTGGGATATTGAACTTCTCTGACGAAGTTGTCTTTGATCATCTTATCCACTTCAGCTTCAATTTTGGAAGCATAGGTTGGGTGTGTTCTTTTTGCGGCTTGCTTAAAACCTCTATGTTCTTTTGGTAAACCCAAATGATGAGTAGCAACATCAGGATCAAGCCCAGGCATTTCTGTATAATTCCAAGCAAAAATATCTTTATTTTTCTTTAGAAAAGAAATATACATCTCTTTCTCTTCAAGGTTCATGGCCGCACTAATTAAAGTGGGGCGTGGATCTTTCTCTGTACCCAGATTTACTTCTCTGAGTTCATCCACAGTGGTAGAGATACCCTCTTCAAATGCTGGAGGAGCATCTCTAAGATCTTCCTCTTCCTCTTCATCATGTGCTATTTCTTCCGTTTCTACTTGCAAAGTAGATGACAAAATGAAATTCTCATGATCATAAGAGATGTCAAAATTTTCACATTTTGAAGAAGAAGCTTCCATTTCCGACCCTATTGATGATAAAGGGTCTTCTTTGGGAAATAAAGAGGAGATGATGGATTGAGAATCGACATCATTATTCATCTCTGGTGTTGCTATAACTTCTTCTGGCCTGATTAGCGAAGTATAGACTTGTTGGACTTCAGTAGATGAAATGAAAACGTCACCACTTATGCTTTCATCACTGCTTGGTAGGTTACCAATTTCTCCCATGTTGTCTGGCTCGATTGCCGTAATTGACATTATAGATCTTTCCATAAGAGTATTTTGATTTGGGCCTATTTTGTCAATTTGACTGATAGGTAACACATAATCTGTACTCACATGTGTAAATGGATTTATTGGAATTTTCTCTAAACCATATGGAGCATTAACTTTGGTAATTTCCTTCATTGTAGATTTTTCTCTTCCCTTCATGTGATAAAATTCCGCCTCAATGTATTGAGACTCACATGTCTTGAACGGGGCCTTATCACCATACAATGTTCCAACTTGACCATTGAAACAGTATTTGAGACATTGATGGTATGATGAAAGAATAGCTGCATGCTGATGTAGCCAGGGTCTTCCAAGCAAGATATTGAAAGCTGAGTCTTGATCAACAATCATGAAATCTGAATTGGATACAAGATCTCCAAACTGAGTTCTGAGTGTAACTTCTCCCAGTGGTTCTTGTTCATTTTTATCATATCCTTGTAACATCATGGTAGAAGGAGATAAATCAGATTCTGTGAGGCCTAATCGACGAAGTGTACGAATGGGCATGAGGTTGACTCCTGAACCATTGTCAATGAAAGCTCTTCGGATATCTACACCATTGACTTTTCCAGATAAGTACAACGGTTTTATGTGCCCATGCACAATATCATCTTCATCTTTATCAGTAAAAGATATCACTGCATGGCATTCTGCAGGATTATTCTCTATGTGATAGACTTCAGCTGCAGCAATTTCAGCTTCAAACTCTTGAGGACTTGACAAAGCTTCGATGAGTGCTTCCCGAAGATCTTTTGACATATTCAAAGCATCCAAAATTGATAACTTGGCTGGTACTTGGGCCAAGTGTTTCAATATATCATACTTTTGATCTAGAGGTCTGCGTTTCCCAATAGGAATATGCGGTTTAGCAGGCACCTTGGAAGCAGATGCTTTGGAAGCTGATGCATCTTGTATTGAAGTTGGCAACATCCTTGGTTTTGGAAGATTAGACTGATTGGATCCATTTACTTGCTGAGATAAAGAAGATGGAACCTTTAATCGGTCTTCCAAAATAATTGTGCCAAAACTGAGTTGGCCATTGGCAGAAGAACTTTCTTGTTCTTTTTGAGCTCACTGAAGGGCTCTACCATGAGTTTCTGCTGCATATACAGTGCTAGCAAGGGTAGAATTAGAGTAGTGGCTTCGGAAAGATCCACGTCTTCCCCTGTATCCTGAACCTCTAGAACTTCCTCGGATTCCCTTATTTGATACAAGGAATTCAGGCTCATCAAGACTGGAATATGGATCTGTTAATTGAATCATATTAACAGAACCAAAGATCAACTCTTCATCTGATAAAGACTCTGCCTGGTTAGCCTGTTTAGGCTGTGCCGTTTGGTGGGACGGTGTCCGTGTCTTTGAAGTAGATGGCATGAAATCTTCCAGAGTCAAAGAAAATTTAGGCTTTGATACATACTCATCTTCTTCTGATTCCTCTTTCTTCTTTGAATTGCGCTACCCTTTTGAGGATTTGTCTTTTGATGGAGGCTTTACTGCAGCTTTTGTAGGAGACACAATTGGCTTCTTCAATTGTGTTCGCAAAATGGAATGGGTCCGATTGATTGTCTTTCTGACCATCCAATCATCATATTTTTTTTGCAGTTTTTCTTTTGACTTCCTGCCACTCGCCTCCTTCTTCTGGATCTGTAGCGGTAATACACGCTACATGAGCTGAAGAACCCTTCAATTTGACTTGTCCTAAGTCGACCATATTTTGCAGGAGGTCTTTAAAGACAAAACACTCCGGGATGGGATGCCCCAACATTTGATGAAAGGGACAATAATTGGGACGGTCTTCATCTCCTTCCTTGTTTGGCCTCTTGGGCACTGGTAATTGAACCAAATTATTTTCCAGAGATGAAATGAAGTAACCAGGAACTTGCTCACTTCAGAAAGAGTATGTTTTACTCTTCAAATCATCAAATTTTTTTCGTCGTTGATTTCTTTGATCATTTGGACGAAACGGCCTTCGTTGTTGGTGTTCAGGAGGTGTAGCCCTTCGAGAAGATGAAGGTTTTGAAGTAGAAATAGGTACAGGTGCTTGTTTAAGCATAACTGTAGTAGTTTCCGCTTTACCCATTCTCCTTCCTGGAACTGATGGAATTACACGAGATTTAACCTTAGCCTGTATAAGGGAATCTTCAATCTGTTGAGCAATTGAAGTAAGGTCTCGAAACCCTCCTGTGTATTTCACAGGGATCAATGGCGTGCGTAATTCGTCACGCAAATTTGCCACACAGATTGGCAACAGTTCCTCCTGAGGGAGTGCTAAACTCAGAGAATACGTTAATCCCTTCCAACGAGCAATGAAATCAGAGACTCTTTCATTCTCCCTTTTCTTGCAGTTTGTAAGATCGAAAACTGTCGTTTTTGGCAAAGTTGAGCTGAACTGAAGAAGGAATTTTTGACGAAGATCCTCCCATCCGATGATTGACCGGGATTGCATGCTTGTATACCAGACAAAAGCTGGTCCTTACAAGGTTCGCACGAAGCATCTAAGTTTCACTGCTTCTTGCTGCTCTGGAGTTCCCATCATAGGATCACAAAAAGACACGTAATGCGTCAAATGTTGTTCAGGGTCGCCTGATCCATTGAAAGTAGGGAAAACAGGGTTTCCAAAACTGGATGGAGGAGAAATTGAATCTACCCATTCAGGGTAAACTTTCTTTTCTGGTTGAACTTGCGCCCGTTTCCCTTCCATAGTTTCTAACCGAGCTGTTGATGACTCAATAGTAGTTATTAACTTTTTAGAAACATCAGGTTGAACTTGGTTTCGGGTAGGTGCAATGAATGGAGCTTGGAAAGACGTGGTGGTTGGTGCTGCAACTGATGGTAGTGCTGCCAACCGTTGTTGCGTTTGACCCGTAGGATTATACCTCTGAGGGTGTACTGATAAAGGAGGATATTCCTGATCCATCTCAGTAGTTACAACAAATTCCTTCGGCTGTCGGACTTCAGCATTCTTAAGAAGAAGACTACTCTGAAGTAGTTCTGCATTCAACCTTCTTAATTCTTTCATTTCTTCCTCTTGTTGTGCAAACCTTTGCTCTAATGAGAGCGATTGACCTTCTTCATAGGAAGGATATGTAACCTGATTCTTTCCCTTCCCTTTGTTGGATACCTTTTGGAGGGAGGGAAGTGGATTACCTAGGTTCTGAGTAATCCTTTGACTTCATATACGTACACCTTCTTCATTTGTATCGGTGCGTACATTTTCTTGAGCAGGACACTCTTCATCTGAGTCCCCTGAGTGAGTCTCCTCTGGTGGATTAGCAACAACGACATTGATGACATTGATTGATTCATAATGCATCAAATCCCTTCTATCAGCATTTCTGTGATATTGTCTTCTTTCATGTCTTTGACGAGACATTGCCTTTTGTTGATTCAATCTTTTAGGAATTTCTTGACAAGCTATAACTTGGAGGGAATCTCCTGATAATTTGGCTCTTCGTTCCTCTTGTGGCTTCTTCCCCAATCGAGAAAAGACCGACATTCTCTGAGGAGGGGATTGATGATTTGAAAGAGTCCCCAGTCTCGAGAACTGGGGATGTTCCTGCTGCTTCCGCTCAACTCCTCGAATCCCATTTGTTGACTCTGAGGGTTGATTTAGAGAAGTCCCCAGTCTGACAAGCTGGGGTGTCTCTTAACATGCTATGTCTGAGATCTTCTTAAAATATCTCTTGATCTTGCGAATCTTAGTTCGGAAATTAGCTGGATGCATTAACCTGTATCCACTTTTATCACCTGGTTCAACAGAACATTAGATGATTTCCGAAACTTCTGTCATTTGATGACGTGTTTTCTTCATATGAGAGGCTTGTGCAATATTCTCGCCTGCTTTATGTAGGAGTAATTCAACAACTTGTTCTCTATATGCTTGATTTTGAGAGGAACTAGTTGAAGCCTGTTCTTGAGCAAGCTTTTGATTATGAACAAAGCCCATTGACTGTGGCCGGCCATGGGCAATAACATTGCATGAGACCATTTTCGGCGGGCTTTGCTGACTGGAAAGCACTGTGAAATGTAGTGCTCCGTGAACACCCCATCCTCTGATATGAACATCAGATGGAGCATTGGCAATTAACTGACGCAATTTACTTAGTGCGCCAAGGCATGAACGTTGAAGGGTTCTCTGTTGTTTTTCAGCCTTCGGATACTGAGAGACTGATAGAGATGCCAAATTAATCTGACGTTGTAGCCCTTCTATTATCATAAGATGATTTTCGTATTTATCATAAGATAATACCTTCTTCTTCAATTGACAAAGAGTTTTCCATATGTTGAGACGAATATCATGAATTCCATCATCCGTCAACATCTTTGCAATGTCGTACTGGGAGTCAGCCAAAGGCCAAAACATGACTGGTACCTCACCTTTTTCCAGTTTTTTCCTCATGTTCAGCATTTCCTCTTTGTCATTAAATGAAGATTCTTCTACCTGTTTTGACCAGAGTTGGCGTTTCCTTGTTGCTTCATCGGATTCAACAAGATTGGTAGAGAGATCATTGATCAAACTAGAAGATGCATGACTTAGGGGTGGGTTGGAGAATGACCTACACCCTGGGCTATCTTCTTATTGAGAAAGTATTTCACTTGTTAGCAATAAAGCATCAGACATGACTGGTTTCACATTTGCAAGTGCCTCAAGATAAGAGGGCTTTCTCGGCACTACATTATCCACTGGAGTATTTTCCAGGAAATGTGAATCACTACTGCGGAGAAGACTTTCGCAGTGAATTTCATCATCATGGGGAGGACCACCATAATGGGTTACAGCAAAAGATGAGATCTCTTGCTCCTTGGTCTTCTGACCACACAGAGGGTTCCTGTGGCTCTCATCTGAAGAAGAAACTTCAAGATTGACTGAATTTTCATGAAGCAAGCCTTCATAAGGAAGTGTCTGTTGAAGACCTTCAGAATTAATGTTCCCGTTATTGGGAACTGAGGGAGTAGAATCTTGAATTCCGACAGATAAATGTCTAAGGGCTTCAAGAACTCCAGCATCGAGCAAGGCCTTGTTGCAGATTGGCCTTTGATCTCCTGACTGTGCTGGGCGGATCTTTTTCTTAGATGCCTTCTTACTCGCTTTGGAAACCACTTGTTGACGAAAGTGGTTACTCTGAGCAGGTGTATGTGCCTAATCAGGAAAGATGGTCAGGTTAGGTTGACGATCTCCACTCAAATCAGGTGTATGTGCCTGACTTGGTTGTCCGTATGATATGGGGGAGTATGCCCCATAACCCTCTTGGACTGGAACAGATGTGTGTGTCTATTCTGGAGTGAATCGTTGATGTGTCACTCCACTGCTAGGGATAGATTTATGTGTCTGTCCTTGAGATGATGCTGAAGCTGTTATGATATCCTGGCAAGCATCCAGAATATGAGCAGGAATTTTCTTCTGCTCTTTCACCATTGAAAAAATATGCTTAGTGGCTTCAGCCACCGGAACGGGGATATACGTCTATTCCGGGCTTGGAGTAGGTGTATGTGCCTACTCCTATCCTCCTTTTCCTGTCAGTGAATCCAGACAGTACTCAAGTGTGGAGGCAGAGAGTTGAGTCTGCCTCCTGTTTGTCAACGGGGCTTTCCGACTGACTTCTCTGTGCGCTACCAAGCGAGACTATTGGTAGGCTTGATTAGTATTAGCAGGTGTATGTGCCTACTGATTACACTTCGCCAAACGCGGTTGACGAGATCCATCATATGTAGTCAGACGAGCCTGCTGACTAACTGGTGATGTATAAACAGGTGCATGTTCCTGCCTATAGTACTCCGCCGGAATTGCCTGGCGGGATTGGCTTGATGCTGCCAGACGAGTCTGCTGGACAGCGGAATTAAAACAGATAGGCGTGTATGCCTGCTCGTTGTTATCCACCAAGTTAGGTTGGTGGACTCCATCATATGTAGTCAGGCGAGCCTGCTGACTAACTGATGATGCATAAGCAGGTGTATGTTCCTGCCTATAGTACTCCGCCGGAATTGTCTGGCGGGATTGGCTTGATGCTGCCAGATGAGTCTGCTGGAAAACGGAATTAAAACGGGCAGTTTTGTGTTCCTGCTCGTTGTTTGCCACCAAGTTAGGTTGGTGGACTTCTCCGGAGATGGCAGGGATGACAACCTGCCCATTGTTAACCGGATTCCGTCTCTGGCGGTTCATCTTGCCTGCTCGGGTTCGAGGAACCTGAGCTGAATGCCTGGAGTCGGTACCCTCATCATGTTGAGGGCGCACTACCGCACGAGTCTGGCGGCGATTGTTGATGGGAGCCCTTGGGAAGGACTCCTGTCTTTTTGAATTAAGGCCCTGAGGGACCTGCTCATTCACTTCATCAGAGTAAGGGAGTGAATGGAAATTGCGTTCCGGGGATAACGACCCGAAACGATTAGAGACGGTAGTCAGCACCGCCTGCTTCTTGATCGCTGGCCGCCGTTGTCCAGACGACCAGGTAGAGTTGTTAACTTGGAGGGCTTGACGAGCGGCCTCTAGAGTTGGGATAGTACCGTTGCGACGGTACTCCTTAACTAGTGCATTAGAAACCCAGCGTTGAAGACGCTGAGTTAGTGATGTCATCCTCAGAGCGGACGACGTTCCAGCAGGAGTAGCAGCATTGGTTTTCACAGCAGCAGACCTCACAGTAGAGGTGTTCACAGCAGCAGTATTCATAGGGGTGAATTTAAGGAAAGCCATTTTGCAGAAGATCTTGAGAAAAGAGTGCCTATTCCATATAACAGACATAATCAAGATGAATCTGGCCACTGCATCTTTTGGATGAGAACATGTAAATGATTGCTTTGTTGGCCCAAGGGACCTAACAAATAAGAAGAACATCACTTTAACTTGGTTAAGGATTCACGTCGGGTTCACCATTTTTGTTTCGCACGGAATTCGGGGATGACCTCCTGGATGGGAGATTCAAACGTTCCGATCGGTTTCTAGCGGGTTTGTTCGTAGAACCAGAAACATCCAATGATTCCACATCCGTTTGGACCTACTTTCCAAAGGTAGGCGCTCATTAGCTTGTGGACTGATGAGGCTTAGGAATTTGCATTGGTCGAGAGGATGGGAGGTCGGACTCATCACACCTTTTTGAGGGGAATTATTGTCTACTCCGGGACTCTCTTTATAAATTTAAGTTATGTTCGTGAATCCTTATTACATTACCAAGTATAAAATGAGATTTCCTTTAGTTTTAACAGTCAATGATTAAATATGTAAGAAATTTAGAGAATCTTTTATATGTATTCGAGGTTCTTCATAAATAGAGAATCATCTGTATCTATTTAGAGATTCTTGGTCAATGGTATCCTTCGAAACATTTATAAAAGTCTCTTGGTCATTATGATGACCAGGCTGGTTTTAAAGCCACTCAGTGGGGCACTTGAAGTTTATCATCATTCAGAAGGACATGGATTATTTCAATGTTGGGATCGAAACCATAAATGGGCTACCTACGTATCCTTTGTTTTGGAAAAGGAATCAGAACCCACCTAGTTCGAGTAAGGGTATGATGTTTATGATTGATGGCTCAAAGCAGGATGTCATAATTACTTTTACACTCTAAGCTCACGTGAGTCATGCTCGGTGTGAGAAACAAGAGGTATTAGTAAAATTTAGACAATTGTGCCATGAAAAGATGCAATCATAAGAAATGGTTTGGGGCTTATGTATGTATGACTGCCCAGATAGATGAAGTTTTAGGATTCAATTTTAGGGAGAAAATCCATGAACAGGGTCCATAAAGGTATATGTGCTTCATGGAGATTTGAATACTCTAATCTTGGGGCTTACTCCTAAGGAGGATGCCCAAGTTAGGAGGGGACTTATGATTGGGTTTTACTCCTGAAAAGGAAGGCCCATAATTATGACTGGGACTTATTCCTGAAAAGGAGGCCCAGGTTAGGGGACTTGGGGCTTACTCCTGAAAAGGAAGCCCAAGATTATGACTGAGTCTTATTCCTGAAAAATAGACCCAGGTTAGGTATTAAGTTTTGGGGCTTACTCCTAAGAAGGATGCCCAAAATTAGAGGACTTGGGGCTTACTCCTAAGAAGGATGCCCATATTAAAGGATAATGATTGGGGCTTACTCCTGAGGAGGATGCCCAAGTTAAGGAATTAAGGTTTGGGGCTTACTCCTGAAGAGGATGCCCAAGTTTGGGTACTTTAAGAATTTGGGGCTTACTCCTGAGGAAGATGCCCAGATTAAAGGACTTATAACTAGGGATTATTCCTGAAAAGGAGACCCAGGTTAAGGATTCTCTCATCTTAAAGGATGAGGTTGAATGAACGAACTCTCAATCTTTGGTGACATAAAGATGTATAAATCACTAGGTTTTGAGAGATATTCCACCGAATTCCTTTCAGATAAGGATGTCAAATCAAGAAATCATGCCATAAATGGCTTTGAAGAGTATCTTGAAGACTGAATCTTGAATAGGAAAGGTGAAATGGCTTAAGAGGGGTAAAATGAGAAAGATGGGCACCCAAAAAGGTAGGGGCGCGCAAGTCTTGAAAGGCGCGCAAGTCTTGTGTGGGCGCGCAAGTATTGGTCGCGCAGGTATACCTCCGCGGCATGTGGGGGTATTTTCGCGATTTTCAACCAGCATTAAAATACTTGAGTGACTCTTTATTAAACCCTTTAGAATCCTCTTGAGGTTCTTCCAGAAAAGGGACGCGCAAATTCTATTGAAGGAATAAGGCGGTGCGCAAGTGTGACCAGTTCCCTTAAGGGCTGGCCATTCAGGCGCGCAAGTGTTGATGAGTTTCAACACTTAGGCCTTCCTCCCTCTCTTTAGATCTTCCGTTCTAGGTAAGAAATTACCTTAGAAGTGTTCTTGAAGCTTTGAGAAGAGACTTGGGCGTCGGGAGCTTCAATCTGAGTTTCTGGAAAAAAGATCCTCTTGAATGGGGGGCCCACATGGTCTATTTATAGGCAAAAGAAGGCCCTGGGCGGTTACCGAGCGGTTATCACTTAGGTCGCGCAAGTCACTTGCGCAACCAAGGGCGTCGCGCAAGTGGACTTGCGCGATAGTGATATAACTTGTGCGGTGAAGTTGTTTTTGATCCTGTGTTCCTGCCTTTGTCGATTTTTGATGTTTTCTTCAAAGGATGAATCACTTTGAGCTCAGATATTCCCCTTTTCCGATCTTTAGATTCTGTGACGAAAGGAGCGTCAACACATGCTTAACCATATTTGGCATGAGGGAAAAATGGTTTGGAATAATTTGTATTTTGGAAGAATGCAAGGTAACCCTTGTATTATTTATAATCATATCAGATTCTTTTTGTCAGAGTGTGTTAATCTTGTTTAGGAATATTCCCTTAGACTATATTATTTCAAGCCTCCTTGACTTGTTTGGTCTTATTCCACCCCCTATTTTTAATAAATAACATAACGTTGGATGGTAGAAGGGATGGAATAATGATATAGATCAAAGGTGATTAGATCAAAAATTTATAATGAGGGAGAATTAAAATTTGTATATGGTACTTTAATTTTTTTTCTCACAATGTAATATATTTTATATGGGAATTCAAAAAAATGAATGTGAACTATGAAAATATTGAAACGTCACTCCCACATGATGTGAAATTTAACTTTTAACATTTGTTAATGTATAAATGACATTAAAACTTGGGTTTTAATATTTATTATATTAATAAATGATGCTAAAAACATTTTTGTGTTGGGGTTTTAATGCCATATATTTATATAAACGATGTTAAAACATTATTTTTAATGTCCTTTATATATTAACCAATGATAAAACCCTTTCATGATGATTTTTAAGGTCAATTAATATATTAACCTATGTTAAAACCCAATGTGAAAAGGTTTTAACATAATTTATATAAATAACCAACATCAAAACCCTTTTAATTTTGTTATTAAAAAATCAACATTAAAACACCAAAGTGAATACATTTTTTCTACTAGTGTATGATAAAATGAACTTGCTTAATAAATTTTTTTTGGATTAATTTTATGATAAAAATTATTTTTCATTTTATTTAATAGCATTATATAAATATTAATTATAATTATATAACACGTGTGATATATTAAAGTGTCTTAATATATGCTTATTATAAAACATTGAATGATTTGTTGGGAACAACATGTCTATCATGACCCAAATTCCTCAGGCCATAAACCTAGTCATTTAACCCCATTGGTCACCTATAATTCATTGTTTTCCATCGTGACACACCACAACTTATTACCCATAGGTATCACATATCAGACTATTGTATATCCTCACATGATAACATATGTTTTTCAGTGTTCTTTGAACTCTCCCACACATAGCCTGATAAACTTCCCAGAAGGTCACCCATCCTGAAAATACTCCAGGAAAAACATTCTTAACTATAGAGTTTTAATCAGGTAGGCTACCAAAAATAAAGGTTTACTATGTTTAAATTGGTAGTATAATTTAGTATTTTATGTGCACATTTTCCATGGGAATTATAATATACCCCCTTTAAAGAAAAATGCCTATATTTTGGACCCCAGATCTAAAAACCTAGTAGTTTCTCAACACATTTAGTTGGGTATTAGATATAATACCCTTTATTATGTATTAACCTCCTCATGCCATAAAACTATTCATATAACCCCATGGGTCTCTTGTAATTTCTTTTTTACCATCCCAGCACACCATAGGCTATTTCCTGTTGGGTTCAATTATCAGACTATTTATTGGGCTCACAGTTCAACACAAGTTCTTTTTGTGTTATTTTTCCTTACTCACACGCACCCTAAGAAAATTCTTAGGAGGTAACACTTCCTAAAACTAATCATGTTCGTGAATTATTAACAGTGGAGTTATAATTTGGTAGGATCATGAAAATAAAGTTCCACCTTGTTAACATGGGTAGTAACATTTAGTATTTTATGTCTCAATTTTTTAGGGGCATTACAATGTCTAAAGTTTCCAGAATTTATGTAATTATGCTAAGATATATGACATATTTATTATTGTTTAATCTATATTAATATTGATTTTTTCATCTATTATTATATTTGATTATGAAATTTAATAAGCATAAAATGTTTTTTTAAGCATGAAACATTATATTTAAGCATATTGTGGCCCCTTGGTAGTTTAAATAAACATTTTATGATATTATTAAACAAATTCAAGTATTGTAATTATTAAAAGGTAAATGAAAATGAATTTGATTATGTAATGAGTACCCCCAATCAAATTTTGTAGGTAATATTGGATTAGTATCACTTTTTGTGATGATAATCATGGCCTTGATTAGTTATGTGTTGATATTATGTTTTCTTTAAAAGTGAATGTTTGGATAAGCAAGTAATTGATTAATTGTGATTTGGTAATTTTTTATAAAATGAATTATTATGATATTATTGTTAATATCTCTTATATGATTATGGTATGATGATATATTCTGAATGTGGATGATGGGGAGGAATGGATATTATGTGGGAAATAATATGATGAAAGGTGTGGGGATAGGTGATGTGGGAGTGATGATGTGGTGATGATTTGGAAAAAAATTATTGGGATAATGGGTATGCTTGTTTAAATTATGTGTTTTCCTAAATAATATGATTTTACCTATGGTGTTTTTGAAATTAATTTGATATGTCTAACATATTTATTTGATATTTAATTGAATATGTACCATCAAAATGTAATTAACATTTTGGGTGAGCGAAGAATAAATAAGAATATTGGGATAAAACATTATGGATGTTTCAATATCAGGAAGTACTAAAGTTCATCACTGGATAATCTATCCATAATATTGGGGAATAGTTATAAGAGATTGAAGCTTCTGTTGAGTTAATGGATACCATGAATAAATTATGATCCACTTTGTTGATTGGATTATTTTATAATGTGGCTTGAAGATTGCGGTGGATAAATCAAGGCAACCTATATTGTTTTCCTTGAGAAGAGATTCTTGAAATATTGAAGAAGGATTCTATTTCCCAAATGTATATGTATATGTATATATATATATATAAAGTAAATTAAGTAGATATAATAGGGGGATATAATACTCAAAACGTTGGGAATCATTTTATGGGACCGAGTGGTCAGGTACCTCATTTCCAAGTCATCAAAGAAGATCGAGCATATAATTTTGAGTACACCTTGAGGTTAGAAATTCAGTGATCTATTAATTAATTTTAGTTTGAGTCTTAAGAAGAGGTGATATATCAAGTAATGATCATTTAGAGATTTATTTACATAAGAAAAGGTTTTGATAAATATCTTTCATGAGTTTTTAGAGAGGTTGAGATGAACACTCTGAGTTACGGGTATTAATGCTTGAAGAATAGGAAAGTGAGGTGATTCCATTATAATTTTGGGGGTAATTATCATATTATTAACCCAAGGATCATCATGGTTCTAAATATTTGGTGGGTATTTATATGTGTCTTGGGAGGTGAGTCATGTTTTGGATAGTGCTCTTACTCTTTTCACTAAAACCACTATGGTTGATTTTGAACCCATTTAAGGTATGTTTTTATTGAATATTTAAAAATTAAAGTAAATCAGTTTTAATTAAAAACTATTGGGGTTATTTTCCAAAAGGTTTCAATATTTTAAAATTGGGATTTTTTAAAGGGGATTTATTTGGAATCATGGTTGAGGTGAAAGTAATAGTTATTGGGGAGATAGTTGTGAGTCAGTGTGGTTGGTACCTTGATTATTTTTTATCAGTGGTGATATTCCTATTCAATAGGTATCTCCTAATATTTAATAATCTTTGGGCCTTTTTATTTCAGGTTTAGGATAGAATTTTGAGGATGAGAATCATTTGAAAGGTATTTTATTTATGGGTTTAAAATTTCTAGACCCTTTATCATTTTTTGAGTGTTAAGAGAGTATGGGGATTTTTAGTGGTAGCATTAACATTGAGGAATATATGAGATAATAAGAGTTAATATTATTCCTAGAATATATTTATTATAAAATGATAGTATGTATTGTACTGTTAGTGTTCAGTTATGGAGTTATTTCATTTAATGTAATTGTGTTGAAGTTTTGGTAGTAATCCATAAGAGTTGGGTGTCATACTATCTCAGGATGAGGTCCTTATCATAGAATAGTAGTTTCTTATCCAACATGAATGTATATGGGTACCCTTACATAAGGTTTTTGGGTAACCCTTACATATCATGGTACCCTTATGTATGAATTTATTATGGCGTGAGGAGATTCATTCGTGGATTAAACAATCTTGGGCAATTGGTTAAATATTCTATGAGTGAACAGTGTGGCATGTCCATAGCTATAACAGTGTGAATCCCTGACTGGCTAATTTCATGGTTATGAATTTTTGGGATTAGTTGAACCATGGTGCATGAGTTTCACCTTGAGTTTGATCTGGGGTTGATCTAGTTGAAGGAGAAATCCAGGGAATCACACTATGATTTTTAGGTGTTCAAATGATGTGGAATGATACACCTAGTCAAGTTGTGAACCTCCTAATTTTCATTGAATAATAATTCATTGACTAACCATGAGGAAAGTGCGAGTTTCGGTAGTATCACATAATGATCCTCTAAACGACATTGAAACTCAAAAAGTCACATTGTGACCCCATCCATAAAATTTTGATTACATACATCTTAATATTTATTATAAATTTAGGGTGCCCCTCCCTTTGGCTTGATATCCCTTATTTCTCTTGAACCCTAGGTGATATAGGGCCTTACTTTGGTGTTCTTGGATTCTATTTTCATGGTTCTAAAATCCATAGATTGAAAATTTATTTTTCCTTTGATCTGAGGTTGGTGGAAGATTATCATGGAATGATTGGCGATCTAATTAATTTCCCTAAACATTTAATTTTATATCTTTATTAGGGTAACATATTTCTAATATTTTAATTTATCTTCAAAAACAATATATTTCGTTGAGATTTTGTGTAATCTTCTTATATACCCTTATTAATACTTAATTTTTAGGATTGTTATCTCCTTCAAATCTAATATTTAGAGCCCCTATCATTGGTCCCCAAAAACATTTTTTCAATCAATCCATTATATTGTAACCATTAAATTTAATTCTATAAGTTTTTATCCTTTTATGTTACCACTACATACTATGATAACTTATCCCTTTTCTTAACTCCATAGATACCTTCTCATATGGTAAGTTCAAACTCCTCCCTAGAGATTAGTGGATATGGTTTGTTTTGGGAAAGGAGTTTCTATTTAATTTATTTATTTTATTATCTAACTCTTCACTTAGGCTTGGTATTATTGTTTAGATTCACAGGAAGGGATTATTGGGTTAATTATCTTCTCTCCTACTCCCTTATCTTGTGCTTCGTTTTGTGTATTTTGGTTTGAGGGAATGTAATATGGTGTGTTTTTTCTTCGTGTATTATTTAGATTAATTATTCATAAGTGTTATAATTCATCTTCGGCTTACATTATTTTTTGAACTAATTTAAAATTATTTTTTTAGTAATTTTCATTTATATATGTTATTACGTTGATACAAATAATAATATGTTGGAATATGTGTGTAATATGGAAATAAGGATGAACATGTACTTGTGGAATAGGAAATTATGTGATATAAAATACCTTGGGATAACAAATATGAATAGTTAGGTAATATGGAATTAATATTGACTAATATGATTAATGATTAATTTAACTTAATTTGGGAATTTATAGATTTTAGGTGTCTATAACACCCCAAAATTAATGATATATTTCTATTTAAATAAATTTAATTTCTTTTATAGCTTGTGATACACGCCACCCTGAGTCTAAATAAACCGCAATATAGTATATCGTTATAACCCAGCCATTAAATTGTCGGTATGAATAGAAATAACCAAAATTTAAAAATATTTTGAATATTTTTATATTAATAAAATATATTTAAAAAATAAGTAATCAATTTTCAATAAGGTCAGTATATGTTTTAAAAATATATCTTTCCTCAAAAATTATTTTTATTTAATTTTATGAAAAATAATAGTTTTTTTAATTAAAAATTAATTACATTTTGAAATAAAAATGTCAAAATTATATTTGAGTGAATTTTTAAGAATTTTCAGATATGATTAATTTTTTGATGAATTTTGAAAAAAACGATTCTAATTGAAAATTATATTTTCATTTAAATCATTTATGAAGTTCCATTTCCTTAAAATGATTTTTAAAGTAAAATTAGTTCATTTATATTATTAATAATTTAATTATGGTTATTTGAAATTATTTTATGTGGATTTAAATATGACAAATTTTTATGCTAAGGAAAACATATATTTCTTGAAAAATATTTTCCGTCGTTTTTTGTGAGTTTATTTTAAAAGTAATTTCTGCCACTATTAGAGATTGAATTTGATAAAATTTATTCCATATTTTGAAAAATAATTTCAAAACATAGTAATTATTCACATTAATTATTGTTCGCAATGAATAATAAAAAATTGTCATCACAATTAAGGTTAATGCTGGTTTACTAGAGGTTAAACCAAGAGATAAGGGTGAAATTTATAATAAAACTTTTCTAAATCCTATTTTATAGCCATATTTGTGCCTCATCAAATCCCAAATGTGAATATATGCCCATTTATAATCATTTTTCTTGAAAATTACTTTATTATATTTTATTATTTTTTATAAATTTAAAATGTATCCCCTCCCCCACAAATAAATGGACACCTCCAATTTATTTTATTTACACCTATTTGATCCTTATATCTCAAAAAACCCCTACCAAATTCTCTTTCAAAGTTACTTATCCATTAATATAATATATTTTCATCCTAAAATACCATTCCAAGGGTCTTTAATAAATGATCTCAAGGACTCTTACCAAAGAATATGTAATAATCTTACCCAACCTATCTCAATTTATTTCTTCTTTTAACTCTTAAAAATATATGGTATTAATAATAAAATAATAAACGCACGAGCGACATTTTTTAGTAAACGCACTAGCGGCATTTTTTAACTTTTGAATTGGTGCTCGAAATTGAAATCTGAGGACACCATTGAACATGTAGTTCCAATATTCAATTAAGTAGACCTTCACCTCGACCATAGTAGGTCGAGGGTGGAATTTAGTTTTTTAGTTTTTTGTGGGAGAAGAAAAATAAGATAAACAACATTTTATTTTTCTTTTTGAAACCTTATTTTTGAATTGTGAAGGTGGGGACCACATGAGGGTGGTTTGAATTTTAAAGATGGGTATTAAATGACCAGTTACACAAATTATGTAACCAAAACTCTCTTTAATTAATAGGGTTCATTAAAACTAAATTAATGAAAAAAAATATTAATTAAGAGTTATTTTATTTACTATTCTTGAGGGAATTGAGGTCTGTTTTTCCATTGGAGAAAGGGAGAAGGGGACTTTGCTGGAGAATCCTCCAAAGAAGAATGTACTCCAACAATGAAATTTCTCTGGATCATAAACAGGGATGACACCTGAGCTCGGATCGGAAACGTGTTGTGGGAGCGACGGGCACCGGCGTCCCCTTCATCGAATTTATCCTCTTCCTCACTTCACCTCCAACAAGAAATCGAGTTAGGGGGTTTAAATTGAAGTATGATTAAATATATTTTATTGATTCTTCATATACTTGATTCTCAATGATGATGGACAAACAAACACAACCATCAATCCACACATTTACCATAACCTTTCATATTCATTCTTCGCGCGTTCTTCATGCGTTATTCAACGCCAAATAATTTAGAGTGATTAAAACACAAATTTTCATTGAGCGCGACATATGGATGCAGAGTTCTCAACCTGAGGATCATGAATATGCGAGCATCAAATTTTTTTGGATTGGAATGAAGCTGCGATGGCTCACGAAAGAAGGTCGTAGCTGAAACTCGACCAGCCGCATGGAAGGAGGGTGGCGCACATCCGCGCCGTCAGAAGAAGACGCCGCGTCCTGTCGGCCGTGGTGGAGTAGGGTGGTGGCCGACATGCCGGCTGGCCATGTGGCGAAGTGGAGGCACACGTCTACACCGTCGGGGCTGGAGACCGCAGCCACTTGGCAGTGGTAGAGACCAGAGGGCGACCGGCACCCGGCAAGCTGCTGGTGGACAGCGGTGCCATCGCACCGCTAGATGGAGGACCGGCTGGCCATGACACACCAAGAAGGACCCACTCTGGCAGGTTTTGCGTTCCAGTAGGCCGAAGGGTCTGATGGACCGTTTGAGAATCTGGGGGGCGGCTCACCCCGGTGTGGCTAAGGCGGGCCCTGCCACGACGGACCACACCCAACTAGGAGGACCGCACCAGCCGAGCATACCACACCTAGTCAAGACATTCCCTAGTGGGACACACCTAGTGGGCCACACCCCAGTGGGATGGGCCGCCCCTTTGCGGGTCGGGCCAGACCGCGGACCAGTAGGCCGGACCTGCTGCGGCTTAGCAGGTTGGGCCCGCTACGGCCCAGCCCATCCAGTCCAGACCCGGGTCAGGCCGGCTCGACCAAAACCGTGTTGGGTTGGCCCAGGTCGGGTCGGGCTGGGTCAGTACGACCGGGTGGGACCGGACCCGGGCCCATCTGGACCCAAATATGCCTTTTTGGCCATATCTTCAGTACCGGGTTTCTGTTTGATGAACCGTCTACAACACCAGAATCCTTAGATTGAGACGGTCCTTTTGGTATACGCCACTTGAGTTTTGGATAAATTTGGAGTATGGCTGAGTTGGATTGAACCCGAATCAAATAGGTCCCTCGGAATGGAAATGCTAATAACTTATAGACCAGGTGTCCGATTAATGTTCTGTTAGTTTCGTTGGGTCCCTTATGAAATGATGGACCTTTTGGATAATTCTTCATGGGAATTCATGGAAGTTTAAGTATCGACTGATGGTTTGCGGAGTGTAACCTCTCAAAATCAAGCATGCTTAGTGCGGGTACCCTGTGGTTGGCTATACTGGAAGAATCTTCAGATCCGGTGTGGGTCGTCTTCAGATCCTGTGTGGGTCATCTTCAAATCCTGTGTGGGTCATCTTCAGATCTTGTGTGGGTTAGCGCTAAATGATCCTATGTGGGTCAGCACATACAGATCATGTGTGGGTTAGTGCTCAACGATCCTGTGTGGGTTAACACACACCGATCCTGTGTGGGTCTGTGCTCAGCGATCCTGTGTGGGTCAGTGCATACCGATCCTATGTGGGTCAGCCCTCAACCATCCTATTTGGGTAAGTGCATATTGATCCTGTGTGGGTCATCTCTAGATCATATATGGGTCATCTTCAGATCTTGTGTTGGCCATCTTTTATCCTATGTGGGTCAACATCAGAGCTTCTCAACGAAGTAAGATTATCTAGTAATACAGCATATCATCTACACTATCGTACTTAAGTTATACCTGGTGTTAGTTGAGTCTTTACCCTTGTGGTACACTTCTGTGTGGTGATACCCATGTGGTAATCTCTTGTGTGGCCTTACCTTTGTGGTACTTACCTTTGTGGTGTTACCACCATGGTATTCAATCCTTCATGGAACAATTGTGATTTTGGCTAATGAATTGCGCCTTGTTTTCTTCATGAACGTGATGGGTATACTTGAAAAATTAGGTATATGTATGGGAATATACCTAAGTAGAGTTGACTATTGTTTTCATGCTTTGTGGTTTATCCTTTGTAGATTGTGAGAGACCTTAGGGGTCTCAGGGTCCCTACTGAGTATCGTTATACTCACCCCTGCACGGGCTACGCCCGCACCTTGCTGTGTCTTGTGTAGACGATGAAAAATGTTGATTGAGGTAGAGGTTACTAGGACTAGAGGCTACTAGGAGGTGGGAATTATAAGAGACGATCCGCAGAGATGACCATTCAAGAGCTGTATCTACCCTTCAGGTAGGATCCATGGCGAGTGTTCACAAGAGTTGTTTTTAGTTTTACTTGTACTTTCCAGTTGGGATTGTATTCTGTCCCCTTTACTTACTGTACACACTATTTTTACTATACATTTTACTTTGTTCTCATATCTTGCTGTGTTCTTAGTTGTGTGAGTTTACAGGTTATAAAGGCAATGCCTTCTCGGTTTTAGGGATATTCTTTTCTGGTGCTAGTTTCCAACCCCTGGCCTATAAGGCTGGCATGGGGTAGTCATGACACGGGCCCCGGGGGACGAGTCATGGAAAATTAAGTATTCTAAATATAATAAAATGTTATTATGATTATGTAATCACCAATATACACCCTATATTTAATCAAATGGGAAGTGAGAGTATCACTCATGCATACATGTGGACTACCGCATCCATGTAGCAATAAAATTCATATTTCATAACTATAATTTATGGATGGTCATTATAATGGTATTAATTTTTTTATAAGATATTTATAAAATAATTATTCTTCTAGAATTGTAATATCATGTATAACTTCTTATTATCCAATCTATTTGAAAACAATAATATTTCTTGTGCATACGTGTGGACTACCACATCCACAAAGAGATGTGATTCATTTTTCAATTATGATTTACATGGATTATAATGAGGATGGATTTAATTAAAATATATGATATAATTATTATTATTTAAATTTGATTTATTATTTACCTTTATTTCATTCAATTCTTCGAAAATTTAAAATAGCATTCACGTGTATGAGAAACTTATCGTCTCTGTGAATGGTGTAATTCATTTTTCTATCTCTATAATTTATGGATGACTATAAATATATTTATAATAAATATATATGATATTTATATCATTATTAAAAAAATTATATGATGTAACCAAGATCAATTCATAAGTATCAGAACTACAGAACTGAAATTCTCATGAAAAACGAAACAGTTAACACCCTTAAATGATGGTTTTTGTAAGGAATTATTAATAAATTGGTGTTTAAATGTTATAAGTGTATAATATATGATATCATAAGTTTTACATTACTATTATATAGAAATATAATAAATTTAAATTTATTATACATGCTTTTAATGTTCTTTTGAAGTAAATTGTACTCAAGGTATGGGTTTTTTGTAATAATCGTGTTATTTACTGAGACTGTTCATGACTAAGTTTCCAATGATGTAATTTCATGATATACCAATCAAGAATAAAATTAATTTTCTTCTCCTATATTTATTCATATATATTACATATTTTCCTTTCATTTTCCACTCTTTATGCATTCAAGATATTGAAATAATATTTTTAAGGAAAATTAACTTTATTTCTCCCTTTGGTTGAATATCCCTTTTATTTCATGTCCATGTTTTACAAAAATATTTTCAAGAATTTTTTTAAAATTCACCTATGATTATTAAAATTTATTTTCACCCATGATTTAATTTTTAAAAAATATTTTAAAATTAATATTATTTTACTTTTTTGAATGAGTTTTTTTTTTGTTTTTTACTGAAAATGTGAAAGGAATATTTTTTTAACATACATGGGATAAATGGAATTTACCACCACCATGAAAAATAAAAATTTTAAATATTAATTTACATGTTTAAAAGGGTTTTTAAAAAAATGCTTAATATTTTGGCAATTTCTATATTTTAGATAAGTGATTTCAAAATAAAAAAGGTATTTTCTTCAATAAATATTCTAATTGATCTTTTAAAGAAATTTTTATTTATGATAGTATCATTTAATATTACCTATGTTTTACTAGGGATGTGATATAATTAAAACATACTTATTCTTTCTTTAGATAATTTATGATTGTGATTATAGATGTTTATGAAAACAGTTTATTTTTAATGGGTTATGTTATGATGAAATGTTGAAATGTTTATGAAACCCATTTACTTTCTATATGTTATGATATATGATGAATTGTTTATGATATTGAAACACACATATTAATGGATTGTGATTATATGATAGGTGAGATCATAATTATATAGTCCTCCAATGAATTGAGTAAATATGGATATATCATGAGAAAATAAGGACTAGGATGGGTAATGAGACTTGTTAAGTAAGGGAATCGATCACTAAGAGTGTCTTGGGAGTGAACCTTGAATAATGATATGATTGAATGAGGAGTGAAACTAATCCACTATTATAGTACTGGTAGTGAGCCTTAACTAAAGAAATGATTTTTCATGCTTATGTGTATGCCGCAAGCTTATGTCTTATGCCAATGTTATGATCTCACAAATTATGCTCTTTGATTCCTTTATGATTCATGGATCATGAACTACCAATATTTATTCTATGATTCAATATTATAATCTATGATATGATGGGTATGGTTTTAAAATTTCAAGATATTATTATCACACCCTTATGATCATGTTATGTTTAAGTGATCATTGAAATCACCATTATTTACCCTTACTGAGCATATGATCTCACCATTTATTATGTTTTATTTCCCCAGGTTATGAATAATGGTTTTCATTATTATATGTATAATAAGGGTGATAGCTATGAATAACTTAGTGGGAGAATATGTAGATCTATTATGAACAAGTTTTTTATATATCCGAGTTTCCAAAGACACTAAACCTATATTATTCTAGTGTTGATCTTAATGTTATGTATTTAATATTAATAAAATAATATATAATATATTTTTTTGAAAAGTATGGGTTACTATAGTTAGTATTAGAGATATTTTTATTCACCTTTTGAAAATAATATGAGAAAATTTTTGTGATAACCCTTAGGATAATCTTATGAATAGGAGAACATCATATGTTATGGTAAACCAAGGAGTGTGGTTTTCCTTAAAATACATCCCTTTCTAGATACTACAAGAGGAAATGGTTTTATCACATATGAATCTAGGGGTAATAAACCTGAAAAGAGTTGGTTGATTATATCTCGACCATTATTCTGGTGTACAGTGAGTGTCCCCTTACTATTATCTTATTTTGACACTCTTTAGGGCTATTATTGGGTAGATTAAATTTTCTTTATGAACCATTATGAAAGATTTTAATAGATTATGACCATGAATAACTTAGTTTAAACCTATGGTGTCATATATTTAAAAGACGGTGTCATGATTTAGACATCCTAAAAATGTTTTTTCATGATTATGTGGTTTTCTAATAAGATTATTATTGATCAAATTATTCTTTTTAGTTTTATTAAATGGGTTTAACCCAAAGGAACTCTGTTAATACAGAATTTGATGGAAAATGAAATGATTATTCTCCTGAAAAACCAAATGTTATGGGAGTTAGAATGAAAAATAATTTTTTTTTATGATTACACAACTTTCTCAACCTATGAATCATGTTGGGATTCCAAACAAGAAAAGGAGAGAATAACATTACATTGATTACTTCATGAGGAAGAATCCACCTTCTTTTAGTGGTTCCACTGATCCAATAGTTTTAAAGTAATGGATCAGTACCATTCGAAAGATATTTTTCATTTTCTAGTGTTCATAGCATGAAATAGTCATTTTGGTTGTCTATTTTCTTGAAGTTAAACCAGAGAAATAATGAAATATCATCAATAACTTGAGGTAATGGAAATAAATTGAATCCATGGAGTGGGATGAGTTTAATAGAATTTTATTTAATAATTAATTTCCGCATATTTTTTTATATGAAAATGTATAAGGATTTATTTGAGCTAAAATAGAAAAATTGATAAATCTGTTGGTGCCTATGAGGAAAATTGTATAATACTTTCTATGTACACTTCTGGTATTATCATCCAACCTAAAAGTAAGTTTTATCAATCCTTTAGTCTCTTAAAACCAAGTATTTATGGGGAATTATCCATAAGGTACTTTAGTAACTATGAATAAATCATTCAATGTGATATCAATGTGGAAATAAATATTGGTATTACCCATCAATCCCATGGTTTTGATAAGAAAATAAAGATATAATTCAAATGAAATTCTAAAAACCATGTAGAAAATAAGATGATCTTTACTTTATTCTCAAATTGTGGAATCAAACATGAAGGAAATTTTCTTAAGGGAATTGGTAAATGTTTTAGGTGTGGAAAATAAGGTCATTATAAAATTTAATATTAAAGTGAAAGGAAGAAGATAGTTAATAATGAGAATAGAGTGAAGTATCCATAGAATTAACCACCCACACTCTATTGTTTAAAATGAAAGTAGTATGGGCATTTTTCTTATCAATGATAAAATTTGAAGGTTAATGACTATGATCAACATCAGCAACCTCTTAAGACTAGATATAAAGGGAAATATCATGCATTTACTGTTAATGATGTGGAATAAAAGGTGGTCAAACGTACACTTACCATCCACTCTAGAACTACTAATGTCTTATTTGATTTTAGATATAGCCACTCTTTTATATACGAAGAACTTGATAAGGGTATCATAATACTACCTCAACAATTAGATGTCAAATAGTAGTGAAAACTATTAATGGTATGATGATCTCATCTCAAGTCTATGATTATTCTCTAATTAAATTTTGTGAGAATTTTCTTCCTGTAAATCTCTTTATTTTCCCTATGGTCGAATTTTATGTTATCTTAGGCATGGATTTTATTTCTGTAGAAAAATATCATATTAATTACTGAGGAAGGTAATTTTATTTTTATATTCTAAACCAACCAATGGTCATCTATTAGTTTGATGATAAATATGAAATTTCAATGGAAATTAAATTCATTATATGGGTCTTGATTCCTATTTAAAAGGTATGTTTATCTTAGATTGTTCTGGATAAAATCAACATAAAATATATTCTTATTTTATGATAGTTTTTAATGTATTTATATAATAGTTTCTTAGTCTTCCACTGAATCGAGAATTTTAGTTTTCTATAGAACTCATACATGAAGCTACACCTATTTCAAATAATTTATATAGGATGCCCCTATTAAGCTGTAGTATTTGATGAATAAAATCTAGGAGAATATTTCTAAGGGGTTCATTTGTCCAAGTACATCACCATGGGGTTCACCTCACATTTTTTTAATAATAAATATGGATTGATGTGAATATAAACTGATTATTGGGAATGTAACAAGATAACTATCAAGAAAAAGTATCATTTATCACACATTGATGTATTTTTTGATCAAATATTTGGAGATCAATACATTTACAAGATTTACTATCATTATGTATATCATTAATTGTGGGTCAAGAAGGAAGATATTTTCAAGGCATCATTTCATACAAGGTATAGATACTATGAATTTATAGTGATGTCATTTTGTTTTAATAATTCTCTCACTATATTCATGGATTTAATGAATAGAGACTTTATATATTACCTTGATCATTTTTTGTTGGTCTTTATAGATGATATTATTATATATTAAAAGATAAAGGAAGCATATGAAGATCACTTGAGGATTGTACTGAAGACCCTAAGGAAGGAGAAGTTGTATGAAAAATTTATAAAGTTTGAATTTTTTCTATAAAAAATTTTCATTTGTGAGTCATATAATCTCATGTGAGGGCATATCAGTGGATCCATCAAAGATATATGTTATTAAAAATTGTCTCAGGCCAACCTCTATAAATAAGATCTATAGTTTTTTTAGTTTTTTTAGATATTATCGATGTTTTGTAGAGAACTTATCAAGGATATATAATCTACTCACCATGTTAACTTTAAATGGAGCTAAGTTCATTTGGATAGATGAATGTGATGAAAAATTAAAGGAACAAAAGAAAAGGTTAGTCAGTGCACTTGTGCTTACATTAACCTAAAGTGGATGAGGGTTTTTCATCTATAGTGATATATAGAATAAGGTACCAAGATTTATCCTCACGTAGAATTATATGGTGATAGATTATGCCTCACACCAATTTACAGTTCATGAAAAAATTACCCAACTCATGATTTTGAGTTAGATATGGTACTTTTTTCATTGAATATTGATAGGAATTATCTTTATGGATAATGGTGTGAATAATATATTTATTATAAAAGTTTGAAGTATTTATTCACTTAGAAATAGTTGAATATGAGCCAGGGAAGATGGTTGGATATGATTAAAGGCTATAACTTATCAATAAATTACTACCCTAAGAAGGAAAACACGGTGTCAGATGCTATGAGTAAAAAGTTTCATGCTAGATTATCTATGATGAGGATAAAAAATGATCCAATATTTCCATATTTCCAAAGAATGGATTAGGAAATATTTAAGGGAGGGTAGAAATTTTATCTTGATCAAATTATTGTTCAAACATCTATCCAAGTAATGATTAAAGAGGCACATAAGAAAGATATATAGTTATAAAATAAAGAAAAAAATATTCTTGATATCAACTTCAATTGTGATAGAATGATAAGGTTTTGGAACCATGTATTTGTCCTGTATATAAAAAATTGGAATAAGGAGTTATTGGATGAAGCTTATAATTTATAATTATTTTTTCATCCTAGAAGTATTAAGATGTATAGAGATATGAATGAGTATTTATAGTGGGAAAATATGAAGAGAGATATTGCAAAGTATGCATATCAATTCTTGGTATGTTATTCAGTTATGGTTGTGAGATAGAAATATAATGGGATGTTAAAACCATTACCTATACCATAATGGAAATGGGAAAACATCACAATGGATTTTTTTCATTAGTCTGCCTAAAATGTCTAAAGTACATAATGTTATTTGAGTTATAGTTGATCACCTTAAAATTTCAGCACACTTTATTTATATTATAGAATATTTATCTCTTGATTAGCTTGCTAGAATATAAATCAAGGCAGTGGTAAGGTTTCATGGAGTACCACATTATATTGTATCTGATCAAGATCTAAGGCATACCTTAATGTACTGGTGAAATTGTTATCAAGATCTTGATTTAGAGTAGTGTCTCAATAATAATTATCATACTCAAAGTGATGAATAGTCTAATAGAACCATTAAAATCCTATATTATAAACTAATATCTTATTCTATAGATTTTAAAGGTGGTTGGGATCAATACCTTCCTCTAATAGAGTTTTCTTATAATAATAAATTTCACTAAAGTATTTAGATGGCTCCTTATAAAGCCCTATATATAAATAAGCATATGAATCCAACATACTGGGGTGAATTTAGAGAAATAAATTTTCTGAGACCTGATCTAGATTAGAAAATGATATAGAATTTCAAATTAATTTATCAACACATTAAATAACCTCAAAGTCAATATAAAAGTTACGGTGACAATCATCAGTGAAATATGGAATTTGAAGTTGGTGAGAAGGTATTCCTATGAATTTCTCCATAAAATAAGGTTATGAGATTTGAAAATAATGTAAATTTGAGCCTTAGGTATATTTTATACTTTGAGATTCTTTATCAAGTGAGGAAAACAACTTATCGCTTTTCACTTACACCAAACATATCTCAAGTTAATAATGTGTTCCATGTACCTCTATTGAGGAAGTACATACTTAATCCATCACATGTATTGAATTCAAAGTTCACAAAACATTAGAATTTTATTTTCTGTGAAGAAAAATAATTAAAAATCTCGGATTATATAGACAAATTTCTATGGAAGAAGATTACTCTCCTAGTAAAAGTTATCTGGAGAAATCAAAAATTCCAAGAAGCTACATGAGTACCAGAGGATGTGATGAGATAGAGATATCCTAATTTTTTATATCAAAGTGATGGAATTTTATGGGTTAAATTCATTTTAAGGGGGGTATAATGTAATACCCTAGTATTTTATGATATATTTCTCTTTAAATAAATTTAATTCCTCTTATAGCCTATGATACATGAAACCCTAAGTCTAGATGACCAGTAATATAGTATATCGTTTTAACCTAGCCATTAAATTGGAAACATAAATAGGATAAAGACATTTTAAAAATATGTATAAAGGTTTCATGTAAATGAAATATATTTATAAATAATTACCCACATTTTAATAAAGTTATTATATGTTTTAAAAATATATTTTTCCTCAAAAATGGGTTTTATTGCTTTAATGAGAAAAAAAATATTTTTATCAAAATCATTGAATTTTTTTTACAAAATTAAATTAATTTTTGAAATCAACATGTCAAAAATTATCTTATACAAAATTTATGATAATTTTATGAAAATATTAATATTTTTTATGAATAGTGAAAAATATAATTTTTCATGGAAAACTATATTTGTGTTTAAAGAATTTAAAAAGTTATATTTTGTTTTAAAATTGTTTTAAAAGTAACATTAGTTAATTTTTATTATTAATAATATAATTATGATCATTGGAATTAATTTTATATGGATTTTGTTGTGAAAATTTTACACACTTAAGAATTTTTTTTTCATGAAAACCATTATTCATTGTGTTTTTCCACTTTATTTTAAAAGTAAATTTTTCCAATTTTAGAGATTGAATTTGATAAAATAGATTACATATTTAAAATCATCATGTAAATTTTTTTAACGAGCCGAATTTCATTTTTTCTAATAATGAATAGAAAAACTAGAAGAAAAAAATATCACTATGATTGATGTTAAAATAGGTTTACCAAGGGGTTAAAATAAGAGATGAGGGTGAAATTTCCAAATAAACTTGTATAAATACTATTTTATGGAAATATTTCAAACTCATACTATCCTATATTTTAATATCTATCCATTTGGAATCATTTTATCTAATAATGACATTATTATATTTTATTCCTTTAATAAATTATAAGTGTGTCCTCTCCCCCACTTATAAAATGACACTTATCCCTTCTATTTTGTACACCATATTGATCCTTATATATAGATCAAAACTTACCAAATTCTATTATAAACTTCCTTATCCCAAAATTATAGGTATATTATTCCTAAAATACCATTCCAAGGTTCCTTAATAAGGGATCTAAAGGAGGCCTACCAAATAATAGGTAATTGCCTTACCCGACCTCTCTCAATTTATTTCTTATTATACCTCCTCTAAATATATGGTATTAAACATAAAATAAAAACTTCAGTATCCAAAATATAATGAAATGTAATTATGATTATTTATCCACCAATATCCACCATCCATTCCATCAAATGGGAAGTGAAAGTATCACTCATTCGCACGTGTATACTACCGCCTCCACATAGTGATACTAATCTTTTAACATAACCATATTTCATGGATGATTATTACGATGAGTTTAATGTTTATATGTTATATTTATAACATAATTATTATTTTTTAATTATAATATCATATCTACCTTCTTACCTTCAAATCATTTGGAAAATGATAATGTCGCTTATGCATACATGTCGAATACCACCTCCACGAAGCGATGTGATTTTTTTCCAATTATTCTTAACATGGATAGTAATAAGGATATATTTAATGAATATATATGATATATATCATATAATAATTATTATTTAAAGATTAATTTTATTTACCATTCTTTCTTTACATCTTTTGAAAAGTGAAAACAACGTTCATGCGTTTATACAACTTACCATCTCCATGAAAAATGTGATTAATTTTTTTTATCTATATAAATTATGGATGAATACCTATATTTATATATATAATGAATATATATTATATTTATATAAATATTAAAATTCTTGAGATGATGGAACCATGATCAAAGTACAAGGAACAAAACTACTAAATTGAAATTCTCATGATAAATGAAACTGTTAACACCCAGAAACAATTATTTTAGTAAATAATGATTAATAAATGAGTATTAAGATGTTATAAATATATAATATATGATATTATAAGTTTTTAAACAACTTTTTTATATAATTAAAATAAATTTATATTTATTATATTATGAGGTTAATGTGATTTAGAATAAATTCAAACTCAAGGTAAGGGTTTTATGTTACATTATTATTATTTACCAAGATTATTTATGATTAAGTTTATGATGACACAATTTCATAATATAACTATAATGAATATAATTAATATTAATATCCCCTAAATATTTGTAGTAATTACACTATTTCCTTTCATTTTACTATCTTTAATTATTCAAGATACTAAAAGCATATTTTTAAGGAAAACTGACTGAATTTCTCTTTTGAGTCGAAAATACTTTTTATTTCTTGTACATGATTAAAAAAAATTATAAATATTTTTTTTGATATTAATATATTATTTTTAAAATTCATTACACCCATGATTTAATTTTTAAAAATAAAAATAATATTCATCTTCTAATTTTTTTCCAAATGAGGTAAATTTTATTTTTTACTGAAAATGTGAAAGGAATAGTTATTTTAATATACACGACATGAATGTAATTTGACTATATCATGAACTCTCAATAATTTTTATATTAATTAAAAAAATTAAAGTTTTATTTTCAAATAAAAAATTTTCCTTAATATTTGGAAGATTTTTGAATTTTAAATAAGTGATTTCAAAATGAAAATGGTATTTTCGGCAAGAAATATTCCAAGTGATATATTAAAGGAATTTTCATTTATGATGACATCATTTGATGTTATATATGTTTTAATAGTAATATTACAAATTATACCATCCTTATTCTTTCTCTATATGCTTTATGATTATGATAATGATATTTTTATGAAACCTTTTTATTTTCCATGGGTTATGTTATGATGAAATATTAAAAAAATTATGAAATCCATTTCTTTTCCATAGGTTATGCTATATGATAGATGATTTATGATCTTGTAGAACATATATTAATATATTATGATTATTTGATGGGTGGGATTGAAATTATACATCCATTTAATGTATTAGGTAAAGATGGATTTATCATGAGATAATAAAGAATAGAATGGAGAGTTAACCTAGTTCAGTAAGGACTATGTCCACTATGATAGTATTGTGAGTGAACCATGACTAATGATATGATGAAATGAGGAGTTAAACCATTAAACTTTGATAGTATTTAATTAAATCCAAGACTAAGGAAATTATTTTCTATGCTTTTTTCTATGTAATAGACTTATGTATTATTCCAATGTTATGATCTCAAGGATCATGATCTTTGATTCCTTTATGATTAATGTCTTATGAAATGTCTATATTTATACTAGGACTCAAGATTATGATCTATGATATTTTGGGTGTGGTTTTAATAAGTAAATATCATTTTATTATACCCTTAGTCTCATGTTATGTTTATGTAATCATTGATATGTCCCTTTTTTACCCTTTCTAAGCATCTGAGATCACCCTTTCTTAAGTTTATTTTCCCCAGGTTATGAAGAAAGGTTATAATTATGATATGTCTAAGAAGTGTTATAGTTACGATGAATTTAGTGGTAGAAGATATAGATCTCTTATGAACAATTTTTTTATGTTTTTGAGATTCCAAATACACTAAACCTATACAATTATGATGTGGTTAATTTTTTTTGTATTTAATATTGATCAAATAAGATGTAATATCTATGTTTTAAAAGTACGTTAAGATATAGTGTCACTAAAGTTGATTTGAATCATTCCCTATTATAATTTGTTGTCTTATTGTAGATTTTATGTCTAGATTATTATTATAATGATAGTTATTTCCTTCCTATTTTGGTAGTTTTTTAGATCATGTTATAAAATTTATGTAATATATACAGTGTTTTTGTTGGTTTCATTAATGGTGGTTTTTTTTGTGTGGGTATTTTCCATTCTTTAGAATAATGTTTTCAGTTTGAGTTGAATAGTTATAATATAAATTTATTTTAGAGGTGAAGGTATTATGTTTCTTTTTATGGCGATTTCACTAGTTGTGGTTCAATGATAGGTTATGTGATCTTTTAGAATATAAGGGATAAGTATAAGAGTGTTTCTGGGAGAGTTGGGTAAGTTTAGGTGTTTGAATTTAAAGGTATTAGAAGTAAGTTTTGAGTGGGGGTCTCTTTTATGTAATTAATAGGATTTTTAGGATTTGAGAGTTATATAGTTATAAGTATTATTTGAAGTTTTATTTGAATTTGTGTGATAGGGTATGAGGTACATGTTGTAGTTTCCATATATGTTCATCGATGTATAAAATTAACTAAATAAATATAAAATAGTATTATTGAAATAAATTGACTAATTTGCATAATGTTATTCTTAAGAAAATAAATTAATTGGTAATTTTAATGTGGAATGAAATGTTGGAGATGTGATTAAGAATTAAATAATTGAATGGATTGTTAATATTGAGAGATTCTTAATCATATGCATAAATGGTAGCGAGATAAATTATGGTATATGAACAATAATGAATTTAAAAAATGAAGTAATTAATAAGAATATAATTTCTATTATTATAATTAATATTTAATTAATTATGATATCTTGTATAATATAGTGATGATTTCCATGTTTCTTTCACCACCATGTTCTGTATTATTAAATATTGATTATCCATGGATAAAATGGTCTCATATTTTGTGGATGTGAAACTTGATATGATGTATTGTTTGATCATATTATTTTGTGTTATGTGAAAATTTATTGTAATGGATCACAATTTATAACATGTATATACTCAATTTATAAATAATTAAGGTATAGAAATGTATATGTGTGTGTGTGAGAAAGAGAGATATAATGGATCAAGGTTTTGTTTTATGTGGACATAGATGATGTGGTTATGGTGATATGAATATGGATATGGTAATGTGGTTTGGTATTGATAATATGATGGTTAGATAGTGACATGGAATGTTGAGTTGTTATGATTTCTATTTCAATCTCATCTTCCTAGTTAGTTGGTGAGGGGTTATCCTATTGGCTCACTACTGGTTTGAGTTGGAATAACCACTAAAATGATAGGTAAGATAAATGGTATATTTATTGGGCCCCTTTAATTATTATATAATATTGATATTTTCCTCATTTATAGTTGGATATGATTATTTACATAAGAAAATGGTTGATATAAAATAATTTAATAGAAGAGATTTTATTATCCGAACATGTTATTTTATTCCCTTATTTATGTGTGTTTATATGAAACCTATTATTTATTCCATCTTTTATTTAGTTTAGTTGATTCCACACATGAATATCCTAGACCTTTTATTTCACATGGATGTATAATTTTTTAGAAATATAATCCTATCAAGTACTATAAATTTCCCACCCCTCTATATTTTTCTTAAATTAATTTTCAAGACACATTGATAAAGTTATTGAATGATGCTACTCGGATAACTGGAGATTAATTATATGAGTATTTTTATGAATTTTCATTTATTTTTTTACATTGTGTGTGTTGGAATGAAGATATGGTTGGGTATGAGAATTTTTATCTTTCTGCTATGTATATGGAGTTGATTGGTGACTTATTTTTATTTTCTTTGGGATCTTTGAGGGTAATTCCTTTCATACATGTGTCATATACCCTCTATGATATATTAAAACAATGACCTATTGGAATTTAGGGGTTATAATCATCATCATTATCAACTTAATAGTGGTTTCAACAAGGGTGGTGATGCGAGACTATATTTCCAAAACATTTAACTATTTTTCATTAGAAATTAACACCCTAATCTAGATAAAACCTTGGTAACTAATTAATTTTTTCACATAAATGGATTTAAAGATAATTTTTAGTGGCCATATATTTTTTTAATTGGAAATCCATAAATTGATCTTTGATTCTATAATATCACTATTTAAAGAGTTTTAATTCTTTTTTGATTGTTTTTATACATTTTATAATGATTCTTAACAAATTTTGTATTTGAATTTGAATTTTTTGTGTTTTTGAGTTACCCTCACATAAGTAATATAAGATATGTAAGGTTAACCTCTCCATGGTTTTGTAAATGTATAATAACATACCTTTGAGGAACTTCATAAAAGTACTCAAGCATTTTTAAAGGAAATGTAAAGGTAACCTCAGCATGATGAGTGTTGTATAATGGTCCTAAAGTTTTTTAAAGGTTATAGTATACTCATGTCAGGGTAGTATATACACATTACAAGTTACATAAGGTACCACCATCATTCAAGAGGCTACGTCAAGGCAACATGCACTGTGTAAAGGTACTTTATAATCAAAACTATTGCATAAGGTTAAAACCAAACTTCCATAGGATATTTCAGGGTATTTCGGTTTCTGAATCAATTTCATATCCGTGGTGTAAATGTTTATTTGATTCAAATTCAAAATAATACATAATGGTACTCTAAAACCGTGTAAATTTCACCCCATACAAAACTTGTGTAACGGTAATCGATTGAGTAGTGTATGGGTACCTGTGGGGAGATTTAACACTATAAATACCCAAAATGAAAAAATTCAATTCAATAACCCAATTTCACAAGTTTTTAAAAATATAGGAGAGATATTTTAGAACCCCGATATTTAAAAAAATGAATTTATTCTTGATGTAATACAATACATGAAACACTGAGCATAAATGAACCATGAAATAATATTATTTTAAACATGACCATTACAACCTAACCGTTAAATTGGTCTGTATGAATAAGACTAAAAAAATATGAAAATTATTTCGTTTATACATGTATAAAATAAATTGAATGGTTATATATTTATTATAAAATAAAATAATAATCATTTAAAAGAAAAATAAATGTTTTTTAAAAAACCTATATTTTTCTAAAAGGTGGTTTCATCGCGCTCTGCGAACATAAATTAAAATAAATTTTTACAAATTTTAGAAAATTTATTTTAAAAAATATAATTAATTATTTAATTAATAATATAAACAATATTTTAGGGTGATTTTTTGGGACTTTTTAAAAAAAATATATTTTTTATTGAATAGTGAAAAGTATCGATTTTTATAAAAATATCATTTCTTTTCAATAAATAAATAAATTTTAAATCTTAATTATGTTTTAAATATGATTTAAATTAAAATAATTATAATTTATTTATATTTAATCAAATTAATTACTTTTTAATAAAATTTATATTGGATTTTACTATAATTTTATTTTTGGGTTTAAAAACAGAATTTTTTTGAAAACTGTTTTAAAGTGCATAATGTTTCTCCATTTTAATTAATTAAAAAACCTCTAATTATGTTTGATTTAAATTAAATTTATATATTATATGTCAATAAATATTAATTTAAATTAATATAGTTATTATTACTGGTCATAGAGTTAATATAAAAGCATCATTTTCTTGAAAAATACACTTCTTGAAATCCCGTTTTTCATCTTGTATACATGTTTAATTTTAAATTAAATTTTGCAAAATTATATGAATTTAATTTGGTAAAATGGATTAAATATTGAGAACCATTATAATTTATATTTTTTAATATGTTCAACTTATTATTTTACAAAAAATAATTAGTGAAAATAGTAAAAAATAATTATTGTGGTTAAGGTAAAAAATAGATATACTAGGGGCTAAATTAAAATGATAAGGGTAAAAATGGCCTAAAACTTGTCTAAAATATATTTTATATCCATATTTTGACCTTATAATTTTTAAATATTAATAATATTTTATTTTGGATGTAAAGACCCTAAAATTTCAAGGAATTGTTTTTCTTAATTCTTTGGAATTTTATGAGTCTGTAGTTTCTGAAGGCGCCTGATTCTGAGACCCGGTGTGCCAGGAATCAATTTATGAAGTTTTGTTCGGGTACGTTCAGTAAATATACATTTGGGTTTTTCTATATTTTGAACCGGTACTCGGAATTGAAATCCAAGGGCAATGATGAACCCACAACACCAGTATTCGCTTAAAGGGACCTTTACCACAGTTGTGTTTGCTCGGGAGGAGAAGTTAATTTTTGGGGATTTATATTAAATTAAATTAAATTTTTATACATAATTTTATTGTTTAAGAGTTGTTATTTCCTACAATGGGGAGTTGGAGGTGGGGCCCACACCCACATAACCTCCCATGAGAGGATAATGTGTGGTGGGGCCCACACGAGCCCCTAACCCTTAAACTCCCCATTAACACCCCTTCATTTAATTTGACAACTCCGCTGTTTTAATGTGAACTCTACACCTTCTATCTTTTGAATTTTAAACTCTTCACCTCCTCTTAATTAATTCCAACAACTAGGATTAATTAAATTCCACATTTAATTAATCTTTGAATTCATTTGAACCAATTTGAATGGCATGTATACTCTATTAAAATTGGGGTATCTTTTATAATATTTTGGCTTGGAAAATATTTCGGTGGAGAAACCTTTGGAGAATTAGAAGAAGGTCTTCCTCTCTCGACAAAGAACACCGTTCTTCAACGAAGAATATCTCTGACGAAGAACGCGATCTCACCAATGACACTTCTTCTTCGGATGCACCCCGACGTCAACAGAATCGAAATCCTTTTTCCACGATGCCCGACCTCCGCGACGCTTGTCTTCCACGACTCGTTTACGTGATCCGCTATTGAAATTTAGGTAGGGGGTTTGATATAATTTTTAGTGAATGAAATTATATTCTGTCCTTGGTGAATGCTTGTATGTCTTCGTCCAACTGCTACCGGCTTACGCGGAGGGTGCGAGCCGAACGAACACGTCCCGACGACGCTATGATGATGCCTGTTCTTATTAGTGATGGAGGCAGAGATGGAAGAGGCGGCAATGAACAGAGGGAGCGGAGGCTGTGTGCCGGCCGCGTAGAGAAGAACTGCGGCCCGCAACCACGGGCCGCTCGGCCGAAGAAGAACCGGCCGGCTAAAGCCGGCCGGGCCGAAGGAACTGCGACGCCACGAGGGCGTCGCGCTGCGGAAGAACAGCAGCCCGTAATCCACAGGCCGCTCGGCCAAAGAGGAACTGGCCAGCTGTAGCTAGCCGAGCAAGGAGACCATGGCGCCACAAGGGGCGACGCACTGCAGAGGACCGCGGCCCGCGCTCCGCGGGCTGCTTCAGCGGCGAACCGGCTGGCCGCCTGCCGGTCGGGTTGAAGGTTGCGACACCGCGTGCGGAAGACAGCGGCCCGCAACTGCGGGGCCCTCAGCTGGGAAGACCGGCCGACTTCTGCCATCCAGACAGGAGGGAGGACCCGCCGACCCAGGTCAGGCTGACCCGCCAGCCCACTGGGCTTGATGGGCCGGGCCCGTTTCACTTAAACGTGAATAACTTTAAGACCGCGCGTCCGATCGACGCGCCGTCTGCGACACTGGGATCCTCGTGATGAGAAGGTCCTTTTGCAATACTCTAAGTGAGTTTTTTACAACTTTGGAAAATGGAGGGGTTTGGAATGAGCGCATTTCCAACCGGGCCCCTGGAACAGAAAAGTCAATATCTCTCAGACCGGGCTTCCGATTGACTCGTCGTCTTTCGCGTTGGTTTCCTTTTGACGAGATGGAACTTCGAGATACATCAAATCCATAATTCATGGTAGTTGATGTATTGACCCCTTGGCTCGAGGAGCGGACCCTCTCGGAATCAAGGGTGCTGTGTGAGGGAACCCTAGAGCTGGCTTCGATGACTACCGTACTAGAATCCTCCGGGGGTTCGACGACAATGGCTACTGTACTGGAATCCTCTGTGGGTTCAACATCAATGAGACTGGACTGAATCCTCCGTGTGTTTGACATCAACGAGACTAGATTGAATCCTTCGTGGGTTCGACAACAATGAGAATGGACTGAATCCTCCGTGGGTTCGACCGCAACGAGACTGGACTGAATCCTCCGTGGGTTCAACAGCAATGACATACTTCTATTTTAGGTTTCTGTGGGTATCTGTCGTTCGACAGTGAAATATGATTCAGTGGCTACAAATCATCTCTTACTCTCTTTAAGTTGTGTATACCTAGTGTGAGTAGAGTCTTGACTTTCAATCATTATCATCGATGTGTTTGACTTACTTTCCTGTGTGGACTGAGTTGTGCTTGTGATCGAGAGTTAGAGCCGAACTGTGATTGATAACTTAGTTATATGTATGGTCATATACCTAAGTAAATTTGGTTGATACTTCGTGATTGTATATTTATTATATGGTTTATCTTTCGTGGATTCTGGGAGACTTTCGGGGGTCTCAAGGTCCCTACTGAGTATCGTATACTCACCCTTTCACAGGCTATGCCCGCACTACGTTGTGTTTGATGCAGACGACGGAAACCACTGATCGAGGTGGAGACTTGTAGAGATGGACGATACCCGGAGGTGGACCACTTGGAAAGATGTACACGGAGCGGATGACCAGACCCGAGGTGCTGAGGAGGCCATCTTTACCCACCCTTCAGGTGGGATTACTGGAGGATGACTCAGTGGTTTCTGTTTTACTTTACTATAATTGTACTATATTTTCAGTTATACCATACATTACAGTTGGGTTTTTATAATGGCTCATTCACTTTTCAGCACTTACTTTTGTTTTTATTTTTACTTATTGTTTACTTCCAGTTGCGTACTCTATTTTGTTTGTTTACTTTTATAAAGAAAATGCCTTCCCATTTTAGGGATTTATGCCTTTGGTGCTAGTCGCCGACCCCTGACCTATGGAAGGTGTGCTTGGGGTAGTCATGACACGGGCCCCGAGGATGGGTCGTGAAAAATTGGTATCAGAGGAGTCGGTTCTACCACAGAACTTAGGACTCTGATCTTTCTTTTTTGTGAAGAAATAGTGTTAAGTCTATTGAGTGTGGTTTTCAGTTCAGGGAGTCCAGTGTTGGTGCGGCGGCTGACGTATCCATACACCAGGACCCTAACCTCTGATTTCCGACTCAGATCATGCAAACACTGATTGCGCGTGTATTTCCTTTGAAAATTTTTCTTCGTGATTACTTTGTATCAGCTCACCAGGTATACTGTTTTACCGTGACACACCTGTTTCTTTTCAGGATGGCCCCATGAAGGCAGCCAGCTAGGGTTCCGAGTTACGTACGAGATGGTATCTTACCGAGCGATGAGGCCTCGGTGTAGGGCCCCATCACAGTGGAGGCACCAGCGGTACCACTACCCGCAGGGCCACCGATACCACCAGCCCCGGCAGTAGAGAATGCACGCCACCTGAGTGTGTTGCATGAGTTCCAGTGACAGAGGCCACCCAGGTTCTGTGGAGAGACGGACCCACAGGAAGCTGAGGACTGGGTGGAAGCTGTCGTCAGAGTTTTCAGATTGGTAGGGACACCAGCCGACCTTATGGTGATCCTTGCTACGAGTCTCCTGCATGCAACAACATGTAGATGGTGGATCCTGATGCTCTAGGTGTATGACGAGGAATATTTACTATGGAAAGAATTCGAGAGTCTCTTTCTCTTAGAGTTAGTTCCAGCCACCCTTCGTGTGGTGTGGATTCAGGAGTTACTTCATCTGCAGTAGGGTAGCATGACTGTAGCACAGTACTCAGCGAGGTTTACTGACCTCTCATGCTACTCCACGGACATGGTACGAGACCCATTCTTCAGGGCCCAGACCTTTGAGCAGGGACTCAGACATGAGATCAGAGCTTTGATGACCACCCTCAGTATTCCGACACAGGCGGGAGTACTGGAGAGAGCCATTCTGGTGGAGAGTTTTCTTGCTGAGCCGACACGAGCTGCAAGACCCACCGCAGGATGACACATAGAGAAGTCTTCTGCAGCCGACAGTAGATAGTTGACACAGAGGTCCATGCGGACCAGGCCATCAGGTGGGAGACCTCAGGATATAGGTTTGGTTGTGCGGGGTACCTGAAACAGAGCTAGCTATATGAGGAGCAGGCAATGCTATGCATGCGGTGGGCAGGGTCACATGGCTCGAGACTGTCCGACTCTCCATGCGGACGAGCAACATACAATAGAAGGACCTCCCAGGCAGAGGCAGAGGTTTGACCATGGTGGTCCACCAGGAGAGGGTGGACGAGGCAGAGGAGTTGGCCGAGCAACGGGTGGTGGACGATGTTTTGAGGCTCTACCACCACCACCACCACCACCATGAGGTCCACCCCGACCATAGGGAGCTGGCGTACATAGGCGGGCTCAGCTCCAGGTAGTCGAGGCCTATGACCACGGTGCACCTGAGATGATTCGAGGTACTATCTGTCTCTACTCCACCCTTGCTGTAGCAATTATAGACACAAGAGCGAGTCATTCTTTTATTGTCGCTGCCCTTGTTTGGAGCTCGGAGATTCCGACAGAGCCATTGGCTCGATCCTTATGGCTAGAGACTCCTACGAGAGCAGACTCGACGATTACGCACTGGTAACGGCAGTGTGAGCTTACTCTAGGAGGCAAGAGATTAGGCTGGGATCTTCTTGTAGTGGAGTCGAGGCCTTACGACATCATCTTGGGTATGGACTGGTTATCTACATTTCATTCTCATATCGACTTTATTAGGCGTAAAGTGCGGTGTGTCCGCACGGATGGGACCAGGTTCAACTTAACCGGTGAGAAGGGAGCCTTTACAGCACATGATGGACTTTTTTAGAGGAAATCTCAGTCAATCACACATCAGTTGGCTAGTCTCATCCTCAAAGCGGTTGATGTGTGGAGTCCGAGTTTTCCTGTTGTGGTGGATCAGTATGCAGATGTTTTTTCTGACCACATTCTAGGACTACCTCCTCGCAGAGAGGTAGACTTTTACATAGACTTGTACCCTAGGACAACACCGATATCTACACCAACATATCGGATGGCCCCCACCGAGCTTCGTGAGCTGCGAGTACAGCTGAAGGACTTGCAAGTGAAGGGATTTATCTGACCCAGTGTTTCACCATGGGTATCTGTGATTTTGTTCGCCCAGAAGGCGGATGGGATCTTGCGACTGTGTATTGACGACCGTCTCTTGAATCAGGTGATCATGAAGAACAAGTACCCACTCCTGAGGATTGACGGCCTCTTTGATCAGCTCAAGGAAGCACGATAGTTCTCAAAGATAGACCTCAGGTCAGGTTATCACCAGCTCAGAGTTTGAGATGAGGTTGTGCAGAAGATGACCTTCAGGTGTCGGTATGGCCACTATGAGTTCTTGGTTATGCCTTTCAGCGTAACCAACACTCCAGCAGTGTTCATGAGTCTCATAAACATGATCTTCCAGCCTTACCTTGATTGATTTGTCTTAGTCTTCATCGACGATATACTGATTTACTCGACTACTGAGGAGGAGTACGCCTACCACTTGTGGGTTGTACTGGATACACTCCGAGAGAACCAGCTTTATGGTAATCTCTCGAAGTGCCAGTTTTGGATTAGACAGGTTCACTTCTAAGGACACGTTATCTCGGAGGCTGGGGTAGCAGTGGATCCAGCGAAGATCGAGACAGTTATTGCTTGGGAGCCACCCTAGAGTGTGACAAAGGTGCGGAGTTTCCTAGGTCTGGATGGTTACTATCAGAGATTTTTACCTGACTTCTCTAGAGTGGTAGCACCTATTTCAGCATTAAAGAAGAAGGGGAAACCCATCGTGTGGTCAGAGAGATGCCAACAGAGCTTTCAGGAGCTGAGGAAGAGGTTGACCAGTGCGCCCATATTGAGGCTACTGGAGGAGGTTGTTGGGTACATAGTTTACTGTGACACATTATGGATCGGACTAGGGCGTGTTCTGATGCAGGAGAGAGCGGTGATCACGTATAGTTCATGGCAGTTGAGGCAGTATGAGCATAACTACGCTACCCATGACCTGGAGTTAGCAGCAGTGGTCTTCACCTTGAAGATGTGGTAGCACTATCTGATGGGAGAGTGCTTTACAGTCTACTCTGACCACTATAGTCTCAGGTACATATTCTCGCCGAAGGACCTGAACCTGAGACAACAACATTGGCTCGAGTTCCTCCATGACTATGACTTTGAAGATAGTCTATACTCCTGGGAAGGGGAACGTTATTGTAGATTCTCTTAGCAAGAGATCGGTCATTCGCCAGTTGGGAGAGGCAACAGAGTAGCTAGCTGCGTTACAGATATCCTTTGTAGATAGAGATGGAGTATCATTTTTTCAATATCTCATAGTCACTCTTCCACTTCATCAGTGAGCCAGAGAGGCACAACATAGTGACGTTGACTGTGAGACGCGACGTGCTCAGATATCCACAGGGCAGACACCTGATGGATTTTATGAAAGAGGAGAACACACCATTTTCTTCAGGGGACGTACCATGGTACCAGTTGTATTACAGGAGGAGGTTCTGAGGTAGTTCCACACTTCCCATCTAGTAGTACATCCAGGAGTGGAGAAGATTTATCAGGACCTCAGATGACAACACTGGTGGTTGGGTATGAAGAAGGCAGTAGTAGAGTTTGTTTCACAATACCTCACTTGTCAGCAAGTGAAGGAAGATCACCCGGTACCACTAGTATTGTTACATCCCTTAGAGGTTACAGAGTGGAAATGGGATGGAATATCCATGGATTTCGTGATGGGGCTTCCACGTAAATCCAGAGGACACGACTCTATCTAGGTGATTGTCGACCGACTCACCCAGTCGTCCCACTTCCTACCGATTAGAGAGCAGGGATCAGTAGAGTGCTTGGGAAGCCTCTACGTATAGGAGATATTAAGACTTCATGGTGTGACATCAACTATCATCTCCAATCGAGATGCTCATTTCACTTTCCGGCTATGGAAGGGATTGCAGGAGGCTTTCGGGATGCAGCTCCTCTTGAGCACCATCTTCCATCCTCAGACGGATGGTCAGACTGAGAGGACCATTCTGACTCTCGAGGACATGCTCTGTGCATGTGTCTTGACTTTGGTCGTAGTTGGGAGGATCACCTACCCTTGGTGGAGTTTGCGTACAACAACAACTATCACTCCACCGTCGGGATGACCCCTTACGAGGCATTGTACAACAGACCTTACAGATCACCTCTGTGCTGGACTAACCCAGGAGAGTCAGCACTTGTAGGACCATAAATGATTCAGACTATGATGGAGAAGGTGTAGATAATTCAGGAGTGGATGAAAACTGCACAGAGTAGACAGAAGTCCTATGCTGATAGGAGATGGAGACCACTAGAGTTCGACGATGGCGACCACGTCTTCCTACGGGTCTCACCTCGATGAGGTCTACGGAGATTTGGCCGGGGCGGTAAGTTATCTCCTCATTTCATCAGACCTTTCCAAGTCCTCAACAGAGCAGGCAAGGTGGCTTACCATCTAGCCCTTCCACCTCAGTTGCACCAGGTTCATGACATCTTCCACATTTCTCAGCCGAGGAGATATGTGCACGGCCCGTCCCACATCATCGACCACGGGGAGCTGGACATCGATGAAGGGGAGACATTCACAGAGGTTCCAGTGGAGATCGAGGATCGACAGGAGCGGGTCCTACTTGGATGGTCGATTCCTCTGGTGTGCATTCACTGGCAGCACATGAACCTCCAAGAGAGCACATGAGAGCGGGAGGCTCAGATGCATGCTCAGTACCCACTTTTGTTTCCCTAGTGTATGTTGTAGCTTTACAGGGACGTAAATCCCTAAGGTGGGGGTAAAGTAAAGACCTATAAATTTCAATTAATTTTTTTTCTTAATTCTTTGGAATTTTACGAGTCTGCAGTTTCTGACGGTGCCTGATTCCGAGGCCCGGTGTGCCCAAAATCAATTTCTGATGTTTTTTTGGGTACGTTCAGTAAACGTACATGCGTGTTTTCTATCTTTTTAACCAGTACTTGGAATTAAAATCCGAAGGCACTGATGAACTTGAACCCCCGATATTCACTTAAGGGGACCTTTACCGCAGTTGCGTTTTCTCGGGAGGAGAAATTAATTTTTAGGGATTTATATTAAATTAAATAAAATTGTTGTACACAATTATATTGTTTAAGAGTTGTTTATTTCCTAAAAGGGGGATTTGGAGGTGGGTCCCACACCCACATAACCTCCCATGAGAAGATAACATGTGGTGGGGCCCACACGAGCCCCTAACCCTTAAACTCCCCATTAACTCCCCTTAATTTAATTTGACAACTCCCCTCTTTTAATGTGAACTCTCCACCTTCTCTATTTTGAATTGTAAACTCTTCACCTCCTCTTAATTAATGCCAACAACTATGATTAATTAAATACCACATTTAATTAATCTTTGAATTCATTTGAACCAATTTGAATGGCATGGATACTCTATTAAAATTAGGCTAGATTTTATAATATTTTGGCTTGGAAAATATTTCAGTGGAGAACCCTCTGTAGAATTCAAAGAAGGTGTTCCTCTCTCGACGAAGAACACTGTTCTTCAACGAATAATATCTCTGACGAAGAATACGAATTCACCAAAGACGCTTCTTCTTTAGACGTACCCTGACGTCAACGAAATCGATGTCCTTTTTCCGAAATGCCTGACCTTCGTGACGCTTGTCTTCCATGACTCGTTGAAATGCTACGCTCTTGAAATAGAGGTAGGGGGTTTGATATAATTTTATGTGAATGAGATTATATTATGTCCTGGGTGAATGGTTGTATGTCTTCGGCCAACTGCTACCACCTTACGCAGAGGGTGCGAGCTGAATGATCACAGCTCGATGACCCTCCATTGATCCTTGTTCTTATTCACGATGGAGGCAGAGATGGAAGAGGTGGTGAAGACCGGAGGGAGCGGAAGCCGTGTGTCGGCCGCGTAGAGAATAATCGCGGCCCACATCCGCGGGTCGCTCGGCCAAAGAAGTACTGGCCGGCTAAAGTTGGCCGGGCTGAAGGAACCGCGGCGCCATGAGGGCGCCGCGCTGCGGACGAACCGTGGCCTACAATCTACGAGCCAGTTGTCCAAAGAGGAACTGGATGGCCATAGCCGGTAGGTAAAGGAGACCGCGACGCCATAAGTGGCGCCGCGCTGCGGAGGACCGCGGCCCGCGGTCCGGGGGCTGCTTCGGCAGCGAACTGGTCGGCCGCCTGCCGGCTAAGATGAAGTCCGAGGCACCGCCTGGCGCCACTTGTGGAGGACAGTGGCCCGCAACCATGGTCCACTCACGCTGGGAAGACTGTCTGGCTTCAGTTGGCTGGACAGGAGGGCGGCGCCGCTTGATGCTTCTGTTTCGGAAAACCGGGGGCTGCGCCCCCAATCTGCTCGACCCGCCGCATGCCGTGCCGGGCCGCTCCCCACCGGGTCGGGTCGCGCTCCACTGGGCCAAGACATGCCCCATATGTCCGGGCTGACCCCCCTACCGGGTTAGACTCGCCGAACCAGGTCGGGCCGACCCGCCAACTCACTGGGCTTGACGGGCCGGGCCCGTTTCATTTAAACGTGAATAACTTTAAGACCATGCGTCCGATCGATGCGCCGTTTGTGGCACTGAGATCCTCTTGACGAGATGGTCCTTTTGAGATAATCTAAGTGAGTTTTGGATGACTTTGGAAAAGGACAGTTTTGGAACGAGCGTAATTCCAACTGGGCCCCTGGAACGGAAAAGCCAATATCCCTCATACCAGGCGTCTGATTGACGCGTCGTCTGTCACGTTGGGTTCCTTTTGGTGAGATAGAACTTCAGGGTATATAAAATCCATACTTCATGATAGTTGATGTATCAACCCCTTGGCTCGAGGATCAGACCCTCCCGGAATCGAGCGTGTTGTGTGTGGGAACCCTAGAGATGGCCGCAATGACTACCGTACTGGAATCCTCTGTGGCTTCGATGACGATGGCTACTGTACTGGAATCCTCTGTGGGTTCGACAGCAACAAGACTGGACTGAATACTCTGTGGTTTTGAAAACAACGAGACTGGAATGAATCCTCCCTGGGTTTGATAACAACGAGACTGGACTGAATCCTCCGTGGGTTCGACAACAACGACATACTGTTATTTTTGGTTTTTGTGGATATCTGCTGTTCAAAAGTGAAAGATGATTCAGTGGATACAAATCATCTCGTACTCTCTTTAAGTTGTGTATACCTGGTGTGAGCTGAGTCTTGACTTTCAATCATTATCATATATGTGGTTGACTTACTTTCCTGTGTGGGCTAGGTTGTGCTTGGGCTCGAGAGTTGGAGACGAACTGTGATTGATATGTTAGGTATATGCATGGGAATATACCTAAGTAGAGTTGGTTGATACTTCATGATTTTATCTTTCTTCTTTGTTTTATCCTTCGTGGATTCTGGGAGATCTTCGGGGGTCTCGGGGTCCCTACTAACTATCGTATACTCACCCCTTCACGGGCTATGCCCATACTACACTGTGTTAGATGTAGAGGACAGACCACACTGATCGAGGTGGAGACCTGTGGAGCTGGACGGTACCCGGAGGATGACCACTTGGCAGGACGTACACGGAGCAGACGGCCGGATCCGAGGTGCTGAGGAGGCCATCTGTACCCACCCTTCAGGTGGGATTTCTGGAGGACGGCTCAGTGGTTTCTGTTTTACTTTACTGCAGTTGTACTAGATTTTCAGTTGTATAGTACTTTATAGTTGAGTTTGTATACTGGCCCATTCACTTTTCAAAACTTACTTTTGTTTTCAGTTTTAGTTAGTGTTTACTTCCTATTGCGTACTCTGTTGTGTTTGTTTACTTTTTTAAAGGCAATGCCTTCCCAGCTTAGAGATTTATGCCTTTGGTGCTAGTCGCAAGCCCCTGGCCTATGGAAGATGGGCTTGGGGTAGTCACAACACGGGCCTAGAGGACGGTTCGTGACATTGGATCTTTTTTTTCATATGAAAAATGCGGGTACACCTTTTTCATTTAAACAATTACAAGTGTGCCACTCACATCACTTGGAAAAGGCCACCACTCTCCTCTTCTATTCACACCTTCAAATATTTATTTATTAGAAAATACCTCCCCAAATATATTATTTAATTCCATTCCCATGACCTAGATCCATTATTTTTATCATAAATTTATCTTATGAATTATTTTGATGTTTACCTAAGGAGTTTGTCTGAAGAAGAGGTATCGTGCTTAACCGAGCAGTTATATTTTATTTGTTCATACACCTAATTCAAATATTAATAAATTATGATTATATAATAAAAAATTATCTACCATATAACGATATATTATTATGTTAAATTCTTAACCTAAATGCATCTCCTCTTCCATTAAATGGGATACAAAATCATCATTCGTGTGTATGATGGACTACTGCCTCGCAAACCAATGTCCTTTGTTTTCCATCATCTCCCATAAAATATTTTTATAATTGAGTATTTAAAGTATATATATATATTATATTTTTAACATATTTATACTTTTCTATTTATGATATCACATATATATTCTTGATTTCCATTCTGTGGGGGATACAATAGCGTTTCTCATGTGTACGGCGAACTATCACCTCGCGAAGCGATGCGATTCATTTTTCACTAATGATTTACATGGAAGGAAATAAGGAAAAAGCTACTGAATTTATGTGAAATAAATGAAATCATTATTATATTCACTACATTTTTATCTTTCTTAAAATATAATATATCATTTTCTTTCTTACACTAAAAAATGATAACATTATTCATGTGTACGTGTGGACTACCACCTCCACAAAATGATGTGAGTCTTTCTTCATCACTAAATAACATGGATTATATATATAAGTATATTTAAAAAATATTTTATTTTTATATGATTATAATTTATTACAGATAAAATATTACTTACATTATTTCTATAATGATTGTTGAAAAGTGGAAACGTTACTCATGAGTATGTATGACATATCATCTCCATGACTGTAATGTAGTTCTTTTTTCACAAACAACATTGATGATTGGTTTTAAAAGTATAATTTACATATGAAAATTATAATTATTTCATTATTATTATTATTTATATGTTTAAATAATGACCTCTTTTACCACAACCAACACACTAAATCTGTTTTGAAATAATGAAATGAATGTCCTCAAAACACCTAACATTAAGTGAAATAATTAAGTATTTAAATATGTCATTAAAAATAAATAAAATATATTAGTTAAGTATAAGTTATTAAACCTATAAAAGGTTCTTAAGGAATAAAATAATTAAAATAATTTTATTATATAGGATGTTCAAGCACATACGAAGGATTTCAGACTTGAGGTAAGGTTTTCTCCTCTTTCTTTTACTTCTGTGAAACATATTTCGTTTTCAACAATAATTTTTATTGTGTAGTGTATATAATAAGAATGAATTAATTTTATTATTATTTTCATGAAAATTAGTTGAATTTTATAAATACATATGAGTTTCCCTCTCTCATGAGGTTTTTGATCCAGATATTACTAAAGTAGTAAGGGGATTAGTCTCAATTTTCCTTCATTGAGGCATATTTTAATGTTATGCACCTAATTTATTTTATATAGTGAATATAATAGCCCTTTAACATGTAATATAATTAATAATTCATAAATCATGCTATTGTATGTTTCAATTTGAATTATTTCATCCAAGTTTATTTGACTTGAAAGTTACCAAGTGGTAAGTAATTTCATAACTCAATTTCTTTTCTTTAGGTTATATTACTTCTTTATTATATTTGATATCATAAGATTGTGTGTGTAATTAATTTTTACTATTTAATGATTTATTTCCACTTTTTTTATTTTTATTTACATTTAATACACATAATTTATTCATTCATTAATTCTTACTTCAATTTTATAATCATTTTAAGGGTTGCTCGTCTCAAATTGTCTTCTTTGGGACATATGTTATGTTATACACATAATGGATTTTATGAGGTGTATATAATATCTCTTTAAATGTTATATCATTAAAATAATTATTTAAATTATATTTAAAGTATCATTTAAATTTATTCCTTCATGTGGATTACGATTAAAGAGTTACAAAGTGGAAAAGGCTTTATGCTACAATCTTATTTCTTTTGGGATTATTTATGTTCAAAATTCATTTGGAGGAAATCATATGATATTATTTTATTGAACAAAATAAATTTATTATAGTAGGGTTTTTAATGTGTTTCACATGTTTAATTTCTATTTCCATCCTTATTTTTTTAAGAAATATCAATAAATTCATTGGAAAGAGATACTGATCGTGTATCTTCTTCTAGACCAAGAATCTTTCTCTTCCATATCCATGTTTTCTAAAAAAATTAAAAAATGTTATTTTTTAAAAATAAATGATTTTATAAATCTATTTTACATGATCTTCGACCTTATTTTGGAAGGTTTTAAAAGGAAATTTCTTAAAGTTTTACAAATGGGTCACTTTTGACTCCCTTTAACAAAATGTTTTGAAAAGAATGCTTATTTTTAAAATTTAAAATATGAACTAATTTTTCCACTATCATGACCATTATTATTTTTGAAACTTCTTTTATAAGTTTCCAAGGTTATTCTCAATGAAAATTATTTTTGTAATTTTTTTTATAAAGTGATTTTTAAAGTAAAAAAGTTATTTTCTTCAAGTATTTTTCAATGATCTTTTAATGAAATTTCTATTCATCAACACCGACAACCATTTATGTAACTTATCTTAAATTAGGGTTATGTTTTAATGATACTATCCTCATTAATTATCTTTATGGATTATGATTATTGCAAATATGTTGTTATGGAGCCCATTTCGTTTTCACAGGTTAATCATGTTTCAAAGAGATTGTTATGGAACACATTTTTTTCCAAGTTTTAATCATGTTTCAAATAGATTTCAAAGAGATTATTATGGATCCCGTTTCTTTTATATAGGTTAATTTTTTTTCAAAGATATTTTCATGGAACTTTTTTCTTTTCCATGGGTTAATAAATTTGTTAAAGGAATAATGATTGTTTTTGTGAGTTTTACAATGAAATAAAAGATCTATGTACTTTATTTATGGTTCTTGAATATTATTATATGATGAGTGTTCCCAGATAGTGTTGATTGAGCTTGATACAACTTATACAATGGGTGAATTTAGATAGCTCTAGGTGATCCCAACATAACTTATACAACGAGTGCTCCCAAATAGCACTCCAATGCATTTGGTATGGAAGTCGACCGTATGGTTATTATATTTGTAAGGGTTATATAAAGATAATGTTCCAAGATATAAACATGATTTCTTTATTCTTTATATGGTTTTAATGATTCATTTTATCAATATTTATATCATATGGCTCATGATTGTTTATTTTTATGACTATTTCAATTTTTAATGATTTATTCCATGTTTCATGATTGATGGTCTAGGTATTGATGGGTATGATTTATATTATGTTATGATCATGCACTTTGATTATGTCATCATACCCTTATGATCATATTTTTGTCCCTGAAAACATTCAATTGTAAATGTTTATTTTTCCCTTAATGAATATTTGAGATCACCCTTCTTTTGTTTCTTTTTCCCCAGGTTATCAGGAATGATTTTAAATGAATTATATATAAAATGTTTTCATATAGATGATTATGATGACCTGATATGGAATATAAAAAGATGGTTATAGTGGAAAAAATACTCTCTTGAAGTCATGAGTTCTGTTTATGTAAGATTTTTTCATAATTCTCCAAAATTATATACCTAAAATTTACTTGGGTATGTAATGATAAAATATTTGATTTTTATGTTATAATTTTTGGATGATGAAAATTGTGTCACCTTAATTGGTATAAAATCTAGAAATTTAATGATAATGTTTTTAGAACTAGATTTGAGAGTGTGGGTTTAGGGCTATTTTATTTGGTATCATTAGAAAGGTTTAGATATATTTTGAGATTAAGATGTTTTCATGTGATTTTATCTTAAGGTTTATGGATACCATCACAGGTTTACGAGTTTAAGGTTGATCATAAGTTTAGACGTATTGAGAACCTTTAGTGTTTATATGAATGAAAGTTCACATTTTTATTGATTTTGAAAAAGGTATAGTATAAGGGATACCAAAAAACACATCACAGAGGTCTAATTTAGTGCATGCCCATCACATCATTAACAACAAACTTCATCCCCTCACTAGTAAAAGGACCCAAGTTAAATAATGAGTACTTACTTCGATTTGAGGTTTCGATAGACACAAAAAAATATTCCACCATGTTACCCTCCCGCCATGTGTGAGAGTCCACAATATGATTTCCCATGAGGATTTTACATTTCTAAACGATGTATTCAATATTCTAGGGAAAGTTGCCTTTTCCTTGTAGTGCCTTATAAATAATCATGGATTCCATCTCCACCATCTTCAAAACTATTTTCCTTTTATTGCATATCTCCAAACACTCAACCATAGATAGAGCCTTTGCTTGTAGTACATCGCATCATCTGTATGTGGCCGTGAACGCTACAATTACTGACCCCTCCTGGTTTCTAACAACACCACCCCCACACATATCCCCCCTTATAAGAGACCCATACATATTCAGTTTGAGCCCCTGTCTAGGAGGCCTCCATTGTACCCAGTGTCTCTACTCTGTAATGACTACCTGGTTGTCAACTGAGAAGCTCAGAATTATAGAATTCACATATGGCGTAAAATGACAGTCGGGACTCAATCTGACAAGATCTAGAATTTTTTTTTCATTTTAAAGAGTATAATGACCTGATATCCTCATATTTTATTGTGGAGATCCTCATTTCTAGCGTTCCATATAACCCAACATCCTATGATGAGGATGACCGTCCTAGTTTTCCTCTCATCCCCATGCATACCATATCCTTCAAACCACGAACTGAGGAAATTTTCCTACACCCCTCCATATCCGTCTTAGCTGAGGAAGTAACCAAAAGTCATCCATATTCCTCTCACCCATTAATTGTCATAGAATAGGTGCCCCACTGTTTCATGGTAAAAGGACCTACAACACCAACACCTAGAAGACAACTTCACTCCCATTCATTGCAAATTTTCATCAGTGGGAAGGGATTTATTCCTCACATGCCACAATAAAAAGTTGAAGTTGGAGGGAAGATCTTTGCACCATAGAGTCACCCCCATGGATATTCATTTGAAAGGTCCCTTGTCACACATGCAAAGTCTTTGATAGATAATACACCCGACATAGAACCTGTGAAATTGAGTCTTTTAGGATCATCACTAGTAACAATGTTGTTGAAAAGGGAGAGTTGGATCCCATCCAGAATGGCCTGAATGAATCTGGGATGGCCACTTGCCTCCTTAAAAGACAGGTTTGGGGTGGGGAAACCTGAAAACTAGACCCTTCCCACCCCCAATCTTGCTACCAAAAATTGATACTCCCTCTTCCCATAACTCACTGAGAGTAGTGCTACAGGGTCTCTATGTAAGGATTAACCAAGCTCCATATCTGAGAAGGAAATGTTCTCTGATCCCTCATGTTTAGGTCATAAATATTTTGAATTGTCCTTCCCCAAAGAGATTGACCCTCCATGGAATCCCACGCAAGCTTGTCATGAATCCCTTTCATGGTTGAGGAGACACTCCTCAGATTACTTCCCCCTTCAAAGAGATGTCTTGAAAGACATTTCCCTAATGCCCAGTGATGCCTTCCATCAATCTTCCCATCCCATAAGAAGGACACCATAATCCTCTCTAAGTTTATAATCACACTCTTGGTCACCTTCAGGGTGGAAATAATGTGCATGGTAATTGAAACCAGAACACTATTCACTAATGTAATGTGACCTACAAAAGATAAGAATCTATTTTTTTAGTTGTAGATATGCCCTGATATTTTGCATAAGAGCTTATTAAAATGATGAATCCTAAGGGAAGAAGTACTAAATTATTCCCCGATATACTCCATGGGAAAGGATCCTCTTTTCATACACATTCTTACCCCCAGATACCTCTCCATCCTTTCTGAGGTCTCTCTGGTTATATAAAAAAGACTTTTCTCTTTGTTCACCACCTGCCTACTCCACTTTCACTTTTCCCCTAGAATCCCATTTAACCCCTACACTATCCTTCTACTACCATTAATAAAACAAATGTGTCATCCACGAACATCAAGTTCGAGATATCCTTTGTGGCATGCCTGCTATGAAGGGGAATATTTTACCCGTGTTGAGGATATGGTTAATATAGTAGCTGAGACCATTTTGAGAGAGTATGAAAATAGTGGGGGACAAAGGGTCCCCTTGCCTGAGACCATGAAAAAGCCTTGAAAAACTAAAAATTATTACCTGAAAATGAGGTTTAAATCCATGTCGAGCTGAAGTAACGGAAAAGAAGGCAACTAGTCCAATTGGGGAACCCCATGCAAGTTAGGAATCTTAGGAAAAAACCCCATTCCACCCTGTCATAGGCCATACTCATTAATAATTTAACAACCAAATTGCCCTTGAAAGACTTGTTGTTGATGCCACTTACCATCTCTTGGAATACTCCTATCACACCCTAAATTGACCACCCTTTAATGAAACCATGCTGTTTAGAAGCTATCCATGTGTCCAAATGACTAGCCATTCTTTTGTTGAGGATACTATCCCAAGTCTTATATGGTATATTTCACATACTAATGGGGCGATATTGATCAATGGACTATGGGTGAATCACCTTTGGAATAAGTACTATCTTGGTTTCACAGGTAATACACAGAAAGTACCCACCATTAAATAAATCTTGGACAACACTCACAAGATACCCTTTAATAATATTCCAAGACGCCCTATAAAAAAAATCCTAGGAAGCCAATGGGCCCTGGGGAACTGTCCAGGTTCAACGTCCATATCACCTCACGCACTTCAGCTTCATCTAGATTCCTCCTCAATCCCCTATCAATATCCTCAGAAACACTACTTCACTACCACAAAACAAGGTTTCCGCAGCACCACCCTTTATCAGCACTAAAAAAAGTGCTGATAAGGGGGGGGGGCTTTATCAGTGCTAAAAAAAGCGTTGATAAAGGGGCACTTTTAACAGTGCTAAAAAAGCGTTGTTAAAAGTTCCCTTTATGAGTGCTTTTTCTAGCACTGATAAATGCCCCCCCTTTATCAGTGCTTTTTTAGCGCTGTTAAAGGGGACATCTTTATCAGTTCTTTTTTTAGTAGCGCTGATAAAGGGGGTATTTATTAGCGTTTTTCCCTAGTTCTGATAAATTTTATGTTTCAAAAAAAAATCATGAAAAAATATATTGTTATATGATTATATTTATATTGATATAAATATAATATATATTTTTTAAATATATTTTAGATAAGTATAAATAAACTATGAAATTTAATATATAATAAATTTATAGAAAATGGATTTAAAATATTTTATAAATATTATTAATTAACAATTTTCTAATTATCATTGATTAATAATCATTTAATAGAAATTGTAAGATTAAAAAAATCAAAAAAAATTAATAAAAGTTCTAAAATAAGTTGAAAATGTAACTCAAACTTCAAACGGCCATAACTTTTGATCTGGGTGTCTGTTTGAGCTCTACAACATATCAAATCAAATCATGTGATGCGATCTACATGCTAGTTACCCAAGGGAACCTTTTGTCACATTTTTCAAGGCCAAAAAGGCCCATAAGTCCTCTAAAACTACGTTTTTAGTGGGGATACCTGATTTATTAACATTCAAACAGATATAAATTCTGATCTGGATGTTCGTTAGGCCTATACCACATATAATATCGAATATTGTTTCATTTTCTTTGATTTTACTAGTTGTGGAGTTGAAACAGATTTATAGATTAAAAGTTATGGTCATTTTAACATTCTATGGATTTTCAAATACACATAAATATGTATTTATTCGTAAGTATATATATATATATGTGTGTGTCTGTGTCTGTGTGTCTGTGTGTGTGTTGTATATATGTATGTATGCAATTACTTATTTATTTACAAACACACATAAAAAATATTTTAAAAATGTATTTAAAACTAATCTTATAAATATATATTAATATACAAATAAATATACAGATAAAAATTTATAACTAAAAATATATATATAAATAAATATAAATATATATAAATATATGAATGAATATATATATATATATATACTAATATATGAATAAATATATATGTATTGATATAACTGAATATATTTATATTAATATGAATCTATATTAATAAATGAATAAGTATAACTATATATATATATAAATAAATAGATATATCATTAAATATAGAAAAAACGAAATGGTTTAGTGGTAAAGGTGAAGGCACACAAGGGGGAGGTAGTGAGTTCGAGTTAGGGTGGAAGAAAGGAGGTGCTCATGTATGGGGGATGCGCTGTAAGGGAAACACACGAGAGAGTGTGAGGATGGGGGTTCGCCTAGTGCTGATAAAGGGGGGGGGGGGTTCCAGCGCTGTTAAAAGCTCCCCCACCCGCATTATATAATTGTATTATTTTTTTATTTTTTTTACTTTTATCAGTGATTTTAAAAGGCACTGATAAAAGTCTACTTTTTATCAGCCCTAAAAAAAGAACAGAAAAAGGACCCATTTTATCAGTGCTTTTTTTAGTGCTGATAAAAGGTGCCTTTATCAGCGCTTTTCTAAGCGTTGATAAAAGGGACCCCCCTTATCTTTGCCTCGATTAACAGTGCTTTTTTAGAGCTGTTAATGCACTTTTCTAGCACCGATTAAGGCCATATTTGTAGTAGTTCTTGTAATACCCTCAAAAAACTCTACAACATCCCCTAGATACCCTCAACCATACCCGAATTGGGAGCCACCAGTAAAGATTTTATAGCTTCATTTACCGTGGCCCCTATCTAATCACAATCATTGTAGTAGGTTCCATATTCCCTGTGAATGTTGGGCCTCTGAACACGACGACGCTCTCTAATGAATTTGTGAAAAAATATGGAGTTATGATCCCGCTCACGAATCCATCTGACTCTAGCTTCTTCCCTGGCCAACCGTTCCTGTCTCACAAGAATATCAGTGAGCTGATCTTTTTTTCTTATGATCTCACAAAACATAGACTCATACCAATACAGTTCTAAGAAATTATTTATTCATTCAACCTCTTATTGATATCAATCATGTTCTGGTCCTGAGTTGGAATATTCTTTCTCCAAATGCGAAGGAGATTCTTTAGACATCTTAGCTTGTTGTGGAGAGTAATCCATGGGTTCTCCCAGTGATGAAGATCCCAAGATTCCCAGACCACCTTAAAAAATCCTTGATCCTCCATCCATGCTTTGGAAAAATGAATATAATCTGTCATCGACGCCCTTATAATCAGAGAGATGTGAAACAATGAATGGTCAGAGAGACACCGAACAAAGTGAGCAACTTTGGAATCTAGGAACATAGAAATTACGGCCTCATTTATCAGACACCTATCATGCCAATAACAAGTGTGTCTCCCTCCACACTGGTTATTGCACAGGGTGAATCTTTTTCCCTTGTAACCCGCATCCAGAAGACCGTTCCTGGCCATGAAAGAAATGAAATTCTGACTGGAATTCTTGAGAAAAGAACCTCCCCATATTTTTTCATATAGGTTCGATATAATGTTAAAATCGCCCCCAAAAATAAAAGGGGCGTATTCTAGATTACTACTCTCAAGATGACTCCAAAAAATATCTTTGTCCTGGGAATTACACTTGGAATAAATGAAGGATAAAATAAGCACTTGATCTCCAACTGAAATATTAGTGGGTAGAGACTGGTCTGACAAACTCATAAGATAAACGTTAATGTGGTCCTTCTAAAACAGCCATATTTTAGAGTTAGGAGGGTCCCCATGCATAAAACCACAAGCTTTTAGCCTCATAGAAAACTCCTTGATCTTGCTAGATAACTGTTTTGGTTTCATAATAGCCACCATAGAAACATAATTTTTATGTAATTCATTTGTGATTAAATCAGACTTCGACTTTGCCATAAGACCACATGCATTTCATTTTAAGGCTTTAAACGTTGAGAAGAGAACATCTAGATTTCACCCCAGACTCTTGGACCTTGGCATGATGAGACGATCTTGAAAAAAAAATGCACCAGGTTTAGATTGATAGCTCGTTCAAATACCGGTATTCACCTATGAGGAGATTGTCGTATGAGAAAACACACCTCAGGACAACACCCAACAAGTGACTTATGGAGTACCAAAGTTTTGTTCATCCATCTTACTTTGATCCCACTTCAAGAGAACCGGAGGAGAGAACGGAGGGGAAGAAGGAGTAAGTGATTCTGGAAAAGGAGGTGGGTAAGACACCACCGGTTGAGAGGTCAAGGCCAAAAGAGGAAGCTCCATGTGCGATGAAGTTAAAGAGACTTCCAGATCACTCGGGCCTGTATCCATCATAATGATCTCTGAGATGCGAATGTGAGTATGAACCCAATCCTCGACAGAAAGAGTGAGAAGACAAAGAGAGTTGCTGAGGGCCATCCCTATAGTAGGGAATCCCTCCTTTAGAAACTGCACCCACAGATCCCCTCCCATGTCGTGGTGAACAGGAACCAAATCGCAATAATGGTATGCATTCCCATAACCAACAAAATTATTAAATGAGGAAGGCTCTAAAGACTGAGCAGGGGGGTCTGAGACAATTCATTTACCCCGATCATGCCCCACACAGCCTGAAGGAAACCACATGCGAGGATGTTGAGCATAAGGCCTCAAAATCTCTTGAGGTATGGAGCCCTCCATATGAACTTTGCGGAACACCTATAGAGAATGAACCGAAATGTGGAAAAAAGAGCAGAACATGGGAAAGATGGGGTAAATTAGGGTTGAAGACGATCCTCTATCCCTTTGATCCTGATCACAAGGTGGTACTAGAGTGGCTGAGATATATCCACCTCAACGCAGATCCTCACAACTTAACCCTTCACCAAGAGAATAATTCTTTCATCCACACATATAAAGCACCCCAATGATTCCCCAATTACCTTCAAGAAGGCCTCGTTCATGAGGGGAAGAGGATGCCCTAGAAGTGAGATCCAGAATGCCACTCTAGATCATTCTCTACCAGAATGAGCATCCATCGACCAACGATAAAGGGAGAACCTCCATCACCCCACTGAACGCGGGCTCATACACCAGGATTTAATGAAGTCCTCCCTAGAAGCCAAGATGATGCAGAAATAATTTTATCTAGGATTGGTATAGTAGATGGTAGATCAAAGCCCCAACGCCTAACACAATCTTGAAAAAATGAAAGAGGAGGATTTTCAAAACCAAACGTCACAAACAGAGTCCACTTAATATCCATAGACACCACCGCAAAGTATTCCACTAAAAACTCGAGCACGGGGGATCCCTTCTCCTAGAATGAAGACGTGACCACCAGATCATCCAACAGAGCTTTTTGAGGAAAATCTGATCCCAAGGGAGGGCGTAGAAGAACCTTCGAGAAAGAGGGAACAGGGGGGTGAGTCGGGCCATCACTGGTCTCCTGAGATCCAAGTACTAAGGGGAATATTCCCTCCTAGGGAACCAGAGCAATGGGCATAAGAGAATTTGAAAAAAAAACCATCCTTTTCATTTAGAGTTTCTATGATCATTAATAATGAATTTAATTTTTAAGTCTTTTAATCATATTTATGTGAATGTTATAAGGATATAATTTTAGGAAAAAACAAAATCAAAAGTATGGTAAAAAACCCATCACATCAGGTAAGGCCATGGGGATTGAATACACAATAGAAGGGATACAAGGGTGAAATGCCTACCACTAGTCTATGGGATGTCCTAAAGAATCTCACTATAATTCCAGGCTTCTAAGATGAATGGTATGAGATATCCTTTGAGGTTAAAATTCTATTTAATACTGATTAAATTGAGGTTATTTGGGATATAGGTTTATTCATTTATGGAATGATTTAGTTTGACCTTTTCTTATTGCTGTTTAATTTTGTGGGATTATTCTTTTTGGGAAACATTTAACCATATGATAACCATTTTCATTTTAGTTAATGTCCAAATACAATTGAAATAACATTATCATTCCTTCTATGGTTATACAATTCATTAAAATTTTACTTTTGGTGCTTTAGGAAAAAGAAAATTAATCTTGAATACTCATCATTTGGAGAAAAAGATGAGATTATGGTGGAAATTGATTAAAAGACTCATCAATTATATTTACTTATTCTCTTAGTATATATGGAAAATGAATTACTCAGCTCTAGAAAATAGATTTTGAAACAAAATTTTGTCGTATTTCCATAATTTCTGAGGACATCAATGATCCTTTTCACACCTCCTTGGTTTATGGTTTTTGTGGTTGTTGATTTTTTCATGATCATCCAATTTCTTATGAACAATTATCTCCACCACTCAACATCATTATTTGGGTATTAAATTTTGATTCCATGTCCATATATTAACTTTTAAACAATTTTATCCTACGTGAAAACCTATTTATGTGATGATCTTCATATTTCCCTTTCCCTATTTTTAAGAGAAATTTTTATTAACCCTTTTTATGATGCGAGTTTCCAACAACGGTATTTTCAAATGTCAATCTTTTATTAACTGAGATAAATTTAAAATTATTAGAATTAAATTTATTAAAGGGGGAATATAATACATAAATATTTAGAAAAAGGTAATATATTATCAATATCATACAAGGCATGCAATATTGAACTCAAGTGAACAATGAAATAATATTATTTTAAATATAACCATTTTAACCTAGCTGTTAAATTAAAGGGTATGAATAGAAAAAACTTAATTATAAAAATTATTTTGTTTAAAAATGTATCAAAAATATTAAAGAGCTATTAATTGAATATAAAATAAAATAAGAAAATTTTGAACGAAAAATAATTTGTTTTTGGAAAAAGATGTATTTTTTCAAAGGTTGTTTTATTGCGCTTTTCACTCATAAAATAAAATTATGTTTTACCACTTTTAGAAACTTTATTTTTAAAAATTGAGTTAATTTTTGAATTTATAGAATCAAATTTATCTTATGGTGAATTTTTTGGGACTTTTTAGAAAATATTTATTTTTTCAATGAATAGTGAAAAATACTAATTTTGATAAGACTTTCATTAATTTTCAATAAATTAAGTAAATTAACAATACCATTATGTTTTGAATATGATTTAAAAATAAATAATTATTATTTAGTTTTATTTAATTCACTTAATTAATTTTTAATCAACTTTATATTGTAATTTATTATAAGATTATTTTTGGGTTTAAAAACAAGTTTTTTATGAAAACTATTTTAAAGTGCATAATATTTATCCATTTTAATTAATTAAAAAAACCCCAAAATTAGGAGTTATTTAAATGAAATTTATATATTATAAATTTAAAAATATTAATTTAAATTAATATAATGACTATTACTGGTCATAGAGTTAATATAAAATCATCTTTTCTAGAAAAATACACTTCTTGAAAATGCGCTTTTTTATCTTGTCTGTGAGTTTAATTTTAAATTAATATTTTTCACTTATATAAATTTAAGTTGGTAAAATATATTCTATATTAGTAACCAAAATAATTTTCATTATCAAATAAGTTCAAATTAATGTTTTACCATAATTAATATTGAAAATAATAAAAATTAGTTACCATAGTTAAGGTAAAAAACGGATTTATCAGGGGTTAAACTAAAAATACAAGGGTTAAAATAACCTAAAACATATATAAAATTTATTTCCAAGAAATATATATACCGCATAAAGTCCAATTCTTGACAATGGTCCATTTTTTATCATTTTTCATGTGAAAAATGTGGGTACAAATTTTTATTTTCAAAAATTAATTATGTTCCACTCACCTCACTTATAAAAGGCCACCCCTATCCTATCATTTTTACACCTTAAATGATTTTTGGTTTGGAAAATACCAAAATAAATATATTATATAATTACCTAACCAAAATATTTTCTCTTATTTTTATCATAAATTCATCCTAGGAAGAATTTTGGTGCTTACCTATAGAGGTTGTTCGAAGAAGAGGTATTATTCTTAACTAAGATTTTTTTATTTCTTCACCCACCTACTTAAAATATTATTAAATTATGATAATATATATAATAAATATATTATATACCTTACACCAAGATATTATTATGTTAAATTATTAATCTAAATCAATCTTCTCTTCTATCAAATGTGATAAAAAAATCATCTTTCGTGTGTACGGTGGACCACCGCCTCGTGAACAAATGTCATTTGTTTTCTATCATCGCTCATCAAGGATTGTTATAATGATGTATTTAAAGTATATATTTTATATTTATAAAATATTTATACTCATGGAGTTATCATATCACACATAAATTCTTACCTTTTATTCTTTGGGGGATACAATAACATCGCTCGTGTATACGGTGAACTACCGCCTCATGAAGTGATGTGATTCATTTTTCACTAACACTTTACATGGAAGGTAATAAAGATAAATTTAATAAATATATGTGATTTGAATGAAATAATTATGATATTAATTATATATTTATCATTCTGAAAATATAATATATCATTTTATTTCTTACACTGAAAAATGATAATGTCGTTCGTGCATACGTGTGGACTACTACCTCCATGAAGCGATTTGACAATTTTTTCATAACTAAATCACATGGATGATATATATATTAAGTATTTTAAAAAAAATATTTTATTTATAATATTATTATAATTATTTAAATATACAATAGTACTTACCTTTTTTACATGATTATCATTGAAAATTAGAAACGTTACTCATGTGTATGTATGGTCTACCGTCTCCAAGATTTCAATGTAGTTCATTTTTCACAACCAACATTCATGATTGGTTTTAAAAGAATAATTTATATATAAAAATTATTATTATTTAATTATTATTATTCTATATATGTTTAAATAATGATCTATTTGACCACTGTCAATACACTGAATCCATTATGAAATAATGAACCAAACGTCCTCAAAACACCTGACATTGACTTAGCTGAATAATTATTTAAATATTTCATCAAAAACAAATAAATTAAATTTTTTATTTATTTGTTATTAAACCTATAAAATTATATAAATGAATAAAATAATAAATATAATTTTATTATAAATTAGGTTTGAACACACATGAAGGAAGTCGGACCGAAGGTAACGGTTTCTTGTCTTGCTTTTACTTCTATGAGACATATGCCACAATCACCAATTATTTTTATTATGTGGTTTCTATACATATCATGTATGTATTTTATGATTATATTGATTAAAATTATTTTTATTTTAAAAATAAATATGAGTTTCTCTCTCTCATGTGGTTTTGATCCAGATATTACCAAATATATAAGGGATTTTTTCTCAATTTTCATTCATTGAGGCATATTTTAATTTTATGCACCTAATTAGTTTTATATGTTTTATATAATTTACCTTTTACATGTAATATCATTAATCATTTATAAATCATGGTATTTTAATTTTAAATTTTAATTATTTCATCCAAGGGTATTTTACTTGGTAGTTAACAAGTTGTAAAGAATTGCATAACTCAATTTCTTATCATTGGGTTATATTACTTCTTCATAGTATTTGATAATATAAGATTGTGTGTATAATTAATTTTAACTATATTATGTTTTATTTCCACTTTTTTTTACTTTTATTTAAATTTGATACACATAATTAATTCATTGATTAACTCTCACTTCAATGTTATGATCATTGTAAGGGTTTCTCATCTCAAATTGTATTCCTTGGTATATATGTTATATTATAGACTTAAATTATTTTTCAAGGTGTATATACTGACCAATTGAAATGTTATATCATTAAAATCCATGATTTAATTATATTTAAATTATCATATTATTTTATTCATTCATGGGGATTATGATTGAAGAGTTACAAAGTGGAAAAGACTTTATGTTACAATCTCCTTTATTTCAGGATTTTTTAAGTTTAGGGTTCATTTAGAGGAAATCATATGTTATTATTTTCTTGAACCATATATATTTATTATCCATTGGTTATTAATGTGGTTGAAATATTTAATTTATATTTCCTCCCTTATTGTTTGAAGAAATATCAATAAATTCATTTGTAAGTGATACTGATATTGTATCTTCTTCCATATCGGGAATCTTTCTATTACATATCCACATTTTATAAAAAAAATTAAAAAAATATTCTTTTATAAACTTAAATTATTTCCTAAATCTATTTTACACAGTCTTTGACCTTATTTTAAATTGTTTTAAGAGGAAAGTTTTTTAATTTTTTCAAATGGGTCACTTTTGACTCCCTTTTACAAAATGTTTTGAAAAGAATGTTTATTTTTATCATTTAAAACAAGAATATATTTTTCCATTGTCATGACCATTGTTTTATTTCAACCTTATATTATAATTTTCCAATGTTCTTTTTAATGAAAATTATTTTTACAATATTTTTTGAATTTTTAGTTTTAAAAAAGTGAGGTTCAAAGTAAAAATGGTTATTTTCATAAGATTTTTTTAATGGTATTTTTATGGTATACTTTCATCAATTTAAACAAAAAATGATGTTACTTATACTCCACTAGGGATATGTTATAATAATACCATCCTCATTCCTTCTCTTGATGGATTATTATTGTTTCAAAGGTATTTTTATGGAACCCGATTATTTTCCACTGGTTAATCATATTTCAAAGAGATTGTTATGGGACCTGTTTCTTTTCCACAACTCAATCATATTTCAAAGATATTATTATGGAACCCATTTTTTTCTACATGATAATCTTGTTTCAAAGATATTTTCATGGAACCCATTTCTTTTCTATGGGTTAATAAAGTTATTAAAGGAATAATGATTGTTTTTATCAGTTTTATAATGAAATACAAGCTCCATGTACATTATTTATGGTTCATGGACATTGTTATGTGATGAGTGTTCCTAGATAGTTCCATGTGATACTAATACATATTATATGATGGGTGTTCCCAAATATCTCTAGGTGACCCTGGCCCAGATTATATAGTGGGTGTTCCCAGATAGTGCTCCAATGAATTTGGTATAAAAGTCAACTGTATGGTTATTCCATTTGTAAGGGTTATCTAAGGGTCATATTAAGATAATGTTACAAGGAACCAAAATGGTTTTGTTACACTTTATATAGTTTTTTAATGATTTATTTGATCAGGATTGATATCTCATGGATCATGATTTTTTATTTTTATGACTCTTTCATTTGTTAAATCTTTATGACATGTTTCATGATTGATGTTTCAAGTATTGATGGGTTTAATTTCTCTTATGTTATTCTCATAGATTTTGATTATGTCATCAAACCCTTATGTTTATATTTTTCTCACTGATGTCATTTAGTTGTATATTATTATTCTTTAACTTAATGAGAATTTGATCTCACCCTTCTTCTATTTCTTTTTTCCTATGGTTATCAAGAATGATGTTAAATGAATTATGTATTAAAAGGTTTCATATGGATAATGATGATGACCTAACACAGAATAAAAAAATATGGGCATAGTAGAAAAAAATACTCTCTTGAAGTCATGAGTATTATTTATGTAAGAGTTTGTCCTAATTATATAAAACTCTAAACCTAAAAGGTCTTTGGGTATATAATTGATTCAATATTTCATTTTGAGGTTTTATGTTTTGGATGGTGAAAATTAGGTCACCTTCATCGATATAAAATCCAAAATGTAAAGATAATGTGTTCAGTACTAGATTTAGGGGTGCCAGTTCGAGGATATTATAGTTGGTATTAAAGGAATGGTTCAGATAACTTTTGATATTAGGATGTTTTCATGTGAGGTTATATTAAGGGTTATGGATACCATTATAGGTTTATGATTTTTTGGTTGATTATAAGTTAGAGGTATTCAGAACCTTTAGAATTTATATGATCTTCAATTATTAAAGTAAATTTTACGATTATTCATCATATTTCTGGGAATATGATAAGAATATAATTATAGTAAAAAGGATAACATGAAGGAATGGTGACAAACCATCGCATCCTGTAAGGCTGTGGGGCTTAAACCCATAACCAAAGGGAAACAATGGTTTAATGACTACAACTTGCGTATGTGATGTCCTAAATAAGCTCATAAATTTTTATTCTTGTAAGATGAAAGGTATGAGATAAAATTTGAGTTGAAAACACTCTTTAATGTTGAGGATATTGAGGTTGTTTTGGATATAGGGTTATTCATTTATGAAATGACTTATTTTGAACTTTTGGTATTACTATTGAATTTTGGAGGTTTATTCATTTTAGGAAACATCTTACCATTTTATAACCATTTTAGATTTGGTTAATCTATAAAAATAGGTGTAATATATTTATTATACCTTCTATGGTTATGTTATACTTTAAAAGTTTATTTTTAGTGCTTTATGTATAAAAAATCATCTTAAATACTCATCGTTCGGAGAAAAAGGTGAGATTATTGTGGAAATTGATTAAAATATAAAATTATACTCATCATGTATATTTCCTTATGATATTAGTATAGATTTTAAAGTAATTCATTAACTCTAGGAAATGGATCTGGAGAAAACATTTTCCATATTACCAACATTTCTGATGACATAAATGATATTTTTAACACCTTTATGGTTTATAGTTTTTTGGTTGTTGACTTTCTCATGATCATTCACTTTCTCACGATCAATGATCGATGTCATTCAACACTGTTATTTGGGAATTAAAATTTTCTTCCATGTTCATATATTTCCTTTCCACAAATTTTATCCTATTTTAAAACCAAGTTATGTTATGACCATCATATTTCACTTTCCCTCTTTTTAAGAGAAAGTTTTATTAACCCCTTTTACGATATGGGTTTCCAAAAAAGGTATTTTCAAATGTCTATCATTAATTTACCGAGATAAAGTTAAAATTTTTAGGAAGATATATAATAAATTTTGGAATTAAACAAATATATATTTAAATAAAAAAATTATGTTATTCTCGATAGTATATAAGACACACAACACCAAGCTTAAACAAATCATGAAATAATATTATTTTAAATATGACCATTAAAACCTAGTCATTAAATTGGTGGGTATGAATATAAATAACTAAATTATGAAAATTATATTATTTAAACATTTATAAAAAAATGGTTATATATTGATTAGTAAATAAAATAAGAATCATTTGAAAGAAAATAAATGTTTTCTAAAAAAACTCTATTTTTCTAAAATGTGGTTTGGTCATGCTTTGCATACATACATTAAAATTATTTTTTTACCACTTTTAGAAAAATTATTTTAAAAAATGGAATTTATTTTTGAATTCATAGTATAAAATTTATCTTAGTGTTAAATTTTTGAACATTTCAAAAAATATTGACTTTTTAATGAATAGTGAAAAATATCATTTTTCGTACAAATGTCATTTATTTTCAATAAATTAAGTAATTTAAAATTCCCATAATGTTTTTAACATTATTTACATCACCATAAGTATTATGTAGTTATATTTAATTCAATTATTTAATTTTTAATCAAATTTATATTGGATTTCAGAATAAATATATTTTTGGGTTTAAAAATGATATTATTCAAAAAATTATTTTAAAGTGCTTAATGTTTATCCATTTTAATTAATTAAAAACCCTAAACAAGAGTGATTTTAATTAAATTTATAAATTATATATCTATAAATATGAATTTAAATTTATATAATCATAATTACTGGTCTCATATTTAATATAAAATCATCTTTTTCTTGAAAAAACACTTTTTGAAAGCCACATTTTCATCGCATATTGGGGATTTGATTTTAAATAAAATTTTGTAAAATATTTAAATAAATTTCATAAAATTGATTAAATATTTAAAATTATAATAATTTATATTTTAAAATAAGTTCAAATTAATTTTTTACCATAATGAATAGTGAAAACAGTAAGAATTAATTACCACAGTTAATGTAAAAAATAGATTTATTAGGGGGTGTTTAAACTAAAAAAAAGGTGAAAATAACCTAAAAACTTGTCTAAAATATATTTAGTAGAAATATTTTTATCTTATAATTTATAATTCTCGATAATGGTCCATTTTTTTATCCTTTTCTCACGTGAAAAACAAGGGTATGCCTTTTTCTTTTCAAACTTTACAAGTTTGTCACTCGAATCATTTATAAAATGTCACGCCCTATCCTCTCCTATTCACACCTTCAAATACCTTTGGATTAGAAAATAATTACCAAAATATCTCCCTTACTTCCCTACCCATGACTTAGAGCCATTATTTTGATCATAAATTTATCCTATGAAGGCTTTTGGTGCTAACCTAAGGAGGTTGTCCGAAGAAGAGGAATCATGCTTAACCAAGCCTTTTTATTTTAATTATTCATCCACATCCTTAAAATATAATAAATATATTATATAATATATACCTATATATTATCATGTTTATGTAATAATCTAAATACATATCATATTCTATTAAATGGGAAACAAAATCATCATTCGTTTGCACGACGGACCACCACCTCGCGAATAGATGTCATTCATTTTTCATAATCACCTCTCATAGATTATTATAATGATGTATTTAAATAATATATATGATATTTGTAACATATTTATACTTATTTACTTATTATATCACATATAAATTCTTAATTTTCATTCTGTGGGGGATACAATAATGTTGCTCGTGTGAACGACGGACTACCACCTCATGAAGTGCTGTGATTCGCTTTTCACCAATGCTTTACATGGAAGTTAATAAGGATTAATTTAATGAATATATTTGATATACATGAAATAATTATTATATTAATGAAATATTTATCACTATTAAAATATAATATATCAATTTCTTTCTTATAAAGAAAAATTCTAACGTCGTTTGTGTGTATGTGTAGACTACCAACTCCACAAAGCGGTGTGACTATTTTTTTATCATTAAATAACATTGATGATATATATAAGTATATTTAAATAAATAATATAATATTTATCATAATATTATCATTCTGAAAATATAAAATATTACTTTCCTTTTAAGCATGATGATCGTTGTAAAATGGAAATGTTACTTATGTGTATGTATGGCCTACCGTCTTCATTATTGTAATGTAGTTAATTTTTCATAGCCAACATTAATGATTGGTTTTAAAATTATAATTGATGTATATAAATGATAATTATTTCATTATTATTATTTTTTAGATGTTTAAAAAATTATCTCTTTGACTATGATCAATACACTAAAGTTGTTTTGAAATAATGAACTAAACGTCCTCAAAACACCCAATATAGTTTTAAATAATTAAGTATTTATATATGTCATTAGAAATAAATAAATAAATTATTTAATTTAAGTTATTAATCCTATAAAATTTTATTAAGGAATAAAATAATTAATATAATTTTATTATATAGAAGGTTAAAACTCGTACAAAGGATGTTAGACTGGAGGGAAGGGATTCTCATCTCTCTTTTACTTCAATAAGACATATGTCATATTCACCACTTATTTTTATAGTGTTGTGTTTATATTATCCATTAATTTATTTTATGATTATTTTAATTAAAATTATTTGGATTTTAAAAATCCATATGATGTTCTATCTCTCACGAGGTTTTGATCTAAATATTACCAAATCAGTAAGGGGCTTCGTCTCAATTTTCCTTCATTGTGGCATATTTTAATGTTATGAACCTAATTTATTTTATATTATGCATATAATTCCCATTTTGAATGTATTATATTGAATAATTAATATATCATGGTATTTTAAGTTTTAATTGGAATTATTTAATCCAAGGGGATTTGACTTGAACATTACCAAGTGGTAAATAATTTCATAACTCAATTTATTTTTATTGGGTTAAATTACTTATTTATTGTCTTTGATATTCTAATATTGTGTGTATAATGAATTTTGATTATATTATTTTTTATTTAAACTTGTTTTATAATGATTTATATTCTATACGCATAATCAATTCATTGATTGATTCTCACTTCAACATTATGATCATTATAAGGGTTTCTCGACTCAATTTGTCTTCTTTGGGACATATGTTATATTATACACATACCTTCTTTTATGAGGTGTATATAATGATCCTTTGACATTACATATTAAAAAAATATTTATGTTTATGATATTTAAAGTATCATTTTAATTTATTCTTTCATGGTTCTTACAATTTAAGAGTTTCAAAGTGGCAAAGCCTTTATGTTACAATCTCTTTTATTTCGGGATTGTTTATGCTAAAGGTTTCTTTAGAGGAAATAATATACTGTTATTTTATTTATACATATATATCTCTTATAAAATGGTTATTAATTCAGTTCATATGTTTAATTTCTATTTCCTCCCTTGTTATTTGAATAAATATCAATAAATTCGTTTGTAAGTGATACTGATCTTGTATCTTTTTCCAGATCAAGAATATTTCTCTTCCATATCCATGTTTTATAAAAAAAATAAAAAATGTTATTTTAAAAACTTAAATGATTTCTTAAAACTATTTTACATGTTATTTTAACTTCTTTTAAATAGTTTTAAAATTAAATATCTTAATGTTTTTCAAATGGGTCACTTTTGACTCCCTTTTAGAAAATGTTTTGAAAATAATGTTTATTTTTAACATTTAAATTAGGAATGGATTTTCTCACCATCATGTAAATAATTTTATTATAAAATTACTTTATAATTATCCATATTTATTTTCAAAGAAAATGTTTTTTATAAATATTTTGTGATTTTTTATTTTTAAAATTGATTTTAAAAGTAAAATGGTTATTTTCCTCAAAAATGTTTTTAATGATCTTCTAATAGTATTTAAATTAATAAAAGTCAAAAGCCATGATTTTACTTATTCTATACTAGGGATATGTTTTAATGATACCATCCTCATTCTTTCTCTTGATAGATTATGATTATTTCAACGATATTGTTATGGAATCTTTTTTTTGCAATGGGTTATTCATGTTTCAAAGATATTGTTATAGAACCCATTTCTTTTATATAGGTTAATCATGTATCAAAGATATTGGTATGGAACCCATTTATTTTACACAAGTTAATCATGTTTCAAATATTTTGTTATGGAAACCATATAATTTTCATAGGTTAATCATGTTCTGAAAAAATAATAATTTTTATAAGTTTTACAATGAAATGAAAGATCTATGTACTTTATTTATGGTTATTTGACATTATTATATGATGTGTTTACCCAAATAGTGTTGGTTTAGATTAATATATCTTATATAATGGGTTTTCCTGGATAGCACAAGGTGAGCCCAACATAACTTAGACAATATGTGCATCCAGATAGTGCTCCATTGTATTAGGTAACAGAAGTAAACTGTATGGTTATTCCATTTATAAGGTTTTGTGTAGGGGATCTATGAATATTATATTCCAAGATACTAAAATTTTTTCTTTATTCTTTCTATCGGTTATTAATGATTACTTTGGTCAATATTAACATCACATGGCTCATGATTATTGATTCTTATGAATCTTTCCTTTGTTAATTCTTTATGTCATGATTCATGATTTGTGGTCCCGATATTGGTGGTTATGATTTCTATAATGTTATGATCATTCAATTTGATTATGTCACCATACCCTTATGCACATTTTTTTCTCACTGATGGCATTCAGTTGTTAATTCTTATGTTTTCCCTTACTTGGAATTCGAGATCACCCATCTTATGTTTCCTTTTTCACCAGGTTATCAAGAATGATGTTAAATTAATTATGTCTATAAGGGTTTTATATAGATGATGACGATGACCTAATATGGAATATGAAAATATGGGTATAGTGGGAAAAATAATCTCTTGAATTCATGAGTGTTTTTATGTAATATGTTTTCATAATTTTATGAAAATCTAAACCAAAAAAGTCATTGGGTATGTAAGTGATCCAATATTTCATTTTTAGGTAGTATGTTTTGGATGGAGAAAATTAGATCACCTTCATTTTTATCAAATCCATAAATATAGAGATAATGTTTTCAGTACTAAATCCAAGAGTGTGAGTTTGAGACTTTTATATCTTGAATGATCTATCCACATGGTTATCATATAATTGAAGAAGAAGATTGATATCTGGGGGATAATATCAAGAATTTGTAAGATTCAAGTAATTAACATAATAAAAAAATTTGACCCTCATCCTATGCATGTACAACTCATCAGAGAAAGAAGGATAAATTTGTTTCTAAACACTGATTTTTAGGAGAAGAGCGAAGAAGATGGTGTGATGTATATAAATATTTTTACCCTCTACCATTGTAAATAATTTGAAAATTTCCTTTATCTAGGATTGATATAAAATAAAATTTCTATAATTTATATATATATAATTTTATTTCTTTTGGTTATTATTTTTTCAACCGTTTAGTTCTCTTTTTTTATTCATGCTTCAACAATGTACCCAATTTTCCTTAACATCATGATTATTAAGTGTTAACCCAATGTGGTTGGTCTAAGGAAATAAATATGGAAAATAATGAATTTATGAATTTAATTCTCAATATATTTATTATTTGATTTTGTGAGACAATTAATATGAAGATTTTGGATGTGATTGCAACTCCATTTATATTAAAACTTCCATATCCTTCCACTATTGCACTTCAATAAATGAGTTAATGATTTGTTTGGAGATATTTCAAGAAGAGTTTTATTTCCACACATCAAATAATAAAGAAGGTGGATTAGATAAAAGTTATTGAATATTATCATTGAACTAGGCGATTTAAAACACATGTAAATAATGATGGTACCCACTTTAATTAACCACTTAACCATTTTCATTTATTACTAATTTAAGTGAGTTTTAATACTTTTATTTTATTTTAAAATTAAAAAACCAAATATCCCCAATTTTTTACTTGATTAAAAAACATTGAAAAAAATTAAAAAAATGAATAAAAGTTCTTGAATAGGGGATATCAGGGCCCATATCCATGAAAGACACCCCCTTTCAGCCATGTGCTACATTCCATATTTCATAAATTCTATTTGTTGTGATCCCATAACATGACATTTATCAAGTGAGTCATGAAACTAGATATGCTATGATGATATTCCTAAATATATTTTATTTGGTTTAAATAAATTTATATGAGAGGATAAAGATGATGTTTGAATACTAAGTGTTAGATTATTGTAAGACATTGAGACTTGTCCTCATGAAGATTTCACTGAGTGATCTTCAAGAAGGATGGTGATGATGATCAGCCCATCAATAGGAATACTGCATATTTATCTATTATTTAAATTTTCCTATCCACAAATGTGTGTATTGGACCATAGACATGAGATTATTGTTAATTAATATAATAAATCATGTACTTTGATATGATGATAAAAATTGTGATGACATATACTCATGGAAAGATAACATGTATTGGTTGTGCCATAAGTGAATGTCCTTAATTGAAAAATTTAAGAAATGATTTATCCATTTTGAGTTAATATAAGAAGATATATTTATCCATTTGATCAAAATTAAACCTCAATATAAATCCATGGACATAGTAGTTTGTAGATAAGTTCATTTAAGAAATTGAAAAAAAATACATCAAACATACAAGGTGATGACACATGTATGCATCATTATTGATGGAATATCAAGGAAAAGGTATTATATTACATAATAAAATTCAAAGGAAGGTTATTTTTTTTCCAACATTTACTTTTTCATTTATGTTTTTCTTGACATGTTATTAGAAGTTAATCTTGGACTTTAAGTTAGTTCACATAATTCCATTAAGAATGAGGCCTAGAGGGTCACACACTAAATGTATCCAAAATATCATTAAATTCTATTGAATATAATATTAAGAATAAATATTACTATCGGTTTATGGAATAATAATTATTCAAGTATTATTGATATCATAAATTCAATCATGGGATATTTGAGTTCAAAATATCTCAGTTTAATTTTATTTCTGGTATAATTATTCACAAGGTAATAAATAAATTTTTTTATATTAACCAGTTTAGTGAATATATTAATGTAAATATATATTTATCTATTTTTAAATAAAAAAAATCATATTGAAAAGTTTAATGAATATTATAATTATTTATTAAACGAATAATATTTATTTTAATAAATATTTTATTATTCAATGTTCAATAAATTCTTTGGGATGAATTACGGGCTGAATTAATAGCCTGGTGGAAATTATATTTCTTTAATATCATTCCAATAAATAAATATTTCTTTAAGATAAAATATTTAAATAAAAACATGTCATAAAAATAATAATAATAATAATAATAATAATAATATTTTATAATGGGGATTACTTAGAATAAATAAATTTATAAAGGTTTTTTATTCAATTATCAATTATATTAACACTAAGTAAAAATTCCAAGTTATATTACTTTAGAGGTGTGAAAATTGTTATGCATAAACAAAGCCTCCCTAAAATTATTAGAATCCCTAGAGATATTAATCCTCCCTTCCACCCTCTCAAGTTAAATATACAATTATATATATTATTATGATCAATGATGAATGAAGTAAACAAATAGGAACTACAACACAAACACGTAGAGTTTCAAGAACACTATTTAAAGATTTATGGAGAACATATGGATACACCTAGGAGAATCCTTTTATGGATTCACCAACACAATGGAGACGTAACAAGAGTACAAATAGAACATTGATCAAAAGAATTATCATGTTTATAGAAAATATAACATTAAATTAATAATAAATTAAATGTGAGAGGTCCACTTTAATATATTATGGTGTGGAATTTTTCAAATTATATATATAATATATGTTGATACCAATGAAAACCCAAAATTAGGCACCTGCAAAATGATTTTTTTGTGACTTAGAACCTTCAAGTGGTATTAGAGAGGACACATTCTAATTTATAATTGTTTATAATTTATTAGAACAATTTCATAAAAACAATTTCATGTTTTTCATTTCCATATTTTGATCCTTAATTCAATGGTCAAGATAAAAAATTCATCTGAGTATTTATATCCAAAAATAGGTCTTAAATACATGAAGAACACTGAAAGATTATATCTGAAGGTACCAAGGTCAATGGATATATGACATGAATACATGGCATGTAATAAAAAATTACACTCAATTTACCCATGGTCAAATCACACAAGGAGTGATCCATGTAAATATTGGCCCACTGTGTGTTTCAGTATGTGGTGTCATTACATATCATGTTTTTATCACTGTATTATCACATAGTTTGATAGAAATTACATGGTGTTTAACTGGGGTACACTCCACATAACCCCACATGGTTTTTACCCTATGCAAATTGGAAAAATATTTATGGTCAATATGTGCCATCATTTCACACCATGTATTGACAACAAGATGAGTGATGTGAAATTCAGGACATATAGTTTGTATATACATACCATGTAACACTTTTTAACTTATAAAAGGTAAAAAATGAGTGATTTTCAGCATGTTGTGTGGGTCAACACATGGGATAATTAAATAGAGACACAAAATATAAAAATTTGTAGCTAGCTATGCATGCTATGTGGCTAGTGTCATTCCACACCATGTACATGGTGATTGATTTTTGAAGTTTTATGTCAGTATACATAATTAATAATTAATTATATATAAATTTTGTAACTACAAAACATATAACATTCATTTTTCATGTCTTTTAGTTAACATCAATTTCCAACGGTACACACCATGTATATTTATGGCATGTCATGTAGCCATAGACATTGTGAATATTATATAGTTTTACCTAAGGAACAAAAAAGAATGTTTATTGGGACATGTCACATCATATTACATGTTATGTAAGTACATAGTACATAATAAATATAGTAAACAATACGAATCACATGATATGTCAAGTTAGAGTACTTGTTGTGTGAGTATTAAATTATAGAATAGATTTAATCTAATAGGGTAGGTACATGGTGTGTGTCCTCATATGTATATTTCATGTACTTAATAATTTTAAACATTGAATATTAAATTTATTAAATTTATTTAAAATAATATAGGATGAAAATATTATTATGTATATCAGGTTATAATATTAAGATAACTAATTAATTAGTTAGTTAATTTATTAATTCTTGTAAATTTATCTTACATAAAATGGATTTAAATGAATGCTAAAAATATTAAATGCATGTGTCATTTCATGTTTTTATTGGTAATTTGATTGAATGACATGTGTATATATTTGATTTATTTATTTTAATGGTTTATTATATGGTTTTATTTAATAATTATTATAAAATTAAATATTATTATTTGTGTTTCATCCCTCCCTCCTTTATTCGACACAAACCTAGATTCCCAAGGTTTTATTTAACTGTAACCCCAAAACCCTATTCCCCTCACTTGTATGTGAATAAACATTTGTAAGGGATTGGATTACAAGCTAGAAGATATGGTTTGAGACCTATACTAAGGTGAATATCATAAATGATATACATAGGATAATGGAGAAATTTTTTAACTCAAGCCAAGAATAAGCATAATGATTTATTTACTTTGGGATCAAGGTTGGTTTATCATTGATCGATAAAAAAAAGTAGAGTAAAGCTCATGAATATATCTCATAATTATTTAATGTTTTTATGTATGGTTATTTATTTATTTATTCAATAGACGGTTTATTTATTTGTTTAATTAAATACAATCATATAAAGTAAACACATTAATACGCATGGAAATATAATATAAAACAATATAACCATATATAAATTATTTTGTTAAATGCGGTTAACTAATGATATAATATCCACATAATATTAAAAAACATGTGAAGGATAAAATAAACAATATTTATCTATAAGTTAAATAAAATCCATCAATTAAAATATTACTTTAGATAATACCTTTGATCTTCTAAGTTAGGATACATCCATAGTTAAAGTGTTGGTTTGGCTATAGGTAGGTGCACTTTTAATTATTAGGGATTATTGATAAAGATAATGGGTCGAATTAACAATATTGCTTTTAAGGGTAATGGGCATAGTCTATTTAATAAAATTCAAGTGGACTATTTTATGAAAATATAATTATAGGATTTTTGGATTGGGGAGTCCACTCAATTAATCAAGGAGTTATGACTTGATATCCGTGGAAATTAAATCCTACCTAAATCCCTACAAGTTATTTTCATGTCTATAGTCTAGATTATGAGGAGATACATATGAATCATTTACACTAGAATATCTGAGCATTGGATATTCTAAATCCAATGGTGAAGGATATTGGGATTTGATAAAATGGTAGGATAATGAATAATTCTTGAATTTTGTCACAACCAATAATCAAGATAATGTACTTAATTTATATATTTATTTTTTGATGAAAATGGTAAATGATTGGAAAAATCACTATTCTTTTGATATATTATAGAGAAATATAATCTTTTGACCGGTGATTATTTCCAAGAATGGTATTGGTACTTGTAATACCTTGGAACCTCCTAAGAGGGAAGGGATTAATTAAGGTGTCTACTTTTTCTATGAATAATATAGATCTTATCCCAACATTGGTAGAAACTTATTGAACTTATCTAATGTAATGATTCAATTATCAAACACCCATATGTAGAAATAGAATCACAACATAATAGTTTTACTTGGTTCGCTACTAGGGGATACTCCAAGGAGCATATGCTGAAAATTTGTTGAGTATACCTGAATCCAATAAGCTTAACTATATATTTTGGATTAAAATTGATCATACATGATCACACCATGAAAAGAACACTTCCTTTATAATAATTTTAGGGATAACACACTACCTCCCTCATATCACTTTTGTCGACCCCCTTACTCATGGCCTTTGATGAATTCCTTATCAGTTTATCAACTTGAATGTCACATTAATATATTGGGAACATAAGTCTTTTTAATTTATTAGAATGATATTATTCTTACAACATAGTCATGAATCGATGCTCTTAAATGAACTATTCACTCAAAACATATATTCAAAACCTAGAATTCATGAAACTCTATCACATTCATGAAACTTTTGTACTTTCTTGGAACACATCAGTTTTAATGAAATTTTTGTTTTTTCATGCAAATATGACCTTTTCACAGACATAATGTTTCACAAATATCACTTGGTCTTGATAGACACAAGTAACATTCTTCACATAAATATACATCATGCAACTCTTTCATGAAGTAGAGGCTCTGGATCTTTATTGATATCTTTGTAAAAATTAAGGAGGAGGTTTCCAATTTATAGATGTAGTTAACCCTTTGAGAAAATTCCTTTCATTCCTTAAACTAGGTGTGAAACTTTCAACGGTTTCTGAACATTAATTATTTGACGTCTCTTTTAGTGCACATCTCACCACCCTCACACAACTTCAAATTTATTTCACGGGTGCACACAACACCTCTTTGTCACGTAACTCCAAATTTTATGATGATTTAAAACTTGTGTGAAACACTATCCTTTTCTGTATTTTGACGTGATATCTCTAAATCTTCCCTTGCAAACAACTATAGAATCCTAATTTACAATTTTTTTCTACTATTGTATTTATTAAATAATATTTCAATTGAAAGAAATTATATATCCTCTATATTTTGAACCCAAAAAAATGGTAAACATTGGGAAAAAACACCTCCTACAACACTGAAGCTACCTACACCGTAAGATCACTTAGCTTACAAACTCCTTGAACAAACCATTGTGGATTAAAAACAAACAAAAAAAGTAAACCTGTTTCTAACTGTGAAAACTCTTGGTTCCAACAATTTACCCCTTTAGGTTTGTTTGAAATTTGCAGAAAAATTCAATAAAGAACCAACCTTGAAAAACAAACTAATAAAAATTAAATAACACATCCATCAATCTAAGTCTACATTATCAAATCATGGTGAATAAAAAAAGAGTGTAAATATATAATTTTGTGCCTCGAGAGACCACCGACCTATCCTACTAACCTGTCTTAAAATTCTAGAATACATTGAATTCCATCTTTTCTCTCCATTTGGAAATAAACCTAAAGAAATTTAATTTGTACCTTACTAATAAAAAACACCTCTAGATCATATCTCCCTTGAATACTTGCATCACATTCATAAATGGATTAAAATAGTTAACAAAAAATGGGGAGATGGGTAACTCGTAACCTTCTCATGAAATGGGAGGTGGCTAAACACCAAGGTTCAATTGATGTTTATCAGACATTGGTGTTATCAAATGCTTAGTCAGTATTTCAACCACTTGATCATTAGTTACATTATGATCCATTACAATCACACCTTATTCAAATTATTCTTTGAGAAGTGATATTTGATCTCAATATTTTTGGCATGCGAGTGTTGAATTGGATTTTTCATGATCTCAAACCAACTCTTGTTTTCATAGAGTATATCCATAGGATATTATAACTCATAAAAAATATTATTAAATATTTTATTAATCCACAATAGCTAAGTGTGTGCCTTTTTCATAGAGATATACTCTGATTCAACAATACTACGATTTTCATGCTCAAAAAACCCACACATTTGTTTCCAACGAAAAATGCACCCCCACATGTGGAATTTAGATCCACCACATCTCCATCCCAGTTAGCATCATAAAATGACAATAATTTTTAACTATTCCTACTACAAAGTATAAGACAAATTTTTTATTACCTTGAATATACCTCATTATTCATATAACTACTTCAAAATTATATTACTTCATATTACTTTGGAAGTGATCTAATAAATTTTTTGTAAAGATGATATTTGGATGTATTGTAGTTAGATATAATAAGATCCCAATGATCCTATAATACAAGGTGGGATCCATAGATTTTCTAAGTTCATGCTTTCTTTGTTTTATCCCAAACATAATCGGAGTTAACATTGGTTTTGAATTCATACATTTTTTCTTAAGAAGCTATATTTCATACTTTTCCTGAGAAATGAAAGTGTAGCCCTTATTTTGAATCACCTAAAACCCCAAAAAGTATGTGAGTTCTCCCATCATGGCTAGGAAGATCCTAATTGAATCTATTCAATCTACCGGACAAAACATTTCTTCAACATGAATTCCTTAAATCTAGGCATATCCTTTACAAACCAATCATGCCATATTTCTGATCAAATTTCCTAGATCATCAAATTTTTTATTCTAAATATCAACTTTTTTCTAATCACATTTGGATTTTATGGTCTCTTAATAAGATCCCAAGTTCAATTTTTTTCAATATAATTCAGTTGTTTATTAATGTCCTTAACCCATTATTCATCCTTCATTTCTTATCTAAACAAGGTTAGTTCCAAAATTGATAAGAGACAAGAATATGTTTCATTCCTCATTTTCCTTATCTATGTAGGTGCGGTACAATCCCTATTGATGTTGGATTGATCAAATTATGATATTTTATTTCTTCTATGACGTTCTGGTATATTTTATTTATAAATGGTTTTGCATTATGATTTTACTTCTAAATCATCATCATTTTGAGAGCCCTTAATGTTGGGAAAACATTCCACAATTTCTACATTTGAATATATACCTTTTCAACTTTTACCTAAATTTTTTATTATATCAACATATAAATTCCAAGAGATATTCATAATTTTTTATACAATGATCTTGATATCATTTTTCTCCACAATATTTATAAGGAAATTATTATAGTATTTATATGATTTACTCTTCATTGAGTATCCAAGGAGTATTACCTCATCTATAAAATCACATTACTTTCCTTGATTACTATCTTTGTTTCATATGAAACATTTACTTCCAAAAAAATAAAAATACTTTAGTGAGGGATTATTTTCATTCCATATCAGATATGGTGTCATTTTCCACTCCTAGACTTATCCTTCTTCAATTTTGAGTTTACGACAATACTTTAACTACCAATTTCTAGTAATGATGAGAAAAACATATCTTAATTATCATAGTTTTATCCATATTATCCACCTATAGATTTATATGTTCAAAACCCCATTTTTAAGGTTTTCTCACTAAATAAACCTCATGCTTGATCCTCTTTTTTTCATGGTAATTTTAAAATTCAATGGATGTGCATTCTATTCCATTATCAGATCATAATATCTTAATTGTGAAACTAATTTCATTTTAAAATCTTTAAATATATCACTTTATATAGTCAATAACTTCTCATTCACACTTCTTAAACATTAAAAATCCCATTTTACTATAATCATCAATAAAAATAATGAAGTACATCTCTCCATATTTTCTAGCCACATTCATTGGACTACACACATCTATGTGGACTAGATCAAGCAGATTTGATTCCCTTTTATTCCTCAGACTGTAAGAATTATGGACCATATTTCTTTGAATGTAAGAATCACATGTATTTTCTTAATTATGATTTAGATTAGAAATGTAAACAAAAAAATATCTTGGATAATTTTTCTATACTCTGTTGATATGTGACCCAACCTCTGGTACCAAAATTTGTTTTCCTCTTCAATTATTAAGAAATAAGTGTTTTCTTTACTATCTACCTGGTACAAATTACCATTTTCCTCCAACATTTCATGATAGAATACATTTATTTCCTTTATTTCATTTCTGATTAAATGTCACTCTCAGTCTAGATTTGCAGAGTTAACTCACACTCAGAAGATTGTGATGCAATCCATCAACTTAGAAAACTATTATTTTCATTATCTCATAATTTATAATTCTATATTTCCACTTCCGTTTATATTTAAGGCACAATATTTATTTAATCTCATTATTCCATCAACCCTTTACTTAATATTTTCAAAAAAAAAAAATCATTTCCTATCATGTGGGATTATCATCCCCTTTCAATAATCTAGGTGCTACTATTCTTTGTAACTTTTATAGGGATCTATACTAGGTTGGATTTCTCAATATTTTTCTTTTCCTTATATGAGATACATGATTGAGTTGAGTAATAATAAGGACTCTCCAATATCTTATCAACAGGAATGGTTTAATCATACTCCTATTCTTATTCTAGAGTAAAATACTAATTTTGAAGGGAAATTATACTTGGTTGATTAGTATTGAATTATCTCAAAGTTCTATAGTTATGGTTTACACCTTTTCTCTAACTATAATGAATATATTTATAGAAAAAGTTAAAAAATTGAAAATAATATCCATAGAGATTATTTCTTATATTAGATGAAGGATATGGTATCATTCTATTTAGTTTACTTTCATGTAATTCCCAATTCATAAATCTCCTTGGATATTCATAGTAAGACATGTTATGTCCCAAAAAGCCACAAAATTGACATTTAATAAGAGGAAATTTCTTCTCACTTATATTCCTCCACATGTACCTTTATTTTTTATAAGTATTTTATTAGTTATAATATTTGGATAATTGAGTATTATTTTCAAATTTCTTCTCTATTAGGTTCAAAACCATATCTATTTGAACATCATGTGTCGTTGTGATATGTACAACCTTATGCTTCCCTTTGTTTTGGATCATCTCATTTCCATCCATTGATGTTTATCTATCACAACCAATTCCACCTTATACCATAAATTTAGATCTTTGGTCATTCAAATATTTATCTACTCCTTTAGATCCATGTTCAACTCTTTGTAAAATCTCTATATCTGAAAACCTTCCAAACTATAATTTCTTCTTTTTTTCTATAGATTTTTATTCAGATCCCTATTTACTCTTTAATGAAATGAATTCTTCTTCAAGGCCATAAAATGTCATATAATTTTCCTTAAATCTTGATATAAGTTCTTTTATAATTTTTCTCTCTTATTAAATCCTTAGTTTAAACTCCAAATCCTAGTATAATATTTCTTGAGTTTCAAATGTTATTTTTCCTCTACTTATAGCCAATCAATATCTACTTCATACTAATACACATAATCTGATTAATCTTTCAACAAGGCTCTAATATATCTATTTTATTTTCTTCAATGTCAACCCTATTAATAGAATCCTCAATTTCTACCTTGATATCAACAAAACCATCCAAAATATTATCTTCCTTCTTCATAGGTTCTACTTCTTTAGCTGTATCCATCATGTAAAATTCAACATCAAATTTAAACTCTAGTTCTACATCCTCCAAAAAGTATTTATTATATTGTACCTCTTTCGAAACAAAGATCTTATGTTATAATTTCTTCCATGATTTGAAGTATCCCTTTTTTTAGAACCTCCTCTAAGGCCTCTTCATGGTTTCAGATTCACTTTATAAATCATAGAATTTCCTTGAGCATTGAGAAGCAATGTGACCTACTTTACCACACTGAAATAATGTCAAAAAAGGTTTTCATTCAAATATACCTTTTCCATTGTTAAATTTTCTGGAAAAAATATAAATAATTTCATCATCCACATCATCTCTATCATCACTAACTTTAGAAATATCAAATTTTCCATATCTTTGAATACCATTTCTTTGATAAATAAAATTATTGTATCTTCTAGTTTTAATATCATTTCATAATCCACTAGAATTATTAGAAAATCATTCATAGAAATATTAGACATATCCCTTTGTTCAAGGGAAAACACTTTTGGATTTTATATATGTGGAACCCTTATCAATATTTTCTTCACAATGTTGATATCTTTAATTTTTTCCACAAATCCTCTAATAGATCTAACAAATTCAGTAATGCAATTAAATAAACTATGTTCATTTTTATCTGGATACATTTTCAGATAATCAAAATGATTGTGAAAAACTTGAATTTTTCCCTCCTTTAATTTTTATCACCTTTATGTATATTTTCTAGTTTCTCTTGCATGGACTTGGCTATAGTGAAACTCTTCACATTCAAATAGATTTGATCAAATGGAACTACAGTAATATCATATTAATTTTTGGCATATGCATCAAACATTTTCTTATTTTTTTATCATAGAATGACTTGTCACATCACTACCCTGAATCCCTTCAACTATGGAATAGATAACCTCTATCCCAAGATATCAGAGATGATATATCATTCTATTATTCCAAATCTATAATTCTCTTCCATAAAAAGGGGAACTCTCCTAATATTCACCGAATTATTCATAAAAAAAATAGAGGACAAATTTGACACCTACAACTTGTACCCTATGATATCACTTGTAATACCCTATAAAACACTAATAGGGGAGGGTTGAATAAGGGTGTCATCTTTATATTTGAATGAGATATATCTTTTCCTCACATTTTTAGGAACTTGTTAAACCTATCTAATGGAATCATGCAATTATCAAATACTGATATACATAACTAGAAACACAACACAAAAAAATTTACTTGGTTCACCACTAAGGTATAGTAAAAGGATTATATGTCTAAATTGTTTTAGTCATACCTAAATCCACTAAGATTCACTAAATTTTTTGTATTAAAATTTATTAGACATGGTCACTCCATGCCAGGAACAATACCTTTATGATAATTTTAGGGATATCACACTACCTCCCTAGGATAACTTATGTTGACTCTCCCTAGTCCACTACCTTGGATAAAGTTGTTATCAATTTAAAAACATGAATATAACATCAATAGATTGGGCACATAAGTATTTTTACCATATTATAATGAGACTCTTCTTGCACTGTAGTCCTAAATTGATGCTCTTGAATGCACTGTTCACTCAAAACAGATGTTAAAAACCCGTTGTTTATGAAAAAAATTCACATTCTTGCAACTTTTGTACTTTCAGTAAAATACTAAGTTTTTTTCACATATTTTTGTTTTTCATGAAACTCTGAATTTTTCTAAAACTAAATGTTTCATGAATATCAATTAGTCTTGATAGACACAAGTTACATTCTTCACACAACTCTACTTTATAGAACTATTTCATGAATTAGAGGATCCAAATCATTGTTGAGAGATTTATGTGAATGAAGTAGGTATACATATATTTATATACACATATTTCCTTTTACTCAACAGTGTTTCACACCTTTTACTTGGCAAAAAAATTTCCATGGGTGATAAACTTTAATGATTTGATGTTTCCTTTAGCACACAACTCACTACCTTCGTGAAAATTCGCCTCATTTTTTGGGTGACCACAACACTTCCCATGTCACAAAAATATGACTTTTAAGATGTTTCAGAACTTCCATGAAACATTAGACTTTGAATAAAAAAATCAATCTTTTTCCAGCTGTGAAAACCCTTGGTTCTAAGAGTACTTATGTAATACACTATTCTAAAAAAAATGAAATTTGATATAATGGAATTTACAATTTTTATAGGGACCTATTAGGAGGATAATGAGGATGAGAGAAATTCCTTATAGAAATATTTTGATGACACATTGTATATCAAATTCCTCATTGTATTATCTATGAATAGTTAGCTTAAAATATTCACAAATTCATGGATACATACTCTATATTTTCTCATATATATGATCTATATCTCAAGAAATAAAGATAAGAGTGGTATGGAATATCAAAGGAACTATTTATATACAATATAGGATAATGAGTTCTGGTAGGGACTCATATTTTTAAGATGACTGGATAAATTAAGGGATTAGATTTTCTATGATTTTAGCTCACTAATTAACTAAGAACATACCTCATCCTCTTCTTAGTTATATCAAGATTATTATGTTTTATTGTGAATTTAAACATGAACAATATAGATAATAACCTATAATTTATTTTGGAATTTATTCTCTAAGTTGATTAAATCATAAAATAATAAAACCATTTTTCCTTATAGTGTACAAGAATAAAGTTAAAGAGAAAATGTATAAGGAAATTTATAAGCCTATGGAACTATTGTAATTACCTTAAAATAATCAAAATATCCCAAATAATACTAAATATTAGGATGATATATGTTTTTTATTTTTTAAATAAGGGACACTAGAATAAGAATTATGCCTTGATAAAGAAGTAAGGGGAAGCTTCACGTTTTTTCATTATCGAGTGAAATTTTTCTATTTCAACAAATATGGTATTAGATATAGCTTCAGGTTCACACATTTTCTTTTAAATATAGAAACCAAGAAAATTATAGAATATTTCTATAGGTAAGGTAGATCTTCAAGTATCCAATAGAGAGAGACTAATTTCTCAAGATATATGAGACTACTATTATGAGCCCATTATAACAAATAACATCATTTTCGTGCCTAGTTTATAGATAGATGGATTTATTTTCATCTTCAGAAGTAACTAATGTGTATTTTTTAAATATAGAATATGTTATGGTATGATACATATTAATAATAGTATTTATATAGTAGAATATTAAAATCATGTTTTTGAAATTGATAATTAATCAATTTCACATGACTCATATCACACCCAATTTTGGCATCATTGACTTAGGCTTGAAAAAATAATAATTTGATAAAATTATATCAATAAGGATATTTAGATTCATTTTTAGTAGAAACCCTGGGATATATCTCAAACTTGTTTACAAGTAAAAATTACCAGAACTATATTTAGTGAAAAAGGTGATAGGGCTATTGAGCTTATATAATTAGTTTATATAGATATGTGTTGACCTTCTCTATTAGAATCTATAGGTGGATACCCTCATTTCATTAATTTTACTAAATATTATAGTAGATATGTATATATCTACTTTATGGGGTGTAAGTATAATTCCTCTAAGAAATGTAAGGAATATAATAATGAAGTGAGAGTTATATTGGTAGTAAGATAAAGAAACTCTACTTATAGAAACATGGGTAGTATCTTAACTAGGATTTTATAAACCATCTAATTTTTTTTGAAATATTATCCCATATATTAGCACCCAAAAAGGTGAATACCTTGAGGGGAGTGAATTAAGGTATCCCAAAATTTAAAACCAACTCCTACCAATGATCGTATTCCACTTTTAATAGTAATCACCCATCTCTCTCTTTCTTCCACATAGTTGATATGAATTGAGAAATTATTAAAGAAGATACATGAAATATTTTACTTAGTATACCCCAACTATTCTAATCTAAATATCATACAAAGGAAATGTTCCAATACACATGAAACACCAATGATTACAACTTTGTTACATGTTTGGATTAGTCAGACTAACCGATCAAGTTTAAAAACATTAATAAAATATGGATAAATCAATTTTCTTCATACCGGTTGTAACTCATTACTCCTTATGTAATTTTCCTTATATTATAGAATGATAGATGAATATTTCACTTGGTATGGTTTATCAATTATAATCCTCCTTCATTAACAAGATGAATACCCTAGATCTCCAATGAGAATGCCTCCTGAATATCTTTATTTTTTCACTTTTCTATAAATCTAGATAAATACTCACTATATTTTTTCTTAGACCCCCTTTAAAAATTAGATAATCATTTCTACGAAATTTTGTGTGCCTAATTTTCCACTTATAGACGCTTATGGGTCTTCAAAACCACTCATTTTACACTAATTTAGTTAATGGATTTCTTCCTCTGTATCTACCCTAAATAAATGTGGTGAGATACTATTTTATGTATAATAGTCTTACCATGGAATTTTTCTTCAATCTCCATGGAATATTGATTTTTTAGAAGAAAATTCCTATAAAATGGATAGTAAAATTATCAATTTCTAATCTCAAATTACTCATATGAAACTTGATACACTCTTTGACTTAAACTATGGTTCATGGGTTCTCTATCATCTCAATTAAGTGATCCTCACATGATTACTATATTGTAGAAAAAAAAACCAATTGCGGGTCTTAAAATTTCTGATGGTACTTCATAAATGCATCACAACATCCATCACAACGTGGTTATCTCTATGTTTCCAAGTAATTAATGACTTCATAATTTTATACTAAAATCATTCAAACTTAACCATGGATTCCACAATTCCTGATTTCGTCTTCCCCATTTTTCTTAGGTAAATCTCCAATGTAAAACATCGAGATCCATTGTATAGTGAAAAACTATTACTGTTTTTATCCACTATGGCCATGGTACTCTGCTCCATGGTGTGGTCAAACCTCTACCATTATCAAAGGGGAAAAGTATTTCTTTTTGAGTGAACACTTAATTTAATGTAAATAGTTCCAAAATAATTTTTTACTATATCATTATTTCATAAGGGAAAAGGATTTTTAATTATATTGTGCATGGTAAACTAGCTCATTACCTCCTACAAGGCTTCCTCGCACTATATCCACTGTCTCTTACATCACTAACCTATGTTACGGATCTTCCACTCACTTAAAAATATATTGTGTTTAGATCTCTTCTCTTTCATGTTTTCCTTGCCCATGCTATTATTTAGCTCGACCACTGGTTCAGAAAGCTAGCTACTCTGGGGGGGCTGGTCCCGAGATGACCTGACTTTTTATATATATTTTTTAATTTACTCCATTACATTCATTCATTCGCCATGACAGAGAAAATATCACCACAACATGGTTCTCTCCAGCTACTTCTATTTTAACTCCAAAATCACTCTAAGTCACTCAGGTCTATATAAAATGGATTTCCCATGACTTATCAAGTTGTTTTAGGAAATCCTTCATCACTTTGGTCAATAAATATAACCCAAACATTGTTACAAAGGTTTTTTTTAACAATATCCCCATTTGTGTTTGTTGAAAATTTTAAAATATATTAACAAATTATTTATAAAAAATATTTAGAGATAACCATATCTGATAAGAACTCCAAATAAACCTTTTACCTTCAAGTAGTGTATCAATGATTCACTAATCACAAACTCTAAGACTATGTAAGTCATGATTGGTGTGATAAACAAGCGTAAAATTAAAATATACTCATGAAAATATTTTTTTGACGCTATTTCATGGTAATATCCTTTTATAAATTTCTCTCTCTAATTAATCATTTAAATACTTTCCCTCTTTCAATAAAACTAAAATGAGATATCTTCCCATTTATCAAAAAATTAATGGTACATTCATGGACAACTTCTTCAAGAATAAATCTATCTTAATGATTTATGAACTATTCTCCCCTTTTAGAAACAACAAAAATATAATTTCATTAAAATTTCACAGAATAGAATTATAAATTCAAACATTTAATTCAGGAGAGTTACCATAACATTATATAAGAAGTAACAACCCATTGGGATTGAGGGCCCCTCTACCAAAACTTCTAGTTAAATAGGGCTGGTTGGACTCCAAGATCCAAATGATGCTTCTCAAAGTCTATATTGGGTGGTTCCTTTTTCATGATATCATAAATTTGATCTTGTGTTGACATAAAATCGAAATTTACCATTAATTTTTCTACTTTATCCTTGATGAAATAGTATTTAATCTTCATATTTTGTGTCCTAGAATTACGAATTGAATTTTTATAAGATTAATGGAACTAATTTTTTTACACTTTATTGAAATAATATATGTCACGTCCACTTAAATATATCAATTATTTCTTTATCAAAATCAATTGAGTATATTCTTGAGTGGATGAAATATATTCATCCTTTGACATTCCCAAAGAGATTTAGTGTTTTTTACTTAAATAAGAAATGAAAGAACTTCCAAGATAAAAATAACAACCTGATATTGAATTTTAGTCATCAACTTAACTATCCCAATATCCATCCATGTATCCTAACAATTATTGTTATGAAGTTCTATAATAAAATAATCCAAATTACACTGTATGGTTGACATATCTATGTATTATCTTCATAGCTAGCATGTGACTCTCCTTGGGACAACATTAGTAGTGTGCTTCTTAGAGTATAGAAAAAACTATATCAATTAATATGGATAATATATATATATTAAACTTATAATAATCTTTATATACTTAGTCACATCAACCAACTTCTCATCATCATATCTCACCAATTTCATCTAGGGAACCACTAGATTTTTCATCAGTTTATAATCCTCTATCTCGAACATTTTGAGAACTTATTTGGAATATTTTGTTTTATAAATAACTATTTAATTATTTCCTTATATCACCTTTAAAATAATAGATTATGTAACACAACAATCATTGAAATTTTTAACTCATAACGCATAAAATCTAAAAACATATTGTATCATGCCTAATCTATGAATCAAAAAATTATGTTATACACATAGAGGAGCACTAATAATATCTAATTATTATCCTACTTAATGTAAATTTTGTAATAAAATACACCTCTATGGTATCCAAGAATCATTATATATTGATCTAAAATATCATGAACTTAGTTCTTGGTTTAGTTAAAAAAATATCTTTTCAATCAGCACATATTTATTTAATATGTATATAAAAAAACTATTGTACTATTTAATTTAAACTTCCCCCTCAAGTAATCCATTGAGAAATGTTTATTTACCAACCATTTGATATACTTTGAAGAAACTTTTCACTACAAAAAAATCATATAGTTTCTAATGATCCAAGTGTTCAAAATTCTCACCCATATTAATGTCCTTCATTTGGGAATACCCCTTGCACACCATTCTATAATTTTTTCGAGTTACTTAGACATTTACGTTATATTTATTCCAGTACACACACTTGGTTCTCATGAAATTATTTTCTATCAACCTTGGAATAACTTTCCACATTTTATTATTTTAAATTTTTTCAAGTTATTAATGTATAAACTTGAACCAGTTCTCATACTTGAAATACTATTTCAAAGTTTTAGGATCTTGTTGAGATATAAAATTTTCTCAGTGTTGAGAATTCATCCTTTGAGTTTTAACTATAGTTACTCTGTCACTAATAATATTTTCATCATTGATTTTATCTATTCTTTTTACTTTGTTTTAGTGACTGAACATGTTTTATTTTTCTCATCATATATGTATTAATATGAATCATAAAAATCCTCTTGTGATCTCCAGGAGATTCACGCATCAACATCACATTCTTCCTCAAAAAATACACTATTTTCCTATGAAATATGCTCATTATTTTTCAAATTATTCTTGTTTTATACAATAATTACCTCTTGGGTTTTAATATTTTTCCACGAATTTTGTTATAGATCTTGTAAACATTTATTTTGGATGAATATAAATGTAAAATACCTTTATCATCATCAGGTTAAAACTTTTAGTTCTTCTCTTTTTTGATAATTAAACATTTTCTTCAAAACACTTAAAATTATTTGATTTTCAATTTATTCTCATAAAAAATCATAAGGGGTCTTATATTTATTCATATATAAAAAATTTATATTAAATATGTAAAATAATTTAAATACTACTTCATTCCAATGATTCTATAGTAGGTTCCTTTCTATGAGCATTGTCTGACCCATTTATTTTATAATCCATATTATAATATCAATAACTTTGTTTTGTGGAGGATTCATCAACTCTAAAACGAAATTCCTTATCACATATTTTTTTTGATATATTCTTCTAATAGAATATTAGTAAATTTTATACCATTATCATTCTATAATTGTTGGATTCTTATCCCACGTATCTTTTACACTAACCTCTGATACAAATTTATTCTTTTAAAAACAAATGATTTTTGACTAATAACCATCTTCCATGACATCCTATTTTAATCATTAATAAAAAATATATAATAAATTTTTCCATACATTGATCGAGATTACATAGTCCAACACACATATTTGTGTTCCAACTTCAGCAAACGTTTCAATTTTTTCTCTTTTTCTTTGTAATTCTCCAAACAATCATCTTTTTTGGAAAGTATCACACATGTGCGTGTGATCTTATGGATGATTATATTTATCTCAATATCCTTAAATTATCACCAAGTTTCCAAAATACTTTTGTCTCAAATGTCTAATAATCTTATTCCATAATTGTTTTTCCTCTTCTTTGTACATGAAGCATCCATCTTCATCACTAATTAGATAAAGGTTCCCGTTTATTTTATTTCCCTAAAACACAGTTGATCCATCTATCCATTTGATTATATATGTCTATTTATTCAACTTCATTTCATAAACCAAGTCACATAACTAACACACAATTATAATTTTATGATTGAGACCTTTAACTAATAATACATCTGTGCATCTTAAGTCATTTCCACCCATTTTTTCATTTCCAAATATAATGGTCTTTAGCCCCACATCATTTACAATCCAAAAGATGATTTTTTTAGTATTTTAATTTTATGGAAATATATTTATTTTATATTATATAATAAGTACAACCACTATCCAAAAATATATTTTCTAATTTTATTTGATTCTCTCAAATAAATTTCAGTGATATTCACTTTCTCATCCTTTTCCTTCTTCGCACATGTCCACTAATTTATTTCTTTTGGTGATGAATGAAATTATTACAACCCCATTTATAATTTTTTTATCCACTTTTTTCTTCTTATTTAGGCCTCTATTGGAAACCTTATCTACTTCCTTGAATATTAGTTGATTTATTTGTTTTCAATTATCCACACCAAATGCAATAACCATTGAAATAAAATCGAGAGTAAGAAATTATATTTTATTGTCTTTGATTATCTTACTCTCTAAAATATATTTTTACTATAAAATACATGTATTGGGTATACCCAAAATTTAAAAAATAATAAAACCATATTTTTGGATTCTTATTATATGCCTTTATTATATAAATAGTAACTGACTAAGCCCTTTTCCCATGCAATTCAACCTTTTTTAAGGTGTGGTTACTTAAGTACTTGCATTAACTACCACTGATTTATTCTTATGATCACGTTCCACAATATTTTTCTATTTATATTTGACCAAATTTGGGTAAAACAACATTTTCAATAAGTTTTATTAAAACATAATTTGATTATTTAAAGACTACTGCACTTGAACACCATAGTGTCATACTAGGAGTTAGAAGTCTTCCTTGACTATCACACTTCTATCAAAATTTTATAAAATCACCTTAGAGTTATTAAATTTATTTTACCATTTATTTAATATAATTATTCAATTCATCAATAATCTCTTAATGTTCTTAAATTTTAATCTTGTGCTTGAATTACTACTCCGAGATCCTTGGATTTTTAATATTTGATTCATCCAATCTCTATTCTCAGTTCTGACATCTCCACTTCTAGTTTATGCATATAACTCTTGGATCCAAATAATAATAGGTTATACTTGTTTTTTTTATCCCTACAAATTTTTATTTATTTATGATCTTATTCTAGTTTATCTTTGAGTTCCACACTTCCCTCAATTCCATCACCTTCATCATCATTTTTCTCATCAAAAATGGCTATAAGAACTTACTCATTGAGGTATATATGGAACTCAACTTCCATCACTTATGTTTCCTCTAATATTTTATCTTCTTATGAAAGTAAATTATTTATTATTAATATTTTTCACTAATAATTTCTATAATCATCCATATACTTTTTCAACTTTTTTGGAGTAACTTCACCTTCATCACTATCTAGGAACTTCTTAAGCCACCATGTACTATGATTTCAAAATTTTCTTCACCAAAAGAAAGAGAGTGGAGGCTTTCCATTGAATTTTAATTTTCCCCTATTAATATTTGAGGAAATAAATGACATTATTTCATTAAATTCTCCATCATAGTATTTTCATTCAATAAAAGCTTCTTCATTTCTTTGAATTATACCACCTTTGGATATCAAATCATTATTATTTTTTATTATTTCCTACACAATGTGAGTACAATGGAGGTTTTATAACATTACCTCCTTTGTATCATTATATTCAAGCACTGAGACCTTGGGATTCAACTATGGTAGTAATATTATTAGGATTATTTTCATAATTTTTCCATCATCCATTATCTCTCCATGTCAATGTATGTTTTCCAAAAAATGTTCTCCAAATCAATGAATGAATCAACTATCTCAATAAGTCTAATTATTAAATCTTCATACTAATTCCAAAAAACTTTTCACTTTTCCTGTCACACTTTGTAATAACTATCATATATGTTAAGGATCTCTTTCCACATTATAAGATAAATTTTACACAACATCACCTTTGTGAAAATGATGTTTTCCAATGATCCCCCTAAGGTATTAATAACATTGGTGTTAGTATCCAACTCCTTGTTATTTCTTATTTATAAAGTTTTTTTATCAATACTTGTAGAGATATCATAAATTACAAATGTGTATATAACTAACCCTAATTTACAAAAATTTGTGTTTCTTTCTTTTTTTCCTATCTTAAAATTATTTAATTCAAATATAGAAATTAATTTTTGATTGAAAATTGATATCATATCTTCAAAGAGATACTTCGCCACTAAATTTGTCCCTCTAACCACTTGTTATCTTCAAACAAGGTGAATACGATGAGGGTGGGTGTAAATTAGGGTATTTAATAATTTTAAACCAACTCTTTCCAATAATATTTTTTCACTTTCAATAAGAACACCTCTCTCTCTATCTATCTTATTGAGAAAGTGGGTTCCCTAGACCCATCATGACCATTAATTTTTTATTACCATATCATTTATATAGGCATTTATGTATGATTTATTCTTATTATAATATTATTGATACATCTTTATCCACTATTAATATTTTATTGTACTTATATTACTTATCATGTCAAAAGTTTATAACAGTTCTCATATATAATGAGATCCTATAGATATTATAATAGTAATCTTAAAACATATGTCATATGGTCTAGATGCATCATACTGATAGGATATAGATGATGTCTAACTATCAGGTTTAGGGATCATGAGCATTGTAACTTATGCTCATTAAGTTTTCACTTAGTGATCTCGAGTATATAAGATTATGAGGACTAACTCGCTAATAGGATCACTACATATTTTTGGTGTCATTGGTTGTTCCTATTTATACGAATATGTATTGGTCTCTATGATTGTGGTCATTATCAATGCATTTCATTCTTTTTTCATACTTTAATGAAAAATTAAAATCATTACATTTATATTATGGTGAGGTATCTTTCATTGGTGTGTAATTAGTGGTATGGCATTGATTTAATGATAAATAAAGGATTTATCACTTCTCAAAGGAAGAGATATCTTAGGACCAATTAACTAGGATAGTAATACCTTTACAAAATCCATAACCATGTTAGAATAATTTAAGTTTATTTAAAATGATCAATAAAATAATAAATAAATAATATAAGTATGATGACATAAAGTGTACATCCCTCTTTATAAGATACCATAATAAAAATAGAATATATTACACAGAGCATGTTTGTAGGTGGTAGTCATATTTAGGAATTATAATTTTCTCTTTAAGGGTCATAATGTGTTTATATATACCACTCTTGGTCTATGAGTATGAGTCACTGTTATCGAGATAAGGGTCTATAGTGTCACATAAAAAGTGTACCCACAAGTTACATGTATTCATATGAATAGGATTCTAGGACGAAGTAGGCCCCATGTGTAGGGGCCAATGAATATTCCAGTGTGAATGATCATAAGTAAAATAATTCAATTATATTATTTGAGTTTATAATAATAATAATTTAATTAATTTCTCAAGGTATTCAAAAGTAATTAAATTATAAAAGTGAATATGAGGAAATATTATTTTTTAAATGATCATCATCCATTCAAGGAATATTAAATTACAATGGGGGTAAGGGTCCACGATAATGTATATTGTTTCATCATGTGAATCATAAGAGTTTCAAAATTGAGTGATGATATATTTGTGATAATTATGACATGTTAACTAAGTTTTTAGTGGCATCATAGGTCAATTTTTAGGTTTAATATTTTTAAAAAGATAAAATAGAATTTTTAAAGAGTTGAAATCTAATTAAAAAACAAATTTAAGACCTAAATAGTGTGAATGATAGACTTTATTGAATTTTTATCCCACTATGCCATCCCAAACTCCTCACAAGGTCTAGAGAGATAAATTTAAGGAAGAACAAGCTTTGTTCTATTCTATCTTCAGAATCAATTATTTTCACTTGTTGTGATCAAAAGGATATCATAAATAACTTTTTTTATTATTATAACACCTAATAATCAAAGAATAATGTTCCAAAAGTTGTTTTGTACATGTGGATGGTCTATATTATTCCTTTCTTATCACGTTTGAGCTATGAAATACCTAAAATGAATGGATCATATTGGTGATGAAGAATGAAAAAGGTATCATTTCTAATTTCTTTATTATTTATTCATGATTAAATTCTATTTATTGTGATCCATGGGTGAATCCAGGCATCAATGTAACATCCAAGATTCAATTATAGTAAGCATGTTTTTATTTCTAAAGAAACTACAACATAATGCACACAAATTTATTCAAGAGTGTGATTAAAACATAGATATTCAAAAAAAATTAAATTGAATTTGAAAATTTTAATTTAATTTTTTAATTAAATAATTCAAAATTATATTAGAGATATTTTTCTAGATTTTTCATAAATAGTTTATTTTGGGGTGAATAATAAAAAACACAGATTCGACAAAAACTACCACTTTTATGAAATTATAATGATATAAAAAAGAATTAAAATTTTATGAATCATTTTTTCAAGAAAAAAAATATTAAATAATTAATATAATTCATATAAAAATATAATGTTGAACATAGAAAAACATTCTTGACATTTTGAAAATCTAAGTAATGCTTTTGTTCAAATAAAAACTTTTTTAGTTCTTCTCTATTTATAATGCATTTACAAGGTTCAATTTGTCTTTAGTTTTGTTTTAAAGAAAAATAATTCTAATTTGATTTATCATAATGCAATTAATTCGATTAGAATCAATATGATTTTTTAATTTGAAATAAAATCATTTTTATGCTTAAAAAACATTTTTCTAAAAATAGGTTCTGTTACATATTATGAAATTATATTAAAAGTAATTTTATATAATTCATGGAGTTGAATCACATAAAATAGAATATATATTTTTAATCATAATAATTAACATTATCTAATAATGTAAACTTAATTTTTGGTTATAATTAATAGTAACCATGGTAAATATTCATCACCTCGTTTACGGGTTAAATGAGTTAAAAAAGTAAAAAGAAAAGGATAAGGCTTTAATATAACACAAAATGTTTGCTTAAATATAATTTGTTTGTTTTATTTAGAAAATAACCTTATTATATATAAATATATGAAAATTTTTATCCACTTTACTTGAGTAATACATATATTATATATTATTATTTTAGGTATTTACAAGTTCTTCACTCACCTCACTTATAAAAGGGAACCCCATATCCACTTCTATTTGCGCTACATGTGCAACTTATATCAACAAATACCTACTAAGATAACTTTAAAAAATTTCTAACTATATTATAGATGTTGTTTTGTCGCTAAAATTCTACTTTAGGAGGACTTAAGTTTCAAAACAAAGGAGGTTAACAAAAGAGGAGGTATATATTCTTACCAAGATCTTTCAAGTTACTTTATTCTTATAACATATCCAAATATTCAATAACCATATTAAAATAATAAACTCAGTATATTAAACATTATTATATGTTGTTATGTTATAGTTACATTCATTTTAAATCACTTTTACATCCTATGGAAAATGAAATCATCGCTTGTGTATACATACAACTTACTATCTCCACTTAGCAATGTAATTCATTTTTCATCACTTCTTTACTTGGATGGTTAAAAATATGGAATTAATGAATATATATGATATTTATGAAATAATTATGATTATATAAATATAATATATCATCTACCTTCTTACCGTTCTATTAATTTGATAATGATAATGTCCATTGTGTGTATGTGTGGAATACCACCTCCACGAAATGATGTGGCTATTTTTTCTATTACCATAATGCATAGATGATTCTAAAATTTTATTTAATGAATAAAAGTTAAATTAATAAAATTATTAACATTTTTTATGTGATGTAACCACTACATAACTCCTTTAACCATGGTCAATATAAAAAGTGATTTTGGAGAAATTGAACAAACCTTAAGTGGTCGACGTAAGCAAGAACTATTCAATAAATGGATTTCAAATTATTATAAAAAACCCTAAATATTAATATAGATAAAAATTATTATTAATAAATTATTTATTAATAAAAATTAATTATACATGAGTATTAAACATGTACGATTAATTGGATACCCAATGTAAGGTATTTTCGTTACAATCTCATTTTATTTCAGGATTTCTTGTGTTCATATTTATTTTGAAAAATTATATGACTCTGATCCATTAAACAAAATATTTTTATTGTTATCTAGTTATGTTTAGTATTTATATGTTTATTTTCAATTTATTTTCTTTTTTTATCAATTATCAATAAGTATGTTACATGTAAGGACTTTCTTTTAAAAAAATATTATTTTAAAGTATTTCTTCAAAGTCTTTTTTTCATGTATAGGTTCTTTTAAATGTTTCATGAATGTTCTTATTTATGATTAAGATTTTGATAGATTTAGTTTTGAACTATTTTTTACATATTTTACAAATTATTATAAAGAATATTTTCAAATTTTTCTATATGATTTATTTTAATCTTTTTACAAAAGAATAAAAAATAATATTTTTAACATATACGTCTTTAGCGACCTTTCCATTTTTCATAGATGTTATAAGTTATCAAGATTACTTTACATTTTTATGTGTATTTTCAAATAATATATTCTTATAAATATTTATGGAATTTTCATTTAAAATTTTATCAAGAGGAAGGGGTATTATTTTCATAGTGGAATGAAAATAATTTTGAAATTGATTTATTACATTGTTTTTAAAAAACGTAACAAGGATGTTATTTTTAATGATTTTATTATATTTTATTTTCAATTTACAAAAGTATTTTTTTACTATAAAACCTTTATTTATGATTAATTTATGGTCTTCTTTCATCCTTTACTGATTTATAGATTTGTGGTTGTTAAATTTCTCATGATCACATTCTGTATCACTCTATATTATTTTATTAGACATTATATTCTCCTCCATTTATATAATTTGAGTATCATAGATTTATATGGAAAAATTTCCACCACTTCAAAATTGTCTCAATTTTATACCATTTAAATATATGGTATATATTGATAGAAGTTTATTAATATTTTTTTTCATTTATTGGGGGAAATATTGATGTTCCATATTCTCAATTAAATATGGATAAATTTTGATTTATAAATAATTTTAGGAATAAATTGTATTGATAATTCAATATGTGAGGAATGTATTAGAATTTAAAGTGATGAGGGGGGCAGGGTTTTATATATCCCCTCAATACACTGACATGTCTTGTGAGACAAAACAACATGCATTCCATATTCGATAGGTATTTGGTTTACACCTACCCATTAAGTATGAATGGTTTCATGGATTAGGAAATTATAGAAAAATTCATGATATCTTATATTATGACTTTATGGTAAGATAATGAATTTATATATTTATACATTCCCTTTATTATTAATTCGATTTCCATTATCCATGTGACTGATGTGTTGATATTATCCAAGGATGTGCATTGAACTATACTTGTTGATTGAATGGATTTTTTTATTATCTAATCTTCCATATTGATTATTCCTTATTTACTCATTATAGATTCTACTATTTGTAATGGTTACTAAGCATCTGAGATCACCCTTTATTTTTCTTCCTTTCCCCAGGATATAAATATATATTCATTTAATTATTTTCAGGATTAATGAATGTCTCTTATGATAAGTTTTTATATATATAATGTAATATGAGAATCATGAATGTATCTATTTTTCCAAGACCAGTAAACTAATATATCCTATATGGTGTGATCCAATGTATCTTATACCAATGTAATAAAGTAAACATAAACTCTAGGTTACTAAATTACAGGGTGTTATAATTTGTATAAGAGGAAGTTTAGTAGGAACTTAAGGAACTATATTTTAAATTAACATATATTACATGATAATTATGATGATACCTTTAGGTATTTTAGAATCACAAGGAATTTTATTTTAGGTCTCAATATTTATGATGATTATGATCTAAATCTGTGTGTTCCATTTTTTAGAGTTGGCACCTATAAGAAATAATGGAATCAACACCCATATTTTGTGTGAGGATTGCATTGTTAAGAAATCCCATATAAGTGATGTTGGAGCTGAGAAAATCATGGCATTATTAGGGTATCTGACTTATGTTATAATGAATAACCTTGCCTGTATAGAGCAACTTGATGTTTCAAATAATGATTCACCTATATTGGATCACATCATTTGGAATAAGACTCCATATTTTAATGGAAATATTAAAACATTGGTAGTTTAACAATGGATTAATTCCATCGAAAATATATGTCTATCCCTGGGAAGTAATGGCTAGGAAAAGGTTATTCTTGAAGTGTGATGCCTAAATGGAGATGTTGGTAAATGGGGGTCATTGTTCTAAAACACTAAAGATACTAATGAAATAGAAATTATGGAATGGATATCTCCAAGGGGAACTAGTTTCTCAAAATTTTCATCATATGATAATATACTATCAAGTGTCATTAAGAAATAGAAATAATTTTATAGGTATTATATTTTAAATGTAAATAATGAAATAAGAGGTTATCAAAGCACCAAAAAAAAATAAATGTTTAAAATAACAAGAAATGGAATATATGACTTCTAACATGGTATAATTGTGGAAAAAACACCTAGGTACATTCTTAAAAAGAGCTCTAGTCTATTTCATTTGTAGATAAATGGTTCATAGGGATCATAAAATAAAGGGAAATAAAGAAACCAATGATATCCAATGATTCAACTATAAATAGATAGGGAATTATTTAATCCAATTCTCCAATCATCAAGGTAACATCCAGATGAAGAGGCCAATGGGAGAAGGCTCAGATTAACTAATTACTATATATGAGGTTGAATTTCAAATAATGTGGCGGTAGGTACTATGATCATAACCAAACATTTAGCTAATGATTTATTTTATTATATATCTTTGAAATATTTTATATATTTTATGTTTTCTAATAATATTTGATATTTCCCTAGAACCTTAAGAAGGTATTTTTCAATCAATACTCATAGTGGAAATTTTATTTCAATAAGGATGTTTTAGTTAGTTCCCATTACGACACATAGACATAGCCTATTTGTAAAAATTGTTTTTATATCTATGGTTAACTTTGATACCATCCTTCGTACGGATTTGACTTAAAATTTTAATGCGAAAAATTAATTCTAATAGAATTAGATTATGATTCATGATGAAGATATGGATTCCCTTATCTTTATATGGGAGACTACAACATCTGAATCATGTCCGGATCCACCTCAAATAGCTCTCCATAATAAAATTCTTGGAGAATAAGACAAGACAAAAACTACAAATAGGAAAGATATCATTCAAATAAAGGTATACATATTGTGGAAGAATACATTAATGTGATTTCTGAATATCTATTTGGAGATCCACCTAAGCATGAGGTTCATTTTTTCCTTGATCTCACCCTTAATGAAAAACCTATATCTAATACTCCTTACAGGATGGCCATAGTAAAATTAATGGAATTGAAGAAGAAAATATATGAGTTGTGTGATAATGGATTTATACCTTTATTATTTCACCGGGGGGGGGATTCATTTTCTTAAGAAGAATGACAGGTCTATGAGGTTATGCATCAATTACAGGTAAATCATTTACATTACCATAAAGGGAAAGAATCCTTTAACAAAAATTGATTATTTATTTGATCAACTTCAAAGAGATATAAAAGTTTTAATTATTTATTTTTTACTAGGTATAATCAAATAAGTATAAATAGGAAGATATTCCAAAGTAAAAATTTCATATGAGGTATGAACATTATAAATTTATATAAATCCCCTTTGTATTAGATAATTCACCCTATATTTTTAAGGATATGATGAGTAGAGTATTCAAGGATTATCTCGATAGTTTTTTTATGGTATTTATTGATAATATATTGATATAATATAAAATTTATATTGATCATAAAATACATTTTTGAATCATTATTAAGACTCTTAGATAAAAAGAGTTATATAAAAAATGTAAAAGTGTGAATTCTAGATTAAGAAGTTTCATTTCATAGACATATTGTCGCTAAGGAAAGAATATTTGTTGATCCTTCAAAGAATAAGGTAGTGATGAAATGGCCAACTCCAATGAGTATAATAAAGGTTTATAGTTTCCTTGGATTAGTAGGTTACTATCAATGTTTTGTTCAAAACTTTTACTGATTGGATATCTCGTTAACCAATTTGACATATAAATGGATTAATTTAATATGATTAGAAAAATTTAAAGAAAGTTATAATGAATTAAATAGAGATTGGTCAATACACTCATATTGACTTATCCATAAAAAATGGGTTGATTTTTTGTATTTGCTGATCCATAAAAGAAGGGATTTGAATGTGTCATTATACAGAATGATAAATTTATTACATATGCATCAAGACAGTTAAAGATTCATAAACAGAATTATATAACCCAAGATCCTGAGTTGTTAGTCATAATATATTCATTGATGATATAAAAGAAATACCTTTATTGTAAAAGTTTAAAATATATATGGTTCATAATATTTTTAAATATATATTCTCACCAAAAGAGATCAACATGAGGAAAATAGTATGAATATAACTACTCAAGAATTATGATTTCTCAATACAATAACACATTGGGAAGGCACATAATGCGTTCAATGCATTGAGTATGAAATATCATGGAGTTTTAAAAAAATTATAATTAAGAAATATTATTTATTTTTTGATTTAGTAAATTTTGATATGGGAATAATTAAGGAAGGGGAAACGTCAAATATATTCTAAATAATTGACAAACCATCCTTATTTGAGAAAATAAAGAGTTATCAACTTATTGATATGAATATTCCAAATAAAATTGATTTTTTGAATAATGGAAAGTTAGTAGACTTCATTTAAGAAGATGGAATATTAAAATTTGGAAATAGTTTAATTATGTTTTCCATCCATGCCTTAGAAAAAAAATTGAATTATTAGATGAATATCATCGTTCAAATTTCTCTATAAACCCGTGTAGCACTAAAATGAATCGATATTTGAAGAAATATTTTTTGGGGATAATATGAAATTGAAAATTATAGACTATTTATTAATATTATTGGTTTCTCAATAGGTAAATTCTAAGAGAAAATATCATAAATTATCCATTAAACCTATCCCTATTATAATTTGGAAGTGGGACGACATTAATATAGACTATTTCGCTAGATTTTCAAATAATCTAACAAAGAATGATTCCATATGGGTTATTATTGATCACCTTACCAATTCCACACATTTCCCCTCTATGAGATAAGATATACCTCTTGATTACCTCACATAGATATATATTAATGATGTTGTGAGACTTTAGGATGCACCTACTTCAATCGTATCTGATAGTGATTTTTGGTTTACATCAATGTTTGGGAAGAGTATTCAAAAGGATCTAGAAACCAAGATAAATTTCAGCACTACTTATCATACTACAAAAATAGATAGTATAAAGGTATTGTTCAAACATTATAAGGAATACTAAGGTTGATCTCACTTTACTTTCAAGTTACATGGGATTAATATTTACATTTTTTGGAATTTTATTTGAATAATAACTTTAATTTGAGCATTAAAATGTAACCATATGAAGAATTTTATAGGAAATTATATCATACACCAACTTATTGGGATGATGTTTTTGAAAGGAAAATCTTAGTCCTAGAACTTATTGATAAAATAATGGTGAAAGTGGGAATTATTCAGAGTCATATCAAGGCAAATCAAAGTAGGAAAAAGATCTATGCAGATAACTAATGAAAGGATATATAATTTTATGTATGGGATCATATTTTCATATAGGTATCTATATATAAGGGCGTTATAAGGTTTTTAAATAAATGGAAACTAATCCCCATTTACATCGATCCTTTTGAAATTCTGGAAGGAATTGGAGTTGTGGATTACCATTTGTCAATGCCACATAACCTATCTAAAGTTATTGATGTATTCCATATATATTTATTAAGGAAGTACATTCTAAACACAGAAAATGTTATCATAACAGATGAAATATAATTTAAACCTAATTTATCTTTATGTCAAGATCCTATGCAAATCTTTTACACTAGAGAACAAGTGTTGCAAAATTGGATGACTTGATTGGTGAATGCAATTTGAAAAAAACATAAAATAGAAGAGGAAACATGGTAAAATAAATAATTTATGATGAATAACTACCCAAAACTATTCATTAGGTGATATTATATAAATCTTTAAGGTGGAATTTCTAATGGAGGGAAGAATGTAACACCCAAGCTTTAATTATATTAAGTAAGCCTTTCATTCTAAAGAAATTATTACATAATGGATATAGCTTTATTCAAGAATGTGATTAAAACATAAATCACAAAATTTTATAAATTGAATTTGAAAAGATTAAATTAATTTTTTAATTCATTATGTCAAAATTAACTTAGGGTGAATTTTTTAGATTTTTCAGAAATAGTTGAATTTTGTGTGAATTGTGAAAAATACTGATTTTACAAAAACTGTCAATTTTATGAAATTATAATGATATAATAATTAATTTAAATTTTATGAATAATTTTTTTATACCAAATATTTATTAAATAAATAATATAATTCATACAAAATATAATTTTGAACATAGAAATGTATGCTTAATATTTTGGAAATTTAAGTAATGTTTTTGTTCAAATAAAAACTATTTTTAATTCTTCTATCTTAATAAAGAATTTATAAGTTTCATTTTTTTCTATTTGGATTGAAATAAAAAATAATAATATTATTATTTAACATAATACAATTAATTCTATTTTATGTAATATTACACTTTTTTCTATAAAATCATTTCTATGCTTAAAGAAAACATTTGTCTAAAAATGGGTTTCGTTCTATATTGTGAAATTATATAAAAAGTAATTTCTTACAATTCTAGGAGATTAATAATGTAAAATGGATTAAATATTTATAATTATACTAATTAATATTAGGTAATAATTTCAACTTAATTTTTTTCATAATGAATAGTAACCAAGGTAAATATTTATCACCTCAGTTAAGTGTAAAATGGGTAAAAGGGTTAAAAATACCAAGATAAGGCTTCAATAAAACACAAAAAACTTTTTAAAATCTCATTGTGTTGTTTTATTTTTAACTTAAATTTATCATATTCAAATATATTTCAATTTTGAGCCACTTTACTTGAGTAAGAAATATGTTATATAATAAATTTTTAAGTATTTACAAGTTTTCTGCCCACCACCCTTAAAAAAGGGAAACCCATATCATCTATTATTGAAAATAATTGAGCCAATTATCTCAATCGATACATACCTAAATTACTTTTCAACATCCCTACCTACTTTCTAGAGTTCATGTTCCTACCAAAATACCACTTCAAAAGGCTTAAGGTGTGAGCCAATGGTAGTTTCCAAAAGAAAGTGTATATGTACTTACTAAGATTTTTTAAGTTATTTTATTCTTAAACAACATAAAAATATTAAATAATCATATTAAAATAATTATATCATTATATAATCTATATTTATATGTATTTATGCTAATATTACATGCATTTTATAACTTCTTTCCATCCTATGTAAAATGAAAACATCACTTGTGTGTACGTGTGGTCTACCGTCTCCACAGTGTAATTATTTTATCATCATTGATTTACTTGGATGGTTATAAAGATTAAATAGATAAAAATATATGAAAATTATGAAATAATTATGATTTTTTAAATAAAATATATCATATATTATCATACCCTTCCATTTTTTGAAAAATGATAATGTCACTCATGCGTACATGTGGACTACCACCTCCACAAAGCGATATGATTCATTTTTCTATTACCACCATGAATGGTTGATTATAAAATTATATATAATGAATAAAAATTATATTTATTAAATTATTATAATTATGTATATTATGGAACCATTGCATAACTCCTTTAACAATGGTTAATATACTGAAATAATTTTGAAGAAGTTAACCAAGCAACCTTAAGTGGTCAACATAAGCAAGAACTATTCAATGAATAGATTTTAGATTATTATAAAAGGGAATTAAAAAATTAATATAGATTAAGAATTTTCTTAATAAATTATTAAATAATTACAACTGATTATACAGTAAGATCAAACATGTATGACTAAGCGGATACCCAAGGTAAGGTATTTCTGTTACAATTGGTTTTATTAGGAGATTATTTATGTTTATATTTTTTTAGGAAACTTCTATGATCCCAATATCATAAAAACCATATAATTTATTATTATATGGTTATTTTTTGGGTTTACTTGTTTATTTTCAAATTTTTATCTTTTTGTAACAATAATCAACAAGTTAGTTACAAGTAAACGACTTTATTTTTAAAAATATTATTTTAAAGTCTTCCTTCCAACTATTTTTATACTATACCAAGGTACTTTTAAATATATATAAGATGTTTTTATTTTTTATTCAAATTTTGATAAATATCATTTGAAAATATTTTTCAAATTATTTACAATGTATTAAAAATAAATCTTTTCAATATTTTCTATATGAGTTATTTTCAACTTTTTACAAAATTAAAAAATACTTTTTTACATATACATATTGACCACCCTTTCCCACCTTCAAAGTAATTATATGTTATCAATATTAATTTACAAGTTTATATGGTTATTTTAAAATAAATATTTCTATTAATAATATATTAATTTTTATTTAAAATGTTATCAAAATGAAATGGTATTATTTTCTTAAAAGAATGAAAAGAATTTTGAAAGTGATTTATAGATTTTTTTAATAAAAAGTTACAAGGAATTTATTTTTAATGATTTTCATCTATTTTTTTCAATATCAAAAAGGATTTATTTTACTAAAAAAACTTCAATTCTAATGAATTGATGGAATTTTTTATCCTTTACTAATTTATGGATTTTTGGTCATTTACTTTCTCATGATCGCATTCCTAATCACTCTCCATTATTTCATTGGTTATTATCTTATCCTACATGACCATATTTTAAGTATCATGGATTTATAGGTATTCATTTCTATTAATTTTATGTTCTGTCAACCATATACCATTTCTATATTTGGTGTTAGTTGAAGAATGGTTATTTAGAAATCTATTTCTTTTATTGGGGAAGTATTTATATATCATATTCTTGATTCAATACGGATAAATGTGGATTTATAATACATTTTGAGAATAAATTTTATTGATTATTAAATATATACATAATGAATAGGATATGAAAGTGATGGGTGGGGCTCTGTTATAGATAGACCCTTGATGTATCGATAGGTATCATGAGTAAAAATAGCAAGAATTCTATATTAGATGGGTATATGGTTTAAAACTAATAATTTATTAAGAATGGAACCTTGGTTGAAGACTTAATAGTAATATTCATGATATCTTGGCCAAGACCTTTATGGTAAGATTAGAAATTTCAATAATTATTTATTTTCATTATTCATAATTTGATTTCCATTATCCATGTGATTTCTATGTTGATATTAGCCATATATGTACATTTAACTCAAATTATTGATTTAATGGTATGTGTTTTGATTATCCACTCCATAATATTGATTATTCCTTATTTACTTATCATACCTTTTTCTATACATAACCCTTTATTGATCATTTTATATCACCATTTATTTATTTCTCTTTCCCTGGGATATGAAGAATGATTCTTTGAATTATTTTGAGGATGTAAGAATGTTTCTTATGCTATTTTTTTGTATTTAAAATGTAATATAAGAATCATGTATTTATATAGTTTTCCAAGTCTGCTAAACCGATCGATATTATGTGGTGTGATACCATATATCTTATACTAATGTGATAAATTAAACACCGACTCAGGGTTACTAGATTTGGAGTTGTTATAATCGGTATACTGGATTATATTTTATGACACTAATCATGTTGAAAATTATTTAAAATATCAATAATTCTCACTTTAATAGTGCCTAAGTTTTATCAATTAGTATTAGAGTGGTCATGTAATTATTAAAGTCAAAATTTTAGTTAAATTTTCTAAAATTTATATTGAGTCTTTAATGCGATCCGAGTGCCACTAATGGAATTTCAATTGGAGTTTGAGCATTCAACAAACACCATTCAAAGATTGATTTTTTAATAGTTTTGATTTTGATTAATAATTAAAATAAAATTTTAAAAAACATAAGGTCTCCCATGCATGGTTACTTTTCACCAATGGGTAAATTGTGTTCGTTATAAGGTGGTAAAAGCAAATCTCTATGGTCTATGTGAAAAAATAAAAAAATTAAGTAAAAAAGATAAACCTTTCCATGAGGGGGCCACCCCATGTAGAATATTCCCACCCCTATTGATTTTGGTGGTGGGGTGAGGGTAGGATACCCATGAAATGTGCGAGTTATATTACTAAAATAATATTTTAATAAGAGTCAACCATGTATGAGATGTTGTACAAGCTACCCACAGTTCTCATGACACACAAGATGTGTGGGTGTGACTTACCAAAACTTGATTTTATCCAGGTTTCCCAACTTGGGACAAGCCATGTGGGGTAGTCCTAGCTTTTATGGCCATCCCAACCCTCGTAAGACATATTTAATCTTCCATGGGTCCATTTTGGACCCAAAAAGATCCAAAAAATCTTTAAAAAACCAAAAATCAAAAAAATGTCTGGAATTTATAAAAAATATTTCTTGTGTCACAAGACACATCTATTATTATTTAAAAATTATTTTGATTCAATATTAATGCATTAAAAATAACCTCAAATAGAATATTTTCTTATTTAATTTTACTATGAACTATTATTAAATTTTGACTAATTATGATCTTAGACCAGCCCATGAATGTTTGGTTTATTTATTTATTTAATTTTAATTATTTAAATAGAATTTTTGGTAATAATTAATTATTAAATATCATTTTTATGTGATCATTGTATCATCAATCCTTATTTAAATTTATAAGGGCGTGAATATCTATATTTTTTTAATATAAATTTATTCCTACATAACTAGTACCCTCTCACCTATGCATGAGTATATATTCTAAAATAGAATAGTTTATTACTATGTGGTTTGATTCAATATCTGGTGTAAAACAAAATAAGAAGAATATATAGGAGTTGTATAGGTTCTACAACTCAAGTTGGTGCATCGCTTGAGGAGTTCATCTGGTGAGTCAATTGATCCATCATCTACTTAATGGAACAATCAGTATAAACAAGTTATGATCACATAATTTTTTGTTTATTTTATTATGCATGTTTATTTTTTTTGATTATTTTTTCATGATATATGATCACATAGAATAGTTAATGAGCATGAACAGATAAATTAAATGAATAAGTGTGATGAATTTATTCTACTTATGCTTATATAAAGTTTTAACTGTGACTATAGAGAAAAAATAAAGATAAATATAATTGCATTTCAATCTCAAATAAAATAAAAACCTAAAATATATTAAAGTAAATATTAAGTCATTAACATCTTTCATCACTTGAGTTTGAAAAAAACCATATATATGAGGTGCCTATCAGACCTAGTTGAGTGTGACTCGTTTCATTGGGAACTTATGAAAGTAGTGGTTAGGCCTTGTAACCCCCTAGATTTTATGATATATTTATCTTTAGGTAAATGTTATTTTCTTGGTATATTTCTTTACAAACAACAGTAAGTTTAAACGAACCATGATATACTATTGAAAACTATTTTTCATCATGTTTTTTGGGTTTATTTTAATATTAATCTCTATATCTTATAGGAATTTAATATTGTAAAATGGATTAAATATTTGAAATCAGCATGATTACTATTATATAAAAAGGTCAACATAATTTTTGATTATTATGAATTGTAATTAAGTTAAAAATCATTACTATGGTAAAGGTTAAAGAGGGTTAATGGTGGGTTGAACTAAAGAGATAAAGTTTTAAATAGCCTAATAACTTGTTTAAATACTATTTTACGGTCATATATAAACCCTATATCATATATTATTCAAATATGAGTCATTTTGGATCCATTTGGATTGACTATGTCCTTAATATATTTTAATCTTTTGACAAAATCTAAGTGTGTCCTCTATCTCCCTTAAAAAAGTAATCCACCTATCCTATATTAATCACACTTAAAGAGCCTTATATTTTTCCCTATACCTATCCAAATATCTTCCAAAAAACCTTCAAAAAATTTTATAGGTGCCTTTTTATCATAATAAGATCCTTTCAAGCATTAAGGTGTAATCCAAAGGAGGTTTCTCGATGAAGAGTATAACTCTTAACCGAGTACTTTCATTTTTATTTATTATTCCACATTATATAAAACTATTATATATAATATAAAATTATGAATAAAAAATAAAAAATATACTTATATTTTATTATATTGATTTTTAAACCCTTATTCGTCTTCTTCTCCATCAAATGGGAAACTAAATCATCATTCATGCATACATACAAACTACCGCCTTGAAAAACATTGTATTTCATTTTTCATCACCATCATTAATGGTTGGTTATTATGATGTATTTAATATTTATATATAATATTTATGAAATTATTATGATTCTATAATTATAATATCTTATCTACCATTTTATCTTTCTATCCGTTAAAAAATGAAAGTGTTGTTCATTTGTACGTGTTAACTACCACCTCCACGGAGCAATGTGATTTGTTTTTCATTTTCTCTTTACATGGATGGTATTAAGGATATATTTAATGAATATATATGATATTTGGGATATAATAATAATTTTTTTAAATTTAATTATAATTTACCTTTCTTTCATTTCATCCATCAAAAATTGGAAACATCACTCGTGCGTATGTATGGGTAACTGTCTCCACGATGTGACGTATTTAATTTTTCATCATCATTTTATGTGAAAGGTTATAAAATTGTATATAATGAATATATATCATTCTTATTTTATTATTATTATTATTTATATTATGTAACTAGGACCAAGGTACAAGTACTAGAACCATCAAACTGAAACATACATGAAAAATGGACCAATTTTTACCCGAATGTCCATTTTAAGGAAGAAATTTTTTTAAAAGGATAATTAAAAATTATAAAATATTTTTGAAAAATAATTTTTTTTTCATATTGTTTTGTAATATATTTATAATAAATATAAATTTATTATACAAGAGTTTTGAACACGTACAAAGCAAGACGATACTTGAGGTAAGGGATTTAGGTTACAATCTCATTTATTTTCAGGATTGTTTATGATAAATTTAAATTGGGGGAAATTATATGGATATTATCCTTTAAAACCCATATATTTTCTTCTAATATAGTTATTACTATAATTTTCAAGTAATATCATCATTTTATACTCTTTGGTATATAAATGTATTGAGAAAATATTTTTTAGAAAAACCAACCTTATTTTCTCTTTGGTTGGAAATATATTTCTTACATGTACATATTTTCCTTAAAATGTTTTCATGAATTTTTGTACTATTATCCAATGATTTATTAATTTCATTTTAACATATATTTTACTTTTTATAGAAATTTTTAAAAGGAATCTTCTTATTTTTTTCGAATGAGGCACTTTTTACCAAAGGTGTGAACATGAGATTTGTTTTAACATATACCCCATAAAAATATTTTTTTACATCCTAAATATTCTTTTATTTGAATATTTATTTAGAGTTTTTCATGGTTCTTTTAAAATAACTTTTTTCCTAATATCATGGATTTTTTTAGATTTTAAATATGTTCTTTCAAAATGAAAAGGTATTTTCCTCAAGAAATGTTCCAATGATATTTTAACGGTATTTTCATCTATAAAATCATCCTTGGATGTTACTTATGTTTAAATGGTTACATGATCCAATTATACCATATTTATTGTTTATCTATAAGCTTATTTATTATAATGATGAAATATTGATGAAACCCTTTTTCTTTACCATTGGTTAAGCTATAACAAAATAATAAACATTTTCATGACCTTATGAAATTCATGTGAATATGTTACGATTATATGATTGTTGGTTCCATTATATCCCTCTAATGAATTGGTTAATACGATATAGATATCTCATGATATGATGAAGATAAGTGTTTACATGAATTGTTATATCCATGTTCACATTTTTATATGTGAGTATGATTACTTATAGTTATACTCCCAATATTATGCATGCACATGATTTTTAATGGCTATATTCACATTTTGATGCATGAGTATAATTTATTCTAGATATGATCAAAATATTATGAATGAAATTGATTTTGAATTACTATGTTCACAATATTGTGATTTACTATTCTTATAATGCCACATGCCTAGGTTATGACTCTTGAATAATGATTATTACTTTGACACCATTATTAATTATACTTATGGATAAAAAAATTATACTTATGGATATGACTTGATTTTGGAGTTTAAGATCTAAGAATTTATGGGAATGAATATTTTATGTTGAGAACATGCACTTAATAATTTTATCATGAACTTATGATCATATTATTTAGTTATTATTGATATCTCCCAAGTTTACCATTACTAATAATTTTATATCACCCTTTATTATGATTTCTTTCCCCAAGTTTTGATAGAAATTACTAAGTATGATATGTATAAAAGGGTAATAATATGAAGATATTTATAGTATATGTTGAATATGTTTTAATAAATAAGTTGATTTTGTATTTGATAGTGGGTATTAGAGGAAAATTTAGATATTTTTTGAGATTAAGTTGTGGTAAATATGATGATAGAACCTAAAAAACCTATAATAAACCAAAAAAGATATAGGATAAACCTAAAGTATCATCGGTTAATATGGAGGTTTCATAAATTAAGACAAATTATAAATTATTTTTTTATTATTTATTACTCTTTTTATTTTTTCTCAATACTTATGTTAGTTGTTTTTTGTTTTAGTAAATTTATAGAACCAGAAGGAATCATTCTAACAATGAATGTGATGGGCACGACAATGGCTATCTTCTTGAGAAACCAAATGACTTTTAAACTGGTATATAATATCTTGTGGCAATTCTCATTTAACTATCTCAATATAAATTCATTAACATGGGCCATGCTGATATTATAAGAATATCATAGAGGGAGAAACATGACACTTAGTCTTTTATTTGACAATATCCACCCTCCTTTTATAGTTCTTATGATCCACTAGTTGATGATAAATGGATAAATATGATGTAAAAATATATATTTTTTCTTCAATTCTTGGACAATGAGAAAGTTTTTTTAATATTATATTACTTTAAATGAGAATCTAATCAATAGTAGACTCTTATCAAGAATACAAGGCTAGAGTAAGAAATAAACCTCGCGGAATAGAAGGATTTTAAGAGGGTATTTCTAAATAAATAATTTTCTTAAACACTTATTACTAAGATGGAAAGTGACATTTTGGAGTTAAAACAGAAGGATGATGAACCCAATGGTACCTATGAGTCAAAATTTACAAGAATTTAAAATTACACTTCTATCTTTATCATTGACCATGTAATAAAATTGATCAAGTATTTAGTGGACTGAAACTAAGTATACAAAAGGTGTTCTTCATAGGAGAATTTGGTAACTATTAATAAATCATTCAATATGATCTGAAAGTGGAAATAGATATTGGAAAATATAATTAGTCTTCTAGTTTTACTGAAAATAAGAGAAAAATTGAGCTTCATGGAAACATGAATGGAAAATATAATAGAGGAAATAAATTCCAACACTACTAGAAATTTGTTCTATACCAACACCCCTATACCAAAAAATTTGTACAACTATTGGTATAGGTGGTCCTATCCCAATAGTTTAGAATACCCATTAGGATAGGACTTTTAATATTAGTTTATCCCAATAGTTTTAAAAAACTGTTGTGATAGGCATTTTAATACCAATATATCCCAATGGTTTGAAAAAACTATTGGGATAGTTTCCCCTAGATATAGCATTTATCCCTCCCTCCCCATTCCAGATTTAATTCATTTTTTCCTAACTAAGTGATGCAATCTTCCCAGCCATCGACCACTCCTCCTCTTCTAACAGCAGATACATCCTTATATAAATCATTCAGTTTCTTCCACTTCAAATTGGTGAGTTTGAGTTATATCTTCTACCTATATTTTTTTGTATTTTTAGATAATTTCTCTCTTCCCATATGGGTACCACTCCTCCTCTTCCAGAAGGCGATCCATCCTTGTTTAAATCATTCAATTTCTTCCACTCCAAATTAGTGAGTTCGAGTTATATCTTATGCCTATATTTATTTTGGATTTTTATGTACCAAATTTAGTTTATTTCCCCAGTCAATAAAAACTCTAATCAGTTAAGTTTTTGATTTGATTATTATTGAATATGAAATTAGCATGTTCCAAATACTTCAGCCTACAAAGAGATAATGAATTTCAGTTCCTAAACCACTAACACCATCTCTAGTTTTTTCAGGCATGTTACACATTATTAGTGTTTTAGGGGAACTATATTTTCCCCCATTGGTCATGTTCACAATCATATTTTGAATTATTTTACCTTGGAAACTAATTCCTTTCTTAAAAAATTGAGTTACAACAATTAATTTTTTAAAATTTTCTATAATAGTTTGGTTTTTAAGAGATTAATGGAAAATATATTTTTTACTAATACCATTATATTTATTCCAATATAATGTGGCTTGTATGACATAAAAATGTGTAAAATGTTCTTAAAGGAAAATAAGTATTAATGTATTAATACCACTTTACCTTTTGGGACTGTCTTGACACACATTTCTCATTTTCATTTTCATTAGTCACTACACATTCACAAATATCATTAGTTCCCTTGTTTTGGTTTAATATTACCAATATTCCCTCTCTTGTATGTTCAGCACGTGTTGTTTTCAACAATAAATATTTAATGGGGTGATTATTGAGCAAGTGTGTTTTCAACAATACATTTTATTATTAATAAGGGGGATATTGTTGAGAACAATACACTATCTGTTTATAATGATTTTGATGTTCACAAATACCCTTTAATTATTTTTCTAATGATTTTACTTTAAGTATTTTTCAGGAATTATGTATTTTATATATTCTCATTTTTGGAAGAATATTCAAGTGTTTACACAACATGGAACAATTGCTAAACCATTTAGGAATCAATTTAAAGTGTTCTGAAAACACTATTCATACCTTACATTTGGAAAGCATAGCGTAAAGAAAGAAATGAGCCCACTTTTTACTCTTTACAAATTATCAGAAAAGTATGGTTAAACAACCATACGTTATCAGCAAAGTATGAAAGAAAGGAACCCTACGTAAAGAAGAACCCTACATAAAGAAGAACCCTACGTTAGGAAGGAACCCTACGTTTGGGATATTGAGAAAGTATGGAAGAAGAAACATTACGTAAATATTTAATGATTCATTTGTTTCTCAAAATTATGGTTAATCAACCTTACTTTTGTAAACAACCTTACGTTACTTGAAAAAGTATGGATCGTAAACCTTACGTATGAAAGCTTAGAAAAGTATGGTATATGTTTGGATATGGAAGAGAAAAAAATGGATGGTCAACCCTATGTTTGTGGTCAACCATATGTCATCAAAATTATGTTCTTCATCAATCTTACGTTTGAAGAATGTGACATCAACGCTATGTTTGATCTATGTTACGTTTCAGAAGATGCATGCAATGCAAGTCAACCTTACATTTGGCGTTGGGAATTTGAAGTTGATATTTTTGTTCAACGGTCTGCAAACAATTGACCATGATAATTTTAAGCCAGACTAAACTCTGATTTTAAAGTGTTTCCTTGACAAATTCATAACTGTTTGAAGGATTGATTTAACCAGAGATTTTCATGGTGAATATTATGGAGTTGTACGTCTGCTTAGATTAATTCACAAGTTTGAATTTTTTGAGTCAAAGGGTGATATTTGTGGATCTGATTTTGCAGAGGAAGCGCTCGATATATCTGTTCTTAATTTTAATTTCAAATATATATACACAACATAATTGAAAAAAGTGCGATATACGAAAAGGTGTATAGAGATAGATATAGCGAAGATTTGAAATAAGAACACATAGCGATCAAGAACGCAAGTGCAGATAAAATCATTGTATTCGAAAGAAAGATCTACTACACAGAAAACACTATTTCTGAAAGGCGAAAATAGAGAAAAATCAAGATACAAAGATATACTAATTACGAAGAGCGACTACGCTCTGTTTAATTAAAGAGGAAGGAACACAATAGAAGATTCATCTATTTTTCAACGACAATCTTTTGTGAATCTGCTTCTGCTTAAGTTATGATTATATTTTCTATATCTACTGAAACCAGATCGACTCAGAAGTGCTTCGACTTGAAGATAAATATTTCTGAAGACGAAGATCCATCTAATATCAATTTCATTCTGTTGCAATTGTGAAGATCAACTAGAAAAGTTCTTTCTAAACAAAAAACACTTTATTTCTTGAGTGACCAGCTTCTCATACTAAGCTGAGTAGGTTCGTGATTGAACCATAAGGCTTTATTTTCCTGAAAATTGTAAAGGTGTCAACTGCCTGTTTTCAGTTGTTGGATGGTCTGGGGAAAAGAGGTCCAGATAGTGAAAATCATCAAGCTCGTGGAGTAGAGTGTTGGTGGATTGGACTAGGGGCCTTCTGTTCCTCAAACCACTATACATCTGTGTGTCCTTTATTTTACTTATTCCACTGCATGATCAAATATGATAAAGAATATAGGACAGAACTCGATCAATCGAAGAGTTAACAAAAAATCTGAAAGACACAATTCACCCCCCTCTTGTGTATAATATGTATATTTAAGATCCAAAAATTGGTATCAAATGTGGAGATTCTGATAAAGCCTTAGAAAGTGAGAATCATTTAAAGATTATACAATAGAGCATCATGACTGATACAAGATAAGGGATGTCAATGTTCAGAGCACCACAAGTCTATTTAAATATTCTAACTCCTTATGAAATTCCTAAAAATCCTGAGGCATGGAGTGGTGCTACAGAGGTAGAGTATGATATGAATTTGAAGGCTATGAATGCAATCATCTGCGGTCTAGGACCAGATGAATTTAATAGATTATCTGAGTGCCTGACAACATATGAGATGTGGAAAACAATAACTGTGCCATATGAAGGAAAAGATATTGTGAGACAAATGAGATATGCTACTGCCAAATTGAAATTTGATAATTTCAGAATGTTTGAAGGCGAAAAAATTACACAAATGAATGGGAGATTGATAGAAATTGTCAATAATATAACAGCTCTAGGAGATCCTATCAAGCAGGCTGATCAAGCATTAAAAGTAATGAGGGTACTTCTTACTCGATGGATTGGTATCTCTGTTGCAATCAGACAATCAACACCTGTTAAAAATCTAACCATGAGAGAGATTATTGGTACACTGATGATGTACGAAGCTAAAATTCAAGATGAGGCAAATGAATATAAATTCTACATCAAAAAGGATGATACTACCTTGAAGGTAACTTCACAACAAAAGAATAGAAAGATGAAGAAGAGAGAAGTCAAAGCCAAATCATAGAGCTCTGACTCATCAAACTCAGATGAAGAACTGGCTCATCTAGCCAGAAAATTCAGAAAATTCTACAGCAAGAAAAGAGTATTCAAAAAATCCTTTAAGAAAGATGATAAGAAAGTAAGATGCTATGAATGAAAGAAGATGGGGCACATCAGACCAGATTTCCCACAATTGAAAGATGCAAAGAAGAAGAAAATCTTCAAAAGAAATGACTATGAGCAGAAAGAGAAAAAAATCTATGAAATCCACTTGGAGTGTATCTGAAGACTCCAGTAGCTCTCCAAAATCAAGCTCAGAGAAAGAAGAAGTCAATATGGAAGCAAAAATGTGTTTCATGGAAGAAACAGACGAGGTACAATCATATTACTCCTCTGACTGAAAAAATGAATCAAATTCTGAATCAAGCTACACAAATGAAAAACTTGCAGCCTACTACAATATGCTTGAAGAAAGATATGACTCACTATTGAAGAAACATAAGTCACTAAAGAACATACATAAGGCTATTTCAGATGAAAGAGATACAATGCCAAAACAACATAAGGAATTAACTGATAAATATAATTCTATTAACACGAACTATATTAATTTTGAATCAAGAATAAAAACACTACAGAATGAAGTAAAATCTTACAAACAGGCTGCATTTATTTTTACAAAAAGAGAAAATTCATTAAATGAAATTCTTGGAAAAACTATCATTAAAAAGGAAAGATTTGGAATTGGCAGTAAAGGACAAAAACCTAAGCTATACAAAAATTATTTTGTTCCTAGCACTAAAAGGGTTAATTGTAACTTTTTTGGGACAAAGGGACATATAACTAAACACTGTTTCTTAAGACAAACTCAAATTTGTGGAATTAAGAAAGCCTATGTTTCAAAAGACTTATATTATTCAGCTGATTTTAAAAGAACAAAGCAAATTTGGATACCTAGATCATTGCTAGCTAACACCCCTGGACCCAACAGAATATGGGTAAAAAATAAATTTGTCTAAATGTCTTTGCAGGTAGCAGACCACTAAAGAAGAAAAGATATATGGTACATTGATAGTGGCTGCTCAAGGAATATGAGTGGGAACTCAACAAATTTTATAACACTCACTCAAAAGGAAGGATTACTTGTCACATTTGCTGACAATTCCAAAGGAAAAATCATTGGCATTAGAATTGTTGGAGATCAAAAAATAGTATCAATCAACAAAGTACTTTATGTACAAGGATTGAAACACAACCTGATAAGTATATCTCAACTTTTTGATGATGGATATACTGTTGATTTTACTAACAATTGTTGTACTTTTTTTAATGATAAACTGTTTAAATTTAAGGCACCAAGAACTGACAATGTCTATACATTGGATTTAAATTCCTTTTGTAAACAACAAGTAAATTACCTGACTATTAAGTAAGTGAATCTTGGATCTGGCATAGGAGACTTGGACATTGTAATATATATATTTTACATAAGTTATCTAAGAAACACTTAGTTTCTGATTTTCCTAGTCTCAGATTTGAAAGTAACAGATTATGTGATGCATGCCAACTTGGAAAGAAATACAAATCATCATTCAAATCTGTTAACAAAGTTGCTACAACTAAACCTGTAGAACTTATCCATATGGATTTGTTTGGACCTTCAAGAGTAGAAATCTTGGCTGGTAAATTATATGTTTATGTATTAGTTGATGATTATCCTATATTTACTTGGATTTTATTTTTGAAATTTAAAAAAGAAGCTTTTAATTTATTTGAAAGTTTCTATAAATCTGTTCAAAATGAAAAATGTTTTAATATAATCTCACTGAGAAGTGATCATGGTGGAGAATTTGAGAATCATGAATTTAATTCCTTTCGCTCAAACATGGGTATTAAACATACTTTCTTTGCACCAAGAACACCTCAATAGAATGGTATTGTTAAAAGAAGAAATAGAACAATTAAACAAATGTCTAGAACTATGTTAAATGAATATAACTTATCTATATATTTTTGGGCAGAAGCTATAAATACATCTTGCTATATAATTAATAGAGTTTTAATAAGACCTATTTTGAAAAAGACACCCTATGAACTATGGAATAAGATAAAACCTAAATTAAATTACATTAAAGTTTTTGGATTCAAGGATTACACCTTAAACACCAAGGAAAATCTTGTTAAGTTTGATCCAAAATCTGATGAAGGAATTTTCTTAGGATATTCTATTATTTCCAAATCTTATAATTTTTTTAATAAAAATTCAAGGATTGTTGAAGAATCAGTTCATGTGAAATTTGATGAATCTGATCCCTTTGAGAAAAGGACAGATCAAATAGATGAACCTGACTCTAACAATAACATGAGACTAAAGAACTTAAAAAATGATTTTGAAAATGATATAAAAGAAATTCAGTCCAGTTCAGAGGAACATGATATTGAAGAACCTTTAAATGTATTGCCTAGACAGTCTAGAACCCTATAGAATCACCCTTTAGAAACTGTGATAGGTGACTTAGAAACTGGTATTCAAACTAGAGGAAACTTAAGAAATCTAGTGGATTTCTCTGTCTTCCTATCCCAACTAAAACCCAAGACTATAGAAGAATCTTTAGATGATGAAATATGGGTAATAGAAAGTCAAGATGAAATAAACCAGTTCAAAATAAATGAAGTTTAGAAATTAGTGGAAAGACCTCAGAATTATCCAGTAATAGGAACCAAATGGGTCTTTATAAATAAATAGGATGACCAAGGTATAATAACAATAAACAAAGCAAGATTAGTAGCTAAAGGATATAATCAAGAAGTAGGAATAGATTATGATGCGACGTTTTCAACTGTAGCTAGGTTAGAAGCCATTATAATCATTTTAGCCTATGCATCTCATATGAATTTTAAATTATTTCAGATGGATGTTAAATATACATTTTTAAATGGTTATTTAATGGAGGAAGTTTATGTTGAGCAACCTCCTGGCTTTGAAAACTCTCAAAAACCTGATTCTGTTTTTAAACTTACTAAAGCTCTTTATGTCCTTAAACAAGAACCTAGAGCTTGGTATGAAAGATTGAGTTGTTTTCTTTTGAGAAATGATTTTACTGTTGGATTGGCAGATCCAACACTCTTTAAGAAAATTGTGAAAAATAATGTTTTATTGGTTCAAATTTATTTTGATGATGTAATTTTTGGATCAACTAATAAAACACTTTGTCATTAATTTTCAAAATTAATGCAAGAAGAATTTGAAATGAGTATGATGCGAGAAATAAATTTCTTTTTGGGACTTCAAATATTTCAAAAATATTTTGGAAATGTTTTAAATAAAAGAAAATACATTTCTGATTTACTTAAGAAATTTGGATTTGAAAACAGCAAGAAATTTACAACTTCTATGTGTACTAATATAAAACTTGATTTGGATGAAACTGGGAAATCAGTTGAAAAAAAGTTATATAGAGGTATGATTGGTTGTTTGTTATATATTACTGTTAGCTGGACAAATATAATGTATTCAGTATCTCATTGTGCTAGATTTCAATCAAATCCCAAATAATCTCATTTAACTGATGTTAAAATAATTTTTAGATATTTAAAAGGAACTACTTTTCAATCTCTACTCTATACTAAAAATTCTGATTTTAATTTGATTTCATATTCAGATGCTGACTTTGGAAGTTGTAGATTAGATAGAAAAAGAACATCAGGAACATGTCACTTTTTAGGAAAGTCATTAGTGTCATGTTCTAGTAAGAAACAACATTCAGTTTCCCTGTCAACAGCTGAGGCAGAATATGTATCTACTGGAAGTTGTTGTGCACAAGTGTTGTGGATGAAAAACACTCTTATGGACTTTGGATTGAATTTTAATAATACACCCATTTTATATGATAATACAAGTGTAATTAGTATTCCAAAAAAATTCTATTAGTCATTCTAGAACTAAGCACATTGATATAAGGCATCACTTTTTAAGAGATCATGTTATTAAAAAGGATATATTTTTAGAATTTATAAATACAGAAATTCAATTAGAAGATATTTTTACTAAACCCCTTCCAACTGCAAGGTTTTATTTTATTAAGGGGGATCTAGGTTTATTTAATTCTAAATATATTTTTTTTGTTTTTATTATAATTTTAAATGTTATTTATTTAATTTTATTTATTTTGATTTTATTTTCTTAATTGTTTATTTCTTTTAAATATTGTTTAAGATCAATTAATTATTTGTTTTTAAAAAATGGGTTAACTTTTGTTTTTAATTTATGTTAAATTCTCCACATACAAATTTTATTTGTTTTTGATAAATGTAATGATTAGTGATTACACAGGAATCAAGGATGTCAGAGCCCTTTCGAATTTGAAATCGTTTCATTTCCCAAATAAAAAAGAAAACCTTTCGAATCCGAAATCGCATACTGTTGCACACCCCTGATCTTCAAATATTTAAACCCTAAAATCATTGAACCTTTAGATATCTACTCAGTAATGGAAAATACCAAGCGAGCAGATGAGGCCGAGAGCAGTGACGTGAAGAAGCAAAAATCATTTGGGCGAAAAAATTTGCAAGGTAAAGTTATAGATCTGGAATGGCTATTCCAGACTAATCTGATATTGAAACAAGCTTTGTCTTTTCAAAACCATGAGCAGACTTTCAATATTGAAAGGTATGAGTTTACGTATAAGGTAGAACTGTGTTATTTCTTCAGAACAGTTTAGTTCAGTCTAGGTGATGACAAAGACACTATGATTGCAAAGATTGAGGACAGAGATTTCTCAATCTCTTCTGTTGAAATAGGAAAAATACTGAATTTCTCACATGAAGGAGTATATCATTTTGATTTGAAAAACATTGGAGATGTTGTGTATAAATCAGAGGACATTATGTCCTTTTTTTTTGTAACACCTACTGTTAAAAAATTATGGTAAAGGATTTAGAACCGGATCAGAAGATCTTGGTTAAATTTGTTCAGACTGGAATAGCTTCCAGGATGTCAGAAATAGAAAAGATTTTATACCCCGATATGTATATAATGTATCTTCTATTAAGTGACAGCAAATTAAACTTCTCAGGGTACATGGTAAGGTACCTCAATTACTGCTGCCAGAGCAAGGCACGAATGAACTTCTATCCTTTTGGAAGGTTCATTTCAAAGTTGTTTCTCAAAAAAGGATTGGTAAGGCTTGTAGATGCGAGAACAAGGTGTCATCACGGTAATACCTTTAGTGTTGGGACACTAAGGAAAATTCATTATTTCTGGAGCACCATAAAAGGAAAAATATTTCCAGTGGGGGTAGAAGAGGAAGAAGATGAGATAGCTCCGACTCAGCCTGAAAAAGCTAAAGAAAAAAAACCTGAAACCAAAGCAACTACAACTGCAAGGAAAATTAGTTTTGTGATTGCAGAGGTTGGAGATAAAGGAATTCAGAAAGGACTTCAAGTAACAAGGAAAAGAGATGCAAGAGCGGAAGAGGAAACAGTGGTTTCTCAACCACTATCTGTTAAAGATATTTTAGGCTATAGTTTTGTGATGGATAAGGTTAATATTGTTGAACCTCAAAAAGAGGTAGCTCAAGTTCTAATGGATGTTGAAACAGAGAGACCTGAAACTGCTGTTGTTGAACCTGAAAGAGTTGAATCAGTGGTTGAACTTCAAAATGAGACTACAATTGAAGTTGTGAAAGAGGGAGTTCCTGGAAAAGAAGTGTCCAGTCCTTAGGCTGTTCAAGAAAAAGATATTGTTGAAAATCGTGTTCAAGATGATATCATTATTGAAGAACATGCTGATGATGCATCAGATATTCACACTGAAGTGTTGTAGGAAGACTTTTTTGTGGAAGAGTCTAAGAAAGACTCTGAGGAAAAATCTGTAGTTCAAGATGAAAAGGGAGATGAAGAAATAGTTAAAGAATCTTTTCCCCTAGTGTTGATACATCAAATAAATGAAGGAGAAAATCAAGCACAGAGTGCTTTTACTTTACTAAATGAAGTAGTTGAAGATGTTTACAAGAAAGTAAAAAGCCTAGAAACTGATAATTCTCTTCTAAGGAGATCTTTTGAATTAGAGAATTTGAAATTTCAGACACTGAAATCCAGCACAGTTTCAAGAAATGAAGTTGAGAATTTCAAGAAGGAAATGTTGCCAGAAGTTGTCAAAATGAAATCAGAAATGGTTTTGAAATCAGATCTGTCTGGTTTTAAAGATTATATGTAAACTCAGTTTGAATCCATAAGGTCTAGTGGAGCCAGTGGTTAAGGTACATCACCTAACCTCGTAAGGATATTTCAGGCTATTACTACTGTAATGGGAAATACGAATGAGATGTTGACTGATCTTCAATGTAATAGTGCTCCATTATCAGTGTTTCTGGACAATCAGAAATTTTTAATGGATCAGCTGACATTCAGTGAGCCAGGAATCAGAACAATGTTAAATCATATTTCAGAGATGCTGTCAATGTTTATATAAAAAGAAGAAAGAATGCATGAGTTTTTCAGAGTCAATTTAATCGAGGATATTCATATGACTCAGGAGAACAAAGAACTCATTATCAAACATGGAGATGGGATAATGAAGATACTGAGGGAACAACTTACAAAAATCAAGGATGTTTTTCATAAAAGATAGAACCTATATTAAACCTAATATCTCTTGATTCCTGTGTATATCATTATCATGTACATACTGCTTCTTTTTGAATGAAAATTTATAACATTGTTTATTTTTTTATTTATCTACTTGTTTATCTATTTTTACTATCTTAAGTTTAAATATGCCAGTATACCAGATTAACTTCCTGATAAACAGTTAATTATAGCATTTACCTATAGTTCAGTGCAACATTAAATGTGTTAAAATCCATGATTTATCATTATTTTTTATATCACAAAAAGGGGCATAAATTTGGATAAACACAACATTTTATTTTAAGATTTTAAACCCTTATTTAAATGATTTCCTGTATATTTTAAATCGTTTTTATTTTTATTTAAAAAATGTTTTGGATTTATACAGATTTATACTTATACAACAAACTATTTTAAGTTTCATTTATTATAAAAGGGAAATTCTCATTTACTTTTTTATTTGGGAGAAATTTGAATAAATTTATTTTATTCAGAGGGAGAAATTTGGATAAAAATAAAAACTTTTATTTTATTATTTACTTGTATTTCTAAGGAAAAGTAATTTTATTTTATTTTCATTATAAATAAAGGGGGAGAAATTTATAATTAATGATAATACAATATTTATTTATTGAAATGATTTTGTTAAAATTAAATATTGTTTTATCTTTTCAAAATTCTAAACTATAAGTAACTAATTTTGAAAGTTTATTTCATTTAATTAGTCTTATTATTTTATGGGTTTTTATCATAAAAAAGGGGGATATTGTTGAGCACGTGTTAGTTTCAACAATACATATTTAATGGGGAGATTTTTGAGCAAGTGTGTTTTCAACAATACGTTTTATTATTAATAAGGGGGGTATTGTTGAGAACAATACTCTATCTCTTTGTGATGATTTTTTTGTTCACAAATACCCTTTAATTGTTTTTCTAATGATTTTACTTTAAGTATTTTTTAGGAATTATATATTTTATATATTCTCATTTTATAGAAGAATATTCAAGTGTTTACATAGTGTGGAACAATTTCTAAACCATTCGGGAATCAATTAAAAGTGTTATGAAAACAATATTCATACCTTACGTTTGGAAAGCATAGCGTAAAGAAAGAAAGGAAAGCATAACGTAAATAATGAAAGGAACTTGTTGTTTACTCTTTACAGATTATCATAAAAGTATGGTTAAAAACCATACGTTATCAAAAATTTATGAAAGAAAGGAACCCTACATAAAGAAGATATAGCATCCCGCCTTTTTATCACATAAACTTTCATTACATTATACAAAACTGAGGATCTTTAAGGTTTAGTGTCTTAGAAACGAGGAACTTAATACATGAAAAAAAAAATTCTTCTTAAACACTTTAAAGGCTTCTCCTTAGGTTCATCCTAGGTTCATTACTTCCTCTCATAACCTGGGGACATACATCAAAAGAAAGGGTGAGCAGAAGGCCCAGTAAGGGAAACAAGAGAAACATTTTACATGTGAACTTGAGATACTTCAATAAGGTCATGAAAAGAACTTTAAGGCATGAGAAAGAAATCATGAGATATATAATAATAAAAATAACATTTTTAATAACATGAATATGTGGATACATCATTTAACATAGACAATCATGAACATATCACCAAGGTCCATTTCCAAGGTGTCATTTGAAAATTACCAAGGTTATTCACCAAGATATCGTGAAAATTGTAATCTCTAGTGGTTACATCATTACCCAATACATTGGAGCGCTATCAGGGCGGACCCTTAAATTTGATTTTGTTATCATGTGAGCCACATATATCATCATCAATCATTTCATAAACAACCCATATAGCATAAAAGAAATGGGTTTCATTTCATAATCATAATGTTTTAAAACTTCTTTAAAGACATGATCTTTATGTCACTTTAAAACCCACAGAAAAGGAAGGTCGGTCTCATGTATGTAAATCAAAGAATTTAAAATAGAACATTTTGGTATAAATGTGAATACCCCTTTAGAATAAAGAGATTTGAGTATTCACTTAATAAAATAAAAGAACTTTAGAAAGAGAGAGACATTTTGAGATGGAAATTCTGCAGCATAACGACTATGTTACGAGGTTTTAGAAAACATTGAAAAGAGAGGGGACATGGTTCGAACATTCATAAATGACCCATAAAACAGTAGAGGGACTGAATAAGAAAGATATATGAACATAGTAATTAAATTCTAAGCACATACCATTTTAAATGAAAAACATGGAAGGAAGACAAAAATTAGATTTCTCTTATGAAAGTTCGGCAGCCTAACGATGTTACTTAAACTTCAACAAAAATGATTTGAAAAGATCAAATAGGGTCTCTCATATTTTGAAAATAAGAGTTAAGTATGATAGATATAGAGATAATACCCCAACATAATTAAAAAGGAACTTGAAAGACTTGACATGAAAGTAGAACTTTGAAAAGAGTGAGAAGGGTGAAAGAATCCCCTTAAAATTCGGCAGCCCAACGGCGCCACATAAACTTCAACAAAAATGAATAGACAATATCAAATAGGTTCTCTCATCATATGAACATAAAAGATCAGTATGATAGATATAGAGATCATACCCCAACATAATAAAAAAAACTTGAAATACTTGACATGAAAGTAGATCTTTGAAAATTAGAAAGGTGAACGAATCCCTTAAAAATTCGGCAGCCTAACGGCACCACTTAAACTTTCATAAAACGAAATAATGAGAGTAATAGGGGATATCTCATTATATGAACATGAAAAGGGAAGTAATAAGAATATAAAAGAACATCCTTCAACATAATAACATGGAGCATAAAAGAAATGACATAAAAGAGATTACTTGAAAAGAAAGAGAGAGGTTGGATCCCTTACCTTAAAATATAACGCTTAAAACTCAATGGTTTGGACCTTGAGGGATTGGGGGCACCTTGGTAGGACTTCTTGGGAGGTAATGAGACTAGAGATTTATTGGGGAAGAGTTAGGAGTCGAATGGATGAGAGGATTTCTTGGTATTTATAGGGAAAGTGAGGGGACAAGGCATTAATGGCCAAGATACACCTCATTAGTGGTTTTGGAAAAACCATGGGCTTGCCCATGGTATTTTCCCATGGTATTGGCCACTTGGGACACCTCATACCTCATCTTACTATTCATAAGTCGACCATATATATTACATACTTAATACATCATTTAATGATGTCATTAAACACCCGTAACTTAAAAACTGTATTTTCACTATTCATTGAAAATTCAACTTTCTCAGAAAAATACCAAAATTTCACCTTAACCAAATATTGATGCTCTGATTTTAAAAATGAACTCCATTTTATAAAAATAATTTTCTAAATATTTTTAATTTAATTTTTAAATAAATACACTATTCACTGAAAAATCATTTTTTTCAGAAAAATCCCAAAAAATTACCTTAACATAATATCGATGCTCTGAGTTCAAAAATGAAATCCATTTTATAAAAATAATTTTCTAAATATTTTTAATTAAATTTTTAATTAAAAAACACTATTCACCCAAAAAAACTAATACTTGAATAATAATTTATGAAACCGTTATTTAACCATTTTATTGAATCACATTACTTAATCAAGGTGCCTAGATTATATTAATGCTTTATTTAAGTGAGATTACTAATCTATTTGGTTACATTAATAATCCTAAACATAAAATCACTATTGATAATTTACTATTCATCAAAAATCAAGTTGATCTTGTTAGACTCTAAATTTCGTAATGAACAAAATTTTAGAAGACCATTTTTTGAAAATCATTACAAGTTTTTAATTATTTAAGGTTTACATAATTTTTTTTTTAAAAATACCCTTTCTCTAAAATTCACCAAAAATTTTCATACTATATTTATCCAGACATTTGAAAATTCATAAAATTCATCATAAGAAGAAATCAAAATTTTTATTTAAAACAAAGGATTACACAAGGCAGTTACGGTCTCCTTACATATCCCCTTATCACACCAGCATAGGACCTAAGTGTAAGGTGTGCTAAGGTGAGAGAATTTGAGGGAGGCTCGACCAACATCACACGAGTAGTAATTTCGATCAGTTTGAACTTCTCACGAAGATGATTCCGTTCTAGCTTCACACGATGAAGTTCGGCTTGGGTTTGGTCCAGAGCAAATCCCAGTGGTGGTACCTCCTTCCCAAGTTCTGTTGGATGGGCTTCGATCGGTCCAAGACTACTGGGTGAGGCCATTGAATCTTATTTCTCTATTAATTAACCAAGATCATTTGTATTTAGAGACAAAAGTCGCAACATTCAGTTTCCGATGGTCATACTGACTAATGGTCATATAATAGTCAAAACCCAACAGTCTCATATTAATTATACTCATGTTAAATGAAACAGTTTTGTTGAGTATGAAAAATTAAATAACACAAAAAAATTAGGAAACAAGATTTATTCAAAATTTCGGGTCGTTACAATCTTCCCCCCTTAAAAAATTGCGTCCTCGCAATTTTTTTAAATTTGGGTTTTGAAATTTCATTGAAAGTCCCACATCGGAAAAAGATTTAGTAACACTATTACTTTAAAGGATAGAAAAGGAATTACAAAGGTCACCCGGGTTAACCCATACTAGGATTTCATGTAGGAAAGCATGGATATGGAAGAAAAAAACAAAGGGTCATATTCTGAGGAAGAGTGATAGAAAACATGATTAGGAGAAAGTTAACAATAAGAAAATCACACACTTATGATGTGTGTAAACGGTCTTTGATTACCCAGTAGGAAATGTTAACAGACAACGTTTTTTTTACGTTCCTTTTCATAGTTTTGAGTAATTCATCTACTACATAGAATAAAAACATAAGGAAATATACCTACCTTTAAGTAGAGTTTCATCCTTTAAAAAGTTTCTACCAAAACTAATCTTTTCTCCAAACGATGAGCATTCAAAACTACTTGGCCTCATCAAAGCACAAGAATCATCTTATAGAGAATCACATAATCCACCAAAGATTAACTATCTATTTCTTCTATCTTTAAACATTATCCCAAAAATAGAAAGGGTAAGATAAAACAACTCTTCCAAAATAAAGAACCCTAGAGGAAGGGAAACTACTTTAAATCTTCAAAGTTCCACAGTACTACCCAAAGTTAATCATAGACCATTCCGTAAATAACTTTCCTTAAAAATCCTCAAAATAAACCAAACTAAGATTGAAACCTAAACACAAGAAGGATTTTATAACATAGTCTTCCAAGGTAAACTTTATCATTCATCTCCAAACAACATCAACCACTCCTAACATCTTATAATAAAGGTAACTAACCTAAACATATTTACCCCAAGATAGGTTAATCATTTCCATAAGTAACCTAAATTACTATAAGTCCGCCTTACATTCATCGATTCTTAAAAACATAAGTCAATTTTAACTCCTCAAATAAAATACCGTAGTAATCTATTTACCTTGACCAAATAGGGTTCCCAGAATAGTTAACGTCTTCCAAAATAATAATCATCTTTTAATCCCCTAATCACCCTTTTTTTAGAAGAAGATCTTTACTACATCAACATGTGGTATATAACAATAGATGTTTTCCTTAATGATATAAAATCATCTTAGGTAGTGACTCGTTGATCTTAGAAAACATAAAAGATATGCTCATAGAGCACGAACTAAAATACAACATGACATAGACAATTATTGCGAAGAAGTTACATGTACTTCAGTCATCATGATTCATATTAGCATAGCACTTGCATTGTTCCCTTTTCCTCGAAGATTGTTGATGCTCATCATGCTTCTCACCCATTCTAAGAGAGAATTTCCTTAGATAATGTCTAACTTCTCAACATTTACGACATCGAAATGTATAAGGCACATTAGATCAAACCTTATCTCTATTCATCACATTATCCATTTTTTTAAAGAAATTGAATACTTTATGCCCTATCTTCCCACAGTTAAAACATCTCTCAGTTCCTTTGTGACATTCTCCTTGGTGCCCCTTTCCACAGTTTTTTCACAAAGGAAATTGGGTCTTCATTCCCTTATTAACTTTATCATATGAACATCCTTGAGTTTTTTGTCTTCTTCGTCCTTGATGAATTTGGGCATTCAACTAGGTACCAATTATTAACTGAGATTTTTGATAGCTGGTTTGGCATAATCACAATATGTTCAACCTGATCTTTCGTCATCTCTGTCACATCAATAGGGCAATCATCACATTTCATATCACATTGGTTGTTGGGACATGTTCTTCCATTTCCTGCCATTAACTAAGAAAATAAAGTATAATTAGGGGATTGAATACTTAGCCAATAATCATTAAAAGGAAACTTTAAGCATAGAAGGATAAACTTGTAGAAGGAAGGTATACCCTAACTTGTGATCCCCTAGGTTACAATCTAGGTTATCCATGATCATATATTCTTATGTGAATCTTTATTTTATTTTATCTTTGTTCCTTTAATAATGGTTCATACTAAGCTTATGAATTTACCAAAGCATATCCCCTGGGAGTGTCGTAACCAAGAGTGCAGCAAGGTCCGTTGTCGTGTACCAGTTCCCGTTCGAGTCTAGCTCAAAGTGGTGTTTTCGGGTTTTACCCCTATGTACATTTGTGCCAAAGCCGCCTCTACCTGCTCGTATCCAGACAGGGATGTATTTGCTTGGCGACCCCTTACTCAATACTCACCAAAATACCAGGAAGATTTCCTATATTTAAACTTTTCTATAGGGTTCTTCCTAAAGTCTTCATATCCTAATTTCCACAAATAACTAAACCATCCTTTGATACCAACTATAGCATCCCGCCTTTTTATCACATAAACCTTCATTACATTATACAAAACTGAGGATCTTTAAGGTTTAGTGTCTTGGAAACTAGGAACTTAATACATGAAACAAAAAAACATTCTTATTAAACACTTTAAAGGCTTCTCCTTAGGTTCATCCAAGGTTCTTTACTACCTCTCATAACCTGGGGACATACATCAAAAGAAAGGGTGAGCAGAAGGCCCAGTAAGGGAAACAAGAGAAACATTTTACATGTGAACGTGAGATACTTCAATAAGGTCATAAAAAGAACTTTTTAAGGCATGAGAAAGAAATCATGAGATATATCATAATAAAAATAACATTTTTCATAACTTGAAGATGTGGCTACATCATTTAACATATAAAATCATGAACATATCACCAAGGTCCATCCTCAAGGTGTCATTTGAAAATTACCAAGGTTATTCACCAAGATATCGTGAAAATTTTAATCTCTAGTGGTTACATCATTACCCAATTCATTGGAGAGATATCAGGGTGCACCCTTAAATTTTCCTTTGTTATAATGTGAGCCTCATATATCATCATCAATAATTTTATAAACAACCCATATAGCATAAAAGAAATGGGTTTCATTTCATAATCATAACGTTTTAAAACTGCTTTAAAGACATGATCTTTATGTCACTTTAAAACCCAAAGAAAAGGAAGGTGGGTCTCATGTATGTAAATCCCAGAATTTAAAATAGAACATTTTGGTATATATGTGAATACCCCTTTAGAAGAAATAGATTTGATTATTCACTTAATAAAATAAAATAACTTTAGAAAGAGAGAGACATTTTGAGACGGAAATTCTGCAGCATAATGACTATGTTACGAGGTTTTAGAAAACATTGAAAAGAGAGGGTACATGGGTCAAACATTCATAAATGACCCATAAAAAAGTAGAGGGAAAGAATAAGAAGGATATATGAACATGGTAATGAAATTTTAAGGACATACAATTTGAAATGAAAAACATGGAAGGAAGAAAAAAATTAGATTTCTCTTATGAAAGTTCGGCAGCCTAACAGCATTACTTAAACTTCAACAAAAATGATTGAAAAGATAAAATAGGGTCTCTCATCATGTGAAAATAAGAGTTCAGTATGATAGATATAGAGATCATACCCCAACATAATTAAAAAAGAACTTGAAAGACTTGACATGAAAGTAGAACTTTGAAAAGAGTGAGAAGGGTGAAAGAATCCCCTTAAAATTCGGCAGCCTAAAGGCGCCATAGAAACTTCAACAAAAATGAATTGACGATATAAAATAGGGTATCTCATCATATGAACATAAAAGATCATTATGATATATATAGAGATCATACCCCAACATAATAAAAAAAGGAACCTGAAAAACTTGACATGAAAGTAGATCTTTGAAAATAAGAAAGGTGAACGAATCCCTTAAAAATTCGGTAGCCTAACGGCGCCACTTAAATTTTCATAAAACGAAATAATGAGAGTAATATGGGATCTCTCATTATATGAACATGAAAAGGGAAGTAAGAGGAATATAAAATAACATCCTTTAACATATGAACATGGAGCATAAAAGAAATGACATAAAAGAGATTACTTGAAAAGAAAGAGAGAGGTCGGATCCCTTACATTAAAATGTAACTCTTAAAACTCAATGGTTTGGACCTTGAGGGCTTGGGGGCACCTTGGGAGGACTCAATGGGAAGTAATGAGACTAGAGCATCATTGGGGAAGAGTTGGGAGTCAAATTGATGAGAGGATGACTTGGTATTTATAGGGAAAGTGAGGGGACAAGGCATTAATGGCCAAGGGACACCTCATTAGTGGTTTTGGAAAAACCATGCGCTTGCCCATGGTATTTGCCCATGGTATTGGCCAATTGGGACACATCATACCTTATATTACTATTCATAAGTCAACCATATAGATTACATACTTAATACATCATTTAATGATGTCATTAAATACCCGTAACTTAAAAACTATATTTTTACTATTCATTGAAAATTCAACTCTCAGAAAAATCCCAAAATTTCACCTTAACCAAATATCGATGCTCTGATTTCAAAAATGAACTCCATTTTATAAAAATAATTTTATAAATATTTTTATTTTAATTTTTAACTAAATACACTATTCACTGAAAATTCATTTTTTCAGAAAAATCTCCAAAAATTACCTTAACATAATATCGATGCTCTGAGTTCAAAAATGAAATCCATTTTATAAAAATAATTTTCTAAATATTTTTAATTAAATTTTTAATTAAAAAACACTATTCACCCAAAAAAACTAATACTTGAATAATAATTTATGAAACTGTTATTTAACCATTTTATTGGATCACATTACTTAATCAAGGTGCCTAGATTATATTAATGCTTTATTTAAGTGAGATTACTAATCCATTTGGTCACATTACTAATCCTAAGCATAAAATCACTATTCATAATTTACTATTCATCAAAAATCAAGTTGATCTTGTTAGACTCTAAATTTCGTACTGAACATAATTGCAGAAGACCATTTTTTGAAAATCATTACACATTTTTAATTATTTAAGGTTTACATAAACATTTTTTTAAAATATCTTTTCTCTAAAATTCACCAAAAATATGCATATTATATTTATTCGGACATTTGAAAATTGATAAACTTCATCATAAGAAGAAATCAAATTTTTTATTTAAAACAAAGGATTACACAAGGCAGTTACGGTCTCCTTACATAGCCCCTTATCACACCACCATAAGACCTAAGTGTAAGGTGTTCTAAGGTGAGAGAATCCGAAGGAGGCTCGACCAACATCGCACGAGTAGTAATTTCGATCAGTTTGAACTTCTCGTGAAGGCGATTCCGTTCTAGCTTCACACGATAAAGTTTGGCCTGGGTTTGGTCCAGAGCAAAGCCCAGTGGTGCTACCTCCTTCCCATGTTCTGTTAGATGGGATTCAATCGGTCCAAGACAACTGGGTGAGGCCATCAAATCTTCTTTCTATATTAATTAACCAAGATCACTTGTATTAGAGACAAAAGTCGCAACATTCAGTTTCCAACGGTCATACTGACTAATGGTCATATAATAGTCAAAACCCAATATTCTTGTTTTAATTATACTCATGTTAAATGAAAAAGTTTTGTTGAGTATGAAAAATAAAATAACACAAAAAAAATTAGGAAACAAGATTTATTCAAAATTTCGGGTCGTTACAGAAGAACCCTACGTAAAGAAGAACCCTATGTTAAGAAGGAATCCTACGTTTGGGATATTGACAAAGTATCGAAGAAGAAATATTACGTAAATATTTAATGTTTAATTTTTTTCTCAAAATTATGGTTAACAAACCATACTTTTGTAAACAACCTTACGTTACTTGAAAAAGTATGGATCGCAAACCTTACGTATGGAAGCTTAGAAAAGTATGGTATACGTTTGGATATGGAAGAGAAAAGTATGGATAGTCAACCCTATGTTTGTGGTCAACCATATGTCATCAACCTTATGTTCGTCATCAACCTTACTTTTGAAGAATGCGACATCAACCCTACGTTTGATCTATGTTACGTTTCAGAAGATGCATGCAGTGCAACTCAACCTTACGTTTGGCGTCGGGAATTTAAAGTTGATATTTTTGTTCAATAGTTTGCAAGTGATTGATCAGGATAATTTTAAGCCAGACTAAATGCGGATTTTAAAGTGTGTCCTTGAAAAATTCAGAACTGTTTGAAGGATTGATTTAACATGAGCTTTTCATGGCGAGTATTATGGAGTTTTACATCTTCTCAAATTAATTCAAAATTTTTAATTTTGCGAGTCAAAGGGTGAAATTTGTGGATCTGATTTTGCAAAGGAAGCACTCTATATATCTGTTCTTAATTTGAATTTCAAATATATATACACATCATAACAGAAACAAGTGTGATATACGAAAAAGTGTACAGAGATCGATATATCGAAGATTTGAAAAAAAACACATAGCAATCAAGAACACAAGTGCAGATACAATCATTGTATTCGAAAGAAAGATCTAATGCACAGACAACGATATTTCTGAAGAGAGAAAACATAGACAAATCAAGATACAAAGATCTACTGATTACGAAGAGTTACTATGATCTGTTTTATGGAAGAAGAAGGAACAAAACATAAGATTCATCTATTTGTCAATGACAATATTTTTTGAATCTATTGCTGCTTAAGTTGCGATTATATTTTCTATATCTACTGCAAATGGATCGACTCAAAACTACTTTGACTTGAAGATCAATATTTCTGAAGATAACGATCCATCTGCTGTCAATTGCATTCTGTTGCAATTGTGAAGATCAACTGGAAAAGTTCTTTCTAAACGAAAACACTTTTTATCTTGAGTGACCAGCTTCTCGTACAAAGCTGAGTAGGTTTGTGTTTGAAAAAGAAGGCTTTATTTGCCTAAAAATTATAAAGGTGTAAACTTTCTGTTTTCAGTTGTTGGATGGTCTGTGTAAAAGAGAACCAGATAGTGAAAATCACCAAGCTCATGGAGTAGAGAATTGGTGGAGTGGACTAGGGGTCTTCTATTCCACGAACAACTATACATTCGTGTGTCCCTTCTTTTACTTATTCCGCTGCAAGATCAAATATGAAAAAACATAGAGGACATAACTCAATCAATCGAAGAGTTAAAAAAAATCTAAAAGACACAATTCAGCCCCCTCTTATGTATAATATGTATATTCAAGATCCAACAATTAGTATCAAAGGTGGAGCTTCTGATAGAGCCTTAGCAAGATAGAAGAATTTAAAGATTATACAACAGAGCATCATGACTGATACAAGAGAAGGGATGTCAATGTTCAGAGCACCATATTTTAATGGAGAAAACTATGGCTGCTGGAAATCGTGCATGATAATATATCTGAAAAACCTCGAATATAAAGTCTATTCAAAGATTCTGACTCCTTATGAAATTCCTAAAAATCCTGAGACATGGAGTGCTGCTATAGAGGAAGAGTATGATATGAATTCGAAGGCTATGAATGCAACCATCTACAGTCTAGAACTAGATGAATTTAATAGAGTATCTCAGTGCCCAACAATATATGAGATGTGGAAAACAATAGATGTGGCATATGAAGGAATAGACAATGTGAGACAAATGAGATATGCTACTTCCAAATTGAAATTTGATACTTTCAGAATGTTTGAATGTGAAATCATTACACAAATGAATGGGAGATTGACAAAAATTGTCAATAATATAACAACTCTAGGAGATCCTATCAAGAAGGATGATCAAGCATTAAAAGTACTCAGAGTACTTCCTACTCGATGGATTGGTATCTCTACTACAATTAGACAATCAACACCTTTTAAAAATCTAACCATGAGAGAGATTATTGGTACACTGATGATGTACGAAGCTGAAATGCAAGATGAGGAAAATGAACATAAAGTTTACATAAAAAAGGATGATATTTCCTTGAAGGTAACTTCACAAAAAAAGAATAGAAAGATGAATAAGAGAAAAGTCAAAGCCAAATCAGAGAGCTCTGACTCATCAAACTCATATGAAGAACTGGCTCAGCTAGCTAGAAAATTCATAAAATTCTATTGCTAGAAAAGAGGCTTCAAAAATTCCTTTAAGAAAGATGATAAGGAAGTAAGATGCTATGAATGCAAGAAGATGGGGCACATCAGACCAGATTTCCCACAATTTAAATATGAAAAGAAGAAGAAATTATTCAAAAGAAATGACTATGAGCAGAAAGACAAAAAATCTGTTAAATCCACTTGGAGTGTATCTGAAGACTCCAGTAGCTCTCCAGAATCAAGCACAGAGAAAGAAGAAGTCAATCTAAAAGCAAACATGTGTTTCATGGCAGAAACAGATGAGGTACAATCATATTACTCCTCTGACTCAAATAATGAATCAAATTCTAAATCAAGCTACACAAATGAAATACTTGCAGCGTATTACAATGTGCTTGAAGAAAGATATGACTCACTATTTAAGAAACATAATTCACTAAAGAACATACATAAGGTTGTTTCAAATGAAAGAGATACAATGCTGAAACAACATAAGTAATTAACTGATAAATACAATTCTATTAACACTAACTATATTAATTTTGAATCAATAATAAAAACACTACAGGATGAAGTAGAATCTTACAAACAGACTGCATTGGTTTTTACAAAAGGAGAGAATTCATTAAATGAAATTCTTGTAAAAATAGTCATTAAAAAGGAAAGATTTGGAATTGGCATTAAAGGATAAAAACCTAAGCTATAAAAAAATTATTTTGTTCCTAGAACTAAAAAGGTTAATTGTAACTTTTTTTTGACAAAGGGACATATAGATAAACACTGTTTCTTAAGACAACCTCAAATTTGTGGTATTAAGAAAGCCTATGTTTCAAAAGACTTATATGATTCAAATGATTTTAAAAGAACAAAGCAAATCTAAATACCCAGATCATTGCTAGCTAACACCCCTGGACCCAACAGAATATGGGTACCAAATAAATTTGTTTAATTGTATTTGTAGGTAGCATGCCACCAAAGCATAAAAGATATATGGTACATAGATAGTGGCTGCTCAAGGAATATGAGTGGGAACTCAACAAATTTTATAACACTCACTCAAAATGAAGGAGTACTTGTCACAATTGGTGACAATGCCAAAGGAAAAATCATTGGCATTGGAACTATTGGAGATCCAAAAACAATCTCAAACAACAAAGTACTTTATGTACAAGGATTGAAACACAGCCTGATAAGTATCTCTCAACTTTGTGATGATAGATATACTGTTGATTTTACTAACAATTGTTGTACTATTATTAAAGATAAACTGTATAAATTTAAGGCCCCAAGAACTGAAAATGTCTATACTTTGGATTTAAATTCCTTGTGTAAAAAGCAAGTAAATTTCTTGACTGCTAAAGTAAGTGAATCGTGGATCTGGCATATGAGACTTGGACATTGTAATATATATGTTTTACATAATTTATCTAAGAAACACTTAGTTTTTGATTTTCCTAGTATCATATTTGAAAGTAACAGATTATGTAATGCATGCCAACTTAGCAAGAAACACAAATCATCATTCAAATATGTTAACAAAGTTGCTACAACTAAACCTCAAGAACATATCCATATAGATTTGTTTGGACCTTCAAGAGTAGAAATCTTGGATAGTAAATTATATGTTTATGTATTAGTTGATGATTATGCTAGATTTACTTGGATTTTCTTTTTGAAATTTTAAAATGAAGCTTTTACTTTATTTGAAAGTTTCTGCAAATCTGTTCAAAATGAAAAAGGTTTTCATATAATCTCATTGAGAAGTGATCATGGTGGAGAATTTGAGAATCAGGAATTTAATTCTTTTTGCTCAAATATGGGTATTAAACATACTTTCTCTGCACCAAGAACACCTCAACAGAATAGTATTGTATAAAGAAGAAATAGAACAATTCAAGAAATGGATAGAACTATGTTAAATTAATATAGCCTACCTATATATTTTTGGGAAGAAGCTATAAATACAGCTTTCTATATAATTAACAGCGTTTTAATAAGACCTATTTTGAAAAAGACACCATATGAACTATGGAGTAACAGAAAACCTAAAGTAAATTACTTTAATGTTTTTGGATGCAAGGTTTACACCTTAAACACCAAGTACAATATTTGTAAGTTTGATCCAAAATCCGATGAAGGAATTTTCTTAGGATATTCTTGCTATTTCCAAAACTTATAGAATTTTTAATAAAAAGTCATGGATTGTTGAAGAATCAGTTCATGTGAAATTTGATGAATCTGACCCCTTTAAGAAAAGGACAGATCAAATAGATGAAACTGACTCTAACAATTACATGAGACTTGAGAACTTTAATAATGATTTTGAAAATGATATAAAAGAAATTCAGTCTAGTTCAGAGGAATGTGATACTGAAGAACCTTTAAATGTATTGCCTAAACAGTGTAGAACCCTGTAGAATCACCCTTTAGAAACTATGATAGGTGACTTAGAAACTGGTATTAAAACAAAAGAAACTTAAGAAATCTAGTAGAATTATCTGCCTTCCTATCCCAACTAGAACCCAAGACTATAGAAAAAGCTTTAGATGATGAAAGCTGGGTAATAGCAATGAAAGAAGAATTAAACCTATTCAAAATAAATGGAGCTTGTAAATTAGTGGAAAGACCTCAGAATTATCCAGTAATAGGAACGAAATGGGTCTTTAGAAATAAACAGGATGACCAATGTATAATAACTATAAATAAATCAAGATTAGTATCTAAAGGATATAATCAAGAAGAAGGAATAGATAATGATGAGACTTTTTCACCTTTAGCTAGGTTAGAAGCCATTAGAATCCTTTTTAGCCAATGAATATAATATGAATTTTAAATTATTTCAGATGGATGTTAAATCTACCTTTTTAAATGGTTATTTAATGGAGGAAGTTTATGTTGAGCAACCTCCTGGCTTTGAAAACTCTCAAAAACCTGATTCTGTTTTTAATCTTACTAAATCTCTTTATGTCCTTAAACAAGCATCTAGAGCTTGGTATGAAAGATTAAGTTCTTTTCTTTTGAAAAATGATTTTACTGTTGGATTGGAAGATCCAACACACTTTAAGAAAACTGTAAAAAATAATATTTTATTGGTTCAAATTTATGTTGATGATGTAATTTTTAGATCAACTAATAAAACACTTTGTCCTGAATTTTCAAAATTAATGCAAGAAGAATTTGAAATAAGTATGATGTAAGAATTAAATTTCTTTTTGGGACTTCAAATATTTCAAAAAGATTTCGAAAATTTTTTAAATAAAAGAAAATAAATTGCTGATTTACTTAAGAAATTTGGACTTGAAAACAGCAAGACATTTACAACTCCTATGTGTACTAATATAAAACTTGATTTGGATGAAACTAGGTAATCAGTTGACAACAAGTTATATAGAGGTATGATTGATAGTTTGTTATATCTTACTACTATCATGACAGATATAATGTATTCAGTATGTCTTTGTGCTAGATTTCAATCAAATCCCAAAGAATCTCATTTAACTGATGTTAATAGAATTTTTAGAAATTTAAAAGGAACTACATTTCAATCTCTACTCTATCCTAAAATATCTGATTTTAATTTGATTTCATATTCAGATGCTGACTTTGAAAGTTTTAGATTAGATAGAAAAAGCACATCAGGAACATGCCACTTTTTAGGAAAGTATTTAGGGTCATGGTCTAGTAAGAAACAACATTCAGTTTCCCTGTCAACAACTGAGGCAGAATATGTATCTGCTAGTAGTTGTTGTGCACAAGTGTTATGGATGAAAAACACTCTTATGGAATTTGGATTGAATTTTTATAATACACCTATTTTATGTGATAATACAAGTGCAATTAATATTTCAAAAAATCCTATTAGTCATTCTAGAACTAATAACATTGATATAAGGAATCACTTTTTAAGAGATCATATTATTAAAAAGGATATATTTTTAGAATTTATAAATATAGAAATTCAATTAGCAGATATTTTTACTAAACAACTTACCACTGCAAGGTTTGATTTTTTTTAAGGGGGAGATGGGTTTATTTAATTTAAATATTTTTTTATTATAATTTTAAATGTTATTTATTTAATGTTATTTATTTTGATTTTATTTTCTTAATTGTGTAATTTTTTTAAATACTGTTTAAGATCAATTAATTATTTGTTTTTCAAAAAAGATTTAACTTTTGTTTTTAATTTATGTTAAATTCGCCACATAAAAATTTTATATTTTTAATAAATGTAATGATTAATGATTACACAGGAATCAAGGCTGTTACATCCCTTTTGAATTCAAAACCATTTCATTTCCCAAATAAAAAGAAAACCTTTCAAATCCGAAATCACATAATGTTGCACAAACCTGATCTTCGAATCTTCAAACCCTAAAATATTCGAACCTTCAGAAATATACTTAGTAATGGAAAAGACCAAGCGAGCAGATGAGGCCGAGAGAAGTGACACGAAGAAGCAAAAGTCAGTTGGGAGAAAAAATTTGCAAGGTAAAGTTCTAGACCTGGAATGGCTATTCCAGACTAATCTGATGTTTAAATAGGCTTTGTCTTTTCAAAACCTTGAGCAGACTTTCAATGGTGAAAGTTCTGAGTTTATGTATGAGGTAGAACTATGTTATTTTTTCAGAACAGTTCAATTCAGTGTAGGTGATGAGGAAGACACTCTGATTGAGAAGATTGAGGACAGAGATTTCTCAATCTCCTCTATTGAAATAGGACAAATACTGAATTACCCACATGAAGGAGTATATCATTTTGATTTGAAAAACATTGGAGATGTTGTGCATAAATCATAGGACATTATGTCCTTTTTGTTTGGAATAACTACTATTAAGAAAATGATGTTAAAGGATTTAAAACTGGATTGGAAGATCTTGGTTAAATTTGTTCAGACTGGAATAGCTCCCAGGATGTCAGAAATGGAAAATATTTTATACCCTGATATATACATAATGTATCTTTTGTTAAGTGACATCAAATTAAACTTCCCAAGGTACATGGTAAGGTACCTCAATTACTGCTGGCAGAGCGAGGCATTAAAGAACTTCTATCCTTTTGGAAGGTTCATTTCAAAGTTGTTTCTCAAGAAAGGATTGGTAAGGCTTATAGATGTGAGAACAATGTGTCATCATGGTAATACCTTTAGTGCTGGGACACTAAGGAAAATTGGTTATTTCTGGAGCACCCTAAAATGACAAATCTTACCAGTGGGGGCAGAAGATGAAGAAGAGAAGATAGCTCCGGCTCAGCCTGAAAAATCTAAAGAAAAAAAACCTGAAACCAGAGAAACTACAACTACAAGGAAAATTCGTTTTGAGATTGTTGAGGTTTAAGATGAAGGAAGTCAAAAAGGACTTCAATTAACATGGAAAAGAGCTGCAAGAGCTAAAGCGGAAATAATGGTTTTTCAACCGCTGTTTGTTAAAGATATTTTGGGCTATAGTTTTGTGAGGGATAAGGATAATATTGTTGAACCTCAAAAAGAGGTAGCTCAAGTTCCAATGGATGTTGAAATAGAGAGACCTGAAACTGCTGTTGTTGAACCTAAAAGAGTTAAATCAGTGGCTGAACTTCAAAATGAGACTACAATTGACGTTGTGATAGAGGGAGTTCCTGGAGGAGAAGTGGCCAGTCCTCAGGCTTTTCAAGAAAAAGATGTTGTTGAAAATATTGTTCAAGATTATATCATTATTGAAGAACATGCTGATGATGCATCATATATTCACACTGAAGTGTTGTAGGAAGAATTTTCTGTGGAATAGTCTAAGAAAGACTCTGAGGAAAAATCAGTAGTTCAAGATGAAAAGGGAGATGAAGAAACAATTACAGAATCTTTTCCCCTAGTGTTGATACATCAAATAAATGAAGGAGAAAATCAAGCACAGAGTGCTTCTACTTCACCAAATTAAGCAATTGAATAATTTTAAAAGAAATTAAAAAGGCTAGAAACTGAGAATGCTGCTCTAGGGAGAGATTTGGAATTAGAGAAGTTGAAATTTCAGAGACTGAAATCTAGAACTGTTTCAAGAAATGAAGTTGAGAATTTCAAGAAGGAAATGTTGACAGAAGTTGTCAAAATGAAATCAGAAATGGTTTTGAAATCATATCTGTCTGGTTTTAAAGATTATATGGAAACTCAGTTTGAATCCATAAGGTCTAGTGGATCCAGTGGTTCAGGTACATCACCTAACCTCGTAAGGATATTTCAGGCGATTACTACTGTAATGGGAAATATGAATGAGAGGTTGACTGATCTTCAATGTAATAGTGCTCCATTATCAGTTTTGCTGGACAATCAGAAATTTTTAGTGGATCAGCTGACATCCAGTGAGCCAGGAATCAGAACAATGTTAAATCAGATGTCAGAGAAGCTGTCAATGTTTATAGAAAAAGAAGAAAGAATGCATGAGTTTTTCAGAGTCAATTTAATCGAGGATATTCATATGACTCAGGAGAACAGAGAGATCATTATCAAACATGGAGATGGGATGATGAAGAGACTGAGGGAACAACTTACAAAAATCAAGGATGTTGTTCATAGAAGATAGAACCTATCTTAACCCTAATATCTCTTGATTCTAGTGTATATCATTATCATGCACATACTGCTATTTTTTGAATTAAAATTTGTTACATTGTTTATTTTTTTATTTATCTACTTGTTTATCTATTTTTACTATCTTAAGTTTAAATATGCCAATATACCAGATTAACTTCCTGATAAACAGTTAATTATAGCATTTACCTATAGTTCAGTGCAACATTAAATGTGTTAAAATCCATGATTTATCATTATTTTTGATATCACAAAAAGGGGGAGAAATTTGGATAAACACAACATTTTATTTGAAGATTTTAAAACCTTATTTAAATGATTTCTTATATATTTTAAATACTTTTTATTTTTATTTAAAAAATGTTTGGGATTTATACAGATTTGTACTTATATAGAAAACTATTTCAAGTTTCATTTTTTATAAAAGGGAAATTTTCTTTTTCTTTTTTATTTTGGAGAAATTTGAATAAATTTATTTTATTCAGAGGGAGAATTTTGGATAAAACTAAAAACTTTTATTTTATTCTTTACTTTTATTTTTAAGGATAAATAATTTTATTTTATTTTCATTATAAATAAAGGGAGTGAAATTTATAATTAATGATAATTCAATGTTTATTTATTGAAATTATTTTGTTAAAATTAAATATTTTTTTATGTTTTCGAAATTCTAAACTATAAGTAACTAATTTTGAAAGTTAATTTCATTTAATTAGTCTTATTATTTTATGGGTTTTCTTATCATCAAAAAGGGGGAGATTTTTTAGCACGTGTTGTTTTAAACAATACATATTTAATGGGGAGATTATTGGGAAAGTGTGTTTTCAACAATACGTTTTATTATTAATAAGGGGGGTATTGTTAAGAACAATACTCTATATCTTTATGATGATTTTGATGTTCACAAATACCCTTTAATTGTTTTTCTAATTATTTTACTTTAAGTATTTTCCATGAATTATATATTTTATATATTCTCATTTTTTGGAAGAATATTCAAGTGTTTACACAGCGTGGAACAATTGCTAAACCATTCGAGAATCAATTAAAAGTGTTCTGGAAACACTATTCATACCTTAAGTTTGGAAAGCGTAGCGTAAAGAAAGAAAGGAAAGCGTAGCGTAATGAAAGATAAGAACTTGTTTTTTAATCTTTACAGATTATCAGAAAAGTATGGTTAAACAACCATATGTTATCAGCAAAGTATGAAAGAAAGGAACCCTATGTAAAGAAGAACCCTACGTAAAGAAGAACCCTATGTTAGGAAGGAACCCTACGTTTGGGATATTGAGAAATTACGGAAGAAGAAAAATTACGTAAATATTTAATGTTTCATTTGTTTCTCAAAAGTATGGTTAATCAACCTTACTTTTGTAAACAACCTTACGTTACTTGAAAAAGTATGGATCGTAAACCTTACATATAGAATCTTAGAAAAGTATGGTATACATTTGGATATGGAAGAGAAAAGTATGGATGGTCAACCCTATGTTTGTGGTCAACCATCTTTCATAAACCTTACGTTCTTCATCACCCTTACGTTTTAGGAATGTGACATCAACCCTACGTTTGATCTATGTTACGTTTCAGAAGATGCATGTAATGCAACTCAACCTTAAGTTTGGCATCAAGAATTTAAAGTTGATATTTTTGTTCAACGGTCTGCAAGTGATTGATCAGGCTAATTTTAAGCTGGACTAAATGCCGATTTTAAAGTGTGTCCTTGATAAATTCATAATCGTTTGAAGGATTAATTTAATCGGAGCTTTTCATGGTGAATATTATGGAGTTTTATGTCTGCTCAGATTAATTCACAAGTTTGAATTTTGCGAGTCAAAGGGAAAAATTTGTGGATCTGATTTTGCAGAGGAAGCGCTTGATATATCTGTTCTTACTTTGAATTTCAAATATATATACAAATCATAATAGAAACAAGTGTTATATACGAAAAAGTGTATAGATATCGATATAGCGAAGATTTGAAAGAAGAACACATAGCGATCAAGAACGCAAGTGCAGATACAATCATTTTATTCGAAAGAAAGATATGCTGCACACACAATGCTATTTCTGAAGAGAGAAAACTGAGACAAATCAAGATACAAATATCTACTGATTACAAAGAGCAACCACACTCTATTTTATTGAAGAAGAAGGAAAACAACATAACATTCATCTATTTTTCAACCACAATATTTTGTGAATATGCTGCTGCTTAAGTTGTGATTATATTTTCTATATCTACTGCAATCGGATCGACTCAGAACTACTTTGACTTGAAGATCAATATTTCTGAAGATGACAATCCATCTACTTTCAATTTAATTTTTTGCAATTGTGAAGATCAACTAGAAAATTCTTTCTAAACAAAAACACTTTTTATCTTGAGTGACCAGATTCTCGTACTAAGCTGAGTAAGTTCGTGTTTGAACCAAAAGGCTTTATTTTCCTAAAAATTGTAAAGGTATCAACTGACTATTTTCAGTTGTTGGATGGTCTGTGGAAAAGAGGACCAGATAGTGAAAATCACCAAGCTTGTGGAGTAGAGCGTTGGTGGAGTCGACTAGGGGCCTTCTGTTCCCTGAACCACTATATATCCGTGTGTCCCTGCTTTTACTTATTCCGCTGCATGATCAAATCTGATAAATCATAGAGGACATAACTTGATCAATCGAAGAGTTAACAAAAAATCTGAAAGACACAATTCACCCCCTCTTGTGTATAATCTGTATATTCAAAATCTAATACTGTATGTATTTTTACTTTTTTATTTTGAAGGTTATCCATGTATGTTTGACACATGGGTCACTAGCATGTCTATAAATTGTGATGTCTAGCCGATGGTCCCCACCTATAGTTTCACTATTTTTCAATCTTTGGGTGAAGTAAATCCACTATTATCATAACTCTTCAATGAAACCTTTATATATGAATTAAAATTATTGATTTAATAATGTGAATTGAGTTCCTAAAGGAATCTGTGTGAAGTTATATGTGTGAGTAACTTGGGCTAAGTGACCTGTGAAGGCCTGTTGGTGAAGTGACCTATGGGATGCATTTAAGAGAAGTGACCTGTGTGAGGTACTTGGTAATAATTCATAACTTTTCCAAATTCATGACCAAGGCTACGCAACCCACTTGAGATAGAATTAACCCAAAATTGACCCACAATATCCTTTACTCAATGTTACATTAAAATAATTATATTTTTACTAATAAAATCTTTTATGCCTACTTCTATACCTCCAATGGCTTAGAAAAATATTTATATTTTAGATGAAGAAATTGATGCTTGAATCTATGAGATATTGGATATTTTTGTACCATGATATTGCCTATTATATGACACCACACTTCTAAACCTTGTGAAGCATCTTAAGAAGTAGCATTTTTTATCCTAAGGTAGAACAATAACTATTATATGAACATAGAGTTAGAATGAAGTTCTCATCCTAAAGTGGTAATCCATTAAAAATATTGGCATATATTTGAGTAGGGTAAATATAACACATTAGGGTATATCGTGAAGTCCATCAACCCTTCAAAAACTCATATTTCTAGATTTATATCATTTTTTGAGCATCGACATGTTTCTAGTTCATGAAACTAAGATAGACACCTTTTAAATAACACATCCTATCAAAAAAATCATTGACCACTAATTTATTCCTTGTTATGATGACCCACTAAAATAACATAAATTAAAATGAATTGACCATACCCTAAGAAAATTAAATTGTACAAAACCGATCAAACTAGGCTTAAAAATAATTGAAATGAACTAGTAAACCCTTTACACACTAAATCAAAACTGAAATAACAAATTCTATCTATATCATAACTGAACCGACTTTACTAAACCAACTGAATTGAATTGAAATGACTTGATCTGACCCAAGTAGATTTGAGTAGACCTGAACTACACCAAATTTTATGAAACTAAAATAAATTAAAATAAAGTGAAAGAAATTGAACCTAACTAAAATAAATTCTATAACTATGATAAAAAATGAATAGACTTAAACAATCTTTAATAAAACCTTAATATGAATTCATTGACCTGATCCAAAAAAATAACCAAACCCAACCAAACCAAATCTAGGATAACTAAACTAATTATAAAAAAACAGAACTAACAAAAAATGATCCGAATAAAATAGATTATGGTTACTTAGAAATATTAATCTTTTATGCATGAATTTATTGAATAAGTATAACATTTTTTAAATAGTGAATTAAATAACAGAAAAAACAACAATTATAAACACAAATTTGTGTAGTATTATGATTATTTATTACTCACTAATATAATTTAATTCCATATCATGGTTTTATATTTATAAAATATTTATATATATATAGTATATTTTTCTTTTATATAATTATTCTTATAACGACCCATAATTTACATACATTTTTATTACTTCAAAATTGAAGCAAACTTATTACAACATACAACCCAACCATAGTAGGACCGTATAGGTATAGTGTCTTCAGAAACTGGGAAACATAAACAACCAGTTCATAAATCATCTACATTGTCTCCCATTTATTTCATCATATCTAGAAATCCCTTTTTGGCATATCCTACTTAATACCATTCTTCATAACCTGGGGAAAAGAAAACATACAAAAGGGTGAGCACAAATGCTCAGTAAGGGTAAAAAAAGAAATATCATATTCATAAGAACATAGCATTTTGAAAATCTTAACCTGCAAAAGAGATTATAATATCATAACATGGGATAAATCATAGTAGTGAAATGTAATCCCAATAATCATAACATAAAACATGAAACCTTGTGGAATACACACATTATCATAGAAAATCATTTCTTATTAGTCAAGACTCATTGCCAAGACTATCTTAGCAGACAAAGTCTATTTCTGAACCGAGTTCACTCCTCATTTCAGTCCAATTTCACTGAACCAGATTAACCTGCCATTCCAGCCATGTCTATCTCATGAGATATAAATCTTTACCCAATGCATTGGAGGGATATATAGGTCCCACCCATCTCATAATGATACAATTCTTTTGTGTGCCATAAAATCATAAATCATATATCATAGCATAACCCATGTAATAAAAATGCGATTCTTAAACTTCATGTCATCATAACATAATCCATGTAAGATAAAAGGACATAATAAAATTAATTCCATCATAACATAATCAAATCAATGTAAAAATAGGGATATAAATAGAACCCTATATTATCTTATATGGAAAATAGTTTTGATAAAACACTTGAACTCCATTCTTGAGGAAAATATCCTTTCTACTTCAAAAACATTTTTCCTTTCTTAACATGTCATACAATTTTAAACTAAAATAAGATGATTAAAAATAAACTTGAAAACTTGTAAAGGAATCTTCATGGAAATAATGTTCTAAAAATCCATTCGTGCCGTATAAGTTAAAGAAAAACATTCTTCTCATACTTTGGCCGGAAAGTCAAAATGTACCTCGTACTAAAAACAACAAAAGATTACTTTCATATATTTTACTAAAATATCATATAAGGGTAAAATTGGATTTTAACAACTATAGGAGGATAGAAATAATATTACATATTGACGAAACATGGATGTGGATGATAAATATGCCCCAGTAATTACCGAAGTATAAACAATCTCGGATAAAAATTGTGATTGCGAGATTTTCCCTTACCTTAGGTCCGATTTGCTTCGTACATGTCTGAACCTACTATATAATGATTTAAATAATGTTATTGACTTATTACATAATCTTAATCATTTTTATGATATCATATATGGTCATATTATTATCTTCTTATTCGTAATATTTCATTGCTACTTGTTATTCGTGTGTTTATTGCTTTTTGTTCTTATGCATGTTTTGTCGAATAAATTCTTATTATTCTTTTTAGGTTATAGATACCTAATTTCCAGAATTGTATTAGTGTAATATATATCATATTTATTCATTAAATTCATTTACATAATCATTATGCATTGAAGATCATGTAGAATGAGTCGCATCACATCGTGGAGACGGTAGGTCATACGTACGCACGAGCGATGATATCGTTCCCATGATCATGGAATTGTACTGTATGTATACTATTTCATAATCAATACCACTTTACAATAATAATATATAGTTATTATTTACACCATTATACCCATCAAAGTAATGTGGTGGTGGAAAATAGATTACACCACGGCGTGGAGATGATATTCCGTACGTACGCACGCGTGGTGATTTCGTTTTCCATAGGATGGATAGAAGGTGAAATAGGGAGGTTTCATATTTATAATAACATATCAGTATATGAGTGATACTGATGTTATTACTTCATAATGAAACAACTAAATAAGAGGAAGTAGAAGAAGAAATAAAGTTGAAAGAATCGGTAAAGGACATTACCTCTTCTTTGAAGCGCCTCTTCTTAACCTTCTCTTAGGGAACTAAAGATGGTCTTTGAAGAAGATCAGGACATCTAGGATGTTTCTAGGGAAGTGGAGAAGATAAATTGATAGGTTTTGGCCGAGCTTGATGGCTCAAAGTGGTGTGAGGAGGAGAGGGAGGAGGTTCTCTTTTATAAGGGAGGTGAGGGGCACCTTTGGAAAAACTAAAAATATTATTTTATTATAAAGTCATATTCGGTTTTTAATAGCTCCAAATTGATTTATTTCGATGCTAAGGTGGGGATGAGATGAAATACTCTAATCCAATAGAATTTGGACAAGTTTGGGTTTCTATTTTAACCTTATCATCTAGATTTAACTTTAAGTTAAATAATTTTACTTTTACTGCGTCTTCTTGTTTTCTTACACTATAAGGTTAATAAACTTACAATAACAAGCCAAAAGAACCCCAAGTTGTTTATTATTAATATATATAACCTTATCTAATTCATTTGGCCTAACTTTAGATTTTTAGGAATAAAATAACAATTAATAATATAATATTTGTTTTAAAAAATATTTTATGTCAATTTTGATACTATTTAAGTAATTGATTTTTGTGAAAGTCATAACAGAATTATTAGTTCTAAAAAGGTTAATTAAATCAATAATAATATGTCATCTTAACCTATAAAATTATTTTAATTCTTGAAAAGTCTCAAATTACATTTATTTGGGTATTTATAATATCAATTATGTTAATATTTCGTTAAAAAGGCAATTACTGCATCATCATTGTGTCATAAATAAATTATATTATATAAAGTCTAAAAATTATAAATAAAATACCATTATGTAGGAAATATTTTTATCTTTATAATTAATATTTATAGTCGAATTTATCTTATTTATAACCATATATTAAAAATGGTTTAGTTATTATACTTTTATTTTAACTATTTTAATTCTTCTTTAAATAAAATAATAATAAGTGTTCTAATCTAATCCATGTGGACCTAAAGGGTAATATTTTATCCATAAGGTTGTTTTTGGTCGAACTACTCTTATCCAATAGAATTATGACATGTGTTAGGGTAATAATAATACCATTTCTACCCTTAATTACCCTATTTACTTTTAACCGTGGTAAATAAAAGTAAAAAGTTATTATTCACCAAAAATTATTTTTATCTTATTGAACCACATTTTACTCCTTGATATTAACCGTGTCTCTTGGAGTTATAAAATTACACTCACAGAAGTGGTAAAATTAAGTTTTATGTAAATTTTCAAACTCTCCTAGGAGGTGGGTAAAAGATGGTGAAAAGTTCAATAAAATTTTTATATATCTAAAATTATTATAAAATGACTCAAATTAATTAAATTGAACTTCTATAGGTATTATGTATCAATTTTGACCTAAAATAAATTTAAATAAAATAAATAATTATTTAAATAAAAATTCGGTTTTTAAATAGTAACCCAGTGTTTTCACTATTAATCAAAATTTGAAAGTTTTCAGAAAAATACCAAAAATTCACCCTAGGATAATTTCGATATTCCGAATCCAAAAATGAAGTCCATTTTGAAAGATAAAATATATAAAATTTCAAAAGGTGGGTATTACTATTCATAATGGCTAGTTTTAATAATATTTTAATAGCATATCGTTGTTTAGTGAAACTCGGTATTGCGTACAACGCAAGCTATCGAGGAAGGTAGCGATTGCGTGTAAAGCAAGATAAGCTAGTGTTGTGTATAGTGAAGGATTCCTTTTTTGATGTATATAAAAACAAAATATTTCTCATAAAAATCTCAGGTGTTACATTCTACCCCCCTTAAAATGAATTTCTCCCTCGAAATTCATCACTTTCTAACAAACAGATGAGGATACCTCTCCCTCATCATATCCTCAAGACACCATGTAGCTTATTCTAATTGGTGGTTCCTCCATAAAACTTTCACCAAGCAATTGGTCTTGTTCCGTAGGACTTTTTTGCTATGATCAAAAATCTCTATCGGTTGTTCTTCATAAGAAAGATCTTGATCCAGCGGTACAACTTCTGAGCTGATTACATGTGAAGGATTGGGTATGTACTTTCTCAGGAGAGATACATGGAACACATCGTGAACTTGAGAGAGATTCTGTGGAAGCGCCAATCGGTATGCTACCTTCCCAACACAATCCAGTATTTTGAAAGGACCGATATACCTAGGGCTCAACTTTCCCTTCTTTCCAAATCTCATTACTCTCTTCCGAGGAGATATTCGTAAGAACACTTTATCACCCACTTCAAACTCTAGGTCTTTTCTTTGGTTGTCAACATAAATTTTTTTTCGACTCTGAGATGCTCTAATGTGTTGTTGAATAGATCGGACCTTCTCTGCCATCTCATCAACAAGATCAGGTCCTAATAGATTTATTTCCCCAACATCATCCCAACAAGTTGGAGTTCGACATTTCTTTTCATAGAGAGCTTCATAAGGATCCATATGAATACTGGAGTGAAAGGTATTATTATAAGAAAATTCCACCAAAGGTAGGTGTTGATCTCAACCAACTTTGAAATCCATAGAGGAATCTCTTAACATATCTTCTAGAGTTTGAATTGTTCTCTCAGACTAACCGTCCGTCTGAGGATGATAAGAAGTGCTGAAACTCAACTCTGTATCAAGAGTATGATGAAGACTTTGCCAAAACATTGAGGTAAACCTCGGATCCTGATCAGATATAATGGAAAGTGGTACTCCATGAAATCTTACCACTTCCTTTACATATATCCTGGAAAGCTGTTCAAGAGATAAATCCTCTCTAATAGCAATGAAGTGTGCCGACTCTGTAAGACGATCAACTATGACCCAGATAGCATTATTGCCTTTGGATGTTTTAGGAAGTCCGGTGACAAAGTCCATAGTGATGTTTTCCCATTTCCATTTGGGTATGGGTAATGGTTGTAACATCCTCTTAGACTTCTATCTCTCAACTTTAACTTGCTGACAAACCAAGCATCAAGAGACATATTCAGCAACATCTATTTTCATGTCATCCCACCAGAAGTACTCTTTCAGGTCCCTATACATCTTCGTGCTTCCAGGATGAATAGAGAATGAAGAACTATGAGCCTCATCCAGCAGATCCTTTAATTCTGGGATGGGAGGAACACAAACCCAATTCCTGAACCTTATTATCCCATCACAATCAAGGTTGAATTCAGAAACATTTCTCACCTTCTTTTTTAACTCTATATCTTCTTTTTGTGCCTCTTTAATCTTCACATGTATATATGGTTGAACATTCATTTGAGAAAGATAAGGTTTTTCCCCTTCCATTATAATTCCAAGATCTATCCTTTGTAAATCCATAAATATTGGATCTTTTGTGATCCTCATCATGGATAAGCTTTCATGGTCTTGTTGACCTAATGCATCTGCCACCTTGTTTTCTTTCCCAGGGTGGTAATGAATTGAGAAGTCTTAATCCTTAATCAGCTCCAACCATCTTCTTTGGTGCATATTCATCTCCTTTTGTGTGAAAATATACTTTAAACTTTTATGATCAGTATAAATATTACACTTTTCTCCATAAAGATAATGCCTCCAAATCTTTAATGCAAAGATTACAGCATCTAACTCCAAATCATGAGTGGTGTAATTTTGCTCATGGATTTTCAATTGTCGTGAGGCATAAGCTATCACCATATCATTTTTCATGAGAACACATTCCAGTCCCTTCTTGGATGCATCACTTTAAATCACAAACCTTTCTCCACTACAAGGCAGTGTGAGCACAGGTGCACTGGATAACCTTCTTTTTAACTCCTTGAAATTCTCTTCACACTCCTCTGTCCAAATGAACTTAACTCCTTTTCAAGTCAACATGGTGAGTGGATTATATAATAGTAAAAAAAAATCACAAAACATCGATAATATCCATCCAAACCAAGAAACCTTTGGATCTCAGTTACCATTGTTGGTCTCAGCCATCTTTTGATAACCTATGTTTTTTCTGGATCCACATATATCCCCTCTTTTGAGATTATGTGACCCAAAAATGAAAATTTTTGAAGCCAAAATTCACACTTAGTAAATTTGTCATAAAGCTTCTCTTTTTTCAGGGTCTTTAAGACAATTCTCAAGTGATCTTCATGTTATTCCTTTATCTTTTAATAGACAAGAATATCATCTATAAAGACTACCAAAAACTGATCAAGATAGTCTATAAAGACTCTATTCATCAGATCAATGAAGATAACATGGGCATTAGTAAGACCAAATGACATCTCTATAAATTCATAGTGTCCATACCTTGTATGGAAAGCCATCTTTGGTATATCCTCCCTTTTGACTCTTAACTGATGATACCCTGAACGAAGATCAATCTTTGAAAAGTATTGAGCTCTGCGTAGTTGGTCAAATAAGTCATCAATGTGTGGGAGAGGATATTTGTTCTTGATAGTGATCTTGTTAAGTTCTCGATAATCAATGCAGAGTCTCATTGATCCATCTTTCTTCTTAACAAATAGAATAGGTGCTCCCCAAGGTGATACACTAGGGCGTATGAATCCCTTATCAAGATTCTCTTGGATTTGCTTCCTCAATTCCTGCAACTCAATTGGTTCCATTCTATAAGGTGTATTTGAAATAGGTAAATCACCTGGTACGAGTTCTATTGAAAACTCAACTTCATGATTTAGTGGAAGACATGGAACTTCCTCCGGAAAGACATAATCAAACTCCCATACAATGGGAATATTCTTAATCATGAGTTTCTGTCCAACCATTTGAGATAAATAAACTTCATTTAGTGGAATCAAGACCCATAAGATGGAAGAAATTTCCACTGGAAGGTTATGTTCATCCTTGCATCGATAGACGATCATAGATTGATTTGGAATATGAAATGTGACTTCCCTTATTTGGAAATTGATATGAGCTCCATATAAAGAAATTCAATCCATGCCAATAATCATATAAAATTCCACTATAGGAAGGATCACAAGATTTTCAGGAAGCACTTTCCCACAAACTTCAATCGGAGAAGAATTATTAACTTTTGATGCGACTGTTGTGCCATTAAGGGTTGTCACAGCTAACTCAACATCTAATTATTGAGGTAATACGGCGATACCCTTAGAAAAATCTTCAGAAATAAAAGAGTAGGTGGATCCAGAAGCAAATAAAACATTTTCTACTTTAGATTGGATGGTAAGTGTACCTTTCACCACTTCGTTATCGTATTCCACATCACTGATAGAAATTGCATGTGATTTTCCTTTTTCTTTAGCCTTATGATTTTGTTGACGTCGATCATCATCAACAACCCTTTTATTAGGTCATTGATTAGCATAATTCCCCATTTCCTTGCACTTGTAAAATTTAAGTGTAGGAGGTGCACTCTGTGTATCCTTTTCTTTGTTCGCATCACTAGACATCTTCTTCCCATCATTCCAAAATTCAAATGCCCGATGACCTTCCTTTCCACATTTGAAACATTTACTTGTCCCTTTAAGACAACTCCCTCCATGTTTATTTCCACACTTTGATCATAAGGGAAAACTCATCTTCTTTTCAGTGTGGTGTTTATATATCCTTTTGAATTCCATTTGCCTCTTCTTATCAAACCCATATGACTGATGGGTTACTCCAATATCCATCTCAACCTTGAGAGCACATCGAATGATTTCCTCGTAGCTATTGAAGTCCCTTATGGCTAACGCCCTTTGAAGACTTGGTTTTAATCCACTAAAGAATCGATCGATCTTACTCTCAGGTTGGATAATAATCCCAGAATCCTACCTTGCAAGTCTTGTAAAATTTGCTTCGTAGGTACCAACAGATTCATCATCCTTTTTCTTTAGTTCAAGAAACTCTTTCTCCATATTTGTTCAAAGAATATGAGGGAAGTACTTATTGAAAAATAAGTTATTGAACTCGTCCCATTCCATGGATTCAATTTCAACCCTTTTCCTTGTATTCTTGATAAGATTCCACCATTGATCATCTTCACCTTCCAAACGATATACTGCTAAGATGAATTTATCATGTTTAGAACATTGAAGAACTGAAAATATATTTTTAGTGGTACTTATCCATTGTTCAGCCACTAATGGATCAGTAGACCCACTGAATGAAGGTGGACGCTGCCTCATGAAGGATTCAACAGAATGTTGCTCCTTCCTTTGCTTGTTTGGATGTCCTGCATGATTAATATCTTGAGAAAGTTGTGTGAGCATGGCTACAAGATTTTTCATTCCATCTCCCATAATGTTTGGTTGCTCAGGGGGACAATCATTGCATTTCCCATCGCATTCTGTATTAACACAGTTCCTTTGGGTTCCAGCCGTTGACTAAAACTATAAAGAATAGTGTGAGCAACACTAATTATAATAAGAAAAAAACATAATCAGGAATAAAATTTCACACTTAAGGTCTTATCATAGGTAGTTCATGGCCATTTCTAAAACTCTAAGATTGTGTTCTATGCTTAGACATATCCTTAGAGCTCTTACTAAGGCTTTCACATCCTAGTTTCCAAAGGTTGACTATACCCTACCTCTGATACCAACTATAACGACCCATACTTTACATAAATTGTTATTACTTCAAAATTAAAGCACACTTATTACAACATATAACAAAACCATAGTAGGTCCGTATAGGTATAGTGTCTTTAGAAACTGGGAAACATAAACAATTGGTTCATAAAGAATCTACATTGTCTCCCATTTATTTCATCATATCTAGAAATCCCTTTTTGGCATATCCTACTTAATACCCTTCTTCCTGGCCTGGGGAAAATAAAACATACAAAAGGGTGAGATCAAATTCTTAGTAAGGGTAAACAAAAGAAATATCATATTCATAAGAACATAGCATTTTGAAAATCTTAACCTGCAAAAGAGATCATAATATCATAACATGGGATAAATCATAGTAGTGAAATGTAATCCCAATAATCATAACATGAAACTTTGTGGCATACACACATGATCATAGAAAATCATTTCTTATTAGTCAAGACTCATTGCCAAGACTATCTTAACGGACAAAGTCCATTTCTGAACCGAGTTCACTCCTCGTTTCAGTCCTGTTTCACTGAACCGGATTAACCTGCCATTCCAGCCATGTCTATCTCATGAGATATAAATCTTTATCCAATTCATTGTGGGGAGATATAGGTCCCACCCATCTCATAATGATACCATTATTATGTGTGCCACAAAATCATAAATCATATATCATAGCATAACCCATGTAATAAAAATGGGATTTTTAAACTTCATGCCATCATAACATAATCCATGTAAGATAAAAGGACATCATAAAATTAATTCCATCATAACATAATAAAATCAATTTAAAAATAGGGATAGAAATAGAACCCTATATTATCTTAGATGGAAAATAATTTTGATAAAACACTTGAACTCCATTCTTGAGGAAAATATCCTTTCTACTTCAAAAACATTTTTCCTTTCCTAACATGTTATACATTTTTAAACTAAAAGAAGTTGATTAAAAATAAACTTGAAAATTTTTAAATTAATCTTCATGGAAATAATGTTCTAAAAATCTATTCATGCTGTATAAGTTAAAGAAAAACATTCTTCTCATACTTTGGCCGGAAAGTCAAAAAGTACCTCATACTAAAAATGACAAAAGATTCCTTTCATATCTTTTACTAAAAACTCACCGAAGGGTAAAATTGGATTTAAACAATTGTAGGAGGATATAAATAATATTACATATTGATGAAACATGGATGTGGATGATAAATATGCCCCAGTAATTACCGAAGTATAAACAATCTCGGATAGAAATTGAGATTATGAGATTTTCCCTTACCTTAGGTCCGATTTGCTTCGTACGTGTCCGAACCTCCTGTATAATGATTTAAATAATGTTATTGACTTATTCCAGAATCTTAATCATTGTTATGATATCATATATGGTCATATTATTAGCTTCTTATTAGTAATATTTCATTGTTACTTGTTATTCGGGTGTTTATTGCTTTTAATTCTTATGCATGTTTTGTCGAATAAATTCTTATTCTTCTTTTTAGGTTATAGATACCTCATTTCAAAAATGTTATTAGTGTAATATATATCATATTTATTCATTAAATTCATTTATATAATCATTATTGATTGAAGATCATGTAGAACGAGTCGCATCACATCGTGGAGACGGTAGGCCGTACGTACGCACGAGTGATTATATCGTTCCCATGATCGTGGAATTGTACTGTATGTATACTATTTCAGAATCAATATCACTTTACAATAATCATATATAGTTATTATTTATGCCATTATACCCATCCAAGTAAGGTGGTGGTGGAAAACAGATTACACTACGGGGTGGAGATGGTATTCTGAACGTACGCACGCGCGGTGATTTTGTTTTCTGTAGGATAGATAGAAGGTGAAATAGGGATGTTTCATATTTATAATAACATATCAGTATATGAGTGATACTTATGTTATTACTTCATAATTAAACAACTAAATAAGAGGAAGTAGAAGAAGAAATAAAGTTGAAAGAATCGGTAACGGACATTACCTCTTCTCTGAATCGCCTCTTCTTAACCTTCTTTTAGGGCACTAAAGATGGTCTTTGAAGAAGACCAAAACCTCTAGGATTTTACTAGGGAAATGGAGAAGAGAAATTGTCAGGGTTTGGCCGAGATTTATGTCTCAAAGTGGTGTGAGGAGGAGAGGGAGGAGGTTCCCTTTTATAAGGGAGGAGAGGGGCACCTTTGGAAAAACAAAAAATATTATTTTATTATAAAGTCATATTCGGTTTTTAATAGCTCAAAATTAATTTATTTAGAAGATAAGGTGGGGATGGGGCGAAATCCTCTCATCCAATAGAATTTGGACATGTTTAGGTTTCTATTTTAACCCTATCATTTAGATTTAACTTTATGTTAAATAATTTTACTTTTACTGTGTCTTCTTGTTTTCTTACACTATAAGGTTAATAAACTTACAATAACAAGAGAAACGAACCCCAAGTTGTTTATTATTAATATATATAACCTTATATAATTCATTTGGAAGAACCTTAGATTTTTAGGAATAAAATAACAATTAATAATATAATATTTGTTTTAAAAACTATTTTATGTCGATTTTGACACTATTTGGTAATTGATTTTTGTGAAAATCATTACAACATTATTAATTCGAAAAAAGTTAATTAAATAAATAATAATATGTCATATTAACCTATAAAATTAGTTTAATTCTGAAAAAGTCTCAAATTACATTTATTTTGGTATTTATAATATCAATTATGTTAATATATCCTTAATAAGGTAATTACTGCATCATCATTGTGTCATAAATAAATTAAATTATTTAAAGTCTAAAAATTATAAATAAAATACCATTATGTAAGAAATATTTTTATCTTTATAATGAATATTTATATTCTAATTTATCTTATCTATAACCATATATTAAAAATGTTTTAGTTATTAAACTTTGATTTTAACTATTTTAATTCTTCTTTAAATAAAATAATAATAAATGTCCTAATCTAATCCAAGTGGACCTAAAGGGAAATATTTTATGCCTAAGGTTTTTTTTGGTCGAACTAAACTTATCAAATAAAATTAGGACATGTGTTAGGGTAATAATAATACCATTTCTACCCTTAATTACCCTATTTAATTTTAACCGTGGTAAATAAAAGTAAAAAGTTACTATTCACCAAAAATTATTTTTATCTTATTGAACCACATTTTACTCATTGATATTAACCATTTCTCTAGGATTTTTTAAATTCCACTCACAGAAGTGGTAAAATTATGTTTTATGTAAATTTTCAAACTCTCCTAGGAGGTGGGTAAAAGAGGGTGAAAAGTTCATTAAAATTTTTTATATCTAAAATTATTATAAAATGACTCCAATTAATTACATTGAACTTATATAGGTATTATTTATTAATTTTTACATAAAATAAATTTAAATAAAATAAATAATTATTTAAATAAAAATTTGGTTTTTAAATAGTAACCCAGTGTTTTCACTATTCATCAAAATTTGAAAGTTTTTAGAAAGATACCAAAAATTCACCCTAGGCTAATTTCAATATTCTGGATCCAAAAATAAAGTCCATTTTGAAAGATAAAATTTATAAAATTTCAAAAGGTGGGTATTACTATTCATAACGGCTAGTTTCAATAATATTTTAATAGCATATCATTGTTTAGTGAAACTCGGTATTGCATACAACACAAGCTATCGAGGAAGGTCGTGATTGCGTGTAAAAGAAGCCAAGCTAGTGTTGTGTGTAGTGAAGGATTCCTTTGATGATGTATATAAAAACAAAATATTTCTCATAAAAATCTCGGGTGTTACAATTCTCATATAGAGTAATTTGTTAGTTATGGTTTCATATAAATTGAACAATTCTCATTTCCTTAAATATATTTTTTCTTAAACAATTATATTATTGAATTTATTTTACAAAATTACACATATATATATATATATGTTAAAAAAAGGATAAAATTAGGATGTATGAAACCGATCAAATCTAAAGTAATTTTCAAAAAATGGAGTGTTTTTTAGATTTTTCATTTGACAGTGCTTCAGATAGTGGTCACATAAACTACCCATGTTATAATTGTGTTGGAATACCTTGGTTGAGACATGAATAAGTTATCTACCATATAACCAAATATGTTTTTCATAAGAAAATAATATTTTTGGTATCATAATAGGGAGAAAATGGAATCACAAAATGATGATGATCCAAATTTGAGGACTAGATTGGAAATTTTTTTATGACTAGTTTCCATTTATTTTTCATCATGAGAAGGAAAGGATGGAAAACCAAGAAGAATTTTATATGATCACACATGATGCATCTAATGAAAATGATGATACTGAAAGGGTAAAAAAATCGAATGATGCTTCCACAACTCTAGTATATCGGCAATGTGGGAAAATAAAAGTGCTGGAATTTTTAATCTAATTGTTTCATGGGAAAACCATGTATGTAATTTACAATACATACATTGATTAAATTCTTAAATTATTGAAATACTTACTTCTAGATAATGTAGATATTCCCTCAAACCACTATATGGCATGGTAGTTAGTTGAGGAACTTGGATTTTTCAAAAACAAAATTCATGATTGCCCGAAATATTGCAGCTTATTCTGTGTGGAAACTGATTAATGAAATGATTTTATAAAGTGTGGCACATCTCAATAGAATCCAAAAGTTTATGGAACACCATAAAGTGTTCCACATAAAGTAATTTTTAAATTTCTATTGATCCCTAGACTCTATAATTTTTTAATGTCTAATGAAATATCAATAAAAATTAGATGGAATGATAGTGATATAAAAAAGAATAATGATGAGTCGGTTCACTCTATAGATGGATTTTCATGGCTGATATTTGATGCTTGATATCCTGATTTCACAATTGATGTGTGTAATATGAGGGTGGGTCTTCATGTGATAGTTTTAATCTATTTGGGAAGATGTTTACATCATACAACACATTAATAGTTTTCATACAAATTTATAACCTTCCCCCATAATTGTGTATGAAGAAAACATTCAATTTTACAAGTATACTCATATCTGGTCCTTCTAATCCCAACAATAATATAAACATATACAAAAACCCATTAATAAAATAATTGAAACTTCTTGGGATGTGGGTGTTCACACATAATATGTATGTTAGAAAGAAATATTTTATGTGTGTTGTTCTTGTATGGATGATCAATGATTTTCCTGCTTATGTAACGATGTATAGATGGATAACCAAGGTAAAACTATAATGTCCAGTTTGTACGAAGAATAAATGATCTAGAAGACTAAAATATCACCGTAGTTTTAGTTTTATGGGATATTGAGGATTATTTCCAATGGACCAACCATATAGAAATAATCATCGAATATTTGACAATACCATGGTGACCGACAATCCACCTTAGCATATGTTTGGAAATTATGTGCTTAATGAATTACAAGATTTCATTTTTTCATTTGAGAAGGGTCAAATGAAATATAGAAATTGGAAGAATGTTTCTGCTGAAACCTGTTACAATGTGAAGAATATGAGTAACTTCTTTGATTTTCCTTATTGGTCAACCAATTTGTTACTTCATTGCTGAGATATAATGTATATTGAAAATAATATGTGTGAAATTTTGATTTTGATTATTCTAAATGTCAAGGGAAGGACAAAATATGATTTACAATCTTGACATAACTTAGTGGATTGGGGTATCATACCAAAATTTCATCCTATTCATATTAGTGAAAATAAATGCAAAGTTACATGTGCTTCTTATGTGATGAAACTTGTAGAAAAAATAAATTTATGGAAGTACTAGAGACTATTATAGTTCATTATAGTTATACAAGAAACATATCAAAACATATCAATATAAGAGAGTTGGACCTTAAATCTTTGAATACTCATGATTTTCATGTCATTATTCATGAGTTGATTCCAATAGAAATACGTCATATTTTTTCCAATAATGTAAGGGTGTCAGTTATTCAGTTGTGTCATTTGTTTATAGATCTTTTTTCTAAGAGGATGTCCAAGTATTTATTGCAAAAAATGTTTGCAGATGCACCATTAATTTTGTGTGAGTTAGAGAAAAGATTTCCTCCATCATTTTTCACATGCATGTTGCATCTCACTATCCATATTATAATGAAAATACTTCTCAAATGACCTATATATTTTTTTTGGATGTATCCAACTGAAATAAATATGTACACATTGAAGTCTTATGTCTGGAATAGGAATCAGCCCAAATGTTTTATCGTGAATGGTTACTTGGGTCAAGAATATTTGGATTTCTGCTCAATGTATTTTTATAATCATACTATGAGAATGAAAAGACCAATGGGAAATGAAGAAGAAATATATGAAAAAATTGAACCCATTTTTCCATCACTTCCTCAAATAGGATGAATTCTTGGATTATATACATTTACTACATTAATCCTTGAAGAGCAGGAGATGGAACATCACACAATTTTGGTTAACTATGATTTGTTCGATGACTACATCAAGTAAGTAAATAAAACATGTATATCTTATCTCATCTCATGTAATTTTACATATCTATTAAAACTATTTCTATTTTTATCTACAGGGAATATAAATAAATGAAAAATAGAAAGCATCATTATTTATCTTTGAGAATGATAGAGACTTTTCATAGTAAAAATTTTTCTTCTTGGTTGAAATTGAAGATAGAGATCTTACTCTAATAAATTAATAAAATCAATATTTAATTAAGTTTAATATTCATTTATATTTCATGTATTTATTTTTCCTACTATATTTTTCTCTAGGGAAATAAGTGGTTTTTCTTTTGGTCCCAATACCAGGGTTTGTGAGTATAAATCGATTGTGATCAATGGGTATAAATTTGTTATCACTAAATGATCATAAAACATGATAACACAACATGTTGGTGTTATGGTAACAACCACAGTAGACTGTTTTGACAGTGCATCGAATAGTAGACCTCGATTTGAAAATGTAGGTTATTATGGAGTCGTTGAAAAACAAATATTATATTATTACTCTCATGGTTGAGTCACTATGATGAAATGAAAGTGGTTTGATTGGATGAAGAGGTATGGAACATTTCTTGATAATTATGGATTTCAAGTAATTGACATGACTTGAACTCTTGCTACCAATGAACCATATGTATTGGTATCAATGGAAAAATAAGTTTTTTATGTCAAAGATCATATTAAACCTGAATTTGGTGTCATTATTGAAGTAATTATAAGAAATGTTTTTGATGATGGTGATGATGGAATTGACACCATCCATGATCTCATTGTCCTTGATCCATTTATTACTTTTGATGACTCCAATAGCTCAATTTTCAAAGTTGATTGTGAACCTAAAGTTATAGTAGTAAATATATAGAATCATCCATCCATTTTCTTAGTTATTTTGGTTTATATTGAATTGGGTTGTTAAGGTTGATACTATTCAAATTTATTTACTATTGATTACAAATATTTTTTATAGTACTTGAACTTCATGTGAATTTTCTGTTGGAACCAGGGCTCCTCTCTACTGGAAATGAGGTTTGGTTTGTGTTTGTTGTCAATCCTTACATGGATGATCAAGGAGTTTGAAAGTAAAGGTATCATACAGTTCAATTAAAAAGTAGTATTTAAGTTGGTGTCGTTTCCCCGTGTTTTCCAAATTTTTGGGGTCCAAAATTTGGAAGTTTTCTTTCAACATGAAAAGTGTTTTTTCTTGGAGGATTTATTATAATATGGAAAATTCATAAGTTTTGCGAAGTTAGGATTTGTGAATTGCATTTCGAGAAGACATAAAGTGTTATATTCTCATCCTTCTTACAGGTTTAATGTGTTCCTACCAACGTGGGGACAAGATCCTTATTTGAAAAGAAAAAGTTGACACCCTGATTCACCCCTTTCCTCTCAGGGTGTCCCGAGGTCCGACATTTTCAATATTTATTGGTTGTGGTTTTATTTGAGTTGAATTTTATAATATAAAATTAAACTTTATTCAAACCTATGAAACCAAACACAACTAAAACAATTAAATTAAAACATAAAACAATAAGAACTGAATTGGACATATTAAAATTATTGATATGAAAATCAAAACAAATGAAAATAATGTCCTAACTAAAAAAGGAAAAATTTTCCTAACCCAAAATATGAACCAAATAACCTAAGATATATAAAAATGAAAAAAATAACATAATCAATTAACAAAATTGAAGGAAATTACCAAAGATAAATAAATATGGAAAAATGACATAATAAATTGACAAAAATGAACCAAATGATGTAATAGAAATAAAAATAGACAAATGAACTAACCAAAATTGAATTGGATCGAATTAAAAATAGAAGAAAAATATATCATACCTATGTTAAACATGTGAATTTGAACATATTGTTTATTCTATGAAATTCCTTCTATTTTTTATATTATTTCCACTAAATTTAAAATTGTTTTTGTTATATAACTACATATCTTTTATTTTTTTGACAAGTGGTATTCCTTAATTATGTCATGTCTCATCTTTTTTGTTGTTTGGGTTACTCATTAGTTATCCATTTATAATTAATTTCATATTTTTTTCAAATGCATGGAATAAAACTTATTGATGATAAGTGAAGAGAAAGGACAATAGACAACAATCGCCAAATGAATGAGATGGGAGTTCCTCCATTAGTGCATATTGTGAGTATTTTATTTAAAATACATATATATCAATAAAATATAATTTAATGTGATTAATTTTGTTTTAATATTTATGTAGGATCCACCACTTATGCGTCAGTTATTCGATGATCAGCCTAGTGGTCTGAGTACTCAGGTCGGTGGTACAAGGTGGTGGTACTAGAGCTAGGTGATCTAGTTAGTATACCTGATTAGATCATGACCCTCCCATTGACATACAATCTACCAAACATTTTGATCTCGCAGTATCATTAGGGACACATGGGATATTTAGGCCACCCATGTTTTCTACAGTATTTACATATAATCCTCCTCACCCATCTTTCCCTTGTCTAATGATGATTCCTACTCCTCATCTATATCATGCATTTGGTTAGCCATCCATGGAATATTAATTTCCTTTTACTTCTTCCACTCTAAGATTCTACATTCCTTTTTCTTCAAATCATACTCTGACACATTCTGAGCCTGCAAAACATAGATTGAGGCCCACTCTATCTTTACAGGGTGATGATTCTTCAGTGCCTATGGATCTAGTGGCATCCATTGATCAGATTGTCGTAGGTATATTTATAGAACCTTAATAATTTTTTACCATATTTTATTTTAATTATAAGATGTATTAATATAATATTTGTTTTTATTCTATAAAATATAGTTCTACTGATATGTGGAATAGTAATGCACGCATGGGTGCGATGTAGAACTATCGTATGTAGTTGATGGTGGACTACAACGAAGAAAATCAAATGTTCAAAAAGGGTGGGAATATAGGACTTTTTTGCGATGCTTTCCAAATACTCTAACAACATTCTCATTAGTCCACTCTCTTAGAGAAACCTTCTAAAAAAAAGTCAAGGATAATTTTTGGGAACAAATATGGGTAAAAATATATATTTTATTTAATGTTATAATATTATTGTATTTATATGAATTTATATTTTGGTGCTAGCTTCATTTTAATTTTCCTGATGGTGAGGGTGAGAGGCCAGCACGACTAATGAAATTAGGTAAGCTATGGAGATCCCATAAGCATGAGTTTTATATTGGCAGGCATGCTAGAGTTTTCATAGAATTAGTGGCCATACCTATCATGGATGATTGTATAATAGAACATTATCATCAAATTATTACTCATTAGATGTTTACCATGCTCAAGGTATTAATCAAATTTGAGGTTTTTAAATGAAAATATTCATGTTTTTAATTAATAATTTATTTTTTATAAATGATTTTTTAGTAATTTTCATGAAAAAAACATTGATGCTAAGAAATACCTCTAAACTTTGGGGCGAACTACGATGTCGGGCCATTAGAGGAAGCTGGTATGACAGTTGTTTATAATTTTTCTTTAGGACTTGCCCTTTATATTGTTTCCTTCATAATTAATTAGATTTATAAAGGTTTGTTAGATCAGTGGAGATTTAATATCAACCCAAACCAAACTAAATATAAATAAATTGAACTAAAAATAATTGTATCAAACATATGTTTTTCTTTTTAGATTCATTTAAAATTAATATCCATTTGATTTTAGTTATGAAATTAATTATTAGTAACATATTTTAAGTTATGGTTTTCTGCATTCATTGTAATTGTAGATGGAGTTAATTGATATTGTAGGATCTGTGCCTCGAGAAAAACAGTTTTTCTCGAGAAAAAAGAAAAAAGATGGAAGTTCGGTTAATAAACCCACACAACAACATATTATAAATTTTACATTGTTGATTTCGAATTTTAATATATATTTTATAACTTAATAATATATTTATATTTGTAACAGGATGCTTTTGAGACCCTTTATTCCTAGAAACTTGAAAATTTTGTTCCAAATGACCACTTACATTATGTTTTGGGATATAAGCACCATAGCAGAGTACACTGCCGACCTGGGAATAGTATAGTATTGAAGAGGTATTATCCCATTTAAAGAACTAGTTGTAGTAACACTGAGTTTTAAAAGGTTAAGGAATGGATATAACAAGCTGAAAAAGAGTTACATAGGTGGAAGAATAGGCTGAAATGGAAAACACTAAATTTATGAAACTAATGAAAGTTTTATGTCCATCATTTTCACCAAAGACCATTATGGTTTGTGATGAATATATGTCATCAATGAATTAATTATATAGTGAACAAGGTAGTGGTCCTATTGGTGTTTAATATGATGTCATTCCTAGAAACAGTGATGAATATATGGAAGATAAGGCAGAGGATAAGGGAGAGGATGAGGTCGAGGGCAAGGATGGGGATGAGGATAGGGATGAAGATGGGGATAAAGATGAGGACAAGGATGAGGTTGATGATGATGGTGATGATAGTGATGATGATGAGGTAAATATTGATCCATTATATTTTTTACTTATATTTATGATATTTTATGTCTGATGAATTTCTGTGATTGAATATATGTGTGATATTTTTTATGTTTGCAAGATTAGTTAAATGCATCTGTTTATTTTCTATTTTTTCATTATTTCTGTATTGGTTTGTTAGTATTTGAGAATATTCTATTGGTTTCATTTCTGGTTCTATTTTTTGAGGATGTTTTGTCGATTTCATTATAGGTTGAGTGTATTCTCTTAGTATTTTGATTACAATGGGAAATTAGTTTCATTATTTTATAGGTTTTGTTTTGATTGTTGGTAGTTAAGATTACAAGTGAGTTATGTTTTGATATTTTTATTGTAGGTTCATTTCATTGTAGGTAGTTCTATTTTTAAGGTGGTGAATTATGTTTTGGTTATAGGTAGTTTTGAGGTGCATTGTAGGTGATGGGGTGCTAATGGGCATTTCATTGAAAGTTTTTCTTTATCACTCATGGTATGATGGGATTTTAATTTGAAAAAATTAGGTAAGAAAGTTCACCTGGGATGTATGAAAGGATATGGTGTGAGTGTTAGTATTATATATGTTTTTGAACATCATAGTATACCATTGAGTTAGGAAGACTAAGATGTAGAATAACATTATCTATGTTTTTTCAGATGGGATTGATTAATTAATTAATAGATGAGTGAATTAAATCAAATACATTGTATAAGTTTTCTAAAATGGTGAGATTGTAACAACTTGGTAAGAATATCCTTTAAATACTTCTTAGGTTTCACAAGGGAAAAATGTATAAGTAATTTTATTAGGATTTGGAAAATAGATTCCTAAAGCATGATTAGAAACCAAAAAATTATAATCAGTACACTACTGGAAATCAGATCTTTCCCAACACTTATATACACCCTTTCCCAACGGTTCTCCCAAACCGTTGGGAAAGGGGGGTCTTTCCCAACGGTTTGGGAGAACCGTTGGGAAAGGGGCCTCAAAACACCCCTTTCCCAATGGATTGGGAGAACCGTTGGGAAAGGGGGGGTCTTTCCCAACGGTTTGGTAGAACCGTTGGGAAAGACCCCCTTTCCCACCCCTTTCCCAACGGTTCTCCCAAACCGTTGGGAAAGACCCCCCCTTTCCCAACGGTTTGGGAGAACCGTTGGGAAAGACCTCCCTTTCCCACCCCTTTCCCAACGGTTTGGGAGAACCGTTGGGAAAGGTCACTCTTTCCCAACGGTTCTCAAGAACCGTTGGGAAAAAGCATCAAAAAAATTCAACATTCGGCCAACAACATTACACCCACCCAGAACCTATCCCAACGGTTTTGAAAACCGTTGGGATAGCCCTATCCCAACGGTTTTGAAAACCGTTGGGATAGGTTCTTTACTTTTTCCAGATCCACTAACCGAGAACATTATATAAATCAAAATTTAATATAATTATGATAATACATATATATATTTATGAAATTATGTTTACAAAAGTGATGTTAGCTTAGTGGTTAAGTCGTTCGATTATAAACGAGGGGTCCTGGGATCAAATCCCAGCGGATGTTTTATTTTTTGAATTTATATACCAACGGTTCCATTACCGTTGGTATAGATTTCATATTACCTATACCAACGGTTCCCAAAACCGTTGGTATAGGTCTATACCAACGGTTTTTGGAAAACCGTTGGTATAGACCTATCCCAACGGCTTACTTGGCTACGGTTCTCCAAACCGTTGGTATAGGCTATACCAACGGTTTGGAGGCCTATACCAACGGTTCCAAACCGTTGGTAAAGGTTAGTTTTCCAGTAGTGGTAGGTAAATATACAATGTATGAAAAAGTAGTATGAGTAATAGATTAAATTCCTTTGAAAGATAAAAATCTGCCACTATATTTCACGAAAACCAAATATTTTTAATGAATTTTATTTTGATAGAGAAATTTTTTTCATTCTAAAAAGATAAAAACTATAGAACAATGTGCCTGATATGTACCTTAAGGAGTGGGAAGAGTGGTGGGGATTGATTTCAGCCTTTTTTTTGAGTTTTGACATTACATATTTTTACAATGAAAACATCCACTTATCTAATTTCATAACACATTTGTTTAATTTTTCATTCAAAAATACGCAGAAAAAGTTTATTTTATTAGATATTTTGAAACCAATTCAGTGATTGAAATCAAAAAGTTATTTTTTCATGAAACCCAAAAACAAAATTGCTTCAGATTTTTTAAAACACATTTTAAATTCACCCAAAAATATGGTATTTTTTTAAGCCAAAAAATGGGGTCTAATTAGGAAAGTAATGTGACCATTGAACTCATTATTTTTTTATGTAATATTAAATTTTTTATGATTATTAAAGTTGAAACCGATGATAAGTGGATTTTTTGTAATAGTGATGTTTTTTTGTTTTAAAAACATAATATTAGTCATAGTATCCATTTATTTTATTACATTACAAATTATGAATCTTTCTTTAAATTGGGCTCTTGAAAAATATCCTTTTTTCATATTTTTTTTGTCAGTGGCTTGAACTGCATCAATCATGATGAAATTATAATTGATTACTTAACCTATAAATATTGGTGAATGCTTTTCATTTTGGTTGAAATTTGATCAATATAAGATGCACATATTCTGACATGTAATTGAATTTGATTCCATTCATATTTTATTTTCTAAACATCCTTGGAATGGTTTTTCTTCCACCACAAAAGACCTAAAGTTGATTAATACTTCATATTTCTAACCCTAGTCAAATTCTCTATTTATTTAATTCCCTTATTTTTCTCATATCAAAAGTATAGGTACTAGATATGAAAATTAAAATCAAGTGCTAGAATCTAGAAGTATTTTTGTTCTTGTACTGAGGGTTGGGAATGAAAATTCATTAGTAACTCAAGATAGAAGGGTATCTACTAATATTACCCTTGATTCTTGTGGAATAATTCTTAGATCTCCATTTTCTGATGATTTTTCCTAGAACTCTGACTTTGAAATGTTGAAGGATGCTATTGACAATAGGATTTTCCAATTCTTATTATATATCAATGATGGAAATAATACACTTACCAAGGTTTGAAATTAATGGAGAAGTATCATCTAGAAGTTCCATATTTAGTTATTTTTTTATGGACACATATCTAGGTTTTATACCTAATATATCCATCTTCAGAAAAGTTGAACTCTGGAATATTCTCTACCTTTTTCTATAATACCTCATCAAATTTCTGGGCTTACTTGAACCTCTTAATAATGGATGGTTGAGAAGTTATTTGAGAAGGTTAAGATGAAGATCATTGTATTATTATCATGTCCATCCTTTTCATTCCTAATAATATGTGATCCCTTTAAATCGTCATCATAGATAGGGTTATGAGATCCTTTCCACTCAAATTATCTGCCAATTTTTTTTCCTAGGATGGTAATGGATTAGACAATCATAATCCTTGATCATATCTAACCAACTCCATTGGTTCATATTGATCTCCTTTTGTGTAAATATATACTTGAGTATTTTATGATATGTATATATGTCACACTTCTTCATATGAGGTAATGTAACTAAATATTTAATGTGAAGATCACTGTATCCAATTCTAGATCATGATATGGGTAGTTTTACTCATGGTTAATTAAATGGTGGGAGGCATAGGCTATCACATTGTCATCTTGGATGAGTACATAACCTAATCCCTTTTGAGGTGCATCTTTATAGATCACAAATACTTCCCCTCTGGTGGGTAATATGATTAAAAGTGCAGTGATTATCCTCTTATTCTACTCTTTAAATCTCTATTTTCATTCTTTAGTCTAGAAAAACATGATTCTATTTCAAGTCAACTTGGTTAGTGGGATCAAATATTATTATAAGTTTCTCAAAAATCGGCAATAGTACCTAGATAATCCAAGGAAACTACATATTTCCATAATATATTTTGGTCTTGGTAATCCTTAAATTGTCTCAGTTTTTGAAGGACCCATAGATATCCCTTCATTGGGTGTAAAATTCCCCAAGAAAGTTACTTACTCTAAAAAACACACATTTATTTTACTTTTCGTATAACATTTACTTTCTCAAGGTCTTTAGTATAGTATTTAAATTATCCTCATGTTTCTCCTTGCTTTTGGAGTAGATAATAATATCATCTATAAAGAATACCATAAATTTGTTGAGGAAATTCATAAATAATCTATTCATTAATTCCATAAATATTTTTGGAACATTAGTGAGTCCAAATGGCATCACTAATAACTCATAGTACATGTACCTTTTATGAAAAGAATTTTTGGGTATATCCTCATTTTTAAACTTTTATTTATAATATCTCAATCGAATATCCAACTTAGAGAAGTATTGTGCTTTATGTGGATAATCAAAAAAGTCATCAATCCATGTTAGAGGATAATTGCTCTTTATAATTATATTTTTGAGCTCATGATAATCAATATAGAGTTGAATTAATCCATCCTTCTTCTTAAAAAAGACCATTTCACCTCATAGTGAAGCACATGGGAATATAAACCCTTTATCAATATTCTCTTGTAATTTTTTCTTTAGATCCCCAAGTTCAACAACATATATTTTATATAGAGCCTTGGATATCAAAAAAGCTCTGGGTATGAGAATAATTGAGAACTCAACCACATGATTATGAGAAAGACCATACAATTATTCAGGAAACACATTAGCGATTTCCCTTATAACGGGATGTGATGTGCTGACTTGGGTTCCACACACCGGTGCCCCGAGCTAGTTGGCCACATGACTTCAAGCATACCTCCCCATATGCCAAAGGCTGTCGACTAGAAGTGGTGGTCAAATATCGATCATGGGGAGACTATACACTCTTTGATTGAGTAATACATCAACAAAAATAAATAAATAAGAACCAGAAGATATAACTATAACCAAAACCAATATCATAAGATGACCGAATGGAAATACAATATCAAAATTGAATAGTATATATTACATGCCAAAGTACTTTTCAAGTGTCAAAATGAAAAATAAAAATAAATAAAAACAATTAAAACTCCCAAGAAGGTTCCAAATCACATCTGGTTTTCTTATCCATGCTCCATCCCATATCATCCATCTAAAATATGGTCATTTCCCTTAACTTATCCTGTAACCATGAAATTTATTTGGGTGCTAATTAGTTAGCCTGAGTAGGGTCTAATTATAAATCATTAGGCCACCACCAACAACATCTAAAACAATATCCAGTCAATAATAGAATATGTAGTTTTATAAAAAATAAAATACAATCAATAATTTTAATAGTTTACATTTATTTAATTACTCATTATGTAACAACATAGAACATCAGGTTCCTGAGGACACTCAAAATCTCAATACCTTCTTCGGCTTATGTCATGGTCCGATCTATCTCTAAGGAATATCACATGTCACACATTCAATTCAAAATTCATTATAACAAAATGGATTTCCTTATCCATTATTTTCAATTTATTATCATGGCCAATTGGAACCATAGTCTAATGACAATCTCATGGGAATAAAATGTTATGTCTAGAACCCCATGGGAATTTGGAGCATTAGTCTTTATCCCACACCCCATGGGTATTTGGATAATCAAAACCTATCCCATAAAATAATATTCTCATGAATTCACTTGACACTCTATGGGTATTTGGAGCGTTAGTCTCTTCCCTACACTCATATACCAGTCAATCGCATATGGGTTTTTAGAGCATTAGTTTTTGTCCCACACGTGTATATCAATCAATCACATATATCACATGTATCACCATATAACAATTAATTAATTCACCAATTAATTAATCCAACTCAACAATTTCATATTCATATCATTCCATTAATTAATTCAATAATTAATTAATCAAATCTATTCCATTAATTAATTCAAAAATTAATCACATCAATTCCATTAATTAATTAAAAAATTAATTAATTAATCACATCAAGAATTCCATAATCACAACAACCTCTACCAATTAATTAAATAATTAATTAATCACATCAATTCCATTAATTAATCCAACAATTAATTAGTCACATCAATTACATTAATTAATACAACAATTAATTAATCACAACAAGAATTGTATAATTGCAACAATATACATTAATTAGTTCAAAAATTAATTAATCCAATTTCAAAATTCCAATATCCATATAATTATTTCAATAATTAATTATTACAATTCAATCAATTCAATATCCCCAATTTCACAATCTCATAATTGATTAATTTACCAAATTAATTAATTTAATTTAAGAAACTTAATTTCTAATAATCTAATATGAATTATAAAATAATATATATGTAATTAAAATCAATACTTTGAGATTTGAATAATATACCACCTAACTCAAAATCAATGATGAACACTCGCCAACAAAAGTCCCCAATTTGAGAAGAATAACCCTAATCATAATGACGATCAAGATATTGATTCAAATCCCAGATCCAAGATCAAACGAAAAAAGATCCATAAAACCTAGATCTAGATATAATCCTAAAAGGGAAAACATACCTTCAAATAATAGGAGAAGAATGGGAAAAAATGAGAAACCAATTGGGAATAAATCGCATAATCATAGAGGTGAAGCTCTGATAATTGAGCTTTGAATCACCAATAATGGAGGTCTGTAAGGTTTTGAATTCATCTGGGAGCCTCCAGAAATGATAATAATAGTTTATTTTTTATTCGGGATTGATTTTTGTTTAATATGGGGGTTTTGGTATTTTTAAAACCAAATATTGGGTTAATTAAAAACCAACACATGGTTTACTGGGCAGGGGTGCACTATTTTCCAAACCATGCACCTTAACCATGAACCTCTTTAATGGGGGCATGATTTATCCTAAGATGGTGCACGGTTTGAAAAAACATGCTCCAGCCGTGTGAACCCCCTCTGTTTTGGATTTCATAATTTTCTAGGATGGTTTTACGGTTTGAGAAAACTACACGCCAACCATGCATTTCCCCTCTTACTTCAATTTTTCTCAAAATTTCACCCATATAAACCCAAGATTAAACCCAAAAAAAAAAGTAATCAAAAGAAAGATAAAAAATAGTCATGAAAAAAATCCTGATACATCTCTAGAAACGGTTAGGATCTTACAATCTCCCCACCTTATAACACTTAGTCCTCAAGTTGTACACCCAATAATCTCTAAGCTTCTGAGTCAAAAATATTAGGCCACTGAGCCCGCATATATGCTTCTCTTTCCCAAGATTTCTCCTACACACATCCATTTTACCACAATACAAAAACTATCAACATGGTCTTTCCCTTCAACACTTTCTTATTGTGATCTAACACACATATCAGATGCTCCTCAAAGGACGTATTGGTCTCAAGATCAACATCATCCACATCGATCGCATGACAAGGGTCGGGGTGATGTCGTTGAAGTAGTTACACATGAAAAATGTCATGTATACCACTGTATCTCTATGGAAGAGCCAATTGGTATGCCATTTATCCTATTTTTTCAACAAACTCAAAGGGTCCAACAAACCTGGGCACCAACTTTCCCGGTCTCTATATCCTATGGTGACCCAATCTTGTTGACACCCAAAGGAATACATTATCAACATTTGTAAACTCTAGGGCTCATCAATGTCTATCCTGATACAACCTCTATCTACTCTGATCTGTATCCATATGTATCCAAAACAACTAAATCTGTTCTAATATCTCCTGCATGAGACTTAGTCCCAATAACTTTGACGCACCAACCTCCATCCATCGTAGAGGTTATCTTCATGGCCTACCATAATGTTCCTTGTATGGTTCTATATGAATAATTTCTTGATAACTATTATTATATGAAACCTCCACCAAAGCTAGGTGCTTCTCCCATAACCCAACAAAGTCTAGTACGCCTGCCTAAAGCCTATCCTCAATCAACTTTATAGTGCACTCTAATTTTACATATGTTAGTGGGTGGAATTTCATACTCAAAAGAACCTATGTACCAAACACCTCTTGCAATCCTTGTCAGAAGTGAGAAATAAACCATGAGTCACAACCTAATATGATACTTCGTGGCACCCCATACAGATGGACAATCTCATGAATGTATAATTATACCAACTGTTCTACCGAGGAACTCTATCTTTCTAGTAATAAATGCACTACCTTTTTCAAGTGTTCCATAGTCATATAAATATCTTCATTCTTCTAAGGTGTTCATAGGAGACCCACCACAAAATAAATGGTAACGTCATCTTACTTATATTCTATAATGGGTAATGGTTGTAGTAAACCACCAGGTCATTGATGCTCGAACTTCACCTATTGACAGCCAGACACCAAAACTTTAATCATAGGTCACAATACATTTTGTTCACACTTGGATGCACCACCCACTTTGAGGTGTGAAATTCATTCATCAGCTCCTCCTGCATGTTCATAGGCACAACAACATGATTCTTGACATAGATAATCTCATCCTCATTTATGGTCTAATCTGAAGGTGTCTCCCCACCTTCAATGATTTACCACAAGGACAAACATTAGAGATCCTCATACTTCCTATCCATAATCCATCTTATAAGTTTATATTCCACAGAATTTCATATGGTAGTTATCTACTCCTGACTCTCCTGAACCACAACATGCATCTCAGCCAGTCAAGTCATCATCTTCTGATCAGAACTAGACTCTTGAACTACATGGGTCTATGTTTTCCTACTTAAAGCATCAGCAACACTATTTCCCTTACTAGGCATATATTCTAGATAAAAATCAAATTATTTTATATAATCAAATCACCTCTGCTATTGTAGATTCAAATCTTTCTACGAAAAGATATACTTTAAGCTCTTGTGATATATATACATGGTGAACTTCTCACCCAATAAATAATGTCACCAACACTTCAAAGATTAATCCACTACATCTAATTCAAGGCCATGTGTAGGGTAGTTCCATTCATATGGCCTCAACTACCAAGACCCATATGCCACAACTCGATCTACCTAAATCAACACCTCTCCAAGTCTGATCCGAGAAGCATTAGAGAACATTGTATAATCCTCACCTATCTCAGGTATGATCAAGATTTATGTTGTTGTCAAGCACTTTTACAACTCTTGGAAGGCATTCTCACATGATCTAGACTATTCAAACTTTACTCCCTTCTTGGTAAAACCTGAAATTGGTACTTCCATATTAGAAAATACTTAGATGAAACTTTGATAATATCCCACTAGCCTTAGAAAACTAAAGATATCAAAAATGTTCTTAGGAGGCTCCCAAGATACAACTTCCCAAACCTTCTCTGGGTCCATTGACACAACTTTATCCGAGATGAGGTAACTCAATAAGTGTATTGATCAATCCATAACTAACACTTAGATAGCTTAGTGTATAGATGATACTCACTCAATGTAATCAATATGATGTCGAGATTTTGGGAATGATCATCATGAGTCTTAGAGTACACCAAGATTTTATCCACACAAAAAAACTAAAAATTGATCTAGGTATGGGTGGAAGATTCTGTTCATCAAGACCATAAACATTGTTGGTGCATTCTTCAACCCAAACAACATTATGAAAAACTGATAAAGGCCATACCAACTTCTAAAGAAATCCTCAGTATATCAAAAGGTCCAACTCTCAAATGATGATACCCCAACCTCAAGTCAATTTTAGAGAAAACATAAACTCTTCTTAACTGGTCAAATAGATCATCAATACATGAAATAGGATACATTTTCTTCACAATAATCTGGTTCAACTTCCTATAATCAATATATATGTGCAAGGTCCCATCATATTTATTTTAAAACAATACTAAATAACCCCAAGGTGACATCCTTGGATGGATAATACCCTTATCCATCAACTCTTTCAGATGAGTCTTAATCTCTTGAAGCACTTTTGGTTTCATTATGTATGGTGGAATAGAAATCGGATCATACCCTAGCATGATCTCAATTTTAGATTCTACATCTCTCTAAGATGGCAGCCTTGAGAAGTATTCACGAAATACATCCTAAAACTGGTCCACTATGGGTGGAAATACATCATGGTTTACCCCTCCATCATCCAAAAACAAACTAGAAACATGGGAGGTTAGATCCTCCAACTATTGGTGAATTGTTCCTACACGGCCCACCATAATATCCCATTCACCATAATGAATGTAATTTTCACCCTTAGGATATGTAAAAGTCACTCTCCTATGGTAAGAATCTATTTGGGCTCGATATGATACTAACCAATACATACCCAAAATTATTTCAAATCATAACATGTATTATATGTAAATATCCCCTAGGAAATTATACTCCCCAAACATGAGAGAACACTCCTTTAACAAAAAAATGTCTCTAGAATGTACTCCAAATAGTGTATCTATCTTCATCCCCCTACTCATGAATTTCATCACCAGGATCAAACCATTCACAAGTTTTGTAGATATAAAAGAATGAGAGGAACCAATATCTAATAATGAACTATCTAGAGTAGAAGTTATAAGAATAGTACCTTTAACTATCTAAGTTATAGCCTTGATATCCATAAGTGTAGGATAAACTACATACGGATGTCCTACCCCTATTCCTTGTGATGAAGTCTAAATCCCCTAAGCTACACCACTCTTTTGATACATTTTCTCTTTCCAGTAAGCTCATCATCCACTACCTTGACCTCCAAAACTAGTATAAATCCAACTACTATACTAGTATGATGTATAAGATCTCATTATTGAACATTGGTTCTACCTAAATCCCCCATAAAAAATAGATATAGATCTATTCAAAATAGGTTAAGACATCCCTTAAAATAATGGTGGAATAACGGTAGAAAATGGGAAACCAGTCAAGAGGAAACCACATATCTGGAGAGGTAAATATCTAACAAAGAGGCTTTGAATCTCCAAGAACAGAGGTTCGGAAGGCTTGGAATTTTTCCCAGAGCCTCTAAAAATGATAGGAATTTTTTATTTCCATGTTGGGTAAATTTTGGGTTAATATAGGGGTTCAAGTATTTTTAAAACCAATTTCTGTGAAAATTAAAAACCCACACATGGTTTCTTGGGTAGGGAATCATGGTTTTCCAAACCCTGTGCCCTAACTGTGCACTTCTTCAGGGGGTGGGGTGGACAATTTCTCCTAATAGGGCATGTAGTTTGACAAACTATGGACTATATATGTGAATCCACTTTTTTTTGGTTCACGTGGTTTTTTGGGTTATCAACATAGTTTGGGAAAACCCTGTGTCAACTATTCATTTCTCCTCTTCCTTATATTTTTCTCAAAATTTCACCCAAACCCACCCAAGGTTAAACCCAAACCAAAAGTACTCAAAACAAAGAAAAATGATTACTTGAAAATAAGCCTGATATATCTCCAAAAAAGGTTGGGATATTATAATTCATGCCATCAAGGATGATATTTTCCTTAATCTCAATCATTTAATCTATATATTATTTCTTTAAAGGAAATAATATCCATGATTTAGATGTTGGTACCAAAGAAGATTCATCATCCTCTTTTCACTTATATATAATTGAAGGGTGGTTAGCGATATGAAGGGTGATTTCATTCTCACTAAAATTTATGTTGGATATATATAAGGAAGGTCAATCCATACCCATTATTTCATAAAATGTTTCTAAGGGTAGTATCTTATGGTTTACTTGAAAATTCATCCTGAAAATTTGGATAGGGGATGAGTTATATACTTAGGATTCAATAATTGACCCATTCATCATCTTAACCAATAACACAACTTCCATGTTTTGAGGTGGTATTTGAATAGTTTTACTAAACTTTCATGATATTAAATAATGTGTAGAACTAAAATAAAAAAACGCGTGTTCTATATTCTTAAATTAATAACTAGAATACCTATCACTGCTATGTTGTCGGGATCCATCTTTTCAATTTTGATTTCATAAGTTTACCTTTTCTCTCTAGGAATTGTATGTTGTTGTCATCAGTTTTCATCGACGACCCTTGGATTAGGGATTTGATTTTAATAATATATTTGTTCCTTGTAGTTGAAACATTTGAAAATAGGTTAATGGTTGATCGAATAATTCATTTCTTCCATCCCATTGGTGGGTTTCTCCCATAAGCAATAGTTATCTAGGTAACATTTCATCCCACAGCTAAAGTATTTGCTTAACCTCTTTAAGAAATTTCTAGTATTCTTCTTCCCACACTTTTGATAAGTAGGGTGTTGGACTTTCTTACCACATGATATTTATCCATCTCACTTCTAGAATTAAATTACATTCTCCACTTCAAGTATTCATACCCATGAGACCTTTGAGATTCACTGATCTCCATCTCAAATTTGAGGGCACATCAAAAAAATTCCATATAGTTGTCAAAGTATCAAATGTAAAAGGATTTTAATATAATCGACTATATCCCACCAAATAAGTGGTCAACTTTACTTTCAGGGGTAATGAAAAAATCAAAGGCATATCATGAATGTCTTGTCAAGTTTTTCTCATAAGCCCTGGTAAATTTTTCATCCTTTTATTGAGGCTATGAAAATACCTCTCCATTTTAAGTTAGAGAGTGTGAGGAGAATATTTTTCAAAAAACATTTTTTTAATTCCTTCTAATAAATATCTTTGATATCCTCCTCATGATTCATATTTTTGGCCAATGTCCACAATTGATCAGATTCTCCCTCTATATGATAAACACCCAGTGCAAAATTCTCTTACTCAAAGCATTGATAGATGGATAATATCTTTTTAATGGAGTTTATTCATTTCTCTGTGATTAAGGGATCAGAAGATCTATTGAAATTCAGAGGCCTTTGTCACATAAAGTTCCCAAATAAAACTTTCACTCTCTTATGGAGATTTGGGTACTCCTATTTCAAGTTTTGATTCAAAACTTGAGTTAACTGAGAAATTTTCATGAGGTTCAAGATCCCCTCTCCCATCAAGTTATAAATCTCATATGCACCATCATCACATTTACCCTCACATTGCTTGGTGACTAAATTCCACATATTTTTTTCCCTTAACTAGAAATTAATGAAAAATTATGTGTCATAAATTTTTAAACATAAAATAAATAAATGGAAAACCATGAAAATTAAAGTGATAACTCATAAATGACATATATTCTTTAAACTATGAATTTATAGGTTTCAATATAAGTTATCCATGATATATTTCCTAACATAAAATCTTATATGCATTATTATTCACTTAATAATGGTTCATAAATAGCTTGAACATTTTTAAAATCATATCGTCCGGGTGTTTCAAACAAGGTGTTCAGCAAGGTATGTTGTTTTTTACAATTTGAAGATTGAGTCAATCTCAATGCACTCATTTCAAGGTTATTACCCCTAGGTACTTCTGTGCCAGAACCACATCCACTTGTAGTATCTTGACAGGGATATATTTTCTTAGAAACCACTTACTCTATAATTTACCAAAATTTAGGGATTTTTTTCTATGTTTATTTATATCCCTAATTATTTCACTATTGTTTTTAATTTCCAATCCCCAAAGTAAATATAATTTTCTCTGATACCAACTATGAAAACCTATATCTTTAATACACCTTAATTCATGGATTATTACATAAAGGTACACCTTATACAATCCAATAATATCATGATGCCTAGTGTCTTTAAAAAATTAGTTATATAGAATAAAAACTTGCAACATAAATACATGACATTATTGGTAACTTCTTTAACATGCCCCTAAAATTCCATCATTCTTCTAAAAATACACCGGATAACCTGGGGATGTACATTAGAAAGGTGTGAGATATAAAGCCCAGTAAAATAATAATAAAAAGGAATCATGAGTTAAATAAGTACATGTGATACAAGATGCATATCAATGTAGCATAAGAGGCGTGAGAATCATAATCTTGAAAAATAATGCATGATATGGCATGGAATCATAAAGGAAACATAAGAATGTGTCAAAAACATAAAACATGACATCATAAACATAATTCAAGGATAAAAATCAAGAAAAAATAATATGGTGTTCTTAGGATAACCTCTCATTCACTATACATGGCATCTCATGCGATAAAAACATTACCCAATGCAATGGAGGGCTATATAATCTCGGTTCCACCCATCACTTTCATATCATGTACTTGTGTAAGTGTGCCACATAGATCAAAAAACATAAGGATGTAATTCATCAATTTTAACCCCATTATTAAATAGTTAGAGCTACATGCATGAAAATACCAAATAAATGAATGTTAGGTACAAGTGAATTGAAAGTAGGACACGATGCTACCACCAGAGTTGAGAGTAATTAATATCTTAAATAGATTGAGACGTTATCTAGTAGGCCCCCCTAAATTGAAAGCAGGCTCTACACAAAATAGAGTAATGGTGGATAGGCACACTGTCAGTTATCCAACTCACATGGCCTCATATGGGGATGACACTTCAAATACCATGGGGGCCCAAAGTCTGGCACCTATACCATTGTTGTGCATGTAGGAAATATTATCAACCTTAGAGGGAGGATTCCACCTATAGGCATGGTATGTTCCAAGGTTGTTCATGATTGGGAGGTGCTAAGTCACAACACATATCATCCAAATAATAAACAGATCTCTAGGAGAAATTTGGCCTATGTCAATTTGAACAACTATTTTGATACACTAAGTGTCAAAGGAGGGGATGAATATAACAACACTTGTCCCTCAAAAGCCAAGACTGATATAGAATGATACTCATATGAAATAGGAGAGTATGGTATTAGACTGTATATCTTGATTAGGAAGAAGGGGAATAAAGAGAACATGGACCTCAAGAGTTGCATTGTCACCAAGAAGAATAAATCAAAGGGATGAAGAGACTACTCATATCTTCCTAGGCTGATGGAGACATAGTCAGCCAAAACAGGTAGTAAATCCATGGAATAGGAACCTCAACCTATAGAATAAGGGGAGTTTTCATAGGATGAGGGCACCACGGCATGTGGAAAGGAGGATCAATAAGTAGGTGACAACGGTTCCCAAAAGAAACATGTGGATGGGTACGTGGATGTTTTGGAGTCTCCTATAGATGATGCAATTGAGAAGACTGAGGGTCAACTTGGGGTGATTCCACTACATCTAGAGTATGCGTGGTTAGTGGAGATTGTTGTGCACCCTTCTGTACAACAGTGTGAGGCAGGGTCTCTTGATGGTACTAAATGACAGGAAGATGTGTCTATGGACCCCAATATGGAACTGCTCATGCATTCATAAGAAGCGATGGTAGAGGACGTCATAAAAATTAAGGTGAAAAAGGAGTAGGATGATCAAATGATGGAAAGAATGATCCAAGTGGATATTACTAGGGAGAAAGTCGATTGTATAGGGAAGCAATACTATATATTGATTAAATGGTTTAACTTGGGGAAGATTAGAAAAGAATAGTACATGCACTCTTAGGATTATCTAGCACATTAATATGAAGAAGTCTTGAAGGATGACCTAAAAATCCAGGTAAATGCTATGCCCCAGAAATTATGTAGGTAAATTGAGCCCAAATGGCTTAAACTTTTCTTTGATATGTCTGCAGTTTTTTTTTCTACCTGACCTGGTTAGTTTTGAGGGTTCTCATTTCCCCCTTGAAAGTTTTTTAATAATAAAAAAATTACTTTGGGGAATGTTAGGTACAACTAGGTTATTACCCTTGAGTGTAAATGGAGATGGATATTCAATATATAAATGTTTGGCATGAAAAATCGTAGGATAATTTCAAAAGCATAATGGGTGTACATAAAGGTTTATAGAAGGGTTGAATGAGAGATACAGGGGTCTCTCATTACATAGGAATCATAAGTATGGTGAAAATTATTTGTAAAAACATATCCCAACCTGAATAATTGGAAATAAAATTGAATAACATAAAAAAGGTTCTTGAATAAAAATGATAATGAGAGGATCCCTTACCTTGAGAGGATTTGTTACCTTAAGAGCTTCAGTCATATTGGGATGACTCTAGAAAGGGAAAGGCAGATTAATTTCATGGTGCATGGTTTTTTAGTGAAATGGAATGAGAGTTTATGTGGGTTTATATATAAAAAGAGATCATAATTCTTTATTAATGTCCAAACATAGGTTCTGGACTCTATATAATAAAGTAGTCAAAACCACAAACCTTCTATTTTGTAGTTCCTTGAAACATGTATTCTATATTTAAGAATCACTATTTCCATGTGGTTTCCATTGGATTTATTCATGGAACCTGATACTTCCAACAGTTCTTTATCTAAACAGGACCTACTTTCCAAAGGCAGGAATTCGTTAAGTTTAAACTTTACGATACTTAAGAACATTCATTGGTCGAGAGGATGGGAGGTCAGACTCATCACACCCTTTTGGGGGGAATTATTTTCTACTCTGGGACCCTCTTTGTAAAATTAAAATACTTTCATGAATCCTTTTTAATCCACAAAATATATCATAAGTATCCCTTATAATTTATAATCACTAATTACCATGTGTAAAACATTAGAATCATCAGTATGTATTCAAGGTTCTTCATTAATGGAAATATCCATATGTATTCAAGGTTTTCCATCAATAGTATCCTCCAATACATTGATTAGAGATTCTTTTAATCATCATTGTGATGATACTGGTTTTTAAGCCACCTAGTGGGGCACTTTGGAATTTATTGTCATCCAGGGAGACAAAGGTTTGGTTTGATTTTGGGATCTTTCCCATAAAATGGTCTACCTACGTATCCTTATGAAAGGAATCAGAACCCTCGTAGTTCGGTGACACTAAATGGGACACATCATACCTTTTAAGGTCATGTGATAAGGACCTCTAAGCGGAAGGTGCTTAGTTGAAACTTAGTGTGGGACTTATGTTGAGGCAGCCCAAGGAACTTGGAGAGGTTATGAGTTTCCAAGTAGGGTTAGACCCTATTGAGAATATAGACTGAGGAGAATATTGTTGATTTTAATTACTGGGTTTGAACCTCAAAGAGGCTTCCTACGTATCCCATATATATGGGAATCAAATCCCACATAGTTCGATAAATCTCAAAGGAGAGTATGGTCCTATGAGACAGATGAGTTTGGGCTTACTTTCTGAAAAGGATGCCTTGATGATCTGGGGTCTAATTTGGGGCTTATTCTTAATTAGAATTCCCAAATTAAAGGAATTAGGGTTGGATTCCTGAGGAGGATATCCAATGAGCTCAGGCCTTGAGTAGGATTCCTACGTATCCTTATTTAAACAGAAATTATAGTTCTCATAGTTCATTTTTGTGAGTGTTTTTGCGCATGTTGTAACCATCATGTATCTCTAAACTCACATGAGTCATGCTCGTTGTGAGAAATAAGAGGATGTGAAATATTTAACAATGACACTTCACACTTTCAAATTTTTCCTCCATGCTGATGGAAGAGGGCGCATCGACCGTGGAAGAGGGCGAGGCGATGGTGGACGAGGGCAGGGTGATGAGCCCTCCCTATGTTCTCTTCACATTGGACAAGGTTCCAAATGGAAGGAAGAAGGGGTGTAGGTGAGGGGCTTATACCAGGATGGCTGCTCTAAAATTGGTCATGGTAGAGGAGGGATAATTCTCCTATACCTAAGTGGAATAACAAGTACGAAGTGTACCTTCCCTAATGGAGACCTGAGGTTCCGGACCATCTCTTTGAGAAGGGAGAGGCCAGTAACCAACCATCCTCCAAATTGGGAACTTCCCAACAATGTTTCTGGGAGAAAAGTCCATGTGACTGTGGATATACAAACCCACAAACATTCTATTAATCCTAACCCCATTGTGAAACAAATGTGGGAAACCTCTTACTATGGAAATACAAACCCAAATTGGAGACACGCTGATGTGCCTTACCCAAAGGTTTGAGAAGTCAGGAGGTTCTGGTGGAGGCTTCAACTTATCCCCTTTCAGATAATGGAACCAAGGAATGAGATACCCATCCATGGATAGCTTTAAAGAAGGGTACTTAAGCTGGTCGCATAGTTACCTCGTGCAAGTATGCCTCCTAGGGTACCCCACGTTGTTGTATCGCGCAGGTATGGCGTGCAAGTAAACCACGCATGTATAACTCATAGGGGAGGCACACAGGTATACCGCCCAGGTAATGCACATAGATATACCGTGCATATATAAATGATGACTGAATAATGTGAAGAACTTCAAAACATGCCTATACCATTTTAATTATCTCTTATCTCACAGTTTAGAGAGTTACTTGAGACAATTCGAGAGATCTAGGAAAAAGATCTATGCAATGGGAGCTTCAGAGAATCTTTCACTTTTTTTTAGTCCTAAAATGGGGATCCCAATGGCTTTATTTATAGGCATGGATGGGACTGGTTGAATAGATGTTTTCCCACACAGGTGCTTGACATGGCTCCGCCGCACAGGTTCTCCACATAGGGACATAAACCATCTCCTTTCGTGGAGTTCAACCGTGTAGCTAGGCCGCGTAGCTTGGTGAAGCGACATTGTCGTGTAGCGCTTTGAGAGTATTATGGATTTCCCTTTGTAATATTTGAATATTTATTTGGGATTTAAAATATCTAAAGTTTTTCTATCTTTTTGGTTCCTTTCTCAAGTAGTGTTAACAAAATCCTCCCATCATGATTGGATCCGAAATATACAAAGAGGGTCAAGTCTTGTGGTGAAAGTCTGGGAAAAAAGATAAGGATAGATTATTTAATAGCTTAGTTTTGTCGCGCAAGTACTTCACGCAGGTATTTCACGCAGGTATTATGCACAGGTACGATGTGCAGTCATGACATGTAAGTCTTCTATTTCCTATAAATAGGTCTCAACCTTTCATGATTTTCTTCTTCACCTGTGCTCTCTCCAAAATTTAGAGCTCCTGTTGCGTAGCTCGTTCACCCAACTGCATCGTGTTGTGATCTCGTGTAATTCTCTTGAATTTTTTTTTCAAGGTAAAATTATTTACAAGATGGAGCTACGCAAAAAAATGGACTTCAAAGATGGAGTTGTGCTAGGATCCTTGTCGAAGGGCCTATACAATTGACCTCATCGAAGGGCCTTGCGAACATTATCCTTTGCCCAAAAAAAATTTCCTTTCTTCTATAAAATCTGACTTGGAAGTTTGGTAATTCTTTTTGCAGGAAAGAATGACTCATTTGATGACCCATACCGAAGAATCTAGGGCTCGACAATATGAAATGATGAAGATCGTCGGGCCAGACTCTTATGACAGTGTTGAGAGTACTCTTCCTGGGCTATGGAAGGGTCTAATTCCATACCAGCGTGACTATCCACAAAGTCCTTACTTACCTTTGTATGGGCATGGGATTTTGAAAGACGCCCATGTTCCATATGTTAAGAATTACTTTCCAAAAAAATTATTTTCTTCAGTGTTCCAACTGTAAATACATGAATATTAGTGCAAGGGGGGTTCCGATACAAGAATGCACAATCTCTATTAGTTGCATCCTTCATCACAGTGGCTACACTTCCGATATGAAAGATCATGTTGTAGATCTAAGACCAAATATTTATGATTCCACTTTTTGGGCTTCTCAAACAGATCAATATAATGGTTGGAAAGGAGATTGGGACCTTAGTTCTGGAGGGGGTGTAAAACCCAAGTGGATGTGGGCATTCTGGGTAAGTTGGACTTGTGTAGAATTTAGAAAAGAGTTATTAGATATTCATATTTATGAAGCTTTCTGGATGGGGCAAACTTATGTTTACCAAAATGAATTCATTCCTAAATTACTGAGTCAATGGAGTATAAAAATGAATTCTTTTCATTTGACGGATGGTGAAGTTGGTATTATTCTTTGGGACATTTACCAAATAGCTGGAATTCCCATTATTGGGGAAATGTATCATGAATTCATCCTGCATGCTACAACATGGGGTGATGTTACAATAACACCACCACTAGACCATCAATTACGTAAGATAGTGAAGAATTTACCCAATTATAAGAAATATATCCATGCTAGAGTGTGGATGTAAGCCTTCTTAGAATCAACAATAGAGAAACGTTAAACCTTTGGATGTCCTAATATTTTTCATTCTATAGATAACCAAGGTAGTTCAGGCACATATTGGACTACACTGGAAGGAGGTGATTACAAGAACTGGGGCTATAAAGTCAAACCCAATATAGATGCAAAATTACACTTAACTGCCTTCCTTTCTATGTGGATAAGTGTTTATTTTCTTCTGGTCCGTGAATCCGGAGTTGGTGTAAGATCAGGGACTTTGTTAATTGCAGCTAAATTGGTATAGGGGAAGTATATTGAGCTAGAAACCTCTATATTAGCATGAATTTACCATCTCCTACTGCATTTATACAATGGGAAGGCTCTATTTAGGATTTTAGGGCCATTCAAAGTGTTGTGGGGATATATTGAAGCACACTTTTCTTCATACTCTGTGCTGAATTCAGTTAGAGTTCCCAATGGTCGATTCACTCCATTTTTATAGAAATTTTCTGGTATTCATCCCCTGGGATAAAGACCTGACGTGGTGCTGAAGGCATTGAATATATCAGGGGAATTTAACTTATTTCCTTTTGGTGACCCACCAACTAGAACATTTATTGATGATGGTAAAGAAAATAATTATGAGATGAGATCTTATATGATTGAATTCAGGGATGGCGTATTATTAACTAGAATTGATGGTGAAATTATCTGTGAGGATTATGTCCCCTATAGGTTTGCTCGTCAGTTCAGATGTCTTCAAAAATCGAACACTTTTCCACCCATATATGTCATAAATGAGAAGCACCCAATGGTAGCATAACATTTATGGAATCTAATAGCTTTAGAGGTATCCAAATTGTCAATTACATTGCCTCCACCTGATGGATCGATCGGATTGGAAGCTGGGTATGCCAAAGCTTGGGTTTCTTCATATCCCCAAAGGGATTTGAAAAAATTAATATATCGAGTGGTAGCTACAATGATTATTGCACGTGGAAATCACGGAAAGAAATCCAAGTCTAGAGATGATACAAAAGTGTCAGAGGTTTCAGAGCCCTCAAAATGTCTTCGTAAGAAATACACCAGAAAGACCAAGGCTAGATAAGCAATACCTCCAATGCCAAGGCGATTCAGTCTTCGCCATCAAACAGCGGTCCCTAATCCATCTGTTGAACTTTTTGAAGAAAGGAGTTATGAAGAAATTTCCCAATTAGAAGGTGAAGCTTCCCTTCTACAGTCAAACATACCATGATTGAATTATGTGCAACCTTTATCTATTCATCATTGGGAAAGTATAACCCGTGATCTTAGGGATGCATGGGAATTCCTCCAGCATGGCATTCGAATAATAGATATTAGTGACATCAATGAACCTTCTGATTGAAATTCAGACAATAAATTTGCTGATGTATAGAAGTATATTGTGGATCTGGAAGTTTTTATATATGCAACCGATGAACAAATATTGTCCTCTAAACGAGTATCTCATATGCTAGACTTAAGAGTCCATGAAGGGGTAATTATCGACTCTGAGGAGGAGTGGGATATTTATATTAATAATGAGAATTTATTTCCCTTTTTATTTTGTCTCAACTATGATTTATCATTTATCATCATTAATATTGATGAAAATATATTTATGCAACTTGAATGTAGAGAAGGAAGATCTGGACCAGTTCTCAAATAACTGAAGTACGGTCCTGCAGGCTCTCCTATCAATGAAACAAATGACGCTCCTAGGTCTCCAGAACTTTCTCCAGGAGCAAGAATCATGATTGGGGTAATGGAGACAGATAATCCACAACCATTACCTCATGTTTCCCCTGCTAATAGGAGTGTTTCAATCTCTCCCAAGTCTTTTGAACAAAAACGCAAGATAGAAATGAGATTGATTCGAAGAATTCGCTGAAGGAGTAAGTGTTTATACGATCCTTAGGGCATAGAACATGCTAAATATATTTTGGTAACCATGTTTTATCCTCTTGTAGGATCTATGTCTCTCTCCTATCTCAATGGATTAAGAGTTGATGCTTGAAGACCAGAGAAAGAAGCCCCAGGGGAAACCCAGATTCTTGCTGACGAATCTATAATTTTAGTAGATAAATCATCAAAAGATTTAGATATACCTATTCTTCACCCTATTGAGAAATAGGAAATCCATGGTAAGATTAAAAAAATTCCCCAATTACTTTTGTCAAAGGATCCTGAAAATAATTAATACTGATATTCCTATTGCTTCAGAATAAAGGAATGAAGATCTAGGGAAATCTAAAACCAACGCTGATGTTAACCCAAACCTAGAAGGATCTGATACTGGTATACCAATTGAAGAATCAATGGGGAAAAATATCAGCGGAGCCAATTTGGGCATCAACCAACATTTTTTCAATACCTAAAATGGTGAGGATGTTGTAACATTTTAGGCCGTATACACTGAGATTATGGACACCCTTAATACAAATATTGATATTCCAAGTTCCACCAAGGAGTTTTTAGATTTTCATGAGGAATTTCAAGGAAATAAGTCCCTATTCTTTCATTTTCCATACATAATTTTTTCTTAAACTTAATTCATTACATAAAAATTCACCTTATGCAGTTTTATCTGCAGAAAATGTCACAACAGCTCTTCAGGAACAGGGTGTTCCACTTTATCCTTCTACTGGGGCTGGGGGGATACCTATAGAGGATCCTTCCTCAAGAGATGTTCCAGAGCCTTAAAATGTCATAAATTATCAAATTCACAGGAAATTTCTCTTCTCAAGAAACACATGCTCAAAATATTGGAGCTCAGAATATAGGGGATTTATCCAATCAAGTAGCTAACTTGTTATTGGGTAAATATAATCAGCTGTCTGAATCATATTTTCTTGATCTATTTGAAACTAATAATGATCTTGATTTATCATTTAGGTTTATCATCTCCTAGATTAGAAGGTGAATCTTCTATTATCCCAAGAGAAGAAAAACAAGGCAGCTCTTTAACCGACCTGTTACCAGAGTACATTTTACCTCATGGTAGTGACTCAGATTCAGACTTAGAGATGCAATATTCTCTTGGTATGGCATGCAAGAATACATGGAAGCATATCTGGAGCATAATATTTGTAAATACTTTAGATGAATTGTCATCCCATTTTTCAAAACTTCCATCATTATTCTGCGTATTAGGATTTGGTGGATTTAATTATCAGCCAGTCTATGATGCCATGAAAGAGACTATTCGCTGATGGGAGAAGGAGCATAAGCTGTGACAGGATTATGAAGAGGCTAAATGATGACTCAATATTGAGAACTTTTAATCTACAGTAATTGAGGCAAAGGAAAATCATATCAATAAATCACTCGAGATTAGACAACAAATCAAAGAATCCACAAAGGAGTTGTTATTTCTTCAACAGTAACTGAATGTTGTTCATAACAAGCTTGAGAAATTGAATCAAACATTAGGAGAAACCCAATTAGAGGAGAAAATACCATTTAAACTACTAAGTAAGCACTTCGTTAGGCAGAGGAGGCTAGATTTACTCAACTATCTCAACTTCAATAAGCATCTGATAGAGCTTATGAAGCAGTCCAACAAATGAAAAGTCATGTTGAGAGTCTATTCTAAAACATGTTAGAGAGGATAAATTTTTTGGATGGCCCTCTATTTTCATATGAATGAAATAAATAAAAAAACTTCATTCCTGTCTTTTCATGATTGCAATATGAAAATTAAATGGTGATAATGATTCCTTTACATTAAACTGTCATTATTATAATAAGAATGAAGTGCTCAAAAAAAATTCCTATTAAGCCAAGGGACCTAATAAGCATAATTTTACTCTTGATAGGGTTATATGGATAACCAAACAAATTTTTTATCTTTTGAACTACTTTTTTTATTGCTCAATATTACCTAAATCATACAAAAACGTATATTTAGTGATCTAGGACTCGACTTTTGTTTTGAGTTCCCTTTGCAGGTTCTCAATCTAATGAGTACCGAGTCTTTTGTTGTTGGAAGTTTAGATTCATTCATGTTGGACTATAAATGGATAGAATTTAAGGTCAAATATCTTTGACCATAAATTTTGAAATTAGATCCCAAAAAAGAATCATTGTCTAAGAATTTCTTTAATATTCTTTAAATAGTTCCAAGGAGAATCTTCAGTCTTGATTTTTATGGTCACCAAATCTAAAACATGTATCAACAAAAGGGGTGTATTTTCTACGAATTATGTTACCATTATTTGACAAACCCGTTATGAGGGTTGTGTTATGCAGGTCCAACTAGGGCATATGGTGCATAGCCAAATAGTGGTATCTTTTTTCTGACAGGCCTATTATATAGGCAACTTATGCAAGGCTGCCTAAGGGCACGTGCTACATAGTCAAGCGAAAGATTTCTTTAGGAATTTAACATTTTCTGCTGATAAATTGAGGGAAATAAGATTTGGGTTACGTAAGACCACAGTAGGTGGGTTTTCCAAGGAAATTAATTTTAAGAATGAAAAAGGGTTATTTTAGACCAACACAAGTCACGAATAGGAAAATCATTTTTTTATAAAAATTTAGTGTATGGTTAATGGTTAAAAAATTATCAAAAAATGAAATTTTTGATATCATAATATACAGTTTTAAGTCATACAGTGAGGACATTGGTACTGTGTAGTTTTAAGTCATGCAGTGAGGACATTAATACTATGCAGTTTTAAGTCATGCAGTGAAAACATTGGTACTGTGCAGTTTTAAGTTATGTAGTGAGGACATTGGTACTATGAAATTTTAAGTTATATAGTGAGGACATTGTGTGGCTTTAATTTAAGGTCTTTAGCTCTGACCAAAAGTACAAAACTCTTCCAATTTCTTGATAATTTGTTTGGAAATATACTATCATATTTAGGTATGAAAGGGAAAATTGTAAACTGTGATTTGATAATTTCTGAAACTGGGGAATGGTATGAAAAAAAGGGCTAGAAGCATTTGAGGAAGTCTTTTCGAGGGACAAAGTTACCATTACTTAACAAAACCATTATGGGGGTAGTATTATGCAGGTCCAATAGGAGAATATGCTACATAGACAAATAGTGGTATCTTTTGAATGACAAGGCGATTATGTAGGAAACTTATGCAAGGCCGCCTAAGGGCACATGATACATAGTCAGGTAAAAGAGCTCTCAGAAGTTTGATGTTCTATTGCTAAAAGTCAAAGAAAGTTTATTGAGATTCAGATTTTCTAAAGCATAGAGTTTGGATTATGGAGAAAGGTACCTAAATATGGAAAGGGTATTTCCAACCAAGAGTGTCTAAGGAATTGGAAGAATCAGAATTTTACGAAGATATGACCCAACCGTAAATGATATTGTGTCCGTAGTTTTAGGGAATACGACTAGGACTATAAATGGAAACAATTTATGATATGTGGTCAAGTGATTTGAAGGTTATTCCCTAGTACATCAAACACATGGTGAAAGAAATGTGTAAACCTTGGTCTTTAAGATTTTTAGATTGTGAGAAATATAATGGGACAAGTATACTTGAATGACTGTTTTAAAATAAATATTCTTATATACTGTCATCAAAGTTTAAAGGGGTCGAAGATACTATAACCAAGAACGAAATAACTATTATTTCACAAACCCGTTATGGGGGTTATATTATGCAGGGCCAACTGGGGCACATGCTACATAGCCAAATAATGGAATCTTTTGGCTTACAGGCCTGTTATGTAGGAAACTTATGCAAGGTCGCCTAAGGGAACGTGCTTCCTAATTAGGAAAAAGAGTTATTTAAATATTAGAAACTTTGTCACTAAAAACTGTAAGGAAGATTATGAGAATCTGGAAATATTCAAGATTAAGAGTGTGAAATGTGGAAGAAGGTATTTGCTTAATGCACATGAGAGAAGTGTGAATCAATATTGTTTATGAGTTTTATGTCCTTTACATAGATCTAACTCATATGTAAATGGATACTTTCTTTGTTTCCTTTAAATGAATATGGTGATGTTTAGTTTTAAGTCATTAAATAAGGACATTATACTATGCAGTTTAAGTCATGTAGTAAGGACATTATACTATGCAGTTTTAAGTCATGCAGTAAATACATTATACTATGTAGTTTTAAGTCATGTAGTAAGGACATTATTAACCCCATAATAAATTAAAACACCTTATATAAATAAACCATTTACTCAATTCCTAATCCCACGTGATCTACGCTCGGTGTGAGAAACAAGGACCAATAAGGGTTTCTTTTATAATGAAATGGTGATGAAAATCAATAATAGGGGTATTAGATTTTTATTCAGTGTAATGTCATGTGGTAAGGATGAAAATGAATTGATATAAAAGGAAAGAAATACTGTAACTCTATTAAGGGATAAAACCCAAGTGTCACTATATGTCTTGTTAGGGAAAGAATCAAGTTATACATAGTTTTTTTTCAAACATTCCCTATGCAGATTTGATTTTTTTAAAGAAATAAAAGGGTTTTTTTTATATTGTGTCTAGGCCCAAGATTGGATATCTAGGCATATCTACGTATCTCAAAATAGATGAGAATCAAGACATACATAGTTATTTAAACAATCATTCCTCGCGCAATGTTTAACATGAGGAATGGGGGATTTTGATATGTTTTGAGTGAATGATAAATCTTAAGACATGAAATGGTATAAGGAACAAATCATATATCTTAAGGAAACACTCTGTATAGACTTGATTCATATACAGTAGGAGAAAAGAAAATAAGAAAATTTTGTGATTTTGGCTGGGCCCAGAATTGGAGATTCAGGCTTCTCTATGTATGTCATTGAAAATGAGAATCAATCCAAACGTAGTTCTTGAAACTTGGTCTCTATGTAGATCTGACTCCGATATAGGAAAGAGAGGTACTCATTTACTACTAAGAAGTAGTGATGACATCAATGACATTTTCTTATGGAAGCTTCTAACATTGAATCGAGAAAACATTAGTTGTACATATGATGTCATGTGGTTTAATGTCGTGCAATAAGGAAGAAGATACTATGCACTTTAACGACATGCAGCATGGATGCTTATGGTTGTTATTCATTTTAATGTCTTTCAACTAGGACATGGAGGCAGTGTAGTTTTATGTATTGCAGTAAGGACATGGTACTATGTAGTTTAAAGTCTTGTAGTGAGAACTATGGGTATAATTACACAAAGTATTTCTTCAAAAATATCGCATTGGTTGGAGATTTAATGAGCTCTCCATCCATTAAGATTAAAGAATAGGCTCCATTTGAATAGAAAATATGTATGGAATAAGGTATTTCCCATTTTGGTTCATGTTTTGGAGGTTTTTTTCCTGGTATCATTAGAGTCCTAAAGACCAATACCAATTCTCCTTAGAGGAATGAACGAAGGAAAACTTTTTTATTAAAAGCTTACACTATTATATTCTGATAGACTTCTAGATGATGCAAAGTATGCAATATTTTCTCATCTAATTGTTCCAACTCATTAAACCATTTCTGAGATCTTTCATCTGTAGACAACTGATCACAGATTGCAACTCTAAGTGAAGGAAATTGTATTTCAATTGGAAAACTACTTCAGTTCCATATACCAATGAATAAGAAGTTTCTTGGGTAGCAGTAATGGTAGTTTTCTAATAATCCCATAAAGAATTCAAAAGTTTATCAGGACATTATTTATTATCTTTATTCACCATCTTATGGAGTATATTTGATAGGTTTTTGTTGAAAGCCTCTATATTTCCATTGGCCACCGTATGATAGTGAGATGAATGGTTGGATTTGATATTATATTCATGATATAACTTTTTTACTTTAGTAGAATAAAAATTGGTTCCATTTTCCATCAAAATAGTATGAGGGACACCAAATCTGGTGATGATATTAGTTTTTACAACACTAACAATGATTTTGGATCCGACTTCCTTGAGAGGTATTGCCTCAGCCCACTTAGAGAAGAAATCTGTAGTAGTGAGAATATACTTGAACTTCTTAGCCATGACTGGAGGTTAAGGCCCTACTATATCCATTCCCCATGTGGAAAATAGCCAGGAGAATTTAGCTGTATGTATCAACTCTGGGGGTTGATGAATGAAGTTGTAATGCACTTGACAGAGATGGAATTTTTTAGTGAAGTTTGTAAAATTCTATGTTATTGAAGGCCAAAAGTATCCAAGCCTTCAGATCTGATCAGAGATTCTATGGCCAGATTGGTGAGCACCACAAGTTCCTGAATGAAATTCTTTCATGATAGTTGTGGTCTCTTATCCATCAATAAATTTTAAGAGAATTACATCAAAGCCTCTCTTTTAAACGATCTTTTGGTGTCCTGGACTATCATAAAGAGTAAAATTAGTCGTTCGTCACCGGATCTACTCCTTCTCAGCCCTATTTGGTGGAAGTACCCCATTTTTAAGATATTCCATGATGGATGTTTTGTATCCCGTGCTATGACTATATGGTTTCAAAATAGGGAAAATTTCATTAATTTCCTCCATTATGGTTTGAACAAAAGGCAAGACCACACGACGATGTGTTATGCTGATAATTGTCTCCTCCCAATTGGAATCTTCCAAGGCTATAGATATATTAGCCAATGCATCTTCTTAGGAATTTTGTGATTGCAGGATATAGGACAATGTCGGATCTGAGGGAAATTTATCCATTAACTCTCTGACGTAATCACACAAAGGGATTAACTCTTCTTTTCTAATGAAATATTCTCCATTGATTTGTTTGATTAACAATTCTGAATCACCTTTTACCTTTAAATGATCTATTTTCACCTGAAGGGCCAATTCCAAACCTTTGATGAGAGCTTGATATTCTACTTTATTGTTGGTACCACCTTCTGATAATAGGAAAGAATAAGGCAATACTGCATTTTTTGGGGAAATAAGAACTATTCCTAATCCAACCTTGTTGAGTTTAGGATTTTCTAGTCTCTTCCCTATTGGACTTCTAGAAGCACCATCAAAATACATTTCCCATGTTTGGGAATTATCTTGAATAGAGAATACCTCTTCATCAGGAAGTTCAGTATTAAATGATGTGTCTTCCGTAGATGGGTGCTAAGCAAGTAAATCAGCCAGATCTTGGCCTTTTATTGCCTTTTGAGGCACAAATTTGATATCAAACTGTTGCAAAATAACCACCCAACTTGCTAGATGTTCTGTAAGCATAGGAAGACTGAGGATAAATTTGAGCGGGTTATTACGAGATACCAATTGAACCTCATGATGTTGCAGGTAATGTCGCAATTTCTGAACAGCAAAGATTAATGCCAGGAAGCACTTCTCAATAGATGAATATCGTGTTTCTGCATCAAGTATAGTGATACTAAGATAATGAAGTATGTTTTCATTTCCATCATCATTCTTTTGGGAGATGAAGTCACCTAGTGATCGCTCTAAAGTTTTCATGTAGAGAATGAGTGGTCTTCCTTTAACATGTGGCATCCATAGTGGTGGATTCAAGAGATATTTCTTGAGTATATCAAATGCATCTTGTAAATCCACAGTCCATTGATAAGTGACTCATTTCTTCATTAATATAGTGATAGGTAAAACTTTTCATTCCAAATTGGCGATAAAGCACTGAATATAGGCCAAGTGTCCTTGAAGTCCTCTCAATTCTTTCAAATTTTGAGGAGGTGACATACCAAAGATTGATTTTGTTTTCTCGGGATCAACTTTGATACCACGATGGCGTACAACAAAGCCAACAAATTTTCTTAAGGTTACTTTAAAAGATAATTTTAAGGAGTTCATCTTCAAATTATGTTGCCAAAGTTTACGAAATATGGTTTCCAAATCAATCAAGTGATTGGAACATTGTTTGGTTTTGACTACCAAATCATCCAAATAACACTCAACAAATTTCCCTAATAAGGGTTTTAAGATATGGGGCATGGCACGTTGGTATGTCGTGCCTGCATTCTTTAATCCAAAGGGCATTACCTGATAGCAAAACACACCTTGATAATCTTTAAAGGCTGTAGTTATTCATCCTATAAGGCCATTCAAATTTTATTATACCCAGAATATCCATCCATAAAGGAAAGAGTTTCATATCCAGTCATTGCATCAATTAATTTTTTTGTAATCGGGACTGGAAAATCATCTTTAGGAAAATGTTGGTTAAGATCTCTGAAATCAATGCAGAATCTAATTTTTCCATTCTTCTTTTTTACTGGGACAATATTGGATAGAAATTTGGGATAATGGACTTCCTAGAAAAAATGTATCCTTTATAAAATTATCAAATTCAGCTTCAATTTTAAAGGCATGAGTTGGGTGTGTTCTCCTTGCTACCTGCTTGAACCCACAATGTTTTCTAACAAACCCAAATGATGGGTGGCTACATCAGTATTAAGACATGGAATTTCCATATAATTCCAAGAAAATATATATTTATTTACTTTAGAAAGGAAGTATACACTTCTTTCTCCTCAGAGGTCATGGCTGCACTAATTAAGGTGGGGCGTGGATCTTCTCATGTACCCAGATTTATTTCTATGAGTTCATCCACGGTGGTAGAAACACCTTATTCAAATACTGGAGAAGCATCTCTGAGATATTCCTCTTTTTATTCATTATGTGTTACCTCTTCTGTTTCTATTTTCATGGTAGATGACAAGGAAAAACTCCCAATGTTAGGGGAGGAGTCAGTATTTGAATATCTCAAAGAAGAAGCCACCATATCTGACCCTACTGATGACGAAAGGTATTCCTATGGTAAATAGGGATTGATGGATTGAAAATAAACATCTTTGTCTCCCTCTAATATGGATACAAATTCTTCTATTCTTATTGAAAAATTAGAGGCTCATTGTAGTTCAACAGATGAAATAAAAACATCTCCATTCAAGCTTCCATCATTTCTTGGTGTATCAATAATTTCTCCCATGTTATCAGGCTCAATTTCCACAATTGACATTATGGGAATTATTGGATGAGTGCATGGATATGGCTTTACCCTTTCAACTTTATTTATGGGTAACACATAATATATACTCAAATTCTTGAATGGATTTGCTGGAATCTTTTCCAGACCATTTGAAGCATTAACTCTGGTTATCTCCTTGGTCATGGACTTCATTCCTTTTGTGTGATAAAACTATGCCTCAATATATTGAGATTCATATGTTTTGAATAGAGCCTTGTCACCATACAATGTTCCTATTTTACCATTGAATTATTATTTCATACATTGGTGATATGATGAAGGTATGGCTTCATGATTATGAAACCAAGGCCTTCCAAGAAGAATATTGAAGGTTGTGTCCTAACGAACAACCATGAAATCAGAATTAGACACAAGATCTCCAAACTGAGTTCTGAGAGAAATTTTACTCAGAGGTTCTTATTCATTGTTGTCATATCTTTACAACATTAAAGTCGAAGGATATGAGTTAGTTTCAATCAGGCCTAATCGACGAAGTGTACGAATAATAATGAGGTTGACCCTGGAGCCATTCTCAATGAAGGCTAATCGTATATCCATGTCATTGAACTTTCTAGATAGATACAATGGTCTTATGTGTCTATGTACCACATGGTCTTAATCTTCATCTGTAAAAGATATGACTGCATGAAATTCTACAGAATCATTCTCTATATGGTAAACCTCAGTAGTAGCAACTTCGGTTTCAAATTCTTTAGGACTTAACAAGGCCTCAATGAGTTCTTCTCGAAGATATTTTGAGAGATTCAAAGCATCCAAAATTGATAACATGGATATTACTTGGGCCAATTGTTTCAAGACATCATACTTTTGGTCCAAAGGTCTGTGTTTCCCAGTATGTAAATGTGGTTTTTCAGGTGCTTTTGAAGTTGATGCTTCTGTTGTAGATGTATTCTGTGTTGAAACAGAAGTGGTAAATATCATTGAATTGGGTAAATTAGACTGAATAAGTCTATTCATCTGATGAGAATAAGATGGTGTAGCTTTTAATCGGTCCTGTAGAATAATTTTTTCAGAAATAGACTTGTTTTGTATGGAATAAACTCCTTGTTTTAATTGAACTCACAAAAGGGATCTTCCACGAGTTTCTACCGCATATATGGTTTGTGCAGGGGTAGAATTAAAATGATGATTTCTGGAATTCCCACGTCTTCCCCTATATCCTGGACCTTGGCCTCTTCCTCTAGTTCCCCAATTATGCACACGGAATTCTGGATCAATACAATTAGAATCCCCATTGGCATAAGGATCTGTTAAATGGATAACATTAATGGAACCAAAGATCAATTATTTGTCTGATAAAGATTCTGCCTGACAAGTTACTTCTGGTTGTACCATTTGGTGGAGCAGTGCCCATAATTTTGAAACATATGGCCTAAAATCTTCTAGGGTTAAGGAAAACTTTGTCCTTGATGTGAGATCGTCTTTTTCTGACTGCTCTTTATGCTTATGACCACTTTGTTTCTTTGATAAATGACCTTTTGATTAAGATGGTTTTTCTATGGTAGGAGTGGTAGAAGACACAATTGGTTGTTTCAACTGTGTTTGTGAAATAGAATGATTATGGTTGATCATTTTCCTAATCATCCAATCATCATATTTTTACACATTTTTAATTTTAACCTCTTTCCATTCTCCCTCTTCCTCTGGATTGGTGGCAGTAACAAATGATAATTGAGCTGATGAACTTTTCAATTTCACTTGTCTAGAATCTACCATATTTTATAGAAGGTCTTTGAAAATAAATCACTCTTGAATGGGGTGTCCCAACACCTGATGAAAGGGAAAATAATTTGGATGATCTTCATCTCCATATTTATTTGGATTCTTCAGCCTTGGTAACTAAACCAAATTGTTTTCTAAAGCTGAGATGAAGTAGCCAGGAACGTTCTTATTATTGAAATAATATATTTTATTCTTTAATTCCTCAAACTATTTCCACCTTTGATCTCTTTTATCATCTTGACGAGGTGGTCATTGCTACTGATGCTCATGAAGCAGAGCCCTTCATTATGATGAAGCTCTTGAAGTAGAAGTAGGTACAGGTGCCTATTTGAGTGTAACTATAGTAGCTTCTACCTTTCCTATTCTACTTCTTGGAACTGATGGAATTATATGAGTTTTAGCCTTAGTTTCTATAATAGAGTTTTCTATCTGCTGAGCGATTGAAGTAAGGTCTCGAAACCCTCTTGTGTATTTCATAGGGATCAATGGTGTGCGTAATTCATCACGCATATTTTCCACATAGATTGGAATAAACTATTCTTGAGGGAGTTCTAAACTTAAAGAATGTGTTAATCCCTTCCAGCGAGCAATGAAATATGAGAATCATTCATTTTCCCTTTGTTTATAATTGGTAAGATAAAAAACTATCATCTTTGGTGATGTTTAGATAAATTGAAGAAGAAATTTCTGATGGAGATCTTCTCACCGAGTAATTGATTGAGATTACAAACTTGTATACCAGACAAAATCTGGTCCTTGTAATGACTGCACAAAATACCTAAGAATAACTGCTTCTTGTTGTTGAGAAGTTCCCATCATAGGATCACAATGAGAAACAAAATGTGTTAAGTGTTTTTCTGGATCTCTCGAACCATTAAAAATTGGTAATGTGGTATTCACAAAATTTGATGTGGGGGGGGGGGGGAATTGCATCCACCCATTTAGGGTAAGCTCTCTTTTCTGGATAAACTGGTGCACGCCGTTCCTCCATAGCATCCAACTAAGTTGTTAATGCCTCAATTGTATTCATAAGTATTTGGGGAATATCTGGAAGAGCTAGATTTTGTGTAGGTATTTCAACTGGAACTTGAGATGGTGTAATGACCGGTAAGACTACTGATGGTGTTGCTGATATCTATCTTGGATAACCCAAAAAAATAGGTCAATCAGGATGTATATGATCCTGTATTGATTGTGTACCCAACGGAGGGAATTAATTATCCACATCTATAGTTACTACAAATCCCTTATACTAAGGAGCTCCTACAGGATTTTCTAGTTAAGGACTTTCCTGGGGAGTATGTATAATAGAAATGTTGTTTCAAAGTAACTCTATATTGATTATTTTCAACTCCTTTATTTCCTCTTTTTGTTATGAAAATATCTCTTCAAGTGAAAGATATTGACCCTCTCCATTGGAAAAGTGAGGTGCAATCTGACTTTTTCCATTCCCCTTGTTAGATTCCTTTTGAAGATGGGGAAGTTGGTTATTTGAAGGCATACCTAGATTCTAGGTAAGCCTCTGATTTTTAAGTACACATACCTTCTTCATTTTCCTCAGTGCGTACCGTATTCTAGACAAGAACTTCATTTTCTAATTTTGAAGATTTTGGTTTGAACATTATCTGGGTGCATCATCTAACAATTACTTAAATCACCTGTTTTAGAAGATCGATGTGTTATTTCAGACATTTGGATCCTCTGATGCCTAACATCCTCTAAACAGGATGCATGTTCAAGATTCTCAGAGGATTGATGTAAAATAATATCAACAACTTCTTTTCTTTGGGACTGATTCTAATGAGAACTGGTTGAGGCCTGTTCTTGAGTGTATATTTGATTACATAAAAAACCTATTGATTGTGTTCGGCCTTACTAATTTTGGTAGACTTTGCTGATTTTGGAGTGCAGTGAAATGAAATGCTTCATATGCACCCCATCCTCTGATACTAACATTAGATGGGGAATCAAAAACTAATTTGTGTAGCCTCTTTAGAGCATTTAGACATGCACACTGAAGGGTTCTCTATTGTTTTTCAACCCTTGGATGTTGGAAAACTGAAAGAGATGCCAAGTCAATTTTGCATTGTAACCCTTCTATTCTTTATATGATTTTGATATTCATCATATGGTAACACTTTAGTTTTCAAATGATGGATATTTTTCCATAAGATGAGATGAATGTCATGAATGAAATCTTCTATCATCAATTCTGGAATATCAAACTGAGAATTTTCTAAAGGCCAGAACATGACTGGTATTTCTCCTTTAGCTAATTGTTTCCTCATGTTTAACACGTCTTCGTCATCTTTCACTAGAGGTTTCTCCACTTGGTCTGACCAAAGTGGATTCTCTGCATTAGAGGATAAATGACCCAAGGGAGGTTTGGAGAATGACCATTCCCTTAAAATGTCTTCTGACTGAGAAAGTGTTTCACTCGTTAATGACAAGGCATCATACATGACTGGCCTTGTCTTTGCAAGTGCCTCGAGATAGGAGGGATTTATTATTGCTACATTTTCAATTATAGAATTGTTTTGACAATGCTAAATACTACTGCGAAGAGGACTTTCGCAGCGAATTCCATCATGGGGAGGATCACCACGATGGATTACAGCAAGGGATAAATCTTCTTTCTCCTTGGTCTTTTGGCCACATGGAGGGTTTTCGTGGATCTCATTCAAAGATAGACACTCTGGATTGACCTAATTTTCATGAATCAATCCTTCATGATGAAGTGACTGATGAGAAACTTCATAATTACAACTACCACTCCCAAAATTTGGTAATGAGAGGGTAGGAACTTGAGCAGCAATAGATAAATGTCTGAGGGCTTCAAGAACTCCAGCATTAAGAGGATATAAATCACATCTTGACTTCTGATTTTCCAATGGTATTTGGTGAGATTTATTTTTGGATGTTCTCTTGTACTTAGTTGGGTCCACCTACTGGGAGAAGTGGTTATAATGGGTAAGTGTATGCGTCTGCCTTGAAATAGTTACCAGAATTGACCATTTAACTCCAATTGGAAAGGGTGTATTTTCCTGATATTGTTGTTCGTATAATATGGGGGAATATGCCCCATGACCCTCCTGGACTAGAACAGAGGTTTGTGTCTGCTCCGGGATGGCATACCGATGTGTCGTCCCATGTATGGGGATAGATTTATGTGTTTGTTCCTGTGATACTGTTGAAGTATTTACAATATCCTGGCATGCTTCTAGAATATGGGTAGGGATATGCATCTTCCCTTTCACCATTGATAAGATGTGTTTGGTGACTTCAGCAGCCGGAACGGGAATATACGTCCATTCCATATCTGAAGTAGGTGTAGGTGCCTGCTCCTATCCTCATTTTTCTGTCAATGGATATTGACAGTACTTATGCATGGGGGGGATAGTTGGGTTTGCCCCAAATTTGTCATCATAGCTTTCTGACTGACTTCTCTGGGTGCTACCAAATGAGACTGTTGGCAGGCTTGATGAATATTGGGAGGTGTATGTTTCTGCTTGCTGTTTTCCATCAAGTATGGTTGACAGAAATCCTTTAATACTGGAAGATGATACTGCTGACAGAATTGGTGATTGTAAATAGGTGTATGTTCATATTTACCAGTTACCCACTTATTAGATTGGAGAGCCTATTTAAATGTAGTCAGACATGCTTGCTAACTAGTTGATAACTTGTGAGAATGTATATGTTTCTGTTCATGATACTCTATCGAGTTTATCTGCTGATATTGGTGGGTTACTTTGATACAAGCCTACTGAGCATCAAAATTAGAACGGACGGGTGTATGTGATCACTCGGTGTTTGTCATCAACTTTGGTCGATGGGCTTCTCCGGAAGAGGAAGAGGTGAGAACCTGCTCCCTGTTGAATGGATGTTGTCCCTGGCGGTTATTCTTGTGTGCCCGAGTCTGAGAGACATGAGATAAACTTCCAGAGGCAACACCCCCATCAATTTGGGGATACACTACCTCATGATTCTGGTATTAATTTCTAGTGGTATTCCTTAGGAAGGACTCCTGCATTCTTTAATTGAGGCCTTGAGTGACCTCTTTATCCACCTCCCTGTAGTATGGGAGAGATTTATTGTTGTGTTCTGGGGATAAAGACTAGAAATGGTTATAGATGGTGGTTGGCACTGTTTTCTTCTTAATTATTAGTCGTTGTTGGCTAGATGATCAATGATTATTTTTGACCTGGAGGTCCTATCGAGCAGCCTCCAAAGTCGGGATTGTACCATGCTGGCGATATTCCTTCACCAGAACATTAGAGACCCAGTTTTTATGATGTTGGGTTATTGATAATGTCCTTCTCGTGGATGGAGATCCATCTTGAGTAGCAGTCAGGAAGTTCACATATATTGTCTTGGAGAAAGTCATTATTTGGTTTGAAGGGAGTTCTATGGAAAACTAAGAACAATGAAAAACCTTATTAAAGAAACATATTTTTAGATGGATACATTTGTGATTAATTCCTTTTTCTGGACTTCCTTTATCAATTGATAGGGGCCTAACATGTGGGTAACATTATTAACTTGGTTAAGGATTCACGTCGGGTTCGCCATTTTTGTTTCATAGTTCCTTGAAATGTGTATTCTAGATTTTAGAATCACTGTTTCCTGGTGGTTTCCATTGGATTAATTCATGGAACTAGAAACTTCCAATAGTTATTTATGTAAAGAGGACTTTCTTTCCAAAGGCATCCATTCTTTACGTTTAAACTTTACGATACTTAAGAGCATGCATTGGTCAAGAGGATGGGAGGTTAGACTCATCACACCCTTTAGGGGAGAATTATTATCTACTCTGGGACTCTCTTTGTAAAATTAAAATATTTTCATGAATCCTTATTAATCCACCAAGTACATCATAAGTATCCCTTGGAATTTATAATCACTTATTAACATGTGTAAAACTTTAGAATCGTCAATTTGTATTCAAGGTTCTTCATTAATGGAAATATCCTTATGTAGTCAAGGTTTTCCATCAATATTATCCTCTAATATAATAATTAGATATTTTTTTTAATCATAATTGTGATGACACTGGTTTTTAAGCCACCCAGTGGGGCACTCTGGAATTTATTATCATCCAGGGAGACAAAGGTTTGGTTTGATTTTTGGATCGTGCCCATAAAATGGGCTACCTACGTATCCTTGTGAAAGGAATCAGAACCCTCATAGTTCGGTGCCACTGAATGGGACACGTCATAACTTTTAAGGTCATGTGATAAGGGCCTATAAGAGGAAAATTCTTAGTTGAAACTTAGTGTGGGACTTATGTTGAGGCAGCCCAAGGAACATGTAAAGGATATGAGTTTCCAATTAGGGTCAGACCATATTGGGAATACGGACCAAGGAGAATATGGTTTATTTTAAGTACTGGGTTTGAACCTCAAAGAGGATTCCTACATATCTCATATATATGTGAATCAAATCCCACATAGTTCGATAAATCTCATAGGAGAGTATGGTCCCCTGAGACAGACGAGTTTGGTCTTACTTCTTGAAAAGGATGCCTTGATGATCTGGGGTTTAATTTGGGGTTATTCCTAAAAGAATGCCCAAATTTAAGGGATTAGGGTTGGATTCCTGAGGAGGATATCCAATGAGCTTTTTCCATGAGTAGGCTTCCTACATATCCTGATTTAAACAGGAATCAGAGTTCTCGTAGTTCATTTTTGTGAGTGTTTCTATGTATGTTGTAACCATAACATAGCTATAAGTTCTCGTGTGTCATGATCAGTGTGAGAAACAAGAGGATGTGAAAGATTCAACAATGACACTTCACACTTTCAAATTTTTCCTCCATAATGATGGAAGAGGGTGCATTGACCAGGGAAGAGGGTGAGGCAATGGTGGATGAGGGTGGGGCGATGATCCCTCCCTCTGTTCTCTTCACATTGGACAAGGGTCGAAATGGAAGGAAGAAGGGGTAAATGTGAGGGGCTTATACCAGGATGGATGCCCTAAAATTGGTCCTGGTATGGGAGGGAGACTTCTCCTATACTTTTACAGAATATCAAGTACGAAGTGTACCTTTCCTACCGAAGACCTGAGGTTTCGGGTCATCTCTTCGAGAAGGGAGAGGCTGGTAACCAACCATCCTCCAGACCAGGAACTTCCCAACACTATTTATATGAGAAAATTCCATGTGACTGTGGATATACAAACCCACAAACATCCCATGAATCCTAACACCATTTCGAAACAAATGTGGGAAACCTCTAACTGTGGAAATACAAACACAAATTGAAGACACACTGATGTGCCTTACCCAATGGTTTGAGAAGTTAGTAGGTTTTTGTGGAAGCTTCAACTTATCCCCTTTCAAATAAGAGAAACAAGGAAAAATATACCCTACCATGGATGGCTTTAAAGAAGGGTACTTGGGCTGGTCGTGTAGGTACCTCGCGCAAGTATGCCACGTAGGGTACCCCGCATTGCTGTATCGCGCAGGTATGGTGCGCAAGCGAACCGCGCAGGTATAACACGTAGGTGAGGCGCGCAGGTATACCGTGCAGGTAATGCTTAGAGATATACTGCATAGATATAAATTATGAATGAATAATGTGAAGAACTTCCAAACATGCCTATCTCAATTAAATTATCTCTTCTCTCGCAGTTTAGAGAGTTAACTGAGATAATTCTAGAGATCTAGGAAAAAGATATATGCAATGGGAGATTCATAGAATCATTCACTTTTTTTCAGTCCTGAAATGGGGAGCCCAAGGAATCTATTTATAGGCACATATGGGCTTGGATGAAGAGATGTTTCCCCGCGCAGGTGCTTCGTGCAGCTCCACTGCATAGGTGCTCTGTGTAGGGACATAAACCATCTCCTAGCGCGGAGGTCAGCTGCATAGCTAGGCCGTGTAGCTTGGTGAAGCGACATTGTCATGAAGCTCTTTGGGGGTATTATGGATTTTCCTTTGTACTCTTTGAATCTTTCTTTGGGATTTGAAATATCCAATGGTTGTCTATATTTTTTGTTCCTTTCTCAAGTAGTGTTAAAACCTTCCCATGGTTTTTCCCATGATTTATAAAAACGGGGTGTGTTTCTCAATATTTTATAAGGATAATAACATAACATAAAATAATTCCCTTGGTGATGTGGAAGTGAGTCGTGTTTATAAATAATAGATTTCAAAACCTTAAAATATAATATAGGCTTTTGAGGATTCATTAAGGGTTTATAAAATGAATCAAATAATTATAAAAACAAATAATTTTAAAGGGGAAACATAATTTTAGTCATGGATACTCTTTATAGTATTTTTTATATCACTTTTTAGATTTTATGATGTGATAATACATATTGTATAATTATACCGTATTTAATTTTTAACTAAAAATTTGACTATCTCAGAAAATTGTGAAAAAAATCACAGTTGGATAATTTCAACATAATGATTTCAAACAATAATATTTATTTTATTAAAATAATTCTCTAAATATTATAATTTATACGTTTAATTAAAAAATCCTGATTTATTAAAAAACTTGTTTTTTAACAATAACAATTTTCTGACCCTTATAAAAATTATATCTGTCTTCCAAAAAAAATATTATCAATTATATTTAATAAATATTATTTAATAACAATATTTTATTAAAATATCTTAAAATTTTCTTGAATTCAACAAAAATAGTTTTTTAATTGAAACTATATATTTTCCAAAAATACAATTTTTGTTTCATCCTATCAAAATTTAATTTTTATCAAACTCATTATTTAATCATTTTAAAATTAATATTAAAAATGGATAAATATAATCATTGTTTTATTAAAAAATAAAAATATAAAAATTCATACTCTTAGAGTCTATATACATATCCTTTTATTAAACTAATGAATTCTCTAAGGTTAAGCTGTGTGATGGTGAGATTTTCATTAAGTGGTTTGGAAAACATGGATTGGGATATGATCTCAATGAGATTGAACTTATCTCATAAATAGTTTCTATTATTCTTTAGTTATTGAATATCATCTTGGGATTGGTTAAGGGTAATTCCCAATGATGTTATATCCCTCATAAGCTCTAATAAATGGGCTTTATGGGGTACGATCCTATTGGTCGAGGTCATCACTTCTTTTGTCTCTGTCAATTGGACTTTTTCATAACCCTCAATATATTAATCTTAATGGTTCCTATACAGTGGATATGTTATCTATATTTATAGTGCTTAATCATTTTTTAAATTCAATAGACTATCATTGTCCAAAATAACCAAAGTAGTGCATGTGTGTTTCTATAACTAGATTTTTTACTAAGGAGTCAATTCATTCAAAAAGGGAATTTCATTTATAAAAGTTCAGGTCATTATAGAAAAAACTCAGAAAATTTTATGAAATGAACTGTAAAATTCTTTAATTTTGTAAAGTCTATCCATCAAGATATTTATTTTTAATAAGGTATGAAAAGGTTGGAAAATCCAATAGAGGAGAAGAAGGATTCAACCAATGAAGTTAAATGTTTTTGATTTAGTGAGATGGGAAATTTTGTGAATCAATGACATCATACAAGATTTAAAGAGTACGTTAGGCCTCAATGACCCCCTAAGAAAAAGTATAAATGGAATTACTTTTCTATCACAACTGAAGTGGGTCAGGATAACGACAAGGTGAAAGGTACACTTACCATCCACTTTATAACTAAAAATGTCTTATTTGATTCTAGATCTGTCTACTATTTTCTATCTAAAGAATCTTTTAAGGGTATTACGTCACCAGTGTAACACCCTAATATTTTATAATATATTTCTCTTCAAATATTTCTAATTTATTTGATATCTTGTGATACACGTAACGCCAAGTCTAAATGAACCATTATATAATATACCATTATTACCAAGATATTAAGATTAGAGGGTATGAATATGATTAGCCACATTATGAAAAATATGTGTAAATATTATATTAAATAAAAATTTATTGATTAATTCTTATGAAATAAGTACTCGATTTCTTGAAAATCTATTTAATGGTTCAACAATATGTTTTCTTTAAAGAAATGTTTTTATTACCTTTTGTACGCAAATATTATAATTAATTTCTTCAAATTTTATAAACGTAATTTTATAAAATGGATCCTATTTTATAAATAAATAAATAAAAATTATCTTAGGGTGAACTTATGAATTTTTTTTAAAATGATTGTTTTTTTAATGAATAGTGAAAATTAAGATTTTTCAAATGCTATCATTTATTATCATTAAATAATGTAATTTAAAAATAAAATTCTATTTTAATTTTATCTTAAAGTTACAAATGATTAATTTTACTTATAATAATATAACTTATTCCATTTTTAATCAATAATATTCATGATTTTTATATTAGTTAATGCTTAAAAACATATTTTTCTAAAAACTATTTTTCGTTTCGTTTTATGAATTTATATTAAAATTAATTTATAAAACTTTGAGGAATTAAATATTGTAAAAGAATTATATATTTTTAATCCTGTGGTATAAATTTAGTAAATTGGTCCCTTTTAGTTTTGGTCATTATGAATAGTAAATGTAATAAATATTTGTCACCTTCATGAGGGTAAATTAGTTAATTAACATTAACAACTAATATGATAAGGATTAAAATTCATTAAAACACTTTATTTTATTTAATTGTAAACTTTTTTTTTATCCATAATCATAAAAACTTCTAAAATATGACATTTTTCCCATTTATCTTTGATTTGTACTTTTGTAGTATTTAAGTAAAGGATCACGTCAAAAATACCACTCTCTTACTTTTAATATATATAATATTTTTTGATAAAGATAAAAATATGTTAAGTTATAATTATTTATTTAAAAAATAATTATTTTTTATTATATTAATTTATTTTTAATTTTTAGTGGTTGAATAATTATATTAAACACTTACGCAACACCGACACAATTTTTATTCAATTAATCCAAAAATAAAATAATTTTAAAAAATTAAAAGTAATACAATTTTGGTTAATTATTATGTAAAATTAATTTTTTAGTTAAATATAATTGTAATATTAATTTTTAAAAAGTTTATGTTCAACTTCCATCTTTGTATTTATATTTTTAAAAGTTTAATTAAATGAATAGTGTCAAAATGACATTAATGGTATTTTTTGAAAAATAGTATTTTATTAAATTATTTAAAATTAATAGAAATCATATCTTCATCCAAGTGAATGGTATATAGTTTAAAATATTAAAAAAAAGTTCCATTTAGTGGTCACTTTTCCTTTTAAAGTAACATTTTTTGCTCGTAAAGAGTAAAAAACTTTGATGTTGTGGTAATTGAAAAAGGGAAAACGGGGGTTAAAACAAAGAGATAATGTTGAAAACATCACCGAAACTAGTCCAAATTTTATTGGATGATATTTTTTCGAATAATAATCATCCTATACTTAAAATACATCAATTTAGGTTTAATTGAACTTAAAAATTAATTTATATTAATTTAATGCTTTAAGTAATTCCAAGGGTGACCCCCCCCCCCCCCCCCCCTCACTTATAAAAGGGCACCCCCTCTCTGTTTTCTTTACACTACTTTGATTCATCTATCTCAACCAAACCCTACCCAATTATATTATCAAATATAATATACATGATTTATAGGTTTTTTCTTCATAAAATACCATTCTAATGGTTCTTAAGAAGGGATCTAAAGGAGTTTTATCGAAGATGAGGTAATCACCCTTCCCAGCCTATTTCAATTTATTTCTTCTTGCATCGCATATAAATCTATAGTATTAATCATTAAATAATAAATTCAGTATAATAAATATACTAAAATGTTATCATGATTATTTAATCACCATTATTCACCATATTTTTCATCAAATGGTAATTGAAAATATCGTTTGTGCGTACGTGTGGACTACCTCATCCACATAGTGATACAATTCATTTTCTATCACAATATTTCATGGATGTTTATTATATTAGGTTTAATGTTTATATATGATATTTATGAAATAGTAATTATTCAATAGTTATAATATAATATCTACCTTCTTACCTTCACATCTGTTAACGCTGCTTGCGTGTATGTAAAGATGACCACCTCCACGAAGTGATGTGATTTGTTTTTAATTTTTTGTTTTATATGGATGGTATTAATGATATATTTAATGAATGTATATCTTTATATGATATATATGATATAAAATTTATTTTTTAAAGGTTAATTATTATTTAACTTTCTTTTTTTCCATCCATCGAAAAGTGAAAACAGGGTTCATGCTTGCGTACAACCTACTGTATATATGAATGGTGTAATTAATTTTTCTATATCTAAATTTTATGGATATAAGATACTGACCTTTATGGAGGATTATCATACTCATTTTAATGTATTATTTTACCCTTTTTTATCGTACATTGGTTGTGTATTTCTTATGAGTTGTTTCAGGTGAATTTGAAGAATTTGGGAAGCCCACAGGGCTATGTATAGTTGAAACATGGTTAGAGAAAACTATGTGGTTTTCCCTAGGAAATTTCACACCTCATTATGATCCACTAGAAGGGGGTTCACAATTTGACCAAACTTTGAGGCCTCCCTCCCCAAACTATGCACCCTTGTACAATGATTTTTTCATGGTAGTTCGCATTTTTTTAAATTATGAACCCAACTTGGAGTAAATGTGCACCCCAGTCAGTAGGGGTGTATTGTTTGGAAAACAATGTTCCCCACCTAATAAATCATGCTCGTGGGTTTCTAGACCCCAGAAAATTAGATTAAAATTTCCTAAACCCCTGATTAATATCCCTAAACACTCCCTTTTGACCTAAAACATTTTCTCTTACTTTTGAAGGCTCTTGAGAGGATTCCAAATCTCCTCAATCCTCTTTTAGCACGAATCTAAGATCCAGTATAAGGAATAAATCTCTATTATGGTATTTTATATCTTCTTGTTTAGGTTTCTATCTTCTCCATCTTTCTCTACCCTTTGAGATGGATTTTTTACTCCATTTTTGATGGTTTAGATCTAGGTTTTAATGGATCTCATTTCGTTGGATCTGGATCCTAGGTTTTAATCCTAGTTCTTTCTCTTTATTGTGAATTAGACTATTCTACATAAAATAATGGGCTATGGTTTGGTGAAAATTCATTAATTATCTTGAGTTAGGAGGTCTAATTTATAATTACCATATTATTTATTATGATCATGTTTATGTAATTAGGTCATTACATCTCCATTTTGGGAAAATTCATTTAAAATAGAAAAGATGAATTTAATTTTAATAAATTGTGTGACCCTTAACGGATATCATTGGACCCATTAGTTTTTATGAGACTGGGATTGATGGAAACCCATGGGGTATTCCAATGAACTTGAAATGATATTTATGAATGGTGAAAATGGAAATAATGGGTTAATGGAATTAAACTAAATTCTTATTACATGTTTGATAATGGGATTTAAAAGGTTAATTTTCATAACCTTGAAGGGTTAATGAGATGTGAATAATTGATGTTAAATAAATTAATGATGAATTTTTCATGATATTTTATGTGAGTAAAGTAAATAACCATGGTTATTATTGATAAATGAAATGGTTCACCTGATGTGAATGATTGATAAAATGGCTAATTATATTAAACCTTGATTTATATATTATGATATATGTGATTGAATGATGAGGTGTGGGTCAGGGACTAATGCTCCAAATACCTATGGGGTGCTAAACAGATGCTATAGTACCCCGATGCTTGCATGTGAATAATAAGGTGTGGGATAGGTAATGATGCTCCAAATACCCACTGGGATCCAGACTGATGCCATAGGGCCCCAAGATTTTGGCATTGGATTGATGTTCTAAGTTCCTAAGATTATGGTACCTGAAATAATTCTCTAGGGTACTGAATGATATTATAATTAAATGAATAATGAAATCCCATGTTTTGATAAATTTTTATATCTCTATGGTGTATAGTTCAGACTCTAGCACAGACTAAAGTTGGTTTGATATGGTTGACTAAATAATAATAAATGTGAAACTTTTTTACTTTTATCATTTGTTTGTGGTTATTTATACAACTACATAAACTATTATAGACTATATATTGATTTATATGTTGTTAGTGGTGGTCTAATCAGTTGTAATCACACCTAACTCAGACTAACTGATTGGTACCTGAATAGAATTTATGTTTGTAGGACAGGATAAGGGAAAGAGCCCAATATTATATGGATGCGTTGAGATTTGGTATGGGGCATGGATAAGGGAACTAGATATGATGTCATGACTCACTGGGAGATTTTATCATGTCTTTATTTTTGGTTTAATTAGACACTTGACACTTTTATGAAATGACATATTTACTATTTTGGTTTATTGTTATTTTCTCTATTTTTTATTATCATGATATGTTAGTCTCATTGGTTTTAGTTGAGTATTGGTCATTTGGATATTTTTTATATATTTACACTATTTTTATACTCTTATAAAGACATTATTGTCACCACATGATACATATTATACTCTCACTACTAGTCAGAATCCTTTGGAATATGGGGATTCATGCCTGAGGTCACGTAATGAACTGGCTCAGGGCATCGACATGTGGAACCTAGGTTGGGACGTTACAAATTGGTATCCGATGAGTTTTTTTCTAGTCACTTGGATTATTATTTTATAATGGTATATAGGATACTAGGATGAGTTAGTCCTTGGTAATGAGCTCATTCATGGGAGTATCTAACCCATGTGTGGTGGAAACCCATGTTTACAGGGTGGGATTGTTGTTCTTGATGTTTACTATTACTGTTGAATGTTATTTCACCTTGGGTGATGAACTTGTTGTGTGGTGTTTTTGTTTTCTAATATTTTAATCATGGATTGGAATGGAATGATATTTGAGTATGAATTCATCATTCTAGGAGCTCAAGAATTTATGTTATATGCATCATATTAGGCATGCACGAAAAATCATGTTACGAGTGGGTTATGGAAGTTGAAAATGTTTTTCCTTATTTGAGTATATTTAAAATAAATTGTCCCTAATGATGAATTAATAATGGAAAAAATATGTTAAATGTTGTATTTTGAAATGGTTAAAATGAGTTCCTAATGTAAAAAATTATGATATGAAAGGTTTTACCATGTGTTAGCCATGAAATAGGAAAGGGATGGTTGAGGGTTATTACAGTGCCTCTGTTTTGACTATGTGGTAGTGTATGAGGGATGAATTGTTATAGCTTTATGTGAATACCTCTTATATAAATGTTTCAATTAGGTGTTATGTGTCCTAAGATGTGTTTTTGGAATTTTGGAGTCATGCCTATATGAAGATGTTTGTTGATAGGATTAAAAGAGGACATTATTGGGAATGATCCTCCAATAGCAGGAAAAAAGGATCTAATAGTTCTAGGTGAATTATTGATAGAGAAGTTCTATGATAATTTTTCTTACTTCATGCAGTTCATGGAAAGATACCCAGGGTGGGATATGTGAATTATGTCTAATATAACATTGGGTTTCTAGTTGAATCACCCTCTAATGTTCACCAGAGAGGGTGGGCCTGGGTTAGCTAGGTTATAGATTGAGTTTATCTAGAAAATTATTGATGATTTAGAAACACTTAATAAGAAAAGTTTCAAGCTTTTTTATTATATCTTGTGGGGATCAGTAAAGCCCTTATGAGATATCCAAGCATAGGATGAGAATTTAGAGGGTATGGTATAGAAGTAATTCCAGGAGAATTTACTAGATCACTTTTACCTAGAGATGCTTAGGCAGGAGAGGGAAGCAGATTTTATGCAGTTTACCCAGTAGAGTATGTCTGTGATGGAAAATGATAGTCACTTTACTAATTTTCAATGTTTTCCCCAGCACTAGTAATAGATGAAGCAACTACTATGAGGCATTTTTAGGATGGACTTATACGTGAGATCAATTTTAGGGTTAATATCTTTTAGTTGAAGAAGCTTTCTGAGGTGGTGAATCGAGCTCTTATTTTTTAGGGAAACCTAAAGAAGCTTCTAGTGGAGGATAAGTGGTTTTTTCTGGATGACTAGTAGGAAAGTATTATGAAGGTAGAAATCATTGTTATGATAAATTCAACCATGGTAGTGGAAAAGAGAGTTACCAGAGAAAAGGATCAGTTTATCAAGGAAATACTCAAGTGTTTTTCCATCAGTGTGGTAGGCTAGGTCAATTTCTTAACCAGTGTCCCAAATCACTGGTAGAGTTATGATCTTCTAGAAAGATGGGGAATCTACAGTGGTTCTTCAGGAACCTATGATAGATGGGTAGTGATGAATAAGCTAGGTTGAACTAGATTACTGGTAGGGGGACTTCTACCTCATACCAGTTTGGTATATAGAGTTATATTGGTTGTGGTGGTTGAGGCAGTGGATGTGGTACTTTGGGGAAAGAGTTCCCATATTAGTAGATTATTGAAACATATGGTACTCAAACTAAAGCATAGGGTAGAGGGACAGGTCAGTTTCATGTTTTTCAGATTTCACTTGTGGATAGTGAGGTTGGTTCATCGATAGTCGAAGGTACTATTCTTATAGCTTCTACACTTTCTAAAACTTTATTTGATATATAAGCTTAAAATTATCTTATATCTGCTCAAGTTCTGAATGGTTTGAGTCTGAAAATAGAGTTTTAGAGTGGGGTTATGATTATCGACACAATTTTGGGTGTACAATAAAAGGAAATCTACCTATTTAAAGGGTTTCACCTCAAGGTTAGTGGTTATCACTTCCATTGGAATTTTTTTTACTTTATATGTTAGGCTTTGATTTGATTTTGGGTATAAAAAAGCTGGTATCATACTTATTCCACATCAATTGTTACCATAGGAGAGTAAAATTTACAACTCCTGAGGTTAACTATTATATGCATTATAGAGAATGGGATATCTAGGAATTTCAAGAAAGGATAGTTCATCAACAACTATGGGATCTCGCCATCTAGGTTTTAATTATTTTATTAGATTAAGGGGGTTTGAAACATTGTGTCCTTCCACACATAGTGGACCAGTTTCAAGGCGTATTTCCTAAGGACTTCTTCATACTACCACCTGAGAGAGATTTTGAGTTTATAATTGAGCTAATGCCTAGATATGGGGAATTTTCTATTCCACATTACTAAATTGTACCAATATAGCTTCATGAGCTTAAGAATCATCTGGAAGAATTTATTGATAAGGTATTCATCCATCTGAGTACATCATTGGTTTTGTTTTCTAAAAAGGTTGATAGGACACTGTGTTTTTGTGTCAATTATTAGAAGTTTAATTGGATTATAGTGAAGAACTGGTATCCACTTCCTCGTATCCATGAAATCTTTAACAAATTGATAGGATCATATGTTTTCTCCAAGATTGATTTGAGGTCAGGGTATCATCAGCTGAGAGTGAGAGATTCTAATATACCATGGACATCATTCAAAATTAGTTATGGCATGGATGAGTTCATTGTGATATTTATTAGATTAACAAATGATCCTACCATATTCATGGCACTAATGAACCAAATCTTATACTCATACATAGATCTGTTTTTTTTATGAAATCTTGTTATACACCAAGACTCATGGAGATCATTCCCAACATCTTGACATTTTCCTAAGCACACTAAGAGAGAACTAGTTATTCACCAAGATATATAAGCTTCGAATCTGGATTGACAAGGTACATTTCTTGGATCACATCATCTATGAAGAAGGTTTTTTAGTGGACCTGAAGAAAGTTTAGGTATTTCTTGCTTGGTATCATCCCAATAATATTTTTGATATACCAGGATTCTTGTGTTTAGCTGGTCATTATCATAGATTCATCCCGAAATTTTCTCACTTTGAAGTTCCTCTTTAAGTATTGAAAATGAAGGGTATCAAGTTTGAGTGGTCTAGAGAATGTGAGAATGAATTCCATGAGTTAAATAATCATTTAACTATTGCACTAATTTTGATCCTACCTGAGTTGGGTGAGGAGTATACTATGTTTTTTGATGCATCCAGAATTGAACCTAGGGAAATGTTGATGTAGAGTGATCGAGTCATGGAATATATATCATGAAAATTTAGTAAACATGAATGGAATTATCCTATTAATGATCTATATTTGTCTATGGTGGTTTATTTATTAAAGTGTTGGTATTATTACCTATTGGGAGAAAAATTTACTGTGTGTAATGACCACAAAATCTTGAATTATATCTTTTCATAGAGATATTTAAATATTTGGAACTAGATATGGGTTGATTATATACAGTCATTTGACTTTGAGATAGTCTATACACCCAATAAGTGAAATAGTATTGCTCACTCTTGGAGCTATAAGACACATGATCACATGGTCTAAGAGTATATATCAGAGTGAAAGATGATAGATTTATTTTATGATATGAATTTAGAGGCTTAGGAAGGCTAGGATCACATAACACTTATAAACTTATCAATTTATTACACACTTCTAAGACGGGTCAAGGAGAGGAATTATGAGGATCTTGAGTTTTTTTCCTTTATGGAGATCCTTGAAGGTGGGGGTCACCTTTCTATTGGACTACAGATTAAGATAAGATCGTCTATGTCTAGAATCATGTTGTTGTGCCTATGTGTACGTGATAAGAGTTGATGTGTGAGTTTCATGCCTCTAATTTGGTGATGTATCCTAGTTTGACCAAAATGTACCATGACCTACATCACCAATATTGGTGGTCTGGTATAAAAAAGTAAATTGAAGGTTTTATGACATGATCATATACCTTCCAACATGTGAAGTCCAATCATCAACAACCCAATGGTCTATTATAGCCATTTTCCATTTCAAAATGGAAGTGGGGTAAAGGAACCATGTTTTTTTGGTAGGTCTTATGAGGACAAATTATAAGAATGGAATGATATAGTTAATTTTGTAATGGTTAAAGAAATTATCCCATTTTATTCCTATCCATGAAACTTTCACAGTTGATCAGTTGGGGGATATGTATGTTTGGAAGATAGTCTATTTGCATAGGGTTCTACAAAGTATAGTTTTTAGATCATGACTCTTGTTTTACTTCACGCTTCTGGAAAGGCTTGTATAAGTAGAATTGTACATAGGTGTTTTTTAGAATAGATTTTCACCCATGTACATATGGTCAATCAGAGCATACTATTCAGGTGCTATAAGATATGCTACGGGCATGCATCAAAGATTCTGGTGGGTCTTGGGAGACACACTTAGCACTAGTTGAGTTCTCCTATAGAAATAGTTACAAGATAATATTCATATGGAACCATATAATGCACTTTATGGTTTTCCATGAAGATCTTATTTATTTTGGATGGAGGTACATGATTCAGAGTTGTTGGAACCTAGCCTCATGTAGGATACATTAGATAAGGTACATTTTATTTGATAAAGTATGATTACAACATATAGTCAATAGATGTATTATTCTTATCGACATCATCGACCTATTGATTTTACATTGGGTGAAGTGTGTTCCTTCAGGTGTTGCTGAGATTAGGTCAACATAGAATTCAGAGGCAGGGCAAGTTGGCACCCAGGTATGTTGCACTATTTGATATTATAGAGAGGATTGGACTGGTGACATATCATTTGGATATTACATAGAGTTATAGGGATATTAATTATGTTTTTTATGTCTCACAACCTTAGTAGTATCACCCAAACCCTTCTCATGTAATTTAAATTGATGATGTTGAGCTTGAGACAGATGCATCCTTTCATGAGCATCTGATCCATGTTGTGGATCATAGTGAGAAAGTGTTGCTGGGAAAGTCTATGCCATTGGTCTGAGTGTTGTGGCATCATATCTATGTTCAGGAGGAAACATGGGAGAGGGAATCAAATATGCGGGCCCAATGACCCATCCTTTTCACCTTGGAGGCTTAGTAAATATTTGGAGTATAGATTGAGGATGAGATGTTATAAGGTGGTTAGATTGTAAAATCTTAACCTTTCTAGAGGCTTTTGTACTCATTTTTCAAGTATTCGTTTAACCATTTTTTGATCATACCATGGTTGGGTCTTTATTTGAGGTTACATCATGTGAATTTGGAGAATTTTGGAAGCCCATGGGGGGCATGATTAGAGAAATCCATGCGATTTTCCACTAGAAAATGTGCACCACATTATGAGACCCTAGAAGGGGGCACATGGTTTGACCAAACCATACAGCCTCCCTCCCCAAAATGTTCACCCTTAGATAGTGGGTTTTTGCATAGTTTTCACATAGTTTGGAAAACTGTATGCCCACCTGGTATTAACCATTCTCCCTAGGCAGTAGGGGCTCATAATTAGGGTACATGGTTTAGAAAACCATGAAACCCACCCAAGAAATAGATTGTACGGGTTTTAAAACACATATAAATTATATTAAAAATTTATGAACCCCAGGTTGTTTTCCCAAAACACCCCTGATCAACCTAAAATGTTTTCAATTTCTTTTGAAGGCTCCTAATATGATTCAAAGGATCCTTGAACCTATTCTATTACAAATAAAATATCCAGCGGAAGAAATCAACCTCTCTTTTGGTATGTAATATCTTCTTATTAAGGTTAATATCTCTCTCTCATATTTCCCTCCACTTTAAGAGTGATTTTTTCCTCTATTTTTGATGGTTTATATCTAGGTTTTAATGGATCTCATTTATTTGGATCTTGATCCAAGGTTTTAATCCTATTTCTTTCTTGACATTTTGAATTTGACCATTCTATATATAATTAAAGGATGTATTTTGGAAAGCATTCATTAGAGATCTTGAGGTAGGTGGTTTAATTAAACATTTCCATAGTCTTGATTATGATCTTTTGTATTTAATTGTGTTCTTGAGTTTCCATGTTGGGAAATTTCATTTCAAATTGAAAAGGTGAATTTAATTCTAGGAAATTGTGAGGTCCTTCATAGATCCCATAGGATCCATTGGTGTTTATGAGACCGGTCTTGATGGTAACCCATGGGGTATTCCAATGTACTTCAAATAATATTTATAAATGGTGAAAAGGGGAATAATGCATAAATGGAATTGAACTAAATCCTTATTGCATGTCTAATGATGGGTTTTAAAGGGTTGATTGGAATAACTTTGAAGGGTTAATGAGATGTGAATAATTAATGATAAATGGATTAATTATGAATTGTTCATGTTATTCCATGAAATTAAAGTAAAGAATTGTGGTTGTGATTGATAAATGAAATGGTGCACCATGATGTGAATGATTGATAACAAGGTTAATGATATTAAACCTTGATTTATATATTATGATATATGTGGTTGAAGAATGAGGTGTGGGTCAGGGACTGATGCTTAAAATACCCATGGGGTGCCAGAATGATGCTCTAGCCCCCCGATTCATGTATGTGAATAATGAGGTGTAGTAGAGGGACCGATGCTCCAAATACCCATGGGGTGCCAAACTGACACTCTAGGCCCCCAATATTTTGGCATTTGTCTGATGTTATAATTTCTTAAGATGATGGTACTCGGACTAACACTCTATAGTACTGAATAAAATTATAATGAAAGGAATAATGAAAGCTCATGTTTTAATGAATTGTGATATCTTTATGGTGTATGGTTTAGACACTAGAATGGGCCTAATTAGGTATGGTGTGGTTAAATAGAGAATAATAAATGTTAAACTTTTTTACTTTTGTCATTTTTTCTTTATTATTTACAAAACTGTACACACTTTTATAGACCGAATATTTCTTTAGATGTCATTGGTGGTGGCCTATTGAATTGTACCCACACCCTACTCAGGCTTCCTGATCAGTACCTGAATATACTTCTTATTTACATGATAGGATAAGGGAAATATACCTATGTTATATGTGAGAATTCCTAAGTAGGATCAATGAATCACTAAAGGTGGGAGGGGTTGAATCAGTGATTTGTTCTTCTTTTAAGTTTCCTTCCTTAAGAAAAAACCTTCGGATCCTATTAAAGATGTGTTACCTTACTGAAAAAACCAACATAAATCCACCAAAACACAAGAAATTATGAGGTTCACTACTCAACAAGAGTTTGTACATCCTTATAATGGTTTGGAAATAATTCAATACTACACAATATACTATAAAAAGTAACTTTTGTAGAATAAAATTTGTAGGATATGCCCTTACACTCATGTATCACTATGTTCAATACAATAGTGCATGTGATTCAAGTATCACTAAATGATGTAATATATTTTTTTTAACAAAACTTTTACAGTTCTTCTTGATTAAATTTTACAAATAAGATCTCCAAAAAAATTCTTCACTTCCTTACCTAGCAGTAGGCAAGATCTTCCATGGATTTCATAATGATACTCTATTCGATTTTCCAATACAATTTCCTAGTCCAATTTCTCAATATAGAAATATAATTTTGTGAGAATACAGTTGTGACAATTATGAATTACTTATACATAATTCCAAAAAAACCAAATCTAATTGCTCGGTCTAATTCCAGAAACTCTGATTATGATCTTTCCTCTTCTCCTTTCTTCTTCTATTTAGAAAACTTCCTTAATAAATCACAATCTGGAAACTTCTTATCTATAGAACTTTAGATCTTCTCACTCTTATTTCATGCACAATACTTATTTCAGAAATTAAAAAGTACCTTCTCCATTTATAGATGACCCAAAAGAGTTTTGTTCGGGATTCTAAAAATCTTTCTCACTAAACCAAATATCCCAAATCTTCATATTTCCCTTAAATATAAGTTATATATTTGACTTATTAAACTCTTATTAAATCTTCTCAAATATTATCGAATCTTCATGACTTCATATTTCTTCAGTCTCTCTTCAAAAACTTTAGTCTAATTTCAATTCCCCATTAAAATTTCTTCATTGCAATGAAGACAACATATTCTTCATACATTGGTCGGTACCAATTGAAAAATAGACAAATGTCTTCTCATTATGATTATTAGAACCAACTTCTCATTCTAATTTATTCAGTATGATGGAGATAGAAAATTCTTAATTAAGTTTATCTATTCCAAATAAATCATATGAAAACCATTCCTCAAAATTCTTCAACCACTTATATTATCCCTTTGATAACACTTTGACAAGATTTAATTAATTATCCTTTTCTTCTTTTCCCATACCAATGATATTGAGTCCAATGAGTTGATATTGGATTTACTATGATAATTGGTGTCATTTCTTATTTGATGGATCTTGAACCAATTGAAATTATAAGGAAAAAAGACACTTTATCTCATGCCCCAAATTAAAACATATCATAGTTATTCTTTTCTCTTAACACACTTTTTGAGGAAAACAATCAACAATTTATCTTGATGAAATGGTTAAATACATTTTTGATTGATCTCTCATTTTCTTATTCATATTAATCAAAAAAATTCCCCACAAATAAAGGTATGATTCAATTATTTTTTCAACCATCATAGCATATGATGACTGGTATTAGGGTCACTCTAATGATCGGTGACACACTATGTCCAATGGACCAGTTTCAGTAGCTTCGACTTCAGAAACTTATTTTGTTTTATGATTATGATAACAATGAACTTTCATCACTAAACTTAGTTCTTAAAATATTTGTTTCTTGTGGATAATTGTACTTACTAAAAACCAACATCTTCATAAATTCATATTCCAATCAACCTTTTCATCCAACAAACATTTCTGCATCTGGCGATCTCACACTGATGAAATGAGATTGGAAATATTTAGCTTCCCGAAATTTCATCTTCTCTAAGATTTAGCTTGTATCATAACTTTTAATATGTTAAGATTATCTTCACCATCATCTGGCTTACATTGGGAAGTATTTTAAATTTCTATAATTTATAGAAACATCTTTATTTCCAACCAATTCTTAATACGATAGGCAGCACCAACTCCCCCCCCCCTCTTTTCTTTATAAGGAATTCATCAAAAGTTCTCAAACAAATTATGAATTTTTTGAAATAAAACATAGCAAAGCATCACTAGGTTTTAATTGGATCCAAGAAGACTCTAAAAACCTTCTGAATATGATCTTCCTTCTATTTCGGACCCTAGGTGAATCCAATGAACCTGTTCTTCTAGAAAACATCTTCTTAATACGATATAATTTCTTAAGTATTGTAAGACCAAACTCCAGAATATGATGCTCAGTTTAATTCCACCTGTTACAAATTGAACTAATTTCTTTCATATTGATATAAGAAATAAAACACATTCTTTACAGACAACTTTCAGCTTCTAAAAACTTTGTCCAACCAACTTGGTTCAAAAAATCTCCCCTTCGGTATTTTGTTTTCAACCACGATTCATAAATCACAGAACTTTATAACCTCAATCTATGGATTATTTATTAATAACTCTAATCCTATATGAGAAAACTCTTTATAAGAAACAAGATTCATTGATATAAAAACCATGTTATCCAAAAGTATTCGCTCATGAAACTTCTTTAACTTTTCTTCACATCTTTATTTTCTTATTCATCTATCTTGTTAAAAACAATTACTACAACCACTTTAAAAAATAGTTATAATTGTTCACACACTTTTATTATAAAATAATAGCTTACCCACAACTCCCCATACATAAATTCTTCCTTAAAAGGTTTAGAACATATTCAATGGATAGATTTACGAAACAATTATCCCCCTTGACTACACTATCTAAATATTAGATGAGATAGGGGACAAAAACACATACCTCAACCTTGATTAAATGGTGGTTGATTCCTATTTTCAACCTCAGTTTATGAAAATGTTTCTTTAGTAAAGGTTTTGTGAAAATATAATAAAATTATTCTGATGTAGGAATATATTCCAACTTTGATTTTTTCTTCTCCACATGTACTTTGATGAAATGATATTAGATATAAATATTTTTTGAATAAAAATATTATACTAGATCTTTGGTAAGGTTAATGGAACTTTGATTATCACAACCTAAGAAAAGGGGTAACTTTACTTCAACATGTAAATCTTCCAATTGAGTCTTCATCCACATAAGTTGAGTTGTAGCTTGAGTGGAATCAATATACTCAAATTCACTCATGTTAAGAGTTACTAAATTTTGTTTCTTTATATACCAACCAACATAACTATTCCCCATAAAGAAAACTCCACTAGATATGGATCTTCTATCATAAACATTTTCTACACAATCATTATTTGAATACCCAAACAATTCAATACTTTCTGATCTTTCATACCTTATTTCAAAAAAATTGTGCCTTTGATATATTTGAACTTTCTTTTTACATCCAATAAGTGTGATTATTTTGGATTACTCTAAAATATTTCACATAAGTTAACAACATAAATGATGTTAGGTCTTGAGGTAGTAAAATAAAACAAACTTTATATCATCTTCTCAAACTCATTTTGATCAAATTCATTTCCTTCACCATATTTAGACAAATTGGTTCCCACTGAAATTAGTGTTGAAACTAGTTTCAAATTTTTCATTCCAACCTTCTTAAGAATTTCCTTAGCATACTTTTCTTGGGAAAGAAAATTTTGTTTCTTCTTTTGTAAGATTTTTAACCCAATAAAGTATTTCATTTATCCCATAATTTAAATATAAAACAACTTTTCAACAATTTAGAAAATATTTCAAAAAAATCCATCATTCTCAACAAAGATAATTTCATCAACAAAAAAAATTATGATGAGAGAAAACTCCTGAATTTATTTGATTTAAATATTATTTTCAACTATTCCTTTCTTAAAACTCATCTTACTTGATCAAGTATCCAATTTGGAATATCATGACCTTAGATATTTGTTTATCCTATATATGTATTTATTCATCTTTCATACATAACATTCATTTTTTCCAATAACAAAGCCACATTTTTCCATGTAAACTTCATAATCAAGATCCCCATTCCAAAATGTGGAATTAAAATCCATCTAAAATAATTTTTAACTTATTTGTATAGAAATAATGAGAAAAATTCTGAGTGTTTTTAACCCTTCCACTGGAGAAAAAGTCTCATCAAAATCAATACCTTCAATTTGTGAGTAACGTTTAAAAAATAATTTTTCCTTATTCCTTATAATTTCACATTCTTAATTCATATTTTTCTAGAAAAGTCATTTTTTACCAATAACATTTTTTTTATTTGGCTTGGGTATGAGTTCCCAAGTATCATTATTTTCAATCTGATCTAACTCTTCAATCATGGCTTGAACCCATTATAGATGCTCAAAAACTTCATTCACATATTTCATCTCCACTTTTGAATACAAATAAGTATGTGTAACAACTTTTTATGTTGTTCTTGTTTGAACCTTTTAATGTTGATAGCCATTTATATTTTGAGCTTCCACTTGTTTCCTTAACCAAGGATGAGTTTTTTTATATTCTTCCTTATCACTAGAAATAGATGAGTCTAATTATTATGATTGGGAATGATTATAATTATTTTCATCCTTATCATAATCCTTATCAGAATTTCTTTATTACTATTTATCTTCATTGTCTTATTTGTTCTGTTTAACTTTCTAAAATGTTTCAAAAACTTTCACATAAATAGATTCAACTAATATTCCTGATTCTTTTTTGAAACACCTGTATCCACTTAATTTCCAAGAACAGCTCCATCAACACCTCTCTACTCAAACTTTTTATGGTTTCCAATTTTGTTTTTTATGATTCATGGACTCCCAAAAACTCTAAAGTGTTTCAAACTTAGAGTTTTTCATAAAAAAATCATATGGATTCATATATGAACTTGGTCTATAGAAGCATCGGTTTTGAATATACATGGTAGTTCTTATGGCTTGAATCCCAAAGTAATGAGAGAGACTATGTTCAAGTAATATAGTTCTCCCCATTTCCAATAAACTTATATTTTTTCATTAAACAAAACCATTTTGTTGAGGAGTGTAAGGTGTATTGAACTTGTGATAAATTCCATGCTTCTGAAGATAATTTTTAAATTCATCATTTTTCTATTCACTGCTATTTTTTGTTATAATTATCTTCACAGAATAATAAAATTACTTATCAAATTTCCTCCTAAAACTTTTAAACATTTTCAAGGAATCCGACTTATGTTTCATATACATGACCTAAGTAATTTGAGTAAAGTAATAAATGAAATTAATGAAGTAATTATCTCTATGATTTTATTATTTGATCATCATCCCATGGATATCAGAATGAATAAGTTCCAAGGGTCATTTTGAACAAATTTTGAGTTTCATATGCATATAATTTGTAATTTTTCCTTTCTGACAGATTGTGAAACACCAATATATTCTTCTTGAAATATAAGGAATTCCATGGACACTGTGTCATTTTGATAACTTTCTCAAGTTTATTTAACACATGTGTCCTAGTATTTTATGCCACAATTTATTTTCTTCCACCATACCTAAATAACAATATTTTTTATTTCACCAACTTGAAATAATTTTCCTTTTGTATGTTGGCCTATTTTAAAAATATTTCCATCCTTCTCAATTTTCAAAAAAAACCCATATTTTCTGAAAATAACTTTGTTTCATTCAACACAAAGTTATGAAACATTTAAAAATTTATGTTTCATCACATTAACATACAATTATTTCTTGGAATTCAAATTTTTGTTCTTGATAATATGAGATCCAATACCTTTGATTCTGAGGGATTTTTTATTTCTAAATTTCATTGTTCCATCTTTAAAGTCTTTCACATTATTCAATAATTGTAAGTCTCCTATCATATGAGAAGAACACCCACTATCTAAGATCCCAGTTCATTATTCTTTTATATCTTTGAGATCTATTTATACAACAAGATCTTTTTCAATACCTTTATCTTTCATAACATCCTCCTTCTAATAATTATTAAAAAAATGTTGTGTTGGTAACAAAATAATACATCCATTTGTAAGATTTATTGGTTGTTTACATATCTTATAAATAGTTTCCAAAGGATGAAATATATATTTAAGTTTTATATCAACCTTCTCTTACATTTTCAGAACATCCTTCTCAAACTTATTTCATTGAATATATTTAATCCCCCTCAAACTTTTCCTTCTATAATTTTTGTAGTAATTGTGATATAGTGGATTAAGCCAACACATATTTTCCATGTGTCTAAATCCACCACAAACTAGTAGTATCTATATAAATAATATTTTCCTATTAAACTCCCATATTATATGGACTTGTGATCGTGTTTTCCAAAAATATTATTATTAGAAATTTGTTACCCAACAACCTTTTCGTTATAGACCATAATCTTTTTTCTAAACTCAATTTTCTTTTCATCCATATCAGAACCAGAAGTATTGCTTTCAAATTTAATTTAAATTTTTATTATGATTCTTTTCTTTCTCAAAATATTTCTTAAAATCATCAATATCTTCTAGTAACTGGAATTTCTCACCAGGAAAACATTTTTAATTGTTTTTTTAAGATTCTTCAGTTTTCAACTTCCTAATTTCTTTCTCAAGCCTCCCAATCTTTATCAGACATGATTTAAATTATTATTTTAGATGAAATTATAATTTGATTTTCTTCTTCTTCATAATTGTTGCTTCCAAACTCTTCATTTTTAACAGTTTCAATGAAATTATTCTCAGCCTTTTCAATCAAATTTTCAGATTCAGCTTCAATTTCTTTTTCTTTATCATCCTTAGATAAGAAACTTCTCCTTTTGGATTTGTATAATATCTATCCTTCACTTTGGAATATTATTTGACCTTATAACCCTATTTCTTCCATGATATTCTATACCTTCTATCATCTTCCTCACTATCCTCTTCCTTATTTCTACAAGGAAAATTAGCCACAATGTTCCCAATAAATTCACATTAAAAACATTTCAAGGGGATTTTCCATTTATATTTACCTATACCTATTCTCACACTTTTATAAAATAAGGATAAAAATTCATCAAGATTTTTACATACCTCATTTTCAGAATTAGAATCCCCAACTTCTTCTTCAATAATAATCTTCTTTGACCTTTCCTTCATGGAAGCCCTAAAGTAAATTTCTCTATCAACTTTTTATTTGACCTTCATAACTATTTTCCTTCTCATTTTATGGGTAATGAGAGTGTTATAAAAATCATATAGAGATAATGTTTTTGGATCTCTATCTTCCAATGAGGAAAATTTGGCATAAAAATTTTCAGGAAGAATTCTCAAGATCTTTTCAACAACTATAGAATCTTCGAAATTTTCACCAAGACATCTAATAGTGATGAATATGTAATTAACCCTGGTAAAGAAGTCACCAATAGATTTATACTCACCCATATTGATATATTAATACTTAATCTTCCATATTTTAAATTTTTCCTTCTTAACTTTTGTATTTCCTTTATAAATATTTTTTAGATTATCCCAGATATCTTTAGAAGTGGCAAGACCTTTCACTCTTAAAAACTATATTTCAGAAAGTGATGATAGTAAGTAATTATAATCTCTTTCGTCCCTCTAAATATTCTTTTTTCAAAATATGTAAGATGAATTTTAACATCAATAAGAAGAAATCCATCTATTTCAGCATCAAGAACAGCATACCCAATAGACCCAAGATAAGGAAACATTCTAACTTTCTATATATGATAGTTATTACCATTAAATAACATAATACTTTTACTATTTATACAATTCAAATTATCCATCACAACTTATCTTTCTAAACTTAATCAATTTAATAAGTTAAAGAAACCTTTAGCTCTAATACCAACTGAGAATTCCCAAGCAGGATAAATGAATCACTGAGAGGGGTGGGGGTGAATCTGTTATTTCTTTTTTCCTTTAAGCTTCCTTCCATATGAAACAACCTTCACAACCTATTAAGGAGTTGTTACCTTTCTCAAAACAAAACCAAAACACATCCATAGTAACATAAGAATTTACAAGTTTAACTACTCAACAAGAGTAGCTACGTACTTCGTATGGTTTGGAAATAATCCAATACCATAAAATCCACTAGAAAAAAACCTTTTTTGGAATACAATGAGTAGGATATTCCCTTACACTCGTGTAGCACTATATTGAATACAACAGGGAATGTGCTTCAATTATAACTAAATTATGTAATAAAATTTGTGTAACAATCATGTTATGGTGTTTCTTGATCAACATTCACAAATAAGATCTCCAAAAAAATTATTCACTTCCTTACCCAGTAGTCGGAATGAACTTCCCTAGACTTCATAATGCTACTCAGTCTGATTTTACGATCCAATTTCCCTGTCTGATTTCTCAATACAGGAATATAATTCTATTAGAATATGGTTGAAACAATTTTTAACTACTTTTGTCTCAATATAGAAATCCAAATAAAATTACTCGGTCTGATTCCAGAAACTCTGATTATGGTCTTGTCTTTTCTCATTTCTTCTTATATCCAGAAAACTTCCTCAAGAAAGCACAATATATAAACTTATTCCCCCTAGAACTTCAAATATTCTCACTCTTCCTTCACATTTATTACTTTTGTCAAAAAGTAAAAAAGTACCATTTCCTTTTATAGAAGACCCAAAAAAGGTTTGGTAAGGATTCAAAAAATCATTCCCACTCAACCAAATTTCCCAAATATTCAAATTTACCTTAAATCCCAGTTACATATTTTAATTATTTAATGATTGTTAACTCTTCTCAAATATTCTTTAATCCTCACAACTTTATCTCTCTTCAGACTTTATTCACAAACTTCAGTTGGATTCTGATTTCCCATTTCAATTTCTTCATTATGATGAAGACATAAGATTCTTTATTATGTTTCTATACACCAATTAAAAAAACAAACATATGTCTTCTCATTATGATTATCATAACAAACTACTCATTCAAATTTATTCATTATGATGAATATAGTAGATTATACATTACATTGAACTATTCCAAAAGAATCATATTAAAATCATTATTCAAACTTCTTCAAATTCTTCTATGATCCCCTTGATAAAACTTTGACAAGCTTCAATAAATTTTCATTTTCTTCTTCTCATGGACCGATGATCTTGAGTCGGATGAGTCAATCTCAAATTTACTCTAATAATATATGTCATCACCAAATCGATGGTTATTGAACCAATTGAAATTATAAATAAAAATATATTTTATTTCATTCTCTCAAGGAAAACATATTAGAGTTATTCTTTCCTCTTGACCCACTTATTGATGAAAATAATAAGAAATTTATCTTGATGAAATGATTGACTAAGTTGTTGATTGATCTTTGATTTTTTTCTTTATACTGGTCACAGAAATCCCCCACAAATAAAAATTATTCCTTCGATTCTTTTTGAAACTGTCACAAAATTTGATGACTGGTATCAGGGTCACACTAATGATCGGTGACGCACCATGTCTGATGGAATGGATTTAGCAACTTTTACTTCAAAAAATTATTTTATTTTATGATTATGATAACAATGAACTCTGAGAAATCAAATTCATTATTAAAATATTTGTTTCTTGTGGATTATTGTTCTCATCAAAAACAAACATCCTCATAACTTCACATTCCAATCAACATTCTCAGCCAACAAACATTTATGTGTCTTGTGATCTCACACCGATTAACTAATACTGAAAATCTTTAGCTTCACAAACGTTTTTCTTCATCAAAATTCATATTGTATCATAACTTCCTCAAGAATTTGAATATTTTGAAGATAAGATTTATAATCTTGTGACTTGAATTGTAAAGTATTATAACCTCCCATCCTTTATAGTAACTTATTTTTTTCTAATAAATCCATAATACGATTGTAAGCACCAACTCTTCTCCTTTACTTCAAAAGGTTTGCATCAAAAGTTCTCAGAAAACTTAGTAATTTTATGAAATAAAAAACAAAAAATAATTTTTAGGTTTTTATAGGATCCAAGTAGGCTCTGAAGTAAGTTCCCAATATGATCTTCCTTCCATTGTAGACATAAGGTGAATCTGATGAACCTATTCTTCCAGAAAATTTCTTCTCTATATGATGGCCATTCTTAAGAATTATGGGTTCAAACTCTTGAATATTATGATCAGTCATATTTTCACATTTTAAAAATTGAACTCATTTCATTCATGTTCACAAAAAAATACAACACTTTCTTTACATATATCTTTCAGTATCCAAAATCCTTCTCCAGCCAACTTGGTCCCAATAAGATGGATGAGTTGGGGTTTAGGATGGAGCATGGATGAGGGAATTGAATATGATGTTGAGACCCACTCATAGATGCTAATGTTTCTTTATTTTGGTTTTTCATTAGACAGTAGACACTTTTATGACATGACATATTTACTACTTTGGTTTATGATAATTTTTTCTATTTTGGATTATCATGATACGTTGTTCTTGTTGGATTTAGTTGATTATTGGTTGTTTTTTATTATAATTTAGATATTTTTTATTTATTTATTTTGTTTTTATACTTTGATAAATAGGTCATAGTCTCCCTATGATACATATCATACACTCATTGTTAGTTGGAAGCCTTTGACATACAGGGAGGCGCACATGAGGTCACATAACTAACCGACTTGTGGCACTAACATGTGGCACCCAAGTCAGGACGTTACAATGGATGACTCTAAATAAATATATATATATATATATATATATAATGAATATATATGATATTAATATCATTATTAAAATTCTAGAGATGAGGGAACCTTGATCAATGTATAAAGACCATAACTCCCGAATTGAAGTTCTCATGAAAAAGGAAATGGTTAATACCTGAAAATGATGATTTTAATAGGGAATTATTAATACATGAGTTATTGAAATGTTATAAATAGATCATATATGACATTATAAGTATGTATGTAAATATTTTATATAACTAAAATAGATCTATATTAATTATATAGGATGTTAATATAACTTACAAGGAAAGTTTAACTTAAGGTAAGGGATCTCATATATAATATTATTGTATTTCAGGATTGTTTATATTTGAATTTTCATTAAGGGAAATTATATGATAATTATCTAATAAAACCCTTTAATTTTCTTATCCTCTGGTGATTCATTAAATTTTCAAGTAACATTACCATTTTCCCTTCTTGGGTACTAAAAAATATTGAGATTTTTTTATGAAAAACATACTTTATTTCATCTTTAGTTGGGAATATTTTTCTTTAATTTCCATGCTTTATAAAATTGTTTTCAAGAATTTTTTTAATATTACTCTATTATTTTTTAAATTCATTTTTAACCATGATTTAATTTTTATAAAAAAATTAAAATTAATCTTGTATTTGTTTTCTAAATGAGGTACTTTTGACTTTTTATTGAAAATTTAAAAGAAATATTTATTTTAACATACATGGAATAAATGAAATTTCACACCATTATGACCACTAAATTATTTTAAACATAATTTATAAGTTTCATAATTTATTTTCAATTAAAATTTAATACATGTAAATTTTTTAGATTTTAATAAGTTATTTCAAAGTTAAAAGGGTATTTTTCTTAAGAAACTTTCAAGTGATCTTTTAAAAGTATTTTTAGCTATGACAAGACCCATTGATATTATTGGGGATATTATCTAATGATATAATATTTATTCTTTCTCTAGATGGTCTATGTTGATGAATTATTTATGTTCTATATTCTTGATTCAATATGGATAATTTTTGACTTATAAGGATTTTTTAGAATGAATTTAATTTATCATTAAAAATATATGGAATATATAAGACATTTAGGTGATGGGTATGGAATAGTTATAGATGTAACCTTTATGAATCAATAGGTATCATGAGAAAAAAAGTTATAACACTGTATTATATGTCTATTTGGTTTATACATAACCATTTATTAAGAATGACGTATTGGTTGATATTCTATGATGGTAGGATTCATGATATCTTAGTTGAGAGGCCCTGGTCATGAATGTATAGAATTATGCATTTACTTTATTAAGAATTCATTTTTCTTTATCTATTTGTTTTATATGTTGACATTATCCATGGATACTAATTTAACTCGAGTTTTGATTGAATAGAATGTGTTTTGATTATCCACTCTTCCATGTTTATTATACCTTATTTACTCATGATAAAATTAATTTTACATAACCCTTATTAAGTATTTGATCTCACCCTTTATTTGTTTTCATTTCCCTGGGATGTGAAAATGGATATTATATAATGTGCTTGATCTTGGAAGGTTGTTGGACAATTTGGTGTGCCAGGAATAAGATTCAGGTCGACAGTGTTTCAAGCTTGTGTTTGACTATTTTTTCTCATTACAGAAGCTTAGTGGTGAACTTGAGGTATATATTGAAAGGTTGGGATACTGCTCCTTTTATGTGTTGGTTAATGAATGGTTGAAACTCTATGCCAACTTATTGGGACTTACCTTCATCAAACAGATGGGTTTTCTAGAATCCCCCTAGAAATGGATTGAAACAAAACATTTATGGGTCTTGGAACCATAAGGGGTGGAGGAATTTTTTGTGATTCCCTCAGGTTAGTCATTATCACTTTCATTAGCTATTATGTCCATGGTGACTTGGTTATTGCAGAAGCCAATGCAGTGCTTAATCGAATTTAGATTTTTCATGCCAAGAATATCATCCTCTGTGAAATAGAAACTAACTCCTCGGTTATTTCAAAGTCCTTATAGGGAAGGAATCCCACCCCCCTTAGTCCATAGTTTATATTATCAGAAGATGCATGAACTACATTGGTCGGGTACGTTTGACCCATACACGGCATGAGGGTAACTTTGTTGCTGATTTCCTAGATTCCTAAGGAAACCTTTGTGACCCCTCTATTATTTATTCCTCCTTGGTCTCCCTTCCCCATGAATGTGTGGCTTTTTTTGGGTGGACGCCCTGGGCTTGAATTTTTTTAGGCCCCCTTGATTGTTCCTCTCTATCTTTATAGTTTTTTTTCATTCTTTATGATTAATAAAAAATCCACATGTTCTGTCATTAAACAGAATGATCCTGCATGGTGAGATCCCTTATATCTTGTACCAATGTAATAAAGTAAACATCGACTTCAAGTTACTAGAGTTAGAGTTTCTACCACAACCTCAATTTATTATTTGTTGAGTTAGTAGTAAAAAACTCTTAATGGTATGATAATTTCATTTTAAGTATATACCTCCTCTTTGATAGTTCTGTGTGGGAATATGCTTCCTATAAATCTTTTGATTCTATCTCTAGTTGAATTTTATGTGATTTTGGGCATTAATTATCTATCTCTATAGAGATCCCATATCAACTACTAAGAAAAATAAGTTATTTTTAATATTTTGAATCAATCTGTGATAGTGTTTTTGTGTGAGAATGAATATGAAATTCCAATGTAAGTTACTTCTGTTATATAGGTCTTGCAATCTATTCATGAGGAATATTTATCTAAAATAATTAGTGAGAAACTAAACATCAAATATATTCATATTTTTCAGGATTATGATAATTTATTTCCTAAAGAGTTTCCTAGTATTATACTAAATCATGAAGTTTATTTTTCATTGGAAATCATACTTGGTGATACACCTAATTGAAATAATCCTTACAGAATTTCCCCAATTGAGTTACAAGAATTAAGAAAATAGATCCACGAGAATCTAGAAAAAGTATTTATATACTCGATTATATATCCATGTGGTTCACCTTTTTTTAAAAAAAAATATAGATGGGTTCATGTTTATTTTCATTAATTATTCAGAACCTAACAAGATCACTATCAATAGAAAGTATCATTTACCCTGTACTAATGACTTTTTTGTTCAACTATGCTGAGCACAATAATTTTCAAAGATTGTCCTTTATTATTAATATCATCAATTGAGGGCCAAGAAGGAGGACATACTAAATACAACCTTCGGTATGATGTATGTGCATTATAAATTTATAGTAATTTTATTTAGACTTACCAATTCCCCCAATATCTCCATGGATCTAATGAATAGAGGCTTTAGATATTACCTTGATCATTTTTTGGTAGTCTTTATAGATGATATTATTATATGTTCAATGATAAAGGAAGAGCATGAATATCATTTGAAGATTATGTTGAAGAGCCTAAGGAAGGATAAGTTGTATGCCAAATTTACCTAGTATGAATTTTGGATAAAAAAGGATTTATTCTTAGGTCATATAATCTCAATAAAGGGTATATTAGTAGATCCTTAAAAGATAGAAGTTATCAAAAATGGACCAAACCAACCATAGTAATTGAGACTTATAGTTTTCTTGGGTTGGTTGGATATTATCAATTCTTTGTAAAAAAATTCTCACCTATACCTAATCCACTAACCATGTTGAAATAAAAGGGAACCAATTTCTTATGGATAGATAAATGTGATGAAAATTTCAAGAAGCATAAAAGAAGTTTGGTCAATGCACTTGTTCTCTCATTACCTTAGAGTAGAGAATGGATTTTGATCTATAGTGATGCAATAAATAATGTACTAAGATTCATGTTCATGCATAATGATATGGTGATATCTTATGCCTCATTCCAATTGAAATTTCATGAAAAAAATCACCAAACTCATGATTTATAGCTGACAGTGGTAATATTTACATTGAAAATATTGAGGTATTATCTTTATGGTGAAAGATGTGAAATAATTACTGATCATAAAATCATAAAGTATATATTCATAAAGAAAGAGTTAAATATATTCCAAATTAGATGGTTTTAATCGATTAAAGATTATGATTGTTCAATACACTACCACCCTAGAAATGAGAACTAGGTGGATAATTCTCTAAGTCCGAAGGACCATGCAAGTTTGTATATGATATAGATTTCAAAAGATCCAATATTTATGGATTTGCAGAAGATGGTCCTTGAAATCACGAGGAAAGGTTGTTGATCATATCTTTATCAGATTAGCTTTCAACCATCCATCTATGTGAGGATTAAATAGGTTTAAAAAGATTATTTGGAACTATAGAAGATGGAAATAAATGTTCCTGAGTTCAACCATTATTGTAATGGAATGATAATGTTTAGAAACTGAGTTTTTTTCAATCAATATTAGACCTGAATAAGGAGTTTTTGGATGAATCTCATAGTTAGTTCATCATTTTCTATTCATCCCAAAAATTTGAATATGTATGGAAATTTGAAAGAGTATTTATGGTGGGATAACATTAATAGGGATATTATAGGTTATGTTTCTCAATAATTGGTATGTCAGTAAGTTAATGCTAACCGAAAAAATTCTAAATAGATATTATAACCATTACCCATAGCAGAATGAAAATGAGAAAACATCTCTATGGATTTCATCATTGGACTCCTCAAAACATCTAAATAGAATAGTGTTATTTGGGTTGTATTTGTAGGACCCCAGAACACACTAAGAGGGGGGTGAATAAGGGTGTCAACTTTTTCTATTAAAGTGATGGATCTTATTCCCATATTGGTAGGAACTTGTTAAACCTGTCTGATGGAAACATGTATAAAAATAAAAAATCACATGTAAAGAGACAACACAACAATTTTACTTAGTTCACCACTAAGGGATAGTCCAAGGAGAATATGTTGATAGCATGTCGGTCATACCAAAATCCATTAATCTTTACTAGTTTTGGAAAAAAAAAGTTCAGACATAGTCACCCTATACTAGGAAACTACCTTTACAAGATTTTAGGAATAGCACACTACCACCCTAGGAACACTTCCATAAACTCCCCCTAGATCACTTCTTTGTGTGAAGTATTACTTAGTTTAATGACTTGAAGTTATCTTCAGTATATTTGGATTTAAGTCTTTCTCCCTGACTAATAAGAGATTCTTCTTACATTGTAGTCTTGAATTGATGCACTTGAAATCACTAATCAAGAAAACTAGATATATAAAACCTAAAAGAAGAGTAACTCGACACTTGCATGAAACACCTATTCTTGCACTCAAATTTTTAGGATTTTGGAAAAATATTTCTTTCATGAAATCATTATATTTCATGAAACCACACCATAGGGTTCACCTAGTCTTTACATACATAATGAATATTCTTTACATAAGATTTACCACGTGTAAGTATTTTGCATGCAACTCTTTTAGGCGACAGAGACACCAAATATTTGTTGTAAAATTTTCTAAGTTATATATGGGGGTATCTTATTATTTATATACTTTGATGACCTTGTGTGCAAGTTCCTTTCATGCCATTCTCTGTGTACGGAATCCTAATTTTGAATTCATATTTGGCACATAATATCCTTTTTCAGATTTTATGTGAGAATCATGCCTTTGTCATATTTTTTGTGAATATCTCAACACTATACATCTTAATAACTAAATTTTGACATCATATTTGGCACATAATATTATTTTATGCCTTCTGTTTTCTGCGTAAAACTTCTAGTCGCACCAACCTTCTTTTGCACAAAAAGAAAAAAAAATTGTGTGATTATTTCCTTTTCTATATTTTGATGATATGATCTTGAAACTTAAATTACACAAAAAATCCAAATTCACCTTGAAACTTGCATGAAACTTACTTTTCCAAAAACACCTTTTTCCATTCTCCAAATTTTAGACCCAAAAATTTGGAAAAAGGTGGGAAATGACATCACATTCAACACTATAGTCATCATGTACTATAAGATCACTTACCTTGAAAAATATTTGATCATCCTAGTGTGAATTGACACTAAACACAAAATAGACTCCATTTTTAGAAAATAATATCCTTGGTTCCAATAATACCCCCCTTTGGATTTATTGGAAATCTGTAGAAAAATTTAACAAATTCCCCAGCTACTATCAAGACCTGATATGTGAGAAAAAAACATCCAACACTCTAAGTATATGTGAGAAAAGATCAGTGTAAAAAATAATAGGGGAAGCATGAATTGGGTTCTCATGTTTTAGAATGATTAAATATGTCTAATATAAGATCATACAATTCCCTCATAACATTGGAATCTTATCATGTCACATAGTCATTTCATGGTTTTTAAAAAAACCTGCAACCAATAAACCTAGTACATTAATTTCACAATTATCTATTCTCCCCCTTTGGAAAGAAACCCAAAGAACCTGTGTTTTTACTTATAGAGATAAAAACAGGCCCCCTTAGATTTTTTCTCCCCCATAAACATGTATCACTTCCACAAATAGATAAAAGCAGTTAACTCAAATGGGTAGAGGGTATTATCCATAACCTCCTCATGCACTGGTATATGGCTGAACAATGAGGTTAAACTAATGTTTTTCAAACACATTTTATTCCAATGGATTAGTCATAATGTCATCAACTTGTTCATTAGTCCCAACATGCTCCATTTTAATCACACCATGTTCAATGTTTTCCTTGATGAAGTGATATCTGATCTCAATATGTTTTTATGAGAATTTTGACCTAAATAATTCATAATATCGATCACACTCTTGTTATCATAATGAATCACCATAATTTGTTTCATCTAATCACCAATATCTGTTAGTTGTTGCTTCATCCATGATAGTTGGTTCAAGAAGTTGTAGCAGAGATATACTATGCTTAAGCCATACTAGGAGAAGTGATTTCCTATTTCTTTCTCAACAATCTGACACATTTATTTCTAATAAAAAATCACCACCACTAGTGGACTTTCTATCCACTATATCTCTATCCCAGTCAGCAATAGAAAATATTGTTAATTCATTATCTCATCATTCCAAAAATTATAAACCAAAATTAATAGTACCTTGATTGTACCTCAGGATTCTTTTAACTGCTTCCAGATGATCTTCCTTCGGATTACATGGAAAATGGGCCACTAAGAATGTTGCAAAGAAGATATCTGAAAATATTGAAATCAAGTATAATAATCTTCTAATGATTCTACTATATAGGGTGGGATCCACAGATGTCCCATTCTCAAGCTTTCTAAGTTTTTTCTCAACTGTAATTGGATTTCACATTGGTTTGCATTCATGCATGTCAAATTTCTTAAGCAGATCTCTTGCATATTTTTTTTGAGAAGTAAAATTGTATTCCTTATTTTGAATAACCTGCAACTCCAAGAAGTATGGGAGTTCTCCAATCATAGAAATTTCAAACTCTAATTTCATGTGATTAGAAAATTCTTCCATTAATCATTACCTACTTTCTCCAAATATAATATCATATACATAAACAAGAACCATGAATTGATCTTTATATTAATTATTTATATAGAGATTATGATCAACACCTCCTATTTTTAATTAATTAATCTTTAGATATGTATCCAGTTGATAGTGCCATACTAATAGTCTCTGCTTAAGACCATAGAGATCCTTCTTTAATCAACAAACCTTTTCTTCATCATTTCAAATTAGAAATCCCACTGATTTTTGAATATAGATTTATTCTTAAAGAAATAAATTTATGAAATTTATTTTGACATCAATATGATAAAATTTGTAACCTCTTTAAATTTTCATAGAAAGTAAAAGCCTAATCGACTTTGGTCTAAACACTAGAGAAATTTTTTCTTTATCATCAACACCTTCAATCTATCTATATCCTTTACATGCCAAACATGCCTTATTTCTAATCAAATTTCCATTATTATATAGTTTGTTTTTAAAGATACATTTTGTTCCAATAACAATGTGATTTTTATGTCTCTTAATAAGATATCATGTTTGGTACTTGTCAATATGATCATATTATTCATTCATGGCCTTAAACCATGATTCACCCTTTAATGATTCTTTAAAAAAGTTTGGTTTGACACTTGATAGGAAGGTAAAATGTGCTTCATTCCTCATTCTCATTGTTTTTGTGGGTGCTATACAATCTCCAATGATGTTGGATTGATCAATTCCTGATCTTAAATTTCTCATATGAGGTTATGATGAAAGTTCTTCATACATGGGTTCCTCTTCTAATTCTTATTCTGAATCATCATTGTTTTTTGACCCCTGAATTTTTTTCACGACTTCCTCTATTTCTACATTTGAATCTATACTATGTATAATTTTTTCTTCATCTTCTATCACATCATCATATGAGATCCTCAAGGTAATTTTGGTTTTATCTTTAATGATCTTGAAATCACTACTTTTAATAATCCTTCGAAGATGATTATTGTAAAATTTATAGGATTTATCTTCATTGAATATCTAAGGAATATTCTCTCTTCAGCAGCATCACCATACTTCCCTTGATTTCACTCTTTGTTTTGGATGAAATATTTACTTCTAAAAACACAAAAATAATTTAGAGAGGGATTCCTTCATACCATAACTCATATGGTGTCTTGGTTTCTACCATATAAATCTGTGTTCTATCTTGAGTGTACATTACTTCTTGAAAACCCTCACTATAGTAATGGTGAGAAATACGACTCAAAATCATCATTGTTCTAGCCATATTGTTCACCTATCAATTTCTATGTTCAAAAACATTATTTTTCTCTTGGGTTATCATTGCATCCACCTCATGTTTTATTCCATTATTTTTTAAGTAGTTTTCAAATTCAATGGGTTTGTACACTCCTACATTTTTATATCATAGAATCTTGATTGTGCGGATAGTTTCATTATCATCTATTCGATGATAACTCTTCATGAAATAAATAATGTCTTATTTCATTTTCATAATCATTACATATTCTATTCTACTATAATTATCAATAAAAATAATTAAGTTCCCCTCTCCATTTGTTCCATCCACATTTATTGGACCATATACGTCTTTGTGGACAATATCTAGTAGATTTGATACCATTTTGTTCTTCGGCTGATATGAACGACAGAATATATTTCCTCACATGCAATCATCACATGAATTTTCTGTTTCACACTTCAGATTAGGTTATACATGACTATATTCTACTTATATATGTTTTCCATGAATTTTTTTATTAATTTGGACCAACCTTCAATTCCAAAAGTTGTTTTATTCTTCAATAGTTAAGTAACAAATGTTTTATTTACTGTCAACTTGGTATAAATTGTCATCTATTCAATATTCTTTCATGAGTGAATTACCTGAATTTCCATTGATAGTGAATCCCCTTTAATTAAATGTCACTATCAGTCCTGATTCATAGGGTTGAATCACACTCAATAGATTGTTGTACAAACCATCCATGTAGAGAACTTCGGTTTTCCTAAGCTGATAAATTTCTATTTTTTTACTTACACTAACTTTGATCTTTAAAGAACTGTCATTTCTGAACCATACTATTCCATCAACCCTTTTCTTAACATTATGAAATAAATCTACTTTTATTGTCATATTGGATGAGCACCCACTATCAAGAACCCCAGTTCTACTATTATTTGTATCTTTTAGAGCTGTTTCTGCAAGGTTGGATGTCTTGATCTTCTTCTTTTCCTTCCATGAAATACTTGAAATGGGTGGAGACAAAATATGGATTCTCCAATATCTTTACAATTTTAATGGGTTCATCATACTCATATTCATCTTCCAAATAATAATAAATATTTTTAAGAGAGACTTCACTTGGTTGGAATATATTGACTTGTCTATGAATTTTATAAGAAATGTTCCTTCATTTTCTCTTCCTACAATGAAGAACTTTATTGACATAGTTTGAACAATGAAAACAATATCAATTGAGAATATTTCTTCTATAAGATGAATGGTAAGGTCTCATTCTTCATTTTTGAATTTCAAGTGCTTCCCCATTCATATAGCTCTTTTCCTATTAACATTATGACATGGTATGGCCCAAATAGCCATATAATTTACATTTCATAAGAGGAAATGTCTTATCACTTCCATTAATCCTCATGTACCCTTATTTTGAAAAATAATTTTAATTATGATCATCTTTGGATACTTGAGAACAATCTTCATCTATTTTTTCTGTTTGATTTGAATCTTTCTTTGTTAGGACATCTGGTGACTTTTTGATATGTCCTAATTTCTTCTTCTAATTATTTTGGATCATCTTTTTTCTATCATTTGATGTTTCATCATCACATCCAATTCCACTTTTTTCATGCATGTGGATCTATGGTCATTTAGATCCTTCTCTTATCCTTTGAAACAATTTTTATCTCTTTTTAATAGCTCTACATCTGATAATCTTCCTAATTGTAATTTATTATTTTTTCCCTTGCATTTGATTCAATTTATATTTCACTCCTTAGAGAAACATATTCTTTTTTAAGTAATTCAACTATCTTAGCCTTATCCTCCATTATGGATGTAAGGTCATTGATTAATTTTCCCTACTCTTCAGTATTATTAAATTGCACAACATCAACTGAGCTTTCAAGAGTTTTTGAATGATTTTTTTCTTCTAATTATAGTCAATCAATTTTGGCTTCAATCTGATCAACATACTTTGACGACTCTTACAGAATATCTCTTAGCTTTCAATTTTTTTCTTTGATCATCGAGCTTATCAATCACACCCTCAAGTTCCACCTTTAGATCAACAACACCAATCAACTAATTATCTTTATCTTTATAAGGTTCTTACTTTTAAATTATATCCATCATGTATGTTTAGTTTCATATTTAAACTCTTGTTCTTCATCCTCAAAAAAGAAATTAATATTTTTCTCTTCTTTATAAACGAAACCCATTCCTTATAATTTATTTCTTGATTTGAAGTCTCCTATATGGAGAAACATTTCTGAGACTTTTGCATACTTCCAACTTCACTTTATTCATAATTTAACTTCTTTGATCACCTAAAGGCAATGTGCCCAAATATACCACATCCAAAATAGGACATAAGAAGCTTTCCCTCAAATCTCCCTTTTCCTCTCTTATATTTCATAGAGATAAAAATAATCGTCGAGTTTTTCCATGGATTTAAATTCAATTTCCTTACTTACATATGTTGTAGAATCTTCTAGTTTGACTCTCATTTCATAAGCCACCAGGCTGCTTAGAAAATCATCAAGATAATGTTTAGATAGATCCATTTCCTTAAGGGTTGAAACTTTTGGGTTATACAGTGGTGAAAGCCTTATCAATATTTTATTCACAATGTCAATATATTTGATTTTTTTACTAAGTCCTCAAATTTCACCAAAAACATCAGTAATTCTATAAAAAGTTATATGTATTTTCATCAGGATGAATTTTCAAATCATTAAACCTATTGTGAAAAACTTGTATTTCACCTCCTTCACTTTGTTTTTGCATATATATATATTTTCTAGATTTTCCCATATAGACCTAGCTAATGAGAAACTCCTCACACTTTGATAATTTTGATAATATAGAGATTCAGTAAGGGTATTCTATGATTTGGCATCTATATTAGGAATTTTCCTATCATTTTTAGTCATATATAGTCATGTTGTATCAATAACCTGAATCCCATGAGTATTAGAAAAAAGAACTTTCATCCCAAGGGATATTAGATGAGATATCATCTTGTTTTTCTATATCTAAAAGTTTATTCCATAAAATAGAGAGACTCCCCTTCCATTTACTAAACTCTCCAGGAAAAAAACAAGGAAAATTTTAACTCCATCAACCTATTTACGCTAATACCACTTGTAAGACCTCAGAACATCCTGAGAGGGGAGGGGTTAATCAAGGTGTCAACATTTTATTTTAAATTGAATGATATTGTTACAATTTTGGTAGGAACTTGTTAAATATATCTGATGGAAATTTAGAGAAAAACAAACAAACACATGAAAAGATACATCATAAAAAATAACTTGGTTCACTACTAAGGGATGGTCTAAAGAGAATACATTGATAGGGTTTCAATCCTACCAAAATACACTAATCTATACTATTTGGGGAAAACAAAAGTTCAAAGATGATCAGTCTAGGATAGTCACACTACCTTTACAAGATTTTGGAAATAACACACTACCACCCTTAGAAAACTTTTGTTTACTCCCCCTAGCTCACTAATTTGGGTGAAGTCTTACTTAGTTTAATGACATGAAGGTTTCTTTAGTAGATTGGAATTTAATTCATTATTCTTGAATAACACGGGACTCTTCTTTGACATAGTCCTAAATTGATTCACTTGAAATAACTGATCAAGCAAACTCGATATTCAAAACTTGAAACAAGTAAAACACAACACTTTCGTGCAACACCTGTTCTTGCATGTAACTTTTAAGTATTGTCACACAAGATTTATTTCATGTAACCATCATCTTTCATGAAATCACACCACAAGTTTTACTTGGTCTTGATAGACACAAGGAACATTCTTCATGCAAGTTTTATTGCACATAAGTCATCTATACGCAACTCTTTAGTGTGGCAGAGACACTGAATCTTTTTTGGAAAAAGTCATAAATTCTATATAGGGGTAGCCACTTATTTATAGACTTGGATGAATTAGATTGCATGTTCCTTGGGCACCTTACTCCATTCATAGAATCCTAGTTTTTACATTATATTTGTAATGTAATATTATTTTTCAAAAATTCAGATTATACATTAAAATCATGAAGTTTCTATATTTTTGTGAAAATATCAATGGTCCACTTGTGCGTAACTCAATTTTGATGTCGTATTTGGAAAATAATATTTTTTCATGCCTTCTGTTTTGTGTGAAAAACTTCTCATCGCACAAAACGTCTTTCATTAAAAAATAAAATCTTTTGCATGATTATTTCCTTTTCCAAATTTTGATGAGAAAATCATGAAACTTAACTTGCATGAAACATTTAGATTCACCTTTAAACTTTAATGCAACATCATTTTCCAAAATCACCTTTCACTATTCTACAAAATTTGGACACAAAAAATTGGCAAATACTGGGAAATGATTCCACCTTCAACATTATAGTCAAATTTTATTGTAATATCACTTACCATGAAAACTCTCTGATCATCCCTATGTGGATTAACAACAACAAAAAAACCAAACTCCATTTCTAGCAAAGAGATGTCTTGGTTATAATAGTAGTTGATCACCTTATGAATTCAGAACATTTCATTACTATCATGGAATATTTGTCTCTTGATCAAATATATAGACATACATAAAGGAATTGGTAAGGTTATATAGAATACCACATTCTATTGTATCTAATCAGGATATGAGGTTTACCTTGATGTTCTAGAGAAGTCTTCAACTATAATTGAATTCAAAGTTGTACTTTAATCAAGTATTTATATGGATCCTTATTAATCCCTCTTTAAAAGGAAGTGTATAAATCCAACATCCTGAGATAATATTGGAGAAATAATGATATTAGGACCTGATCTAGATGAGTAAATATCAGAGAAGGTTAAATTCATTTAGCATCACATCATGGTAGATCAGATTCGATAGAAATTTTATTCTAAAAATATTTAGTAGGATTTATATTTTGAAGTTGGTGACAATATATTCCTGTCAATATATCCTTAGAATAATGTTATGAGATTTGAAAGAAGGTAAATCTAAGACATAGATATGTTGGTTCATTTGAAAATATTGATCATATTGGGATAGTTTTTTATCCCTTGACACTTCCACCAAATCTCTCTCAAGTTCACGATGTGTTCTATGTATCTCTTTTGAGGAAGTACATACCTAATCCTTCACATGTATTGAACTCATAAGTCATACCACATGATCATGATATCTCTTATTAGGAAAAATGGTGGAGATTCTAGATTAATGACTAAAAGTGGTGAGGAATAAGACCACTCACCTATTCAAATTTATTTATAGAAACCATAAGTTTTAGGATGCTACATGGAAACCTGATTCTATGATGAAGTAAAAGTATCCTTAGTTATTTGTATAAAAGTGAAAAAAATTCAAGGGCTAAGTTATTATAGGTGATAGAATGTAACACCATGAAATTTTAGGATATATTTCTATTTAAATAAATGTTATTTCTTTTATATCTTTCTTTACACGCAACATCGAGTCTAAACATACTGTGATATGCTATTAAAATATTATTATTTTAAATATGACCATTATAAAATAGTCATTGAATTGGAAAGTATGAATAGTATTTACTACATTATGAAATATATTTATAATTATCATGATCAATAAAATGTATCTATTGGTATTTAAGAATTAAGCACTCTAGTTTTAGTGAAGTAATTTTATACTTCAAAAATGATTTTTCTTTAAAATTGGTATTTATTGATTTTTGTGAAAAAATATTATAATTATTTTCCAATACTTTTATAAATTTTAATTTATAAAAGGATTTCATTTTTAAAATCATAAAATGAAAATTATATTAAGATTAAATTTTTTTATTTTTTAAAAATGGTTAACTTTTCAGTGAATCGTGAAAAATTATTGATTTTATATAAAACTATATTTTCCATTCAAGTATTTAAAATGACCCATTTTTTTAATTTATTTTAAAATTTTAATAGTTCATTTTGACTAAACATAATAAAATTAAGGCTATTATAATATAAATTATTCTTAGTTTTTTTATAAAAACATTTTTAAACTTAAAAGTGAATTTTTCTAGAAAATCATTTTTCATCATGTTTTGGGAGTTTATCTAAAAATTAATTTATGTCACTTATAGTGATTTATTCTTGTAAAATAGATTCCATATTTTTAATTATAATAATTAATATTATTTACTAATTTCAACTTAATTTTTTTCATTATGAATAGTAAGGTAAAAATTCATTACTATGGTAAAGGTAAAAGGGTTTTACGAGGGGCTAAACTAAACATATAGGGGTTAAAATGACCTAAAATCATGTCTAAATCCTATTTTTGTGTAATATTTAAACTCTATCTCATCTATTACTCTATTATGAGTCATTTTGGAGCTATGTTTCTTAATTAATACATTAGTATATTTTTATCTTTTGAAAAAAACCAAGTGTGCCCTCTCCCTCCCTTATAAAAGGACACCACTTAACCTCTCTTCCTCACAATTCATGAGACTTGTAGTTCACAAAATACCTAATCAAATATTTTACTAAAATACCTAACCATTCCCTAAAGGTTTGTTTCTATTATAATACCATCCTTTCAAATCTTAAGTTGTATTCCAACTAATGCTTCCAAATGAAGAGGTATAACTCTTAACCTAGTACTTTCAATTATATTTCTTCTTAAACCTTATCTAAACCAATTTTATCCTTTATAAAATGATTAATATAGTATCATAAATATACTAAGATTCTATTATGTTGATTTTGTAACCTTTATTTATCTATTTATCTATCAAATGGAAAATAAAAGTATTGTTCATGCGTCTGTCTGAACTACCACCTCACAAAGAAACGTATTTATTTTTCATTATCATAATTCATGGTTGGTTATTATATATTATTTAATATTTATATATTATATTTATGACATAATTATTATTTTATAATTATAATATATTATCTACCTTCTTACCTTTCAATCTTTTGGAAAATGATAACATCGCTCGTTCGTACGTGTGGACTACCACCTCCACGAAGCGATGTAATTCATTTTTCATTTCCAAATTACATGGATGGTAATAAATATATATTTAATAAATATATATGTTATAATAATTATTCTATAATTGTGAATTATAATTTACTTTTCTTTTATTCCACCCAACACAAAGTGGAAATATCACTCATGCGTATGTACGGATTGTCGTCTCCATAAAGTGATGTAATTGATTGTTCATAAACACTTTATTTAAAAAGTTAAAAAAGTATATATAATTAATAAGTATTATTCTTATTCCATGATTAATATTCTTTATACAATAAAACCATGAGTAAGGTTTAAGTATCGGAACCATCGAACTGAAACATGCATGGAAAATGGACTAGTTTTCACTCGAATATCCATTTTAAAGAAGAATTGTTAGAAAAATTATAATTGGAAATTATAATGTAATGGTAAATAGTAAGTTATGTATGAATATGGTTCTATAATATATTTATAATAATTCTATATTTATTATACAAGATTTTTAACATGTACAAATTTAGATGAGACTTGAGGTAAGAGATTTATGTTACAGTCTCATTTCTTTTTGGGATTTTCAATGCTAAATTTCCACAAAGGTAAAATATATGTATTTAATCCTTTAAAACCTATATATTTTCTTCTACTTTATTTATTATTTTAATTTTAAATTAATGATATCATTGTCCTCACTTTGGTACAGAAAATGGCCGAAAAATGTGTTTATGAAAACCAATCCCTATTTACTCTTTGGTCGGGAATATTTTACTTCCATATACATATTTTCTTTTAAAATAATATTAGAATTTTTTTAATATTTTTTTATTATTTATTAAATTAATTTTTACCCATATTTGAATTTATATAAAATAATTTAAAATAAATATTTTAGTTTTCCGAATGAGGTACTTTTTACCGAAGGTGTTAATGAAATCTTTGTTTTGACATATACCACATGAACTGATTTTCCATAATCATGAATAATATTTCCTTTGAAGGATTCATTAAAATTTACATGTTTCTTTTAAAAGATAGTTTTTTTATTATTTTCTAGGAATGTTTATATTTTAAATTATTTATTTTAAAATTAAAATGGTATTTTCCTCAAGAAATGTTCTAGTGATATTTTAAAGGTATTTTCATATATGAAAATATCCCTTGATGTTATTTATGATTCAATGGGGACATGATCCAATGATTACATTCTTATTCTTTCTCAAGATGGTTATTGATTATGATGAAAAAATCTTGTTGATATTTGTTTTCTTTACCACGAGTTAAGATTTTATGAAATAATAAATGTTTTCATAATCATGTGGCATTCATATGAACAAATTATGATTATGTGATAGTTGTTTACATTATATTCATAAAATGAATTGGATAATTTGATATATATATCTCAAGATATGATTATGATAAGAGTGGACATGATTTTGTATATCTATGATCGTGTTTTGATGTGTGACTATGATTTCTTTTGTTTATGCTCACAAGATTATACATAGACATGATTGTGAATTGGTATGTTCACATTTTGATCCATGAGTATGATTTACTCTAGCTAGGCTGACAAGATTATGCATGGACATGACTGTGAATATCTATGTTCTCAATATTATGATTTCCAATTCTTATAATTCCACATTCATAGGTTATGACTCTTTAATTATGATTAATACTTTGACACACTTATTAATTAGGCTTTTGGATATGACTTGATCTTGGAGTTTATGATATAATATTTTTGGGGTATGAATATTTTATTTTAGAACATGCACTTGATTTTTTTATCAGACCCTTATGTTTATCATATGCTCTTTTGATTGATATTTATTATGTTTACCCTTACTCATTATCTAAGCTCGCCTTTTATTATGATTTACTTCCTAGAGTTTTGATGGAAGGTTCTAATTATGATATATTTATAAGGGTTATAATACGTATATATTTATAGGAGATGTTGAATATATTTTAAGTAATAAGTTGATTATATATCTAGTCTCTAAAGATATTAAAACTTTATGTTCCTCGAGCATGTAAAATTATGATATGTATTGAATATTCATCTAGAATGATGTAATGTATTTTATGCTTAGGTCACTTAGTATTAACTAAAATTGGCCTCAAATAAGTATTCATAGTTATTTTGGTACAATTTTAGAGGTTAGTGTTGAGAGAACCCAAGTTTAGGATTCATAGGATATGAGACACCACTCAAAGGATCAAGGTTTCATGAGAAAATTTAGTTTTCCATCAAAAATAAAACCTTAGACTCATATATAGTAGTGTCGAGGCCATATCTCGGGATATTAAGATAGGTTTTAGAATCCTTTCCACTAGAATACTCAAGAAACTAAGTATTCAAAACCTGGTAGTTGAGGTCTGGTTGTATTTGATATAATAATGGGATACATTTATGATAAATAAATCTATAATTCCTAATAATTAGTAATAAAGATAAAAGTATTATTCTAATAAATTTTTACATTTTTAGAAAATGGAAATTAATAACACATAAACACTATGATCAATAATGGATAATGAGAACTTTTTTACTAAAGGTAATTTCCAAGAGTGGTATAGTCACTTCCATATAAGTACAATTATATGAACCAAAATTATATGTGTAAGAGTTCTCACTACCTAATGAACCACCATAGGAAGCAAGTGCGGGTGAAAAGGAAGCTTACAGGTGACACATGGATATAACATTTGATGTTTACATTATAATTTTGTCTATAATTTCTAGTGAGCTGTAAAATAAACATTAAGAAATTGATTGTTTTTTCATATTGTATCATCTTTAACATGGTTTCATGGATAATAAGAACCAATAAATGAATGAGGTTATGATTACACTGAACACATTTGAATTTAAAGATAAATATCAATCTGTCAATATATCTCATTATTCTATACTTATCACCCAGTTACTCTAGATTTTTTTAGTAACATAAAATGAATGTTATACAGAAACTTCTTCAATATCTTTTCAGTATTTTTCACCAAGATGATAAGAACTTAAATAAAATTATATCTTTAGTTCTTATAGTGAAAAATTGGAAATACTAGGTCGAAAAACTTATTTCTATTTCTAAGATAGTATATTTTTTATAGATTCTTTCTAAGAAACCAATTATAAAAGGGTAAAACATAGAACATGATATTATTTTCTACACATGTTTTAAGGTACGCCACTAGAAGAAAAATTGAAAATTATTTTTAAAAGAAGTATGTAAATGATCCTACTTCATTTAATTTCATCATTAAATATAATGTTTCTATTTTACTTCCTGGTTATTCAATAATATATTTGTTTCACAAATTTTTATCCAAATATATAGACAAAGAAATTTCAAAAACATTATAAGAAAAATTTTGAATTATTTAAGCAGATGAGAAATGGTTATTCTTACATCAATGGTGAGAATAACACGAATTCTAATTTCCTAGTGTATTTATTCTAGTTAAACTATTATTGAGTATTAACAAAAAAATATCTCATTTTTTACATTGGATATAATAAAACATTATTTCATTTTGGGATGAATGTTATTTATGGTATTTGGTAGTCAAATAATTGTTTAATAATAGTTTAATCATTAGTTATAAATAATGAATATAAAATATAGGACATGGTAATACACATTTAGGGAAAGACAATTCTATGTCATGTAAAACTAAAATTAATTATCAATAATATACTCAGTATGGTGTTTAGACTATTTGGAGATAAAAACCTTAAGTATTATCAAAATTCATAGTTATCACGTTTTAGAAAAATAAACATCTTAAAATAATGGTGAACCAAAAAAATTCCATAGATAGTTCTGCTTGGCCATGTGAACTATTATAAGGAGAATCAAGAGGAATGATTACATACTTCATAATATTCCATTAATATTTAAGGAATATAAAAGTGGTTTTATTAACATGAATGGTTAGAATATATAATTTTATTCAAGCTCATGAGCCAAATATTATCTTAATCTAGCATTCATAGATCAGGAAAATGGAGAGTGGATTTATTCTTAAACTCACATTTCCTTATATAAATCAGAGCTATGATATTAGTAAAATGAATATTGATGATGATTATTAAATACATTAATTTATCATGAAAATTTATATTCTATTTATTCATAAACTCACATTTCCTTATACACATCATATCCATGATTTATGTACTAGTATTTTCAATAAAGAGACTAATGAGTCATGAAAAGTATTTCATTATATTTTCAAGATATTTATCACAAATAAAAGCATTAACCCATAACCATATGTCAACTATAATGAAAAATGGATATCATATGAGTTACAATAAGAAATAAATCCATTATTTCAAAAAATAAGTGTAAATATTAAAAGAGTTTGTTAAGACTATGTTAATGACAAACTTGCATAAAAAAACAAAAAGTGAATCTTTATAATTATCCTAAATTCTATATAGGATATTGCATAAATCCCTAATATATAAAAGTTATATTCAAATGATATGATATATTTTTATAAAATGGGTTCACATATTTTTTCAGATAGTAATATATAGATTCACATGGACAATTTCAAGGCATGACAATCAAAAGTTGTTGGAATAGGAATATGTTCCAAAATATCTCAATGAAAATTGATAGATCCAGAGACACATACTACATAGGAAAGATAAAAACAAAGTGATATGGTTATATTATCACTATTTAGGTTATATATTATTCATTGGGAATAATAAATCTTTATCCTATATGAATAAGTAAATAGAAAATAATCTATAATTTACAAGTTCTTGTGAATTTAGAAAAATGAATTCCTTGTACCAAAATCATGTTTTCATTTTGGTAGCTTTTTCAATTGATGTAAATCCATTGGTGTATATTCAAGAGAAATTATACATTGGTGATTTAAATGTGGTTATAATAAATATTTATTGGTTATACAAAGTTTTCATGATCAAATCAATTTGAGTTATTCTTGTCATTGTAACTGCCTATGATCATTATATTGGGAATTGGATGTTAAGAACACTTTTCTTGGAAGGTTTTTATATAAAGAAACTATAATGAATTGGTGAAACCGTAAAATTTTTATAATAGTTTCAAGATTAAAATGATCCAATTTTAGATGAAATTAAGTTTCATGATCATATCATATTCATTTAGAATGAATTTTTTTTATGTTTCTATAAGTCGTTAGTGAGAATGTATTAGTTTTCTAAGTAAAATATATATATAATAGTTATTAATCTTATAGTTAGTAAAGACAACATTGAAAGAAACTCTAAAAATATTGACTTAAATTAGTAACCCAATTTATAAGGAATGATATCTATTAAGGTGTATTTGAGGGTTTCTCGGACCTAGTAAAAGTACATATATAAACAAGGTATTGAAAATACTAGTTTGAATAATTCAAGAGATAATTTTTTCTGATGTAAAATGGTATATATATATCTCTAAAGAGAAATGTATGAGATACTAGAGGAGATTAAAATGTTATGTATAACTCCACACACTTTAGAAAAGAATATATCACATGTTTCATGCTATATACTAGATATGATAATTCCAATACATACATTATAGTAAAAAAATATCAAATAAATCCAAGAGAGTTGTATAGGTTTCACCCAAAGCTATACAATAGTACTTGAGAAAGTATGATGGATATGTACCTAGTACTTATATAAAAAGGAACACTAGTTTTCATGGGGATAAAAACTAGTCATTCTTTGGATCACTTGATGTTATATCAAATTTAGGATAAGGTAATGAACAAGAGTACCTCACTGAATCCAATAATAGACATATCTACAAAAACAAAGTATGTTCCAACTTTTGATGCTGTTAAAAAGTATTGTAAAATATGAAATTATTTTTTCTAGTTCATGGAATCATTACAATGTTACTAGAAAAGATGTAAACATTATGATAGATAAAAAGGGATATACTCAAGGATATCATATCTTGAGAGTTTTTTACAAAAGTAGGAGAAGTCATGGATAGTAGAGTTTTAATGTAAATAAACATTTTAATCCTAGTGACTAAAGACATATCTCAATTAAGAATGAATTTATCAATTGAGTTCTAATATGATAATAGTTATCAAGTTAGCTTTGTTGTTAGTGGGAGTGCTGTAAAAGTGGTTTTTGTAGAATAAAATTTAGTAGTAATTTTGTATTACCATATCATATATGTAGATATTTATGTGTGATGTGTTCTTACCATAATAGTTTGGATAATTTTTCATCCACTATTTACATGGTAATTTCCATAGATTATTTTTTATATCAAAATGTAATATAAGTTCCCAACTATAATGATAAACTCAATATACTATGCCAGTAATCTTAGAACATATGTCATATGGTCTAGATACATCATATTTATGGCATATAGATACTATTTTACTCTCAGGTGATTGGGGATAATAATCATATAGACATATTCTCATTAAGTTTTCACTTGGGGATCTTGATTAGAGGAGATCATGAGGTCTAACCAGCCATTAGAAACAACTCATGTTTTGGGTGTCATTAGTTATTCTTATTTAGTAGAATGTGTATTAGTCTCTCAATATGAGATAATTATCAATATATATAATTTGATCATATAATTTAATGAAAAATTAAAACCATGACATTTATATTATAAAGTGATAACTTGTGTTACATTCATCATTAGTGGTATGAAATTGATTGAATGATCAAAAAAGGATTTATAACGTCTAAAATGAATATATATCTTAGACCCAATTGACCAGCATGGTAGTACCATTAAAAATATCATGGCCTTGTTATTGGAAGGTAATTAAATCTATAATTTCCATTAAAAGAATAAATAAAGCATATAAGGATGATGACACAAAGTTTGCATCTCACATTTTGATATATCATGAGACAAAGAGATTATTTTACATAGTGAGTATTCGTAAGAGGTAGTTTTAGCTATGAATTATCCTTTTCTATTTAGGGGTCATGATGTGTTTCAATGTACCACTCTTGGTCTATGAGTATGACTCGCTGCTATTGAGATAAGGGCCCATGGGCTCACACAAAAATTTTATCCACAATTTTCAACCATTTTGATCAATCGGGGTCTACGATGAAGTGGGCTCTATATATGGGGGTCAATGAATGTCCGAGTGTGAATGATCACAAGTAAAATAATTAAACTATATTATTTGAGTTTATAATAATAATAATTTAATTCATTTCTCAAGGTATTCTCTATTAATTTCATTATAAAAGTGAATATGACAAAATTTTATTTTTTGAATGAATGTTACGTATTCAAGATTCATTAAATAACTATGGTAGGAACGGTCCAAGATAATTGATCATTTTTTATCACATGAAACATCAGAGTTTCACAAGTTATTGATAAAATATATTTGAAACTTATGATACATTAACTAAGTCATTAGTGGTGTCATGGGTTGGTTTTTGGGTTATCTATTTTTAAGGGACTAAAATACAGTTTTTAAAGAGTTAAAACCTAAATATAAAAACCATTCTAAGAACTAAATAATATTAAATAGATAATTAATTTATTTTATATTCCATTCTCTCCTAATAATCTCTCTATAAAGGTTTAGAGATATAAACCATAGGAAGAACAATATTCGATCAATTTTATCTCATGAATTGATCATCTGTTCATTATACGATTGAAAGGAAATCATAAAGAACTTCATTTTCCTATTCTATAACATGGGATTAGAAAAAAGGTGTTATAAGTATTTTTTTAATGTGTGGAAGATCTAAAGGTTGAATCACTTGGATTCTTTGAGATACAATACATCGATTATGAGTAGATCATATCATCATTGATTAAAAAATATGGTATTGTTTATTGTTTCATTAATTTTTTTGTATTCTGACTTAAATTAAATTTTCCAAGATCCATGAGAGGATATGGGAACTAGTATACTAGATTTTATGATACAAATATAATCTAATTGAAAATTATTGAAAATTATTAAAATTTCAATAATTAATGCTTTCATCATGTTTGGGTTCCTTCATTTATTTCTCACAGTTGATATGGAGTGATAAGGTAGTAAATAAGAGACACACACAAAAAATGGTTTAACCTAACTGGGTTAATCCAAGGAATATAAAATTTTAATGTACTTATAAACCTAAAAATTTAAAACTACTTACTTTGTTATAAGTTTGGAGTGGTCACACAAACCCTCTATATTTAAAACCTTTAAAAATATATGAAGAACTCGTTGTGATTCCTATAGGGTGGAAATCATTTATTTTTCTATAGTTTTCATTCTATTAATGAATGATAGATTAATATTACACCTGATAAGGTGTATCGATTCTACTCCCCATTTATCATCTAATAAAAACCAAAAACCTACACCAAGATTTCTTTCTGGATCCCTTTATTTTTTCCTTTTCTATAAATTAAGAAAAATACTCTCTGATTTTTATTTTATTGACTCACTTTAAAATACTGATGATCATTTCTTCCAAACTATGTGGAATTAATTTTGTCACACATATACACTTAATAGGACTTTAAAACCTCTAATTAACATCCAATTAATTCGATGGCTTTCTTCTTTTTGATCTACCCTAAAAACATGGTGCAATAATCTTTGAGCTATAATAGGCCAACCACACGGTGTTTCCACAATCATCAAAGTATATTAATTTCTTATGGATAAAACATCATGTCAAATGGATGAAACTATGGTCACTTTACTATTTCAACTTATACCAAGGAATCCAGATACTCTCTTCACATTGGACCACAATTTAGGAGTTCTCCAGTATCTCACTTCAGCTAGCCTCACATGATTCCTCTATGTAAACCAAAACAATCATAGTGGGCCTCTTCATTTCTGATAAGTAATTCATAAATACACTACAATATTGTCATATTTGTCTTCCAATTTTTGAATCTTTAGGTTCCCAAGTAATTAATTCCATTTTCGTTTTTCTCTTATCTCCTTTAACCTCATACATGGATTCCATAAATCCCAATTTGGGCTTCTCCATTTTGTATAGGTAAATCCACAATGTAAAAGGTTTATGTCCATGACATAGGGAAAACCATTTTCCATTTTTCAACCACCATGATCATAGTACTCTGTTCCACTGCATGGTCGATCATTTTCCATTGTCCAAGTGAAAAAGTATCACTTTTTTAGTGTGTAATTCATTTAACATAAATAGTTTTACAACTCTTTCATTCCGTATTGTTTTTTCATAGGGGTGGAATCTTGTTATTCATATTGATCTTGAGAGATTGGTTTTTTGTATCTCGTGGTATAGCCCTACACTATAACCACAATATTCTATAGCACCACCCCATATTGTGACTTTTCCACTCACCTAACTCTAAACCATGCTAGCCTCTGTTCTTCTTCATGCTCACCCTAGTCGTTCTATTGTTCAACTCGACCACTACCTGTACTAGTTTTCTATTGGTGGTTTTGTTTTTAGGAAGTTCCTTTTCATAAATTCTTTTTTCTTAAAATTTATTTTAGAACATTCATTCACTCACTAGGATGTGGAAAATATTACCACAGTGTGGTGCTCTCCTAATAAGTATAAAGAAAATCTAGAATCACTTCAAATCACTCTAGTCTACATGAAATGAATTTACTATAACTAAGGAAGCAATTTTAATAAAACCTTTATCAATTTTTTCTAAAAACACAACCTAAACACCATTCTAAGGGAATTTTTTCTAATAGAAACTCACTCATCCTTATACACTATAGTGGAGTGGTGCTTGTGAAAGGAGTAATTACATGTTATTGGACATGTTGAGATAGATGATAAGTCATTCAGATCTTACATTATCCTTTGAGTATATTCATTATAGTCTATAGGATACATACTAAATTGAGTTCCAACTAAATTGAAAACTAAAATTCTATATGGGTTATGCTATGGAAAGATATATTATTTTTTTATGAATTCATGTATAGGGATGTAATCAATTTTTTAAGGCTTATTCTAGAATTAAACTGGAATTATGAGGCATGGAGTGCATCTTAATAGGGTATCCTAAAGAAGATAAATGATATTATTTATACAATCCTTCAAATTAAAGGGTCTTAGTTGATAGACATGCTACCTTTATTAAAAAATAATAGATCACTAAAAGATATAATAGAATTCTATGAAGTTCAATCTTAAGATGTGTAAGATTTTGAATAATAAAAAATTCCAAAAGACCTAGTGGAAGAATTTTTTCCAAAGACACAAATACTTTATAAGAGAAAAATTGAGGTTAGGTAATAAGTGAGAAATGGTTTTCTAGTCATTTTGTAAGGTGACACATAATTAGTTTGAAATAATAAAAATATTTACTATAATGAAGTAGTAAAAAACATATAAGTTTAAAATTGGAATGAAGTTCTAACAACCCAATCCTTTTACGCATATTATTACATGATTTCTAAATATAAATATCCAATAATTACAACACAGGGATCATAAAGGACTAGTGTATTTGAAATAATAGGTTCATAATACATCAAAAGAAACTAAAACATTTAATCCTTAATTTATTCTCTATAGTTAGATCATAAAATACATTTAATCTCCTAAAAATTCATGGGATAACCTAAGTAATACATAAATAAATGGGTGATCTAAAAAAACCCCAGTAAGGGAATAAACCTGATAAGAAACCATAACATGTGATTCAAAGGTATAACATGACATCATAAAACGAAGGGTACCTGAGTAATCAGGTTTAAACCTAACATAAAGATAATGATATCATAAGATTATGGAAACATGGAAAAGCGAAAATGAAAAAAGCATGACATAAACATAATTCAAGTATAACTATTAAGACAATATCACATAGTGGACAGAGTCCCATAAATGATTAGGTTCACTCCCTAATCTCATACATGATGTCTTATTAGACTAAAACATTACCCAATGAATTGGAGGGATATGTAATTCAAGTCCCACCCATCAAATTTATTTTATTTACATGAATATTTGTTCTTAATAATAATATAAATCATAATTCATAAACATAATAATTACTCATGAAAATAAATGGGTTGCATAATCTTATCTCATAACATAATTAAAAGATATTCCTTGATGAAGGAATTTGGGATATGGTCATAAAGAATGTATTACCCCATAAAAGGAAGGTGGAATAATATAGGTATAAATTTTAGAGACATAAATATACAATTTAGAAGCATTATATATCTATAAAGATATATAAAGTGGGTTGGAGAGAGAATGGGTATAACCCAAAGAAAAGGGTGTGTTAGAAAGGTATTTTAGATCGAGCCTGATTTTTCACTTATTTTCTTTACCCCCTGAATAATAAACTTAAGTTAATTATTTAAATTCCTAAGAACCATTTTAATGTTAATTGTTTCTTTTATTTTAATTATTAAAATGTTATATTCAATTACTTAACCAACTAAATTCACATTGGATGTTTTAACGATAAATGGATCATATGTCCAAAATAAATTTTGTTAAGTGATTATTAATTCATCATATCCATAATTTTATCCATGGCATAATTATCATTTTTATATGTAAATTATACTTTTTAAACCAACCATGAAATATGGTAATTAAAACTGAACTATGTTACAATCATGGAAATGGTAGATCGTACGTACACATGAGTAATGTTTCCATTTTAAAAGATCATGATGGAAGGAAAGTAAGTGTTATTTTACATTTAAAATATGATATTTATATCATAAATATCATATTATTTTTTTAATTAGCCTTATGTATACCATCCATGTGATGTAGTGATAAAAATGAATAACATCGCTTCGCGGGGAAGTAGTTTTCCGTACACACGAACAACATTATCATTTATTCAATGGATGATAAGGTTATAAGTATATGATATATTTATTTTACATGATTATTAATATTTAATTAATATAATTTATAAACATAAAATTAATATTTATTGTATTCCATGTAAATATTAAATGAATAATGAATTACATCGCTTCATAAGGTGGTAGTCCATCATACTCATGAATGACATTATTGTATTCTCTATGGAATGGAAATTAAGAAGGTATATATAATATTATAATTCCATAAGTATAAATACATCATAAATATCATATATAAATATTATATAATTCATTATATCCATCTGTGAGATTTGGTGATGGAAAAAAAATTACGTCGGTTCGCGAGGTGGTAGTATGTCATACACACGATCGATAATTTTGTTTCCTATTTGTGGGAGGCGAACGTGGTTTTAGGTCATTCCGATAACATAAAAAATCTCATTATATGTAATATATGTATTATATCATATCATTATGGTTTAATACAATTTAATTTAGGTATAAGAATAAATAAAATAAAATGCTCGGTGAAGGACATTACCTCTTCTTTGGAAAACTTCTTTTGTTAGATCCAAAAGCATTCCTAGGTTGGATTTATGAAAAAAATGATTATAGGATTAGGTTAGGGAATTATGGAAGATATTTTGTGTTGACCTCACCTGTTTTGATAATCCCAATTATGATTTTACATGCTTTGATAATCATAAATAATGTTTATCTATATATTAATTCTTTTAATTATATTTTGATAATAATATTAAAATAATATTTGAAATATGTCAATCAATGTTTATCTATGGTTATATGAATTTTGAAGTAATTCTACATCAATCGGATATGTTTTTCATAACACAGATAAGTGTTAGTCATTGATATGCTTGTAGCTACTGATACAGATCTACCGGTACTTAGTCTACTGATAGACATACTCACCGATAAGAAAAGGCCACCGATACGCAGAGCTACCGGTTTGTACAAGTCCACTGGTAAGAACATACCACTGACAGATCTAGTCTACCGATACAGACATCTACCGATAGAATATGAGCTACCGATAGAATATGTCTACCGATATACACTTCACTGTTACAGAATGGATTTGCCGATATGAAAAATCTATCGATACAATGTTTACCGATACAGAGTCACGAATAAAAAAGAGCCACTGAAACAAGCGAGATACTGATAGACTAATAGCTACCGATACAAGGAATCACCGGTACATAGAGCTACTGATACACGAAGTAACAGCTACTGAGACAAGGAGCTACCGATACAAGGACAAAGAGCTACTGATGAGAGCTCACTGCTTTACAAAGACCACCGTTACACATCTACCAACAGAAGGCTACTAATGAAAGACTGACCAGTCGAACTCTATACTCTCAATATTATTTATTTATTAAGCAATGGTAATATTTTATGATTTTAATGCAATTGATTTTATTTAATGTTAGTTGTTGGCATTTCAGGGAACCATACATCATACCTATAAAAAGGTAATCATACCCATTGATCGGAGATGAATGCTATAAAAGGAAGGACAAAGGCTGGGCATAAAGCATGTGTGAAGTGTGGAAAAGTAAGGGCTGAATAGCGTTGGAAAGTGGTGCATTCACATAGAAGAGAAAAGCTACATTCATATTAGAATAACACTGGACATACACGAATACATTCATTCAAGAAGAGAACACCATTAGAACTTCAGTCAAAGAGTGAAGAACTACAACGAGCTACTCATACACTCAAGATGATCAAACTTAACTTGAAGAAAACGACCCTCTATTTATCATAAAAAATGAGAGAATGACACAGAGCTACATTTACATAAATCCAAGGAGTCCATAGCTTCACTCAAATAACTAGAGCATTATAAACTCATATTTACTCTCTCATTGATTCTTTTATTTACATTTTGAGTAGTGTGTGTACTCTGTATATTTTATACTCACACTATCTCCTATGCTAAACTGGAGGATCTCTAAATCCTCACACAAACCTTTATTAACTCATTTGTATCTCATTGTGGATAGTGGTAGAGGTTAAGTAATACCTAGATAGCATGTGTGATGTTTTTTGGTTTTCCCATGAAGAACAGTGGTAGAGGTCTTAGTACCTGGACAGTCTCTATACTGTTTTTTACCCCGATCCAGGGTGTGGATCAAATTTATATAAATTGTTTGAGAGGAATAAGTCTCATCTTAAGAATGAACCTCTTGGTTATATCTGCTTTTCATTTTAGATTAAGTTTAAAGTATACTATATCTTTTATATTCCGTTGCTAATTACTTAGAAATAAAATTTGTTTTAAAGTTACTTTGATAGTTAAATTAGCAAGTTTTTATAATTAATGTGAACCGGTATGTTATTTTCAAAGGTTAATTTAATCTCCTGATTAAATTAACTAAGACCTAATCAATCTTTGAGAAACAAATTGAACTTTTACAATCTGTATAAATTCACTAGAGTTTAACTTAGTTTTTAAATTGAGGGATTTTTAGATAAATATTTTTTACAGAAATTTTAATTGGAACTCAATTCACCCCCCCCCCCCCTCTTGAGTATCCACTCCGACGAACATTTGGTATCATAGTTTTGTTTTTTTATTATTAAAGGATTTTAAAACACTCTGTTTTTTCAACTATGATTTTAGTTGCATCTTTAAAGATCTTAAATTACTGTTAGATCTGAATTTTATCTCTTTAAATATATTTTCTAAACTCTAGTTATGGATAATATATTAGAAGGTGCTGCTACCAATAGGCCACCCTTATTTAATGGTACAAATTATGCCCAGTGGAAGCTTAAAATGAAAATTCATTTATAAATTATGGGATTTGATATCTGGACTGCAATAGAAACTCAATATAAGATGCCAGAAAATGAAAAAACTACTTGGGATGAAGCTACTAAAACAGCTTTCAATAATAATTGTAAAGTTATGTATGCCCTGTATTATGCTCTAGGAGATGAAGAGTTTAATAGAATATCTTCTTATAAAACTTCTTATGAAATTTGGTAAACTTTGGCTATTTCCCATGAGGGAACAACTAATGTTAATGAAATGATACTGAACGCCTATACTATTAAATATTATAATTTTAAAATGAAGCCTGATGAACCAATTTCTGATATATATCTCAGGTTCAATGAAATTTTCAACACCATGAGCTCTCTTTGTAAAGTTGTTCCTGCAAAAGAACATATCATGAGAATATTAAGATGTTTACCAGAAAGATGCAGAGGCACATCTATTTCAATTAGATAATCTTGTGATATTTGTACTTTTCCTGTTAAAGAATTAATTGGTAAGCTAATGATGTATGAGGAAGAACTCAAGGTAAATAAGGAATAATATGATGAACTAAAAAGGAAGTCAGTGGCATTTAAGTCTATTACCTTAAGGATCAAGGACAAGGATAAATTTTACATACAAACCAAAATCTCAATAAGTGAAAGTTCAGATTCTGACTGTGATGCTGAGATGGCTCAGATATCAAGGAGATTTAAAAAATTATATAGGAAAAAGAAATTATTCAGAAAATCAAACTACAAAGGTAAATATTACAACAAAGGTCATTGGAAAAAGGATTGGAAGAAAGATTATAAGAGTGATGAAGTTGTCTACTATGAATGCAAGAGAAAAGGTCACATTAAAGTTGACTGCCCAAAATTAAAGTTCAAGAAGAAACATGACTACAAGGACAATAAGTAAAAGAGAGCTATGAAAGATACCTGGAGTGCTTCAGAAGAAAGCACAAGTGAATCTGAAGTTTCTGAATTTGAAAAGAATCGTGCTAACATGTGTTTTATGACTAACACATCTGAGGTAACACTGGACCCTCCTGCTTTAAATTCATACTATTTTTGAGTTGATTCTGATTATGATTCTGAATCTGAAAATATGTCTAGTGAAGAATTATTTGAATATTGTAATATTCTAGAAGATACCTGTAATGAAATTAATGACAAGTAAAAAGCATTAAAGAAATATCCTGCTTTATCTATCACTGTTAAATCTGCCCTTGAGATTGAAAAGGAAAATAATGCTCAACGGTTAAAAGAAAATACTGAACTAAAAATGTCTAATGAGCAACTGAGAAAGGAATTAGAAAAGTTCACAAATGGAAAGAACAATCTAACTCAAATTCTAGGTAAGCAAGTGGCACCAAAATATACCAGTGGGATAGGCTATCAACCTGGAAAGAGACAGTTCACTAAAACTAGATTTTTTCCAAAATCTAAGTAGAATGCTGCTAGTTCTAGTTCTAGAAATATGTATGCTCCAACTAGTTATTCATATGGTTATAGATCAAATAAATTTTATCTTTCAAAATATATTGATTATTTAAATTATATGAGACCCATAAGACAAATCTGGGTACCTATGGCTTTGATTTCTAACCTATCTGGACCCAAGAAAATCTGGGTACCAAAATCATTTTCTGTTTAAATCTGTTTTGTTGGGAACTTTCTTGAAGAGTTCTCATAAGAAGGTATGGTACTTGGACAGTGGATGTTCAAGGTATATAATTGGGGATTACTCATTATTTAATATTTTAATCAAAGTTGATGGAGGCCATGTCACCTTTGGTCATAATTCTAAAGGAAAAATCATCGTCCTAGGCCAGATTGGTAACATTGATTCCGTTTTAATTTCTAAAGTTTTATTTGTTGATGTCCTTAAATATAATCTGTTAAGTATTTCTCAGTTATGTGATGATGGTTTCAATGTTAAATTTTAAAATGATTTCTGTAATGTTTTTAACTCTAAGAATGTTTTAGTATTTTCTTCCTTGAGAAATGAAAATGTTTATGCTGTTGATTTGAATTCTTTAGATAAACAGAACATTACTTTATTAAATTATTTTCATAAAGAATCTTGGTTATGGAATAGGAGATTAGGACACTGCTATATTCACTCACTTAGAAACCTGACTAGGAAGAACTTAGTTAGAGACCTACCCAAACTTGATTTCCCATCAGACAAAGTTTGTAATCCCTATCAAAAGGGAAAGCAACATAAAGTTTCTTTTAAATCAAAGAAATAAGTTTCAACTTCTCAACCTCTCGAGTTGGTTCACATGGACTTGTTTAGACCTTCTATGGTTTTTTGTTTAAATGGAAATCATTATGTCTATTTCCTAGTAGATGACTTTTCTAGATATACTTGGGTATACTTCTTAGCTCACAAAAGCGAAGCTTGTTTCTACTTTACTAAATACTCCAAGTCTATAGAAAACCTTATCGGACTTAATATTAAGACCCTGAGAAGTGATCATAGTCATGAGTTCGAAAATCATGAGTTTGAATCTTATTGTTCACACAATGTCTATAGTCAAAACTTTTCTTCCCCTAGGACACCTCAGCAGAACGGTGTAGTAGAAAGAAGAAATAGAACTCTTCAAGAGATTGCAAGAACTATGCTTAATGAATATGATCTGCCTATTTATTTTTGGACTAAAGCTATAAATATAGCTTGTTATATTATCAATAGAGTCTTGATTAGACCTATTCTTAATAAGAAACCTTATGAACTGTGGAACAATAGAAAAGCTAAAGTTAACTACTTCAGAGTTTTTGGTTGCAAGGTCTTCATTCTCAATACCAAGGATAATCTAGAAAAGTTTGCTTCTAAGAGTGATGAAGGAATATTTTTAGGATATTCAGTTACTAGCAAATCCTATAGAGTTTTCAATAAGAAAACCAAGTGTGTGGAAGAATATGTTCACATCAAATTTGATGAAACTGATCGACATGAACCTAAGTCTTCTCTTGAAAATATTGAAGAATATTTGTCTATTCTGGACCTTAATGATAAAACCAATGAGCATGTTGTAAAGACATCCAGTTCTGGACGTATTCCAGAATCTGCTTCTATAGAACCCGAACTTAGAGAAGAGCCTGAAATTTCTAGTCCTACCTTTACTAGATCAACTAGGATTCTAAAGAATCATCATTTAGATTCTGTTGTTGGTAATCTTGATAGAGGAACACAGACTAGAACTTCTCTCAGAAATCAGGTTGAACATCAAGAATTTCTTTCACAGTTAGAACCTAAAAATATCAATGATGCAATCAATGATGAATTTTGGTTAATGGCTATGCAAGAAGAGTTAAATCAATTTGAAAGAAACAAAGTCTAGGAATTAGTAGAAAGACTTAAGGACACTTTGACCATAGGCACTAAATGGGTTTTTAGAAACAAAGTTGATGAGTCAGTAAATATATTTAGAAACAAATCTAGGTTAGTTGATCAAGGTTATAGTCAAGAGGAAGGTATAGAATATGACGAAACCTTTTCCCTTATATCTAGATTCGAAGATATTAGGATATTAATTTCCCATACTGCTCATCTGAATTTCAAGTTATATCAAATGGATGTTAAAAGTTCTTTTCTAAATGGTTTTATAATTGAAGATGTTTTTGTTGAACAACCACCTGGATTTACTAATCCCCATTTCCAAAATCGAGTTTTCAAACTATCTAAAGCTTTATATGGTTTAAAACAAGCTCCAGGAGCTTGGTATGATAGACTTAGCAACTTTCTTATTTCAAAAGGTTTTACTAAAGGGATTGATGATCCAACTCTTTTTATTAAAATAATTTCTAAAGATGTTTTGATAGTACAAATCTATGTCGATGATATTATTTTTGGATATTCTAAACATTATTTATGTACTAATTTTTCAACGATTATGTAAAATGAATTTGAAATGAGTTTAATGGGAGAACTCAAATATTTTCTTGGATTTCAAGTTTTTCAAAATGAAAATGGTATTGTTTTGAATCAAAGTAAATATACAAAGGATATTTTAAAATATTTTTCTTTGGATAGTATTAAGGAAATCTATAGACCTATGAGTATTGTCTGTAAATTAGATCCATATGAAACTGGGAAACCAGTGGATCAAACCAATTATAGAGGTATGATTGGAGACTTTCTTTACCTTACTTCTAGTCGACCAGATATTATGTTTAGTGTGTGCATGTGTGAAAAATTTCAAGCTAATCATAAAAAATCGCATTTGCTTTCTGTTAAAATAATTTTCAAATATCTTAAACATACTGCAAATTTGGGTTTGTTTTATCCAAAAGGGAAATCTTTTGAATTAATGAGTTATTCAGATGCTGACTTTACTGGTTGAAAGTTAGATATAAAAGGCACATTTAGAACATTTCATTTATTGGGAAAATCCTTAGTATCATGGTGTAGTAAGAAACAGAATTTTGTAGCTTTATCTACTGCCGAAATCGAGTATATAGCTACTGGTAGTTGTTTTGCAAAAATTTGTGGATGAAACACACTCTTTTGGACTATGGATATGATTTTAAGCATGTTTCTATTAACTGTGATAACACCAGTGCAACTAACATTTCAAAGAACCCTGTGTCTCACTTTAGGACCAAACACATAGATGTAAGGCACCATTTCTTAAGAGATCATTACCATAAAGGTGATATTACTCTTGAATTTATAGGTATTGAACATCAATTAGCTGAAATTTTCACCAAACCTTTAAGTTCATATAGGTTAAATTATATTAGACATGAGTTAGGAATGATTAACCTTGACCAGTAGATACCTCACTGATGTACCTCACCGATGTACCTCACGAATGTGATACCTCACCGATGTACCTCACCAATGTGATACCTCACTGATGTACCTCACTGATGTGATACCTCACCGATGTACCTCACCGATGTACCTCACCGATGTGATACCTCACTGATATACCCTACCGATGCGTTGTTTTAAACTTCTATCTGCCGCCAAAATAAATATCATTTATACTTTATTTATTATATTTTAATTACTTATTTTATAATTCCTAAATGATAAAACTAAGACTTAATAACTTTTCGATCCACGTCAAACCCTTTTCCCTCAATCTTTAGCTCCCGAATCTCTAGAAAACCCTAAGTTTCTCAAAACAGATATGGAAAAAACCAAAATTCCCTCTGTCAGAGATGATGTTGATAAGTCGAATGAGAAGAAGCAGAAGACAGATCAAGAAAGAAGTAGTAGTGTCAGTAGAACAAGGTCAAGAAGGCGACCAGTGAACCCGCACTTACAAAATAGAGTTATTGTGATTGGAAAAGATCTATTCATAAAATGGATTCTATATATTAAATCTCTAGTTATCGAGGTATTGGAAGATTAGAAGTGGGTAGAATTCTTCTCAAACAACAATTGCCCCTACTATTCGAAGCTAGTGAAATAGTTCTATGAATTTGTAACCTTTGAGAAATCAGAAGATGAGTACCGAATGACTTCACTTGTGAATTGAAAGGAAATATCTTTTTCATCTGTTGAATGGGCTTAATTCCTGAAGGTTCCGCACGAAGGTGTGTTTGGATATTTCTCAAAATCAGTACCACCTACAAGCGAGATATTTGACTATGAGATTTCCTTAGAGGAACTCACCGGTAGTGGCAAGAAAATATAGGTGGAGGCTTCTAAAATGGATGGAGAGAATAGATTTATATTCAAGTTTGTTCAGCATGTTTTAATTCCAAGAAGAGGAGGATTTTCTAATATAAGATATCAGGATATATATTTGTTACATCTTTTGAGACATGGTGTGAAAGTAAATCTATGCAGACTGCTGATGATTCAAATGGAGGATATGATTAGACCAAAGTCAAAAACCAATGCCTTATTCTTTTCCAAGATGATATTAGTGATGATCAAAGTGAATGGGGTAGCTAAGTCTCAAGATGAAACAGTGGTAGTAAGGAATAATTTTTGTATCACAAACATAGTTTGCAAATACATGAAGATAAACTAGAGTCCATGGAGAAGATAATGGGTTAATGATTACAAGAAGCTATATGATAAGTTCAATCCTGTGGATCATCCTTCAGGGCCTAAGGATGTGAGGGATCCAGGTCTAAGACCTGATGAAGAAGAACCTGAGTATAGTGATGAGTCTGATGAAGAGGAGACTTCTATAGCTGATGGAAGGGATTCGTACTTTCCCCCAAGTCTTGTTGCTGAAATTATAACTACAGGAAAGGAAAATTTACGAGAAGAAGAAACACTTGTTGATGAGGAAGACCATCCAACTCCTGAGAATGAAGAAGAAAGATAGAATGAATCTGAAGCCTCTGATTATTTCTTCTTAAGTCTGAGTCCATTGATTGGTAGCTCATTTGTGCCTATTAAGGATGTAGTGGGTGAGATGGAAGGAAATGTGCCTAATCCAGAGGAGCCTCCTGCTATTGCAGAGATTTAGTTGATTGTAGAAGATTCTTCTGAAGACGAAAGACCTTCTAAGAATGCTGTTGCTGTACAAGAATTGCACCAGTTGAGGAGGAGCATCCAATCAGATTTGGCCGTGTTTCAGTAGCAGTTGAGATTGAGGATTTGACAGAAGACCCAGGTTTTGTGCTTTGTAGATTGGATTATATAGATTTTGATAATGAGACATCCCTCAACAGACCAAAAATCAATTGTGATATTCAGACTGACTTGCTACCTGAAGATGTGGTCAGAATGCATGACCTGGATAAGCTCAAGTCTGATCTCAAAATCAGTTTTGTGGAAGAGATAAAGAAAATGGAAGCTTCACTGGTGTCATCTATTCAATCGATTTTGAATGACTCTGTGGTCAGTATAGTATCTGAAAGAGCACCTGTGGTGGTTTCACCTACTGATATGATCACCAAGGCTGATCTTGAATCCTTAAAGAATGATCTAAAAGAGTCTTTTAGTGCCTCTATTTCTGAGTTAAAGCACTGCTTTGTTGAAGATATGAGAAATTTTGAAAAGTCTTTTGAACTCTCTCTTGGATGTAATGTCTCTACCTTTGTGGCAGAGATAGTTGATGAAGTCACAGCTTTCCAGAATCAGATGACTAGCTTAGCAGAGGATGTTGAAGTTCTAAAGAAGTCTGTTATCTATTTAGAATCTTATATGAGATCTAGATCTCAAGTAGACAAGGACTTATCTTATGTCAAAAGTGTTGTGAGCCAGATGGTATCATTCTTTGAAGGATTTAAAACCTTTATGAAAGATCATGTTAGAACCCAGGATTCCCAAGTCAAAAATCTTATTAGTGGGTTGACCAAAAACTTCAAGTAAATAGTAACCTTCTCTATTGGTTCTATTACTTTTAGACCTTTAGTGGATTTGGATCAAATTAGAGATGTGATGAAGGAGGAGCTTGGTTCAGCATCAACCAGTGGCTCTGTGGACTCATCCGATCTGACCAAAGTGGTAACTTCTACTAGAGATTCAGCTAGAGAAATAATTAAGATAGTCCAAGACTATATGAGAGAAGCTTCTGCCTCTCAGAAAGAAGTGAAAGACAAGGTAGATTATTATTTCCAAAGGGTTTATACCAAGCATCAGCTCAACAACCATTTCAAGATTATATTAGAAAACATGAAGCTACCTCCTGTCAATCAAGCCTCCAGAGAACAAGTCAGCAAGCTCTGAGAGTTGACCCCTACACTGGACAAATTTATGGAGAACAAGGATGACTTAATATCTTCTATGGAGAGAGGAGGAGGAATCATTATGGATTTCCGAAATCTTTTGTTGCCTTTCTTTCATGTCGATGCTAGGCCAGGGATTATACCCCCAACTTTACCTACCTCTGCCTCTAATACTTCTCTTGTTCAGATGACTCCAGTCCAAGCCATCAGAAGCCTTACTCCGATGATCACTCAGAGAGCTACACAGTACAGACCAGGAACAGTTTTAGTAGCTCAGCCACCTATGATCATCTCTGGAGTTCCTAAGCCTTCACCTGCATCCACCTCACCAAAATCTTCTTCTGATCCCAAGGGAAAATCTCATGTTGAGGATGTGGATTGATTAGTGGCTATGATTTTTTTGATAGGAATAACCTGTATTTTTTTCTGTTTCATTTCTATTTTTATTTGTAATCTGTTTGATCCAAGGGATATATATGATCTTCATTACTTTTACCATCAGTTACTTCTCTTTTCATGTGTTTTTCTCTCTTGTCTAACTTTTTGATTATCACGAAGGGGGAGAAATATTGTCTAAGGAAATCATATCTGAGAATAATAAATTTTATGATAAAGGGGGAGAAATACTATCTTTTATGAGTTTAATTCATTTCCCTCTGATACATTTGTTTCCTATTTTATCTTTGATATATGTGCTTTATGATATATTGTTTTCTCTGATACAATTCGATCTACTGCACTATCCTATGATACATTCCTAATTATTTTAAGACTATAATATCATAAGTTAATATCATCAGTTGTGATTAACAAAAAGGGGGATATTGTTGACCTCACCTATTTTGATAATCCCAATTATGCTTTTACATGCTTTGATAATCCCAAATAATGTTTATCTATATATTAATTCTTTTAATTCTGTTTTGATAATAATGTTAAAATAATCTTTGGAATATGTCAATCAATGTTTATCTATAGTTATATGAATTTTGAAGTAATTCTACCTCAATCAGATATGTTTTGAATAACATAGATAATTGTTAGTCATTAATATGCTTGTAGCTACTGATACAGATCTGCCGATACTTAGTCAACCGATAGACATAGTCACCGATAAGCAAAGGTCACTGATACGCAGAGCTACCGGTTTGTACAAGTCCACCGGTAAGCGCATACCACTGACAGATCTAGTCTAACGATACAGATAGCTACCGATATAAGATGAGGTACCAATAGAATATTTCTACCGATATACACTTCACTATTACAGAATGGAGCTACCGATATTCACAAGCAACCGATAAAAATTTTACCGATACAGAGTTACGAATACAAAAGAGCCACCAATAAAAGCAAGCTACCGATAGACCAATAGCTACCAATACAAGGAGTCACCGGTACATAGAGCTACTGATACACGGAGTAACAGCTACCGAGAAAGGAGCTACCGGTAAAAGGACAAAGAGCTACTGATGGGAGCTCACTGCTTTACAAAGACCACTGTTACACACTACAAACAGAAGGCTACTGATGAAAGACTGACCAGTCAAACTCTATACTGTAAATATTATTTATTTATTAAGAAATGGTAATATTTGAAGATTTTAATGAAATTAATGTTATTTAATGATAGTTTTTGGTATGTTAGGGAACCGTACCTCATACCTATAAAAAGGTAATCATACCCATTGACCGGATCTGAATGCTATAAAAGGAAGGACAAAGGCTGGGCATAAAGCATGTGTGAAGTGTGGAAAATCAAGGGTTGAATAGCATTGGAAAGTGGTGCATTCACATAGAAGAGAAAGGCTACATTCATATTGGAAGAACACTGGACATACACGAATCCATTCATTCAAGAAGAGAACACCATTCGAACTTCAGTCAATGAGTGAAGAACTACAAGGATCTACTCATACACTCAAGATGATCAAACTGAACTTGAAGAAAACGACACTCTGTTTTTCAGACAAAAACCATAGAAGGACTCAGAGCTTCATTTAAATCAATCCAAGTAGTCCAGAGCTTCACTCAAATCACTCGAGCATTCTAAACTCATATCTACTCTCTCAGTGATTCTTTTATTTAAATTTCAAGTAGTGTGTGTACTCTGTATATTTTATACTCACACTATCTCCTGTGCTAAACTAGAGGATCTCTAAATCCTCACACAAACCTTTCTTAACTCTTTTTTATCCCACTATGGATAGTGGTAGAGGTTAAGTAAGACCTGGACAACCTGTGTGCTGTTGATTTTTTTACACAAAGAACTGTGGAACAGGTCTTAGTACATAGATAGTCTTTGTACTGTTGTTTACCCCGATCTAGGGTGTGGATCAAATTTATATAAATTTTTTGAGAGGACTAAGTCTCGGCTTGAGACTGAACCTCTTGGTTATATCTACTGTTAATTTTAGATTAAGATTAAATTATACTATATCTTTTATATTCCACTACTAATTACTTTGAAATACAATTTGTTTTAAAGTTACTTTGATAGTTAAATTAGCAAGTGTTTATATATATTGTGAACCAGTAAGTTAGTTTCAAAAGTTAATTTAATCTCCTGATTAAATTAACTGAGACTTAATCAATCTTTGAGAAACTAATTTAACTTTTACAATCTGTATAAATTCACTACAGTTTAACTTAGTTTTTAAATTGGGGGATTTTTATATAAATATTTTTAACAAAAATTTTAATTGGAACTCAATTCACCCCCCTCTTGAGTATCCACTCTGACCAACATTTTGCTATATAATTTATGAACCAATGTTTTTTGGAAGTGTTTAAAGGAGAGGAGAAGGGGTGTCCTTTTATAAGTGGGGGAGAGGACACACTTGGAATTTTTGAAAAGAAAGAATTCCACTAATGTTTTTATCATTAAAAAAGGCTTAAAATGGAAAATTTATTATCCTTAGAAGATATAAGGTCTAAATATTACAAAAAAATAGGAATTACACAAGTTTTTGTTCATTTTTAACTCTATTATTTTTATTTTAACCACTTCAGTAAACCGTTTTTTCCTTAACCGTGGTAAATAATTTTTATTTTTTTGACTATTCATTATGGTAAAAAAATTAAGTTTAATTTATTATATAATGTAAATTATAATAATTAAAAATGTGAAATCTACTTTTCTAAATTAAAATAAATAACTAAAATAATTTAATTTAAAATTAAACCTATAGATGTGTTGAAAAAACGATTTTCAAAAGAAAAACTTTTGAAAATTAATCAAGTTTATATATAAAAAACCAATATGGAATTTATTAAAATGAACTAATTTGTATTAATTAATATATAATTGAAATTTCACTTTTAAAAAAACATTAAAAGAAAATGGGTCTTGTAAATTATTTAAATAGAAAGGCGTTTTTAATAAAAAATAGTATTTTTCACTATTTATTGAAAAATGAAACTTATTTGAAAAAAACCCAAAAAAATTACTGTAACATAATTTTGATATAATGATTTGAAAAATAAATTTAATTTTTTAAAATAATTTTTCTAAAATTAGTAAAAAATAATTTTAAATTATGTATTCAAAGCTGACTAAACCGTATTTTAGAACAATTTTCATGAACCAACTCGGGTCAACCTTCAACAGGTCACCCGAGTTGATCTGCAGCAAGACACGAGAGGAGTTACCGATCCTCCCGGGCTGGCGACAAGTGCTTGGGCATCAACAGAGGCAATGGGAATGATTTTTTCCAATATAAATAAATAAAAGCATAGGAAATAATAAAGAGAAACTTAGAATAAATAAACCATAAAAAACCACTAAATAAGAACTGAAGAAAAAAACTAACCGAAATCGATGACCGAACTAACTCTATGTGACCCTGTGGGTCACTCTCCAACTCAATGATCATACATCGCCCAAGGAGAATGCACCTAAGTTGGAACCTACACAAGGACTAAAAACATAAAATAAATATAGGCATGAGTATTAAAACTTAGTAGGCTAGCCCGATATCTAATCACCAAAGCACTACCTTTAAAATAAAAGAAACATCATTTCAAGTTTGAACTACAATTTATAAAAGTAAGATTTTCTAAATAGTTTACTTAAAAACAAAGTACGAACCATTGCCCTTAACCATTTTCAAATCTAGATTCTTTTGATCAGTGTCAATGACATTTTCAAAGGGAAAGTTATGTTTACATTTTCATATTTATACAAAGAGGATAAAACACTTTCATTTGAAAACCATTTCTAGAAACCTAATCAAAAATAGTTCACCACTTTCCAAGAAAAACAAAAAACAATAAGGTACAATATGAACCACACAACAAGGGAAATGTAGGTATACATACAAGAATCATAATCACTACTACAAGTAACAAAATCCAAATAGACATGGGTGAACCTAGGAGATCAAGAATAATCCAGAAGACACCAATACATGAGACCTCATCCTTGTTGACATGTCACATACGATGAAATCAAAACGCTTGTCCATCCTTTCACAGGAAGTCCAAGAGAAAATCCCATAACAATAAACCCAATACATCCACCTACTATGGGCCATTGGTCAATACCATAACCTACCAGTGCAAAAATCATTTTCAGAATATTTTCTCAATATGCCAGATTCCCATGTATTAAGTATTTAGAAGGGGGTGAGCTAACCGATGCCAGCTGACCATCCAATCACAGTGCATATAATAATAATAATGCACAATAGGTCTCACCCCAAGTCTCCCCTAGGACCGTTATCATGCCTAAAAATAAACAATTATAACAGGTTCCAACCAAAGAACCCTAACATCGGAATACAAGAATCCCCTAACAAAGACCCCCCACCAATTGCATACAACTGAGGCATGAGGAACAAACAATGGGGGTATTCATAATAAACACTTTTCACAAATTTCAAGAAATAGCCAATTGGGCCCTTAGACATTCACAAACAAAATATTATCTCAAAATACAAACACTTTTTCAAAAGTGGTGTTAGGAACACCATTTCCACTCAAAAAAATTATAAACATTCTTCAAAACATTTCCCATAAAACCGATTTAAAATCCACAACTACTCCTTTTAATTTAAAATCATTTAAAACATTTTTCACAAACCCCACATTTACCAACACACACACAATCAATTTTCACAAAGGGGTGTAAGATCACCAAAACACTTTGAAAATAGAAACTCATTCTTTATAAATCCCAAACCATTCCAAAAATAATATAAGGAACCCAAAACCCCATTTCGCATGCTGACTCCACATTCATAAATCCAAATCCACCATTTGTTAAATCACACTTAACCCATAAAATCAAATCGATCATTTTGTATATATATATAAAAACACAAGGCATTAAATATTTATCAAAAAAAATTATTTAATACAAAACAAAGTATAAAAATCAATTTCACATCTTAACATTATTTCAGTTATTGAACTAAGTTTAAAATATCAAGAATCATGTTTGATATGTCAATGAACAATTTATTAGACAAAAAATGTGTACACTTTTAACAAAACAATGCAATTCAACACAAAAATTGAGATAGACTATCATTTTACACACTATATAATTATTCGCAGAATCAACCGATGATATTCAGATTATGAAGAAGATAAAAATATCATGAAGCATTGAATCTTTAATTAAAAAGATAAGTGCAAGGGGAAAGCCTACCTCGAAACCAAGGTGCGATGAAACAGCACCTTTCCAAAACCATGCGGTAAGGTCCAATGCCCTAATAATAAAAACTAATGACTCAAAACACATAAAAAACCCAATGAAAGTATGTGAAACCAAATGGAGAGGATAAACCCTCTCCTCAAAATTGAATCACGACGACAACGAAAACCCGACACTACCTCTTGAGGGTTTCAAAAATCCCAAACCTTCCAAAATAACCTTTCAAAAATTAAAACACACAAACTAACTAAAATAACAACAAATAAAGAAGAGGATTATACCGAGGGAGTGAAATGCGCCAGAAGGAGGCGAAGCACCGACAGGAGGTTGCGGTACTGGTTGGAATCACCGGAAAAAGGTATGGTGTCGGTCAAGAGAGGGGTGGCCGCTGGATATGTGGATCGCCAGAAAAATAAAAAACATAGCATCAAGGGGGAGGCATCGTCGAGTTGGGAGGAGTAGGAGGTTGGGGGTCAGTTGGCCAGAGGCCGAGTAAGAGGAGGACATGCCGGAGGTAGCGGAGGGAGCTATGTCGGCCTAAAGTAGGAGGTCTAAGGGTGGTGTTGGGGCATGCTACAACGGAGGGCGGTGGGGTTAGAGTGGGGTGGCGCTATAGGGGGAGGAGGCAGCATCCAAGAAGCAGGAGGAAGACCGGGTTGTGGTGGTGCTGGTGCAAGCAGGAGAGTCTGAGTTCGGTGGCATCCAATAAGCAGGAGAAAGTCTAGGCTGTAGCAGTGCCAGTGAAAACAGGAGAGGATGAGGTCTGGAATGGGTCGCGCTGGACTGCAAGGGCCATGTCAGAGGGGTCGTACCAGGCTGGAAGGTGGTGGGTTCATCGGTTCAAGGTGAGAGGAGTTGGTCAGCGGCGCTACTACGAATGAAGTGTGAGTGTTGGGCCTACACTCTCCACACACAAGGGAAAGGAGGGGATACACTAAATGGAGAGAAGAGGTTTTGGAAACCCTAAAAAAATAAAACCATCCTAAAAAACCAATTAAAATTTTACTAACCTAATAATAACAACAAAAATAATAATAATAATAACAACAACAATAACAATAATAATAACATTAATAATAATATCAATAAGAACAATAAGAATAATAATATCATGATGGAAAAAATAAAAATAATAAAAGTATTTATTTCATTTTAATGATAATAAAATTAAAAATTTTAGTTTTCATCTAAAATAAAAATATTAAAATTCATAATAATCAAAGATATTCAATATTGTTTCAATTATAGAAATCTACTCATTTTAAATTTTTTTTCAAAGATGGACAGGATGCGTAGTTACCTGGGCGGAGCCACGCAGTGTTTCCAAAGCGTGCTCCACTCATGTGCCCAATGACATCAACACAAAAAAGAACACTTTTTAATACAAATCAAAGAAATTAATTCAGAACTGAACCTGAACCCCAACAAAAATATTTAAAAGTAGAAAAATAATTAAATAAATTAAACACATGGGTTGGGGTGTAACAATTCTACCCACCATAATTCTTTTCAACTCCAGAAATCCACAACAATATCTAGCTGATCAATCAACACATAAGGATTCCACATAAACACAATTCAACCTCTTAACCCAAGGACATTCCATAGACCACCAATGAGACTCAACCTCATTTCCCAAAATAGATCACCTATAGAGGGGAGTCCTGAACGGACTCCCCACCATAAAAATTCAACTAGCATCTGATAAAGACTTATGAGAAAACCCAAAGAGATTCACAATGGGTCTCCCCACTATAAAGAACAAACCTAAAAGCATCTAAACATAAAACTAATTTATCCCTAAACCGAGCCTTACTCAAGATAAAAGAAACACAACAAGAACATTTAAACCATCAACTCTCGTTTTACCTAAGGATGAATAAAACCAAGACCTCAACCGATTCACATGGACGGTCCACACGAGGACACTAATAGGTAACTCACATACAAAAAGGAATAGCTACTAACATTGCGTGTGGGATATGTCCATCATGCTCTTTTTTACCTAAGGAAATTTACAATGACATAGAAACCACAACAGAAATGCTAAAATTGTCTCACCGCATGATAGAGGCACAACCTTTACCATGCTTATTAAAATTCCTCAGGGGTTCCTAAATATGTTTTGGATTCACTCCGAGGCCTTTTGGTTGGAGCTCTGATAGATGAATCATCTCTTGCCTCACATTCAGGTTCTGATAATTCTAATAAGGAACATACATATTTTTATCTGGCATATGAAAGGACAGAATTCTATAATGAAAACCATGCTGGCATTGAAAACCGAAGTTCATCAAAGACCCACGATATTCTCATAAATTTTAAAACCAAACACAACATATGTACACCTAAAATGATAAGAGATAACTTACACTGGAAGGTAACCTACATGAGAAACTTTAAACAAAAACCCTACAGCACATCACTTTTGAGAACTTCCCCCATGACGTTTTCTAGAGATGCCTCAACAGAATCATTGTAAGTGGCCTAAACGTCCACAAGTATGATAGGTCTTAGGAGTACTTGGGCATGATGGCCTCTTGTGATCCAGCTTTCCACACTAATAATACATGAGGATCTCTTGCTATGGAGAGTTTGATGAAATATCCTGAGACCTTTTGATTCCCCAACTTGCTCCATCGACTTTTGATCGCTTACTTGTCTTCTTATGGGAAGTCTCCCCACTGCTGCTAGGAATTGAAGGAGGTATTACTACCTCATGCACTCCTACCTACACAGATTCAACATGAAAATATTTCCTCACCACATCGAAAAACTAATTTAGGTTGGATACTGACACCTTAAGTTGTAGATTGGGATGAAGTCCCACCTCAAAACACTGATCCTTCATGGAGTCATCAATGGCATAACCTAAATCATAATGGACTAGCTCCACAAAGCGCTGGATATACTCCAACACGGATCCCTCACCCTACTATAGACAACACATATATATCCCCTTTCTCACCCTTTCTTTCTCAGAGAAATGCCAACGAATGAACAAAACCTTGAAATACTCCCAAGTAAGTTCTTGTCAGGGCTTGTTCTGAGACACTGACTTCAAACACATCCACGGTGAACCTTCCACCATGAATGTAGAAAACTTGACCTTCAACGACTCAGGAAACTCAATGAGGTTAAAGTCCCTTTTGATCTTCTACATCCACTCCTCCTCTATGGAAGGGTCTTCTTGACCATAAAAGAGAGGTGGATCTAGCTTCTGAAACTCAAGCATAAAATCCTTAGGTTGATAAAACGCACTATGATCACCCATCAAAGCTTCAAGGGGACAATAGTTGGACAAGAAAAGTCAAGAAATCAATCAAGTCCAACTCAATAAATAAAATCCTCAAGATCAAACATCGCACAGGGGACAAGCTCTAAACATAAGAAAAAAATCTATCAAAACTTCCCATTTTGAAAACATCTTTGATTTAAAACAAATTTGGTGGGTTAAACACTCTATATTGGTATTTCTTAGAGTCTCACTCACATGCATGTTGTCATTACACTTTGGGCATCCATCCACCATACCATACATCTGTTCATATTCCAACATACCACTATGCATGTGAGCACCCATAGGAACACCAAGTCCAAAACAAAGAAACTTAATTTTCTAAAAACAAATCATTCATCCCATTTACTTTAAAACAATCCCCTAATTAAACATGTCATTTCAAACAACCATTTTTAAAAACTAAATTTTTTTTTTATTCAAACCACTTTTAGAAGTCATAGGAAACCCAAAATGACTAAAATGGGGAACTAGTGTTAGTGGGTGTCTTGACTATATTGTTGGCAGCCATATTCCAAACACATCACCGACATGGAGATCCTTTTAGGACCATGCCCCTAGCTCCACATAGATTTTCATGCCATTCAGGCTCACGAGGACTATTATGCCAACTCCCTTTGTCGTATATCAACCACAAAACATACCCTAAAACCCCAAAGAAACTAATTAAACCAGAATTCCCAAGGAAACTTGAGGATCAGAATGAGCAAGATTTTTCGACGCTCTTCCCTCACCTACCCATCGAGTCTCGAAATTCCTACTTCATCTTCCTTTACATCCCAAATACAAAAGGTCACTCTGAAAGGCAAGGTCTGCTAAGAGCTGACCTTCTAGGATAGCATTTTTTCATGAACCAACCCTGGTCGACCTTGAACCAGTCACCCGATCCGATCTGTGGTAAGACCTAAGAGGCGTTCTAGATCCTCCCGGGCTAGAGACAAGTTCCATGGAATCGAAAAAGGAAATGGGAAAGATTTCACCCAATATAAATAAATAAATAATATGAAATAATAAAGAGCATCTCAGAATAAATAAACCAGACAAAATGACTAAATAAGAACTAAATAAAATAAAACTAACCAAACTCGATGACTGAAATAACTCTATGTAACCTTACGGGTCATTCTCCGACTCAACCATCAAATGTTTCCCAAGGAGAATGCACCCAAGTTGGAACATACACAAGGACTAAAAACAAAAAAGAACTATAGGTGTGAGTATTAAAACTTAGTAGTCAATCCTAATATCTACTCCCCAAAGCACTTCCTTTAAAATAAAATAAACACCATTTCAATTTTGAACTACAATTTATAAAAGTAAGTTTTTATAAATATTTTACATAAAAAAATACAAACCATTTCCCTTAAACATTTTTAAATCTGGATTCTTTTCATCAGTTTCAATGGCATATTCAAAAGGAATGTAATGTTTAAATTTTTCATATTTTTCCAAAGAGGATAAAACACTTTCATTTGAAAACCATTTCTAGAAACCAAATCAAAACTATCTCACCACTTTCCAAGAAAAACAAAATACAAGAAGGTACAATAGGAACCACACAACAAGGGAAATATAGGTATACATACAAGTATCATAATCACTTCTACAAGCAACAAAATCCAAATAGACATGGGTGAACCTAGGAGATCAAGAATAATCCAGAAGACACCAATACATGAGACATCATCCTCGTTAACATGTCACACATGATGAAATCAAAACACTCAAAATGATCATCTATACTTTCATAGGCAGGATGAGGGGAAATCCCATAGAAATAAACCTAATGTATCCACCTACTATGGGCCACTAGTCAGTACCATAACCTACTAGTGTGGCAATCATTCTCAGAATATTCTCTCAATATGCCATATTCCCATGTCTCAAGTATTTAGAAAGGGGATGAGCCAACTGATGCCAGCCGAGCATCCAATCATAGTATATATAATAATAATAATGCACAACAAGTCTCACCCTGAGTCTCCCCTATGACCATTCTCATGACTTAAAATAAAACAATTATAACAGGTTCCAATCGAAGAACCCTAACATTGGATTCCAATAATCCCCTAACAAGGACCTACCGCCCATTGCATAGAATTGATGAATAAGGAACATCCAATGGGGGTTTTCATAATAAAAACTTTTCAATAATTTTAATAAATGGCCAAACAGGCCCTAAGACATTCACAAACAAAATATTATCTCAAAATTAAAACACTTTCTCAAAAGTGGTGTCAGGAACACCATTTCCACTAAATAACATTTATAAACATTATTCAAAACATTTCCCATCAAATGGATTTAAAATCCACAACTACTCCTTTTAATTTAAAATCATTTAAAAAAATTCACAAAACCTACGTTTACCAACACACACACAAGAACTTTTCACAAAGGGGTGAAAGCTCACCAAAACACTTTGAAAACCAAAACTCATTCCTTTATAAATCCCAAACCATTCTAGAAACCATATAAAGAACCCAAAACCTCATTTTTCATGTTGCCTCTACATTTATAAATCCAAATCCACCATTTGTTAAATCACACTTAACTCATAAAAGCCAACTGGGAATTTTGTATATATATAAAAAACACAAGGTATTAAATATTTATCAAAATAATTTCTATTTAATAAAAAACAAAGTATAAACATCAATTGCATGTCTTAACTTTATTTCAGTTGTTGAACCATGTTTAAAATATCACGAATCATGTGCGATTTGTCAATGAACAATTTATTAGACAAGCAATGTGTACACTTATAACAAAACAATGTAATTCAACACAAAACTTGGGATAGACTATCATTTTAAACGCTATATAATTATTCGCAGAATCAATCGATGATATTTAGAATGTGCAGAAGCTAAAAATATCATGAATCAGTGAATCTTTAATTAAAAAGATAATTTGAAGGGGAAAGCCTACCTCAAAACCAAGGCACGAAGAAATGATGCATGTCCGAAACCACGTGGTAAGGTCCAACGCCCTACAGATTAAAACTAAGGATTCAAAACACATACAAAAAAACCCAATGAAAGTATGTGAAACCAAGTAGAGAGGAGAAACCCTCACCTCGAAACTGTAGCGTGACGACAACACAAACCTGACACTACCTCACGAGGGCTTCAAATATCCTAAACCTACCAAAATAACCTTTTAACAATTAAAAAACACAAAATAACTAAAAGAACAACAAAGAAGGAAGAGGATTATATCGAGGGGGTGAAACGCGTTGGAAGGAGGTGGTGCGCCGGTTGGAGGTCGCGGTACCAGCTGGACTCGCTAGAAAAGGGAACAACACCAGTCAATAGAGGGGTGGACACTAGCTATGTATATCATCAGAAAAATAAAAACACAATAGCAAGGGGGTGTCATTGAATTTGAAGGAGCAGGAGGCTGGGGTTCAGTTGGTCAGAGGTCGGGTAGGAGGAGGACATGATAGAGGTGGAAGAGGGAGTTGTGCTGGCCGGGAGTAGGAGATCTGAGGGGGGGTGATATGTCACACTACATGGTAAGGAGGTGGGGTCAGAGTAGGGTGGCACTATAGGGGAAGGTTGTAGCATCCGGGAAGCAAGAGGGATAATGGGTTGTAGTGGTGCCAGCGCAAGCAGGAGAGGTCGAGGTCCAGGAGGGGTCGTGCTAGACTGCAGGGGCTATGTCGGAGGGGTCATGCTGGACTGAAAGGTGGTGGGTACACTGGTGAAAGGCAGGAGGAGTTGTCCGCTGGTGCTTCTACAAATGGAGGGGGGCTTCTGGGCCTGCTTGCGCCACACACAAGGGAAAGGATGGGCTATGCTAAATGGAGAGAATGGGTTTCAAAAAACCCTAAAAAAATAAAACCATCCTAAAAAACAATTAAAATTTTACTAAACAAATAATAATAATAATGATAATAATAATAATAATAACAACAATAATAATAACATTAATAATAATATCAATAAGAATAATAAGAATAATAATATCATGATGGTAAAAATAAAAATAATAAAAGTATTTATTTACCATTAATGATAATAAAATTTATAATTTTAGTTTTCATCTAAAATAAAAAAAATTAAAATTCATAATAATCAAAGACAGTCAGCATTGTTTCAATTACAAAAATCTACTCATTTAAAAAAAATCAAAGATGGATGGGATGCGCAGTTACCCAGGCGGAGCCACGCGGGGTTTCCAAAGCACGCTCTGCTCGTGCGCTCAATGACGTTAACACCAAAAAGCGCACTTTTTAATACAACTCAAAGAAATTAATCTGGGACTAAACCCAAACCCCAAAAAAATATTTAAAGGCAGAAAAATAATTAAATAAATTATACACATGGGTCGGGGTGTGACAACAATATTTTTTTTCCGAAAATATTTTTTTCTTTAAAATGGTTCAAATTTTATTTCTAATCAGTAGGTAACCAATGAATTTATTTTATAAATTTTTTAACCATATAATTTTTCATAATTTAATTTTTCATATTCATACCCTCTAATTTAGAGGCCAGGTTATAATGGACATATTTAAATAATAATATTTTAATATAGTATTTACTTTCATTTAAACTTGGTGTTGTATGCATCGCAAGCTATTGAGGAGATTAAATTTATTTAAAAAGAAATATATCTTAAAATATCATGTGTTAAATTATTTTCCACTTAAATAATTTCACCCTCTAAATTTTATATTACATACTAAGGTGAAAATTGAGGAGGGTACTTCTATTTCATTGCCTCTTCTGATTCCCAATTTTCTTCCTCAAACTTGTGCTTTTTCTACAACACTTTGACCAGGTGAGTTATCTTATTTCATATAACTTTGTCTCTTCAATCCAAGATCTGCACTAAATTATCCTTATATAAATTTTATTTCTCCAATGATACAACCTCTAGATTCAATACTTTCAAGGGGTCTTGTATGTACTTACAAAATAGGGACACAGGAAACACATCATGTACTTGATATAGGTTATGTGAGAGTGCTAGTTGGTAAGCCACCACTCTAATGTTATCAAGGATATAAAACGCGATTATGTATCTAGGAATAATATTTTCCTTTATCCCAATCCTCACAAATTTCTTCTACAATGAAATACAGAGGAACACCTTATCTACGACCTCAAACTCTAGGTATCATCAACAATTGTATAAATTTTTTTCTATTGAATTTACATATATTTCATGTGATTTTGAATGGTTTGGACCTTCTTTGTTATCTATTGAGAAATATTAGGTCTCATCATCTTTGGCTCTCAAAATTCATCTAAGTATGTCAAAGTTAGACACTTCTTCCCATATAGAATCTCATAAGGTGTTATTTGAACGATATAATGGAAACTATTATTATATGTGTAATGCCCCGACCCCAGTTACCCAGAGTTGGTGAATTATTTTAATACATTGGCATGATTACAAGGAATCAAGTCCCGAAGGACTGTTCAGTTTAGCAGTCTTGGAAAAATAGATCACATGCATGAATGTTACATTTGCACTTTAAGATGTAAAAAAACAACATAAATAATCTTTATGAATGCCATTATTCCCTTGGCTAATCTTTGCATATCAATCACATTACACTTCTTGGAATCCTGGGAAAAATAAAACATAGAAAGGGGTGAGCTCAAATGCTCAGTAAGGGTAATAAATACAGTGGAAACTTTCAAAAATAAGCATAAACATTTGAGGCAATGTATAAAACTAAAACAAAATCCTTTTAAACTTGAAATTCAGCATAATATTGCAGAAATAAAATGAAATAATGCCATTTACTTATTCACATGTATATTCTACTAATCAAATAATTACATGCAATATCACTAACCACTTTCATAATGATGGAATGCATGATGCCGAACTCTAATTTCTGTGTCGAGGCCTCGTGCCAAGACCTAAGGGATAACTATAACCGGAACCCAACCCGGAGAGCATCTGTAACCGGACTCCATCCCGGAGTGCCTCTAATAACCGGACACCAAACCAGAGTGCCTCTAATAACCTGACACCAACCCAGAGTGCCTCTAATAACCGGACACCAACCCGGAGGGCTTACTTTTACTGGTCCCCAACCCGGAACATACTAGTCCAACACATTCATCTTAAGAAGAGGATGAAATATAACATAAACATTCGTATTAAAACTAACATACAAAATGTCAAAACTTTAATCATAAACCATTAATGGCATAAAAATAACTTATCCATAGTCAAAAATATCATAAAACCTTAAATACAATATGGATGATTTGTATCATAATAAATCAACTTGAAATAAGTTTAAAGAAACTTGAAACAAGTTTAAAATTTTTCAAAGGATGTTGACATAGATGAAATCAATACTATTTGAGAGAAATATCTCTTTTTTTGAAATCATTTAAAAGTCACATAATTATAGAGAAAAACTTTATTTTGAAAATATCTTTATAAGCTTGTGAAGGAAGCTTTAAAGGTGTAATAAAGGCAGAGAATAACCGCACCCACCGTATAAGTTAAAAAAGAGACATTCTTACCTTAATTTTGTCAAAATGGTTAGAAAGGACCTTGTTTGGAAAATGATGGAAAGATTCCTTTATAAACCTCTTATAAAAAGTCAAACAAGGGTATAAATGTCTTTAACCCATATTCTTGTAAATAGTAAAAATGTTTTGAAATACATTTTCAAAAAACATGGATGTGGATGATAAGAGATCCCAGTATATTATTACGTATATAAAACCTCAGATAATGAAGAGATTGCGAAATAAACCCTTACCAATTTGGTAACTTACGAAACATACAACCCATGAAAGATGTATCATACAATGAATATGTAAATACACATAAATTAAAGTGTATTACACAAAGAATATAATTATGGGTAGTACATACAACAAAAAAAAGGTAATGGTGGAAATATGGCATGAATCTCACGGGAATAAGGAGTGAGATGAAAACCCCTTACCTTGTACTTTCCTTTAGTCGAGGGTACGTTTAACCTCCTCTTCTTCGGGTTCTTCCTTTTGATTTGATCAAAAGGGATCCTTAGGATGGCTTTCTGACTAAAGGAAGGCCTCTAAGATGAATTGAGGGAAGTTGAGAGAGTATTTGGGTAGGGTTTGGCCGAACAAAAAGGCTTTGAAGGTGTGAATTAATGAGAAGGGTGAGTGTCCTTTTATAAGAGGGGTGAGGGGCACCTTTGGAAAAGCTAGAAATATTATTTATAATAAATTCATATTTGGTTTATAATGGCTCCCAAGTGGATTATTTAAAGGTTAAGGTGGGTATGGGTCTAAAAATACTCAACCAATAGAATTTATACAGGTTTTGGTCATTATATTAACCTTATCTTTTAGTTTTAACACTTAGTTAATTAGTTTGACACTTACCATGTCACTTTGTATTTTTATATTATATAGTTAATAAACTTACAATATACATCCAATCAACCCCCAAGTGGTCCATTAATGATTCAACTATCATGATATAAGTCTCTTGGTCGAAACTTAGATTTTTAATAATTTAATATCAATTAATATATAATATTTGTTTTAAAAACTCTTTTATGTCAATTTTGACACTATTCAGTAATTGACTTTTGTAAAAATCATAACAGAATGATTACTTCGAAAAAAGTTAATTAAATAAATCCTAATATGTCATATTATCCTATAAAATTAGTTTAATTAATTAAAAGTCTCAAATTATATTTATTTGGGTATTTATAATATCAATTATTTTAGTTTTTCACTATTATGGTAATTACTGCATCATAATTGTGTCATAAATAAATTAAATTATTTAATATCTAAAAATTATAAATAAAATACCATTATATAGGAAATCTTTGTATCTTTCTAATGAATATTCATAGTCGAAAATCCAATATATATAACCCTATGTAAAAATTGTTTTTCTAAAAGATATATGCTTAGGTCATTTTTTTATTCATTTTAACTTAATTAATATAAAGTGTCATTATCACTTACAAGTGGCTCCATGGGGTCCAAAAATCGACCCAAAGATGACCAAGGTCGGACATGTATCAACCAATAAGGTTAGGACACGTTTTAAGGTAATTTAGTATTATTATAATATTATGTTTTAACCCTTATTTACCAGATTTACCCTTTAACCATGGTAAATAAAATATTTACCGAAGTAATTATTCAAAATGTCTAAAAATAAAAGTTACCTATTTACACAGTTTGAAAATCCTGATTCCAAATATGGAATCCATTTTTCAAATTCAAAACACATAAGTGGCAGAAATTAATTTAAAATTAATTCCCGTTGTCAAAACAAAAAGTGTGTTTTAAGATATAATAACTATCAAAAGATTGATACTTGTTTATGTCCGGTTTAATTGTGAAATTATGTCCAATGAAAAACATTGTATTAAATAGTAAAAATATGTTCTAAATATACTTTAAAACCACTCAAATTCACAATTTATCACTAATAATTATTTTGATTAAAAAAATTGTTTTTAATTAAAATTTAGTAATTTTCACTATTCATCAAAATATTAAAGTTATCCGAAAAGTACCAAAATTTCACCTTAGGCTAAATTCGATACTCAGAATCCAAAAATTAAGTCCATTTTGAGAGATAAATTTTCAAAAATTTCAAAAATTAGGTATTACTCTTCATAACGGCTACTTTGATTGGTCGTGGTGTGTGTTAGAACTCGAAGTTGCGTACAACACACGCTACTGTATTATTCAAAGAGAAGCGTGTCGTGGAAGCTCGGGGTGTTACATTCTCCCCTCCTTAAACAAATTGTTTCCTCGCAATTTGATATTGTTCTTTGAAAATAAAGGTTGAAAATAGAAAATATCTTTGTGGAAAAAAACCCACATCGGAAATTTGGTTAATAAAATTTTAGTCTTAACAAGATAAAAAGAGAAATGAAAGGGTCACCACAAAATTATGATCTCGATTAGGAGGAAATTGGTAGAAATTATAGACATATAACTGGAGGAAAAATATAAATATTTTTAGGTAGTGATTGAGGTCATCAATCACAAACAAGTTTAAAATTGAGGTCCTTAAATTCATCAATCTATGATGATTTAAAATACCATCGGTTCAACAAAACATAAGGTATTAGGATAACACATTTTTGACATTTCAAAATATCTTAGTTGAAATCCTACATCGAAAAATGTATTAATGAGGCCTCTATTTAAAATAAAGAGTGGAAAGTTTGAAGATTATCGAAAATAACATATACTAGAGTTCCATGTAGGAAAATATCGATATGGAGGAGAAATCTAACCATCAATTATCTGATGGAGAGTGGTATAGAACATGGCTATGAAAAGGCCAACAATCCCAAAGCCATAAATTAGTGATGATCTAAGGTACCATCTAGGACAACATTTTTGTTCTAAGTTCTTTTTCTTAATGTTGAGGAATTTATTTATGAGATTGGCTAAGATCATAAGGAGATATACTTAATTTATAATTAGAGTTTTATCCATTAATAAATTTCTACCAAAAACTCATCTTTCACCCCAAAACATAATACAACTCAAAAATACTCTATTTATCCTAATCGTATAGGGTTCCAAATATAATGAATTTATATTTCACATATCAGACCCTTTATGTAAAGATACTACATTATACCATCCAGGAACTTCATGTAGCACAATGGTAGGTGATAAATCCCAATTGCACTATGGTTGTGGGTTCGATTCCCACAACTTTGTCTGACATGACAGGTCGTCACACGGTCTGCGTGTTGTCCTTTTATAAAAATCCAAAAAACTAACCTTTCAAACTTAATCCATTCCAACCATTAGACTTATCCAAAATAATATTATCTAAACTCACAGTCCAAAATTTACAAGGAAGTTAAAAATAATGAGGATCCTTTTTTCTAGGTAATAACATGTGAACGCCTTCCTCATATATTCTTTTAAAACACCGCAACATCCTGAATTACCAAAATCAACCATCTCTTATTCCAAAATCACTACCTCAATATTAGGACCATATTAAGGTTTATCTTACCTTCAACCATGTAATTTCCAAAAAATATTAACTCGCTGTAGAGTCACTTTTCTTAGTACCATAAAATCTCAAATCCTTAATTAAATAGTACTGCAGTACAATCCTTATTTATTTCCAGAACACCATTGATACAACACTTAAATGAAATAATTTTAAAATAAAAACATAAGAACACTAGTCATTCCTCTTCATCTGTGGTAGTATCATAACTTGATTATTATCCAATAGCATCATTTGCGGCATAGTTTGATGACTGAGACATTGGTTCGCGTAGTGTCCAAACTCCTTGCAAATGAAGCATTGTACATTTGAAACCATTTTCTTACCTTTAAAGTCACGTACTTTGTGCCCTTTTCCTCCACACTTATAACAAACTCCCATTCCTTTTAGGCAAGTTCCAGGGTGTTTCTTCCCACAGTTATCACATGTGGGAAAATTCTTCTTTTCCCTCTTCCCTTTACCCATATTTCTCTCTTCCATCCTTTTCTTCTCTTGCTTCCCTTCAAAGTCATAGGACTCCTATAATTCTTTACTCATCTTATCAACACATGATACTATTTATTCATATGATGATAATATGTGGGAAACTATTTCTCTTCTAAATTATGGATTAGGACCATGAAAGATATGATCCTTCTTACTCTTTGTATCATACGTATTATGGGAGTTCACATTCCTTCTACTGGGAACCATTTCTATGAAATATCATAAACTAGTTCACTTTATGAATTGCAATGAATAATTACCAAACTTGTAAAATACCTAACACAAATTGAATAGTTTATGGATATAATCTATAATCATAAAAATGTTTTCATTGAGTAAGTATATACTCATAAGCCCTTAATAATGGTTTGTAAAGAAAATGATAATTATCCTAAGCATATCCTCCGGGAGTGTCATAACCAAGAGTGCAGTAAGGTCTGTTGTCGTGCACCAGTTACCGTTCGAGTATAGCTCAAAGAGGTGTTTTCGGGTTTTACCCCTAGGTACATCTGTGCCAGAGCCTCCTCTACCTGCTTGTATCCAGACAGGGATGTATTTCTCGGAAAACTCACAAAATCTCTGCAATACCAAAATTCTAGGAAGTTCTTCTATACTAATCCCCAAAGTCTCTCTTAGGCCTATGTGCTCTAATCAGAGTTTATCTAAATCTAGTTTCCAAGGTTATTGCTAAACTTCCTCTAATACCAACTGTAACCCCCCGACCCCAGTTACCCAGAGTCGGTGCATTATTTTAATACATTGGCATGATTACAAGGAATCAAGTCCCAAAGGACCAATCAGTTTAGCAGTCTTGGAAAAATAGATCACATACATGAATGTTACATTTGCACTTTAAGACGTAAAAAAACAACATAAATAATCTTTATGAACACCCTTATTCCCTTGGCCAATCCCTGCATATCAATCACATTACACTTCTTGGAATCCTGGGGAAAATAAAACATAGAAAGGGGTGAGCTCAAATGCTCAGTAAGGGTAAGAAATACAGTAGAAACTTTCAAAAATAAGCATAAACATTTAAGGCAATGTATAAAACTAAAACAAAAGCCTTTTAAACTTGAAATTCAGAATAATATTGCAGAAATAAAATGAAATAATTCCATTTAATTATTCACATGGATATTCTACTAATAGAATAATCACATGCAATATCACTAACCACTTTCATAATGATGGAATTCATGATGCCGAACTCTAATTTCTGTGTCGAGGCCTCGTGCCAAGACCTAAGGGATAACTGTAACTGGAACCCAACCCGGAGAGCCTCTGTAACTGGACTCCATCCTGGAGTGCCTCTAATAACCGGACACCAACTCGAAGTGCCTCTAATAACCGAACACCAACCCGGAGTGCCTCTAATAACCAGACACCAACCCGGAGGGCTTACTTTTATTGGTGCCCAACCCGGAACATACTAGTCCAACACATTCATCTTAAGAAGAGGATGAAATATAACATAAACATTCGTATTAAAACTAACATACAAAATTTCAAAACTTTAATCATAAACCATTAATGGCATAAAAATAACTTACCCATAGTCAAAAATATCACAAAACCTTAAATACAATATGGATGATTTGTATCATAATAAATCAACTTGAAACAAGTTTAAAATTTTTCAAAGGATGTTGACATAGATGAAATAAATACTATTTGAGAGAAATATCTCTTTTTTTGAAATCATTTAAAAGTCACATAATTATAGAGAAAACCTTTATTTTGAAAATATCTTTATAAGCTTGTGAAGGAAACTTCAAAGGTGTAATAATGGTAGAGAATAACCGCACCCACCATATAAGTTAAAAAAGAGACATTCTTACCTTAATTTTGTCAAAAAGGTTAAAAAGGACCTTGTTTGGAAAATGACGGAAAGATTCCTTTATAAACCTCTTATAAAAAGTCAAACAAGGGTATATATGTCTTTAACCCATATTCTTGTAAATAGTAAAAATGTTTTGAAATACATTTTCAAGAAACATGGATGTAGATGATAAGAGATCCTGTAGATTATTACGTATATACAACCTCGGATAATGAAGAGATTGCGAAATAAACCCTTACCAATTTGGTAACTTACGAAATATACAACCCATGAAAGATGTATCATACAATGAATATATAAATACACATAAATTAAATTTTATTACACAAAGAATATAATTATGGGAAGTACATACACCACACTAAAGGTAATGGTGGAAATATGGCATAAATCTCATGGGAATAAGGAGTGAGATGAAAACCCCTTACCTTGCACTTTCCTTTAGTCGAGGGTACATTTTACCTCCTTTTCTTCGGGTTCTTCCTTTTGATTTGATCAAAAGGGCTCCTTAGGATGGCTTTATGACTAAAGTAAGGCCTCTAGGATGAATTGAGGGATGTTGAGAGAGTATTTGGGTGGGGTTTGGCCGAACCAAAAGGCTTTGAAGGTGTGAATTAATGAGAAGGGTGAGTGTCCTTTTATAAGAGGGGTGAGGGGCACCTTTGGAAAAGCTAGAAATATTATTTATAATAAATTCATATTTAGTTTATAATGGCTCCAAAGTGGATTATTTAAAGGTTAAGGTGGGGATGGGTCGAAAACTACTCAACCAATAGAATTTAGATAGGTTTGGGTCATTATATTAACCTTATCTTTTAGTTTTAACACTTATTTAATTAGTTTTACACTTACCATGTCACTTTGTATTTTTATATTATATAGTTAATAAACTTACAATATACATCCAAGCGACCCCCAAGTGGTCCATTAATGCTACAACTATCATGATATAAGTCTCTTGGCCAAACCTTAGATTTTTAAGAATTTAATATCAATTAATAATATAATATTTGTTTTAAAAACTCTTTTATGTCAATTTTGACACTATTCAATAATTGACTTTTGTAAAAATCATAACAGAATGATTAATTCGAAAAAAGTTAATTAAATCACTCCTAATATGTCATATTATCCTATAAAATTAGTTTAATTCATTAAAAGTCTCAAATTATATTTATTTGGGTATTTGTAATATCAATTATTTTAATTTTTCACTATTATGGTAATTACTGCATCATAATTGTGTCATAAATAAATTAAATTATTTAATGTCTAAAAATTATAAATACAATACCATTATATATGAAATCTTTTTATCTTTCTAATGAATATTTATAGTTGAAAATCCAACATATATAACCCTATGTAAAAAAATTTTGCTAAAAGATATATACCTAGGTTATTTTTGTATTTATTTTAACTTAATTAATATAAAGTGTCATTATCACTTACAAGTGGCTCCATGGGGTCCAAATATCGACCCAAAGATGCCCCAGGTCGTACATGTATCAACCAATAAAGTTAGGACCCGTTTTAGGGTAATTTAGTATTATTATAATATTATGTTTAACCCTTATTTACCAGATTTACCCTTTAACCATGGTAAATAAAATATTTACCGAAGTAATTATTCAAAATGTCTAAAAATAAAAGTTACCTATTTACATAGTTTGAACATCCTGATTCCAAATATGGAATTCATTTTTCCAAATTCAAAATACATAAGTGGCAAAAATTAATTTAAAATTAATTCTCGTTATCAAAACAAAAAGTGTGTTTTAAGATATAATAAGTATCAAAAGATTGATACTTGTTTATGTCTGGTTTAATTGTGAAATTATGTCCAATGACCAACATTGTATTAAATGGTAAAAATATATTCTAAATATAATTTAAAACCACTCAAATTCATAATTTATCACTAATAATTATTTTGATTAAAAAAGTTGTTTTTAATTAAAATTTAGTAATTTTCACTATTCATCAAAATATTAAAGTTATCCAAAAAGTACCAAAATTTCACCTTAGGCTAAATTCGATACTCCGAATCCAAAAATGAAGTCCATTTTGAGAGATAAAATTTCTAAAATTTTTAAAAAGTAGGTATTACTATTCAAAATGGCTACTTTGATTGGTCGTGGTGTGTGTTAGAACTCGAAGTTGCGTACAACACACGCTACTGTATTATTCAAAGAGAAGTGTACCGTGGAAGCTCGGGGTGTTACAATATGAGAACTATACTAGGGGAATTTATTGATCCCAACATCTTTGAAAATCCATTGAACAATACCTCAATATATCCTCTATAGTTTTGATGGTTCACTTAAACTTACCATCCATTTAAGGGTGATAAGTATTATTGAAACTGAGTTCTATATCCAATGCTTGCTAAAGGATTATGTATAACCTTGAGGTAAACCTCGGATCCTGATAATATATAATAGAGAGTGGAACTCAATGAAATCTTACCACTTCTCTCAAATATATCTTAGTGAGTTGGTCAAGAGAGAAATATTCCTTGATAACAATTAAATGCGCTGAATTTGTAAGACCATCAATATCCTTCTAGATGGTGTTATTACCTTCAGGTGTCCTAGGGAGTCCTACAACAAAATCCATTTTTAATTTTTATAATTTCCATACTAGTGTGGGAAATGGATACATCATACCCTTAGACTTTTTTCATTCCTCCTTGAATTATTTCTATATAAAGCATCAAGTTAAAAATTCCACAAATTACACCATAATGTTTTCTTTAGATCTCTATATATCTTAGTGTTTTCCAAATTAATAGAGAAGGAAAATTTATGCACAACATCTAGAATCTCTCTCTTTATATCTAGTTTTTATAGGACACAAATACATATTCCAAACCTTATAACCCCATCTTTAGCAAGGTTAATCTCCAGAATATTCGCTTTTATTTTTTATAGCACTTAATCCTCTTTATAGAACCCCTTGATCCTATCAAGAATAGATGGTTGATAAGTTATTTGAGTAAGTTAAGAAGAATATCCTTTTACTATTCCCATATCCATCCTTTTAAAATATAATAATATTTTATCCTTGTAAATTTTCATCATTGATAAAATCATTGGATCCTTTCTACTTAGAGAATCTATCACTTTGTTTTTTCATGATGGTAATGGATTAATTAGTTATATTCCTTAATTATCTATAACTATCATCATTGGTGAATGTTAAGTTCCTTCTATGTGAATATATATTTGAGGCTCTTGTGATGTGTATATATTTCACATTTACCTCATAGAGATAATGTCACCATATCTTTAATTTAATGATTGCTGCAGCCAACTCTAGATCATGTGTTGGATAGTTCTACTCATGAACTTTCAACTTACATGATTCATAGGTTATCACTTTATCATTCTACATTATTACACATCCCAAACCCTTATTTTAATCATCATTTTATACCGCAAAAATGTCCCCACTTGAGGGTAGTGTAGGTAAGAACATAGTGATAAGTCTCTATTTCAACTCATTAAATCTCTCTTCACATTCATTGGTCCATAAAAACTTTACTACATTACATGTTAGCTTGGTTCGTGTATTTGATAATCATGAATATTTTTTCATAAATCATCAGTAATACCTAGCTAGCCTATGGAAACTATGGATATCAAATAAAAATGTTTTTCTGGGTCATTCCTTGAATTCCTTTGTCTTATAAGGGTCCACATATATCCCTTTGGTAATATTATACCCCAAGAATGATACTTCCTTTATCTATAACTCGTGTTTACTATAATTTTTATATAGATTATCCTTTCTCAATGCCTTTAGCATAGTGTTAAATTACTCCTCATGCTCTTCATTTTTCTTGGAGTATATCAAAATATCATTTATAAATATTACCAAAAAAATTTCAATTTAATCCCAAAATACTCTATTAATTAAGTCTATAAAGATTTATAGAGAATTAGTGAGTCCAAAAGGTATAACTATGAACTCATAGTGTCCATACATTGTTTGAAATTTTGTTTTCGGAATATATTCCTTCTTCTCTCTTAATTGGTGATATCCTTAATGAAGGTATACCTAAGATAAATATTTATCCCCACATATTTGATTGAATAAGTCATATGTCTATGGTAGGGGATACTTGTTATTTATCATGATTTGTTTGAGCTCATGATAATAAATGCATATACACCTTGAACCATCCTTTTTGTTGATGAATATGACTAGTGCACCCCACAATGTAGCACTTGGGTATATAAATCCTTTATACATATTCTCTTGTAATTACTTCTTTGTGTCCTTAAGTTCAAAAATGGCCATTCTATTTGGAGTCTTAGATATTGGAGAAGATCTACATTTAATCTTGATTAAAAATTCAACCTCATGGCTAGAAGGAATACTAGGAATCGCTTCCGTAAATATATAGGTATAATACTTAACAATGGGAATGTCTTCAAGCATGATCCTTTCCTTAGTCTTAATTATTTGAGTAATATATTCTTTCTTAGAATGAAAAATATCCATGCTTTAGATGATGATACCAAATGAGATTCATCCTCTTCCTTGTACTTGTGTAGAATTGGAGGGTGATTCATGATTAAAAGGTTTATTTCCTTATCTTGGTATTTGTGTTATCTATATATAATTAAACCCAATCAATTCCCATAATTGCATAAACTTCTACTAAAGAAAGCATCAAAATGTTTTTTGGGAAGTTTAGCATGAAAATATGTACATGGGATGAGTTATATGATTGGGATGAAATAATTGAACCATTTTCCATATTCACTAATAACTCAACATCCATGATTTGAGGTGGTTCTTGAATAGTTCTAATAAACTTGTGTGATATTAAATAATGTGTATAACTAGAAATAAAAAGTATGTTCACTATTATTGAAAGAATAACTGGCGTACCTTTCACCACTCTATTGTTGAGATCCACCTCCACTGTTGTGATGGAATAAGATTTACCTTTCTCACTAAGCCTTATAGGTTGTTATAATCTGTTGTTATGAACAATCCTTTTCTTAGTGCATTAGTTCACATAGTTTCTTTGTTCCTTTTAGTTGTAACATTGGACAATAGGATGAGGGTTGGTTGGAGCATTCCATTCTTTCATCACATTGGTGGGTTTCTCCCATCATAAATCATTGCATAGGTGCCCTTCCTTCCCACACCTAAATCACTTCCTAGTCTACTTTATAAAATTTCTAGGATGCTTCTTCCCACACTTTCAACAAGTGGGATGTTGGAATTTATTTCCACTATAATATTTATACATTGTACCACCAGTGTTAAACTCTATTTTCTAATTCTTATACCTATTAGAGACTTGAGATTAATTGATCTCCATAATGAATTTAAAATCACATTAGACAATCTCTTCATAGATTTTGAACTCTTGAATTTATAACTCTTTTCACATACTTGGAGTTATTCCACCAAATAATCAGTCACCTTTAATTTTGGGGGAGATGAAAATGATAGAGTTATATCGAGAAAGTCTTTTGATGTTTTATTCATATTCCCCAATGGATTATTTATATTTTTGTTTAAGGATAAGTATATCCCTATAAATTTTAATTAAGAGAGTGTGAGGAAAATATTTTTCAGAAAAAATTTTCTAGAATTCATTTCACTCTATATCTTTGAAATCTTCATCAGGGTTTGTATTTTTTATCAACATCCACCATATATTGGCTTCTCCCTCCATAAGATAAATATTCATTAAAACCTTCTCTTACTTAGAGAATGTAATAATATAGAATATCTTTTCAATTGATTTAATCCAATATTCCATGATTAAAGGATTGAAAGATCCATTGAATATTTGTGCCCTTTGTCACATAAAGGTTCCAATTGAAACTTTCTCTTTCTTGGGGGGATTTAGGCATTCCTAAAAATTCAATTTTTTCTTAAAAACTTGAGTTATCATAAAAATTATTGTCATGAAGTTATTGTATCTTTCTTCCATCAGGTTGGGCATCTCATTTGATCTTTCATCACATTAACCTTCATAATGGTTATTGACCCGGTTTCTCCTATTTCTATCTATTTGACTAAAATAAAAGAGAATTAGGGATGAGTATTTTTAAAGTATTAAACACATATGTGGGAAACTATTAACATTAAAGTAATAACTCATAAATTACATATATTCCTTAACTTATGAATTTATGGGTTTCAACCTAAGTTATCCATGATCTATTTCCTAATATAAAATCTTGTGGGAATTTTTTTTCCCTTCATTTGGTTTGTAAAGAGTTTTTTAATTTTCAAAACATATCCCCAAGAAGTTTCAAACTAGGTGCACTATAAGGCCCTTCTTTGAGTACCAGGTAATACTCAAGTTAATCTTGGCAATACTTTTTTGAAGTTATAAACCATAGTTACATATGTAATAGAACCATATCCACTTGTATTATCTAAATGGGGATGTAATTAATTGGAAACCACTCACTTTATACTTCACCAAAATTATAGGATATTTTCCTATACTTAGTCTTTTCCTTAAACTTATCATTGGAATTATCCCTATGGTTTCACTAAAGTTTTCTCATCCTATTTTTCAAATTTTAACTAAACCTTGACTCTGATACCAACTATAGAAATCCAAGCCTTTTACGTATATTATTACATGATTTATAAACATAAATATCAAATAATTAAAACATAAGGATCGTAATGGCCTAGTGTCTTTGGAAAAGTAGGTTCATAATACATCAAACGAAACTAAAACATGTAATACTTAATTTATTATCTATAGTGATCTCTTAAAATACATTTGAGATCCTAAAATTGCATGGGATAAACTGTTTAATATATAGATAAATGGGTAAGCTAAAAAATCCCAAAAGGGAATAAACCTGATAAGGAAGCACAATATGTGAGTCAAAGGTATAATATGATATCATAAAATATAAGGTATATGAGTAATCGAGTGGAAAAATAAAATATATATCATAATATCATTGTGACATGGTAAAGTAGAAATTACATAAAACATGACATAAACATAAGTCAAGGATAACTATAAAGACAACGTCACATAGTGAACAGAGTCCCGTAATAGATTAGGTTCACTCCGTATTCCCATACATGACGTCTCATGAGACTAAAACAATACCCAATTAATTGGAGAGATATATAATTATGGGCCCACACATAACATTAATTTAATTCACATGCATATGTATTCCACATAAGGATATAAATCATAAGTCATAAACATAAGAATTACCCATGGAAAGAAATGGGTTGCATAATCTTGTCTCGTAACATAATCAAAAGAGATTACATAAATAAAGAATTTGAGATATGGTTATAAGGAATGTATTCACGAAATAATTAAGGTATAATAATCTAGGTATACATGTGAGATACATATTTACCAAATTTAGAAGCATTCCATAACTTTAAAGAGAGAAAAAGTGAGTTAGAGAGAGAGTAGTCATATTCCGAAAAAAAGGGTGGGTTAGAAAGATCCATTACCTAGAGTCTGATTTGTCACTTGTGTTATTTATATACCTGAATAATAAACTTGATTTAATTATTTACTTTCTTAAGAACGTTTTTCAATTTTATTATATCTTTTATTTTAATTTTTATCATGTCATATTCTATTACTTAAACAATTAATTTCACATCGAATGTTTTAATGATAAACGACCCATATGTCCAAAATCAATTTGGTAAAGAGATTATTGTTTAATAATATAAAGAATGATAACCATGAAATAATTATAATTTTTATACATAAATTATAATTTTTAATACAACCATGAAATATGGTTATAAAAATGAACTACATTACAATTATGGAGATAGTAGGTTATATGTACGCATGAGTGACATTTCCATTTTTCAAATATCCTGAGGGAAAGAAGAAAAGTGTTATTTTATCATTAAAATATGATAATTATATTATAAATAACATATTATTTCTTTAAATACCCTTTCACATATTATATATATGATGCATTAATAAAAAAATCACATTGCTTCACGAGGTGGTAGTCTTCCTTACACACGAATGACATTATCATTTATTCAATGGATGATAAAGTAAGAAAGTATATGATATATTTATTTAATAGAATAATTAATAGTTAATTAATATAATATATAAAAATAAAATTAATTCTTATTACCTTTTATGTAAATTTTAAGTGAAAAATGAATCATATCTCTTCGCGAGGCGGTAGTCTGTCGTACACACGAGCGACGTTATTATATTCTATGTAGAATGAAAATTAAGAAGGTATATATGATATTATAATTAAATAAGTATAATTATATTATAAATATAATATATAAAAATTATATTATTCATTATATCCATCCATAATAAGTGGTTATAGAAAACTAATTACATCAGTTCGTGAGGCAGTAGTCAACCATACACACGATCAACAGTTTAGTTTCCCATTTGAGGGTGGAGGAGATGGTTTTAGGTCATGACCTTAAAATAAAAAAATATAAGTATATTTAAGATATTTATTTTACTATATCATCATGGTTTAATAATATTTGAATGATTTTTAGGAAGAAATAAAATAAAATGCTCAGTTAAAGACACTACCTTCTCTTCGGACAACTTCTTTTGGTTTGCTCCAAAAGCCTTCCTATGTTGGATTTTTTATCAAAAAAATGATTATAGGATGAGGGGAGGAAATTATTGAATTTATTTTGAAATTTATTTTCTAAAAAAAAGGGTCTTTTAAGTTTTAAAATGAGAGAATATGCGGTGGCCTTTTATAAATGGGGGAGAGGACATACTTGTAATTTTTTTAAAAAAAGAATTCCACCCATGTTTTTATCCTACCAAAAGGCTCCAAAATTGACCATATTTTAACCTTATAAGATATATGGTCGAAATATTACCATAACATAGTAATTAAATAAACTATTGGGTTATTTTTAACCCTATTCCTTTTAGTTTAACCTGCCGGTAAACCTGACTTTACCTTTACTACGGTAAATAATTTTTATTGTTTTCATTATTCATTATGGTCAAAAATTAAGATGAAATTATTAGATGATATAAATTATTATGATTAAAAATATATAATAAATTTTTTTAAATTCAACACACAAAATTGGTAGAATTTATTTTAAAATTAAATCTGTAGAGGTATTGAAAAAGCTGTTTTCCAAAAGAAAAATATTCAAAAGCTGAAAAATATTTTATATCAAAATTCATATGAAAATGATTCAAATGATCTAATTTGGATTAAATAATATATAATTGAACTAATTTTATTTTTAAAACCATATTAAAATAAAAAATTATTGAAAATACTTTAAACAAAAAGGTAGTTTTTAATAAACATCAATATTTTTCTTTATTCATAAAAAAATGAAACATTTTAGAAAAAACCCAAAAATTCACTCTAAGATAATTTTTATATGATATTTTCAAAAAAAAAATCATCTTTAAAAATAAATTTTCTAAAATTAGTAAAAATTAATTTTAAATTATGTGTTCAAAACACAACAAAACATCCTTTTATAAAAAATCAGCTTTTCAGAAAACATTTATTTTTCTTTAAAATGGTTCTTATTTTATTTATAATCAGTAGATAACCATTGATTTTATTTTATACATGTGTAAAACATATAATTTTTCATAATTTATTTATTACTATCCATACCCACTAACTTAACAGCTTAGGTTATAATGGCCATGTTTAAATAATAATATTTTAATAGAGTATCGTGTTTCATTTAAACCCGGTGTTACATGCATCGCAGATATCAAAGAGATTGAATTTATTTAAAAATAAATATATATTGTCTTGGGGTGTTATATAATTCTTGAATTGTAAAATGAATTTCATGTACTAAAAACAAGTTTGGGTTTTTTTGGATCCACCGGTCGATGTAAATCCTATTGGGTGAAAATGGGTATTCAAGAAGAAACTACACATGGATGTAAAATCAGTGCCTATAAAGAATGACTGGTTGCTAAGGTTTATGAAATATTAAGGTATAGACTAAGATGAAACCATTTTACTTATTACCATGCTAAAATCCATTAAAATTATACTTTTGATTTCTTCATATCATGATTATGATATTTGATACATGGATATCAAGATCACCTTCTTTAATGTAAAACTTATGGAAGATGTCTATATAAAATAACAAAATGGGTGTGTGGAACTAATGGATTCCAATAAGGTGTACAGTTTGATTAGATCAATTTTTGGATTGAATAAAGTATCAAGATCATGGAACATTCATTTTTATGAATCCATAAGATAATTTGGTTTTACCATACATGAATGTGATCCCTATATTTAAAATAGGTACATGATTAAAAAAATGTTTCTACATTTAATACTAAGTTGAATTATTCTAAATTATATGGATCATGATCCTATGGGATAGATTTAAGAAGATTATTAGGCTTAGTCAATGATCATACATTGATATGGTATTTCAAAAATACAATATAGATCAATAAAAAATTTTATTTTTCCCTATGAAACATGATATACATATTTCAAATAAAATGTATCCTCATACACAATAATATAGGGAAAGTTTGAGTAGAATCTCATATTAATTTTTAGTTGGATCTATCATGTACTTAATGTTGTGTTCTAGGATTGATGTTTTCTATGCCTTGAGCATGGAAGGAAGATTTTAATCAGACCTAAGAGAGTCACATTGGTCCATTGTAAAGAGTATCTTGAAGTACCAAAAGATTATAAAGGATTTATTTATGGTATATGGAGGAGATTATGAACTAGTTTTGATTAGATAAACAAAAACTAGTTTCTAAAACAAATCAAAACTAATTATAAATCACAATCAAGATATGTATTTTTCTTTAATGGATTAATTTTGAGCTAGAAGAGTTCTAAGAAGCCCATGGTCATAGATTATATAGTAGGTTTTGAGTATATTACATCCTTTAATATACCTAAAGAAGTGGTGTGGATATATAAATTTTTACTATATATTGGTGTTGTACCTAGTAATAAAGATCATATCATTATGTATTGTAACAACACTATAAGAAAGGTTCTAGACAAGGATACTAAACCAAATAAATGGAAAAAGAATATACTTTGGAAGTATCATATCTTGATGTATTTCTCTCAAAGGGGTGAAATCACATAAGAAAGAGTATACATAGAGGATAATGTTGAATATTGTTTCCCCTGAAACTACATTACAACAATGCTTGATTATGGGAGGGTGAGAATAGTTACACAATATTCACATCAGGTCACTATTCCTATCTTGGATGGTCTCTAATGGGTTTTTCATAGGTCCATAAATTTCCAATTCCTTAAACTTCCATGATTAGAGATGTTTCTATAGACCTTATTTTGAAATGAAGGTGGTAACTGGGGTTTCTTACCAGTGATTCTTAGGATATTAAATTGGTTGAGAGCTTGGTAGGATATGCTCATTACACCATATTAGGGGGATATTTTTATCTACATTGGGACTCTCTTATATATTTAATTAATGTATGAGAATCCTTCCCAAATTCTCAGGAAGGTACGGGTTCCCCCTATGTTAATGATTTATCATTAAGATGAATCGATTTGAACATGTGTATGTATTATAGGTTCTTCGTATTTTATTTTTATAAGGTGTTGTTCAAATTTATATTGTTATGGTTTAAATTCATACAACTAGGTGATCTAGAGTTTAATCATCATCTAGGAAGTCTTGAGATGTAATAGAGGTAGGATTAAACCTTGAAGATGTTTCCTTATTATCTATAAAAACATGAATCAGAACTTGTATAGTTCATGTTACATAGTTTAAGGTAGTGTGATAGAACCATACCATGCATTTTAATTTCATGTGGTATGGACATTGACCACATGGTTTAACATTATTCTATAGGGATTTTTATTTCTTTAAAGGAGTAAAAACATAGAATCGAGTGGGTATTTCACATATAAGGCTACCCTTCCTAGCTATTCTCAACATGAATATGGATTGATAAGGATGGGTTTGGTTTTCTTCGAAGAATGTGTCCTAAAAAGTGTAATGACCTAAGTACTTATAAAATAATTTTTTTTATTCTGTAATTAAATAATGAAATTTATTATAAATTTCAAATGAAATAAGTGATATTTATAGAAATTAAGGATTCTATACTAATATAATAGTATCCTCACCTATGAAAGTATAAATAAAATTTATGTATCTTATAAGTGAAATAATGATGTGTTTATATCATTTAATAAGTAAATAAAGGTTTTTGACCAACTCAGTATTTTATTTTATTATAATTGGATAAAAGGAAAATATAATGTCATGGTGATATAAAGAAATAAAGCCAGAGTGCATCATAGATAGCATGAGACACACAACCTGGGGGGAGGGAACTTAAGATAAAAACTATATGAAGGTGGATCCTGTGTAGCCATGTAAGACAAGAAATCTACCACATGATTTCCTTCGCGCCGCGTATAGAGCATCTCTATGTCACTAGAAATTACAATATATATACATTTTAAGTTAAATATATTATTCCTTAATTCATAACTGATGTAAGAACCATAATATAAAATTTTCCTTCTTATTTTAATATATTTAGTAATAACACTCAAAATATTAATAGTATTGAGCCAAAATAATAAATTAATGAATAAAATAATCAAAAAACACCCCTCTTCTCAACTATAAATACCACCCCTCCTCACCTCTTCTCCTCACACCTCAAAAACTTTTAGCTTGTTTAATTTCTATACAATTCATTTAACAAGACTTTTATTCACATCCAAGACCTTCTGGTCTCACCAAAAGGCCAAAACCAAGGGCCTTAATTAAGTTTACAAGGAGAATAATTCAAGAGGTAAAATCCTCTTTTATTTTCTTTTATTTTACTTTTAATTTATTTTATTTTCTTATTTTCTCTTCAAATCCCCTTATAAAAGTGGAATTAAAACTATATTATATTATATATACTATAATTTTATCATGTTCTTTGAAAAATTCATCATCAAAATCCTTCTCACCTCTCTTTTATTCTAAAAATGATACTATCGTTCGTGATGTGTCGATTTACCACCATCGTGGATAATACACTTTAATTTTCCATTACTACCATCAAGTCTGGTCATAAAACCATTATTATGGTTAAATAATATTTTATTATACATATTATAAGTTATATAAGGTTCTATAACCAATATATAATCAGGATATTAAATAAAATTTTAGAATTTCATGATGGACGTAAAAACTGCCAAAATAAATTAAATCATTTTCATTAATGTTTTATCTAATGAATCATCCTTATATAAGAAAAAAAATGATATATAGAATCATTAAAAACATTTGAAGCATATTAATACCATTTCATTCCACTTATGAAGTTTTTCAACCATTTTAAAATAAAATTTATAATGAACGAACCATGGAAACCATGAAATAAATGCACCCGAAAGAATGAAAATAACAAAATATTATTGATAAACGGGTGAAAATATGTTATAAAAAGTTAATATAAGGTATTATAAATATTAATATATCTCTATAATATATTAATAACACTCTTTAAACCATGATATAAGAGTTTTTATGTCATTTTAATAAAGAAGAACCCAAGGTAAGGGACATTTCATTAAAAATCCTCTTTTAAATTTCTATTTTTATAAAATTAAAAAAAATGTTTTTATGAAAGTATTATTTTTTATGATTATTTTATGGTTCTTTGGAATTTTTTATGATGAAATTTTAGACCTATAACTCCATCCAATTCATTGGGTATGTTTATGTTGGAGGTCGATCGTATGGTTACTCTGAGTGTAACTGTGATGGTTACACCATAAGGTAGCAATGAGGGTTACATTTTAAGGTAACTATGAGGGTTACATTGTAAGATAGTTGTGAGGGTTAAAAATCATATGGTATCCATGAGGGTTAAAATATTAATTAATTAATTTCTAGAGTTACCTTTATGGTTTTATTTATATTCTCTATGTTTTATGGAAATACCATGTTTTCAAAAAGTAAGTATACAATACATTAAGAGACAGAAGTATATCTTTTTGAAAATGATTTTATATGTTTATAAGTATTCATAGACTAATGATTTCCTTATTTATTTTTATATACCTTACTATACTTTTTATTCCCATACCAAGTTTTAAAATATTTTTCACAGGGTTTAAGGATGTGTAAGAGAAAAGAATAATCCAAGAAGAATATTATGAAGATTTTTCATGAAAATATTTCATGTTTTATTAAAAATTGTGGTATTTTGGAATTAATAGATACTATTTTAGTAGTACCCAATTTTTATGTTTGTGGGTTGATATGTATAAATTATGTCCTAATTCTCTAAAACTCAAAACTAAAAAGATCTTTGGAAATGTATGGAAGTGGATTCTAAAATAATTTACTAAATTATATAATGTTTAAGGTTGGGACCATATAGTTGGTGTCAGAGCATAGTTTATATAAATTTAGATGTTAGGATGATGTAAATAGAATAATTATAAATTATTTTTCACTAGTGGTTAATTTGAAATTATATATAATTTTAGGACTACCATGGTGTTTCCACTAAGATATGTCTATTCAGAATGGTTTTCCATAAAATAAATAGAGATGTTGAAGTAGGAAGGCTCTGAGAGGATGGTTTTCGAATCTGCAACCTAGAATTGTGGGAATTAGAACCAATAAGTTTGTGACAAGGATGGATTAGTTGAAACATTCTATAAATATAAGTGGAATCCATGTAATAGAAAAACCTAAACTACCGCAAAGGAACATAATGATAGTAAAACATTTTATGAGGCAACACACACCATATTTCAGTGGATCTTCTAACCCAATGACTACTGAATGATGTATTAAATCCCTTGAAAATATATTTGATGTCATGGTGTGTTCAAAAAATCAAAATTTTAGTTTATATATTTATCTTTTTAAAGTTTAATCTGACCAGTGGTGGTCAATGGTCATGAATATCAGGGATAATGAGGAGATTGATGCCTTGGAATGGGATAAACTTAAGAATATTTTTCTTAAAAAATATTTTCCTAAAGTGTTTCAAATTAGTATGGAAAATAAATTCCTTGAATTTAAAAAAAAGGAGTAATACTCAGTAACCATTTATGAAGTAAACTTCACCCGATTGGAAAGGTATTCTCCAAATCGTATTTGAGATCTTTATAGTAAAATCAATCATTTTTTTACTTAGGATTGAAGCTAAGATATCAAATGGAATTAGCATATCTTGAATTCAAAAGTTATTAGGAACATTTTTTATGTGATGAGTGGGTAGAAATAGAGTTTTTAGATGATCACATGTACTTTGAAAATAATAATAAGAAAATATTTATTTGGAAAGAAATGGGTAAGAATCAATCAAGGAAATATAAAGGTAAGAAAATACAATTTCTATTTTGTGAAAAGTGTTGTAAAAATCACCATGGTGAATTCCTTAACTAATCTAGGAAGTGTTTTCAATGTGGTAAGTTTGGACATATGTCTTAAGATTTCAATGAAAGTGATCTTAATATTAATTATGATAAGAAAAGTGTAAAGTTTTTTAAATGTTATGAGATGAGAAATTATGCAAATACCTTCCCAAAAAAATATCTGAATGATGGGAAGCAGCCAGATTATAAGTAGAAAGGTGAAGTAAGATCCATTGAGACTACATCATCAAATGTTGGTATATCCAATGAAGTGGTATCAGGTACTTTGTTTGCTTAATCATATTTTTCTAATGTTTTGTTTGATATGGGGTCTCCATATTTTTTTATTTATGATAAATTTTCTGTTAAATTGGGAATTTAACCTAAAGAAATGAAACTGGATCTTATGGATGAAACACCAGAGGGAAATATTACAGAAAAAATACATTATAAGAATCTTCTTGTTTTTGTATGTGGAAAACAATTACCTAAAAACCTTGTTTTTTTCCTAATATAGTTTGATGTTATTCTAGGTATAGATTGTATTTTTATTTATTATGATAATATTGATTGTAGAGATAAAGAAGTTTTTTTCATAAAGAGTTTCAGTTTTTATGCAAGAATAAACCCATACCATTGATAACATACCAGAAATCTGAGAATTGTTAAAATATTGAAATGAAAGTTATGTAGAACACAAAGTTTAAAACAAGGGAATTGTTCAGATTAATGATGTTTCTAGGGTAAATGAATACATGTATGTTTTTTTAATGATTTTATGGTGTTATACCTGATTAAGAAGTTGAATTTACTATTAAATTAGTTCCTAATATTAATCAAATTTCAAAAACTCCCTTATCGAATGGATCAAGTGGAACTTTTGGAATTGAAAAATTAGTTTCAAGAGTTTCTTGATAAAGGCTTCATTAATCCTAGCACTTCACCATGGGGTGCTCCAGTTTTTTAGTTAAAAATAAATATAAATTCCATGAGAATTTTCATTGATTATAGAGCTTTGAATAAAATTACTATTAAAAATAAGTATTTTTTCCAGATTGACTTCATATCCAAGTACCATCAGTTGAAGTTTAAGGAGGATGACATTTTTAAAATAGTGTTCTGAAATAGATATATGCACTATGAGTTTGTTGTTATGCCCTTTGGCTTGACAAATTCTCCTGATATATTTATGGATCTCATGGATAGAATCTTATGTGAATATTTGCATAATTTTTCTTTATTGATTATATTTTGGTGTTTTAAAAAATTATGAAGATCATGAAAAACATCTAATGATTGTCCTACAAACTCTAAAAGAAAATAAGATATATGGGAAATTTATAAATTGTGATTTTTGGTTGTAAGAGATTTATTTTCTTTAGAACATTGTAAATAAGGATGGAATAATAGTTGATCCCGCCAAAACAAAATTTGTTGATGAATGTCTAAGACCTACAAATGTTACAATGATTCATAGTTTTCTTAGATTAGTAGGCTATTACCGATGGTTTGTTAAAAACTTTTCATGGTTATTTAGTCCGCTAACTAAGTTATCATGAAAAGGGGTTAAATTTATTTAGATAGAATAATGGGATGTTTTTTTTAGGGAATGAATATAATATTTTTTAATGCTTCGATTTTGGATCTACCTTCTAGAAATGGTAATTTTTTTATCAACAATGATACTTAATTTAAGGGACTTAGTTGAGTTTTGATGCAGAATGATCAGGTAATTTCTTATGCATCAAGACAACTAAAATCTCATGAATTAAATTATCCCACACATGATTTGGAATTATCATCTTTATTTTTCACTTCAAAAATTTAGAGGCATCATTTATATGGATACAAATGTGAAATATATACTAACCATAAAAGTTTCAAGTATATATTTACTTGGAGGAAATTGAACATGAGGTAGATAAGATGGATTGAACTGATAAAGAATTATGATTTCATGATCAATTACTATCTTGGAAAATAAAACAAAGTGGAAGATCCCTTAATCCGAAAATATAATGCTACAACAACCATGTTATGTTTGAAACATGACCCCTTGATTAATGATTTGATGAATTTTGGCTTGGAAGTTGTTGGTGCAGTAAATTCCTCTATTTTTTTGGTTGTTAATATAGTCGTCACTATCATACAGAATTAAAAAAGTGTAGAAGGAAGACCATGAGTTACAGAAAAAGTTATAATTGGTTAAAAGGGGTAAGTTTCTAGAATTTGACATTGATAAGTATTGTGTTTTAATATTTTAGAAGAGATTATGTGTGCCTTGTGATACCCAAATGAAGAGATTATGTTTGTGTGAATATCATAGTTCTCTATTTTCAGTTCATCCTGGTAGTACTAAGATGTAAAAAACCTTCAAGAGTATTACTGGTGGAATGGAATGAAAAGAGATATTACAGATTTTACTATGAAATGTTTGACTTGTCAATAGGTTAAAGAAGATTGGCATCTAACAAAGGGGATTCTTAATCCTTTTCTAGTTCCAAAGTGGAAATGGGAAAATATATCCATGGACTTCATGGTGGGACTACCAAATAATTCTCCAGGTAACAATGTGGTTTGGGATATTATTGACTAACTAAATCTACATATTTCCTTCCTATTTGAGACACTCTTTCTCTAGATCATATTTCTTAATTGTACCTCAAAGAGATCATTAGGTTACATGGAGTTCCTCTTTTAAGTGTATCTGACTATGATCCAAGGTTTACTTATAAATTTTTTAAAGGCCTTAAAATGTCATTGGGAATAGAATTAAATTTCAACACAGCCTTCCATCCCAAATCTGATGGACAGAATGAGAAAACAATTCAGACCTTAGAAGACATATTACGTGATTTTTAAATGGATTACTATGGTATTCAGGATCACCATCTTTCTTTAATTAAGTTTTCTTATAAAAATAGTTTTTATTATAGTAAAAATATGGCCCCTTTTGAGGAATTATATGGAAAGTGATGTCTAACTCCATCATTTTGGGAAGAAACCACAATAAGTAGAGGAAGTGGCTGAGAAAGCAAATATTATCCAAAAACACATGAGGATAGATCTGAGTAGGCATAAAAGTTATATAGATAACAGAAAGAAATACTTTTCTTTGGAGGTAGGAAATCATGTTTTCCTTAATGTCTCTCCTTGGAAAGGTGTTAGGTGTTTTGTTAAGAAATAAAATCTAAGTCTTTGGTTCATTGAGCCTTATGAAATTCCAAAGAAATTTGGACCATTTTCCTACCGAGTAGTTTTGCCTCTGAGTTTATCTCAGGTATACAATTTTTTTCTTGTTTTGATGTTAAGAAAGTATATACAAGATTCATCTCATGTTTTGATCCCAGAAGTAGTTTATCTGGAATATAACCTTTCTTATGAAGAGAAAACTATTAATATTCTTGATCGTATATAGCATGTATTGTGGAATAAGGTAATCACAGAGTTAAGGTTTTTAGGAGAAACCACATGGGTGAAGAAGTAACATGGGAATCTGAAAATGCTATGAGAAAAAGGTACCCTCACTTTTTTAATAAGTGAATATAAATTTTGAGGATTAAATTTCCATAAGGTGATGATAATGTAATGACCCACTTACTTATAAAATAATTTTTTTCATTTTGGAATTAAATAGTTAAATTCATTATAAATTTATAATGAAATCAGTGATATTTATAGAAATTAAATAATATATACTAATAGAATAGTATCCTCACATGTGAAAGTATAAATAAAATTTATGTATCTTATAAGTTAAATCATTATGTAATTATATCTTGTAATAAGTAAATAAAGGTTTTCAAAATGATAATATAATTATTTGTATTTTTTGTGATATATAAATTTTTATTTACAATTTTTTAATTAACATAATGATTTAATATATATATATATATATATATATTATTAAAATATATTCATAAATTAATGTTTTTTTATTATTATTATAATATAATTGTATGAGACCTTAATTAATTTTTCAAAGTGTTGTAAAATCAGTTATATTTTTAAAATTTGTATTTTTTAAAGTAAATGAAGAATTTAATTAAAAATTAAATTTCTCATATATAGAAATTTATTTTCAAAAAAATTATTTTATTTTTAAATTATACACATTGAAAAATGGTTAGGGTGAATTTTTAGGATTTTTCTAACATACTTGAATTTTTTGTGAATAGTAAAATACGGTAATTTATGGTATATATACATTATAAGTTAAATACACTATTACTTGAGTCATTTATGACGTAAGAACCATAATCTAAAATCCCCTTTCATTATTTTAATATATTTAGTGATAATTCTCAGACTATTCATAGTCTTGAGCAAAAATAATAAACTAATGAATAAAATAATCAAACAAACACTCCTCTCCACCACTATAAATACCACCACTCATCGCCTCTTCTCCTCACACATCAAAGACTTTTAGATTATTTAATTTATATCTAATTCACTTTCCAATCCTCTTACCCGCATCCAAGATCTATGGGTCTCACCAAAAGTCCAAAACTAAGGGCCTTAAGGAGGTTCTTAAGGAGAAGAATTCAAGAGGTAAAATCCTCTTTTATTTTTTTTATTTTCCTTTTAATTTCTTTTATTTTCTTGATTTATCTTCACCTCCCCTTATCCAAGTGGAAATAAAAATACATTATATTATATATATACTGTAATTTTATCATGTTTATAGAAAAAGTCTTCATTAAAATCCTTCTTTATGCCCTTTTATTCTAAAAATGATAACATCATCCATGATGTGTCAATTTACCGTCATCATGGATGATACAATTTCATTTTACATTACTACCTTCAAGGATGGTCATAAAAACATTATTATGGATAAATAATATTTTATTATACATATTATAAATTATATAAGTTTATGTAACCAATATATAAACATTTTATTAAATAAAATGAGATAAGTTTGTGATGGTTTTAAAAAAAGACAAAATAAATTAAATCATTTTCATTAATTTTTTATCAAACTAATCTTCCTCATATTAACAAAAATGATATATGGTATCATTAAAATTTACGGAAATATATTAATACTATTACATTCCACTTACGGAGTTTTTTCATCCATTCGACAAGAAAACCCATAATGAACCAACCATGGAAACCATGAATTAAATATACATGAAACAATGAAAATAAAAAAATATTATTCATAAATGGGAGGAAATATGTTATAAAAAGATCATATAAGGTATTATAAATATTACTATAGTTCTTTAATTTATTAATAATACTCTTTAAAACTTTATACATGAGTTTTGATTATTTTTAAGTAAGACGAACCCAAGGTAAGACACTTTTTATTAAAAATCCTCTTTTAAATTTCTATTTTTACAACATTAAAAAAAATTATGAAGTATTCTTATTTTATGGTTATTTTATGATTCTTGATCATTTTTATGATGAATTTTGGGGCCTATATCTCCCACTAATGCAATGGTTATGTTTATGTTGTAGGTCGAACATATGGTTACTCCAAGTATAACTGTGATAGTTATATCATAAGGTAGCGGTGAGGGTTACATTTTAAGGTATTCATGAGGGTTACATTTTATGGTAGTTGTGAGGGTTACAAATCATATGGGATACAAGAGGGTTACAATCTTAAGTAATTATTCTGTAATTTACCTTTATGTTTTTATTTATGTTCTCTATGTTTTATGGAAATCTCATGTTTTCACAAAGTAAGTATGTGATACTTTGAGGGTGAGAAGTGTATATTTATGAAAATGATTTCCTATGTTTATAAGTATTCATGGACTAATGTTTTCTTTATTTTTTTTATATCCCTTACTGGTCTTTTTTTGTTCATCCCATGGTTTAAAAAAATCACAGGTTTTAAGGATGGGTAAGGGAAAATAAGAATCCAAGCTAAATATTGTGAAGATTCTTCATGAAAAGATTTCATGTTTTGTTAAAAAAATGTATTATAGAATAAATGGATATTGTTTTAGTATTATCAATTATGTATTCTTATGGTTTTATATATATAAATTATTTTCCAATACTCTAAAACTATAAACTGAAAAGATCTTTAAGAATGTAAGGAAGTTAATTCTAAAATAATTTACTAAATTATGTAATGTTTAAGGTTGGGACCTTATACTAAGAATAAGTAGGATCCTATTAGAAACATTACCTGATATAGAAAATATGATGATACTCATAGGGAGTATGTCCCTCTTTGTGGGGAATTGTTGTATTGAGGATATATCCTAATGAGGAGAATCTCTAGTGTGTATGGCCTAGATATAGGGATGTCCAGGATCATGGGAATATGGAAAAACTAGGGAAAGACATGGATGGTATCATAAGGAATATAGACTCATTATTATGTAAATAAAGAGTTCATGATGTTGAATTTTAACCTCTGAGAGGAGTCATATGTATCTAACTTGAAATATGAATTATTTAATATGTATTTTGAATGTCACAGTTTAAGGTCATACGATGAGACCACACCGTACATTTTAATTTCATGTGGTAAGGAAGTTTTCCATTCATTTTAATGTCATTTTTTGGGTACATATATATCATTAAATGTGTGATAATAGATAATTGAGTGGGTTTTATTCATATATAGATTCCCTTAGAATATGGACTGGGGATTACACCTAGAGAGGATACCAAAATTAGAGGGATTTTGATAATGATAATGGAACAAAAAATTAATATCTCTAATACCAAATGGGTCCTTCTTTATGTGAGAAACAAGATATGGATGTTCATGCCTATTTTATGATAGCATTAAATTAAATTTGGATATAATTTATGCACTGAGGAATTTCTTTTTGGTTATCCTTGTCACATTTATCATATCTTCAGTGGAAACCATATTGGGTCTAATGGGAACCATATTGAGACCCTTACCCAAGGATAATCCCATCCTCCTATCTTGTTTACTATTGATGGGAGAGGGTAATGTAAAAATTTAGGATTATGGAATCCTATAATAAAGTCTAGTGGATTACTCTAGTAGGGATTCCTTATCTGACCTGGCACGATAGATAGAGAATAAATTCATCATGATCCAAGAGAGACTGGTCCAGTGTCTTCCTAATAGGGACCCTCTTTATCAATGGAATCCATAATCAGGATTCCCCTGAAGGTTCTACCAATCTAGGAAAATAACATTAATAATCCTTTTATCAATAAATCCATGATCAAAGGGGTCCATGCTGGTGTGAATGCTCTGATTGTGTGGGTCTGTTGGTTTCAAAGGAGGATTAAAATTGTTCTTTCTAGGGTTTTGACCTTAGTGAAAGGAATCCATGAAAGTATTTAGGGTTTCCTCCGTCTAGATATATTCCTTGTATGTATTTGTTCACATGAGGTATTTATTCCATTCTATTTCAAATATATGCAGTGGAACCAATACGTACTACTTGACTTTTATTAAGCACATGTGGTCCCTAGGGAAATATATCTCACACATGGACTATTTTTTCAAACCTCATATGAAAAAAACACTATAGGAGTCCCTTGTGCATGGTGAAGATATGAACACTAATAAGGGTAGTGTGATGTAAGTAATTTGATCATGCATGGGGTGATCTTGACACTATTCTCCTACCACCATTCACATACCCCAACTTTCTTACCATAGTATGCCTACTATAGTTTTCCTAATAGAGATAACCTTTGAATCTATCTCAAGGTATCGGTTGTTTCATATACTTTATTTCTATACTCTTTGTGTTGTGGCTTTCTTTGAAGAGAAGTTTGGGTCTTTATAGGCAATAGGTTATGGTATCTAGAACCTAAGGTAGATAGTTGCACTTATGAATATTATATGGAAAGGTAGTTAGTTTTCTGGTCCCTTGGCATAAATAAAGTATGTGAAATGAGTTAGCTCACCTGAATAACTTCATCAACATATCATGCACTAGTATTTGGTGGGATTCATTATGTAGTTTCATTTTTGGATCGATCGGGTTCCACCAAGTTCATTCCATCAATTTACCACATACCTGAGCATACCCATATGATAGGTTAGGTATAATCACATAGCACCTTTTTCTAAGGTTGGTGGTAAGAATAGGATCACCCTATTTAAGTCTCCCAACAATGTATTGCATACATTGGGTAGTTAAATCTCTTATGGATTTAAATACGATGAAGTGATTCTTGGGTTAGGCGCCCTGCTTGGTTTTATTGGGTTTTCATTGGGGTGACTAGCAATGTATCATGTACATTGGTTTGACAACATCATTCTGGATGAAAGTGATGATAGGATGGATGGGTAAGATAAATATGTGGATGGTCAGGATTTTTCTTGAGTAACTCTTCTACTATCACGTGTGACTCACCGGGACCACTTAATACATTGGGCATGATTGTGTGATAGTTAGGAAATCATGCTTGATGTGATTTTCATTTGTAAAAAAAATTATGTCAATACAATTCACCATTTCATAGGTGTTAAACAATTCCCACCCTTAGAATTGATTCTAATTGAGAGGAAGAGGATTTGGTTCTGAGGTATCCATGAAATCTTGTGTACCTCTTATAAGAAACATGAAACGGTTTAAGAGGTTGTCCTAGTGATTCAAAAGGTCATCGGTCCAACTTTATAAATAGGGGTCCATTTTATTTTATCATTACTTTTTGAAGGATCAACTAGTAAGCTTATCCTTCTTTATCTTCTAAAAACTCTTCACCTAATACTAATCTCTTAACCATTCATGCATACCTATGTATGTAGAACCATCCATCGCTTGACTGACGTTAGGAGACCCCACATACATACCAATCCTCTTAGCTAATTTTAGGAAATTATGAAAACTTATTCATCTTCTTTAAGTGACATTTCATACTTTATGGTTTTTAAATACTAGATTTATTAATTTCACATAATAGTTAAGTAGTGATTTCATGGATTTTAGGTTATTACACGTGATCATTAAGCAAAGAATATTTTCCACCCTTGTCTTTAATTCAAATATTTTTTCTTGGAAAATTAAGACTCTAGAGAAATGTCAACATGCCCTATCATTATCTGACCAGTGGAAAGATATGATTGAGAGTCTTAAATTTGGATTCATCCAATGTGTTGTCAAAAATCATCGATTTTTATTGAATATTATGGTATCAAAAATTTAATATTACCCTATATTAAATGATTTTCCATTATATATATTCATTATACTAAGAGATTCTCACAAACTAGATCTAATGCTGGAGAATAAACTGTAGATCTAGATCAAAAAAAATCAAAGGGTACCCTATATAAATATCTTAGTGTTGGGTAGATTCATCAAATAATAAAAAATTATATGATGGATATGTGTTAAGGTACACCCCACTCTCCTTATAGGATGAATGTAGGGTGGTGGAACCAAAGGGTTATAACTATAGCTACATCATGAAATGGTTATTAGAAATCCAAAGGTAGGGTAGGACCTTGAGTTGAGACCTTAGATCAAGGGATTCCTTTGTCATGGACCCATTTTTGGGGTAGTAGTGAAATAGGGATTTCAAATCCAAGATTAAGGTGGTGGATCTTTATGAGGACATCTAGGTATCTCAAACCCTCACTCATAAGAGCATGTATCTTATCCCATATGTTTTTATCATATGAAGTCTATATACCAATACATTTGATTTTATTCATAGAGAGGTTGGAATAATCTTAAAGGATGTGGATATGATCAACAGGGCTCCGGTTCCGGGAGATATATACAGTGATTTTCACCCTCTAATGGTCATATGAGAGTATATTGATATGAATCCCCCAATTTCCAAGTAATTACTCACCATTTTTAGATGTGTTATGGGGTTCAACCTTTATCCTAAGGTCGATGTTTTGTAAAGAGTATGGGTTGGCCAATTTATTAAGCTGACCAAAGAAGATCCATATTCTATAAAGCCCTAAGATTTCTTAATTCATTAGAGGAATTGGATTATTGAGGCTTAGAGGCATATTCTAGATGAAGTTCGGTTTTAGGAATGGGGTTGGGAATCATCTAAAGATGACTTATTGGTTCACCTAGATGGATTCTTGAAAATGTACCTAATTAGATTTATCCTCACGGTATGGGAGCATGGTGGGGTGAGATTCATTACCTTTATAATAGAAGCATGGGTGGTGAGTAGAAAGTGAATCGACTTGACTCTGTCGGCCCTATCCCTGATATATAAAAAATTGGGGAACATCTCTAAGGGAAAGGAACTATTCATAATCATTGGACCTTTCCATATACTCTGGGAAAGACTATCATCTCACATGGGAAGTTACAATTTCATTAATTCCATGGAGATCCTCAGTACTCATTTCAGGACTTACCTTCAAAGAATCAGTAGATTCAGGTCACATACTTAGAATGAGTGTGATATTAAGATCTATCTAAATAGGAATAAAAAAATTATAATATAGACCATATATAATTCCCACTAGAACCATCAATAACAATGCTTTAAAGACACCTAAAGCATGTGGTTATCTAATATCTCTTTGATAAGGGATATTGGCAGAAGATAGGTGAAGAATTCATATGTGTGGGGTATGTACCTTACCAAATTATACTTCAATTCGGTTTTTATTCATAAAAAAATTTCATGTCCAGCCTTCAAGAATTCATGCCAAGAAACACCCAATGGTTCTACACCACTTTTAATTGATGTTAGTCATGGAGAAAAATAGAATACAAGTAACGTTTCCCCCATCTGGTTATATTATTATCTTGAAGACCAACAACAATGAATCTTGGATTTAATCATACCCCAATGGGAAGTTAGTGAGTTCTTTACCTTAATTTAAAGTTTCTCCAACTGAGGGAGGCAAGAAGGGACATAATCGTTAGTTGGAGGCAATGAGTCTAGAAAATAGAGTTTCCCATCATCCTATTTAAACAGTGAAAACTAAAAAACAATGGATTCAAAATGGTATCATTGTCCCAATAATTAATAAAGCATGTAAGGAACATCAATTATCTACATCCTAGGAGTAGGTTGACTACCTTCTATATAGTTCCTACTAATTCCATGAGCTCAAATTCTTAGAGGGAGTGGGACTCATGGAAGAAGAACTTATCTAATAATGACACTTGGAAGGAAATTTAATTGGAATAGATTTTTCTATATGGTCCTGGTTGGGTCATGGTTCCCTACAACATATCACATAAAAATAATCCTCATGAAGTAAATGCATACCTTGGGAATTCAGAATATGTTGTTCATCAAATGAAGGATAAAACCTTCCTTTTTATTCAAATATCAAAGATGATAGAGCTAGAGTCAAGTATTGGGGATGAAGATTATGAGTAGAATTACTCAAATAATAGGTAATAGATTTCACATAATAGGGTATGATACATTTTCATTGGCACCTATAAAGTTATTAACTATATATTATCACTATTTTAGGAGTTAGAAGGTGTTATATCACTTATCATGTCCTCTGAATATAATGATAAAAGTACATCCAATGTATCAGGTGCCCATTTTGATAATGAGGATGATGAGGGTGAAAAATCCTTAAGTTTTATGGAGCATATGAGGATGGTCATTTCCAACCCACCTGAAGTGATTCTAGTGCCTCAATGAACAATCCCTCTAATGGAACTAACCCAAAAGAAATTAAAAGGTGGGAATTAGTGGGACCACTAGAACATCATCTTTTCTTAAGGCATGAAGGTAGTCATTTTAAACCTTTGACTTGTATGTTGTGTTTTTTCTTAAAACTCAACACAATAATTTTATCAGGTGTTTATTCAGTCACTTTAGTTCCAGAATTATTAGCCTCACAATGGCATGAGGCTCCATCACTCCCTGAAGGTCTATCTAGTGAGGCCATGATGAGTGAATCCCAATGAGGACTTGAGTTAGTCCAAGATATTAATATGTTAGCGGCTACTCCAACTAGTCCAATATTGATATAAATACTTATGGATATTGATACTTTGTTTGACCATCATGATTCTGATGTGGATTTATTTAGTTAATTATTGCAAGAAGGCATGCTATTTGAATACTTGATATTTCCTTCTTTATTGGAACAAAATAACATTATTATAATTTTTTTTCATAAATCCTTTCATGATGAAACCCAATATGAACCTGGGTTGGAGGGACCTTTGGGGCCCATCATTCCACCAGAAAGGGAATGATAGGTGGCCCCATATTTGGTGCAAGTGAAACCATCTGAAATCCTCCCCATTGTTCCTCATATAAAGAAGTCCATAGTTATGACAACTCCTCTAAAATATGAGAGTGATCCTCTGACAGATGGGGCTAGGTGTTCAAACCCTTCATTATTGGGTTAATTTCAAAACATTTCTTGGATAAAAAATCCTTGTATATGAATGATAGTGACCATATTTCAATCCCATGGGGTTGAAATTATTATTGGTTCAACATCCCAAATAGAGGAGGCTACGTAGACACAAGTTGTTTTGGTAGTGTTCCCATTAGGATATATCGCGACCAGATCTTCATTGTTCTGTATAGTCCTAGAGTATACACTGGTTTTGGATATTAATGTTGACTCGGGCATAAAATATGTAACATTCTCAAAAGGTGGTGAAAATGAGTGTGTATAGATATATTGAACCTAATTTTTACACTCCCCTTGAGGTGATGGGTGATCAACTATGGAATATTCTTCATATATTAATCATCTTGGATTTTTGGGTATGATTACCTCCAAAACATAGGGCCTTGAAGGAGATAGTTTGGTTCTTGGAACAAAATCATGCATCGTATAAAATCCTTCTGCAGGAGAATGTGATAGCTCAATATGTAATTCTCTTATCCAAATCAATTAAAAAATGAGTACAATTATGTAGAGTTGATAGTGGGACACCAAAACCTAGTGAATGAGAAATTTTTTGAAGTGGAATATGTTTCACGGGAGTTGGATTCCATTGATTATAAATTAGTAGAGAACCCCAAATTACTCAGATAAGATTAGTAGGGAAATAGGAATTATTTTGTTGAGGAAGAGAAGTTTCATTGAGGAAGTTGAATCCATGATGGTAGCTGAACTTTAGAATTTTGTGGACATAATTCAGCCAGATCTCAATGATTTCTAGGCTTTTATAAAGAGTATCATGTGAATATCACATTATTTAATAGTAGAGAAAGATACTCAAATTTTATGGATTATCTTTTCTATTCTCTTTCCTTTTTAATCATAGAAGAAAAATTCTAGATTTCAATCTATTGTTAACTTTCCTTCCCTATTTTTCTTTATGGATTCTTATGAATCCATGATAAGTAATACTAGGTTAAGATGAATGTGCTTGAACATTGAGTTTAGATAAATTAATTCAATCATAATTTTTAAATAATCATGTCAAATATGTTTCCTCCTAGGAATGTATCATGCATTGTTATAGGCACAAATACCATCATCATATACTAGTGTTGATACATTTGAATGATTTCCTCTTAGGCATGTATCATGGATGGGTATAAGCACAAATACCATCACCATACACTAAAGCTAGTACATTTGTATGATTTCTTATTGGTAATGGATTAAAGATGTGTATTAGCACAAATACCATCACCGTACACTATATTTGTTCCAATTAGATAAATGAATTGACTTCACATGATGGGGATCATGAAGGGGGGTTTGGAATGATGATTATAGTTCTCAAGAGGGTTCTAATGCCCTGGAATCATGATAATGTGTCAGAATCTAGAGATAATTTTGATTATTGACCATGCTAAGGGACCCATAGAACAAATATTGACTTTTCTGGGGTCATATTGGGGTCCTCACAAGATTTGAGTCCTTTTTTTCTGAGTCTTCTATTGGGGAGATGTAGCGGGTCAGAATTCGTCTTTTTTCATAATATTCCTTTTATGGGGTTTCAACATAATGATTTTTATGCCTCATTCATTTTAGATGCTCAATATTTTTCATAGTATATGTGCAGTATATTCCTAGTAAGTGGAGACTCAACATTTCCCAATGTTTCCATTTACAGGTTTTCAAATTGGTGAATACTATGTATCCTTTAATTTGAAATTCAAGGTCATTCAAATCAAAATGATAGGAGATGACATTTAAGGATGTATAGTGTTGACCATATATTGTTATAGTTTAGGGTCATATATCTTTAACCAAAAGTGAGGCAGTCTGGATAGTAACATGGACATAATAGACATGACGTGAATTGAAGAGCCCAATTTCATGAATGTAGAAAACCTCATGGAGTGGTGAACATATTTTAAGGTTATAATTCATAGACCAATAGTTTGAAAATTTTTTAGGTCTAATGTATTTGACTAAATATTTATATTATTTAAGGTAATATATCTTTGACCAAATGTGTGGGATAATCTATCTATTATGGTCAAGGAAAACCCAATGTGAGTAAGGTGTCCATTGCTAATATGGACTATACCAGAAAATATGGTGAATTATATTTATGTTCATGAATTTTGACGATTATAACATGTTTTGTATGGTTACATGATGAGGAAAATTGTGTCCAATAGTAATTTTCCAAGTTTACTATCTCTACTCAAGATATTTGGGTCTCCATAGGAGAAACACACCCAGATATGAAAAGTTATAAGAATAGAATATCATAATCTTAGTTTAAAAGGTGGAATTATGAACAAGTGTATAACATAAAGAATATTTGAATCCACTTGAATAGTTAGGTTATGAAATTTCTAGATAATATTATAATAATTTCTAAATAAATGGGAAATAAAGACTCATGGTATTAATTTTACCATTATTAATAGTGGAAACCAGTGCCATGCCATTGGGAAATAACTCATGGGGTTAAGGGGGTACCTTTACTCTTGAAAAAAAAGATCCCCAAGGGGTTATTTCATAGAATCAAAGGAATTTGTGTTGTTTACCATTAAATGGTAGGGGTATTTAGATCAATCAATCTCAGTTGCTAGTATTGTTATGAATGGGAGAACCAAGAGGATTATGTCATGGTTATGGGATTTAATAGTAGTGATGATTTTGGAATAAAATATATGAAGTGTGTTCATATAGAATAAGATATTCCAGAAGGGTTTGGATACCTTAAAGGTTACACCACCATGTATTGAACACATTCTCGGTGTGATGAAATGTAACAAGAGATTCTTGAGTACATGATCACATAGAGGGTTGATCTACTCAATGTGAAGGGATGGCTTTCACATCAATGAAAATATACCAATGTAAAATATTAAACCCTCATGATGAATTCAAGGAATATTTAATCTAACTTTTCCATAAACCCTAGATGTGAGGGATTTTTTAGAGAATAATTGACTTTTTTTAAAGATTCCTTTTTAGATCTTTTATCCTAACAAATTTTATATCTCTTCAACTAGTGGTTTAATGTATTGTGTTCTAGAATATCAAGGACTATAGTTCAAGGTTTCTCAACTTTGATCAACAAGGTGATATAGTTTCACTAAAATAATCCAAGAAATCCATATGTGAATTAAGATCTCAATGTTAGCATGGATTATCTCATAGAGAATGAACTCAGTTTAATGTCATAGTGCTCGGACTGAGGAGATGAAAGAGGGGTTATGACATTAAAATCATATTGGGATTCTAGGTCCAATAATACTTTAACGCCATTTTTAATAAAGAGTGATGATTCTTTAAATTGTACTTTAGTGTCCCCATATTAAGATTAATGTCATGGGACATTCATGAAAGGTATGATTATTGAACATATTTGAATGACGGGTTCCACTAGAATTATGTCAGGGAATATGGAGATTAGAGAACCATTTTCTCAAGAAAAAGATGCCTTTTACTGGTAATCCAGATTAGGGGAACATGTGTAGAATCAAAATTAGGTAATGTATGCATAGAAAAGTATAGGTATTACTTGAATTTTTATATGCTCGTTACAGATATCCATTAAAGGTTTATGGAAATAAAATACACTTAAGACAAGAAGTGTGAATTATAGAAAGAATGTTTAAAAAATGATTCAGAGGTATCCCAAACATTATTTGACCATGATTAGACTATTGTGGTCCTTTGGAAATGAGTGATAGTATATGATGATCTATTTTGTTTAATGTCATGCGATAAGGAATCAGGTTTTGTTCAGTTTAAAGTTATGTGATAAGGAAATGGGTGTAGTGAAATTTAAATTCATGTGATATGGACATAGGATTTATTTATTTTAAATTTTTTCAACAAAGATTTAAATTTTTTCGGTTAAAATTTGTGTGATTAGGACTTGGGTGTGGTAATATTTAAATTCATGTGATAAATACTAACACCACATAATTTAAAGTCATGTGGAAGGGACTTATGCATGTAGTGATTTATATAGACCTGACTCATGCACAATAGCAATAAAACCATCTTAATATCTAGTCCATAGGGGCTGAAATTTATGACATTGAATATCCAAGGAACCTCATGGATAAGCCTGAGGAAATTCACCTGGGTGTGGCCCACTATGGATATTGGGGACCTAAACACTGGGAACTTGTGGGGGTGGAAGTGGATATTTACCCTGATATAGAATCCCATTATCTCATTCTCTTACATGGATCTGGATCTCATGTAGAATAGCCAGGTCATATGACATGAGCTTCCCTAATTAGTTTGAGGTCATGTAGGATATACCCAAATGTCATGCATTTTAACATCATACAACCAGGATGTTGGTGTCATGTAGTTTAAGGTCATACAAGAAGGATATTTATATGGGGTCTTTGTGTGGGTTTGACTCATGTGAAAAATGATATATCTTTTTCTCAATGTTGAACCTCTATAGGATGGTATTGATGTGATTGGAAGGTTCCAAACACCAAGATGAAGTTAGTGTATGATGGGAATTTGTGGCTTGGCCCATGATAGGAGATCTATATTCCACTATGTATTATGTGAGGATAGAAATAAGACCATAGATAGTTATTTTGAAGGACGGTACCTATGTATAAAAAATTTTACATTGGTATGGGGGAATCCTCTTATATGGGTTAGGTGGAAAATGATTTCTAGGTTAACTATCATATCCATAACCATTGGATTTATGAAGGATAGAGAAAAAACCCCTATGTAGATCAAAATCATACACAAGTGTGGGGAATGTTCAATAGTAGATTTTATGAAAATGTATATATACTGAGGGACCATATGTAAATCCTTATTATATATGGGATGGGAATTTTTTATCATGCCACACATAGTTTTTAAAAGGTTCTTCATATACAGTTTGGGTTCATGTGCAGGGGAATAAATTGGACTTCAACTCAGTGTAGTGTCATACACTAAGGTAAAGGGGGTGTTATCTTTGTTGATATTTAGGGTTGGGCTTAGGATAAGAGGTATGGGAATTAATCCATGTATAGAAGTAATAAGAATCAATCCACACATTATTCTTGAAATACCCTATTGTAAAAGATCATTGGGAAGGAATTGATATGGATAATGGATACTTCAACACTCAGATGGGGTGTTCATTTGTCTCTCTATTTCTCAGTGAAGGTCTATATAGAAATATTCAATGGAATCTCTTTATATATCTAAATCATACATAGGGTTAGAAGGTATTTTATATATAAGCTCATGGATGAAGAACTCGATGTTGATCACTCCTACATAGATCTGGATCATACATATGAGAGGGGAAATTTCATATGGATACAGATCAATTCCTGAAAATATCTTACATGGATTTGGATATCATTTAATAAATTGGGATCTCACCATCAGAACTTCTCTAATGGATTTATTGGTCATATATGGTAGACATTATTGCACAGTTTAGTTCCATGTGACCAAGACATAACTCTATTCCTTTCAGGTATATTGCACCTCAATTATACCAACTAGAGTAATTCACCAGGACCTCTGAGCTCATGTGAGTCATGCTCAGTGTGAGAAATAAGGGAAGACTGGGAGATCACTTAGGTTGCTTGAGTGTGTATGTTGTGGGATAAATAGAAATTGATGTTGCATTTTCATTCTTTACATGAAAATAGGGGCTTGTCAAATGAAGTAATTTTTATCTTGGTTTGGGCTAATGTTATTAGGGAACCATACATGAAGAATTCATACATATATTTTTCTATCATGTAAGAGGCTATGACTATATAAGGTAGGCCATTCTGGGTTGTTTGAGGTCATGTGGCATGGACCTAGAGTTATACAATTTAACATTATACTACTAGGATGGTGTCATAAAATTTAATATCATGTGATAAGGATGGAAGACCATGTATCTTAATGACTTGTAGTTAAGACTAGGGTTCTCATGGATATAGTTATTGGTTCATGGGGAAGTTTTCACTACTTAGAGTAACATGATGTTAGGTCATCTAATCCTTAAGTCGAATAATAAGGGTATGGTATTGTGGAAAACCCTTTGGTTGATTCAAGGTTTGGTAAGTTATAATTTCATTATGTATCATACTAGATTAGGAATCAATCTATATAATTTTCTTGATACATACTTTCATAGATAAATCTTGTATGCAGGGGGGAAGGGAATTTTGGTATGCCTAGGATCCTAGATAATGGATCTTATGACAAATTATCCATCATAGATCAAGATCATACATAGGAGAGGGCCATTTTCATGCTTTGATAACACATAACTAAATATTTCAAGATCATAATGATTAACTTTGTTATCAAAAGTGGTTTTATTAGTGGTAGAATTGCATTTGTGTCCAAGGAAAAGATCCCCTGTATCACAACATACCCTATAAAAGCAAGAATCAATCCATTTGTTGTTCATGAAATACTTCCATATAGATCAAGTTCATATGAATGTGGGAAAATATTGGGTATCACCTCAATGTAGTGTAATAAGGAAGATGAGATATTGACAAAAGGCCTAAAACACTAAGATGAGATTTGGTATTTTTTTAGATTTTTTGTTGGCCCTTGGATGGGAGATCAAGGCCTCATTATGTATCTTATAAGGATAGGAATCAAGTCATACATAGTTGTTATATGGTGTCACCTTTACATTGATCAGGCTCAAATATATGGGCATTTTTTAATGATGAAACTTTCATCACGTCCTAGGATAGATAATCTGGTGTCACTGCATACCCTATAGAAATAGGAATCAAGAAACAAATAGTTCTTAAATTGTAGAGGAAGATCTAAGAATTATATATAATATTTAGAAACATTAATTTTATCATGATGATTTTTTATTGAAAAACCCTACATTGGGTAGCCTTACATGGATTTGGATCTCATTTAGGAAAACTAGCCCATGTATAGGGGGCACTCTGGTCTATTTTGGGTTATATAGAATAAACCAACTTCCATGAAGTTTAAAATCATGTGATAAGGACTCATGTATCAATTAGTTTGAGGTTATATTATGAGGATAATTCTTTGATTATAATTCATAGTTGGGCCTAGCATAGGATATCCATGCATCACTATGTATCCTATAAGAATAGGAATCATATCATATATTTTGTATATGTTATCATATAAAAATAAAACTCATTTATAGGGATTGGTGCATGTTGTACCATGGGCTAGGTGAACCATTAATTCTTTTTAAACTAATATAGACATGGTCATTTAACCCTCTATGGAAAAAGAAGGAACCGTTGTATAGATTAATCTCTTTCATAAGGGAGAATCATTTTAGTATGGATTTTTAGGGTCCTGAAAATTCCACAAAAGGAAGAAAATACCCCCATAATCACTTTGCATAAGGATGTAAGTGCTCCTACAATTCTAGAAATGTGAATGGAATCAAATGGAGTTGCAAATTTTAGAAGAAATTTGAATGAATTCAAGTTTTCAAAGGATTTTTAAGAGGACCACATACCATCATTGAGAAAGGTTTGCGGACTTCCTAGATCATGAACCACCAGGTATGCGATAAGATTCACAAACAGATGGATTGTAGAGTGATGTCCAGCGAACCCAGTGGATTGTGAATTGCATCGCTGAAGGACTCATGTGCATGAAGACCATCCGCATACCCTCCCACGAACTGCTGAGTTCACGAACAAAGTGAACAGGTAGGGTTCTGAGAACCATTATTGAGAACTGTAGCCTCCATAAACCTTGGTTGACCGAGTATTCTATGGGTCAGGATATCTCCTCATGTCCCTCTACAAATGGTGTTGCATTCCCATAGATACGATTTCCCCGAGGCTTTATAAATGGAGTATAGAAGGGAGGAAGAGGGTACATGCGACTAAATATTAAAGGGAACTCAGAGGTTGGAAGAAAGAACTTAGAGAAGATTCTAGATTTAGTTTTGAATCATTGGAAAAGCCCAAATTGTGAACCACATTCTCCACAGGTACAGCCGGATGCGAACCATAAAATTTGGGAACTTAATAATGAAAAGAGAACTGTGAACCTAAATGGTTAAACCATGAAACATATACTTCTCATGGATAAAATTACAATGAATGATAATTACCCAAACCCTCCTTCAATATGAAGCTTTGTGTAGTGTACCGCTATGCAGATAGAGCCTGGTGCCGCATACAGTATCAGTATGCAAATGGAACCCAAATTAGCATGGTGGGCTGCATACCACTATGGTCTGTGGTGGTCTATACCCATGCCCACGTACCACATCGATACGTGGATGGTCACTTTTCCCACATACCACTACAGTATGTGGAGCCTCCCACATCCCGCATAAGAAACCAGTACACGGAATGGGGTATTTTAGAGTATTATTTACTCTAGTTCCAAACTCACCCCTCCATTACCGTCCAGTCCTCTCTAATCCCTCAAAAAACTAGTCCTCTAGAATCATGCCAAAGCATCTTACAAATCCACTGGATCTGTATGACCAGACCATCTGTTTCATCAATGCTCCTCTTTTAGTCTACATACCCATGGTAAGCAGAGTCATGAAGGTTATCCCCACAACGGTTCGAGATTCGAGAATACCTATGGGTCTACATTCCCATGGTAACCTGGAGTCCAACCTTGGGATTCTGACGTGAACCTCCCTATTATAGGGATTGAGGGTGATCACTTTCTTTTCCATTCAATGAGGAATAGTGAATAGTCAAAGGAGTTATGTTTTCTTCTCCTTTTGATGAGGACAAACTCGTCCCCTTCCAAGAACGTATTCTGGGTCCCTCCCACTGTGTTATGTCCCCTATCTTCTGAGGCCAAGCTGCATGACCTTTAATTTCATTTCACATTGAAAGTTTTATTGCTCTATTCCCTCACCCATGGTCACCCCGGATTCTTCCATCATAGGCTCTCCCTCTCCCACCAACAGGAGAGGAAGCATGTGGTTGGTTGGATCTCTCATATCCTCTTCTTTCTCACACCGATCATGACTCTTGTGGGCTTAGAGGTTTGTGATTATTACAACATCCACACAATCTGAACTATAAGAAATTTGATTCCTGCTAAAACCAGGATACATAGGATGCCTATTTGAAGTCCCAAGCTCCAAAGAGTACCCTCCCATAAAGGGTCCACGCAATTATGTCTCCTTAAATGGGAAGATCTCATGAATAAGCCCCAACAATCTGAAGTACGTGGGTTCTGATTCCTCTTTTGAGGATAGGTAGGAAACCCATCTTATGGGTTTGATCCCAACATTAAATAACCTTCCGTCCCATGTGGATGAAAATAAAATACAGAGTGCCTTATTGTATAGATCAAGTAAGCAGTACCTCTGTAGAATCAAATACACGCATGCTTATGATGATCCTGAAAACCAAGGGTAGCTCATGGACATGCTCTTTGGGAATGAACCAAGGATTCAAAAACATTTGAACATGACTTAAATCTATAAGAGAGTCCCAAAACATGCAATAATCCTTCCCCATAAGTGTGTGGTGAGCCTAACCTCCCATCCTCTTGACCAATGGATTCCTCAAGTGTCGTTGGTTGAATCATCAATCAACGAGCACCTGCCTTTGGAAATCAGGTCCATGAATCATGGATACCAAGGCCGTTGGGTGTTTCTGGCTCCACAAATAAACCTGTTGGAGACCATCTGAGGAAGTTATATCCGAGGAGGACCAATTGCATGAGTAATTGACCCCATAAAATCACCCGCTGGGACTGACTGACTGTGGCATCACCTCCGCAATATGAAAGGGATGAATCACCTAGTCCCCACAAGGTTAATCCAACCTACTTTTAAATTATAATGATGTAGATTTGGTTGAAAAAAAATAAATGGTGAATTTGATAGGAAACCTTCTCCGGAAAAGGGGATGGGTGATGATCCCTATTGGACCATTTCACCATCACCCAAAACACCCCACCTCAGAGGCAGGAAAAAATGGGGAACCCGATGTGAATACTTAACCAATGTGGAAGTTCTACCCTGATGATAAAAGACAAAAGGACATTGCACGTTGGCCAATTGTGTTCACCCTAGTTCACATGAAACACGCCACCTCGGAGGTGGAACAAAAATGGTGAACCCGACGTGAATCCTTAACCAAAGTGGCGGTTCTACCCTAATGGTAATAGACAAAAGAATACTATACGTCAGACCATTTTTTTCCTATATACATGAAAAACGTGCCACCTCATAGGTGGAACCAAAAATGGTGAACCTGATGTGAATCCTTAACCAAGGTGGTGGTCTTACCCCACTCAAGCCCCTTCACCCCATAACAAAAGATCAAGGATAGGGGAAGGGGCCAAGCTAAAATGTCAGATATGCACATTTTTAAAAGAATTATACTTTGATGAGGTTTTTTGGCCTACATTTCATATATGTATTTCATAGGTTCCCATAGAGAAACCTTCAATCCAAATGACATATCGAAGACTGGTGCATACACACACATCAGCGATCCCGTAGGCGGATGGGGCCCCAACAAAGAGCAGGACCCCCTCACCTACCCAATGTCTTCAACGATGGGTATCCAACACACTAATCAAATAGTACCACCAAAATGGTACTCTCACCACACTAGAGTCCACGAGAAAATCCCTCTAGTCTGTAAAGGCCCGCCAGCCGCCTCCTCAACCACAGTCGTCACCCCAGCATAAGGCGGCTCCGGTGGTCATCTCAAACCGCTTTGGGAGCCTATCCCTAAAATGTAATAATGAGTAACTCCCTTATCTTAGGGAGGTAGATGAATTCAATACTTACAACTTCATGTCAATGGCATAGGGGTCCTACTCAAGGGACCCTACCATAGAGCATCACCATAGACACTGGACAACAGACCTCCTCCTGCTGAAGAGGACCTTATGCTGAGGGCACTTGCTAAAGTCCAGAAGACCCAGGACCCTTGGGTTGCCCACCAAGGACAGTGAATATATATTCAGAAACATTCTATCACCCTGGATCCTAAAGAGAAACTCCACCGTAATAACACGGTAGCATTCAATGGTCATACATATGACTCTTCCCCCTCCACTCAAACCCACCACAGAAATAGGGTGGAATAATACGAGCACATGCATGATCCTACTAGTTCTTACTGGTCCTACCATGAAAACAGAGTGAAAAACTATAGGTATATGCAGATATATACTGAAACACAACAAGGTCATCATCCAAATAGGTTGGAAACTAGCTACACGTAGGCACAAATACCTGTTGATGCATATCAAGCCCGCCATCCAAATAGGGTATTAAGAAAATATGAGCAGAGTCAAATTCCTACCAATGCATAAAAATCTCATGAGAAAAATATAGAATAAATTGAGAAGATGGAAATTCCCACTCATGAATATGAAGTCCACCAATCAAATATTGTGGAAACCGGAGAAGACAACCGGTGGCAGACTCGTTCCTTTGTCCTGACATAGGAGAACCGCCAGTATCTACTGGAAACTTATGGCGGATCATAGAAGTAAAAACCCCTTCTCTGATATTAGAATGGGCCTTCATACTTATTCCATCCAAATATGTGTCTCAGAACATCCTGGAAATGATGGAATATCGATCCCAAACCATATCATCCAAACATGTCAAGATATCATTGCATCAGTAGAAAAGGTAAGAAATTGGGTCCATGAACTAGTTTCCTCAAACGAAATGACTCACTCACAAAATGATTTAGTCACTCTGGAGTAGTTATAAATCCCTACTTCAGTCCAGGAGGGTCAATGGTAATATTCCACATTATACAAACAATCAGATTGGGAACAAATACTCGTTCCAACAGGGGGGCTCTAGTCCAACATGGTGGCCACCCCAAGGCTGGCACATATTCCTTCCAAAACTCAAGATGCCTTTTGGTATATCCCGAAAATATCACGAGACCCAAAGAGATAGGGACTCGTATATAAAGGCCATCACCAATAGCAGATGGCCCTGTTTTCCCACAAGCGAGTGCTCAAAAATAAAACCCACCAAAGAAAACTAGAAAATGAAGAGCACATACATGATCATGATCTGCTATAATCTGGGATTCTTGATGACCTCAAACATATATCAAAAAGGATCAAGACCCTGTAATTCCATTACCAAATTATGGAAGTGGCAGTAGCATTTGTGAAGGCCATCCCCGCAATATCATTACTAGCAGCTCTGAATGTCTTCCACAGAGCACCCATAGGGGCTCACTCCATGGGCCAGGAATGATCGATCACGAGATCCTATCTCTTAATGTGTGTCGGGGTATCCCTCCCCTCAACCTGAAGATAAGATATCAATAAGGTCATCCCCTTGCATTTGTCTGCCCTGATGGTTCTCCCCATGTTATATGATGCAGATATGCTTCTCCCTACAGTTGTACATCAAGTTATGATGGTAGTCCTTACCATAATGATATTCATTGCAAAGGCCCTCCCCAAAATGTAAGTTTCTGTGAAGTTCCTCCCCAAATTAACATCAAGCAACGAGAAGTTCCTCCCCTTATTGTAGTACATCCTAAAGGCCCTCCCTAGGATGTGCATTGTAGAAATTTTCCCTGTATCTAGGTACCACGCTGTGATAGTGGTCCTCGCCATCACATCAGTCATTGAGAAGTACCTCCCCTCAGTGACATCAAGTATCAAAAAGGTCCTTCCCTCACTATATCCCTCCCTAAAGTTCCTTCTCAGGGTATACGCTGTAAAGACATTTCCCATGGTTGGGCTTCAAGTTGCAATGGTATCTCTCACCGTTGCAGCACCAATTGTGAAGGTCCTCCCTGAAATCAAAATTCATGTTGGCAAAAAAGGTCATCCCCTTGATGGAACAAATGTGAGAAATCCCTCTTATGTTAAGGCACTCGGAAAGGTAGAGTCAGACATATCAGGAACTCCGTCCATCATGAGTGATATCCTTTCTAAACCAGAGGATGGCCTGGGGCCACGCTCATATTCTGAGCCACCCCCACACTATTCGTATATCAATGAGCCTCTCGCCAGCCCAGTTGCTTAAAATGAAATTATTAAGAAGCAGTCGAGCTAGGAATATCAAGTAGAGGATCCCCAGAAGAACAACAGTAGGATATGTTTCTTGAGATAAGACAACTGGCTAAGGATAATAAACAAGTGATGTATTGGCCTATGTCCACTTCTCACTTTGACATACCAGGAGAGTTGTCTGGGGAATGTACACAGGACATTTGCCTCAATATATGGACAAATCTTCATCAGATGAAAGAAAAATTCTTACCCTACTTAGGGTATGAAGACCACATCAACATGATTGGGGAGATTCACTATCTAATCGACCTAGAAGCCCTCATGTCCACATGGCAGCCACAATCAGAAAGGCAAAAAAAACCTTGAACTGGCTTGCCTTCATGCACTGCATAAATTGTGTCACCTCATTGGTGACACCCTGACTGGAGTTCACATTTAGGGATGGATATAACATGGATCTCTAAACTTCACCCCACATCCCGTATAGCAAATATCATTGGAAATGAAATCTTGAAACGTCATAACCTGGAGGCAACAATCAAATGAAACCCATACTCGAGAAATATGGGATACTCAACAGAAACCGACCTGGAGTAAGTCTCAAAAGAATCAAGGCCGAAGAGATCAAGCCATCGAAACTCTTCTGATTCAGGAAACCAAGATCATCCAGTAGGATTCCCGCCTAAGGGAAGCCAACCAGCAGGTAGTGTTCATGTCTTAAAAAGACCATAGACTCTATGAAGGCCCAATGCCATACTCGGCTCACACCCTCAAGGGAGTACGTCAAATTGAAAAGGTGGAAATAGCAGTGGCTACCATATCGATGTGGGAACAACCCCAGCCCAAAAGGCTGAGGTAATTTTTAAATCAAAATTCCCCTATAAGACCAACAAGTACAGGATGTAGCACATCAATGGAAGAACAGGAATAACCCCAGCCCATAGGGTTGGGGAATTTTTACCTCAAATCCCTATACAACGGATGTTTGTCTTCCATTGTCTAGGAAGAACGATGGATAGAGGAATCACCTGTTCCACCCCTTCTAATGGTTCACACCCTCTAAGACAAAGGTGTGTTACGAGGTTGGAAGAGGGCTCCATTTGGGTTAATATTCGCCAATAAACCTGAAAAATACCATAGAATGGAAGGAGAAAGTCCAAAAAAGGATTCAGAAATCCTTCCTACCATTCGGAACAGGGTAAACCACCCCAATGTGGTATGACTCAGTGAACATGGTAAATGTAAACCCCACGGATCTCACAGAAAATGATGTAGAGGGAGAGGATGTGAAGGAAGATGATTCCCTCCCAAATGCATCCCACACTGAGCCTGATGGTGTGCATACCTAGAACCAAAGAGCGATCCTAAATTTGGGTGCCCCCTCAAATAATCTGACATTACCTCCAGCGTGAAACCCCTATAAGGAGAATAATAAATCCAAGGTCGTATATGACCTACCTTCTCCTCCTCTTGGAAATGTGTCCCTCACTCTCAAGGAAAGGTTCATGAAGTAGGAGGAAGTAATTAAAGAGATCGATTGAATTAATGTTGAGCTACATCGAGGGAGCTATCTCGCTGGATGTGTTCCCCCTATGGAATGTTAGCAGGTTCTCCTAGAAGAGGTTCCTTTGCCATAGGCACTCATTCTAGTGAATGAAGCAAAGCTCGGAGGCCCATCCAATTTGGCATCAGGACTAGAAACCTACTTAAACCTGGCCTTGGAAGGACATCAATACTTCCCCCCACTAGTAAGGAATCCATAATATATTCAGGTAAACCCACAAATGATACCTCTAGTTAGGTATTAACCCCAAATTCCAGCACCATCAGGACTCCCAGTCTTAGACACTACCACACTAGCCCATGCTCAAGCCCGACAGGATATGTATCAAGAGATCTTGAACACCGTCAATAAACTAAAATCTCAACTAAAAGACATAGAGGGGAGACACACTTTGATACAATCAGAGCACAAACCCTACCCTGAGTGGGTGAGAAATATTCTTCCATCACCAAACATCGGGAACCCCATATTCCTGGTATTCAATGGATTAGGGGACCCAAAACAACATTTAATGCACTATGCCTCTTATTGTGACCCCATGATGTGAACTTCAAAGTAGCAAGAAGCCGTAAAACTCAGGTGATTCGTAAAAACCCTACAGATCTTGGATTTCTTATGGTATACTAGCCTGCCAGCTAACTCAATCATAAACTGGGAGGACCTCCAGTGACAATTTCTCTTCTAGTCCAGTTCAATGCTACCTAAGACAATGGTAAGTGATCTCATGAAATTCAAACAGAAAGATAATGAAAGAGTCTAAGACTTCATTTCCATATAGAAAGTCCTGACTTATTCCCCAAATCTGCCACTTCCCTAGGATGAGATGCCCGCTATGTGCATCGATAACCTTCAGGATAAATTGAGAACACCGCTCATCTTGGTGAAGTACACAAGTGGGTTTAAATATTTCTCTACCATTTCTCAAAGAATAAAAGACTCATTACAATAGACCAATATTAAGTCCCGAGTGGCCCCATCAGCCCCTGGGAAAATAATAGAAAAGGATGAAGTAGATTCTGTCACGCTTAATCCACCCCCAGCACCGACTCCATTTGCGAGGCCCCCACCAAATCGTCAAGGACCCCCTAGATTCCAACAGCCACCCCTACCTCAGTAAGATAAGCAATGGGGTGCTAAAAGAAATAAGTTTTAATAATGAAGAAATAAATTTTACTAATTCCGAGATGACCAGGTCTGTGGCTATTTCATAGCCGCTATGAATTGCAACTTGCTCCAGCTACCGAAGCTAAAGTGGGCCGATGAAGTGGGTCTTGATTACCATACAAATTATTTTCCCTACCACCAAATACTGAGAAAAACCATCCAGGAATGATTCTTTTTCAATAATATCCTATTAAAGATGGTGGATTTCAGGCAAGTCAAGTTGGGCCTGCCGCCAGCACAAGTGGCATATGTTTCCACCTCAGACCCAAGAGAGGAAGAGGAATGGAAAACAGTTGATAGTAAGAAAGAGAAAGTTTTTGACAATTGTATGACCAGTAAGACCATCAACTAAGTCCATGGAATCCTCCATGAATACTTGAAACAACCAATTGTGCCCCCAAAAGATCCCAATACATCGCAGCCTTCTTCCTTGGCCCCGCAGCCCTCTGGAGGCCATAAGGGAAAAAAGAAAGTGCAAGAAGATGAGATGAAACCAAATCTGAAGTCAGTGTTGATGCTTTCTGACTTTATTCCAATAGAATTGGTACAAAGGGAACCACCCCACCAAATGGTACAAAGGGAACCACCCCGCCAAATGACACCATCTGAAGGAGATAGTCTGATAGAAACAGATTCGGATCAAGAACTGATCTTCAGCTCCATTAATGTCATTCACTTGATGGACCCCTTCTCAGATGAAGACTATAGTCATGATACCTAATTCCCTATTCCCAACCGGAGAGTCGTAGGAAGAGTCCGCATAGGCCGGAGGTTTTCTGGAAGGCATGATCAATGCAGGAGTCAAATTCCCAGCCACACCATAAATCAAATCATCAACATCATGGAAACTTGTGGAAGGACCCTCTAGCAGACACAACAGGAACCAGAATACTCCTCTACCTCCATCATAATAAATCCAATACCATTTATCTTATAATATTCATAAGGGGAAGAAAAAATATAAAATTTCTTAAGGCATACAGGAGGATCAATTCAGACAAACCCAGAAAGGACCGCAGCACCATCGACCCTAGTCACAGAGGTCGATCCATCTACGTACAAAGCCCAAACCCCTAAAGTGTATGTTAAAGAGAAACCTCAAGTTGGTAAGAAATGAACTTTAGAGCAAAAATATGATATTCTAAAGTAGCTGCATTTAGTTCCAGTAAAACTATCAATCTTGGATGCATTAAGTCTGTCCACAGATCTTAGAAAGGCACTCATCGAAGCCTTACTAAGTCCCCAGGAGTTCGGGGATGAATTAGCAGCAGCTTATGTCTATTGTACAGAGACCAATCTCGAAAAATGTCATGTCGTAATCTCCATCACAGACAGGGATAAAGACACTATCATGTAAGGGCACATCAAACCCTTATATGTGTCCGGCAAGATAAATGGAATTGATGTCTGAAGGATCTTCATTGAAAATAGATCTGGAGTTAACCTCCTCCTACTATGATCTCTTCTTCAGTTGGGATATGATGAAGACAGATTGACACCCTACACTAAATCTCTGCTAGGATATAAAAAAAGTGAGCAGAAACCATTGGGATAAATCAAGCTTAAAACTCAGCTTGGAGACCTCATGTCGGATTCTGAGTTTCTGGTAGTACGAAAAAGTACGGCCTTCAACGTCCTGTTAGGGAGGCCTTGGCTACATCAGCACACTATAATTCCGTCATCATACCATCAGTGCATCAAATACTGCATTAATGGTAAAAACAAAACATTACACACTGATAAATCCCCATTTGAGTCCTATTAGTCACATTATATTGACGTTGGGTTCTATGAATCATAATAAAAACATCTTTTGTCCAATGACATTGATTGCATTACTACCCCGGATGGATTGAAAGTGGCTCCCACCAACCCCCTCCAGTACCTTGGGGAAGAGTATGTATTACCCATCAACCAAGTTGAATGCACGAGTGGAAGCCTGGATATAGATTCAATTTTCTGCATGGTCTCTGTTATGGACTCCAAGTCCAAAGACATATAAAAATGGACTGACTCCCATGATTTCAGGAAAATACCTACCAAAAAAGCTCATGACCCATCCTCAAGACCCCAGATGTCCCTTGCCTCACTCTCTAAGGCAACAGAAAATTTTTCTCTCAAAATTGGATAGTTCATCTCAAAAATCCTATCTCAATCAGAAGAGGAAGAAGAATATGATGATGATGAAGAAGAAGAAGAAGACCTCAAATATTCCCCTACTGCATTTTAAGAAGGTTTCTCCACCATAATCGAAGAAATTAAGGAGATAAATCTAGGCACTAAAGACGTCCCACGAACCATTATGATTAGTGTGGATACTCCTATAGAGGAGCAGGAGGCATACACCTCCAAACTAAAGAAGAATCGAGATGTGTTTTCCTAGAACTACACCAAAAATTTCAGGCCTCAATCCTGAGGTTTCTAATCATTATATAGGCTTACTAGAATATCACTAAGGCTATAAGAAAGAATACATAAGGACCCACTCAATGCATGCTGCCAAAATAGAGGCTAAAGTTGACAAGATAATCAATGACAACTTCATACGGGATGTCCAATATCTGATCTAGCTGGAAAACATAGTCCCATTCAAAAAGAAGAATGGACATATTATAATCTGCATTGACATCGGGTACCTTAATCGTCATTGACCAAAATACAATTTCCCAATCCCGATCATAGAATTTTTTTTATCAATGAAACTACTGGATATGAGGTTCTCTCCTTCATGGATGACTATTCTAGATACAACCAGATCTAGATGGCTCGAGGAGATGAAGAATCTACCACTTTTAGGGCCCCTCAGGTAGTGTTCTATTATAAAGTTATTCCCTTTAGTCTAAAGAATTCTAGATCCACATATCAACGTTCCATGCATTATATCTTCAATCCCTTCTTGGGAAGATGTGTCGAGTGTTATGTTGATGATCTGGTGGTTAAATCACAACAGTTCTCAAACCACTTGGCTAATCTTGACCCCGTCTTCAAAAAATTGTGACAACATAGTTTAAAGATAAATCCCCTAAAGTGTGCATTTAGCATTACCTCAAGAAAAATCCTTGTCTTCTTCGTATGCCATCGCAGCATCGAATTCGACCCTGAGAAGACAAAAACCATCCTTTGCATGTCCCCACCTCACAACCTCACTGAGTTGAGAGGTCTCCAAGGGAACCTTACCTACAATCGACACTTCATAGCCAACCTAGTAGGTAAATTTTTACCTTTCAACAGGCTCATGAATAAAGGAGTTGCGTATGAGTGGGATAATGATTTCCAAGAAGCATTTGATAATCTCAAAATATATCTCCTAATCCCACTGGTGCTGATGCCACCAGTTGAGGAGAGTCTTATAATTTTGTATGTAACCTCCCTAGAATAGTCATTAGGTGCCTTCCTCACGTAGAAGAATGATGTTGGCAGTGATAACAACCTCTATTACCTCAACCGAATGATGATTGATGTTGAAACTCGATATTCAAAAATTGAAAAGAACTGCCTAGCCCTAATCTCTGTAGTTCATAAACTCACGCATTACCTGCAGAACCATGAGGTCCAACTGGTCTCCCGCTGTAACCCGCTCAAATATATCCTCAATCATCCCATGCTAAATGGACACCTATCATTATTGGCGGTCATTTTGCAATAGTTTGACATATGGTATGTACCCCAAAAGGCCATAAAAGTCCAGGAGTTAGCATACTTCCTTGTCGATCATCCCTTGGAAGAAACAACACCATTGGATGATGAACTACTATATGAATAAGTGTTTTCTGTCTGGGAGGACCCCCAGACATGGGAAATGTACTTCGATGGTGCTTCTCGAAGACCTACAGGGAAAAGGATGGAGGATCCCAAGCTCAACAAAGTGGGGTTGGGAATTATACTTGTATCCCCAGAAAAGTCCATCCTGACTTACTCTTTCCTACTTTAGTAAGGGTGTACAAATAATGAAATAGAATATTAGTCCCTCATTACAGGCCTAGAAATGGTACTTCATGTGCAATCCAAACACCTAAAAATAAAGGGTGATTCAGAGATAGTCATCAAACATGTCAATGGTGACTATGCCATTAAGAAAGAATTATTGGTCCCCTTGATGAACCATGTTTGAGAACTGAGGGTATAATTCCCATCAGAACCAATGTTGACTTATGTCCCTAGGTCTCAAAATGCCCAAGCCAACGCTTTAGAAAATACAGCCACAACCTTATCCGATCCAGACCAAGATGAAACGGTTATTAGTATTTCCCACTATTGTATGGTCTTTCCATTTGTCCAGAGAAATATGAAGAAAATTGATGAAATTAGCCCCATTTCTAAGCCTTATGGTCACACCACCAGCTGGATGATGCCCATTGCAAATTACCTTCAGAATGGGGAACTCCCACCAGATAGGGATAGAAGGGACAAGGTCAAAAGATGGGTAGTCAACTTTTCCTTGTGTAGTGGGGTAAACCAAGAAAAGGTTCTCTGAAAATGAGGCCTTGGTGGATTCCTTCTCAGGTGAATTGATGGAGAAGAGACTCCTGTTATCATGAAAGAAGTGCACAGTGAAGCTTGTAGAGTGCATCAATCAGAAACCAAGCTCTCTCACCAAATCTGAAGGCTTGGGTATTACTGGCCCACTATGATACAGAATTGTGCCATATTCACCAAGATGTGACATTCCTACCAAGTTCATTCCAACTTCAGACACCGACCCTCAGAGATACTTCATACAGCTAAGTACTCCTGGCCATTCGTTGCCTGGGGGGTGGATGCTGTGGGACCATATCCTCCCGCTACAGCCAGATAGTTCAAATTTATACTCATAGTGACCGACTTCTTTTATAAATGGGCCAAAGCTATAACCTTTAATGAATTAGGGGTGAGAAACATCATCATCTTTGTGAAATCCAACATCATTAACAGATTTGGTGTCCCTCATACAATACTGACGGACAACGACACTAACTTATTCTCTATTGAGTTGTACAAGTTATACCAAGGGTATGGAATCAAATCCAATGGTTAATCCCGCTACCATGTAGTATAAAATGGGAAGATAAAGTCTTTTAACAAGACTCTGTCCAACATACTCCAGAAGATGTTTGATAAGGATAATAAATCGTGGCCAGAAAATCATCTTCATACTTTGTGGGATTACAGGACCATGACCTTCACTGCCACCTAGGAAACCCTGTACTCACTAGTATATGGGGAAGAGGTAGTTTTGCCTATAAAAATTCAAGTTCCAACACTTTTTGTGGCCATTTGTGATCAACTGTCCATAGAAGAGCAATCCCATAGACAGTTTGATAAGTTAGAGTAGCTAGATAAAAAAATTTACACACTTTACACCATTTGGAAATCTACCAAAACTAGATTATAAGAACCTTCAACAAAAAGGTTCTCCTTAAATATTTACTTATAGGAGAAATGGTGTTAGTCCACAGAACCTCAATGATACTCGGAAAATTGACAAACAACTCATCATGACTCCCACAAATGAAAAGTTCTTGAAGAAGTAATTCGCATAGTAGTAGCCCCTCCATGTCATGTTCCAAAATCTATGACCCTAAACTATGATTTCAAATAACCCCATGTCATAGTCCAAACTCTATGACCCTAAACTATGAGTTCTAATACCCCCATGTCATGGTCCAAACTCTATGACCCTAAACTATGAGTTATAATACCCCCATGTCATGGTCCAAACTCTATAACCCTAAACTATGAGTTCTAATACCCCCAATGTCACGGTCCAAAATCTATGACCCAAAAATATGAGTTATAATACCCCCATGTCATGTTCCAAACTCTATGACCCTAAACTATGAGTTCTAGTACCCCTGTTTCATGGTCCAAACTCCATGAACCTAAACTATGAGTTCTAATACCCCCATGTCATGGTCAAAACTCTATAACCCTAAACTATGAGTTCTAATACCCCCATTTCTTGGTCCAAACTCTATAACCTTAAACTATGATTCATTGTCCTTTACAAATGATGTTAAACTTTAAGTAACTCGTCCCTAAAACATGACATTAAATTTTGAATCATGTCCTCACTGTAAGATGTTAAAATACATGGAACAAAGCATCTTAATCACGTGACAATAAACTGCATGATCCCTCACAGAACTATGTACGGCTTGATTCTGACCTTCGTAGAATACATAGCAACACCTCGATCCTTGATCTTGGCCTAGTCCCCACAAAAAAAATCCTCCATCATATCTTCTACCTCCCAAAACTCGCGAAGGAAACCCTATGTCCACTCATTGTTTCTCACATAGAGTATAACTATAGTGATCTTAGGATCAGTGCTAAGTATTACTTTATGAAAATCAATTATAGGGAGATATGGTAGAACTGACACCTGTAGCACATGAAACCAAAATTACCCTACACACGGACCAAGACAGATCGGTACAGGGAATGTTCAGAACTATGTATGGCTTGATTCCTGCATATGCATGATATGTAGTGATGCTCGGATTTGGAATCTCATCCCATCCATCATAAAAAAATGCCCTCACATGTCCTTACACATGGACCGAGCCAGATCGGTATAGGGAATGTTTAGAACTATGTATGGATTGATTCATTCCCTTGTAGGATATGTAGTGATGACTGAATTTGTCATCCTGGCCCATCCACCATAAAAAATTCCCCTTTTTCCATGCATAGTTCAGAATTGTACGAGGAGTCCATGAAAGGTCCTAATTGCATGAAGATAAACTGCAAAATTCTTCAAGAGTTATCTGTGGACCAGTTCTTAGTTTCACGAGAACCCGCACATGCCCCCCACTCATGAGAAGTCAAAAGATTCTGGTCCCCCCTATACATATGAGTCAGACCTATGTGGAAGATCCAGTAGTTCATAGTTAATCATGGTCTGCGTATTGTTTATGTTCCTAGGAATATCTTTCCCATTTTTCAAACTCCTTACCCCATGAAAACATGGATCCCCATAATCATTCAAGGTCATCTAAGACAAAAGGATAGTGTCCTGCAGACACCTTTGTTTGAAGATTCACATCATTCCCCAGTGGATCTTCATATGTTACCCACAAAAACAACCGTCAATAAAAGGAAATTTTATCCCCAGGATATTTATCTCCCATATCGGTATGCCCAATGGCTTCCAAGACCCATGTCATACATCCTAATTCATGTTTCCCCCATGACTATGGCTTACACCTTCTATCATCACCCGCGTCTAAGGAACGTCAGAACATCCTGATTGTGATTAACTAAAAACTATTAAATATCTTTATGACAGCATGATCATCCTCACTGCATGACTCTAAACTGCACAACTTTATTTCATCACTGCATGACATTAAACTGCGAGGCCAAAATCATCCTTGTTGTACAACGTTAAACTCTATAGAAATGGTTTAAGCCCAAATTTCCCACTAATGTTGATTTTTTTGTTCTTAGGTAATGACCTAGAATCCTCATAATCCCTTGTTTCTCACACTGAGCATATATCACATGAGCTTAGGGATCTTAGTGAGATATCCATCTTGACATTATGGCAAAACAGTCCAGGAATTTGGTCCTAGCAGCATGACCCTAAAAGGCATGTCAACGTTCTCATCCCCAAGAGGAACCCCACATCCAAACCATGTGACATTAAATGACCAGGTACCCCAAATATGGAACGAATGCCTCACCCTACGTATAAGTCAGATCAACGTAAGGGATACCTAATTCCATGAGTAAATTGCAACCCAAATGTCCCTAATATGTATAGACACACTCCTTCCATACCTCAAACTCCATGATTTAAGATATCTTGAATTCCCATAAGAATTCATGTCCATCTGAGATGGAAGGCCAGTGTCCTGCGCACATCATTGTTTGTCTATGTTCATCATGCCCCAGTGTCTCTGCATATGTTTCCCACAAAAACGGCCATCAATCAAAGGAAAATTCATCCCCAGGAGATTCCTCTCCTATCTCAGTATGCCCAATGGGTTCCAAGCCTCATTCCATCTCTCCTGGTTCAAGGGCCCTCAAAGTCATGGTTTACATTTTCCTCCCTACAAACATCCTAGAGATATCAGAACATGCGGGCCCGATTCATCTCTGGTCCCTTTTGAGGTTTCTAAAGATACTCAATCCATATGTGTGAAGTTGATTTTCATAAAAAATAAGAGTTCCCCCACTCATTTTTGGAATAAGTTTAGTTAAAATTCCCCTTTTCATGTTTAGGTTCACCCTTTGTCGAAGGTCACATACCATATTCATAAAGTTCCCAATCTCCATAAACGTCCATAACCATCAAAGATAGAAGGCCATTATCTGGTAGACACCTTTTATTTACTATCCACATCATGACCTGGAGGCTCTGCATATGTTTCCCACAGAAACAACCATCAATCAAAAGAAAATTCTCCCCAGGATAGTTCTTTCCAGTCTCCGTATTCTCAAATGACATTTATGTCTAGTCCCTCCCTGGATTTGTAAAACTCCTGGATAACGGATTACATACCTTATTCTTTCAAAATTCCCTTAACATAAAAAATACTTCTAACTAAACTGACCATTCACCATCTCTCCCTCACACAAGTAAGAACCATGCGGGAACAGTTACCCACTCAAAGCCAATATGAATGTCCCTAATATTTCCAGACACCACTACTCAGGAAAACCACCCACTGTGGCTCCCAACATCAAAATAAATTCAAATTGTTGTATAACCCCACCAATCCATCAGATATGGAAGTTCAGTGTCCTACAGACACCTTTAATTGACTATGCACATAATGCCCTAGTGGCTCTGCATATGTTTCCCACAAAAATGGTCATCAATAAAAGGAAAATTCATCCCCATGAGAGTCCTTTACTAACTCCATACTCCTTAAACAACTCCCAAGACTTATGCATGTCCAAAACTCACAGGTTTAGGGTCAATAAAAATACCTAATCTAAGTATGAAGGATATTGTAACATTCTTGGATGATGGTCCCAAATTAGGGCCCCTACCCCCATTAAGTTTGGTCAAAGTTGTTCAACCTAAAACATCAGTATTAAGTTTAATTAGTAGGATTATGAATGGCCAGTGAAAAGTATGCCATACTTTCCAAAGGGAAAATCTTCAGAAGGCACCTTAGTGTAAAATTCAAGTATTGGTTCATTAAAAAATGTTTATCCATCAAAAGAGACGTAAAGCTTGTTAGGTCAAAAACCCAAAAAGGGTGTCCTAAAAAAGTCAAGGTATGATCTCTAAGCCCGTTCCAAGAATTCTTAGGCAAAAATTAGGGTAATAATGAAAAAAAACATAAAAGTTCATGAGGTTTTCCATAAAACCTCAACGATAGTCAAATTATGCTCACTGAGTCCTGCGTTTTAGGCAAAAAATAGAGCCTGAGTTGATTATTTCAGTTTACTGGTCATGGTTTAAAATTAATAACTGATTGAAATGTTGTTTTATGTGATTGATCAATTGACATGATAGGAAAAGGAAAATAAAAATCATTTAAAAGAAATTTAGTTTCATTGAGTTCAACAAAATTGAAGGAGCACCCCCTGTTCAGAGTCTCTCCAAACTGTCAAAAAAAAGAGAAGATTTCATATCATGATTTTGGAAAGAACTAAAACAAGGCTCAGTTCGCCCTTTCTAGAAGGATGGCAAGTGATTTTCGTGGTCCGTCAATATCTTTCTTCAAAGAAGCTCTTTCCTCCATTTCAGCCTTGACCTTCAGACGCACCCACTCCAGAACAACTTTAAGGTCCCACCCTTTCTTATGGATGGCTTCATAGTTGGCATGCGAAGAGACTAGTTGATCCATCAACCTTGTTGTGTGGGCCTCACACTCCCACAACTCTTCCTTTTGGGTGTCCACCAAATCATGAGCCTTTCCCTCCTCAGTCGTTAGATGATCTAATTCTTCTAAAACATATCAGAAGGTCACCACCTGGTGATGGGAAGAATTTAACGTGTCCACCAAATCATGAGACTTTTCCTCCTCGGTCGTTAGATGATCTAATTCTTCTAAAACATCTCAGAAAGTCGCCACCTAGTGATGGGAAGAATTGAACTTGTCCAACATATCCTTGCAGGAGGCAAGGTCTTCACGGGAAATGACGATTTGGTAGATAAGGAGGTGTAAGTGCTGATAATAAAATCCACTAAAACCCAACTCGGTGAATAATCACTTAGAATTGTTAGCCTCATTAGCAAAATTGTCCATAGTTGTCTCCGTGGAAAGATCACATAACTGGCGCCATGCCTACTTTCGCACTATCTAGTGCTTCCCCGTGGCATCAGTACCTTGACCCTCCTCCACTACAACGTGTCTATAAGTAATAAGTGTTATCATATGAGTGGGAAGGGACCTAAGATAGGCCACCCAAGATGAGGGACTTTATTTTCCCTCAGATGACTCAACTGCTGGAGCCGGATGCGGAGGACTAGCCATAGATTCTGAGGTGGCTAGTGATACTCTGCTGGTGCTGGAACCATTAAGGTCTTGGGAAGTATCTACATGAGGGAAGCAGTATGAATCACTTCCTAATGAGATAGGTTGTACCGATAAAGCCCCTCCCAAATGCTTCTGATAGCGAACCGAGTGTCTTATTAACACAAGGGTAGGAACAGGTGGTGTATTCATCATGGATGCTGCATGGAAATTATTGGAAGGCACAACTGTCACACTCTCCATAGTAGAAGGAATGTGTGTCATTGTCGTTGGGTTAAGGATGAGGAGGGAATGATTAAAGTTTTTTGCACCCGTCGAATTGGTTCTTTCAGCATCCCGTTGGGGTAACAATATACCCATAGTTTGGAATATTCTAGTGACAGAAAGGTGGATTCTATTATGTTAGGAATAATAACTTCTATATCGGCACCTTCATGAATCATCATAATCCATAACTGGTGAAGAACTATGGGATGAGATTCTCCCCTTAATTGAACAGCTGGATACAGTGCAACTTTTTGAAGGCATCCAAATTTCCTAGAAAATCGTTAAGGGAGGTATGGCTCACAAATTACTACTTGATCTATATGAGCAGTGAGAATCTCATCCTGAAGTATGATGAGGTAAGATAATTCCTCCAAAAAACCATCTCTGCCACCCTTTAATGACCCATGAGGGGTAGGATTCGGTGCAAACGAGAAGTGAGAAGCGCAGTTTAGTAACCCAACTGCATCAATAACACTTAGAGTCTTAGGAAGAATAGCGAAAATATTAATAAGTGTGGGTTGAAAGTTAGAATGAGGAACTATTGTAGTATGCTGGTATTCATAATAGGAGAAGTGTTTTTTATATACCCTTAAAGAAATTGAAATGATCCGCTGAGATGATGTAGGGGGCTACCTTCCTATATTTTTTCCAAAAACTCATAAAGACAAGAGAGGGTGGGAAGGGTCAAATTAATGGGTCAACCCTCTGCCAGTGTGGACTCCATTATCAAAGTACAGGTCCAAACCCTAGTATAGATGTTGTGGGATGGGAAAATCCATCCACTCAAAAACATGGAAAAGAAACCTGTTAATATAAGTGTAGGTGATACATCTGGATGAGGCTCATATCCCCATGTGTTATATTGTTCCACTTCAAGGGTAGAACAATATGACCCAAGAGTCTGGCGGGACTGACGGGATGGATGAGTTCGACTATGGTGAGCCCTCAGCTTAGGTAAGTTCGCTTGCAAGAATAACCCTATCCATGCCTTGAATGGTATAAGCGAGCAAGCCTGGAGGGGATGATCATGTAATCCCTCCACCATGACTAATAGACTCCTTGTAAAAGGGGACAAATGGTCAGTGCCATTCCATGTGTTTGCTGTCGGGAGAAACTCTTTGTACATATATCTAAGGATCGGGAGTCATCCAAGCTGGTGGATATCCTATAAGATTATTCCCAACTTCCCATGAAATAAGTTGACGGTGTTGGTGCTCTAACACCAATGGATCAGTAGCTTAGGAAGGATTTCTTCTGGGGAGAAGACTATAAACTAAGAAACCCAGGCTTCTTGATACAAACCCACCACCACCAATTAGTTGGGGGACTCCAAAATAGGTCTGATGTACCCAAAATGCCTAGGCCCATTCATCAGAGAAACATCCTCCGGCCCGCAGATCCCACTTGGTGCTCCACCCTCTATTATGATTTTCTTGGAGATGTTGATAATGGATGGGTACTATGGGCGCCTAGTCTTGGGACACCATCGTGACACCCGCGGTTTCCCTGATTCTATGTTGAGCCTCTTAGTATGAAGGTGTTCTCTTAAATTGGAGTGGTGATGACTTCTCCAACTAGGTAAATTTGGGCGCGATCAGGTCCTTGCAGTGCCTCTAAGAGGATGAAAGGGGTATTAGGGTCAGCCAATAGCAGAGGAACGTCTTCAAGGAAACCAATGATATAAGTGGAAACTGTACAGATAGCGGATAGGCTAGGAGATCTGGCATCAAGAAATACTTTAAGAAGCATTCACGAGGAATGGTGTGGGCTCGAAGATGATCCTCACTATTCCCTACCATGGGTTCCCTTGCCTCCATCAATTTTATCACAGCCTGTGAAGTAGCCATTGTAGCCAGCATAGAAAGATCCAGAAGCTGATAAAAAGTTAGTATAATAAAAAATTTTGGATAAAGTATATGAAAGAATGGATAAAGGACTTAAAATACATCTTCATAAGGCTCCACATAATGTTCCTAGAAATAGCACGCAGAAGGAACATTATACATACTACATGATACACATAAGCAACCCCACCTACGGCTACGGTACACGGATGTATTTCACAGTATACAGCCATAGTATGTGAACCATCCACAAGGCGTTAGCCCATAGATCATTGGCTGGAAAATATAAAGGTTCATGGGAGGTGGATACCGCAAACCTAGACCTCATTAAGTTCATGTTTAGAATTTTCGGAATAAATTTTATGTTTGGATTATTAGTTATTAAAGTTCGGTTCTCCAATCCAAGCTCAGTATGCAGACACGCAAGTAGCGTAGTGTTCTCCTATGTGGAATCCAGATTTTAGTTTTAAAATTCCACGATGTTGTTCAAGAAATCCAAAATGTGGTTCTTGGACAGATAAATGGTGGAAATTTTTGTTTTCGATACATACGAAGCGGTTTGTAAACAATTTTTTCTACAAGGAACACGATACGAAAAATCAGAGGAAGCCAAGGTAATCAAGATCACTTTTTTCTATGAGAAATGGTAAAAACAAATGGCATGAGACCCTATATATAGATGTGGTCCCCTCCTACCAGACCCATCTGCTCTACCGTGAACCTTTTTAGTTCAGGACCACTTCTACATTGAAATAGTACTCTTTTCGTTCCAAATAGACCCCATTCTGATGGGGGCATTTGTGGGGTCCTGAAAATTCTTCCAAGGGAAGAACATACCCCCAAAATCACTTTGTAGAAGGAAGAAAGTGCTCCTACAAGTATAGCATGGTCAATGGACTCAAATGGAGTTGAAAATTTCAGAAGAAACTTGAAGGAATTCAATTTTTCAAAGGATTTTCAAGTGGCCTGTGTACCATCATCGGGAAAAGTTCACGAACCGCCTAGATCATGAACCACCATGTATGTGGAACAATTCATGAACTGCTAGCCCATGGAGAAGTGGACAGAAAACCCAGTAGACCATGAACCAAGTCACTGAAGGACTCATGTGTGTGAATTCCATCCACATACCATCCCGTGAACTCATCATTTCATGGATGAAGCGAACGGGTAGGTTTCTACGAACCATTATCGCAAAATATAGCCTCCGCAAACCCCAATTGACTGAGTCTTCTACGGTTCAGGATATCTCTCCATGGGCCTCCAAAAATGGTGATTCATGCCCATAGATATGATTTCCCCGATTATATATAAAAGGAGCATAGAAGAAAGGATGAGGGGACGGACAAAGAAAGCTTGAAGGGAACCCAGAGGTTTGAAGAAAGAACTCGTAGAAGATTTTGGCTTCAGTCTTGAATCATCTAAAAAGCCTGAATTGTGAACCACATTCTCCATAGGTACAGTCAGCCACGAACCATAAAAAGGGGGAACTTAATAATAAAAAGATAACCGCGAACCTAAATGGTGAAACCTCAAACCATATACTTCTCGCAGATGAACTTCCCGCGAACGATAATTTCTCGGACCCTCCTTCGATATGGTGATCCACATAGTGTACTGCTACACGGACAGAACCCGACTCCATGTACTGCATCAGTACGCTGATGGAACCCAAAGTGGTATGATGAGATGCATACCACTATGGTGCACGGTGGTCTATACCCATGCACGCATACCGCATCGGTACGTGGACGGCCCCTTTACCTGCATACCACAACCGTATGTGGAGCCTCCCCCATCTCGCATAAGAAACTAGTACATGGAAAGGGATATTTTTGGAAATTATTTTTTCCAGTTCCAAACCTCACCCCTCCATTACAATCCAGTCCTCTATAATCCCTTCGTGAACTATTCCTCCAGCATTAGGCCAAAGCCTCCTCTAAAGCCACTAAACCCATATGATAAGACCATCGGGTGCATCAACATGCCCCTTTGAGTCTACATACCTATGGTAAGCGGAGTCATGAAGGCTCTCCCCACAACGGTTCGGGCTTCGGGAATACCAATGGGTCTACATTCCCATGGTAACCCAGAGTACAACCTTGGGATGCCGACATGAACCTCATCATTATAGTGGTTAAGGGTGATCACTTTCTTTTCCATTCAATGAGGAATGGTGACCAGTCTAAAGATTTATGTCCACTTCTCCTTTTGACGAGTACGAAACTCCTTCCCTTCCCAAAACGTATGATGGGGCCTTCCCACTAAGGTAAGTCCCCAATATTCCAAGGCCGAGCCTCATAACCTTTAATGTCATTTCACATTGAAAGGTTCATCACTATGTTCCCTCACCCACGGTCTCCCTCGCTTATTTCGCCATAGGCTCTCCCTCTCCTACCAATAAATGAGGAAGCATGAGGTTGGTTGGAGCTATCGCACACTCATGTTTCTCACACTGAGCATGACTCACATGGGATTAGAGGTTTGTGACGATTATAACATACACACAATAGAAACTACAAGAAATTTGATTCCTGATAAAACTAGGATACATAGGACGCCTATTCAAAGGCCTGAGCTCCAAAGGGTTCCCTCCCATAAAGGGCCCACCCAATAATGTCTCCTTAAATGGAAAGCTCCCATGTGTAATCCCCATCAATCCGAAATACGTGGGTTCTGATTCCTCTTCTAAGGATACATAGGAAACCCGTATTATGGGTCCGATCCCAACATCAAATCACCTTCTGTCCCCCCTGGATGATGATAAACTTTAGAGCATATTATTGTATGGCTCAAGTTATCAGTACCTCTATAGCATAAAATACATGTATTCCTACGACGATCTTGCAAACCAAGGATAGCTCATGGACACACTCTTCGGGAATGAACCAAGGATTCAAAAACATTTGAACATGACATAAATCTATAAGAGAGTCCCGGAACATGCAATAATTCTCCCCCAGAAGGGTGTGGTGAGCCTAACCTCTCATCCTCTCAACCAATGGAGTCCTCATGTGTTGTTGGCTGAATCATCCATCAACAATCACCTTCCTTTGGAAAGTGGGTCCATGAATCATGGATAATAGGTTTGATGGGTGTTTATGGCTCCACAAATAAACATATTTGATACCATATGAGAAATTTATATTTGAGGAGGACCGATTGTACGAGTACTTGACCCCACACAATTTCCTGCTGGGATCGACTGATTGTGGCAACTCCTTTGCAATACGAAAGGGGTGAATCACCCAGTCCCTACAGGGTTAATCCAAACTCATTTTAAAGGATAATGACACAAAACAGGTTGCAAAAAAAAAGAACTGGTGAATTTGACTGGAAACCAACTTCAGAAAAGGGGGCGAGTGATGATCCTCATCAGACCATTTCACCATCACTTGAAATGCACCACCTCATAGGTGGAATATGGTTCATAGAAGAAAAAATAAATGTTGAGGGCTCATATATATATCTAGATCATAAGTAGGATAGGGATAATTTAGCGATATATTTCAAAGATAAAACTATACTAGGGACATCTTTAAAAATATATTTTATGTGTAGGGTAAGGAATTTTCATTTTTTAAACTCTTGGTTGATAAGGATCAATCCATACATAGTTATTGAAGAGAAATTACTCACATATATATGGCTCATATGCAGGGAAATAGTATGTTTGTGGGAATTAGAAACTAGACCTAATATAGGAGATCATAGATTCACTACATATCCATTGTGTATATGAATCAAGCTACACATAGTTATTTTATAGAAATTATTTCGCATAGATCTAGCTCATATATGGGGGAAAGAGGCATTTTTGTTTGATTCATAGATGTTCCTAGGATAGGAAATTCCAGTGTCACTATGTATCCTATGGGTATAGGAATCAAGTTACACATAGTTCTTGTTGAGAAATTCCTTAGATGGATCAAGCTCATATATGAGGAAAGGGGCATTTTTTCCTTTATGGACTAAGCATCCCATGATACTAAGGTCTTTCAATGTGGTCATAATTATAAAATTTTCAAGAAATAGATAAAACCCTTACGTTGATCAAGACTTTACACAAGGGGGATTAATACAATTTTCATGGTTAGTCCTAGAATAACAGATCTTGGATTCACTACATATCTTGTAAATATAGAAATCATGCCACATGTAGTTCTTTAAGTGGAATTCTATAAAACATTCCTACATAGATCTTACTCATATGCAAGGTTAAAAAAATAATTTTTTCCCTAGGTCATAGGTAGATTTTTTTTAATGATATTTTACATAGATCAAACTCTCATGATGGGGAGAAAGTGACCACAAAGGATGGTCTACTCAGATCAGTTTATAGTCATGCATGATGGGATTTTGGGAGTATTTGGTTTAATTTCTCAATGCTTAAACTAATTTTTTTTCATTTTTAAGTTCATGCGGCGAGTAAATAAGTGACACGTAGTTTAAATTATTGCATAATTGACCATGAAAATTTGGTATAATTTTATATAATTAGGATTTTATTAACCAGTATGGGATCATGAAAAATATTCATTGAGAAACCTTGTATTATAAGGGGGGTTTAATGTGTTCCACATTCATTGTATCCAATGAGTATGCTCCATTGGAATAGAATTTATACATAACATATGGTCTCTACCAATTTGGTTCCATCTTTAGAGGCTTCTTACCTAGTGTCATTGGGGTTATAAGAATCAATACGATATCTATTAGGAGGAATTAGTGGAGACATCCTTTATTATTGAAGTCTCATATCTGATGGACTTCTAGGTTGTGTAGTGTGTGCATCCTTATTTCTTAAAGCATCTTTAACTCATAAATATACTTATAGTATTGTTCATATTTTAATATATTACCATATATAGAAATAAAGAGTGAGGTTAGTTGAAATTCAGTTGATAAAACTTCCTCTCTTCTGTAGAAAAGTGATTATGGGGGTGGTTGTGTGGTGCTACAAGTCGCGGTGAAATAAGCCCACAAGGCATGTAAGAGTTTGTTTGTACATGAATTATTGCCCTTTTATACCATCTTCTAGAGTATATTTGATTGATTTTTATTAAAATCCTCTATATTTCTATTCAATACTATATGATATTAGTATGAGTGGTTGGAATCATTGTTATATTCTTAATACAACCTTTTCAACTCAAAAGAGCAGAAATCGAAGTTGTAGTCCATCAATATTGTGTGATGTACACCAAATATAGTGATGATATTAGTCTTCATAAAGTTGATGATGTTATTTTTTCTAATTTTCTTGAGGAGTATATCCTCATCCCATTTAGTGAAGAATTTTGTGTCAATAAGGATGCACTTAAACTACCTAGGTGTAACTGGTGGATATTGCCCCATGAAATCCATTCCCCATATAGAAAATGAAAAATAGTATTTAGTAGTATAAAACAACTTTAGGGGTTAATGGATGAAGTTTCCATGTATTTTACAAGTGTGGGATTTCCTAGTGGGCTCTACATTGTCACGTGTCATCATTTTCTAGAAATATCCAAGTATTCGGATTTCATGAGAGATCTTGAAACCTAAATGATGAGCACTGCAAGATCCTACATGCACTTCCCACGTAACAGCATTGGTCTCACATCCTTTAATGTATCTGAGGAGGACCCCCATCAAATCCTCATTTCTAAAGAACCTTCTGTTCATTCAGTCCGTCATAAAGGATGAAATTTGTTTCTTGACATTTAATCTATTTATTTTTTTATTGGTCTGATAAAAGGATATCACTTTGGAAATAATCTATTTATATAGAGCATCCATCTAGTAATGGAATAATTATCATCGCAACTACAAAAATGACCTTTAATAGCGCTAGAAATGTCCTTTATCAGTGTTAGAAAAGTGCTGACAATTTCAGTGATGTTAAAAGCCCAAGACTTTTATCAACACTAAAAAAGTGCTGATAAAGGGGACATTTATCAGCGCTTTTAAAAGAGGTGTAAAGGTCTCAATTATCAGTGATTTTATTTAGTACTTCTAAAGGAATACTTTATCAGAACTTTTATAAGCACTGATAAATGACTTTTTTATTAGTTTTGTAGAAGCATTGATAATGTATACCTTTATCACCACTTTTAGAAGTGCTGATAAATGTGCCCTTTATCAGTGCTTTTAAAAGCGCTGATAAATGTGTTCTTATAAACACTATTAAAAGCGATGATAAAGGGTCACACTGTAGTGTGTTGTAATAGTAATAAATTGTTTTTGGTATTTTCTTAAAGCCACTTTGTGGATTAGTGGGAACTGCACATACCAAAAACCAAATACAATCAAACCAAATACAACCAGACCGCATCATCCAACAACAAAAAACAATAAACGGGAAACCAAATTCAAAGTTTAAATAAGAAGTACCAAAATCAACCCAAATATGTGAAGTAAAAATTAAAAAGTTAACCTAGAAATCGGAACCGTCAACCATATTGGGTTTCAAGACATTACCATCTTCGATGTTATCCACATCAAGTCAACATCCAACACGCTGTCGTCCTCATGAAAAAAAAATTCGTCACCATCTCGTCCTAAAAATGCATGCCAGTGGCATCAAACAATCACACCGGAAACTAAAAACCAGAACAAATACCATCCACACCATTGAAACAGACCAAACCATCATAGAAAACACTTACAGAATCAACCAAATGAAACCAACAACAACAATCCACCGTCATCACTGATCATTGAATCCTTAAAGAAGTGTTGTAATAGATGCAAACAACAGAATCAATGGGGATCCAAAATAGATATGGATCCACCATAGTAGAAGACCCTAGGAATTACAAAGACCGCTCGAACCCACCTCTCAAGACACCTTGAAAAACCACCACACAACTCCAACTGAGATAAAAGAGGTGTAATCGTGGAGCAAGAGCAGAGTAAAGAGCGGACAAAGGCCTCAAAAGCAAGTATCGGCCATCGGAAAGATAACTAAACTGTGCCTCATATCATCACTATAGCATCCCGTCTTTTTATCACATAAACTTTCATTACATTTTACAAAACCGAGGATCTTTAAGGTTTAGTGTCTTGGAAACCAGGAACTTAAAACATGAAAACATAAAACATTATTCTTAAACACTTGAAAGGCTTCTCCTCATGTTCATCCAAGGTTCATTACTACATCTCATAACCTGGGGACATACATCAAAAGAAAGGGTGAGCAGAAGGCCCGGTAAGGGAAACAAGAGAAACATTTTACATGTGAACTTGAGATACTTCAATAAGGTCATGAAAAGAACTTTAAGGCATGAGAAAGAAATCATGAGATATATCATAATAAAAAAAAATCATAACTTGAAGATGTGGCTGCAACATTTAATATTTACGATCATTTCATTTCACCAAGGTCCATCCCCAAGGTGTCATTAAAATTACCAAGGTTATTCACCAAGGTATCAGTCTAAAAAAGTCATCTCTAGAGATTAAGCCTTTACCCAATGCATTGGAGCGCTATCTGGGCGCACCCTTGACATGTTTTTATTATCATGTGAGCCACATATATCATCATCAATCATTTCATAAACAACCCATATAGCATAAAAGAAATGGGTTTCATTTCATTATCATAACATTTTAAAAACTGCTTTAAAGACATGATCTTTATGTCACTTTAAACCCACGGAAAGGGAAAGCGGGTTTCATGTATGTAAATCCCAGAATTTAAAATGGAAAATTTTGGTATATATGTGAATACCCATATAGAAGAGAGATCTTTGAGTATTCACTTAATAAAATAAAAGATCTTTAGAAAAAGAGAGAGACATTTTGAGACAAAAATTCTGCAACGTAACGTCTATGTTACAATGTTTTTAGAAAACATTGAAAAGAGAGGGGACATGGGTCAAACATTCATAAATGACCCATAAAACAGTAGAGGGAAAGAATATAAGAGATTTAAGAACATGGTAATGAAATTTTAAAATATACCATATGAAATGAAGAACTTGAAAGAAAGACAAAAATAAGATTTCTCTTATGAAAATTCGGCAGCCTAACGGCGTTACATAAACTTCAACCAAAAATGAATTGATGAGATCAAATAGGGTATCTCATCATATGAACATAAAAGATCAGTATGATAGATATAGATATCATACCCCAACATAATAAAAAGGAAATTTCAAGAATTGACATGCAATTAGAACTTTGAAAAGGGAGAAAGGTGCAAGGACCACTTAAAAATTCAGTAGCCTAACGACACCACTTAAACTTCAAAATACTGAATTGAAGGGATCAAATGGGGTCTCTCATCATATGGTAATAAAATATCAGTATGGTAGATATAGATATCATACCCCAAAATAACAAAAAGGAAATTTAAAGAATTGACAGGAAAGTAGAACTTCAAAACGAGAAGGGTGAAGAACCACTTAAAAATTCGGCAGCCTAATGGCGCCACTTAAAACTTCAAAATACTGAATTGAAGAGATAAAATGGGTTCTCTCATCATATGTTCATAAAAGATCAGTATGATAGAAATAGATATCATACCCCAACATAAAAAAAAGAACTTTCAATACTTGACATGGAATTAGAACTTTGAAAAAAAAGAAGGGTGAAAGAATCCCTTAAAAATTCAGCAGCCTAACGGCGCCACTTAAAACTTCAAAATGCTGAATTGAAGAGATAAATTGGGGTCTCTAATAATATGATCATAAAAGATCAGTATGATAAATTTAGAGATCATACCCCAACATAATAAAAAGTAACTTGAAATAATTTACATGAAAATAGATCTTGAAAAATGAGAAGGGAGAAAGAATCCGTTACAAAAATTTCGGCAGCCTAACAGCGCCACTTAAAACTTCATAAAACAAAATAATGAGAGTAAGAGGGGATCTCTCATTATATGAACATAAAAAGGGCAGTAATAGGAGTATAAAAGAACATCCTCCAAGAAAAGAACATGGATCATAAAAGGAATGACATAAAAGAGATCACTTGAAAAGAAAGAGAGGGGTCGGATCCCTTACCTTAAAACGTAACCCTTAAAACTCAAAGGTTGGGACCTTGAGGGCTTGAGGGAACCTTGGGAGGACTCCTTGGGAGGTAATGAGACCAGAATTTAGTTGGGGAAGAGTGGGGAGTCGAAATGGATGAGATGATGGCTTGGTATTTATAGGGAAAGTGAGGGGACAAGGCATTAATGGCCAAGGGACACCTCAAAAGTTGTTTTCTCAAAACCATGTGCTCTCCCATGATATTTCCCATGAAGTTTGGCCACATGGGGCCCCCAAAACAATACTTCATCACCTTTGGTCGGCCAACCCTTAAAATATCTCATGACATCATCATGACACAGTTATGATGTCATTAAACATACCGAAACCCTAAAACGGTATTTTTACTATTCACTGAAAATTTAACTTTCTCAGAAAGATCCCAAAATTTCACCTTAACCAAATATCAATTCTCTGATTTCAAAAATGGACTCCATTTTATAAAAATAATTTTCTAAATATTTTTAATTTATTTTTTAAATAAATACACTATTCACTGAAAATTCATTTTTTAAAAAAAATCCCCAAAAATTACCTTAACATAATATCGATGCTCTGAGTTCAAAAATGAAATCCATTTTATAAAAATAATTTTCTAAATATTTTTAATTAAAAAAAACACTATTCTCCCAAAAAAAACTAATACTTGAATAATAATTTATGAAACTGTTATTTAACCATTTTATTGAATCACATTACTTAATCAAGGTGCCTAGATTATATTAATACTTTATTTAAGTGAGATTACTAATCCATTTGGTCACATTACTAATCCTAATCATAAAATCACTATTCATAATTTACTATTCATCAAAAATCAAGTTGATCTTATTAGACTCTAAATTTTTTACTGAACATAATTGTAGAAGACCATTTTTTGAAAATCATTACACATTTTTAATTATTTAAGGTTTACATAAACATTTTTAAAATAAACTTTCTCTAAAATTTGTCAAAAATATGCATACTATATTTATCTGGTCATTTGAAAATTCATAAACTTCATCATAAGAAGAAATACCAATTTTTATTTAAAACAAGGGATTACACAAGGCAGTTACGGTCTCCTTACATAGCCCCTTATCACACCAGCATAGGACCTAAGTGTAACGTGCGCTAAGGTGAGAGAATCCGAGGGAGGCTCGGCCAACATCGCACGAGTAGTAATTTCTATCAGTTTGAACTTCTCACAAAGGAGATTCCGTTCTAGCTTCACACGATGAAGTTCAGCTTGGGTTTGGTCCATAGCAAAACCCAGTGGTGCTACCTCCTTCCCAAGTTCTGTTAGATGGGCTTCGATCGGTCCAAGACTACTGGGTGAGGCCATCGAATCTTCTTTCTAGAATAATTAACCAAGATTACTTGTATTTAGAGACAATAATCGAAACGTTTAGTTTACAGTGGCCATAATGACCAATGGTCATATAACAGTCAAAACCCAACCGTCTCATTTTAATTATACTCATGTTATCAAATGAAACATTTTTGTTCAGTATAAAAATAAAATAAAATAACACATAAAATTAGGAAATAATATTTATTCAAAATTTCGGGTCGTTACAATCTTCCCCCCTTAAGAAATTGCGTCCTCGCAATTTTTAAAATTAGGTTTTGAAATTTCATTGAAGCTACCACTTCGGAAAAGGAGTCAGTAAAACTATTACTTTAAAATAAATAAAGGGAAGTACAAAGTCACCCGAGTTAACCCACACTAGGATTCCATGTAGGAAAACATAGACATGGAGGAGAAAACAAAGGGTCAAGTTCTGAGGGAGAGTGATAAAAAACATGATTAGGAGAAAGTTAGCCATAAGAAAATCCCAAACATATGATGTGTGTAAACGGTCTTTGATTACCTAGTAGGAAATGTAAACCAACAACGTTTTTGTTTTAAGTTCCTTTTCATAATTTTGAGGAATTCATTTACTACATAGAACAAAAACATAAGAAAATATACCTACCTTCATGTAGAGTTTCATCCTTTAATAAGTTTCTACCAAAAATAATCTTTTCTCCAAATGATGAGAATTCAAAAACACTTGGTCTCATCAAAAGCACAAGAATCATCTTCTAGAGAATCACATAATCCACAAAAGATTAACTATCTATTTCTTCTATCTTTAAACATTATCCCAAAAACAGAAAGGGTAAGGTAAAACAACTCTTCAAAAAAAATAAAAGAATCCCATAGGAATGGAAACTACTTTTAAATCTTAAAAGTTCCATGGTACTACCCAAAGTTCATCATAGACCATTCCATAAATAACGGTCTTTAAAATTCCTCAAAATAAACAAACTAAGATTGAAACACAAATACAAGAGGGATTTGATAACATTGTCTTCCAAAATAAACTTCATTGTTCATCTCCAAACAACATCAACCACTCCTAACATCTTATAACAAAAGTAGCTAACCTAAACATATTTTACCCAAAGATAGGTTAATCATTCCCATAAGTAACCTAAATTACTATAAGTCTACCTTGAATTCATCGATTATTCAAAATATAAGTTAACCTTACTCCTCAATGAAAATACCGTAGTAATCTATTTACCTCGATCATATAGGGTCCCCAAAATAGTGAACGTCTTACAAAATAATAATCATATTTTAATCCCCTAATCATCTCTGTCGTATTAATACGGCAATCGTAGCATTTCCTATCACATTGGTTGTTGGGACATGTTCTTCCATTTCCCGCCATTAACTAAGAAAATAAACTATAATTAGGGGCTTAAATACTTAGCCAATAATCATGAAAAGAAACTTAAAGAATATAAGGATAACTTGTAGAAGAAAAGTATACCCTAACTTGTGATCCCCTAGGTTCCCATCTAGGTTATCCATGATCATATATTCTTATTTGAACCTTTATTTTATTTTATCTTTGTTCCTTTAACAATGGTTCATACTAAGCTTATGAATTTACCAAAGCATATCCCCCGGGAGTGTCGTAACCAAGAGTGCAGCAAGGCCCGTTGTCGTGTACCAGTTCCCGTTCTAGTCTAGCTCAAAGCGGTGTTTTCAGGTTTTACCTCTATGTACATCTGTGCCAGATCCACCTCTACCTGCTCGTATCCAGACAGGGATGTATTTGCTTGGCAACCCATTACTCAATACTCACCAAAATACCAGGAAGATTTCCTATATATAAACTTTTCTATAGGCTTCTTCCTAAAGTTTTCATATCCTAATTTCCACAAATAACTAAACCATACTTTGATACCAACTATATCATCCCGCCTTTTTATCACATAAACTTTCATTACATTTTACAAAACCGAGGATCTTTAAGGTTTAGTGTCTTGGAAACCAAGAACTTAAAACATGAAAACATAAAACATTATTCTTAAACACTTGAAAGGCTTCTCCTCATGTTCATCTTAGTTTCATTACTGCATCTCATAACCTGGGGACATACATCAAATGAAAGGGTGAGCATAAGGCCCAGTAAGGGAAACAAGAGAAACATTTTACATGTGAACTTCAGATACTTCAATAAGGTCATGAAAAGAACTTTAAGGCATGAGAAAGAAATCATGAGATATATCATAATAAAAAAACATTTTTCATAACTTGAAGATGTGGCTGTGACATTTAATATTGACAATAATTTCGTTTCATCAAGGTGTCATTAAAATTACCAAGGTTATTCACCAAGGTATCAGTCTAAAAAAGTCATCTCTAGAGATTAAGCCTTTACCCAATGCATTGGAGCGCTATCTGGGCGCACCCTTGACATGTATTTATTATCATGTGAACCACATATATCATCATCAATCATTTCATAAACAACCCATATAGCATAAAAGAAATGGGTTTCATTTCATTGTCATAACATTTTAAAAACTGATTTAAAGACATGATCTTTATGTCACTTTAAACCCACGGAAAGGGAAAGCGGGTTTCATGTATGTAAATCCGAGAATTTAAAATGGAACATTTTGGTATATATGTGAATAAACATATAGAATATAGATCTTTGATTATTCACTTAATAAAATAAAATATCTTTAGAAAAAGAGAGAGACATTTTGAGACGAAAATTCTGCAGCGTAACGTCTATGTTACAATGTTTTTAGAAAACATTTAAAAGAGAGGGGACATGGGTCAAACATTCATAAATGACCCATAAAATAGTAGAGGGACAGAATATAAGAGATTTAATAACATGGTAATGAAATTTGAAAATGTACCATATGAAATGAAGAACATTAAAGGAAGACAAAAATAAGATTTCTCTTATGAAAATTCGGCAGCCTAACGGCGTTACATAAACTTCAACCAAAAATAAATTGATGAGATAAAATAGGGTCTCTCATCATATGAACATAAAAGATTAGTATGATAGATATAGATATCATACCCCAACATAATAAAAAGGAACTTGCAAGACTTGACATGGAATTAGAACTTTGAAAAGGGAGAAAGGTGCAAGGACCACTTAAAAATTCAGTAGCCTAACGACGCCACTTAAACTTCAAAATACTGAATTGAAGGGATAAAATGGGGTCTCTCATAATATGGTCATAAAATATCAGTATGATAGATATAAATATCATACCCCAACATAAAAAAAAGGAACTTGAAAGAATTGACATGAAATTAGAACTTCAAAACGAGAAGGGTGAAGAACCACTAAAAAATTCGGCAGCCTAACGGTGCCACTTTAAACTTCAAAATACTGAATTGAAGAGATCAAATGGGTTCTCTCATCATATGGTCATAAAATATCAGTGTGATAGAAATAGAGATCATACCCCAACATAAAAAAAAGGAACTTTCAAGACTTGACATGGAATTAGAACTTTGAAAAAAAAAGAAGGGTGAAAGAATCCCTTAAAAATTCAGCAGCCTAACGGCGCCACTTAAAACTTCAAAATGCTGAATTAAAGAGTTAAAATGGGGTCTCTCATAATATGATCATAAAATATCATTATGATAAATTTAAAGATCATACCCCAACATAATAAAAAGGAACATGAAATACTTTTCATGAAAATAGATCTTGAAAAATGAGAAGGGAGAAAGAATCTGTTACAAAAATTTTGGCAGCCTAACGGTGCCACATAAAAATTCATAAAACGAAATAACGAGAGTAAGAGGGTATCTATCATTATATGAACATAAAAAGGGCAGTAAGAGGAGTATAAAATAACATCCTCCAACATAAGAACTTGGAGCATAAAAGGAATGACATAAAAGAGATCACTTGAAAAGAAAGACAGGGGTCGGATCCCTTACCTTAAAACGTAACTCTTAAAACTCAAAGGTTGGGACCTTGAGGGCTTGAGGGCACCTTGGGAGGACTCCTTGGGAGGTAATGAGACCCGAATTTCGTTGGGGAAGAGTGGGGAGTCGAAATGGATGAGAGGATGGCTTGGTATTTATAGGGAAAGTGAGGGGACAAGGCATTAATGGCCAAGGGACACCTCAAAAGTGGTTTTCTCAAAACCATGTGCTCTCCCATGATATTTCCCATGAAGGTAGGCCACATGGGGCCCCCAAAAAAATACTTCATCACCTTGGGTCGGCCAACCCTTAAAATATCTCTTGACATCATCATGACACAGTTATGATGTCATTAAACATACCGAAACCCTAAAACGGTATTTTTACTATTCACTGAAAATTTAACTTTCTCAGAAAGATCCCAAAATTTCACCTTAACCAAATATCAATGCTCTGATTTCAAAAATGAACTCCATTTTATAAAAATAATTTTCTAAATATTTTTAATTTTTTTTTAAATAAATACACAATTCACCGAAAATTCATTTTTTTCAGAAAAATCCCCAAAAATTACCTTAACCTAATATCGATGCTCTGAGTTCAAAAATGAAATCCATTTTATAAAAATAATTTTCTAAATATTTTTAATTTAATTTTTAATTTAAAAAAACACTATTCACCCGAAAAAAACTAATACTTGAATAATAATTTATGAAACCGTTATTTAACCATTTTATTGAATCACATTACTTAATCAAGGTGCCTAGATTATATTAATACTTTATTTAAGTGAGATTACTAATCCATTTGGTCACATTACTAATCCTAATCATAAAATCACTATTCATAATTTACTATTCATCAAAAATCAAGTTGATCTTATTAGACTCTAAATTTTGTACTGAACATAATTGTAGAAGACCATTTTTTGAAAATCGTTACAAATTTTTAATTATTTAAGGTTTACATAAACATTTTTAAAATAAACTTTCTCTAAAATTCATCAAAAATATGCATACTATATTTATCTGGTCATTTGAAAATTCATAAACTTCATCATAAGAAGAAATCCCAATTTTTATTTAAAACAAGGGATTACACAAGGCAGTTACGGTCTCCTTACATAGCCCCTTATCACACCAGCATAGGACCTAAGTGTAAGGTGCGCTAAGGTGAGAGAATCCGAGGGAGGCTCGGCCAACATTGCACGAGTAGTAATTTTTATCAGTTTGAACTTCTCACAAAGGTGATTCCGTTCTAGCTTCACACGATGAAGTTCAGCTTGGGTTTGGTCCAGAGCAAATCCCAGTGGTGCTACCTCCTTCCCAAGTTCTGTTAGATGGGCTTCGATCGGTCCAAGACTACTGGATGAGGCCATCGAATCTTCTTTCTATAATAATTAACCAAGATTACTTGTATTTAGAGACAATAATCGAAACGTTTAGTTTACAGCGGTCATAATGACCAATGGTCATATAATAGTCAAAACCCAACAGTCTCGTTTTATTTATACTCATGTTATCAAATGAAACATTTTTGTTCAGTATAAAAATAAAATAAAATAACACATAAAATTAGGAAATAAGATTTATTCAAAATTTCGGGTTGTTACAATCTTCCCCCATTAAGAAATTGCGTCCTCGCAATTTTTAAAATTAGGTTTTGAAATTTCATTGAAGCTACCACATCGGAAAAGGAGTCAGTAAAACTATTACTTTAAAAGAAAGAAAGGGAAGTACAAAGTCACCCGAGTTAACCCACACTAGGATTCCATGTAGGAAAACATGGACATGGAGGAGAAAACAAAGGGTCAAGTTCTGAGGGAGAGTGATAGAAAACATGATTAGGAGAAATTTAACCATAAGAAAATCCCAAACTTATGATGTGTGTAGACGGTATTTGATTACCTAGTAGGAAATGTAAACCAATAACGTTTTTGTTTTACGTTCCTTTTCATAATTTTGAGGAATTCATTTACTACATAGAACAAAAACATAAGAAAATATACCTACCTTTATGTAGAGTTTCATCCTTTAATAAGTTTCTACCAAAACTAATCTTTTCTCCAAGCGATGAGAATTCAAAAACACTTGGTCTCATCAAAAGCACAAGAATCATCTTCTAGAGAATCACATAATCCAAAAAATATTAACTATCTATTTCTTCTATCTTTAAACATTATCCCAAAAACAGAAAGGGTAAGGTAAGAAAACTCTTCAAAAAAAATAAAAGAATCCCATAGGAATTGAAACTACTTTTAAATCTTCAAAGTTCCATGGTACTACCCAAAGTTCATCATAGACCATTCCATAAATAACGGTCTTTAAAATTCCTCAAAATAAACCAAACTAAGATTGAAACCCAAATACAAGAGGGATTTGATAACATTGTCTTCCAAAATAAACTTCATTGTTCATCTCCAAACAACATCAACCACTCCTAACATCTTATAACAAAAGTAGCTAACCTAAACATATTTTACCCAAGATAGGTTAATCATTCCCATAAGTAACCTAAATTACTATAAGTCTACCTTGAATTCATCGATTCTTCAAAATATAAGTCAACCTTACTCCTCAATGAAAATACCGCAGTAATCTATTTACCTTGATCATATAGGGTCCCAAAAATAGTGAACGTCTTCCAAAATAATAATCATCTTTTAATCCCCTAATCATCTATGTCGTATTAATATGGCAATCGTAGCATTTCCTATCACATTGGTTGTTGGGACATGTTCTTCCATTTCCCTCCATTAACTAAGTAAAGAAACTATAATTAGGGGCTTAAATACTTAGCCAATAATCATGAAAAGAAACTTAAAGCATATAAGGATAACTTGTAGAAGAAAAGTATCCCCTAACTTGTGATCCCCTAGGTTCCCATATTGGTTATCCATGATCATATATTCTTATTTGAACCTTTATTTTATTTTATCTTTGTTCCTTTAACAATGGTTCATACTAAGCTTATGAATTTACAAAAGCATATCCCCCGGGAGTGTCGTAACCAAGAGTGAAGCAAGGCCCATTGTCGTGTACCAGTTCCTGTTCTAGTCTAGCTCAAAGTGGTGTTTTCAGGTTTTACCCCTATGTACATCTATGCCAGAGCCACCTCTACCTGCTCGTATCCAGACAGGGATTTATTTGCTTGGCAACCCATTACTCAATACTCACCAAAATACCAGGAAGATTTCCTATATATAAACTTTTCTATAGGATTCTTCCTAAAGTTTTCATATCCTAATTTCCAAAAATAACTAAACCATACTTTGATACCAACTATATCATCCCACATTTTTATCACATAAACTTTCATTACATTTTACAAAACCGAGGATCTTTAAGGTTTAGTGTCTTGGAAACCAGGAACTTAAAACATGAAAACATAAAACATTATTCTTAAACACTTGAAAGGCTTATCCTCATGTTCATCCTAGGTTAATTACTACATCTCATAACCTGTGGACATACATCAAAAGAAAGGGTGAGCAGAAGGCCCAGTAAGGGAAACAAGAGAAACATTTTACATGTGAACTTGAGATACTTCAATAAGGTCATGAAAAGAACTTTAAGGCATGAGAAAGAAATCATGAGATATATCATAATAAAAAAAATTCATAACTTGAAGATGTGGATGCAACATTTAATATTGAAAATCATTTCGTTTCACCAAGGTCCATCCCCAAGGTTTCATTAAAATTACCAAGGTTATTCACCAAGGTATCAGTCTAAAAAAGTAATCTCTAGAGATTAAGCCTTTACCCAATGCATTGGAGCGCTATCTGGGCGCACCCTTGACATGTCTTTATTATCATGTGAGCCACATATATCATCATAAATAATTTCATAAACAACCCATATAGCATAAAATAAATGGGTTTCATTTCATTATCATAACATTTTAAAAACTGCTTTAAAGACATGATCTTTATGTCACTTTAAACCCACGGAAAGAGAAAGCGGGTTTCATGTATGTAAATCCCAGAATTTAAAATGGAAAATTTTGGTATATATGTGAATACCCATATAGAATAGAGATCTTTGAGTATTCACTTAATAAAATAAAAGATCTTTAGAAAAAGAGAGATACATTTTGAGACGAAAATTCTGCAGCGTAACGTCTATGTTACAATGTTTTTAGAAAACATTGAAAAGAGAGGGGACATGGGTCAAACATTCCTAAATGACCCATAAAACAGTAGAGGGACAGAATATAAGAGATTTAAGAACATGTTAATGAAATTTGAAAATATACCATATGAAATGAAGAACATAAAAGGAAGACAAAAATAAGATTTCTCTTATGAAAATTCGGCAGCCTAACGGCGTTACATAAACTTCAACCAAAAATGAATTGATGAGATAAAATAGGGTCTCTCATAATATGAACATAAAAGATCAGTATGATAGATATAGATATCATACCCCAACATAATAAAAAGTAACTTGCAAGACTTGACATGGAATTAGAACTTTGAAAAGGGAGAAAGGTGCAAGGACCACTTAAAAATTCAGTAGCCTAACGACGCCACTTAAACTTCAAAATACTGAATTGAAGGGATCAAATGGGGTCTCTCATAATATGGTCATAAAAGATAAGTATGATAGATATAGAGATCATACCCCAAAATAACAAAAAGTAACTTGAAAGAATTGACATGAAAGTAGAACTTCAAAACGAGAAGGGTGAAGAACTACTTAAAAATTCGGTAGCCTAACGGTGCCACTTAAAACTTCAAAATACTGAATTGAAGAGATCAAATGGGTTCTCTCATCATATGGTCATAATAGATCAGTATGATAGAAATAGTTATCATACCCCAACATAACAAAAAGGAACTTGCAATACTTGACATGGAATTAGAACTTTGAAAAAAAAATAAGGGTGAAAGAATCCCTTAAAAATTCAGCAGCCTAACGGCGCCACTTAAAACTTCAAAATGCTGAATTGAAGAGATAAAATGGAGTCTCTCATAATATGATCATAAAAGATCAGTATGATAAATTTATAGATCATACCCCAACATAATAAAAAGTAAATTGAAATACATTACATGAAAATAGATCTTGAAGAATGAGAAGGGAGAAAGAATCCTTTACAAAAATTTCGGCAGCCTAACGGCGCCACTTAAAAATTCATAAAACGAAATAATGAGAGTAAGAGGGGATCTCTCATTATATGAACATAAAAAGGGCAGTAAGAGAAGTATAAAAGAACATCCTCCAACATAAGAACATGGAGCATAAAAGGAATGACATAAAATAGATCACTTGAAAAGAAAGAGAGGGGTCGGATCCCTTACCTTAAAACGTAACTCTTAAAACTCAAAGGTTGGGACCTTGAGGGCTTGAGGGCACCTTGGGAGGCCTCCTTGGGAGGTAATGAGACCAGAATTTAATTGGGGAAGAGTGGGGAGTCGAAATGGATGAGAGGATGGCTTGGTATTTATAGGGAAAGTGAGGGGACAAGGCATTAATGGCCAAGGGACACCTCAAAAGTGGTTTTCTCAAAACCATGTGCTCTCCCATGATATTTCCCATGAAGTTAGGCCACATGGGGCCCCCAAAACAATAATTCATCACATTTGGTCGGCCAACCCTTAAAATAACTCATGACATCATCATGACATACTTATGATGTCATTAAACATACCGAAACCCTAAAACGGTATTTTTACTATTCACTGAAAATTTAACTTTATCAGAAAGATCCCAAAATTTCACCTTAACCAAATATCAATGCTCTGATTTCAAAAATGAACTCCATTTTATAAAAATAATTTTCTAAATATTTTTAATTTATTTTTTAAATAAATACACTATTCACCGAAAATTCATTTTTTTCAGAAAAATCCCCAAAAATTACCTTAACATAATATCGATGCTTTGAGTTCAAAAATGAAATCCATTTTATAAAAATAATTTTCTAAATATTTTTAATTTAATTTTTAGTTAAAAAAACACTATTCACCTGAAAAAACTAATACTTGAATAATAATTTATGAAACTGTTATTTAACCATTTTATTGAATCACATTACTTAATCAAGGTGCCTAGATTATATTAATACTTTATTTAAGTGAGATTACTAATCCATTTGGTCATATTACTAATCCTAATCATAAAATCACTATTCATAATTTACTATTCATCAAAAATCAAGTTGATCTTATTAGACTCTAAATTTTGTACTGAACATAATTGTAGAAGACCATTTTTGGAAAATCATTACAAATTTTTAATTATTTAAGGTTTACATAAACATTTTTAAAATAAACTTTCTCTAAAATTCATCAAAAATATGCATACTATATTTATCTGGTCATTTTAAATTCATAAACTTCATCATAAGAAGAAATCCAAATTTTTATTTAAAACAAGGGATTACACAAGGCAGTTACGGTCTCCTTACATAGCTCCTTATCACACCAGCATAGGACCTAAGTGTAAGGTGCGCTAGGGTGAGAGAATCTGAGGGAGGCTCGGCCAACATTGCAAGAGTAGTAATTTCTATCAGGTTAAACTTCTCACAAAGGCGATTCCGTTCTAGCTTCACACGATGAAGTTCAGCTTGGGTTTAGTCCAGATCAAAGCCCAGTGGTGCTGCCTCCTTCCCAAGTTCTGTTAGATGGGATTCGATCGGTCTAAGACTACTGGGTGAGGCCATCGAATCTTCTTTCTATAATAATTAACCAAGATTACTTGTATTTAGAGACAATAATCGAAACGTTTAGTTTACAGCGGTCATAATGACCAATGGTCATATAACAGTCAAAACCCAACAGTCTCATTTTAATTATACTCATGTTATCAAATGAAACATTTTTGTTCAGTATAAAAATAAAATAAAATAACACATAAAATTAGGAAATAAGATTTATTCAAAATTTCGGGTCGTTACAATCTTCCCCCCTTAAGAAATTGCGTCCCCACAATTTTTAAAATTAGGTTTTGAAATTTCATTGAATCTACCACATCGGAAAAGGATTCAGTAAAACTATTATTTTAAAAGAAAGAAAGGGAAGTACAAAGTCACCCGAGTTAACTCACACTAGGATTCCATGTAGGAAAACATGGACATGGAGGAGAAAACAAAGGGTCAATTTTTGAGGGAGAGTGATAGAAAACATGATTAATAGAAAGTTAACCATAAGAAAATCCCAAACTTATGATGTGTGTAAATGGTCTTTGATTACCTAGTAGGAAATGTAAACCAACAACGTTTTTGTTTTACGTTCCTTTTCATAATTTTGAGGAATTCATTTACTACATAGAACAAAAACATAAGAAAATATACATACCTTCATGTAGAGTTTCATCCTTTAATAAGTTTCTACCAAAACAAATCTTTTCTCCAAATGATGAGAATTCAAAAACACTTGATCTCATCAAAAGCACAAGAATAATCTTCTAGAGAATCACATAATCCACAAAGGATTAACTATCTATTTCTTCTATCTTTAAACATTATCCCAAAAATAGAAAGGGTAAGGTAAAACAACTCTTCAAAAAAAATAAAAGAATCCCATAGGAATGGAAACTACTTTTAAATCTTCAAAGTTCCATGGTACTACCTAAAGTTCATCATATACCATTCCATAAATAACGGTCTTTAAAATTTCTCAAAATAAACCAAACTAAGATTGAAACCCAAATACCAGAGGGATTTGATAACATTGTCTTCCAAAATAAACTTCATTGTTCATCTCCAAACAACATCAACCACTCCTAACATCTTATAACAAAAGTAGCTAACCTAGACATATTTTACCCAAGATAGGTTAATCATTCCCATAAGTAACCTAAATTACTATAAGTCTACCTTGAATTCATTGATTCTTAAAAATATAAGTCAACCTGACTCCTCAATGAAAATACCGTAGTAATCTATTTACCTCGATCATATAGGGTCCCCAAAATAGTGAACGTCTTCCAAAATAATAATCATCTTTTAATCCCCTAATCATCTATGTCATATTAATAAGGAAATCGTAGCATTTCCTATCACATTGGTTGTTGGGACATGTTCTTCCATTTCCCGCCATTAACTAAGAAAAGAAACTATAATTAGGGGCTTAAATACTTAGCCAATAATCATGAAAAGAAACTTAAAGCATATAAGGATAACTTGTAGAAGAAAAGTATACCCTAACTTGTGATCCCCTAGGTTCCCATCTAGGTTATCCATGATCATATATTCTTATTTGAACCTTTATTTTATTTTATCTTTGTTCCTTTAACAATAGTTCATAATAAGCTTATGAATTTACAAAAGCATATCCCCCGGGAGTGTCGTAACCAAGAGTGCAGCAAGTCCTGTTGTCGTGTACCAGTTCCCGTTCTAGTCTAGCTCAAAGTGGTGTTTTCAGGTGTAACGCCCCGACCCTAGTTACCCAGAGTCGGTGCATTATTACATAACATTGGCATGATCACAAGAAAGATCAAATCTCGAAAGACCGATTGGTTTAGTAGCCTTGGAAACACTAGATATATTCATAAGTCTTACATTACATCATAAAATGAAAAAATACTACAACAACATATTGTCTCCATAATCCACACTCATATCCCCACATAATATCCCTGCAGGTCATTCATAATTTACTTCTTCACTTCCTGGGAAAAATAAAACATAGAAAAGGGGTGAGCTCAAATGCCCAGTAAGGATAACAATATAGCGGAAATTTCATAAATAAGAATAAACATTTAAGGCAATGTATAACTAAAACAAAAGCCTTTCAAACTTGAACTTTCAACATTGTATGGCATAAATAAAATTAAATAATGTCATTTACTTATTCACATGGATATTCTACTAATCGAATAATCACATGAAAAATCAATAACCACTTTCATAATGTTGGAATGCATAATGCTGAACTTTAATTTCTTTGTCAAGGCCTCATCCCAAGACCTAGGGGCTAACTGTAACCGGAACCCAACCCGGAGTGCCTCTAATAACCGGACACCAACCCAGAGTGCCTCTAATAACCAGACACCAACCCGGAGTTCCTATAATAACCGGAGACCAAACCGGAGTTCCTCTAATAACCGGAGACCAAACCGGAGGGCTTACTTTTACCGGTCCCCAACCCGAAACATACTTGTCTAACACATTCATCTGAATGAAAGGTTGAAATATAACATAAACATTCAGATTAAAAATAACTTCTGAAATGTCAATACTTTAAAAAAAACCATGAGTGACATAAGAATAGCTTATCCATAGTCAAAAATATCACAAAACCTTCAATAAAATATGGATGTTTTGTATCATAATAAATCAACTTCAAATAATCTTAAAAGCCATCAAAGGATGTTGACATAGATGAAATCAAAACTATTTTAGAGAAATATCTCTTTTTTTTAAATCATTTTAAAAGTAACATAATTATAAAATAATACATTCAATTTGAAATTATTCTTATAAGCTTGTAAGGGAAGCTTTGACGATTTTATAACGGCAGTAAATAGCCGCACCCGCCGTGTAAGTTTAAAAAAAACATTCTTACCTTAAATTTGTCGAAAAGGTTAAAAGTGACTTGTTTGGAAAATGACGGAAAGATTCCTTTACAAACACATAAGGGTATAAATGACTTTAACCCATATTCTTGTAAATAGTAAAAATGTTTTGAAATACATTATTAAGAAACATGGATGTGGATGATAAAGAGATCACAGTAGATTATTACGTATAAACAACCTCGGATAATGAAGAGATTGTGAAATAACCCTTACCAATTTGGTAACTTATGAAACATACAACCCATGAAAGAGGTATCATACAATGAATATGTAAATACACATAAATTAGAGTGTATTACACAAAGAATATAATTATGGGCAGTATATACACCACACAAAAGGTGATGGTGGCAATATGGCATGAATCTCACGAAAATAAGGAGTGAGATGAAAACCCCTTACCTTGTACTTTTCCTTGGTTGGGGTAGGTTAACCTCCTGTATAATGGTGAAATAATTTTTATTAAATTATTCAAGAATCATATATATTAATATGATATCATATATGATCTTTTAACATTGATTTGTTAATAATATCTTTTAATTATCGTCGTTTCGGGTGTTAACTTACTCATTTTCTTTTATATGTTTTGTTACATAAGTCGTGTTTGTTATCGATAGGTTGTATCTTATTCATATCCATAATGATATCAAGTCCTTAAAACATCATTTTAAAATCATCAAATGATAATTATACTTTAATGGATACGATGAAGAATGAATCTCATCGCGTTCGTAGAGACGGTAGTCCGTACGTACGCACGAGCGACAATATCATTCTTTTGATATTAAAATAATATATAAATGGATGTTATATCATATATACAGAATCATTAACATGTTATATTTATTATTTACATGAGTTACACATCATTATTATACCCATCCAAATAATAATATATTGAATAACAATTACACCACGACGTGGAGACGGTAAGCCGTACGTACGCACGTATGGTGACATGTTATTCAAAGGGTGGATAGAATACTGAATATGGTTGTACCATATTTATAATAACATCACAGTATATATAAGATACTGGATTTATTATTTTAGAATGGTAATAACAAATAAAGAATAAGTGGAAGAAGAAAGGAACTTGAAAAGGGGTGGTGAAAACATTACCTCTTCTTCAGGTTCTCCCTTTTGATTTGATCAAAAGGGATCCTTAGGTTGGCTTTCTGATCAAACTAAGGCCTCTAGGTTGTAGTGAGGGATGTTGGGAGAGTATTTGGGTAGAGTTTGGCCGAACCAAAAGGCTTTGAAGGTGTGAAGAAATGGGAAGGAAGAGTGCCCTTTTATAAGAGGGGTGAGGGGCACCTTTGGAAAAGCTAGAAATATTAGTTTATATTAAATTCATATTCGGTTTCTAATGGCTCCAAAGTTGATTATTCAAAGTTTAAGGTGGGGATAGGTCGAAAACAACTCCACAAATAGAATTTAGACAGGTTTGGGTACTTATATTAACCTTATCTTTAAGTATTAACTCTAAGTTAATTAGTTTCACTTTTACAATGTCTCTTTGTATTTTTATATAATATGGTTAATAAACTTACTATATAAATCCCAGATACCCCCAAGTGGTCCATTAATGATTAACCTATCATTATATAAGTCTCTTAGCCAAACCTTAGATTTTTAGGAATTTAATATCAATTAATAATATAATATTTGTTTTAAGAACTCTTTTATGTCAATTTTGACACTATTCAATAGTTGATTTTTGTGAAACTCATAACAGATTGATTACTTAGAAAAAAGTCAATTAAATAAATACTAATATATCATATTATCCTAGAAAATTATTTTAATTCATTAAAAGTTTCATATTATATTTATTTGGGTATTTCTAATATCAATTTTTTGGATTTTTCACTATTATAGTAATTACTGCATCATCATTGTGTCATAAATAAATTATATTATTTAATCTCTAAAAATTATAAATAAAATATCATTATGTAGGAAATAGTTTTATCTTTCTAATGAATATTTATAATCTAAAATCCAACATACATAACCCTATGTAAAATTTTTTTTCTAAAAGATATATGCTTGTGTCATTTTTGTATTCATTTTAACTTAATTAAAATAAAGTGTCCCTATCACCTACAAGTGGCACCATGGGGTCCCAAAATAGACCCAAAGATGCCTATGGTCGAACATGTATCAACCAATAAGTCTAGGACACGTTTTAGGGTAATTTAGTATTATTATAATATTATTTTTTTAACCCTTATTTACCGGATTTACCCTTAACCATGGTAAATAAAATATTTACCGCAGTAATTATTCAAAATGTCTGAAAATAAAAGTTACCTATTTACACAATTTGAACATCCTGATTCCAAATATGGAATCCATTTTTCTAAATTCAAAACACAGAAGTGGCAGAAATTAATTTAAAATTAATTACCGCTGCCAAAACAAAAAACGTGTTTTTAAGAGATAATAACTATCAAAAGATTGACACTTGTTTATGTTCGGTTTAATTGTAAAATTATGTCCAATGACCAACATTATATTAAATGGTAAAAATATATTCTAAATATACTTTAAAACCACTCAAATTCATAATTTATCACTATTAATTATTTTGATTAAAAAAGTTGTTTTTAATTAAAATTTAGTAATTTTCACTATTCATCAAAATATTAAAGTTATCTGAAAAGTACCAAAATTTACCCTTTGGCTAAATTCGATATTCCGAATCCAAAAATGAAGTCCATTTTGAGAGATAAAATTTCTAAAATTTTAAAATGTAGGTATTACTATTCATAACGGCTAGTTTGATTGGTTGTGGTTTGTTAGAATCTCGAAGTTGCGTACAATGCACGTCATTGCATTATTCAAAGGAAAGCGTACCGTGGAAGCTTGGGATGTTTCATTTTAAATTTTTTTGATGTCCCCATTTAGTCAAAAAGTTTAAAATATTGTATTTAAAAATGTTTCACTATTAAAAGTTGATAAAAGTGCAATAATGAAAATGAATCTGTTCTTGCATTATGTCTAAGAAACTCATAATATGGATTCTAAAATTATAAGGATTATATAAAGTTTAAAATTTAGTTAATACTATTCATAACCTCTTTTGAATGGCTTTTTTGGTAATTCATGGTGTGATTGAACTCGGTGTTGCGTGTAGTGCAAGTTATTTAATTATTTTGAAGAAATAACACACTATGAAATCTTGGGGTGTTACATTCTCCCCTCCTTCAATAAATTGCATCCTCGCAATTTGAAATTGTTCTTCGAAAATAAAAGATTGAAAATAGAAAATATATTTGTGGGAAAACCCACATCGGAAATTGGGTTACTAAAATTTAGTCTTAATATGAGGAAAAGAGAAATGAAAGGGTCACCACCAATTATGATCTCGATTAGGAGAACATTGGTGGAAATTAGAGACATGTAATTGGAGGAAAAACATAAATATGTATAGGTAGTGATTGAGGTCATAAATCACAAAAAAGTATAAAATTGAGGTCCTTAAACTCATCAATCTATGATGATTTGAAATACCATCAGTTCAACAAAACATAGGGTATTGGGATAACACATTTTTGACGTTTCAAAATATCTTAGTTGAAATCCCACATCGAAAAATGAATTAATGAGGCCTCTATTTAAAATAAAGAGTGGAAAGTATGAAGATTACCAAAAATAACACATACTAGGGTTCCATGTAGGAAAATATGGATATGGAAGAGAAATCTAACCATCAATTATCTGATAGAGAGTGGTAGAGAACATGGCTATGAAAAGGCCAACAATCCCAAAGCCATGAATTAATGATGATTTAAGGTACCATCTAGGACAACATTTTTGTTCTAAGTTCCTTTTATTAATGTTGAGGAATTTATTTATGAGATTGGCTAAGATCATAAGGAGATATACTTACTTTATAATTATAGTTTTATCCATTAATAAATTTCTACCACAAACTCATATTTCACTCTAAAAGATAATAGAACGTAAAATTTTTTTCTATTTATACTATTCGTATAGGGTTCCAAAATAAATGAATTTATAATTCATCTACCAGATCTTTTAAAAAAACTACATTATTTAATCCAGGACATCTCGTGGGCCAGTGGTAGGTGATACACCCTTGTCGCCCTTCGTTTGCGGGTTCAAGTCTCGCGGCCTTTCCGGTCGTGACGGGTTGCTGCCCGACCTCCGGATTGTCCTTTTATGGCAATCCAAAATAATCCAAACTAGAACTATCCAAAATACTTCAGCCCAAAATTTATAAGGAAGGTAAACACAATAAAGATCCTTTTTTCCACGTAATAACATGTGAACACATTCATCATGTATTCTTTTAAAACACTTAAACATCCTGAATTACCATAAAACCTTATTGATTACATTCATGATCCCTCATTCCTTAAAGAACAATAGATATACTCCTTCAATCCAAAAATGTTTTAAACCCCAACAATGATGGAATATAAAAATCATTAATCAGATTCAAGGTAGTCAAGAATATCCAATATAATTTATCCAAATCAATCATGTATTATTCCAAAATCACTACCCGGGTATCAGAACTATATTATGGTTTATCATTCTCTCAACCATATATTTTCCAAAAATTTATCCTGCTATTGAGTCACTTTTCTTTGTTCCACACAATCTCAAGTCCTTAATGAAATAGTACTGCAGTACAATCCTTATATACTCCATAATTATTATAACAAGTACATTTTTGATACAACACTCAAATGACATAATCAACATAAGAACTCTAATCATTCATCTTCATCTGTGGTAGTATCATAACTTGATTATTATCCAATAGCATCATTTGTGGCATAGTCTGATGACTGGGACATAGGTTCGCGTAGTGTCCAAACTCCTTGCAAATGAATAATTGTACATTTGAAACTATTTTATTACCCTTACAGCCACGTACTTTGTTCCCTTTTCCTCCACACTTATAAAAAAACTCCCAATCCTTTCAGGCAAGTTCCAAGGTGTTTCTTCCCACAGTTATCACATATGGGAAAATTCTTCTTTTCCCTCTTCCCTTTATCCATATTTCTCTCTTCCATCCTTTTCTTCTCTTTCTTCCCTTCAAATCCATAGGACTCAGTAAACTCTTTACTTATCTTATCAACACATGATATTATTTCTTCATATGATGATAATACATGTGAGACTATTTCTCTTATAAATTCTGGCTTAAGACCATGAAATATATGATCCTTCTTTCTCTTTGTATCATGTGCATTACTGGAGTTCTCATTCCTTCTACTAGATGCCATTTCTAAACAATGGCATACACTAGATTAGTTTATGAATAACAATACCTAATACCAAACTTGTGAAACACATAACATAAATTAAATAGTTTATGGATATAATTCATAATCATAAAAATGTCTCTTTTGAGGAAGTATATACTCATAAACCCTTCATAATGATTTGTAATGAAAATTAGAGTTATCCTAAGAATATCCCTCAGGAGTGTCGTAACCAAGAGTGCAGCAAGCCCCGTTGTCGTGCACCAGTTCCCGTTCGAGTCTAGCTCAAAGCGGTGTTTTCGGGTTTTACCCCTAGGTACATCTGTGCCAGAGCTGCCTCTACCTGCTCGTATCCAGACAGGGATGTATTTCTTGGAAAACTCAAAAAATCTCTACAATACCAAAATTCTAGGAAGTTCTTCTATACTAATCCTCAAAGTTCATCTTAGGTCTACGTGCTCTAATCAGAGTTTATCTAAATCTAGCTTCCAAGGTTTGTACTAAAATTCCTCTGATACCAACTGTAACGCCCCGACCCTAGTTACCCAGATTCGGTGCATTATTACATAACATTGGCATGATCACAAGAAAGATCAAATCTCGAAAGACCGATTGGTTTAGTAGCCTTGGAAAAACTAGATATATTCAAAAGTCTTACATTACATCATAAAATGAAAAACTACTACAACAACATATTTTCTCCATAATCCACACTCATATCCCCACATAATATCCCTGCAGGTCATTCATAATTTACTTCTTCACTTCTTGGGAAAAATAAAACATAGAAAAGGGGTGAGCTCAAATGCCCAGTAAGGATAACAATATAGCGGAAACTTTCATAAATAAGAATAAACATTTAAGGAAATGTATAACTAAAACAAAAGCCTTTCAAACTTGAACTTTCAACATGGTATGGCATAAATAAAATGAAATAATGCCATTTACTTATTCACATAGATATTCTACTAATCGAATAATCACATGCAAAATCAATAACCACTTTCATAATGTTGGAATGCATAATGTTGAACTTTAATTTCTTTGTCAAGGCCTCATCCCAAGACCTAGGGGCTAACTGTAACCGGAACCCAACCCGGAGTGCCTCTAATAACCGGACACCAACCCGGAGTGCCTCTAATAACCGGACACCAACCTGGAGTTCCTCTAATAACCGGAGACCAAACCGGAGTTCCTCTAATAACCGGAGACCAAACTAGAGGGCTTACTTTTACCGGTCCCCAACCCGGAACATACTTGTCTAACACATTCATCTGAATGAAAGGTTGAAATATAACATAAACATTCAGATTAAAAATAACTTCTGAAATGTCAATACTTTAAAAAAAACCATGAGTGACATAAGAATAGCTTATCCACAGTCAAAAATATCACAAAACCTTCAATAAAATATGGATGTTTTGTATCATAATAAATCAACTTCAAATAAGCTTAAAATCCATCAAATGATGTTGACATAGATGAAATCAAAACTATTTTAGAGAAATATCTCTTTTTTTAAATCATTTTAAAAGTAACATAATTATAAAATAATACATTCAATTTGATATTATTCTTATAAGCTTGTAAGGGAAGCTTTGACGATTTTATAACGGTGGTAAATAGCCACACCCTCCGTATAAGTTTAAAAAAACATTCTTAACTTAAATTTGTCGAAAAGGTTAAAAGTGACTTGTTTGGAAAACGATGGAAAGATTCCTTTCGAAACACATAAGGGTATAAATGACTTTAACCCATATTCTTGTAAATAGTAAAAATGTTTTGAAATACATTATTAAGAAACATGGATGTGGATGATAAAGAGATCCCAGTAGATTATTACGTATAAACAACCTCGGATAATGAAGAGATTGTGAAATAACCCTTACCAATTTGGTAACTTATGAAACATACAACCCATGAAAGAGGTATCATAAAATGAATATGTAAATACACATAAATTAGAGTGTATTACATAAAGAATATAATTATGGGCATTACATACACCACACAAAAGGTGATGGTGGCAATATGGCATGAATCTCACGAAAATAAGGAGTGAGATGAAAACCCCTTACCTTGTACTTTTCCTTGGTTGGGGTAGGTTAACCTCCTGTATAATGGTGAAATAATTGTTATTAAATTATTCAAGAATAATATATATTAATATGATATCATATATGATCTTTTAACATTGATTTGTTAATAATATCTTTTAATTATCGTCGTTTCGGGTGTTAACTTACTCATTTTCTTTTATATGTTTTGTTACATAAATCATGTTTGTTATCGATAGGTTGTATCTTATTCATATCCATAATTATATCAAGTCCTTAAACATCATTTTAAAATCATCAAATGATAATTATACTTTAATGGATACGATGAAGAATGAATCTCATCGCGTTCGTGGAGACGGTAGTCCGTACGTACGCACGAGCGACAATATCATTCTTTTGATATTAAAATAATATATAAATGGATGGTATATCATATATACAGAATCATTAACATGTTATATTTATTATTTATATGAGTTACACATCATTATTATACCCATCCAAATAATAATATATTGAATAACAATTACACCACGACGTGGAGACGGTAAGCCGTACGTACGCACGTATGGTGACATGTTATTCAAAGGGTGGATAGAATACTGAATATGGTTGTACCATATTTATAATAACATCACAGTATATATAAGATACTGGAGTTATTATTTTATAATGGTAATAACAAATAAAGAAGAAGTGGAAGAAGAAAGGAACTTGAAAAGGGGTGGTGAAAACATTACCTCTTCTTCAGGTTCTCCCTTTTGATTTGATCAAAAGGGATCCTTAGGTTGGCTTTCTGATCAAACTAAGGCCTCTAGGTTGTAGTGAGGGATGTTGGGAGAGTATTTGGGTAGAGTTTGGCCGAACCAAAAGGCTTTTAAGGTGTGAAGAAATGGGAAGGAAGAGTGCCCTTTTATAAGAGGGGTGAGGGGCACCTTTGGAAAAGCTAGAAATATTAGTTTATATTAAATTCATATTCGGTTTCTAATGGCTCCAAAGTTGATTATTCAAAGTTTAAGGTGGGGCTAGGTCGAAAACAACTCCACAAATAGAATTTAGACAGGTTTGGGTACTTATATTAACCTTATCTTTAAGTATTAACTCTAAGTTAATTAGTTTCACTTTTACAATGTCTCTTTGTATTTTTATATAATATGGTTAATAAACTTACTATATAAATCCAAGATACCCCCAAGTGGTCCATTAATGATTAACCTATCATTATATAAGTCTCTTAGCCAAACCTTAGATTTTTAGGAATTTAATATCAATTAATAATATAATATTTGTTTTAAGAACTCTTTTATGTCAATTTTGACACTATTCAATAGTTGATTTTTGTGAAACTCATAACAGATTGATTACTTAGAAAAAAGTCAATTAAATAAATACTAATATATCATATTATCCTAGAAAATTATTTTAATTCATTAAAAGTTTCATATTATATTTATTTGGGTATTTATAATATCAATTATTTTGATTTTTCACTATTATAGTAATTACTGCATCATCATTGTGTCATAAATAAATTAAATTATTTAATCTCTAAAAATTATAAATAAAATATCATTATGTAGGAAATATTTTTATATTTATAATGAATATTTATAATCTAAAATCCAACATATATAACCCTATGTAAAAATTGTTTTTCTAAACGATATATGCTTGTGTCATTTTTGTATTCATTTTAACTTAATTAAAATAAAGTGTCCCTGTCACCTACAAGTGGCACCATGGGGTCCCAAAATCGACCCAAAGATGTCTATGGTCGAACATTTATCAACCAATAAGGCTAGGACACGTTTTAGGGTAATTTAGTATTATTATAATATTATTTTTTTAACCCTTATTTACCAGATTTACCCTTAACCATGGTAAATAAAATATTTACCGCAGTAATTATTCAAAATGTCTAAAAATAAAGGTTACCTATTTACACAATTTGAAAATCCTGATTCCAAATATGGAATCCATTTTTCTAAATTCAAAACACAGAAGTGGCAGAAATTAATTTAAAATTAATTCCCGCTGCCAAAACAAAAAGCGTGTTTTTAAGAGATAATAACTATCAAAAGATTGACACTTGTTTATGTTCGGTTTAATTGTAAAATTATGTCCAATGACCAAAATTATATTAAATGGTAAAAATATATTCTAAATATACTTTAAAACCACTCAAATTCATAATTTATCACTATTAATTATTTTGATTAAAAAAGTTGTTTTTAATTAAAATTTAGTAATTTTCACTATTCATCAAAATATTAAAGTTATCCAAAAAGTACCAAAATTTCACCTTAGGCTAAATTCGATATTCCGAATCCAAAAATGAAGTCCATTTTGAGAGATAAAATTTCTAAAATTTTAAAAGGTAGGTATTACTATTCATAACGGCTAGTTTGATTGGTTGTGGTTTGTTAGAATCTCGAAGTTGCGTACAATGCACGCCATTGCATTATTCAAAGGAAAGCGTATCGTGGAAGCTTGGGATGTTTCATTTTAAATTTTTTTGATGTCCCCATTTAGTCAAAAAGTTTAAAATATTGTATTTAAAAAGGTTTCACTATTAAAAGTTGATAAAAGTGCAATACTGAAAATGAATCTGTTCTTTCATTATGTCTAAGAAACTCATAATATGGATTCTAAAATTATAAGGATTATATAAAGTTTAAAATTTAGTTAATACTATTCATAACCTCTTTTGAATGTCTTTTTTGGTAAGTCATGGTGTGATTGAACTCGGTGTTGCGTGTAGTGCAAGTTATTTAATTATTTTGAAGAAATAACACACTATGAAATCTTGGGGTGTTAAATCAGGTTTTACCCCTATGTACATCTATGCCAGAGCCACCTCTACCTGCTCGTATCCAGACAGGGATGTATTTGCTTGGCAACCCGTTACTCAATACTCACCAAAATACCAGGAAGATTTACTATATATAAACTTTTCTATAGGCTTCTTACTAAAGTTTTCATATCCTAATTTCCAAAAATAACTAAACCATCCTTTGATACCAACTATATCATCCTGCCTTTTTATCACATAAACTTTCATTACATTTTACAAAACCGGGGATCTTTAAGGTTTAGTGTCTTGGAAACCTGGAACTTAAAACATGAAAACATAAAACATTATTCTTAAACACTTGAAAGGATTCTCCTCATGTTCATCCTAGGTTCATTACTGCATCTCATAACCTGGGGACATACATCAAAAGAAAGGGTGAGCAGAAGGACCAGTAAGGGAAACAAGAGAAACATTTTACATGTGAACTTGAGATACTTCAATAAGGTCATGAAAAGAACTTTAAGGCATGAGAAAGAAATCATGAGATATATCATAATAAAAAAACATTTTTCATAACTTGAAGATATGGCTGCAAAATTTAATATTGACAATCATTTCATTTCACTAAGGTCCATCCCCAAGGTGTCATTAAAATTACCAAGGTTATTCACCAAGGTATTAGTCTAAAAAGTCATCTCTAAAGATTAAGCCTTTACCCAATGCATTGGAGCGCTATCTGGGCGCACCCTTGACATGTCTTTATTATCATGTGAGCCACATATATCATCATCAATCATTTCATAAACAACCCATATAGCATAAAAGAAATGGGTTTCATTTCATTATCATAACATTTTAAAAACTGCTTTAAAGACATGATCTTTATGTCACTTTAAACCCACGGAAAGGGAAAGCGGGTTTCATGTATGTAAATCCCAGAATTTAAAATGGAACATTTTGGTATATATGTGAATACCCATATAGAAGAGAGATCTTTGAGTATTCACTTAATAAAATAAAATATCTTTAGAAAAAGAGAGAGGCATTTTGAGACGAAAATTCTGCAGCGTAACGTCTATGTTACAATGTTTTTAGAAAACATTGAAAAGAGAGGGTACATGGGTAAAACATTCATAAATGACCCATAAAATAGTAGAGGTATATAATATAAGAGATTTAAGAACATGGAAATGAAATTTGAAAATATACCATATGAAATGAAGAACATGAAAGGAAGACAAAAATAAGATTTCTCTTATGAAAATTCGGCAGCCTAACGGTGTTACATAAACTTCAACCAAAAATGAATTGATGAGATCAAATAGGTTCTCTCATCATATGAACATAAAAGATCAGTACGATAGATATAGATATCATACCCCAACATAATAAAAAGGAACTTTCAAGACTTGACATGGAATTAGAACTTTGAAAAGGGAGAAAGGTGCAAGGACCACTTAAAAATTCAGTAGCCTAACGACGCCACTTAAACTTCAAAATACTGAATTGAAGGGATCAAATGGGGTCTCTCATAATATGGTCATAAAAGATTAGTATGATAGATATAGAGATCATACCCCAACATAAAAAAAAGTAACTTGAAAGAATTGACATGAAAGTAGAACTTCAAAATGAGAAGGGTGAAGAACCACTTAAAAATTCGGCAGCCTAACGGTGCCACTTAAAACTTCAAAATACTGAATTGAAGAGATCAAATGGGTTCTCTCATCATATGGTCATAAAATATCAGTATTATAGAAATAGAGATCATACCCCAACATAACAAAAAGTAACTTTCAAGACTTGACATGGAATTAGAACTTTAAAAAAAAGATGGGTGAAAGAATCCCTTAAAAATTCAGCAGCCTAACGGCGCCACTTAAAACTTCAAAATGCTGAATTGAAGAGATAAAATGGGGTCTCTCATAATATGATCATAAAAGATCAGTATGATAAATTTATAGATCATACCCCAACATAATAAAAAGAAAATTGAAATACTTTACATGAAAATAGATCTTGAAAAATGAGAAGGGAGAAAGAATCCGTTACAAAAATTTCGGCAGCCTAACGGCGCCACTTAAAAATTCATAAAATGGAATAAGGAGAGTAATAGGGGATCTCTCATTATATGAACATAAAAAGGGCAGTAAGAGGAGTATAAAAGAACATCCTCCAACATAAGAACATGGGGCATAAAAGGAATGACATAAAAGAGATCACTTGAAAAGAAAGAGAGGGGTCGGATCCCTTACCTTAAAACGTAACTCTTAAAACTCAAAGGTTGGGACCTTGAGGGCTTGAGGGCACCTTGGGAGGACTCCTTGGTAGGTAATGAGACAATAATTTCTTTGGGGAAGAGTGGGGAGTCGAAATGGATGAGAGGATGGCTTGGTATTTATAGGGAAAGTGAGGGGACAAGGCTTTAATGGCCGAGGGACACCTCAAAAGTGGTTTTCTCAAAACCATGTGCTCTCCCATGATATTTATCATGAAGTTAGGCCACATGGGGCCCCCAAAACAATAATTCGTCACCTTTGGTCGGCCAACCCTTAAAATATCTCATGACATCATCATGACACAGTTATGATGTCATTAAGCATACCGAAACCCTAAAACGGTATTTTTAATATTCACTGAAAATTTAACTTTCTCAGAAAGATCCCAAAATTTCACCTTAACCAAATATCAATGCTCTGATTTCAAAAATGAACTCCATTTTATAAAAATAATTTTCTAAATATTTTTAATTTATTTTTTAAATAAATACACTATTCACCGAAAATTCATTTTTTTCAGAAAAATCCCCAAAAATTACCTTAACATAATATTGATGCTCTGAGTTCAAAAATGAAATCCATTTTATAAAAATAATTTTCTAAATATTTTTAATTTAATTTTTAATTTAAAAAAACACTATTCATCTGAAAAAACTAATACTTGAATAATAATTTATGAAACTGTTATTTAACCATTTTATTGAATCATATTACTTAATCAAGGTGCCTAGATTATATTAATACTTTATTTAAGTGAGATTACTAATCCATTTGGTCACATTACTAATCCTAAGCATAAAATCACTATTCATAATTTATTATTCATCAAAAATCAAGTTGATCTTATTAGACTCTAAAGTTTGTACTGAACAGAATTGTAGAAGACCATTTTATGAAAATAATTACACATTTTTAATTATTTAAGGTTTACATAAACATTTTTAAAATAAACATTCTCTAAAATTCATCAAAAATATGCATACTATATTTATCTGGTCATTTGAAAATTCATAAACTTCATCATAAAAAGAAATCCCAATTTTTATTTAAAATAAGGGATTACACAAGGCAGTTACGGTCTCCTTACATATCCCCTTATCACACCAGCATAGGACCTAAGTGTAAGGTGCGCTAAGGTGAGAGAATCTGAGGGAGGCTCGGCCAACATCGCACGAGTAGTAATTTCTATCAGTTTGAACTTCTCACAAAGGCGATTATGTTCTAGCTTCACACGATGAAGTTCAGCTTGGGTTTGGTCCAGAGCAAAGCCCAGTGGTGCTACCTCCTTCCCAAGTTCTGTTAGATGGGCTTCGATCGGTCCAAGACTACTGGGTGAGGCCATCGAATCTTCTTTCTATAATAATTAACCAAGATTACTTGTATTTAGAGAAAATAATCGAAACATTTAGTTTACAGCGGTAATAATGACCAATGGTCATATAACAGTCAAAACCCAACAGTCTCATTTTAATTATACTCATGTTATCAAATGAAACATTTTTGTTCAGTATAAAAATAAAATAAAATAACACATAAAATTAGGAAATAAGATTTATTCAAAATTTCGGGTCGTTACAATCTTCCCCCCTTAAGAAATTGCATCCTCACAATTTTTAAAATTAGGTTTTGAAATTTCATTGAAGCTACCACATCGGAAAAGGAGTCAGTAAAACTATTACTTTAAAAGAAAGAAAGGGAAGTACAAATTCACCCGAGTTAACCCACACTAGGATTCCATGTAGGAAAACATGGACATGGAGGAGAAAACAAAGGGTCAAGTTCTGAGGGATAGTGATAGAAAACATGATTAGGAGAAAGTTAACCATGAGAAAATCCCAAACTTATGATGTGTGTAAACGGTCTTTGATTACCTAGTAGAAAATGTAAACCAACAATGTTTTTGTTTTACGTTCCTTTTCATAATTTTGAGGAATTCATTTACCACATAGAACAAAAACATAAGAAAATATACCTACCTTCATGTAGAGTTTCATCCTTTAATAAGTTTCTACCAAAACTAATCTTTTCTCCAAACGATAAGAATTCAAAAACACTTGGTCTCATCAAAAGCACAAGAATCATCTTCTAGAGAATCACATAATCCACAAAATATTAACTATCTATTTCTTCTATCTTTAAACATTATCCCAAAAACAGAAAGGGTAAGGTAAAACAACTCTTCAAAAAAAATAAAAGAATCCCATAGGAATGGAAACTACTTTTAAATCTTCAAAGTTCCATGGTACTACCCAAAGTTCATCATAGACCATTCCATAAATAACGGTCTTTAAAATTCGTCAAAATAAACCAAACTAAGATTGAAACCCAAATACAAGAGTGATTTGATAACATTGTCTTCCAAAATAAACTTCATTGTTCATCTCCAAACAACATCAACCACTCCTAACATCTTATAACAAAAGTAGCTAACCTAAACATATTTTACCCAAGATAGGTTAATCATTCCCATAAGTAACCTAAATTACTATAAGTCTACCTTGAATTCATCGATTCTTCAAAATATAAGTCAACCTTACTCCTCAATGAAAATACTGTAGTAATCTATTTACCTTGATCATATAGGGTCCCCAAAATAGTGAACGTCTTCCAAAATAATAATCATCTTTTAATCCCCTAATCATCCCTGTCGTATTAATACGGAAATTGTAGCATTTCCTATCACATTGGTTGTTGGGTCATGTTCTTCCATTTCCCGCCATTAACTAAGAAAAGAAACTATAATTAGGGGCTTAAATACTTAGCCAATAATCATGAAAAGAAACTTAAAGCATATAAGGATAACTTGTAGAAGAAAAGTATACCCTAACTTGTGATCCCCTAGGTTTTCATCTAGGTTATCCATGATCATATATTCTTATTTGAGCCTTTATTTTATTTTATCTTTATTCCTTTAACAATGGTTCATACTAAACTTATGAATTTACAAAAGCATATCCCCCGGGAGTGTCGTAACCAAGAGTGCAGCAAGGCCCATTGTCGTGTACCCGTTCCCATTCTAGTCTAGCTCAAAGTGGTGTTTTTAGGTTTTACCCCTATGTACATCTATGCCAGAGCCACCTCTACCTGCTCGTATCCAGACAGGGATGTATTTGTTTGGCAACCCATTACTCAATACTCACCAAAATACCAGGAAGATTTACTATATATAAACTTTTCTATAGGCTTCTTCCTAAAGTTTTCATATACTAATTTATACAAATAACTAAACCATCCTTTGATACCAACTATATCATCCCGCCTTTTTATCACATAAACTTTCATTACATTTTACAAAACCGAGGATCTTTAAGGTTTAGTGTCTTGGAAACCAGGAACTTAAAACATGAAAACATAAAACTTTCTTCTTAAACACTTTAAAGGCTTCTACTCATGTTCATCCAAGGTTTATTACTGCATCTCATAACCAGGGGACATACATCAAAAGAAAGGGTGAGCAGAAGGCCCAGTAAGGGAAACAAGAGAAACATTTTACATGTGAACTTGAGATACTTCAATAAGGTCATGAAAAGAACTTTAAGGAATGAGAAAGAAATCATGAGATATATCATAATAAAAAAACATTTTTCATAACTTGAAGATGTGTCTGCAACATTTAATATTGACAATCATTTCGTTTCACCAAGGTCCATCCCCAAGGTGTCATTAAAATTACCAAGGTTATTCACCAAGGTATCAGTCTAAAAAAGTCATCTCTAGAGATTAAGCCTTTACCCAATGCATTGGAGCGCTATCTGGGCGCACCCTTGACATGTCTTTATTATCATGTGAGCCACATATATCATTATCAATCATTTCATAAACAACCCATATAGCATAAAAGAAATGGGTTTCATTTCATTATCATAACATTTTAAAAACTGCTTTAAAGACATGATCTCTATGTCACTTTAAACCCACGGAAAGGGAAAGTAGGTTTCATGTATGTAAATCCCAGAATTTAAAATGGAACATTTTGGTATATATGTGAATAACCATATAGAAGAGATATCTTTGAGTGTTCACTTAATAAAATAAAAGATCTTTAGAAAAAGAGAGAGACATTTGAGACGAAAATTCTGCAGCGTAACGTCTATGTTACAATGTTTTTATTAAACATTGAAAAGAGAGGGTACATGGGTCAAACATTCATAAATGACCCATAAAACAGTAGAGGGACATAATATAAGAGATTTAAGAACATGGTAATGAAATTTGAAAATATACCATATGAAATGAAGAACATGAAAGGAAGACAAAAATAAGATTTCTCTTATGAAAATTCGGCAGCCTAACGGCATTACATAAACTTCAACCAAAAATGAATTAATGAGATAAAATAGGGTATCTCATCATATGAACATAAAAGATAAGTATTATAGATATAGATATCATACCCCAACATAATAAAAAGGAACATGCAAGACTTGACATGGAATTAGAACTTTGAAAAGGGAGAAAGGTGCAAGGACCACTTAAAAATTCAGTATCCTAACGACGCCACTTAAACTTCAAAATACTGAATTGAAGGGATCAAATGGGGTCTCTCATAATATGGTCATAAAAGATCAGTATGATAGATATAGAGATCATAACCCAACATAAAAAAAGTAACTTGAAAGAATTGACATGAAAGTAGAACTTCAAAATGAGAAGGGTGAAGAACCACTTAAAAATTCGGCAGCCTAACGGTGCCACTTAAAACTTCAAAATACTGAATTGAAGAGATAAAATGAGTTCTCTCATCATATGGTCATAAAAGATCAGTATGATAGAAATAGATATCATACCCCAACATAAAAAAAAGTAACTTTCAAGACTTGACATGGAATTAGAACTTTGAAAAAAAAAAGAAGGGTGAAAGAATCCCTTAAAAATTCAGCAGCCTAACGGGGCCACTTAAAACTTCAAAATGCTGAATTGAAGAGATAAAATGGGTTCTCTAATAATATGATCATAAAATATCAGTATGATAAATTTAGAGATCATACCCCAACATAATAAAAAGGAACTTGAAATGATTTACATGAAAATAGATCTTGAAAAATGAGAAGGGAGAAAGAATCTGTTACAAAAATTTCGGCAGCCTAACGGCGCCACTTAAAAATTCATAAAACGAAATAATGAGAGTAAGAGGGGATATCTCATTATATGAACATAAAAAGGTCAGTATGAGGAGTATAAAATAACATCCTCCAACATAAGAACATGGATCATAAAAGGAATGACATAAAAGAGATCACTTGAAAAGAAAGAGAGGGGTCGGATCCCTTACCTTAAAACGTAACTCTTAAAACTCAAAGGTTGGGACCTTGAGGGCTTGAGGGCACCTTGGAAGGACTCCTTGGGAGGTAATGAGACCAGAATTTCGTTGGGGAAGAGTGGGGAGTCGAAATGTATGAGAGGATGACTTGGTATTTATAGGGAAAGTGAGGGGACAAGGCATTAATTGCCAAGGGACACCTCAAAAGTGGTTTTCTCAAAACCATGGGCTCTCCCATGATATTTCCCATGAAGTTAGGCCACATGGGGCCCCCAAAACAATAATTCATAAACTTTGGTTGGACAACCCTTAAAATATCTCATGACATCATCATGACACAGTTATGATGTCATTAAACATATCGAAACCCTAAAACGGTATTTTTACTATTCACTGAAAATTTAACTTTCTCAGAAAGATCCCAAAATTTCACCTTAACCAAATATCAATGCTCTGATTTCAAAAATGATATCCATTTTATAAAAATAATTTTCTAAATATTTTTAATTTATTTTTTAAATAAATACACTATTCACCAAAAATTCATTTTTTTCAGAAGAATCCCCAAAAATTACCTTAACATAATATCGATGATCTGAGTTCAAAAATGAAATCCATTTTATAAAAATAATTTTCTAAATATTTTTACTTTAATTTTTAATTAAAAAAAAACTATTCACCTGAAAAAACTAATACTTGAATAATAATTTATGAAACCGTTATTTAACCATTTTATTGAATCACATTACTTAATCAAGGTGCCTAGATTATATTAATACTTTATTTAAGTGAGATTACTAATCCATTTGGTCACATTACTAATCCTAATCATAAAATCACTTTTCATAATTTACTATTCATCAAAAATCAAGTTGATCTTATTAGACTCTAAATTTTGTACTGAACATAATTGTAGAAGACCATTTTTTGAAAATCATTACACATTTTTAATTATTTAAGGTTTATATAAACATTTTTAAAATAAACTTTCTCTAAAATTCGTCAAAAATATGCATACTATATTTATCTGGTCATTTGAAAATTCATAAGCTTCATCATAAGAAGAAATCACAATTTTTATTTAAAATAAGGGATTACACAAGGCAGTTACGGTCTCCTTACATAGCCCCTTATCACACCAGCATAGGACCTAAGTGTAAGGTGCGCTAAGGTGAGAGAATCTGAGGGAGGCTCGGCCAACATTGCACGAGTTGTAATTTCTATCAGTTTGAACTTCTCCGAAAGGTGATTCCGTTCTAGCTTCACACGATGAAGTTCAGCTTGGGTTTGGTCCAGAGCAAAGCCCAGTGGTGCTACCTCTTTCCCAAGTTCTGTTAGATGGGCTTCGATCGGTCCAAGACTACTGGGTGAGGCCATCGAATCTTCTTTTTATAATAATTAACCAAGATTACTTGTATTTAGAGACAATAATCGAAACGTTTAGTTTACAGCGGTCATATTGACCAATGGTCATATAACAGTCGAAACCCAACAGTCTCATTTTAATTATACTCATGTTATCAAATGAAAAAATTTTGTTCAGTATAAAAATAAAATAAAATAACACATAAAATTAGGAAATAAGATTTTTTCAAAATTTCGGGTCATTACAATCACAAAATTGGAAACAAATAAAGGGGAATAGTACATCAAACAAGAAATCAAAGAATGCATCTTCATCTTCACATAGGAAACACTGAAACCTACCACCGCCTGGAAACTGTTATCACAAACCAAAGCCTGAAACACCACCAACATAGAATGAAGGCCACACAATAAGAAAAAAAATCTTAGTGAGATTAAATTAAAAACCATAGAATAAAAATGAAACACCCAGAACAAATCAGGACCGTGAAAGGGAAAGCATGAAGTAAGAAGGAAAAAATTAGACAACAGAGAGAATCGGAATAGAGACTCATTCAGCATGACCACCCCACCATCATAAACATCCCTAAAACTCCATCATGATTGACCATAAATGAGGTATTACATGGTGGGTAGGGAAATAAGGGTAGATAATGAGCAATGAAAAATAGGATCGGAGCCAGGAGACGTGAGATCCAACAAGAACGAACCCAAAAAAAAGAGACCGGAAAGAGAGAGGGATACACTCACCATATTCCACCACCAATAAAACCCAAGTCACCAGAGGAGCATTGAGTTAAACTAAGGAGGGGTTTATTCATGATGGTTCTAGAAAAAAGAGTGAAGGTCGTAGCAGACGAGTTCTAGGAGGAAGAATGAAGATGGGAGAAGAAGAAGCATGGACAAACCTATCACCGCAAGTAGGATGACAAGAGGGCGGAAGTGGAGGTGCTGGGAAGAAACCCTAGCACAATGGGTGATAGGAGACCCAGAGAGTTGGGAGCCATCTCCAACTACATATAGTTGTTTTAACAATACACAGAAGCACTAGAAACACCAGAAATGCACTAAAACACACCAGAAACACACTAGATATCAACAAAAATAAGTCTTAATACAGAATTTAAATGAAATGAAATATACAACACAAATACAAAAAAAAACTATATTATAAACATTTCAAACATTGGTTTAAAAAATTACATAAATAAAAATTATTGCATACATTCAAAAATAATCATAACGTTCAATGTTACCATGATTTCCATTGACATTGTTTTTTGAACCACCAACATTGCATGAGTAGCTTTAAACAAACCACATAAACTCGAAAAAAAGAATACACATAAAGAAGAAAAAAAATTATTATGAGTAATACTAAAAATAAATAAATTAAATATAAATATGAAATAATACATTAATTCTATGGACAATGATTTTACTGTTCAAATATCAAGATTACCTTTGTAATTAAGTAGAGGAAGTAGTGTTTCTCTTCCTAAAAATGCAATGGAGAGAACTTGAAAGAAAGTGATAAATGAAACATTATAGGGGTGAAAAGGTTCTGAGGGGTAAGAAGCATTAAAGTTGGATAGAGCACCCCAACTCAAACAAAAGAATACACCTATATAGGAAAAAAATAATTATGTGAGTAATACTAAAAATAAATTAATTAAACATAAATATGAAACAACGCATTAATTCTATGTACAATGATTTTATTGTGAGAACATCAAGATTTCCTCTATGATTGAGTAAAAATAGCATCGTTTCTATTCCTACAAAAGCATGACACATGGAAAAAAATCTTCTAAAATAAACGAACTCTGCAAGGAATAATGAAAATTAAATCAATGTTTTATTGTATAATTTTTCAGTAAAATAGATAAATTATATCATAAAATTAACTTTACATCTTTCCAAAGGGTTTATTTGGTCCAGATATAAGCTAATAACAAAACTAAGGATTCTTTGTGCACTTCACTATTATTGGTTAACTACTGCTTAGAATAACATCTGACCTGAACTTCCTACCTGGAATCCCCATGATACTCTCATCCCACACACTCTCTCCACCATCTCTATCATATCACCATTCATCATTAACTTTTCCTTATATTATTGAACCTATTTACTAATTGTAAAGATGCATGATGCATGAAATTGTATGCATATAGTAAATGGGTGTAAGAAGAGAAGGAAAAGTGAATTCTGAATGGTGATATGATACAGATAGTGGAAAGTGTGTGTGAGATGATAGAATCATGGGGACGCCGGGTAGGAAGTTCATATCAGATGTTATGATAAGTGGTATTTAACCAACAGTAGTGAAGTTCAAATATAATCCTTAGTTTTGTTATTAAATTTGTGAGTGATGCAAAACCAATTCATGTTTTTTATTCATTGATCAAAAGATCCAAATAGACATCAATATTCTTCCAACACACTACATCAGTAGAAAAAAAAGTAGAAATGATCAAAATAAAGAATATAAATGAACCCACACACAAAGCACAAAGAGTGATTTCCACAAAAATAGAAATATCTAAACAAGAACGATGGAAAGAGGGGAACTAATTCATCAAAGTACAACCATTTAATGTTTCACATTCAAAAAACCATTTGAACAATGAAAGGATAATTTCATCAGACTTTTATAATGAATGATTAACTTACAACAGATTCAAAAAAATGAAGAAGCTCTGAATGTATTCACCCCAACACAGGAGACAACAACATAGCCAATTTTTTTATTCTTCTTTCACAAAAACTCAGCCAAAAATGATTCCTCCACCAACTTCTCAAAATAGATATCCTTGGAGAAGATGACTCACTCCTTGATCTCTGGATGAAGACCCCGAATGAAAAGAGAACTTTCAACAGATCCTACGACACCACCTCTAGAAAAGATAAAACTAGCTCTTTGAAGTGTTCAACATAAGCCTTCACCATCCGCTGACCATGTTGGACACTCATGAGCCCTTCCATTTTCTTCATCTTTACCTCCTCGGGTATAAATCATCAGAAAAAGAGGGACTTAAAATTTTCTCACATCATCCCAACCTACATTATTTTTGGGGAAAACAACTCCCATTCTTCCAAAGATGGAACCCCAAGTAGACCCAGAACAACACGAATTCTAATAGTTTTGGGAGTTCCAAACACTCTGAAGACATTCTCAACTTCCTCAACCCACTTCACTGCCTCTAAAGAACCTCGATTTCCACAAAATATGGGAATAAAATGAGGAGAACTAGAAATAGGGTGAGACCCACTAGAAACATCAGGGACATTTCTGGGCAGCATATTCTAAATAACAAAATAATCATAAAATCGGGTTCAGAATCAATCTGAAACACAACAAAAAAGAACATCTTAGGCCAAAACAACTGGCTCACAAGACAAATTTCGTAATAAAACAACAATTATCTCTTCGAAAACCACTATTTCATTTTCAATTTCAAATCACCTTCTTCTAAGGCCACTTTTGACAACATAATAACCTAAATTTTTAAAGTAAATCCAATTCCAGAAATCATTTTTCCCCTTTCCAAAAACCATTTCGGAAAACCAAGCCAAGATGATCCACAAAACAGAGTATTCACATTGGCCACAATAGATAAGGGACAAGTTAAAACCCACACTAATACAATATTTCTCATGAAATACTTTTCATAGTGGTCATAAATCATCTCTCATAATGCTTTCATGATGTTAAACTGCACAAATTCATCCTAGAAGAAAGATGTTAAACTGTATAGTGTCTCTTGTCCTATTTTTATGATGTTAAACTACACAAATTCATCATGGAAGCAAGGTGTTAAACTGCACATTGTATCTCATCCTGGTTATAGGATGTTAAACTACACAAATTCATTCTAGAATAAAGACGTTAAACTTTACAACATCTCTCGTTTTGGTTGCATGACATTAAACATCACAAATATATCTTGGCAGTATGAAGTTAAATTGTAAAGCGTCTCTTATCCTGGTTACATGAAGTTAAACTACAGATATTTGTCTTGTCAACAAGCCATTAAAATGCATATAGGATTCAAATCGACAGCAGTGAGTAGATGAGATGTAGGGTTCATCAAGGTTAAGAAAATTGTAAAAATGAAAAACATGAAACCCAAAAGATCAAACAATGATATAGGAAAAGTAGAAAATAACATACATTGGATTCTATCCTTAATTCATTAGATGGATCATGGTGGATTCGTGCCAACAGCAGAGGAGTTCTACGAGAGCTTCAGAATCGCGATGAGTGAGTATCGATTAGGGTTATTTTAAATAGATTGGGAACAATTTTAATAGTGCTTTTAGAAAAGTGCTGATAAAGATCCCTTTTATCAGTGTTAAATTGGTAAGCACTGATAAAAGGAATCTTTATCAGCGCTCAGAAAGCACAGGTAAAAATTCTTTTTAACAGTGCTTTTTTAATGCTGATAAATTATTTATTTAAATAAATTTATTATAATTTTATAATTATTAAATATATATAATTATTTATTTATAATTATATAAATAACTATTTAAAAAATATTTATTTATAATAATTATAAATTTATAAATTTATAAATATAGTAAATATACATTTATAAATATATTTATTTATAAATATTTTTTTATAAATATTTATTTAAAAATATATTTTTAACATTACTAGTGGATATATAATTTTAAATACGTGCATTTTAAAAATGAGTAAAATTGAATAATTCAAAATGAGTACACATTAAAAATATAGAAAAAAATGGATAAGTTTTATTAATTAAATATAATTTTTTTTAAAAATATGGATATATATATATATATATTTAAGTAAAGATGAATACATATTGAAAATACTAAAAAATAATAAATAAATATGTATAAATAAATAAAATAAAATGATCAAATTCAAAAATAAAATAAAAATATATATATTAAAAATGAATTCCCTAACTATAAAAGTATTAAAAATAAATAAATAAAATTGACCAATTAAAAAAATAATATATTAAATGCATCATGTTAACAATGAAATTCTAAAATATACTGAAATTTGAATAAATTACATAAATATTAGGTGTATGTGTTCTATATATTGCGTAAATATTTTGTGTGTGTGTTTTCATATAAACTGCATTAATTACATATATATATATATATGAAATCAATGTAACACATGATGTTTGATATATGTTAAATTGAAAAATCAAACAACATTAAAAATGAATAAGACGCTAATATATTTTTAATTAACATTTTATTCATTTTATATATATTTATATTTAATATATATTATTTATTACTATTTATAATTAATATATATATATATATTACTTATTCATTTTTATTAATAATTGTTTCATTAATAAATTTTTAAATAATTTTGTAATTTATTCATTTTTAATTTTTTTGTTTAATTATATATTCATTTATATATCTACATTTAATGGATACTCTTTATCAATATTTATAATATATATATATATAATTTATTCATTTTTATCAATAATTATTTAATTAATAAAATGTCTAATATTTTTCTTAATCTACTCATTTTAAATTTTTATTTTTTTAATTGTTTAATTTTATTCCTTTTACATATCTATATATTAAATATATAATATTTATTAAATTTTAAAATTTATATATATGTTTATTCATTTTTAACATTAATTATTTAATTAATGAAATTGTTAAAAAAATAAATTTTATTTTCTAATTATCAACGCTTTATTGTTAGTGATCATAAAGGATAACACTTACAGCACTAAAAATATAGCATTGATAAAGGGTAAACTTTATCAATACTAAAATAAAGATTTGATTAAGGCGAAATTTTATCAGCGCTAAACAGAATGCACTGATAAAGTGTACCCTTTATCAGTGCTTTTATTTAGCGTTGATAAATATGGACTTTCTCAGAAAATTTTTCTGGCACTGATAAATTTTGGCACTGTTAAAGGCCAGTTTTGTAGTAGTGCATGTTCCAAAGTAGCATTGATTTTATTGATTTCATCTATATCATAAATAATGATTAGGGAGACCATCCTATGGTGCATGATGTGGAAAACTATCTCATCCTGATCAAGGTTGGCTGGGGTCATGGATGTATTGGTCGGCACATCAGCACGTGCATTCTATGACAAAGGATATGACTTAGTATTGGATCCAAGTGAAATTTTATTATTAATCCCCTTACATATTTGAGGAGTGGAGTCAATCCTTCCTTATTAATTGTATATTTCCCATTAATCTATTTAATTACAATCTTTGAGTCACCTTTGATAATAAAATGTGTCAATTAGAGTTATAATTACAAATCTAAACCTATGATGAGAGCTTGGTATTCTACCTAATTGTTGGTGTAGCGTTCGGATAGTAGAAAGAAATATGGTAGAACTGTTTTGGCTAGAGAGATGAAGAAAATCCCCAAACTGACTCTATTGAACTTTGGGTCTTCCATTCTTATCCCAATAAAACTTCAAGAGGCATCATCAAAGCACATATCCCATTATTTAGGAGTGTTGTAGATATAGAAAACCTCTCCTTTTGGGAGTTCAGTAGTCACTAGTGTGCTTTTCTGAGTTGGGTGTGTTGTGAGAAAATTAGCTTTCACTTATCTATTGATTTACTTCTATGATATGAATTGGATTTCAAACTAATACAAGATAACCACCCATAATTCTAGAAATCTAATCAATAATGTATGGTTGAGGATATACTTGAGAAGATCAATGAGAGAGACCAGGAAAGCCTCATGGTAATGCAAGTGATGCCTCAAATTTTATACTATGAAAATAAACTTCATGAAATTCTTATAGATTTCAAACTATTGAGTATTGGTATCTAGAATTTTCCTACCAATATAGTAGTCACTATTTTCTTTCTTTATATCATTTCATTGTGTGAGAATAGAATCCAATGTTCACTCCATGGTGGCTATATATATGATGAGTGGTATCCCTTCTACTGGTGGAATTAGGATCGGTAGGTATAGTAGATATCGCTTGAGGGTCTCAAAGGCTTATTGATAGTCTTAGTACCATTAGTAAGAGAATCCATTTTTCATTAAGATTGTAAAGGGGAGTCACTTTTCAAGTATATTGGAAATTAAATACTAGAATTATGTGAGATATCCATGAATCCCACTTAACTCTTTGAGGTTTCAAGTAGGTGGAATTTCAAGGATCACACTAGTTTTCTAATGATTTAATTCAATGTCATGGTGGAATATCACGGATCCAAGTAATTTCCCCTATGTCACCCTAAAAGAACAATTTATGGTGTTCATCCTTAATTTGTACAATTTCAATTTTTCAAAGACTGTTTGGATGTTGGAAAGATGACCCCAACATTCCCAGGATTTAACCACCAGATCATCAACATGGAATTATACACTCTTGACCAGAAAGGGCATGAATATGTAATGAATAACATGTTGGTAGGTGTCACTAACATTATTTAACCCAAAGGGAATTAGATAGTAGAAAAAAATCACTTTGTGAGATCTAAAAGTGATGGTTTCCTCATTATCAGTGGCCATCCAGATCTGATTTTACTCTGAGTACATTTCCATGATAGAAAGGGCTTGGAATCCTAAAATTTCATTGATTAAGAGTTATATGATTGACAATGGTAAATCATCCTTCAAGCAGTGTCGGTTGAGATCTGTAAAGTCAATGTAAATTGTAATATTCCTATTCTTTTTCTTAAATGGGACAATATTTCCAAGCCATTTTGATTATTGAACTTCCATAATGAAGTTGGATTTAGGGAGCTTATAAGCTTTTCATTTTACCTTAGCAGCATGGGATGGATGCATCCTCATAGCTTATAGTGACCCAGGACTTTCATACATAAATATTATAACATTTTAGATGAATATCCAATACATTTCACAAATAAATGCCTGAGGACCATAAAGTTATAATGTATTTGGAGACTAGATTCACAATCATCTTATTTCATGAAAGATCTTTAATATATCCCATAAATATATTCCCATTTAGTACACTTTATAGAAATACCCTACTTAAACCTTCCTTCATAACCTAGGGAAAATAAACATAAGAAATAGTGATCTTTGATTTCCAGTAAGGGTAAACATGGGAGATATCAATCGATGATTATAAAAAGGAATAATATAATCATAAGGGTATGAGATCATAAACATAACTTACAAGTTTCATACCCAATCTATAAAATATCATAAACATGATTCAAGGAATAAAACATTATCATTTCAAATACATGCATCATAAGAGTGATAAATCATCATAAATAAATCTTGAACCATAATTTTATATCATATAAGTGGGGAACCATCATAAGTATACAAACCATTCTTATGTCTAGGTTAATAACTGAGACCATAAATTAATATTAGATCAGAAATCCCTATATGTTTCCCATAACATAATGGACCAAGAATCATCACATGTTTCCAATATTGGATCAAGAACACTAAATTTTTTTCCATAGTGGATCAAGCAAATCGTCATATTTCCCATAGAGTATCAACCACATAATCTTGTTTCCCATAATTATCTCATGAGATATAAATCTTTACCCAATTTATTATAGGAAGATATAGGTCCCACCGATTAGATAATCCATACATTTGTGTACCATAAGATCATAAAACATTCATTATATCATAACCAATGAAAAATAAATGGGATTTATAAATATTTCATCATAGTATAACTCATGGGAAAGAAACAAGTTTCATAAAAATCTCTTCATCAGAATCATAAACATGAACAATCCAAAGAATGAATAAGTATGGAATCATTAGATTACATCCCTAGTAAAATATACGTAACACTAAAGGTTGTAATCATTTATGAATATAAATTCCATAAAAACTCATTAAAACATTCTTGAATAAGATATACTTTCCATTTTTAAATCAAATATTTAAATTATAAAAATTTACTAAATATTAATGAAATTTCTTATTTGAAAATAACCATAAAAATTTTTAAAGTATGATTCAAATAATTTAGTGGTCATGATAGTGGAAAATTTCATTCATTCCTTTCAAACCATTTTGAATAAAGATAAAATATGGGTAAAAATTTCTTTGAAAAATCATTTTATAATAGTAAAAAATTTCTTTAAAATGTTTTTAGAAAACATGGGCATGTAAGAAAAAGGATTTTCGACCCAAGAGATAAATAATGTTTTTTTATTAAAAAAATTATTTTGGTCTCTTTAGTGATTAAGGATAGGAAAATTAAAGAAAAAAATTATTATCTAGAAATAACCGGGTTATAATAAAATACATGATTTTGAGACAAAATCCTAAAACCTTCACCACTTTGGTACCATTTGAATTATAATCCCCATGAAATAAATAACCTTATATGGATAATTAAATCCAAATAAATTTAATTATCATAATCATAAAATACATTAATCAGTATTATATACACAACATAAAAGAAACAAGTGCTGAATATGGCATGTGTCTCCACAAAGGTAAAAGTGAGACGATGATCTCTTATATGCTTTGGTAACTTTTGAATTATAAGATGAATGAGAGAATTAATTTAAAAGAAACTTTAAATATCATGATAATAAATAACTTAATGATATAACATGTCAAATGGGTTTTATATATAACTCATAAAATAAGACAGGTGTATAACATAACATATGTCCCAAAGAAGATAATTTGAGACAAAAATACCTTACCTCAAGTCTTGAATTTATTCGTACACATTGGGACCTCCTATATAATAAATATAGGTTTATTATAAATATATTATAGAACCAAAATAATAAATATAATACCATATATTATTTAATTATGACCTTTTATTACCTATTTATTAATAATTTCTTGTTAAATCACGTTTCAGGAAATAACAGCTTCGTTTTTCATATATGTTTTGGTTTGGTATTTTTGGTACTTTTACTTTGATCATGGTTTAATAATATAAATAATTTTAACCATGATATAAATATATTATATATTTACTATAATCCATAAAATTTATAGATAGAAAATGAATTATACTGTTCATGGAGACGTAAGGTCATATATATGCATGAACGATGTTTCCATTTTCTTGACGGATGGAAAAAAAAGAAAGGTAAGCATTAATTAACCATTAAATAATAATATATATATCATATATATTCATTAAATATATCCTTATTAACATCCATGTCAAAATAAAATGAAAAACATATCACATCACTTTGTAGAGGCGGTAGTCTACACATACGCACGAGCAATTTATCATTTTCAAACGGATTGGAAGGTAAGAATTTATATGAGATATTATAATTATAGATATATGATTATGTCATAAATATCATATAAATATGTTCATTTAATCATTATATCCATATGTTATAGGCAGTTATGTAAAATGAATTACATCAATTCGCGAGGCGGTAGTCCGACGGACACACGATTGATGGTTTTGTTTCCCATTTGACAAAAGAAGAGATGGATATGGGTTATTTAATTAACATAATAAAATATTAGTATATTTAATATAATTATTTTATTATACCATCATGGTTTTATAATATTTAAAGGAGGTGGAAGAAGAAATAAAACAAAAACGCTCGGTTAAGAACGATATCTTTTCTTCAGACAGCCTCCTTAGGTTTACACCAAAATATTTCTTAGTTGGGCTTCCTAATAAATATAATGCATCTAAGAAGTGGTTGGGTAATTAATTAATATATTTTTGTACTAATTTTATGAAAAAAAATTCTTTGGAAGTGTGAATATGATAGTAGAAGGGGTGCCCTTTATAAGTGGGGGAGAGGGCACACTTGGAATTCTTTAAAATAAAAAAGGTATTACCATGTTTTACACATGAAAAAAGGATATAAATGAATCATTATTGAACCTTATATGGGATAAGTTCTAAATATGTCCATAAAATATTAATTGGAAAAGTATTTAGGATATTTTAACCCCAGTATTTTAAGTGTAACCTCCTGGTAAACTCATTTTAACCTTAACCATAGTAATTAATTTTTACTATTTTTACTATTCATAATGACCAAAAAATAAGTTGAAATTATTTTATAATAATAATTATTATAATTAAAAATATTTAATCCATTTTTACAAATTCAATTCATCGAATTTATAAAGTTTAATTTAAAATTAATCTCACAGACACGATGAAAAAGTGGTTTTCCAAAGAAACAATTTTCATAAGTGTAGAACATTTTAATATAAAAATTAATATGAAATTGATTTTAATGACCTAAATTGGATTAATAAATATATAATTTACCTGGTGTTATTTTTAAAAACATATTAAAATAAAATTAACTTGTAAATTCTTTAAATGAAAAGTCGTTTTTAATAAAAATCAGTATTTTTACTATTCATCAAAAAATCAGTCTTTTTAGAAAATTCTCAAAAATTCACTATTCACACTTCTAAGTTTAATATCTATGTTATAACAATCATGTTTAAATAATAATATTAATATTATATCATGATTCATTAAAACTCGGTGTTGCATGTAACACAAGCTATCAAAGAAATTAGATTTATTTGAAAAAATCATAAAAACATATGGTGTTACATTATACATCCATTAAAATTATTTTCTCTATTTAATTAATCACTTAAATATAAAAAAATGAGTATAATTATGCCTCATTGTATCCTCAGGTTCCCATTCAGATTTCTTAAGTTGGTGGTTTCGCCACAAAACTTTGATTAGGTGAGTGGTATTTTTTTGTATCACAATCTATATATGATCTATAATTACACAGGTTTATTTTAATGGGAAATTTAATTATTCATTGTTAATACCTATGAGTTTAATACATATAAAGTATCAAGTATGTGGTTCCTCATGAGAGATACATGGAACACATTGTGGACTTGAGAGAGTTTAAGTGGAAATGTCAAGTGATAAGTAACTGTCCATAATCAATCAAGAATATTAAAAGGGATAATATACCCAGCCCTAAACTTTAATTTCTTCCAAAATCTCGTTACTTTATTCTATAGAAAAAATAAATATAAAAACCTTCTCACCAACTTCAAACTCTAGATCATGTCAAAAATTATCAACATAGCTTTTTTATTGACATTCTGTTACCATTATGTATTGCTGAATGGATCTAAACTTATATGTTATTTTTTGGCCACCTCAATTCATAATATCCATCTTTCCCCAACTTTATCCCATCAAGTTGGAGTTCTATAATTATTTCCATAGAGGGCTTCATAAGGATCCATATGAATTCTCAAGTGAAAACTATTTTTGTAAGAAAACTCAACTAGAGGAAGGTGTTGATCCCAACCACCTTTAAAATCCATAGAACAAGATCTCAATATATCCTTTATGGTTTAAATGGTTCTCTTAGATTGAAAATCTATCTGAGGATGATACACCATACTAAAACTCAACTCAGTATCAAGTTCTTATTGAAGACTTCTCTATAACTTCGAGGTCAACCTTGGATCCCGATCAGATTAAATAGAATGTGGTACTCCATAAAACCTTAACACTTCCTTATTGTATATCCTAGAAAGATAATAAAGAAATATTTTCTAATAGAAATGAAGTGTGCAGAATTTGTAGGTCAATAAACTAGAACCCATATATCATTTTTCCCTTTAGATGTTTTGGGGATTCTAATGACAAAATCCATGGTGTTTTTTCCATTTTCATTCTGGTATGGGTGATGGTTGTAAAATTCCCTTAGACTTTTTTCTCTCAGCTTTAAATTGATGGAATACTATGAACCATGATACAAACTCTACAATATCTCTCTTTATTCCATCCCACTAGAAATACTCTTTCAAATCTATATACATCTTTGTACTTCTAGGATTAATAGAGAATTAAGAACTGTGAGATTTATCTAACATATCCTTCAAATCAGGTATAGGTGGTAAACATACATGGTTCATAAAACTTATCATTTCATCATAATCAATGTTAAATTCAAGAACATTTATTACCTTCTTCTACAGCTTTACACCGTCCTTCTATGCCTATTTAATCTTCACTTGGATGGATGGTTAAACACTCATTTGAGAAAGATAATATTTATCCCCTTCTTTCAAGGTTTCCATATCCATCCTTAGAAAGTATATAAATATTGTATATTTTTTGATCCTCATCATTCATAGGATATCATGATTCTTTTAACTCTAAGTATCATCCACCATGTTCACTTTCCCAGGGTGGTAATTTATTGAGAAACCATAATCTTTAATTATTTACAACCATCTTCTCCGGTCCATATTTAGCTCTTTTGTGTGAATATATACTTTAAACTTTTATGATTATTATATATATCACACATTTCTCCATAAATATAAATCATTCATATATTTAATGATAAAATTACTACATCTAACACAAAATCATGGGTTGTGTAATTTTTCTCATGAACCTTCTATTTTCATGAGGCATAAGTTATCACCATGTCATTCTTCATGAGGATGCAGCTCAGTCCCTTATTCAATTCATCACTATATATTACAAAATATTCTCCACTATAGGGTAGTGTAAGTATAGGTTCACTGAATAACATTCTCTTCAGTTCCTTGAAATTTTCATTACATTCATTTATCCAAAGGAACTTGGCTCCCTTCTGAGTTAACTTTGTGAGTGTATTGGATAACATCGATAAATTTTCCACAAATAATTAATAATATCCCTCCAAATAAATAAAACTATGGATCTACATCACTATGGTTGGTTTATTCCAACATTCAATAGCCTCTATCTTTGATAGTTCCACTGATATACCCTCTCTTGAGATTATATGACCCAAAAAAGAGTCCTTTTATAGCTAAAATTCACACTTTGTAAATTTTTCATATATTTATTCCTTTCTTAAGGTCTTTAGTATAATTCTCAAGTGATATTATTGCTCTTAATTTATCCTTGAATAGATAAGAATATCTTCTATAAATAATACCATGAACTAATCAAGGTAATATCTAAATACTCTATTCATTAAATCCATTAAGATTGTGGGGGAATTAGTAAGAACAAATGGAATCACTATATATTCATAGTTTTCATACCTTTTACGGAATTTTCTCTTGGGTATATCCTCTTTCTTTACCCTCAATTGATGATATCTATAATAAAGTTTAATCTTGGAAAATTATTGAGCTCTATGCAGTTGATTAAACAATTCATCAATATGGGGTATAAGATACTTGTTCTTGATTGTGATATTAATTAGTTACTAATAATAAATTCATAGTCACATTGATTCGTCTTTCTTATTGAAAAAAAGAATATGTTCACCCCAAGATTGCACACTTGGCCAAATGAATCCCTTGTCAAGATTCTTCTAGAGTTTCTTCTTCAATTCCTGCAACTCAGTTAGGTCCATTCTATAATGAGTCTTTAGTATGGGTGTAGCACTAGGTATGATTTCTATAATTTATTGGAAGACAAATAATCACTTATGAAAAGACATCATAAAACTCCCACACAATAAGAATATCATCAATGTTGAGTTTATCATCAACCATATGAGATAAACACCCCTTTTAAATAGGAATCAAGACCCATACAATCGATGTGATATCCATTAGAAGTTCATATATATTATTGCACTGATAGATGATTATATATTGGTTTAAAATATCAAAAATTACTTCCCTTCATTGGAAATTGATGTGATATTTATGTATAGAAATAAAATTCATGCCTAAGATAACATAAAATTAAACTATAGGTAGAATAACAAGATTTGTAGGAAGTACATTCCCAAAAAATTAAAGTAGAGAAGAATCATAGACTTGAGATTCAATAATTGTTCTATTACGATTTTTTGCTACTCGTTCAACATCTAATTATTGGGGATAGGAATTAACAATCATAGATACATTTCCTAATAAAAGAAAATTTATATAACTAATAACACATAAGATACCTCAATATTTGAGCATACCTTTCACTGCCCCAACTTCATTGTTCTATCATCAATACCTTAGTAAAACCAAATTGGTCGGCATGAACATCATGCATGTTTGATCATATTAATCATTCATTAATAGTATTTCTAAATCATGCAACCTTATTTTAAATCTATTAAACCTTAGTTTTAACCTAGGTCATTAATGGTCGTCATCTATTTGAATAAATCATGATGGTTCATAAAGAGTTTGTGAATTTCCTAAATATATCCCCCGAGAATATCAAACCAAGTGTACAGAAAGGGCCAATTTCATGCACCAGGTGATGATCAAGTCAAAGTAAAATATTCCCTTTTTAGAGTTATTACCCCTAGGTAAAACTGTTCTAGATTCATATCCACTTGTATTATCCATATAGTGGTGTAATTTCTTATAAATAACTCACTTTATCCTTCACAAAAAATCCAAGATATTTTCCTATACTTAGACTTATCCTTATACTTATCCCAAAGGTTCTCACTAAATTTATCTCATCTAGTTCCAAAGGTTAACAAAACCTTTGATTTGATAACAACTATAGGGGCCCATGATTTTCATACATAAATATTATATATTTTAAAATTAATATTCAATACATTTCAACAATACATGCCTAAGAACCATAAAGGTTTAGAGTCTTTAGAGACTAGATACACAATCATATTATTTTATGAAATATATTCAACATATCTAATAAATATCTTCCCATTTAGTAAACTTCATAGACATACCATACTTAAATATTTCTTCATATCCTAGGAAAAGGAAACATAAGAAAAGACGAGATCATATGCTCAGTAAGGGTAAATATGGGAGATATCAATCAATGATCATAAGAAGGAATAAGATAATCATATGGGTATGAGATCATAAACATAACTTACAAGGTTAATACACAATCTATCAAATATCATAAACATGACTCATGGAATAAAACATTATCATTTCAAAGACATGCATCATAAGAGTGGGTAATTATCATAAATGAATCATTAAGAATAAGTTCATGTCATATAAGTGTAGCACAATCATAATTATATAAACCATTTCTTATGTAAAGTTTAAGTACCAAGACCATAAAATCAGAGTGGATTAGATATCCCTAACATTTTACCATAACATAATAGATCAGGAATCATCACCTATTTCCCATATTTTAGAAGCGTGTTGACTTGTTTCCCATGGTGTATCAAGTGCATTAGCTTTTTTCTCATAGAAGATCAAGAACATCAGCTTCTTTCCCATAATTATCTCATGAGATATAAATATTTACCCAATTAATTGGATGGATATATATGTCACATCCATCACATAATCTATACATTTGTGTACCACAAGACTAAAAAAAATTCATCATATCATAACCTGTGGAAAGGAAACAATTTCCATAAACATTTTATCATAGTATACACCATGGTAAAAACATGGGTTCCATAAAAATATCTTAATCATAAACATAAACATAATAAATCTATAAAATAAAAAATTATGGTAACATTCTATCATATCCCTAGTAAAACATAAGCAACACCAAAGTTTATTGTCTTTTATGAATAGAAATTCCATAAAAAGATCATTAAAACATTCTTGAGGAAAATATCCCTTCCATTTTAAAACCACTTATATAAAATAAAAAAGTCCCAAATATTAAGGAAAATGTATTCATTGAAAATAAAATTAAAACTTGTAAATTATTATTCAAATAATTTATTGTTCATGATGTTGTAAAATTTAATTCATTTTTTACTTATTAAAACAAATATTCCTTTCACATTTTTGGTAAAAATTCAAAACTACTTCATTCAGTAAATGATGAAAAGATTCCTTTTAAACCATTTTGAAAAAAAAATAGGAAAAATATTCTAATAAAAATCATTATATAATAGTAAAATCATCCTTTAAAATATTTTTATAAAACACGGATATGGAAGAAAATGGATTTTCAACTAAAGAGAGAAATGGAGTTTTTTTCTTAAAAAACATTCTCTTAGTATCATTAGTTATTAAAGAGAGGAAAATTAAATGAAGAAAAATCGCAAGAAATAACTAGAGTAGAATAAAAGACATGATTTTCTTGAGAGTTAGACTATAATATTTCATCATCGTAAGCATAATCACAAAAAATCCTGATAAAAAATGAAATTGTTACATAAAACCTCTACCACTTTGGTAACTTTTGAATCATAAGACCCCTAAAAGAAAGAACCTTATATGGATATTTAAATTACCATAATTTTTATAATAATAATCATAAAATACATTCATGTTCATTATATACACCACATAAAAGAAACAATTGGTGAATATGGAATGTGCCCCCACATAAGTAAAAGTGAGATGAGAATCCCTTAAATGATTTGGTAGATTTTGAATCATAATCACGATGAAAGAATGAATTTAATTGAAACATTAAATATCATGATAATAAATAAATTCATTATATAACATTTAATAGGGTATATATATACTACATAAAATAATATAAGTGTATAACATAACATATTTCCCAAAGAAGACAATTTGAGACCAAAACCCTAACCTAAAGTATCAACTTTATTCTTACATGTTTGGACCTCTTGTATAATAAATATAGGTTTATTATACATATATTATAGAACTATAATCATATATATCATACCATATATTATTGAATTTTTCCATTTTGTTACCCTTTTATTAATAATTTCTTGTTAAAATCACATTTTAAGAAATAACTGCTTCGTTTTTCATGTATGTTTTAATTTACTATTTTCTATTATTTTACTTTGATCATGTTTTAATAATATCTATAATTTTACCCATGATATAAATATAATATATATTCATTATATATTTATTTATGGTAATCCATTAATGTTAGAAATATAAAATGAATTACACCGTTTAAGGAGACGGTAGGTCGTACATATGCATGAATGATGTTTCCATTTTGTCGATGGATGGAACAAAAGAAAGGATAATATCAATTAATATTTAAATAATAAATTTTATATCATATATATCATATATGTTCATTAAATATATCCTTATTTCCATCCATGTCCAAATAAAATGAAGAAATTATCATATCGCATCGTGGAGACTGTAGTCCACATGTACACATAAGCGATGTTATAATTTTTCTATAGATTGTAAGGTAAAAAGTTACATGTGATATTATAATTATATAAGTATAATTATGTCATAAATATCATATAAATATGTTAAATCTATCATTATATCCATTTATGAGAGGTGGTGATGGAAAACAAATTACATCAGTTCGTAAGGTGGAATTCCGTCGTACACACAATCGACAGTTTGGTTTCCCATTTAATTTAAGAGGATATTAATATGTGATATGAAATTAAAATAATAAAATATTATTATATGTGATATAATTATGTTATCATATCAACACATTTGGATAAGATTTAAGGTGGTGGAAGAAGAAATAAAATAAAAAACACTCGATTAAGAATGATACATATTCTTCAGAAATCCTTCTTAGGTTTGTACCAAAAGAATTATTAGGAGGGATTGATAATAAAAATAATTACTCTAGGGTGTGGGGAGTGAATTAAGGAAGATATTTGGGTAGGTACTGAACAAACCAAAAGGCTTGTAAAGTGTGAATAGGATATAATAAGGGGTTCCCTTTTATAAGTGGAGGGGAGGACACACTTGGAATTTTTTTTTAAAAGGTATACCCTTATTTTACACATAAAACAAGTCTCGAAAATTGATCATTATAGAATCTTAGATGTTATAATGTCAAAATATGTCCATAAAATAGGAATTTGACAAGTTTCTATGTTATTTTAAGAAGAGAGAAATAAAGTTTTATTCTTAAAAAACATTCTCTTAGTCTCATTAGTTCTTAAAGAGAGGAAACTGAAATGAAAAAAATTATTCTCAAAAAATAACTATATTAGAAGAAAATAAATGATTTTATTGAGATTTATACCATAATATTTCATCATCAGAAGCATAATCACAAATAATCCTGATAAACAATGAAATTTTTACATAAAACCTCTACCACTTTGGTAACTTTTGAATCATAAGACCCATGAAATAAAGAAACTTATATTGATATTTAAATTCCCATAATTTTTATAATAATAGGCATAAAATATATTCATGTTAAGTATATACACCACATAAAATAAAAAAGTGGTGAATATGGAATGTTCCCCCACATAAGTAAAAGTGAGATGAGAATCCCTTAAATGATTTGGTAGCTTTTGAATCGTAATCCCCATGAAATAATGAATTTAAATGAAACATTAAATATAGTGATAATGAATAAATTCAATATATAACATGTAAAAGGGGATATATTTACACCACATAAAATAATATATGTGTATAACATAACATATGTCCCAAAGAAGACAATTTGAGACAAAAAACCCAAACCTAAAGTATCAACTTTATTCATACATGTTCGGACCTCTTGTATAATAAATATAGGTTTTTTGTACATATATTATAGAAATATAATAATATATATCATACCATATATGATTTAATTATGACCTTTTATTACCCTTTTATTAATAATTCCTTGTTAAAATCACATTTCAATAAATAACTACTTCATTTTTCATGTATGTTTTGGTTTGGTATTTTCTGTCCTTTTAATTTGATCATAGTTTAATAATATCTATAATTTTAACCATGACATAAATATAATATATATTTATTATATATTTATTTATTTTAATCCATTAAAGTTATATATATATATAATTAATTACACCGTTCAAGGCGACGGTAGGTCGTACATACGCATGAATGGTGTTTCCATTTTGTCGATGAATGGAACAAAAGAAAGAATAATATAAATTAATATTTAAATAATAATTTTTATATCATATATATAATATATGTACATTAAATATGTCCTTATTACTTTCCATATCCAAATAAAATGAATAAATTATCATATCGCATTGGGGAGGCGGTAGTCCACACGTACGCATAAGCGATGTTATCATTTTCCTACAAATTGGAAGGTAAGAAGTTACATGTGATATTATAATTATAGAATTATAATTATGTCATAAAAATAATATAAATATGTTAAATCTATCATTATATCTAGTCATGAGTGGCGGTGATGGAAAAAAAATTACATCACTTCGTAAGGCGGATGTTCGTTGTACACATAATTGACGGTTTGGTTTCCCATTTAATGGAATAGGAGATGGATATGAGATATACAATTAAAATAATAAAATATTGTTATATATGATATATATATATATATATGTTATTATATCAATACATTTGGATAATATTTAATGTGTTATAAGAAGAAAAAACAAAAAAAACGCTCGGTTAAGAACGATGCCTATTCTTCAGAAAGCCTTCTTAGGTTTTCACCAAAATCCTTATTAAGAGGACTTAATAATAAAACTAAGGACTCTAGGGTGTGGTTGTGGAATTAATTAAGATATTTTTCTAGTTATTTACCAAACCAAAAGTCTTGTAAAGTGTGAATAGTAGATAATAAGGGGTTCCCTTTTATAAGTGGGGGAGAGGACACACTTGGAATTGTTTTTTAAAAAAGGTATAACCTTGTTTTAAAAATAAAAAAAGTCTCAAAAATGGATCATTATAGAAACTTAGATGTTATAATTTCAAAATATGGCCATAAAATAGGAATTTTATTCGTTTTTATTTTATTTTAAGACTTATCTTTTTAGTTTAACCACTTGGTAAACTTGTTCTAACCTTAATAGTAGTAATTAATTTCTATTATTTTCACTATTAGTTATGAAAAAAATAAGTTGACTTTAATATATAATCTTAATTATTATGATTCAAAATATGGAATCAATTTTTTGAAATTTAATTTACATAATTTGTGTAATTTAATTTAATATTAATCCCACAGACATGATGAAAAGCTGTTTTTCAAAAAAAAAGTTTTCATAAGTGTAGAAAATTTTAATATAGAAAATTCAATATGAAATTGATTTCAATGAAATAAATTAGATTAATAAATAAATAATTGAGAAAAAATTACTTTTGAAGCCATATTAAAAATGGATGATTTAAATGTTGTAAATGAAAAGGCATGTTTAATAAAAATAATTATTTTTTACTATCCATCAAAAAATTAATATTTTCAGAAAATTATTAAAAAAAATCAATCAAATGTAATTTTGACATGTAGATTTAAAAAAATTATTTTTTTTAAATAAATTTTATAAAATTGGTAAAAATTACTTTTATTATTTGTTCTCAAAAATCAATAAAAACATTTTTTTTGAAAAAATGTATTTTTGGAGCAAATCAAGACTTTACTAAAAATTAAGTACTTTTTATCAATATTTTTTATTTATATAAAACCATTATACTTATTTTTAAAAATTTGGTTATTTCTATTCATACTACCTAGTTTAAGGGCTAGGTTATAAATGTTATGTTTAAATAATAATATTAATAGTATATCATGGTTCATTAAAACTCAGTATTTTGTGTAACATAAGCTATCAAAGAAATTAAATTTATTTTAAATAACATATTTCATAAAAAATAAAGGTTTATCATGACTGCCTTATTGAAACCAAGATGATCATCTAGAAAGACCAGATGATGGGTGGCCACATTAGGTTCCATCCTAGGAATCTCTATATAATTCCTTGTAAATATATAAGAGTGCTACTTCAAAAAATAAATATACAATTCCTACTCTTAAGGAGGAATGGTGGAAGTGATCAATGTGGGTCATATACTGGAGGGGCATCTTTAAGGTCATCATCCTCTTCTTCCTCTACTTCATTTTCAGCGGCGTTGAGAGATGAAGGATTGCTCTCAAGACTAATGAAAAATGTAGGGGCATTTTTATCCTCTATGAACAATGAGTAATAATCATTATGTACTAAAAGTGTTGATCTATGAGTATCATTATTGGGGTATTTTAACTATGGTATCCCTTGTCTCTAGTGTCACTATAGGTAGAGAAAGTACTAATATCATACAATTTAGAAGATGACATAGAGGCATTCTTGACTTCTTCCAATATTTTCGAGGTTTCTTATGATTTTGGTGATGATATATAGATTCTATGGTGATTTTGAGATGAATGGTTAAGTATTTGGTTATGTAAATCTTCTCTCAGCTAAAAAATATGTTATTATATTAATAAGGGATAATGAAGCCTTTAAACTAGGGGTGGGTAAAAATATTTATGAATCACAAACCAAACTAAACCGATCTAAAATTGTGGTTTTTATATTATGGTTTGGTTTGTGGTCTAAATTGAATAAATGATTTTGGATTATGGTTTGGTTTAGGAGCCAAAATAAACCTCACCTATTAATTCAAACCACACTCATTAAAAATAATAATAATAATTTAATTTTAAAAAACTGTAATGTTTATTTTTAAAACAAAATTTTAAATTTAAAAATATAATTTTAAGTCTAATTATAGGATTTTAGAAAAACATATATTTTTTTATAATTATAATCAACCTAAACCATCTATCATACTACACCTACTTCACTCCACACCCCAAATTCATTTTTCCCCTCTCTTCTATATCCTTCCCTGATTCAATAATCCCCCCGTTGGTGATTCCCTAACCTAATTCCCTTAATCATTTGATCCCCCCTCACATCCCTTCACCTCCCCTCTACTGATGCCCTAATCTCCCTAATTTTCTCCCATATCCCCCCCATAATATGTATTATAATACCTATTCTATTTTATTCTAATACCCTATTCCAATCCACACTATTTTGACCCCACTCCCCCTCTCATTTTGATACCCCTATCCTTTCTAGATTGGTTCTTATTCCCCTCCTTTTTCTTGATCCCATCTCCCCTCCCCACCTATCCTAACCAACGATTAGACCCACCCTCCTGTGTATCTAATTATTGTAAAAAAAATATTTCAACCAACTGCATGTAGGGGAGTTACCTCCTTAAATGATTATCCACTCTACTTGAACCCCATATCGACTCCTACTCTCCAACACTGATATCCCCAATCAACTCTTTTAGTTGGGACACGTCATATTTTTATATTAGTAGGCTCAAATTTTATTGTTTCTATGTTGATCAATTACTCCTTTTTTATGTTTTCTTTTAGTCATTTCTATTAATGTTTAATTTTTTTTGTTGATTTTCTATATTTTTATAATCAATCAAGTACCAAGAAATTTGATTTAGGCATGATTTTTTTGTTCATTTATGAAATTGAAATGGTAGAAATGAGCTATTATTTTCTTGAGTTTCTTTTTATCATGATGATGACAGTGTATTTTATGGTTTATGCTCTAGACTTCTTAATGGTTCATCTACAATATAATTGGATTGTTTTTTTGTTTCATATGTCTACACATGTAGCTAAATGAATTAAATTCTAGAGAAATAGATTTGACCAATACAGCATGAAGCTAACCCCACTATAATCACGTTCAACCCTGTCGGGCTCATAGTTAGTGTGACATAACTCATAATTCATTTTGAATTTTTTATATTTGTCAAAATTTCATTATTTTCATGAAAACAATAGAAGATAAATGCACAACTCCAGTAAAAATTAAAATTAACCATATAAATTTATTAGGAATTGATGATTTCATATTGATTTCTCTATATCAAAGAGAGATGATTTCACAATATTATTGTTTTTAAATAGATAAAAGTGAAAATACTCACTCCAGAAATGATGGAAGATTGGTAATTTATATGATTTATATTTTTTATGGTTCTTATTTGAGTTTAGGATTTTTGGTGCCATTTGTTCAGAATTTTTGTTCTAGGTATTTGGATGATAAAATTAATACTCATTTATTAGGGTGATATTTTCATTTATTCTATTGAATGATTAATATTTCTTCCATGAATTATAAGTTGTCGTTTGAATGAATTATATTTATTTTTTTATTCAAAATTAAAATATATAATTATATTGATTAATGTATATTATAAAAAATTCTTCAATTTCATATTTATTGAAAAGAATTTATTTTATCATTAGTGTTTTAATTATATTTTTTGGACAAAATAATTTTATTTTTTTTTATTTTGATTTAGGTTTTGATTCTCTTTCCTTATTAAAAATTTATTTGTTTATTATGTTTATAATTTATAAATATTTATTAATTTTTTTAAGCTTTGAGGCCTTTGATACGATGTATTGAGGTTTATAAAGTTTTAATTCCATCATGGAATTGAGTGTGATACCTTTAGATATAAGGCATTTATATGTTTCCATATTATTGATTATTTTGTTATGTTTTTTAAGTGAGTAAAATAGTTAAAGGTGAAAATTTTATAAGGGAAAGTTTGGTTTCCTACTTATGTGGGAATTTTCATGATTTTTATACATATATCTATGTTATAGATTTTGTGTTGTGAGTTTTTTATGAGGTCAATTGAATGATTGGGATTATAGTTAGACTAAATTGGCCTTATTTTTTATGTTATTAATATTTATAATATAGTTTTGTGTGATTTTTTTAAATTTAATTATCACTTTTTTTAGTATTTTTCATTGCTTTGGTTTAGACCTGTAATTGATAGGTGATTTCTATAATCTTCTGGGTTCTAAAGGTAGAATAATAACATCAAATTTGGTTAGTTCTATATTTTTTATTATAATTATATTTAACTTTTGAGAAATTTATTCACTTTAAACCTTATGTTATTGATCATTACTTGTAACTTTTTTTTGTTTTTTTAATAAAAAAATTAGCTTAATCTATAATCTAATCTGAAGAAACAATAAATTAATGGTTTAGAAATGTTTTTAATATGAATTAAACCACTATTAAATGTTTTGGTTTTATATAAATAAGAAATGATTGTAAATTTTGGTTTGGTTTGGTTTTTAGTGAAAACCAAACCAAAATAATCTGCAACCACCCTTACTTTGAACCATGATGACTCTCCATAGCAGAATTTCTTTTCTTCATCGGGTTGAAGGGAAATACATAATCACTACCACGAAATATTTATGGGTTTTCTAGGGAAGTTACCAATCCATTAGGAGTAGTGAATTGTGCATCGCATTTCATAATTTTCTTATTTCCATATCTCTTATAGAAATACATTTTAGTATACTATGATTCATAAGATTTAAAGGGTGTGTCATCACCACATAGCACTCTAATCTTTACATTGATAGGGTACATTAAGAATTGATGGAATAATGATAGTATAGTTTCATGACTATGAATCCATGGTATTCCTAACAAGACATTAAATATCATGTCTTTCTAGATCACCATGAACTCATATTTAGAGATAAGATCATTAACTAGGATTTAAGTTTGATGTTTCTATGGTTATTTTTATCACTTTTTTCATACCCCTAAATGGTTAATTTTTAAGAAGATGAATTATATTCACTATAACCCAAGCATTGGAGTTTCTGGACTATGATAATATTGATCCAAGATCCATTTTTGATTAGGGTTCGATGAATATTTTCATTTTTCAACTTTTATGATACATACAAGGGTCTTATATGTACCTAGAAAAAGTCCTCCTGATCCTGGTCTATTAAAAAGATGACTGTATAGATTTATACTTAGGTAGTCTCTATGTGATATATGTCGATTGAAAAAACCTTAGTATTTAATTCTTTGTAGATCTGAAGGGCCTTGAAAAGTGCTTACCTTTTCTATTTTTGAAGGTGAATGGAATATAGGATTTAAATTTTGGTTGGGATAGTAGCCAAATATTTCAATATATCATACATATGCACCATACGTAGACACTTCCTAATATGGGGTTGTTCCTTAGCCTAGAAATTTGGGGTCAATAAATTCATCATAGATGGATCTTTTGATTTTATAGAAGATGGAGGCATATTTTTCAATAGTGGGTTGAGTCAAGCTAATCTATCTACATGTTTGGGTTGGTTGGTTAGTTTAACCCCCACCCCCCCCCCCACCTCTCCAACAATAATTCTAAGAAAATTGCATTTGGAAGGTTATTAGAGGGATCAAGGTAACCTCGATGTTCTTTTTTGGCTCATTATAGTCCTTTCACTCAGGTTTTGGCTGCATATATAGATTTTGTGGGGATGTGGCCAGAATGTTGAGCATAGTCGTGATTACATCGAACCCTATTTAATTAGATTTTGTAGCCTCTACCAACATATCCCTAGTTATGTGTGGGGAACTTGGGTTCATATACAAATTATTCATTAGAGAAGGTGTCTACTAAGTGAATGAAATTGAAAGGGATAAAAAGTGATTCTTTATCAAATTGGGATTCTTTTTAGTGGTGTGGTTCCCATATCCCAAATAATGGGGGAAAATATATAAGAGTCTATATGGACTTGGTAGTTGGTTGAAGCTTCTCTTCTTACACCATGTGATACTTCCTCTAGTTACACCTACCTCTAGAAAATAGAGTCAAAGGAGTGTATTTTGGATGATGTAGTATGAGTTGGGGCCACAACTGGACAATTGATTTGTTCCATGAGAATAGTGTGAGCTTGATAAATTGTATTTTGGGTCATCCAATCATTGAAATTTCATTCATGTCTATCCAAGAATTCTTTCTAGTCTTCTTCTTACTCTAGTTGGATAGTGGACATGTGGGATACTTGATTTTTATTTTTACCTAATATTTCTTTTCTTGAATCAAACATTTTCTAAAGTTTATCCTTAAATATAAAGAAATTTATGATAATATGTCCTAGAATCTGGTGATAAGGGAAGTAGTCAAGATGTTCACTAAGGTTGAATTCATCAGTCTTCCTAGCCTCAGGCAGCTTAAGGAATTTTTTTTCCATGGCTTGGATAAATTATCTTGAAACCTTTTATTTTTAGAAAGAATATTTTTTTTCTTCAGTTCTCATATCACAGGTGACCTTGATCATTTATTGCCTCCAACCGAGGGTGGTTTTGTTATTCTTATAACTCTGTGGGATGTATCGGGTAATATAGATATTTTTTGGGTGTCATATAAGTTATTTGTGTTGTATTAAGTGTGAAATTCATAGTTTATGATCTACTAAGCCTTCTCCCCTGAATAGCAGTCATGGGTTGAGAGTTATCCTTGGTTTACTAAGTGGTGTTCTCTTTATGTTTTATTATGTATACAAACTTCTAAAACCTTATTGGATATTTCAACAGGATCAATAGTGTCTATAAATCATCATATAGATTCTTTACATAAAGATCTAATAGTTTCTCTTGTGAGATATGAATGTTGATCAAGTATGTTAGGCATTTCTATCTAATGATGAAATTGGAGTACCTATAATTTTCATATTTTTTGTAATTTGTGAGGTTAAGGATCATTGTATTCCTTATTATATAGATAAACTGGTAAAGGAATTGATGATGGAGGTTTTCCTAACTCGTGACAGATCTATCTGGTAATGCACTATACCATATGAAGGATAGTCCCAGCTAATTCTGCATAAAACACATAATTTTTTCTACCACCTAATGATTGAGTGGGACCATCATGGGGAAACACCAATACATGAAATTTAATAGGTGATGATCCATATCTCTCATGCTGTTAAAGTTTGTAAGGATAGTATTCCTGATGTTGGGTAAATGAGGAGTAGTATCCACCTAATATAGGTAGGGTTTCCTTTCAGTTTGTACCAGATAACACCGCCCTTTCATGGACTCCATTCAAGTGGTAAGAGAATCGATGGATATGAGGATCTCTAGAGGTAATATTGTTTGAGTTGAACCCTAAATGTGGGTGTTAGGAAAATATTGATGTGGTTATCCCACAAACATCGTCTATTGACTCTCAATAAGATTTGGGCCTTAGTGAATTTCCTAGAATGAGGGAAGCTACTATCATAATGGAGTGAAATATTGGTCTTCCTTTATCATTAGATTCAAGTACACTTTTTTCCTGGACTCATATCCAATATGATACTCATACTCAGATCTATTGGGGTGAGTAACTCTCTCCAAATGAGTAATAATAGAGACTTTTTCTTTCATTATTATATTATACTTGACAAAAATATTTCCTTTTAGTAATTTGGTATTGAGTTATTTAATATATTCAATTTCCACCTCGTAATATGTAGGTTTTTCTTCAGTTAAGAGAACATTAACCTTTTCAAGTGGAAACTGAGATATCACCCCATCCCTCTATATTTAGTATAAATATTTCAAGGTGTTGGAAACTGGATAGTTGTTTTTGGTATATTCTAAGTCTGCCTTTTATTTTGGTTACAAACACCATCCTCGTTTATTTTAGTGTAGATTGTTTCTTGAGAAACTATCTCTTCATTGAGTTCTTTAATGTTCGTGTCTCAATATGAATCCTCTCTTATATTGATGGTGACAATATTAACTGAAACACATCGATCAGTGGGAATCATTTTACCTTTATATAAATAATAATAAGGATCTTTATTACATGTATCCTCCTTAAAGGATGCATCAAGGCCCTTCCTTGGTTCCTCTCTTTTAGTGGGACATCCCAGTTTTCAACCTCTATGGGGTTTTATTTTATTTTCTAAATATTCCCCTAGAATTAATATGTGGATAGTGATACTAATTGATTCTATGACTATACTTTCTAATGATTCCCCAAATGATATGGGTGTGTCATGAAATTGTAGGAATAGTGGAGGTTTTGGCTACCTAGGGTCATTATCAAGCCTAGAAAAGACCAACTTCCTATGATTAGGTGGTAAAAATTCCTCCAACACTAGGGGATGGGGATATCTTGGTTATTTAACCATTACATTATGGATTCATTTTTGATTTGAAGATCCCATGGGTGGTGGTGGTGTTAAATTTTCCCCCATCCCTATAGGATAGGGATTCTCCTGGATGGATGTATTGGTGGCTGCTAATACAATATTTTTAATTTGGTGTACCTTCACTTTACCATGTGTCAGGTTAAATGCATGCTTAGAATGTGATCATTCTATAGGATGCTTTCATATGATTGTGGGTATTTCATTTCTCAAATGGGATGATTGAATGACTTTCTTATAGGCTTAGTGCAGGATTTTATCAATGGACCACACCCTGCAGTTGTGTCACTTTCATGTCTTAGAGGTATGATGGTTTTTTGGGATATACCAACTAGCATGAACATTATTTGGGATCGTGACCTCTACTAAAATGATGACAATATAAGACACCTTTTTAGAGGGAATTTTATATCCTGAGAGTGGGGTAAAGTGTAATGATTCATATTCTCTCCATCCCCCGATATTCATGCCAAGCGGGTCATCAGTGATTATCTGTTGAAGTGCTATTAAATTGTCGAGACAATCAACCTGCTAGTTTTCGTAATGCTTCTCTAAACTTAGATTCTGGGTTACAGATAAAGCATCAAAGACTTTATAATAGTATATATTATTCACCTAATATATTTTTTTTTCATACCCTAAATAAGATAGGTTGTTAGACATTAGTTAATTAAGGTCCGACTAGAGGTTTTGGCTTAGGTAAGACATTCAGTCCTCCTTTTCCACTTTTTAAATATCATGTCTAGGAGTAGTGATGATCCAGAAAATATTTTAGAGGTTATATATGGAAATTCATTTCTACATGTGAATTCATCTTCATAATATTCAAGGAAAGATTCTTTTACCGGATCTAACCACCATGGGTTTTTCCCCATGTTTTATCATAAAGAGGATAATTTTATTCTATTGATGAAGATAATGTATCACAGGCAGTGTATAAGGTCATATACATGACCAACATAAATCCATCGAGTGTTTTCCAATATCAGGGAACCCTTATAGTGAGTTTAAAAAGGGGAGTTTCATCTTTTCATATGTTATGGGGAGAAACTTTAGAACTACAAGTCAGAGTATTGTAGGGAGGACCACCATGGTTGGAATTACTCTCTTCTTCTTATATATATTTATAAAAGTATTTAACTATAATGGATAGGGGTTTTAGGACCTTGAGAATACTATAACTAATAAATATAGGAATATGGGCCCACTTTTCATTTGTTGACTGCATTCAGTGAGATCTTCTCTTAGATTCTCTTCTCGGTACATACTGGTGACCACCTTAGATGGGAGTCCCCTTGGGTGACTCCCACACTAGTGATGGATATTTATAATAAGACCCTTGTTTATAATTAATAATATGTGAATGTCTCTCATTTTTCCACTATAATATGTCAATGGGTCCCCTCAAACTGGGTGTGAGTATGTTCCCACCTTTCGATAACTATTGAGTCATGCCTTTGGTATTATTTATGCTATATAGGATTAGAAATTTGTGTATTCTCTTGTATAATTATGGTATATACCAATAAAACTCTTAGAAAGATGTGGTAATATAGGTCCACTCTAGTGTTTTCATCGGGATATGATGACGTTATTCTTCAGTATAGAAAAGAGCTGGAATATGGGTATAACCCATGGGGATTATCATGGTTTTTTTACTACCACCTTCTTATGGTACTATAAAGATCATCTAACAACTCTATAAGACATGGTTATGGATATATTCCTATCTATCTATCATCTCTAAGATATATTGATGGGTTTTCACATTAGGAATGAGGATAGGTGCTCATTCCTCCATGGGAGTGGGAATATAGTCCCACTTCTATCCTATGTTTTTCATTATGATATAACAATAAGCTTCATATATGGGGGGGAGATATGGACCTACCCTATTGATATTTTCATAATATGATGACATACTTCCATTAGTACCACCAAAATATAGAGGAAATATTTTTGTGAATGAATGGTAATATGGAAATTTCTTTTGGATTTTATTTTGATGTGATGACAGGATTATTTAGTTGAAGAAGGGATATGATCCCACTCCTTCTTGGTAGTATCTATTTGTTCCTAGAAAGATCCCCTAGACACCTAGGTATGAGTTAATGTGGGATGGATATACATGGTAATTTCCTTGATAGGATATTTTGGAATGATGGTCACATAATGACAGTCATAGATAATTATTAAGATCTCTCCTAAGAGACCCTTGAGTTGAGGCGAGGTTGTAGTTGATTTGGTTATCCACCTCCTTAAGTTAAGGTAAGTATATATTTTTTTACTCTAGGGATAGACTCCCAGAGCAATTGGTGGTGGATATAATCACCACTATCTTTTTTGTGGATTTCCTATAACAAAATGGTCTCATATGCTTCATTTCTTAAAGACTCTCACATTCATATTCTAAGACTGGAATAACATCATGTCAGCAGTACTCTCTCACCATCGCATCCACCACTTGATGTTTTAGGCACTATATGGGTGGAATCTTCCTTCCAGTTATGGGGGTCATGACCTATGTGGTAGCTAAAGAATGATAACAACCTATGGATTAAGATTAATCACTTGGGATTAAAGAGTGATCTATAGAAGGAACCTTTGAATCAGAAATACCATAAACAATAACACCAATTGGTGTAATATTTTAATTAAGTTCATGTTCGACCATTCGTTTACACAAGGGTGTAATAACTTAGTTAATTTTGGTTAAATGAATCATTCAGGTTAGACTTACCATTTTTTTCACCCAAAATGGAATTGTTCTAACACATGATTATGGTAGGATGAGTATAGTTTCACAATATTCATATCAATTCACTATTTCAATCCTATAAGGTCCCTAATGGGGTTTATACATAGATCTGAAAACTCTAAATGGATCCCAAATCTATGATGAGTGATGTTGTTATGGGCCTTCTTTCCAAAGGTAGGTGGTCACTAGGGTTTCTCACCAGTGACACTTAGAAAATATAATTCGTTGAGAGGATGGGAGGTTGGGCTCATTAAACCCTCTTAGGGGGAATTTTTTTCTACTTAAATACTCTAATATATATTTAATTCAAGTTTTTTAATCCTTTACAAATTCCTAGGAAGTTATTGGTTCCCATTTATTAATTAATGATCATGGACATGCATTTATGTGAACATCTATATGTATAGAGGCTATCTATCTTTTATTTTTACTAGTTGATGTTCAATTATATAGTGTTATGGATTAAATCATTACAACTAAGATCTCTATAGTTTTATCACTTTCCATGAAATAATGAGATTTTATGGATTTGGGATTGAACCTTGAAGAGTTTTCTTATGTATCTTTTAAGGGCATGAATCAAAACCCACATAGTTAGATTTATAGAATTTAGGGTAGTGTGACCGAACCACACCATGAAATTTGATGTCATGTGGCAAGGACATTTGAACCATAGTTTAACTTCATTATATAGAGATTTATACATCATGAAATTTGTAAAAATATATAATTAGATATATTTCCCAAAAAAATAGAATCTATAGGGAATATATCCCTAGAGATAGGGAATTCTGGGCTCACAAGAATATGGCCAATATAGGGAAGGACATGGATGACCTCATGAGGAATATGGACCTATGTGGATATAAATAAAGGGTTAATGAAGTTGGTTTTAAACTGTTTAGATGAATCTTACATATCCCACTATAAATAGGAATCAATTCCCATATAGTTCTAATGGCATATTTTAAGGTCGTGTGATGGGACCACACTATAAAGTTTAATATCTTGTAGTAAGGAAATTGTACACATAGTTTAACATCACGTTGTAGGGTTTTTTTATCCATGAAAGGTGTGAAAATAGATAATTGAGTGGGTATTAGGTATATAGGGCTTCCCTTAGAAGATTGATTGTGACTTACACCTAGAGAGGAGGATCAAATTGGATACATTTTGATAATATTAATAGGAAAGAGAACTCATATCTTTAAGAACACATGAGTCATTATTGATGTGAGAAATAAGAGGTAGAAGTTTTATCCTATATAATTTGGTAATTCAATTAAATTTAGATGGAACTTACACACTCAAGATTCCCTTTTTGGTTATCCTTGTCCTGATGATGGTATCATCAACAGACACCATTTTGGGTCTAATGGGAACCATCTTGGGTACCATATCCATTGGGGAATTCCATCATCCCATATCACTAAATTTTTATGGTAAAGGGTGGTGCATAGAGGTAGGTTTATAACCTCTTTTAAGAAATATTATGGTATTGCTTCAAGAGGGATGGATTTTCTAACTTGGCTCAATGGATAGAGAAGAAATCCATCACCGGGCTGGGAGAGACTACTCAGATGTGTTCCTGATATGAACCCTTGTTATCAATGAAATCCATTATTGGGATTAATTAAAAATTTATACCTATATGGGGTAACAAACTAGAGTCTCATTTTATCAAGGTAATCTTTGATTAAAGAAGTACATGCTGGTGTGAATTCTCTAATTAGGTTGATCTAATGGTTTTGGATGAGGCATCAAATTAGAATTTATGGGATTTTGACCATGGAGGAAGGAATACCTGAACATATTTATGGTTTTCCCCATTTGGATATATAGTTTGGACCAAGGTGGGAAAATTAGAGAAGTATGACATTCCATTTTGGAGACAAATAGTGGAACCAATGCAAACCACTTGACTTTTATTAGACACATTAGGTCATTGGGTAATATATCATGTGCATAGCCTATTTTTCCTAACCTCATGTGCACACCCCACTATGGGAGTCCCATGTACATAATGAAGACATACGCACCAGTAATAGTAGAGGTATTTAAGTAAGGTCACCATGTATGGGGTGTTCTTGATGTCATTCGCCCACCTCAGTTCACTAACCCCAATTCACCAACCATAGTTCGATGGCCAAAATTTTCTTAATGGAGATTAAATTTTAATCTCTCTAAATAGATCAGGTTATTTGGATACTTTTTTCACTATTATTCATGATGTTTATTTTTTTGAAGGGTAGTTTGGGTATTTTTAGGTAATAAGTTAGGGTAACTGGTCCCCAAGGTAGGCAGCTATGCTTAGTAATCATACACAAAAAGGTTGTTAGTTTCATAGTCTCTTGGCACAAAGAATTTAAGTAAAACAAATTGGATCAGCAAGAAAAATCTATCAATGTATCACGTAGTGAGATTAATGAGGTGGGCATAGTGTTGGATCAATTAGGTTCCACATAGGTCATTTCATTAATATACCATGTACCCAGACATCCTCTCCTATTATGTTAAGCATTATCATGTAGCACCATCACCTAAGGTAAGTGGGTAGAATAGGATCACCCACCTGAAATCTTCTACCAACATATAGTGTACCTCAGGTATCTAGAATCACCTAAGGATTTATCGATAATGTATAGATTCTTGGGGTAATCACCTCACTTGGTTCAATTAGGTTTCTCTTGGGGTGTTTGTAACGACCAGATATTTTAGACCATCTAAATTAATATTATCTTCAACGGCTTGTGTCACATGCAACACTGAACTAATCCAACACCCGAATAAAATGGACCAAATCATATTAAAATTACAAGAAGAATATAATAATCCTTAGATAAAAATATAATAATAAATTAAAATATTTACATATTATTATTTTTTCTTTGAATAATATTTTAAAAAGGTTGTCTTTAAAATAATTATTTAAAAAAGTGTATTGTATTTTACCTTAATAAATTAAAGTGATCAAAATTAAAATTTTCTTATAATATAGAATACTTATATTTATAAACTAATATGTTAACATTAAATTATTTATAAATTTATATAAAATTAGATTAAATACACATGAAGTTTAAAAATGTTAATTTGTTTTAATAAAATAAGTTTTTCATGGTATATTGTATTTTCATTTAAAATATAAATTTATAAATTTTAGATTTCAATTTTTCAAATATTAATATTATTTTTTATTAAACATGTTAATATTATATTAGGATGAAATATTGGGATTTTTTATAATAATTAAATTGTAAAAAAATAAAAATTTTGATAATATCGTCACTTTTCTAACATTATCATAATACAAGAATGTCTTATAGTTTTTCAAACTTTATAACTATAAAAATATATATTTATAAAATAAACTAAATAATTTTAAAAACTATATTGAATTTATTAAACCCATGTTTAATGTTTTGGAAACTTAAGTAATATTTTAATCTAAAAACTATTTTTATTCTCTTATATTAAAAATTAGTTTTAATCACTTATATTAACTAAACTAAAAAAATGAATTTAATATTTTAGATCAACATGTTCATATTATTTAATATGGTAAATTTAATTTTATTCATAAAAGTATGATTACTAAGATTAAAGTTAATGACCATGATAATGGTGAAAGGGTTATTTTGAGAGAATTGTTTTATTAATTTTGTTTAATTTTTATCTAATAACTTAAAATGATATATTTTATATAATTAATATTATATGATGTTTTAACATTTATAAAAATATTTTATCACTCATTTAATTGGAGATTATTATTATATATATGATTAAGAACACTTAATTGCAAAAACAACATTTTTCTATAAAACAATTTTTCTATATGTTAAATGTTTAAATTTAAATGTTAATTTTAACTTATTTCTAAATTCAATTAGACTATATGGATCCTAAATTTAGTTTTAGAAATCAAAATTTGGTTGAAAGGTTCACCTTGTTTTTTTAATAAAATATAAACTACTAGTGTAAAAACTAGTTACCTAGGTAAAAAAATGGTAAAATGTAAAAACTTAATGGTAAATGAATTGAAAAATGTTTAAAACATTGATTAAAATTATTGGTAGAGTCTTTATAAACCTTATATTACCCAAAAATCTATTATTTATCACTTTTGGAACCACTGACCTTCGAATAGTGTCATTCCATTATTGAAAAATAATTGTTGTTCACAAAAGTACTTTTTCTCCACTTATAAAAAGGGATAAATTCCAACCTATAAAAGTTTCATGTACTATTCTAAATTTTTCTTTAAACCTACCAAATTTTCCTATCCTATAAGTATCTTATACAAACTAAATCCCCTGATCATTATAAATTATCTTATTCCCTTATTTTCTAAGGAGACTTTCAAGAGAAATGTGAAAGTCCAAAAGTGAGTATTAATTAATCATTATCCTTTTATTATTAATATTTATCTTCAAAGAATAATTTATCCAACGTAATAGACATTTTTTATTCCTTATCATCCACTTTGGGAAAAAAAGAACATTGGTCGTGCGTTTGTGCGGACCACCGCCCCCACAGAATAGTGTGTTTTGTTTTCTACAACCACCTAACATGGATGACATTAAAATTTTATTTAAGGTAAAAAAAATTATTTTAATGAAACTATTAATATAATATTGTACATTATACAAGTGATATTAATAATAAACTATCATAGTAAACTTAAACACTTAAATTGAACATATCGGAGTACCATTCCTAATCCGAGTTCATATAAAAACCAATATAACTATATAAATTTTATTTTAATATAATAATAAAGGATGTAAAATCATAAAATTATGGATATTAAGAGGTTATTCAAAAAAACCTTTAACCATGGTCAATATACCAAAATAGTTTCATAGAATTTGACTGAACCACCTCAAATAACCAATATATGAAAAAACTATATAATAAATATATATAATTTGATAATAAAAAGACCTTAATAAATTAAATATAGATGAATAATGTTCCTAATGATTCATTTAATAAACTTAATTTGATTATTTAGGAAGTTAGTCACGTGTGCAGAGTGAATCAGGAATAAGGTAAGGGTTTCTTATCTAAATTTTGACCCCATGAGACATATTTCTTATTATACACCATGTTTCCTTTGGAATGGTGTTTTTACAACACATTTAATATTTTTTATCAAGATTTTATTATATTTAATGATATTAGATGTTATATTAAATTTTATTTCACTCATGGGGTTATTTCATAAAAATTACAAAAGATGTAAGGGTTTATGCTAGCTCAATTTTTTCCATTGATTAACAAAATTTCTTATTAAACTCTATGGTTCCAAGTGTGATTTATTCTACCTAATGAATAATTTTTACTTTATTTATTTATTCATTTATTTTTTCTAAAATTATTCCTTATAACCTCATTATCAAATTATTATTACCTTTGAAAGGGTATCTTGGTCTCAATTCCTATTTCTTAAGATATGGTTCTGTTTATGAACCAATTTACTTTTATATGGTGTGTATACTACCTATTCGTTATGTTATATTATGAATTATATTTTATTAATGGTATTTTAAGTTAACTTTAAATTTATTTCTCATTCAAGGGGTTTTTATTTAAATTTTACTCGATCTATAACATATTTACTGACTTAAATTCTTTCTCCTTGAGTTATAAATCCTCTACTTGATTATGATTTTCTAAGACCCTTTTATCCTTCCATTTATTTTTTCCAAGGTAAATTTATATTTAATCAAGTTAATTTGATTCATTTCATAATTATCATATTATTTTATGAAATTTATTCTGAAATAAAATTTTCATATTTGTAAGAATAACTCTCATTATTTCCAATGGATATTTCCCCTCTTTGTAAATATTTTCCTTCCCAGCAATGTTTTCCTCTATTTTTGGGAACTTGAATATGGATTAATTCATGTGATCCTCATACTTATCATCACAAACTTTTAAATGGAAATTTTATTACCCTATTTACGATATGGGTTTTCAATAAATGTGTTTCAAAATATTAAAAGGTTCTACATAAAAAGGATATATTTATTATCTTCCACCCTAAGTTTTATTTATACAACCTTTATACCTTTTTTCAAGACTTTTTTATTAAATATTTATTAAAAATTAATGTTTTACTATATCTAAATTTGTGTCCTTTAAGCCTTTTCGAAATTTAATTTTCAAAAGAAACTGGTTCTTCGTCTCTTAGACTTTCTTTATAAAAATAATAAAATAAACTTCTTTTTAAAACATTTTCACAAGAATGGATTTATTTAATTTTTTAAACTTTTTTCCCATGTTTTTTTAAAATAAAATTATTTTTCTATTATTTTGTGAATTTTATTTAAATGTTTTTTCATGTAAAATGTGTTATTTTCATCATTATTTTCAAATTAAAATTATAATATTCTTATAAAAGTATTCTTTTAACGACCTATTATTTATATACCTATGTTTTCAAAAATAAATAGTGTTAAAAGTCTATAAGAGAAATTATATATCACTTCCTTTATCTTTCCTGACTATCCACTATGATTAGGATTAACTTTTCTTCAAATGTATTTCCTTTATGAATTCTCTATATTTATTTCTTTTTATTGATGGGTGTTCACCTAGATGTTGTTCATTGATTGATTAGGGAAATTATTGACTAAAATTCATACCCTATATCAATATTATATAAATTACATATATGTCGTTGAATGGTATATATCTAGAATTTTATTTAGTATCATTGGATACCCATTTATATTACAAGGGTTTATCATGGTTATTAATGGAATTATAAATATTTTCCTTATATGATTTCATTTTAAAAGGGTATAAAATCCATTTTCTTTCCATGGGTTATATATGTTATGATTTATTTATTATGTCACACATATGTAAGGATGATGATGGGTGGGGTTCAATATCACCTTTAAATGCATTTATTTAAGTTTATGTATCATGAGATATTTTAGTATCAACATAATGAGTTTGTTCACATGGGCGTGAGCACAACGAGCTTTCCCACATTTTCAGGCACTAACATAATTAGTTTGTTCATGTAGGCATGGTAATAATTATTTTTCTCAAAATATTTTCCTATGATTATAGTTTTTCCACATATCCAAGTTTTTTCAGGTTATTACATGTTTTTAATTATATTTCCTTTTGATTCTATGTTAAATTAAATGTTTATGCTTCTTTTCTAAGATATTACACTCTTTTATGTTATCCCATAACTTATTCCATGATTTATTATCTATGATTTATTCAGTATATTATTATTATATATCTTGACTATTCCCATATACTCATATTATTCTCACTTATGAAATTTGATTGTTATCACTTATGTTTACCCTTATTGAGCATCTGAGATCACCCATTTCGTATGTTTCAATTTCCCCATTTTATGAATAAAATTAATACTTAAGATGTGTATAGAAGGGTGTCTTATGTGGAGAATTTTTGGGAAATATTAAAGACTCATTATGTATTAAGTGGTTGATCATATAGTGGAAAATCCCATTAGTTGAAAAATACATGGGTTTTGTTGGTTAATTTTTTGTCTTAATTATCTAAAACTCTAAACCTAAAAGATCATGGGAATGTATTGTAATGAAATATTTTCTTTAAGTTAGGTAATTATGAGATGACCACGTCTATAGGTAATCATAGTTGGTACAAACTAGGGATTATAAAACTTTAGATGTTAGGATGTTAGTTGAGGATAATTTAAGGGTTGATAAGTTAAGGTTGATCATAATTTTAAATTTATAGATAACCCTTTAGGTTAGTTGAGTCAATATAGAATATTTTAGGGATTATGATATGTGAAATTTAGTAAAACCCCTAGGGATAATTCTAAGGTAAAAGTCTAAGTATAGGATAAAATCCTAATTTTTGGTAAAGTAGAGATTGTTTGGTTCTCCTAGTAATTACATCCTTGTCTGGATACTAATAAGTGGATATGGATTTGGCACAGATACACATAGGGATAATCACCCCAAAAAAGGTTGATTGATTATTAACTCGATCTATAATTTGGTTCATGATGAGTGGGCATGAGATTGTACACTTGACTAGAAACTCCCATGGGATATTCTTCAGTTAATTCACATTATATTTACATAACATTATTAAGGATCTGAAAATATTTAGGTTAGAAAACCTAATAGGAAATTCCTATTGATAACTAATATTAAAACCTAAAGATTCAAAATTTAAGGTACATATTAATTAATATGTACTTTAATGGATAAAGTTTTAGTTAAATTTTCATATCATAGATTTTAATGATTTTTGAGTTTAGAATATTATATGAAATTTCATGATAATTTTGGGATAGTTCTTTTTGGGATTTAACTAAAAGTACATAAGAACCTAACTAAAAGTAAAGTAGATTAGTTAAGACATATTAAGATTGATTTTTCATATTAATATGATCATTTACACTAATTTTATTGATTACTATTTTTGGTTGTGTATTTGGTTGAAACAGGATCAAGAAAATGAAGCTAAGAAAGGTATGTATCTAGAAACCACTATGTTATACAACTAAATAAGTTATTATAATTAAATAGTTTAAAATCTTAGTATATGTTTGTTATGATGGGAAATGTGAGTTGAATAGTCTTACTTAAGGTAGTGAGGTTGATAACTTTATAGAAAGTAAACATTGATATTATTAGCTATTTTCATTAATGAGTGATATTTATCATTGATATTATTAAATATTATAAAATTTATGGGGATTATGTGAAACATATAAGGATTTTTATTTTTTATTTTTTATTTTAAAGGTTTGGAAACATATATTAAATAGTCTCAATAACCTTGAAAAGTGATTTTATTATAGGGTTTTGTTTTTAGGGATAACTATTGGAGAACGCATGATTCAGGTATGGATAACTCTTAGGTTTAAAATATGATTTAATTTGAGGTAATAAATGGTTCATTAATTTTGAGAAAAGTGAGTTAGATAGTATTGATATCCTTGGAATTGATTATTTATTTATTTAATTAGTGATCCATGATAATTTTGGTCATGTTTTTTTCATTTTTATGATTATGATATATATTTAATAGGGTGTGACTTCATGAACTAGTGGTTAAACATAAGAGTTAATTTTTGGAAAAATATATCATTTATATATGGTTTAATCTATTTTATATTAAAATTTATTTGGTAATTGTATTTTATATAGAATGTATGATTAGGGTATATACATACTTGAGTATATGATTATATGAAAGATTAATGTTGTTTGTCTAAAGACAAGTAACTTGATATAGCCTAAGAGAGTAGGGTAATTTTTCATTTTAGAATTTATATCTTTAATGATAAATATGTTAATAATACCCTCACATACTCTAACAAGTGAGTACTAATTAAAACTTCTAGTAAGAAATTTATTTAATAGGGTAGAATGTAACGACCTGATAATTTAGACCCTTTAAATTAATATCATCATCAATAGCTTGTGTCAAATGTGATGACAAACTAATACAATAACCAACTAAAATGAACCATGAAATATTAAAATTACACAAATAATATAATCATTACTATATAAAAAGATAATAATTGATTAAAATAATTATATATTATTATTATTTTCTTTGATTGATATTTTAAAAAGGATGTCTTTTGAAGAACCACTAAAAAACTTATTGTATTTTACCTTAATAAATTAAATTGATCAAAATTAAAATTTTATTATGATATGAAATATTTATATTTATTAAATAATATATAAACATTCAATTATTTATAAATTTATATGAAATAAGATTAAAGACACTTGAAGTTTATTAAGGTCATTTTTTATAAAAGTATTTTTTTTATATTGTATTTTCCTTTAAAATTTAAATTTATAATTTTATAATTTTAATTTGAAAAAATTAGATTCGTTTTATATTAAATATTTCAACATTATATTAGGATGAATTTTTTTTATTTTTCTAAAATAATTAATTTTTAAGTGAATGGTAAAAAAATATCAATTTTACTAATACTATCACTTTTACTACATTTCCATAAAAAAATGACTTAAATTTTTTTGGAAACTTTTAATTATGAAAATATATATTGATAAATTAAAATAAATAATTTAAAAAATAAAATTTTGAATTTATTAAACCTTTTTTTAATGTATTGGAAACTTAAGTAATATTTTACTCTAAAAACTATTTTTATTCGCTTATATTAAAACTTAGTTCTCATAACTTATAGAAAATATATATAAAAAAATTGATTTTATATTTTAGATCAACATGTTTATATTATGTAATAAGTTCAATTTAATGTTAAGTAGAAATGTATGATTATTAATATTCAATTTAATGACAATGATAAAGGTGAAAGGGATATTTTCAAAGAATTATTTTATTAATATTGTGTAATATTTGTCTAATAAATTAAAAAGAGATATTTTATATAATGACTAGGTTATTAATTTTTAACATATATAAAAATATTGTATCACTCATTCAATCGATAATTAATGTTATATAAGATTAAAAACACTTAATGGTGAAAACAATATTTTTCTACAAAATAGTTTTTCTAAAAATTAAATATTTTAATTTAATAGTTAATTTTCTCTTATTTATAAATTTAATTGGAATATATAGAGCCTAAATTTATTTTTATAACATATAAATTTATTTATAAGTTTTTCCATATTTTTTTAATAAAATATAAACTCTTAGGGTAAAAACTAGTTACCTAGGTAAAAATCAAAAATGGTAAAATGTAACAACCAAATGGTAAATGAATTTAAATGTGTTTAAAACGTGATTTAAAATAATTGGTAGAGTATTTATCGACCTTATATCACTCTATAATCTATTATTTATCATTTTTGTATCCATTGATCCTTGAATAGAGTCATTCCATTATTGAAAAATAATGGGTGTTCACAAAAGTGCCTTTTTCTTCACTTATAAAAGGGGATAACTTCTAACCTCTCAAATTTACACATCCCCTTAGAAATTTTTTTGAACCCATACCCACATTTCTTCTCCTAGAATCCAATTACATGGACTAAATCCCCAGGTTACCATAATTTATCCTATTCCCTTCTTTTATAAGGTGATTTTCAGGAGAAATTTTAGAGTCCCAACTTGGGTATTATTTAATCCTTATCCTTTTCATCTTAATATTTTTCTTCCAAACCTACCCTATACATAGTAATTTAATTACCTCAGTGGAATTAATATATTGAATTTTTATTATATTAATGGAACAAACCTTATTTATTTTTCTCCATACACTTAGAAAAATAAAATAATATCGATCATTCATTTTGCCAGACTACCGCCTCTATGACGTGGCATGATTTTTTTCCATAACCACCTAAAATTGATTTCATTAAAATTTTATTTAACATAAAAAAATTATTTTTATAAAACTATTAATATTATAGAAATATAATATTGGAAATTATACAAGTGATATTAATAATAAAATGTAACACTCTAAGATTTTATGATATGTTTCTCTTTAAAAAATTGATTTTTTTGATATCTTACTTTACACACAGCACCAAGTTTAAATGGACCACGATATACTGTTGAAATATTATTATTTTAAATATAACTTTTATAACCTAGTTTTCGAATTAATGGGTATGAATATAAGTAACCTCATTATTAAATATATGTATAATAGTCTAAATCAATACAAAGTTATTGATTAATGCATCAAAATTAATCACTTGGTTTTTTGTGAAGTCATTTTATGCTTCAAAAATGCTTTTTCCTCAAAAATGGTTTTTATTGCTTTTTTTTAGAAAATAATATAATTAATTTCTATTAATTTTAGAAATTTTATTTAATAAAAATTATATCATTTTTTAAATCATCGTATCAAAATTACCTTGAGTTGAAATTTTAGGATTTTTCTAAAAAGTCTTTTTATAGTGAATAGTGAAAAAATATCAACTTTATAAAAAAACTATATTTTCCATTCAAGTATTGACAAAGTACAATTTTTTAAATTTGATTTTAAAATTAAATTATTTATTTTTTATTAATTATATTACAATTAATGTTATTTTAATCTACGTTATGCTTAATTTTGGTATAAAAACATATTTATACTTATAAATACATTTTTCTGGAAAATCGTATTTCATCGCCTTTTGTGGGTTTATTTTAAATTAATTTCTACCACTTATAGGGATTAAGTATTATAAAATATATTTCATATTTATAATCATAATAATTAATATTATTTAATAATTTCAACTTAATTTTTTGTCATTATGAATAGTAACTAAGGTAAAAATTCATTATTATAGTAAAAAATAAAAGGGGTTAACGAGGGGTGTAACTAAAGATATAAGGGTTAAAATAACCTAAAAAATTTTATAAATACTATTTGATAGTCATATTATGACCCTATATCATCTATTTTTATAATATGAGTCATTTGTAAGCCATTTTACTTGAGTAAGATATTAATATATTTTAATCTTTTGAAAAATTCCAAGTGTGTCCTCTGCCTCCCTTATAAAAAGAAACCAACTCTCCTATTTTAATAAAACTTAATGAGACTTATAATTTAGACTATAACTACCCAAATAATTTTCTAATATCCCTCCCCATGTTATATATTTCCTCTTTTTGTCATAATATAATCCTTTCAATGTTTTAGGTGTAAGCCAAAGGAGGTTTCTCAACGAAGTGGTATAACTCTTAATTGAGTACTTTTAATTTTATTTATTCTTACACAGTATCTAAACCAATTGTATCCATAATAAAAGTAAGTATAAAATATTATAAATTTAATTAGATGTTATTATATTGTTTTTTCAACCTTTATTCATCTCCTTCTCTGTCAAATAGTAAATGAAAGCATTGTTCGTGTGTATGTGGACTACCGTCTTACGAAGCATTGTATTTATTTTTTAATGACCATAATTCATGATTGGTTATTATGATATATTTAATGTTTATATATTATATTTATGACATAATTATTCTTCTTTAATTATAAAATATTATCTACCTTCTTGCCTTTATAAGATCCCAGATCACCCTGAGAGAGGAGGGATGAATCAGGGTGTCAACTTTTTCTTTAAAAGAAATGAATCTTATTCCCACATTAGTAGGAACTTGTTAAACCTATCTGTTGAAATATTGAATTAATAAAACATTCATAGTCAAAAATACAATAGATAATTTTTACTTGGTTCGTCATTAAGGGCTAGTCCAAGAATCATACGCCGAAAGTGGGTCTATCCTACCTAAATCCACTAATCTTTACTAGTTATGGAATACATAAGTTCATACATAGTTACTCTATTACAATAACACTGAAATTATAAATTTTAGGGATATAAAATATCCTCCCTTGGAAAACTTTCATCAACTCCCCCTAGCTCACTACTTTGGGTGAAGTATCACTCGGTTTAACGACTTGAAGGTCACTTCAGTAGATTGGAATTTAAGTCTTTTTCCCTGACTAGAACGAGACTTTTCTTGCATAGAAGTCCTGAATGGATGAACTTGAAAGCATTTTTTATTTAAACTTTATGTTCAATACTACCATTCATGAGTTCCTTTTTGAATCTCACTACCTTCACGGAGAAAATTTCCTTCGTGGAACCAACTGCCTTCATGAAGCTCACTAAGTCATCACGGAATACATCATCATCACAAAACTCATTTTTTCCAGACACCTAAGCATTGGTAAATACTAGATAATTATTTTTGTGATGATAAATATCACTTTTAATACTTTATTCTTTAATCTCTTGGCCTTTATTAATTTATAGTGATTCAGCCTTTACTCAAAAAAATTTCATGTCGAATGAAGTGGAGGTAGACTGTATATATAGGCTTGGCCTTCATGAATCTACCATGCCTCCAGGGCATTTTTCATGAACCTTAAAAAACATATTTGAGAATATCCTCCATTAATGAATCTGCAGTGATATTTTTTAAAGTCGTGGATATTACCGACAACTCATCGCACATTTGTGATGCTCCAATTCTCATATTTGAGGAGAACACCATCAACTCATCACATGCTAATGAAGCTCAATATTTGTTAAAAATGGTCCTATAAAACCCATTAATTTACCATATTTATAAATATTTTATTCCATAAAAAATACTTTCATGATTCTATCCTCTTACTCTAGTTTTTTAGCCCAAAAATTTGGCAAAAGCTTAGAAGCGACACCACCTTCAATATTATAGTCAGCTTGTACTGTAATATCATTTTCCTTGAAAACTCCCTAGTTATCCAATTTTTTTAAAAAAAACCAAAACATACTTAATTTATATCAAATAATATCCTTGGTTTCAATAACCTTTCCATTTATTGGAAAAATATAACGTCACTCGTGCATACATGTGGACTACCACCTCCACGAAGCAATGTGATTTGTTTTTCAATTATAATTTACATGGATGATAATAAGGATATATTTAATGAATATTTAAGTTATTTTTGATATAAAAATTATTTTATAAAGGTGAATTAAAATATAACTTTCTTTAATTTCATCCATTGAAAAGTGAAACACCACTCGTGTGTATGTACGGACTACCGTCTCAATGAAGTGATGTGATTCATTTTTCATAACTGATTTATATGAATAAATATAAAGTTATATCTAATTAATAAATATTATAATTATTTCATGATAAATATCCTTTATATAATGAAACCATGACCAATTTTCAAGTATCATAACTATCAAAATTGAAACATACATGGAAAATGGACCAGTTTTGACCCAAATGTCTATTTTAAAGAAGAATTTTTAGTAAAAGGATAATTAGAAATTATAAATTAATGGTACATAGTAACTTATATATAAATATGGTTCAGGGATATATTTATAATAAATATATATTTATAATAAATCTATATTTATTATAAAGGAGGTTTAAATATGTACAAAGAAAGATGAGACTTGAGGTAAGGGATTTGTGTTACAATATCATTTTATCAGGATTGTCTATAATAAATTTCAATTAAGGTAGATTATATGGATATTAGCCTTTAAAACCCATATATTGTATTCTACTTAGGTTATTATTAAGAATTTTTTGTAATAGTATCATTTTCCTCTCATTGGTATAGAAAATGCCTGAGAAAATGTTTTTAATAAAATCTGGCCTTATTTTCTATTTAGTTAGGAATATTTTTATTTAATTTCCATAATTTAATTAAAAAATCAAGAATGTTTTTAATATTATTTAATGATTTATTAAATTCTATTTTACCCATATTTAATTTATTTAAAAAGTTTTAAAAGGAATCTTTTTTTCATTTTTCAAATGAGTTACTTTTTACCAAACCTGTGAATGAAATCTTTGCTTCTATATATACCATAAGAATGAATCTTTTAACATTGTGACTACTATTTTATTTTAAAATTTATTTAAAATTTTCCATAGTTATTTTCAAAGAAAAGTTTTTACCTAATATTCTATAAATTTTTATATTTTAAATAAGTGATTTCAAAATAAAAAATGTATTTTCCTCAAGAAATGTTCTAGTGATCTTGTAAAGGTGTTTTCATCTATGAAAACATCCATTGATTTTATTTGCGCTTAATTGGGGACATCATCTAATGATATTATACTTATTATTTCTCTATATGGTTATTTATTACAGTGATAAAATATTTATGAAACCTATTTTCTTTACCACGAGGTAAGCTATGATGAAATGATAAATGTTTTCATGAACTTATGGAATTCATATAAATGGATTATGATTATGTGATGGTTGGGTATATTATAGACCTCCAATTCATTGGTTAATGTGATATATATATATATATATATCTCATTATATTATATTGATAATAATGGACATGATTATGTATAGCTATGTTCACATTTTTATGTTTGATTGTGATTGATTCTGGCAATGATCATAAGATTATGCATGGACATGATTGTGAATGGATATGTTCATAATTTGATGTGTGAGTATGATTGATTCTATCTATTCTCACAATATTATTTTAGGACATGATTTATAATTGTTATATTCATTTCATTATGATTTATTGTTCTTATAATGATACATACTAGGTTATTACTCTTGAATGATGATTACTACTTTGATACTCATATTAATTATAATTTAGGATGTGACTTGATTTTGGATTTTATGATCTAAGATTTTATGGGTATGAATATTTGATATTGATAACAAGTACTTGATTATATTATCATACCTTATAAATATATTATTATATTTTTATTGATATCTCTCATGTTTACCCTTATTGAGCATCAAAGATTACCCTTTTTTATGTTTTCCTTCCCTAGGTTTTGATGTAAGGCTCTAAGTATGATATGTATATAAGGGTACTAATATTAATATACTTATAGGATATGTTAAATATATTTTAAGAAATAAGTTGATTGTGTATCTAGTCTCCAAATACACTGAACCTTTATGGTTCTTGAGTATGTATAATTGTGATATGTATTGAATATTCATCTAGAATTATATAATATTTATTTATGGTATTATTATGTCACTTAGGTTGGTATAATAAGATGGTTTAGTTATTTTTGGAGATTATTTTATGGGAAATATGATTATAAAACCTAATAAAACCAATATTGAACCAAAAGTTATATAGGATGAACCTAAAGTATCATATGTTCATAAAAAGGTTTCATAAATTGAGATATCTCAAAAATTATTTTCATATTATTTTTTACTTTGTTTATTGTTACTAAATACTCATGTTAGTTTTTTTTTGGCTTTATTCAATTGATATAACCAGAAGGAATCATTCTAACAATGAATGTGATAGGAAAATCAATGGATATCCTCATGAGAAACCAAATGGATTTAGAGTTTTCATATAATATCTTATGCTTATTATCACTCAAATATCACAATCTATGAAAAATTACGTGAACCATGTTGATATTATGAAAGCAAAAATGCGAGAAATACATGCCACTATGTATTTTATGTAACAATGTCCACCCTACTTTAGTGTATCTTCTGATCTACTAGTTTTTTATCAATGGATCAATGCAATGTAAAAGATATTTTTCATTCTTTGGTCCCCTAACCATGAAAAAGTTGTCCTGGTAATCTATTTCTTAGAAGGTAGAGATAATAGATGGTGGAATCTTATTAAGAACACGATGTAAGAAAAATAAATAAATTCCATAGAATAGAGGGAGTTTAAGAGATTATTCATCAATAAATAATTTCCTTGAACTCTTCATACTAAAATGGAAAGTGACTTTCTAGAGTTGAAACAAAAGGATGATAAACCTATTAGTATCTATGAATAAAACTTTATAGGAAATTCAAGGTAATGTTTTGTCTTTATCATCTACCCTACGTACAATATTGATCAATTATTTAGTTTCTTGAAATAAAGTCTTAAAAATAATTATCTATATGAGACTTTGGTAACTATGAAGAAAACATTCAATATGCTATTAAGGTAGAAATGGAGGGTGGTAAATCTAATTATTCTTCTAGTTTTTATTATAATAAGAGAAAAAATAGAGCTTCATAGAAACTCAAATGGTAAATCCCATGGAGGACAGAAAATAAAACCACCTACATGCCAAAAATTTAGGGGAAATCAATGAGGAAATTATCTAAAAAGAACTAGAAAATTCTTTAATTATATAAGGGTTTTTCATTGTGTCTATGATTTTTGATGGGGTATATAAAGTTTTACAAATTAAACAGAGGAGAAGAAGGATTCAACCAATTAATGAAAATGTTTCATATTTAAGTAGATTGGTCATTATGTGAAATAATACCCTAATCCAATACCTAATGAGGATGGTAGTCCTCAATAATCTCTAAGAAAAATGATAAAGGAAAGGCCTTTGATATCATAACTGAATTGGTTTATGAGAACTACATGGTGAAAGGTACACTTACCATCCACTCTAAAACTATAAATGTCTTATTTGAATATAGATCTACCCACTGTTTTATGTTTGATGAATTTTCTAGGGGTATCACATCACCACCCTAATGATAAGATGTTGTGTTGGAAATAAAAACTACTAATAGTGATTGCGTATCAAGTCTATAACACCTCTATGATATAAGTTTGTGGGAATATGCTTCCTTAAAATCTTATGATTCTCCCTCAAGTTGAATTTTATGTGATTTTAGGCATGGTTCAGATCTCTCTATATAGATCCCATATCAATTTTTGAGGAAAGGAAGTCATGTTTAATATTATAAAACAACCTATGATCGTATTTTAGTGTGAGGGTGAATATGAACTTACAATAAAAGTTACTTCTATTATATAGGTATTACTGCCTTCATGAGAGATATTTATCTCAAATGTTTGTGGAGAAACTCAACATTTAAGATATAACTATTGTTTGAGATTATGCTAATGTATTTCCTGATGAATTTCCTAGTTATCCCCTAAATTTTGAATTTTTTTTCAATATAACTCATATATAGTGATACACCTATTGTAAATACTTCTTATATAATGGCCCCAATTGAGTTATAGGAATTAAAGAAGTAACCCTAAGATAATCTTGATAAAGGATCCACATTCCTGGGTGCATCACCTTGGGTGAACCTATTCTTTTTGTTAAGAATAAATATGGTTCAATGCATATTTTTAATGATTATAAATAACTTAACAAGATCAATATCAAGAACAAATATCCTTTACCCCATAATGATGAATTATTTGATCAACTACAAGGATCTAAATACTTTTCAAATATTAACCTTCATTCTGGATATCATCAATTGAGAGTCAAGAAGGAATATGTACTATCCTTTAATATGAGGTATGATCATTATGAATTTATAGTAATTCCACTTTTAATTATCAGTTCCCTCACTATCTTCATGGATATAATGAATACAGTCTTTAGAGATTACCTTGATCAGTTTTTTTTAGTATTTATAGATGATATTCTTATATATTCAAAGAGAAAAGAAGAGAATGAAGATCATTTTAAGATTATGTTTAATACCATAAAGAAGGATAAGTTTTATTAAAAAATTAATATGTGTTAATTTTGGATATATAATGTTTCATTATTGGGTCATATAATTTCAAGCGAGGGTATATCAGTAGATCCTTCAAGGATGGTAGTTATTAACCAATGTAAAACACCAACCATAGTAACTGATATCCATAGTTGTATTGGGTTGGATGGATGTTATAGATGATTTATGAATAATTTGTCACAATTAACTAATCCACTAACCAAGTTTATATGGTAGGTATCCAAGTTCCTATAGATAGATAAATGTGATGACAATTTCAAGGAGCTAAAAAGAAGGTTAGTCGGTGCACTTGTGCTCACACTATCCTATAGTAGAGAAGGGTTTGTGATCTATAGTGATGCATTGAAGAAGTGATTGGTATGCATCCACGTGTATAAAGACTTAGTGATAACTTATTCCTCACTCTAATTGAAAATTCATGAGAAAAATTATCAGACTCGTGATTTGGTGATGACATCTGTAGTTTTTTCATTGGAAAGATGGAGGCATTATCTTTATAGTGAAATATGTAATATATATACTTATCATAAAATCTTAAAAGTATATATTATCACAAAAAGAGTTGAATATGTACCAAAAGATATTAAATATTATGAATATTCAATACATTACCATCCTGGGAAGTTGAATAAGGTGGTTGATCTTCTGAGTTAGAAGAACCATAATAGTTTGTCCATGATGGGGGTTGAAAAAGATCCAATATTTATGTATCTATAGAAGATAGACCTTGAAATCATGAGGAAATGGGATAGATAATATCTTTCTAAGATGAATTTCCAACCATCCATCCATGTGAGTATTAAAGTGGCACATGAGGAGGATGTGAAACTGTAAAAGAAAGTGATACATGTTCTTGATTTTAACCATGATTGTAATGGAATGATAAGTTTTAGAAACCAAGTTTTTGTCCCATCAATGTCGGACTTGTAGAAGGATTTTTGGATAAATTTCATAGTTCATCATTCTCTATTTATCCTAGAATTGTTAAGTTGTGTTGAGATCTGAAATAGTATTATTGGTGGGATAACATTAAAGGGATATTATAGAGAATGTATCTTGATTCTTGGTATGTCAGCAAGTTAAGGCTGAGAGACATAATTCTAAAGGGATGTTAAACCATTAACCATACCAGAATAGAAATGGAAAATCATCGCAATGCATTTCATTGTTAAACTACCAAAAACATCTAAATGGAACAATTCTACTTAGGATGTAGTCGATCTCCTTATGAAGTCAGAATGTTTCATTGTTATCATATAATATTTCTCACTTGATTAGATTTCAAGGATATACATCAAGGAATTTTAAATATTTCATGGATTACCACATTCTATTATATTTGATCAGGGTCTAAGGTTTACCACTAAGTATTGTATAATTATTATATTGACATTGAATATAGAGTTTAACTTTATCATTGCATATGATCCTTAGAGAGATGGTTGGTATGAGAGAACCATTTAAATCCTAGATGATATATTGAGATCTTATTTTATGTATTTCAAAGGTGGTTAGGATAAAAGCCTTACTTTGTTATAATTTTCTTACAATAATAGATTTCACTCAAGCCTTCATATGAATCCTTATAAATACATCTATGTATGGAAGTGAGAAACTCCAATATACTAGGATGAAGTTTGAGAAAGAAAGATATCGAGGCCTAAGCTAAATGATTAAATGGAATATAATGTTAGATCCATTAATAATCACATCATGGAAGTTCATAATTGACCAAAATGTTATGATGACAATCATCAATGAGATCTAAAGTTTGAAGTTAGTGATAATGTATTCCTAAGAAAATCTCATTGTAATAAGGTTATGATATTTAGAAATAATAGAAAGTTTATCCCAAGATATATTAGTTCCTTTTAAATTATTGATCATATTGGGATATTTTCTTATCGATTGGATCTTCCACCAAATCTCTCTCAAGTTCATGATGTGTTCTATGTATCTCTACTGTGTAAGTACATACATGATCCCTCACATATACTAAACTCAAATTTTATACCACTAGATCATGATATATTTTATGAGTAATAACTAATGGTGATTTTGGATTAAATAGAGAAAGTTACAAGGAATACGATCACTCACCTAGTCAAAGTTTTGTGGTGAAACCATAAATTTGAGAAAGCTATGTAGGAACCCTAAGGATATAATAAGGCAGAAGTATCCTTAGTTGTTTATAACATAGTGATATAATTTTAAGAGAGAAATTATTATAAGGTGTTAAAATGTAACACCCTGTGATTTTATAATATAATTATCTTTAAAAAAATTAACTTCTTTGATAGCTTTCTATAGAGACCAGATGGATCACGTAGGCACATTGAGAGGGGGGGTAAGTCAGTGTACCAAAAAATTTACTAAATTTACTTTCTTTTCAATTATCTCATATTACTCTTGAACCTATACCCCCCATTTAATAGGATTGGATATATTGTATTATATCAACAATTATAAACACATAAAATGAAAATAATAAAATATATAGTAAAACACAAGTATTTTTACAAGGTTTGATATTAAGACCTACTCCTTGTCATGATCAACCTGTGGTTGTTTCATGTAAATGTATGGAATTGGTATTCAATGTTTATGTAAGAAATAAAAAATCTTATAGAGTTAGTGGTGTTCTTTATATAGGTTCCACCAGTCTTTAATGGCGTTGTTTATACTGGAACCACTAGTTCTTCAAGTGATATTCAATAAATAGTCTAAATAAGATCTTCTCTATGGAACTGGATGGATTTGTATCAATTGATTAATATTATCCCTTAACTTTTAGTCTTTTACTTCAAATGGATCAAAAATATTATATTCATTTTGAACCACTTCTCTTCAATAACTAAAAGATACAACTTCCACTCTAACTCATAGCCTTTCAGAATGATCAACTGATGAATCTTTCAACACACTATAAATTGTATTCTTCCTTAATATATCAATTGCTCAAACACCTTTTTTCAATGAAGTTACCAGCCTCAATGTTATGTGTGCAAGTGGTGCACATAAATTCTTCAAGGGTATTATATGAAAGAAAGATATTTCACAATATTATCTCAGTTTATCTTCTTGAATTATCATGAACTATAAAATCATATGTAAGTTCTTTTGATATTATGACCAGATTTAGTCTCAAATTAAGTACACTTCATGCATGGTTTGAATGCAATCCAAAAACTTAGTGTATTCAATTAATATCTATATGTGTATTGATGATCACATGAATGTTCTTTATGTGTTATACATATACTGGATAATTCATGCACTGACCACCTTTTAAATTCACATATACATGAGGTTATGGGTGTGAAAATATTGTTCATGTCTTTTTTTCCACACAGTTTCACATATTGTATATAATATTTTTCCACTTCACATGACAATTCAATGGTTCATGTGAAGTGAATGACTTGTCCAAGGTTATGCAATATGCATGTTCTGTTCATTGTCTTCACATGATCCAAGTGTGGCTCATGCTTCATCTTTAAGATCAATGTTCTCTTGAACATCTAGAAGGAATCATGGGTGCAAATTCTCCTTTGCATGAAGAGATATTTCAATCTCACTACCTCCTTTGTATGATCATAAAAATCTCATGATAAATGATATTCTTCAATCAAACTTCCCATACATAAGGTAGTTGCATGCTAGATGGTGTTGTTTGTGGTGTCTCCTCAACTCCTTCGCATAAGCAAGAGCTTATTTGTGGGTTTTTCTCAAACTCTTCTTGTAAAGGATTCACAATAGTGTCGCACAAACCCTTCTATCCTTTGTAGGACAATGATGGTGTCTTTAGGTTCCCTCGCGAGACAAGAGATGCTTCCCATGGGATCACCTTTGCGATATCTGAAGACTCGTATATATACTTCATGCGGCATATGGTGTGTCTATGGATTCTTTCTCTTTTCTTAATAAGACCTAATGGATCCTGGGATTTTGATTCACAAGACCTATATTAAACTTAGTGTCTCTTTCACGTGACAGTGGTTTTTCCATGAGTTACTTATAGAGAGTAATGATTGTCTATATTGTCTTCTTTATGTGTGAGGATCAAGAAGACTCTTCTCCTTCGTATGAATGAATCATGTGGATGCTATTTTTTTCATGAGATCTCTCTCTCTATCATTATATAAAAGTTGTAGAAACTCAACTCTTGGTTCTTCCTTGTTTTATATAGGTGAGTTTACACTGCCTATATCCATATTTTAAGGTGAATAGATGACTTCTTTAAACTCTCAAGGATCTCAAGATATAATGAATATCGAGTCTTTTGAATTTTACATTCACTATTGTAATGATCATCTGATTAGTGTGATGTTTATATATGATCAATTCATTGATCATGTGATGCCTCGATGGATATCCTCTAAATAATCCTAAATTATTCGTGTTAAAATTTCTGTAAAATTCAGAGGTTTCAAATGAACGGAAAATCGTTCTTCTACATGCTATGGATTCATGACTATCTTCTTTCTACCATGTAGGTTCTCATGATAGATTCTTGAGATTTCACATGCTCTTTTGATGACACATTGAGTGTTTCCAATCTATCACATGATATTCATATCATCATGTGATGGCATCTTGTAATAGTTGATTGTTCTTGCGATAACCTCTTGACAGTCACAGGCATGCAAGACAATGATTTCATGTATTTCCCTAGTTTGATCTACCTTTTTTAGAGCCTTTGATATGTTGAGTGATGATGGGAGGTTGTCTTGAGGTTTCATGGGTAGATGAATTATCAATAGGTTGAAGACTCTATGATATTTAGAATACATTTGGATTATTTCAAAAGGCATTGTACGGGATACAATGGATGGTTCAGATCGATCGCATCTGATGGATAATGTTATATTCCCTTTTTATTTGTGGGTGAACAGTACTCATGGCCTCTGTATCCCACATAAAAACATACCCCAAACTCTCCACTAATATATTGTAAAAATTATTAATGGTGTCCTGGAGAGATGATTATGGGGTTTGGTACCTGTTCCACATGCACACACCCACCACTATCAGGCTTCAACCTTGTGGGCTTCTGGCCCAACCTATATGTGCCTATTGGTGTGTGCACTCTATGGGACTTACAAATAGGCCCACCTACACCTAGTGGTCATTATGCCTCTTTCTATCCATGGGATAGACTAGGTTGATTCGTTGAGTGTGGTTGGCCTATGGTTCCCACAATGATGAGGTCAAGCTTGGCTTGGGCAGGTCTAGTTGTATGGCCAATTTTTTAATATGAGGCATAATCAAGTAAGCTTAAATGATCTAAGAAACAAAATTCTAATTATCTTTAAATAATATTCCAAGCCTACAATTACCAAAGTCCAAGCCTTAAAAACTCTTCTTTAAACATTCAATCAAACAAATAGATGCAATAACCTTCATTTTTTTCAGTTTTTCAAACATAGTACACACTATGTAGCACATTTTTTTCTATTTAAGATCAGCATAATAAATCATCATATTTAACAAGGAGGATTTTCCAAGCATGACATTTAATGCTATTATATGAATCTATAACAATTATCTAGGAATCATCACCATCAGCCTTATTGAATATATCTCAAACTCTTTCCATTATTAATCACTAATCATAGAGGGTTGCATCATATATTTTCTTTTGATTACATCTTATATATTGAAAAAAAATACAACCATACTCATCACCCATCCATATGGGATTTTAAATCTCCCATTTTGGATTTTTTTTAATACCATTTCCTTAAATTCAATGACCCTTATCCCCCTTATTAACAATAAATGAAAAGGATTAATGCAAGGGTTTTGTTATGTCTTTCAAGAAATTTGTAAATTACTCCTCATTTTTATGAAATAAGGATAGTACCACATGATTCACTTGGAAAACAGCCATTAGTTGTTCTACTCTAAGTCTACATGGGAAAACCCATGCAAAAAACAAGAGAGATTCAACAAAGGTTGTCAATGTTGTCCATTAACAACCATTCTTGTGATATCATGCTCATAACATATTTATTTCTCAAATATGGGGTTCTATAAAATAGATTTATCAAGTAATATATTCTTCTACACAAAAAAACAAACACATCAGAATTTACAAGTGAAAAAATATTTTACTCCCCCTTTATATGAGTTTACTCATCAACCAACACTCCCCCTTGAGCACATATTTGATATAATCAAGACAAGATAAAGAATTTTAATTGGGTTACCTCCATTTTAAACTTCTATTAAGATGAAATAAATTTCTATATATTCATGAAATAAGCCTTAATATCATATCTTTTATGTTTTCTCCCCATAAAGGGGTGAACTCTATTCCATTTGACCTAGTGGAAAATTCCATTAGATAGCCTTCAAGATATTCATGTTGATAATACATCGTTATGGAACAATTCATGTTTCTATCAAATATTGAATAATCATTCCAACTTATTATCTTCCATTTTGTTCATTCATTTATCATGTTGAGAATGAACTTCACCTTCAATTACCTACAATATAACCACAAATACTATAAAAGAATAGTGGAATAAGATGGAATGCTTGTGAGATTCTTAATAGATGTGATAGGGATGATAATTTCATCTCAACCCAAAGACTTCATTCATTTTAGCTCTAAAGTGTATGGTACTCTTCATGCTTATGTCACCTTTACATTTAAAATTTTTATATTTCTTTGACAGAATGGACACTTTACTTTCATTCACCTTTATCTTGTGTGGATTATTTATCTTCACTTCTACCATTAGTGAAGTGCCTTCCCCCAATGCTTGTTTTTCTATCTTCAACTTCTCCCTTTGAACTGGTAGAATAGTTATACAATCATTTTAATTATGTCAAGATAAATTTAACCTTCCACACAATTATTGTGATACACTTTATTTGTCATGTATTGATAACCTCTCATGAAATTTGATATCTTCATGTGGAACAACCTATTTTTCTTTTTCTTTTTCTCTACTTAGTACTTTATCCTTAGATTTATGAATTTCTCTAGAAACTTATAATTGATTAGGCAAAATAATTAGGAATTATTTATTAATATATTAAGATTTAGAGCTTCTATATGGATTCTTAAATTATTTTGAGTTACCTTTCTTAGGTAACTTACCAAAAGTTTCTTCAGGAATGTGTTCAACCGACCATATCTTCTAGTTTCTCTCTTGGATTGATTATATTTTTAATTTCAGCTTATTTTCATTCATTTCCATGGATTTTTTACAATGATCCATGGTATTACCTCTCTTTCCACAATAGAATCATATTTTCTTGGTTGATATTACATTCTTGGAATATAATATATCATTCTTCTTGGGAGTAGCTTGTTTCATAGTTTTCTTGACTTCCTTATTCTATATATTCCTCAAGGAAGAATTTTTTAATTTTTTATTTTCATATATATTTTTCATGGTCTTTTATTATCATCATCATACAAATAGTTCTTGGTTGGTATATAGCATCACTCATAATAACTATTACCACTTATATTGAAATAATCATAGATGTCTTCAAGACACCCAAATATGTTCTTAATAGACATATTCTTATTTATCTGTGTATTATACTTCATTTTTATAGGTTTCTTAATATATTAAAATCTAATACTCCTGAATTTTAGCCTTATATAATTTTCATATGCTGAAACATTATGACAATAGTTAGTGTCATGATTCCCAAATTTCTAGTAGTACCAACAATAGCCAACAAATAACTTTATTTTTCTTACAGTATTAGTCTAACAAGATTTAGTGACTTTTGTTTATAGATTTTCATTTCCTTATTTGGAGCATCATTTTGGGAGTTATTTTTCTTGATCTTTAAATTATCCACACTTGTTGGATTTATCAATATTTTTATTACCCCAAATTTTCCAATATTTTAGCATTTAACCTGCACTAACAGATGAGACTGCATTAGTAGAAACTAAATTAACTAGGTTATGAGCTACCTTCTTACATGATCTTGTGTAAGGTTGATCAAGGTATAATTTTTAGTTCTCATTTTCACCAATATTATTTTATATAGATACTTGATTCACATAAATAGTTTCTATAGCAACATTCCTTTTTGAGGTTTGACTCTCATAATATGTTTGGGTGGAAAAAATATTCTTCTCAGAAACTTGGGAAATTATAGTATGTGCTCCTTCAAATTTATCAATTCAATATCTAGTTCAAGAATATTTATACTAAAGGTAATATTCTCATTTTCAACTGATGTTATTCTACCTTCTCATTCACTTGTCAGTTTGATAATTTGATCTTCATGTTATTTACTACCTTCAATTACAGATTTGTCAAGGTACTTGATTCTTATGGATTTAACTTCCAATTGGTATTACTTGAAAAATATATTATATTTATGAGATTATTCCAAATCATGGATCTTCTACATATATTCTTCATGAATCTTGGTCTTTTCTTCCACTAAAATGTCAAAATCTTTGACCTTACATGTTTTTTCTTCAAGCTAATCATCTCTAACATTCATGGAAACATTAAACAATGTTTCAAGTGCATGGATCACTTCACCAAAAACATGTTTACTCATAGTTCTCTTATAAGTATTCCATTTCAAATATTCTTCAATTATTGAAATCATTTTATTGAAATGAGTCATATATTCTTCCTTTGCTTCAACAAGTTTTTTGATAACATTTCACCTTTTGAATTTCTTTTCAAGTACATCCTCCTATATGTTTATTTAATCTTCAATATATGCTCTATTATCAAAAATATATTTGAAAGAATAAAGTATGTATGAAATAAATTCTTTAGGAACATTCTTCATATACCATTCAAATTGAGAGTATAAGTATTCAAAAAAATTGATAGATTTATCTTCCTCATACTCTCTACAGATTGAAATAATTTGTTCATAAGAATCATTGTAAACTGATTTGACAATAGATAATTGATCCTTATCTTATTTCTTTGAAATTTTTCTCAATATCTTTTCTTCTCTCTTATTCCTATTTTTCTGAGTCTTGGAAGAAACCTTCATGTTTTCTTCAATGGGAGAGGACATTAAATTTTCCACCTAAGGTGATTCGGAATTAGATTCAAATCTATACTTTATATAAACCTTTTAAAAATAACTATGGATAAAATTTTGATCCAATCATAGGTAGAACTATGTTCTGATACTACTTGTAGAATCCAAATGGACCGTGTATGGACACTAAGAGGGTGGTTGAATCAGTGTACCCAACTTTTTACCAAATTTACTTTCTTTCCAATTATCCCCTCTTACTCTCAAACCTCGACCCTGGTTAAGAGGAATGGATATATTGTGTGATCTTAAAAACTATAAACACATGAAATGAAGATAATAAAAGGGACAACATCACACAAGGATTTTTACAAGGTTTGTTACTAAGACCTACTCCTTATCGTTATCAATTGGTGGTTGTTTCATGGATTCTATTATCATTATATCTTTTAGTGATTACTAATTCTTAGAATTGGAACACAATGTTTATGTAGGAAATAAAAAAATATTATTAATTCATTGGTGTTCTTTATACTAGTTCCACCAGTCTTAAATGACATTGTTTATTATGGCACCACCATTTCTTCAAGATATGTTCAATAAACACTCTAAATAAGATCTTATCTACTGCACTAGATATATTTTCATCAATTGAATAATATTTTTCCCTTAACTATAGGTCTTAGGATACTACTAAATCAATAAGATTGTATAAATTTCAACCCAATTCTCTTCAATAAGTAAAATATGAAACTTCCACTCTAACTCACTACCCTTCAGAATGATCAAATGATGAATCTTTAAACACACAAAAGGTTTTCTTATTCCTCTATATATTAATTTCTTAGGCACAAGCTCCTTTTATAAATGATGTTCCTAACCTCAATGTTATGTGTGAAAGTGGTGCACACAACTTATTCAAGGATATTATATGGAAGAAATATCTTGAACGATATCAAATCATTCTATCTTATTGAATTATCAAACAATGTCAAATCAGATGTAATCTCTTCTAATATTCTTCTAGACTTGAGTCTCAAATTAAGAACACTTCATGCATGGTTTTCATGGAATCCAAAACTTTAGTACATTCAATTACGATCTTTATGTGTATTGATGATCACATGCATGTTCTTTACATGTGCATGCATATACTAGATAATTCATGAACTATCCAACTTTTAAATTCACGTATGCATAAGGTTGTGGGTGTTAAAATATTGTTCAACTATTTTTTCATACAAAGTTTCACATACAGTACACACTATTTGTCCACTTCACAAGACCCTTCACTGATTCATGCAATGTGCATGACCTGGCCAAGGTTATGCGACATGCATGTTATGTTCATTGCCTTCGCATGATCCTAGTGTGTCTTATGATTCTTCTTTAAGAATGTTGTTATCTTTAATTCCTATAAGTAATCATGGGTGAAAATTATCCTTCACATAAATATATCTTGTGATCTCACTACCTACTTCACATGATCATACAAAGATCATGTGAATTGATCTTCTTCAATTTCATTACCCACTCACAAGGTAGTTGTGTGTCAGAGGGTATTGTTTTTGGTGTCTCCTAAACTCCTTTACATAAGTAAGATATTTTCCACAGGTCCGTCTCAAACTCTTTATGTAAAGGCTTCTCAAAAGTTTCACATGAACCCTTATGTTCTTCATATGACACCAATGGTGTCCATAGGTTCCCTCGCAAGACAAGAGATATTGTCTGAGGGATCACCTTCATGAGATCTGAAGACTCGCATATATACTTCACGTGAAACATGGTGTTTTTGTGGGTTATTTCACCTTTTATTCACAAGACCTGGTGGAACACGGTATTTTGCTTTGCAAAACCTATATTAAACTTGGTGTCTCTTTCGTGTGATAGTGGTTTGTCCTTTAGTTCCTTTGCAAGACAAGATGATTGGTTGTGGTATCTCCTTTGAGTGATAGGATCACACAGACTCTTCTCCTTCATGTGAATGAATCAAGAGACTACTATATTTTTCATGGTATATCTCTCTCTAATTAAATCAAAGTTGTAGAAAAACAATTCTTAGTTATTTATTAGTTTATATAGGATATTTTTGTTGAGTTTTGAAAATTATATCACTGCCTCATGGTTGGTGGATTCCAAAGAAGACCGCAATAAGAGTGGGTGACCACCTTTAATAACCAGCTGCTGGAAACCTGCTTTAGCAGTTGGTGGCTGCCCAGGAAGAAAATGAAGGACCCTAGACCACCCTGAGGGGGGGTGAATCAGGGTGTCAAATTTTTATCTTCTTTACGGGATCTTGTTCCCACATTGGTAGGAACCCTTTTTAATACCTGTATAATGAATATGTGTAGTAATTAAAACATTCACATAAAGAATGACAACACAACACTTCTTACTTGGTTCACTATTAAGGGCTACGTCTAAGAAGCATACGCCGACAGGTTTCCGGTCATACCAAATTCCACTAATCTTCACCGATTTTGGATTACAAGAGTTTAGCACAGTCACTCTGTGCCAGTCACACTTCCTTTACAAGGTTTTAGGGATAGAACACTGCGTCCCTTAGATCACATCCACTGACTCCCCCTTGATCACAGTTTTGTAAGAATCTTCACTCAGTTTAACGACTTGAAGGTCACTCCAATTGTTTAGAATTAAATCATACATCCTCAACTGTAAATGGATGCTATGTTGAAGTATTATAATCACCCAAGGATTTAATTTATTTTTCCATACACTGATATGTTATGGAAATTAATTTTTCAAACTGATTTGGTCAATTTTCAGGCTTCATTGGGTGTTCTGTGTACTACTTTCTAATTCTGCGTATTGTGTAGTTGTTTCCGTGTACTACTGCTTTTTCTGCGTACCGTGTAGCTGTTTCTGCATACTGTGAATCTGTTTCTGCATATTTTTATTGTTTCCACATATCATACATCTATTTTTATGTATTTTTCAGTTGTTTCTGCATACTGCTGCTGTTTTCACGTACTGCTGCTGTTTTCGCGTACCGCTTCTCTTTCCGTGTACTGTGCAGCTCCTCCACGTACTTTCCTAATCAACGAACTGCCCTAATCCATATACTACCTTGTTCTACCGCATACTATTCCACTCTGTGTGTCATCCTGCTCCGTGTACTGCCTTTCTCGGTTGTGTACTACACGAGCTTCCTGCACAAACCACGCTCTCTTCCGTGAACTGTTTTCCTTATGTGGATGATTTTATCCATGTACTGTCTTCTCCTCCACATACCACTTCAGACTTCACCAAATTTCTTCCTGAAAATTTAATATTCAATCTCCTCAATTAACAAATGGGATTAAATCTCCTTAAATAGGTACATATCTCTGAAAATTTTGGTAACATGATTTACCCAAATTTTCAATGTGGGACAATCTGTAAACTGAACTCCATATGGGTACTGTTAGCCTCCACCACGTACTGCAATCCTCTGAACTATAAACCATTATTGCATACCATTAACCTTCCGTGTACTGTATGGTTATCAGTCCGCATATTGTAACTCATCACCGCTTACCATCGATGTGAACCATTTTCAGCAGCATTTCGCGTACTTCACACCTTCACTGCATACCATCGATGTGAGCTATTTTCAATTCAGCACATTGTTCTGTGTACTACACGCCTAAACTGCATATTGTTGCTATGAACCGTTTTGATATCATTCTGCGTACCGCATGCCTTCACCGCATACTACGCGCATTCACCGTTTATCGGGATGCAAACTATTTTTGACACCATTCCACATACCAAATGCCTTTCACCCCGTACCACGTGCCTTTACCATGTACCGTTCCGTGTACCACCAGCCATCAGCGCATACCGTTCTGCGTAACTGCCCCCCCCCCCCCCCCCCGTTTACAAAAACGCATTTATCTTGCAAACTGAACGTTCGATTGACAAGCCGTTTATGGATTTGGGACCCTATTGAGAAGGCGAATCTTTTGGTATGATTTTTGATGAATTTCATGAAAGTTTTTATGTGAATAAAATCTTGAGGAGAGGTGACCTTCAATACTGCTTTCAGTCTCGAACATATGACCCCATTCTTTGCAAAATTCCTTGTCATCCATCAATATGAGTCTTTCCAGTCAACACTGAATATAATTGGCGTCATCTTATCATCTTTGTATGATCATTCTTAAATCTTTAAATCTTCACATGATCCCTCATGCAATAAAGTATGTCTCTTCACGTAGGCTCTTTCATGGTCTCTTTGAAAAGTGAGATGTCTCATGATCACTTTATAACATGAATCCTTTCATCTCTTTATTCAATTTGATCTTCATTGACAATTGTTGATGACAAATAGAAACTTATACACAAAGTGGTATAAACAGAAAAATCCCACAGGAGTTAGTTACCACCTGAAGAAAATTTGTCACAACCTTTGTTTTCTCCTCTGCATCAGCTGCTATATATGTGTGTTGTTGTATGAACAAGAGAGAGGTGTGGGGTTTTGTAACCTTTGTATCCCCATTTGAATAAGATTACCCACTACCTTCCCCATGGATGTGGGTCATCCAACCGAACCATGTAAATCCATGTGTCTCTATTTATGTTTGATTTATTTGTTTTTGTGTGTGAATTAGAGTGTGTGAGGATTCCACCACAACAAAGTGGTATTAAAGGGTTTGTTTGATTACTTGGAATAAATCGACCCATATTTGAAACTGCTTACTATTTTCACTTCTTGTTGGAAGCTGGTTCCCGAATCTGGATTTTTCCCAATGGAGACACTATTTTCCACTTGAATCTACTGACTGTAATCCATGATCCATGTGCTTACATTCATCTGTCTATGATTCCTACTTGCAGTAGTGTCTACAATTCTGGATTTTTTTGTGGCTGGAAGCTCGTTCGAACCTGCTGTTGTACATGCCCTACTCAAAGTTGTGTCTGCAGTTGTTTTCTATGCCCTACTTGAAGTGGTGTTTGCAAGTCTAAATATGCCTCTTTTCAACCCGTTATTGGTAGATCAGCATCCATTATTGTTCGCACACCTGCAACCCTCTACACATCCTATTTTTTTATGGTTTGATATCTCTTCATCCCTCTGTTTTTTTTTTTCATTGTTTTCATTAATGGTGGTAAATAGAGAAATAAGGGAGGGTAAGGTGTTCCGTGGGTTTAAAAAAAGAAGAAATAAAAATTAGAGGGGACAAATTTGGTGGAGCGTGGAAAGAAGTAAAAAATGTGGATTGTTTGTTTATTTTGTTTTTCCTTCTTAATTATTTTTTTAGATTTTTTGTATGTGTAAGTCAAAAAGAAAAAGGGGCATGTTTTCTATTTTGGCGTGGAATAAAAATGGTGAGGCCACATGGTACACCCCACTTAAAAAAGGGGATTTTTTTGTTTGTTAAAAAATTGAGTGAGGGTGCCGTTTGAATTTAAGATGATTTATTTTGTTGGAAATTTTATGGTGTATTTTTAAAAAAACAATACTTTGGGAGAAAATTCGGTATTCATCTATGATCTGATTAAAGAAATTAAATAGTCATTTTCAACATTTTTGACTATTTTGGATTCATCATTGCTATCTGTTTTGGGAAATTCTAATATGTTTTTGTGATTGAGAATCTCAAAACCGAAAGTAGTTCGGTACCTTCCCAGGAGCTCCAGGAGTCTGTTCCAGCTACACATTCCGGTACTTAAAATACTTCCAGATATATAATTATGGTGTCTAGTACCAAATTTGAGGTGGATAAGTTTGACAGGATGAAAAAATTTAGCATGTGGCAATGTGAAGTTTTTGATATTCTAACTCAACAAGAGTTAGATATCACCTTGGAAGAAAATCCCATCAACATCTCTGATGGTGATTGGAAAAGAATCAACATTCAAGTATGTAGTACAATATGACTTTATTTGGATAAAGATAAAAAATATAGTGTGATGTGGGAAACTTCAGAAAAAATCTTGTGGAGTATTTTGGAGAACAAATATATGGCCAAAATCATTGAAAATCATCTGTACCTAAAAAAGAAATTGTTCAGATTTCAGTACAAGCAAGGTATATCTATGATTGAGCACCATGATTCATTTAATAAAATCCTATAAGATTTTGAAAAGTTTGGAAGTAATAATTGGAGATAAAGATAAGGCTCTGTTGTTGTTGAAATCTCTACGAGAGAGTTTTGATCACCTTACTACAACATTGTTGTATGGTAAAGATGAGGTGAAATTTGTTCATGTTTCAAATGATTTAGTTAACAATGAGTACAGATAGAAATTCAAGTATGACCATTGGGATTCCACATCGGTGGCATTGATGACAATTAGAGTAAGTTCATCTGACAGGAAATCAGGAAGATTCAGAAGAGATGAATCATGATCGACGTCAAAGGGCGAGTCCATCTTTAGACATCCAGAAAAAGATGAGTGTGCCTATTGTCATGAAAAAGGGAACTAGAAGAAGGATTGTCCTAAGATTGGGAAATCAAATTCAAATGTTATAAAGAGAACCGATTATGTTGAAGATACTATACTTATTTTCTTGATAGTCAACCATTCATAAGGTTGGATTCTTGATTCAGGTTTTTTATTCCATATGTGTAGGAATCAATATTGGTTTTCAAACCTCAATGAGTCAGATGAAGCTGTGGTGTTTATGGTCAATAACCACTCTTTCCATATGAGTGGTATTGGAACAATATAGTTAAAGATTCATGATGGTACAACTCGATGCCTTATAGATGTGAGATACATACCAAAATTAGAGAAGAACCTCATATCACTTGGAGTATTGGATAATCTTGGTTACTGAATAACTATTGAAGATGCATTCATGAAAATCATTTGTAGTGAACTCGTTGCGATGAAAGGTATTCGAAAAGATGCATTATATTATTTGAATGTTGATAATGTTATAGGTGGATCAGTGACATCATATAAGAGTATCACCACTAGTATAACACGAAGGATTATATGAAGACCTTCCAAGTATAGAAAATATATTATTTATTCTCTTTCTGTGGTTGAAAATGGTGTTCCATATAGGTATATAGATGTTTTGGATAGAAATTAAATGAACCAATTGAAGTCTATTATGGAAGAAGATATGAATTTACTATATCAGAATATGATATGGGATCTTGTTTCTCCTTCGAAGGACATGAAAGTTGATACAGGGATCAAGTTCCAACATTTTTTGGACTTGATCAATATGACTCAAATTTGAGATGCCTATGGGCATCGGGAAGGTAGCAGCAGGTAGGAATATTTGTTTTAGTAGGGTGAAGTTTTGTTTGAGCAGAATTATGGTGATATTTTTAATCAAGGTAGAGATTGTTGAGTTTTGACAATTATATCACTGGCTCATGGTTGGTGGACACTGAATAAGACATCAATAGGAGTGGGTGACCACCTTTTATGACCAGCTACTAGAAACCTACTTTAGCATTTGGTGGCCGCCTAGGAAGAAAAATCCCACAGGAGTTGGTTACCACCTGGAGAAAACTTGCAGCAACCTTTGTTTTCTCCTCTACATCCATTGCTATATATGTGTGTTGTTATATGAAAAAGATAAATGTGTGTGATTTTGTAACCATTGTATCCCAATTTGAATAAGATTACCCACTACCTTCCCCATGGATGTAGGTCATCTGACCGAACCATGTAAATCTCTGTGTCTTTATTTGTGATTGATTTCTTTGTTTTTGTGTGAGAATCAGATTGTGTAAGGCTTCCTCCACAACAATTTTACACCACCTATCACTAGTTTTTAAGGTGAGTCGACGACTTCTTCAAACTCTTGAGGTTCTCGGGATATCATGAATGTCAAGTATTTTAGCTTTTGTGTTCACTGCAATGGAATCTTGTGATAGTCACTTGTTCTTGCGATGGATTCTTGACAATTTTAGGCATGTAAGACAACGATTTCAGGTATTTTCTTGGTTTGATCTACCTTATCCCAAGCCTTTGAAATGTCTAGTGATGATGGGAGGTTGTATCGAGCTCACACAGGTATACGTATCATCAAGAGGTTGAATATGATAGCATATTTTGAATTTTTTGGCTTATTTCAAAAGGTGTTGCATGGGATATAATGGATGGTTGAGATCAATTACATCTCATAGATGATGTTATATCTTACTTTTTAACCACAAGTAAATAGTACCCACAACCTATACATCCCATGTAGAAAATTCCCATGAACTCTCCTATAATATATTAGAAAAATGGTTAGCAATGTCCTGGTGAGTTGACTACAGGGTTCGGCACCCGTTCCACATGCACACACCCACCACTATTGGGTTTCGGCACTATGGGCTTCTGGCCCAAGCTATGCAAGCCTATAGGGGAACACACTCTGTGGGACTTACACACGATACCACATGTACCTAATGGATGCTATGGATCTTATCGTCCATGGGCTAGCCTGGGCTACTTCCTTGAGCATGGTTGACCTGCGGGTCCCACAGTGCTGAGGTCAAGCTTGGCCCAAGCAAGTTTAGTGGACTGGATAATTTTTAATATGAATCATACTCAAGTAATATTAAATGATCTAATAAATGAAACTCTAATCCTCCTTAAATAACATAACAATCCAACCATTACTAAAGGTCAAGCCTTAAAAACTATTCTTCAAATATTCAATCAAACAAATAGATGTAATAATGTTCATTTTTTCTTCAGTGTTGTAAACATAGTGAACACTCCATAGCACATGTTTTTTACATTTGATATTGTTAAAATCAATTCTTATATTTAACAAGAAGATTTTTCCAAGCATGAAATCCAATGCCATTAGATAAATCTATAATAATTCTCCAAGCATCATCACCATCATCCCTCTTGAATATATCTAAAAATATTTCCATGATTAATCACTAATCATATAGGACTTCATAATACATTGAATTTTGATTCATTCTTATATATTTATAACAAATACAACCATACTCATCACCCATCCACATGGGTTTTCCAGTTTCCTTGCACACAACATTGGGTTTAAACGGATTGCGATATACTATTGAAATATTATTATTTTAAATATGACCATTATAACCTATCCATTCAATTTGAAGGTATGAATAGTATTAACTAAATTATTAAATATATATATAATAGTCCTAATCAATAAAAATTTAATGATAAATTGTTAGTAATAGTTTTTATTGAAAACTGCTTTTCCATTCAAGTATTTAAAAATCCTATTTTTATTCGAATTTATTTAAAATTTAATTAATTGATTTTAATTAAACATAAAATAAATTAGGTCATTTTAATTGATAGTATGCTTAATTTTGGTATAAATACATTTTTATACTTAAATTTTCATTTTTATGGAAAACTGTTTTTCATCATGTTTTACTAGTTTATTTTAAAATTAATTTATGAAATTGATTAGTATTTAATCTCGTAAAATGTATTATATATTTTTAATTGTCATAATTTATGTTATTTAATAATTTTAACTTAGTTTTTTGTCATTATGAATAGTAATTGAGGTAAAAATTCATTACTATGGTAAAAGTTAAAAGGGGTTAACAAGGGGTTAAACTAAAGAGATAAGGATTAAAATGACCTAAAAAATTTATAAATAATATTTTATGGTCATATTTAGTCCCTATATCATTTATTATTTGAATATGAGTCATTTTTTATCCATTTTTAATGAGTATATAATTAATATATTTTAATATTTTGAAACATTCCAAGTGTGTCATCTCCCTCCCTTTTAAAAGAACGATACTTATCCTCTATTCCTCACACTTAATGATCCTTATAGTTTGGAATATCACTACCTAAATATTTTATTAACATCTATCCCCATGTTCTTTATTTCCTGGTTTTATCATAATATCATCCTTTCAAGGCTTTAGATGTAATCCAAAGGAGGTTTCTCAATGAAGAGGTATAATTATTAACCGAGTACTTTCAATTTTATTTCTTCTTCCACCTAATATAAACCTATTTTATCCATAATAACATGATTAATATATAATCATAAATATAAAAAATATATTATTATTTTTATTTTTAAACCTTTCTTCATCTATTTCTCCATAAAATGGGAAACTAAAGCATTGTTTGTGTGTACGTGTGGACTACCGCCTCATGAAGCGATGAATTTTATTTTTCATCACCATCGTTTATGGTTAGTTATTATGATTAATTTAATATAAATATATGATATTTTTTACATAAATATTATTTTTTAAATATAATATATTATCTAACTTCTTACCTTTTCATCTGTTGTAAAATGATAGTGTCGCTCGTACGTACGTGTGGACTACCACCTCCCCTAAGCGATGTGATTCGTTTTTCATTTCTTCTTTACATGGATAGTAATAACAATAGATTTAATGAATATATATTATATTTATGATATAAAAATTATTCTTTAAATTTGAATTATAATTTATATTTCTTTTGTTCCATCCGTTAAAAAGTGGAAACATCATTCATTTGTAAGTACAGGCTACCATCTCCACAAGGTGATGTAATTAATTTTTCATCATTGATTTATGTGAATTCTTATAAAAGTGTATATAATGAATAAATGTATAATTTTTTCATGATTAATATTTTGAATATGATGAAATCATGACCAAGGTGTATGTACTGGAACCATCTGATTGAAACATGCAAGTAAAATGGACCAGTTTTCACCCGAATCTCCATTTTAAGGAAGAATTGTTTGTAAAAAGGATAATTGGTAATTATAAAGGGATGGTACTTAGTTGGTTATGTATGAATATAGTTATATAATATATGTATAACTAGTTTATATTTATTATACATTATTTTTTAATATGTAAGAAGAAATAAGATACTTGAGATAAGGGATTTATGTTACAATATCATTTTTTGGGGATTGTCAATACTAAATTTCCATTGAGGGAAATTATATATATTTTATTCTTTAAACATCATATATTTTATTCTCATCTAGTTATTTCTATAATTTTCAATTAATACTATCCTTTTCCTATCTTTGGTACATAAAATGACTGAGAGCATGTTTTTAAGAAAAACTAATCGTATTGTATCTTTGGTAGGGAATATTTTTCTTCCATGTCCATATTTTCTTTAATATGTTTGCATTAATGTTTTTAATATTATAAAATGAATTATTAATTTCATTTTTATCCATATTTTAATTTCTATAAAAAAATTTAAAATGAATCTTCTTGTCATTTTCTGAATGAGTTACTTTTTACCAAAGGTGTGAACTGAATATTTATTTTAACGTATACCACATGAATAGCTTTTTCCACCATCATGAAAACTCGTTACATAAAATATTTATTTAAAATTTTATGTGGTTATTTTCAAATAAAATATTTTTCCTGATATTCTAGAAATTTTTATATTTTTAATAATTGATTTCAAAATGAAAATGGTATTTTTCTCAAGAAATATTCCAGTAATATTTTAAAGGTATTTTCATCTGTGAAAATATCAATTTATGTTACTTATGATTCATTTAATACTTGATCCAATTGTACCATTATTATAATTTCTCTTTATGTTTATTTATTAAAATGATTAAATCTTGATGAAACCCATTTTCATTACCATGGGTTAAGTTATACTGAAATGATAAAAGTTTTCATGACCATGTGGCATGCATATAAACTGATTGTGATTATGTAACATTTTGGACTATTATAGCCCTCTAATACATTGTATAATGTGATATAGATATATCATGAGATGATTATGATGAACCTAGAAATTATTTAATATATCTATTTCTACATTTTGATGTGTTGCTATGATTGCTTCATCTATTCTCACAAGCTTTTGTGTGGAAATGATTGCGAATGGATATGTTCACATTTTGATGTGTGAGTATGATTTCCTCTATCTGTTCTCACAATATTATTCATGTACATCATTTCAAATAGCTATGTTCACAAGATTATGATTTCATATGCTTATAATTCCACATGTCTAGGTTATAAATCTTGAATGATGATTACTGGTTTAACACCCTTACTAATTATGCTTCTGAATGTGACTTGAATTCGGAATTTCTGATATAAGATTTTATGGGTATGAATATTTTATTTTTAAAACACACACTTGATTATTTTATCATGCATATATGATTATCTTATGCTCTTATGATTTACATCTCTCAGGATTGCCCTTATTGAGCATATGAGCACACCCTTTATTATATCTTCCTTCCATGGGTTTTGATGGAAGGTTCTAAGTATGATATGACAAGAAGGTTATTAATATAAAGATATTTATGGGATATTTTGAAGATATTTTCATAAGTAAGTTGATTATGTATCTACTATACAAAGACACTAAAAAATTATGGTCCTAGAGCATGTATAATTGTGATATGTATTAAATATTCATCCTTTTGCGATCACGGGCTTCAGGGGGTGGTAGAGGAGGCCTCACGGGGAGGACCTGCACGGACATGGTCTCCAGGTGGCACGCCGACCCCAACCAGTGGTAGGGTTCTTTGCGGCGATGTCATAGGGTATTGTCACTTTGTAATGGTTTTTTCATTGGGTTTCTAGCCACTCACAATTAAGGCTATCTTCCTTTGGTCTTCGGGCATGTAATGGGTTTCCCTACCCAATTAAAAGAGTTTCCTTTAGGCTTTTGGGTCACTCTAATGGGTTTATGTTGGGTTCCCCCTTTTCCCACAAAAAAGGTTGTGTGTTTTTATTTTTTTAATAAAGGGGCTTCTGCCTCCAAATTTCCTAGTATTAAATATTCAACATGAATAATGTAATATTTATATATATTATTCTTGTGTCACTTAAATTGGTATCAAAGGATATTTTAGTTATTTTTTGAGGTTAGGTAATGGTAAACATGAGGATAGAACCTTAAAAAACTTATTTTGAACAAAAAGTGATGTAAGATGAACCTAATGTGTTATAGGTTGATAATAAGGTTTCATAAATTAGGTCATCTCAAAAAATATTTTATTATGATTATTTACTCTATTTATTATTCCTCAATACTTATATTAGCTATTTTTGTCTTTAGTCAATATCTAGGACCAAAATAATTCAGACTAACAATGAATGTGATGGTCAATTCAAGGACTATCCTCATGATAAAAAATATATATTTGATTTTGGATATGATATCTTATGGTTATACTCACTCACCTATCTCAATATTTTAGTAATAACACAAACCATGTTGAGATTTTAAATACAACAAAGAGGGGTAAACATGACATTGGGTATTTTATGCAATAACTTCCACCCTCTTGTGGGTATTATGATCCACTAGTTACTGAGAAATGGATCAATATGATGGAAAATATATTTTCTATTGTTCAGTACTTGGAAAATGAGAAAGTTTTATTAGCATTATATCACTTGGAAGGTGAAGCTAATAAATGGTGGAGTCTTATCAAGAACATGAAAAAAGAGGAAGAAATAAACTCCATTCAGTTAGAAGAGTTTAAGAGGGTATTTATTAATAAATAATTTCCTCAAACTTTTCATAAAAATATGGAAAGGGACTTTCTAGATCTAAAACAAAAGAATGATAAACCCATTGGTACCTATAAAGAAAACATTACAAGACCTTCAAGGTGTGTTTTTGGATTTATCATCAACACAGAAAGCAACATATATTGATTCTTTAGTGGCCTAAAATCAAGTCTTTAAAATTTATTAGCCATTAAAGACTTTGGTAACTATGATGAAATTGTTCAATGTGATATGAAGGTAGAAATGGAGAGTGGTAACTCAAATTATTCTTCTATTTTTAGTGATTGTAAGATAAATATAGAGCTTCATGGAAACTAAAATAGTAAATCCCAAGGAGGAAAGAAATTACAACCACTTACATGCCAAAAATACAGGGGAAATTGCTCAAATTTTTTTTTAAAAACTGGGAAATGATTCAATTGTGGAAAGGTTGGGCATCGAGCTAGTTATTTTCAAACAGGGGATGAAAAGGTTGGGAAATTCAATAAAAGAGATAATGGATTAAACCAATGAAGATCAAGGTTTCATATGTAAGGAGATTCAAAATTATGTGAATCAATTCCCTAATCTAAGAGTTAATTAGAATAGTAAGCCTCAGCAAGCCCCTATGAAAAATGAAAAATGTAAGGCCTTTACTATCACAACTGAAGTGGGTTGGGAGAATGGCATGGTGAAAGGTACACTTACCATCCACTCCAGAGTTGAAAATATATTATTTTATTCTGGATCGACCCACTCTTTTATGTCTAAAGAATTTTCTAAGGGTATCATGACACCACCTTAATTATTAGATGTTGAGTTAGCAGTAAACAATTATAATGTTACTATGGTGTCATTTAGTATATAAATCTTATTCAATATAAAAGTGTGTTCAAATGTGATTCCTACAAATATTTTGATTCTACCTCTAGTTTAATTTAATAAGATTTTGGGAAGATATTGGATCACTATATATTGATTCCATATCAATTTTTTTAGGAGGGAAACTCACTGTTGATATTTTGAATCAAGCTATGATCATATTTCATTTCAAGGATGAATATGAACTTCCAATGGAAGTTATTTTTGTTATATGGGTCTTACTGCCTATTCATGAGGGATATTTATCTCAAGTGGTTGAGGAAAAACTAAACATTAAAGATATTCCAATTATTTGGGATTATGTTATTATATTTATGAAAGGATTTCCTAATATTCCAATGAATCATGAAGTTGAGTTTTCAATAGAACTCATACCTGGTGCTACACTTATTTCAAAAACTCCTTATAAAGTTTTCCCAATTGAGTTGTAGTAATTAAAGAAGTAACCCTAGGAGAATCTTGATAGTGGATTCATATGCCTGAGTGTGTCACCATGAGGTGCATCTATTCTTTTTTTTAAGAATAAATATGGGTTAATGCATCTTTTCATTTATTATCAAGTGCTTAACAAGATTGCTATCAAGAAAAATTATCCTTTACCCCATATTAATAACTTGTTTGATCAGCTACATAAATCCCAATACTTTTAAAATATTTACCTTCATTCTATATATCATCAATTTTGGTTCAAGAAGGATGATATATTGAATAAAACATTTTAAATGAGGTATGGGAATTATGAATTTAGAGTAGTTCTATTTGGACTTAACACTACCCCTACTATCTTCATAGATATAATGAATAGAGTATTTATCGATTACTTTAATCAGTTTTTGGTAGTATTTATAGATGATATTCTTATATAATAAAAGATAAAGGAAGAGCATGAATATCATTTGAATATTGTGTTGAAAACCCTAGCGAATGATAAGTTTCATGACAAATTTACCAAATGTGAATTTTGGCTATAAAAGGTTTCATTATTGGGTTATAAAATCTCAAGTGAGGGTATATCGATAGATCCTTCAAATATAGAATTTATTATACAATGGACTAGACCATCCACATTAACTAAGTTTTGTAATTTTCTTGGGTTGTCTGTATATTATTGAATCTTTTTGAATAACTTCTTATGGTTATCAAACCCACTAACCAAGTTTACATGGAATAGATCAAAGTTCCTAAGGAGAAATGAATGTGAGGAAAATTTCATGGAGTTGAAAGGAAGTCCATTCGGTACACTTATTCTCAGACTACCCTACAGTGGAGATGGATTTTTTATCTATAGTGATGCACCGACAAAGGAATTAGGGTGATTTCTCATGAAAAATGGTGTGGTGATAGCTTATGCTCATGTTAATTTAAAATTCATGAGAAAATTTACTCGAATCATGATTTGGAGATAGCAGCAGTAATTTTTTTCATTGAGAACATGGATGCATTATCTTTATAGTGAAATATGTGATATATATAGTGATCATAAAATCTTGAAGTATATGTATTCACATATAAAGAGTTTAATATACATAAAAGGATATTAATTATTATGACTATCAAATACCCTACCATCCTAGGAAAATCATATCTTTCTTATATGAAAGTTCAACCATCCACCTATGTGTAGATTAAAGTGGAATGGAAGGATGATGTGGAACTATAGAAGAATGTGAGAAATTATTATGAGTTCAACCATGATTATAATGAAATTATAAGGTTTAGAAACTAAGTTTGTGTCCCATCAATACCATAATTAAATAATGAGTTGTTGGATTAATCTCATAGTCCATCATTATCTATTCATCCTAGAAGTGTGAAGATGTATAGAGATCTGAAAGAGTATTTATGGTGTAATAACATGAGAAAAGGATATTAGAGAGTACATATCTTGATGCCTAGTATGTCATCAAGTTAAAACTAAGATACATAAGTCTAAAAGGATATTACAACCATAACCCATGCCAAAATGGAAATGGGAAAACATTACCATGGATTTCATCATTGGACTCCCCAAAATATTTAAAGGGAACAATGTTATTTGGGTTTTATTTGATCACCTAAAAAATTAAATGCATTTAATTACTATTGGAGAATATTTCTATCTTGATAAAAATTCCAGGATATATATCAATGGAGTGGTAAGATTTTATAGAGTACCTCATTTTATCGTATCTAATCAGGATCTGAGGTCTACCTCAATGTTTTTGAGAAGTATTCAGTAAGAATTGAATACAGAGTTAAACTTTAGCACTGCATATCATCCTCAGAAAGATGGTTAGTCTGATAGGACCAATCAATCCCTAGATGATATTTTGATATCCTATTATATAGATTTAAAATTAAATTATTAAAAATACCTTCCTTTGGTATAATTTTCATACAAAAATATATTTCACTCGAGCATTTAGATGGCTCCTTATAAATCCCTCTATAGTAGGAAGTGGAGAACCCTAACATGTTGGGATAGATTTAAATAAAGAAATCTATCGAGACCTAATCTAGATGAAAAAATGATAAAGAAGGTTATATCAATTCAATAGAACATCAGGGCATATCCGAGTCGACAACAAAGTTATAATGACAATCATTAGTGAGATTTAGAGTTTAAATTTTGTGGCAAGGTATTCCTGTGAATATCTCATTGGAAGAAGGTTATGATATTTGGAAATAAGGTCAAGATGAGACCTAGATGTATTGGTCCATCATAAATTCTTAATAATATTTGGATATTTTCTTATCACTTTGGTATTCCACTGAATCTCTCTTAAGTTCACAATGTGTGCCATGTATTTATTCAAAGGAAGTACATACGTGATCTTTTACATGTACTAAACTAAGAGTTCTTACCACTAGATAATGATCTCTATTTTGAGGAACAATTAGTGGAGATTATGGATCTAAGAGATAAATTGTTGAGGAACAATACCACTCATATGGTCAAAGTTTCTTGGTGAACCCCTAAATTTGAAGAAGCAACATGGGTACCTGAGGATGTGATTAGGTTGAAGTATCCTTGGTTGTGTGTATCAGAATGATAGAATTTTGAGGGATAAATTATTATAATGGGGGTATAATGTAACACTCTAATATTTTATTATATATTTCTCTTTAAATAAATTTTATTTATTTGATAAATTTCTATACAGGAAACGCTGAGTTTAATTGGACCACAATATACTATTGAAATATTAATTTTTTAAAAATGATTATTATAACCTAGTCATTGAATTGGAAAGTATGAATAGGAGTAAAAATTTTATAAAATATTTTTATAATGTTACTACACAATACATATTTATTACTTAATTCTTAGTAATTAATCACTTAATTTTTAGTGAAGTAATTTTATACTTCAAAAATATTTTTTCTTCAAAAATGGTTTAAATTTATTTTTGTGAGAAAATATTATAATTAAATTATACCAATTTTAGAAATTTTATTTTATTAAAAGGATATATTTTTTTAAATCAAATTATCAAAATTATCTTAAGGTAAAATTTTGGTATTTTTCTGAAAAAAATAATTTTTCAGTGAATAGTAAACAAATATCAATATTAAAGAAAGTTGCCTTTTCAATTCAAGTATTTAAAAAGTACCATTTTATTTTTAATTGATTTTAAAATTTAATTAGTTCATTTTTATTAAAAATAATCCAATTAAGGTTATTATAATCAATATTATGCTTAATTTCGGTATAAAAACATATTTATACTTAAAATTATATTTTTCTAGAAAATTGTGTTTCATTACCTTTTGCTGGTTTATTTTAAAAATAATTTATTTCACTTATAGGGATTAATTATTTTAAAAAAATATATATATTTTTAATTTGAAAATTTTATATTATTTAATAATTTCAACTTAATATTTCCTCATGATGAATATTAACCGAGGTTAAAATTTATTACTACGGTAAAGGTTAACAAGGGGTTAAACTAAAGATATAAAGGTTAAAATGGCCTAAAACTTTTATAAATCCTATTTTATGGTCATATTTAGATCCTATATAATCTATTATTAGAATTTGAGTCATTTTTTATCCATTTTATTGAGTAATACATAAATATGTTTTAAATGTTTTGAAAATTTCCAAGTGTGTCCTCCCTCTCTTATAAAAGGACACCACCTATCTGATCTTCCTCATAATTTATTAGACTTATATTTAGGCATATACCTAACCAAATATTTTCTTTACATCCCTAAAAATATCCTAGTATTCCTATTTTGATCATATTACCATCCTTTCAATTCTTAAGGTATAATCCAAATGAGGTTTCTCAACGAAGAGGTACAACTCTTAACCAAATACTTTCAATTTTATTTATTCTTCCACCTTATCTAAACCTATTTTATCCAACATAAAATTATGAAAATAGTATCATAAATATGTTTTATTATATTTATTTCACAACCTTTATTTTTCTCCTTCTCCATAAAATGGGAAATGAAAGCATCATTCGTGCGTACATGCGGATTGTCGCCTCACGAAGTGATGTATTTTATTTTTCATAATCATCATTCAAGGTTGGTTATTATGATGGATTTAATATTTTATATATGATATTTTTTAAATAATTATTATTATTTAATTAAAATATATTATCTATCTTCTTACCTTTCCATGTATTGTAAAACGATAACGTCACCCGTGCGTATGTGTGGACTACCACCTCTACGAAGTGATGTGATTCATTTTTCATTTTCACTTTACATAGATAGTAATAATGATAAATTTAATGAATATATATGATATTTATGATTGAATAATTATTATTTAAAGGTAAATTATAATTTATGTTTCTTTTGGTCCATCCATCAAAAAGTAGAAACATCACTTGTGCGTACGTACGGACTATCATCTACATGAAGTGATTAAATTCATTTTTCACCACTACTTTATGTGAATGGTTATAAAAGTGTATATAATGAATAAATATTTTACTTATTTCATGATTAATATTATTTATATGATGACATAATTTCTAAGGTGTAATTACTAGAACCATCAGACTGAAACATGTATGGAAAATGGACCAGTTTTCACCCGAATGCCCATTTTATGGAAAAATATTAGTAAAAGGATAATTCAAAATTATAAAGTAATATTATATAGTAATTTATGTGTTAATATGGATATAAAATAGTTTTAAAATAAATTTATATTTATTATACATTATTTTTTAATGTTTATAAATCAATATGATACATGAGGTAAGGGATTTATGTTATAATCATAATTCTTTTCAAGATCGTCTATGCTAAATTTCAATTAAGGTAAATTAAAGAGATCTTATTCTTTAAATCGCATATATTTTATTCTAATATGGTTAATCCTATAATTTTAAAGTAATAGTATCAATTTCCTCTCTTTGATACAGAAATTGACTGGGAAATTGTTTTAATAAAAATTGACAATATTTCCTCTTTAGTTGGGAATATTTTTCTTCCATGTCCATTTTTTATATAAAATGTTTTCAAGGATGTTTTTAATATTTTAAAATTATTTATTAAATTAATTTTTACCCATATTTAATTTTTATAAAAAAAATCTAAAAGGAGTACTTTTATCATTTTTCGAGTAAGGTAATTTTTAGCAAAGGTGTGAACATAATATTTATTTTAACATATACCACACTAATAACTTTTTCCTCCATAATAAATAATCTTTTCTCTAAAAAATTATTTACAATTATCCATAGTTATTTTCAAAGAAAATTTTTTTCCTAATATTTTTAAAAAAAATTATATTTTAAATAAGTGATTTTAAAATGAAAAATGTATTTTTATCAAGAAATGTTATGGTTATCATTTAAAGTTATTTTCATCTATGACAAAATCCTATGATGTTACTTATGATTCACTGGGTATATGATCCAATGATACTATCCTTATTCTTTCTCTGTATGGTTATTGATTATGATAATGAAATCTTGATGAAACCCGTTTTCTTTACCATGGGTTAAGCTATAATGAAATGATAGATGTTTTCATAACCTTGTGGAATGAATATGAATGGATTATGATTATATAATGGTTGAGTCTATTATATCCCACCAATGCATTGGGTAATGTGATATAGATATCTCATTATATGATGATGATAATCATGGATATGATTGCATATATCTATGTTCATATTTTTATGTTAGAGTATGATTCATTTTGGTTATTCTCACAAAATTATATGTAGAAATGATTGTGAATGGATATATTCACATTTTGATAAGTGGGTATGATTGCTTCTAGATATGCTCACAAGATTATGCCTGAACATGATTGTGAATATCTATGTTTACAAGATTATGACTTCATATGCTTATAATTCCACATGCCTACATTATGAATCTAGAATGGTGATTATTAATTTGACACCCTTATTAATTATACTTTTTCATGTGACTTGGTTTTGGTTTTTATGATTTAAGATTTTCTAGGTATGAAAATTTTATGATGAGAACAAGAACTTGATTATATTATCATACCCTTATGACCATCTTATTCTCTTATGATTTATATCTTTGATGTTTACCCTTACCAAGCATCTGAGCTCAACCTTTATTATGTTTCCTTCATAGGGTTTTGATGGATGGTCCTAAGTATGATATGTCTAAAATGGTATTAATATGAAGATATTTATAGGTGATGTTGAAGAAGTTTTAAGAAATAAGTTGATTATGTATCTAGTCTCCAAAGACACTAATCTTGTATGGTCCTCAAGAATTTATAATTGTGATATGTATTGAATATTTATCTATAATTATGTAAAATTTATGTATGTTATTCTTAGGTCACTTCATAAATAGTCATAGTAAACTTAAGTACCTAAAATGGGCATATCGAAGTATATTTTGTAATATAAGTTCATTTTGTAAAAACATTTATATCTATATAAATTTTATTATAATAGAATAATAAATGACATAAAACCCTAGAATTATTGTGATTAATAAGTTATTCTATGATACCTTTAACCAATGTCAACATACCAAAAGAGTTACATAGAAATTTACCAAACCACCACAAACTACTAATATAAGAAAAAACAATACAATAAATTTATAACATAAGATAATAAATAGTCCTTTATTAATTAAATTTAGATGAATAAGGTTTCTAAGAAGGTATATAATAAACTTAATTTTATTTTTAGGATATCATATACATATGTAGAGCGAATCAGAAACAAGGTATGGTTTTCTTGTCTCAATTTTCACCCATTGAGGCATATTTCTTATTATACACCATGTTTTCTTTATAATGGTGTATCTAATTCACCTTTAACATTTTGTATCATGATTATATTATATTCCATTATATTCGGTGTTATATTCCATGTTATTTCTTTCATTATATTTTTACTTGAAAATTAAAAAAGTTATAGGGGTTTGTGTTAACTCAATTTTCTTCTATTGAGTTGCAAACTTGTTGAAATATATGGTTCCAAGTTTGATTTATTCTACCTAATTAATGATTTTTATTTTATTTAATCCTTATTTTATAGGGTTATAAAATTCTTTCTTATAACATAATTATCAAATTGTTCTTACCTCAAATATTATGTTACTTGAAAGAGTTTCATGGTCTTAATTACTATTTCTTGAGACATGCTTCTGTTTATAAAAAAATTTACTTTTATATGGTGTATAAACTGCATATTTGTTATGCTATATCATGAATTATAATTTATTCATGGTATTTTAAGTTAATTTTCATGATACTTTTCATTTAAGGTGTTTTTATTTAAATGTTACTCGAGCCATAATAGATTTCCTAACTCAAATTATTTCTCCTTGAGTCATAAATTATCTACTTGATTATGATATTCTATGCCCCTTTAATCCTTAAATTTATTTTTTACAATGTTAGTTTATCTTTTCTTAGGGGAAGTGACTTCATTTCATCATTTTCATCTTCTTTGATGAAATACCTTCTTAAATAAAAGTTTGATATTGGTAAGAATAACTCTAATTCTTTCAAATAGATATTTCCCTTCCTTATTTATACTTTCCTTCCCAAAAATGTTTTTATATATTTTTGGGAACTCAAATATGGATTAATTCATGTTATCCTCATACTTATCATCTCTTATTTTCAAATTAAAATTTTATTTCCCTATTTATGATTTGGGTTTTCAATTCAAGAGTTTAAAAATATTAAAATGTTTTACATATAACAGATATATTTATTATATTTCACCTCATGTTTTCTCTATACAAACTTTATTAATTTTTTTCAAGACTCAAATATTGGAGATTTATTAAAAAATAATGTTTTAAAAGATCTCCTAAGTTTTATTTCCATTCATTTTGAAAATTAATTCCCAAAAGAAATGGGTGACATTATCACTTAGACTTTTTTTATAAAAATAAGAAAAGAATCTTATTTTTAAAACATTTTCACAAGAATGTAATTCCAGTCATTTTTAAATTAATTTCCCATGTTTTTAAAAAGTAAATTATTTTTCAATTATTATATGAGTTTTTCTAAAAATTATTTTCATGGAAAATTTTTCATTTTAAGAATTATTTTCAAATTAAAATTATATTATTATTCTAAAAGTATTCTTCAACTACCCATTAATTTTTTTCCCTATGTTTTAAAAAAAGAAATGTTAATACTATATAAGAGAAATTATCTTTCATTTTATTTATCTTTTATAATCATCCACTATGATTAAGAATAATTTTTCTTCCAAAGTCTTTTATTTTGTGATACTCTATATTTCCTTCCATTGATTAAAGTGTGTTCACCTAGATGTCTTTCATCAATATATTGTGAAAATTATTGACTAAATTATATACCCTTTATAAATATGGTTTAAATACCATATACTTCATTTAATTTTATCTAACTAAAAATTTATTTAGTATCATTTGATTCCCATTTATATTCTATAGGTTTATCATGTTTTTTGATGGAATTATTAAAATTTTAATTATATGATTTCATTTGAAAGGGATATGAAATCCATTTTCTTTACATGGGTTATTTATGATATGATTAATCTCTTACAGAACACATATGTTAGGATAATTATGGGTGAGGTATTATATTTCCCTCAAATACATTGGTTTCATTTTATATATCATGAGATATCTAGGCATTGACATAATGAATTTATTCTCATAGTCATGGGAATAATGAGTTTTCTCAAGTTTTCAAGAATAGAAATAACTATTTTGTTCACATTGGTGTGGGAATAATGATTTTACTCATATAATTTTTCTATGTTTATAATTTATATATATATTTATTTATTTAATTAATTTTATTATACCTTTCTAATTTTCTTTTTATTTTTTTGATAAGTTACATTCCATGTTTATTCCTCTTTTTTAAGATATTCCACACATTTATATCTTCCCATGACTTATTCCATGATTTAGGATCTACACTGTGTTGGGTATAAATTTATTATATATCCTGACTATACCCATATCCTAATCTTATTATCACTTATTAAATTTTATTGTTATCGCTTATGCTTACCATTATGGAGAATATGGGATCACCCATTTTATATATTTCCATTTCTATAAGTTATGAATAAATCTAATATATAAGATGTATCCAGAAGAGTATCATGTGTTTAGAATTTGTGGGAAATATTGAATAAGCGTTATGGATTATAAAATTTATCATATAGTGGGAAAAATTTACATTAGTTTAAAAGGGAATGGTTTTTTTGTTAATGTTTTGTCCTAATTTTCTAAATCTATAAACCTACGAGATCATGGGAATATAATTTAATAAAATATTTTCTTTATGTCATGTAATTATGAGATGACCAAATTTGTGGGGCATTATGGCATCTTTCAACGTATCACATACCTCAGGTAGGTGGAATCTTCATAGGGTGGATGGGTCAGTCGAATGCATGGATGATCGAGGCTTTGCCTAAGGCACTATAACATTATCGCATGTAACTTGCCTGGATTATGTAATATGCTAAGTGATATCACATGATAGTTAGGAGATCATTCTTGATGGGATTTTTCTTTCCTAAAATTTTAATTTGGATGTAGTTAATCATTTCTTGAGTGTCAATATAGACCCATGGACTAAAGACTTTTCTTTAAATAAAAATAAATATCATGTGAGATCTAATAGATTAAAATTTTTTGGTTGTTGGTTCTAGTGAAAGTGGGATTCTATTAGAGTTGATTCCCTATAAAAACTTCTTTTTTTATTTTATTACTAGTATATTAATAAATATTTTATCATATAATGATTTTTATTATACATTAAATTAATCTGATAATGTACTTGGTGTATTTTTTATATCAAAGGGTTATAATAGTTACTCATTATAATGAGAACCTAAAGATACTATAAGATACTTAATAGCCCCATAGGGTGTCATTAGTTACCAACGGTATTATGAAAAAAACAAATTTATAAAACCCAAACTATGCTACTAGATTAATTAAAATATAGTATTAGGAAAGTTCAACATTGAACCCATAGAGATGGTAAATTTAGTTTAATTATAATTTCAAAAGATTTAATTTTATTAATTTTGAGGAAAATGTGAGAAATAATTTGTTTGATTTATTTTAGAAAATGAGAGATGAAAAAAAAGTATAGCAGATTGATTGGTTTGTAAGAAGAAATTGAAATCATGTCAGGGTAATGTAATTTCTAGGTTCTGGTGCAATTTGATGTGGAAGATCCAATGGTCATGGTATCCCCTACTCAATGTGGAAATACCCTATTTCCTTGGGTCCCGTAATATAGGATTTCATCGAACCAAGTTTGTCTTGATACTGTATTTAAACCAAATTTCCCCTAAAGTTGACAATGTTCATGCCTTCTTTTAGGGTCATTAGTTGCGCAATTTTAAAGTTACTTTTTGATTCGAATATTGATGGTCGTGATAAAAGAAAAAGAAAGGGATTGGAGTTTAAAAAATAGAAATTATGCAAAATGAATACATGAATAATTTAAAATATTTAAATCAAATGCACCTTCCCCCTTCAATTACATTTCCCTAGCACAATATTGGTTTACCCCCTCATCCTAGTGATTATTGAATAATAGGGAGGTAGAAAATAAAACATAAGAAAATAAATAAAATAAATAACTCTGATAGGGCATAGCATCTTTGCTCCAAGACTTTGTCTCCAATGAAATTGGAATGCCTCAAATTAGTATCTTGCACCTCAATTTATAGGATTCAATTGGGTTCTTCTCTACCTCAGTCACAATGTGTACGTGAAATACACATCGTGTAATTCCGATCTTCTTTTTGTGAGTTTGTGTGATGTGTGCACGAATCTTGGGTGATATTTTGTAATTTTTACTCCTTACACAACGTGTACTTGGTTTACACATTGTGTACATTTTATCTTTGTTGCCTCCACATCTGTGAGAATCTTTCACAAGTCTCATTCATAAATTTGAAGTTTGACTATTGTTAATTCGTTTATTGAAGGTACACGACGTGTACTTTTCATTCGCAGCATGTATACATGTCACGACTTGTCCAGTGGTATGTTACAAACTGAAACTACACATCTTGTACTCTTATTACACAATGTGTACTAGTTATTCTCTAAAATTTCCAGCTTCCCTCTTTATCAAAAATCTGGTGTCATGCCGCTTTGCTTTTCTCATGGTGTGAAGGGTCTTTTAGCTCTATTTTCCACCGCTTTTTATTCCTTTTTAAAATATTCAATGTTTCCTTCCATAAAACATGAAACAAGTTAAAATGCTTACAACTTGGAAATATTAATCAATTAAATATGTAAATCAATATAATAAAATACTAAAAAATATATGCATGAAATACACTTATCAATACCCCCACCATAGTTTGAGTAGAGTTTCTTTTTCTCAGTACCAATATGATTCTCTAATATGATATTCTTAAACATATTCCCTATGGTCTAGATACATAAATCTGATAAGACATAGATAATTGTTGACTATTAAGTGTTATAGGCTCATAAGATATTGATACTTCTACAGCTCAAGCTCACACTTGTTCATCTCCAATAAGGGAGGGTATGAGGATAGACTACCTAATAGGAATACAATCTTTTTATGTGACATTACATATTCTTATCTTTGAATTTGTGTATTGGTCCTTATACTTTATATTGCTATTAATATATACCATGGACCATGTACTTTTATGTATGGATGAAAACTGTGACAAAAAATTCTCATGGAGAGGTAGTATATGTTGGATGCATCATAAGTGATATGGAAATAATTAAATAATTCAAGAAAGTAATTTTCCCTTATAAGTTTATTAAAAAACATATCTCTATACACTTGATTGAAACTAAACCTTCTGATAAATTCATGCCCATGGTAGTTCACAAAAATTCAATTTCAGAAAGTCAAAGAAAATAAATCAATCATATATAGTGATGTCATATTTATGTATCCTTCTTGATGATATATTAAGACAAATAAATTATTTTACATAGTATAATTTATAGGAAGGTTATTATTATTGCAACATTAACTTCTTTCTCTATGTGCTCCTTGACATGTTTTTAGATGATAATCTTTTACATTATGTGATTTTACCTAATGCTACTAAGAAAGAGGACTATAGGGTAACATAATAAGTGTATCCATAATCTCATTAAATTAAATTAAATTTAATATTAATAATAAATATTATTTTTAGTTTTTGGAATAATAATTATTCAAGTTTTATTGATCATATAAATGAAATCATGAGATATTCAAGTTTAAAATATATGAATTTAATTTTATCTCTTATTTTATTATTCATAATGTGATAAATAAATATTTATTTATTCACTAGTTTTGTGAATAAATTAATATAAATATTTATTTAGTTATCTGAATGTTAAAATAAATGTTTATTCGTGATTTTAATGAATATAATATATATCTATTTATTAAATGAATAATATTTATTTGAATAAATATTTTATTATTCAAGGTCCAAAAAATTATGTGGGAGGAATTACAGGTTGAGTTAATGGCCCTATGAAAATGATATATTTTATCTAAAATAATTTAAATAAATGTTTATTTATTTATTTAATATATTATATTTAAATAAGAACATTTCATGGAAATAATATTATTACTATTAGTATTGGACATGGGGGTTACTTCGAATAAATAAATAGATAAAGGGTAATTATGAAATTATCAATTATTGTAACCCTAAGTATAAATTCCATGTTATATCATTTTAAAGGTGTGATAATTATTATGCATAATAAAAGCCTATCTAGAATTCTCTCAAGATCTAGAGAGATTCTTCATCCCTTCCCCCTATTAAGAATAAGAGGAAAAAAGATATGTTATTATGATCAACAATGAATGGTGTAAATCACTACACGCTATTGCGTTGGTACCCAGAATTTCAATAATTCCATTTGGAGATTCATAGAGTGCATGTAAATACACCTAAATCAATCCTCACTCAGGTTCTCTACTGAAATGACAATATAACAAGAGTGGTAAAAAATAATCAAAAACATTATCGTATTTAAGTTAATTCTGGATTTAAATTAATTATAAATTAAATGTTAAAGATCATAAGAGAATATATGGTTTCATTAATCATGTTCTTTGAATATTATTAGTTGATGCCGATGAAAAACCAAAATCTAGTAGCCACCTAATGATTCTTCTCCAAATCAAAACCTTCAGGTTATACCATAAAAACATTCATTTCATACATGAAATAATAACTCATTGTGTCTAAAATTGGGCACTAAGATAAATTTTTTGATAACACATAATATGAAATAAAACTTTTACATAAATAAATCCACTTGTAAATATTGATGTTAAGATATTTTTTAGTTAATGTATGAGTCAAGTCCCGTTAAGAATTTGAATATATACTTTGCTTCTTGTAATATTTTTTATCTTCTTTGGCTCCTCTATTTGAATACAAATATGTGAGTTACATATTGTATTTAATACCCAATAAGTAAAGTATAAATATTATATATAATAATAAATATACTTGAAATAGAATATTCTTATTATTTATTCAATTCATTATAATTTCTCTTCTTGTGAACTTTCATGCCACATGTGAAGCAGACAACCTCTTTTTCAATTCTGTCTCATTAAATCCTTTGTTTCTTTGATGAGCATTGAAAAGGAGCCATTAACTCTATACCATTCATTATATTTTCAACCATTTACCTCACTTTGTTCACCATAATGGGTGAGGAACCATCCTCCCACTAATCCTTATCAACTTAGCTAACCATAAACAAAATATTCTTAAGAGAATTATCTATAACATTCATTTTATAGTTCATAATGATTTTGGATAATCTATGAGGTAATGATGATGTTATGTGATTAATGGATAATTTCTTATACATATGGAGGTAAAAATTTTATAACTGGTCAATATACATCATCATCATGAGTAATTGGTCACTTATTAGGCATATGTATTCTAGTTTACACTTATATAATATTGTGACAGTCTCATTTATCTTTTAATTCTCTTTCTCCTTTTAAAGTTCGTGTAATTGAGTTATTATGGTGTATGCTTCCATGTACTTATATTGAAAATTCATCTATATGAATATAGATGATATCATAATGAAATATAAATCTCAAGAATTACCAATGTGCCTCATATAGTCATCTTTCTCAGCCTCACTCACTCCTTAAGGTGGATGACCATGAATAGGAGATTCTATCACATATAACACATTTTCTTATAGTAGTAAAATGTGTAATCACTTGTATCACTTTAGTGAGGAAATTTTATTTGTCCAAGAATTATCATAATGATTATGTGTTTTTTTCCATTCTCTACAAAAAAATCAAGCTTTTTTATTTTATCTTGATTACTAGTTATAAAAAAATTAATAATTCATTAGTTTCTCACTATTTTATCAAATCTCAATATCCCTCACTATTGGATTAAAATTATATAGTTGATAAAATATTCTAGTGGAAAGGATTAATATTTCCCTTCTTATAACCCAGACTATGGACATGCAAATTAATCAAAGATATTTAAGTAGGCTTTACTTCCCAATTGCATTAACTCACTGCTCCTTGATATGTCAAGTGGACACCCTGATATTAAAATCATAAACTCATATTTCCTAAACTCTTACTTCCAAATTGTATTAAGTAGATTATAAATCTTACCCTTAATATAAATTTGGTTAATTTATCCCATTATATTTATTAATACTACTAAATAATTGAAAGTTCCCCTAACTATGGTCAAACTGACACTTTAACAATTTTTGAATCCTAAATCAGGAAATGGAAGGTGTTTTCTAGCATACTATTTTATTGAGGGTTTCTTATTAAACTCATGAATGAATATTATTTATTTTATTATTCACATGCTAACTAATATTATGTAGAACTTACATATTTTAATTAACCTTATCGATTAAATAATTTACACATATTAATTTTATTTTATTTTATCTTACCATGATATCTAATTTATTTATCTTATGTTATCACATTTAATCATACAAATAAACCATGAATCACATAAATAAATAAATAACCATACATATACAAAAAAAATAAATATATTATATGATCATGAGATATTATCTAATGGTTGGTTTATCAAGCATTGATAAACCAACCTTGAACTGAGGGTAAAAATACCATGATCCTACACTTGTATTGAGTTACAGCATTCCAATATTCTTTAGTATATAACTTTTTTTAGATTCATATCGGATCAGTACCTAAACCACCTCCTACAGCTAGGAGAACATTTCTTTATAAATGTTTATACTCACACATAAGTGAGGGGTTTCAAGGGTTAAGGGTAACATAAGATAAACCATGGGCATGTAGGCCTATGAATTATAAAGGATAGAGGGATGATGCATGGATAATCATATTTAATTTAATAATAAATATAACATTAAATAATGTAATAAATAATTAAACTAAATAAATAAATCCAAATCATATATAATTCAGTCAAGTCCATTATCAATCACAACATGCAATGACTATGAATTTAGAACTACTAACATTCATTTTAAATCATTTTAATTGAGATAAATTTACAAAAAATAGATAATTAATTAATTAGTTCTTTTATCTTAATGTATTTCCCTAACATTCCTTGAGATATAATAATAATATCATACTTTATTTTATAAAATAAATTAAATATATTTAAGTTTAATTTTAAAATAATTAAGTACACGGTGTGTATATTCTATGTCAGATTAAATCCATTTTAGTTATTTAATATGTACACGATGTGTACTATCACTAGACATGTCATGTGACACATTATATATATGATCCTTATCATTTACCATGTACTTACATGAAATTTTTTTATATACATAATTTCTAGTTCCATGGATCAAGTCATGTACTCTACACGACTTGAATAACCACATGATATTCCTTCAGTATACACGACATGTACCACTGACAATATGTTTATTAGTATACAACATTTACAATGATCAATAAACTTAGTGTAATAGAATATTTTACATGAAATGTAATTATAAGTTTATAAACCCACATGACACATCAAAAATCACTCAGTGTGTAATTGGGGTGGAAAACTCATGACACACGACATTTACGGCCAGCCACACAACGTGTAGTCATGTATTTATTTAATTACTCTATAATTTTACCCATGTATCATGAAAAAACCTCAAAATATACTTTGATTGGGTTAAAATATGTTTCAAAACATGTACATGCCAAATACACATCATGTAATCTATATCTTTCCACGTCGCTTGGCTGGTAGTCAATACACGACATGTAATTATATTTCATATTGACCATATGACTCATCGTGAATTATGTGGAATGTTTAATTATGTGATGTAACATGATGTGTACATAGATTATGCATTGTGAATCCCCTCTAAAACTATATTTCTCACTTACAGTCAATATACAGTGCATAATGACACTATACACCAAGCCACATGGTAAGCTAATATTTACATGACTCTCTCCTTGTGTGGGTTGACCACAGGTACTTAGAATGTAATTTACCATTACACACCACATAAACATTTAATTTTCATTAAATGACATGTAACCATGTCATGTTTCTAATGACCGTATCACCTCCGGATATGATCTTTCAGCATTATTCAAATGTTTTTAACCCGTTATTGGTTCTATAAACTTGTTGAATGTGCTACCTAAATCGTAGGAATAAGAACAAAAATATGAATATTAAAAATAATAAAATAACTCATTAAATTGATCAAATAAATAATTATAAACTATAATATGACTTTTATGTTACCATTGGAAGGTTCTAGGGAACAAAAGAAGCAGCTAGTGGATGCTTGATTTGGTTTTTCATCAGTTTTAATGAATAAATATGAAGAACATGATGAATTAAATCCTAAAATATCCTAGAAATCATCTTTCGCATTTAATTTATAAATAATTTAAAGCATGAATTATCTCGAACACAATAATATTATTGGACAATTTTCATTTTCACTCTCGTTATATTATTCGTTGTGGTGGAGAATCTAAGTGAGGATTCCTCTTGACATATTTACACATGCTCTATGAATCTATTTATGGAATTCTTGAAACTTTTAATGTTGGAATGGTAGTATCTAGTGCTTTATAAAGTTCACCATTGATCAAAACAATATATCTTATTCTCTCTATGTTCTTGGGTGGGAGGATGTAGAATTATTCTCTTTAGGATTAATCAAATTCCAAAGAAACTTTTGTTGTGCACAATAAGTCTCCACCTCTCTAAAATTATATAACTTGGAATTTATATGTAGGGTTAAAAAAATTAATAATTTCACAAAAATCCTTTATCAATTTATTAATTCTAAGTAATACCAATGTCAAATAATAATAATATTATTATTATTATTATTATTTCCATGACACGTATATTTAAATATCATTTCATATATAAAAAAAGTATTTAAATTAAATTAAATAAAATATATCATTTTTAATGGGTCATTAACTCGACCCATTAATCCTCTATGGAGTTATTTAAAGTTAAATAAAAATATTTATTCAAATAAATATTATTCATTCAATAAATAAATAAATAAAATATTATATTCTCTAAATTTGAGAATAAATATTTATTTTAATATTCATGTAACTAAATAAATAATTACATTAATCTATTCACTAAATTGATGAATAAATATTTATTTATTTTTTACCTTGTGAATATTAAATAGGAGATAAATTTTAACTAATGTATTCTACACCCAAATATCTCATGATTGAATTTATGCAATCAATTTTACTTGAATAATTAGTATCCAACGAACCAATAATAATAATTATTAATAATATTAAATTATCTAGAATTTAATGATATTTTGGATACATTTATTATGTAATCCTCTAGGACACTTTCTTTATGATATTAAATGATATTACCTAAATTTTAATGCCAACATTTAGCAACATGTCAAGGAACTCATAGAGAAAGAAGTTAATATCGTAATAATAACAATCTTTCTATGAATGTTACAATATAATATATGTTGGGATTAAGGTAGGTTTCAATAAACCATTGAAAGATAAACCTATGAACATACAAGTTAGAGACAAAATATTAGAATGAACCTACAAACTCAATGCATTAGAACTTAGAAGTCAATTGCACTCATCCACACTAAATCAAAAACATATGAAGAACCCAAATAAGAACTTTCTAAAGAAAAATATTGAAATAAATGAAGGAAAAAGAATAATATAATAAGTTATATGGTTCAGACATGAGTCCTGGTCCATGGAGGGGAATGCTATAATCTCTTTTATTCAAGAATCAAAAAATGATTACAATAAAAATAGTCATCACAAAAAATAGTTTTACCCTACTAAAATGTTGATTTCGGCTAGGATAACCAATATCCATTATTTTCTAATATTTATGGAGAAAATTTCATACATATCTAATCTCCATGATCATCTATTTACACGATTAGGGACTCCCACCACCTCAATTCTATCTTATGTTACATAGTTCGTGCTTCCAAAAACTCTATGAGTTTATTCATACAACACTCTAAATGTATATACATAATCCCTTTTCCAAAATAAACAAAAGGGAAAACCAATCAGAATGAATCTGATGTATCCAAGATTTAATTTCATGAAAGTGCTTTTTTTATATACTAATTCCATCAAATTGATCAAGGGGTAAGTTCTAGTTACCTACTTATAACTCACATCATCTGGTCTGCTAACTTGTGATCATCATGCATCTATATATATGAACAGTGGTTGTGTCACTCTACCATCTTCATCCATCATTGGAATTTATAATACCATATTCACACCTTTCAGTAGATCTAAAAATAATCTAGAAAATGGTTTTCAAAAAGCTTTAACATAACAATTTACCACATGAGAATCATTCTTAGGGTTCACAACCAAGTCATCCTTCAGCATCCGTAGACCTCCTTTGGTTTTTCATCCTTACTTTACAACTACATGGTTCCCCTATAATGTTTATAGTTATCTCATCCTAAATGTGGAATAGAAATACCATAACACATCCTAGATTAAAACCTTCATTAGTATATCTACCAGATTCTAAGCTTCACATATCACCAATAGATCAAGCACTTTTTCCACTAGTAAATTTCAAATGAAGTGATACTTCAACTAAATGTTCTTTATTTAGAATGAAATTCATATTATTAAAAATTGGATTGCACCATATGAATCAAATAACAAAGTTCCAACTTCATGCCTTATTCTAAGATCATATAAAATTCAATTCATTCTGATCAACTCCTTCCAATATTTATTTAAAGTAATGTATTATGCTTCAATTATTGAAAGTGAAACTACTAATTGAATATTTGAAATCCAACTCATAATTATCCCTCCTAAAGTGAACAAATATATCAGCGTTCTATTCCATGTATATGAATCACCTCCAAAGCCTGAGTTTTCATACCCTTATAAAGGTTCATTGGTTACAAAGAAAAAATATGAACATATAGAAACATTAAAATACTAAAGGATCTACTTTTACATTTCCCAATGATATATTAAAAAATTCACCATGAACCTACTGACACTCCCACTACTTGAAAAATGTATGTTTGAGTACAAACCATGGCATATATCATGATTTATACATCCAATGAATAGGGAATTTTTTATATATACTCTACCTCATCTTTTGCTCATGGTGTCATATCTTTTCTCAAATTGAAATTTATAACCAAGAGTCTAGTTACCATCTTTTCCACACTAATTCCAAATAATTACATGACCTTCCAGATGTAGTAAACCAGACTCATGAACAAAGTTTTAGAATTTAGGTCCCTTGAAATCTGCATCCCTAGTATCCATTTATCCATACTAAGATCCTCCATATAACATATAAGAAATTAATCTATCATCTCATTAATAATTTTCTATATTAGAATGATAATAATCATGTCATAAACATGGAGAGGAATAATTATAAATCACCCACCATTAAACACCTATCGGTAATAACATTTATTTTCATTTCCCTGGATTAACTTCCACCCAAACATAAAGGCATTGAACTCCTGGTTCCACTAACTTGGTGATTAATTTAATCCATAAAGGATTTATTTTATATTTCATGTAAGATTTTAGTTTCATTCCTCTGTGAAACCTTCTAGTTTATCCATATAAGTTTCTTTATCTAAGGCCCCTTGAAGAAAAGTAGTCTTCATGTACAACTTATCTATATAAAGTCTTTCCATTATAGCCATGTTGACCACCATCCAAATAGCCATATATTTAACAACCAAAGAAAATATCTTAGAAAAATCCACATCTTCCATTTTTTGAAAATCCTTCATAACCATACTTTTTCTTATTCTTATTTCTACCATCTACTTCCTCTTTCCTCCAATAAACCCATTTATTCTAAATAAAATTATTCCTAGATGGCCTTTCCATCAGCTCTCATTTTCTAGACATGTTTAAGGAATAAATATCATCCCTAATGGGATAACACTAAATAATTTAAATACTTCAAACTTGCATCCTCTTCTAGTATCTTAGACTCTCCATCATCCATGATAAATAAATAATTTAGATCATTTTCATATCTCTACACATAGTGCCTAATCCTGGTAGATCTCTATAACCCCCTCACTGAATAAACTCCTTTATGCACTACTACTCTAGAACTTCACTTTACAGATCTCTTCCCCAAGATTCCACAACCCCTAAGCTCTCTAGTACTTCCTCCCTTAGAAGAACCATTGGAACTTGACTATCTTTATAAACTTATTTTAGATGATTTGGTGTTTATAGAACTGATATACTCCCTAAATTCTATAGAAAATTTGTAACATTTGGATATCTATTTAGTCCAACCTTATCCTCTAATGATACTTTGATATCATCAGTAGTCTCTAATTATTTCTAATATTTACACAAGATATCTTAATTGAAGATTTTATTTTACATTCAGAAAACCATCCAAGATTCATTATTCTAGATTCAAAATACAAAATTTTCATCATCGTATCCTACAAAGTAACACACTAGAAACTTATCCACTAGCTTTTTCTTCTCCTTAGAATAAACATGGATGTAGGTGGGTGAACTAAAAACTATAAGATTGGAAAGTTCGGTTATCCTTTCAGGCCAATAGGATTCCATAAGTTTATACCTGAATAAATATGAAATAATTTTTCTTTATTAGTTAGGCAACATAATTTATGACTTCATGCTAAAAAATCCTTGGTAAAATCTTCAAGAATTATCATGATCCTTTCCTTCTTAACTGATTTATGATTCGTCCTCTCCATGGATCTATTGTGTTCTAGAGTACTCAGTATGGTCTTCTCAAACCATGTGTCATTCCACTAGTAAAACCTTTGGAACTCCCTACTTCCATACTCCCTACCTTTTTCAGACCACAAACATGTTAGTTTACTTCCAGTATCCTTTTACACCATAAAAATCCATCTCATGATGGTTTCAAATACCTAATACTTATGCTTTATAAAGAACACCTAGTACTTGATAAAGAGTACCCACAACTTCTATGTTGGAATTTCAATGAAGGTAACATATTACAGTGACCCTCTATGATAATGAATTAGAATTGTTTCATTATAAATACATATAAACTAAGTTTAACTTATGATTCTTTGGAATATTAAATTATATTTAGAATTAAACCTTATGATTCTTCCTAAGAACAAAATATTTTCATGTTCCATACTCTCTTATTACAATATTCATCACTCCTTTACTAGATAAGATTTTCATCCCTTTCTCACTCAAGTGGCCTAGACTTTCATGTCTTAACTTTGCAAAAAATATTTGTACATCTTGAATTGTACATTTTTATACTTAAGTTAGGTTCATAGTTTCATCATTCACTCCTTTGGATAACACCATGGTACCATATGTGACATTCCATACTCTATCCCCAAAGCTTGAATAGAAACCTACATCATCAAAATGTCCAGTGGATATTAATTTCTTCCTTAACCTTGGTATGCGACACAATCCTTGTAACTCCAACAGTAATCCATTTCTTTTTGGGATGGGAACATCACATTTTCCTATAATATTGAGAGAGATACCATCTTCAAGGTGTACCTTGTTTTATCTTCTATAAGTATTATTATTTATATTTCCCCTCACAGAAATAGAGTGAAATAAAGCTCTGGGGTCTATAATTGAATACTCAAGGGAACTAGTAACACTCAGTAGAATATCACGTGTATATTTTTATATGGTATTTTCATATCCACTTATAGAAGTATATATTTCAAAATTAACTCTTATTTCACTACAAACTTACTCTAGGTGGTTTTTTCCCATAATTACAACACATGGGACCACCTTAAACTGAGATACTTCTTCTATGACTTTTTCCTTATCCTTTCTCAGGACCTTTATGTATTGTGGAACATCTCCTTCCTTCTATACTATTGAAATTTATAAAAGATTCATGGATCTCCTTGAAATGAATTTCTTCATTCAATATTTGAACCCTAACATCCACAAATGAAAAGGTCGTACTTATTTCTTGAGTTAATCACCATATTAGTCATCGCATACCAAGTTTCTAGGACTGATGATCATAACAGAAATTCCCATGTTAGATCTCTAAGTTTTACCTTAAACATATGATCATATTGAATTCATTGATGTGATCAGCCACTGAATTTTTTTATGATATTCGCATGTTGAATAGCCTCTATAATCAGAACACCTTATTCATCACTGTGGGATTCTCATAAATATTGATAAGTTTCTACATAAGTCCTAATGATGTTTTTTAATTTTGGGTATTATAAGTTATATTATAAACTAGTGAAATATAAAGCATTGTATGTGCTTTCTTATCTAGACTCTCCCATTTTTCCTTCTTCAATACTTTCAGCTTAGTAAAAATTAACAAAAGATCAATATCCTTCTCTAATAGAAAATACTATATCTATATCTTCTAGAATCTAAAATCATTCCCATAAAACTTCTCTAATTGAAAGTTACCATTATCCAATTATATAAATTATAGATATAGTGAACTTTTAATAAAATATGAAACATGTAATAGGTATCAGGAACTACTTTCCAAAAATATCTTACAAGGAAAATGGGAGAATAATATTGTTAAATTGCACTCTGAATCACCTTCACTAGGGTCTATTTGTTTGAAGATCTATAATAAAATCTCTAATATAAATTTTTATGACTGATGAAGCTTTCAATAAACCACTAAAAGTTAAGCCTTTGAAACTTACAAGGAAGAAACAAAGTACCGAAATGAATCTGTGAACTCAATTCACTAGAACTTGGAAGAAAATCACACCTATGTCACCATATTGAATCATTAAACTTCAAAAAACACATATAATATCTTATGAAATACAAAAAATGAAAATATAAGGTCAATATAAAAATAGAATAATTTATGTGGTTTAAACATGATTCATAAACCATGGTAGTATTGTTTTGATCTATTTTATTTAAGAATCAAAAGATGATTACAATACACCAGTAATCATAATAAGTGATTTCATCCTACTAAAATAGTAGATTCCATTTGGTGAAACTCGATACCCCTACCTTAGGATATTTATAGGGATAATTCCACACAGTTCTAATCTCTGTGGACATCTCTTCACTCAATCAAAGACTCCCACCAACTCAAATCCATATTATAGTACAAAGTGTTCACTTCTAGATTCACTATGAGTTTACTATTATGTACCACTCTTAATACCATTACATAATCCATTTTTAAAAATCTACCAAATGGGGAACCCATCAGAATAAATCTCATGTAACGAACAGTTACATTCATGAATATCCTTTTACTACTATAAAACTAGTCTTTAATAGCATTGGTATTTATCAACGTTAGAAAAAAACGATGATAAATGACATATTTATCAGTGCTAAGGAAAACGCTAATAAAGTGTGTCCTTTATCAGCACTTTATTTTTAGCACTGATAAAGGGTAACCTTTATCAGTGCTTTATTCTTAGTGCTGATAAAAATTTATTTCATCAGTGCTTTATTAGTACTAATAAAGTTCCGAATAAATAAAATGAAATAATTAAATAAAATAAAAATAAAAATTGAGTTTATTAAAGATTATGTTACATATTTTATTAATTAAATAATTATTGATAAAAATGAATAAATTGATTATACATTGTTAAATATTAAACATTTTATTGATTAAATAATTATGATAATTAATGTTATTAAATTGTATATATTAACTATATAGATATATATTAATGTATATAAATATGATTTATATATTATAAAATATTTATGCACTTTACATTAAATAGTCATATATTTATTGAATAATAGTTTATAATTAAATATTAATAAGAACTAAAAATATTGACTAATTGCATAGTACTCGACATATAATTGAATGTCCTTTGATTTTTCAATTTAATATAGATCAAATATGTGTTTTATTAATTTCATATATACATAATTAATGCATTTTTATATACAATTCACACACATAAAACATATCCATTTTTCAATATTGTTAAAGTGTACTTATTCTTAATTTATTCAATTTCACTCATTTTTAACATATATGCAAGCACTTAAAATTAGATATTCATTAATAATGTTAAAAATATAATTGTAAAAAATTTATAAATAAACATATCTATAAATGTACATTTACTATATTTATACAATTATATATTTATATTTATAAATAAATAAATATTTTTCTGAAAAGTATTTATATAATTATAAATAAATAATTATATATATTTAAATAATTATTAAATTTATAATAAATTTACTTAAATAATGAATATATTTATATATATTTATTAAATATATATATGTATAATTATATAAATATATATAATGATATAAATATTATTTTTTAAAAATATTTCTATAATTATAAATAAATACTTATAAAATTATAATAAATATATTTAAAAAGTAATATATTTACTATATTTATATTTATATATATTTATTAAGTATATATAAATATTTTCAATTTTTTATTTATAAGTATAATTATAAATATTTTATGAGTGCTTTTTTCACGCTGATAAAGACGAGGCTTTATCAACGCTGAACAAAGCACTGATAAAATTAATACTTATCAGTACTTATCTGTAAGCACTGATAAAAGTGTGCTGGTTTATTTAAAAAATCCTAACCATTTGTGAACCCATCATGATATCAGAAGCTTTCTACAAAAGCCACATGATATTGGTGCTCCTCCTCAGTGAATCAAATCTCGAATCACACCACTCGACTACCTCTAGTTGCTCGAACATCTCATCTAACATCTGGTGTTCGATTACAGTTAGGATTTCCGAATTGGGTCTTGGATTTTCTTTAACCTGGCAAGGTAGGCCTTCTGATTTTCTTTGTGTATTTTTTGTATCATTTTTTATTTCTTCTTAGACTATGTCATTATTTATGGTCTGGTGATTGTATATTATCTTGATTTTAGATTATGAATAGAATGATTTGTTTATGATCTGTTGTTTGATTGACTACTGATGTATGGACCCTCTCTATATATGGAGTTATTGGATATATCTGACACTGAGCCTTGGATTTATTCATTGTTGTTTTACTGTTATGCTTTATATCATCTTACAAAATAATTTTTTCATATATTTATATAAACTTATAGAAATTTTCATGTATATTCTTATTTGTTGACTATTTATTTGATGCAGATTGGTGGTTCCCTAATGATTATATATATGCTGACACCTTTCATGGACATCTTAGTGTACATGCATCTTCAGATGCTATTTTCTAGAAACCAAGTTAGTGGAGTAATTTATGTTCCTTTATTTTTTATATGTATCATAGGATCTAGTTCCTATTATAATTCACTATGGTCCTTAGTTTTCTTATAGATCATATTCAAAGGGGCCATCCCCAGTTAAGCAATGAGGTTTTATCACATTAGGCCTTCACTTTTTGAATCATTATGGTGCCTTTAGTTCATGTTATGTTTGAATATTATGTTTTTATCTATTTAATATTTCTAATATACTATAAGTGAGTTTTTATACTAGTGTGACATGTATATGTGTCTATATAGCTATTACATCATTTATTTCCATAGTTTTTGTTTTTCTAACAGGAGCCTATATTGGGTAATTATGATTTTGGGTTTGCATGTCCATTGACCCCAAGGGTCATGCTAGAATTTTGTTTGGCCTCTAGTACTAATTGTTTTTATTTTTGGGGGGCACCTCCCATTTATGGTTTTTTACACCCAGAGTTTAAGCCATATTTTAGTGACTTTGAGGTGTGTTAAAGGTCATACAATGATCTGACCTGGTGTTGTCTGGGTAATTCAGGCTAGGGTCATTACACTATCCATATTCTGTTTTGCACCTATAAATTTTAGTGATAATATCATTTATCATCTGCCTTTATCTCCCTTCCATTAACATATTCTTCGAGATGATTCAATATAGTATATCCATCCATGACCTTATCCTATATCCTCATATCAGATACATAAATAATAACATGATTCATTAGAAATATTATGTATCCCCTATGTGCCTTATATAGGCATCCTTCTCACCCTCACACTCTCTACATGGTTAATAATTAGGTATAAGGGATTCCAACAAATTTAACTTCTATTCTTAGTATAATATAATGTGGTAGTGTTTGTACCACTTCTAGAATTTTGAACAGGATATGAGATTCTCTTTCTCCAATTTAGATCATAAGGAAAGTGATCTAGTCAATTAAATTCCCATTATCTAAAAAAACAAATAATATTTATTAAATTTTAGTGATTACTGATTGCGATGTTATTAATGATTATATTATATCTCCCACTATTTTTTTAAATCCTAACAGCCCTTATTGTTGGATTTGGAATATCAAGGCACTCAGATATTCTAGTAGAAATGATTTATATTTCCCTTCATCGAAGTATTAATCCCCTCGAACCAAGATTTATTCCTTTCTTTCCAAATGCACCAAAATGAAACAAAAAGAATGATAGTTCTCTCCCTTTTATCATTAGCATTATACCTTGATCCAAAAAACCACTGATCTAGTTGATTGAATGAGAGTTTATTATTCTTATTTATCATATTTGAGTTTCTTATTACTCCTTAATTTCCAATATTATATTTTCATTTGTTTAGGGGATTTAAGAAAGATTTTATGTGGGGTAATTCTTTTCTTAAATTCAATTACCCATTTTCTTCAACATACTGAAATACTTTGAAACAATCAAATGTTGAGTTTACCTTATTATAATTTTCTATAAATTTTACTTTTGATAATGAATATATTATGTGTATTTATTTATATTTTATATAAAACTAATCTTTTGTGAACCCAATAGTATTGATATGAACTGAAAATGGATGCATGTTAATCATTTGACAAACTAATATGAAGATAGTGTTAAATAGTTCATCAAGTTTACAAGAGTGTATGCAGACAACCCTTCTAAAATCCCTTGTTCATGTTTACATTATTATTATTCAAGACAAATTAGTCCAAAAGAGTTGGAATAATATTAATGTCTATTTGGCTTCATTGATAAATGGAGCTAAAACAAGGATTGATTGTGCATCACTCCCAAAGATAATAACAAAACTAAGGATTATTTGTGTACTTCACTACTGCTGGTTAACTACCACTTAGCATAGCATCTAACCTGAACTTCCTACCCGGTATCCCTGTGATGCTATCACCCTACACATAGAGAGAAAAAAATTAATTAGATTCTTGAACATATAGAGAAAATTTTATAGAATAATCTAATTCATTGGGTAAAGGTTTTGTGGAAAACACATATGATTGAAGAAGAAACGTGATAATCAGAAAATTATATGAAGGAAAAAATATTCCCACTTGTTTAAATAATGAATAAAATTTCAAGGAAGAGAAGTAAAAGTGAATACTGACTAGTGATATGATAGAGATGGTGGAAAGAATGTGTGGTATGTGAGCATCATGGGGATGTTGGGAAGGAAGTTCAGGTCAGATGATATGTTAAGCGATAGTTAACCAACAGTAGTGAAGTTTACAAAGAATCCTTAGTTTTGTTATTAACTTTGTGAGTAATGAACAACCAATCCTAGTTTTGGATCCAAAAATACATCAATATCATTAATTTTATCATGGTTTCCTGACATCCATATAGGCTTCTAAACCATAATAAAGTGCATAGGGAATCCTTAGTTTTGTTATTAGCTTATATTTGGACCAAAGAAACCCTTTGGAAAGATGTAAAGGTAATGTTATGATATACTTTCTCTATTTTATAGAAAAAATATATAATGAAACATTGATTTAATTTTCATTATTCCTTGAAGAGTTCCTTTACTTTAGAATATTTCTATCCATGTTTCATGCCTTTGTAGGAAGATCAATGATGTTGTCTCTGCTCAATGATAGAGATAATATTTATGTTTGCACAGTAAAATCATTTTCCATAGAATTAATTTATTGTTTCATATTTATGTTTAATTTATTTCTTTTAGTACTAATCATATATAATTGTTTTCATATACAGGTGAATTATTATTATTATTTTTGAGTTGCAATACTCTGTCCATATTTTATGCCTTTTTTCACCAAAAATTTCACAAACTTATTTTCCCTCAAAACCTTTTCACCCATGCATTGTTTCATTTATCACTTTATTTCAAGTTCTCTCCACTGACTTTTCTCAATTATAGAGGTAATATTGATGTTTTCATAGTAAAATCATTATTCATAGAGTTAATGTATTGTTTCATATTTATGTATAATTTATTTATTTTTAGTATTACTCGTATAATAATTATTTTATTATACAGGTGGATTCTTTTGTTCTAGTTAAGGTGATCTGTCTAACTTTCATGTTTACTCTCCCTCAAAACCTTTTCACCCCTATAGTATTGTATTTATCACTTTCTTTCAAGTTCTCTCCACTGCCTTTGTAGGAAGATCAATGTCACTACCTTTGTTCAATTACAAAGGTAATCTTGATGTTTTCATAGTAAAATCATTATCCATATAATTAATGTGTTGTTTCATATTTATGTTTAATTTATTTATTTTTAGTATTACTCTTATAATAATAGTTTTCTTATACAGTTGGACTAATTTGTTCGAGTTGGGGTGCTTTTTCCATCTTTCATCCCTTTCTGCAATAAAAATTTCATAGACTTCTTCTCCCTCAAAACATTTCACCCTTGCAGTGTTGACATTTATCACTTTCCATCAAGTTCCCTCCACTGCTCAATCACAAAGGTAATCTTGATATTTTCACTGTAAAACCATTGTCCATATAATTAATTTATTATTTCATATTTATGTTTAATTTATTTATTTTTATTATTACTCATAATAATTTTTTTCTTATACGGGTGGATTGTTTTTTTTTAAGTTGATGTGGTTTGTTCAAAGATGCTCATGTAGTGTTGATAGTTCGATAAATAAATTCAATGGAAATCACAGTAACATTAACAGTTATGATTGTTTTGAGACTTTGGGATGTGTAGGAATCATCAGCACCTCAATCCAACACATGATGTGACCAGTATGACTCTATTTACTTCTTTCTATTTTAAATTTACATCAATTTTAGTAAAAAATACAACTGACTCGATGTATCCGTTATCAGTTAAAAATTTACATTTGACTTTAAAAAGTTTCACACACTAAAAACTAAGAAAATGTGCTCATATTTTTTTAATAATTTAGGGAATCGATTCATAAATCATTTGTGATATATAGGAATCAGTCTCACATAAAACTGATACACGATATGATCTATATGATTCAAAGTGCGTGTTTCAAGTTTAAAATGACATTTTAGAAAAAAAATACAAGTGACATACTCAAAACTAAGAAACACATTCACATTGTTTTGATACATTAGGAAAAAATCATAAATAATTTAGAACATATATGAATCAGTCACACCTCAATCTGATGCGCAATGTGACCGGTTTGACTCTAAATGTGTCTTTATTTAAAATTGACATCAATTTTAGTAAAAAAACAACTAATATACTCAAAACGAAACAAATACGTTAATATTGTTTTTATACTTTAGGAAAATAATAAATAAGTTATTTGAGATGTTCACGAATCAATATCACCTCAATCCGACGCACGGTGTGATAGATATGAGTCCAAGTGCATGTTTTTATTTAAAATTTACATCAATTTTAGTAAAAAGGCCAAATGACCTCATAAAAACTAATAAAACCCATTAAAATTGTTTAAATAATTTAGGAAAATGATCCATAAGTCATTTTTGATGGATATTAATCAGTTTCACCTCAATCTGATACAAAATGTGATCGGTATGAGTCAAACTGCATGTTTCAATTTTAAAATGACATTTTAGTAAAAAAAAGACAAGTGATGTACTCAAAACTGAGAAAAACATTCATATTGTTTTTATACTTTAATAAAATGATCTATAAGTCATTTGGGATATATAGGAATCAACCTCACCACAATACGATGCATGGTGTGATTGATATGACTCAAAGTGCATTTTTTATTTAAAATTATCATAAATTTTAGTTAAATGGACAACTATCCTACTCAAAACTAAGAAAACACATCCTGGATGTTTTAATACTTTATGAAAATGATCCATAAGTAATTTTTGATGTATAGGAATCATCTTCACCTCAATCCAATAAATTATGTTCCCGGTATGAATCAAAGTGTCTGTTATCAGTTTAAAATCGACATTTTAGTTCAAAAAGTGTCACTCAATAAAAATCGATCGAACATGCTCATATTTTCTTGATAATTTGGTATAATGATTCATAAGTCCTTTATTATGTGTAGGAATTCATTTCACTTCAAAACTATACATGATGTGATCGGAATGAGTCAAAAGTGTGTGTTTCAAGTTTAAAATGAAATTTTAGTAAAAAAGAAAAGTGGTGTACTCAAAATCGAGAAAACACATTCAAATTTTTTTTATACTTTGGGAAAAAATCAATAAGTGATTATTAATTTTTAATAATAATTCTTACCTCAATATGATGCATGGTGTGAATGGTGTGACTCTAAGTGCATCTTTATTTAAAATTGAAATCAATTTTAGTAAAAAAACTAACCTACTTAAAACTAAACAAACACATTTAGATTATTTTGATACTTTATAAAAAATATCCATAAGTAATTTGATACATTAATAAATTATCCTCACCTCAATCTGATGCTTTGTGTGACTGATATGACTCCAAGTGTGTGTTTTTATTTAAAATTTACATCAATTTTAGTAAAAGGGACAATTGACCTACTCAAAACTGAGAAAACTCATTCAAATTGTATAAATACTATAGTAAAATGATCTATAATTCATTTTTAGGTGTAGGAATCAGTTTTACCTCAATCTGATACACAATGTGATTAGTATGAGTCAAAGTACATGTTTCAATTTTAAAATGAAATTTTAGTATAAAAAAGACAAGTGACGTACTCAAAACCAAGAAAACGCATTTAGATTGTTTTGATACTTTAGTAAAATGATCCATAAGTTATTTTGGATGTGTATGAATCAGCTTCACCTTAATATTATGCAAGGTGTGACCATTATGACACAAAGTACATCTTTTTATTTAAAATTGACATCAATTTTAGTAAAATGGACAACTATCCTACCCAAAACTGAGAAAACATATTTTGATTGTTTTGATACTTTACAAAAATGATTCATAAATCATTTTTGATGTGTAATAATCATTCAAACCTCAATCCAATACACTATGTACCTGGTATGACTCAAAGTGTCTGTTATCAGTTTAAAATCGACATTTTAGTTCAAAAAGTGCCACTCACTGAAAAACGGTCAAATGCGCTCAGATTTTCTTGATAATTTAGGATAATAATTTATAAGTAATTTTTGATTTTTAGGACTCTATTTCATGTAAAAATGATACACTATGTGATCATAATGAGTAAAAAGTGCATGTTTCTAGTTTAAAATGACATTTTAGTAAAAATGATAAGTGGCATACTCAAAACCAAGAAAACACATTCAGATTGTTTTGATACTTTAGAAAAATGATCCAAAAGTAATTTTAGACATTTTAGAATCATCCAAAACTCAATTCTATGTGCGGTGTGACCATTATGACTCTAAGTGCATTTTTTTATTTAAAATTGACATCAATTTTATTAAAATTAAGACTTCTGTTAATTTATTTCTTTATATTATTAATGACATAAGAATTGTTTTATTATACAAGTGTATTCTTTTTCTCGAGAAGAGGTTTTTTTTTCAGAAATAGCATGAGTCAAGTTAGGATTAAAAGATAAAGAAACATTGATGTTTTTAAATGTATGTAATAATTTGTATTTATGTAATTTTATGAACCAATGTTTGAAATTTCTATAATATAGTGTTTTTTCTTGTATTTATTTTTTTTTTGTAAATTTCATATCATTTAAATCCTATATTGGGACTTGTTTTTATTGATATCTGATGTGTTTATGGTGATGTGATGTGCTGTAAGAGTACACTGTTGTGGTGCTATAGTGTGTTGTTACAGTACACTGTAATGTGGCCCTTTATCAGCACTGATAAAGTCTTACTTTATCAGCACACATAGAAGCACTAATAAAGGTCTATTTTATTATCTATTCTTTAACATTGATAAAAGACTAAGTATTTTAACCTTTCTCATTTAGTCAAATATTTTATAGCACTAATAAATTCCATTTCTAGTGTTGTTAAAGGCTGGTTTTTTAGTAGTGTTTGTGTCTCCACACTGACTCCATCAGACTAGTCAAGGAGTAAATTCTATTCACCTACTTCTGACTAATATAATTTGATCTATTAACATTCTATTATCCTACATCTAATAATTTAAACATTGGTTTCACTACTCTAACATATTCATCCAATATTGGATGTTAGACCACTGGATTCACTCCTTCTAGTAGATCTAAAACTTATCCAAAAAATGGTTTTCACATGGATTGATCATAATAATATAATCCACTTATCTATTTATATATCATAAAATAATATTCATACTAGTATTATCACCATATATTCTATATTTATCTTTCTTTTACATTCAAAAATTAACTTGTATATAAACTACTATGGGCATGGATTTAACTAGAGAGTTCTATTTTTATCAAACTTCCAGATATATGTTCTTCTATTAATACATAAAAAAACTTTTTATTCGAACCAAGGTAGTATTTTCTAGATATTATTGTTTTGGTTTTGTTTTGATTCATTTTTTGATTGATAAAGGTGTTTGATGACTAAGGGAGATTATTTTCAATGGTGAAGTTCTCCGATGTTTTCCAAATTTTAGGGTGTGAAATTTCCAAGTTCAAAGGTTTTTATATAAAAAAGGAATGTGTGTCAGACATAAGTTGTGTATGATAATGTAAAAGGGAATTGTGTGTTAATGAGGTCATGCATGTGTCCTCCCACACCAGTCATTGAGAACTTACCTATGTGTCGAGTGAAGAAAGGAGGCGTCACACAGGTGGAGCTAGGAAAATGATGCACCGTGTTTTCTAGAAATTAGTTTGTGTGAAATTCACGGTTTTTACCTATAAATACCTAGTTAATCCCCTAATCAAAGGTAAAAAAATTGGGAGAAGTTTTAAGAGGCTCTCTCATTACATTAGGGTCACTTGAGAGAACAGAACCTGAGTGAAGCATCTTGGTGAAGAAGTAGTGTCAACAAGGTAGAGGAAAGGATGCAGAGCAAAGGTCTTATGTGAACTGGGTTTCATGAAAATGGTATAGTGAAGGATGTAGGGTGGGCCTACTTGCATATACTCACCTAAGAAAAGGGATTTTCATGAAGTGAACTTGAGCGAATTTACCAGAGTGCGCCTAATATTCATCAAGGAACCTAAGAAAATGAATCATGGAGAAGTGTCTTAGGAAAATATATACTTTGGTGAATCTATACTAAGGGGAAGAATACCTGGGTGAAGCTAAGGACTTGGGTCAAGGTGACCTGGGTGAATCTGGGGACTTAGGTGAATATCTTGGGTGAAAAATAAGGGATTCATTAGAGTATAAAATTCATACCTTAATGATGAAATTCTCAAAATGAATTTATATAAATTTAGAGGTGACCTTCATATCATTAAACTAGGGAAGACTTCATCTAAAGTAGTGAAAAAGGAGGTGTCGAAAGAGGAAAATCAAGGGAGACGGTGTGTTATCCCTAAATTCCTTATAAAGTCAGTGCGCCTAACACAAATTGATGGTTCTAGGTGTAAAAGAAGTGTCAGATGGGGTATGTCCAACTTGAATTTTTATCATAATTGATTATTAATCTGAGATTTACATCAATGATAAACTTATTGACCAATATAATTTAATCAAATATTAATTTATTATTGAACACCAAAACCAAAACACTGAATCATCATATAATTATTTATAATTAATTTAAGCAATTAGAGAATTACCTTACGATGAATTATTTATTCACTGATGAATCCAGCATCTCTACATTATACCATCATTACATTTTAGGAATAAATTATAGATTCCATCCAATGGTGATCCACACATGCTCCACAAACCTCTAAATATTATTGTAGGAATCTCTAGGTGCTAGTATGGTAGATCTTAAAATGTTTGTGTTGTTTTTCTTTGATCACCCTGAGAATCACTTCAAGAAGGATTTTCTTTGATCTCTCTATAATTGAGAGTGGTGGTAGAGTAAGGTTTTTCTCTTTTCTTGATAACTTTCTTAGAGAGGGAGCTCTCTAGGGCCTTGATATAATTCTTTGGATGTTGTTGGGCATAAAAAACAAATGGAAGAAACCCATAAAAATAATATAATTGGGTTTAAATACAACTAGGGTTAGAAAATAATAATTGCATGTACACCCTTATTATTTCATTAAAACTCATAGAATCTCATATATATAATAATATTATTATTATTATTATTTCTTAACATGCATAAAAACTAGATAATTAATTAAATGTTATTTATTCAAATAATATTTAATATATTTTTTTTCTTATGAGACCATTAAAATCAGTTCTTCATTCCTCCAAAATATTTATTGGGCCTTGAATAATGACTATTTATTTAATAAATAAATATCACTGCATTATATGTCAATAAATAAATAAATATTATATTCACTAAATTGAAAAAAATATTTATTAAATGTTTTTCTCATAAAATATTCTCTTGAAAAACTAGTGACGGAATATATGTGATCAAGTAAAAATGAATATTTATTAAACCTTGTGTGGGAATAAAATTTATTCATCTTTTTAAATAATATTATTATTTAATTGAGATTTTGGATACACTTAGTGTGTGGCCCTATAGGACTCTTTCTTATTGGCATTAGGCCAAGTAGCCCAAAGTCAAATGTTAGTGTCTAAAAACATTCCAAGATACCCATATAGAAATAATTTAATGTCATAATTACATAAGACCTCATACGGATTCTTAATGTGTAATATAATCCCTTTATCATGATATCTTTAATCAATCAGGTTGCATGCAGGTGCCATCAACCTATGTGACTGATGTCTCTTCCTTTTAATTTTCTAGAATTGAACTTTCTCACATAACACCATGACCATAGATTTATTTAGGCTATATCATTTTCATCAAAGGGAATGAGATATCAACTTTTGTTAAATAATGAAAGGGAAAAATCCTTTCTCCCATTATCTATTAATAAAATATTACTCATGAAACACCCATGTATCCTACTTCACCACAAACATATTTCATCGTGGTTTTCATCAATACATCAAATTATTTGACTCATAATATCAACTAATAATATAATCTTAAAGTCTAAGTATCAATACACACATATTCATTTTTAATGACATGTATAAATGTAGATTTCTTAATAGTGGTTCTAGTTCTCATAATCTCCTACATTAGAGATTACCAAGGGTGTGCACAATGAGAAGGTGCCTCAAAGTCTTATAAGTATCCACCCTTGATAGACTATATCATTTTCGTCCCTAAAATTATTTCATCTAACTATAAAACATGTATTTTTGAATACTCTTTCGGCACTTTGGGGTTCTCATCATAGCAGGGAACTTCTATGACCTTTCATTGCAACAACTAATCTTAGGAGATTATCACATACCATTTCACACATAAAAATAATCATAATGTGATAATTATTTTATTAATATTCAAAACTATGAATACATGTAATCATGAAGTATACAGACTTCCTTTTTCATTAGATAAAACTGTTAACAACCTTCAGTCCACTAGCCCTCACATGATATTCATGATTATGTTAAGATAATGATTTAGTCAAGGGGTCCACCAAATTTTCTTTCATGGAATATATTATTACTAAAACTTCACCCATATTATAAAAATACCTCAATATATGATACTTATGGAGTATGTTCTTTGTCTATTGGTGTGACCTTGGACCTTTTTCAAGAGTCACTGCTGCAGTATTATCATAATATAATGTGATATAGTGTTTACTACTAGGTACCTCATAAATATCTTGGATTATGTTTTATATCAAAATGTATTCTTTAGGTACATCCTAATTCACTATATACTTGGACTCTGCTATAGAATTGGTGACAACTAGCTTCTTTGAACACTTATGGCTCATAGCTCATCCATTATGGATAAAAACATATAACGAATACGAATTCAAATCATTATGATCTATTTGAAAACTAGCATTAATATAACCCTTGATAACTATATATTTATCTCCTACATACACCAAAAACATATAATTAGTTCTTCTTAGATACTTAAGGATAGCCCTAATAGAAGATCAATGTTGTTCACTGGGATCATCTTGATATCCTCCTACCATGATCAATGTGTAGGAAACATAGAATCTATTAAATAACATGGTATACATGATTGATCCTATCACTAAACCATATGGGATCTTACTCATTGTCTATGTATCCTATTATGTCTGAGGACACATTTTCTTGTAAATATGTACACTATTTTATAATGAAACCAATCCCCTAATATATTCTTCAATACTAAATATATTTAGTATTTTTTTCAATGTATATACCTTAACTTAGTCCAATAATCCTCTTGGATATATCATTAATGATCTTAATACATAGAATATAGGATGTTTAGCCTAATTCCTTCATGGAGAAGCATTTGTTTAACCAATATTTGACAGTCTGTAAGATTGGTATGTCATTTAAAATTATTAATATGTCATCAATATATACTAATAGGATAACAAATTCATTCCCACTAAACCACTTGTAAACATATGGATCACATTTGTTGTTAATTAAAAAAAATCATTTATATCTTTATCAGATCTAATTATCTATGACATGGATGTTTTCTTCAATCAATAAATGGATATCTATAATTTTTATATCTTTTTGGCATCACTTGGAGTCATAAACCCTTCTTGTTGTGTTATATAAACTTCTTCTTGAATGTTACCATTAAAGAAAGCTATTTTTATGTCTATATTTCAAATTTCATAATCATAGTAATCCACTATATAAATTATAATTCTAATAGATTTAAACATTGAAACTAAATAAAAGGTTTCATCATAGTCAATGCCTTGATAATTATTAAACCCTTTAGCCACTAACCCTTATTTATAGGTACTTAATTTACCTTTCATGTCCATTTTTCTCTTGAATACACATTTTCACCCAATTGGATTTACATCAACTAGTGGATCGAACAGAATCCAAACTTGGTTTTGATATATGGAATCTATTTTAGAATTCATGTCTTCATGTTATCTTGTAGCTTCTGAGCTCTCTACTAACTTTTTGTAATAGATAGGTTCATTATTTTCAACCAATAATGAGTCTCCATTTTCAGTGACTAAAAAACATATTTATCAAGTTATCTTATCTATATGGTGCTTCTATGCAGTGCTTATGTTTCAGCAACAAATTCTTCTATGTGGACCTATGGAATCTATTCTTATTCCAACTCTTGTATATCTTAAGCATCAACTTCATCAAAGTCAGTCTTTCTCCCACTCTCTTTCTTAAGGATATGATCCCTCTAAAGAAATATATCTTTTTCGGTAATAATCACTTTCTTGTCTGAGCTGTTGTATAGGTAGTATCTACTTTTTCCCTTAGGATACCCTATAAAGATACAATTTTCTCCTCTAAGTTCTAGTTTATTGCCTGAGATGGACTTAACAAACTCCTCACGACCCTATACACTTTTATGTGACAAAACAAGTTTCTTTCCACTCCATAAATCAAAGGGGATTCTATTTTCTACTTTATTTGGTACTTAGTTTAATGTTTATGTAATAGTTTTTAATGCATATCCTCAAAAGTATAATGTAATATCTACATAACTCATCATCAAACTTACCATGTCTAGTAAGAAACAATTCCTTCTTTCACCAATACTATTCTATTGTGGTGTGTAAGGTGGGTTGAGTTGAGAAAGAATCCCAAAATCCCATATAAATATAATAAAATATTAGTTAATATATTCACCACATCAATTAGATAGAAGATTTTTTATATTCTTTCCAAGTTTATTATCTACTTCATTATTGAATTATTTCAATTTCTAAAAGGACTCGGACTTATACTTCATCAAGTAGATATATCCATATCTACTCAAGTCATCGGTAAAATTTATGAAGTAAGAATACCCACCTCTAACTTATATTGGAAATGATCCACACACATCATTGTGTACCAATCCAATAATATTTTTGGCCCTTTCATCCTATCCACTGAATGGTGGTTTATTCATTTTTCCTTGTAAACAAGCATGCAATTTTTAAGTGGTTTTAGCTCAAAATTGTCTAAATAACCATCTTGATATAGATTTATCATACACTTATCATTTACATGATCAAGATAGTGATGTCACATTTGGGTGTTATATGAGTCGTATGAATATGATTCATTATCAATTTACAATACTTGTTTTTTATAATTTAAGGTATAAAGACCATTATTTAAATTTTTCATACCATAAAATATGTTGTATTTATAAAAGAAACAGATTTTATTTCCAAACTTGAAAAAAATCATTTGTATCTAGGTAGGATATATAAATTATGTTTTTGGAAATAATTAGTAAATAATAACAATATTTTAAAACCAATGTCATTCCTCATGGAAATTAAAGGTGGTAGTCTCCAATGGCTATAATAGCTAGCCTCGCACCATTGGAAACCTATAAATCCACCTATCCTCTATTAATCTTTCATAATATACATGTTTCCTATATTTGGATATATATATGTGATCACCAAAAACTATATCTAATACCCAATATATAGATATATAAAGATTACACTTGATAACAAACACACCTTTAGCTTCCTCTTACTTTTGGGTGTAGTTACTCTTCTAGTAACCTTTCTTTCCACATGAAAAACATACTGATTCCTTTTCATTTTCCTATATTTGGATCTTACTATTCTTTGAAGGATGGTGCTTGAAAGATTTAGAATTATTATGAGTCTTGGGCCCTTTTTCCTTGTTCTTACTTTTCTTATTCACCATAAGGGCCATAGGTTTGTCACACCTCATATCCTTGTCTACTTAGTGAATGAGAGTAATAAGTTTTTCAATACTCTTATCATTATTTCTCATATAATAATTAACAATAAAACTAGATAAGTACTTGGGTAGTGAGGAAATTATGAGATCTGTGTGAAAATAATTTGGGAAACCAATTTCCAAGATGTCTAAGTGATCTATGTGACCAATAATATTGACTACATGAGACCTAACTGGCATCGACTCTCCAAGATTGCATGTAAATAGTGCATTAGATATCTCATATCTCTCTTGTGTCAACTTATTTTTATAGATATCATGAATATGATACATCATGATACATGCATCCATGTCCTAATATTTCTTTAGAGCTCATTGGTCATGGATGATAGCATGAAACATTAAACATATGTGGAATCTTTCAATTGCTTCTCATATAGAGACAACTTTTATCACCAGACTCTTGTTTAGGAACTTCAGAAAAAAGGTTTTATGGGACATATAATTTCCTTTCATGGTGTAGGATGGTATGTAAGTGCCTTTTCCATTCTTGGAAATTAGTGCATATGAGAATTTTATCCTTCTCAAGTAAGAATCATAGTGAAATGTTTATAGTCATAGTTATTGTAATTTCTATAAATAATAAGAGAAAAAATTTAGTACTTTATCTGATAAAAGTATATAATAATTATTATATTTATTTATTAATCTCCCACTATTTTATAGAAACCCAATATCCCTTACTATTGGCTTCTAAATATCCTATTTCTTAGAAAATATATGGAAAGGACCCATATTACCCTTCTTATAACATAGACTTGGGCCTCACAAGTTATTTAAATGATTTTAGGTAGGAATAAAATTTATAAATATATTAACTCATAGTTTCTTGATCTATTGAGTGCACACCCCAATACTAAAATCCTTAAAATGGATTTCCATAAACTTTTCCTCTTAGTTACACCAATTCCTACATGGTTAGTCGGCCCTTCATGTGAACTAAGTTAAGTCAATCCAAAACTTTAGGTTAGATTTCCCTGATAATTAAAAGCACCCTAACTTGAGTCGGTCAATCACTTTAAACTATGGTTTGATTTTAAATTAAGTAGTGGAAGGATATACTGATTTAATATATATAATTGATTGATTTTATATTTATGCTAAAATTTTCCATTTTTATCTTTATTTCATGCTTGTTAATATTAAGTGGATTTACTTAAGTGATTAACCATGTCTTAGATAATGTTTATGTATAATCCAATTTATTTTAGTTCTATCTTGCATGATTGTTAATTCATTAATTTATGTGATTATGATAAAACATCCATAATGAAATTAACCATGTATATTGATAGAAATAAAATAATAAATTTTTATGATCATGAGCTTTTACTAATGGTTGTTTTATCTAGAGGATGATAACTAATCGTCGATCAAGGGTACAACACCTTAAACCATGACTTAGTCTATGTTGCAGCTTTCCACCTATCCACCCATGTAACTCTTGGATTGGTTTCACCTCATATACAAACATCAAATACCTCCACTCTCTTAGGAGCTCCACACATTACATAATATTTTACTCATATGTGGGTGAAGGGAACCAAAGGAGTTGTTAAGGGATTTACATAAAATGAAATAATGGGCACGCATTTCATTACATAATGAGAGGATGGATGATGCACGGGCCATAAATTTAATTTAATAATGAATTAAAAGTAAACTAATCACATAAAAAGGTATGGTCTATGCTTATTATAATCCACATACATACAAATAATTACACAACTAATAAAAATAATTCAATTCCAATCAATCTTATTTAAAATAAATCACACTAAAATCAATTAATGGTCTTATTTAATTAATCAATTATTTTGTCTTAATTCTCATCCAAACTTTCTTGAGATTCTCATACATAATAATTTTAAAAATATTAAATAAATTTATTTAAAATTAACTTTGTAAAGAACATGTACCTTGGAGGAAGCACAGTGAGTACCCATCCAAACTACCCAACATGTATTATATTTATATACTGTTTACTCATGGGGAATGTGGAATACATGAATTATCATGTAATTTAATAGAATGTGAAAAGTTAAATAAATGACACATGTAACACATGTTATTTACATAGTGTGTTATCTTTCAATTCATGTAGATTAATGACTTTATTACGACCTATACATGATATAAAGTTCTGAACATTGCATGGAAATTAATTAGAAATTTAATATATATATATATATATAACCCATCATATCTCCTGTGAATAATCAAATAAATGGAACATGGAACACATGATGATAAGGTTTAAGTAGCATAATAAATTAATTTTGAATTCTGTACAATTTAGTAATATACACGACATATAAAATCTAGCTACGCGTTGTGTATAGTTCTCACTGTCTATCTATGAAACATGCATAGGAACTTGATGTATAATCGTGCCATGGAAAATAATGGAGTACACAGTGTGTACATGGGATACACATCATGTGGTCTCTAAGTTATGTGATCACCAGTCATGTAGGATATATAAGAAAAAACATGTCCTATCTTTGACTAAAGGATTACAAGTCGTGTATGAATGTTACACGTTGTGTAGTTTGTCTAACTGTGCATCATGTTATCCCAATAAACACATGGTGTATTTAAATAAACACCACATATAATAAATTCACAAATATTGAATTAATTTTGAATTAATTCAGTGCATTAAACATGGGTTCATGGAATGTACCAATGTACTACATGGTATATACTCTTTTGTTATTTATCCAGAATCTTTAACACCTCTAGATGAGTTCTTTTAATGTTTTTCATTTATAAAGTTTATTTATTTTGATTATATTTGTGAAAATGATGAGGAAGAAGAGTATATATCACAATTAAGATTAAATAACAATTAAACTGGAATTGAAAACTAATGATAAATGTGTAAATTAATCAATGATATTTAAATAATTATAAATAATTATACAACTACTCTGATACCACTTGATGGTTCCGGGAACATCGGAAGTGTTAGATGGGGTATTCCAAACTCATATTTTTTTCAATAAAAGATTATTGATCTGACATGTACATCAATAATAAATGTTATGACTAGTGGAATTGAATCAAAGATTAATTAACAAGTGGATTCTAGAACTAAAACATGATATCATCACATAATGATTTATAATTAATTTATGAAATTAAATAATTAACATGTGATGAATTATTTATTTTTTGGTGAATCAGAAAACATATCTATATCATGTTGTCATTGTGTTGTAGGAATTAAGTACAGATTCCCTTTAGTGATGATCCACACATGCTCCATGAAACTCTGAACATCGATGTAGGAATCTTTGGGTGCTATCACAGTAGATACTAATGCTTGCATCATTCATCTTTGATCACCCCAATAATTGATTCAATAAGGATTTTATTTGATCTCTCTATAATCTATATTGGTGGTGGAGGAAGATTATTTTCTATTTTTGAGAGTGTTCTTGGATATTTGTCTCTCTAGGACCTTGAGATAATTCTCTTGATGTTGTTGTGCACAAAAAAACAAATGGAAACTACCCATAAGAAATAATATAATTATGTTTATATATATATAAGGTTATAAGATAATAATTTCACATATTCCGTTATTAATTCCTTAATTATTGTGAATCCACATGCCTATAATAATAATAGTATTATTATTATTTCTTAACATGCATAAAAAAATAGTGAATTGATTAAATATTATTTATTCAAATAATATTTAATATATATTATTTCTCATTGGACCATTAAACTCGGTCCTTCATTCCTTTACAATATTTATTGGGCCTTGAATAAGGAGAATCTATTTAATAAATAAATATCACTACATTATTTTCTAATAAATAAATAAATATTATATTCAATAAATAGAAAATGAATATTTATTAAATATTTTTCTCACAAAATATTCTCTCAAATAACTAGTTACACAATATATGTGATCAATAAAATATGAATAATTATTAAACCATGTGCGAGAATAATATTTATTCAACATTTTAAATAATATTATTATTTAATTGTGATTTTGGATACACTTAGTGTATGACCCCTTTGGCCTCTTTCTCATTGGCATTAGGTGAAGCATCCCAAAGTCCATGGTTAGCATCTAGCAACAATACAAGGCATCCATAGAGAAATAAGTTAATTTCACAATAGCATAAAACCTAATACAGATGCTTACTATGTAATATAATCTCTTTATAGTGATATCTCTAATCAATCAAGTTTCATGTTGCTTCCATCAACCTATGTTCTCAATGAATTTTTCTTTAACTTTTATGGAATTGAACTTTCCCACAGAACACCATGGACATGGATTTATTTTGATTGTATAATTTACATTAAAGGTCCTAAGATGTCAAATTTTTTAAAGGAAAACAAGTAAAAAATCTTATCTCACGTTATTCATTAATTAAATATTACTCGTGAGTTTCCCAACGTATCCTACTTCACTGTGAATAGATGTCTTCATGATTTTCATCAATACATCAAAGTACACAAATAATAATAACCATTAGTAATAACCTTAAATTCTAAGGATCAATAAACATGTTCATAGATATGAATATCCAATGACATGTATAAATCTAGATTTCCTACTAGCAGGTATCATTATCATAATCTCATATATTGGAAATTACTAAAGGTATACACCATAATAAGGTGCCTCAAAGTCCTATGAGTCTCCACCTCTAATATTCTATAAAATGTTGTGACCTTTTAGTGCGACATCTACTCTTAGGACATTATCACATACTATGTCATGTAAAAGTAAAAATCATGATGTGATAATTTGTTTATTAACATTAAAAACAATGAATATAGGTAATCATAATGTACACATAAGTTAGTTCTAGGTCACCAACTCTAACATATAGTAACTGTGATCAAAAACTGTAATCCACTAATACTAGTGAATCATAGTGGATTCTGGTATAACTAACAAATCATCAGTGTATTCTCCTTGGATTATACCTTAGTGTAGAACAAATTAAAACTTTGTCTCTTGATTTAATTTCTATATTTTTTATTATGGTGGGTGTGTGAAAAACATCAACAGATTCAATGAGTTCCTACCAATGTGTGGAAAATATCCTTAGAATCAAAAAAAGGAAAGTTAAAACCTAAATTCACCCCTCCAATATTAGGGTATCTTAGGTTGCAACAAGTGATGTCAGAGCATAGTTAGAGGAATTGAATATAACTTTGGAAGATAAGTATGGAGAAGATTATAAATTCTAAATGTGTTCCTCTATTTGATGGATGTGTCTATTATGTATGAAGAGCAGGATTAGATATTACCTATGATCTCTTGGCTTAGAATATTTCTCTGATATTATACATGGGATAAATTTTATTAATTTTTTAGAACTATCCATGACTAGAGAAGATAGAAAGTTTCTTGATGATAATGAAAAGGCTTAGAATTCTTTATCCAGAACTTTAGTAGGTCATCTCTATATTAAAGTAAAGAGTTGTCATAGCCCCAATCCCATGTGGGATAAATTGGAAAACATTTATGAAGTGGATAGTGAGGTAAAGAAAGAAAAGATTCAAGTGTTGTATAATAATTTTGATGATATGAAGATTCACCATAATGAAAATGTTGATAGTTTATTCAACTAATCACTGAAGTTGTGGGATCTATTTAAATATTGGGTAAAGAAATTAATGATATTGATATTGTAAAAAATATTATTTGGTTCCTTACACCTCTACATAATCCAAAATTATTTGATCTTGAAGAAAGGTATCTATAAAAATTATCTCTTGATGATATTTTAATCTACCCAATGACTTATGAAAATAGATTTAAGTTATAAGGAACATAAAGTCATCTAAATAAGGAGATTAATTTTAAAGTTATACAGAAACTTGATATCTTTAGAAGTGGTGATGGTGAGTAGTATGTAGATGAGGAATTTATCTATCCTTTGGCTAGAAAATTCAAGAGTGGGAAGTATATATTTTATATAAAGTGGAATTTGTCACAATTCTATTATAGTAAAGTCGATAATATTATAACAAGGAACCTGAGAAGATATTTTGATGAAGAAATTCAATCGAAAGTTATGTAGAATCCACGAAGGAGATTCCCACCTAGAAGAGACTCTAAAACTAGGAGTTTATCTTGAAATAAATTTTTTAGTAAGGGTTTTGTGAGAAAATAATAAAATGATAATAAAGTCTATTTTTAGGAAGTTTAAACATTATTCAAATTAGATATAAAAGATGATATGATGGTTATTATTGAGAAGTAAGAACCTAAACTGGAAAATATCAATGAACCTAAAGGGGAAATTGATCTCAAAATGTAACTTGAGGTAGATCTCAACTAGATAAATCTAAAATTAATAAAAATAAAAAGATTAATGTATTTTTAAAAGAATCATCGAAATATGTGGATCAGCTCAAAGTAAAGGTTGATCGGATGTAAGAAGAGTTAGATAATAAGTTTTCCATACAGGTGAATTAAGAAGAAGATTTTAACTTAAAGTTGAAGATTAAAGAATATACTAAGAAAATTAGTGGCCTTATTAAAAGCCTATAGGAGAGAGCTAAGAAGGTTGAGTCCCTTAAAGAATAGGTTGTTTCATTGATAAAGAAACTTGAATCAAAAGTGAAATAAAGTGATTCATAAAATCTACACTTCATGAGGTTCACATATAGAGAATTGATAGAAAGGGTCAAGTGAGGATTTATTAATTTAAAGAGAACCATATTTATAAGAAAATGTGGGATTTTATGTGATATAGAGACATCAAAAGAAACAATAGTGACAGATCTAAACAATGGAAAATTGAAGGTTGGTGATTCTATAATCAAACCAAGGTTTCTATAAGTATGAGTAATTACCTATATAAATAAAGTAAATCAAAGGGAAGGAATATATCTGTAACACTTGAATATATTTCAACAACTAGTTAAATATACAAATGATGGGGATATATGGACGAATGAAGTCAATAACATTTTTCATCTTATGAAGTTCTAATTATGTGGATATCTTGGACACACTATATCATACTATGAGGAGGTGAGAAGCTATTTGAATGGGGATGCTCCAAAAAGTCGCCAAAGAAGAATGAGGCCATATCCATCCTCAAATAGAAGAAATAATTTCTATGGGTATTTTTCAAATTTTTCTAACTTTGGGAATAAATCCATTAAATGTAGGAAAAGTGGAAGAGGATAAAGTAATTATAGATCTGAGAGATAAATAAATACATAAAAACCAAGAAAAATTCCTCTAAAAATAGATACTCTTCGTTATAAGAAATAGATAAATATGACTTCATCGTGCATGTTGAGGAGAAGGTAGAGGTTCAATATTAGGCCTCTAATAAACCAGGTATCTCATTGAAGGAAATAAAGGATATTGATAAGACCAATCTAGCATAAATTTCTCTCAAAACAATAGAAAACAACAACAACTAGATTCTAGATAGTGGGTGAGAATCCCACATGACTAGAAATGTGAAGTTTCTAAATAATGTGGAGGAAATAGTTGAAAGAACAATACATTTTGGCAATAACAATTCCTTGAAAATAAAAGGTGGTGAAAAAACATGGTTGGTTATAGAAGAACTAAAGAAAATATATATTCTCTATGTTTATGGCTTGCCGAACAACCTATTAAGTGTGATCCAACTCTATGACTTTGGACTTGAGGTTACATTTAATCAAAAGGGTTTTTTTATAAAATGAAAATCCAGAAACACTCTCATAATATGATGGAATATTAATAGAAATATATATTAGGTGGATGGTAAATAGAATTCAATTATTCTAACTATTGAGGGTTGAGGAGGAGAATAGATTGTGGCATTGGGTACTTGCCCACGTTCACCAATAGAGCATGGAGAACCTATCAAAAATAAAAACTATGATGGATATTTCTAATATAAAGTGATATCTTGAAAATATATGTGATTATTGCATGTGAGGAAAAATGGTTCCAAAATCCATAATGATAGAAGAATAATAAGGCATTTAATATCATCAACTTGGTCCATACCGATGTATATGGCCCAATGAATATATGAGATAAATATTGGGAAAATTATTTCATTATTTTTTATGATAATAGTATAATGTCTTACGTTATGTTCATGTAGTGTAAGTGGTAAGTTATGGACTATGTGAATTGGTATAGGAGAAGAGTGTAGAATGGAATTGGATGCACAATCAAGATCTTATGTTCTGATAATGAAACAAAATGCACAACCATTGGATTTGAAAACCATGTTGAGAATAATGGTATTAAGAATGTGTTATCCTATGTAATAACTCCAAAATATAATAGATTTTTAGGGAAATGAAATTAGTAAGTAAACAATATAGAAAACAATCTCATTGATATAGTTTCTCTCACCATTACTAGAAGGAAGCCATACAGTTTATGGTCTACACTCAAAATAGGGCAATGTTGAGTCTCATGGAAGAAAGAAAACCTTATTTAATGTGGCATATAAGGAAGACCTCACTAAAACATTTTTTGTTTTTATAAGAATATGTTACATTCGCAACAATAAAGGTAATGAGGGAAAGTATAGAAATGTTGTAGATAAAGGAGTATTTTTAGGATACTTGATAAAGAGTGAGTCCTATAAATGCTTTAACAAAGGTCTGGATAAAATTTTGGAAAGTAATGATGTTGAATTCATTGAATAAAAATTTCAAATGATTTACCAAAGTGTGAGTTGTGAGTAATTATCTAAATAAGATGATAGATTTGAAACCACTCATGTGGTCAGTCAAAGCTCTCCAAATGATGAAGATTATAAGGTTGAATTAGAAGAGGTGACTATTGTTGAGTAACTTCAGCCTATATGTAAAAACCCTTTATTTTATAATATAGTTCTCTATAAATAAATTTATTTTATTTTATAGCTTTCTTTACACGCAACCCTAAGTTTAAGTGAACTGTGATATCCTATTGAAATATTATTATTTAATATGACAGTTACCGCCTAGACATTGGATTGGAACATATGAATATGACTAACTAAATTATAAAAATATTATGGTTTAAAAATGTATAAAATAAATTCATTGGTTATAAATTTATTATAAAGTAAAATTAAAAAAATCATTTGAAAGTAAAATAGATATTTTTCTGAGAAAAACTATTTTTATGCGCACAATATTTTTTTATCTTAATAAATTAAATTGATCACTATTTTTGAATGATTATAATAAAATTTATATTTAATTTATTTAATAAAATATTTTAACATTCATCTAATATTTTTTCTATGCATGAAATAAGAATATATATGCAGTTTTATGCTTAAAATGGATTTTTCTAAAAAAGGATTTTTTCCACATTTTGCGCAATTACTTTAAAATGATTTTTTTCCACTTATACAAATTTAACATTTAAAAATGGATTATATATTTAGAATAAAGAGGATAAAATTTGGTAAATTTTTCCCTTTTATTTTTTTCAATATGGATAGTAACCAAAGTAAATTTTTGTCAACTAGTTAGGGTAAAATGGGTAAAATAGGGTTAAAACTTTGCGACAAGGATTTAAAATTTATCTAACACGTTAATTTATACTATTTTATGAGTTAAGTTTGGCCATTTGTATACAATTATAAAATATATGGTCACTTGGTGTCATATATCATTGATTATGACCTTTATATTAATTTAAGAAAAGAATAAACACAAAATGTCACTCTCTTGACTTTAACATATCTAAAATTTTACATAAGGATAAAAAGGGGATAATTTTGGTTAGAAATTTTTTTTAATATAAATTAATTTTTTTATCATAGTAATTTATTTATAATTTTTATTAATTTAATAATAACCATAAATTATTACACAACAACGACATAATATTTATTCAATTAATAGAAAAACAAAATATATGATTTTAAAAATATTAAAAGTAACAAAATTTAATTGAATTATTATGTCACATGAATTTTTTAGATACATATGACATATTAGGGATGTTTTAAAATATTATATTCAAATTCCATATTTTTCTTGGTGTCTTTAAATTCAAATTAAATGAATAGTTCCAAAATTGAAATTAAATATATTTTACAATAAATAATATTTTGTTAAATTATTTAAAGATAATAAAAATATTATATTTGGTCAAGTGAAATGAATATGGTTTAAAATATCAATAATGGTCCATTTATGAGTCAATTATCCATTTATGATAACACTCTTAACCCTTTAATGTTGAAATAGTTGTTATTGTAGTTAAGGTCAAAATGGTTGACGAAGGGGTTAATAAAAAATATAAGGTTTAAAATTATACAAAACCTGTATAAATTTCATTGGATGATGTTATTTAAACCATTTACTATTTATATTTGAATTAATTTCCATTTTTGATCATTTTACTTGAGAATGAATTTATTATATTTTAATATTTTAAGAAATTTCAAGTGTGTCATCTTCCTCCCTTATAAAAGGACACTCATCCTTTCTCTTCTTTACACCACTTTGAGCCTTCTATATAGACCAAAGACTACCCATTTTTCTTATAAAATTATATATCCATGAATTATATGTTATTTTATTCTTAAAATAAAATTACAAGGGTCCTTAAGAAAGGATCTAAATGACACTAATTGAAAGAGATATAATCAACTTACCCGACCTATTTCAATTTATTTTTTCTTATATATCCTATAAATATAGGGTATTTTTTATAAAATAAAAAATTTGGTATCCTAAATATAATTAAATTTTATTATGATTATGTAACCACCATTATCCACCCTCTATTTCATCAAATGAGAAGTGAAATTATCGTTCGTGCATACGTGTGGACTACCACCACCACATAGCGATACAATTAATTTTCCATAACCATATTTCATGGATGGTTATTATGATGGGTTTAAATTTTAAATATTATATTTATGACATAATTATACTTCTGTAATTATAATATCACATATATCTTCTTACCTTCCAATCCATTGGAAAATGATAACGTCGATTGTACGTGCGCGCAGACTACCACCTCCACGAAGTGATGTTATTTTTTTCATTTCTGTTTTATTTGGCTGGTAATAATGATATATTTAATGAATATGTATGATATATATGATATAATAATGATTATTTAAATTTTAATTATTATTTACCTTTCTTTCGTTTCATCCGTCAAAAAGTTAAAACAATGTTCATGTGTACATATGGCCTACCATCTCCATGAAGGGCGTAATTCATTTTTTAACTCTACCTTTTATGGTTAGATATAAATATGTATAAAATAAATATATATGATATTTATATCATAATAAAAATTATTTATATTATGGAACCATGATCAATGTACAAGGACCAGAACTACCGAATTGAAATTCTCATACAAAAATGTAATAGTTAACACTAGGAAATGAAGATTTTAATAAGGTGTTATTAATAAATGGGTATTGAAATGTTATAAGTGGGTATTATATGATATTATAAGTTTTTTCATGACTTATTTATAGAATTATAATAAATTTAAATTCATTATATAGGAAGTTATAGTGTTTTTGAAGCAAGTATAACTTGAGGTAAGAGTTTTATGCTACAATCTCATTGTTTATTGGGATTGTTTATGATTAAGTTTATAATGATGAAATTCCATGATATACCTCTAAATAAACTCATGAAATTTATTATAAATTGTTTATATCTTTATAAAACATTTTTTCCTTCCATTTTCCTCACTTTAAGTGTTCAAGATACTGAAAGAACATTTTAAGGAAAACCGACTTTATGTCTTTATTCGGTTGAAAAACTTTTTTCTTCCATATCCATGTTTTCTAAAATTGTTTTAAATTTGTTTAAAGTCATTTTTACCCATGGTTTACTTTTTAAAAAATGGTTTAAAAAAGAATTTTCATATTGTTTTCTGAAATATGTACTTTTTCATTTTTTTATAAAAGTGTGAAAATAATGTTTTCTTTTAAATTATACAGCATGAACGGAATTTTCTGATATCATGACCACTAAATGATTTGAAGATTACTTTACAATTTTCCAATGTTATTTTCAAAGAAAATTTTTTCTTTAATATTTGGGAAATTTTTAGATTTTAAATTAGTGATTTCAAAGTGAAGGGTGTTTTCTTCAACACATGCTTCAAGTGATCTTTACAAGTAATTTTTCATTTATGATGACATCCTTTTATGTTATATAAATTTATACTAGGTATATTATCCAATGATAACATCCTTGCTATTTCTCTATATGGTTTATGATTATTATGATATGATGTTTATGAAACCACTTTCTTTTTTAGGGGTTTTTCTATAATGAAATGTTTATTAAACCCATTTCCTTTTCATAGGTTGTGATATGATGAATGTTTTATGATCATGTGGAACACATACGTATGATTTTAATTATGTTATAGTTGGTCCTAAAATTATATAGTCCTCCAATGCATTAGGTAATATTTTAAATCTCATGAGATAAACATGATCAAAATGATGAGTGAACCTAGTTCAATAAGGACTCTATCCACCACAATAGTATTAGGAGTGAACCTTGACTACAAAAAATGGAATGGGGAGTGAACCCAATCCACTATAATAGTGTTGGAAGTTATCCTTGACTACTAATTAAATGATTTTCTATGCTTATGTGTATTCCACAAATTTATTTCTCGTACCAATGTTATGTTATCATTGATTATGTTATTTGATTACTTTATGATACATGTCTTATGAAATACTATGATTTATACCATGACTTAAGATTATGATCAATGATATGTAGGGTATGGATTTCAAATGCTAAGATCATGTTCTCAAACCCTTATTCTCATTTTATGATTAAGTGAACATTGATATCTCCCTTGTATACCCTTACTGAGCATCTAAGATCACCCTTTCTTATGTTTTATTTTCCCTAGATTATGAAGAAAATTTTAATTATGATATGTATAATAAGGGTTCTAGTTATGAAGAATGTAGTTATAGATTATGCAGACCTCATATGAATAAGTTGTTTATGTATCCAAGTTTCTAAAGGCACAAGAACTATATGATTCTGGAATGGATCATTATTTTATTTAATAAATATTTATCTAATAATATATAATATCTATGTATGAAAATTATGGGTAATTATACTAAACCCCATAGGAGAAATAGGAGAACAAATGTTGATCCATCCAGCATAATCGGAGATCAAACTTCTCTAAAAAAGGTGATAAGGATGAGAAATTTATAGCATCCTACTATTTTATAATGGTGAACCAACGTCATTTAAAAAAGTGTCAAAGTATAAATCATGGGTTAGAGCCATGAAAGAGGAACTAGATGAAATAAATAAGAACCAAACATGGGAAATAATGAAGAATCATAGCATCATAATGTGTTGGGGAAAAATTGGATCTTTAAAAAAAGCTTGATGATCATGGAAATGTGATTAAAAATAAGTCATGTATGGTGTACAAATTTTATGATAAAATTAAAGGTGTAAATATTGGAGAATATTTTGAACCTATGTCACAACTGAATTCGATCAGGATTTTCTTGGCAATTTTGATTTTAAGAGGGTTCAAGATTTATCATATGGATGGTAAAACAACATTTTTAAATGGTGTGCTTCAATAATAGGTCTATATCAAAATTCTAGTGGAATTCTTGATTGGAAATGATGAAAATAAAGTGTACAGGTTGAAAAATTCCTTGTGTGTTCTAAAGTAGGCACTATAAGCATGGTATACTCAGCTAAACTCATACTTGAAGAATATGGAGTTCAAAAGGGGCAGTGTCAACCATAACTTGAATATGAAATCAACTAATAAAGAATAATTCATGGTGTTGGTCTATATGTATAAAATCATATTATATGGTAGCATACAAAAATATATAGAGGATTTAGTGTGACTGATAATCTCAAAGTTTTAAATGTCTATTATTAGTGAACTCAATTACTTTATGGGGATGAAAACTATTTAGTAAGAAGTATATACCTTTATCGCATGGGATAATTATGTGAAATAGCTACTGAAGAAGTTCAATATACACAATTACAAATCAATTTTGACTCTAATTATAGTTATAACCAAGATTAATAAGAAAGAGGATGGGAAATTGATTTATCCCACCTTGTATAGGTAGATAATTGGATGTTTGATGTATTTGACTACAATATGACTATATATTGTCTTTTCAACAAGTTTATAGGGTTGTTTTTAGAGTAATTCTAAGGAAGAGTATCTCATAGTGGTTAAACATATTATGCGGTACAATCTAGGTACTCTCAATTATGTATTTATATTTTATGTAAGAAAATATCATGAGTTATTTGCATTAAATGATGCAAACTGAGCTGGAGATGTTGTGGAATGTAAGTCTACAAGTGGTGGTGAATTATTTATCTAGAGAAAATATATAGGATGGATGAGTAAGATGTGTAAAAGCACCTCACTAAGTATGGTGGAAGAAAAATACACATCAGTAACCAAGGCAATCACTTAAATTTTGTGGATGAAATAAAAACTAGAATATATTAGTAAAGAGGGGAAGTAGTCTATGACAATCATCAGTCATAAAAAGAGTGTGATTGATCTCATGAAAACTTTGGTACAACACTCCTATACCAATCATATTGAGATATGGTATCACTTCATTAAAGAAAATCTAGAGTAAGGAATAATTAATATATAGAATATTGGAACTAATGAGAAAGTGAAAGATATCATGACTAATCCTTTGTCTGCTCTAGAATTAGAGAAACATCGGTTCAACCTCAGTGTTCAACCACCTCCCTCAACTTGGGAGGTTTGGATAAATCCATTTTTTTGTATCTTAGGTGATGTAAATTAAGGCTAGAGGGGGTTGAATGGTAATTTTCAAAAATTAAATACAAAATGATCATAGTTTTATTAATTAAAGATTTTATAGTGATTTCTATGTTAAAGATATAAAATAAAGCATAAATAAAAATAAATAACAAAGATATTTATAGTTTTTTGGATCACCAAGATCCTAGTTCAGTCCTTAACCTTCTCTACTTCGTGATAATATTGGTACCCACTAAGAAACTCACTTTTAAAGGTGTCAGAACCTATTATAGACTCTGCATTTTAAGAATACCTAGAGGCACAACCCAGAATTTTTATAGAAGCCTTGAACCTAGTCTGTGACCTGACTTTTTATCAGGAGTCATAGCCCAAAATATCATTTATGTGGTATAATAACCAAAATAAACAAGACCTTCTTTTGATGGGGAAAAGTATAAACTAGACATGAACATATTATAAATAGATAAAGAAAAGAATAATATGAAGAAAAAAATACAAATAAAATCCAGATAAAAGATTCGATGAAGAGGATGTTGAGGTTCGATGGTCTTGATTACTACAACAGTAGAGGATAATTTAGGATAAGTCACTTTATGATCATAGTAAGGAATCATAATTCATGTATTTTCTTGATCAAATGAGCAGCAATAACGTATCATAAGAAAGTTTTTCAATTATGTTGAAGGATCTGTATATAGTTGTTTTATTTCTTGTTTACATATCTAACTAATTAATCATGTATCATCATTAATTTAAAGATATTCTCATATAATCAAGAGATTTAATCACTATATTCCATTTGTTAGCGTATAACAAAAAATAATTTTATTGTTACCTATACTTAAAAAAAATTCACTAAATATAAAATAACTTTCATGCTCTTTATTTCTATATAAAATAACATTATAATGATTCCAAAAATATTGGTAGAAAAAATATATATAATACATATTTATAAAAAATTAAAATAAAATGAATAAAATTCCATTTTATAAAGAAATTAAAATTTTCATAAAATAGAGCATCGTATAAACATATTGCATGTATGAAAAACACTACATGCGTAAAAATATATAATATATGCTCAAAAAAATTACACAACATGTAATTATACTTTTTAAAAAATATATAATAAAAAATTAGTTAAAATGTTTATTTCAAATACAAAAAATAAAATAATAAGAATTTCATTTTTAGAAAAATATTTAAATAATGGTATATATAGAAATACTTGTTGGTAGCACAGTGTTGCAACTCTTAACAAGATACTATTGAAGTGTAGCTACCACTAGGATTTTAAAATAGGGGAGTGGTGATACCATCACTTTGTTCTACCATGAAGGATATTCTACCATTAGATGAAATTCTTATTACTATCATTGCTATAAAATAGAGAATCAACCATCACAGAGTCGAACAGTAGATGATACTACCATGGATTCACATGAAGCTTCTACCATTGTAGTTCATGAACCAACTACCATTGTATCGTGCAACCTTTGTGCTCAGTGCTATCAAAAAAAATAAGATGATCTACCACTACCATGAATGCTTCTTCTATATGATACTGTGAAGGATAAAGCTAGAGCATGAGAAGTTGATCTGAAAACATTAAGCAGTAGAAGAAATACCATCGAAAGGTATTACTGCTACCATCATTCGAATGGTACTACCATTGGATATGGAACAGTGCTACCATCAACTTAATATGATACAATCATTATAATGTTACTTCTACAGTTGAAGAACTACCGTTGGATATGGAACAGTTCTACCATATACTTATTATGATATAGTTGTTTGAATGTTACTTCTACAGTTGAAGAACTACCATCATCCATCATAAGTTTCTACAGAAAGAAGTTTTCATTGGGTAAATTTCATTAAGCATTAACTTGTGATGTCTCTATTATTCAATAGATGAATATTCATGCAGGATGGACTTCCATTCATGTATTTAGTTTGACTGGCCTTGACTTTGTCTTTTTTCATGAAGATAGAATACTGGATATCTTATTGTTGATTTAGTCAAACTAGAACCCATAAATAGAGAAAGTGAGAAGATGAAGAAGATTCCCTTTGAATAAGAAATTCACAGTATCTGATAGATGGCTGAGATCATTTGGATCGAGTGGCCATAAAAATATATTAAACTATTAAAACAGGTGATCAGTGTTTGTTCCCACCTGATTCCCACATCAAAAATGTGGTTGGGTGATCCACCACTATATCAACTAAGTCGTGTCTTCAACTACTCATAAGCGAGTAACCAGGGTCTTAACCCAGGTTCCACCATGCTACTGACCCAAAACACAGACCACTGGCCTTTGTATGTACTCCTTCCCAAGCACACCTTTACGGGGCTATGCACAGTATACACTCACCTTCCACTGTGCAGGCTCATCGGGTTGATCCTCCCACAGGGTTGACCCACATGTCCCCTATGTGGTTGAGGAATGGACCATGAGCATGCAAATGATGTCCTAGTTTTTTACATAATTCACTAATAAATTTCTTAGTAAAAAAATTTAAATAAGCTATGAATTTAAATTATCTAAACAAGTGATTAATAAATAAAATTAAAATTACAAAGAATCATTAAACATTTCAAAGAATAATATATGTGAATAATAAATCATTATTTTGTTTTTAACAATTTGAATTTAATGAATGGGAGGAAATAATAATTTATCAAAACAAAACTATTAAAGAATTAATACACATATTTAAACTCTAAAAATATCACCCTTTTTATAAATTATAAGATAAAACATTTATTAAATTTTCAAAAAAAACATTTTCCCCATTATAATATAATGTTTCATCTAGTGTGTTTCAAGTTTGGAAGGTCACTTTAGGTTTATTTTTAAAGGGGGGTAAATAAATGTGAAATTTCATAGAGAATACATGAAATTCAAGTTATCACATTTATGGTGAGTTTATGACATAAAATCCAGGGTAAGATATGATTCATGTAGAATAAAGGATTGGGTTTTTATTATGTTATGGAAGACTGGGGGAGTTATGAAATGATGAATGATTGAGAAATTCAATACTCTCTTGAAGTATTTTTTCTACATCAAGTATTTCTCATGTATAATTAGAGTAGTGGATGATTTATTTTACTAATTTCTAGGATAATCACAAATCTTGTGTTATATTCAATTTTCTTTTAGATGTCTAACAAAACCAAAGGGGGTGTTGGAACCAAGGTGATCATTTTTGGATATTGTTGTTGAGTTTTTTTTTCAATCCATTTTTTGGTAGATAAAGGTGTTTGGTGACAAAGTATGATGGTTTACAATATTAAAGTTATCTAGTTTTCAAAAAAAAATTGTGTGGCATTTCAAAGGAAGTTTATAGGTTTTTATGAAGAAAGGGAATGGTTTATCCACACAATTCATGTGTACTAGTGGAAAAGTGTGTCATGTATAAGTTGTTGCATCCCAATGAGGTCTCACACGTGGATAGTTGTGCTAGTCATTGTGTGCTTTTATGGGCATAGCATGAATGAAGGAGGCACTACATAAGTAGAGTTGGGAGAATAACACACCAAATTTTTTAGATTTGAGGGTTGTATATAAGTTGGGGTTTATTTTTATGAATTCTAAATAATCCTCTCATTTTGAGTGAATGAAATTTGGGAGAAGGTTAAATATGATCACTCAACACACAAGGCTCACTTGAGAGAACAAAACCTAAGAAAAGCATCTGGGTGAAGGAGTAGCATTAATAGGGATGAGTAATGGAGGAAAAATGAAGGTATTGTGTGAATTGAGTTTCATGAAGAGTTTATAGTGAAGGTTGTATAATGAACCTACTTGGGTAAACTCAACTGAGTGAAGAAATTTGCTTGAAGAGTATTTGAGTGAATTGACCAGAGAACACCAAAATTACACCAATGGACCTAGGAAAATGAATCAGAGTGAAGTTACTTGGACAAATCCATACTTGTGAGAATCTAAACCTAAGATAAGCATACCTAGGAAAATCTAGGGACTTAGAAGATGGTGACCTAGGAGAATCCAAAGACTTAGGTGAACATCTTGGTTGAAAATTAAGGAATTCATTAGAGCATCAAACTTGAACCATAATGATAAAATTATTAATTATCATTCATATTAATTTAGAGGAAACCTTAATTTTGTTAAATTGAGGAAGACTTCATCTAGAGTAGTGAGTAAGGAGGAGTTAATAGAGACAATATAGAGGAGGCATTGTGCTATAACTAAATTCATTGTAAAGTAAGTACACCTGGTACAACCAATACATTATCAGTATATGATCCTTGGATTATCCCTAAGTGGTGAACCAAGTAAAATTGATGTATCCTATTTTAATATATATATATATATATATATATATATATTGGATTATTTTGTATGTGTGAACAACTTCAATAGGTTCAATGAGTTTTTACCAACATGGGGATATGATCTTAAGAATAAAAATGGTAACACCCTAATTCGCCCCTCCCCACTCGGGGTGCATCAGGTTACAATGGTTTCTTGACATTCTCTATTAATGTTATATTACCTATGAAACACCCAGCATATGTTGACTCATTGCGAGAATATATCATCATGGTTTTTGTATCTATATCAAAGTATGATATTCAGGATATAAATTAATAATAATCTCAAGTATAGGGAATAATACACACTTTCATAGAAAAGGATATCAAATGACACATAAAACATGGGGAATTATTATTATGAGGTTTTTCATCATGACCTCACCTTTTTTATAGATAACCATGTATAAACTTCATGAGAAGAAGTCTCAATAAATTATGAGCCCCCAATTCTGATTGCCAAATGTTATTTGTATCTCATCAGAAAGATGTTATCTTGACCACAAGACATATGTTTAAGAATATTTTCATAACATATACAAGTTCTAATTATAATGGGGAACTATTATAATGTGAATAATTCATAGACAATGAATTATTTGATAGATGGGAATCCCCATAGTCAAAGTGGAATAAGAAGGAGGACAAAGATGAGGATGATCAAACCAAGCAAGTATAACAGTGGCATTTAGAGGGATACTAGAACATATGAGGATTTTTAATCGATAGATGATGCTCATTAGGATTTAGATTAATGTGATTTGGATGTTCATGTTGTGAAATATTTTCATTTTGATTCAAATAATGTCAAAATGGTAGGTTTCAACATGGTATGTCACTTGATCTAAAGATGTAAGAAAACTATAAATATTAAGAACTATTCTGACCTACTTAAACCAATGATTACCATATTGATGAGGAATGACCAAGGGCCAAAGTCACATTCTAACTCTCATAGAAAAGGGGTATGTAAGGGGGTACCAGACAATCAGTAGCCTAGTACTAGGATTTCCTAGGAAAGGAGGAGGTAGAAAGATAAAAGTTAGAGGGGTTGGGAAAACAAGTCTGAAACAATTAACTCCTACTCTAGGGCCTAACAAGGACCTGGTACTACAATCCCAATAGGATTAAAAGGGGATAGAATTTGGTAATAAGTCAAATCTGAAAGATAAAAGTGACCCAATAATAAAATCAAACCTATTTATGTTCTCCTAGGAAGATATTTTGGAAAAGAAATTTATCGTTAACTCCTCATACAAAGATTCCTAAAAAATGTATGAAAAATAAATTCAAGTTGATAGAAATGGTGAAAAAGTAAAATGGAATGATAAACAAGAGAAAATTTTGATTCATATATTTCACAAAATTAATATTTAATTGGAATAATTTATCAATATTTGGGGAAATATGGATTAGTACTTTTAGGATATCATTAAAGATGATTCATAGGAGAGAGAAATTGGCATTGAATGTAAGTTTTGTAGGGTATGAGTCTCAAATATTTCAAAAAAATGGAATGATTTCATGATGTCATTTTCAGATTTATTTTATTTTATTTTTGGGTGATCTTGTGAGGGTTCAAACTTAATCTATGATAGTGTTTTCCAAAAATAATAAAAATATTAAATTTAGAGGGGGAACTGTTATAACCTATTAATGTGATGTATATTCTAAGGAAATTATCACACTAATATTACATAAAGGAATAGAAATTACATAATAATATATATTTTTATATTCTATTAATCAAAATTACAAAGTTAGTTAGTTCTAGGGCACTGACTCCAACACACCTATAATTTTATAATTAACCTTGGAAGTAAAATTTATTGATTCTTTATTGGATAAAAATTAAGTCTCTAAAAGTAATTACTGATAAAAAAACTTTTTTAGACATGAAGATATTTTTTTAATGTGATCATAAATTTGAAATAAAAATTATATACTCTCAATAGACTCATGGATTTGGGGATAATAAGATAAAAATAGATATTTATGTAAGCTCAAGTAATAAAACTTACGGAGGAAAGTAGTTATAATTTCCTACATACTAAAAATGTTGGAAGAATCTCCTAATAAAATAACTCAAAGGAACTAAAAAATATTTCAAGTGTATAAAAGGTGAATATAAAGCACATGATTCTCAAATATATATGAAGATACTTGTAAATATAAGGGAGGAAAATAATGTTCCACCTAATGAACCACAGATAATTCAATTATTCAATTACATGGAGTTTGGGAATTATGAAAACCAATGCACCAAATCAAGGGTTAATGAACCAAGTTTATATTAATAACCTCTAAATCCAATGGAGAAAGGAAGATCATATATAGTCACTACTGCTAAAGTTCATTATAAAAATAAATTGGTTGTTGGGTCCGATGCACCTCTCATCTTAAATTTGTTCCCCTAGAACATACAAATTTAAAATAATTTTTAAACCTATAAATTATAATGAACCCACACTAAGAATTTTTAAAAACATATAAATAAAGTTACACCCAAGTCACTACACCACAACGCACACGTACAAATCAGACAAGAACTTCCATGAAAAAAAACAAGTTGGAACAACACATGAAAAAAATAGAATGAAAATTATATAGGGAAATTATGAAATTAGAACTTTAGTCCTAATATATATGGGAACACATTTTATCTTACATTAAGGGAGAAACTGGGTAATAATGAACCCTCCTTTAGGTAACTCTATCTGGCCCAAGTTATAAGGGATTCCTTCTGAATGAATCCTTAAAAACCCAACTCAAAGAACCACCATGAAACACTCTCTACGACGTACACCCATCACAAGAGCTCCATAGGGAATCACCCCACAGTGATGGATGTTATCTCATCATATTCATATACATATCAACTTGTATAACCATTCCATCCTAAAACACATGAGTTTTGTATCAACCAGGATGTAACTTCTAATTGCACTACCTTTTGATCTTTATGGAGAGAATATCCCAAAGATCTAATCTCTATGCTCATACTTCCACTTGGTGAAAAGAATATATAGAAACATTTCTCTTTCATGAATTATTATTAAATCGTTTTTAAGAAAAAAACATAATAATAATAAAATCCAAAATCATAAGGATTTGTATCTTGGGAAAGATAGGTTCATACAACATTATATACATAAAATATTAAACTTTAATTCCTTTAATATATTCCTCTTATTATCTTTAATATTATTCTTAGTACATGTAATCACCTACGTAAATACATCAAGGAAAGGGTGAGCTAAAAACCCATCACATGGAGGAATAACAGGGAAGGAACATGAAACATGAATAAATATAGTAAAGGTGTGAGAATAATCATCCTCGTTATGTTGTAAGTAAAATATCATCATCATAAGTATGAGGGGGTTATTTAAAAGATAAATGGAATGTGTTATATTCATAATAATAAAAAAATCATAACATTATGTTCAAATCCCACATATAAATTGTGAACAAATCTAGTATCATGTTTATGCATAACAAATGTGTTCAAATCACAATTTTATAAAATTTGAACAAATATAGCATTATGTTCATGCATAATACACATAATATCTTGAGATATATCATATTAATAAATTAATTGGAGATTTATATACTTCTATTCCCACACATCACATTATAATATTCCCATAATCATGTATTCAACATGGAAAAGAAAACATACAGCAATCATAAACATGACATGAACCCATGAGAAAATAATGGGTTCCATAGTGATGTTATAAAATATACGTAAAATAATATACTTGGATGTTACTATAATATGAAGGTAAAATTTTATATTGGTCATGAAAGTGTATAATTATAAAATAAGATATCATATTTCTTGGATAGAAAAAGAATAATCATAATAATAATCAATGGGATATTTTAAAAAAAAGGTCTATTTTGAAAATCATGAAGGTAGATAAGAATGAATCTCAATAAATTATAAATATTAATATCCCTATAATAACAAAAGGTATATAAAATTTAAATACATTTAGAATTTTTTTAGAAGAATCATAGTGAAATTATAGATGAATAGGAGAAAACCCCAAAAGAATATTTGGGTTTGAGAGTCCCCTTATAAAAATTATAAGGTTTGACTTGATCATAATTATTTGAGATTTCAATGAATAGGAACGTAAATCCCTATAAAAGATCAATAATAAAATTATAGTTATAATTTGGGTATATAATACATAGAAAACATTTTAAATATTATTATATAAAATAGAAAATCTAAAAGTGAATGGTCAAGAGAGAATCCCTTTACGAACATTATAAGGTTTGACTTAATTATAAATATTTAAGATTAGAATGAAAGGATATGAATATACCAATAAAACGTTAATACATAAATGAATAAGATTCATGGATATTAAAATATTTATAAAATATTTTGAAATATGTTTTGACAGTGAGAAATCATCCTAAAACTAAAGATCGAGAGAGATTCCCCTTACCCCGGGTCCCTTTTGTTTCATCAAATTTAAACCTATTATATAAAAAAATTATTCTTATTAAAACATGAATAAAAAAATTAATTGAATTAATGTGTTTTAATTTTTATCAATTACAATCATTGGATTTTATTTGTTAATCTTCTTTGTTAAAGGTGAAATGGTTTGATATAATGTTTTCATTTAAATTATATCATTTTCATTTTAGTTTTGTTTTTTATTCATTGTAATTTAAAATTTTGAAAAATTAAATCCTAATAATTAAAATAAACATATAAATATAATATATAATCTACACTAACCATTCATGGAGGCTATGATAAGTAAATTATTGACAACGTCCTCATAGGCGGGTGGAACTGACCATTAATGAAACGTGTCAAAAAGAGGTGGAGAGGGTGTATATATAATTTAAATGGATTAAAATATTTATACCATATCATAATAAAAGTAATATTTTATATAATTAATAATTAAATAATTTATTATGAAAATATATTGGTATATTATAAAGTAAAAGAGTGAAAAATGAAAAGAGAGGACCACGGGTTTCCTCTTCATTGAATCTTTAATCCTTTGATATGGAACTAAAAACTTAAGGTATTAGGGTTGGATGACACTAAAACATATATAAGTTTATAAGGAGACTAAGGAGAAGGTAATTGGGAATATATTTTACTTTTATAAGTGGATAGTAAGTGATTTTCCAATGGAAGATGGGGTATTTATACTTGAGGTGATGGGTATTTTTCAGATATAATATTGAATAAAATGTTATTTCCTAGGAAAAACTTTCAATAGTGATATTTTTGACATTAATAATAATATTTGATTAAAAAAATATGTTTTTAGGACCCTCAATTCCTTTATAAACATAATTTATTAGTTTATACAAAAAGGAAATAAGAAAAATGAAAAAAAAACTTAAGTAGATACTTTAATTTTTTAGGTTTGGAAATTAAGTTTATTCTTTTTAAATGACTCATTTATCTTATTAAGTAAATTTTGGGTCACGATAACTATTTTAGGATCTATTAAGTCATTATTACATCATTATTACATTATAAAACATTAGTATTTTCAAAAACTATAATTTTACTATTCACCTAAAAATTCTTGTTTTTCAAAAAAATACCAAAAATTAACTAAAATAAAAAATTAACATGTTGATTCAAAAAATGGAATTTATTTTATAAAAATAGATTTATATATTATATAATTTTAATTATTAACATAAAAATTATGGTTTTTTAGAAAGTTCTTAAAATACACTTTTTCAAAAAAAATGAACTTATACTTTCTTTGAGTTTATAATTTGACTATTTATTTTTAGGAATTATAATATTAAAATTTACTTAATTTATGAATGGTAAATATTATTTACATTTATTTTACCATTTTATTGTTTAAGTTACTATTTTAATGGTTTGATTACTATTCTATCAGTTGGGTTACTATTCCAATAGTCATATTGGTTTTATACTTATTGTAAATACCTCTCAATTCCTTTATTCATAATTCACTTAAATTATTCCCAAGGTTTTATATTCTTAGTTTTTAAAATATCAATTACATTATTAATGTTTTGTTTCTTTTTTTAGTATTGTTCATGAGTGTGATATTTCTTGGAGATCAAAATGTTCCAAATTTTCCTATTCTAGATATTTTTGTGTGTGTTTATTATCTCAATGTACTAGTTTTAATTTTATTGAGTATATTTATTCTCTAAATGCAATGTTATAAATTAATGAAATAAATTATTGTTGGTTTTTTATAATGCAGTGCATGTTTTTTATACTATAATATATTACTAAATGTGACACGTTATTAATTTAGAAGGAAAATTCCATATATAATAGTCTGGGTCGTTACATTCTTCCTCTATTTTGCGATTTCATCCTTGAAATTTCAACTCATATCCTTGTTTGAGAATATATAAGGGTACTTTTTTTCATTACATAATCAGGTTCTCGTGTTGACTCTTCATACTTACAGTTTCACCAAAGTACTTTGATAAACTGAGTTGTATTATTGGATAGAACTTTGTCCCTATAGTCTAAGATCTTTATCGATTTCTCTTTATAAGAGAGGTCATTATCTCATTGTACCACTTTCATATTAGGTTCTTATAAGGGATTTGGTATGTACTTCCTTGGGATAGATGGAAAACATCATGAACTTGAGACAAGTTTGGTGGAAGTGATAGTCAATAGGCCACAACTCATATACAATTAGGGATATAAAAGTGGCCAATGTACCGATGACTGATCTTTCCCTTATTTAAAAACTCCATGAATCTCTTACAAAGTGATATTAAAAGAATGCTTTGACTCCAAATTTAAAATACAAGTCTCTTTGATGAATTTCAGTATATCACTTTTGTCAACTCTAAGCATCTTTAACATATTGTTGAATGGATTGAACCTTTTATGTCATATTTTATGTAAGTTTGGGTCTAGGAAGGTTCTATTCAATAGCTTCATCCCAACATGTAGGTGTTTTGCATCTCTTTCCATATATATCTTTATATAGGGCCATATGAATAATTGATTATAAATTATTATTATATAAGAACTCAACCAATGGAAGATATTAATCATAACCACCATTTAAGTTCATCAAGAAAGGTCTCAGTATATCTTCAAGTGTTTTAATGGTCTATTTATATTGGTCATCATTTTGGGGGTGATAGGTCATGCTGAAGTTCACTTAGTATTCAAGTCACATTGAATAATCTTCCAGAACATAGATTTAAACCTTGGATATTGATCAAAAATGATCAAAATTAGTGCCACATGCATCCTTAACACATCCTTTATGTATATCTTGTCAATTTGATCAAGTGATAAATCTTCCCGAATAATTATAAAGTGATAAGTCTTGGTGTGTCGATCCACAAAAACCTATGTGGCATTATTTCATTTAGATGTCTTTGGAAGACCCATGATAAAGTACATGGTGATGTTATCTTATTTCTATGTTATTATGGGTAATGGTTTCATTATACATTTGGACATATGATGCTCTGTTTTGATATAACAATATACCAATCACCTTGAGGTGTACCCATTAATCTTCTTCTCAATGTTTTCCCACCAGAAGTGCTCTCAAAGATCTTAGTACATCTTGTAACTTCTAAGATGGATATATAAATATGGTTTATGTGTATCATCTAATATCTCTTTCTTTATATTGGCTAATAATGACATACATAGTCTTAAACCAAATGACTCCATTTTTTTCAATGTTGAATACATAAAGCTTCTATTCCTTTATTGCTCTTGCCTTCTTTTAAATCTCCAAATCCTCATTTTATGACACTTTCATAATAAAATTTTATGGAATTTAAAATGGGTTATTTTTTATGGAACCATGTCACAAATATTCATTTGTTAGGGGATTTTTTCTTAAATAACCCAATGTAGAAATGGCGTTTCAAAAATTTGTATTTTTGATAGGCATTCACTAAATTTATTTTTTCATGACAGATATATTATATGTTTCTAATTCTATTTTGTAATGAAATTTAAATTTTTTACACAAAATATAAAGAAAGTATTTTTTCAAAAATTAGCTATTCATTTCAAATATACTTCCGCAATGGAATTACTGATTTGTCATAAAAAAATCAAAAACTATTTACAGTAAAAATAACCATTTGTAAAAAATATTCTTTTGTGAAGGATGCATATTTTCATCAAAAAAACATAAAATTAATTTATTTATTAATTAATTAAAAATAAAATATATATAAAACTTTCATGAAAAATATAATAACCATTTAACCCATCCCAAGCCCGGGTTCGGGCATAGTTATGTCGATGATAAAAGGAATACTAATAAAAAATTATAGCATAAGCTCCCTCTATTTCCCTATTTCTATGATTGTGTAAAAATTGATTAAAATGCTCAAACATATAAATCTATCATTCCTCCTAGATAGATGATATCATGATATCATTAACTTAAAACCATAATCTATATAAGTAATTAATAATATAAAGTTAATAATTAAATAAATTTTGAAATATATATATATATATATATTATTTCTTTATATACCATTTACATATTGAACATGTGATATCGAACTTCGATGAGAACCTGATCCCAGGACACCCATACCCCAAAAAAAATAATTTTTTAGAATCGCATCTACCTACCCAACAACAATATGTGAAAAAATATGCAAAAAATAACATATAATCAACCAATTAGTACATAAAAAATTAATCAAAAAATAATTAAAATACAAAGTTAAACATACCTCCATAAGTGTGGATTGAAATCAAGAGAAAAATTCACTTGGGAATTGTTTTTGGAATCATTAATTTTTCTAGGACACAACCCCTCTTAGTCGATGGTGCATTGGCAGAATCTTGTGGGTTAGATAAAGGATCGTTAGGCTGGTCACCAACAAGAAAAATATCAATGAGGGAATGAAATAGGTTATTGATATCTTCTCCAGTCATCTAAAACACAAAAACAATATTGCTCGCAGATAAATAATAATATATATATCAAATATAAAAAACACATAAATATTTATTAAAAACAAATAAATACCCCCTTTTATATATTGATTATGATTAACTAGAATGTAATAAGAAACTATTCATCTTCATCGGTGTTAATGTATTCATTTTACTCGGCCCATAACTATAAGGTTTCATCATCTTAGTATTTATTTTATTAATTGTGATAAAATTATTCATTTACCAATTTATATTTATTTATTATGATTTATAGTAATATATAATAATTTATTCTAATTTAGAATATTTTAGACTAATTTATAGTAATATATAATAATTTATTCTAATTTAGAATATTTTAGACTAATTTATATTAATTTATAATAATTTATACTAATATATTCAATATTTTATACTAATTTATACTAATTTTTGTTAAATTATGAAAATTTATACTAATTTATAAAATAATTTATATTGGTTTATACTAATTCACAATAAATTTTATATTAATATATTATATAACTTTTATTAAAATATTTGTATTTATTTTATTAATTATAATAAATTATTTTTTATGAATTAATAATAATTTATAATAAATTATACTAACTTAGACCAATTTATTATAATTTATACTAATTTATAGTAATTTATAGTAATTTATAATTTATTCGTTATTCAAAGTTTTATATTACTCTATACTAATTTATTCATTTTCTTCTAATAATTAATATATTCATAATGTAGTTAGGGTCGCAGCTTAGTGGTAAGTTTTCCTTCAATCTTGCATTCGCATCAGGGTTCAAATCATAACTACCTCAAATTTTAGGGATTTATTGACAGTGTGAGAATACATGATGTCTAGTCACAGGTCTTTGTGACTTCAACCGTAGGCATGATGGCAATACAGTGTTGGTGTAAGGATTACGCAACACAGGAACAGGGGGTCATGATCATTAAAAGAAAAGGGCACATGTGACTAATAATGTCGAGGAGGTCATGTACAACGGTTAGTGAGTGAGATGGCTAGGTAGCATTGGTACAAGGATCACGTAGTGTAGGCACAGGATGTCCTGATCGTCAGAGGCAAGGGTACGGATAGTCGGCAGCTTCAATGGGGGGTGGTACATCATTGGTTGGAATATGTGCTAGCAGGTTGGATGGTTCCTGCAATGATGATGGAGTGTGCACACGGTGGATGGGACAACATAGGGGGGTGGTTGTTTATTGCACTTTTAGGTCAGGTCTCATTAGGCCATGTATTAAGATTTGATCCTCACTGAGCCTTCCAAGACCATGTAATGGGATCCCTCTGTCCGGAATATCAAGAGGGGTGTCTTTGTTTTAATAAAAAAAGTGTGGATTTCTCCCCTACCTATTTAAAAAAAATATTCATTATTTTATATTATTTTTATATTACTTTGGATTAATTAGTTTTCACCAAACTAAATTTCAGTAATTTATTGTAAATTATTATGTATTATAATTTTAATTTTTTTTTTTACATTATAATTTATAATAATATTGCAATTAAATAACTAAAAAATTTAAAAATAAATTAATAAGGTGACATTCAGATATAATAAAACTCAAATAAATTAAATAAATTAACAAATTATACAGTTAAAAAACAATTAAAAACAAAAAAAATATTAGCTATTAAAAAAAAGACAGACCTTTAGTTTTTTTAATCAAAACTATAAATTAGTAACCAGGATACCATTAAATTGAAATATCAATCTTAAATAGAATATTTATAATCCAAAAAATTTTAAATCAAATACCGGATTATAATTAAAAAAATAAATTAAAAACAAGTAGTTTTTTTCAAAAAAATGAGAAAATTCATGTGGAATCAAGACAAGGAGAAGGAGGTGCGAGTAGAATACAGAGGGGGAGAGGGGTGTTGTATTTATAGTTTATTTATTTATTTATCTCAATGGTTTTTTTTTGCGAAGGATTATTCTATTAAAAAATTTATAGGTTATGAGGGATATATTATTTATGATGGTTATTTGTGAAAAATTAGGCATCCATCACAAAAAATAAACTACCATAAATATTTTTTGGCTTATTTAAAAAAGTAATTATGACATAGTGATTTCATCACAACTGATATGCTAACATATTATTTGTGACAGAATGTATATTCCATCATAAATAATTCTATACAAGAGGTAATATTCATGAAGAATTAATGATTACATCAATAATAGTGTTATGTGATGACACTTTTTTGATGAAACTCACTTATCTGCCGTAGAATTGTCTTCACATAGCACTTTTTTATGATGAAAATTAGATATTTTTTGAAGAAAAAATTGTTACCTTAAGATGTTATTTGTGATGGAATACTTAATTCTATCACAAATAACCTATCCCACCGCTACATGCATAATCTCGCCAAAATTATTCCCAATAGGAATCATTTCCATCAATAATAACCATCGTGAAAAACATTATTTGCAATGGAATGAAATTTTCATTTTTAAAATCAACTTTTTGAAAGTATCTACGACAAGTGACTTGCACGTCACAAATTACCTATCACAAAAAGTTCAATTTTCTTATAATATTTGACCTTCTCTTAGTAAATAGTTGGTTGATCATTTAGTAAATGTGGTATGTCTTCCCTATCATTGTGATTTCAAAATTCATCATTTTCATACCAGTAAAGATAGGGTTTTTCTCAATTCTTATCATGGATGGAGTAGTAGGTTCCTTTTTTCTAAGAGCATCAACTACCTTATTAACATTTTTAGGATGGTAGTAAAATGATCAATCATAGTCCTTGATTAACTCTAGCCATGTTAATTAACACTTGTTCATCTCCTTCTATGTTAATATATAATTTAAACTCTTATGATCAATATATATCACACATTACCCCATAAATGACGTGTCTCTAAATTTTCAATAAAAAAAGATCGCAAATTCTAACTCCAAATCATGTATCAGGTTATTCTTCTCATGGATTTTCAATTTTTGTGAGACATGAGATATCACTTAATCATTTTTCCTGCGTACACAATCCATGTATTTCTTTAAAGAACCATTGTATATCATAAACCCTTCTCCACTTGAGGGGGGTGTGAGTATAGGTGTAGTGATTAACTTCTTCTTCAGATCCTTAAATCACTCTTCACATTCTTCCATCCAAACATATTTTACCCATTTTTATATTAACATAGTTATCATGCTATGAAATCATGAGAAGTTTCTTACAAAGCATCGGTAGTACCCATTTAATCCAAGAAAACTATATATCTCTATGATTCTTATGGGTCTAATCCATTCCTCAATTGTATTTGTCTTTGATTGGTCCACATAAATTCCCTACTTATAATCACATAACCTAAGAAATTGAATTTTTTTATCCCAAAGTCACACTTTCTAAACTTAGTGTATAGCTTCTTCTTCCTTAATATCACCAGCACAATCCATATATGTTCCTTATATTCTTCCTAGATCTTGTTGTATATGAGAATATAATCAATAAATACCAAAAAAATATCAATATAGTCACTAAAGACTATATTCATCAAGTCTGTGAAGATTACAAGGGAATTTTTAAGTTCAAATGGCATCATTATGAACTTATGATTTCTCTATCTCATACAAAAGGATATATTTTGAATATCTTCTCTCTTAGACTTAAACTAATGATATTATTAATTAATATACACTTTTGAGAAGTATTTTTCTCTTCAAGATTGATTGAACAAGTCATCAATAATTGGTAATGGATACTTTTTATTTACAGTGATCTTTTTGACTTATTGGTAATTGGTACAAGCCGCATTGAACCATCTTTCTTCTTAATGAAGAGTATTGGTGCACCCTAAGGTGATGCACTAGGGTGTATAGACCCTTTTTCTAAATTATCTTTCAGTTTCTTCTTTAACTCATCCAGTTATATCGGGGTTATCCTATAGGGGATCTTGGATATCATTGTTTATCTAGGTATGAGTTTTATTGAGAGTTCTATCTCATGATATAGGGGATGGCTGAGAAATTCTTAAAGAAATATATTAGTATACTCCCTCACAATAGTATTTCCTCAATGTTAATGCACTACTTTGACTTAACCATTTAGAAAATATATGCTTCATAATTGGGTATCAACACCCACATCATTGGGAGATTTTCCGAAGGGGATTTATAGTCTTCCTTGAATTTTTATAGGGGCATAGGATGGTTCAAGAAATGTAAATAGATGTCATTTTATTAATAGTTTATGTAAAATCTATACAATGAGATCCAATTAATTCCTATTATATCATAAAATTATACTAAAGAATTAATTATGAGATTTTCTGGAAGAATCTTCCCACAAACACTAATTAGGGAAGAGATTAACACTTAGGTTGCAATGATTTCACTATAAGGTGTTTTCATAGATATATCTACTTCCATGTATTAGAGAGGTGATTAAATAGTTCTAGAAAACTTACTAGATATAATGGAATGCATAAAACTCTAATTTAATAAAACATTAACTAGATATGAGTGAATATTAAGTGTACCTTTCACCATTTCCTTTTATTTATTCAGTATTTCAATGTTATCTAAAATAGAAAATGTTAAAAGAACATAAATCAATAGATCATGGATAAATAGTTTATTCACATGTTTTAAACAACATAATATTACCCATCTCTTTCATATATGATTATTATATAATTTTTAAGATAAAAAATATAATAATAATAAAAATAAGAATCAATAGGTTTAGTGTCTTGGGAAAATTAAGTTCGCATAACATAATCATATATAAAACATTAAAAACATTAATTTCTTCTACATAATCCATCTATTATATTTTATATTCACTTTAATAGATGTAATCACTTGAGTTCATACTATCACGACCCTTTCCCCAAGGTCTGCGATGTGACTACCCAAATCCCACCTTCCATAGGCCAGGGGCTAGCGACTAGAACCGGAAAGGCATATCCCTAAAACCGGGAAGGCGTTGCCTCTAAACCTGTAAACTCGCGCAAACCAAGCACACAACAAGATACAAGATCAAGGTAAACTATATAGTAAACAAGGTGTGTACATTAAATAAAGGGGGAGCCAGAATATAAGCCCAACTAGAAAGTAAAAGTGAAACTGGAGAGTACAAGTAAAACTGGAAAGTACAAGTAAAACTAGAAACAACTCCTCTGAACACCCACTAAGGATCATACCTGAAGGGAAGGTACATCTCATGAACAGTCGTCTTCGTGGATCATATCGTCTAAGGTCCACCCCCGAGAAACCTCTAGCCCTGGTACCCTTGTCCTCAGTCAGCGTTGTCTGTCGTCTGCATAAGACACAACAAGGTGCGGGCGTAGCCCGTGTAGGGGTGAGTATAACAATATTCAGTAGGGACCCTGAGACCTCCGAAGGTCTCTCAAACCACAAAACATGGAAACAAAATTCAACCCTACTTAGTTATATGCCCATACATATACTTAAGTTATCCAGATATACTCATCTCACACAGGAGGGAAGAATAACACACAGGTAACACCATGAAGGTAGGAGTACCTCACAGGTAACACCATGAAGATAAAGTACCACACAGGTACACCATGAAGATATAGTACCACATAGGTACACCATGAAGATATAAGACTCAACTCACACAGGTAATAGTGACGTATAGAAGTACAGATGATTAGTCGCGAAGCTAGATCATCTTATTCTGTCAAGAGGCACTGCTGATGATTAAACGGAGTCTGACCCACATAGGATCGATAGGTACTAACCCCCGTAATGAACCACACAGGATATAACCCACATAGGATCGGTATGCGCTGACCTACACAGGATCACTGAACGCTGACCCACATAGGATTTGACCCACACAGGATCTGTATGCGCTGACCCACACAGAATTGCTGAGTGTTCACCCACATAGAATCTGACCCACACAGGATCGGTATGCGCTGACCCACATAGGATCGTTGAGCACTAACCCACACAGGATTGATACTTACTAACCCCTGCAATGACCCACACAAGATCCAACCCACCCAGAGTCGATAGGTAACTAACCTCCGTATTATCCATCTCTAACCTCCGTCTCACTGTCAGCCACTGGATTCCTCACACCCAGTATGCTCGAGTTCTGTAGAATATGTCCCTTGAGATATCAGTCGTACCTTGACTGCCACGAAGTCCCGCGGAGAAGTATCCCAAAGGTCTGTCATGTCATAAGGGACCAAACGCAATAGACGGCACGTCAATCAGACGCCCGATCTGTAAATTATTAGTGTTTCCACTCTGAGGGCCCAGTTGGATTCAGGGTTCGATCCAACCAGACCATACTTCAAATTTATCCAAAACTCAAGTGAATTACATCAAAAGGAACGTCTCGATCCAAGGATTTTAGTGTCGTAGATGGTTCCTCAAATGAACATCTGGTTCTCAAGTTACGACCAAAAAGGCGTATCTGGGTCTAATTAGGGTCGGGTCCGGTCCGACCCGGTCGGACCAACCCGGTCCAGGTTCAGCCCGGTTGTCCTAGGCCACAGCGGTCCTGGCCGGCTGGGCCATGGTCCGGCCCGGCCCACGAAGGGAACGGCTTGGCCCAACCCTCTAGGCGAGGCCCGGTGGCACGGCCCGCTGGGCAGCGAGGTCCGCCCAAGCTAGTGTCTAAGGAGAGCAGCCCCCTTCCGCTCAGAAGGCCAAATGACAGCACCTTTAGGTGCTGCCAAGTCACTATGGGACCCAAGCGGGTCCCGCTGATTCGCAACGGTTGGTCGGGTGCTCCGACCGGTCCTCCTCCCAGCGGCGTGGTCACGCACCACTGCTCCAACGCGGTCGGTCGGGTGTCGGCCACTCTTCGACCTCTGCCACAGCTAAGAATTTGTGGTCTCCTGCTCATCTAGCGGTGCAAACGTGTATCAACCTACCTTCGTACGGTCAGCTAGTGTGTCGGCCCTCCTCCTCTTCCAGGGGTCACCGCATCTCAGTTCTTAGCCCAAAAAATAAAATGATCGCATATTCGCGATCCTCGGGTCAAGGGCTCCGCGTCCATATGTTTCGCTCAACAAAATATTGTGTTTCTAGTGTTATTAATTATTTTTCATTGAAGAACACATGAAGAATGCGCGGATAATCAAAAAGAAAAGAGGCAAGGTATAAGTGTGGATGATGGCCATGTTTGTTTGGCTATCATCATTGTGAAACCAGAATATAAAGAATCGAAAAATAAATTCAATCATATATAAATCTCCTACCTCAATTTTTTGTTTGAGGTGGCTCGAGGAAGAAGATGAACTCGTTAAAGATTGATGTCGGCGTTCGTCACTCCTGCAAGACACTCCAAGGTTGGTTCCTCGTTCTTTGATTCTAGAAGTCGTTCTTCGTTGGAGGATCTCCTTTGTTGGAGAAAGATCTTTCTAACTCTCCAAGGCTCTCCCCTCCTTTTCCAATCCATTTTCCCGCGATAGGTGAGGTGCCAAATTAAATAAGCTCAAGTAATAATTTAATTAAATTTTGTACATTAATTAAATTAATTTGGCGCATTTAATTTGGATAAAGCCAAGAGTTTCCTCCCATTAAAATAGGGGTTTGGGTGGTCCCCACCACTAAAAATTCAAATGGGAGGTTTTAAAAATAAAATAAAAGTTGTTCTTTATTTTATTTTTATTCTTTTAATACTCCCATTAAATTTCAGAAAACTAACTTTCACCCTCAATCTACAGCAGTTGAGGTGAAGGTCTCCTTAAGAGAATATCGGTGCTATGAGTTCAATGGTGCCCTCGAATTTTAATTTCGAGCACCGATTCAAAATTTACAAAAACCTACTCGCACATTTACTGAACGTACCTGAAAAAAGGTTCAGAAATTCATTTCGGGCACACCGGGCCTCGAAATCACGAGCCGTCAATTTTTGAAGACTCGTAATATTTCCATTTAATTAAAAAAATGCATGGAAAAATTTGGGTCTTTACATTCTCCCAACCTTAGGGATTTTCATCCCCAAAAGCCACAACACAAACTAGGGAAACAAGTGGGGTACTGAGCACAAATATGATCCTCCCGCTCCCATGTGCTCTCCTAGATGTTCTCGTGCTACCAACAAACGTGCACTAGAGGTATCGACCACCCACGAAGGACCCGCTCCTATCGATCCTCAATCTCCAATGGAACCTCTGAAAACTTCACCCCATCATTGATGTCCAACTCGCCCTATTCAATGATGTGCAAAGGATCATGTACGTATCTCCTTATCTGGGATATGTGGAAAACATCGTGCACCCAATGCAACTGAGGTGGAAGAGCTAATCGGTAATCCACCTCGCTAACTCTACTGAGGACCTAAAAGGGTTCGATGAACCTTAGAGATAACTTGTCACCCCATCCAAACCTCCACAAACCTCATCGAGGTGAGACCCATAGAAATACATGGTCACAATCCTCGAACTCAAAAGGTCTTCGCCTCCTATCAGCATAGGACTTCTGCCTGCTCTGTGCAGTCTTCATCTGCTCCTGGATGATCTTAACCTTCTCCGTGGTAGCCCGTACCATCTTTGGTCCCACGAATGCTGACTCCCCTAGGTCAGTCCAGTACAGTGGTGATCTTCAAGGTCACTCGTACAACACCTCAAATGGTGTCATCCTAATAGTGTAATGATAGCTGTTGTTGTATGCGAACTCTACCAAAAGCAATTGATCCTCCCAACTGTGTCTAAAATCTAGGATGTAAGCACGCAACATGTCCTCAAGGGTCTGAATGGTCCGCTATGTCTGATCATCCGTCTTATGATGGAAGATGGTGATCAACTGAAGCTGCATCTCGAATGCCTCCTGCAACCTTTTCTATAGCTGGGAAGTAAAACACGCATCACGATCGGAGACAATCATATATGTCACTCCATGAAGCCATACAATCTCCTGTACATAGAGGCATCCCAAGTTCTCTACTGATCCCTTCTCTCTTATAGATATGAAGTGGGTTGACTTAGTGAGTCGGTCAATGATCACCCATATGGAATCATGTCCCCCGGACGTATGTGGAAGTCATGTCACGAAGTCCAGGGAAATTCCATCCCACTTCCACTTTGGTACCTCTAGTGTCTAAACTAAGCCCACTGAAACCTGATGCTCTGCCTTCACTTGCTGACAAGTGAGGCACTGTGAAACAAACTCTACTACATCTTTCTTCATTCTAGGCCACCAGTTCAAACGCATAAGGTCTTGGTACATCTTTGACACTCCTGGATGTACTGCTAGAGGGGATGTATGGAACTCCCTCAACACTTCCTCTCATAGCACCACTAGTACCATAGTATGTCCTCTGAAGAGGATGAAGTGATCCCCACCTTCAGAAAATTCATCAGGTGCATGTCCTGTGGATATCTGAGCACATCAAGCCTCGCAGTTAGTGTCCCCAAGTTGTGACTCCCTAACTCATTGAAGGAGCGGGGGAGTGACTGTCAGATACTAAAGATAAGATACTCTATCTCAATCTACATCGTATTTCCGCAAAGCGGCTAGCTACTCTGTCACCTCACTCAGCAACTGTATACCAGATCTCCTGTTGAGTGCATCTGCTACTACGTTCCCCTTCTTAGGAGTATAGACTATCTCGAAATCATGGTCCTGGAGGAGCTCAAGACAACGCCACTGTCTCAGATACAGGTCCTTCTGAGAGAAGATATACCTGAGACTCTTGTGATCAGAGTATACTGTAAAACATTCCCCCATCAAGTAATGTCGCCACATCTTCAAGGTGAATACCACGACTGCTAACTCCAGGTCATGGGTAGCATAGTTCTCCTCATTCTATCTCAGCTTTCAAGAACCATATGTGATCACTACTCTATCCTGCATCAGGATACATCCAAGCCTAGTCTCTGATGCGTCGTAGTAGACTACATACCCAACGCCCTCCTTCGGTAGCCTCAAGATGGGGGCACTCATCAGTCTCTTCCTCAGGTCCTAAAAACTCTGATGGAATCTCTCCGACCACATGAAGGGTTTCCCCATCTTCATCAATACTGATAAGGGTGTCTCAACTCTAGAAAATTCAGGCACAAACCTCCGGTAGTAACTGGACAAACCCAGTAAACTTCACACTTCTGTCACACTCTTGGGTGGCTCCCAAGCAAGCACAACCCCAATCTTTGCTGGATCCACTACAACTCCAATCTCTGAGATAACATGTCCTAGAAAGTGAACATCTCGGATCCAGAATTAGAACTTAGAGAGCTTACCATAAATCTTGTTCTCTATGAGTGTGTATAGAACTATCTGCAGATAATAGGCATGCTCCTCCTCCATCGCTGATTAAATCAAGATTTCGTCGATGAATATTACCACAAAATGATCAAGGTATGGCTGGAAGATCCTATTCATGAGTCCCATGAACACTGCTAGGGAATTGGTCACACATAATGGCATAACCAAGAACTCATAATGGTCATACCGACATTTGAAGGTCATCTTCTTCACATCCTCGTCTCGTACCCTGAGCTAGTGATAGCCTGATCTGAGGTCTATCTTCAAAAACCATTGTGCTCCCTTCATCTGGTCAAATAGATCGTCAATCCTCAAAAGTGGGTACTTGTTTTTCATAGTCACCTAGTTTAGGCACTGATAGTCCATACAGAGTCTCAAACTCCCATCTTCCTTCTTGGAGAAAAAAATTGGGGCTGCCCAAGGAGAAACACTGCGCCTAATGAACCCCTTACCCTGCAAGTCCTCTAGCTATACCCGCAGCTCTTGAAGCTCTGTGGGAGCCATCCGATATACTGGAGTAGATATCAGTGTCATCTCGGGATACAATTCGATGTAAAAGTACACCTCTCTGTAAATAGGTAGACCCGGAACATCATCAGGGAAAACATTAGCGTACTGGTCCACCACTACAGGATAGATCAGACTCTCAACATCAACCGCTCTGAGGGTAAGACAAGCTAACTGATGTGGGATTGGTTACACCCTCCTCTGGGTAAGTCCATCCTATACTGAAAAAGGTCCCTTCTCACCGGTGAAGGAAAACCTGGCACATCTGTGCGGACACACTGCACTTTGCGCCTAATACAATCAATCTAAGCATGGACTGTGGATAACCAGTCCATACCCAAGATGATGTCGTAAGGCCTCAACGCCACTACTAGAATATCCCAGTCGAAGCTCTTGCCTCCTAGAGTAATCTCATATCATCATCACTAGTGCGTAATCGTAGAATATTCTCCCGTAGGAGTCTCTATCCATAAGGATCGAGCCAACGGCTCCACCGGAATCTCAAAGCTCCAAATGAGGGTTGTGGAAATAAAAGAATGACTGGAACCTATGTCTATAAGTACTGTAGCCAAGGTGGATTAGACACAGATCGTACCTCATATCATCTCCGGAGTGCCATGGTCATAGGCCTCACTGGAGCTGAGATCATCCTTGTCAACCTGCTCCCTATGGTCGGGGTTGACCACATAGAGGTGGTGGAAGTAGAACCTCAAATTGTTTTCCACCGCCTACTGCACGTCCTGCTCCTCTGCCACATCTACCTCCTGCCTGCAGACCTCCTGATCGAATCTTCAACTCTGTCCAGGTAGTACTTCAACCATATGTTGTTCGTCTGTATGGCGGTTCGGGCAATCGCGAGCCATGTGACCCTACCCACCGCACGTGTAACACTACTTGTTCCTCACTGGTCCTACTCTATCTTGAGAACCTCACACCACCGACCTTGTATCATGTGGTTTTCCACCTATATTTCTAATCCTCTTGGACCTCTGCATCATCTATCTTCTACCAGCTGTCGATGACTCTACTACGTGTCGTCTGGTGGTGGGTCTCGCTGCTGGCGACTGCTCAGCAAGGAATCTCTTCACTAAGAGTGCTCACTCTAACACCCTCACCTACGTCGAGATGCTGAGAGAAACCATCGAAGCTCTAATCTCCCATCTGAGCCCCTTATCGAAGGTTCGGGCCCTGTAGAAAGGGTCCTGCACCATGTCAGTGGAGTAGCATGACAGGTCGGTGAACCACACTGAATACTGAGCCACATTCATGCTACCCTATTGTAAGTGGAGAAGATCTTGTATACACACTGAGCGTAAGGTCACTGGGAAAAACTCTACCCTTAAAAGGCTCTCGAAGTTCGCCTAGATGAGAGTCACCTCATCGTAAACCTGGAGCATCAAGCTCCACCATCTGTCTGCTACTTCCTGAAGAAGACTGGCAGCAAGGATCACCATGAGATCAACTGGTGTCCCTACTAGTCGAAAAACTCTAACCACGGCCTCCAGCCAATCCTCAGCCGCCTGTGGATCTGTCTCTCCCCAGAACCTCGGTGACCTCTAGCACTAGAACTCGTGCAACATGCTCAAGCGGCGTGCACCCTCTGCTACTAGGGTCGGTGGCATCGGCTTCCCAACAGGTAGTGGTGATGTTGGTACACCACCCAATGGTACAACTGTTGTAAGGGGGCCCTGTACCGAATCCCCGTCGCTTGGTGGGCTGTCATCACATACTCTAACTGGAATCTTGGCTGGCTGTCTGTATGGAGGCATCCTGAAAAGAAACAGGTGCACCACCGTCATTTAGTTTATATCTGGTGAGCTGACTCGAAGAGATCACAAAGAAAACTTTTCAAAAACACATACTCAATCAGTGTTTTCATGCACTGAGTTAGAAATCTGAAGTCAGGGTCCTAGTGTATGGATACATCAGTCACCGCACCAACACTAGTTTTCCCAAACTGAAAACCACACTCAAAACACTTAACACTATTACCACACAGAAAAGATCAGAGTCCTAGTTCTTAGGTAGAACCAAACTCCTCTGATAACACTTTTTCAGGACCCATCCCCTGGGGCCAAAACCGTGACTACCCCAAGCCCACCTTCCATAGGCCAGGGGCTGGCGACTAGCACCAGAAAGTCATATCCCTAAAATTAGGAAGGCATTGCCTCTAAACCTGTAAACTCACGCAAACCAAGCACACAACAAGATACAATATCAAGGTAAAATATATAGTAAATAGGGTGTGTACAGTAAGTAAAGGGGGGTCCAGAATACAAGCCCAACTAGAAAGTACAAGTGAAACTGGAGACTACGAGTAAAACTGGAAAGTACAAGTAAAACTGGAAATAGCTCCTCTGAACACCCACCAAGGATCCTACGTAAAGGGTATGTACAGCTCACAAACGGTTGTCTTCGCGAATCGTCTCATCTAAGGTCCACCCCCAGGCAACCTCCATCTCTAGTACCCTCATCCTCAGTCAGCATTGTCCATCATCTGCACAATACACAACAAGGTTCAGGCATAGCCCGTGCAGGGGTGAGTATAACAATACTCAGTAGGGACCCTGAGACCCTAGAAGGTCTCTCAAACTACAAAACATGGAAACAACAGTCAACCCTACTTAAGTATATTCCCATACATATACCTAAGTTATCAAGATATACTTATCTCACACAGGAGGGAAGAATACCACACAGGTAACACCACGAAGGTAGGAGTACCTCACAGGTAACACCACGAAGATAAAGTACCACACAGTTACACCATAAAGATATAGTACCACACAGGTACACCATGGAGATATAAGACTCATCTCACATAGTTAATAGTGAATTATATAAGTACAAATGATTATTCCCAAAGCTAGATCATCTTATTCTGTCAAGAGGCACTGCTGCTGATTATACGGATTCTGACCCACACAGGATCGATAGGTATTAACCCCCGCAATGACCCACACAAGATCTGACCCACACAGGATCGGTATGCGCTGACCCACAAAGGATCATTGAGCACTGACTCACACAGTATCGCTAAGCACTGACCCACACAAGATCTGACCCACACAGGATCGGTATGCACTAACCCACACAGGATCGTTGAGCGATGACCCATACAGGATCTAACCCACAAAGGATCGGTATGCGCTGACCCACACAGGATCGCTGAGCACTGACCCACACAAGATCGATAGGTACTAACCCACTCAATGACCCATACAGGATCTGACCCACCTAGAGTCGATAGGTAACAAACCTCTATATTATCCATCTTCAACCTTTGCCTCACTGCCAGCCACTGGATTCCTCACACCCGGTGCGCTCGAGTTCCGTAGAATCTGTACCTTGAGATATCAGTCGTAAATCGACTGCTAAGAAGACCCATAGAGAAGTATCCCAAAGGTATTTCATGTTATAAGGGACCAAACTCAATAGACAGCACGTCAATCGTACGCTCGGTCTGTAAGTTATTAGCGTTTTCGCTCTGAGGGCCCGATTGGATTTGGGGTTCGATCCAACCCAATCATACTCTAACTTTATCCAAAACTCAAGTGGAGTATACAAAAAGGAACGTCTCGATCCAAGGATTCTGGTTCCACAGACAGTTCATCAAACGGACGATTGGTTCTCAAGTTACAGCCAAAAAGGCATATCCGGGTCTAATTGGCCTCGGGTCCTGTCTGACCCGGTCGGACCAACCCTACCCAAACTGGTTTGGGTCGACCCGACCTGGTCTGGGTTTAGCACGGTTGTCCTGGGCCATGGTCTGGCCCGGCCCGGCACACTGGGCGCGGCCTGGTGGCGCGGCCCAGTGGCGTGGCCCGCTGGGCAGCACGGTTCGCCCGAGCTGGCGCCGAAGCGGAGTGGCCCCCTTCCACTCGAAAGGCCAAACGGCAGCGCCTTTAGGCACTACCAAGTCACCACGAGACCCAAGTGGGTCCCGCGGACCACCATGGCCGGTCGGGTGCTCTAGTCGGTCCTCCTCCTAGCGGCGCAGTCACACGTTGTTGCTCCACCGCAGCCGTAGTCTCCTGCTCATTTGGCGGCGCAGACGTGCACCTCCCTACCTTCATGCGGCCGGCCAGTGTGTCGACCCTCCTCCTATTCTGTGGGTCACTGCATCTCTATTATTAGCCCAAAAAATAAAACAATCTCATATTCGTGATCCTCGGGTCTAGGACTCCGTGTCCATATGTCGCGCTCAACAAAATATTGTGTTTCTAGCATCATTAATTATTTAGAGTTGAAGAACGCATGAAGAACTCATGGAGAATGAAAAAGGAAAGAGTCAAGGTACAAGTGAGGACGATGGCTATGTTTGTTTGGCCATCATCGTTGTGAAACTATAATATGAAGAATCTTAAAATAAATTCAATAATATATAAATCCCCAACCTCGATTTTCTGTTGGAGGTGGTATGAGGAAGAAGAAGAACTCGTTGAAGATTGACATCAGTGTTCGTCACTCCCACAAGACACTCCAAGGTTGGTTCCTCGTTCTTCGATTCTGAAAGTCATTCTTCGTTGGAAGATCTTCTTTGTTGGAGAAAGATCTTTCTAACTCTCCAAGGCTCTCCCCTCCTTTGCCAATCCCTTTTCCCGCAAGCGGTGAGGTTCCAAATTAAATAATCTTAAGCAATAATTTAATTAAAGTTTGTACATTAATTAAATTAATTTGGTACATTTAATTTGGAGAAAGTCAAGAGTTTCCACCCATTAAAAGAGGGGTTCGGGTGGTCCCTACCACTAAACATTCAAATGGGAGGTTTTAAAAATAAAATAAAAGTTGTTCTTTATATTATTTTTATTCTTTTAATACTCCCACAAAATTCAAGGAAACTAACTTTCACCCTCGATCTACTGCAGTTGATTTGAAGGTCTCTTTAAGAAAATATTGGCGCTTCGAGTTCAAAAGTGCCCTCATATTTCAATTCCGAGCACCGATTCAAAAGTTACAAAAACCCACTCGCACGTTTACTGAACGTACTCGAAAAAAAGTTTAGAAATTCATTCCAGGCACACCGGGCCTCGGAATCACGCGCTGTCAATTTTCACAGACTTGTAATATTTCCATTTAATTAAAAAAATTACATGGAAAAATCTGGGTCTTTACACATACATCAAGTAAAGGGTGAGATAAAATCCTAATAATGGGAGGATAATATGAAATAAACATTAGAGATGAATCAATATACTACAAGGGTGAGTATAATCATAATCATCATGTCATAAGAAAAGGATCATCCTCACAAGTATGAGGTAATATTATAAAAGAGACATGGGATTTGTATTATGAATAATAATTAAACATTATAACATTATGTTCAAATAACACACATAAATTTTGAATAAATATAACATCACGTTCTTGCATAACATATGTGTAAAAATCATCATTTCATAAAATGTGAACAAATATAGAATCATTTTAATGCATAATACACATAATCTTATGATATATATCACATTACCTAATTAAATGGAGGGACATATAATTTTAGGCCCACCAGTCACATCATAATATGCTCATAATCATACATTCCGAATGAAAAAGAAAATGTACATCAATTATAAACATGATATGAACCCATGAGAAAAGAATGGGATCCATAGTTATTTTATAAAGAATATGTCGAATAATATACTTATAGGTTCTTAAAATAGTAATTTAAAACGTTATTTTTTCATTAAAGGTTAGCATTATCAAATAATATATCATATTTCTTAGAGAGAATAAGAATAATCATAATAAAAATCAATGTGAGATTTCAAAAAAGGCCTTTATCAAAAATCATAAAGGCATCTAATAATGAATTTAAGAAAAGTAAAAACATGCATATACCTATAATAAAAAAGGTATATAAAAATTAAATACATTTAGAATATTTTTTTATAGGAATCATAGTGAAATGATGGAAGAAGTGAAGATAAACCCAAAAAAAGAGTTATGTTCAAGAGTCCCCTTACAAACATTATAACATTTGAATTGATCATAATTATTTAAAATTTAAATGAGTAGGTATATAAATACATATAAAATATCAATAAAATATTTATATCAAGGATTGGGTTAGATAATACATAGCAAACATTTGAAATAAAATTTGATAAAAAGAGAGTATCCTAAAGTGAAAGGTTGGGAGAGAATCCCTTTATAAACATTATAAGGTTTGACTTTAAAACATATATTTAAGATCAAAATTAAAGGATATGTATATACATAGAAAAATTTAATACTAAAATTAATAAGGTTTTTAGAGATGAAAATACTTATAAAACATTTTGAAAGATGTTTATACAAAGGGAAAACATCCCAAGAAGAAAGGTTGAGAGAGATTCCCCTTACCTTAGGCCCCTCTTGTTTTGTCAAGTTTGCTCCTCATTTATAATAAAATTATGATTACTAAAAAATGAATTTATAAGTGATATAAATTAAATTACATCACTCTTGATCAATTTTAACCATTTAATTTTATTTTTTAATCTTCTTTGTTAAAGGTGAAATGGTTTGATGTCATATTTTCTTTTAAATTATACCATTTTCTTTTCAGTTTTTCATTATGATTAATTGTAATTTATCTTTTTATAAAATAGATCCATAAGCTTATAATAAATTAAAATACATATATAAATATAATATATAGCTTACAATAACCAATTTTTAAGGTTGTGATAGGAAAATCATTAACAACATCTTAGTAGGCGGATGAAATCGGCCATTAACGGGGCGTGTCAAAAAGAGGGGGAGAGAGAGTATATATACTTTAAATTGATTACAATATTTATACCTTATTATAATTACAGTATTATTTTATGTACTTATGAATTAATTACATTATAAAGAAAATAAATTGGGAGAGTGAATAGAATAATAGGGAAAAAATAAAAAGAGAGGACCACGGGTTACCTCTTCATTGAAGATTTAATACTTTTCTATGAAACTAAACCCTTAAGGGACTGGGTAGGAGACATAATAAGAGATAATTGGGTAGATATTAGGCTTTGAGTAGTTTATGAGAATTGATTTACCAGGGTAAGGAAGAGAGGGTATTTATTGTGAGGGGAGGGGTATTTTCAGGATAAAATATTTGATAAATTATTATTTCCAAGGTAAAACTTTGAATAGTGGAATCTTTGACATTATGAAGCATATTTTATTTAAAACATGTGTTCTTAATACTTTTAAAGCCTTTATACTTGGAATTTATTAGTTTATACAAATGTAAAAAAGAAAAAAAATATCTTTTAAATGGAATACTTTACATTTTTAGACTTTGAAAATTACTTTTTCAGTTTGGAAATTAAGATTATTATTTTTAAATGATTCATTATCCCAATTTTGGGTTTATATAAGCATTTTAGGATCTATTAATTCATTATTACATCAATATTACATCGTAAACATCAGTATTTTCAAAAACTATATTTTCACTATTCACCTAAAAATTCATGTTTCTCGTAGAATTACCCAAAAATCACCTTTAGAAAATTTTGATGTTATAATTTCATAAATGAAATTTATTTTATCAAAATAGTTTTCAAACACTATAAATTTTAATTATTAAGATAAAAATTATTATTTTTTACAAGATATGTTGAATGTGCTTTGTCAATAAATGTACTTATTGTAATGAATCTAATTTTCTATGTATTATTTTTGGATATTGTATGGATTATTTTTTAGACTATACACTATGATGGTGTGGGATTCTGATGCCTAGTGTGCCCGAAATAAATTTTTGAAATATTTTAAATATATTAAATGGAACGTGTGTTCATTTTTCCTAAAAAATAGAATAACATCAAAACGGGGGTCCATATCAAAAATTTGAGGGCACCATTGAGTTCATAACACAGTTTTTACCCAAGGTGTGACATATCCTTTATTGGTGTGGGATATTTTTAAAAAATTCATTATGGGCATAAGAATGAATAAAATAAATTAAATAGATTAATTTATTTGTTCGTTGATGCAACAAACTAATTTCATCTATAAGTAAACTATTATTATGGAATTCCAAGGTTAGCCACATATCCCTGAAGCCATTGGAGAATAATTGGAGAGAGCGTCAGAGGATCTCTCCCAGATGAACAACAGGCAGATCGTAATTCAACGATCGATGAGCAACCGAATCGAAGGATCTTGCCAATGATAGTGTCACAGCTTCGTTATTCATCAAATACTGATCCTAAATCAAGTTATGATGGTTGTTTTGATTGGATTATTTCCTTGATATTTATTTCTATGATGAACTCAAATCAATCAACCAAAAAATTGATTCACAGATCAGTTGTATTATAATATGGGTTATCTGTGGAGACTTTATTGGGGGAATTTCTTTGTGTTTGTTTTTTTATCTCTTAATTAATTGTTTTAATGGAAAAAAATCAAGGCCAATATAAACATTGTCCAAGATTTGTTCCTCACAATTTTGACTATGAATTTCTTCCCTATTTCTTTATTCATATCAGGAAAATCTCTTGGCCCGCGGTTTGATGAACACCGAGAAATCGAAGGTTGTGTACCTATTTCTTGACACAATGATTCAATATCATATATCCAGGATCAGAATGATGTGACAGTTGGGCAATGACTAAAGTGGTAGCAGATCAGACAGTTTTGGATACCTGATTTTGTGATCTTCAGCGTGCAACAATGGATGACGTATACAGATGATTTATGAGCAGTTTGGGTGGACAAAATTAGGTGATTGATGACGAAAAGGTTCGTCTGAAGTAGATCCATGATTCTTGGTGAGATTGAGTCCAAAATCTAAGGTGACAGAAATGAAAACATACGTGGGAGGGAGAACTTGGTTTCTGGAAAAATCATGATCAACACAACATGTACTGCAGAGATACACATCATGTGGGTCCCTCTTAGTAGTGGCTAGGGTTTCGAGATGAAGTTAAGGATCACATGGCATGTGAACCCTTTCTAGATTGGCTCAGTGTGTACCTCATAGGGTACAAAAATACGGCCTATAGTACATGAGTACGGGCATGTTGTGTACTCCCACACGGACACCGCCATGCTATATATACACAGGAATATACATGTACTTGGACACGAGTCGTGGTACATGGGCATGGGTACACCATGTACTTCCACATAGATATAGGCACAGGTCATTTACACTAGAAGGATCTAGTGTAGAAGGTACACAATTTGTACACCCAGTACACATCATATACTCTTTCAAAGAAGGCTTAGAGCCCTTATCATCTGTATTTTGAAAAAGTTTTGTTAGGGTTTGTTCCTTATATACTTTCCCTGAGGTTTAGTATGGAATCATGTCCTCCATATAGGATGGTGATCCCTTCAGTAGTACTTCTTGGATAGAATTATTGGAATCCTTCCATGAGGCGCAGAGTGAGATCCTCTATCATATTCTTACCCTAGGTAGAGTTATTTGTATTATCGTGACCAACACTATGTAGTTGTTGATCCTTTAATTAGTGGGTTAATCTATATTGAGTTATTGGTATACCCCATGGTCTTGTGAGTGATCCTCATCCATGTGTCGTATATCTTCATACTTTTAGTGTATACTTCCTATGATGATACCCAATGATAATTACCTCTTGGACAGACATCATCAGTGCTATCTGACTCATAGAGAGTGCTCTCCCGGACGAGTGATATGTGGAACATTCAAGCAGGAATCCTAGGTTGGAATTATGGTTGTGAAATTACCTTAACAGTGTGTGTATTTGTTTAGTATATTTGGATATTCTTGTTATATGTGTTTTATACATATACCTAAGTAAAGATGATTGTATTATTTAGTTATAAGATTTGTGGTTTTGGAGTGTCCTACTGGGTTTTATTATAATCACCCCTACATGGGTTTTTATCGCATGTGTCATGTCTTGTGTTGATGACCAACCTTTTGACATAGTCTTAGAGGGACTAGGACCAGGCAGTGCTTAGTGATCCAGATAGATCGAGGTGTATTCCTATGGTATCTTGACAATAGTCCCCACATTTACTTTCAGGTTGTACTTTTTTCCAGACTCTTTGTGATGATATTGTATTTGGACCTGATTAACTTCCATTACTTATTTTTATACTCTAGCTTTGGGATTTAGATGTATTCATGCATAGTTTATCATTTATTTTACATTTAATCATTGTATGGGCTTGGAGATGTGTGTGTGTGTGTGCAGGTACTTAGGCTAAGGCCTCCCATGTTAGTGATATGCCTACTCAGCGCTAGTCGCCAACCCCTGGACTATTGGAGGCAGGCTTGGGGAGTTTCTACATGGGCCCCATTGGGATGGTTCATGCTTAGAGTTGTATTAGAGTAGTCAGTTCTACCTTAGGATTAAAGTCTCTGAAATTGGTTTGGGGAAACAATGTTAAGTGTTTCGAGTTTGACTTTTAGACCAGGGACCCCAGTGTTAGTGTGGTAGTCGATGTATCTATACACTATGACTCTGATCACCTACCTTTCAACTCATTACATAAAAACAATGGTTGTAGGGAAAACAATGGTACATGCATCATATATGAATGAGTTGTGGTTTCCATGTTCTTCTTGAGTAATCTCTTTAAATATAATCATTGATCATGGTACATCTTGTTTATTTCAGGATGCCTCTACAATGTTTTATGACTATGATTCAGCATTAAGATCATGAGGATGATCCCCTCATCAATGAGGCATCGATAAAAGGACAAGTTCTAGAGGTTTTACCTCTAGGTGGTGCACTAGCTATACCACCACCTGTAGATAAGCAGATAGTACCCGCAGTACCAGCAAATTTGGTGTACAGGCTGAGCCCACTTCATGAGTTCTAGTGATAATGATCCCTCAAGTTTTGAGAAAATCCCAATCTATAGGAGAATGAGGACTGTCTTGAGGTGGTGAAATGAGTTTTTTTTCTAGTAAGGATACCAGCAGATCAAATGTCGGTCCTGACAGCGAGCCTTCTCTAAGAATCAATAGGGTGATGGTGGGGTTTAGTGACTCATTCGTACAACGAGGAGACTCTATCATGGTCATACTTTTAGCGAATTTTCATAAAGTATTTCTCTGTAGTTATTCTAAGGGATGTATATATATTGGATCTTCTATAGCTTCAGCAGGGTAGTGCAACATTAGATGAGTATTCCTCGAAATTCTCTAAGATCTTCAGGTGCTCAATAGATATGGTTTAGGATCAATTCTTTCGAGCTTGTACCTTCGATAAAGGACTACATAGAGACATCAAATCCAGCATTATACCTTATTTAATGCCTACATATTCTAGGGTTCTATATCAAGATTTGTTGGTTGAGAGTTTCTTGGATGAGAAAATGCATACAGTGGTTGTTGGCAATAGGCATACCGAAGTAGAGACTTTAGCAGTAGGGAGACAATGTCAGTCTCAGGGGCCTAGACATGCAACATGTTTTGGGAGGAGATCTCAGGATAGAGTTTCTATAGTGCAGGGCTCATGAGATGGGTCTAGTCATCCTAGGGAGAGGTGATGGTACTCATGTGATTGCAAAGGACATCTTGCATGAGATTGTCTGACTTGTCAAATGATTGATAGGGAGATGGTGTATGGGTCACTGAGGCGGAGGAAACAGAAAGATAAGACAAGTCTATAGGGATTTAAATGTGTTAGAGGAGCTAAGAGGTCATCTGGAGGTGTTATATACTTTTACTTGTTACTTCCACCACCCCCGGGTGGTCCACATCAGGCTTAGGGAGCTGGAGGACATGAACAGAGACAACTGCAAGCAGTTGAGTCATATAACTGAGGGCTCTGAGAATGATACAAGGTATGATATATGTCTTTTCTAACTTAGTTTCATTACTAATAGACATAGGTTCTAGTCATTCATTTATTACCACATATCTGGTTCGAGATTTATAGATTCTAATTGAGCCCTTGGCTTGACCCTTGTGCTTAGAGACTCTTACTAAAGATGAATCAGTGATCACACACTTGTACTGATAGTGTGATCTGAATCTTGGAGGTGAGATTTTCCATTGGGATCTCTTTATATCATCAATGAGGCCTTACGATGTAATCTTGGGTATGGACTATTTATCTTAAGCCTGCTTAGATTAGCTATTTTAGGCAGAGGATGCAGTGTTTTTGCGGTGATGGGACCAGGTTTTCTTTTGTGGGTGAGAAGGAAACCCAGGAAACATAGGGTGGACTCATACATATGATGGTATAGTCAATTACTTGTTAATTAGATACCATGACCCTTGGTGCAATAGATGTTATGAGTTTTTAGTTCCCTATAGTAGTGGTGGAGTATGAATAATTCTTTCCTAAGGACATACTAGACTTACCTCCACACTGGGAGATAAAATTCTACATTGATCTACACCTCTGAAAAAACCCGATATATGTTCCATCATATCAGATGATTCCTGCAGAGCTTCCTAGAATGAGGGTGTTGTTGTAGGACTTATAGAAGAAGGGATTTGTTAGACCTGATGTTTCACCCTGGGCAGCCCTAGTATTATTCCCCAAGAAGGTAGAAGGGGTCTTGAGGTTATGTGTGGATTTTTGGTGCTTGAACTAGGTGACCGTGAAGAATGAGTATCCACTACCAAGGATCGATGACATCTTTGATCAATTGAGCAGGGTACAATGGTTCTCAAAGGTTGACCTTAGGTCAGGTTATCACCAATTACGAGTACAGGATGAGGATATATTGAATATGATATTCAGATGTCTCTATAGTCACTATGAGTACTTGGTGATGTCCTTTGGCATGACAAATTCCCTAACATTGTTCATGGGAATCATGAATTGGATCTTCCAACCCTTCTTAGACCGGTTCATGGTAGTCTTCATCGATGATATCCTTATGTACTCTGCATCCAAGGAGGACCACATTAAACACTTGAGGATGGTTTTGGATGCACTTCAAGAGCACCAACTTTATGGGAAGTTCTTGAAGTGTCAACTTAGGATTTAGGAGGTCCACTTTCTGTGACATGTTATCTCAGCAGATGGTGTGACAGTGGACCCGACGAAGGTCAAGGTAGTGTGTTATATTGGGAACCACCTAAGAGCGTAATGGAGGTATGAATATTCCTTGGGTTATTAGGATATTACTGGAGATTCATACTTGAATTCTCTAGGGTATCATCATCCATGAAATCTTTGACCCAAATGGGGTATCCTTTCATATGGATGGAGAGGTACCAGTAGGATTTTTGTGATTTGAGGCAGATATTGATGAGTGATACCATCTTGATATTACCATAGAAGGGTGTCAAGTACATAGTGTTTTTCAATGCATCAATAACTGAGCTTGGTTGTGTTATAATGTAGAGGCAAGCAGTGATTTCCTATGGTTCACATCAGTTGAGACTGCATGAGTAGAACTACACGACCCATGATCTTGAGTTAGCAGTAGTAGTCTTTACACTAAATATGTGGTGACACTACCTGATGGGCGAGTAGTTTACCATATATTATGATCACTAGAGTCTCAAGTATATATTCTCTTAGAATGGTATTAATTTTAGATAGAGGTGATGGCTAGAGTTCATCAAGGATTATGACTTCGATATTTTCTGTACACCTAGGAAGGGGAACTTGGTAGCAGATGCTATTAATAGAAGATCTTATTTACAGTTGCTGAACGAGGTGTCAAAGTAGTTGGACTCATTATAGTTATCCTTTTTGTATGGATATAAAGTAGTTTACCTCTAGTTAATGGTTGTTACCCCTCCACTTTTATAGTGATTCAGAGAGGCCCGACTTGGGGATACCGACTGTGAGAACCTATGTACTCAGGTATCCATCGGACATGCTTCTAATGGATTTTCTGAAGGTGGGTAGCATGTTGTTATTTTCATAGGATGTACAATGGTACTAGTGATGTCGTGGTAGTGAGAGAGTTTAAAACATCTCCTTTAGTTTTACATCTAGGAGTGAAAAATATGTATCAGTACCTCCAATTTCAGTTTTAATGGATATGAATGGAGAAGGGGGTTACAGAGTTTGTCTCTCGATGCCTTACTTTTCAGAAATTGAAGGATAAGCACCAAGTTCCAATGGGTTTAGCTTAACCACTTGAGGTTATATAGTGGAAGTGTGACAGGATATCCATGGACTTCATGATGGGGTTACTACATATGTTCAGGGGACACAATTCCATTTGGGTGATCATAGACTAACTCACCAAGTTGACCCACTTCCTAGATATCTCTAAATAGAGATAATTAGAGAGATTAGGATTCCTCTATGTACAAGAGATAGTTTAACTCCATGGAGTCTCATTAAATATTGTTTATAACCATGATACTCAATTCATATCTCAGTTATGGAAGGGATTACAGGAGGCATTTGGGACTTAGTTACATTTGACCATGGATTTTCACCCCTAGAATGATGACCAAACTAAGTGGACCATTCAGGTTTCTATAGGACATACTACAAGCTTTCATGTTGAACTTTATCTATAGTTGGGAGGATCCCATATCATTGGTGGAGTTTTCATACAAAAAAAGCTACAATTCCACCATCGGTATGACACCATTCAAGGCCTTGTACAGGTAACCCTAAAGGTATTTACTTTGCTAGACCAGCATAGGAGATTCAGCACTCATGGGCATAGAGTTAGTGCAAGATACTACTGAGAAGGTGTAGATCATCTAGGAGCAGATGAGGAATATACAGATCCATCATAAGTCTTATACAGATAGATGATAGAGGCCTTTGGAGTTCAAGGATAGAGACCATGTGTTCCTATGGATTTTACCTTGATGTGTATTATAGATATTTGGCCAGGGGGTAAGCTATATTCAAGATTCAATGGACCTTTCTAGATACTAAATAGAGTTGGTGAGGTGGCATACCACTTGGATCTATTGCTGTAGTTAGATTGGCTACACAATGTCCTCCACGTGTCGTAGTTGAGTAGGTATGTGCATGACCCATCACACGTCATTTACTAGGGTGAGCTGGACATCGAGGATTGATATATCATTGATGAGTACCTAGTAGAGGTCAATGATTGGTGGGATAATATCCTTTGTGAGTGAGTGATTCCTTTAGTGCATATTTGGTGGCAGCATGAGAATCTTCAGGAGAGTACCCAAGAGTAGGAGGATCAGATTCATGCTCAGTACCCACATCTCTTTATATAGCCAATTGTTTTGTCTTTTCAGGATGTAAATCCCCAAGGTGGTGAGAATGTAATGACTCAGATTTTTCATTATTATTTTTGGATGTTTTAGGGATTATTTTTGAGATCAGGTGTTGATATGGCATGTGATATTGAGGCATGGTGCGTCTTGAATAAATGTTTGAAATATATTAAATATATTAAATAGAAATCATGCATAGTTTTATTGAAAAATTAGAATAACTCTTAAATAGGGGGGATCAGATTAGAAATCTAAGGGCACCGTTGAGTTTAGAATGTGGGCTTTACCCTAATCATGACATAACTTTTTTCATTGCAGGGTATTTGTGAAAAAATCATCATAGGTGTAAGATGAATAAAATAAATTTAATTTATTTATTTATTTTCTCATTGACACAACGACCTAATTTTATCTATAAGTAAACTATTATGATTGAATTATAGGGTTAGACCTATGACCTTGGAGTCATTGGAGAACCATTAGAGATAGTATTGGAGGATCTCTCCCAAACTAATGATAGTCGGATCGTAGTTCAATGATCAGTGGGAAACATAATCGAAGGATATTGCTAATGATAATGACACAACTTCGTTCTTCATCAGCGATCAATCCCAAATTGAGGTAGGATTTTGATTTTGATTGGATTATTTCCCAGTTATATATTTATATGATGAATACGAATCAATCAACTGACAAATTGATTCATGGATCAGACATATTATGGGATGGGTTATTTGTAGTAACTTTATTGGGGGAATTTCTTCATATTTGTTTATATCTTTGTCTATCATTCTAATGGTAATAGATTGAGTCCAACACAAACATTGGCCTATGTTTGTTCCTTGTGGTTGTGACTGTGCATTTATCCCCTATTTATTTATTCATCATGGGAAAATATCTTGGACCATGGTTCAATGAACACCAATAAATTGAATGTTGCACACCTGTTTCTTGGCACAATGATTTGATATCATAGATCTAGGTTCAACACGACATGATGATTATGTGAAGATGGAATTAGAAGTGGATCTGATGGTTTTGGATACTCAATTTCATGTTCTTCAGCATTAAATGGCGAAAGACACGTGTGGATGATTTCTTAACAGTTTGGGTGGCCGAAATTTGGTGATTGATGGCAGAAAGGTTCATCTAGAGTAGATCCATGATTCCTAGCGAGATTGAGGCTGGAATTTTAGGCGATAGTGGTGAGATCATATACAAAAAAATAACTTGTTTTCTAGAAAAATATTGATCAACATGGCATGTACTACAGAGATACACACCATGAGTGTCCCTCTCGGCAACAACTGGGCTTTGGGATGAAGTTAAGGATCATGCAGCATGTGACACTTGTCACATGGCATGTGACCCCTGTCACATGGCATGTGAACCCTTTCTAGATTATCTCATCATGTACCTTAGAGGGTACACATACACGACTAGGAGTACACGGGCATGGGAACATCATGTACTCCCACACGAACATGGAAAAGATAGATGTACATGGGCATAGCCATGTACTTGGACACAGTATAAGTACATGCGTACATGTTGTTTACATGGGTAGGACCTGATGCAAAAGGGACATGGTGTGTACTCCTAGTACACATCATGTACTCCTTAAAACAAGGCTTGGAGCCCTTTTCCTCCATATCTTGGACAAGTTTCATTAGGTCTCATTACCTATATCATTCTCCTAAGGGTTAGTATAGATTTGAATCCTCCATATAGTTTGGCGATCCCTTCAGTAGGACTTCTTGGATAGAGTTGTTGGAATCCTTCCTTGAGGTCCGAAGTGAGATCCTTTATCATATTATTTCCCTAGGTGGATTTCTTGGTATAATAATGACCAACACTACATGGGCACTGATCCTATACTTGGTAGGTTAATCCATATTGAGTTGTTGGTATACCCCATGGCTTTGGGAGTGATCCTCATCTATGTATCATATCTCTTAAGACTTCTAGCATATATTTCCTATGAATAGACTTGATGAGCACTACCTCTCGTACGAATGTCATCAGTGTTATCTGACTCCTAGAGAGTGTTCTCCTTGATGAGTTCTGTGTGGAACCTTCGATCAAGAATCCTAGGTTGGCATTACAATTGTGAATTTACCTTAAGATTGTGTGTCTTTGTTGAGTATATCTGGATATTCTTGTTATATGTGTCATGGACATATACCTAAGTAGATATGATTGTATTATTTTGTTATATACTTTGTGGTTTCAAGGTTTCTTACTGGGTATTGTTATACTCACCATTGCATGGTATTTTCCCACATGTGTCATGTCTTGTGTAGACGATTCACCTTTTGACATAGTCCTAGAGGAACTAGGACCAGGTGGTGCTTAGTGAACCAAACAGTTCAGGGTGTGTTCCTACGATATCTTGACAAAAATACTCATCTTTACTTCCAGGTTGGACTTGTTTTCATACTCTTTGTGGTGGGATTGTATTTAGTCTTTTTTACTTTCCATTACTTTTTATCGTACTCTAGTTGTGAGATTTATATGTATGCATGCATAGTTTATCAGTTGTTTTACATTTCAGCATTGTATGGACTTGGAGATGTGTGTGTGTACATGTACTTAGGATAAGACCTCTCATGTTAGTGATATACCTACTCGGCACTAGTCATCAGCCCCTAGCCTATTAGAGGCAGGCTTGGGGAGTCACAACACGGTCCCCATTGGGATGGGTCATGACACTTATACTTTCCTTGAATTTATAATTTTGATATTTATTTTGTGGTATTATAATAATTATATTTACTTAATTTATGCATGGTAAATATTATTTACATTTCATTTTACTATTTTATTGGTTAAGTTACAATTCTAATAGCAAGATTACTATTCTAATGGCCATGTTACTATTCTAATGGTTATATTGGTTCTATACTTCCTATAAATACCTCACATTTCCTTCATTCATCATTCAATTCAATTCCACTCAAGGTTTTATATTCTTTATTTTCAAAATGATGATTACATTACTAATGTTTTGTTATTTTTATAGTATTTTTCATGAGTGTGGTATTTTTTTGTAGATCAAATTGATCCAAATTTTCATATTCTAATTATTATTTTTTTATTTATTGTCCCATTATACTGCTTTAAATTTTATTGGGTATATTTATTCATTAAATTTAATATTATAAATTAATGAAATAAATTATTTCTGGTGTTTTACTATGTGGTACATTTTTTTATACTATACCATATTCCTAAATATGAAATATTGTTTATTTAGAAGGAAAATTCTACATATGAAAGTTGGGTTTGTTACAACATCCATCACCTAAAACGATCTTTCTAGTGAATAGTGCATGCTTCGATAGACTCTATGAGTTAGAACTTACATATTGACAGAAGATTCCTTATGCATCCTTCTAAAAAACCCTATTCAATTCTGTTGCATCTTCGCACATTATCCTCCCTTAGAAACAATTTCTTCTAGAATACACTTCCTCTAGTAATTTAAAATCACATCTAAATCTTCCCTTCCATCTGTGTCACTCTTTCCATCTGCTTCCATCCTACTACTTTCACTAACCTGAATCCAGATATCCATAGTAAAGGTCAACATGTCTCAATCTTATTTTTCCAAGTATAATTTCAGAAAAATAACTTCTAGAAATATCATCATTTAAACAGAAAACATTTTTCACACCAAAACTCAACAATATTCCTCTTGAGAATTGTTTTCATTGGTTAAGCATAATAATCTACCAATCGAAGACCATTCTAAAGTCTTTCAAAAAATTCCACTGGACAACTTTCAAAATAGTACCTTTTATTCTTTCTCCCTCTACAGTACCACCATGGTTCCCCACAATGGCCCTAATCATCCAATCCTCACCAAGAAAAGGTAGCCTTAGTCCTCCAGGATCTGATCCAAGATTTGACCACTTATTCTATTTCCATTAAATTATAGTTTCTAGGTGTAGAAGAAGCGTGTGATGATGGTCAATATATTAAAATTTCTTTTAATATTGAGTTTCCTAAAACCTCGAGTGAGGATCTTACACATCAAATTTATAATTAATTTATTTAATATCAAAAGAAACAAATACCTAATCTGATAATTATTTCTTCTATCTAGATTTCAATCTTTTGAAAGGGCCCTTTCAGATTGTCTTCATTATTCTATGAGGATCCAAGGATAGAATCTCTCTAACAGTGATTCACATGTTCTCCTTTGATCTTCGAACACTGCCAATCGATCACTAGATGCTAGCATGATGAGTAGATTATCTTTTATTATCTGTGTTGATCACTCATCCTTCTATCTTGAAGGGATCTCTATTGTATTTCTCTTTCTTGAGAGGAAGAGTGAAATAAGGAGTCGATAAAGAGTTTCGTTGTGTGAAACGATTCTCAAGTTTCAATTTTTGGATGCAATACACAATAGACATAATGGTCTATTTATAGAGATGGGGTTTATGTTAAAATAATTATTTAATTGCGTGTTGGACCTTAAATAATATAATAATATTTAATAAATCCCATGATACATAATATTATTATTATTATTATTTTATGTGCATCAACTTGCGCAACAAAAAATATTATTTAACTAGCTTGTTAATTAATATTTGTCACTGGACTCAGTCTTAGTCCATTAGAACTCCTCTAGTATTTATTAAACTCTTGGATAAATATTTAATTTAAATATTTCATTCATCAATAAACTTTTATGATCGATAAATCATGGAAAAAATTATCCCTTTGTCTTGAGAATAATATTTATTCAATTAATTGAATTCAAATATAATTTAATCGAGATCATTAGAAACACTTAGTGTACGAACTTATAGGATTCTTTATCATTGTCATTAGGCGGGCTTACCTAAAGTCCAAGATTACTATCTAGAAATGGGTCAAGACACCCATGAGAAAGAACTTAATGTAACAATGATGATGACCACATACTAACACTCACCATGTAATATAATCTCTTTGTTGCAATATCTCATCAAGCAGGTTTCATATCTGTGTCACCAACCTATATGCTCGATATATATTTCTTTGACTATATGAAATAAATGCATCACTTCACAATGGATATGGAATTTAAAGTGATTTTTTCCTCCATTTAAAGGGATTATATATATCAACTTCTTTAAATATGGAAGGAGAAAATCCATCCTTAACTTATACATTAATGACATGTCAATTGTGACACACATAACATGCCCTACCTCACCGCAAACATATGACATCATGGTTTTTATCGGAAAATATAAGTGTGTAAGTCGTGATATGAATTAGTGATAATATTAAATTCTAAGGACCATTACACATTCTCATAGATAAGAATATCTGATGACACTAAAACATGAAAAATTCCTATTATCGGGTTTGTTCTCATAATCTCCCATCTTAGAGACTACCAAGTGCAAAATTCATGATAATAAGTCTCATATGCTTATGGTTACTCATACCTGAAAGTATATATACTATGTGTCTAATCATAGCATGTTATCTGACCACAGAACTATATTTAAGAATATCATCATAGCACTTCAGGGTTCTCATCATAGTAGGGAACTATTGTGACCTTATCAATTGGATATGTACTTTAGGAAATTATTGCTTTAAATTCATGTAGAATAATGATAAATATGAAATAATAATTTTTATTAATATTTAATAAATCATATATAAATGTAATCAAAGTATAAACATTTGGTCTTAGGACACCAAATCCAAAAAAATCCCACTTGTACTAGAGCCAGCTGCCTATAAATTTTAGTTCGTTAGACCTCACATGATAATCATGTTTCTGTTGAGTCAAGGCTTTAGTCAAGGGGTCCACCACATTGTCTTCCATAGAAATATTTCTCACTACAAACTCACCTATCTAAGAAAAATCCCTCAATATATGATACTTATGAAGTATTTGATTTATCCGCTGATGTGGCCTTGGCTCTTTTGTGAGAGCCACTACTACAGTATTATCACAATAGAGTGTGATAGGATCTTTAATACTAGGTATTAAGCCAAGATCTTGGATGAATTTTTGCATCCATACTTATTTTTTATCTAACTTAGAAGCCATAATATACTCAGAATCTACTATATAATCTATGACCATAGCCTTATTTGAGCCCATCCATCTCACAATACCTCCATTCAGAGTAAAGATGTGTCCCATTTGTGACTTCATGTCATCTTGATATGTTTGGAAACTAGAATCTGCATATCCTCTGATGACAAGTTCCTCATATCCTCCATAAACCAAGAACATATCCTTAGTACACCTCAAATACTTAAGGGTGGTCATGATTACCATCCAACAGTGGTCACCCGGGTCAGCTTGATATCTTCATACCACACTTAATGTGTAGGTGACATCTAGCATAGTACATAGCATATCATACATGAATGACCCAATCGCTTATGTGTATGGAATCTTTATAATTATATTTCTTTCCTCATGTGTCTAAGGACACATATTCATAGAAAGATGAATGGAATGTGACATTGGAAACAACACCCTCTTGGATTGTTCCATACTGAATCTCTTCAGTATCTTGTAAATTTATATACTTTGACTTGGGATGAGAAGACTCTTGGATATATCATGGTAGATCTTTATCCCAAGAATATATTTTCCTTTACTAAGTTATTTAGGGAGAATCATTTATTCAACTATGCCTTAATAGGTTGTAAGGATGGTATTTAATTTCTAATAAGTAATATTCCATTGACATATACTATTAATAAAATGACTACACTCCCACTAAACCATTTATAGACACAAGGCTCTCATTCATTCTTTATGAAACCAAATTCTATTATGGATTCATTAAAAATGAATGATCCATGACCTAGATGATTTCTTTATTCCATAAATGTATTTTTTAAATTTGAATATATTTTTTGGCATCCATTGGAGTCGCAAACCCTTAGGGTTGTATCATATAGAAATATTTATAAAGACTGCCATTAAGGAATGTTGTTTTGGCATCCATTTTCCAAATATCATTGTCATGGTAAGATGCAATGGCAAGTATAATTCTGATGGATTTCAGTATTGAAACTTGTGAAAAGGTTTCATCATATTCAACTCCTTGATACAATTTAAACACTTTTGTAACCAGTTGTGCCTTATAGGTACTAAATTTTCCTCCTATGTCCAGTTTCTTCATGAATACCCATTTTCAACCAATGGGATTTACATCCACAAGAGGATCTACCAAAATCCAGACTTAGATTTTCTACATGGAATCTATTTCAGAATTCATGGCTTCTTGTCACTTGGAAACATCTGTGACACTTACTACTTTCTTGTAGGTTAGAGGATCATTATTATCATATAATAATGAATATCCATCTTTGGTGACTAGAAAACTATACCATTCTAGTTATCTAACCTATCTTGTACTCCTACGTAGTACTTGTGTCTCTAGAACAGTTTCTTCTTCCACGAGGCTTTGTGGAATCTATTCATATGCTAACTCTTGTGTACCTTTAGCCTCAGCTTCATCAAAGTATATCTTGATCCCACTATCTCTTTTAGTGATGTTCTCTATCTCAAGTAATTTGTAATGTCTTACCACTATTACCTTTTTCTCTAAGGGATTATATTGGTAATATCACCTTGTTTCTTTGGGGTATCTTATAAAGGTACACTTTGTGCCTTAGCGTGTAAGTTTGTTACCTTAATAGTCCTTAACAAACACTTTGCAACCCCACACATGTAAATATGAAAACACTAGTTTCTTTACAATCCATAAATGGTATGGTATACCATCTGCTACTTTAATTGGCACTTGGTTTGGTTTTTTTGTTTTTTTTTTGTTTGCAATGAATATCCCCAAAAATATAATGGAAGACTCTCATGACTCATCATTTATCCCACCATGTTTGACAAGGTGTGTTTCCTCCTTTAACTTACACCATTCCACTGAGGTGTATAAGGATGAGTGAGTTGAGATAGGATCCCAAACTCCCATAAGTAATCAATGAAGTCTTGATTAAGATATTCTCCCCCACGGTCTAAGTAGAGTTTCTTAAGCTTCTTACCAAGATGGTTCTCAACTACATTATTATACTCCTTGAATTTATCAAAATAATATAACTTATAACTCATTAAGTAAACATATCCATATCTACTAAAATCATTAGTAAAAGTTGTGAAGTATGAGTACCTACCCCTTGCCTTAATAAGAAATGGTCCACACACGTTTGTATGAACTAATTCAAGAATTTATTTATACCTTTCACATTTTCCACTAAATGGGGATTTGGTCATTTTATCTTGTAAACATGTGTGACATATACCAAGTGGTTTTAGTTCAAAAGAATATAAATATCCATCTTGGTATAATTTAGTTAAGTGATTTTCATTTATATGACCTAGTTAATGATAACATAGTTGGGTGTTATATGAGTCATGTGAAGTAGTTTCGTTATCTATTGTCATTACTTAGTTCATATAATCTAACACGTAAAGACTTTTATTTAAATTTGTTTTACCATAAAAAATATATCTTTATAAAAGAAGCAACATTTATTTACAAACTTGAAAATAAAACCATCTATATCAAGTATGGATACAGAAATAATGTTTTTGGTAACTAATGTAACATGATAACAACCCTTTAAAACCAATATCATTCATGTCGGTAATATGAGGCGATAGTCCTTGATAGATACAATAACAATTTTATCTTTGTTGGATGCTCATAGATCTACCTCCACTCAGTCAATATTTCTAAATATACTTGGTTCCTATATTTAAATACATATGTGAGCACCACAATCTGTATCTAATTCCCTATTTGTAGAAACATATAAATTGCACTTGATAACAAATACACATGAAGCTTACCCTTTCTTCTTTGGTTGGGTGCAGTTTTTCTTCCAGTAGACCTTCTTTACACATGTGAAATAAACAACATCATATTCCCTTGCTTTCCCCTTGATCTTCCTCTTCTTGGAAGGGAATGAAGAAGCTTTGGAATTAGAGCTCTTCACTTTACCTTTCTTTTTGTTCACCATAAGGACCTAAGGATTTTCTCCCTTATTCTCCTTATATACTTGGAGAATAAGAGTGGGAAGATCTTATGGAGACTTATCAATGTTGTTCATATTAAAATTTAAAACAAAGTTATATAAGATCTGAGGGAGTGATGCTAGAATGATATCAATGCCTAGTTTTTTGGGGAGTTTAAACCCTAGAACCTCTAGGGGATTAATCTATATAATGAGATTTACTACATGTGGCCCAACTGGGGCACCCTCTCCAAGCTTTCTCTGAAAGAGTGCCTTAGAAATATCAAAGTATTCTTTTCTAGATCTCTCTTGGTAAAAACCATGGAGGTACTGAAGCATTCTATACACATCCATGTTTTCGTGAGACTTCATGGGTTCACTAGACATATATGAAAGCATTAAACATTGAATTTAGACCGCATCAATCAAATGTTTTTCATATATTAGGAACTCTTCATCACTCGCCTCTTTTATAGGTGGATCAATAAGTGATGATTCTGGCATGTAAGATTTCCATTCATGGTGAAAATCAACCCAAATGTGTTTGAACCAATCCTGGAAGTTACTACCAATGAGGTGATTGTCTTTCTCTAATATATATCAAAGAGATGGTGTGGATGAAAAACCTATAATTTTATTATATAATTAAAATAATGGATTAATAGTACTTTTATTGATTACAAAATATGTGAGAAATAATAAATTAACTAATTTTATTAAATCTCCTATTATTTTATCAAGTCCCAATAACCCTCACCATTGAACTCAAAATATCAAGTTGCTAGGATATTCTAGTGGTGAGGATACATATGTCCCTTCACATAACCCCAATGAGGGTTGTTAAAGTTACTTTAAGGTATTTAAATAGGCAAATGTTTCCCAACTTTTGGATTATAGCTCCTTGAATCATTGAGTGAACTCCCCTATCCTGAAATCCTGACTTGGATTTCCTCAACACTTACCTCCAAGTTACATAAAGTCTAGTTAGGGCTACATCTCTTAATATAATATGGTTAATTCAACCCATAACCTTCATAAGAACACCACATTAAAATTAAGTTTCCTAATGAGGGTTGGTTAAACACTTAGTTCTAAGGCTTTTATTTCTAATCAAGTGATGGAAGGCCAAGTTTGGCTTAATATGTATTTGAGGGATTTTTATTATGTGAAAATTTTATCTTGTTTTATCCTTTATATATCTTATTAATATTAAGTGGATTATACTTAATTAATTAACCATTTTGGATAAAAAATTTATGCATAATCCATTTATTTAAATTTCGGCTTTGTATATTAATTCATTCATTTATATGATCGTAGTCTTTCATCTATAAAATTAAATAATTCATATATGGAAATAAATAAATAATTGAATGACCTATTCATGAGCTTTATTTAATGGTTGATTTAATGAGTATACATTAAATCAACCTATGACCTAGGGAAATAACTCATGTTGTGAGTCTTGGAATGAGTTATAACATTTCACATATCCACCTATGTAACACTTGGGTTGGAATCATTATGGATCTGTCTTGAACTACCTCCACATGCCTCGGGAAACTCCATTAATTACAAGTATTAATAACTCACATATAGGTGGGGGGAACCAAATAATTGGTTAAATGGGGGTTACATAAAAACCCATGGATTCATGGGTCCTACATAATAATGGAGGGAGGGATGACTCATATTGTAGGTTTTAAGCATAGTGGAAGCGTGGGATGGTAGATGCCCAACTTTGATTTTTTTGTAATCAATTATCATTCTGGGATAAATACGATGATAAATGCCAGTATCCATGAAATTAAATCAAATATTTAGAAAAGGAATAATTTCCCTCAGAACTCAGAGAGAGGATCAACATATTTTGTTTATAATTAATTTAATTAAATTGAAGAAATACCTCTAAGGTTTTGTTTCTTCATTAATATGTCTGACCACAGATCTATGGTGCGCCTTCATTGTGTTGTAGAGATCAAGAGTAGATATCCTCTGGCGATGATCCACATGTGCTCTGCGAATCTCTATACATCTTCAAAGGAGTCTCTGGGTGCTAGAATGGAAGATCCTTGCACTTGTGTCGTCAGCCTTCGATCAACTTGAGAGCCGCTTCCAAAGCATTATCAAATTCGATGTAGGATGGTTGCTCTCATTCTTGAGAACATTCTTGGAGAAAATAGAGCTCTTGAGGCTTGAGATATTTCTCTAAAATGTTATGCACAACCACCATGGCTAGAATTCGCTTTCCCTAGGCTAAATAAGAAAATAATAACATAACCAGAAATTTAATTCACTAGGTAATAATAAAAATCGGAACAAATGTCGTTACATATTTTATTATTCCATATGAAACCCTCATGTCAAATAATAATGTAAATACCATTATTTCCATGACATGTTCTTAACTTGAAATTTATATTTAAATAATATTTAATATTATTTCTCACTAGACCCTTAAACTCGGCCCGACCATCCTTCTTAATATATATCAGGCATTGAATAATGAATATTTATTTATTAAATAAATATAACTTCATTATTCACTGATAAATAAATATTTCATCCACAATATATTCTCTCAAATAACTAGCGATGAAATAAATGCAATCAAACAAACATGAATAATTATTAAACCATAACCAGGATTAATATTTATTCATCTTGTTAAATAGTAAATTATTTAACCAAGATTTCGGATACACTTAGTGTGTGACCCTTTAGGCCTCTTTCTCAGTGGAATTAGGCGAACCTGCCTAAAGTCCAAGGTTAGAGTCTAGAAGCATGCCAAGGAACCCATGGAGAAAGAAGTTAATGTCGTAATGACATGTCACCTCATAGGAACTCTTATTGTGTAATATAATCTCTTTGTTTTGATATCTCCTATCAAGCGGGTTGCATGCAAGTGCCATCAACCCATGTGCTCGATTTCTCATTCTTTAACATCCTAGAAATTGAACTTGCCTATAGAACACCGTGGCTATGGATTTATTTAGTCTATATTGTTTCCATCAAAGGTCCTGAGATATCAACTTCCATTATGGAACATAAGGGACAAATCCTTTCTCTCATTATTCACTAATGCAGTATTACTTATGATGCACCCAATATATCCTACCTCATTGCGAACATATGTTATCACGTTTTTCGCCAATACATCTAAGTGCATGAGTTATAATACCCATTAATAATAATATTAAATTATAATAACCAATACACACATCCGCAGATAGGAACATCCAATGACACTTATAAATGTGGATTTCTTACTGGAGGGTCTAGTTCTCATAATATCCTCCTTGACATTACCAAGGGCGTACACCGTGAGAATGTGCCTTAAAGTCCTATGAGTCTCCACACCTGATATCATGTATCATTTGTTTACCTTCAAATGATATCATCTGGCTACAGAACATATGTTCAAGAATAGTGTCATGGCACTTTCAGGTTATCATCATAGCAGGGATCTGCTATAACCTTTTAGTGTGACAGCTATTCTTAGGACATTATCACATACAATGTCATGCAAAAGAACAATAATGATGTGATAAAGATTTTATAAATATCCATAAAATGAATATATTTTTATCATAAAGTAAAAAATAAATTGGTTATAGGGTACCAAATCCAACAGACTCCCACTTTAACTAGTGCCAACTACTAACAACCTTCAGTCCTCTAGCTCTCACATGATACTAATTCTTCTGCTGAGATAGGACTCTAGTCAAGGGGTCCATCATGTTCTCCTCCATGGATAATATGCTCACTGAAACTTCACCCCTTTAATAAAAATCCCTCAAGAGTTGATACTTCTGGAGTACGTGTGTTATCCATTGATGTGGCCTTGGCTCTTTTGCAAGATCCACCATTGTAGTACTATCACAAAACAATGTGATAGGGACTTTTCTACTAGGTACCACATCAAGTTCTAGGAAAAATTTCCAAATCAAGTTGGCTTCCTTGGCTGCATCAGAATCTGCTATATATTCGGACTTCACTGTAGAATCAGTGACAACGGGATGCTTTGAACTCTTCTAGTTCAAAGCTCCTCCATTGAGACAGAAAATATATCTCAATTGTTACTTCAGATCATTTTGATCTGTATTAAAACTAGCATCATCATACCCTCTGATGACAAGCTCCTCGTATCCTCCATATACCAAGAACATATCCTTAGTTCTTCTTAGATACTTAAGGATATTCTTAACAGCAGTCCAATGTTGTTCTATTAGATCCTCTTGATATCTGCCTACCATGATCAATGGATAGGCAACATCAAGTATATCACATAACATGGAATACATGATTGATCATATCACTGAAGCGTATGAGATCTTACTCATTCTATATTTCTCCTATTGTGTCTAGAGACACATTTTCTTAGAAAGATGTAAACCATGTGACACTGGAACCAATACCCTCTTGGATTATTACATTCTAAATATCTTTAGTATCTAGTCAATATACATACTTTGACTTAGTCCAAGCAGCCTCTTGGATATATCATGAATGATCTTGATCCCTAGAATGTAGGCTGATTCACCTAAGTCCTTCATGGATAAGCACTTGTTCAACCAGTCCTTAACATATTGTAAGACTGGTATGTCATTTCCAATAAGTAATATGTCATCAACATATACTACTAGGATAATGACCGCATTCCCATTAAATATTTTGTAAACACATGGCTCACATTCATTCTTAATGAAACCAAATTCCCTTATGGCTTCATCAAATCGAATACTCCATGACCTGGATGCTTTCTTCAATCCATAAATGGACCTTTGAAACTTTAAAACCCTTTTTTCATAACCTAATGTCACAATCCATTCTAGTTGTGTCATATAGACATCTTCCTAAAGGTTTCCATTAAGGAATGTAGTTTTTACATCCATCTACCAAATATCATAGTCATGGTAAGCTACTATGGAAAATATGATTCTAATAGATTTAAACATGTAAACTAGCGAAAAGGTTTCATTATATTCAATTCCTTGATTCAATTTAAACCCTTTATCCACTAGACTTAATTTATAGGTACTTACTTTACCTTCCATTTCCATTTTTCTCATGAATACCCATTTACATCCAACAGGCTTTACATCAACTGGTGCATCGACCAGAACCCAAACTTGGTTCTGATACATTGAATCCATCATAGAATTCATAGATTCTAGCCATCTTGTAGCTTCTTATCTCTCTACCACCTCCTTATAGGATATAGGTTCATCATTGTCTAATAATAATGAGTCACCATCCTCGGTGATAAGAAAATTGTATCTCTCTAGTTCTCTTACCACTCTTACACTCCTACATAGTACTTGTGTTTCAGGAACTACTTCTTCCACGAGGACTTGTAGAACTTGTTCTTATACCAACTCTTGTGTATCTTGAGCATCAACTTCATCGAAGTCAATCTTTCTCTTAATATCCTTTTTAAGGATGTGATCCCTCTCAAGAAATACGGCTTGTCTGGAAATAGTCACTTTCTTTTCTGAGGGGTTTTATAGGTAGTATCCCTTTATTTCCTTAGGATATCCTATAAAGATACACTTCATGCCCTGGGGTGCTATTTTATTGCCTGAGAAAGCCTTAACAAATGTCTCATATCCCCATACATGTGTATGCGAAGGGAATTCCATTTTTTTCCTTAGTTGGTACTCAGTTTAATGTGTATTTCGTAGTTTTTAATGCATATCCCCAAAAGTATAATGTAATATCTACATAAATCATCATCGACCTTACTATATCCAACAAGGTATAGTTCCTCCTTTCACTAACACCATTCTTTTGTGGTGTATAAGGTGGAGTGAGTTAAGATATAATCCCAAACTCCTGTAAAAAGTTGATGAACTCTTGGTTAAGATATTCTCTACCTCAATCCGATCGAAGCTTATTTATCTTCTTACTAAGCTAATTCTCTACTTCATTATTGAATTCCTTGAATTTCTCAAAGGACTCAGACTTATGACTCATCATATAAATATATCCATATCTACTCAAGTCATTAGTAAAAGTTATGAATTAAGAATATCCACCTCTAGCTTCTACTAGAAATGGTCCACACACATCATTGTGTACCAATCCTAGAAGATATATGGCCCTTTCACCCTGTACACCAAATGTTGGTTTGGTTATTTTCCCTTATAAACAAGTGTGACATCTATCAAGTTATTTTATCTCAGAATAGTATAAATAACCATCTTTATAGAGCTTTATTAAGTGCTTCTTGTTTACATGACCAAGGCAGTGATGTCACAACTGGGTGTTATATGATTCATGTGAACTTGATTTATTATCAATTTACAACACTTGGTTTTCATAATTTAATACATACAAACCATTATTTAAATGTGTGATACCATAACATATGTTTTCCTTATAAAAGAAACAACTTTTATTTTTGAATTTGAAAATAAACCCATCTATATCTAAACTTGATATAGAAATTATGTTCCTGATAACACTTGGTACATAATAACATTCATGTAAAACCAAAATCATCCTAGTCAGTAATGAAAGGTGGTAGTCACCAATGGAAAGAGAATCCAGCCTCGAACCATTGGTATCTCGCAGATCCACCTATCCTCTGTCAATTTTATGAAATCTACTTGGATCTTGCATTTGAATATAGATGTGAGAACCACAAGCTATATCTAATACCCAATGTGTATAAATGGAAATATTTCACTTGATAACTAAAGATCCATTGGATTCCCCTTGCCTCTGGGTGCAGTTCCTCTTCTAGTGGCATGACTTGCCACATACAAAACACACTACCTCCTTTTCCTTTCCCTGCCTATGGATCTTCTTCTTGGTCGGACAGTGCTCAGGGGCTTTAGACTGTTTATAAATATTAAGACCATTTTCCTTATCCTTCCTCTTCCTATCCACCATAAGGACTGTAGGTTTTTCACGCCCCATGTCCTTATCCACTTGATGAATCAGGGTCAGAAGTTCCAATAGGCTCTTCTCATTATTTCTCATATTATAATTCATAATAAAACTAGAGAAGGCATTTGGAATTGATGATAGTATGGGATCTGTATGGAACTCATCTGGGAATTTAATCCCTAAGATGTCCAAATGCTCAATGTAGCTTATAATCTTGACTACATGAGGCCCATCTAGATCATACTCTCCAAGAAAAGTGGTGAAAAAGGAATTGGAGTTCTCATACCTCTCTTGTATCGCCTTCTCTTGATAGAGATCTCGAAGGTGAGATATTATGCTATAAGCATCCATTTCCTTGTGTTACTTAAAGATATCATTGGTCATGGATGATAACATGAGGCACTGAACATCCATAGCATCATTTAAATGTTTCTTGTGAAGGTTCTGGGCACAGCGGAAGCGCATGGGTGGATGTGCCCACTTTGATTTTTATCATTAACAATGATCAATCCGGGATCAATACGGTGATAAACGCCAGTCTCCATGGATCGAATCACAGAAATGGACAAAGAAAAGGAAAGTCTCGAAACCACAAAGTAGGATCGTTACAGGTTGATTATAATTAATTTAATAAATTTAAAAGAAATGCCTTTTGGGTGTTCTTTCTTCGTTGATATTCTTGATCACATTCCGATGTGATTCATCGTTGCATTATAGAAGCCAAGTGTAGACTTCCTCTAGTGGTGATCCACACGTGTACCTCATATCTCGGGACATCACCAAAGGAGTCTCTGGGTGCTAGCGTGGAGAAACCTTTTCTTGCATTGTCCTCCTTAGATCGTCTTGATCTGATGGAAGAGGATCTCTCTCTGTCTTGAGAGTGTTCTTGGAGGAAGAGGTTCTTTAGGCATTGAAAGAATTCTCCAGAATTGTTGTGCACAACGATTCTCTTGTGTGTTGGAAAAGAGTTGGGGTTGTGAGGATATTTATAATCAGGTTTGAGGTTGTAGAGTTATGACAATAAATAAACGCATTACGCATTTTATTTATTTCATTGACTCTTATTTAAAACCCCCATGTTGAATAATTAATTCCTTGACATGTGCCCACGCTGATTATAATAAATATCATTTAATAAAACAATATTATATCCTCAAAATCCCGACTGGAAAAACTACACGGCGTGTAATAATAAATACATGGCGTGTACTTGTTTTTCATTGAAAACTACACGTCGTGTACATTCAATGTACACGGAATGTATATCTTGTTTTCATTTATTCAGTTCCTTTCCATAATGAAAACTACACGGAGTGTACATTTAACAATACACAGTGTGTACTTGTTTTCAAAACAAAAACTACACGATGTGTAATAATTAATACACAGCATGTACTTGTTTTCATTTTATTATTCCTCCAACATTAAAACGATTTAGGCTTCCTTGAATAATTATTAAACCACGTATGGGAATAATCTTTATTCTACTTGATATACTTGAATACACTTAGTGTGTGACCCTCTAGGCCTCTTTCTCATTGGCATTAGGTGGGCTTGCCTAAAGTCCAAGATTATTATCTAGCATCGGTTCAAGGCACCCAAGAGAAAGAATTTGACACCGCATTGACGTATCACCTCATACGAACGCTTACTGTGTAATTTAATCCCTTTCTCTCGATATCTCATCAAGCAGGTTTTATGGCAGTGTCATAAACCTATATGTTTGATCTGTCGTTCTTTGACTACCTGAAATAAACTTGTCGTTTACACTATGGCCATGGAATTTAATGCAACAGTTCTATTTCAATCAAAGGGCCGAGATATCAACTTCCATAAATGGAAGGGACAAATCCTTCCTTGGCTTATCCATTAACAACATGTCACTTATGACGCACTCAATGTACCCTACTTCCCTCCAACTATCTGCGTGACGGTTTTCATCAACAAATCTAAGTGAGTGAGTCATGACATGAGTTAATGATAATCTTCCAGTCTAAAGACCATTACACACACTCATAGATAGCAATGTCCAATGACACCAAGACAAGCAGAATTTATACTGGCAGGTTTGTTCTCATAATCTCCCATCTTGGAGATTACCAAGTGCGAACTCCATGAGAAATAGTCTCATCTTCTTACGAGTACTCGCACATGACGGTTTGTATACTATGTGTCCTATCATAGTATGTCATCCAACCGTAGAACTTTATTTAAGAATATTGTTATAGCATTTCAAGGTTCTCATTATAGCGGGGATATTCCATGACCTAATCAATGCAAAAAATATTCTAGGACATTATTATATTATAGTCATGCAGAACAATGAAAAATATATAATAAGTGAAAATTCATGTAATCAAAGTACAAAACAGTTGGTTCTCAGGACACCAACCCTTACAAAATCCCACTTGGACTAGAGCCAACTGCCTATGACTTTTATTCCTCTAGAACTCACATGATGATCATGTTTCTGCTGAGTCAAGGCTTTAGTCAAGGGGTCCGCCATGTTGTCTTTCGTGGAAATACTTCTCACTACAACTTCACCTCTCTGAGAAAAATCCCCCAAGAGATGATACTTCCGAAGTATGTTCTTTGTCCACTGATATGACCTTGTCTCTTTTGCAAGTGTCACCGCTGCAGTATTATCACAATAGAGTGTGATAGGATCTTTACTGCTCGGTACTACATCCAGCTCTTGGATGAAGATTCGCATCCATATTACTTCTTTAGCTTCCTCAGAAGCTGCGATATACTCGGACTCTGCTGTAGAATCTGCAACCACACTTTACTTTGAGCTCTTCCAGCTCACTAAACCTCTATTCAAACTGAAGATGTATCCATTCTGTAACTTCATGTCATCTTGATCAGTCTGGAAACTAGCATCTACATGTCCTCTGATGACTAGTTCCTCATCTCCTCCATAAACTAGGAACATATCCTTAGTATGCCTCAGATACTTAAGGATAGTCTTGACTGCCATCCAATGGAAGTCTCCTGGATCAGCTTGATATCTGCCTACCGTACTTAATGCATAAGCAACATCTAGCCTCGTACATAGCATAGCATACATGACTGACCCAATCGTGGATGCATAAGGGATCCTTTCCATTCTCTTTCTTTCCTCATGTGTCTGAGGACACATTTTCTTGGAAAGATGAATGCCATGTGACACTAGCAACAATCCTCTCTTGGACTATTCCATACTGAATCTCTTCAGTATCTTGTCAATGTATATACTTTGACTTAGTCCCAACATTCTCTTGGATCTATCACGATGGATCTTGATCCCAAGAATATATGTTTCCTCACCCAAGTCTTTCATGGAGAAGCATTTATGCAACCATGCCTTAACTGATTGTAAGACAGGTACTTCATTTCCAATTAGTAATATGTCATCAACATATACTATTAGGAAAATGACTGCACTTACATTAAACCTTTTGTAGACACAAGGCTCACATTCATTCTTAACAAAGCCAAATTCCATTACAGCTTCATCAAAACGAATGTTCCATGACATTGATGCTTTCTTTAATCCATAAATGGATTTCTTCAACTTGCATACCTTATTGGCATCCTTTGGAGTCACAAACCCTTCAGGTTGTGTCATATAGACATCTTCCTGGAGGTTTCTATTAAGGAATTTTGTCTTGACATCCATTTTCCAAATTTCAAAGTCATGGTAAGTGGTAATGGCCAATAGGATTCTAATGTATTTTATCATCACAACCGGTGAAAAGGTTTCATCATAGTCAATTACTTGATACTGTCTAAAACCTTTTGCAACCAGTCATGCCTTATAGGTGCTGACTTGCCCCTCTATGTCCAGTTTCTTCTTGAATACCCATTTATTACCAATGGGCTTTACATCAACTAAAGGATCTACCAAAATCCAGACTTGGTTTTGGTATATGGAATCCATTTCAGAATTCATGGCTTCTTGCCAATTGGCAACGTCTGTGCCTTCAACTGCTTCCTTTTAGGTAATAGGATCATCATTGTCAACCAATAATGAGTCACCATCCTCGGTGACAAGAAAACCATATCGTTCTGGTTCTCTCACCTCTCTCGTGCTCCAATGTAGTTCTTATGTCTCTGGAATAGATTGTTCTTCCACGGGTCTTTGTGGAATCTGTTCTTGTACCAACTCCTATGTATCTTGAGCCTCGACTTCATCGAAGTCTATCTCTCTCCCACTATCTCTTTTGGAGATGTTCTCCCTCTTAAGGAACATGGCGTGTCTTGCCACTATAACCTTTTTGTCTGAGGGGTTGTATAGGTAATATCCCCCAGTTTCCTTGGGATATCCTATAAAGATACACTTTGTGCCTCGGGGTGCAAGTTTGTTACCTGAAGAGGCCTTAACAAATGCTTCGATACCCCACACATGTAAATTCGATAACATGTCTTTGCATCTACTCCATAACTCATATGGAATACCATTTATCAATTTAGTTGGAACTTTGTTTAGTATGTGTGTTGTTGTTTGTAATGAATACCCCCAAAAGGATAATGGAAGACTCGCATGACTCATCATTGATCTCACCATGTCCAACAGGGTGTGGTTCCTCCTTTCACTTACACCATTCCACTGAGGTGTGTAAGGAGGAGTGAGTTGAGATAAAATCTCAAACCCCCATAAGAAATCAATGAAGTCCTGATTAAGATATTATCCTCCTTTGTCTGAGAATAGTTTCTTAATCTTCTTACCAAGATGGTTCTCAACTTCATTCTTTTATTCTTTGAACCGATCAAAATAATCTGACTTATACATCATTAAGTAAATATATCCATATCTACTAAAATCATCAGTAAAATTTGGGAAGTACGAGAACCCACCCCTTGCTTCAACTGGAAATGGTCCACACACATCTGTGTGAACTAATTCTAGAAGCTCTTTAACCCTTTCACCTTTCCCACTAAATGGGGCTTTGGTCATTTTTCCTTGTAGACATGCATGACATACACCAAGTGGTTTTAGTTCGAAAGAATCTAAATACCCATCTTGATGTAATTTTTTCAAATGTTTCTCATTGACATGACCTAGTCAGTGATGCCAAAGTTGGGTGTGGTATGAGTCATGTGAATTAACTTGTCATAGATTTCCATTACTTGGTTTGTTTAGTCTAACACATAAAGGTCATTATATAAATGTGCCCTACCAAAACAAATGATATCTTTATAAAAGTAGAAATATTCATTTACAAACTTGAATATGAATCCCTCGGTATCTAATCTGGATACTGAAATAATGTTTTTAGTAACAGAAGGAACATAATAACAACCCTTTAACACCAAGATCATTCCAGTTAGCAATGTGAGGTGGTATTCTCCGACAGCTATAGCAGCAAGTCTGGCTCCATTGGCTGCTCATAGATCCACCTCACCTTGGTCAATCTTTCTGAATCTACTTGGTTCCTGTATTTGGATACAGATGTGAGCACCACAAGAAGTATCTAATACCCAATTAGTATAAACAGATAGATTGAATTTGATAACAAATGCACCTGAAGCTTCCCCTTTCTTCCTTGGCTGGGTGCAGTTTTTCTTCTAGTGGACCTTCTTGCCACATGCGAAACAAACAGCATCATGTTCCTTTGCCTCCCCTTTGATCTTCCTTTTCTTGGAAGGCCTTGAAGAAGCTTTGGGATTAAAGCTATTCACCTTCCCTTTCCTTTTATTCACCATGAGGACATAAGGCTTTTCACGCTTCATGTCTTTGTCCACTTGGAGAATAAGGATAAGAAGATCAGACAGAGACTTCTCAATGTTGTTCATGTTGAAGTTCACAACAAATTTTGAGAAGCTCTGGGGGATTGATGCAAGAATGAGATCGGTACCCAGTTATTCGGGGAGTTTAAACCCTAGAACCTCCAAGCGCTCGATGTATACAATGAGATTGACTATATGAGGCCCGGCTGGGGCACCCTCTCCAAGATTACTCTGAAATAGATCCTTCGAGATCTCAAACCTTTCCCGTCTTTCTCTCTTCTGGTATAGACCACGGAGGTGCTCGAGCATGCTATAGGAATCCATGTCTTCATGAGACTTCATGAGCTCATTATACATTGATGATAGCATCAAACATTGAATGTCGAGTGCATCATTCAAATGTTGATCATAGACTAGGAAATCTTCATCACTTTCCCCTTGGGCGGGCGAATCAGGAAGTGAGGACTCCAGCACGTAAAACTTTCTTTCATGGAGTAGGATAACCCGAAGGCACCTAAACCATTCCTGAAAGTTATTGCCGGTGAGGATATTGTATTTATCCTTAATTGATCACAGAGAAAATGTGGTTGATGAGTTTTTCATTTCGATTCTACAAATTAAAAGAGCAGATTTATCAGTACTTTCTTGATTATATTTTATGAGAAATAATAAATTTTATTAAGTCTCCCACTATTTTATCAAGTCCCAATAGCCCTCACCATTGAACTCGGAATGTCCAATTTCTTTGAGATTATAGTGGCAAGGATCCATATTCCCCTTCGCATAACCCCAACAAGGGTTGGTCAAGCTATTTGAAGGTATTTAGGTAGGTAGGTCTTTGCCAACTATGAGCTTACAGTTCCTTGATCTGTTGAGTGGACTCCCCAATCCTGAAATCCTGACTTGGATTTCCTCAACTCTTGCCTCCAATATTACACCAAGCATAGCAAGGGATACTCCTCTTGATGTATTATGGTTAAGTTAACCTGAAACCTTTCATAAGATCTTCCTTTATAAAAGTAAGTGTCCCAACAAGGGTTGGTCAAACACATAGTTTTATTGAGTCTTTCTCTTAATCAAGTAACGGAAGGCTTAGTCTGACTTAATATGGTATTGATGGATTTTAATCTTTATGCGTAGTTTTGCATTATCACATGATTGTTAATATTAAGTGGTGCTTGCTTAAGTGATTAACCATGTTCTGATAATGTTCATGCATAGTCCAGTTTTTATTTTATTCCATATTTGCATGCTTGTTTATTTCATTAATTATGTGATCGCGACAACACATACATAATAAATAAACCATGCAATCAGACATAAATAAAATAAGATGGTATGATCATGAGCTTCTATTGGTTATCTTATCTAGTGGTTTGATAAGCTAACCCTGGCCTATGGAAAAACACCTTGAACCGATGGTTCGTGTTTTGCAGCTCCCACCTATCCATCTTTGTATCTTCTTGGGTTGGTTTCGCCTTAGATTCGGGTTTTGAACCGTCTCCTCTGGCTTGATAGATCCTCCATTACATGGGTTTACATTAAAGAAACCATGGGCATGCAGGCCCTATATTTTATTGGAAGAAGGCTCACAGGCCAACAAATTTAAATAAATTTAAATGAAACCATACACACATACAAAGGGTATTTGGTCTAGCTCATGATCATCCATAGCATGCAACGACATTTACGCATATTTAGAAATCAAATTCTTTTAATTGTTCTATTTATTTAATATAAGTTGCGCTTGAAATTAATTAATTATTATCTTATAATTAATCAATTCTTTATATGAAATTCCTTTCTGAATGTCCTTGAGATTCTTCTCATCCATATCCCTTGTACAGGTCTTTGTACATTTGGAGGAAACCTGGTGAAATTCCATTTTTGAAAAGTACACGGCGTGTAGTTTATATTTACACGGCATGTATTTTCTTTTCACCCTTTATCCAAAGTACACACCGGGGTATTTGGCGTGTTTTATGTACTTTGGAAATTTTGGAGTACACGGTGTGTAGATAAAACATACACGGTGTGTACTTCCTTGTTACATGGTAACCGGCCTGGCGATTCCGTGTACGTGGTACGCAGATTCTCTTTTGTACACGGTTTCACTTGGGCCGGATCGGACTACATGGCGTGTTGCTCCAACATACACGCCATGTATTTCGATTCCCACGCACTGTTTAATTCTGTTCAACACGGGGTGTTAAATTCTTAGGTGTAATCAATTCACACGGCGTGGTTTGGCAGACCAGTACCGGTTCGTTGAACCTAAGTACACGGCGTGTAGTTTTCATTACACGTTGTGTATTTACGTGTTGTACAGACAGAAAGAGCGGCTCCTCCGGATGAGTTCCTCATTTTTTATTTTAATCAAAAATTAAAAATAAAGGTCGTTTCTATGATATGAATCGAGAAATGAAGGAGGAAGAATAGATCTCGTTTATTCAGATTTATAGAACGATTTATTTCGAATTGAATCAAATATAAATGCATAAATTATCAAAAAAAAATTAAATAACTATAATCAACGTTGTAACCTCGCTCTAATACCATTTGAAGGTTCTGGGCGCAATGGAAGCGTGTGGGTGGATATGCCCACTTGGATTTTTGTCGTTAACAATGATCAATCTAGGATCAATACGACGATAAATGTCAGTCTTCACGAATCGAATCACAGAAATGGACAGAGAAAAAGAAAGTCCCGGAATCACAAAGTAGGATCGTTACAGGTTGATTATAATTAATTTAATCAATTTAAAAGAAATTCCTTTTGGGTGTTCTTTATTCATTGATGTTCTTGATCACGTTCCGATGTGATTCTTCGTTATATCGCAGAAGCCAAGTGTAGACTTCCTCTAGCGGTGATCCACACATGTACCTCGTATCTCGAGACGTCGTTAAAGGAGTCTCCAGGTGCTAGCGTAGAGAAACCTTTGCTTGAATTTTCTGCCTTAGATCATCTTGATTCGATGGAAGAGGATCTCTCTCCGTCTTGAGAGCGTTCTTTAAGGAAGAGGTTCTTTCGGCCTTGAAAGAATTCTCCAGAGTTGTTGTGCACAACAATTCTCTTGTGTGTTGGAAAAGAGTTGGGGTTGTGAGGATATTTATAATCAGGTTTGAGGTTGTAGAGTTATGACAATAAATAAACACGTTATGCATTTTATTTATTTCATTGACTCTTATTTAAAACCCCCATGTCGAATAATTAATTCCTTGACATGCTCTCACGCTGATTATAATAAATATCATTTAATAAAATAATATTATATCCTCAAAATCCCGACTGGAAAAACTACACGGTGTGTAATAATAAATACGAGGCGTGTACTTGTTTTTCATTGAAAAATACACGGCGTGTACATTAAATGTACACGGCGTGTATATCTTGTTTTCATTTATTCATTTCCTTTCCATAATGAAAACTACACGGCGTGTACATTTAACAATACACGGCGTGTACTTGTTTTCAAAACAAAAACTACACGGTGTGTAATAATTAATACACTACGTGTACTTGTTTTCATTTTATTCTTCCTCCAACATTAAAACGATTTAGGCTTCCTTGAATAATTATTAAACAACGTACAGGAATAATATTTATTCTACTTTAGATACTTGAATACACTTAGTGTGTGACCCTCTAGGCCTCTTTCTTATTGGCATTAGGCGGGCTTTCCTAAAGTCCAAGATTATTGTCTAGCAACGGGTCAAGGCACCCAAGAGAAAGAAGTTGATGCCGCATTGACGTATCACCACATACGAACTCTTACTGTGTAATTTAATTCCTTTGTATCGATATCTCATCAAGAAAGTTTCATGGGAGTGTCATAAACCTATATTCTTGATCTGTCATTCTTTGACTACCTGAAATAAACTCGTCGTTTACACCATGGCCATGAAATTTAATGCGACAGTTCTATTTCAATCAAAGGGCCGAGATATCAACTTCCATAAATAGAAGGGACAAATCCTTCCTCGACTTATCCATTAACAACATGTCACTCGTGACGCACCCAACGTACCCTAATTCCCGCCAACTGTCTGCATGACGGTTTTTGTCGGTAAAACTAAGTGCATGAGTCATGAAATGAGTTAATGATAATATTCCAGTCTAAGGACCATTACACACGCTCATAGATAGAAATGTCTGATGACACCAAGACATGCGGAATTGCTACTGGTGGGTCTGTTCTCATAATCTCCCATCTTGGAGATTACCAAGTAAGAACTCCATGAGAAAGAGTCTCTTCTTCTTACGAGTACTCGTACATGACGGTCTGTATACTTTGTGTCCTATCATAGTATGTCATCCACCCGTAGAACTTTATTTAAGAATATTGTTATAGCATTTCAAGGTTCTCATTATAGTGGGGATCTGCCATGACCTTATCAATGCAACAAATATTCCAGGACATTATTATATTATATTCATGCAGAACAATGAACAATATATAATAAGTGAACATTTATGTAATCAAAGTACAAAACAGTTGGTTCTCAGGACACCAACCCTTACATCTTGTACACAGATATCTCCTCATCACTCACCTAATTTCCAAGCTCAACTGGTAAAGGTTCTTCCAGCACATATAGTTTCCTTTCATGGAATAGGATAACTCGAAGGCACCTTTACCACTCCTAAAAATTAGTGTCGGTGAGAAGGTTTTCCTTATCGAGTATGGATCGCAATGATATGTTTGATTTCATTTTTAATTTTTTTTTCTACAAATAAGATGAACATAATTTTAGTACTTTATCTGATAAAATTAAGACAAATAAATAAATAAATATTCATTAGTCTCCCACTATTTTATCAAAACCCAATATCCCTCACCATTGGCTTCAGAATATCCTGTTACTTGGATATTCTAATGGAAAGGATCTATATTCCAATATCATCACCCCAAATTTGGATATTAAAGAAACTTGAATGGTTTTAGGTAGGAATTGCAAATTCTAACTACATTAACTCGTAGCTCTTTGATCTATTGAGTGAACTCCCCAATCCTAAAATCATTATTTTAGATTTCCTCAACCCTTACTTCTCAGTTACACCAAGTCCTGCTTTGGCAGTCAAACCTTGATGTAAACCAATTTAATTCAACCCAAAACCTCATATTATAATTCCCTGATAATTGAAAGCACATCAACTTTAGTTGGTCAAGCACTTTGAACTATTGGTCTGATTCTAACCGAAGTAATAGAAGGCTATACCGACTTAATATTTTATTGAGGTATTTTATCCTTTGTGCATAAATTGCCTCTTATTATCTTTTCACATGATTATTAATATTAAGTGGGATATACTTAAGTGATTAACCATGACTTGATAATATTTACACAAAATCCATTTTATTTTAGTTCCATCTTACATATTTGTTAATTCATTAATTATGTGATTGCGACAATACATCTATAATTAATGACCATGAAATTGATAGAAATAAAATAAAGGGTATGATCATGAGCTTTTCTAATGGTGAGTTTATCTAGCGGTTGATAAACTAACACTAACCTAGGGAAGAAACAACTTGAACCTTTTAAGTTTTGTGTTTATAGATTTCCACCTATCCACCTTTGTATCTCCTTAGATTGGTTTCACCTCAGCTCCTAACTTGAACTGCCTCCACTATCTTGGGAGCTAAATCCATTCCATATGCTTTTAACTCACATTCATGTGAGGGGTAAAGGGGGGTTTACATAAAATAAACCATGGGAATGTAGGACCTACATGTTAATGAGTAGAAGGCATGCAGGACAATAATTTTAATTTAACAAATAAATTAAAAGGAAATCAATCACATATAAAGGTCTGGTCCAGTTCATGATCATCCAAAAACATGAAAATAATTACATATTTAATGAAACTAGCATTCAATTCTATAATCGTTCTTATTAAGATAAATCACATTCAAATCAGTTAATTATTATCTTTAATTAATAAATCCTTTTACCTTAATCCTTTTTCTGAATTTCCTTGAGATTATCATCCATTATAATTTTAAAAAAATTAATAAATTCATTTAAAATTAACTGTGTGCATAAATTTTACCTTGGAGGCAACCCGGTGAATACTCGTCCAAAACTACCCAACATGTATTTACTTGTATACACTTTATTCTTTGTGACACGTAGCATGCACGCAGAATTATAATTGCAATATAACTCATACATGATGTGCAGATATTTGAACATTACGTAGATGTTAATTAAACATTTATATATATATATATATATATCAAATACCTATCACATGTTTTGTCACAGCTTTACACCCACACGAAGGTACATGTCTCAAGGGATACATAATATCATAATAAATTTTAAATTAGCATAATCTGGAAAAGGTAAATGGTGTGTAGATCTGACTACACGACATGTACCCTCATCACCATCCATCTGAAGTACATGCCTAGGGAAACAGTGTGTGAGGTGTAATTCAAAAATATTTGGAGTACACAGTGTGTCCAGTGTGCCACACACTGTGTAGACTCCGCATTACATGGTCACCAGTCAGGTAAGCCGTGTATGGGATACTTGACTCGACCCTGACCTGAAGGGACTACATGCCATGTCCAGTGGGCCACATGACATGTAGTATAGCTAATCATGTACCAGTCTATCCTAGTCAACACACGATGTGAGAATTAACTACACCACGTATCATTAATGCACACGGATTGAGTAATTTCCAAAATACTTCTGAAGCGCTAAACACAACTATAAGATGTGTGATCCAGATTACACATCGTTTATGGAAGATTACATGGAATGTAACTCTGAATACATGATGTGTAATGTCATGTTACCTGGATAGAATCATCGGTACCTCCTAATTAGACCCTCGATTTAATTTTAATCATCAAATTATTTGTCTCTATTATATCTGTGAGAAACGATAAAGGAGGAATAGATCTCAAAATTCAAATACAAGAATGATTAAACTTGAATTGAAAACTAAATTATTAAAGCTTGGAATATCAACAAATTATTAAAATAATTATAAACTAAAATATTCCCGCTTTGATACCACTTGTAGGTTTAGGATGTAAAGGAAGCGCGGGATGGGTGGTTCCCAACTTTTATTTTGTCGTAATAAATGATTATTCTAGGATCAATACGATGATAAACACCAGTATCCATATAATTAAATCAAAGATTTAGACAAGGAAAATTTTTCCCTGGAACTCAGATAGAGGATCGACATATTTTGTTTATAATTAATTAAATTAAATTAAATTAATACCTCTAAGGTTTTCTTTATTCATTGAAGTGTCTGACCAAAGATCTATGGTGCACCTTTGTTTTGTTGTATAGATCAAGAGTAGATCTCCTCTAGTGGTGATCCACACGTGCTTCGTGAATATCTGGATGTTGTCGAAGGAGTCTTCGGGTGATAGCACGAAAGATTCTTGCACTTGAATTGTCCATCTTCATTCGCCTTGAGAGTCTCTTCCAAAGAGTTATCTGATCCGGTGGAGGATGGTTACTCTCGTTCTTGAGAACATTATTGGAGAAAAGAGAGCTCTCAAGGCTTGAGATATTTATCCAAAATGTTGTGCACAACTATTGTGGCTATCATTCACTTTTCCCGAGCTAAATGAGAAAATAATAACATAAGTGGGAATTTAATTCACTAGGTAATAATAAATAATTGGCACAAGTTTCATTACTTATTTTATTATTCCATGTGAAACCCCCGTGTCAAATAATAATGGAAATACCATTATTTTAATGATATGTTCTTAACTTGTAAGTTATATTTAAATATTATTTAATCAAATAATATTTAATATTATTTCTCACTGGACCCTTAAACTTAGTCTGACCATCCTCTTTAATATTTATCGGGCCTTGAATAATGACTATTTATTTATTAAATAAATATAACTTCATTGTTCACCGATAAATAAATATTCCATCTGCAATATATTCTCTCAAATGACTAGCGACAAAATAAATGTGATCTGGAATACATTAATATTATTAAACCATAACCGGGATTAATATTTATTCATCTTTTTAAATAATAAATTATTTAACTAAGATTTCAGATACACTTAGTGTGTGACCCTTTAGGCATCTTTCTTAGTGGAATTAGGAAAACCTGCCTAAAGAACAAGGTTAGCATCTAGCAGCATTCCAAGGCACCCATAGAGAAAGAATTTTATGCTGCAATGACATGTCACCTCATACGAATTCTTATTGTGTAATCTAATCCCTTTGTCTTGATACCTCTAATCAAGCAGATTTCATGCAAGTTCCATCAATCTATGTGCTTGGTTTCTGATTTTTTGACTTTCCAAAAATTGAACTTACCTATAGATTACCATGGCCATAGATTTAATTAGGTTATATAATTCCCATCAAAGGTCCTAATATATCAACTTCTATTATGAAACAGAAGAGACAAATCCTTTCTCTCATTATTCATTAATGCAGTATTACTCGTGATGCACCCAACATATCCTACCTCATCGGGAACATATGTCATCATAGTTTTTTCCAATACATCTAAGTGTGCGAGTCATAATACCCATTAATAATAATCTTAAAGTCTAATGACCAATACACACATCCGTATATAGGTACATCTAATGAAACTTATAAATTTGGATTTCCTACTGGTGGGTCTTGTTCTCATAATATCCTTTTAGACATTACCAAGGGTGTACACTATGAGAAGGTGCCTCAAAGTCCTATGAGTCTCCACCCATGATAGCCCGTATCATTTATGTCCCTTCAAATGATATCATTTGGCTACAAAACATATGTTCAAGAATAATGTCATGACACTTTTCAGTTCTCATTATAGCAGGGATCCACTGTGACCTTTTAGTGCGACAACTACTCTTAGAACATTATCACATACAATGTCATGAAGAAGAACAATCATGATGTGATAAGGATTTTATTAATATTCATCCAATGAATATATTTTTATCATAAAGTACAAAATAAGTTAGTTTTAGGGAACCAACTCTAACATATATGACATCATATTTAATTTAATAATAAATAATTGTAAAATCATGCAATAAATTAAATTAAAACATTTAACACATACACAAGTCTTGGTCAAGCTCATGAATGATTATACATGCAACGTATACACAAAAGTAAATGGTTAATAATTCATTTATTATTCTTTCTTTATTATTAAGATAACCATTCTTTCATTAATCAGTTAATTAATTCCATTTCATATTAATGACCATATGAATCCTCTTAGAGATAACCATATTAAAGGAATTAGTGGAAAATAAATGGTAGAACAAATAGTTTCAGATTTATTAAAATAAATTAATTGATAATTTAAAATTCTTTAAAACCCTTGTTAAATTATCAAACACTTAAAGTGCCAATTAAAGAAACAAGGTTTTAATGATACAATTATAAATTTAATGTAATTTAATTATGATAATAATTGGGAGACTACATGGCATGTACTATCTAGTTACACGTCATGTACCTTGATTATTGTATATCAAGGTTACACATTTGGGGATTTGGAGTGTTGAATCGTCTAGACTACGTAGCATGTACATGCTAGCTACGTGTCATGTATCCACTTGTTGTGTGCCTGAGATACTCACCTGGGTCTTTAGTGTATATCTCGGTGGGATCACATGGTGTGTATAAGCCAGTTACACATCATGTATCCCTTATGTTGTGTATTTTTCCTTCTCACTAAATGGCTCGACGTGTATTTTGGATGTGATAAATGATGAACTACATGGAGGGTACACCGCATACATGAAGTTTATATCATAAATTTTCCAAGATTTCAGTATCATGTGATTTTATCATGTATAATGACCACATGGATTTCACGATTTATGTTGTTAACCCATGCATACTACATGACATATATGTCATATAAACTCTCTGTAATTTGATATACCATGTTCTAGGTTGTTTGATCAACACACAGTGTACACCATGTGTAATAACTGCATGGCATGTCGTGTATCTCTTAGCATAACCAGGTGTAGCGTACTAGGGTACACGATGTGTACTCTGACTATACGCCATGTAACCCTACCTTACCGAACAAAAATTTGGTAGTTCTCGATGATATCTTTGGTTGTTCTTTTTCTGTTTTTATACCTTTAAGAAAATGAAACATTGAATGAACATAATTAATATGTCAATAACATGTTAATTTAAAATGGATTAAATAACGAATAATATGAAATGAAAATTCATCCAAAATTTTGTATGGATCAAAATTAAAATAAATAATTGTAAATTTAAACTTGACCCCTCTCATACCACTTGTAGGTTTCAGGCACAGTGGAAGTGTGTGGTGGTATGCAATATATTAAAATTTCTTTTAATATTGAGTTGTCGGAAACTCCAAGTGGGTATATTGCAATTCAAATTTATAATTAATTTATTTAATACCAGAAGAAACGAATACATGATATAAGAATTATTTCTTCAATGTAGATGTCAATCATCTAAAAATACCTTTTTATATTTCTTCATTACACTATGAGGATCAAATGATAGAATCTCACTAGCGTTGATCCACATGTTATCATTTAATATTCGAGAAACACCAATAGATATTTGGCTTCTAGCACTTTGAGTCAATTGTATTAAGTTATTCGTGTTAATCACTCATCCTTTGATATTGAGGGGTTCTCTATTACATTTCTTTTTCTTGAGAGGAAGAGAGAAAAAGTGGAGTTGAGATGCGTGACAATTCTCAAGTTTTGGTTTTTGTATGCAATACATAATAGACATAATTGTTTATTTATAAAGGTAGGGTGTAGGTTAAAATAACCATTTAATTTCATATAAACCCTTAAATAATATAATAATCCTTAATAAACTCCATGTCATATAATAATAATAATGTTATTATTATTTTGTGGTGCACGCCAACTTGCGCAATAAAAAATATTATTTAATCAACTTGTTAATTAATATTTTTCATCGAACTCGGTCTTGATCCGTTAAAAATCTAGTATTTATTGAACTCTCTAATAAATATTTCATTTAAATATTTCATTCATTAATGAGAATTTTCAATCGATAAAACATGAATAAAATTATCCCTCGGTCTTGAGAATAATATTTATTCAATTAATTAAATTCAAATGGAATTTAATCGAGATCATTGGAGACACTTAGTGTGTGAGCCTCTAGGATTTTTCACATTGTCATTAGGAGGTATTTCCAAAAATTACAAGATTACTCTCTAGAAATGGGTTAAGGTACCCAAGAGAAATGACTTAATTTCACAACGATGAAAATAATATACGAACACTCACTGTGCAATATAATACCTTTGTCATAATATCTCATCAAACAGGTTTCACATCTGAGTCACCAAATTATATGTTTAATACATATTCCTTTGACTATTTGAAATAAACATGTCATTTCACCATGGACATGGAATTTAATGTGATGGTTTTATTCCAATCAAAGGGTCAAGATATCAACTTACTTAAAGATATAAGGTATAAATTTTTCCTCGACTTATTCATTAATGATATGTCAATCATGATGCACCCGGCATGCCCTACCTCACCGTGAATATATGGTGTCACAAATTTCATCATAAAATCTAAGTGAATGATTCATGACATTCATTAATGATAATATTAAATTCTAAGGAACATTACATGCACTCATAGATAGTAATATCCGATGACACTAACACATATAGAATTTATACTAGAGGGTTTGTTCTGATAATCTCTCATCTTGGATATTGCCAAGTGAAAACTTCATGAGAAGAAGCCTCATCCACTTATGAGTACTCTCGCCTAACAGTCTATATATTATGTGTCTCATCATAGTAAATTATCCAACTATAGAACTATATTTAATAATATCGTCATATCACTTCAATGTTCTCATCATAGCAGGGAATTTCTATGACCTTATTAATGTGATGTATACTCTAGGACATTATTACATTAGAGTCGTGTAGAATAATGAAAAATAAGTAATAAGAAGTTTTTTGATATTTAATACATTGAATATACATGTAATAAAATTACAAAAAGTTTTTCCTAGGACACCAAATCTAACATAAATGTTTTGAATACCACTATAGAATTTCTACAAAGAAAATAAGCTTGAGCTCTATCAAAATTTGTTAAACTCTATCAACAAGTTACATTGTATACCATGTTTATAGCCTTAATCCTTCAAAAAAATACGGTTCTTCTAAAAAAAATTCACTGATCTTCAGCGATATGTGAGCTATATAGTATATAGAACTCCATAGATACCACCAGAACCAACCTCCATCCAAAATATAACTTTTGTAAAGTCTAGTATCATCAAATATAAATTTCTTCACCTTTTAGTCACTATTTTTTAATGCATCCAAGGAATGACCTAGTCCTTTTATCTTACTATATTTTATCCTTGTTATGATTCTTTAAGAATACCCCATTACACAAGTCCTTTCGGAACCCTGAAGACCTTCTGATATTCATTTCCTCATATTCAAATAACATAAAAAAAATTCATCGTCACTCCTTTGCTAAGAAAACATGTTTGGAACTCGGGTTGTCCCTATTATATCATTGAAAAGATAATGGTTGACTTACTAAGACTTTTCAAGGTGAGAGAAAAAAAATAATCATATTTCAAGACTTAGAGTATCATTTGAAGATACCACCCCAAATGAAGTCATCATCTTCTCTACGACAGCTTCCAATGTTCTCGGTTCAGTCCCCTCAAATAGCAGGCATACACCACTAGTATATTCCATATCTAGACATGAAGCCTCCACTAACTTTTAGTATCTACAACACACCATGGTTCTTCTTCAATGAAGGTTACAAAACACCTCAGACTTGTTCTTGAGGAAACAATACTCACATATTCATGTTGCCTCATCGATGAAGGTATGAAGTAAAATGGATTTGTGAGAATAATCAGAAATTTCTAAATTCGGGTTTATTGGTGCCTCTCCCTTCATAAAAAAAATTAAATTACCTTATAAAGTCTATATGATTGAGACCCCCATAAAACATGATCCATATTCTAAAAGTCTAATTTTTTATATGCATTTATCCTCCAGAAAAATCCATCTAAACGTAAAAAAAAGTTTTCTTTCACACTTTTTCATAACTATGAGCCCGAGTGTGAATCCCACACTATATAAAAATCTTTATATGTTTCTCTAGTAGATCATCAAAGTCTCTTTTCAATTTACTGAGATAACAACACACTCTTTGCTTTTGTTCCTTATCTGGATAGAACCACCACTTATCCAACAACCATGACTGCTTCCAATGAAAACTTCTAAAAATAGACACTTACTCCCCTTCTTGTATATTGAGTGATGAGAACCTCAAATTCAAAGACCAAAACTCAAGTGGGTTGGTGAACACTTGAAAGATAAATAACCACCCCTCTCAATTATAGGGTTTGTGGAACCTTTGAAAATTTCTTTTTGGAATGGACCTTCCAGTCTTAATAGTCTTTCTACAATATCCATTTTTCCTCTATAATTCCAGATGCAGAACTAGGACACCATTTGAATATCATAAACTTATTCTTCTTTTACTCAATCAGATCATAGTGCTTAACATATACCTTCTAGGACATGCGCCATATCACATTATTACTATAACAACCCACCCCTCCTCATTGGCTTGAGAAGGAGGTAGGACATTACTTGGACTTAAGTGACATCCCCAAGATGCCAAAGGCTGGAAATAAATTCCATGGTCTTCATTAACATTTGGGGGGTGATTTTCCATTTAAAAATAAAACAACCAACCAAACATGACATAAAAAAATAAACCACTACATGATTCGTGATATCAAGGAAAGACAACTCAAAGAAATCTTTGATATTAAAACCAAACTAAAACCAAGTAGCACAATGGAAGACTACAAAACAACCGAGTACACAGTGGAAGACTACAAACCCAACAAAACTTAAAGACAACCATAACTCCAAAGATCTAACCTTCTCCATGATCTAATCTAAAAAATATCCCAAGTATCACTAAGAACCACTAGAGAAGTGTGATACTTTACCTTTTCCCAGGTCCCGATAAACGACATCTACAAAAGCACCAAAGTGCCAAAGTATGGGTGAGTAATGAAACTCAGTAATCTTTAATCAAATGACTTCCCTACTCACGCCACTAGGGTAGAAAATGTCAGAATATTTATATAAAACAATTTATATGAAACAATTTATATAAAAAAATTGAAAAAGGATTATCACAAAATCAAAACTATTTCTAAACAAAATAGTTTTCCAAACCAAAATTGTTTTCTATGGAAATCAACCAAGAATGTTTTTTCAAACATGTAACATCTCAGGTAAATAAAGAAATAATAAATTTTCATATTTATTAATATTTTTGAATTAAATATTAATTTTACTTTAAAGGGGATGCTATGTTCGATGGCTTACCCGATACGCAACAACGGGTTTCTTTGAAATCTTACGTTGCACACTAATAATATAATATTATTATTTTAAATGGTAGTTAACACCTAGCCGTTGTATTAGAGGGAATAAATAGAACTAACTAAAATATAATTATAAATGTTTTTTAAATGTTTTGGTGAATAGTAACTTTTGACTTTTATTTACTGTGGTCAAAGGTAAGTAGGGTAATTCGAGGTAAAAAAATATCATAATAATACAAAATTGCCATAACACTTGTCCTGACCTTATTGGTTTAGTCATTTATGACCATGGGCATCTTTGGGTCAGTTTTGGGACCTCATGGAGCCACTTGGGAGTGATAATGACACTTTATATTAATTAACTTAAAGTAATGACAAAAATGACATAAACAAATATATTTTAGTAAATAAATTTTTACATGGCATTATATAAGTTATATTTTCAACTATAAATATTATTTGGAAATCTAAAAATATTTCCTACATCATGGTATTTTTTTATAATTTTTAGGCATCAAATAAATTAAATTATTTATGACACAATGATGATGCAGTATTTACCTCATTAATAAATTATTTAAATAAATAAGATTATAAATATTAAAAAAAATATCCAAAACCTTTCCAATTCTTATTGGATGATTTTATTTCGACCATGAGTTGTCTTATCTTTGACTTTAATTAATTTTGTACCTTTAGAAACTGAATATCATTATATAATAAAATAATATTTTCACATTTTCCTAAAGAGCCCCTCCTCCCCCTTATAAAAAGCCCTCACTTCTTACTCATTCCACACACACCTCTCAAGCCCCTTGTCTTATCCAAAACCTGACCAAATAAGCTCTCAAGATCCCTCTCCTCCTCCTAGAATCCTTACCTTTGGTAGAAGGCACTTCAAGAAGTCCTTTTGGTTCAAACCAAAGGGAGTTACCCAAATTAAAGGAGATTAAAGAACGAACGGGTCAAGTCGGACATGAGGTAAGGGACTTCGTCTCAATATCCTTTCATTGAGGCATATTTTGTTTTATACATGACTTTATTGTATGCGGTGTATAAAACCCTTTGAATTTTCATTTCATTCAAAGGGAATATTTTTATACGAAGCGTTTTACTAAACGACAAAAAGGAATGTTTTTTTAACATAAGTAGTGACAACGACCTTTTTCCATCACCATGAGTATTATTTGATCTTTGGATTCCTTAACAAGTTGTAGTGTTTTTTTAAGGAAAATAAATACCATATACTTTTTATGTATTTTGGTATTGAAAATGGTTTTTATAATGGATTTGTTATGTCAATATATTTAAATGATATATTGTGATTGAAATGTGGAAATGTCATATTTCCTTTATGTTTGTTTTATGTGTTATGAATATGTTATGGTTCTTGGGAATTATTTACGTATACGGTTGGTTCCATGATAAACCTAGGGCGAGTGAGCCCGAGATAGCTCTCAAATGCATTGGGTAACATGACGGAGGTAAAAGTGAATGTTTCTCCTAAGAGATTTAGGTAATATACTGTGATGGGTATTCCAACGTAACTCCCTATGTAGCTATGATAGCTAAAATTTAAGTATTATATGAATGCCATAAGTACCTTTATGATTTGTGATTACTATGTGTTATTCATAAATCTTATGTTTTCATGAGTTAAGTAAAAGAGTTTATGTTTTGTATGTATTTATAGACTAATGATTTCTTTCTTATTTTATAACCCTTACTGAGATTTTTTATGCTCATCCCTAGTTTTGAAATGTTTTTCACAGGACTTAAAGATGAATAGGTTCAAGGATGGGAACAAGGAAAATTCTTGCTATCTAAAACATGGAACTAGACATTACTCTTCTTTTCAAGAGTTTTTATTTTATGAAAAAAATGTATACTGAGTAGAATTGTCTACATGTAATATTCATGTTGTTATGTAAATGTTATGACCTAATTATCTAAAACTCTAAACCTAAAAAGATCCTCAATGTGAATTATCCATTTAATTCAAGAATATCTAATGTTTAAGGTTGGGTCCTTATAGTTGGTATCAGAGGTCGGTTTAGACAACTTTAGGAGTTAGAATATAGTTAAATTAATATCCATAAATTATTTTAGTTTAAGTTATGATTGAAATGATATAGATTTTACAGATTACCATATTGCTTTTCCTAATCTATTTTTGTGTTCAGAATGGTTTTTCTTAGAGGAAATAGGGCAGCTATGTTGGGACGACATCAGGAGGAAGACAACCTTCCAAATCAGCAACCTAAGATGGCCTGAATCGGAACTGAACAGTTTGTTACAGTGATGGCACAGTTGAATCAGGATATAAATGGTGGTGGTATCCATATATGAGATCAGCCAGATCAACCACAGAGGAACATGTTAGTAGTGGAGCATTTCATGAGGCAACATCCCCCATCATTCAAAGGATCGTCTGACCCGGTGCTAGCAAAAGGGTGGATTAAATCACTGGAAAAGATTTTCGATGTCATGGGTTGTTCAGAACATCAAAAGGTTAATCTTGTTGTTTACCATTTTGAAGGTGAAGTTGATCAGTGGTGGTCTATGGTGAAAAATATCAGGGATAGTGAGGAGATTGATGCTCTTGATTGGGATGAATTCAAAGGTATGTTTCCTGATAAATATTTTCCTAAGGTGGTTCGTCTTAGAATAGAAAAAAAATCCTAGAATTGAGGTAGGAGGATGACTTAGTGGCTGCTTATGAAGAAAAATTCACTCAACTCGCAAGGTATGCTCCAAATTTCACACGAGATCTTGATAGTAAAATCAACCGTTTTTACTCAGGATTAAATCCAAAGTATCGAAGGGCTTTAGATTCTCATGAGTTAAAAAGTTATGAAAAAACTTTTTCATTGTGCGGAGAAGGTGGAAATGGAGTTTTCTAATGATCATGTGTTCTTTGAAAAATAACAGAATAAGAGGTCGAGGTGGCAGGTGAAAGGGAAGAACTCTTCAAAAAATTATGATGGTAAGAAACTTAAGTTTATAGTTTGTGAAAATTGTGGTAAAAAGCATACTGGGGAATGTATTTTGAATTCTAGTAAGTGCTACCGATGTGGTAAAATGGGACATAAGGCTCTAAATTACACTGAAAAAGATATGGTTAATGGTAATGAAAAATCTGATTTACAGTTAGTAAAATGTTTTAAGTGCAATGAAATGGGTCATTATGAAAATGAGTGTCCAATGAAGAACTCAACTGAGAGAAAGCAGCCAGAATACAAGTAGAAAAGGGTGGTGAAATCCTTTGAAACTACTTTAGAAGATGTTGGGCCATCAAATGAAGTAGTATTAGGTACACTGTTTGTTTGTTTAGATTATGACAATGTGGTGTTTGATTCAGGGTCTACACATTCGTTCATTTCTGAGAAGTTTTCTAGTAAATTGGAAATTCCATCTCAAGATATGAATCCTGAACTTATGGTAAAAACACCAGGGGGAAATGTTGAGAGAAAAATAAATTATAAGAACCTTCATGTCCTTGTGTGCGGGAAGAATCTACCTATAAACCTTATTGTTTTGCCTCTAGTAGAATTTGATGTTATTTTGGGTATGAATTGGCTTTTTGTTTATCATGCTAAGATTGACTACAGATCTAAAGAGGTTTCTTTTTAGAAAGATTTTCAATTTGTGTACAAGAATGAAACCTTGATTTTTATAACATATTAGGAATCTGAGAAACTAGTAAAATATGGAAATGAATGTTACCTTGCACATATTGTTGAAAATAAAGTGTTAAGATTAATGATGCGCTAGTGGTAAATGAGTATCTTGATGTTTTTCCTGATGAGTTGTCTGGTATTATACCTGATCGGGAAGTTGAATTTACTATTGACTTAGTTCCTAATGCTAATCCAATTTCAAAACTCCCTTATCAAATGGCTCAAATTGAACTTTTAGAGTTAAAGAAGCAATTGCAGGAGTTATTATATAAAGGTTTCATTTGACCTAGAACATCACCATGGGGTGATCCTATCTTATTTGTTAAAAATAAAGATGGTTCAATGAGACTTTGCATTGATTATAGAGCATTGAATAATATCACTGTTAAGAACAAGTAACATTTTCCTCATATCGATGATTTTTTTGATCAGCTCTAGGGAGATCGGTATTTTTCAAAGATTGAGTTGAGGTCGGGGTACCATCAGTTGAAAGTAAAGGAAGCAGACATTCCGAAGACTGCATTTCGTACTAGATATGGTCATTATGAATTTGTAGTTATGCCTTCTGGTTTAACCAATGCACCTGTTGTATTCATGGATCTTATGAATAGAATTTTCTGTGAGTTCTTAGATAAGTTTATGGTTGTGTTCATTGATGATATTTTGGTTTATTCCAAAAGTAAAAAGGAACATGAAAGTCATTTAAGGGTTGTCTTGAAAACCTTAAAAGAAAAGAAACTATTTGGGAAATTCAGAAAGTGTGAGTTTTGGTTACAGAAAATTTCTTTCCTTGGTCACATTGTTTCAAAAAATGGCATAATGGTTGATCCTACTAAAAAAAATTTGTTGAAGAATGGCCAAGACCCACAAATATAACTGAGATCTATATTTTTCTTGGTTTATCAGGTTATTATCAGAGGTTTGTTAAAAATTTTGCACAGTTATCTAGTCCAATGACTAAGTTAAATCGAAAAGGTGTTAAGTTCCTTTGGACAAAAGAATGTGATGATTGTTTTCAGGAATTGAAAATAATATTGGTGAATGCTCCAGTTTTGGCACTACCTTCCAGAAATGGTGAGTTTGTTATCTACAGTGATGCTTTGTTGAAAGGACTTGGTTGTGTCCTTATGCAGAATGATCAGGTAATTGCTTAAGCTTCATGTCAGTTGAAACCTTATGAGTTAAATTACCCTACACGTGATTTGGAATTAGCAGCTGTTTTTTTTTTTTTGCTTTAAAAATTTGGAGGCATCATTTGTATGGAGTAAAATGTAAAATATATACTGACCACAAAAGTTTGAAGTATATATTCACTCAAAAATAATTGAATATGAGACTGAGGAGATCGTTGGAATTAATTAAGGATTATTATTGCATGATTCATTACCATCCAAGAAAGGCAAATAAAGTGGCTGATTCTTTGAGTCGAAAAAGTAATGCTTCATTAACTATGATACGTTTGGAACGAGATCCTTTGGTTTTTGATTTGATGAACTTTGGCATAGAAGTTTTTGGTGCAAGAAAATATTATGTTTTGTTTCAGGTGTCAGTGAAATCATCTCTATCAGACAGAATAAATCAAGTGAGGAAAGAAGATAGTGAGTTGCAGAAAAAGGTAGAGTTGGTTTAGAAGGGTAAGTTTCCTAATTTTAACATTGATAATGATTGTGTTTTGAGGTTTGGAAAAATATTATGTGTGCCTTGTGATTCATAGTTGAAGAATGAGTTGTTATGTGAAGCTCATAGTTCCCATTTTCAATTCATCCTGGCAATACAAAGATGTACAAAGATCTTCAATAGTATTACTGGTGGGACAGAATGAAAAGAGATACTGCTAATTTTACTGTGAAGTGTTTGACTTATCAGCAGGTTAAAGCAGAGAGGCAGTTACTGAAAGGGATGCTTCAGTCTTTACTTGTTCCAGAGTGTAAATGTGAAAATATATCCATGGACTTCATTGTGGGATTACCAAAGACATTTCGAGGTAATAATGAAATTTGGGTTATTGTTTATCGGATGACTAAATTTGATCATTTCCTTCCTATTTGAGATACTTTGTCTTTGGATCAACTTTCTCGGTTGTAAGTTAAATAGATAGTCAGGTTTCATGGAGTTCCCATCTCTATTGTATTTGATCATGATCACAGGTTTACTTCTAACTTTTGTAAAGACCTTCAGAAGTCGTTGGGTACTGAATTAATTTTAGTACAGCTTTTCATCCACATTCAGATGGGCAGTCAGAACGAACAATTTAGACCTTGGAGGGTATGCTACGTGCTTGTTCACTGGATTACCAGGGAATTTGGGACCAACATATTTCTTTAATTTAATTTTCTTATAATAACAGTTTTCATTCCAGTATATATATGGCTCCATTTGAGGCATTATATGGAAAGCGTTGTCAAACTCCAGTATTTTGGGATGAAGTAGGTAAAAGGAAGCTGATGGGACCAGAATTGGTAGAAGAGATGGCAGAAAAGGTTCAGTTGGTTTAGAAGAACATGAGAACAGCACAGAGCAGGCATAAAATTTATGGGGATAATCAGAGGGAGGATCTCTCTTTTGAGGTAGGTGATCATGTCTTTCTCAAAGTTTCTCCATGGAAAAGTGTGATGCATTTTGGTAAGAAGGGAAAGTTGAGTCTGAGGTTCATTAGACCTTATGAAATCATGGATAAAGTTAGATCAGTTGTGTACAGAGTGGCTTTACCTCCATGTTTATCCCAGGTACACAATTTTTTTCATGTTTCAATGTTGAGAAAGTATATTCCAGATCCATCTCATGTTTTGAGCCCAGAGATAGTTTAGTTGGAAGAGAATCTCTTTTATGAGGAACAATCAGTCCAGATTCTTGATCGTAGAGAGTAAGTGTTGTGGAATAAGGTAATTCATCAGGTAAAGGTTTTGTGGAAAAACCATATGGTTGAAGAGGAAATGTGGGAATCTGAAAATGCTATGAGGGATAAATACCCTCATTTATTTGATAAGTGAAAAAAATTGCAAGGACGCAATTCCTAAAAGGGAAGAAGGATGTGACATCCCAGATAAATAAAGAAATAATAAATTTTCATATTTATTAATATTTGTGAATTAAATATTAATTTTACTTTAAAGGGGGCGTTATGTTCGATGTCTTACCCGATACGCAACAACGGGTTTCTTTGAAATCTTACATTGCACACTAATAATATAATATTATTATTTTAAATGGTAGTTAACGCCTAGTCGTTGTATTAGTGGGAATGAATATAACTAACTACAATATGATTATAAATGTTTGTTAAATGTTTTTACATTTATCCAATAAAAATTTAGGGGCTTAAAATATGAATGAATATAAATTTAAGCATAAATACTCTAATATTCACTAAAAGGTCGATTTACTTCCTTTTGATGGAGAACCCCTTTTAAATTTAGTTTTGGTCATTTTTATATGTTCTATTTGAAAAAATAAAATTCTTCTTTAGATTTGGGATATCAAAATTTACTTTGGGTAAATTTTTGGTATTTTTTAGATAAAGTTCATTTTTTAATGAATAGTGAAAAATATTGTATTTTAATTCAAAAGTGCCTTTTAATCTAATTTATTTATATGGTTAGATTTACTTTTTAATTAGTTTTAAAGTGTAATTATAATATATTTTTACCAATTAATCCAATTTTGGTCATTGGAATTAATTTCACTTTGAAATTGGACATAAACAATTGTCGATCTTTTGACAGTTATTGTTTCTTAAAAACGCGCTATTTGTTTTGACAACAGAAATTAATTTTAAATTAATAAATCCAAATTCTATGTTTTGAATTTGGTAAAATAGAAATCATTTTGGAATTCAGAATATCAAATATATCTTAGGCTTAATTTTTGGTAGTTTTTTGAAAAACTTCAATTTTTGATGAATAATGAAACCACTAAGTAATAGTTAAAAACTGACATTTTCATTTGAAAGAAATTTTACTACTTCTGTGGATTGAATTTCAAAAATATTACATACATGGTTATCATTAGTAAGTAAAATTTGGTTCAATAAGATGAAAATAATTTTTGGTGAATAGTAACTTTTGACTTTTATTTACCGCGGTCAAAGGTAAATAGGGTAATTCAAGGTAAAAAGTATATCATAATAATACAAAATTACCTTAACACTTATCCTAACCTTATTGGTTGAGTCATTTACAACCATGGGAATCTTTGGATTGATTTTGGGACCCCATGGAGCCACTTGGGAGTGATAATGACACTTTAGATTAATTAACTTAAAGTAATGAAAAAAATGACATAAACAAATATCTTTTAGTAAATCAATTTTTACATGGGGTTACAACTATAAATATTCTTTGGAAATATAAAAATATTTCCTACATCATGGTATTTTTTTATAATTTTTAGACATCAAATAAATTAAATTATTTATGACACAATAATGATGCAGTATTTACCTCATTAATAAATGATTTAAATAAATAAGATTATAAATATTAAAAAAATATCCAAAACCTATCCAATTCTTATTGGATGATTTTATTTCGACTATGAGTCATATTATCTTTTACTTTAATTAGTTTTGGACCTTTAGAAACCGAATATCATTTTATAATAAAATAATATTTTCACACTTTCCTAAAGAGCCCCTCCTCCCCCTTATAAAAATCCATCACTTATTACTCATTCCACACACCTCTAAAGCCCCTTGTCTCTTCCAAACCCTAACCAAATAAGCTCTCAAGATCTCTCTCCTCATCCTAGAATCCTTACCTTAGGTAAAAGGCACTTCAATAAGTCCTTTTGGTTCAAACCAAAGGAAATTACCCAAATTAAAGGAGATTAAAGAACGAACAGGTCAAGTCGGACACGAGGTAAGGGACTTCGTTTCAATCTCCTTTCATTGAGACATATTTTTTTATACAGGAATTTATTTTATACGGTGTATAAACCCCTTTGAATTTTTATTTCATTCAAATGGAATCTTTTTATACGAAGCGTTTTACTAAACGACAAAAAGGAATGTTTTTTTAACATAAGCAGTGACAACGACCTTTTTCCGTCGTCGTGAGTATTATTTGATCTTTGTCTTCCTTAACAAGTCATAGTGTTTTTTAAGGAAAATAAATAACATATAATTTTTATGCATTTTGGTATTGAAAATGGTTTTTGTAATGGATTTGTTATATTAATATATTTAAATGATATATTGTGATTGAAATGTGGAAATGTCATCTTTCCTTTATGTTTGTTTTATGTGTTATGAATATGTTATGGTTCTTGGGAATTATTTATGTATACGGGTGGTTCCATGATAAACCTAGGGTGATTGAGCCCGAGATAGCTCCTCAATGCATTGGGTAACATGATGGAGGTAAACGTGAATGTTTCTCCTAAGAGATTTAGGGAATATACGGTGATGGGTATTCCAACGTAACTCCCTATGTAGCTGTGATAGCTACAATGTAAATATGATATGAATGTCATAAGTACCTTTATGATTTGTGATTACTATGTTTTATTCATAAATATTATGTTTTCATGAGGTAAGTAAAAGAGTTTATGTTTTGTATGTATTGATGGACTAATGATTTCTTTCTTATTTTATAACCCTTACTGATCTTTTTATGTTCATCCCAAGTTTTGAAATGTTTTTTATAGTATTTAAAGATGAATAGGGTCAATGATGGTATCAAGGAAAATTCTTGCTGTCTAAAACATTAAACTAGACATGACTCTTTTTTTCAAGAGTTTTTATTTTATGAAAAAAATGGATACTGAGTAGAATTGTCTACATATAATATTCATGTTGGTATGTAAATGTTATGACCTAATTCTCTAAAACTCTAAACCTGAAAAGATCCTTAATGTGAATTATCCATTTAATTCAAGAATATGTATTTTTTAAGGCTGGGTCCTTATAAAACCATTTCACAATTCAATTGGAATCACCCATTCTAAATCACACACCCACACATCCACCCATGCATGCCTAGGTGACAGTTCCGTACTCATGAGTGGTCTCTCATCGATCTACCAAGTCGTCATAAGGTAACGAATATCCCATGTTCAATTACACCTTTATCACTGAGCACAATTTCATATTTCAACCAGGCCTCATATGCACTATGAACACAAACCCCCAAGTATGCCCAAAAATCATGATAATCCAATCATGCCAAAACCATTCCAAAGACAAATCCATTTCAATGCCAAAACCATTTAAATAAATCAATATTTTTATTAAAAAAGTTTTCACAAAACCATTTTCCATGAATCAAACCAAGAAACTATTTTAAAATCAACATTTTAAAATCATTTATCAAAGAACTATTCACAACAATTCCAAAATTTCACAAAAATACACAAACATCACTAAAGAGGGTTTATACCATGCTTGCACATCAATTTCACAATCAATTTCAATCAAAACAATAAATTTTAAACTAATCCTTCATATTCTAAATAGATGAGTCGATATTGAATCCACCTACCTGAGAAAAATTGGTGAAAATAGAAAACGGAATGAAAACATCCTAGGAACCGGGTCGAATCACCAAAAACCCACTTTATATATCTTCCCTTAACATAAAAAATCCAAATATCATAATATTTGGCCTCAAATACCTTATATATATATACATTGGAATTAGACCTGAGAAACTAGGAGAGAGGGAGAGGTATATATAAGGAAAACCAAGGAAAACCACTAAGAACGAAGACTTACCATGAGTGTCGGGGCTTCAATGCACCAAGAAACACCTCCGGATCACTTATAAATCAATGGGGAAAGCTTCCCTAACCTTTGAGAGGGTGAAATACTGAGTTTTTTAGAAAGTGGTGTTAAAACAAAAAAATTTCCTAGATCCACTTTTTGTGGATATTATTTTTAAACCATGTGCCAACCGTGCCAAAGTCCATTGTCTAGCTTTGCACGGTTTCTACTAGGTGGCCACCCAGTTTGGAAAAACCATGATCCTTATATGTGGACCTAACCGGATCCCTCTGTCTCATTATGTATGGTTTCTTGGGGAAGCTACATGGTTTCCACTAACTATTCACCAACCGTTCACCTTTAGAAAATCCCCAAAAACATTCCAAAAGGAATCGGAACCATCTCAAACTTCACTCAAACACTTTATATACTTAAAATACATAAAAAAGGGTTACTTAATTGAAACCGGGGGTGCTAAATTCTCCTAACCATTTTCCTTTACATCCCTAGAATGTAGAAAACCATCAATGCCCAGAAATATTTTTGGCCATTGCTCCCATTCCCAAGTCTCTTCCTAAATCTGACCATGTTACCACAAGACTTGCACTAGACCGATGCTTTTTCCATGAAAGACTTTATCTTTCCTATACACAATTTGAACTGGCATGTGCACCAACGAAGCATCCATCTCTAGGTCAATGTGATCTTGTCTGATCACATGGTCAGGATCAGTCTAATACTTTTTCAAATAAGATACATGAAACACGCTATGCACCACACTAAATCTCAGTGGAAAATCCAACCGATATACCATCTCACAAACTCATTAAAGTATCTAAAAATAGCCTATGTATCAAGGATATAACCTGACCTACTTCCCAAAATGATGATTTCCAAGCCTTGGAGAGATCCTCAAGAAAACATGATCACTCACTGAAAATGACAACGGTCATCAATGATGACCCACATATTATTTTTGAAAACTTTGAGTAGTCTCTATACTTTTTTTGATCAACTAAATCTTCTCTAGTATTTCTTGTACAAGGCTTGGCCCAACCAATTAAGTCTCACCTATTTCTACCCAATAAAGTGGAGAATAATAGGGATTCCCATAAAATTATTCAAAATAATCCATATGTATCGAGGCCTGATAACTGTTGTTATACAAGAACTTTACTAACATCTAGTGCTCTTCCCATGAGCCACAAAAATCCATTACATAATCCTGCAACATGTCTTCCAACATTTGTATCATCCATTCGGATTTCCCATTTATCTAAGGATGATACGTTGTACTAATAGTCAACTGAGTTTCAAGTGCTTTCTATAAGGATTTTCAGAAATGAGATATAAACCTCATATCTATGTCTAACACTATTGAAATTGGTACACCATTCATTTTTACTACTTCTCAAATATATATTTTTGAAAATTCCTCTACCATATGAGATTAATGAATAGGGATAAAATGAGCTGACTTTGTGAGTCGATTCACTATCACCTATATAGCATCGTGTTTTTGAACCGTTCTTGGGAGACCTGTTACAAAACCCATAACTATTTACTCCCATTTCCAAAATGGAATAGGTAAATATTGCAACATACCTTCTGGTCTTTGATGCTATGTCTTAACTTGATGGTAAGTTAAGCATCTCAAAATAAACTCAACAACCTTCCTTTTCATATTGACCCACCAAAACTGTGATTTCAATGACTTAAACATATTCTGTATTCCAAGATGAATAAGCCATCTCTAATGGTGGTAATCATGAAGAAGTTGTTCCTGAGAAGTCATGGGTGTGACCATCTGATTTATGAACCACAACACTGAGCTCTCATCGAGACTCCATCCTTCAATGGTCTCCCCACCATTGAGTTTTAACCTCATAGAAACGCATTTTGCATCAAATGTCTGTGCCTCTTTAACCATCTTTACAAAATCAGGAACAAACGAAACTAGAAAGAAGGACACTACTTAACCTCAATCTTCACATTCCAATTCCATGTCGGCTAGGACCGACATCAACTACTACTCATCTGAAGCTTCTTTTTCCAACTGATCATACGACTTTCTGCTTAATGCATCTTCCACTGAATTTCCCTTTCCCGGTGTATGCATCAAGTCAAAGTCAAACATTTGGATATATTCCATCCACATTATTTCTATCATGTCCAAATACCATTTTGAGAAAATATGTTTCAAGATTTTATGATCTGTGAATATAGTAAATTTATCACCAAAGAGATAATGACATCAAGTCATCAAAGCATGGACTACAACAGCTAACTCCAAATCATGTGTTGGGTAGTTTTTCTCATGTAATTGTAATTGAATTTATCCATAAGCAACAAAATGATCTCTCTACATGAGAACACATCCCAAACCAGATCTCGAAGCATCACAATACACCACATACCCTTGTCCTCATTCTGAAAAGATCAAGATTGGTGTTGATGTAAGGTGAACTTTCAACTCTTGAAAAGAATTTTGACATTACTCGTTCCATTGGAATGAAACATTCTTCTTTTTCAAAGTTTTCATAGGTGAATATAGTCGTGATAAATCATGAAAAACGTCTATAATAACTATCTATACCAAGGAAACCCCATATCTTAAAGGCATTCTTTAGATTTTTCCAAGAGATAACAACTTTTATCTTCTCTAGATCCATATAAACACCTCTTTCAGAGATTACATGGCTAAGGAAATGTACCTTTTGTATCCAAAAATCAAACTTTAATAATTTGGCATATATATGATGATCCCTCAAGATTCCCAATACTGTCTCCAAGATTTTATCATGCTCATACCATGTCCTTAAATACACCAAGATGTCCTCCACAAACACCACAACAAAAAAAATCCAAATATCTATGAGATATTTGATTCATCAATTCCATAAAGACCATTAGTACATTTATGATACTGAAAGGTATTACCAAATATTCATGATGGTAATATCTACTCCTGAGATCTATATTTGGAATATCCTTCTTCAAAACTTGAAATTTGTGATATCCAGATCGCAAGTCAATATTGGAGAACCACTGAGATCCCCTCAATTGATCGAATAGATCATCAATACATGAAAGTGGATACCTATTATTTATCGTAACTTGGTTAAGATTACAATAATCTATGCATAATTGAAGAGTTTTTTCTTCCTTTTTAACAAACAAGATTGGTGCTGCCCATAGAGACATGCTCAGCTGAATGAACCCATTGCTTTCCTACTCTTCGAACTACACATTCAATTACCTTAATTTTGTTAGTGTAATCCTATAATAAGTAAGGGAAATAGGACTGGTCCCTATAAGGAGATAAATCATAAACTCCACTTCCCTTATAGGTGGTAATCTTGAAAAAATTTTGGGAAAATATCAGGAAACTGGTCAACCATTGCTGGAAAACTATTACCCTCAATCTTGTCCATCTATGCCAAAGTCAACGTTGTAAACTAGTATGAGATTGTTCAAAATGATGGTTCCAATAAGCCTATTGCACCTTCCTTTACATTTTGGTCTCCTCAAAATAGATTCTTGACATTTTCTTCAGTTGTAAAAATGACCTTTCATATATAATAGTTTATGTGAGACTTAAACATCATCAACCAATCCATACCCAGGATTATGTAATAAACATCCATCTCAAGAATAGATAAATCTCATTTTAGCTCATCTCCATCAATATTTATAGAACATGATCTAGAAAAAAAGGTTTGAGATTCTATTTAACTAAGAGGAGTTTTAAGTTTTAACACATAAGGCATCATCTCAAATTTTAAACTCATAAAATCAACAGCACGAGAAGCAGTAACAGAATGGGATGCACCCGTATCAAATAAATATTGCATAAGGGTATAATTAAAAATAATCATACCTTGCATTGTCGATAGTCCAGACTAGTCATCCATAATAACCTACTCAGGTCCATATAATTGTTTGCTCACCACACTTTGTTCTCTATTGCTTTGTTGGGATTGACCTTGCTGAGGAGTCATGGTATTCCTAGAATCATAATGGATAGATTTTCTCTGTTGATGATAGGTATTATGATACCCTTTTCCTATTGAATCATATGACGTCTACAACACTTGAGAAGTTTCATGAACACCCAACCTTATAGGACTCTAATAATAGCACTGAAGATGCCCCATCTGATTGCAGTTATGGAATGCTCTAGGTGGTGTTGTAAACTTCCATTTGATGTGATTCAATGAACCACCCTAAAAACATCCTCATTTACTTTTGGGTCTTAAAGGAAGGTTAATTGATCATGTGGTCCAATTATGATGTGTTCCATGTTCATGAGAATAGGTTTCCCTCTTCCTCTTACTTTTAGTGTTAGATTTATTACCTCCTCTCATGAAGACAATTGTACTTCCTCCACTTGGATTTTCATCAGTGAAGGATATCATAAAAAGAGTGTTTGGTTGCAATCATGACTCAATGGTTTGATAAGATTGAACTATACTTTGAACTAACCATTGGTTCACCTATGGCTTAGGTATAACCGCATTCTCAACAGCTTCTTCCAATTGGTTTCTACAATGCCTATTGGGTGTCATTTTCTAAATAGACAACAAAGTCCATAAGTCTAACTCTCTATAAACTGATGGCTTAACATTTAAAATTCTATCACATAATAATATCACAACAATGTTTTCCAAAATCAACATTTACCATGTTCAACCATTTAAAAAATCAACTTGCTTTTAAAAATCCAACCATTTTCAAAATACCACAACCAAAAAAATTTCAAAATATTTCATTTGAAAACAATTTCAACATTTTTCAAAAATATCATATTACACAAAATCATATATCATTACTCAAAATTAAATATGCACATCTAGTGGGAAGTAATTTCTACAATGTATGTCATGCTCGTCTCATTAGCTAAACTCATGACAATGAGACTCCAATTCTTATAAGTGTCTCCAAAACACTTATGTACCCAAATCTATGGTAACTTGAAGCTTAGTATAAAAATTTTAGTGCATATTTTTATGATCTACATTTCAAGTCCTGACAATCCTACTCCTTTTTACCAACATGACACAAGGAATAGACCCGAATTAATTTCAACTCCAAGACCAAGATAACTAAATACTACTTGTTAGGCAAGTACTGAATAAGATGATACCCCTTGTAACATATTGCCCCTCCTCATTAGCTTGAGAAGGTGGGAGGATGTTACTTGGATTTAAGCGACATCCCCAAGATGCCAAAGGCTAGAAATAAATTCCAAGGTCTTCATTAATAGTTGAGGGATGATTTTCCCTTTGAAAATAAAATAACCTACCAAACATGTCATAACCAAATAAAACACTACAAGATGCATGATATCAATGAAAGACAACTTGAAGCAACCATTGATATTAAAATCAAACTAAAACCAAGTACTATAGTGGAATACTACAAAACAACAAAGTACATGGCAGAAGACTACAAAACCAACAAAACTTGAAGACAACCATAACTTCAAATCTCCAACCTGCTCTATGCTCTAATCCACAAAATATCCCAACTATCACTGATAACTAATATAGAAGTGTGATACTTTACCTTTTCCCATGTACTAATAAACGACATCTGTAAAAGCACCAAAGTGACAAAGAAATGGTGAATAATTAAACTTAGTAGGCTTTCCCCAAATGATTTTCCTACTCACGCCACTAGGATAGAACATGTTTACATATTTATATAAAAAAATGTATATGAAACATTTTATATAAAACAATTGAAAATAGATTATCACAAAATCAAAAACTATTTCTAAACAAAATATTTTTTCAAACCAAAATCATTTTCCATGGAAAGAAACCAATAATGTTTTCCAAACCATTTCACAATCCAATTGGCATCACCCATTCCAAACCACACACCCACACATCCACCCATGAACACCTAGGTGATAGTTCCATACTTATGAGTAGAATATCATAGATCTACCAAGTCATTATAAGGAAACCAATATCCCATGTTTCCTTACACCTTTGGCACCAAGAACAAGGTCATATTTCAACTAGGCCTCATATGAAATATAAACACACACTACCAAGTATTCCCAAAAACCATGCCAATACAATCAATCCAAAACCATTATAATGCCAAAACCATTTCAATAAAACAATATTTTTATTGAAATTTTTTTCAAAATTTTTTTTTCTATGAATCAAACAAAGCAACTATTTTAAAATCAACATTTTAAAATCATTTATCAAAGCACTTTGCACAATAATTCCACAATTTCACAAAAATCCACAACCATCACTAAAGAAAGTTTCTACCATGCTTTCACATCAATTTGAAAATCAATTTCAATAAAAACAATCAATTTGAAACTAATCCTTCATATTCTAAATAGAGGAGTCAAGAGTGAAGCCACCTATCTTAGATAACTTGGTGAAAATGGAAAACAACACGAAACGTCCATAGAACCGGGTAAAATCTCCAAAAACCCACCTTAGATTTATTCCCCTAACATAAAAAAAGACAAATATAATCATATTTGGCATCAAATACCTTATATATATCCAAAATGGAAGTATATATAATAAAATGATAGAGATAGAGAAGTAGATCTAAGGGAAACCAAGGAAAACCACCAAGAACAAAGACTTACCGCAAGAGTTGCTCTTCAACGCGCCAAGAAACACCTTTGGATCACTTCCAAATTAATGAGGAAGGATTTTCTAAACTTTGAGAGGGAGAGATCCTGAATTTGGATTTAAATGGGGAAAAAAAGGTGTTAAAACACAAAAATAATCTTAATCCACTTTTTGTGGATCTTGTTTTTAAATCATTCCCAGTTAGTCACGCGGTTAAGTAAACTATGTGCAAACCATGTTCTAGCCACTGCCTCAAGGATGAACCCTGCATGGTTTCTAAACCATGAGTCAACCATACCAAAGCCCACTATCCAACTTTTCATGGTTTCCACTGGGTGGATGCACAGTTTGGACAAATTGTGCTCCTTAATTGTGCACCTACCTAGAGCCCTCTGTCTCATTGTGCGCAGTTTTCTGGGGAAGCTGCATGGTTTCCACTAACTGTTCACCAACTGTTCACCTTTATAAAATCCCCCCAAAACATTCAAATGGGTCTTCAAACCCTCCCAAACTTCATCCAAACATATTATATACTTAAAATACATAAAATAAGGGTACTTACTTGAAACTAGGGGTGCTACAACTACTCCCCCTAACACATTTCCTTATGATTTCCTATCATAGTTTCTCATTCTAATAAATACCTTACTTCTGATTAATTTACCATTAATGGAACATTCAAACTCTCTAGGAGTAGCAAACCAATTTTCCTTAAAAAACAGAAGCTTACATCATTGAACATTGATCCAGACCTTTACCATTTCAAGGTCATCCTCTAGAAAAAGTGATATCCATCCAAAAAACATAAGGTATTTGGACTATCTTCTAGAATTCTCCTACAAGTCCAAGGGTATAATAATGATACTAAGTTGAGATCTAAAACACCTTGGTTAGGGTGGGTTGTCTGATAACCTCCAACCAAGAATTGATACCACTTGTTGGGTTCGATGCACCTCTCATTCAGAAGTTATCCCTCATAATATACATAGTGGAAACAAGTCTAGAACCTCAAAATTAAAATAAAATGATGCTAATTATTTATCTGAAACTTAGAAGACAGGCCACACCTAATTCAATATATCACAACGCAAATGTAAAAAATAAACAAAAACTTCCATGGACATTGAAAAATCAAGAACAATATACAATATAAATAGAAGAATAAAAACACACAAAAATTACATGGTTTAAAATTTAATATTACTCCATGGGGGAACACACTACATGATTTATTGAGGGAGAAACTATGTTACATGGGACCCTCCTTTCGATAATCCTACCAATATTAAGTTATAAGGGACTCATTTTGAACAACTCCTTCCAAGAACTCTACTCAAAGAACCACCCTAGAAACACTCTCCATGATGAACACCCACTGTAATCACTCCATGGGAACCCCCCACCCCCCCCCCCCCACACACACACACACACGGTGAAAAATTATATATTTTCCTATTTCAGTGCACCATAACCTATGTCCTCAACTCATCCAAAAATAGAAAAGTTTTGTTATAACCAGTCAATAGCTTATGGTTGAGCCGCCTTCCAATATTCATAGTGAGAATGACCCATGTATCTAATATTCATAGGCATCCCTCCACTCATCCAAAGGCATCCACAGCCATAACTAGTCTTTTTGGTGAAGAGTGTGTGCTTCTAGAAACTTTGTGAGTTAACCATTACATATCCATTGGATAATACTTATGTATCCTTCTGAAAAACCTTATGTAGGTCCTTTGAATCACCATAACTTCTCCTCAATTGGACATAGTTGTTATTGACATCCATTTCCTTGGGTACTTCCATGTCACATCTAGAACTGTCATTTTTTCTACATCACTCTAACCTCCACAATGTTGTGGCGCTCCAATTTCATGCATCCAGGCATTACTCCTTATACATTCCCATAATGTCACATTGATACTTCTATTACTGCTCCTTTTATACTACTTCCATTGAACTGAATCTATAAATCCATGGTGAATATGAATATTTCTTCATCTAGTTCCACCTCTACTACAAATTTGGCCTTTAACAGTAGTAAAATAGGCTATATCAATGCTAAAAAAGTGTTGTATACCCAAGCGATGTTAGAACCGACCTTTATCAATGTTAGTAAAAGTGATGATAAAGGATTCCTTTATCAGTACTTTTTTAGTGCTGATATAGGATGGATTTAACAGCACTAAAAAAGCACTGATAAAGGGGTTTGAAAAAAATCATGCACCACAAAACCCCCTTTCTCAGCGCTTGTGGCCCACTTTCTTAATGTTTTCTACTCCCCAACCTGCCATCACACACCCCCAACCCCTGATGGGCACTCGTGAACACCCCTCCACCCTTCCTTTGTGCTTAAATGGCTACCCTAAATACTTTTCGGCACTGGGAATTGATCCTGTGACCACCCTTCTATGCTTCAATGCCCTTTACTACTTTGCCAATCATGTTTTTTTATATTTTACAATAGTTCTATTTATTTGTATATATTTGGAACCATGCAATATATATATACACAAGCTTATATTTATTTAAATATATTATATATTAATATTCATTTATACATATTAGAATATAAATATAAATATGTGTGTGTGTGTGTTTATTAATACACACATATGTATATATAAACATTATATATACATTTGTAGAAGTGTATATATATATTCATATATTTTTATAATGTATAAAAAATGGTTAGATGTTGTTTTGAGTAAAATGGATAATAATTGATTTCATGCAATTTATATAATTATTTTTAAATGAATTTTTAAAATATGTTTATATATTGAGATATAAATTTTATACATGACAATATATTTATATGTCTATATATTTACATATATATATACATATTAAAATTTAGTTGTGTATTTAAATATAATTTTTTTATAATGTATTTATAAATATTTACTGTAAATACATTTATATACTAGATTTAATTATAATGATATATCTATAAAAATACATTTATATATGATGTATATACATAATATTGATACACATACATACATATCTACACACACGTACACATTTAAATTTCTCACATACACGTATAAATATTTACATATATATGTATTTATTGACATATATTAGAATATTCATATAAATATATTTTTTTTATTGACACACATGTTTATTTATAAACATTACTTATATAGGTATATATATATATATATACATATTAATGCATTTTTATAAGGTAAATAAAATGGACAATTTTTTACATTAAATAAATTAATAATAAATATTTATTTCCATTTGTTTTATATATTTAAAAATACATTTTTATTTAATATGTTTAAATATGTACTTATATAATTGATTTATTGTAAGTAAATATATGAAAATATTCATATATTTAATTATAAATAAAACTAAATTATGAAAAATAATAAAACTTCAGAAACATAATATCAATATGAATGTAAGACCTAGGAATAAATTTAGTCTCTACCTAAAAAATACAATAATACCCCCCTTAAACGAGGATGAAATTTCATTGAATGTTAAAAAAAATGGGATACCCCGAAAAAAACTCAGTTTTTGAGCCCTTATGGTCCTTTTTTGCCCTCAAAAAAAGTGATGAGGGGTCTCCTAATTACTAAGGCATAAATATCTTTATAGGATTCGATTTGATATGTGGTAAAGCCCAAACAGATACTCAGATCAAAAGTTATAGACATTTGATGTTCAAGTCAAGTTTTCAACTTATCTTAGACCGTTAATTGATTCATTTAATTTTTATGTCATACAATTATTATTAAATGACTATTACTCAATAATAATTATCAAATTATTAATTAATAATATTTTTTAATTATTTTATAATCTATTTTCACTAAATATATTATATATTAAGTGTGAACACGTATTTAGACTTATCTAAATCATATTTAAAAAAATATTATATTTATATCAATATAAACATATGTATATATTAATATATTATTTTTAATGAAATATATTTTATTTTATAAAATATACCTTTTATCAATGATTTTTTATGATCACTGATAAAGTGTAACGCCCCGACCCCAGTTACCCAGAGTCGGTGCATTATTACATAACATTGGAATGATCACAAAAGATCAATTCTCGAAATACCGATTAGTTTAGTATCCTTGGAAACACTAGATACATTCATATGTATTACATTACATGATAAAATGAAAAAATAAAACAACATATTGTCTTCATAGACCACACTCATATCTCCTCATACTATCCCTGCAGGTCATTCATAAAATACTTCTTCACATCCTGGGAAAAATAAAACATAGAAAGGGATGAGCTCAGATTCCCAGTAAGGATAACAATATAGCGGAAACTTTCATAAATAAGCATAAACATTTAAGGCAATGTATAACTAAAACAAAAGGATTTTAAACTTGAACTTTAGCATAGTATTGAAAAAATAAAATGAAATGATTCCATTTACTTATTCACATGGATATTCTACTAGTCGAATAATCACATGCAATATCAATAACCACTTTCATAATGATGGAATGCATAATGTCAGACTATCATAACCACATAGTCAAGGCCTCATGTCAAGACTACAAATAAGATTTTGTCAAGGCCTTGTGCCAAGACACAAGTTTGTCTCATGAGACCTACCGATTCATCGAGGAGCTATAGCGGGCTCCACCCGTCACTTAATAAGTCCAATGCATTCCTCATATGAACAGGTTTAAACATAACATAAACATTCATATTAAAACTTGCATACAAAATTTCAATACTTTCTCCATAAACCATGAATGGTATAAAAATAAAACATCCACAGTCAAACATATCACAAAACCTTCAATACAATATGGAAGTTTTGTATCATAATAAATTAACTTCAAATAAGCTTAAAATCCATCAAAGGATGTTGACATAGATGAGATCAAAACTATTTGAGAGAAATATTTATTTTTTTAAAATCATTTAAAAGTAACATAATTATAAAAGAAAACATTTACTTTGAAAATATTCTTATAAGCTTGTAAGGGAAGCTTCGATGATTTTATAACGGCGGAAAATATTCGTACCCACCATATAAGTTAAAAATACATTCTTACCTTAATTATGTCGAAAAGGTTAAAAAGAACCTTGTTTGGAAAATGACGGAAAGATTATTCTGTAAACTTCTTATAAAAAGTCAAACAAGGGTATAAATGACTTTAACCCATATTCTATAAAATAGTAAGAATGTTTTGAAATACATTTTTAAGAAACATGGATGTGAATGATAAAGAGGTCCTAGTAGATAATTACGTATAAACAACCTCGGATAATGAAGAGATTGTGAAATAAACCCTTCCCTTGTACTTTTCCTTGGTTGAGGGTAGGTTAACCTCCTGTATAATGGTGAAATAATTGTTATTAAATTATACAAGAATCATATACATTAATATGATATCATATATGATATTTTAACATTTCTTTGTTAATAATATCTTAGTATTATCGTCGTTTCGGGTGTTAACTTACTCGTTTTCTTTTATATGTATTGTTACATAAGTCGTGTTTGTTATGGATAGGTTGTATCTTATTCATATCCAGAATGATATCAAGTCCTTAAAAATTATTTTTCATCATCAAATGAGAATTATACTTGAATGGATACGATGGGGAATTAATCTCATCGCGTTCGTGGAGACGGTAGTCCGTACGTACACACAAGTGACAATACACTACTACAAAAACGACCTATATCAGCGCTAAAAAATGGTTTTAACAGCGCTAAAAAGGCACTGCAAAGCTCAGTGTTAATATAGGGGGTTCCCTTTTATCAGCGCTCTGAAAAGCGCTGATAAATGCCCATTTTATCAGTGCTAAAAAAAGCGCTGATAAAAAACCCCTTTATCAGCGCTTTTTTTAGCGCTGATAAAAGGGGCATTTATGAACGCTTTTAAAAAGCGCTGATAAAGGTAAATATATATATATATATATATAATACAGAGGGAGTGCTTTTATCAGTGCTTCACACCCCCTTTATCAGCGCTAGGAGGTCTCCCGCGCGCTGCCCTTCCTGCGCATCCTCATACGCGTGCACCCCCTTCGCTTCCACCCGAACTCAAACCCGGGACCTCCCCCCTTTCACTGCTGCACCTTTACCACTATTCCATTTCATTTTGTTCTCTATTTAGTGATATATCTATATATATAGTTACATTTATTCATATATTGATTCATATATTGATATAGATTCATATTAATATAAATATATTTATTCGTATATTAGTGTATATATATTAATTCGTATATTAATATACTTATATATATATTTTTAGTTATAATTTTTTATACGTATATTTATTTGTATATTAATATATACATATAAGATTAGTTTTAAATAAATTTACGAAAAAATATGTTTTTTATGTGTGTTTATAAATAAATAAATACATGCATACATACATAGATATATACAGCACACATACATATATATATACAACACACAGAGACACACACACACACAAACACATTTATATTTACGAATAAATACATATATATGTGTATTTGAAAAGCCATAGAATGTACATATAAGATTAGTTTTAAATGCATTTATGAAAAAAATATGTTTTTGATGTGTGTTTATAAGTAAGTAAATAAATAAATACATATATACATATATACAACACACAGACACACACATAGACACCAACACACACACAAACACATATATATTTACGAATAAATACATATATATGTGTATTTGAAAAGCCATAAAATGTTAAAACGACCATAACTTATAATCTAGAATTCTGTTTCAATTCCACAACCAGTCAAGTTGAAGAAAATGAAACAATCTTCGATATGATATGTGGTACAGGTCTATCGGACATCCGGATCAAAAGTTATACTTGTTTGAATGTTAAAAAATCGAGGTATCCCGACTAAAAACTCAGTTTTAGAGGCCTTTTGGGCCTTTTGGGCTCAAAAAATGTGATAGAGGCTTCTATTGGGTCACTAGCACATAGAGCTTATCGCAGGCTTTGATTTTATATGTTGTAGAGCTCAAACGGACACCCGGATCAAAAGTTATGGTCGTTTGAAGTTTGAGTTACATTTTCAACGTATTTTAGATCTTTTATTAATTTTTTTGATTTTTCGTATCCTCAAATTATTATTAAATAATTTTTAATCGATAATAATTAAAAAATTATTGATTAATAATATTTTTTTAAAATATTTTGAAGCCATTTTCACTAAATTTCTTATATATTAAATGTAATAGTCTATTTATATGTATCTATAACATATTTAAAAAATATATATTGTATTTATATCAATATAAATATAATTATATAACAAAATATTATTTTTCATGAAAAAATATTTTTTTTGAAACTCAACATTTATCAGCGCTCGATAAAAGCGCTGATAAAGGGGTCCCCTTTATCAGCGCTCAAAAAAGCACTGATAAAGGGGGGAATTTATCAGCCCTCAAAAAAAGCGTTGATAAAGGCCCCCTTTATCAGTGCTTTTTTTGAGTGCTGATAAAGGTCACCCTTTATCAGCGCTTTTTTGAGTGCTGATAAAGGCCCCCTTTATCAGCGCTTTTTTTGAGCGCCGATAAAGGGGTAGCGCTTCCCTTGCCAGTTTTTCGCGTAGTGATATAATTCTTTTGATATTAAAATAATATATAGTTGGATGGTATATCATATATACAGAATCATTATCATGTTATATTTATTATTTACATGAATTACACATCATTATTATACCCATCCAAATAATAATGTATTGAATAACAATTACAGCACGACGTGGAGACGGTAGGTCGTACGTACGCACGTATGGTGACTTGTCATTCAAAGGATGGATAGAATACTGAATATGGTTTTACCATATTTATAATAACATAATAGTACATAGAAGATACTGGATTTATTATTTTATAATGGAAATAACAAAGAAAGAAGAAGTTGAAGAAGAAAGGAACTTGAAAGAGGGTGGTGAAAACATTACCTCTTCTCCGGGTTCTTCTTTTTGATTTGATCAAAAGGGCTCCTTAGGTTGGCTTTTTGATCAAACTAAGGCCTCTAGGTTTAATTGAGGGAAGTTGAGAGAATATTTGGGCAGGGGTTATCTAAGGCAAAAGTCTTTGAAAGTGTAAATTTGAGAGAAGGGGGAGTGCCCTTTTATAAGAGGGGTGAGGGGCACCTTTGGAAAAGCTAGAAATATTATTTTATAATAAATTCATATTCAGTTTATAATGGCTCCAAAGTGTATTATTTAAATGTTAAGATAGGGATGGATATAAATCCTTTCAACCAATATATTTTAGATAGGTTTGAGTTACTATATTAACCTTATCATTTATATTTAACTCTTAGTTAAATAGTTTGACATGTACCATGTCTCTTTCTATTTTATATTATATAGTTAATAAACTTACTATATACCTCCAAGAGACCCCCAAGTGATCCATTAATGATACACCTATCATTATATATGTCCTTTGGATGAACCTTATATTTTTAGGAATATAATATCAATTAATAATATAATATTTGTTTTAAAAACTCTTTTATGTCAATTTTGACACTATTTGGTATTTGATTTTTGTGAAAATCATAACAGCATGATTACTTCTAAAAACCAAAATTAAATCAATAATAACATGTTATATTAACCTATAAAATTAGTTTAATTCATAAAAATTCTCAAATTACATTTATTTGGATATTTATAATATCAATTATTTTAATATTTCACTAATTAGGTAATTACTGCATCACCATTGTGTCATAAATAAATTAAATTATTTGATGTCTAAAAATTATAAATAAAATACCATTATGTATTAAATCCTTTTATATTTCTAATTAATATTTATAATTGAATTTATCTTATGTATAACCCCATATTAAAAATGTTTTAGTTATTAAACTTTAATTTTAACTCTTTTAACTCTTCTTTGAATTAAATAATAATAAATGTCCTAATCTAATCCAAGTGGACCTAAATGATAATATTTTATTCCTAAGATTGTTTTTGGTCGAGATAAACTTGTCCAATAGAATTATTACATGTGTTAGGGTAATATTAATATCATTTTTACCCTTAATTACCCTATTTACTTTTAACCGTGGTAAATAAAAGTAAAAAAGTTAATATTCACCAAAAATTATTTTTATCTTATCGAACCACATTTTACTCCTTGATATTAACCTTGTCTCTTGGATTTTCTAAATTCCACTCACAGAAGCGGTAAAATTAAGTTTTATGTGAATTTCCAAATTATCCTAGGAGGTGGGTAAAGACGGTGAAAAGTTCAATAAAATTTTTATATATCTAAAATTATTATAAACTGACTCCAATGAATTACATTGAACTTATATAGGTATTATGTATCTATTTTTACATAAAATAAATTTAAATAAAATAAATAATTATTTAAATAAAAAGTCGGTTTTAACCAACAACTTAGTGTTTTTCACTATTCATCAAAAATTGAAAGTTTTCAGAAAAATACCAAAAATTCACCCTAGGCTAATTTCGATATTCTGAATCCAAAAATAAAGTCCATTTTGAAAGATAAATTTTATAAAATTTCAAAAGGTAGGTATTACTATTCATAACGGCTAGTTTGATTGGTCATAGTGTGTTAGAATCTCAAAATTGCGTACAACACACGCTGCTGTATTATTCAAATAGAAGCGTATCGTGGAAGCATGGGGTGTTACATTCTCCCCTCCTTCAAATAATTTTGTCCTCGAAATTTATAGAATATTACTGCATAAAAATACTCGGGTGGTTCTTTATCATAAGTTCCTCGGGTTCCCATGTTGCCTCTTCCATTTTATGGTTTCTCTGTAGAACTTTTACCAGACGAGTCGTCCAGTTTCTCAAAACTTGTTCTCTGGTATCAAGAATCCTGACAGGCTCTTCGCAATAAGACAGATCAGGTTCCAGTTCTAATTCCTCTTAGGTGAGTACATGTGTTGGGTCAGGCATGTATTTTCTCAATAATGATACGTGGAGCACATCGTGAACTTTGGAGAGACTTAGCGTCATTGCCAAACGGTAAGCTATAGCCCCAATTCATTCTAGAATTTCGAATGGTCCGATGTACCTGGGACTCAATTTTCCCTTCTTACCAAAATTTATAACTCCCTTCCATGGAGATACCTTCAAGAAAACATGATCTCCTACCTGAAATTTCAAATCCTTCCTTCAGTTATCGTCATAGCTCTTCTGCCTACTTTGAGCTACTTTGATGTGGTTTTGGATTACCTTCACCTTTTCCATCGTTTCCTCCACCAGTTCTGGGCCTATGAGTTTTTTTTCACCAACGTCATCCCAACAGGTTGGTGTGCGACATCTCTTTCCGTATAACGCTTCATATGGTGCTATCTGAATACTCGAATTGAAGCTATTGTTATAGGAAAATTCTACCAGAGGTAAATATTAATCCAACATACCTTGAAAGTCAAGTGAGAAAGATCTCAACATGTCTTCTAAGGTTTTAATAGTCTATTCTGATTGTGCATCTGTTTGAGGGTGGTAAGCAGTGCTCAAATAGAGTTCAGTATCTAAGGCCTTCTGAAGACTCTTCCATAATATTGAAGTAAAATGGGGATCACGATCAGAAACAATCGATTGGGGTACTCCATGAAGTCTCACGACTTCATTAATATATAGTCTTGCTAGACGTTCAAGTGGTAGATCTTCTCTTATAGCAAGAAAATGTGCTGACTTGGTAAGACGATCAACAATGACCCATATTGCATTGTTCTTTCTAGGAGTCTTTGGTAGTCCCATGACAAAGTCCATAGTGATATTATCTCATTTCCACTCCAGTATGGGAAGAGGTTACATGACTCCTCCAGGCCGTTGCCTTCCAGCTTTCACTTGTTGAAAAACCATACATCTTGACACAAAATCAGAAATATCCCTCTTCATGTTGTGCCAACAAAAATGTTTCTTCAAATCTCTATACGTTTTGGTGCTCTCAGGGTGTGTAGAGAAATTAGAACTATGAGCATCATCCAACAATTCTCTTTTTAGATCAGGTATATTGGGAACACAAAGTCTCTTCCCAAATTTCAAAATTCCATCTTCATACGCAAAGTCTCTCAATCTCTCATCATTCACAGCTGTAATCTTATTTTGAAATTCTTTATCATCGGTCTGAGAACACTTAATCCTTTCTAGTAAAGATGGTTTGGCAACCATTTGAAAAAGTATTGATGTTTCACCTTCCATGGTGATTCCGATATCCATCTTTACTAAATCCATGAAAATAGGATCCCTTTCAACTCCCATCTTGTTCAAAACTCCATGATCCTTTCTACTCAAAGCATCTTCCACCTTATTTGCCTTCCCCGAGTGGTAGTGTATTGTGCAATCGTAATCCTTGAGTAATTCAATCCATCTCTTTTGCCTCATGTTGAGTTCTTTTTGTGAGAAAATATACTTCAAACTCTTGTGATTAGTATAAATCTCACATTTCTCACCATAGAGATAGTGTCTCCAAATCTTCAAAGAAAATATTACAGCAGATAACTCAAGATCATGAGTAGGATAGTTTTGCTCATGAATTTTCAGCTGTCGTGATGCATAGGCAATAACTCTATCATTCTGCATAAGGACACAACCAAGTCCTTTCTTCGATGCATCACTATAAATAACAAACCCATCATTCCCCGATGGTAGAGTCAATATAGAAGCATTGAATAATATTCTCTTCAATTCTTTAAAAAATTATTCACACTCTTTTTTCCAAACAAATTTAACCCCTTTTCGTGTGAGATTTATTAATGGGTTATCCAATCGGGCAAAATTCTGGACAAAAAATCGACAATAACCTGTTAAACTAATAAAATTGCGTACCTTGGTTATAATCGTTGGTGTTGGCCATTATTGGATTGCTCTTATCTTAGTAGGATCAACAGAGATTCCATCCTTAGAGACAATATGGCCAAGAAAAGAAATCTCCTAAAGCCAGAATTCACACGTTGCTAAACTTCCCATATAATTCATGTCTTCTCAGAGTCTTCAGGATAATACGCAGGTGATTTTCATGATCTTAATATCTTTTGGAGTATACAAAGATATCATAAATAAATATCACTAAAAAATCATCGAGGTATTCCTTGAAAACTATGTTCATTAGATCCATGAAAACAGAGGGTGCATTAGTCAGCCCAAAAGGCATTACTGTAAACTCGTAATGCCCGTACCTGGTTCGAAATGCTATCTTCGGAATGTCTTCCTTCTTCAAACACAACTGATGGTATCCAGATCGAAGTTCAATCTTTGAAAAGTATTGAGCTCCATGCAGTTGGTCAAATAAATCATCAATACGAGGTAGGGGATACTTGTTCTTTATTATTATAGCATTGATTTCCCTGTAGTCGATACATAACCTCATAGATCCATCTTTCTTCTTAACAAAAAGGTCAGGGGCTCCCCATGGAGAAACACTAGGGAAAATAAATCCCTTATTACTCAATTCCTCTAGTTGTTTCTTTAGTTCCACTAATTCCACAGTGACCATTCTATTAGGGGTCTTCGATATGAGCCTTGATCTAGGAATTAAATCAATGGAAAACTCAATTTCTCATTCTGGAGTATGTCCAGGTAAATATTCTGGAAACACATCAACATATTCTCTCACAATAGGTATATCCTCTATTTGAACATTTCTTTCTGCACCCACAGTCATTTCATTCTCTTCCTCCCCAATAATTGAATTTAGTTGAGCTACTAGGGGTGGATCTAGATAAGAACTAAGTGGTGACGATTCTGCTCTAAAGATAAGGTGTTCCTTATCATTGTCATCAAAAATCGTAACCTCCTTCTTCTTACAATAAATATTCGCATCATGGTCCAAAAACCAATCCATATCGAGGATTATATCAAATTCAATCATGGGTATGACGATGAGATCAGCAGATAAAGAACATTTATATGCCCTAATGGGGACTGATTCACAGAACTTTGTAGCAATGATACTTCCCTTAGGAGTTTTAAATGAAAACTCCCTTGTTAAATCAAATTGGAAATATCTAATTTTCTTAGAAAAATGGAAATATATGAAACAATACGATGATCCAGAATCAAATAATGCATTTGCTAAACTTGAGGAAACCATTAAATTACCTTCCACTGCGTCTTTCGGAGCTTCTACCTCAGTAGTAGTGATAGCATAAGCTTGGCCTTGATCTGTTGGACTTTTATGAGGTAAGTTCCCATGATGCTTAGGACATTCATTTTCATAATGTCCCATCTCCCTGCAGTTGTATCATTGAATATCGGTAGCTTCTTTCTTCCCCTTGCAATCACGAGTTTGGTGGCCTTTTTCACCACACTTGTAACAGACTCCCATTTCTTTCAAGCAAGTACCAGGGTGTTTCTTCCCACATTTACTACAGGATGGATATTAAACTTTTCCCTTATTCCCATTATTTATATTCCCAGAGTGATTAGCAGATCTCTTCTTCTCTTTCTTTTCCTTCAAGTCGTAAGACTTAGCGAATTCCTTTTCTATCTTGATAGCGCATGAGACAATATCTTCGTACGACGAGAAGGATTGTGAGACTAATGCTCGATGGAGAAATGGTTTTAACCCATCAAAGAAACGATCAATATTACTTCATGGGTTGCGTATATAATCTGCTGCATGCCTCGCTAACCTTGTAAAGTTAGCCTCATACTTTGCGACATTCTCATCCTCCTTTTGTCTGAGACTCAGAAATTTCCTTTCCATATCTTCTCGATGGTCACGAGGAAAGTATTTTTCTAAGAAAATTTCTTTGAACTCTCTCTATTCCATATTTGATACTTAATCATCTTCCTTTGTGTTTTGTATCAATGACCACCATTGATCAGCATCTCTAGTGAGGTGATAAACTGCCATGATAACTTTTTCCCTTTCACTACTCCCCAAGGCATGGAATATTTTCTCTAAGGAATTTATTCATTGCTCATATACTAATGGATTTGTACTCCCATTGAATATTGATGGTTGTTGCCTCATGAAGCAATCTAACATTGATCCTACATGCTACGGATCAGGGTGCTCCATACGGGTAAGGTTATTATTCATAACCTGAGTGAGTTGTCCTGGTATGGTGATTAGTTGATCAGCACCAATTGCATCACCAGCTCCACTATAATTATCTTGAGCAGGAGGGAAATCCCTACATGGAGTGCGTGAATTGGTACAATTTCCATTCCTTCCACTATTCACCATTTCTAAACAATGGCATACACTAGATTAGTTTATGAATCACAATACATAAATCTAAACTTGTAAAACACTTAACATGAATTGAACAGTTTATGGATATAATCCATAATCATAAAAAATGTTTTCTTTAAGGAATTATATACTCATAAATCCTTTATAATGGTTTGTAAAGAAAGTGAGAATTATCCTAAGCATATCCCCCCGGGAGTGTCCTAACCAAGAATGCAGCAAGGCCCGTTGTCGTGCACCAGTTCCTGTTCGAGTCTAGCTCAAAGCGGTGTTTTCGGGTTTTACCCCTAGGTACATCTGTGCCAGAGCCTCCTCCACCTGCTCATATCCAGACAAGGATTTATTTCTCGTAAAACTCACAAAATCTCTACAATACCAAAATTCTAGGAAGTTCTTCTATACTAATCCTCAAAGTTTATCTTAGGGCTATGTGCTCTAATCAGAGTTTATCTAAATCTAGTTTCCAAGGTTTGTACTAAACTTCCTCTAATACCAATTGTAACGCCCCGACCCCAGTTACCCAGAGTTTGTGCATTATTAAATAACATTGGCATGATCACAAAAGATCAAGTCTCAAAAGACCGATAAGTTTAGTATCCTTGGAAACACTAGATACATTCATATGTCTTACATTACATGATAAAATGAAAAACTACAACATCATATTGTCTCCATAGACCACACTCATATCCCCTCATACTATCCCTATAGGTCATTCATAAAATACTTCTTCACATCCTAGGAAAAATAAAACATATAAAGGGGTGATCTCAGATTCCCAGTAAGGATAACAATATAGCGGAAACTTTCATAAATAAGTATAAACATTTATGGCAATGTATAACTAAAACAAAATCCTTTTAAACTTGAACTTCAGCATATTATGGCAAAATTAAAATGAAATTATTCCATTTACTTATTCACATGGATATTATGCTAGTCGAATAATCACATGCAATATCAATAACCACTTTCATAATGATGGAATGCATAATGTCAGACTATCATAACCACATAATCAAGGACTCGTGTTAAGACTACAAATAAGATTTTGTCAAGGCCTTGTGCCGAGACACTAGTTTGTATCATGAGACCTACTGATGCATTGAGGAGCTATAGCGGGCTCCACCCGTCACTTAATAAGTCCAATGCATTCCTCATATGAATAGGTTTAAACATAACATAAACATTCATATTAAAATTAGCATACGAAATGTCAATACTTTCTCCATAAACCATGAATGGTATAAAAATAATACATACACAATCAAACATATCAAAAAATCTTCAATACAATATGGAAGTTTTGTATCATAATAAATCAACTTCAAATAAGCTTAAAATCCATCAAACGCTGTTGACATAGATGAGATCAAAACTATTTGAGAGAAATATCTATTTTTTAAATCATTTAAAAGTCACGTAATTATAAAAGAAAACATTTACTTTGAAAATATTCTTATAATATTTTAAGGGAAGGTTCTATGATTTTATAACGGTGTAAATTAGTCGTACCCGCCGTATAAGTTAAAAATACATTCTTACCTTAATTATGTCGAAAAGGTTAAAAAGGACCTTATTTGGAAAACGATGGAGCGATTCCTTTGTACACTTCTTATAAAAATTCAAACAAGGGTATAAATGACTTTAACCCATATTCTGTAAAATAGTAAGAATGTTTTGAAATACATTTTTAATAAACATGGATGTGGATGATAAAGAGGTCCCAGTAGATAATTATGTATAAACAACCTCAGATAATGAAGGGATTGTGAAATAAACCCTTACCTTGTGATTTTTCTTGATTGAGGGTAGGTTAACCTCCTTTATAATGGTGAAATAATTGTTATTAAATTATACAAGAATCATATACATTAATATGATATCATATATGATCTTTTAACATTGCTTTGTTAATAATATCTTAGTATTATCGTCATTTCGGGTGTCAACTTACTCATTTTCTTTTATATGTATTGTTACATAAGTCGTGTTTGTTATGGATAGGTTGTATATTATTCATATCTAAAATTATATCAAGTCCTTAAACATTATTTTTAATTATAAAATGATAATTAGACTTGAATGGATACGATGGGGAATTAATCTCATCGCGTTCGTGGAGACGGTAGTCCGTACGTACACACGAGCGATAATATCATTATTTTGATATTAAAATAATATATAATTGGATGTAATATCATATATACAGAATCATTATCATGTTATATTTATTATTTACATTAATTAAACATCATTATTATACTCATCCAAATAATAATGTATTGAATAACAATTACACCACGACGTGGAGGCGGTAGGTCGTACGTACGCACGTATGGTGACATGTCATTCAAAGGATGGATAGAATACTGAATATGGTTTTACCATATTTATAATAAAATCACAATATATAGAAGATACTGGAGTTATTATTTTAGAATGGAAATAACAAAGAAAGAAGAAGTTGAAGAAGAAATGAACTTGAAAGAGGGTGGTGAAAACATTACATCTTCTCCGGGTTCTTCCTTTTGATTTGATCAAAATGGATCCTTAGGTTGGATTTCTGATCAAAATAAGGCCTCTAGGTTGAATTGAGGGAATTTGATAGAATATTTTGGCAGGGTTTGGCAGAACCAAAAGTCTTTGAAAGTGTAAATTTGAGAGAAGGGGGAGTACCCTTTTATAAGAGGGGTGAGGGGCACCTTTGGAAAAGATAGAAATATTATTTTATAATAAATTCATATTCAGTTTATAATGGATCCAAAGTGAATTATTTAAATTTTAAGGTGGTTATGGGTTGAAATCCTTTCAACCAATATATTTTATACAGGTTTGGGTCACTATATTAACCTTATCATTTATATTTAACTCTTAGTTAAATAGTTTGACATTTACCATGTCTCTTTGTATTTTATATTATATAGTTAATAAACTTACTGTATACCTCCAAGAGACCCCCAAGTGGTCCATTAATGATACACCTATAATTATATAAGTGCTTTTTCCAAACCTTAGATTTTTAGGAATATAATATCAATTAATAATATAATATTTGTTTTAAAAACTCTTTTATGTCAATTTTGACACTATTTGGTATTTGATTTTTTTGAAAATCATAACAGCATGATTACTTATAAAAAAAACATAATTAAATCAATACTAACAAGTCATATTAACCTATAAAATTATTATAATTCATAAAAAGTCTCAAATTAAATTTATTTGGATATTTATAATATCAATTATTTTAATATTTCACTAATTAGGTAATTACTGCATCAATATTGTGTCATAAATAAATTAAATTATTTAATGTATAAAAATTATAAATAAAATATAATTATGTACAAAATCTTTTTATATTTCTAATGAATATTTATAATCGAATTTATCTTATGTATAACCCCATATTAAAAATGTTTTTAGTTATTAAACTTTGATTTTAACTCTTTTAACTCTTCTTTGAATTAAATAATAATAAATGTTCTAATATAATCCAAGTGGACCTAAATGATAATATTTTATTCCTAAGGTTGTTTTTGGTCGAGATGAAATTTTCCAATATAATTAATACATGTGTTAGGGTAATATTAATATCATTTTTACCCTTAATTACCCTATTTACTTTTAACCGTGGTAAATAAAAGTAAAAGGTTACTATTCACCAAAAATTATTTTTATCTTATAGAACCACATTTTACTCCTTGATATTAACCATGTCTCTCGGGTTTTTGAAATTTCACTCACAGAAGCGATAAAATTAAGTTTTATGTGAATTTCTAAATTCTCCTAGGAGGTGGGTAAAGACGGTGAAAAGTTCAATAAAAATTTTATATATCTAAAATTATTATAAAATGACTCCAATGAATTACATTGAACTTATATAGATATTATGTATCTATTTTTACATAAAATAAATTTAAATAAAATAAATAATTATTTAAATAAAAAGTCAGTTTTAACCAATAACTCAGTGTTTTTCACTATTCATCAAAAATTGAAAGTTTTCAGAAAAATAACAAAAATTCACCCTAGGATAATTTTGATATTCCAAATCCAAAAATAAAGTCCATTTTGAAAGATAAAATTTATAAAATTTCAAAAATTGGGTATTACTATTCATAACAGCTAGTTTGATTGGTCACGGTGTGTTAGAATCTCGAAATTGCATACAACACACGCTACTTTATTATTCAAAGAGAAGCGTACAGTGGAAGCTTGTGGTGTTATATAAAGGTCCCCCTTTATTGTCACTTTTTTATTAGCACTGATAAAGGGTCCCCTTTATCAGCGTTTTTTAGTAGTATTGATAAATACCCCTTTTATTAGTGCTTTTAGCTATTGCTGATAAAGCTTAATGCTGGATAAACCCATATTTGTAGTAGTGCACCAAGTGTAATTCTAAAAACATAAATTCTAAAAATCACAACACTTAACCAAAAGACATTTTTCACAACAAAACCTAACATTGGTGAAAATTATACTTATTATACATTTAATAACTATGAAATTATTATTTGATTCTAGATCTATACATTCCTTTGTGTCTTGAAATATTACTAAGAATATTGATTGACCACCTCAAATATTGGATTTTTGAGTCATCATTGAAAGAACCTAGTGGTGCGATGAATACACCCAAATTATATAACCATTCTCCAATTGATATTTATGGGAAGATACTTCCTTCAAATCTTATTATTTTTAATTTGGTAGAAATCAATGTGATATTGGGCATGGATTGACTCTCACTACATAAAGCTAATATAAATTGTTGAGAGAGAGAAAACACATCTCATATACCCTATCATATCATGATCTTATATTGATGTAAGGATGATCATGAACTACCTATAGAAATTTCATCCCTAATATGGGTCTTAATACCCAATAATGACGCACATCAACTCAAATAGTTGGAGAAAAACTTTTATTTGAGATATTCCAAAAGTTTGAGGATATATTGATATATTTTCTAAATATGTGTATAATTTTTTCTAATATGGTAAGGTTGAGTATTCAATTAAACATGTACTTGGTTTTATTCTTAAATAATAGATCCCTTATATAATGGATCCTATTGATGGGAATAATTAAAGGATAAACTAAAAGAGAGCTAGGAAACAAGTCATATACGCCCATGTGTTTCACCATGAGGTGCGTTGTTATGTCAATATTTTGAGTGTTTACCACATATATTTTCATATTCAAGGTATTTCATACTGAAAATAGTCTTTAAATTCATTATTTGTTGTGTCTATGGAATTTTTACTAAAATTTGACATCCATTATTTTATCAATGCGAAATGTGATTTTTTTTGTGCTAAATTGATTAAATGTTTTCCATAGTTGCTTATTTTAATGTTTTGCATGTATATTTGGTTGTTTCATGCTTAATTTTTAATCAATCCTTATGAAAAAATGTATAATATCCTATGAAATTTTAATAAAAAATCTTCAATTAAAATGGAATTATTGAAAATTAAATTTTAATGTGTATTTTTTAATATTATTTGGGAATTGGAAAAATATATGTGTTTTTTGGAGGAAAATGTAATTGTTTTCTTGATGAAATTATTTGAGTTTAGAAATTAAAAAAAACTTATATGACAAGTGATTATTAGTAGAGAATTTTTTATTGAGACTTTTAAATTTTTGGGATCTTTGAAATTTAATTTTGGAATGGGTCATTTGATTGTTTGGTATGTAATTAAATTATTGTATCTTGTTTTATTGAGGTTGGGATTTGTTTTTCACTGGGCCTTAGTTTAATGATAAATGGGCCCATGATTGTGGATTTTTACTCTGGCTCCACTTGATTACACTTAAGTGCATAACATTATTTTTATTGTTACTGGCTGATTCTTTTAATTTAATTAGAGATAATGATAATAAAGGATCAAAACATGTAACCAAGTATAGTTGAGTACCTAGGTCTTCAAAAAATAATGAAGGGTCGTATTTCATTTGGGATTAGGTGTCTTTTTAAGTTTCATTCTCCCATTGTATTGTCATTACTTTTTTCTCTTAGTTACTCTTTGTGCAAATCGTTGAATTTTCAATATTAGATGATCTAGATCCTTCTTTTTTAGACCTTAACAATGAGGGTAAGATATCCTCTCAAGTTAAGGGCTCAAATTGAATGTTAGGTTGACATAGAGATGGGTGTCCATGTGTAAAAAATTAAATTTGGCACTAGATCTTTTGTTTTGATATTAACGTTTTTTAAAAATCAAGAACATTATTTCAAATAGTTGGACTCAAATGCCCTCTTATTCCATGTGTAAATGATTTAAAAAAATACCATAATCATCAAATCTTTAATAAAAACTATTTTTATAAAACATAAATAAAAAAATATAAAGTATAAAATAATAATAATAAATATATAATAATATGAAATAAAACCAATTATATTATCACATATAGTAATTACTATATATATTTATGTATTCATTATTTCTAGACTAATTTAAAAATACGTATATATTATATGTGTTTATTATTTTTTATATATGTTTTATATACATTGTTTTATATAGAAATTTTTTCATTGTTTAAAAATAAAACAAATAAGGTTTCAAGATATTAATATATATATATATATATATATTCATTATTTTAAATGAAAACCAATAACGTTGTTTTTTTAAAACAAATATTTAATTATGTCATGATAATTTTTTATTATAAGTAGAGGAAATATGATAATTATCATTATAATTATTTTCCAATGAAATTTTACATTTTTATTTATATATTAATATATTTTTAATTTAATTTTATGTGAAATTTTGACTATAAATTTCTTATTGAAATTTGAATTGGAAATTTCTAGAAAAAAATTTCATTGAAAATTTTCACTAGAAATTACATAATTTATGTATTAATATGGCTATACTAAAAATGTAAACATGTATGTATTTTAGAATTTATTTAATTAAAATTTCAATATAATTATTGTAAATATTAAGTGAACATTTTAACTGGGATATTAAATGGAAATACGAACTACAATTTTCCATTGTAAATTTGCATTAAAAGTTTCCATTGCAAAATTTCAATGCAAATTTTCAATGAAAATTTACAATTTTTAATTATGTATTAATATATTTTCATTGTAATTTTAAGTGAAAATTTGAAGTGTAAATTTCCAATGGAAATTTTCAGTTCATATTTCTAATGGAAATTTGCATTGAATTTTTTTAGTAAATTAGTTATTTATGTATTAATATAGTTGCAATAAAATGTTAACATGTATTTATCTTACAATTTTTATAATCAAATTTCTAACATAATTTTTTAGTGTAAAACTTCACTGTAAATTTTGAGTATATATTGCCACTGATGATTGTAAAATTCCAATGAAAATTTAGAATTTATATATGTATGCATGTACATGTCTTGAGGTATAGGTATATACTGATATTAATTTTTAACATAATTTTCCACCAATAGGAGTAAAATTTCATTGTAAAATTTTAATTAAAATTTCAATTGAAAATCCCTATTAGAATTGAGTGAGTTTCAATTGAAAATTAAATTTCGAGTATAAATTCTATATGAACACAAACACAATTTAGAGTATATAAAAATATGTATACATTGCGTGTCTATGTGTATGTGAATATGTATACTTGAATTTTAATAGTATGCATGTTTTGTATGAAATATATATTGAAAATTTTCATTTGAAACTTTGAGTAAAAATTTGCACTTGAAAATTTTAGTTCAAATCTCCACTAGAAATTTACCCATGAAATTTATAGTTCAAACTTTCAGTGAAAAATTATATTGTTTATTTATATTTTAATATATTTTCATTAAAATTTTAAACATGAATTTATTTTAGAATATCAGTAATCAAATTTTTAGTACAATTATAATAAAAATTAAATGAAAATTTTCACTAGAAATTTTTAGTATAGATTTATATCAGTGGAGATTTACAGTGAAAATGTTGAGTCATAAGTTTTATTTCTTCTCCATTTCTTTAGTTTTTGGAAATCAAAAACACCTTATTAAAAATATGTTTACCAAATTTTTATGTCCCAAGCGTTTTAGTATATTTTTATAGAAAATATTACTTTTTACCTAACATATAAATAGTTCTAATGTATTAAGAATGAAAACTTATTATTCTTCAATATGATCCATCAGATTAATAATGCGTCTGATTCATCGGATTGACCTTTATCCTGACCAGTGGTTAGACTTTTGACTTGTCTCTTGTACTGAAAAAAGTCATGATGGTCAAACTGATACTGGTACTGATATATTAGACTGATTCTTATAAGGTTTATGATATTGAAAAATGATAAGGAAGTCCAGCGGACTATCCCAAGTTTATAATCGGAATATATAGATTTTGTTTCTATCGCAAGGAATACAATTTAGCATTGTAATGGTGCTAAACAAAATGACGTCATACATTCAGTTATTTCCTCACTATTAAGTACAAGCTGTCTAAGGCTATTGTAACTAACTCAGAAATATGACAATTTGGAGATCACTTATAAATATCCGGTCATTTGAAGAGTTGGGAGCTGATACATTTGCACAAATCAAGCCTTCTAAATATTATTTAGTTTAAACTACTCGTTTTTAAACTTTATAATACCTTATAGAGTTTTCGTTCTAATGAATCCTTGTCAGGGTTGTTTCTTTTAGAACATTTTCTTTTATATCTTGTGTCTGATCATTGTAACGATTGAGGGATTCCGGGGCTTGGAAGATATATTTCAATCATGATATCGAGGGATTCTGAGGATAGGAAGATATATTTGTTATGATCATCATATAGAGGGATTTTTTAGTAAGAAAAGATAGACTTTACAATAAGTATAAAACTATGGATACATTTAATCTGTGTTTATGACTACCTTTACTCTTAATGTTAAAAGAGGTATTTCTTTTAATATAGCTTGTAATCCATTCTTACATTATAAGCTTTTGTATTTCTTGTTTTTACAAGTCTTTATTCCAATTTACATATTACGATAGAAAGTATGTTTTACAAATACTTCTTATCATTTGTTTTATCAGTGTATATGTGATAATTATTAAAACATACTTTGATATAATGAGACATTCTTATTTCGATTTTGAAACTTTGATCATTAGATGATCTATGAGTCTGATCATTTTACTTTAATAGGTATTGTGTTGTGTTTTTCTTAAGTTTTTTAAACTACAATTAACCCCCCCCCCCCCTCTTGTAAGCCATCGTATACTCTTTCAATCCAACAATTGGTATCAGCTCGGGTTTTACTGCTTTAGATTTCAGAGTTTTTACTTTCTTTATCAACTGGAAGTTCTATAAACTACTTGTTTATAAATTATTTTTACACTAATTTGTACTTGTAGAAAAGAGTTTATTTTATTTTGATAATATGAAAGGTATGGATATTGGATATCTTGAAAATCTAAATCCTAATTTAACACCAATTTTTTATGGGAATGATTATGAGTATTGGAGTGATAGAATAAAAACTTTTATGATCAACACTGGAGTTGATAATTTCTTAATGCTTACTGGGAAGTACAAGATTCTTGATAAGGGAGTTTCTTATTTTACTAATGCTAAGAAGTTAGAATATCAGTTGAGATACAAAGTCAAAAATATTTTATTATGTTTTATGATGAGAAATATCCACAGTCAAATATCATCCTATGAAGCTGCCAATAATATTTGGAGTAAGTTGGAAGTAACACATTTTGTTACATCCAAAGTCATTGAAACAAGAAGATTCATGCCTATAGTTGATTAACAGGCCTTTTATTTTCTACCCGGTGAGATAGTTGTTAAGATGAACCAAAGGTTTATGACTATTATCAATAGCTTATAATCTCTTGGTGAAAAAGGTCTTGATGATAATATTTTGGTCAAAAATATTATTGATATAATTTCCAATGAGTGAGAATCTAAAAGAACTATTGTGGGTGACACAAGGAAGATTAAAAATCTAACACTTGATGATCTTATTAGAACCCTCATGCAATATGAAAGAAGATTAAAGAGAGATGTTGAAAAGGATGAAAAGAAAAATGGTGGATTTTCTTTTTCTATAATATCTACTAGTCCTACTAAAGTTCAGTCAGTATAAAAAGCAGTAAAATATTCAATAAAGAAGAAAGTTGTTGTTAAAACTGATTCTAGTTCATCACCACCTTTTAAGAATGAGTTATAAAATCTTGCTATAAGGGTGAACACAATAGTTGGTAAAAATATTTCCAATACAGATATAAGAAAAGTTATAAGGACAAAAATGACAAGAAATATTTTGAAGTTACTTATTATGAATGTAAGAAGGTCGGACACATTCGTCCTGATTGTCCTAAGATAAAAAGGAAATATAAGAAGGAAATAAATTCAGATATAAATTATAAAAAGTATTATAAGTTAAAAGGGAAGAAAATTATAAAATCTTCTAACACTTGGAGTGCCACTGGTGGATATTCTTATGATAATTCTACTGATAATGACATTTCTGGATAGAGGAACATTAACCTATTTACAAAAGTACCTATGGTTAATAAATTTCTTATGAAAAAGGTACACACTACTGAATCTCTTACTAATATGTATTTAAATGAAAATTATCCCAATGAGAAAAATTATGTATCTTTTGATGAAGAATCTTCCTTAGAAAATGAGGATAATACTCTACCTAGTTATAAAGAGGTTTTTAGGTTTGCAAAACTTTTAGAAAATGAAAATTATAATTTTTTTAAAAAACTTGATCATGACAAAGAAAAACTAATAAGGAAGATTCAAGAATTACTCTTCTAACTAATTAAATATCATAACTTTCTAAAGATCTTAATAAAACAAATTTTGAAAAATAAAATCTTTATAATGACCTTAAGAAATCTATTTTTGAGAAAACTAGTTTACAAAATGATTTTGTAAAACGTAGTTACAATACTATTTCAAATGAGGGGAAAAAATTAGTTTTAAAAGTAAAGTCTAAAATATCTAGTTTGAAGAAACTCATATCCAAATTTACCTCTGGGAAGGAAAACTTTGATAATATGTACAAAAAAATTAGACCTTGAACTAATATTTCTGGAATGGGTTATACAAATCAAAAACCTATTTTTAGAAATAACTACTTTGTTCCTAAAAGTGATCAATTTTGCATAAAGTTCCAAAATGGTGTACATTGTAAGACAAATTATTCTATGAACAGAGTTCAATATTTAGGATTTCATAAAGCTTATTTTTCAAAGGAATTGAAATTTTCTCAACAAAGTAAGGTTGGATAAATGTGGATACCTAAAATCTTATTTTCTAATGAAACTGGATCCAAGAAGTTTTGGGTTACAAAAAAACTAATTCTTTGTTTTGGGGAAAAGAAAGAAAGTGCCAACAAAAAAATATTTCATACATGGATAGTGGATGTTCTAGACACATGACTATAAATAAATATTTATTCAAGAAGATCATTAAAATAAAAGGTGGAAAAGTTACCTTATAAGATAATTCTAAAGGATATATAATTTTACAATTCATCAGAATGCAAGAAAAACATGCTGATATTTTTACTAAACCCCTTTATTTTGATAGATTTGAATATATTAAATAAAAGTTAGGAATGATCAATGTTAAGTGATCATTCATATATAGTTCTTGTTTACCAATCTCCTTGCATTAATGAATTCCTTCTCGTAGGGAGAATACATATGTTTATGTTTTCTAAAATTATTTTGTTTTCCAAAAAATTTAAAATTTTATAAAAGTTTTTATCATAATGATTTTTTCAGACCCAAAAACTTTTAAAAAAATATTCGGAATCATTATTTATTTTAAAAATTATATATTCAAAAATTTATTTTTAGGCTATATTTTTTATTGCAATCAATTTTCATAATAAAACTATTGTAATCAGTTTTCTAATAAACTATCATAATCGGACTTCGTCACAAAAACCAATAAGAACAGGTTATTCATATTGATGAAACTTTCTACTCTGAAAGGTATTCTTCTTTTAGTTTTTTTCACTTATCCTTTAATTTATTTTATAATTGTTTTTGATTACTTATCTCTTTAGTTTTAATATTTTTTTCTTTTCAAAACTTTTAAAAAAAATCTAATCAGAATGAAACACAATTCAAGGAAAAGTTTTCCTAAAACTTTGAGAGTTCAAAATAATACTTTTAAAACTTTCTTCAGTTAAATCTTAGTCGTCAGATCAGTTAAGGTTTAATATTAATCATTAAAAGTTTTTTGGAATGTGAACTAACATTTTCATGTGCCTATATAAAGGTGGGACTATCCTTATCCCATGTCAGTTTTTAGAAGATTTTATCCCAAGCTCTCACCCTTCTCAAAGCCATCAGTCTGATTCTTTTGTCGTTCGTCTGATCTCTGAGTCCAATTCTCATTACAATGGCTAGCAAGGAAGATTACACAAAAAGTTATGTGTTCAAATAAGGACTCATTAAAAGGTCTTGGTTCAATTAGTATTATTCTTTTCTCGAAAGGATCATCAATTTTCAAGGATGGTGGGAAGTTTGTGTACAGAAACCGAATAATGATTCTGATTTGTGTTATCCTAAAATCGTGATAGAGTTCTATGATTATGTTAGGTGTGTTAAATATGGAGATAATAATCTAGTTTCTTTCTCTTTTTTGGGAAGAAATACAAACTTTCTTATAAAAGAGTTGTAGATTTGGTCGGAGAACAAACAGAAGGAGAAACCTTCTTACCCTCACACAAATTACCATATAGTCTCAGTTCTTTTGAAAGAACAAAAGCATAGTATTCTTTGTTTCCTTATTATGATAAAGTAAGGGAAGTATCACATTTATCACTAGACAATAGAGTTGTAGCTTTGTGGATGCAGGGGTGTTTAATACCCAGGAAGGGTGATCAATATATTTTTAAGGTATCAAATATTTTTGTGTTAGATTTCTTGATCAATATGAGACAAATAAACCTTATAAATTTTGTTTTCATTACGTTATAAGCCCTTAAAAATACCTCAATAAAGATAAATATTATCATGTTTTTAGCTTTCATAAATAAGTTGCTTGTGAAAGTTATGAAACTTTTTAATGTTGAGAACCAAACGTATCAAATGTAAGAGAAGATTTCCTTTATTGGTGAAGACACAATCTCTAGAATGAAATTGGTTTTTTATTCAAAGACAAAAAAAATTTGTTGATAAGGTTTAAGGGACTGTGTCGGAGGCACACACATCCAATAAAGTTGTTGATGTTAAGAAAAAGTGAAAGTTTGAATCGTCTTCACTAAAGAAAACAAAGAAAGAAAATACAATGACAGATGATGAGTTTGAAAAACTCATGGCACATAAGGCACAAAAGAAACCTCGAGATGCCGAATTTAGGTTAGATAAGGCTTAAGTGTTTGCCTTTAAAATTCATGTTGATGAAGAATTGAAAAAGGAATAAAAGAAAAAGAAACAGAATAAGAGTTTGGAAGAAGCAAAGATCTTTGAAATTTTATTGAAGGGTGTAGAGAGAGCTTCTGAGAATTCTAATATACTAGCTTCCCATACCGATAAATTTATTCCTCATGTTGAACTTCATTTTGAAGAAACCTCCATTATTCCTTCAGTTATCCCTTCTGTCGCTGATAAGGGAAAAGATAAAGTTGTTAATGAAGAATCAATCCCTGGTAAAGTTCAAGAATATGTTCAGAAAGAAAGAGAATCAGTTTCAGAAATAATTGGAAAAAGTGTTCTCCGAACCGCAATAAAATTAGAAAAGGTGCTTGAATAAGTTGGAGAAGAAGAAAAAGGAGAAGAAGAATAGGGATAAGAAGATCAAGAAGTAGAAAAATAAGAATAGGGAGAGAAGGAAAACAAAGAAGAAGAATAAAATTATGAAGAAAAAACCGAGACTGATGAAGGCTGAAAAGAAAAAAAACATCATAATCATCATCTCCCTTACCTTCCTAGGAAGATAAGGATACATATATAGAATGGTCTTAAGAAGAAAAGTCATCTTCAAAATAAGAAGAAAAATCATCCTCAAAGAAAGCTGAACGACAAGATCAACAGTCGTAGAAGAATGTTTTTGAGAATCGTCAATTAGATAAGAATTTGGATGTTGTGGTTGTTTTATATAATAAGAATGTTTCAAAGAAAGAAAATGAGAAAGTTGAGGAAGTATCGAAACCTGATGTCGAATCCTCAAGACTAAAACCTCCAAAACCTTCATCAGGATCATCATAATCAGAGGCATCCATTGAAAAAAATGTTTTTGATTTAATTTTCTAATCTTTGAGAAGGTTAGAAGACACCATTCCTTATTTTTCTAAGCTTGAGGCAAGATTTCAAATTATTCAGAATAATCTTAGTGAAAAATCAGAGTCTCTAAAAGTTTTAACAGAATCAGTTATTCGTATTGATCCAGAGTTGAAAAACCTTTCAATAAAATTCTCAGACTCAGAAGATATCATATGATCAGATAGTTAGGTGGTCTAATCAAGTGGATTGTGATATAAGGGAGCATGGTGACCAATTTCACGAAGTTAAGAAACTCTTATTAGAAACCATAGAATATTTTAACAAGTTGTCCTCAAATGTTTCTGATAAAGTAAAGTTTGTGGAAGAGTTTAGAGACACCACTAATGATCGAACGGAGGATGTAAAAGTTTTGAAAGAAAAGGTTTGTGATTTGGAGTTGGAGAATAACTGGCCGAGATCATGTGAAAATGAATTGATCGTTATGAGAGATGAAAATAGATAATTTTTTAAGGAGGTTAAAAGGTTGAAGACTCAAGTCCAAAAGCAAGAAGTTGTGGAAGAAATAATCATAAAGCTTGAGGAATGAGAAGAGTTCAAAAAGATGAAGTCCTTTATGAAGAAATTGATGAATAAAGAATTAATACCTTTTCATTTTGAACTCTCAATTTTTTTATCAAACATTTGAATTGTTGATGAATGCAATTATCTTTACATCCAATGCTTTATGTTTGAATGTCTTCTAATACTTTTGGATGTATGTTCTTTCTATTATTTTGTGGATGATTAGTTAGTTCACAATTTACTATTTCACAAGTTATCTTTTCTAACATTTCAGGAAACTATGGTTACTTTCTCATTCCTTTTGTAAACCACAAAGGGGGAGAAGGTTTGACAGATTTATAAAGGGGGGTAATTCTTTAAATGGATAATATATGATTAGGAGGAGCTTTCTAAAAGAATAAAAGTTTTGGGGGAGAAGTATTGAGGGGTTTTAAAGAATTTCATAAAGGAGAAGTAACTATCCTTAGGGGAGAAGTATGAATACTTTTAATCATATCATAAAGAAGTTATAAACTCAGGGGGAGTTATGAAGTATCTCTCCAGAGTTCTGAATAGGTAAAAGGGTTGTAAGTATTTCAAGTTACAATTTTTCATTTAAGTATTGTGGTTTGTTCTTTCCAAAGGGGGGGGTTATTGAGTTAGAAGTTTTATTTCTTACTTTTCCATTTCTTTAGTTTTGGAAATCACACACACCTTTTTAAAAATATGTTTACTAACTTTTTATGTCCCAAGCGTTTTAGTATGTTTTTATAGAAAACATTACTTTTTACCTAACATAGAAACAATTTTAATGTATTATGAATGTAAACTTATTATTCTTCAATATGATCCATCAAATTAATGATGCGTCTGATCCATCGAATTGACCTTTATCCTGACCAGTGGTTAGACTTTTGACTTGTCACTTGTACTAAAAAAAGTCATGACCATAAGACCGATGTTGATACTGATACATCAGAATGATTCTTATAAGGTTTATTATATTGAAAAATGATAAGGAAGTCCATCGAACTATCCCAAGTTTATAACCCTAATGTATGTATTTTGTTTCTATCATAAGGAATACAATTCAGCATTGTAACGGTGCTAAAAAAAATGAAGTTGGATATTCAATTATTTCCAGGCTGTCAAGTGCAAGCTGTCTGAGGCCATTGCAACTAACTTAGAAATATGGTTGTTGGGAGATCACCTATAAATAGTCGGCCATTTGAAGAGTTGAGAACTAATACATTTACACAACTCAAGTCTTCTAAATATTGTTTAACGTGAACTGGTCATCCTTAGTCTTTGTAATACTTTAGAGAGTTGTAGTTCTAAGGAATCCTTGTCTGAGTTGTTTCATTCAGAACATTTACTTTTGTATTCTGTGTTCGATCATTATAACGATCGAGGGCTTTCAGGGATAGGAGGGCGGTGAATCTAATCATCATATCGAGGGCTTCTGGGGTTAGGAAGATAGACGATGATCATCGTATCGAGAGCTTTCATGGTAAGTAAAGACATACTTTATTGTAAGTGTAAAATTGTGGATACCTTTAGTCAGGGTTGCTGACTAACTTTACTCTTAATGTTAAAAGAGTGATTTCCTTTAATATAGTTTGTAAGTCATTCTTACGTTGTAAGTTTTTGTATTGCTTGTTTTTACAAATCTTTATTCCGCTGTGCATATTACGATAGAAAGTTTGTTTTACAGATCCTTCTTATCATTTGTATTATTGGTGTGTCTGTGATAACGATTAAAACATACTCTAATATAATCAGACTTTCTTATTCTGATTTCGACCCTCTGATCATCGGACGATCTGTGAGTCCGATCATTTTACTTTAAGAGGTATTGTGTTTTGTTTTGTTTAAAGTTTTTTAAATTACAATTCACCCCCTCTTGTAAGTCATCATATATTCCTTCGATCCAACAACAAATGTAAATCATAGAATTTCAATGCAAATTTACATGGATGGTTGTATATATTATTACATCAGTGCAGAAATGGGGGAAACAACCAATATCTACCCTACATACGTGCGGAGAGGCTCGAAACCGAGACCTCCCAAACACCAACACAGGGATGCAACCACGTGCCAACACACCGTGGGCCACATGGATGTTTGTACATATGTGCTGAAATTTTTCATTGTAAGTTTGCACTTGAAATTTATAGTTTAATATTATCATGTATATTTGTATTTGTATTTGTATGTGTGTTTAAGGGTTTTTAGCTTGCATTAATTAATTTTCATCATACATTGATTTTTTTTGGAAATTTTAAGTGCAAATTTACACTACGAATTTTAAATGATACATATAATGGAAAGTATACAGTGAAAATCTCTGCTGAAAATTTGAATGGAAATTTGCATTAAAAGTTTTCGGTAGAAATTTACACTAAAGTTTTCTAGTGTAAATTATCAATGCAAATTTCATGTAAAAATTTACATTTTTATTTATGTATTAATATTACTTCATTGTAATCTTCAATAAAAATTTACACTAGAAATTGAGAGTGAAAATTCACACTATAAATTTTCAATGGAAAATTTCACTCGAAATTCCCTATAAGATTTGTAGTTCAAAATTTCAAGAAAAAATTACATAGTTTATCTTTATTTTAGTGCATTTACACTAAATATTTCAATGTAAGTATGTATTAACATATTTGCATCCAAAATTTAAGTGGAAAATTAAATAGAGGTCTGCCTTCCGATCTGTACCATTTGGGGACTGAAGCTGAAGTTGATGCTATCGCTGATGTTGTTCCCTCTGACATGAATTAGATTGGTGCGGGTTCGAGCTCATGTGTATCGCTGATCGAGGACCCACGAGTTGCTGCTTATTGAGATTCGTTGCTGGTTCTTCTTTGGGGATTCATTGCTGCAGCAAATATGATGCTGAGAGGAGCCACCTGCACCGGAGTCATCTATTTCGTGTGAAGCTGGATTGTTGCTACTGATCCTTGTAGATTGTCGGAGGATGCTGGTTCTACAGGGTGCTAGTGCCGCTCGATTTGGTGGTGATCTGTATCTGAATCTTTTTTATCGTCAACATTTTGAAGATAGATTGGCACTGGTGTGGAGACGTTGCTATTAAGCCACTGGTTTGCTGCATTTTGAGACTGATTTTTGGGCTGGATGAAGTCGAGTTGCTGCTTCTGGTACTCATTTGAGATATGGTCGCCAATTTTTTTGCTGGTTGGTAATTGCTACAGGTATTGATCCTGCTACTTATGGAGTTCGAGTTGAAGTTTGCGAGCCATCCAAACGTGACTGTCTTGTAGGTGCTTAACGTATTTTCTGAGGGGAGTAAGTTCAGTGGAACTTGTTTGTTTTGATTGGTGTTGAGTCACGTGCAACGGTCATGTGCTTAGCTAATGAGCAGTCTAGAAGCTTGAGTAGTTAGGTGTTGGCAATAATCAATTGATATGTGGTTCAGTTGTTAGAGAAGTGGTTGAAGCAGTCGGGGGGGGGGGGGGGGGGGCAAAGTAGGTCTGTTCTCAATGGAATTAAAAGGGGAGATGGACTTCCGGGGGCAGACTTGATACCTAGAATTTGGGGAATATACACAGAGGCCGAGGCTGAGAGATAGGAGTGGAGCTTTACCAGGAAGATCGCGAATGTCCTTCCCATCATCTCTTAAAAGATTCTCTCAACTTTTCATTCTTTCTATGCATCTCTATTTCATTTTAATTGATTTCTCTTTTGATGATTCCTCTCTGAACTTGATGTCCAGTTAAACTTTTAGAGGGGCAATACAATTGAATAGTCTGAATTCATTTGCTTCATCCTTTCTTCCTTTATATCTGTTCTTGAATTGATGTCTTACCTATTGAATTTATGACTGATACCTCTGTCTTGGACACTTGAAACTATTGTGTCAAGATTTGATATACTCATTAGCTATAATTGATGGATCTAGTCAGTAATCATCTGATGGAAGTTTCATCTATTCTCTTCTCATGATTTTCATTTGGTTCTTCACTTTTTTCTTTAGATGATTGATTTGGATAGGGTAAAATCATGACATTGGGATATATATATTCAACCATAAAGGCATGACAATGTCTGATCGTGTAATTTTTTGAGAACTTTTCTTCTTTCAGTTTCATTTAACAGAACAAACTGAATGATATATTTGAAGGACAAATCTATTTTACAGCACGATAGTGTTTCCTCTTTTTGGCTTTGAAAATTTTATAATCATGAATTAAAATACATTTTCAAAGGGTGAATAAACATATTTTCTGGACTAATCAATTATAGGTTTCCCCTTGCTCAAACTTAAACACTCACGCCTGTTTTCCCCCTAAATTCTTCAATTATTGCTTGTTGCCCATTTTGGTTTCACTATACTTTGCACTATGTCACTCATCTTCCTATTGTAGAAAACATCATCCATTCACTGTTTGCTTGTCACACACACTACCATTACTAGAACACTGCTTTCTGTAGTTCTCTGCTGGACCCATGACGCTCCCGACAACGGATGAGATACCCCGCAGTCCACCAACTCTAGACTGCACTCAACTTGGCCGAGTATCAGGTACTGTCCCCAGTCGGTCCCGGGTTCGAATCTCTGGGGAGGCGAGATTAAATCCTTGTCGGGCAGGGGACAATACCTGATACTCGGCCTAGTTGAGCGTAGTCCCGAGTTAGTGGGCTGCGGGGTATCTGATCCGTTATCGTCATGGGTCCAACATTCTCTTGGTTAATCCACACTTGAAATTGTTCAAATCCATGGAAACACACATCCTTCATTGGATCAACCCAACTTCTATTATATTAGGTTAGAGTAGGTTAAAAAATATTTTGGCTGTCCAACAAACAATCAAAATTTGGCACCGTTATCGGGGTAGTATTGGCATTAGGTTTCTCAGGTCTAAATAAAAAAACATAAAAAAGTAATAAAAAATACTGTTGTCTCTACTGTCTCTAGTGTTCATAGGCTGAAAATTCAAAATCTGATGCTTGTACTGTGTGTTTGAGCTGAAACCTTGCTTGTTATTTGTTGTGTGGAACCATTTTAAGCTCCTCCTACTCACTGTGTTTTAAGAGCTTATAATCAATGTTTTTTTTTGCTATTCTTGGGGTAAATTAAGGCTACTTTGAGGACTGTTTCACTGTTGAAACTAAATTTCAATGTTGTTGTCTGGTAATAAATGGACCTCTTTGCAGTTTAGAATCAATACAATGGAATTTTTTTCACAAGCTGTGGTTTTTATGGGCACACTGCTTGGCAGTGTACCTATAACCAGCAAAGTCAGCCCCAAGAATTGAAGAATACTAAAACATTTTTAAGCGTAAACTTGAAAATCAATTGTCTTTGGAACAAATGTTAATGGAGATTAGTGCTAAGCTTGATCAAGATCATGGATTTCTTATTTAAAAGTTATAAAACCTAATTCGTGAGTTAGAAAAAAAGATGAAAGAACATGATTAACATGATAAAATGGAAGAACATGAAAGGAAAAGTAGAATAGTATGTCACACTAATGGTTGCAACAAATGAAAAAAACAATTCCCATTGGCATCAAGAGACCCCAGAAGAGGGTGAAATGGAGGAAAGTGAGGCTGTTGGTTTCAATCATTAAGTGGCAAATCTGTCAACGAGTTTCAGAGGTGAAAGAAGAGGAATATCCTATTGTTATTTTTCCACCTAAACCTGAAGACTTTCTGTTGTATTAGTTTTGAGGGTGTAGCAGCTGACGTTGAGGAAGAACTTGAAAATGAGGATTTAACATTTAAAAGGTCTTCAACTTGTTTTTCAAAAATTTTGAGTTACGTGAGAGAGCTTGAAGTTGGGGGATTAGAGAAAATAAACATCAAATTGAAAAACATTGAAAATTCTGAATTTTCTCTTCAATGTTATTTTCCTTGTTTTGAAAATGTGAACCCAATGGTTTTTCAAATGGCTCTTAATAGAGGATGAGGGAGTGGATATCGAACAAAAAATAAACGAGGAACACTCATTTCTTGATCCTCTCACTAGTGATTTCCCTCTCGCTTTGTATGATGGATGGGGGTTCTATGTTAATCATTTAGGGCAGGATTACACGAATCTGGAATTTTCATGTTTTGTTTTTAATGTGACAGAATTAGAGTTTCCCTTCCCTGAAGTTGACATAGAAAGATCAAAATTTATTCCATTTTCTTTAGGGGATGAAGTGTTGGAATTAGAACCTGAATTTATAGAACAAGCACTGTTTGGCTTAGTCACAATGCTGGTTTTGTTTTAACATGACAAATACAGATTCTGAAAATTTTCAATTTGAACAAAGAGAAGTTCTTCCCTCTTCTTTAATGAAGCCCTCAATTGTTAATTCATTTGTTTTGGATGTTGAAACCAAAACATTGGGTGATTAAATTCACTTTAGAGTTGAGGGTAAATTGGAAAATGATTCATCTATGGTTTATAATGAATCAAAAACTGTTCAAAGCAATATGGAAAATTCTCTTCCTAAATTTGATTTTTAAAACTTTGCCATTTGCACCTTTGTTTTTGTTGACTTAGGTCACAAATCAGCAGGAAAGCAGTGAGGATAATGCCACACCGTTAGAAGCATCTCATATATAGTTTCCATATAAAGGAAGCTTAAATTGTGTCAATTTTTGACTCAATTACAGAAGTGGATAGCAAGCTGTTCACAACTGTCAATAGGTGACTTTAAGGGTGTTTTTCAAATATGAGGGGATTTGGGTGTTTCCCTAGTGGTTTTGTAGCCCATAGAACTCATTTTTCACTTAAAAACAGTTAGGCCATCAATATGTGGTGGTTTATGGATAAGAAACCACATCTTCATAGTGACCATGGATAATTTTTTAGGAGAGTCCTGTTGGGGACCTCAAAACCAGTGGTGCATGAGTGACAACCCATGATTTTATTGCTATCTATAAAATAATTTCTATGTTTTAAAAAAACATTATATTTAGGTTCTTTATTACTGGAAATAAAACTGTCTCAGTCCACACTTGCCTCAATGAAGTCAGATTCAGTTTCTTTGGCATGGCTATCTCCTGTTGAATCACCGCCACTTTGAATTTGGTGCATTACCGCAGACACCAGTGGCTTGTAGCATCATTACAACACTTTTTTCACTCTTAAACTTGGTTTTATTTTTCTTGAACTAAGATGCTTAAATTTGATTGTGTTCTTGTTTCTTTTGTAAGTACTTCAATTGAAATCAGGTTGACTGCAAATCTTGAAGAGGAGGGTGGATGTCTCAACAAGGAGTGGATAACACCCTCTCATTAGAGGGAAGTACCCTATTAATCTGGTTTTTGTGTTCGTGGTTGATCATTCAGTATTGCTTGTACATGTATTTTCCCTTTTGGAATTTCTTTGCATGCTTGATTTTGGGCTGTTATGCTATTTACCTATGCTTTATTTACTGAACACCATCTCTCTTTTTATTTTAGAGGTGGTGCCGGGACTAGCCGAGGGAGGGAGTCGGGGCTGGGCATTGCCACGAAGGGAGATTGCCGCGGGTGGGATGGGTTTGCCGGTCAGGAGAGGTCCGTTGAGAAGGACGGAGGGCCGCGTCGGGACCAGGAGGCGCCAGAGAGGGCCACTCCCTCTTGCTGCACGCGATGGTTGGAAGAGGGGGCGTCGACGAGACTGGTCGGCGCGAGGAGGCCTCTCACGGGAGGGCGATGGAGTTGGAGGGAGATGCCGGGTGCTGTGAAGGAGACGGGCCAGGACTTCGCAAGGGAGGTGGGTGCTGGGAGGCCGCGTCGAAGGCGGGGCCAGGTGAAGCCGGGAAGCCGCTGGAAGGCGGGGCCGGAAAAGCATCGCTGGAGGCGGGGGCGCGAAGCCAGGAGGCCGCGAGAGAGGTAGGGGCCTGGTGTCACGAAGGAGGTGGGCCGGTACGGTGCTGCGTCAGAGGCAGAGGGCGGGCGACCTCGTCGGAGGTGGTGGCCGATTGTCACAGGGAAGCCGCGCAGAGGCGGTTGTCGTCCGCGTCCGGGGATCTTGAGCGGGGAAGCCGTGTCAGGAGGGAAGAACCGCCGGGAAGGGAGCCGCGACTGAGGTGGGGAAGGAGGCGGGCGGATCGGCGCCGCCAGAGGCGGGGGGGGGGGGAACCGCGTCGCGCGAGCGGGAGTAGCCGGGAAGCCGCTCGGAAGGCGGGCCGGGACACTTTGCGGAGGTTGGGCCGGGAACCCGCGTTGGATGCGGGGGCCGGGAGATGCTGCAGCAGAGGTGGGGGCTGGCGGGAGGGCTCTATTCGGGCGGGACTAAGGGTGTAATTTTGGCCCGGCCTGACATGCAAAAAATCGGGCCGCTGACCACTATTCGGGCCGGGCTGGGCCGGCCCAAACAACCCCATTAGGCGGCCCTAGCCCGGCCCCGGGCCGGCCCAAACCATCGGTTCAGGCCGGGCCGGACTTTTTTGAGTCGGGCCATGGTGGACCTTTATTATTTTAAAAATAATTGTTTGTTTTAAAACTTTTTTTAAATGTTTTTATTTAAACATTTTTTTAACATTTATTTAAAACATTTTTTTACATTTATTTTTAAACGCATGTTTTTTATAAAAATGTTTATTTTATTGTTTATTAACATTTTACAGTGGGTGAATATGTTTTTTTTTGTCTAAATAGATTTATATATTGTGAATCTATATATATTATTTGCAAATTTTAAAATAAATTGATGAGGGGTTGGGGGTGCGCAGTAGTGGGTGAGTTTAAAGCCTTGTTATTTAAATGTTTTTTTAACATTTATTTAAAACATTTTTTTACATTTATTTTTTTTAACTTATTTATAATTTTTTAAGCGTTTGTTAAATTTTTTTATTTAAATTTTTTTATTTAAACCATTTTTTAACATCTGTTTAAAACGTTTTTTTAAATTTTTTTTAAATGATTAATTTGAAACATTTTTTAATTTTTTTAAAGGCATGATTTTTACAAATATTTTTTTAAAACATTTAACTTTTTTTCATATTTTAATGTAAAAATTAATTTTTAAGTGTTTGTTTTAAAAAAATTAATTTAAGTGTTTGTTTTAATTTTTTTTAAACATTTGTTTAAAACATTTTTATTTAAACATTTTTTTAAATTATTTTTTAACACTTGTTTAAAATGTTTTTACATTTATTTTTATACGTTTAATTTAAAACGTTTTTTTGAACGCATGTTTTTTACATGTATTTTTTTAAACATTTAACACGTTTTATGTAAAAACATTTCTTTTATTAACATTTTATAGTGGGTGGATATGTTATTTTTTTCTAAAAAGATTTTTATTTCTATGAATTTATATATATTACGTGCAAATTGAAAAAAAAAATTAATGAGGGATTGGGGGGTGCGCAGCAGTGGGTAGTGGGTTTAAAGCGTTGTTATTTAAACGTTTTTTTACCATTTATTTAAAACGTTTTTTTACATTTATTTTTTTAACTTATTTATGAAAAGTATTTTTAAGCGTTTGTTTAATGTAAAACATTTTTTTTAAACAATTTTTAATTTTTTTTGCAGGGCAAACCCGGCCCGGCCCGACCCTATTCGGGCCGGGCCAAAATTACAGCCTTAGGGGGTGCGTAGCAGTGGGTGGGTTAATTTTTTCCTAAATAGATATATATATGTATATATAATATATATAATATATGCAAGTTTCATCATATTTAAAAAAAAATTAATGAGGTTGGGGGGTGTACGGACATCATTGGGTGAGTAGTTATTTTTTTGTTAATATATAATAAGTTATTATATATATATATATAATATGAGAAAATTGTAAAAAAATAATTAGGGGTTGGGGTCGTCACAATGGGTGGGTTAATTTTTTTTCTAAATAAATTTATATATAATATATGCAAATTGCAACGTATTTAAAAAAATTAATGACGTTGGAGGACGTGCACGAATCATTAGGTGAATGTTATTTTTTTGTTAATATAAAATAAGTTATTATGTATATAATATTAATCATTGACACACACATATATTATTAATGGATTTTTAAAAGCCACACTTAATTGATATATATTATTAATAGCTTTATATATATATATTATTAATGGCTTTGTTTATATATACATTATATCATATCATTGATATATTTATTATTAATGGATTTGTTTATATATATATATAATATGCAAGTTTCATCATATTTAAAAAAAATTAATGAGGTTGGAGGGTGTGCGCGAACATCATTGGGTGAGTGTGTTATTTTTTTGTTAATATATAATAAGTTATTATATATATATAATGTTAAATGATTGATATATATATATATATATATATGTAATATGAAAAAATTGTAAAAATAATAATTAGGGGTTAGGGGGTGCGCTGCTGTGGGTGAGTTAATTTTTTTTTCTAAATAGATTTATAAATGTATAGTATATATAATATATGCAAGTTGCAACATATTTAAAAAAAATTAATGATGTTGCGGGACGTGCACGAACATCATTAGGTGAGTGTGTTATTTTTTTATTAATATACAACAAGTTATTATATATATATATAATATTAAATCATTGATATATATATATATTAATAGCTTTGTTTATATATATATTATATTAAATCATTTATATATATTGTAGGAGAATAGAATAGGAGACCCGAACCCCCAAGGTCACTCACCAAAGGAGCCCTTGGGGTGTATTTATAACAAATAAGAAAGACCACACCGGACCTCAAGTCCGATGTGGGATGCAGACTCCAACACTCCCCCTCAAGCTAGGTGTACCTAGCTTGGACACATAATGAAAAGAAAACAATAACACAGAGACCAACACTCCCCCTCAAGCTGGACATGCCCAGCTTGATTACAAAACCAGACGAAGTAAAAAAAAAATAGAACGCTGCAAAGGTGGCTGCTCCCCCTCACGATCGAAGCTCCTGCGCAGGAGATGGATGGATGATGTCGCAGACGCAGCAGATGAACCACACAGAGACCGGGTCGGTTGACGGAACGCCAGGACTGCCGCACTAGTGGGGCCGGTCGATGAAACGCCGGGAAACCAAACTAGCACCGGGAAAACCGCACTTGCGAGGCCGGCGACGGGAGGCGGGGATTCCGCAGAAATCGTTGCGGGATCTGGCGGCGCCAACTGACCCAAATCCGAGGTGGTCGAGCTGCTGCGCTAGTGACAGGACGTGCCGGCGGAGAGAGATGCGGCTGCCGGGAGGTGCCGGGAGATGCCGGCGAGGCGGGGATGCCGCAGGAGGAGGCCGGCAAGGGTGCAGGAGACCGGGAGACAGCGCTGGAAACCCGAGGAGGCCCCCTGCGTGGAGCGGCCGGCACGGGTGGAGGCCGGAACAGTCCGGATCTGCCCGGAACAGTCCGGATCTGCCCGGATCTGCCCGAACCCCCAAGGTGTTCTCTCTAAAGAGCCCTTGGGGTGCTTTTATAACAAATGGTAAAGACCACACCGGACCTCAAGTCCGATGTGGGATACAGACTCCAACACTCCCCCTCAAGCTAGGTGTACCTAGCTTGGACACATAATGAAAAGAAAGCAAGAAAAACAGACATTAACACTCCCCCTCAAGCTGAACATACCCAGCTTGATTACAAAACATGACGAAATAAAATATTAAGATGCTGCTGCTCCCCCTCACGATCGAAGCTCCTGCGCAGGAGATGGATGGATGATGTCGCAGACGCAGCAGATGAACCACACAGAGACCGGGTCGGTTGACGGAACGCCAGGACTGCCGCACTAGTGGGGCCGGTCAATGAAACGCCGGGAAATCCAAACTAGCACCGGGAAAAACCGCACTTGCGGGGCCGGCGACGGGAGGCGGGGATTCCGCAGAAATCGTTGCGGGGTCTTGCGGCGCCAACAGACCCAAATCCGAGGTGGTCGAGCTGCTGCGCTAGCGACATGACGTGCCGGCAGAGAGAGATGCAGCTGCCGGGAGGTGCCGGGAGATGCCGGCGAGGCGGGGATGCCGCAGGAGGAGGCCAGCAAGGGTGCAGGAGGCCGGGAGACGGCGCTGGAAGTTGGAGGAGGCCACCTGCGTGGAGCGGCCAGCACGGGTGGAGGCCGGTTGCTGGCCGGAACAGGCCGGATCTGCCCGGATCTGCCCGGAACAGTCCGGATCTGCCCGGATCTGCCCGGAACAGTCCGGATCTCGCCGGAGCTGGCCGGAGTAGCCTGGATAAGGCCGGAGCCGGCCGGAGCTGTCCGGATCTGGCCGGAAAGCTCTGGATCTGGCCGGAGCTGGCCGTATCTGGCCGGAAAAAGCCGGGAAGGGCCGGGAGGTTGCGCGGAGGGCCGGCGACAGGATGGGCCGCGACGGGAGGGGAGGAGATCCGCCGAGGCTGGGCGCGCGCACGGTGGGGCGGGCCGTGAGTCGCGCAGGAGGAGTGGGCGCCGTTGAGGGAAGGCGCACCGGAGCGGGAGAGGCCGTCGGGATATGGGTCGCCGGCCGGAGCTGGAGGCCGGCTGCTGGAAGCGGGAGGGTCGCGCTCAGGAGGAACAGCGAGAGCGAACAGCGGGAGCGCGCAGGGAAGGCGGGGGCCGTCGCGCGGGAGGTGCGCCGGGAGCCGCGGCGAGGAGCGGGGAGCCGGGGAGCCGCGTCGCGCCGGGAGGAGCCGGGAGCCGCGTCGCGGGAGGGACGAGCCGGGGAGCCGCGTCGCGCCGGGAGCCGGAGCCGGGAGCCGCGTCGCGGGAGGGACGAGCCGGGGAGCCGCGTCGCGCCGGGAGCCGGGAGTCGGGAGTGGAGATGCCGCCGGGAGCCGGGAGCCGCGAGCGCGCGGGAGGGAGGAGTCGCGACAGGACGGGGGCCGTGCGGGTGATGGCGTCGGGAGCCGCGGGGAGCCGCGGGGAGGGAGCGCCGTCGGGGAGGAAGTCCGCAGGGAGGAGCCGACGGAGGAGGCGCGGGCCGCGGCGGGGAGAGAGATGGCCGCCGGGGAGAGGGCGCGGGCGCCGGGCGAAGGCCTGCTGGGACGAGGCGGAGGGGCGGCGGCGGTAAAAACATGAAGGGCCGCCGCCCCCCCACGGGAGAGAAGAGAAAAAAAAAAAAAAAACCTAGATAGGGGGAATAAAATGGGAGGAGGGGAGTTGGGTTCCTGTGATACCATGTAGAGGGTGAAAATAAGAGACCCGAACCCCCAAGGTGTTCTCTCTAAAGAGCCCTTGGGGTGCTTTTATAACAAATAAGAAAGACCACACCGGACCTCAAGTCCGATGTGGGATGCAGACTCCAACATATATATATATATATTATTAATGGATTTTTAAAAGCCACACTTAATTGATATATATTATTAATGACTTTGTTTATATATATATATATTATATATATATAATTATATATCGTTGTATATATATATACACACACATTATAATTATATATAATAATAATTATATGTATATATATATACACACGCACATTATTATATATATAATATATATGTTACACCCTATTTTTTATTATTCTGGGTATTTACGAGTCCCACATCGGAATACTCCTGTATGTATTCTGTATTCTCAATTTATAAAAGAAGGCCTTCGCTCTGCCCCGAAGAAGACACGCAACCCCTCTTCCCGAAGGCGTCCCGCTGTTCCCAGCGGGTGCACTCCGCCCCGACGGCAGTCCCGCTCCCAGCTCTTTGCGCGACTCCCTCTATGCCGCTCCCGGCTCCCTGCTCCCTGCGCCCCTCCGTCGTGACATATCCCGACGACACCCCCACCCTCCCGCGGCTCCTACCATTCGCGACCCTCCGGCTCCTCTCCGGCAATCCCGGTGACGCTCCCGGCACCCGCTTTCCAGCGGCTCTCCCAGCGACCGGCGGCCCCCCCTCCTTCCAGCCCGATCCAGGCGGCCCCTCACTCCCGCAGCGTCGCTCTCCCCACAGTCGGCCTCTTTTGCGGCTTCTCGATGCCTCCCGGTCCGGACGTCATCCGGCCCCGGCCTCTAGCGGCTTCCCGACAACACCCGGAACCGCCTACGCCGCCGTCCCTACCTTCTGCGCGCCACGACGGACGCCCCGCCTTCTTGCAGCCTCTCCCAGTGGCATCCCGACCTTAGCCACAACCGGTCTCGCTCTCCGCGGCTCACGGCTCTTGCGCAAAGCAGCTCTCGCTGCACCTCTCGGCTCGCCTCCTCTTGCCGACTCCCGACCCCGATGCATCCTGGCTCTTCCCTGCTAGGCACTCCCGGCCAACCTTCCTCGCAGTTTCCCAACCCCCCTCTAGCGGCGACGTCCCAACCAGCCTTCATCCGTGCATCTGTACACCTGAGATGTCATCTCCTGCTCTATCATCAGCTCGGCCGCACAACAGTTCCCCTTCATCCAGCACCCGTTACAGAACGACACTCTCGGTAAAAGAAATTGCCTGGATACAATCTTATTGGGCGACTGTGTCATCGTCCTCTTCTCCAGTCCCCATTGCTCAGACTGACAGCTATACCGCGTGTGTATCTCCACAACCCACAGCATGGATGCTAGATTCTGGTGCATCGGAACATCTCACAGGGGACTCTGGTATGTTCACTACATATCATCCGTACACCGGTGCCTCTACAATTACTATTGCAAATGGATCAACAATTCCCATCATCGGATTTGGCACATGCCATTTGACCCCGTCTATTCGCCTGGATTCGGTTGCTCATATTCCTCATAGTCCCTTTAATCTTCTCTCAATCAGCAAACTCACCAAAGATTTAAATTGTGTCGCTACTTTTACTTCTTCTGGTGTTGTTTTTCAGGAGCAGAAGACGAATCAGGAGCTTGGTCGAGGTCATCTTCGGAATGGGGTGTACATGTTCGATACCCCACCATATCTCGCTTGCTATCTACCTCGGCCCGCGCTCTTGACCTACATTCCCGTCTTGGTCATCCACCGGCTTCCATCCTCTATAAAATGTGCCCCCAATTCAGTTCCCACCTATCATTCCATTATGAATCCTGCAAGTTTGCTAAACATCATCGGGTAACATATTCTCTTCGATAGGAACCACGTGTAGTGAATCCTTTCGATCTTGTTCATACCGATGTATGGGGTCCTTGCAGGGTTCTGAGTCAGTCCGGGTACAACTATTATATCACCTTTATTGATGACTACTCCCGCATGACATGACTTTACATGCTTCGTGATCGGTCTGCAGTATTTCCTACCTTTCAGACCCTTTACAATGAAATTCATACTCAATTCTCCACCTCCATCAAATGTCTCCGCTCCGACAATGGACGAGAATATTTATCTACTTTCTTTCAGCAGTTTCTTAAGGATCACGACATCATTCACCAGACATCCTGTCCTGATACACTTCAGCAGAATGGAGTGGCGGAGTAGAAACACCGTCATATTCTGGAAACTGCTCGTGCCCTCCTATTCCACATACAGGTGCCACTTCATTTTTGGACCGATGCCATCCTGACTGCAACCTACCTCCTCAACCGCCTCCCTTCTTCTATCCTTCAGGGGGAGACTCTTTTTCGGACTCTGTTCTCTTCTCTCCCTCCTCACTCACTTCCCCTCCGTGTATTTGGATGTCTCTGCTATGTTCGTGACACTCGTCCCGACCTCTCCAAACTCTCTCCCAAATCTCTCCACTGCATCTTCCTCGGATATTCACGCACTCAGCGCGGATACCGGTGCTTCTCTCCAGACCTACGGCGTTATATCACTTCTGCTGACGTCTCATTTGTTGAGAGTTCTCCATTCTCACTTCTCCCCACCCATATACTGACATTGATGATTGTCTTTCGCTGATCGGTTTGGTGCGGTCTACTCCCGTCACCCATCGACTGTGCCCCCCATCTCGACCAATGATACCGTCGTTCCCGCTTCGTCCGATGCTCCTGCCCCGACACTAGACGACTTGCCCATTGCCCTCCGGAAAGGTACTCGCTCTTGCCAGAGTACTCCTCTATTTGTATCTTCATACAAGGTTCTGTCAGCTCTAGAGATGATATCTATTCCTCGCACAGTTGGTGATGCAAAATCTCACCCGGGATGGCTAGCAGCAATGCGGGATGAGTTGCGGGCTCTGGAAGAAAACCACACTTGGGATCTTGTCCCTCTTCCAGCAGACAAACAGACGGTTGACATCAAATGAATTTACACAGTCAGGCTGAATCTCGATGACACTATCCATCGACTCAAAGCTCGCCTTGTGGCAAAGGGTTTCGCACAGACTTACGGTATTGACTATTTTGATACCTTCTCTCTAGTTGCCAAGATGACATCTGTTCGGTTATTCATCTCTCTGGCGGCTCATCATCATTGGCATCTTCATCAACTGGATGTCAAGAGTGCCTTCCTCCATGGTTTTCTCGAGGAAGAGGTTTATCTGCAACAGCCCCCTTGGATTTTGTGCCTCCGGCGCTGAGTCTCAAGTCTGTCGACTCTGCCGCTCTCTTTACGGCCTCAAACAGTCTCCTCGTGCTTGGTTTGGCCGCTTCAGCACTGTCGTCACCGACTTTGGGCTCTCTCGCAGCATGAAGGACCACACTGTGTTCTACAGGACGACCTCCGCTGGCTGCATCCTGTTTATCGTTTATGTGGATGATATCATCATCACCGGCAGCGACTCTGCTGGTATCACCCACCTCAAGGGGCATCTTCACCAGCACTTCCACACTAAGGATCTCGGTCCTCTCACATACTTCCTGGGCATCGAGGTATCATATTCCCCGGATACCATCTCCCTCTGTCAACGAAAATATGCGTTGGATATTCTGTAGGATGCTGGGCTGACACATGCCATTGCTGTGGACATTCCTCTGGAGCCTGGAGAATGGTCTCTTTATGCCTCCTCAGAACCGTATTCGCACCCAGAGCGGTACCGTCGACTGGTGGACAAACTCAATTATCTCATCATGACTCGTCCCGACATTGCTTGCGCTGTTGGCAAAGTGAGCCAATTTATGGAGCATCCGACCACCTCTCATTGGGATGCTGTACTCCGCATCGTCAAATATATCAAGCGAGATCCTGCCCGTGGTCTTCGCTACTCCCAACATCCTCATCTGAATATTGAGGCCTTTTGTGATGCTGATTATACTGGTTGTCTTGCTACTCGAAGATTTACTTTTGGGTTTGCCGTATTCTTGGCAGACAACCTCATCTCCTTGCGCAGCAAGAAACAGACAGTTGTCTCCCGCTCCAGTGTGGAATCCGAGTACCGTGCCATGACCACCGTCACCACAGAGATCATTTGGCTTCGATATCTCCTTCAGGAGCTTGACTTTCTTCCACAGACATCTGCTCACATCTGGTGTGACAATCAAACATCCACCACGATAGCTTCGAATCCCGTCTTCCATGAACGCACGAAACATATTGAGGTGGACTGCCACTTTTTTCACCACCACTTGGAGCATGATCACGTCAGCTTTGGCCACATCCCGACGGCGGACCAGCTAGCCGACATCTTCACCAAAGGCCTCCCAGGGGCTTGCCTAGCCTCGCTCAGTTCCAAGCTGGGCATCCACAGCATCTACGGCCCAGTTTGAGGGGGAGTGTGTCTGGTCTTGTATGATGCCATCTTTTTTTTTTTTTGTGGGACTCGTTGTCCAAGCTGGGCATGTCCAGCTTGAGGGGGAGTGTTACACCCTATTTTTTATTATTCTGGGTATTTTCGAGTCATACATCGGAATACTCTTGTATGTATTTTGTATTTTCAATCTATAAAAGAAGGCCTCCACCTGTGGTTTCCCATTCTACAATATATATTATATATTATTTTTTGTTAATATATAATGATATATATATACACATATATATAAATTCTGGTGATAATATAACAGGCGCAGCGCCTGGACCAGTTGGTCCAGGCGCAGCCTTGGAAGCTTGTGGTAGGGGGATCGAATCTCCCTATCAGCAGTTTCCCGTTAATTTTTTTTGCAGCAGGTGGGCTTCACACGGGCCAGTGGGCCTGGCTTTTTCGGGCCGGCCCGACTTGGCCCGCGAGCCTTCTTGGATAGGCCCAGGCCCGACCCGATGAACCTACGGCCCGAGCTCGGCCTGGCCCGACGCGGGCTTTGCCGTGCTGGGCCGCTTGGGCTTCCGGGCCGGGCCTGTCGGGCTTTCGGGCCGCTGGGTCAAAATTACACCCTTAGGCGGGACGTAGGGCCGCAGGAGGAGCCGCACAGGCGGGATAGAGTTCCTCGGGCGGGAGGGCTTTGTCGGGAAGGACGGAGGGCCGCTTGGAGGGAGGGGTGCAACGGATGAGAGGGGAGAGAAAAATAAAGGTATTATCGGGAAATTCCCTTTGATACCATGTAGATAGCGAATTCTTCTTACCTCAATCAAGGTGAGACGGAGACATTCTTTTATAGATGAGTAAAATAGATTACACGTGGAGTATTCTGACGTGGGACTCGGAAATACCCTCTATAATAAACAGGGTTCAACAATATGTACACTGCATATTGTGTTTAATGAAAATCAAATTGAGTTTAATTGACAGTCACATTTTTACTGTCCTTGTACTGAATTCATTTATTGTAAAACTGTTTAATTGAATTCTAAAGCTGTTAAATGATTTCACATGATTGATTGCTTGTTGTCCTTATATTAGGAAACGATAAGATTGAAAGAAGTATGATGCTCACGGTTTGATGGATCCATGTCTGCTTCAAAGATCATCTTTGCAGACTTATGGCTGCTCCGAAGATCATTATTGCTTGGCTTCAAGCTCGATTCTCTTCACGATCTCCTTTTATTTTTTAAAGCTAGATGTATTTGTTTTGTTAAATTCCAATGCTGAAATTAATTTTGAACTTTGTTTTGATTTATAAGTGCTATGATGGAAGCAACTGGGTTTCATTTTTTAAAAGGATGGAATTCTGTGATTTAATTCAGAGGAAAAAGTCGTACTTGTCAGGGGAGTATCCCTTCCATTTGCTGCCTTTATTTTTTGAGGTTACTTTTGATGTAAAATGTTGAATATTGCTCTCTCTGCTGTCTGCTTATAATTGTGCTGGCTGGAAATTTCTGCATGCTAGGATAGTGATTTACATGCTTTCATTTTTTTCATGTGTGTTGTTAGTTAGTGATGTTGAAATTTTCTTATTGACTGGTTCATCTAAGCTGCTTGCATGTTGGTTATGTGCGGTTTATATGAGTATTTTTCATGCTGCTTTTCCAAACTCAGTATCGAAATCTATTAATTGTGATCATACATATACACTGAAATCTGTTTTTGCATGTTGATGATTATTGTTGTAGTCTGCATCCCACATCGGACTTGTGGTACGGTGTGGTCTTAATTATTCATTATAAAAGAACCACAAGGCCTCATTTAGAAAGCACACCTGGGGGTTCGGTTTCTCCTATTTTATCATTCTACATGGTATCAGAGGGAACCTAATCCCGACCCCCCTCCCATCTATTTCTTTTTTCTTCCCGTCGGCCTCTAGGGTTTCTCCCGGTTGGGGGGCGGCGGCCTCCATGGCCAGCAAGCCATAGGTATTACCGCCGCTCCCCTGCCGACTATCTATCCAGGCGGCGGATCTCCCCCTCTGTCCGCGGATCTCCCCCCTGATCCTAGCGGTTCCTTCCGTCCTTCCCGTGGCCTCTCTTCCCAACGACGTTCCACCCGACAGCTTCCGGCTCCCGCCTGACTCGTGCCTCCCGTTCCCCGCCTCCTCCGCTCTGCACGGGCTCCTGCTCTCGTCGCCCTGGCCCCCACCCTCGAGCGCCAGTTTCCGGCGTCTCCCTCCCGCGCGACTCCCGTTGTCCCGATTCCGACGACCCTCCAGCGCCGCCGCCTCGCCGTTCGGCTACCCCGCTAGATCCCGCGATGGCTCACGACGGGTCCTTCCGCACGATCCCGACGGCCAACCCTTGTCCAGGCGCCCTCGTCCAGCGCGCGCTCGGCCCGACGCGCCCCTCTTCGTGCTCTCCCTGCGCGCGACGCCCCGCCTCCTCCCGGGCGATCTCCACCCCTGTCGGCTCCTCCAGCAGCCGGCCTCCACCCCTGTCGGCTCCTCCAGCAGCTGGCCCTCCGGTTCTGCTCGGATCCCCCCCCTCCAGTGCGCTGCTCTGCAAGCCAGCCCTCCCTCCGGCCGGTTTCATCCGTTCCAGTCCGGCGAATCTCATCGTTCAACACTTCTTTTGGTGAACCGCTGCTCCCTCCATGCCGGCCACCTCCTGCGGAATCCCCGCCTCCCGTCACCGGCATCTCCCGACGACTCCCGACAGCCGCATCCCTGTCTGCCGGCACGCCCTTGCGCTGGCGCAACACTTCGACCCGCCTCGGACTGGGCCCTTTGGCGCCAACACGTCTTCGCACTTCCTCCACCGTGGCGCAGCAGCTCGACCACCTTGGATTCGGGCCCTTTGGCTCCACCAGATCCCGCAACACTTCTTCAGAATCCCCGCCTCCCGTCACCAGGCCCCGCAAGTGAGGCTTTCCCGATGCTAGTGTGGATTTCCCGGCGTCTCATCGACCGGCCCCACTAGTGCGGCATTCCTGGCGCTCTGTCAACAGGCCCGGTCTATGTGGTTTCTCTACTACGCCCGCGACAACTTCATCCATCCATCATCCAGAAGGGGGAGCTGCGATCGTGAGGGGGAGCAGCAGCCTTGCAGCTTTATCTTTTATTCTGTTTTGTTGTCAAGTTGGGTATGTCCAGCTTGAGGGGGAGTGTTTGTTGTTTGTTGATTGCTTTGTCTTCATTGGTTTGGTTTGTTTTTTTCTTTATGTGTCCAAGTTAGGTTCACCTAGCTTGAGGGGGAGTGTTGGAGTTTGCATCCCACATCGGACTTGTGGTCCGGTGTGGTCTTAATTATTCATTATAAAAAAACCCCAAGGGCTCCTTTAGAGAGCACACCTTGGGGGTTGGGGTTTCTCCTATTTTATCATTCTACAATTATGATAGATTGTGGTAAACAAGTCTTGTTTGAGCTGTCTTGTTATACTAGGGGAAATAGTGGGGGGGTGTATCAGGATATGGCAATTTTAAACAAAGCCCCTATCGATCTTGTTCTTTTGTGAAGCGAAACACGCTTCTCTCTTTATCTCACAACAATGTAGAATGAAAGCAATGTAGAATGAAAATAAAAGCATGCAAGTCACACAATTTTTTTTACCTGGTTCACCCGCACTAAGCTACGTCCATGGAGCATACAATCAACAATGTGTTGGTGTACCAAAATTCACTAAAATGCACCGCTGTTTAAATGTTCGGAGCGAACTCATTGTCCCCCCTGGTTTACAACCAATTATAACGGAGAACGCACAACTCTCTCAACTGAAGTGAACACACTGCTTCTCCAGAAATATCTTCAAACAGTATGAATTAGCTTAGAAATTGTTCACATTAGCATTCATGTGACATGATGCTCCTTTTTTATCAATGAGATGAATTTTCCTTTACCTCATTAAGATTTGCTCCTTGAAAAATATTCTCCACATAGAATCAGTTCCATGTAAGATTGATTGTATGATTTCTTCATGGCAGCCTGCTTTCTGGGGAATTTCTTCGCGTTAGTCTTTTTTCTATATTAGTTCTTCACGATTCTGAAACTTTTTCAACATGCTTTATCAGCAAAACACAATCCAAAAACTCCAAAAGCACCGCTATGACAAAAAATAATTGTTCGCAACCTAGCCAGGAGAGCAAATGTTTCAGCTACATTGATACCTTCAATCTTGGAGTATCCCTTACAAACAAGTCGCGCCTTGATTTGAATAACCAAGCCATCTTTGTTTAGTTTGTTACATAACACCGATTTGGTCCTGATAACTTTCTTGTCCATTAGACTTGAAACAATTTTCCAAGTCTGATTCTTCTCAATTTGGTCAATCTCTCCATGCAAAACCTTGATTCAACTCTCATCCTTAGCAGCCTATTCAAGGTTCTTTGGTTTTACTTGTGATAAGAGTGAAGTTTTTTTGTATAGATTTTATTCTCTTTGTTAGCACTAGAGCTATCCAATCACAAACAATATTCTTCTCATTGATTTCAGCTATGCTTCTCACCTTTTGTGTAATTTCTGATCTAACTTCATCCTGCTCATCATCAGTGTCAACTTCAGAATCATCATCAGTCCCTTGTGCTCCCTCTAAGCTTCTCAACTCTGGAATTTGCTTACTATTTTTCTGATTTTTCTGTTCATTTTTGACCCCTGTGATACCTTGGCTTTTAAAAATCTTTCCAAGCCATTTGTTGAAACACTTGTATGCCTTTCTCTTAGATGAGTAGCAAAAAAAAAAAAAAATCCCTTCATCTCCAAGTGATTCAAACTTCTCATGACTTTTCTCCTTGTTGAGGAAAAAAAAAACATTTACTTTCGAACAGTCGAAAGTGCTTCAATGTTGTCTTCTTCCCATACCACATCTCATATGGAGTTTTATCCTTTCCCGAACACAATAGATCCCTATTAGTAATATAGACTGATGTCAAGAAGGCCTCTTTCTAATACCCCTCTAGTAAGTTTTTCTTAATTAGTATTGTCCAGACCATATTGTTTATGATTCAGCTTATCCTCTGACTTCATATTATAGGGGAGCCCTCACCGTTGACACTTGATGCCTTCCTGTGCTTCTTGAGATAGTCCTCTACTCGGCTGTCGGTAAATGTTGCACCATTATTAGTTTGGAATTTTAGAATTTTCTGCCCAAGAATTTTCTCTACCGTTCTCCGATAACGTGTAATGCAATTGAACACTTTGGACTTGTGGGTGATCACCATTAACCATGCCAACCTATTGTAATTGTCAATGAACAACACGTAGTACTTATTTTGATCAATGGCTCTTGACGATATTGGCCCACCAACACCATTGTGCACCAATTATATTAACCTCGTTAACTTCTTGTCTTTCAGTTTGTAACTCTTTTGAATGTTCTTTCCCTTTTGGAAAACATCGCACTTGTGGGTACAATCACGAGAAAGCTTTGGGATATCTCGAGCTCCTTCATTCTTCACCAAATCTTCCATGGATTTTTGGTTCAAGAGGCTAAGCCTTCTATGACAAAATTTGCTTTCATCATCCTTGGATAAGAATCACATGTCTTCTTCCCCATTGATGATGCAGATATTCCCCTTTCCGCGCTTCTCTTGCATCACAATTGCACCGTCCCTACCCTTGGCGGTACAAGTCTTCTTGGTGAAATTTATAGCACCTCCCAAGTCACGCAATTGACTTACACTAAGCTAGTTATGGCCAAGGTCTTCAACGATGAAGGCATTTATGTGCCTTATATCTTTACCTCCAACTTTGGCTTTTTCCTAACCAATGCTCTTCAGGCCTTCATCGTGGTCGACTCTTAAGACACCCGTGGCCAGATTTTTGTTTCCTGCCATATAGGATGTGCACCCGCTCTTAAGAATCCATACCCCATCATGATCTGTTGCTTTTAAGGAAATCTCTACAACCATAACCTTTTCAGCCCTTTTCATTTTAATCCAATTCTTTGACTTCACATCTAGTAGTGATTGTCATGTTCGTTCCTCTGAATATGATGAACTAACTTCATCTTGCAAAGCCGCAAATTGATTTTGTGTTTTCAGCTCGCTTGATGATTCCATGAACTGCTATGTACAACCACTTTGGGTCCCCATGGACACATTCATCTGCATCCTTGATTAGAAATCCTGGTCACATTTTCCTATCCATTGCACTAGAAACAATAGCCATCAAAAGCGTACCTGAGATGTTGAATTGTGCTTGTATGCCTTTGATTCTCTTGTGCCCTCCAATACCTTTTCACATGGAACACACATTTTGAGATGTCTCATCTTTCCACAATAACACTTTATGTGAGGTGTATTCTTATGTGTCTTTATTGATGCCTTAAGAGCTCTTCAGGATTTTTGAGTGTTTTGATTTTGAGTCGCACCCAAATCTATCTTCCTCGTGAATCATGACGGCTTTTTGTTTAGGTTTAAGCTCCACACCAGCTTTGCCTTACGTTTTTTTTGCAATTCAAGACAATCTTCCAACTGACTTGTTGGATCACCATATTTCTCCTTTATCTTCTATGTAACCCGTGCGATCAAATTTCTCGATGATATATCGAGAGTCAGGAGTCTCCTGATCTTCAATTTTCCATCGTAGACTGACGATTCCTTCAAGCTCTTTGATACGTTTGACTCGATCTTTTACTGTGTTAGTCAAACTATTAATGATTTGGTCCAGCTCTTTAATTTTGAGCTTAAACTCAACCACTTTCTCTAATGTTTAGTGCTTTTCAGATTTAAGCTTATTAATTTCACCCTTCAACTTAATTTTCACCTCTTCATGTTGTTGCATATAGAGTTTGGAGTCATGAATAACCCCTTTGGCTTTCTTTGTTTTAGCTCTCTAAACATTCATTCCCTCCAGTGTAGCCTCTAACTTTACTTTTGAGGTCAACGCCCCCCTCAACTTCATCACCGTCACCAGCATCACCGTCTTCTTTGCTTGCGGTCTGGCAACAACGACCACATGAACTTCTTTGTTGTGGTTCTTGAAGAATTTCCACCTTGTGCTCTTTCCTTTCACCTCCTTAACTAACTTATTCATGGGGGCGTCATCATCTTCATCATCTAGAAACATCTTGGGACATTTAGTAGTGAGGTGCCCAACCTTTCCACACTGAAAGCATGCGAGTGCAAGTTTTCATTTAAACATTACTTTCCCATATTGTATTTGAGGAAGGGAATGACATAACTTAATCAACTTCCCTTTCTTCAGAATCATTCTCCACTGAGAGCTTCATAACGTTGATTGCCACTTCTTGATATTGTTCTTTTTCTACAACATCATTATCATGGTTTCTATCTCGTATGCAACAAGAGTGCTATAAAGACTATCCAATGTGATCCCCTTTGCATCCTTATCCTTAAGCATTGAAACTTTTAGATTGAATTGAGGTGAAAATCTTCTTAGAATTCTTTTTACAATCTTGATGTCATCAATAGTTTCTCAAAGCTTGTGTATGTCTTTCACAATCTCATTTGCTCTATTGAAGAATGCATGAACAATTTCATTTAGGTACATCCTCAAGTCCTCATACTTCTTCAATATAGCTTTAAATTTAGCTTCACACATCTTTGAGTTGCCTTCATAGATGTTAAGTAACTTTTCCCACATGGCGTGTGAAGATTTACATGACATCACCTTCGCGTAGATTGTGTTGGATAAGACTCTCCCTAACATGTTGATTCCTCTGGCAGATGCCATCTAGTTCTTTACAGTGTCTCTATGATAAAGCTCTGCTGTCCATATCGAATGAAATTTCATGAATATCAATTGTATAAACATCTATGTCTAAAGACCAGAAGTGGTGTTGCATCCAATTCTTTTATAGTTAATGACCCTATTAATTGTATTTCCAGGAGTGTTTTTTTGAGTCCCACATCGGATTCTTCTGTCTTGTAATTATTCTCCTCTATCTATAAAAGAATGTCTCCACCTTTCCTTGAGGTAGGGAATTCGTACCATTCTACATGGTATCAAAGGGATACATCCGATAATATTTTTTTTCTCTCCCTGTTCGCTGCGCCCCGCCCTCGCGTTCCCTGCGCCGTAGCGCCCGCTGGTGCTGCCCATCCGCCTGACCTCATGCCCCGCCTCGTCGGTTGCTCCCTCCCATGCAGACGTGACGGTCCTTGCGCGATCTCTCCCGGTGCGCCACTCCCCGCGCGATCTCTCTCTGCGACGGCGCACCTCTAGTGCGACCACCCTCCCCGCGCGATCTCTCTCGTTTGCTGTTCCCTCTGTGCGCGCGATGGACCCCGACCGCCCCTTCACTGCATGCGACGACCGCTGCAACCCCCTCGTTGCGCGCAACGACACTCGCCGGCCCCTCCTGTCGCTAACACACTTTCGGCGCCGCCACTTCCGTCGCGAGCGGCCTCCACCCCGTCGCGAGCGACCCCTCGGCGACCCCTTTCCCTTGTGCGCAGGCCTCTCCACCTCTCCTTGAGGTAAGGGGAATTCACCAATCTACATGGTATCAAAGGGAGGTTTCGATCCTCCAACCTATGGGTGGTCGACCCAATTCATGGAACATCCAACAAAATCTCAGTGAGATGTTGTCCTTCGCATTGCCAAGTACATTAAAAAAGAACCTGCCTGTGGTCTTCGGTATTCACATCACGATCATCTGTATATTGAGGCCTTCTGTGATGCTGACTATGCTGGCTGCTTAGCTACTTGAAAATCTACGTATGGCTTTGCCATTTTTTTGCCAGGTAACTTAATCTCACGGCGTAGCAAGAAACAGACTGTCGTCTCCCAGTCCAGTGCTCAATCAGAATACCGTGCGATGACCACAGTCACTACTGAAATTCTTTGGCTTCGTCATCTTCTACATGAGATTGGTTTCTCGCCACAGTCATCTGCTCATATTTGGTGTGATAATCCGACAGCCACGAAGATTGATTCCAATCCCATCTTCCATGAATGCACGAAGCATATCGAGGTGGACTGCCACTTTCCTCACCATCACCTCGAGCATCACCATGTTAGTTTCAGCTACATTCCGACGACTGATCAGCTTGTCGACATCTTCACCAAAGGCCTCCTGGGAGCTCGACTTGACTCTCTCTGTACCAAGCTGGGCATCCACAACATCAACGGCCCAGCTTGAGGGGGAGTGTGTATGATCTCGGTTGGTGTTTTTTTTTCTGGAACTCTTTTCCAAGCTATCATGTACTAAGCTTGAGGGGGAGTGTTAAAACCCAGTTTATTGTATTTCTGGGTAAAGGGTGTTTCCTAGTCCCACATTGGATTATTCCAACTTGTAAATCTTTTTCTCTATTTATAAAGGAATGTCTTCACCTCTATTTGAGGTAAGGGGAATTCATCAATCTACATATATCATTGATATTCTTTTTTTTTTATGATATTTAAAGTTTTATTTGATGTTAATCTTTAATGGTGCTTACGATTCAAAAGATGCCAGTGACAAATCTTTGATGTTACAATCTCATTGTTTATCGAGATTGTTTATTTTTAGACTCAGTTAAATATATTTCCGGGTTAAGTGTATTTTTGAGTCCCACATCGGTTTCCTCCTACTTGTATTTATTTTCTTCTATCTATAAATGAATGTTTCCACCTCTCTTTGAGGTAGGAATTGTACCATTCTATATGGTATCAGGGGGATAAGTTCGATAATTTTTTTTCACTCGCCCGCTGCGCCCCGTCCTGATTTTTTTCTCCTCCCCTGCTGTGCCCCGTCGCTGGCCGCTCCTTGCGCAACAGCCCCCGCGCCTCTCCTCTGTCGGTCGCGACCCCCCCCCCCCCATCGGTCTTCCCTGCACGACGGCCCAGACGACCCCTCTCCAGGCCTGCCGCACCTCCCCTCTGACGCGTCCACCCTATTCGACAAACACCCCACCCTGCCTCTCCCGGTGTGACCTTTCCTGTCGATCGCGACACCCCCCAACACCCCCTCCTTTCTCGACGACCCCCCTTCCTTGTGCGTCAGCCTCCTTGTGCGCCCCCCCCCGCCATCGCCCCTCCCTGTGAGCGCCCCCCTCCCTGTGCCTTCGCCTTAGGCTGGGAATCCTTCCTGCGCAATTGCTCCTCCCAGTGCGCACTCCCTGTGTGCGACTTCAGGTGCGCCCGACCACCCATGTGGCTCACCCGGTGACTGCACCTCCGCCTACCATCGATGATGGCGTCAGACTCCCAAGGCACACTCCGACGCCCTCGTCGCTGCCGACCCGTATTGCGAACATCTCCTGACAGTCTTTCCACTCTTTTGTCATGCGGTGACACTTCTGATCTGCGGTCCCTACTGCGCACACCTATGCGCCGACTGCTGCAAGTGCCCCCAGGCCGCACCTCCAGTCGCCCCTTCCTCTGACGCCGCTTGTAATGCGTCGCCTGTTCCCGCTCGGCCCTTCTGTTATCTCACCATATCATTGATACACTCCGGTTGTTCCTGCAAGACATTCGATTAGTGTCTTGCTGCGTGTTGTTCCTGCACGCCTTGATACTACTGACCCGACTATTCATGCCGAGACATTTTCCGGCTATCCATACCAGCCCCTGCTGCCCAGGTTAGATTCCTCATATTCTTCCATACATGACAACATCCTCGCTACCATCTGGTATCCGTCACAACCTGACACTCTATGGACGAGATTGCACTTATACACTCTCATCGGGCTGTTTTGCCACCTGCCTCTTCTTCTGCCTCTATTGCCCAGATTGGTGGCTTTACTGTTTGTGTATCTCATTGACCGACAACTTGGATGCTTGATTCTGGTGCTTCTGATAATCTCACAGGTGATTCTGGTATTCTTACTACCTATTATCCGTATACCGATGCCGTTGCAATTACTGTTGCTAATGGATCTACAATCCCTATTGCAGGATTTGACACCTGCTTCTCGACTCCTATTCGTCGGGCTTCAGTAGTTCATGTTCCTCGCAGTCCTTTTAATCTTCTCTCCATCAGTAAACTCACAAAACACTTAAATTGTGTTGCTATGTTTACCTCTTATGGTGTTGTTTTTCAGGAGCGGTCGACAAATCGGGATCTTGGTAGAGGTCGTCTTAGTGATCGGGTGTACATGTTCGATACCCCGCCATCCCTTGCTTGCTCATCCACCTTTGCTCATGACCTACATTTTCGCCATGGTCATCCACCGACTTTAGTCTTACATAAACTTTGCCCCCATTTCAGTCCACAACTTTCCTTCCATTGTGAATCTTGTAAGTTTGATAAACATCATTGGACGACGTATGTTTCTCGTTTGGTGACACGTGCGTCGAATCCTTTCAACTTGGTTCATTCCGATGTATGGGGTCCTTGTAGGGTTCCCAGTCAGTCTGGGTACCAGTATTATGTATCCTTTATTGATGACTTCTCTCGGATGAAATGACTATATCTCTTTTGTGATCATTCAGAGGTCTGATATTTTCAAAACCTTTTACCATGAAATTCACACTCAATTCTTCAGGCCTATTAAATGTCTCTGCTTAGACAATGACTGAGAATAGTTATCCTCTTCTCTTCAATAATTTCTGAAAGATCACGATATCCTCCATCAAATATCCTGCCCCGATATACCTCTCAGCAGAATGGTGTGGCCGAGCGTAAACATCGTCATATTTTTGAAACTGTTCGGGCCTGGTTCTTTCACATGAAGACACCTCTTCCTTTTTGGGAGATGCTATTCTTACTGTCACCTATCTTATCAATTGCCTTTCTTCTTCTATCCTTCGCGGGGAGAGTCCGTTTTCGACTCTGTTTCCCTCTCTTCATCCCCACCCTCTTCCAAATCGTGTGTTTGAGTGTCTTTGTTATGTACGTGACACTCATCACTGTCTCTCTAAATTTCCCCCAAAGGCCCTCCGTTGCATTTTTTGGGATACTCTCGTACCCAGCGCGACTACCGTTGTTTCTCTCCTAACTTGGGACGTTATATCATCTCTGCTGACGTCTCATTCATTGAGAACTCTCCATTGTTACCCTCTCCCCATCTTGATCCCACAATCGATGACTGTCTCCCTCTCACCATCCACCCTCCTCTGCCTCCATTGACTCAATCAAATCGTCTTCATTTTGGCTCTGTCTACTCGTTGTCTATCAAAGATGCCCCCTGCCCCGATTGAGGACACCATTTCGCCAACTTCGTCCGTCGCTCCTGCTACGAACACCGATGACTTGTCGATTGTATTGCGGAAAAGTACTCGCTCTTGCCAGAATAATCCTCTTTACCCAACTCATACGAAGATTTCTCTGCTCTGGAGATGATATTTGTTCCTCGTAAGGTTGCTGAGGCCAAATCGCACCCTGGGTGGCTTCAAGCAATGCAGGATGAATTACAGGCCTTGGACGACAATCACACCTGAGATCTGACCTCTCTTCTGAAAGGTAAACAGGTTGTTGGCAACAAATGGATTTATATGGTTCGTTTAAATACAGATGTCATTCTTCATCGCCTTAAAGCCCGTCTCGTGGAAAAAGGCTTCGCCCATACATATGGTGTATTATTTCGATACATTTTCTCCAGTTGCTAAAATGACTTCTGTTCGATTATCCATCTCTTTTGCAGCTGCTCATCATTGGCCTCTTCATCAACATGATGTCAAGACTGCATTTCTACATGGTTTTCTTGAAGAAGTATATCTCCAATAACCTCCTGGCTTCATTATCCCAGGAGCCAGTTCTCATGTTTGTCGGTTTCGTCGCTCTCGTTATGGGCTCAAACAGTCTTCTCATGCATGGTTTGACAAATTCTGCACTGTCATCACTACATTTGGTCTGTCTCAGAGTATGAAGGACCACACTGTTTTCTACTGCAAAACGTCCTCTGGCTACATCCTGTTGGTTGTATATGTTGATGATATCATTATTACTGGTAGCGACTCGCATGACATTGCCCATCTTAAGGTTTATCTTCAACAACAATTTCAAACCAAAGACATGGGTCCTTTGACATATTTTCTTGGCATTGAAGTCTCCCGTTCTCCAACCAACATCTTTCTTTCCCAACGGAAATATGCATTAGATATCTTGCCGGATGTTGGTTTGTCTTAGGCAACTGACGTTGACACTTCCTTTGAACCCGGTGAATGGTTTCTACATGATGCCACAAACCCATATTCTCACCTAGAGAGGTATTGTCGTCTTGTGGACAAACTCAATTATCTTATCATGACTCGTCCGAATATTGCCTGCGTTGTCAGCAAGGTTAGCCAATTCATGGAACATCCGACGAAATCTCAATGGGATGCTGTCCTTCGCATTGTCAAGTACACTAAGAAAGACCCTGCCTGTGGTCTTCGGTATTCACATCACGATCATCTGAATATTGAGGCCTTCTGTGATGCTGACTATGCTGGTTGCTCAGCTACCCGAAAGTCTGCTTTTGGGTTTGCCATTTTCCTGGCTGATAACTTAAATCTCATGGCGAAGTAAGAAACAAACTGTCATCTCCAGATCTAGTGCTGAATCTGAATACCGTGCGATGACTACAGTCACTATTGAAATTCTTTGGCTTCGTCATTTTCTTCATAAAATTGGTTTTTCGCCACAGACTTTTGCTCATATTTGGTGTGATAATCAGACACCCATGAAGATTACTTCTAATTCAGTCTTCCACGAACGCATGAAGCATATCGAGATTGACTGCCACTTTCTTCGCCATCACCTTGAGCAAAAATCATATCAGTTTTTGCTACATTTCAACACAGCTTGCCGACATTTTCACTAAAGACTTGTCGGGAGCTCGACTGAACTCTCTATGCACCAAGCTGGGTATCCACAGCATCAACGACCTAGCTTGAGAGGGAGTGTGTGCGGTCTTGTTTTTTGGTGTCTTATTACTTTTTTTTGTGGGACTCTTTTTCCAAGATATACCTGTTCTAGTTTGAGGGGGAGTGTTAGACCCGGTTAAATATATTTCCGGGTTAAGTGTATTTTCGGGTTATGTTTTCGATGATGAAATCTTATGATCTATTTTTCAAGAACATCACGACTTCTCTTCTTCTCTGGTTATTTCATGAAAATATATGTTTTCCTTTCATTTTCCTCTCTTTAGGTATTCTAGTGACCCATAAAATCGTTTTTATTTTTATTTTCGGTCGAAAACCACTTTTATTCCATATCCATGTTTTTTAAAAATGTTTTTAAAAATGTTTTAACATTCTCCAAATGATTTATTAAATACATTTTTACCCATGTTTGATTTTTTTTACAGTGTTTTAGAAGGAATCTTTCCGTCGTTTTTCAAACAATGTTCGTTTGACTTTTACTGAAAATGTGAAAGGAATATTTGTTTTATCATGTACGACATGAACGAAATTTTCCGCCGTCATGAACATTATTTTCTTTGAAGCTTCCTTTATAAGTTTTCATGATTACTTTAAAATAAAATTATTTCCACAATATTTTATGAATTTGTAATTTTAAAAAGGTGATTTCTGAAGAAAGAATATTTTTCTCAAGAAACGTTCTAAGTGATTTTTATTTCAAAATCATTTTCCATCTAAAGATGACATCCTTTGATGCCACTTAATCTTTATTGGGGATATGAAGCCCATTTCTTTTCCATGAGTTATGCTATGATGAAATGTTCTATGAAACCCATTTCTTTTCATGGGTTCTAATATGATGAATGTTTTATGATCTTGTGATATACATTTGTATGATTTTCATTATGTGACGGGTGAGACCTATATCTCCCTCCAATGTACTGGGTAAATATTGAAATCTTATGAGATAAACAAGACTGAAATGGGGAGTGAACCCAGTTCAGTAAAGGACTTTATCCACTATGATATTTTTAAGAGTGAACCTTGACTACTATGATGATTTGGGGAGTGAACCCATTCCACTATGATAGACTTGACAATGAGCTTTGACTATTATGAAAATGATTTTATATGTTTATGTGTATGCCACAATTCCATATATTATGTCATTGTTATGCTCTCATGACTCATGTTCTTTTATTCCCCGACGACTCATGTTTTATGAACTATGAATCTTTATGCAATGATCCAAGATTACGATCTTTGATATGCATGGTATGGTTTTCAAATGTTACGCCCGTGTTCTCATACTCTTCTGATCATGATCATGTTATGTTTACGTATCTCCCTTATTTATCTTTACTGAGCATCTGAGCTAACACTCTCTTATGTTTTTTCCTCAGGTTATGAAGAAATGTATTATGTATGATTTGTCTAAGAATGGTGCTAGTTATGAAGAGTTTAGTGGGAGATGATGTAGTTCACCTATGAACCAGTTTATGTTTCCAAGTCTCCAAAATCATTATATCTTTACGATCCTTAGGCGTGCGTGTGTGTAATGCAATGAATACTCATAAAAAAAGATGTAATATCTATATATGAAAAGGCTAAGTCGTTACAAAAACGCTTGTATTTCGGTCATTTAATTTTGGCAAGTATAAGAAATTTCCTTTAATTTTGACCTTGAGATTTATTGATTTATATGCTTTAAATTGTACCGATCAATTTAATTTCTTTTGAGGACATTGATCCATTTTAAATTTTGAATTGATTGATCTATTTCTTCCACTCTCGTGTTTTTTGTTCTCTTTTCATTTAACTCTTAATTTATATGTTTTTGGTGGGCCCTTATACTTTTAAAAATATGCATCATTTTTGAGGGAACCAACCCTTTTTAAATATGAAATGTTCCAAGAGAGACTTGTTTTAAAATCTGATTTGAGCTTTTTGAAGTTCAAAGATCTATCTTTAAGAAAAAACACATGTGGTGTGCAGTTTTTGTTTTCAAAAGTCTATTTTGAAATGATGAAATCTTTTAAGTTTTGGATTTGTTGGATTGGTGTAATAGAATTGACTGACCGACACTGACAGAGCACTGTAGCAAGTGCGGACTTTGGAGACAACGATACTGTAGCTCCGCAGACTTCCAGCCGCCAGCTACTGTAGCAGCTTGGACTTGGGTGACCACAACACTGTAGCAGTGCGGACGTCCAACCACCTTTCACTGTAGCACAACGGACTTTCTGTGCGGTCGGTGGAACAATGCTTCGTTCTCTTTATTAGCTCTTTCCGGGGTAGGGTTTCTATGTGTGTGAAACTTTGAGATCTCCCTGTATTTTGTGCTCTCAAAACTAGTGAAATTATGTCTTTCCGTGGATGTATGGATCATTTATCGAACCATGTAAATCTTTATATCCCAAGATCTTCTTCTCGTTCTTTTGTTTTTTCCCTCTTACTTTTCTATGGATCATCTGTCGCTTCGTTGCTCCCACAGTTTTTCGCAATAGGATTTTGGTTTCAAAATCTGCTTTTATGACAATCTCGATTTTATAGTTCTAAAGAAATGATGATTTTTGTCTCTCAAAAGAACATTAATGATGGTCTTAATTAAAATTCAAAAGATATTTTGTTTCTCATATATGCATCTCCTATTATTAGTGCATTACCCTTGTTTCTCTAACCCTTGTCCATGAGCTTGTTTATAATTTCAAATTGCGAGAGGACTTTGATGATACTAAAGGTATGTTTATGGTAAAAAATTATGTTTATTATGTTAGATGATTCAAAATTTACGGCTTTTTGATAATCATAAAGGGAGAGAAGATCTTGGTAGTGGCATTAAAGGTACATTTATTTTGGTTTGTAAAGAAAATTGGGGAAGAAAGTTTTCAAATTGAGAAAAGATTTTAATTTTTTTTGAACTTAAATCGTTTTATTCTTAAGCATTGAAAATGTTTTTAAAATCTTTGATGAATTTCATTATTAAATATTGAAATTCCTTTGTATTAATAATTGTTTAAATGTTTGTGATCATCAAAAAGAGGGAGAATGTTGTACCTCACTCTCTTAGTTGGTTTTAATGATCACGAATAACCAATTATGTTTCTAAAATTTTCATTTTGATGGATTTCAATGTTTATATTTTAGACATTTTACTGTGGAGTTGCGAGGACCAAACAGAGGGTTCAAGAGGCTCGTGGAGGACATTTTTGGAGTCCACCTACAGGTATCAGTGGCTACCCCCAGTGGGCCACACTGGATGGCTGGTGGCATACAGAACACCGGTTTTGTCCAGGTGCCACTGGTTGGCCGGTGGCACTCACCGGTTAGCTGTTGGTGTCCAGATAGGCAAAAAATATAGCTGTTTGTGGTGGACCTCGACGCCTTAATTCGACTCCCAAGGGCTCATTTTGACTTTCAGGGATTCCAGAATGGCCGCAAAGCCTTTGGAGGCTATAAATATACCCCCAAGGGTGCTTGGATGGTACCGGTTACCTTGAAGATCATTTTAGAGCTCCATTGTGTCATTCTTGCTCTCATTCTCTTGCTCTCTTACAATTGTCTCACATCCCCCCTCTTGTTTTAATTTCTTGTTGGAGGATTTTGAATGAGCTTCAAAGGCTTTGCATAAGCAAATCTCTTTTTTTTGGGTGCTCGCTATCATTGAGTGTGAGTGGTTTTGGTGCTCACAACCTTTAGTGAGGGGGATTGGGTGGTCGCTACCATTTGAGCGTGAGGGGTTGATGCACACTACCATTAAAAGTATGAGGATTGAGTTTCTAGCCGCAACACCTAAAAGGCTAGCATTGTAAACGGATTTGTTGCTACAACTGCTAAAAAGCTAGGGTCTTACTTCTTGCAAACGGGTTTCTTGGCCACCGTTGAACCCAAGGGGTAACACTAACTCTCAAGCAATTGGGAGGAGGAGATGTAGGGATCCCTTTGTGGATTATTGTCGAACTCCTTTATCCAACTCTTGTGCATTACCTTTTAAATTTGTTGGAGTCTGTGTCCCACATCGGATGTGAGTATTTTGTTATCTTTATATTTTCCTATAAATAAACTCTAAGACCTCTCTTTAGAGGTATCTTGGGTATTGGGTCCACCTCTATTATCATTCTACATGGTATCAGAGCGAGTTCTCTAACCTTAACCTCCCCTCCCCTCTCTCCTCTCTTGGGGAACAAATCGTAGGATCCCCCACGGGGGCGGCGGCCCAGGCCATTGGCTACCGTCACAGCAGCGCCGCCCCCTGCGGCGCTCCTCCTGGGTAGCGACCTCTCCTTGCGCGATGCCGAGCGACCCCCCTATCCTCCGCTGTAGCCGTTGACCACCCCCCACTCGTGGAAAATCCCTACGGCAACCCAGGCCACCGCGGACAACGACGACCCAGCCCGCCGTCGCCGACTCCTCCGTGGTGCCCCTTCCCTGCATTATGGCTCCTTCTGCTCCGCCCCCTTGCGCGACGGACCTTCCAGGTTGTGCGTTCCCCTGCGCAACGTTCTCCTGCAGCGCTAGCCAGATCTAGAGTTGATCGCCTCTCCTACTAGGCAAATCCTCCAGCGAATCCTCCTAAACGGCCTCTTGCGGACGCCCCGCCTTCGTTGTTGGCCTCCTCTTGCGGAATCCCCACATTCCATCGTCGGCGCCATCTCTTTCTTTCTCAGCGTCCCACCGACCGGCCCCGCCTGTGCGGCTTTCTTGGCGCTCTGTCGACTGGCCCCGCCTTTGCTGCTTTCCTGGCATCCCGTCGATCGGCCCTACTGTGCAACTTTCCTGACGCCCCGTCGATCGGCCCCGCCTGTGCGGCTTTCCCGGCGCCCCGTCGACCGGCCCTGCTTGCGCGGTTCCTCTGCTGCGCCTCGACGACTTGCCACGCCACTGATGTAATCTGACTATTTTCAATCATCCATCATTTTCATCTCTGGGGGAGCTGTGATCTCAGATGATTTCTTTTTGTTTTGTCTTGTTTTGTAATCAAGTTGGGTATGTCCAACTTGAGGGGGAGTGTTTGCAGTGTTTCTTGTTTGCTTTGTTTTTCTTTATTCATCCAAGCTTGGTAGACCTAGCTTGAGGGGGTGTGTTGGGGTCTGTGTCCCACATCAGACGTGAGTCTTTTGTCATCTTTATATTTCCCTATAAATAAACTCCAAGGGCTCTTTTTAGAGGTATCTTGGGTATTGGGTCCACCTCTCTTATCATTCTACAAAATTTATATTTCCACTACGTTTTAACTCTTAATTTTAGTTATCGCTTTTATTGGTTTAATTGTTTTAAATTCATCTAGCTTTGTTTTAATTTCTAAAAAGTTTTTAAAAGGCAATTGACCCCCTGCAATTTTTACTCGGACCAACAAGTATGCTGTGGGGACCACCACAACCTTTCCCCATTTTGTTAAAACCACCCAGATGCTCCGGATTCCCTGGTGGCCCCCTCCTCTTTTCTCTTCTGGAATAAACCTTCCACATTCTAGGCTATGCTATGTTGTGATGTGCCAGCTGTGGCAAACTGTAGAGTGACCCTTATGCCCCCTACTAGAAATAACTTCCTAGGCTGTCCAGCTGTGCCTAAGAACGGGCTCTATCAGATGATTTGGACCCTTGTTTTTTTTGACTCTGCAGGTGAGGATAAGCTTAGCTAATAAGCTGGCTTAAATCATTCTTTTCTACTCATTGGGAGTCGAAGTCATACAGATGATCCAAGTCGGATGGTTCATGCCATAGTCCATGTTGGTTTGTGTAGAATGGTGAAGTCCTCTACCTCAAGGAGAGGTGGGGACATTCTTTTATAGATGGATGAAAAGAATTACAAGTTGGAATAATTCGATGCGGGACTCGAAAATACCCTTTACCCGAAAATAAAATTAATAGGGTTCAACACTCTCCCTCAAGCTAGTACACGATAGCTTGGAACAAGAGTCCCACAAAAAAAAAAAAAAAGACACCAAATAAGACCATACACACTCCCCCTCATGCTGGGTCGCTGATGCTGTGGATACCCAACTTAGTACAGAGAAAGTCCAGTCAAGCTCCCGGGAGGCCTTTGATGAAGATGTCGGCAAGTTGATCTGTCGTCGGTATGTGGCTGAAACTGACATGGTGTTGCTCGAGCTGATGGCGAAGAAAGTGGCAGTTCACCTCGACATGCTTCATGCGTTCATGGAAGACGAGATTAGAAACAATCTTTGCGACTGCCTGATTATCACACCAAATATGAGCAGACGTCTGTGGCGGGAAACTAATCTCATGGAGGAGATGACGAAGCCAAAGGATCTCAGTAGTGACCGTAACCATCGCACGATATTCAGACTCAGTACTGGATCTGGAGATGACAGTCTGTTTCTTGCTTCGCCATGAGATAAGGTTACCTGTCAGGAAAACGGCAAACCCAGAAGTAGACTTCCGGGTAGCTAAACAACCAACATAATCAACATCACAGAAGGCCTCAATATTCAGATGATCGTGATGTGAATACCGAAGACCATGAGCATGGTCTTTGTGACAACTGGGCCTCGCCCACCAGTTGCCCCGCCCACCAGTTGCCCCGCAGACACGTGGTCCCCAATCTGGGGCCCACCCACGTGCCCGAACTGGTCATCTAACTAATGATAGTCCCCACAGGCCAACACATGTTTAACTGTGGAGTTCTAACCAGGTAGGCTTCCAAAAATGAAGGTGCACTTTGTTGACATGAGTCATATCATTTAGTCATTTAACCCTTTATCATTCTGGGGTGTTACAATCATCCCTCCTTTAGAGCACAACGTCCTCGTTGTGGGCCCTACATCTCAACCCAGGCAGTGCGCTGCACTTAAGGCTAGGTACCACCTTTGATACCAAATGTGACAACTGGGCCCCGCCCATCAGTTGCCCCGCAGACACGTGGTCCCCACCCACGTGCCCGAACGGGTCATCTAACTAATGATAGTCCCCACAGACCAACACATGTTTTTTTCAGTGCGCTTTGTCCTCACTCACACACACCTTGAGAAACTTCCAAGAAGGTCACTCATCCTGATCACTACTCCAGGCCAAACATGTTTAACTGTGGAGTTCTAACCAGGTAGGCTCCCAAAAAGGAAGGTGCACCATGTTGACATGAGTCATATCATTTAGTCATTTAACCCTTTATCATTCTGGGGTGTTACGGTCTTTCTTAATGTATTTGACAATGCGAAGGATAACATCCCACTGAGATTTTGTTGGATGTTCCATGAATTGACTAACCTTACTGACTGGGCATTCAATGCCTGGATGAGTCATGGTGAGATAATTGAGTTTTCCCACAAGACGACTGTACCTCTTTCGGTGAGAATATTGTTCCGTGTTGTCATAAAGAGACAATTTCCTAGACTCAAGAGGAGTGTCAACGACAGTTGCCTGGGTCAAACTAGCATCCTGCAAGATATATAAAACACATTTCCTTTGGCAAAGAAAGATGTTGTCCGGAGAATGGGAGACCTCAATGCCAATGAAGTATGTCAGAGGACCCAGATCTTTGGTTTGAAAGTGGTGTTGAAGATGTCCCTTTAGATGAGCGATTCCATTTGAGTCGTTCCTAATTATAATGATATCATCAACATAGACAACTAGCAGGATACAGCCGGAGGACGTCGTGCGGTAGAAGACAGTGTGGTCCTTCATACTCCGAGATAGGCCAAATGTAGTGACAACTGTGCAGAATCTTCCAAACCATGTACGATGAGACTGCTTGAGTCCATAAAGAGAGCGACGAAGTCGACAAACATAAGAATCGACTCCTGAGACACGGAAGCGAGGATGCTGTTGTAGATATACCTCTCTTCAAGAAAACCATGTAGAAAAGCATTTTTGACATCAATTTGATGAAAATGCTAATGATGATGAGCGACAAGAGATATGGATAATCGGACAGATGCCATCTTCGCAATCGGAGAGAAAGTATCAAAATATTCAACACCATATGTCTGAGAAAAGCCTTTTGCCACAAGTTTGGCTTTAAGATGATGAAGAGTGCTATCTGCATTTAGGTGTACCGTATAAATCCATTTGCTGCCGACCACTTGTTTACCTGCCAGAAGGGGGACCAGATCCCAAGTATGATTGTCGCCCAGAGTGATAGGAAAACAGGGGCTGGGAAAGATGGGAGGTGCTGTTGGATAATAGGGGTTGTTGGTTATGGAGGAGAATCTGCCAAGGAGAGATTGGACGGGCTAGCTGGGGTTGTTAGGGGTTTGTTAGCTAGATGGACAGCTGGGGAATTTTTGGAGGAGTATGCTGGGAATCCTCTTAACTGATTCTTGGCGGGGACCAGTTATTCTTTGGGGGGAATATGCTGGGGGGCACAGGTGGTTAGAAGGGGCTATAAATTGGAGGGCTGGAGAGAGTAGGGGGGGGGGGGGGCTGGGTATGATACAGCCAGGGGCTTGGGACAGGTTGGGGACTGCCTCACCTGCAGTGTTCTTTTTGCTGTAAGTTTCTGCTGTTTTCCTTCTGTTTTTCCTCCATTATTCTCCCTAATACATTAAAGTGCCTCTGTTGTGTTGAGTTTTTAGCAAACTGGTCTGACCTGCCGTTCCCTTCACCTTCCCTGCCATGGAAACCTGCCACCAGGCTCGTCAGGACAGTCTTGAACAACGCGTGGGAATCCTGGAAACCACTCTCACAAACGTGGAATCAACATTGGCAGCGGCTCGCACTGAGCAGGCCGAGTTTCGAAAATCGCTGGCTTCTGAATTGGCGGACCTCCGCCACCTAATCACTTCCATGGCTCGCCGCCCGAAGAAAGCATTGTTTCTCACCGAGGCCCTCCCGTCATCTACTTCTAATCTGTCCGCCTTCCACTCTGTCCTTTCCAATGCTACGGGAAAATCCACTTGGGAGCTTGTAGCTGCCGTGGGAATGACCGCTCACTCCGAGACCGAAGCGCCACCTATGATAGAACCGCAGGAGTCACGACCCAGTTCGGGGTGGTTCACGGGTACAACGTCACTGGAGGTGCCCGTGGCTAGGACACAAGTTCCTCTGGAAATGGGACAACCTAGCGCAAACGAGGTCACTTCTCCCCTTCTGCCTACTATTGTGCGTGCTGCTGGATGGAGCTCACAAACAATTTCTCACACCATGGAACTGCATTTCGGGATGCATGGGCACTGTTTGGGCACAGATGCAAGCCCTTCGGCCTTTCAACTTGTGTATTTTCCTGCAGTTCCTCCATATAGAATTGCTGGTGATTTGGCGCTAAAGCAGACAAAGGTGGCAACAACATTTAATTCATATCCAGCTGTGATTAATCTAGCATATCCCCCTATTGTTTCACTGCTCGCAGGAGTTAATAATGTTCAACACGGGGCACTTGTGCCGGAGACCAGCCCCCACCACTACGGTTGCATGTTAACTAAGGGGCTGCTCCATCCGACAACTATGATGAGGCACAAAGATGAACTCACAACCTTAGATATCAAGCAAGGCAGGAGGAGCATCTGGGAAATTGCTTGTCATGACTATATGGGTGGTGCACCTTCTCATCACCTGTGGTTCCATGGAGCAAGGCTGTGGTTCCGTGGAGCAAGGCTGGTCTGAGAAATTGTTTGGCATGCTGGGTCCGTCACACTTGGGGGATACACCTCTACCACCTTGAGGACAATGTGGTTTTTTCGAGAGGGTGGTAGTGATAGGAAAACAGGAGCTGGGAAAGAAGGGAGGTGATGCTGGACAATAGGGGTTGTTGGTTATGGAGGAGAATCTGCCAAAGAGAGATTGGGTGGGTTAGCTGGGGTTGTTAGGGGTTTGTTACCTAGATGGACAGTTGGGGAATTTCTGGGGGAATATGTTGGGAATCCTCAAACTGATTCCTGGTGGGGACCAGTTATTCTTTGAGAGAAATATGGTGGGGGGGCACAGGTGGTTAGAAGGGGCTATAAACTTGAGGGCTGGAGAGAGTGTGTGGGGGGGGGGTACTGGGGATGATACAGCCAGGGGCTTGGGACAGGTTGGGGACTGCCTCACTTATAGTGTTCTTTCTGCTGTAAGTTCCTTATGTTTTTCCTTCATTATTCTCCCTAATACATTAAAGTATCTCTGCTGTGTTGAGTTCTTATCACAGAGCCTGCAATTCATCCCACATTGTTTGAAGCCACCCAGGGTGTGATTTAGCGTCACCTACCGTGCGAGGAATAGATATCGTCTCCAGAGCAAAAAGACCTCTGTATAAGGATGTGTAAAGAGGAGTATTCTGGTAAGAACGAATACCTTTACGCAACGCAATGGACAAATTGTCTGTTGCCAGAGTAGGAGCATCGGACGAAGCTGGGGAGATGGTGTCCTCGGGCTGGACAGGGGACGCATTCAATGGGCGACGAGAGTAGATGGTGCCAAACCGGAGCTCAGTAGAGTGGGGCACCTGAGGCAGAGGTGGGTGAATGATGAGAGGAAGACAATCATGGATGGTGGTGTCTGGATGGGAAGAGGGAGGAGAGAAAGGAGAGCTCTTGACAAAAGATACATCAACAGAGATGATATAACGTCGTAAGTCTGGAGAGAAACATCGATAGCCGCATTGGGTGCGGGAATATCTGAGGCAGATGCAACGAAGGGATTTGAGAGAAAACTTTAAGAGGTTGGGACGAGTGTTACGGACATAACAAAGACACCCAAACACACAAAGTGGAAGCGGGTGAGGAGGGAGAGAGGAGAACAGAGCCCGAAAAAGAGTCTCCCCTCGAAAGATAGAAGGGAGACGATTTATGAGGTATGTAGCAGTAAGGATGACATCCCCCTAAAAAAGAAGAGGCATTTGCATGTGGAATAAGAGGGCATGAGCAGTTTTCAGAATATGACGATGTTTACGCTTAGCTACTCCATTCTGCTGAGGTGTATTGGGGAATGGTGTCTGATGAATGATGCCGTTATCTTTGAGAAACCGCTGAAGGGAAGTGGATAAATATTCCCGGTCATTGTCCGAGCGGAGATATTTAACGGGCTTGGAGAATTGAGTGTGAATTTCATGGTAAAAGGTTTTGAAAATACCGCACACTTCGGAACGATCACGAAGGAGATATAGCCATGTCATCTGAGAGTAGTCATCAATAAAGGATACATAATAACTGAACCTTGACTAGCTAAAAACCCTGCAAGGACCCCATACATCGAAATGAACAAAGTCAAAATGATTCGCTGCACGCGTTTCCAATCGAGAAACACACGTCACCCGATGATGTAGCAAATTTGTGGGATTCGCAATGAAAGGAAAGATGTGGACTGAATTGAGGGCAAAGCTTATGTAAGACGGAAGTCAGTGGATGACCAAGGCGAAAATGTAGGTCGAGGGCACGAACAGAGGTGGATGAGCAAACTAGAGATAGTGGGGTATCGAACATGTACACCCCATCACTAAGACGACCTCGACCAAGTTTCCGATTCGTCGACCGCTCCTGAAAAACAACACCAGAAGACCTAAAAGTAGAACACAATTTAAGTTTTTTGTGAGTTTACTTATGGAGATAAGATTAAAAGAACCGTGAGAAACATGAGCTACTGAAGCCAGACGAATAGACGAAGTCAATGAGGATGTGCCAAATCTCGCAATAGGGATTGTAGATCTATCAACAACAGTAATTGCAGAGGCACCAGTATACGGATGATGGGTAATAAGCATACCTGAATCCCCTATAAGATGTTTAGACGCACCAGAGTCAAGCATTCAAGCTGTCGGTCGATGAGATATACACGCAGTAGGGCCACCAGTCTAAGCAATGGTGGCCGAAGAAGAGGAAGGTGGCAAAACAGTCTGATAAGATTGTATAAATGCAATCTCCTCCTTCGAGAGTGCTAGTTTGTGGCAGATACTGGATGTTAGTGAGGATAAATGTATGTTTTGGTATGCAGAGTGCGCCAGAGAGGGGGGGTTGCCTCACGGGAGGGCCGACGTCGTGTCATGGGACAACCGCACAGGTGGACGCATAGACGCAGTGATGGACCGTGGGGCCGTCGTGCGGGAAGGTTGACAACTGGGGCACGAAGGAGCCATGCGGGAGAAGGGCCACCGGCTGCCGATCGTTGCTCAGGGAGGCGGAGCGCTGAAGGGGGGGGGACCGATGCTCAGGGGAACGCTGGGCTTGGGCTTTGGTGCTCCAGGAAAGCCGGAGAGGTGGGGCTGGACGATGGTGTGCTGGGAAATCTGCGGAGGAGCCAGCGATGGTTGGCGGGAGACGGGACGAGGGCTGCCTCGCAGAGGAGCAGCGGATGGGGAAGGCGCAGGGCTGCCTTGCAGGAAGGCCTACGATAGGGTGTAACGGCTCTTGCGCAGGGAGGCGCCGCCACTGGTGTGGACGATGCGCGGAGGCCGACCAGAAGAGAGGGCGCGACTGTGCAGGAGCCAATGGTGCTGGAAAGAAGGGTGCATCTTTGTGGAATGGGCGACGGGAAGAGGGTTGTCGCGAAGGCAGGCGACGACTGGAGATGTCGCGCCATTGAAGGATGCGCAACACGGATGGGGGGTGGGGGGGGGGGGGTGGCGGCCGACTAATCCGGTTGGGAGCTACCGCTGTGGGAGGCTGCGACTCGTGAGTGAGGTGGCCGATTCGGGGATTGCCAGCGATGGCCGGCGCGGCGGGCCGGTCTGGCAAGGCGCACGGTGACCGACGATCGGGAAGGCTGGGCAGTGGGGCGGTGAGCAGTCGGGATCTGAACGAACGACGATGAGGGGATCTGGAGGTTGTGCTACCGGGAGGCTGGGCAGAGCAGCGATAGTCGGCGAACAGGGAGGAAGCTCGGTTGTCGGCGCCGCAGGAGGGAATCCGCACAGGGAGGGAGGTGGGGCCGGGAAACCGCACAGGAGGGAGCTGCCGGGGGCCGTCGAGCAGTGGACGGGAGAGGCCGGGGACGGGAGGCTGCCGCGCTGGAGGGCCGCGGGCGAATCACGACGGATGGGAGGGAGGAAAAAATATATATATTATCAGGAGTCTCCCTTTGATACCATGTAGAATGATGAAGTCCCCTACCTCAAAGAGAGGTGGAGACATTCTTTTATAGATGGATGAAAATAATTACAAATTGAAATAATTCGATGTGGGACCCGGAAATACCCTTTACCCGAAAATACAATTAATCGGGTTCAACAGTTTGCATGTACGATGAAGATGAAGGCGCTGTTGGTTTGAAGTTGGCTTGAAGTGGATGCTGTTGATGCCATTAGAGGTCTGGCTGACTATCTGTACCATTTTTTGGGGACCGAAGCTGAAGATGGGAGCTGGTTGGTGCAAGTTGTTGCCATTGATGTTGGCCCCTTCCACATGAACTAGATTGGTGCTAGTTCAAACTCCTATGTATCGCCGCTTGAGGACCCACGATTTACTTCTAATTGAGATCTGTTGTTGGTTCTTCTTCGGGGATTCGGTTCTGTAGCAGATCTGATGCCGAGGGGAGCTTCAGCCCCTGCACTGGAGTCATCTGTTTTGAGTGAAGCTGGATTGCTGTTATTGATCCTTGTAGATCGATGGAGGATGCTGGTTCGCTACGGTGCTAATGCTACACAATTTGGTGGTGACCTGCGACTAAATATTTTGCATCATTAACATTTTGAAGATTGGCACTAGTCACCAATTTGCTGCTGCTCTTCCGATCCTCATTTGAGATCTGGTTACCAATTTTTTCATTGGTTGGTAGTTGCTACAAGTATCGAGGTTGCTGCTTATAGAGTACTAGCTGGAGCTTGCAAGCCCCTTCCTTACGAGTGTCTTGCAGGTGCTCGATGTATTTTCTGAGTGCAGCAAGTTCTGTTGAGCTTGTTTGTTTTCCTTGGTGTTGAGTCATGCGCAAGGGTCACGTTCTTAGCTAATTAGCAGTCTAGAAGCCTGAATATTTACGAGTTGGCAATTGTAGAATGGGGAAACCCACTTACCTTCAAGGTGAGGTGGGGCTCTTCTTTTATAGAATGAAAATGCGGAATGTACAAGGGAGTATTCCAATGTGGGACTCGGAAATACTCATAATAAAACAAAAGAGGGTTTAACACTCCCCCTCAAGCTGGACAGACCCAGCTTGGACAACGAGTCCCACAAAAAAGAATAAGATGACACCACACAAGACCCATAACTACTCCCCCTCAAGCTGGGTGTCAGATGTGGTGGAACCCCAGCTTGGAACTGAGCGAGGCAAGGCGAGCACCAGAGAGGCCTTTGGTGAAGGATGTCATTCGTCCGGAGAAACTGCCGAAAAGAAGTGGAGAGATACTCGCGCCCATTATCCGAGAGGAGACATTTGACCGAGATAGAAAAACGATTCTTAATTTCATTAAAAAAGGTTTGGAAGGTGGAAAACACTTCGGAGCGTTCCCAAAGAAGATAAAGCCACGTCATTCGCGAATAGTCATCAATGAAGGATATATAGTATTTATAGCCCAAGTGACTCGGTACGGTACACGGGCCCCAAACATCGGAATGAACCAGAGCAAAGGGGTGGGAGGCCCGTGTATCCGTGCGAGGAATGTAGGAAGAGCGATGATGTTTTGCAAAAGAGCATGACTCACAATGAAAAGTAGGAGTCCTACTGAAGTCCGGAAACATCTGATGAATGGTGGATGCAGGCGGGTGCCCTAATCGGGAATGAAGATCAAGCGCCCGAGAAGAGGTAGAGGTGCAAGCAATGGGTGTTGGCCCCTCGAACATGTAGACCCCGTCTCGAAGCCGGCCTCGACCAAGTTCCCGGTTCGTAGTCTGCTCCTGAAACACAACACCAGAAGAGGTAAATATGGCCGCACAGTTATAATCCTTAGTCAGTTTACTGATGGAAAGCAGATTAAAGGGACTGCGGGGCACATGTGCCACAGAGGGTAGGTGTATCGAAGGAGTCAGGGAGCATGCGCCGAAGCCCGCTATGGGGATAGTGGACCCATCAGCGACGGTGATGGCTGAAGAACCGGCATATGGGCAGTAAGACGTCAACATACCAACATCACCGGTGAGGTGGTCGGAGGCACCTGAGTCCAGCAGCCATGCAGGGGAGCAATGGCTGACCAAGGCAGTGGGGCAAACAGTACGGGCCAGAGAAGCCGAGGAGGGAGCGGGGCAGACAGAGGCCGGTGGATCATGAGGCCGCCTGAGGTCGGCCATAGACAGGGCCAGAGACGGGAAAAGAGAGGCGACAGTCGAGGACACGTCCCAGAACGTGGGCTGTCCCTGCCGCAGGTGCTGAGATGGTCGGCCATGCAGGACCCAACATCGGGCGATCAGGTGGCCAAACTTGCCACAATGGTGACAGAAGGGACGTGGACGACGTGAAGCACGACCACGTCCCGAGGAGTCCGCCATGGAAGCGTCGGGAGCGGAGGCAGCGGGCCGGCGGGATGATCGGGCGCAGGACGTGCGCGTGTTGGAAGGGCCGCCGGAACGAGGGCGCTCTGCCGGGATGAGGGCATGCCGCCGGGAGGGTCCGCCGGGACAGAGGCCGAGGGCGCGTGCTAGGGTGAAGGCGGCAGAAGGGAGGGGGGGCCGCAGGGCGAGAGGAGCGGGGGCGCTCGGGAGGCGCGGGGCAGCGGGAGGCGCTGGAGGTGCTGGAGCTGCGGGAGGCGCCGGGGCAGCGGGGGGCGCTGGAGCTGCGGGAGGCGCCAGGCGAGGGTTGCCGGGAGCGCGCCAGGCGAGGGTGAGGGTGCCGGGGCGAAGCGGGGCGAGTCGCCGAGAGCGGGACGTCGAGGGCGGGGCGCCGGGGCGAGTTGCCGAGGGTGAGGCGCCTGGGCGGGATGCGCCGCAGCGAGGCACCGGGGCGAGGCGCTGGGAGCCGGGGAGCCGGGAGCCGGGGAGCCGGGAGCTGGGACGCCGGGGAGCCTGGGAGTCGGGACGTCGGGGTGAGCCGGAGACGCCGGGGAGCCGGGAGCGCGCGGGAGCAGCGGGAGGCGCCGGGAGCAGCGGGAGGCCGTCGGGGCTTGGACGCCGACGGGAAGAACCGCACCGGGAGGATGGAGGGCCGCCGGGAGGGAGCCGCTGCTGGGAAGGGAGCCGCTGCTGGGAAGGGAGCCGCTGCTGGGAAGGGAGCCGCGTCGGAGGGTTGGTCGTAGGAGGAGCCGCGGGCGGAAGAGTCCCGAGCGGGAGGAGCCGCGGGGAGCCGCGGGGAGGGAGCGTTCTGGCAGGGAGAGCCGTCGGGAATGGGCAGGCCGGAGAGGAGCTGGGCGAGAGGGCTGCGCCGGGATAGGAGGGGAGGCCCGCCGGGAAGGGCTAGGGCAGTAAGGAGAGAGGCGGGGCCGGGAGGACGCCGGGAATCCGCAAGGGAGGGAGGGTTCGGGATAAAAATCCCTCTGATACCATGTAGAATGGGGAAACCCACTTACCTTCAAGGTGAGGTGGGACTCTTCTTTTATAGAATGAAAATGCGGAATGTACAAGGGAGTATTCCAATGTGGGACTTAGAAATACCCATAATAAAACAAAAGAGGGTTTAACAGCAATAATCAATTGACATGTGGATCTCTGTTAGAATAGAGGTTGAAGTGGTTGGGGTGCTGGCTAAAGAAGGTTGGCTAAAAGTGGGGATGGCCAAGACTTCCGGGGGCAGATTTTATACCTGAACCCGGGGAAGATAAACAGAGACTGAGGCCAAGAGATAGGAGTGGAGCTTCGCTGGGATGATCCGGAAGAACCTGCTCATCATCTCCAAGAAGATTCTATGAACTTTTCATTCTTTCTCTCTATTTTATTTTAATGGATTACTCTTTAATCGATTCTTCTCTGAATTTGATATCTGGCGAGACTTTAGAGGGGAAATATAATTGAATAATCTGAATTCATTTGCTTCATCCATTCTTTATATATGTTCTTGAATTGTGGTCTCGACCTTTTGAAATCTGTAGTCATGGAGACGTGAAATTATTTTCTATCAATATTTAACCTTGTCTATGATTGATCTAGTTGGTGATTATTTGATGGAAGTTTCATCTATTCTATTTCTCATGATTTTAATTTGGTTCTTCACTGTTTTGTTTAGATTATTGATTTGGATATGGTAAAATCTTGAAATTGATTCATATTCAACCCATGAAAGTGTAATTATGTAATTGTTAATTTCTCTTATTTCAATATCATTTGACAGAACAAACTGAATGATGTGTTAGGATAATTCTAATTTTCAATTTCATTTGGCTTCAATTATTTTGACACACTCAATTAGAACTGTGCTTTTCATAGTTCTTTTGGTAAGTGTTCTTTGTGGGATCGATCCTACCTCCATTTTTCTAGGTGAGTGGGTTAAAAAAATATTTTGATTATCCAACGACCGATGATGTATCTCTTCTTCTAAGAAGATAGATGATTCAATGTATCTTTGCATTGATTATCATAATCAAGAACAATTATCATCTATCTTTGATATGAATATTATCAATTAAGGGTGAAATGAGAGGATATACCTCGTAGCAATGCCTTTTGAACTTAAAAAAGCCTTAGAAATATTTATATATTTATGCAATTGAGTCTTCAAAGATTAGCTCAATAAGTTTATTATTTATAGTCTATGGTATTCATGTATTCCAAGAGCAAGGGAGAACCTGAGAAACATTTGAGGATCGTATTAGAGACTTTGTAAGGAAAAATTATATGCTAAATTCAGTAAGTGTTAATTTTGGCTGTATAAGTATCAGTTTTGATCATGTAATTACAAGAGAGGGTATATATGCATATCATTCAAAGATAGAGGCTATTAAAGAATGACCCAAACTGACCACTGTAATAAAGATCCTTAGGTTTTTTTTAAGTATTTTCTGGTTACTATCAATGCCTTGTGAGAAATGTCTCATGATTTCCATATCCACTAACCATGATGGCTTAGAAAGGAGTAAAGTTTCATGGAACATGAGAAATATGAAGATATTTTCAAGGAGCTTAAGAGGAGGTTGGTCATTGTACCTGTGCTCACACTAACCAACAATGGAGAAGAGTTTGTGATATATAGAGGCGCTTCAAAGAAGAGATTTGGTTTTGTTATCATGAAAAATGATAAGGTGATAGCCTATCATCCAGTTCAATTAAAGATCCATGTGAAAAATTTCCCAACACATGTTTTGGAGTTTACAAAGGTAACATTTGAGATAAAGATATGTATACATTATCTATATGGTGAGAAGTGTGATACATATGTTTATCACAAAATATTAAAGTATATATTTATAAAAGGAGATGATTAGAGTTGATAAAAGATTATAATTACTCAATATATTGTTATCCATAGAAGGTAAACAAGTACGATGATGCCCTCAATAGAAAAGATCATGCTACCTTATCCACAACGATGATTGAAAGAGACTCAATCTTCACGGGTATACAAATGATGGACCTAAGAATCATAACAGACGGGAAAATTGTATACCTAGCCCAAATGATTGATCAATCATCCATCCAACTGAAGATCAAGGCGACACAAAAGAATGATATAGAGTTGTAGAAAAATGTGAGAAATATTTTAAAGTTAAAATTTGAAAGACAACGTTATATAATTTTGAATATAAATATGCATCCCATAAATTCCTGGATTGAAAAAGGAGCTATTGGATGATGCAAAGAGCTTATCTTTATTTATTCACCCAGGTTGCACAAAGATGTCTAGAGATACCTAGGACTACTTTTGGTGGGATAACATGAACAAGAGATTGTAGAGTATACACCATGATGCTTGGCTCGATAGAAGGTTAAGACCAAACATGAAAAGTTTAAGGGAATGATGCAACCATTATCTATACTTATATGGAAATGAGAAAAATGTAATCATGGATTTCATCACAGGTCTCCCCAAGAACATTAAAGGAAATAATGCCCTTTGGGATGGGGTTGACCACTTTATGGAGTTGGCTCACTTCATTATTATTTGAGATGATTTCTTACTTGATCAAATTTCCAAGATATATACAATGGAAGTGATAAGGATTCATACATGACCACTTTCAATTATATTTGAATTAAATTATGTTTTCACTTTCTCCAAATAATTTTCATCATCTTCTTCTTTGATCACCGAACTCTTCCTTTAAAACTTCCTTCACGACGAATTCCCTCGTTTGAAGTCTCTTTTAGGAGGTAATCTCCTTCGTAGATTTTGTCAGGTTTTTGCTCCATCTTCATCTTTTATAAAGCCTCTCTGGACACCTTAGTGTAATGTTCCCAACTCTACCTCATAAAAAACATGCCATGGGTAGCTTGCCTCCAAACCTACCCTTTCCTCTCTTGAATTTCCTGGCCATAAGAGATAAGAACACATCACTTACATCTTCTCCCTCATCTCCACTTTTAACAATGCTAAATTTTTCGAAAGCTTTAAATGTTATCTTATTATTTGAGTGATTTGGCGTTCCTTCCAGCTTTACACGCATTTTATATGCAACCAAATTGCTTTGCAGATCATCCAATGAATGTTATGCCAAGTTTTTCACTTCAAGAGATTATACTTTTGGATTATAAAGTGGTGACAGTCTTTGCAAGATCCTCTTCACAATATCAATATCTTATATCTCTTTACTAAATCCTCATATAACTCCAACAACCTTAATGATTCAGTTTAAGAATCCATCAACATTTTCATTAGGTTATATATTCAAATCATCAAACCTTTTTATCTAGTACTTTAAGCTTAACATCCTCTACCTTGTTATCACCCTCATATATATTAGTCAATTTATCCCACATGGCCTTGAAACAAGTGCGACTCATCAAATTCATGTAGATTTTCAACATCGAAAAGTTTTCTATCCCCTTTAGTCATGGACAATTCTGAAAAAATCAGTGACATGTATCCCATGTATGGAATTAGAGAAATCATTCATCCTAAGAGACCGTAAGTGAGATCTCATTCTATTCTTCCAAATATGGTAATTACAACCATCAAATAGGGGAACCCCTTTTGCATTCATTGTGTTCTCCATAATGAAAATATTCTAATAACATATTCAACGCTAGTAATCTATGGCTCTGATACCACTTGTTGCAACCAAGAGGCCCAAACACGCCCTAAGATGCAGGTGAATTAGGGTGCAGACTTTTTCTTATGTCATGTTGGACCTTATTCCCATTTGCAAGGAACTTGTTAAACCCATCAAAGTTATTTTCACATCCACCAAAATTACAAAAGAAGTTAAAACAAGAAACACTAATTTTACTCAGTTTACTGCTAAGAGTTATGTCTAAGGGGCACACATCGACGATGTGTCAATGTGCCCAAATCCATTAAGATATACTAATTTTATGGATACATTTTTCAGTCATGGTCACTTTATGTCAGACTCATTGCCTTTACAATTTAGTTCAGAGATCAACATAATGCCTCCCTCAGGCCACTCTCACTGAATCCTCTTTCGCACACTACTTCAGATGAATGCCTTCTTAGTTTATCAACATGAAGTCTGTTTCTATATCAACAAAATTGTGTATTGTGATTTGCATCATGAAAGCCAAAATATGATGCTTCAATACAATCCATAATATCAAAAATAACTTCAACAATAAGCACATAAATTTTATGCTCAAAACTGCCTTTCTCACAAACCCTTTGTGGCTTTGCCATTCATGAGAATCATTCGCGGTTCTCTCCACGAAACTCCTTCGCAGTCTACCATTCATGAAAATCCATTATAGTCTATCATTCAAAAAATTCACCCACGGTTTACCATTCACGAAATTCATTCGCGGTCCGCCATTCACAAAATTCTTTCACGGTCTGCCTTACATGATTTGCTTTGTGATTCTTCATTGGTATAACCCTTCGTGAAACTTCCTTCATGATTCTAGTTTTCATTAATGAAGAGTTTAATTTTCTTTGATCTTCTTCAAATCCTTCTCCATTCCTTAATGAAGTGATAAGTGGGCTATTTATAGAAAAATATCCCAGAAAACTTTCATCATGAAAGATTACATTTTCCCCCTTTACAGCAAACGAGAATCACCACCTCCCATTTGCAAATGATGTCGGCTTTGCAACATGCCAATTTCTTCTGCCTAGCATAAACAATTTCCTTTGCGACGTTCACATAAAAACTGTCGAGTCTATGACTTCTTTGCATTCCGTAGTTTTGAAAATTGCAATACACCTCATATAAATTTGATTTAACTTAAAGTTTTTGCTTGAGTTGTTTTTGGTGTACATGATGAAAAGTTGGTAAACATAATTTCGGTGGATTTTAACACGAAAATCTGGAGATATGAGTTTTCCTTTCAGATTGCATCCACTAGATATACAAGCACTATAGTGGTGTACGAATGACTTCATCGAAAGATGCAGAGCTATATCGAGTTCATAGGAAAGATGACAAATCAACTTCCAATGTAGTTACAACTAACTTTGAAGAATGATGATTCTGACCATTGGAGGGTTTCCTATACAATGAACGATAGATTCATGAATCAAAAGTATATTATAAGAAGGAATATCGGTCACTCTGAATGTCTTTGGTCGTTTTGAAGTTGTTCAACTGCTTGTTGCTGATAGTGCTTCTGATCAGTGTAATAGTTTTTGTTGAGTGTTTTTTCCAAGAGCTACCATTGTGTGAGGTTTTCCATTTTAAATCTCTTTAGCACTTTCCTACTTTAATTGCTGTATTTTTTATCCTTTGAGATCAAAGGCTTCTGTGAGGAAGACAAAGCTATTTTCGAATATTGTGATTGTGAGCTTTCGGGCTATGGAAGCAAGTTGTTGCTGATCGTCTGGATCGAGGGATTCCAGGTTTGGAAGATAGAGTGTCTGGGGTTTGGTCACAAATACCTTCTGATAGGTTTTGCAGTCGATGTCTTTTAGGGGATCAGAAGAAAGAGATACCTATCGATGAGTTTACAGTCCAAGATGTTTCAGTGTTTAGAATGGGGATACCTTGAATCAGGTTTAAAGATTCTCCTTGCACTTTGGGCAAAAGTGTGATTTTTTAATATCCTTTAAGGGGTGTTCGGTATGTTAACCAACACTCTACATTTTGTTATGTTTCAGTTATATTTACAAGTCCTTGTTTATATTTCCGTTGTGCTTATACATTTGTTGGAAGTCTATAAAGTTCCAATAGTTTCTGCTACCCATACATGTTTTACTCTGATATTCTATGGGTTGATCGGAAGACATCATCTTTCGGTAGTTTTTAAACTTGAGTTGTTGAAAATTTTTAGTTAGCTTTTTAAACTACAATTCCCCACCCTTTTGTAGTTTACCTGCCTTATATATCTAGGAAAACATTTCGCATCAATGCAAGTCTCTACATTGAGGCTGAGTCTGATTTTGTCTTTTGTATTTATATTAGTTTGTTGGAAGTTACTAAATTTTCTTACACTATGTTGTAGAGAAAAGATCTTCTTTGTTTTCATGATGGTAGGCTTACTTGTTGGTTCTATAAAAAATCATAATCCATATCACCCTCTGATCTTTAATAGAAATGACCACGAGTACTTGAGAGATTGCATGGAACCATTTTCCATAAATACTGGTGTTGAAATTGTTTTGATGATGACCGAAAGTTACAGAATTCTGGATAAATAAGTCTCAACTTTTTATCTTGAAGAGTGAAATTAATTTCAGTTTAATTTTCATGTTCAGAATGCTCTTTTGTGTCCAATTCAATGGAATATACACAACCAAGTTTGTAGAACTGCTTGTGATATATGGAAGAAGTTGAAAGATACACACTTTTGAACTTAGAAAGTTCTTGAAACTAAGAGTTATGCTCATAGCTGATTATCAATCATTTAATTTTATACTTGGAGAGAGTTGCTCAGATGCATCAAAGACTGATTATAATTGTTAATAGTTTGCAATCTCTTGGTGAGTAGGAGTTATTAGATGAACAGTTGGTTGAGAAAGTAATAAATATACTTATGAAGTAATGAGAATCTAAATGTATGACCATTGATGATACAAAGCATATTACCAAGTTGAGTTTAGATGATCTGATTGAAACTCTTATGCATCATGAGAGTAGATTGAAAAGAGTTGTTGAAAAAGAAAGTAAGAAAAAATGGCGTAGCCTTTGCTTTAACATCAAGAGGTTTAAATTTTGGAGTCTATAATTCTAAACCAAGTGCGTCCAATGGGAACAATTATGCTGAGTTAAGTGAAGGTGAAATTTCTTAGTTTTCTAAAAGGATGAATAGGTATATGAGTCAAAAGAATTTTTAGAGAGATTATCAGAAAGACAAAAGGGAGAAGAACGAAAAGAAAGATTCATCAGAGGCTATATTATGAATGTATGAGGCCTGAGCATATTTGTTCAGATTGTCCTGAGTTGAAGAGGAAAGATAGAAAGTTTTCAAAGAAATACTTTTAGAAGAAGGATAAGAAAAGTTTAAAAGCACTTGATGCTTGGGGTGCTAGTGGTGGTGATATTACTACTTCTGATAGTTCTTTGGAAGATAGTGATAATAGCTAAAAAATCTGGAGATTTTATGCCAATTTTCCACGAAATGAGAAATTCTTCATGGGTAAGACGACTGTCGAGTCACTTACAAATTTAACTCTTGATGTGAATTATCTTTATTCAACAGAAGATAAAAGTGATAATGAGGCTAATGCCCCAACTCTTGAAGAGATGACATTGTATGTGGCAAACCTTGAGAAGAGAGAAAGAGATGAAGGAAGCATATGACAATGAGGCTGATGCCCCAACTCTTGAAGAGATGACATTGTATGTGACCTTGAGAAGAGAGAAAAAGAGATGAAAGAAGCACATGGGAAGACTAAGGTTGATTTTTCTAAACATACTAAAAATAAAACGAGCTTAAAGCCGAGTTAGTAAAACGGAAGGAAGATTAGAACAAGTCCACAATTGAGTTTTCTATGATGAAGAATAGAAACGAAGAGTTAAAATCTGAGTTGGAAGAGTATAAACATAAAGTTACTTAGATTGTTGCAAACAAAAAAGTTAAAGGTATCGTTAAATCATCAGAAAAATTAAAGTTTGTTAATGTTAAGTCAAATAATCATAAGATAAGAAATTCTGAGAAAAATTAAAGTTTGGTAACGATAAGAATGAGATTATTAAGCTAAAGTCTAAAATTGAAAGATTGAATAAGTTATTGACTAACTTTACTACAAGATAATAGCCTTTTGAGAAGATGTATTGGCAGTTGAAACCAAAAAGGCCAACTTCCAGACTTGGGAATAAATGAATCGAAAGATCGACATATCAGTCAAATTATCTTGTGCCTAGCCAAGAACCATTTTGTAAAATGTATCAGAGAGGAGGTCATTAGAGGAGAAATAGTTCCTTGAACATAATTTAATCATTTAGAAGAATCAGTGCTTTTATCTAAACAGAAATTGCAGCTTACGAGGACCAAAGATCTAAACAAGTATGGGTTCAAAAGGTCCTTTTTGCAAATACTTCTTGACCAAAGAAGGTTTATCTTGTGAAGATGTAATCTCTGAAGACTTGAAGTCGCTGCGTAATGGCAACTAAAATACTATTTCGGCACTTGGTAACTTCTTTTTAAGTTTAGCAGAGCATGCATTTTTTTATGAATCAGATTTTTATAGTAAGTTTAGAATTATTAATGTTTTTCTTAATACTTAACATTAACTCCTTTTATTCGGGGGGGGGGGGGATTTTGATTTTATGTTTAGCTAACTTTTCAAATAGTAAACTTTTAATTCCCAAAGAGTTTATTTCTTATATATATATTTTTAGAATCATCTTTGAAAGTAGAAGATCAAGCTGGTACACTGAAAGATAACTTCCAGAGGATTTTATCTCTTGTTTTTATACCTAGAAATTTTTGAAAAAACAGTTGTTCTACTTTGAGAGGAATTTCATATTATCACAATTTTTGAATTTTTGATTTCATTGAATGATAACCATTAATGTTTAAAAAATAGTTTTAAGAAATCAAGAATTTGGGGAATTGAAATTTTAATTCTTTTAAGAATTTATTTAGTCATATGTTTTAATGGGAATTGATTTGGACTGTTTGATCATGGAAAATCAGTGGTTTCCATGAGCCACTTCTGACACTTATATAAATGTGTGAACCCAGAGTAGTTTGGACGCATTCAGTACTGAGCTACAATTAGAACTTTTTGTGAATTTTCAGATCACTTTTCATTTTTCATTTGAGTTATGGCATCTTCTGGAGAAATTTTTGAAAGGGAGATCATTCGTGAGAGGCTGATGATAGAGATTGGCATGGTGATCTCCAATTTTTCAGTGATCATCTTTGAAGCGCTTTACCTTACAGTTTTGAATCCATATTAGTTCTTTTGGTTTAAGTTTTCTTGTTGTGTTTGATGTTGATCAAATTAGTGGTATTGTAAATGGTGTTGGTTTCTCTACATCTTTTTTACTAGTTTTATGATTTTCTTGGTGTCTCATCCTTGACGTTGATGACATTTTCGGTGTGCTCGTTCTGGCATAGTGGTATTCGTCCATGGTGGTGTTGATTCGTGCAGTGAAGGAGTCATCAACGACAAGAAGCGATCAATGATGATTCGATGATCATCGAGTGACGCAACCTCAATCGTCGTGTGAGAATCAAGTTGAGAGATATGAATGTCGGGCTTGATTGCTATGAGAAGGATGTTTTTGAAATTTGAAATATGCATTTGAATTCTGTGTTGCAATTGTTTTTCACTATTTTGTATGCGTTTTGGTTCCTTTTTGGGTTGGTTACTAAGAATCCCAGAGATTCATGCAGTTACCCTGGGGGGGGGGGTGAATCAGGGGTGACCATCTTTTACCAATGAAGTCCAACCTAAATTTATTTCTTCCTTTAGCTAATCAAACCTCAATCATCGGTTAACAATTTATATATCTTTATAATCTACCCTCACCACTTTTCCCTAATGTAAAGTAAACAACATAAGAATTTTTACATGGTTCGACCTCAATGTCTCAATGTGAGAACCTTCTCCTTACCATTTCAACTCCCATCATGTCACAAATTTTCCACTAATGATCTTATTATCAATTGCAAGTGGTGTGATAACTTTTTATCCTTAACCCACAATGTGCATCCCACACACTAAGTCTTTTGACTTTACAAAGTCTCCTGACTTCAGATTTTACTGAATCCCATCAATCTTCAAGATTCCATGAATTTGAACAGGTGTTCGACTGCAACTTCTTCCATTAGAGTACTTGCACGTCGACCTTGTTCCACTTCCAGTAAAAGTAATTTTTGAGCTCTCACTTTTTTCCTCAAAACCTGACATTCTAGTCTTCTCACCTTTCTTTGGAACATGATGTTTTGGTCTTCTCAACTTTCCTCGGAACCTGAGGTTCTAGACTTCTCAACTTTCAATAGAAATTGATGTTTTAGAATTCTCTATTACTTTTACTCAACTAAATCTTCTTTGAATGCTCTGGTCAACAACTCCCCCTCTCAAATATTTTTTTCTCATTATCATCACTTTTCTCTGAATGATCTCGGCTCCTTTTATTGACTCAAAGCTCCCCGATAAGTCTGGCGATTCAAAATCTTCGAACTCTGAGATTTTCTCACTTTTAAATTTTGGTTGAATACCTTCAAAAATCTCCTATAATTTAAGAGTCAACTATCTTTGTTAAATCTCTACAAAATTTGGGCATCAACATCTTCCTCAAAACTTTGTTAGAATCATGAACTTTGTTTCGTGAATATTGAACATTGACCATCTATCTTAGCATCGTCATAATTTGTTTTTTTGACTTCACAAAATTGTAAAGTCCTTTATTATTGTCAAGTGCACTTGCTTCATAAGATTTTAACAATTCCATTAAAAACATCATTTATGCACTAATTCTTCCAGACATGAATTATCACTCAAATTCTCCTCAATTCTCAAATGCTCTAAACTCTTCATGCATGCCCATGATGTTTTTTATTTGTTGAAGAAAAATCCCTGCAAACATGGACTTCTCATTCTCTCTGTCCAATATATTTTCTTGACACTCACCTTGTTTTTTCATAGCACTTAAACTCTCATATCACCCGTGCTTTCACTACACTCACCTTTATGCTTCCGAAACTAACTCAACAACCCATCTTGACTTCCAATAACTTCACTACTTCTTGTTTCGAGTCATTATTCTCATACATATTAAGCATAAACTCAAGCTTGTGAAACTCTATCTCTTCCTCATTACTCTATGCATCAACTATTATTCATTACGCTTCAATATTTTGATTACAACCTCTGTTTTTATATAACAATTATGTAGATTGCCACTTCTTTTGGTACTTTCAAGCTTCATTATCCGATTAGGAGCTCATCTCAAAGTAAGCTTCAGCTTCTTCGTGCTTGACTTTGCTCAAGTAATCTATGCACCAGTGTGCTTTCGGTATCCGAGCAACATCGCTTTTAGATGATTGAAATGCTAATGCTCTATTTGCAACAGATCACTTCTGTATGATGATCAACTTCTTCTGACCTCCGTGGTGTAATATTCGTAGCATTTTCTATCTTATAATCATGCATCCTTAATATCTTCCACACTTTCTTCTTCGAAACTATACAAGCACAACTTTCTTTATATGTTTCATTATCATTGTGCTATTCAGATCAATTTTCATGCAGGTCACAAAAATCATCCTTCTGATAGCAGGGTCATGCAGAGCTTTCATCTACATGTGTTATTGTGTAATCATCCGGTTGTCATGCTTCACGCAAGTTCTTTAGAAAACTCGACTCTGTTCCATGTGTCTCACACACCTCCTTAGCGCATAACACTTGTTGTTTCTGGTAATCGCAAATGCTTAGCAAGCCTCATCTGCTGCCTTGTCAACCTCACTCCCTTTAGTTCATCAATCACCTTTCATCATTCATTCGTAAATCTTCCACAAACATGCATGCTCCTTTCACTTTCATTCCCGCTTTTGGGGAACTTACTGTGCAGACATTGCTTCAAGTTCATGCAATCCTCTATGCATTTGAGATGTTACTAGCATCTTCTTTTGACAATATTCAAATATCAATGTAGTTTAGAAATGCCTTTTCACATTTTAATGCAGTGTCTATTGGTCAAAATTATACTCAGATCGTCTTCTATATTGCATGGGTGTCAATCTTTTTTCTGATACTCATACCCATTGTATGCACACACATATGTTCTTATAAAAGACTAAATATTCCAGCCTTACACACTCACACTAAACTCATTGATTCACTTCGCAAATTTTAAGTTCCACAAACTCCTTAACTGTACATTCCATTTCCTCATGGCCTCCACATATCACTTCCCATGCAAATAGTGATATCCGATAGCGATCACCTTACATGCACTGTTGTGCACATCCACTTGCCTTGCTTCAGGTAATGTCAAAATTCTCACTTGAACATTGTCTTTCTTTATATTTTTGAAATCTTTTTTCGTTAGTTGTGCATGAGTTGTGCTTGGTAGAAGAAAACCAACACTCACCATCATAATGAACATTTCATCAACAATTTCTACATTACTTTTCAAGATATTCATATCTATTGCATGTCAACAGGTTTTCCTTCTTCTATGTACTCTGGTTTCTCTTAGATGATTTTTTCTTAACTTTATTTTGACCCCCTTAATATAGGCCCTTTCCTTTTTTTGGTAGTTGGAAAATTATGCCGACAGTTGATGGCCCGATTCTTGAACTTTCAACAACACTAGTAGTAGTCAACAATTTCGCTCTTCTTCCATTGAGTATAATTTCAGTTGGTGGAGGGTTCTTCCATTTCTTGAATGTTCCTTCTTTCATTTTGAAGACCTTATGGGGAACCATATATTCCTTTCTTCCTTTCTTCCACCTTCATGGTTGTGGTAGGAATCTTCATATTTTTCTTCAACCATTTTTTTCTGGCACTTGAATTGTAACATACACTATTCAAAGGGTTAGAATTAGTGCAAACAGTTTTTTCTGAAATTTGGGCATACCTTTTTCTTCAACTTATCGAAAGAAGGAATTTACAATGATTTTTTATTCTCCCTATCGCTAGATTTGGTCTTTTGATAAGTAAGAATTTCCTTAGAATCTTCAGTAGTGGATCTTTTCTCAACATCATGTGAAGATTGAACTTGAGTATCTTCTAAGTTTCTTAATTTAATTTCCAACTCAAGACACTTTAAACTTAAAGTGGTTTTCTATTCATTAAAAAATTTCACTTTATCTTCACATTCATTTTTTAACTTCTAAATCATTTCTTCATGCATATTCCTTTCGTTCTGTAGAGAGTTTTCAAGCTCTTGTATTCTCCTGGATTTGATTTCCAACTAAGAGTTCTTGAAATTTATTAAAGCTTTAGATGCATGGAAAAATTCCAACAAAACTTTCAAAGTAATATCTTTCCCATAAACACTCCTTTGCAATCCCTCTTCGAATAAGGAGAATTTTTCATCACAAAGTGAAACTGATTGTTCTTTTGCGTCCATGAGTTTTGTGAGTTTTACATTTTTGGAAATTCTTTCCCAATGTATCTTCCGTTTCTTCAAGTTTTGATTCCAATTGTGATTTTTTATCCTGTAAACCCATGATAAATGGAACTATGTATGTTATAACTTCAACAATGATATTTTTCATGTAAGGATTTATTTTAGAGTAAAAATATTCAATGGTTTCAATAGATTCATACTCTTCACAACAAGGACATGCTTCTTCTTCCAGAGGATTTATTCTATCAAATTTGGAAAAATAGTTCACTCACCCTAACTTCTAGTGGTGATGGATCCTTCTTCTGTTGATTCAGATAGGCATAATCTCGCTGCTTCTGAGCTTCTTTCTTCTTTTAGTTCTTCAAGGTTTTGGTTGAAGCCTCTATGTTGCTACAATCAGTGATAACATCTGTTTCCTTTAGCTCAAACTTAACTTCCTTATCTTATGAAGGGAATTATTTCTTAAACTTCCTGAAATCTGTAATTCATGTAAAACAGTAAAAAAATAGGAACAAAACCTATAAATCCAATGAGAACCTAGGTTTAGATACCAATTGAGAGTCACATGGGTTCGTGCAGTCAACCTGAGAGGGGGGGGGGGGGAATCGGGGGTGGCCAAATTTTATTGATTATGTTCAATCTAAATTTCATTTTTTCTTTTAAGTTGATCGAACCTCTATTAATGATTAGGATGTATGGATATTTATAAATTTCCCTCACCACTTTTACCTAATGTTACACAGATAATGTAAAGTAAACAACACACCGATATTTTTACATGGTTTGGCCTCAATGAAAGAACTTATTCCTTTCCATGTTGACTCTCGTCATGTCATGGATTTTCGAATAATAATTTTATTTGTTAGTTATAAGTGGTGTGAGCAGTTTTTATCCTTAACTCACATTTCCCATCCCACACAATAAGACTCTCGAATTCATAGTCTATTGAATTCAGATTATATTGACTCCCTTTAGTCTTTTAGATTCCATGAAATTGAATAGGTCTTCGACTGCAACTTCTTATTCCATTGGAGTACTTGCATGCCAACCTTGTTTTGCTTCTGGTAAAAGTAATTTTGTAGCTCTCACTTTCTTCCTTGGAACCCGATGTTCCAGTCTTCTCACCTTTCTTCAAAACCTGATGTTATGGTCTTCTCAACTTTTCTCGAAACTTGTTGTTCCAGACTTCTCAACTTTCCTTGGAACCTGATGCTCTAGTATTCTCAATAACTTTGACTCAAATAAATCTTCCTTGAATGCTATGGTCGACAACTTCCTCTCTCAAATATTTATTCTCATCATCAACACGTTTCTTTGAATGACCTGGTGTAAGATTTCAGATCTTGGAAAGGTATGTTCTTGTTAAGTTTTGGTTTGAATCCCTTGTTTTGGTTAATTAAGTGCTTACCCAAGTCCTTAAGGAGGCTCGAGGGTGTTTCAAGGGTTCAGGACACAAAAAATGGAGAAAAAAGAGGTTTTTTGGTAGGCCGCATAGTCTGCGCACGGTTAGTGCTAACCGTGCGGACAACCCAAGAAACCGTGCAGGAGGTGGGATTTTGGATAGTGGTCTTTGCACGGTTTGTGCACGGTTTGAAAAACTGTGCGGTCCAGAAACTTTTAAAAAATTACAATTTTTCCACTTTGGGATTTTAAACCCCAACTTAGGATTTCCTCCCCATTATCCCCTCTTCACCCTAGGAATAAACCAAATCTCCCAAGAGCTCCAAGAAATCGATCTCTCTCATTTCTAAGGTGTTTTTGGTGCTATTGGATGTAGATCAAAGCTCCGGGTGAGGCCAATCCCATCCTTGCTTCTCTTTTGAGTTTAGGGTTTGTATCTTCTTCTCCTCTCCTTCTGAAGCTCTAAAACCCTACTCCTTAGGTGAGATCTAGGTTGAAGCTTTAAGGGTTGGTTGAAGCGGAATCTAAGGGCTCGACTAAGAGTGCGTTCGCCCACGGAATTGAGGTAGGTGGTCTACAAGTTATATCCCATGGTTTATTTGTGGATTTGTGCATGTGAGGTTTTGTCCTTGGGTGTCTCTTGGTTTGTTTTGGTCACCCATGGCATGTTTAGGTAAAATGATTATTAAGAAGGTAAATGGAAACCCTCACGATCCCCATGGGATGCATTGAGGGTGATGAGACTAATCTAGGGCCACCCATGGGGTGTGCCGACTTTCCTGGACCTAGGGATTTATAAAGAACAAGTGAGATTGTTGTGTAGTTATGTAGAGCCCTTGATAAACATGTTGATGTGTTCGATTATGTTGGAATAGAAGCTAGGTGATGCACCTAGGCCTAATAATAACCTTAAGGGATATTGGGTTAACATGGAAGTGGTTTATATGGGTTGAACATGGCTATGCTAGATGAATTGTGAATAGTGTTGGAATGTGTAAATGGGTTGATACATGAGAATGATGAATGGCTAAATGGGTTAATATGTGGAAATGATTAAAGACCATAATGGAATGGATTGTGAGTCTGGTAATGAAGCTTAGTGAGTTACACATAATGAACGAGCCTAGAGAGATAGGCACAATGAATGAATGCTTAGTGAGATAAGCATAATAAAAGGGGATCAGGCTAAATGGCTAAATGATGTGAAATGTGGTAAATGTGTTAATGGGTTAAGGCATGGTGTTAACTCTCATGTTATTGTTATGATTTATGTTTAACTTGGGAAATGGTTGTGATGTTGTGTGAATGGTTGATGGAATACATATATATATATAGCATGTGCACATGACTTGGTAGAGTAGGGTATTGACTTGAGGCTCTACGCCCATGGGTCGAGTTGGACTGAGGCTCTAAACTCCACCCCCAATGTACGAGTTAGGGAAGAGGACTGAGGCTCTGTTCCCCTAATGGTTGCATCCACCCGAACTGAGGCTTCGAGGTGAGGATATAGGTTACATGAGGAAGTTAGTCCTAGTGAGATATGATAATAATGTGTTTTTCCTCGTGCATGTGTTTGTGTACTTTAAGACCATGTAACTTGTTGTGTTTGATGAACCCATGATGAATGTGTTGGAAATGGTAAGTATTGGGAAATGGGGTGAAATGGTAAAATAAGGAAACGGTAATAAATGTTGGTATTGGACCTAAACTGGTTAAGGGCACTAAATCTTTTCTTTGTCATTTATTATTCATTTCCTTTTTTCATGCACAATTGTTTATACCATATATTTTGTTGACACCATTGGTGGTGACCTACTGAGTTGTACTCACACCCTGCTTGGGCCGCCGTTTGGTACTCGAGCAGACTTTATGTTTGCAGGCCAGGAGAAGGGAAAAGGCCATTGCTAAGGAGTTGAGTTGGCATGGGTGTATGTGGAGGAGGACCCGAACTTGGTGTCAGGACTATTTTGGGGATTTTGCAGTTTGTCTTCATTTTGGGTTTTGTTCACTTTTGCACTTGTAGCATGACATGTCATATTCACTGTTGGACATGGTTGTACCTCGTTTTGGAGAATGGTTGATTATGCATGCTTTTGTATTACTGGTTATAATTTCATAATTTTGTTTATCTTATGTTGTGACTTACCTTGATAAAAAGGGGGTATAGTCTTCGCAATTGACCTTTTGGACCCCCGCTTCTAGTCGGCAACCTTTGGCGTATGGGGAGGCGTGCTTAAGGTCATGTAACCACCCGGCTCGGAGCACCAGTTTAGTGGATTTCAGGTCAGGGACGTTACAAAGTGGTATCAAAGAAGATCTTTCTTCTCCTTCTCTGGAATCTTGTTATTTGGGATGGTAGATGGGAGTTAGGATGTGTCGGGCCTTGGTAATGAGCTCGTGCTTGGGAGTAGCTAACCCATGTACGAGGGAAAACCCAAGTCACCCAGGGTGGGAATTGTTGTTCTTGATTGTGCAATGTTATAGTTGATGATATTTCACCATTGGGTGATGCACATGATGTGTGATGTGATGGTTTCATGATATTTGGATCGTGACCTCAATGGCATGAGGTTGTGCATTCATGCATCATTATAGGCACCTAGAGAGATATGTGACATGCATCATGGTAGGCACACACATGTTGGGTGTGTGAGGCATGAAAGATAGAATGCACCTTGCATCTTGATAATTGAAAAGGGAAAATGTCATAAAAAAAACAATGCAAGTGGGTGAAGATAAAAGAATGATAAGTGATGGTTAATGAAATATGTGTAATTAAGGGTTTGTAATGAATTGAAAATGTTGTTTGTAACATGTTGTGTGAGCCTTGTGGTGGTGTATGATTATTTACCCCTTGTGGACCATGGCCCACGATAGGGATGTTTTAGGTGATGTTTTCAGAATGTTAAGGTTGGTTGGGATGATGCATGTATGGCGATTTGTTGTGGCTGGTGAAGAGCCTTCTTGTTATGATGTTGTGAAAGTTTTATGGTATGTGTTCTAAACCTCGTGTTTGACAATGTAGAGAAATGCCACGATGACGTCGAGCATTGGTTGGGAAATAAGAGGATGTTGTTGAGAACACTCCTTTAGTAGAGGAGCAAGAGAATGTGGTGATCTGGGAAAGTATAGAAGAGCAGTTCCTAGAGGACTTGGCTTGTTTTATGTAGATGATGGATTGGGACCTAGGGCGGGTCGCACTGAGTATGTTTGAGCTGACCAGAGAGTTTCAGCTACAGCACCCTCTGACCTTTACCAGAGAGGGTGGTCCAGAGGTAGCAAAGTTCTAGATAGAGTCTGTCCAGACGATACTTGATCATCTGGAGACTCATGTTGGGAAGTGAGTCAAGTTGGCAGCTTATATGTTGCAGGGCCAGACAAAGCGTTGGTGGGGTATGAGGCAGCAGTTACGAGGCGTTTCCAAGATGGGATGAGACATGAGATCAGGTCTTAGGTGAATATATTTCGCTTGAAGAGGTTTACAGAGGTAGTGGATCAAGCATTGATCTCAGAAGGGAACTTGAAGGGAGCTTCAGGTAGTGGGCTTATCGTGCCAGTTGGGCGGACAAGTGGTGCAACTTTCGAGGGATGGGAGCATCATTTTGGAAGTTTCCAGCAAGGCAGAAGTGTGCAAGGTGGCCAGAAGAGAGGGTCAACCTCTTAGGGTGCTGATTAGGTGTTCTGCTATTAGTGTGGCAGGCCAGGGCACATGTGTGGCCAGTGTCCTCGACCTCCAGTCGAGTGCCGGTCATTCGGAAGATTGGGGCACATGCAGAGGTTCTGCAGGAACCCTCAACAGGTGAGCATGAATGCTGGTGACGGGCAGATGCCAAGCGGAGGCAAGGGATCAGTTGCTCCATATCAGGCAGGCAGTTGGAGCTCCACGGGCCGTACTGGCAGGGGTGGTGGGCGTGGAACTCTGGGGCAGGATCGACCATGTTAGCAGGGTAGTGCAGTGCAGGGCACACAGGTTGGAGCTCAGGGTATAGGGGCAGGTCAGCTTCATGTAGTTCAGTCAACACCCGATGATGGTGAGGCTGGGCCATCGACTGTTCGAGGTACGATCCTTGTAGATTCTATGCTTGCTGGTGTGTTGTTTGACACTGGTGCCACACACTCTTTTATTTCTGCTCAGCTTGTGGTAGCGTTGGGTTTGCCTTTGGAGAGTGTGTGCGGGGTTATGTCAATTGACACTCCGCTGGGGGTGTAAAATGAAGATATCAAGCAGTGTAAGGGATGTGCTCTGGAATTCGGTGGGTATCATTTCCCGTGGGACTTGTTCATTCCCGAGATGTCGGGATTTGACCTGATCTTGGGTATGGACTGGTTGGTGTTGTATCGGGTGCACATAGACTGTTACCGTCGTAGGGTATCGTTCACGTCACTTGAGGGTGACGTTTATGTCCATCGTGGAGAGTGAGATGTCTTAGCAGGTTGTGCTGGACCATTTTGTCAGCAGTTGGGTAAACTCATGACTCAAGTAGCTTGTCTTGTGCTTGATGATGAAAGAGGGGAACCGTCTATCTTCCCTCCAGTAGTGGATCAGTTTCAGGATGTGTTTCCTGAGGATTTCTCAGGGTTGACACCCAAGAGGGATGTTGAGTTCACGATTGAGTTGCTGTCGGGAGCAGAACCAGTTTCTATTCTGCCATACCGAATGGAACCGGCAGAACTCCACAAGTTAAAGGTTCAGCTTGAGGAGTTGGAGCGTAAGGGGTTCATACGCCCTAGTACGTCTCCTTGGGGATCTCTTGTACTTTTTGCAAAGAAGGTTGACGGGTCGTTAAGGCTGTGTGTTGATTATCGAAAGTTAAATCAGATGACGGTGAAAAACCGGTACCCTCTTCCTAGAATTGATGACCTGTTTGACCAGCTGAGGGGTGCATCAGTGTTTTCTAAGATTGATCTGAGATCGATTTATCACCAGTTGAGGGTGAGGCCTTCTGACTTACTGCTGACAGCTTTCAGGAGTCGGTACAGGTTCTTTGAGTTTGTGGTGATGCCTTTCAGCTTAACCAATGCATCGGTGGTGTTCATGGATTTGATGAATCGAATCTTTCATCCTTGTCTGGATCAGTTTTTGGTTGTCTTTGTTGACGAAATCTTGGTGTACTCAAAAACTCATGACGATCATGCCCAACATCTTGACATCATTCTGAGTACACTAAGAGAGCATCAACTATATGCCAAGTTTTCAAAGTGTCAGTTCTGGATTGGAGAAGTGCATTTTTTGGGTCACATCATCTATGAGGCAGGTGTGTCGGTGGATCTAGAGAAAGTGAAAACTGTTGTGTCTTGGGAGAAACCCAAGAGTGTTTTATATGTTCGGAGTTTTCTGGGTTTGGTCGGGTATTACCGGAGGTTCATCCAGGATTTCTCTCGCTTGGCAGCACCACTGTCGGGCTTGACCAAGAATGGAATCTGGTTTGAGTGGTCTGAGGCTTGTGAGAATTCCTTTCAAGAGTTGAAAAAGCGATTGACGACCGCACCGATCTTGATCTTACCTGAGCTAGGTAAGAAGTATGTCGTATTTTGTGATGCATCTGGTATTGAGCTTGAGGCTATGTTGATGCAAGATGAGCGGGTTGCGTCTTATGGGTCGAGGAAATTGAGACACCATGAGCAGAATTATCCCACTGATAATCTTGAGTTGGATGCAGTAGTGTATGCCTTAAAGTGCTGGAGGCACTATTTGTTGGGGGAACGGTTCACGGTGTATACCGATCACAAGAGTCTAAAGTATATCTTTTCATAGTGGGATTTGAATCTTTGGTAGCGAAGATGGGTTGAGTATCTCCAGTCTTTCGACTATGAGATGGTATATACACCGGGGAAAGGGAACAATGTTGCTGATGCTTTGAGCAGGAAGGCTCAGAACCAGGTGGTTCAGGAATCCAACACTGAGTGGAAGGTGATGACTTTGTTCGCGGAGATGCACCTGAAGGTGCGGGATGAAAACGGGCAGGTGACTCTTGCTTCCGTGGCGGTTGAGTCGACACTTTTGAGTCGAGTTAGGGAAAGTCAGATCGACGATCCTGAATTTTTTGCCATGAAGGAAAGACTTAAAGGTGGGGAGCCACCTTTTGGTTGGGCCGTCGGTGTAGATGAGGTTGTTTGTGTTCATGGTCATGTGGTTGTGCCACTATGCATGTGGGAAGAGTTGATGCGTGAGTTCTATACATCAAAATGGGAAGTGCATCTTGGTTTGACCAAGATGTATCGTGATCTTTGTAGATAGTTTTGGTGGCTGGGAATGAAAAAGGAAGTTGTGGGATTTGTGGCACGGTGCCTTACCTGTCAGCAGGTGAAAGCCTAGCATCAACGCCCAGGTGGTTTGTTACATCCATTGCCCATTCCAGAATGGAAGTGGGATGATGTGATGATTGATTTTGTGGTGGGTCTTCCAAGGATGCCTTGGAAGAATGATGCAATCTAGGTGGTTGTGGATCGACTAATGAAAGTGGCTAATTTCTTACCGATTCAGGAGAATTATACAGTTGACTAGTTGGGTGAGTTGTATGTTCAGGAAATAGTACAGTTTCATGATGTACCGCGAACTATAGTTTCGGATCATGATTCTCGTTTCACATCGCGCTTCTAGAAAGGGTTGCAGAAGGTGCTTGATACACAGGTGCTTTTGAGTACGTCTTTCCACCCATAGACGGATGGGCAGTCGAAGCGTACAATCCAAGTGTTGGAAGACATGTTGATGGCTTGTGTCTTGGATTTTGGTGGTTCATAGGAGAATCACCTGTCACTTGTTGAATTTGCCTACAATAACAGTTTTCAGGCTACGATTCAGATGACACCATTTGAGGTTCTCTATGGGAGGCTGTGTAGATCTCCGTTGTGTTGGTTGGAGGCTGGTGAATCCGAGCTGTTGGTACCGAGTCTCATGCAGGAGACTTCAGAGAAAGTTGAGTTGATTCGAAAATGAATGGAAATGGCTTAGAGTAGGCAGAATTCGTATGTGGATCGAAGGCGTAGACCTCTTGAGTTCGAGGTGAGTGACAGTGTGTTCCTTTGGGTGTTGCCAAGGTTGGGTCACCGACGGATTCAGAAGCAGGGAAAGTTGGCGTTCGGGTATGTGGGGCCGTTTGAGATTGTGGAGAGGATCAGGCCGGTGGCATACCGATTGGCTCTTCCACAGCGTTATAGCGAGATGCATGATGTCTTTCATGTGTCACGGCTTCGGCGGTATCACCCTAACCCAACTCGCGCAGTGGATGTTGAGGATGTTGAGCATGAGGCTGATGTGTCCTTTGAGGAGCATCCAGTTTGTGTGGTGGATCGTAGCAAGAAAGTCTTGCGGGGCAAGGTTGTGCCATTGGTGTGAGTACTATGAAAACATGGGAAGGTTCAAGAAGAAACTTGGGAGCGAGAATCAGATATGCGGGCTCAGTGCCTCGATCTCTTTTCCTTGAAAGTACAATGAATCCTGGAGGCTTGGCTCGAGGACGAGCTGTTATAAGGTGGGGAAGTTGTAAGATTCTGGATCTTGGAAATGTATGTTCTCATTTAAGTTTTGGTTTGAATCCCTTTTTTGGTTAATTAAGTTCTTACCCAAGTCCTTAAGGAGGCTCGAGGTTGTTCTGAGGGTTTGGGACACAAAAAATGGAGAGAAAGGGGTTTTCTGGGTAGGCCACACGGTCTGCGCACGATTAGTGCTAACCGTGCGAACAACCCAAGAAATCGTGCAGGAGGTGAGATTTTGGATAGTGGCCTTCGCATGGTTTGCGCACGGTTTGGCAAACCATGCGAGTAAACCGTGCGACCCATAAACTTTTAAAAAATTACAATTTTGCCACTTCGGGATTTTAAACCCCAACTCGGGATTTCCTCCCCATTCTCCCCTCTTCACCCTAGGAACATACCAAATCTCCCAATAGCTCTAAGAGATTGATCTCCCTCATTTCTAAGACGTTTTTGGTGCCGTTGGTTGCGGATCGAAGCTCCGGGTAAGGTAAATCCCATCCTTGTTTCTCTTTTGAGTTTAGGGTTTGTATCTTCTTCTCATCTTCTTCCGAAGATCTAAAACCCTACTCCTTGGGTGAGATCTAGGTTGAAACTTCAAGGGTTGGTTGAAGTGGAATCTAAGGGCTCGACTAAGAGTGCGTTCACCTACAGAATCGAGGTAGGTGGTCTACAAGTTATATCCCATGGTTTATTTGTGGATTTGTGCATGTGAGGTTTTGTCCTTAGGTGTCTCTTGGTATGTTTTGGTCATCCCTAGCATGTTTAGGTAAAATGATTATTAATAAGGTAAATGGAAACCCTCACGATCCCCATGGGATGCATCGAGGGTGATGAGACTAATCTAGGGCCACCCATGGGGTGTGCCGACTTTCTCAAACCTAGGGATTTGTAAAGAACAAGTGAGATTGTTGTGTAGTTATGTAGATCCCTTGATAAACATGTTGATGTGTTTGATTGTGTTGGAATAGAAGCTAGGTGATGCACCTAGGCTTAATAATAACCTAAGGGATATCGGGTTAACATGGAAGTGGTTTATATGGGTTGAACATGGCTATGCTAGATGAATTGTGAATAGTGTTTGAATGTGTAAATGGGTTGATACATGAGAATGATGAATGGATAAATGGATTAATATGTGGAAATGATTAAATACCACAATGGAATGGATTGTGAGTCTGGTAATGAAGCCTAGTGAGTTACGCATAATGAACGAGCCTAGTGAGATAGGCACAATGAATGAATGCTTAGTGAGATAAGCATAATAAAAGGGGATCAGGCTAAATGGCTAAATGATGTGAAGTGTGGTAAATGTGTTAATGGGTTAAGGCATGATATTAAATCTCGTGTTATTGTTATGATTTATGTTTTCCTTGGGAAATGGTTGTGATGTTTTGTGAATGGTTGACGAATATACATATATATATATATATAGCATGTGCACATGGCTTGGTAGAGTGAGGTATTGACTTGAGGTTCCACGCCCATGGGTCGAGTTGGACTGAGGCTCTAAACTCCACCCCCCATTCATGGGTTATGGAAGAGGACTGAGGCTCTGTTCCCCTAACGGTTGCATCCACCCAGACCGAGGCTTCGAGGTGAGGATATAGGTTACATGAGGAAGTTAGTCCCAGTGAGATAGGATAGCCGTGCGTTTTCTCCATGCATGTGTTTGTGTACTTTAAGCCCGTGTAACTTGTTGTGTTTGATGAACCCATGATGAATGCGTTGGAAATGGTAAGCATTGGGAAATGGGGTGAAATGGTAAGATAAGGAAACAATAATAAATGTTGGTAATGGACCTAAACTGTTTAAGGGCACTAAATCTTTTCTTTGTCATTTATTATTCATTTCCCTTTTACATGCACAATTGTTTATACTAGATATTTTGTAGACACCGTTGGTGGTGACCTACCGAGTTATACTCACATTCTGCTCAGGCTGCCGTTGGGTACCCGAGCAGACTTTGTGTTTGGAGGTCAGGGGAAGGGAAAAGGCCCTTGCTAAGGAGTTGAGTTGGCATGGGTGTATGTGGAGGACCCGAACTTGGTGTCATGGCCATTTTGGGGATTTTACAGTTTGTCTTCATATTGGGTTTTGTTCACTTTTTCACTTGTAGCATGACATGACATATTCACTGTTGGACATGGTTGTACCCCATTTTGGGGAATGGTTGATTTTTCTTGCTTTTGTATTATTAGTTATTATTCCGCTATTTTGTTTATCTTCTGTTGTGGCTTTCTCTGATAAAAAGGGGCATAGTCTCCCCAATTGAACTTTTGGACCCCCGCTACTAGTCGACAACCTTTGGCGTACGGGGAGGCACGCTTAAGGTCATGTAACCACCCGGATCGTAGCACTGCTTTAGTGGCTTCCGGGTTGAGGACGTTACACCTGGTCTCCTTTTATAGACTCAAAGTTCCCCGATAAGTTTGGTGATTCAAAATCTTTGAACTCTGAGATTTTCCCACTTAAATTTTGGTTGAATTCCTTTAAAGATATCTATGAAATTTGGACGTCGATATCTTCCTAAAAAACTAGCTAGAATCACAAACATTATTTCATGAATATTTAACATTGACCATCTAACTCAATCATACTAATTTTTTTGACTTCACAAAAATGTAAAGTCCATCATTGTCTGGTGCACTTGCTTCAACAGATTTTAACAATTCTATAAAAAAATTCCTTTCTACACTAATTCTTCCAGACAAGACTTATAACTTAAATTATCCTCAATTATCAAATTCTCTAAAAATCCTCATGCATGCCCCTGAAAATTTTATTTGATGAACAAAATTTTTCGTATGCATGGACTTCTCGTTTTCTCTGTTCGATATATTTTTTGGACACTCACCTTGATTTTACACAACACTTGAACTCTTGTAACTCCTTTGATTCTGTTGTACTTACCTTTTTTGCTTCCAGAACTAACTCAATAGCCCAACTCAACTTCCGATAAGCTCACTGCTCCTAATTTCAAGTTATCATTCTCATGCAGATTTAGCATAACTCCAGCCTTATGAAACTTTAACTCCTTTTTACTATTCGATGCTTCGACCATTATTCATTTCTCTTCAGTATTTAAATCACAAACTTTGTTTTAATATAACAATTACGTAGATCGCCTCTTCTTCCAGTACTTTCAAGCTTCATCATCTGATCATGAGATCATCCCACAGTACACTTCAACTTCGTGCTCAACTTTTCTCAAGTAATCTATGCACCAATGTTCTTTCAGTATTCAAACAACATTTCTTCCATACTATTGAAATGTGCACGATTTGTTTGCAACAGATCACCACTTTATGATGATCAAATTCTTCCAACTGCCATGGTGTAATATGCATAACATTTTCCATCTCATAATCATTTAGCCTTAAAATCTTACACACTTTCTTCTCTGAAACTATACAACGCAACTTTCCTTATATGTTTCACTATCATCACATTGTTCATATGAATTCTCATGCAGGCCACACTGTAACTTCCTATTCCATTCAAAAACCATCCTTCTGATAGCAACATCATGCAAAGCCTTTGATTGTATGCACTACTGCATAATCTTATGGTTTTAATGCTTCATGTACGCTCTTTAGAAAACTTGATTTTGTTCTGTGTGAGTGTCTTACACACCCCATTTCGATGCATAACACTTGTTGTCTCTGATAACCTAAACTGTTCAGTAAGCCTTGTCTACAAACTCAATTGCCTTACTTACCTCGATTCATTAATCACATTCCATCTTTCATTCATAAATCTTGCACACGCCTTCATGCACGTTTCACTTTCATTATCCGCTTCCGGTAAACTTACTGCACAGACGTTGCTTCAAGTTCATGCTATCTTACATGCATATGAGATTTTACTAGCATCTTATTCCTACAATAATCAAATCTCAATGTAGTTTGAAAATTATTTTTCATGTTGTAATGCAGTGTCTATCAGTAAACATTGTACTCAGCTCATCTGCTGTACTACATGGATGTCAATTTTCTTCCAACATGCATGCCCACTGTATGAAAGCACATATGTTCTTATGAAAGATTGAATATACCATCCTCAAACACCCACAAATCATCGATTTACCTCACAAATTGTAAGTTCACAGACTCTCCTCAACTGTACATTCCATTTCCGCATCTACCGCTCCATCTTCTTCTGAGGCCTTCACATATCACTTCCTATGAAAATAGGGATATCCGATTGTGATCACCAAATGTGTTATGAACAACCACTTTACTTGCTTTCGGTGATGTCAAAATTCTAAATTGAACCTCATTTTTATTCAGATATTTCAATTATTCTTTTCACGTGTTGAACAATTCATTGGCATGTCGTATCACAACATCCACCTTCCATATCTTATGGTAGTTTTACTCAATTGTTGATATAACTCAAAAATATTATAACATAAATCCATGGGTGTGGAGGTCGGTGCATTCAACGTATCTGCACCTGACTTTATTTCAACTAAAATGCTGTGCAAACAATCATCATATATTTATGCTTGCTTCTGGATATAATTATTTGTTGGTTTAATGTATCCCGATCCATGGAATTCCAGCTACCGATCACTGTAGCACTTTTGACTTGGATGGACACCTTTCACTGTAGCGACATAAACTTCCATCCGTCTTTCACTGTTGCAAGTGGACATTCTGACGGTTGGTGGAATAGTGTTTTGTCCTCTTTATTAGCCCATTTCGGGCTAGGGTTTTGAGTAGTGAGAAAATTTGAGAGATCTCTTGTAAATTTTTTCTCCCAAATCATAATGAAAATTCTAGCTCCTTGTGGACGTAGGGATTTTTCCCAAACCACGTAAATCTTTGTGTTCTCATTCTTTTGTTTTTTTACTTTTTACTCTTCTGTGAATTGTTTCTGTTTTTTCATTGTGACTCCCGGCGTTTCCACATAATTATTTCCAATAATTTATCCTCCACCAGTCAACAAAATTTATTCTTTATTACTTCCAGTGGCACAAACCCTCCAACATATGAATATATCATTTGGAAATTACCCAGTGTTACTTCCAGGCAACTACTAAAGCTCCTACTTTCGATGTGTTTTCCTTCCAATGTTTGTACTTTTGAAACACCCATATAATTCAACTCTATTAATATCCTTTAACATATTCATTGATTTTTATTTAATTAATTGACAAAAAATAAAGCACCTTCATCATCATTATCTCATGGTCTCTTTAGTTGCCTTTGGTTTCCACTCAACCTAAGAGTGAGTTTATTCTAAAATAAAAAATGTAGATTTGGTGTATTCTTAACATGATTTTTTGCTGAAGGAAGTAACTAAGTTTCATGGATGAGATTCTATTTTTATTCAAAAGGAAGAATAAGAGTTGTTTTATCCTCCCATAATTCACGAGTTTTACAGAATTGGATGGTTTATCAAACTTGAAGGTGAGAAAATGGTTTCAGTTAGCCAATTTGAAAATCCTATATGTTTAATGCTGGAGTGATTTACTGTGTTACTAGGAATTCCGTTAGAAGGAGATTCTCTCTTCATTCCTCACAAGCTTCCAATGGTTTCTGGATCCTTTGTTAAAAGAAATGTTGGGTAAAATTAATTTTTTGGTTAAGGTGAAAGTTCACAAATGAACCATATGACATCGGAAATTAGAATTATCTTTCAGTTTGTTCATTCTTTTTTTTGTTTCTAAGGGTTACAAGGAAACTGTGAAAATCCATGATGTTCATCTACTGTATTTCCTCATGAATATGAGGAAGCTAAATCATTTTATTTTTTTGGACTTACATTAGTGCGATTTGCATAATGATGGTTAAGCTAAAATTTATGTTATTTTTCTCAGATGTTGAATAGGATTATAGTAAAGTTGTTGAGGGTTAAGGAAATTGAAAATATAGCTCATCTTGAAAGGATTAAGGAAAATTTGATTAATGTAAAAAATTGGATTGGATGAGATTAACGTACGACTTCAACATAAAGAAGTTTGTTAAAAATTCATCAGATGTAGCTGCATAGGATGCTCAGAAATCCATTAAGAGAAAAGATCATGTATGACCTTCAGCTAAATATCCACCTTAAAAGAAGAAGAATGGAGAAGGTGAGGTTAAAAAGAATAAAGTTTCACAAAAAAGAGTTCATGCTTTCGATCACAGTGAAGTCCTAGAAAGAAAATGCTGATGACATAAAGAAAAAAGAAAGAAGATAGAGTTGTAAGAAATCCATACTTTGGTTTGGACAAGGCGGAGGCTAAGGCCTTGAAAGAAGATGTTCATAGAGAATTATTTGAATAAAATAAGAAGAAAAGATATTCCTAGAAGGTTAATGCTTCTTAAGTTGTGGGAGCAATTTTACCTTTTGTTACCATCAGAAAACACCTTGTTGAAGAACAACCTATTCATAGGAAGTTAGATTTCACTAGAAAAAGTAAAGGAGACAATGATATAAGTTTAGGAAAAATCTTCATTGCCATCTTCTCCACCTCGAGAAGTTAGCTAAGTTGTTGAGAAAATAGCCGAGGAAGTTGTCCCATTAGAAGTTAATCCATTTGATATTCATCCGATGGGAGTTACATCACTAGAAGTTCCTCAAGTTTAAGTTCCCTTGGTTAGGGAAGATATTTAGATGAAATAAAAGGGAAAATAATTTGAATAAAATGTTGAGATTGAGAAAGAGAAGGAAGTAGAGAGAGATTATTTACTGAAGGAATCCTCAATTCACACTTTTACCACTTTGACTCTATCTCCTTATGTGCTTCAAAAGAAGACACTTCATCAGAAGGACTAGGAGCAAGCTTATCCTCATCCAGCTCAGCTAAAAGTAAGGAAAAGAGTTCATAAAAAGAAAGAAATGGTCATAATAGAATATGCGTTGAAAAATTTTATGAGGATATCAATGTTGAGGATCTTTCTCCCGAAGAAAATAAATCACTGTAATTTCTACCTAAGAATGTTGAAAATCAAGGATAAAAGTCTAAGAGTTCATCAGAATCTACTTCAATCACTTTATCATAGAGAATTGAATGGAAGGTAGATTCTCAAACAATTTATTGAAGAATTTGGATACTGTTTCAGACATTCTGTCTGAACATAATGCTCGAGTTAATATGATGCAAGATAAGATTACCAACACAAAAATTTTGAAGTGGCAGAAAAAACTTGTGGACTCAATATCTAAAGTAAAAGGAAGTTTGATAAATATCAAAGAAGATTGTTAATTTCATACCTGAAAGTTGAGGGACTTCTTTAAGTACTTTAAATCTCAGGATAAAGATATCAACTCCATCGATGAGTAGAGTTCTAGCATACATGAAAATTTTGAAGCTTTGTGTAAGAGTTCAGAAGAGCTTTAGAAAGTTTTTAGAGAACAATGGGTGTAGATTGATGAGCATTTTAAATTTATTGATGATCTGAAGCAGTTTGTGGTTTCTTAGAATAATCAATTAGAGGAGTAGGATCACAAATTTGAAGTTTAGGAGCCAAGTAGGATCAAAAGTTAGTCACCCAAGAAAAGATTTTGACCGAGCAACATAAGAAAATAAAAAATCTCAAACATATGATTGAAAAAATTCTCATGAAGGAATAAAATTAAATTTCTCATACTTTCTCAATTGATTTTGATTGTAAAATTAAACTTAATAGTGATTGTATATTATGATATTTGATGTTTTCTGATGTTTTTTTTCATTTCATGAAAAATTTCATTTATCATTGCTTGAATGTTTTTAAATTTCCATTGCATGAATGTTTTATTTTCCATTTCTTGTATATTTGAATTTCTATTGCACAAATATCTTTTTTATTTTCCGATGCATGAATGACACTACTGTATGTATTCTTTTTTTTTCTTCAAAGAATATTTTTAATATGAATGATCTTCTTTTTCCACATGGAAATAAAGGTGAATATATCTTATTTTAGGATATTATATAAGAAATACATAGGGGGGAGGTGCTATTTAAAGACTTTTCATTTCCAAAAAAGGAGTTATTATTTAAAATTAATGGAATTTACTTTTCTAGTGGGAGTTTATCTTAAAATTTCAAAAACTTTTATAACTATTGTAATTCATTCTTATTATATTTTGATTTTTTTTAAATAATAAAATGGGAGAGGTTTGAGAAAAACTAAAAAATTTATCCTTTTCAATAAGGGGGAGTTTTGTGAAAAATCATATAATCATCTTATAAAGGGGGAGATATTTGAGAGAAATTGATATAGTGAGAAGTTTTATTAGTATGATAAAAATTGCATTTCTTTTTACAAAGGGTCAGATTCTATTGTTTAACAAATAGGGAGTTTGTTTTTAATTTTTCTGTGTTCCTTGATTTTTTCAAAAAGTGAGAGATTATTGAGTCCATGACTCCTTTTCATTGCTTTGTTTTGAAAATCACGATACACTTCATGTAAATTTGATTCAACTTGGCGTTTTTTCTTGAGTTGTTTTTGGTGTACAAGTCAAAAACTCGATAAATTTAATTCCATAGGATTACAACATGAAAATCCAGAAATCAGATTTTTTATTCCAGATTACATTCACCGAACTTACAAGCATTGTAGTGGTGAAATAATGACATCATCAGAATATGTGAAGCTATGTTGAGTTCATTATAAGATGTCGAAGCAACTTTCGATGCAGTTATAAATAACTTTGAAGAATGTGGATTCTGACCATTAGAGGCTTGACTATAAATTGAACCACATATTTATGAATCAAAATTACATGACAAGAAGAAATACCGATCATTTTGAAAGTCACTGGTCATTTTGAAGTTGTGTAACTACTTGTTAAGAGTGTTTCCGATCAATGTAATAGATTTTTTCTGAGTGTTTTTTTCTAAGATCTATCATTGTGTGAGGTTTTTCATTGTAAATCCCATTGTAACTTTCCTGATTTAATCGTTGTGTTTTCAATCCTTTGAGATTACGGGATCCCATTAGGAAGATAGAGTTATTTCTGACAATTGTGATCGTGAGCTTCAGAGCTATGGAAGTAAGACACTGCTGATCATTTGGATTTAGGCCTTTCGAGTTTGGAAGATAGAGTGTTAAAGGTTAGGACACTGATACCTAATGATAGGTTTGCTATCAAGGGATCATATAGGATAAGAAGACATAGATTCCCTATGATAGGTTTAAAGTTGAGGATGTTCTAGTGTTTGGAATGTGGATACCTTGAATCGAGCTTAAAGACTCTCCTTGTAGTTTAGGTAAAAGTGTGATTGTATAATATCCTTTGGGTTATTGGTTTCTAAACTAGTACTTCGTGTTTCATTATATTTTCCTTGTGTTTACAAGTTATTTACTTGTTTATATTTTTAATATGCTTATATATTTATCGGAAGTTTATAATGTTTCAATAGTTTAAATTTTCATAGCACATATAAATTTTCTCTGAATATTCTATGGGTTGATCTAAATATCATATCTTCTGATAGTTTTTAAACATAAGGTGGTGAAAAATTGTAGTTAGCCTTTTAAACTATAATCCCCCCTCTTGTAGTCTACCTATGTTATATATCTTGGGCAACAAAAACCACCTTTTGTAGTTCACAAATCAGTACCGTACCGTATTCAATGATGTCGCTTTCCAAGTGATTATTTTTTGAAGAAGCTTCCATTTAAGTCCTTTGTGAAAATTGTTCGCAGCTTTGAATATGCCCTTCGTGGATACCTTTTGCGGTTCACATAAAACCTCCAAAAATAGGTTACCATGAAAGTCCTTTTCAATTTTTTTTCCTTTGCATAGATTTCCTATGTAACTTGACCGTTGACTCCAAATTTTTCTAGACTTAACCCCTTACTCTTAATTTTCAAGTATATATAGAATATTAACATCCGTAAGAAATTATCCTTCACACTAAATCCAGGCATAACATTCAATATCTTCTTATCATTTATAGCCACATAGAATTCTATCACAATGATGATTTTTGAAAACCATCTCCATTTGACTTCAAACTCCTTGTACAACCAACAAGGATAACCAGAAAGTGGATTAAAAACAAACATAACATACCCACTATCTTTACCATCCATGTAATATCATCTTATGCTTTCAAGTATTCTCCCAAGAATTACCAAGATTCCATCAACTCTTAGCATAGATAAACTTGGTTCTAACATTCCCCCCCTTTGAAATTATTGGAAATCCAAAGTGAAGTTCAAATATGAAAACAAAGTCTACTCCTTCCATAGAAAAAAATATCTCATCCATCACTCTAAGTCTACATGAACAATGACCGTCATAGAAAATATGAGTTTAAGAGAATATCCCATGCCTCATGACACTGATCATTCTATAACTCCCCCATATTTCATTTTATACAAATTTTATTTCCCACAGATCATATCTCCCCATTAATTTTCATTCCATATACTCCCCATGAATGAGAAAATTCAACACTGACTCCACTTGTCAGAAAAAAACAAGAATTGTCTCCCCCTTTGTCCCTGAATATCACCGCTGAAATAATTTAAATTGAATTTTACTTGAATCACAGTCATTCTTCCCCTTTGACAATAAACCTAAAGGGATAGAACCCACCAAACACTGAAACACTATATGCAACATTAAATCTAAATTGGGAGAGGGGAATATTCAAACCTGTTCAAGCTAAGGGAGGTGGTCAAACCCTAAGATTAAATTGATGTTTTTCTAATGTTGGAGTGGCCAATGACTTAGTCATGATATCTACCACTTGCTGATTAGTTCCAACATGCTCCATTTTGATGACCTTTTCTTTTATAAAGTGATATATGATCTCAAGGTGTTTGGTACGAGAGTGTTGTATTTTTTTTTGTGAGTTTTATTACACTCTTGTTATCACAAAAGATCACCATATGTTGTTCCATTTCTTCACTGATATCCTCCAACTGTTGCTTCATCCATATAAGGTGAGTGCACTCCTTAGCTACTGAGATATATTCTACTTATGTCGTACTCAACGAAGTGTTTTATTTATTTCTACTCAACCAGCCTACACATTTACTTCCAATGAAGAATGTTTCATCACTTGTGTAATTTTGATCCACCACATCGCTAGCCCATTCCACATCAGAAAATGCTGAGAATTCATAATCCTTTCCTGCATCAAAGATAAATCCAAAATCGAGAGTACCATGGATGTAACATTTGATTAATTTCGCTATTGTGAGATGATCTTCTTTTGGATTACTTTGGAAATGGGCCACAAAAATTGTTTCAAAAAACAATATTCGGCCGAGTTGCTATCAAATATAATAGACTTCCCATAATTTTCCTATAAAAGTTAGGATCCATAGATTTTCTATCTTCATGCTTCCCAAGCATTATTCCAACCATAATCATAGTTGAAATTGGTTTGGAATCATGCATATAAAATTTGTTCAACAGCTCTCTTACACACAACTTGAGAGATAAAGCTATTTTTCTTTTTTAAGAACTTGCTTCCTTAGAAAGTATGTGAATTCACCAATCATGAAATTTCAAACTATGACCTCATGATATTAGCAATCTCCTGCACATATTTCTACCTGTTTTCACCAAATATGATATCATCCACATAAACTATCACCATGAATTTTTATTCCTTGGATGTATTTATATAGAAATTGTGATCAACACCACACTTTTTGAATTCTAGCTTCTTTAAGTATGAGCCTAGCCAAGCATACCATGCTCATGGTGCCTGTTTTAAATGGTACATGACCATTTTTAACAGCACACTTTAGTTTCATCATTTCTAATTAAGAATCTCATCAACTGTTCAATATTAACCTCGTCTTTGAGCACACCATTCAAGAATACCATTTTGAAATCTATATGATAAATCTTATATCCTCTTTGAATTTCCATTCCCAAGAAGAACCTGATCTACTCTATTCGATACACTGGTGAAAAGTATTCTTCAACATCAATACCTTTAATTTGTGTATTGTATTTACACAACATATGTGCCTCATTTCAAATCACATTTCCATAATTGTCAAATTTATCCATAAATATCCACTTTCTTCCAATCATATTATGATGTTCAGGATTCTATACAAGTTCCCAAGTTTAATTCTTGTTGATTTGATCCAATTACTCATTCATAGCTATAACCCATGGATTATCTTTTATCACTTATTCAAATGATGTTGATTCCGCCATCAACTTTACAGAAACATGCTCTAAATTCCTCATCCTTCATGTTTTTTTGGAGTAGATCTATCTCTGATTATATTGGATGGATAAACATCCATCCTACTGCTTCTCCTTTGAGATGTAGACTATATTTCTTTAAAAATGGTCTCCTCCTTCGATTGAGCCTTAAAATCTTTATTATTTGAGGATATTTCTACAAATTCATAATTTGAACTAACTTCATCATCTTCTTCACACAATTCATCAAACTTTTAACTTGTAGAATTCTTTTAATTTTTCTCCTCAATGACTTTGACATCATTATTCTCCATAATTTTATTCAATATTTTATTTTAGCATTTATATGCCATACTCTTTTTTGAGTAGCCTAAAAATACCCCTTCATCTGTTTCATCACTATACTTGCCCAGATTACCCTATTTATTCTAGATGTATCATTTACATACAAAGACAAAAATTTGTTTCAGTAAGGGTTTCCTTCCATGTCACATTTCATAGGGCGTCCGCTTCTCTTCAGGGCTTAGAACATCTCGATTTTGAGTATGCACTGAAAATTTAACTGCCTCCTTATAATAGTGGAGAGATACGCCACTCTTGATGAGAAATATCTTTGCCACATTGTTCACTAATTGACTTCATCATTAAACAACTTCATTCTATTGAGGAGTTCCCATTAATGATACCTCATGCTTAATGTCATGTTTCTCAAGGTAGTTCTCCAATTCAATATATGTGAGGTATATTCCATTATCGGATCATAATGTTTTGATTATGCATTCAGTCTCATTTTTGACTCTCCCTTGACATCTATTAATTCACCACATGACTTCTTTCTTTACCTACATTAACATAATACGATCCATTCTACTTAAACCATCAATAAAAATGATGAAATACCTCTCTCTATGTGTTTTGGGTACATTCATTAGGCCACATACGTCAATGTGGACCGGATAAATTATATTGGATTCCCTTTTCTTCTTTTGTTGATAAGTATTTTAGAAAATATTTCCCTGCATATATACATCACATTTCTTTTCATGATTTTAAATGTTCACTATATCTTTTAGATTGGATAAGTTCTTCATTCTCTATCGGAGAATGTATTCTATCCTCTGATTCCACAAACCATTCTCCTCTTCAAAATTTAGGATACAAGTGTTTTCTCCACTATCCACCCAGTATAGATTACAATTTTTCCACCAACCTTTCATGAGAGAGTTCTTAACCTTGCATTTTATTAATCACTCCTTTTGGTTAAATGTAACCTCAAGTCTAGAGGCATACAGTTGAATCACACTCAAGATATTATATGAAAATACATTCACCTAGAGTATTTATATCTTCTTCAACTCATCACCAGTTAACCTGGTATTTCCACTTCCTTTGATCTTCAAAGATCTGTCATTTCTAAATAAAACCTTTTAATCAACTCTTCCCTTTATAGTTTTCAAGAGATTCATATTCTTTGTCATATGACATGAAATCCCACTACTAAGGATCCAAGTGCTACAGTTCTTTGTGTTTTTGAGAGCGATCTCAGCTTAGCTAACCTTCTCAATCTCCTTCTTTTCCTTCCAAGAGATTCCCAATTGAGTTGAGGCATAAGATGACCTATCCTATTTATCTTTAGTGTTGTAATCTTAATAATACTCATCTTCTTCTTCTAATGGGGAGTATCTATTTATTAATTAAATCTTTCTAGGTTGTTTTTCATTCATATATCTATGAATTCCATGGTAGAAATTATCATTTCTTCTTTAACTGAAATCAACATATGTATGTATGAAATTAGAACAATGAAAGAAATATCCATATAAAGAATTTATTCTATGAGATGAAGGACATGGTTACATTCTTCTTTACTAATTCTAGGTGATTCCCTATTTAAATAGTTGCTTGAATCTTTACAATAGGTTATAGTGTGTCCAAGATAGCCACAAAATCTATACTTCATTAGAGGAAAAGTATTCTCATCTTTGTTCCTCCACATGTCTCTATCCTTTGAAAAGTTTTTCAACTATTGACTAACCCTCGACGATTGATGACCATAAAAAACCTCTACTTTCATTTATTATAATTTTTCATTGTTCATGCTTTTTTATGTCTCAGTGTCAAAGACAATATCTCCAACCTTCCACTTCCCTTTGTTCTGAGCTATCACTATCCCTACTTTTTATGTTTCAACATTGAGGATAACTCCACTTTTTTACCCATGTATCTGGGTCTTTGATCCTTCGGTATTTTCTCAATGCCTTCCAAACCTCATTTGTCCCTTTACATTAATTCTTAATTTGAGAATTTTCTAAAGTGAAACTTCTTCCGTGAGTCCCCTTATTTCATTTTAGATTCAAATGTATTTCTTAAGGAAACCACTATTTCTTCAAGAGATTCATCCTTCTTTGTTTTCCCCATCAAACAAGTACTAAGGCCATCAATCACTTTAGCTCTTTCTTCGATCTCCAGCTTGAAATTTTCTATTTCTCTCAAGTTTCCTTGACTAGATGATTGATCTTCTAACTCTTTTTCTAGTTGGTCAATATCATCTTCAAGCTAGTCCACACACTCAAAATGTTCTTTCAATTTTTCTTTCTTTGAGCATTGAGATCTTTAGAATCACCCTCATGTTCCACCATGATATCAATAAAACCATTTAGTTGATTGCCATAAAACCTTTCAAATTCTTCCTTTTATATAGTATCTATCATAACATATAACTTAAATTATGCTTATATTTTCTCTAAATAATCTTCATTACCATCTTCTTCCTTTCTCACCAAGCACTTTCTCCGAATCTTATTTTTATATGAGTTCCCTAGTTTAGAGTATCTTTTTGGAGAAAATATACATTATTTATTTTGTAAGGTTTATGCTTTATCTCTATCTTCATCAAGTCTCCTTGGGAACCTTTTTACAATGTGCCTAACTCTACCACATTGAAAACATGCCACCCGTATCTTGCCTTCAAATCTATCCTTTCATCTCTTGAATTCCCTTTCCACAATTGATAGAAACTCATCACTTACATATTCATCCACACCTTTAGAAATTCCATGTTTTTCCATATATTTAAATGTTATCTCCTTATTTGAGTGATTTGAAATTCCTTTCATCTTTACATTCATTTTATATGCAACCAAACCGCTTTGCAGATCACCCAATGAACGTTTTTACAAGTTCTTCTTTTCAAGAGAAAATACCTTTGGATTATAAAGCGGTGGAGGTCTTCAAAAGATCTTATTACCAATATCAATATATTTTATCTATTCTCCAAGTATCAGTATTTCTTAAATAACCTCAATGATTTAGTTGAAGAATCCATTAATATTTTTATCATGGTACATTTTCAAACCATCAAACTTGTTATGAAGTGCTTGAAGATTACCCCCTTTACCTTTCTATCACCCTCATATATATTGTCCAATTTATCACAGATGACCTTGGCACTAGTGAAACACACCACCTTCATGAAAATCTAATTTGATAGAGCCCCAAATAAGGCCTTTTGAGATTTGGCATCAACATTGAGCAGTAATCTATCTTCTTCAATCATGGAAAGTTATGAAAAATCATTGAAATGTATCCCATGTATAGCCTTTGATAAAACATCAAGACCAAGATATCCCAAGTGAGATCTCAGTCTATTATTCAGAATCTAGTAATTTCAATCTTCAAGAATTGGAATCCATTTTTCATTCTCTTTGTTCTCCATAATGAAAAACTTCTAATGACAGATTAAAAACCTATAACTCGCGTCTCTGATACCACTTGTTGTAACCAAGAGGCCTAAAAAAACCCTATGTGGGGGGGGGGAGTGAATTAGGGTACAAAATTTTTCTGGAGTCACGTTGGATCTTTTTCCAAAATTCGTAGGAACTCATTATACTTTTAAAAGTTAGTTGTACATCCACCAAAATCATAAAAGAAGAAATTAAATCAAGTTAGAACAATTTTACTTAGTTTAATACTAAGAGATATGTCCAAGGAGCACACATTGACGATGTGTCAATATTCTAAAATTCAGTAAGCTTCCTTAGTTTGATAGATATATTTTTTTGGTAATGGTTAGTATGTTCTAAGTTCACTTGTAACGTCTTTTTTCCATGTAAATCTTTTAAATATATTTAATAATATTTTTGGAGTTAGACGTTGAGATGACATGAGATTCCGAGGCCTAAAGAGGCTCAGTATTGATATTATGTAAATATTAAATATATTAATATCACAAATGCACAGTTTTCATGAAATAGTGGAATAACTCCTGAACGAGAGCTCAAATGAGAAATTTGAGACCGTTGTTGAGTCTATAACGCAGTTTTTACCCTAGGCATGACATAATCTTGTTCGGTGTCGAGTGTTTGGCTTGGGCGCCACCATGGGAGAAATAATAAATAAATGAAAAATATTTATTTAATTGTTTAAATAAAAGAATAACCTAATTATCATCTATAAATATATGTTTATATCCAATTTGCATGGTTCTCTACATAACCCTGATAATTGAGAGAAGATCATAGAGGAGTGTTTTCGAACGTTGGGATCATGGATCAACGATCAGTATACCGCAAGGATCACCAGTGACAATAAATTTAGTGGATCTCATTGGTGATGACAACACATTTTCATTCTTCATCAATGATCGATCCTAACTTGAGGTAGGATGTCGTTTTATGTGTATTTATCCTCATGTGTTTATATCACACCGAAGACGAATCAATTCTTCTAATAGTTTTATTCACAGGTCGATTGTGTTGTGAGGGTGCAGGTTTTATCTTCTTGGGTTTTAGAGAATTGCTATTATTTTTTACTCTTAACTCATCTTTATAATGACAACAAATTGAGGCCAACCCGAACAGTGACTGATGTTTGTTCCTATGGTTGTGTATTATACTTTTCTCCTTCGTTATTTATACATTCTTCGTCGGTGTTTCTTTGACCATCGATTTGATGATTACCCAATATATGATCATTATATAATTTCTTTTTGGCACAACAGATCAATACTACAGGTTCAGATTTGGGATTGACGACACGACAATAGTGTGCAATGACGACAGTGGAGATGCAATCATATTAGAGTTCCCGGTTCACAGTTTGTGGCATGCGACAATGACGTGATGTGACATAGGTGTTTTCTCAGTTAGATTTGGTGGATGAAATCCGATCACCAACAATGAAGATGCTTGTTCAATGCCTGATCCTAGTTTCTTGGGCGTGCTCGATGATAGGAGCAGCGAAAATGGCAATGCGAGTGGAAGATGCATGAAGAACCATGGGTTCTGGAAAATTCTGTGTTACACGACATGCACCTTGAAGAAAACATACAATGTGGGGTCCCTAGATATGGAGCTAGGATTTATGAAAAAAATAAAATATCACATGCCATGTGACACATGTCATATGTCGTGTGACCTGGTGATGGCGGCTCGAAATGCATTTCGAAGGGTACATGGGCACAAACACGACCAGACACACAAACATGACTAGAGTACATGGGCATGAACAGGTACTTAGACATGACCAGGTACACAGACATAGACAGGTACACAAGCACGACTATTGTACATGTGAATGGGTAGAGGAACACGAATACATACACCGGAAGGTTTGGGTTTAGAGGTACACATCGTTTACCCTCTATACACACTGTGTACTTCCTCTAAGGTGGTTTTGAGCCCTTCATTTCTTCAATATAGACCAGGTTCAATTGAGTGTGATTCCTTGGTCCATCCCTATGATGGTACAATGTGGTATTACTTCCTAAGAATAGGATTTTGATCCCCTCTATGTGTTTTATATCAGATAAATTTTGATGCATCACTATGTGTGACTAGGGTGGGATCCTCTATCATTCCTTCTTCTTCCTAGGTAGGGTTCATGGTATCAACATGACCAACATGAAAAAGTCGTCAATCCCTTATCTAGCAGGCTAATTTAGTAAGGTTTGTGGTGTCCCTCAATGGACTTGGGTGTGATCACCTACTCGGATGATGAGATCTTTGGAGATCCTATGAGTACTTCTTTGGCAATGCCTAATGAGCATGACCTCTCGGATAAGCACCGTCAGTGACCGAATGGATCGTGGAGTGGATTCTCCTGGAAGAACATTACCTTGAAGAATCGAGCAGGATCCTATGGCTTGTAGTATGGTTGGGACCTCTTTGAGACTTGGAGTTTGTTATGAGTATATTTGAGTTTTTTGATTATCGTTATGTCTCATATCTTGATTGAAAAACCTGTCTATTGAGGAGTTGATTACTATTGATTCTTATATTTAGTGATTTGGGGTGTCTTATTGGGTGTTGTTACACTCACCCCTATATGTGTTGCGGAAACTCCGAGATTCGCAATGACAGAATAGGTTTGCAGATGAAGAAAAGATATAAGAAAGAATCACATAGGACACAATGATTTATGTGGTCTGGGAAATGATCTCTATGTCCATGGAGAGACATAATTTTACTATAGTCGGGAGCACAAATTACAAATATTTTTTCAGATTTCTCACACACAGAAACCCTATCCCAAAATGGGCTAAAATAAGGAGGATGAAGCACTATTCCACCAACCACATAGAAAGTTATTTGTGCTATAGTGAAAGGCGGATGGAAGTCGGCATAACTACAGTGTTGTGGACACCCAAGTCTAAAGTGCTATAGTGGACAGAGCTATAGTACCAGTGCCTCCAAAGTTTGACCTGCTACAGTAGTCATACCAAAGTCTGCATAATCACTTTTTTGATACAATAGATTGATACCTTGGGTTCAGATCCAGGATCAGTGACATGTTAGCGGTGCACGACGACACAATTGGTGATACAGTTGGGTTGGAGTTTCTCGGTTTGCGGTTTGGCATGTGATGATTATGTGGTGCGATGAAGGTGTTTTCTTGATCGAATTTGATGGTTGGAATTCATCCAATGACAATGGAAAGGATCAGACATGGTTTGATATGATTTTCATGGGAATGATCGATAGTAGGAGCAGTGATAATGGCTGTGCAAGTGGAAGACGCGTGAAGAACATGCAGGTTCTGGAAAAACCCACATTACATGGCATGTACCCCGAAGAACACACGTTGTTTGGGGTCCCTGGGTGTGGTTTTAGGGTTTATGCACAAAATAGAATATCACACGCCATGTGACATGAGTCACACACCATGTGACTCAGTGCTAGCGACTCGGTGTGTACCCCAGGGGGTATATGGTCATAGACATAGCTAGACACATAGACACAGCCAGAATACACAGGCATGACCAGGTACTCAGACATGACTAGGTACACAGACATTGTAACACCACAAGATCTTATGGTAAACCACTTTTAAAATTTAGTATCCTTAATAGTTCTTGCTTCACACAATACCGAGTTTAAAACCAAAATATACTATTAAATTTGACCTTTGGAATAGTAATGTAACCATTAAGAATAGTAATATGACCAATAGAATAGTAAAATCACCCATTAAAGTTTAAATAAAATTTAGACATCTTATAAATGAAAATATGGTATATTTATATCGTGAAATAAGTAAATAAATGTTTTAAAAATGATAAATTAAGTGTTTGTATTTTTATAAGTCATAAACATTTAATTATAATTTTATAATTAATATAATGATTTAATAGAAAATATATTTTCATAAAATAGACTCATAAATTAATATTTTGTTTTCATATGATTATAAGATAATTTTATGAGACCTTAATTAATTTTTCAAAGTATCATAAAAGCAGTTATGATATTAAAATCAGTATTTTTTGAGTAAATGAAGATTTTATTTAAAAATTAAATCTCTCATATTTAGAAAATTATTTTTCATAAAATTGAGTTCATTTTTGAATTCTATATGTCAAAAAATGGTCAGGCTGAATTTTCAGGGTTTTTCTAAAATACTTGAATTTTTGGTGAATAGTGAAATATGATAATTTACCATATTTAATAAATACATGAATTATTGAGTCATAGATGATGTATGAATGATGTAAGACCATAATCTTGAACCATCCTTCATTATTTTAATATATTTAGTGATAATTCTCAAACTATTCACAGTCTTAAGTTAAAATAATAAACAAATGAATAAAATATTCAAAAACACTCCTCTCCTCCCACTATAAATACCACCCTCACCACATATTCTCCTCACACTTCCAAAGACTTTAAACTTACTTATATTCATCCCATTTCCTCTCTCAAACATCCTTCCCATGTTTTGGTGTTTCTGGTCTCACCAAAAGACCATTTCAAAGTTTCTTAAGGAAGTTATCAAGGAGAAGAATTCAAGAGGTAAATCCTTTTTCATTCTCTTTCAATTTATTTTATTCTTATTCTATCATTACCTCTTCTGTCCAAACATGAATGATAACTACAATATCTTATATATACTATAATTTTATAATGTTAATGGAAGATCCATCATAAAACCCCTTCTCCCTCTTTTATTCTAAAAATGAAAACATCGTCCGTGATGTGCCGATTTATCACCATAGTGGAAGATGCGACTTCATTTTCATCTACCACCTATAATTTTAAAACCATAATCATGGTTAAAACATGTTGAATTATACATATTATAAGTTATTTAGTATTCTGGAACTAGTAAATATACATGATATTAATTAATAAGACAAAACTAGTTCGTGACGATAAAAAACCCGCCAAAATGATCTAAATGATTATCATTATTGTTATATCTAATGAATCATCCTCATATATAGAAACAAAATAATATATAATACCATTAAATCTTATTTATGTTCATTAATAACATATAATTTCAATTTTGGAGAATTTTTTTCATTTTACATGATCTTCCATATATGTGTAAAAGTAAACTGATCATGAAAACCAAGGAAATGAACACCCATGAATGATGAAATTGAATCTCATAAATCATAAAAAAGGCTATAAATGAACTTAATAAAATTATACTAAATCAAATTCATATTGAAGAGGTTCTGAATTAATTTATTAATGTATCTAATTTCATTATCTGGGACATTAAGTATAATTGCAAAACACTTTCAGACATAAGGTAAGAGTTTCTTTTTGAACCTCCATTTTCATTCAGGTCATGCTTTCTCCCTCTTTACACCAATGAAATTATTCATTATTTTTATACACTTCTTCTAAATTATGTATATATTCCAAACTAATATATCTAGATCATTTTATCTTCATTTTATGGGGAAGTACATGTTTTACAAGGTTCCCTTCTCAATTCTTCTAGATACGCAAGCTTGATTAAACAGAACTTCTTGATTTCTTACCCATTTTCAAGTACTATACATAATATATTTTATGACACCAATATTTTTTTAAAATTACTAATTTTTCATGGAAAACTATATTTGTTAATTTCTGGTTTTATGCAAATAATTATGACAAATATAAATTATTTTTCCAATATAACTCTTCTTTGCAAAGAAAAAATGGTATTTCTCTTAAGAATTACTCGATGATTTTATTAGAGTATTTTATTTTATTTCAACACCTATGTTGAATATTATGATTTATTGAGATTTACCTCTTATGATTATCATCTACCATATTTTATTAAATGGTTTATGATCATTTTGACTGTGTATGTGCTATCTTACCATTCACTATACTACTCAGAATGGTTAGTTAATATATTTAAAGATTAGGGAATGTTATTTATATTTCATACATATATGATGTTTATGTTTAACCCCATTAATATGAGGAATTAATTGGACTTAGTAAGTGCCGGGTGTGACCCTCTATAGCCCAGCGATGCATCGGTAGGTCTCATGAGACAAAAAAAAAAGATTTGGCCGATTCCTTAACCATTTATTTTTAGATGTCTTGGATGAGACCTCAACAATATGTTAATGATGTTTGAAATTATACATTCCCTCATTATGATATTATTAATTGATAATCCATGTGATTATTTGACTAGTATAATATACATGGTTAAGCTTCATTCTCATGTGATTGTTTATATGGAATTATTTATTCAGATTTTATTCTTTCCATATTATGCTCAAGATTATGTTTTAATGGAATGTGTTTTTAGTCATTCACCATAACTTATTGTTTTTATTTTCTTTCGTTGTATTACATACCCTTACTAAGTATCTGAGTTCACCCTTTCTTAGGTTTTATTTTTCCCTAGGATGTGAATATGTATATTACGAATGACTTGAAGGGATAATCTAGGAGTTATGGATGTTTCTAATGGAGTTGCTATGATATTTTTTCCTTTCAAGTTGTAATGTAAAACTTATGTTTGTATATGGTTTTTCAAAACTACTAAACTATTAAATCTCTTGGGATGAGACTTCCTTTTTTATTATACCAATGTAATAAAGTAAGAGACCAGCTTCGAACAACTAGGGTTGAGGTCTTTATAGACATGACTAGGTACAGAGGAAAAACAAGTGTATATGGGAATGGATAGAGTAACACAAGCCCAAACATGTGCAGGTTTGGGTTTAGAGGTATGCACCGTGTACCCCCTATACATGTTGTGTACTTACTCTACGGTAGTTTTGGATCCCTTTGTTTCTTTAGTATAGACTAAGTTTAGTTGAGTGTGATTCCTTGGTCCATCCCTATGAGGGTATAGTGTGACATTACATCATGAGCATAGGATTTGATCCCTATGTGGGTTTTGTATCAAATAGAGTTCAGTGTATCCCTCTATATGACTAGGGTGAGATCCTCTATCATTACTTATTTTTAGGTAGGGTTCATGGTATCAGTGTGACCAACATACACAGGGTGTTGATCTCCTATCTAGCAGGATGATAAAGTAGGGTTTGTGGTGTCCCCCAGTGGCCCTGGGTATGATACCCTACCTGGATGATGGGTTTTTTGGAGATACTGTGAGTACTTCTTTGGTCAGGCCTAAATAGAAAGACCTATCAAATGAGTGCCATCAGTGAAGACATGACTAATGGAGTGGATTCTCCTGGATGAGCATTACCTTGAATCCTTGAATAGGATCCCATGGATGGTAGTATGGTTGAGACCTCTTTGATACTTAGAGTATGTTTTGAGTATATTTGAGTTTTTTGATTATTTTTATGTCTCATATTTTTATTGAAATACATGTGTATTGAAGAGATGACTATTATTGATGCTTATGTTTAGTAATTTAGGGGTGTCCTACTGGGTATTGTTATACTCACCCCTGCATGGGCTCTGACCACACATGTTGTGTCTTATGAAAACAATAGAGCATTTGATGGAGTCCTGGGAGGACTGAGAGCAGGCAGAATATGATTTGGGGGTAGATAGGTTGAGTTTTATATTAAGTGTTTCATCTATTAGTAGTCTCATCCTACTTAGCAAGTTGAAATCTTTTTCACTTTTAGGTGGGATTGCATTTGCCCCTTGTTTTCTTTCAGTACATTTTTCATACCTTGATTGTGATATATAGATGTATGCATGTATTGGTAGTAGTTTTACTTTAATTTCAGCATTTTATTGGTTTGGATATGTGTATGTGAGTATAAGTACTTAGGATAATGCCTCCCATATGTGTGATATGCCTACAAGGTGCTGGTGGCCAGCCCCTGAACTATTTTAGGTGGGTTTGGGGTGTCACACTTGGCTTACCATTGGATAGGTGGGTCCCAATGGTTAGGGGTGTGATATCATTGCCTTTATAATTTTTTTTGGGGATTATCACACCACCTCCTTCAGAACACTCCCACTAACTCCTCATTCACGTACTGATTTAGATGGATGTCTTCTTAGTTTATCGACATGAAGGTTTATTCCATATAATCAATAATGTGTACAATGTTTTGGATAATGTATGCCAAAATATTATAATTTGATTGAATCCATGATCTCAAGAATAATCTATAGTATTAAGCATGTAAATTCTGTGCTCAAAACTGCCTTCTGTGTAAACACTATGTGGATTTTCCTTTCACAACAATCCTTCATGGTTCTCCCTTTACAAAGATTCTTTGTAGTCTCTCCTTTTAGAAATTTATCAGGTCCACTAGGTCATATACCCTGAGGGGGGGAGGGGGGGTTGAATCAGGGTATGAAATATTAAAACTACTACCCATTTGGATCTTATTTCTTCATTAAAAAAAACACACTTATCTCTTTCTCCCATAGCAATGTATGAACAAAAATTAAATCATGTACATGAAACAAAAATTTTAATTGGTTCACCCTCACTGGGCTATGTCCAAGGAGCATACAACGATGATGTACCAATATACCAAATACACTAATTCTCACAGCCAATTACAAGGTTTTGGCTAGATCACCTCTATGCCTAGGCTCACTGCCTTTACAAAGTTTAGGATCTGCTCACTACATTCCCAAGGGTCACTCCCTATGTCTCTTTATTTGGATCATTTCTGGTGGAAAGGATCACTGTATTCCTCTTCCTTTGCTCACTAATCTTGGAAGGGATCCATTCACAATTTATAGACCTATAGGTCCCTTCATTATCTCTAATGAATGTATCCTCCACTGTATGTAGATGATCTATTGATGTCTCACTTTCATCCACTGATGAATATCGCTTTACAACAGATGTACTGGGAAACTTAAAACTTTCATGCAAACTTAGGCTGACTTGCACACAACTCTAATCTTTTCACACAATTTTTACCTTTTCTCATGAAAAAACAACTTTCAAACCACTTACAACTTGCACGCAAACTCCCTTTTTACACGTAACTCTTTACTTGCACTCAACTCCCTTCTTGTGCGCAGCTCCTTACTTATGTGACAACTCCCTACTTGCACGACACTCACTAATTACACGATCCAGAGCTTGTATTTTATCTAAGTGTTGATCATCCTCAAATGAGGGGGTTATCCGCCTATTTATATGCATTTTCCAACCCTGCGTGCAACCCAAACAACGTTCCCTGAGTACACAAGTCACATTCGCGCTAGTCTCATTCGTGCAAACTCACCTTTTGTGAAAAACCATAACTTAAACGAACTTATATCCTTTGAAATATTTTTATTTAATGATATTTTAATATGGATTGCATTATACTTTCCAAACCTCCTAAACACTTGCGTGCAACTTCCTTTTCCAAAAACACTTTTTTCCATTATCTAATTTTTGGACCAAAAAATTTGGCAAACACTACAAAACGGTGCCACCATGTATATGATATTTTCATACTGCCTCCAAAGAATCTATTCCTTTTTCATGGTTATTTTTCAACATAGTTTGTCAACAATATCTCTAGAACTTACCAACTAATCATGGAAACCTGCTTTGTCAACAAACACAATCAACCCAAAAATTCTTCAATGTTACCTTGATGGATTTTTACCCAAAACAAATTCCTGTGTGGTCTACCATTCGGTAAATTGCTCCACAATCTACCCTTCACAAAATTATTTCATGGCCTTCCATTCATGAAATTATTTCACGGTCTTCATTACATGATCTTCTTTATGACTCTTCACTGTTTATCACTTTACAAAACGTTCTTCACAATTCTTGTCTTCATGAACAAAGTGATTAATTTTCTATGATCTTATTAAAATCTTTCTTCTTTCCTTAATGAGGCGATAAATGGGCTATTTATATTCAAATGACCCTTAAAAACTTACATCATGAAAGATTAAATTTTTGACCCTTTGTGGAATATGAGAACCACCACCTCCGTTTCACAAATGATGCCGACTTTATTGTGTTCTAATTTATTCTTCATTGTGCAATCAATTTCATTTTATTCATTTGTATAAAAACAACCTTTTTTGGTCCGCAAACCACCACCTTCTTCTCTTCATCATCGACATCACCTTTCATATGATTCTTTTGTGGAGAATCATTCACGTATGTCCTTCATGAATTTTTTTCATAGAATCACATTCAACCTTCATGGAAACCTTTTCCAACTTTGCATAAAACATTCATGAATAGGATTCCATGAATGTCCTCAGTGAAAAATCTTCTTTGCTTATATTTTTTTCAACGTCATCATTGACTCCAATTTTTTTTCTAAAATTCACCATTTTCTATTAATTCACAAATACATACAGAATATTGACTTCCAAAAGAAATTTCTCTTCACACTAGATCCACACATATGATTACCTCTCTACTTATCATTTATATCCACTTGGAACACCATCACAATAATGTTTTTTTTCAAACCATCTCCCTTTGACTTTGAACTTCTTATACAACCAATAATTTTAACAAAAAAGAAGATTAACAAAAAACACAACATACCAACTATCTTTTCTAGGCATGTAATATCATCTTATGATTTATAGTATTCTCCCAAGTATGACCAAGATTCCATCAAATCTCTGCATAGATAACCTTGGTTCCATTAGATATGTAGATGGAACATTATTGTGAAAACAATAAATGGATAATAGATTCAAATAATAAAAATAGTAAAATATTTAAATATTCCTCTTCATTGTTTCCCATGAATATTATACCACTGAGTATAACTACATAAAGAATGAAAAATATCATAAATATGTTAGAGATTTTGAATAATGGAATATGAGTAATTATTTTGGAAAGGTATCTAAGAAAACATATATAAATGTAAAATGGTAAAGTGACTATTATATAACTTCTATGTATATATAGTTTTTGGGTATATATATAACCAATGAGCATATATAAGATGTTATAAATAGTAAGAGATAATTATGTATAAGTGAATCATGTGTTATAATGACACATTTTACATTTAAAAATAAATATTACCATCCATGGAATATATAAGGAATGATAAGAAATAAAAATATAACCATTCATTGTGTAAGAAATAGTTTGAATCTAAAACAATTGTTTTTAAATATATTATATGCCTTCATTTAAAAGTTAAATTTTTAATATTTATAATTTAAATTTAATAAAATTTATAACATATTCACAATAAAGACATAAATATTATATAAGAGGTTCAATATAATTATTTGATGAAAAAATAATATACTGGGGTGAATAGTGAAATGTGTTGATAAATGGAAAACACAGTAAAATATTGTATACAGAAAGAATGGTGTATAGCCTCATAAAAAACCAATTCACATAAAAATAATGGATAAAATCATGACCCACCTAAAGGGTTTTATGGGACATATCTATTCACATAAGTAGTGGATGAAAAAACAAAACTTGTATACAAGATCTATCGGGAGAGTAAACCATTGGGTTCTTATTTCTAAAGGTTTCTACCAACCACTAGAATCACTAAACGATTTAGTAGAACACCTACTCCTTCAAAGGTGTGTTGAAACCTCCACCTCTAAGGAAAATGATATGGTATTAAATAGGGTTTTAAAATTTAGAATAATAATTATTCCCATTGAATGAAGTCTATAAATTGCGTTAAATATAATCCCTTCATTGAATGAAAGTTTTTATAGGAGTTTAATGTTTTATACATTATAAAATGGAAAACTATTGGATTTCCACCATTATAACTCACACAATAGCCACCTAATTAAATTATTTAATCTTTAGAAGTCCTTTAAACATTCACTTAATCCCTAATTCATCATGTGATGAATCATAAACTAAATCAACATGAACATGATTATAGTAAATGTTAGGAATTGTGAATAATATTTCATGTTTTTAGTTCTTAGCATTCAGAAGGAGAAATATTAGTAATTAGGTTTCTAGAACTTTATGAGGATATGCAACAGTGGAAGACCATCAGAGGAAATGGTTTGGATGTTATGTTCTAGAATTCAAGTTGTGAAGTTGGTCTGTCTAAATAATGGATGAGTGGAGGTTATGAGTTATGTAAGGGTAACTTTATCAGTTCATTGTATATTTTTAGTTTTGGAAAAGTTAGCTATAAGTAATATGAGTTTGTTATGTCCATTGATGGGTCCCCTATAAATTTTATAAGGTGGTGGAACTGGTTGAACGACTAGGCCCAATGATAAAGTTGGGGAGGTACCACTTGTACATGTGCGTGTGTGCATTGAATTTATCTTTTTCATATATAAAGTAAAAAAACTCACATAAGAGTAACTCTAAGTGTAATATTGAAACTTCTAAGAAATGAAAGGAAGTTGAAGTGTTCTCCCATGGATGTAGGAATAATGTTCAAACCACATAAATCCTTGTTATTCTCTTCCTTTATGCTTTATTTTTGCTAGTTTTTTTTCACAAAGTATTTTTTGAGTGTGTGAGATGGTCAAATAGATGTAGTGATTTAGGGTAAAACTTGACTTCCTAAGTTTTGAAAAATCAATTCCCTGGGGTTCTTCCAATCTGGGAAGTTTCAAAGCTTTATTTCCGCATGTGTAAGTTTTGGTGGATTAAATTTTGGTGATTGGTGGGTGGGATCCGAATAAGTGATATCAGAGCTTGTAGTTCAACAAGGAATACCAAAACACATGGCAGTAGACTCTTTAGGTAACATTATAGACTTAAATTTTTTTTATTCAATGGGAGTTATTTTTCCATGTGGCATGGAATTATAATAAGGAATGTTCTAGATAGATAAATTCTACAAGAAAAACTTCAACTTCAGGAGGATTCATATGGAGTATTATTTGATTAAAAATGACCTTGAGTTCCATTGAAAGGGGTTAAAATAGAAATAGAAGAGAAAGAGGAATGTGAAAGGCTAGAAAAGAAGGCACTTTGATAGAATCAGTTGTCTTTGGTCCAGAAAATTGCCTTTAACATCTGTGGAGTGAAGACCATACCTAAGATGGCAAGGGCTATAGTGGACATGTATGATAAGCCGACATATTTGAAAAAAGTGTTTATGATGTGGAGGATATTCATTATGATTTATTTGGAAGGAATACAAACATATGACCAAGTTAATGACTTTAATATGATTTATAGTAATCTCAAATTAGTTAAAGTTTATGGAAGATGTGTGCACTCTTTTGTTTTTATCATCAATTTTGGAGTCATGAGACATGATGGTAACAACCATAAGTAATTATTTTAGGAAATATTACATGGTTTTGGAAGATGTTAGAGATATAATTTTGAATGAATAACTCAGACAGATAGAATTCTAGGAACCTAATGGAACTATGCTAACTAGAGAAGGTGGAGGAAATTATACTCAAGGAAAAGGTAAAGGGAAATAAAAAGATAAATCTAGGGAGAGAATTTTATTAAGATCGAATAGGACCAAATCTATATGTTATCATTGAGGGAAGATAGATAAAGTCAAGAAATATTTCATAGATTATAGGTTGAATTTCTGAAGGGAAGATTCCAGAATTTTAGGTTCTATTAATTCTTTAGTTGATGAGAATATTAGTTTATTGATGAGTGTCAATGTTCTGTAGGAATCATGGATCATTTATTCTAGGGATTCATTCTATTCTATGACTAAGATGGGATTAATGGTTAATTATGTATTTGGAAGGTTAAAAAAAGTTCACTTAGTCGATGATGATGGTCTCAAGATTATGTGGAAGGGTGATATTAAAGTTCAAATAATGAATTGAAGTAACTTGAGTTTACAAGGAGTAAGGCATATACCAAGTCTACAGATTAAAATATGATATATTATATTTGATTGGAAATTCAAATTTAGCAACAATTTATGGAATGAAATATTCCTAAAGTTTAGAGTTGTGGAATTTTCATCTTGGGAACCTTAGTGAGAAAACTATATGATTTATAGAAGCTAAGGGTGTACTTAAGATCAATCATATGAAGTTTGAAAGTTGTTAGAGTTATATAATAAAAAACATAGCAATGTTTTTTTAACTTTAATGGAAGGACATATAATTCTAGGAAGTTAAATATTGTGCATAAAAATGTTTGGGAGGCTTCACTAGTTTTTTCTCATAGAGAGTCTTTTTAATTTTTTATATTCATTGATGATTCAATAAGGATAGTATGATTTTAATTATTTAAACACAAATTTGATTTATTTGGAGTGTCTGATCAACATAGCTCCATGGTGGAAAAAGTGACCAGAAATAAGTTCAAATGATTAAAGTTAAATAATGGTCGAGAGTATAGTACTAAGGGTTTCTAAATTTTTTTACAGAGAAAATGAATTAGGTTTGAAAAGATTATACCTGAGACACCAAAGTAGAAAGGTGCAACAAAGTGGATGAATCGAATGTTAACTAAGAAGTCTTAGAGTAGGATATTACATTCAAATATGTGCAAGGAAATTTGGGTGGAATCCATCAATTCTGTATCATATATTGTTGAAAATATTCCTTTAATCACTGGGGAAGGATATTCTAGAATATACATGGTCTGGAAAACTTGTGGAAGTTACCCACCTTAATGGTTTCAAAAGTTTAACCTATTTCCATGTTGATTCTAAGGAATGTGAAAACTCAAAGAAAAGTCCCAATTATGTTTATTTATGGAATATGGTGATGAAAATTTTGCTTTATGACTTTGGGATAATGACTCTTGTAAGTTCATTAGAAGTTGAAATGTTCTATTTAATAAGAAGGACTTGTGTAAATATTGAAACTTGGTAGATAAGGATATTGAGAACAAATAATCAACAGACCATATCCAAGTTTATTTGAATGGTAATTTTGAAAGGACATAAGTTCAAAAAAGTTCTAGGATCACTATAAGTATAGAGGTTTTAATGAGGCCAATGGAATATATACTAAAATGATCAAGGACTGAAAAATCTCAAGGAATAGTTTCAAAAGTTGAAATTTTGAATGTTTTTTTTGGAAATTGTAGAACCACATGTTGAATTTTGGAGATATACTAGGATGAGATGTCTGTTTCAAAAATTTTAGAACTTATTTGCACTATTTACTTCTTACAGATGATGGAGAACCTGTAATCCAGAAAAAATTGGGTAGTCATAGTGATTATAGAAAGTAAGAGTTACCAATGAAAGATGAGTTGGATTCATTTCATGAAAATGAATCCTAGGAGTTAATAGTGTTACCATAGGGAAAGAAAGAATTTTATAACAAGTGGGTCTTCCATTTTGAAGAAGAATCTAATGGCAGAAGAAGGTAAAAAGATAGGATGGTTGTTAAAGTGTTTTAGTAGAAATAAATAGTGGATTTATCTGAAATTTTCTTGTTCATTGTCAAATATAAAACTATTCAGATAGTGCAGAGTCTAGTTATTTTTGAAATACTTAATCTAGAATTGATGGATGTGAATCCAACATTCCTTTATAGATATTTTTAGAAGGAAATATATATGAAGTAATTGTGAGGTTTCATTGAAAAAATAAATGAGAACTTGGCATATAATATGAAGAGGAGTCTTTACAGCTTGAAGTAGGTTTCAATAAAATGGAAACAAAAGTTAAATTCCTTTATAGCATAAAAGGGTTCCATTCGAAGAAACTAAGATAACTGTTTATACCAGTAGGTGTTTGGGGATGGGAGATTTATCATCCTTCGCTTCTATGTAGATGACATGCTCCTGGTAGGTCCAAACATTAAACAAATCTTGGAGGTGAAGTTTGAATTTTTTTAAAGATTCAAGATAAAATATCTTAGTGAGGCTAAGAAAATAACGGGCATGCTTAATGATAGATATAGGAAAGGAAGAAATTTAGTTTTTTCTCAGAAGGAATACATTCTGAGGATCATTGATTATTTTAGAATTACTTTATGTAAGTGAGTTTCAAATCTATTTTTTGGAGAATTCAAATTATCCAAAGATAAAGAATCAAAAATTAAATATGAGGCTAAGTATATGGAACAAGTTCTATTTTCATCAGTGGTAGATAGCATGATTTATTCCATGATATGTACAAGGTCGAACATTTTATTTGTAGTGGGAGTGGTTAGTTGGTTTATGGTAAATTTGTGAAAGGAAAAATGGGAAGCTGTGAAGTGTATTCTCCAATATCTAAAAGGATTAGAAGATATATCCATATGTTTCATAATAGATGATCCATTGTAGGGTAATTTTGATGTGGATTTTAGAGGGTGTAAAGATACATAAAAGAGTTCTATAGACTACGTGTTTACTCTCATAGAAACAATTGTATGAAATATGTTGAGATTGGAGCTGGTGGTAGAATTGTCCACAACCGAAGATGAATATGTGGCCATCCCAGATGCAGGGAAAGAACTGATATAGTTAATGTGTTTGTATAAGGATCTTAGAATAAGTAAGGAAAGTGAATTTTTATTTTGTGATAGTCAGAGTGCAATTCATTTGACTAGGAATTCAATGTTTCACTCATAGAAAAAGTACATTGACCTGAAATACCATTTCAAATAGAATATTATTAAGGATATAGTACTTGAGCTATATATGATTTGTGGAAGTCATAATTCAACCAACATTTTCACTAAGATTTTAGTCTAGGAAATCCTAAGGTAATATTATGCCTCTGTGAGACTAGGGTGGCCAGAAGGTGGGTAGAGATGATATTTTTGTTGCAGAAGTTGGTTTGATTATAGTTTTACATAAGAGTTGGTGCTTGTTATGTTTTTACTTGAAATCAGTCTTCAAGTGAGAGATTGTTAGGAAATGTGTAGAATCATTCAAGTTTTATGATCTCAGTATTCTAAAAAATAAACCTTGAGACTTTGGTTTATGGAACTTGATGAGGATCTATAGAAGTATATTTCCAGTGGTGGAAAAGGTCCAAAATGTTATGTTCTGAAATTCACGTTGTGTAGGTGGTCTGCCAAGATAATGAATGATCAGAAATTATGAGTTACATAAGGGTAACTCATTCAGTTCCTTGAAATTTTTCGGTTGAGGTAGAGCCAACTATGTAAAATCAATGGTTGTTATAACCAATAGTATATCCCTATAAATATCGAAAGGCGGTGGAATCAATCAACCAGCAGAGCCAATATAAAGTTGGGGAGGGACCATCTATAGACATGTGAATGCATTAAATTTAACTTTTTTCATACATAAATTAAAAAAAATCACATAATAGTAACTTTGAGTGAAATATTATAACTTTTGAGAAATGAAATGAAACCACAATGTTATCCCTTGGATGTAGACTAACATCTAAACCATGTAAATCCTTGTCATTCTCTTCTTGTATGCTTTATTTTCACTTGAATGTTTTTTTAATAGTTTATTTTGAATGTGTGAGAGGGTTAAATCGATAAGGTGATTTAGGGTGCAACTTGAATTCCTCAGTTTCAGTACACTGGTGTCATTGGGTTCTTCCTATCAAGGAAGTTCCAAAAGATTTTTTCTGCTTACGTAAGTTCAGTGGTTTAACATCCAGTGATTGGTGGATAGAATCAACAGAGTAAATTTGACTGAATAATATCTAATATCTTTCCAACATAAGTATCATGATGTATTTTCAAGAATCATGATAAAAAAAACCATAACATGGTGACTGTCACCACATAGTAGTTTTATACTTTAGTGTACAAGTCCAATAATTTCCCACATACACTAAAGCTTGAAAATTTTATGTAAATATTCACAACCTTTTTTTACTCCATTTGAACTCTTCTAGACCTGATTATCATAAAAATTCTCTCTAATTTTACATAAACACATTGTAATATAATTAACACTTATAGTAATACCTACGATGTAACTCTACCAGAATTTGTAGCATTGAAAATAACAATGAATTCCATAATCCATAATTCTATGAAAAAATTATCCCCCAATAATGCATCATTACTTCTACTACTACAAAAGGGTTTGGTATGATTTTAATTAAACACACTCATATCATTATGTAAACATGTACTCCACTATATGTATCTCTATACATAGTATGATTTCTTATATAATCCCATTGTCCAAGACATTGAAAAATAACTAGACATGAAACTTGATAATCTATTATAAGTTATCTCATAAATTTATGATTCTCTAAAATAGGTTGGATAGATTGAATGAATGCATTATAGGTTATTCATCTAAAAATAGTTGACCACATCAAATTTCACTCAACTAAGAATGGTCATGAATTTCCTTAATATATTTTAATCTAGGGTCCATATGTTATTATTATCATACTAGAGAAAAAAATCCAATCTTATTTAAACTCAGTAGATGAAATGATCTATGACATACCTAACTACCCCTGACTAGCTTAGCCTCAAGGTTGGCATAAGAAAGGTATCAAAGTATGGATGTTCACATGCTAAGTATCTTGTCAACCTTGGGTAACTGGGATTCATATGATGCATACCCCCTAAATATATCAAATACTATTTAAAATTCCTTATGAAATAATTTCACAAGTTAGTCTATATAATAAGTCTCCACCTATTATCTCATGATTCTACTTAGTATCATATACAAGATTCGACTCATGTTAATCTTAACATATCACCATAACCAGTAATAATACATGATGATCATAAATCAAGGATAACTTAAAGGAATAATTTTAGAGGATTTTATCATTTCACTATTCATTTAATATACATATCACACATTAATGAATGATAAATAAAGATTTATTTTATTATAAAATTATGATACATTTACAATGATAATAACCATAACATACAATCACTCATATATCTAATAGAAATATACTTTACATAACTCTCATATTTATACTATGTTAATGGCCTTTTCAATGAGTCCTCTATATTCTCTTATGTAGCCACACAACTAATATTTACATCACTCCTCTCAACAATTTATCAAATTCAATGGATTTATAAAGGATGTTTTTAGTCCTCTAGTGAGACAAAGGTTCCTTATCTTGATAAATTACTCCATTATTGTCATAATAAATCTAAAATTTTCCTAAAATAGGAGAAACTAGCCCAAGTTCAATAATGAACTTCTTGATCCAAAAAACTTCATTTTCAACATTTTATGTTGTGATACATTCTTCCTTTGTTGTTGAGTATTTCATGATGGCTTGTTTGGAACCCTTTCAACTAATAGATCCACCATTGAGGTAAAATTTTAAATTAAATTAACATATCATATCATCCTTGATGGTTTCAAAACTAATATTAGTATAAACCTTTATAATATTTTTTCCTAAACTCCAAAGACTATGAACATTTTATTCATTAAAAACTGATTATTTATTACCAAAAAACCAAAAAGGGATAATAGTTCAAAGCAGTATAACTAAATGAAAACCCGAGGCATCAATTTACCCAAAAAATTTACAACTAATCAGAAGGGAACAAACATCTATGAATATTATAGTATCATTAAGGAAAATATCATACCAATCCATGGAATCTAATTATTGATCACCTTCTCTCCATGTATGATGATAAATATTACCAAATAAATATAGGTAATGTTACTTCCACTTAAGGTAAATGTGTTTCTAGAGGAAAGGTAGAGTATTTTTGAGACTTCTAAGAACCATGCTTGATTCAACTTCAAAATAATAAATCCTTATATATTATATAGTGCACATAGAAATACCCAGGAGGACATCATTTTATTCAATCATAAGAGGAGATTTAGTTCTAAAAGGAGATAAAAAACCCAAAAATAATCATCCCTTGTTGGTTACAAACCACTACACCACTATCCATCTACCATTGAAGTATGACCTATCGGTGTTTAGCTATAATCCATTACCAGGTTGGATCCATCTAGTTCAAATTACCTTCAAAATATTTGAATTGGGAATGTGTAGATTTAGTGCATTCTATCCGAGGAAATCTTAAAACATCCTTTATTAATTATATGAGAGAAGTGAAATGAACTCCCTTCAACATTATATAATATATGACATAATAGAAACATAGGGAGAGGAAGGAAGATGATAAAAAAAATTATTAATTATCTCAAAAAATTATAATAGACTATGAAAAAATTAATAATCCAAAGTCACCCTTTCAAATATTTCTCATTTAAAATGAAAAACATGAATTTAGGAGGATTTTAAAATACCTAAGGTTAGGACAGATTCCCATAAACCCAGTGAACCAATTCCCAATGTTATGCATTTTCATGATTTAAAAAAATATATAGGGGTATATTTGGATGGGAGCAGTAGTGAAATTTCGATCCAATGAAAACACCATGAAATTAGACTGTCATATATGAAGAGAGAACACCTTTTTGGATTTTACAGATGAGGAGAATCACCCTTTATAGATAAAAGGGTTTGAAATTCATTCACCCCATCGAACTAGTGGGTTATGGGATCAAAATAATAACCCATATGAATTCATAGAGAACAAACCATTAAATATTTGGGTGAAGATCAAGTGGTTAGCTTACTTGGAGAAGGTGATAACATTTATCATATGAATCTTAGGATTATCAAAGATAACTTTGAACAATTCCTTATGATTCCACTATTATTGAATATTTTTATCTAGAGTAGGGAGGCCTGGAAATAATATGGACTTTCCAATTCAATTTTATTTCCAAAAATAAATATTCCATTCCCCATTAATTCATATATAATTCCAGATGATGTTTAGGGTATCTGAATAAAAAAATCCTAAGGTTGAATGGAAATATAAGAATAACCCATTTACAATTAAAGGTGGATCAAATACTTGGTCCATAACTATCAAGGTCCGGTGAATGTCCATCTTTAAAGTGCATTAAATGAGACCAAACTATTTCCCCAAAACAAATTCCCATGTCAACTTCCCTTTAATTGATTTCATGGTCTCAAAGAGGTTATAAAGATTGAGTTCAAAATCATTAATAGGTAATGATATCTATTTATATCTTTTCCAGTGAAGTCATATCTCTGAGTAAGAGTCCCATAAGAATTATATAAAAACAAATTTCAATGGACACCAAAATTACCTTAAAAACATTGAGGATAGAAAAAAAATGAGAACTAGGAGTGACACAAAAATTTTTTAGGAAAAATTAAGATTCTAACAAAATCATTAAAGTGGCATGTATATTCGAACATGGATAATATGGGAATCTAGAAACACAAATTGGATTTTTTTAAACAAGCCTGACCATTATTCCAAAAGAGTTATTCTCCTATATAATAGTTGGGATAAAAAATAATACTACACATTGTTGAAGTTTATTTATTTCTTTTATAATCGCTATTTTCTAAAATAATATTTTTAAATGAAAATAGAGTGGAATGACCTTTATTGATAAAAATTGACATGTCATCGACAATAAGAAGATGAGAGACATCAGGTAAACCATATCTAGACATGAATATTTTAACAAAATTATTAACCTATAACTAATTGATATTTATATTGGATACATATTAAGAGATGATGAATAGGATAGGGGATCATAGAATGCCTTAACATAGCCCCCAAAACTAATTTGAAAAAAATAAAATCACATGATCATGAAAGAAATAGATAACTAAGGGGAAGTGAAGAACCTAAAGAGATGATAATATACATCCTTTGCAAATTTGAAGAATATAATACCTTTAAATATGAATCTAAACTCAATTATATCATAATCCTTCTCCATGTTGACCTTAATAATAATTTTCCCACTAGGGACCTTATGTTCAAATCCAAACACTCTTTCTTATGTCGAAACAATAGCCCCTGAATTCTTCTTCCCATGATGAATACATGTTGTTAATCCTTAATGATAATGGATAACATATGATAGAGATGATTATTAATGATTTTGGGAAAAATATTGTATAAAAAATTAGAAAGGACGTGTCATGAACCAACCCAGATAACCAAGTACCCTGATACCCAAGTTGGCTTTGACATGGCCTATAGGAAGTTCCTTGTAATATCTTGAATTTTTAGCAAGGTATATTTTCTTTTAATTTTTGGTTAAACCTGGGAACCACACCTAAGGGAAGGTCAATTTATTTCAGTAAAGGAGGTAGTATATGGGTTGAAGGATGGTTGTAGTCCAAATACATGACGTGTACTGGAAATACATATCTTGTATTAGTTACATGACATGTAATGGATTGGATAGGACCCCTGTATGTTGTGAATTGGGATTTTCTTGGGAGGAATAAACCCAAGATTTACATAATGTGTAAAATTTACATGCCATATAAATACATAAATCAGTTTTTTTAAAAGGGAACATGGGCTCATTTTTAACAGAATCCCCAATTTTCTCTAGTAGGTGCCATGCGATAGAGAGCCCTTCGATGCGTCACCTTGGTTCTTCCACTCCTCCTTAATCCGAGCTTTGTTTCCTTCACTTTCGGTCACATTGGATCCAAAATGTAGTCTCCCATTCCTCTTCCTTCCTTCCATCATTTATCTTTCTATCTGATGTGCTATTTTGGTGTGAGCTGATATGCCCTATTTTCAGGGTCTTTATATGTTCTTCTGATTTCTCAAATTCTAACCCAATTCAAGGGCTGACACTAGATGAGGAGAGTCCTATAGGATTAAGGTAGGTTTTATAGTTATTTTCCATAAAGTCTCATTTATTTTATACTATGAACCATCGTACCGCATGATGGGATTTTTTGGAACCTCAAAAATGCTTATTAAAATTTATTTAAATGGTTATCCATGCCTAATATGGTCCTAACTAATAGTGAATCAACACCTTGGTTGAATTCCTTGATGTGAGCCACCCTATGGGTGTGCCCTTCCTTAAAGGCCTCAATGCCCTTCTTCCTTAAATTTTTAGCCACCATTTGAGGTGTGTAATGCCTTGTAATAAATTATACCTTTGAAATGTAAAATGAATTAAGAGAAATGATAGTCCATGTGTTTAGGCCTTTATGATTTATGCCTCAGATTGAATTCCTTGAATTAAATGAATTGGAAAACTTGGTTAAAGTGTTATGAAATGCATGATTATTAAATGATATGAGCTATTGATAGCTAAATTTTTTCTTATATCATGTTGAGGGTGATACAAGGGTCCTAAATTAAGTATTCTATTGATGGGATCATTGTACTTTTAATTATATTTTTTAAATGAGTTGTAAATATGCCAGGTGCAATACTTCGAATTATTTAGAATGGATCATCGGGAAGATTCTATACCTCCTTATGAGTGATACCAGTTCCCTAGGGATGCTACTATGGATGGGATCGATAGAAAGATGGTTATACCATTCCATGAGTGATACTCAGTCCCTTGTGTGAGATATTGGGGATGGGATCGAAGGTTACTGTCTTAACACTATTTTGGGAGTGATACTTGGGATTCCATTTATGGATTTCCTTGGATAAACACTTATGGCGTTGAGTATCTATAGTGCTCCTAGAGGGATAATTGGGATTTTGTTTATGGATCTCCTTATATGGGCTCAGGTTTCCACTTATTAAATTCTAAGGATGACTTTTATATTGAAGACAATGAATACATAACTGTCATTCTAGGGATGCATCCACCAAGAAAAATCACATGCTTGGGTTTATTCCACTTTTGATGATTTCTTAGTGATGTCCTATTATCACACCCATATCATATCTGTACAGGTTTACCTTGGTTTAGAGACATTTGACTTAGGCCAAAGTAGGTAGTGTCAGTTGGGTATCCATGAGGAACCTGGAATGGAATCTTTTATTTTTTTATTGATTTACATTTATTATGTACATGCACACTGATCATTTTATATGCAAATACTAGATTGTTCTATAAACTGTTGGTGGTGGCCTACTGAGTATATCTAACACTCTATTTGGGCTGCCCATGGTACTTGAGCATACTTCATGATTGCATGTGTAGATAAAGGGAAGCTCCCAACTTAAAATTCCTGATTTTTAGTACTAGGTTAAAGTATGAGAGTAGAGGACCAAGCCTATGCTCATGATGCTAGTAATGGAAGATTTTGGTCTTTTTTTATTTTATTTTTTAGCATGTTATATATGCTTGCTTTCCTTGTATTATGTGTACTCAATTTTTTATATCTATAGACATGATCATCATTATTTTTTATCTATTTCTGATTTAGCTTCCACCTATTTATTTATATTATATGATTTATTATTACATTTCCACTTATTTATTATTTCTTCCACTGTTTCCATTTATTATTTACCACTATGCTACACTCTGACTCATGATGGAATAATATCCCCATAGAAACAACCTATACACTCATTTCTAGTCAACAAACTCTAGCATATGGGGAGGCACGTTTGAGGTCTTGTGGCCAACTATCTTGAGGTACCGCCTAGTGGATCCTAGGGTATTACACTACAAAGTGGTATCAGAGGAACTTTTTCCTTTTTTTATTACTGTTTGGGTATTATACATGAGACTAGGATGTATCAAAATTTGGTAATGAGCCTATTCCTAAGAGAAACTTACCCAAGTATAGGGAAACCCAAATTACATGAGATGGGTTATTTCTATATTGGTTTGTTCCTATTACAAGTGTACTAATTTCACCATTGGGTGATGTACATGTTTTGTGATGTTATTATTTTTGATATTATTATTATGGATTTCCTACTCCCTTTTCCTGGTATGGAAAGCAGGTATCATCTTATGCATCATTATAGGCACTTTAGGACTTATGACATGCATTTTTCCATTCCACGTTTATTTTCTACACGCATTTTCTGTTTTATATAGTTAGCGCCTGAATCATTACATGTGGAATGTGCTAACATTTCTTGTAGGAATAACATAATTGGATTAATTAATGTTCCTAAATCAATCTAAATGGGGTTTTTTTCCACATATATTGATGATAACACCTTAATTAACCGATTATTCCATGTTTGTGCCATGGACCATTGAATATATGGACTAAAATGTTAGATGATTTGATTATTGAATACCAATTATAATTTATGAAGCATGTTATAAAACTGGAAATTGTAGTTCATTCAATCAAATCACTCTATATGATGTGTTACATCCTGATACCAGATGTAAATGCCAGGTCACAGTTACTTGATGTACCAATTTCAATTTATAAAGTGTATAGGCCTTTATTAATTAGGAATGGTGATTCATGTAACTAGAATGTGATATTTGTATAAACATAAATAAGAATGAACTTAAATGAATTAAAAATCTTAAGATGAAAAGGTTATTACTAAATGTGGATTCCAATTGCAAAGTAAAGGGAGTTTTCCTCTATACCTTTCAATTGAAACTCCATATAACAGAACTTATATTGAATGTGAGACCTTGACCCTAAACCGACCTTAGTATCCGATAGTAGGTTGTGTCTCCTATGATCTGTTCTAATAATTTCTTATCATCTAGACCTAGATTTAGGAGCAGACATAAAGGCATGACTCATTCATAAGAAGGATTTGTACCTTTCCTTTTATATTATCACAATTCTTATATGATTTTAAATCTTATATGAGGAGTGCGTTTGGAAATTGTAGAGATATTCTACTATGGATTCCTCGAGTCATGTATTAGGAGGGTGGAAATAACCATGCTTCAGAGGTGGTAGGCCTTGATCCACTAGTAATACCTCCTATAGTGCCACTTGAGGCACCTCCTGTTGGTCTTACACTAGGCACCGATGCTTAGTTTTGAGATATATTATTCCACTTTATGCAATCCATATAGGAGGCTTCATGACCTACCCATACTATGGAAGAGTTGACATGAGAATTCTAGCAGTAGTATCCTTCCACCTTTTTAAGGTATAGTAGACCTAAAGCTACAAATTCATGGCTAGATTCCATGTTATTGATCTTTGAGTATTTAGAGACACCTACAGAGTGAAGGGTCAATCTCGTTACCTATATGATTTATGATTCTACTAAACATTGGTGGGATGACATCACCCAGGTCAAACGTCATCAGGGTATGGTCTGGGTGGGATCTCAAATAGACTTTTATGATTTCTTTTTCCACCATATGTTGAGATAATACCATGAATTATATTTTATGCATCTAAAGTAGGTTTCTATGTTAGTGATGGAGTATTCGACTTGTTTTACCGAGCTTCAACATTTTTCACCAATACTGACTGATGATGAGTTGACGACTATGAAATGATTTGAGTATGGGATTTCATATGCCATCCAATTATGGGTGAATTTTTTCAGGTTGACCACCATTTCTAAGGTAGTGAACCTGACCCTCATTATAGATAAGAGCCTTAGAGAAGCTAAAAGTGTGAGCTAGGGAAGTTCACCTTTGAGGTAGGGAGATGGTTTGTCTAGTGGCATGAAGAATAATTTTAAGGGTGCACATGGGGGAAATTATAGCTATATGAGACACAATGAATGATATGTGGTGTGTCACCAGTGTGGTAGGGATAGCTGATCATACCACGATTCACTGTGTCATTTTCACCCATACACCATTGTATTAAATTGAATTTTTATTGTAAATTCAAAATATAATAACAAAATTAACTCCATTTTTGATTCAATTATTTTGTGTTTATCATTGTTAAAAAGGGAAATGTTACTTGTTTTGATAATTTCATTGAAGGTTGAGGTGATTTGGAGGACCTGTGATAAAGTCCAGGGAAAATGGGCCAAACTGCGCAAGACCCAAGCACACCAGTGGATCCATCCGCACACTGCTACTAGAACGTGCAGAAAATGGTATGAAATTTTGTGGTATGGTCCAAAATTCATTGGGATACATTTCATATGAATGGATACAAGACTAATTCGTTTATATAGTAGCCCAACCGACCTGATCTGTCCAGCACATCAAATCTACACAATGTCAAATGTGGTGTTCTGTATTTTATCAATATCTAGAGATTTAGTTGTCCAAATGGTTCCAAATTTTCGGTGGAGATATTAAATAGGTGGGTCAACATGTTTATAGTTTTTTCCAAATCTATATTCGACTATCAAGTGGTCGAAAACTATCGACCAAGTGGTTTTACACAATCTGTGTGCCCAAAACCACCTTTTATTTTACCTATAAAATGGAAGCTTGCGATCCTCATTTGGGAGTTTGAACCAAGAGCCAATCTATGAAATTTTGGAGTCCTATAGAATTATCTTCATCATAATAGAAGTTCTGGAGGCCCCTATCCTCATATGGGGATCAAGGATGAAGAAGGAGTTCCACCCAAGCCTTCTCCTCCTCTCGATGGCGAGCTAAACGGCGGACGATCATTTCGAGGGAGCTACACAAACTTGGGAGGGAGTTCCAGCACATGTTCTTCTACTGGTTTTGTATAATTTGTGTGTTTAATATTTCACTTATTTTTTATCTTGACATGCTTCTCCCTGATTACATTTCATTTGATATAATTAAGTGGAACACTTTTTATTTCAACACAGATTGGGTTGATATTTCAAGTGGAAATCTTGGGTTGTTCCGATTGGACAACAAAATAATCCTATTTATCTCACACATACATAATATTTAAGTATACTTTGGTAGAACTTTTTTTCTATGTTTTAAAACCAAATCTTGGAAACATGATTTTTGTGTCAAGGGGTGGTTCTTTAAGCATCATTTGAAGAGTCAAGAGGGGAGTCAAGATCTTGACAACCTTCAACCAAAGAATTAAACAAAACCATGTTAAATTTTCATAACAATGAACTATCCAAGATGTGTAGTGAACTCTATATGATATTATTCTCTCAGAATTATTAATACACCACCTTTATTTATCAACTATTTAACTCTTTAATTAAGTAATTTACTTAAAAATCTGTTTCAAAACCACCCCCTCTTTTAGTTATTCTGATTAAAAATACATACTCAAAACCTATCAACGATCCTTGAGAGATGACCTAGGGTCTTCCCTATACTATAAATCAACCTTAAAAACATAATCAATTTGATGTGTCATGACAGTGCGGTCAAATTTTGGCAAAGTTGTCAGGGATCACTTTGGTTTTAGTGCGTGTTTTTGATAATTTTCTTTGTAAATTTTGTGAATGTTTGTTTGTTTTATCTTCTACCTTTACATTTATTTTTGTGTTCTAATTTATTTCTTATATAGGTTCTATGTATGATGCATTCTACTTAGGGATACTTAAAACCTTTGTAACCCGAACCAGAGAGGATCCTATATTAGCGACCCCGAGATACACAAGAGGAACCTTTGAAGGAGGATGCACAAAACATCAACACTCATCTTGATCCTTCTTCTTCTTCTTTGGAAACCCACATTAAAACTGAAATTAATGTGAATAACATGGATGAAAACAATCGAACACTAAAATAACTAAACTTTCCTGATGTTGATATCCAACCCACCTATATTCAATTACAAGGCGAGGCACCCAATTTTGAACTAAAATCTGGTTTAATTCATCTATTACCAAGATTCCATGGACTTCTTGGAGAGGATCCACACAAGCATTTAAAAGAATTTAACATTGTGTGTTCTACATTAAAACCTGAAAATGTGGATGAAGAACAAGTAAATTTAAGGGAATTCCCTTTTTCATTATAAGACACAGCAAAAGATTGATTATATTATGTTAATTCCCCAGTAAGAGGCTGGGCGGACATGAAACACCTTTTTCTTGAAAAATATTTCCCAGCCTCTCGAATTGAAACAATAAGGAAAGAAATTTTTGGGATAAGACAATCTCAAGGGGAAACATTACATGAATATTAGGAACACTTTAAAAGGTTATGTTCAAGTTTTCCACACCACCAAATAAGTGATCAACTTTTAATTCAATATTTTTATGAAGGTTTAATCCCTATTGATCGAAATATGATCGATGCTGCTGCAGGTGGTGCACTAGTTGATAAGACCCCAATTGCTACAATAAACCCAATTGAGAACATGGAACAAAACACACAAAAATTTAGTTCAAGGTCCAATGTACTGATTCAAGGTGTCCATGAGGTGAAAAGTACTGAATTTGAGAATAAGGTGGACACAAAGTTTTAAGAGATAAGTACCCTTCTTCAAAAACTTGATCTTTCCCAAGGGAAATCCCAATATCCTCCTCCCATACATTGTGGTATATGTTCTTCTGACACCCACTACTCTGACCAATGTCCTCAATTGAGGTAAACATCTGAGAGTTGTGAGGCAATATTTCTAGGCCGCCCCTATAACCAACCCTTTAGGCAAGAACCTTACTATCCATCCAACCCTAGGTGGAAGGAGAACCAATACTATAGGCAAGGGGGTATTTAAACCAACCTCAACAACAATGGAACCAATTGAGGCAGAGTAGTCATCCACCACCACCACCCAGAAATCCTCACCCACCCAAAGGCATTTCCAACAAACCCCTCCAAAACCTGAGCCTAGACTAGAAGATATGATGAAACAAATGGATTCCAACAATATCCAATTCCAACAAACCACTCAAGCAGCTATACAAGACCTTAAAACCCAATTAGACCAACTAGCTAACTCAATGAGTGAAATTAAAAGTCATGGATCAGGTAAACTTCCCTCTCAATCAGTAGTTAACCCTAGGGATAAAGGAAATGTTAGTGCCATCACCCTTAGGAGTTTAAAAAAAAATAGAAAGTAAAATGAATCCTCCATTAGAGTCATCCCCTCCCGAGTAAACCTCCATCCCAACCATTAAAAATGTTCCAAATGTTGAAGAACCTTGTCCTGAGAGAATCCCTTCCAAAAGAAAGAGTTTGTATATTGATGAGTCACCTAGCCCAACCATTCCTCTTCCATTTCCTCAAAGGGCTACCTAAAAAATAAAACAAAAGGAAAATGAACTTTATAAGGAAATATTGGAAATTTTCAAGAAAGTTCAGGTTAACATCCCATTGATTTATGCTGTGAAGAAAATTCCACGGCATGCCAAGTTTCTAAAGGAGATGTGTACACACCGAAGGCGACTTCAAGGTGATGAGAAAGTGATGTTGGGGAGGAATGTTTCAGCATTGATAGAGCCATCACTTCCCACCAAGTTCAATGATCCTGTAACATTCTCAATTCCATGCACCATTGGGGAGTATAATTTTTCTAATGTTATGCTTGATTTAGGTGCTTTTATAAATGTGATGCCTCACTCTATTTACTCTACATTTCAGATCAGGGAACTGAAGCCCACTGGAATAATTGTTCAACTGGCTAACCGGAGTACTGCACACCTCTCTGGCATGTTAGAAGGTATTCTTGTGAGGGTCCAAAATTTAATTTTTCCTGCTGACTTTTATGTGCTTAAATGGAGGATGATATGATGAATGGACATTCCCCAATTATATTGGTGAGACCCTTCTTGAAAATCACCAAAACCATAATTAATGTCCAAAATGGTACATTATCTATGGAATTTTGTGGTGACATAGTCCATTTCAACATCCTTGATGCCATGAAGCACCCCTCATAAGAACATTCATCTTTCTCTGTTAATTCAATTAATGTACTCCCTACCCCTGAAAAACAACTTTTCTTTCCCCCGATCCCCTTTTTGAGTTTTCTTCATTGATTGAAATTCTAGGTAATGAATCTTTAATTGATTTTTGTAGAGGTCTAGAAAAGTTTCATGCATGTTTATTAATTGATAATTTCATAAACATTGAGGATCCAATGACCATCGATGATACTACTAAGCTTGTAAAAGCTCATTCCTCATATGAGGATGATACCATTGAGTAGTTAGATGAGATCATTGAACTCTCACTTTCACACACACTCCCATCAATCCAAAATCCACCTAAATTGGAACTGAAACAAATGCCTCAATATTTAAAATATTCATATATTGATAATGAAAACATGTTTCTCGTCATCATTGCTAGTTCACTCCCTCCTGAGCATAAATTGCGACTGTTTGAACTATTGAGGGAGTATAAACAAGCTTTGGTATGGACACTTGATGAAATTTCTGGTATTAGACCATCAATTTGTACACATCATATTTTGTTAAATGATGAGGCTAAACCAGTGAGGAAGGCACAACTTCGATTTAACCCAAACATCCTAGAAGTTTTGAAAAAGGAGGTAACAAAATTATTGGCTACTGGAATTATTTACCCCATCTCTGAAAGTCAATGGGTCAGTCCCATTCAAGTAGTTCCTAAAAAAACTGGCCTTACAGTAATCAAAAATGAAAACAATGAATTGGTTCCAACTCATGTGTAGAATAGTTGGCATGTCTATATAGACTATTGCCAATTAAACCAACACACTAGGAAGGACCATTTCCCTTTTCCATTCACTAACCAAATGCTAGAGAGGATAGCGGGTAAGTCCCACTACTATTTCCTCGATGGGTATTCTGGATAATTTCAGATTCATATTTCCCCTGAGGATCAGGAAAAGTCAACCTTCACTTGCCCCTTTGGCACATTTTCCTATAGAAGGATGCCATTTGGTTTGTGCAATGCTCCGGGTACTTTCCAACGATGCATGGATAGTATTTTTTTGGATTACCTGGAGAATTGCATGGAATTATTCATGGATGATTTCACTATTTATGGATACTCTTTTGATGAATGTTTGAGTATTATTGCTTCAGTCCTACATCGCTGTATTGAAAAGAATCTTGTATTAAATTATGAGAAATGCCATTTCATGGTGCGACAAGGTATAGTTTTGGGGCATGTCATTTCTGGGGATGGTATCCAAGTAGATAAATCAAAAGTGGATGTCATTTCTTCCTTACCATTACCCAAAAATGTATGTTATGTGTGGTATTTCCTAGGCCATGCTAGATTTTACCGTCATTTCATTTGTGACTTTAGTAAAATTGCACTCCCCCTCTCCCGATTACTCCAAAAAGAAAAGGAATTTGTTTTTGATAAATAATGTGAGGAAGATTTTAATAATTTAAAATGGAGTCTCATGTCACCCTCAATAATCCAACCACCTCGGTGGGATTTACCATTTGAGATCATGTGTGATGCCTCTAACTATGCAGTTGGGGCAGTCTTGTCATAAAGGGTCGATTGAGCTCTACATGTCATTTCCTATGCCTCATGTACTTTGGACCCTGCCCAATAAAACTACACCACAACTAAAAAATAATTCTTTGACATTATTTTTGCCTTGGAAAAATTCAGGTCATACCTTTTGGGGTCCAAAGTCATTGTGTTCTCAGACTATGCAGCCCTCCAGTATCTCCTTAAGAAACTGGAAGCAAAACCACATCTCATTCGCTGGATGCTCCTCCTTCAGGAATTTAATCTAGAAATTAGAGATAAAAAAGGAGCATAGAATGTGGTGGCTGATCATATAAGTAGGATTCCCACATCCCCAAACATTGACTCATCCCCCTGTATTCCTATAAATGATATGTTTCTTGATGAGAAATTGTACCGAGTGTAAAATGTTATTCATTGGTATGATGAAATTGTAAATTATTTAGTAGCATCTTTCATTCCTACTGATTTTAATAAAAACCAATCTAGTCGTCTAAAACATGAGTCTCGTTGGTACATTTGGGATGACCCCTACCCATGGCGCACATGTAGTGATCAAGTCCTTAGGCGTTGTGTTCCCGATAGCGAGTTTCAGTATGCCCTTAGATTCTGTCACACTCTTGCTTGTGGGGGACACTTTGGTCCCCAATGGAATGCTCGCAAAGTCCTTGATTCTGGTCTCTTTTGGCCAACACATTTTCGGGATGCCCATGATTTTTTCAAATCTTGTCCTCATTGTCAAAGAATGGGGAATGTCTCTAAAATAAATGAAATTCCACAACAACTGTTGCTCTTTCATGACATTTTTGATGTTTGGGGCATTGACTTTATGGGTATATTTCCCAATTCCTTTGGAAACTTTTACATTATTTTGATGGTCGACTATGTGTAAAAATGGGTAGAGGATCGAGCCACAAGGATAGATGATTCCAAAACAGTTGTGGAATTTTTGAGAACTCAGATCTTTTGTAGGTTTGGATTACCTAGGTTCATCATTAGTGACCAGGGTTCTCATTTCTTCAACTAAACAATGCAATCACTTTTGCATCGGTATGGGGTCGGTCATAGAGTGTCTACTGCATATCACCCACAGACCAATGGTCAAGCTGAGGTGTCAAATAGAGAGGTAAAACAGATTCTTGAAAAAACAGTTCAACCCAATAGAAAAGATTAGAGTCTTTGACTTGATGATTAATTATGGGCCTACCGTACTACTTTCAAAACTCCCTTTGGAATGTCACCATATCGTCTTGTGTTTGGAAAGAGTTGTCACCTGCCTGTTGAGATTGAGCACCAGGCCTACTGAGCCATCAAACAATGCAATTATAATCTTTCTGGTGTAGGTTCTCAAAGGAAGTTGCAGATTCAGGAGTTAGAGGAAATGAGAAGAGATGCATATGAAAACTCCAAGATTTATAAGGAGTGAACCAAGGATTCCCACGACCTTATTATACTTCATATTCAATTCCACATTGGGCATAAGGTCCTCCTTTATAATGAAAGGCTGAAGTTTCATCGAGGTTCAAAATGAAGAAACCAAGAAAACCTTCACTGTCAATGGGCAGTAGCTGAAGCACTTCCACGAAGCCTTTCCAGAGTTCCCAATGGAGGAACTCTATGTTCAAGAAGCAACATACCAGTGAAACACACTAGGTTTTATTCTTCCTTATCACCTTCTCAATTATTATAGTGAGGAAACTACACATTCTTCGTGTGGGGGGCTGGGTACATTCCTGGGTTTGATAGGAGTTTTGATCATTTGTTTTCACCTTCTTTATGGTATTTTCACTTTTCCCCATCTTGTTGAGTTCATTAGGATTTTCATTGTCTTTCTTCTTTCTTCTCATTTTCACCTTATTTATGGTATTTTCATTTTTCCCCCATCAAAAATTTCAAAGTTCCATGATTTAGTGACATGGGGGGGGGGGAGTAAAAATACCATAAATAATGGAAAAAAGAATATTTGTATGAAGTTAACATTAGGGGGTGATTTTTAGTGAATTGGTTTTCTATCAATGATATAAATGGTTGTATCACTATGAAACATTTGAGATAATTGATGCCCCTTATGTGAGTAGTTTTTGGGAAAACTGTGTCACTAATATCTCCATATATTTTTGCACCAAACCACGAAGTGTGAATATTTCTTACTTAATATAAGATAAATATATTTTAGGTTAATATTTTTCAGCTTTAAATAATATTTCCATATGTTCGTTCCTTATCCGATCTGTTTCATTACTGTACCAGACTGACCTATGCGTGTGTACCTAATGTCCGGCTATTGTACACCCTAAAAAAGGTTGTGTCTTGGGAAAGTCAAAAAACATTCCTCCTCAACATTTGATCTTGTTATAACTATTTCAATTAGTGTCGTGAGGAGATCAAACAAGGGTTGAGAGATGAGTGTGAGATTTGTTCCAAATGCAACTTCTAAAAAACAAAAATAATAAATGAGGGGAGTGATGAAATGTTCAACATATGGGGATATCTAGGTCAGGAGCTTATGGTTTGACTTCTGGGAATGATTAAGTGAGTGGGTCTTGAAATATGATTGCAAAAGATGTAGGGCAGGTTCGGTGAAAATTCATTTAAAGCTGAATAATTTTAAAATAACCTATATTTATTGGATAGAAAGTGGAAATAATAACATAGAATGGTTTTCACTCACACACATGGAGAGTTAGTGTAATGGTTGAATTTTTAATTCCTTGCTCAATTTGGTGTCATGAATCTCTTTGAATTTCATTGTGATATGATTTATGAGACATCTTTTTCAATTTTCACTAGGAATAACTCCTTCGTGTGGTTCATGCATTGATCACATTACTTTAATGAATTAAAATTTCCTCAAATGTTAAATCTTCATGATGTTTGGAATATATACATGCATAATTTTTTTTATATGTGACTTTGCTCAGGAGTGAAAATGTTTAGGTGTGGGGGTGTGATCGTACCACGATTCACTGTGTCATTTTCACCCTTACACCATTGTATTAAACTAAATTTGTATTATAAATTAAAAATATAATAATAAAATTAACTCCATGTTTGATTAAATTATTTTTTGTTTATAAATGTTAAAAAGGAAATGTTACTTGTTTTGATAATTTCATTGAAGGTGGAGGTGATTCAGAAGATCCATGATGAAGTCCAGGAAAAATGGGCCAAACTGCGCAAGACCTAAGCACACCAGTGGATCCATATGCACACTTCTACTATACCATGAATAAAAATGGGCTGAAATTTTGTGGGATGATCCAAAATTCATTGTTATACATTTCATATGAAGGGATCCAATACTCATTCGTCCATATAGTTTCCCAACCGACCTGATCTGTCTAGCACATCAAATCTGCACAATGTCAAATGCGGTGTTCTGTATTTTATCAATATCTAGATATTTAGTTTTTCAAATGGTTCCAAACTTTAGGTGGAGATATTCAATAGGTGTACCAATATGTTTCTAGTTTTTTTCAAATTGAGATTCGACTTTCAAGTGGTCTAAAACTATCAACCAAGTGTTTTTACACAATCTGTGTGCCCAAAACCACCTTCTATTTTGCCTATAAAATGGAAGCTTGGGATCCTCATTTGGGAGTTTGAAACAGGAGCCAAGATTTTCCATTTTGGAGTCCTATATAATTATCTTCATCATCCTAGAATTTCTGGAGGCCCCTATCCTCATAGGGGGATCAAGGATGAAGAAGGAGTTCCACCCAAGCCTTCTCCTCCTCTCAATGGTGAGCTAAACGGTGGACGATCATTTCGAGGGAGCTACACAAACTTGGGAGGGAGTTCCAGCAAATGTTCTTCTACTGGTTTTTTATAATTTGTGTGTTTAATATTTCAATTATTTTTTATCTTGACATGATTCCCCCTGATTACATTTCATTTGATATAATTAAGTGGAACACTTTTTTATTTCAACACCGATTGGGTTGAGATTTCAAATGTGAATCTTGGGTTGTTTCGATTGGACAACAAAATAATCATATTTATCTCACACATACATAAGATTTAAGTATTCTTTGGTAGATATTTTATTTTATGTTTGACAACCAAATCTTGGCAACACGATTGTTGTTCCAAGGGGTCTTTCTTTAAGCATCATTTGAAGAGGCAAGAAGGGAGTCAAGATCTTGACAACCTTCAACCAAAGAATTAAACAAAACCATGTTAAATTTTCAGAACAATGAACTATAAAAGATGTGTAGTGAACTTTAGATGATATTATTCTCTCATAATTACTAACCAACCAACTTTATTTATCAACTATTTAACTCTTTAATTAAGTAATTTACTTAAAATCTATTTTAAAACCACCCCCTCTTTTAGTAATTATTATTAAAAATACTTACTCAAAAACTATCAAATCTCCTTGAGAGATGACCTAGGGTCTACCCTAGACTATAAATAAACCTTAAAAACATAATCAATTTGATGTGTCATGGCAGCGCGGTCAATAGCCGCAATATTCCTCAGTGTATGAGGAACTCGATTGAGTACCGAGATTATGACAGGACCAGTCACCTTCAGCGTTTCTACCAAGTCATTTCTGCAGTTCCTAGAGAGAAGGGATATGTACCGAAACTTCATTTGGGTATGAGATCCATAGTTTTGCATTAATCTGAATTTTGGTTTACTACCAGCCGATCAGGATGAGGTGGTGGTCGTAGATGAGGTAGTTAGACTTTAGAGGTTCAACACCAGTAGAGTGGACCTTCCCAGGTTAGTTAGGTTTCATCTCAGGGTCACAGATCTATCCATATCTATGTAGTGCATCCTACACCTGAGGAATACAGTCTAGGGACTTCTACAGTATGATGTAATATTCTAGTATCATCTAATTTATTTTCTTCCTTATTTGATACAGGTGCTTCTCACTCTTTTATATATACAAAAATTATAAAAAGTTTGGGCCTAGTGATGGAGTACTTCTATAGAATGATGACTCTCAACACACCATTAGGGGTTCGATCAGAGTGTATACATAAGTGAAAGGAGTTCCCCCTTGAGATAGGTGGGTACTAATTCTTTTTTAATTTCTTTTTCCTCAAAATTATAGGATTTGACATCATACTTAGAATGGTCCGGTTGTGCATTATCATTTCCATATTTATTTCTATCATTTGAGGGTGTCTTTTACATCACATGATGGCATTGATTACATTCATAATGGCATTACTTACATTCATAATGGAAAATGGGATGTTCATAAAAGTCAAGCTAGACCAAAGCATCATGATATGGGTGGAATGATAGCATAGATGTATAGTCTCTTTATGAGCGATAAGGTAATGCATCTTGTGGAATTACCTCCTACAATGGATCATTTTAGAGACGTATTTCCTAATGACTTCTCTGGTTAACCTCTAGTGAGAGAGGTAGAGTTCACCATTAAGCTAGTTCTATGAGCAGTACTAGTGTCCATTCCTCCTTATAGGATGACACCTATAGAGATCCAAGAATTAAAAAGTAGTTAGAAGACTTAGAAGAAAAATATTTTATACAAATTTGTACTTCATATTGGGGTTCGCCTGTCCTTTTTGACAAGAAAGTGGATGTTACCCTCAGGTTGTGCATGGATTAATGACAGTTGAATTTCTTACATTTAATAACTAGTATCCATTGCCTTGCATAGACAATATCTTATATTATCTCCCAGGAGCGATCATTTTCTCTAAGATCAATTTGAGGTCTATCTACCATTAAGTGAGTGTGAGACTGAAAGACATACCACATATAGCATTCTAGAGTAGATATGTCTTTTACGAGTACCTATTTATGCCATTTGGCCTTATAAATGAACCAGTAGTTTTTATGGATTTTATGAATCGGGTTTTCCACCCATATCTGGATTCATTTGTGGTAGTATTTATGAATGAAACCTTGATTTATTCTCATACCTGAAACAACCATGCCAACCATCTTGATCTCATACCGAATACATTGATAGAGTGCTAAGCTCATAAAATTCCACTTTTGGATCAATAAGTTTCACTTATTGGGTTATATTATTTCAAAGGCATGAGTATCTATTGACCCAGAGAAGGTGAGTGTCATGGTTTCTTGGGAGCTTCCCAAGAATGTATTTGATATACATAGTTTCTTGGGGCTATTTAGATATTAAAGATGATTTATAGAGGACTTCTCACACCTACCAGTTCTTCTTATAGGCTTGAATAAAAAGGGTGTGAAGTTCTTATGGTCTGAATATTATGAGACATCCTTTGAAGAGTTGAAAAGGAGATTGACTTTAGCACCAATATTGATTCCACCGGAGATGGGAAGAAGCTATAATTTTTATCATAATACTTCATGAATTGGGTTAGGATCATTTTTTATGTAGGGAGATTAGGTTGTGGCATATGGGTCCTTCTAGTTGAGACCTCATGAGCAGAATTACCCTATACACAACCTCGAGCTAGAAACTATGGATCATGATATATTCCATTGGAGGTATTATTTATTGGGTGAGTGGTTCATTGTTTACATGGATCATAAAAGTCTCAAATATATTTCCACATAACATGAATTGAATATGAGGCATCACAGCTGGGTAGAATACCTATAGTCATTTGACTTTGAGCTTGATTATACACCTAGAAAGGGTAATACTGTGGATCATACCCTGAGCCAAAAGACACACACAATGGCCATCCAAGAGGCTAGTAGTGAGTTCCAGTTGATGGATCTATTTTCTAAGATACACCTGGAGGTTCAGGAATGTCATGGGAAACCTATTTTAGTAGCTTTAGCAGTGACGTCTTCCCTTTTGAAATGGGTAAGGATTAGATTGATTTCTGATCCCGAGGTCCTAGTCCCAAGGGAGAATGTTTCAGGTGAGGACCCACTACTTGGTTGGGTTATCAATTAGAATTATATTCTATACTTCAAAGGATGTATATCTATTAATTTTGACATATGGGAAGAGTTGATGTGGGAATCAAATGCTTCTGCTTGAGAAGTTCACTCCGAGATTACCAAGATGTACCGAGACATCCATCGTTAGTATTGGTGGCCATGCATGAAGAGGTAGATTGCAGGTTTTATCACTCAGTACTCCAAATTTCAGTAAGTGAAGGTATATTATCACCAACTCGCTGGAAATTTACAACCTCTACGCATTCCTAAGTGAAAATGGAATGATGTCACAATGGATTCTGTGATGGTTTTGTTGGGATATCCTTGATGTAGTGATGTAGTATGGGTGATCATCAATATTTTTAATATGGTCACACACTTTTTACCTATCCAAGAGATCTTATCAGTTGATGACATTGGGAGGCTTTATATTCAGGAGATCATATGACTTCATGATGTTCCCCATTATATCGTATCAGATCGAGACAAATAGTTTACATCATGGTTCTAAAAAGGTTTTCAGAAGGAACCGGGTTCATAGGTGCTCTTGAGTACAACATATAACCCTTAGACCGACAGGTAGTTAGAGCATATGATATGAGTGTTGGAGGAAATTCTTTGGGCACACATCCTTGATTTCATAGGTTATTGGGAGAAACATATATATCTTTTTTAGTTTTCCCATAATAATATATTTCAAGAAACAATTCATATGGATCCTTATGAGGCCCTTTACGATAGGCCATGCTGTTCAACTTAGTGCTAGTTAGAGGCAGGTGAGGTAGTACTACTGGATTCTCATCTTGTTCAGGAGAATTCATAGAAAGTGTAGCTAATTTAGAAACATATGGCTATAGCTCAGTCTAGTTAGAAGTCTTATACTGATCGTCACCATTGATCTATGGAGTTTGAGGTGGGACATTGGGTATTTCTATGAGTATAGCCTAGATTGGTTCATAGAAGGATTTAGAAACAAGGAAAGCTATTGCCTCATTATATTGAGCTTTTTGAGATCATAGATAGAGTTAGGCTAGTAGCCTATCAGCTATAGGTACCTTAAAGGTACCATACCATTCTTGATGTATTAAATGTATTGCAGCTTCACTGACATCATTCTAGCCCATATTATTCATTTGATCTTGAAGAAATTTAGTTAGTGGAAGATGCATTCTTTGAGGATCATCCTATACATATATAGTTGACCAGAGCACGAATTCTCTCTGAGGTAGGTCAATTCCTTTGGTATGGGTGCTATAGAAGTATGACTATATACAATATGAGTCCTAGGAGATATAGGTAGATGTATATGCTCAGTACCCAGAAATTTTCTCAGATGATGATTTAACACCCTTATAAGGGAAACTCATGGATGATTTGTTTTAAGTAGGGGAGGTTGTAATGTCCTAGATTTTCAACAAGATACATTTTATTTTAAGTTTTGGTAAAACCCAGAAACCATTTATAAGGTTTGATCCATTCATTTCATGAAAGGAGGTAGAATATGGGCTAGAGGATAGCTTCAGGACAAATACACAATGTGTAATTGAAATACACAATGTGTAATTGAAATACACAATGTGTAATTGAAATACACAACATGTATTAGATACATGACATGTAATAGATTTTATAGACACCTAAACATCATGAATTGGGTTTTTCCTCAGAGGAAGAAACTTGATATTTACACGGCGTATAAAATTTACACTCAGTGTAAATGCCAAGATCAGTTTTTTTTAAAATAGGGCATGGGTTAATTTTTAATAGAATACCCTCTTTTCTCTAGTAGGTGTCGTTTGAGAGAGATCCCTTTAATAACTCACCTAGGTTCTCCCACTCCTCCTTCATCTGAGATTTATTTCCTTTTCCATCATTCACATTGGATTTGTAATGGTAACTTTCTCATTACTCTTCCTTCCTTCCATCATTTATCTTCCTATATATTGTGCTATTTTTATGTGAGATTATATGCCCTATTTTTTGGGTTTTTTCCATTCTTAAAATTTAACCCATTATAGGTCAATTCAAAGGCTAAAACTAGATGAGAATAGTATGACAAACTTAAAGTAGGTAGCCTAGTTCTTTTTCTTAAAGTCTCACCACTTTTATACTATGCATCGTTATACCGCCTGCTGGACTTCTCTAAAAACACCTCTAAAATGCTTGGTATAATTTATTTTAATGGTTATACATGCATATTATGGTCCTAGATAATGGAGAATTGACACCTTGGTTGAATTCCTTAATGTGATCCACCATATGGGTGTGCCCTTCCTTAAAGGCCTCAATGCCATTTTTCTTTAATTTGTATAACAAAATTTTGAGGTGTGTGATTATTTATGATAAATTATACCTTTGAAATGTAAAATTAATTAAAAGAAAATATATTCCATTTTTTTATACCTCTAAGATTTATTCCTTAGCTTAAATTTATTAAATTAAATGAATTGGCCAACTTAGTTAAAGTGTTATGAAATGCATTCTTATTAAATAATATGAGATGTTGAGAGCTAAAAATTCCATAATATTATGATCAGGGTGATAAAAGGGTCCCAAATTAAGGATGACTTGGATGGGACTATTGTGATTTTAATTAGATTTTTTAAAAGAGTTGTAAATATGCCTGTTGATGTTCCCTTCCGTCATAAAGTCCAAAAATTGACTAAGGAGAGTACTTCAAGAAAAGAAGAAGGAATAATCATCAAAAAGTGCAAAGGCATTAATGCGCGCAAGTATACCTGTGCACCAGACTTGGGTGCGCAAGTCACTTGCGTGCCCTAAATCAAATTTCACCCAAGCCTCGGGTAGCCTATAAATACCCCCTATGGGCCCCCAATTTTGGGGATGAAAAAAAAAATCCAAAAGTCAGATTTAAGCTCTCGGCACCCTAGTCTTTGGTTGAAGTCTTCCGAACACTTCTAAGGAAATTTCTAACCTATAATGGAAGATCTAAAGAGGGGGAACAATACCTAACTGTTGAAATTCATCAACACTTGTGCGCCTAAGTGTCTAACCCTTAAGGGAAATGGCCAAACTTGCGCGCCACCTTACCCCTTCAACAAAACCTGCGTGCCAACCTTTTGGAAGCCTTTAGGGATAATACTAAGGGCTTGAGCCAAGTCTCGCCCAAGTATTACCCTATTGGTTAACCGTCGCCCAAGTACACCCATGTCGAGCAAGTATACCTGCACGACCAAGACTTACGCGCCCAAACAAGACTTGCGCGCCTGCCTCTTTTTGGGTGCCCCTCCTGCCTATTCACTTCCTTTCTTAAAATTCACCTTTCCTTTTCAAGATCTATCCTTAAAAACCTTCTTTAAATCCACTTATGGCATGATTTCTTTGTTGGATTCCTTATCTGAAAGGAGTTCTGTGGAATATCTCTCAAAACCTTGTGATTTATATAACTTTATATCACTATGGTTAGAGGTTCCCTTCATTCAACCTCATCCCTTAAGATGAGAGAATATTTGATTTGGGAATCTTTTCAGGAATAAGCCCCAATCATAAGTCAAATCTCCCTTAATGGGCATCCTTCTTAGGAGTAAGCCCCAAATTAAGAATCTAAATCTCCATAAAGCACAAATACCTTTATAGACCTTGTTAATGGGTATCCTCCTTAGGAGTAAGCCCCAAGTCCCCCCTAATTTGGGCCACCTTATCAGGAGTAAGTCCCAATCATAATTTACTTTAACTTTGGGCCTCCTTCTCAGGATTAAGCCCCAGGTTATAAGTTCCCTTTAATTGTGCCTCCTTCTCAGGAGTAAGCCCCAACCTGGTATTTCTTTTGGTTTGGGATTCCTTCTCAGAAGTATGCCCCAAGTTACAAGTCCCCTTAACATTGGGCATCCTTCTCAGGAGTAATCCCTAGTCTTAATTCTTTTAATTTGGGCTTCCTTCTCAGGAATAAAACCCAATCATAATTTCCTCTTAATTTAGTCTTCCTTTTCAGGAGTAAGTCCCAAGTTAACATTCCAAATCTCCATAAAGCACAAATATCTTTATGGACCCTACTCATGGGCTTCTTTCTAGAACTAAGTCCTGATCTTCATTTACTTGGGCAGTCACACATACATAAGCCCCATATCACTCCTTGTGACCTCATCTTTCGTGGCACAAATCGTTAGGTTTTCTGTTACCTCTTGTTTCTCACACCGAGTATGACTCACGTGTGCTTAGAGTGTAAAAGTAACTACAACACATCTCTTTGGGCCGTTAATTATACGTAATCCCCACACTTCTTACTCGAACTACGTGGACTTTGATCTTTGCCTTAAAAGTAGAGCACGTAGGAAGCCTTTCTAAGGTTCAAGCCCATATTTCATTAATTATTTTCCGTCCCATATGATGTTAAACTATATCTTAATTCCCGAACTATGTGGGTTCTGATTCCTTTTCTAACAAGGATACGTAGGTAGCCCATCTGTGGGTACGATCCAAACTCTAAAATAATCCATGTCTTTATAAATGACAATAAACTTCAAGTGCCCCAGTGAGTGGATTTAAAACTAGTATGTTCATCATAATGACCAAGAGATTTCTATATAATGTATTGAAGGATACCATTGACTAAAAATCTCCAATACATACAGATGATTCTCCATCGATGAAGAACCTCAAATACATATAAAAGATTCTCTAAATCTCATACATATCAATCATTGATTTCCAAATCTAAAGGAAAACTCATTTTATGCTTGATAAATTAATAAGGATTCATGAACATAACTTAAATATATAAGAGAGTCTTGGAGTAGAAAATAATTCCCCCCAAAAAAGGTGTGATGAGTCTGACCTCCCATCCTCTCAACCAATGAAAATTCATAAGCCTCATCAGTCTACAACTAATGAGCACCTACCTTTGGAAAGTAGGTCCAAATGGATAAAGAATCATTGGATGTTTCCGGTTCTATGAATAAACCTGTTATAAATTGATTGGAAAAGTTTGAACCTTAAACAAATGAGGTCATCCCCATTTCCAGGAAGAAACAAAAATGGTGAACCCGACGTGAATCCTAAACCAAGTTAAAATGATGTTTTACCTATTTGTTAGGCCCTTGTTAAACTCAATATGAGAGCCAACAAAGAAGTAAATAACATATGCGCTCATCCAAAAGATGTAGTCTTGCCAGACTTATCTTGATTATGTCTGCTATATCAAACAGGAACTCTTTTCCAAGATATCTCTACAATACAGAATGGCTTCTCTAAAGTTCACACCTGTGAATTCTTTGGCCGCTACTCCTACTGGATCCTCATCTGCTCTGAGGATGAAATCACCTACTCAGTGTCTTGAATGCTGGGTCTCGAATGCGCTGGTGAGGGAATACCATCAACATGGCACCATCCCAAATCTAGAGGCCGCTCGACAAGCCCTCCAAGTTAATAACTCACCCTAGTTGTCCGGACAGTGACAACCAGTGGTCAAGAAGAAGGTGATGCTAACCACCGTCTCCAACCATTTCAGGTCATTATCCCCAGAACGCAACAACCAGTCCCTCCCATATTACAGGGAGGTGAATGAAGAGGTCACTCAAGGCCTCAGTTCAAAAAGGTAGGAGTCCTTCTTGAGGACTCCCATCAACAATCGCCGCCAGACTCGTGTGGTAGTGCGCCCTCAACATGATGAGGGTACCGCCTTTAGGGGTTCGACTCAGGTTCCTCATACCCAAGAATTCAAGACAAACCGCCAGAGGTGAAATATGGTCAATAGGGAGTAGGTTCTTACTTATGCCCCCTCCGGAGAAGTCCATCAAGCCAACTTGATGGCAAGCAATGAACGAGCACATATACCCATCCGTTATAATTCCGCTATCCAGCAGACTCGTCTGGAAGCAACCCACCAATCCTGTCAGGCAATTTGGACAAAGTACTATAGACAGAAACATACACCTGTTTATAATTCATCAGCCAGTTAGCAGGCTTGTCTGACTGCATCCAAAGGAGCTCGCCAACCAAATATGGTGACCACCTGTAAACAGGAACATACACCTGTTTAAAATCAATAATTCTATCAGCAGTCTCATTTTCCAATATTGAAGGAAAATTGTTAACCATAATTGACAAAGAATACAAAGCAGGCACATACAACTACCAATATTCATTAGGCTAACCAACAGTCTCGTTTGGTAGCACCCGGAGAAGTCATTCAGAAAGCTCCGACGACAAATTTGGAGCAGACTCAACTCTCTGCCCCTATGCATAAGTACTGTTAGAATTCATTGACATGAAAAGGAGGAAATGAGCAGGAAAATACACCTACTCTAGACACAGAATGGACGTATATTCCTGTTCTGGCAGCTAAAGTCACCAATCACATTCTGACGATGGTGAAAGAGCAGAATAAAATCCCTGCCCATATTCTAGATGCCTGTCAGAATATTATAACAAATTCAGCAGCATCACAGGGAAAGAAATACAAATATGTCCCTACCAGTGGAGTGAATCATCAACATATCACTCCGAAATAGATACACACCTCTGTTCCAGTCTAAGAGGGTTGTGGGGCATACTCCCCCATGTCATACGGATAATCAAGTCAGGCACATACACCTGATTTGAATGGAGATAATCAGCCTAACCTGACTATTTCTCCTAAGAAGGCACATACACCTGCCCATAATAACCACTTTTGTCAACAAGTGGCTCCCAAAATGAGTAAGAAGGCATCTAAGAAAAATACCCTTTCAACACATTCAATAAATCAAGAGCTGATCTATAATAAGGCCTTGATCGATGATGGAGTTCTTGAAGCCCTTAGAAAATTATCTGTTGCAACTCAAGATTCTACTCTCTCATTTCCCAATAGTGGGAACAATAATTCCGAAGGTCTTCATCAGACACTTCCTCATGAAGGCTTGCTTCATGACAGTTCGGTCGATCTCAAAGTATCATCTTCAGATGAGAGCCATGGCAACCCTCTGTGCGGCCAGAAGATCAAGGAGAAAAAGGTTTCATCTTTTTCCATAACCCACCATGGTGGTCCTCCCCATGATGATGAATTTAGCTGCGAAAGTCCTCTTCACAGCAGTAATTCACATTTCCTAGAAAATTATTCAAAGGAAAATGCAGTAACGAGAAAGCCCTATTATCTTGAGGGACTTGAAAATGTGAAGCCAGTCATTTCTGATGCTTTATTGCTAGCAGGTGAAATAATTTCTCAATAAAAAGATAGCCCGGGCTGTAGGTCATTCTCCGAACCACCCCTGGGTCATTCATCTTCTAGTTTGATAAATTAATTCTCTACCAATCTTGTTGAATCTGATGAAGCAACAAAGAAGCACCAACTTTGGTCTAATCAGGTAGAATAATCTTCATCGAATGATAAGGAGGAAGTGATGAATATGATAAAACAACTGGAAAAAGGTGAAGTACCAGTCATGTTTTGTCCTTTGGCTGACTCTCAGTATGATATTCCAGAAATGTTGACGGAAGATTGTATTCATGATATTCGTCTCAACATATGGAAGAATATTTGTCAATTAAAAAATAAAATATTATCTTATGATGAATATGAAAATCATGTTAAGATAATAGAAGGGTTGCAACTCCAAATTGACTTGGCATCTCTCTCTGTTTCCCGATATCCAAAGGTTGAAAAGTAGCAGAGAGCCCTGCAGTATTCATGCCTTGGCGCACTAAAACGATTGCACCAGTTAATTTCCAATGCCCCATCTAGTATTCATATCAGGGGATGGGGTGTTCATGGAGCACTGCATTTCACTATGCTCTCTAGTTAAAAAAGCCTGCCAAAAGTGGTCTCATGCAATGTTATTGCCCATGGCCGGCCATAGCTAATAGGTTTTGTGTATAATCAAATGCTTGCTCAGGAACATACCTCAACTAGTTCTTCCCAAAGTCAGGAATACAAAGAACAAGTTGTCGAATTACTATTGTATCAAGCAAATGAGAATATAGAACAAGATTCTCATTTAGAGTGTGCACATCAGCAAGTGACAGAAGTGTCAGAAATCATCCAACGGTCATTTGAGCCAGGTGATTTGAGTGGATGTAGGTTGATGAATCTGACCAATTTCTGGACTAAAGTCCACAAAATCAGGAGAGCTTTTAAGAAATTATCAGATGTAGAAACTCAAGAGCCACCTCAACTTGCCAGACTGGGGAATCTTTTAACCCAACCCTCGCAATCCACAAATAGGATTCGAGGAGTTGAGCAGGAACAACAGGAACAACCCTAGTCCACCGGACTGGGGACTTTTTCAAATCCTCAATCTCTTCTTTAGCAAAAGTTAGTCTTCTCTTGATTAGGGAAGAATCCAAAAGAGGAACGCAGAGATGAATTATCAGGAGATTACCTCCAAATTACGGTTCATCAAGAAGTTCCTAAGGGATAAACTAAACAAAAGGCAATGTCTCATCAAGGACATGGAAGAATACAATATCGCAGAAATGACAATAGAAGGGATGCAATGCGTTATGCATCAATAAATGTCATCAATGCTGTTGTTTCTGATCCTCCAGAACATGAGGCTCACTTAGAGGGATCAGATGAAGAAGTTCCTACTCAAGAGACCGTACACACAGAGGCAAATGAAGAAGGTACGCGTACACGAAATCAAAGGCTTACCCATAATATAGGTATTTCTTCAAATAACCAACTCCCCCCTCTCCAAAAGGCGTACAACAAAGGGAAAGGAAAAAAGTCAGGTTACATTCCACTCTACCTCTGGAGAAGGTCAATCACTCTCATTAGAGGAAAGGTTCCCACAATAAGAGGTGGAAATGAAGGCGTTAAGGAGGTTGAATACAGAACTACTTCAAAGTAGTCTTCTTCCTAAACGTACTAGAGTCAATCAGTCAAGGGAATTCGTTGCAGCTACTAGAATGGATCAAGAATATCCTCCTTTACCAGTACACCCACACAGGTCTAATCCTATGGGTCATGCACAACAACAATTAGTGGTGCTACCATCAGTTGCAGTACCAGCCGCTATATCTGTTCAAACTCCAGTTATTTCACCTACACAGGTCCAAGCTCAACCATATGTTTCTCAAAAATTAATTACTACCATTGAGTCATTAACAACTCGGTTGGAAGCCATGTAAGAAAAGTGTGCACCGGTTCAACCGGAGAAGAGATCTTACCCTGAATGGGTTGATGCAATTCCTCCCCCATCAAATTTTTCAAGTACCACATTCCCAATTTTTAATGGTTTGGGAGATATAGAACAACACTTAACACATTTTGTTTCTCTTTGTGATCCCATGATGGGGACTCCTCAACAACAAGAAGTAGTTAAACTCAGATGTTTTGTACAGTCATTATAAGGGCCTGCTTTTGTCTAGTATACAAGCTTGCAATCCCGGTCAATTACTGGGTGCGAGGATCTTCATCAACAATTCCTTCTTCAATTCAGCTCAACATTACCAAAGACAATAGTTTTTGATCTTACAAATTGTAAGAAAAGGGAGAATGAAAGAGTGTCAGATTTCATTACTTGCTGGAAGGGATTAACAGATTCCTTAAGCATAGTACTCCCTAAAGAAGAATTGTTGCCAATCTGTGTGGAAAATCTGCATGATGAATTACCCACACCGTTGATCCCTGTGAAATACATAGGAGGGTTTCGAGACCTTACTTCAACTGCTCAGCATATTGAAGACTCTCTTATACAGACTAAGGCTAAAACTCATGTAATTCCATCATTACCAGGAAGGAGAATAGGGAAAGAAGAGACTGCTACAGTTACGCTTAAACAAGCACCTGTACTTGCTTCCACTTCAAAACCTTCATCATATCGAAGGGCTTCACCTCCTGAGTTTCAACAACAACGACCGCCTCATCAAAATGATCAAAGAGATCAAAGGCGGAAAGATTTTGAAGATTTGAAGAACAAAGTTTATTCTTTCCGAAATGATTAAGTTCTAGGATACTTCATCTAGGCTCTGGAAAATAATTTGGTTCAGTTACCAAGTCCCAAAAGGCCAAACAAGGAAGGAGATGAAGACCTCTCCAACTATTTCCTGTTTCATTAGATGTTGGGGCATCCTATTCAAGAGTGTTTTGTCTTAAAATACCTACTACAAAAGATGGTGGACTCTGGATAGGTAAAACTGAAAGGCTCTTCAGCCCAGGTAGCATGTGTTATTGCTACTGATCCAGAGGAAGAAGGCGAGTAGCATGAAGTCAAAAGCAAAAATGCACAGAAATATGATGATTGGATGATCAGGAAAATGATCAAACGAACTCATGCCATTTTTTGAACGTAATTGAAGAAACCAATTGTGTCTTCTACTATGAATTCCACAACAAAACCCCCTTCATCAGAAGGAAAATCTTCAAAAAGGCAAAATAATTCGAAGAAAGAAGAACAGTCAGAAGAAGACGAGTTCGTGTCAAAGCCTAAATTGTCTTTGACTCTGGTAGATTTTATGCCGTCCACTTCAAAAGTACGGGCACCTCCCCACCAAACGGCACAACCTAAACTGGATAATTAGGCCGAATATTCATCAGATGAAGAGTTGATATTTGGTTCTGTTAATATGATTCATTTAACAGATCCTTATGCCAGTCACAGTTTTGATCTTGATAAACCTGAATTCCCTATATCAAACAGAGGAATTAGAGGGAGTTCCAGAGGTCTAGGATACAGAGGAAGACGTGGATATTCCAGAATCCACTATTTCAATCCTACCCCTACTAGAACTATATATGCAGCAGAAACTCATGGCAAAGCCCTTCAACGGGCTCAAAAAGAAAAAGAAAGTTCTTCCACACATGGAAGATTCAGTCCTAGCACAGTTATTTTGGAAGATCAGTTAGAAGTTACACCTTCTTCCACTTAGAAAATAAATATACCTAGTCTGTCTAATCTTCCAAATCTAGGAGTATTTCCAACTCCTACCCCGATACAAGATGCATCTACTTCCAAAGCATCAACTTCTAAGGCACCTATGAAACCACATGTTCATGTTGGGAAACGCAGACCTTTGGACCAAAAGTATGATGTCTCGAAACATTTGGCCCAAGTACCAGCCAAGTTTTCAATTTTGGATGCCTTGAATCTGTCAAAGGATCTTCGGGAGGCACTCATTGAGGCTTTGTCAAGTCCTCAGGAATTCGAAACTGAAATTGCTGCGGCTGAAGTCTACCATATAGAGAATGATCCTATAGAGTTCCATGCAATGATATCTTTTACAGATGAGGATGAAGATGATGTTGTACATGGACATATCATAACTTTGTATTTATCTGGCAAGGTCAGTGATATAGAAATCTGACGAGCTTTCATTGACAATGGTCCAGGAGTCAACCTCATCCCTATTCATACACATCGTCGATTGGGCCTCACCGAATCTGATTTATCTCCTTCTACTTTGATGTTGCAAGGATATGATAAAAATGAACAAGAATCTCTGGGTGAGATTACACTCATAACTCAGTTTGGAGACCTTGTGTCTAATTCAGATTTCATGGTTGTTTGACATGATACAACCTTAAACATTTTTCTTAGAAGACCTTGGCTATATCAACATGCAGTCGTACCTTCGTCATATCATCAGTGTCTCAAATATTGTTTCAATGGTAAAATTGGGACATTGTATGGTGATAAAGCCCCATTAAAAACATGTGAATCTCAATACATTGAGGCAGAATTATATCACATGGAGGGAAAGGAGAAATCCATGACAAAGGAGGTTACCAAAATTAATGCTCCATATGGTTTGGAAAAGATTCCAGTAAACCCATTCATACATGTGAGTACAAATTATGTGTTGCCTATCAATCAAATTGACAGGATAGACCCAAATTCAAATACTCTTATGAAAACTTCCATAATTTCAATTACGAAAACCAAGCCAGACAGCATGTTAGAAATTGTTGATTCACCAGGAAAAATAAAAGTTCAGATGGAGATGTCTTCATTTCATCTGCTGAAATCCAGCAATTCTATACTTCATCAGCCATTCTAGAAGAAGTTATAGCAATGTCAGAGATAAACAATGATGTCGATTCTCAGTCCATCATCTCCTCTTTATTACCCAAGGAAGACCCTTCATCATCAATAAGGTCAGAAATGGTAGTCTCTTCTTCAAGATGTTCAAATTTTAACTTCTCTCCTGATCATGGAAATTCTACTTCATCATCTACTATGCAAGTAGAAACAGAAGAAGTAACACATACTAAAGAAGAAGAGGAAGATCTCAGGGATTCTCCTCCAACATTTGAAGAGGGTATCTCTACCACTGTGGATGAACTCAGAGAAATAAATCTGGGTACAGAAGAAGATCCACACCCCACTTTAATTAGTGCAGCCATGACTCTTGAAGAGAAAGAAATTTATACTTCCTTTATAAAGAAAAATCGAGATTTATTTTCTTGGAATTATACAGAAATTCAAGGTCTTGATCCTGATGTTTCCAATCATCATTTTGGTTTGCCAGAAGAACATCGAGGATTCAAACAAGCCACAAGAAGAACACACCCAACTTATGCTTCCAAAATTGAAGCTGAAGTGGATAATATTATCAAATCTAACTTCATCAGAGAAGTTCAATATCCCAAATGGTTGGTTAATATTGTCCCTATGAAAAAGAAGAATGTAAAAATTAGAGTTTGCATTGATTTCAGAGATATTAATTGGCATTGTCCCAAGGATGATTTTCCAGTTCCGATTATAGAACTCTTAATTGATGCAACAACTGGCTATGAAGTACTTTCCTTCATGGATGGATATTCTGGGTATAATAAAATCCGAATGGCTCCAGAAGATGAAGAATATATAGCCTTAAGATCCCCTCAGGGTGTGTTTTTCTATCGGGTAAAGCCCTTTGGCCTAAAGAATGCAGGTGCAACGTATCAACGTGCCATGCACCGTATCTCCAAACCCTTTTTAGGGAAATTTGTTGAATGTTATGTGTATTATTTGGTTGTTAAATACAGACAACGTTCTAATCACTTGGATGATTTGGAAATCATATTTCACAAACTTCGACAACACAATTTGAAGATGAACCCCTTGAAATGTGCTTTCGGGGTAACCTCAGGAAAATTTCTTATCTTTTTTGTACGCCATCATGGTATCGAAGTTGATCCTGAGAAAAAAAATCAATCCTTGGTATGTCACCTCCTCAAAATTTGAAATAATTGAGAGGAATTCAAGGACACTTGGCCTATATTCGGCGTTTCATCGCCAATCTGGCAGGCAAATGTTTACCCTTCACCAAATTAATGAAGAAGGGAGTCACCTACCAGTGGACTGAATAATGTCAAGAAGTATTTGATATCCTCAAGAAATATCTCTTGAGTCCACCAGTATTAATGCCACCTGTTGAATAAAGACCACTTATTCTCTATGTGACAGCTTTAGAGCGATCATTGGGTGCCTTCCTTGCCCAAAAGAATGATGCTGGGAATGAAAACAGGCTTTATTATCTCAGTTAGACTATGTTCGAGGTAGAAACTCGATATTCAAGTATTGAAAAGTGCTACCTAGAGTTAATATTTGCAGTTCAGAAATTGAGACACCATCTGCAACATCATGAGGTCCACTTGGTATCTCAAAATAACCCTCTTAAATTTATCCTTAGTCATCCAATGCTTACAGGAAGTCTGGCAAGGTGGGCAGTTATTTTGCAGCAGTTTGATATCCAATATGTGTCTCAAAAGGAAATAAAGGGCCAAGCTCTGGCTGATTTCCTTTCTAAACACCCTTCTGTAGAATATACATCTTTAGATAATGAACTTCATGATGAGGAAGTCTTCTCTATTCAAGATAATCTTCAAACATGGGAAATGTACTTTGATGGTGCTTCCAGAAGTCCAACAGGGAAGAAAATAGAAGATCCTAAATTCAAAAAAGTTGGGTTAGGAATTGTGATTATTTCCCCAGAAAAGGAAGTGCTACCCTATTCCTTCTTATTGTTGGGAGGAAGTACAAACAATGAAGTAGAATATCAAGCTCTCATCGCAGGCTTAGAATTAGCACTTTAGGCACAAGTAAATCACTTAAAGGTGAAAGGTGATTCAGACTTGGTAATCAAACAAGTCAATGAGGATTATGCCATCAAAAAAGAAGAGTTAATCCCTTTGTATGATTATGTTAGAGAGTTAATGGAATAATTTCTCTCAGAACTGACATTTTCTTATGTCCCGTGATCATAAAATGCTCAAGATGATGCACTGGCTAATGTAGCCACAACTCTGGAAGATCCAAATCGGGATGAAACAATCATTAGTATTGCCCACCATCATGTAGTTTCACCTTTTTTTCAAATCAGAATAGAGGAAATCAATGAAATCAGTCCCATTTCTGAACCATATGGTCATACTACAGGATGGATGAAACCTATCAGGGAATACCTTCAAAATGGAACAATCCCACATGATAGAGCTGGAAAAGAACAAATCCAGAGACGTGTGGTCAATTTTACTCTTTATGATAGCCCAGATCACCTAGAAAAAATTCTCTACAAGTGAGGTTTTGATGGAATTCTCTTCAGATGTATTGATGGTGAAGAGACAATGGCTGTCATGAAAGAAGTACATGCAGGAGTCAGTGGTGCCCACCAATCTGGACATAGACTGTCTGATCAAATTCGAAGGCTTGGATACTTTTGGCCTTCAATGATACAAGATTGTGTTGATTTCACTAATAAGTTTCATTCTTTCCAAGTATGTGCCAACTTCATTCATCAACCCCCAGAATTGCTTCATACAGCTAAATACTCATGGTCATTTTCCACATGGGGAATGGATGTAATAGGACTTTACCCTTCATCTACATCCAAGCAGTTTAAGTACATTCTTACTGCTACTGACTTCTTTTTCAAATGGGCAGAGGCAATACCTCTCAAAGAAGTTAGTTCTAAAAGCACTATTAGCTTCATCAAGTCTAACATCATTACCAGATTTGGTGTCCCTCATACCATATTGATAGACAATGGCACCAACTTCTGTTCATCCGAGGTAATGAAGTTGTATCAAGAATAAAACATCAAATCCAACCATTCATCTCGGTATCATGCAGCGACCAATGGCCAAATAGAGGTCTTCAACAAGAATCTTTCAAACATACTACAAAAGATGGTGGATAAAGATAAGAAATCATGTCCTGATAAACTTTTTCATGCTTTATGGGCTTATCAGACCACCACCCACACTGCTACGCAGTCAACTCCATATTCATTGGTATATGGAACAGAAGAAGTCTTGCCCATTGAGGTTCAATTACCTTCAATCAGAGTATCCATTTGTGACCAGTCATCTATAGATGAACAATCTCAAAAGCGATCAGATGAATTGGAACGATTAGATGAGAAATGATTGTGCACCCTGCACCACTTGGAAGTCTATCAGAATTTAATAGCACGAGCTTTCAACAAAAAAGTTCGTCTTCATTCATTCATTCAAGGAGAATTGGTATTGGTTCTCAGAACTCCAATGATACTAGGAAAGAAACCTCCCAAGCTTGAGCCAAAGTGGGAAGGACCTTACTCAATACATAAGGTCTACTCCAATGGAGCTTATTCTTTAATCTCAATGGATGGAGAACTCATCACAACTCCAACCAATGCAAGATTATTGAAGAAGTATTTTGTGTAACACAAATACTTACGTCCTGCAAGACGTTAAACTGCATAACCATTCATCCAACATGATGTTAAACTGTAAAAAATCCCTTATACGTAATATATTAAACTGCATAACCATAATCTTGGCTACATGAAGTTATACTATACAACCCAACGTCCTACATGACGTAAAACTAAAAAAGTCCCTAATACGTCCAACATGAAGTTAAACTGTATTTTTTCCCTGCTACATGACACTAAACTGTGTAGCACTAGTCCATGCATATGACCTTAAACTATTTTAGTCCTCACTGCAAGACTTTAAACCACACAACCCCCATTATCCGTACTGCATGACATTAAACTGCATAGTCCCCTCTTACATCCTAACTACATGATGCTAAACTATATAGCACCCTTTAGTCTAACATGACGTTAAACTGTGTTTCCCTTCCAATGTCCAACAAGACATTAAACTGTGTCCAGCCCCTTATATGTCCAACATGACATTAAATTGTGAATCGTTAAGGTTGTTGCTACCTCTTGTTTCTCACACCGAGTATGACTCACGTGAGCTTAGAGTAAAATCCAACCATAACAACCTCTATAGGCTACTAAACATGTGTAAGTACCAACACCATTTTTAGGTCGTTGTCCTCAAGAACAACTTGATCACCAATTCATTCTTAATCAAACTACGCGGACTTTGATCCTCACCTTCTAGGCTGGGTACGTAGGCAACCACCCGAGGTTCAAGCCCAAAACCAATCTCTTCCTCTTCACATCAGTTCACCTCCGTCTCATATGATGTTGATCCGTGAAGCACCCCAAAACCAATATTTTTTACATTGGTTCACCAATGTCCTTTCTATACGACATTAAACTATACAGTCCCCCATTGTCCCTTGCCTGAGAGGGAATCATCATTGACATTGATCTCCAATCATGTCATATTTCAAAGACTATGTGTATACATGGTAATGCCTGAACCTTTAATCTTGGGTCAAACCATCATTGCACTAAAGTCCCCTTTCACCCTTCACTTTTACGAACCAAATCTATACAGAGGGTATTTTAAGAACTATGTGCGGCTTGATTCCCATCCTTATGGGATACATAGGAACGTTCGAGCATCCCTCGAATCCACCCCCAAGTCTTTGGGACTAACACCAAATTCCACTTTCATTCCCTTAGCTGAAAAGTACCCCTGCGAGCACATCTTATGATATGAAAACCTTGGTCTTTATTCACGTCAAGTTTATAAACAAACGCACGATGTGTCTCCCTCATTATGGTTCGAATTCTATGACCCTAAACTAATATCTCCTACATTCTCATCCCACACGACGTTAAACTATATTTCAAGAACTGCATTTGTCTTGATTCTCATTCTAATGAGATATGCAGTGAAGTCCAACATCTCAATTCAGGACCTAGCCACAACATGATTATGGTCAGTATTGGTCTATGTATTTATTTTATGAATTGTACAATACCCATTTTCATGTGTCATACTCCTAACCTTTAATACTTCCAGATCACCATAACCCTTTTCTTTACTTCTGGTCACAAAATTTTTGATACCCGGGAATTCTTTTGCCTGACTATGCAGCACGCGCCCTTAGGCGGCCTTGCATAAGTAGTCTACATAATGGACCTGTCAGCCAAAGGATACTATTATTTGACTATGCAGCCAATGCCCTTAAGTGGACCTGCATAATTCAACCCCCTAACGGGTTTTTCAAATATTGGTAACTTCATTCTTGGGGAGAAAACCTTTTTTTTCCTTATTAGTCTTAATGACAATATGTAGGGATCTAAAAAAATATCTATCATTAACATATTTGTCCCATACTCTTTTTCATGATCTGAAAATATTCAAGTCTATGGTTTATATTTCCCTTCCCTACGTTTGGGTCAGACCTTTGTAGGAGTGGCATTCATCCAATTCTTTGACAATCTTGATTGGGAACATCCTCTCCATATTTAAGTACCTCTCTCCATACAGCAAACTCTATGATTTGGAAAATTTGAATCTCCATAAACTTCCACTGCCTTTTTATCAATAGAAAAGTAAAATTTCTGAGAGTTCTTTTTCCTGACTATGCAGCACGTTCCCCTAGGTGGCCTTGCATAAGTAGTCTACATAACGAACCTGTCAGCCAAAATATGCTATTATTTGACTATGCAGCCAATGCCCTTAAGTGGCCCTGCATAATTCAACCCCCTAACGGGTTTGTTAAATAGTGGTAACTTCATTATTAGGAAATACTTCTTCTAATGACTTTTAGACCTTTTTTCATATCATTCCTCAGATTCAAAATTTCTTAAGTCATAGTTTACATGTTTTCCCCCATACTTGAATATGGTAATATGTTTTCAGATAAATTATCAAGTAATTGAGTCAATTTTAATCCATTCGGTCACATCTATTCGACCTTTTATCATTAGACTTTTCATGTCCGACGTGCATGACTTTAAACTGCCAACAAAAGACAAGGGAGCTCTGAACAAAAGTCAAGTCCCAGCTCACTAAACATACATTTTGTATGATTTAGTTAATATTGAGCAAAAAAAGATGTAAAGTTTGTGGGGTTGTTTGTATCACCCTAGAAAAAATAAAACTATGCTTACTAGGTCCATTGGCTTAGGTAAAAATTTAAAGCAAGTAGCAAGAGAATGCAGGTACAAATGATTGAAGATGAAAATGTTTTTCATTGATTCCCAAGAGTTAAAAGGACATCCATAGATTGGAGTCTCTTATCTTTTTCAAGAATTACAAGAGGCTTTCAACATAACTCTTCATTTGATTTACGACATCCCAAGCCTCATCAGCAGCCACTTGAAGTTCATGCACTCGACCAGCTTCACTCTTTTCAGCTTGATGGAGTGATTTATTGGCATCTGCGATGGATTTCATACCATTTTTTTAAACTCCTTCCAGTGAATTGTTAAGATATTCAAGTTCCCCAGTAACAGAATCTAACTGTTGCTGAAGGTTCATCTGCTAGAAAACTTTCTCCTTGATCTTATGCTTCAATTCCTTCAACTTTGCAGCATGATCAGCCTCAGCTCATGACACCACAACCTCAAATTCACTGATATGGGTCAACAGCCTTTCTCTGGTCAAATCTTGATGATATTTTTGATACTATTCCCTCCTTAAGATGACTTGTTTCACTGCAGCATGGATATCTTGATATCCAAAACCACCAAGTCCTAACATGGAAAATCAGGATGACAGTCGTGGGATCTTTGAAGACAACTCTTCAAGAGGCACTTTAGATATGATCTTACATATGTTCTGCCATGCTTTGCGATGTGAGAATTGGAGCGCCTTTTGTACCTCCTCATCTGACTCAGCATCACTGTCACATGGGGTAATATAGTCTGGGATTAATGCACTTAGATAAGTTCCCTGTTATGCTCCTCCCCCCTAACCCTTGTTACTTCACTTTCTATTCTTGTTGGGGCAGAGGCTGAGGCTTCACCTCCAGATCTAGCCACTGAAATTGATGGCCCTGCATTGTCAATTGAAAGTTTTTGTTAGTTTCAAAGGATAACGAAAGTTTATTAAGTTGTCTTGCAAATTAATTGTAGCTAAAAATATTATCATCTCTTACCCAACGGTAGATCAGCAGCATGAGAAGGCTCCTCCCCGTCTTTCCTAGCTTCAACAGGATTTTCAGGATGGGTTTCAGGAAGCTCTACTGGGTTGAGCTCCACTTGAGCTAGTGTCTCTGCAATAATAGGGTTGTCTATACCCCCTTAAGGAATTAACAGATCAACAGCTTGCTCAGATGGAACTGCAAATTTCAACCAATCATGGTCAGAGATGTAATAAGAAAATTTTAATAAGACGAAGGATAACACTCATGTCCAAAATCATCTAAATTACATGGTAATTTAACATGATCTAAAATGTCTTCAAAAGATGCGCCAAGTTTCATCATTTCATCCAGTGATATCTCAGATTCCTGGATAGTCTCACCAGTGGGAGCATTTGATGTGTCTTATTGACGACCCTCATCCTGCAGCCTCTGACCCTGAACAGCTTCTTCAGATAAAATTGTGGAGTTAGTTGTAGTGGTTTCCAAACGTTCTGGTGTAGGTGTTAAACCTAAAGCACCACATAATGTAAGTCAGTTGATGTCTTCATTCAACATTCTATGAAGTATTGCTAATTTACCAGAAGTAGGATCTTCTCTCCTTACAGCAGCAGCAGGAGCAATACTGGGAACAGACGCTGGCTTTTCTTCAGGAGCAGCTAAGTCAGTATGAATTTACGACTGTTTGCCAGCACCCTCTGTTATCCTCGAAGGAGGATCAATCCTCTCCCTCAAAGGAGAAATTGAAGAAGCCCCTACAATCCTAATAAGTATGAGAAATATTTTCACGAGTTAAGATTCATGACTATCCAAAGGATTTACCACTACTGATGAAGCGTTTAGATATGGACCTCTTCCTTCGATGCCTTTGTTTCTTTGGATTTTTGGGTGTGTTGGCATCATCATATCCAAATACAAGAATTGGAATGTGAAAATCCCTTTCCAATTCTTCGTCTATGGTTTGTCGGCTTGGAGATACTTTGCTCGGCTCACGAGGAGATTCAGTAACCCCGATGACAGTACCACCAGGGCTATACTTTGGTGAAGGAACCTAATAAGTTCCTTTATTTGAAAGCTGTAGGATGAAGAAAGTAATTTCCTTGATTAACAAATCTTTAACTAAAATCAAGTTGCAAATAAAATAAGGAAAGCGACTTACATCTTCAGGAGCCACGTAATCGTGCCACTCCTCATCTCCGGAATCACCATTCCCCTCAGTGGTTCCATGATCTATCATTTCCTTCACCCGCTTGGTGACATGAATGGAATCATCGGTGGCATATATGAGCATCTCCAGCTCTCTGATGTAAGCCCACACTTCATTGGGGTTATCCTTGAAACAGATATCGGTAGAAGCCTGGATATTCCCTACTCCAGGGATGTGTAGCCCTTCATATAGGTCTATCCAGGCAGTTTCAGCATTGCAATATAAACTTCTACATGTCTGGATAGCCTCTGGTCGTAGATATTCAACATTTACACCCAAAGGCTATGAGGAGGGTCCTAAAATCTTGGACTTAAACTTCTTCCAAAATCCTGCAATCATAGACAAAGGATAAGAAAATAAAACTTGTTGCTTTATAAAATAATGGAGATTAAATTGACTCAATGAAGTAACTCACCAGGAGTCGATGGAGTAGTTCTCTTGATTCTGATAGGAGGATTATATCTGGCATGAGGCCGCTTTGACGCATGTCGTGCCTCATCATCCCCATCCTGAGAATCTGACAAATTAGTTCTGGTTGAGGAACCCAGTGAATCAGCTCCGAGTGAGGAAGAATCACCTTCCAGATGAAGGGTTTCCTTCCTGACAGTTCTTTTTTTTGTCCCCACCTGAGGAACCGGATGATTCAGTACCCCTTCAGGGTATGATTCTACCCAGTTCTCGGCATACCATGTAGTCAAGTGACTTTCCGCTCCAGCAACTGGTAGATCAAACACTACCCCGGTCTTCTCCATAGCTCCCAGCAACCATAGTTGTTGGGAAACCATCAGATGCTACTCTGACCTGACATGAAATGGAGGGGATACACCAGTCTGTTGCAGACAATTGAATTGACATGCAAATCTGTATGGAGCATAGGCCTCGCATATAATCTCTCCTTCAATCCTAGTGGCCAATACACCATCTTTGCAAGCCAGCATGTATGACCTCAATTCCAGGACAACTATTCCATCATAAAAAAACCACCCGGTTGGCAGGTTTCCATAAGGAAAGAAATGGAATTCCTTGAATATGCTCAGCCTCACCTTCATATCATAGGAGTTGTGGGATAAAGGAAAAATTCCAGAATATGCCTATATTGATGGCCTGAAAGAACTTCCAGGAACCTGTACTCCGCTCTGTATAGCATATGTTCTGAAATGAGTGGTTATCCATCCCCACAAAACTTGGAATGGTCCCACTATTCTCAAAGGATACTTACCCATAAAGACATGAAGTAAGCTCCTATGAATATTTGCCAAAATGGGGGTGGCTAACCCAATCATTTTCCTCTCAGCCAACTTGGCTGCAACAACGAAGGTACCTGGCCTGATGCCTCCCTTTGAATCACTGACTAGAAGAATATAAACATTGAGTCACAAGGCTAAGAAGCCCGCCAAATGGGTCTTTTATGGGATTCTCTGATCCACTTCGTACCCCCACTTCTCAAATTCTCCCGCTTCTAGAGTTGGATAGAATGTGACAAAAGCACCCCTCTTCTCTGTTTTGGGGCAGCTAGTAGGACGAGTACAGGTGGTCCTCTTCTCCTTATTCTTGTTTAGAAATATATCCATCCACTCTTCTAGATGAATATCTTTTCTAGAATGATTTTTTGGAGGTCTTTGAATTCTTGAGCTTGTGGGAAATTTTCAATAATTCCCGAGCCAAAGCTGGAGTCTTCTCCGAATCATTCCAAGTCGCCTTGAGAGGGATGAATTCATCATACATATCGCCTAAAATCAGAGCCCCCTATATCTTGTAGACATCCCACAAACTGATGCCTACTTCTCCATGAGTCAGATGGAAAGAATTGGTTTTTGGGCTCCAGCGGCTGATTAGATCTGGCACAAAGTCATCATTTCTGTAGACATATGTCTGCCCAACCTAGACGACTTCATATATTGCAGCTCCTTTCAAATCTTCAACAAACTCTACAAAGGTTTTTCGCACCCAATATTCCCACATCCAAGTCGGCTTTACACCTCCTCTAGGATGGAAGTCCCAACTCTTCTTCCAGCCTTTGGATTGATCCATCTGAGAGTTTCGGAAGATTGAGGGATAACAATGTGGCTGCAGCGCAGGCTTGTGAGGTTTCAAATCTGGGGAACAAGGGTTATGATGCATTATGTAGGATTTTCCCACTGTTCTAGTATTTATAAATGATCCTCCAACTGAGACATTTGCTGACGAAAAGTTGGTATAAGTCTGAAACTAGAAATGCGGGAGATAGTTCTTTGCCTCTGGAATATTGACTTCTTGCAGATGACCATGCCCATACAGAGGTAGGTAAATACTCTGTGGGAAATTAAGATGATACTTCTTCAAGTACTTGGCCAAATCTGGAAGAGTGCTGTTGCATATATTATAATAGTTGTGGCCAACAATGTTCATCATGTCATCAATCCGCATGCTATCCAGCTCATTAGTCGTTCCAATTATTTTGGGATCCATTGAATCTGCACAAACATCAGATAATTAACTTTTAAGTAATTTTATTTTTCATAAAATTTGTGAAGAAAATCGAAAAACTGGCTAAGGAATTAAGGCACGCAAGTCTAAATCTTGGCGCGCTAGTTTAAGTTGGTCGCGCAAGTATGGGCACGCAGGTATCACCACGCAAGTCCAAATACCTCTGCAGAAGTGAAACACAATTTAGAATAAGAAATAAACCACGGATAGAAGCACCTACGTGATGAGAGAAACCTACATGCCGAGAGATTGAAACGTTGGAAGCCAGGTGCTTTGCGTGAAGTGGTGCCACATATTTATAGGCGACGCCCGAACCCTGCACGCCGAACCCTGCGCGACTCACACCTGCGCGCTGCTATATGCCCACTCAAACCTTGCGCACCCAAAATCCTTGTTTTTTCTCCTTTACCTCAGAGTCAAATCCTCTTTTCTTTTTCGGATCCCACTCTGAGGGGGGACTTTTGTTGACGCTCCCTTCTGTCACAGAGTCCGAAAATTGACTACGGAGAGTACTTCAAGCAAAGAAGAAGGAAGAATCATCAAAAAAGTGCAAAGGCATTAAGGCACACAAGTATACCTCCACGCCAGCCTTAGGCGCGCAAGTCACTTGCACACCCTAAATCAAATTTCTCCCAAGCCTCGGGTAGCCTATAAATAACCCCTGTGGGCCCCCCATTTTGGGGATGAAAAAAATCCAAAAGTCAGATTTAAGCTCTCAGAGCCCTAGTATTTGCTTGAAGTCTTCCGAACACTTATAAGGTAATTTCATACCTATAATGGAAGATCTAAAGAGGGGGAACAAGGCCTAAGTGTTGAAATTCATCAACACTTGCGTGCCTAAGTGTCCAAACCTTAAGGGAAGTGGCCAAACTTGCGCGCCACCTTACTCCTTCAACAAGAATTTCACACCAACCTTTTGGAATCCTTTAGGGATAATACTAAGGGCTTGAGCCATGTCTCACCCAAGTATTAACCTATTGGTTAACCATCACCCAAGTACACCCATGTCGCGCAAGAATACTTGCGCGACCAAGACTTGTGTGCCCAAACAAGACTTGCATGCCTGCCTCTTTTTAGGTGCCCCTCTTTCCTATTCACTTCCTTTCTTCAAATTCACCTTTCCTTTTTAAGATCTAGCCTTCAAAACCTTCTTTAAAGACACTTATGGAATGATTTCTTTGTTGGATTCCTTATCTGAAAGGAGTTATGTGGAATATCTCTCCAACCCTTGTGATTTATATAACTTTATATCACTACGGTTAGAGGTTCCCTTCATTCAACCTCATCCCTTAATATGAGAGAATATTTGATTTGGGCATCTTTTTAGGAATAAGCCCCAATCATAAGTCAAATCTCCCTTAATGGGCATCCTCCTTAGGAGTAATCCCCAAATTAAGAATCTAAATCTCCATAAAGCAAAAATACCTTTATGGACCTTGTTAATGGGCATCCTCCTTAGGAGTAAGCCCCAAGTCCCCCCTAATTTGGGCCTCCTTCTCAGGATTAAGCCCCAGGTTATAAGTTCCCTTAAATTGGGCCTCCTTCTCAAGAGTAAGCCCCAACCTTGTATTTCTTTTTATTTGGGTTTCCTTCTCAGGAGTAAGCCCTAAGTTACAAGTCCCCTTAACATTGGGCATCCTCCTCAGGAGTAAGCCCTAGTCTTAATTCTTTTGATTTGGGCTTCCTTCTCAGGAATGAAACCCAATCATAAGTCCCTCTTAATTTAGGCTTCCTTTTCAAAAGTAAGTCCCTAGTTAACATTCCAAATATCCATAAAGCACAAATATATTTATGGACCCTTCTCCTGGGCTTATTTCCTGAACTAAGTCCTGATCTTCATTTAATTGGGCAGTCACACATACATAAGCCCCATATCACTCCTTGTGACCACACATTTCATGGAACAAATCGTCAGGTTTACTGATACCTCTTGTTTCTCACACAGAGTGTGACTCACGTGAGCTTAGAGTGTAAAATTAACTATGACACATCTCTTTGGGCCGTTAATTATATGTAATCCCCACACTTCTTACTCGAACTACGTGGACTTTGATCTCTACCTTAAAAGTAGAGTATGTAGGAAGACTTTCTAAGGTTCAAGCCCATATTTCATTAATTATTTTCCATCCCATATGACGTTAAAATATATCTTTATTCCTGAACTATGTGGGTTCTGATTCCTTTTCTAACAAGGATACGTAGGTATCCCATCTGCGGGTATGATCCCAACTCTAAAATAATCCATGTCCTTCTGAATGACAATAAACTTCAAGTTCCCCACTGAGTGGATTTAAAACCAGTATGGTCATCATAATGAACAATATATTTCTATATAATGTATTTAAGGATACCATTGACTAAGAATCTCCATACATATGGATGATTCTCCATCGATGAAGAACCTCAAATACATATAAAAGATTATCTAAATCTCATACATATCAATCATTGATTACCAAATCTAAAGGAAAAATCATTTTATACTTGGTAAATTAATAAGTATTCATGAACATAACTTAAATCTATAAGAGTGTCCCAGAGTAGACAATAATTACCCCCAAAAAAGGTGTGATGAGTCTGACCTCCCATCCTCTCGACCAATGAAAATTCTTAAACCTCATCAGTTCACAACTAATGAGCACCTACCTTTGGAAAGTAGGTCCAAATGGATATAGAATCATTGGATGTTTCCATTTCTACGAATAAACCCATTAGAAACTGACTGGAAAAGTTTGAACCTTAAACAAATGAGGTCATCCCCATTTCTAGGAAGAAACAACGCCGAGAGCAATACTTAGAATGCCTAAGATGGGCTCACTAGGTGGATTTTCTACCTCCTTATGAGTGATACCGGTTATTTAGAGGAATTTACATGGATGGGATTAGTGGAAAGATGGTTATACCATGCCATGAGTGATACTCAGTCCCCTATGTGAGATACCAGGGGCGGGCTCGTATTTTATTGTCTTTACACCATGCTGAGAGTGATACTTGGGATTCCATTTATAGATTGTCTTGGATGGAATCTTATAGTGTTGGGTATCTATAGTTATCCTAGAGAGATACTTGGGATTCCATTTATGGATCACCTTGTATGGGCTCAGGTTTCCTCTTATTAAATTATATGGATGACTTTTATATTGAATACAAGGAATGCATAACTGTTATCTCAGGGACACATCCACCAAGACAAATCAAATGCTTAGGTTCGGTCCACTTTTGATGCTTTCTTGGTGATGGACCATTATCACAGCCATATCATACCTATACATGTTTACCTTGGTTCAGAGATGTATGAATTAGGCTGAAGTAGGTAGTGTCAATTAGGTATCCATGAGGAATCTGTTCTGGCATGTTTTATTTATTTCTCACTTTATATTTATTATGTACCTACACACTCATTTTATATGCATAGACTGGATTGTTCTAGACACTATTGGTGGTGGGATACTAATTATATCTCACACCTTGCTCAATATTCCCATGGTACCTAAGCATACTTCATGATTTAAGGTGTAGATAAAGGGAATCACCCAACTTATGATGCTTGATTTTCAGTACTAAGATAAAGTATGTGAGAAGAAGATTGAGACTATGCTCGTGATGATAGTATCGGTAGATTTTAGTCTTTTTTTATTTTTATTTAACATGTAATATATTCCTATTTTATTTGTATTCCATGTACTCATTTTTATAGCTAAATTTCATGGTCATCATCATTTTGTATCTATTTCTGATTCAGCTTCTGCCTGTTTATTTATATTGGATGATTTATTACTCCACTACTACTTATTTATTACTACTTCTACTATTTTTATTTATTATTTACCATTGTGATACACTATAAATAACGAGTTCATAGTCTCCTCATGAAAAAACCCTAGTCCCTCACTGCTAGTCAGCATCCTCTGGTGTACGGGGAGGTGTGCTTGAGGTCATGTAGCTAACCATCTCGAGGCACCACTTAGTGGATATAGGGGTGGGACACTATATTAATAAACCAATTATGATATCAATTTTAATAAAAAAGGTATGGAAAACCATTTTCATATTTAAAAAAACATGCTTTCAAAGAAAATGATGGAAAATATCTCAAAATAGGATTAAATGATTAGTTTATATAAAAAAGTTTATAAAAAATAGTTGTCATGAATAAAAAAATTCTATAATCAAATATCATGACTAAAAATACATATATGTTCATACTCATATCAACATCATATTAGGGGAGCCCGTCTTAGACAATCAAACTACACCCCATCAGGGGAGCCTATACCAGGAAATCAAACTACACCCCATTAGAGGATCCCATTATGATTAGTTAAAATACCAATAAATCATGTTCAAATAAAACATTTCAAATCAATTCAAAATAAAATTTCCCAATTTTAATTTTCAACATGCCTTTTTCATTTCAAAACCAAATCACAGGTTTCATAAAATTCATTCCCTTTCAAATTATCTTTCCATTTACGAATTTTTCTCAAGGATCAACATCAAACCTATTTCATCAAATCAATTTTCAAATCAAACCATTAATTTTCTCAAATTCACCCAACAATTTCAATTTCATTGAAATAGGGGGGTTTTCATAAATTCCATGCTAATATCGAAATCAAATGCCAATCATTTTAAATCTGGGTTTTTTAAAATCATTTAAAACTAATTTCAATTTAATCAAGAAATTAAAGGTTTCAATTGAAGGGTAAAGATTCATCAAACCACCTACCTTTAATCACATAATAAAATCAACACAACACCCATAGTGGGATTCGTCAATGAAGAATAGAGGCGTAGGAGATCAAGAAACACAACCTAAAATCAAGATCCATAAAAAAGAGATTAGATCCATCAATATAATGATGATATATTAATATATAAGAAGGAGAGAAGAGGATATTAGAATAAAACCACACAAGAGAAGATCTACTTACCCAAAGGAGATCAAACGAGATCAACCATGCTTTAATCCACTAAGAGAAGGGGTTTGAGGAGCCAAAACCACTTTTTGAGAGCCTTCAAGACCAAGGAAATTGATTTAGGGTTGAGGGGGTCGATTAGGGGTTAAAATGGGTGTCCCATGATTTTAAAAATATTTGTTTTGGGGATTAAAAACACCTATACATAGTTTACTATATAGGCCATATAGTTAGTAGTAACCATGCACCCTAACCATGTTTCATCCATGGAATTATATTTGGGGAGCATAGTTTGCCCATATAATTACTTTAACCATGTTCCTACCATGAAAAGGACCAATTTTTGGAGCCACATGATTTTAGGGAGAGGTCTTATAGTTTGTAAAAATTGTGCACCTCATTCCATTGGAACATACTTGGCCACACAATTTCCTAGGGGACAACCACATAGTTTTCCTTAATCGCACGCCAACCGTGTACAACTCCTTAAAGCTCCAAAATTTTCCATATCTCACCCAAAAATACCCTAAATAAACCCCAAATAAAGTAAAACCAAGAAAAGGTTAAATAAGTACCTGTAATAAGGTAATAAGATGTTATATTCTCCCCACCATAAATACTTTCAGTCCCTAGAAATCTTGTCAAGAAGATTCCATATCAAATAAATGATTCCACTGCTTTGTCATCAGTGTCTCACACTCCCATGTATCATATGTATTAGAACCATTCTTCCATAAAACACAGACCAAAGGTATTATCCTCCCATGAAGTACCTTTATATTAGAATAAAAAATCCTAGATGGATGCTCAGTTATAGATAAATTAGGCTCAACATCAAGATCTTCCCAGATCAAAATAAGATAAGGGTAAAAAATATACTTTCAAATATATGATACATGAAACACATTGTGGATCAAAGTCATTTGTGATAGAAGTGATAAATATTAATCCACTTTCCCCACCCACTCAACAATCACAAAAGGACCCACAAACATCAACACATGCTTCCCCTATTTCCCAAGGCACCGGTGACCCAAACGAGGTAAAACTCTCAAGAATACATGTTCACCAACTAAAAACTCTAATAGTAAATGATGATGATCAACATTGGATTTATATTGACTTTGTGCCATAATCAATCTCTAATGAATGAACTAAATCTTGTACGTCATCTCTTGGACCAGACTTAGTTCAACCAAGGATGATTTACCAATCTACAACTAATATAACAGAGATTCACATAGCCTTCCTTCAAGGCATAAAAAGTAACTATCTAAATTTTAGATTAGTAACTGTTATTATAAGTAAATGTAACCAATCCCAAATAGATGTTCCTAGATCCACTAAAATTGAGAACACAAGCATGTAACATAGCCTCAAGGATCTGTATATCTTGTTCTGTCTGACCATCCATATGTGGATGATATTCCATGATCAAACACACATGAGATTCTAGTGCCTCCTGGAGCTACCTCCAAAAGTGATAAGTAAAGTGGGGATCCCTATCAGTGTCTATACCAGAAGAAACTCCACATAGTCTAACAATATTTTGTACAAAGAGATGTCCCAAGTCCTCAACTTTGGTTATATCTCAAATGGGAATAAATTGATCTGATTTGGTAAGCCTATCAATTAAAACCAATATTGTACTCTTTCCCTAAGGTATACATGGAAACCCAACCATAAAGTCCATAGAGATATCATCCTGCTTCCAAGTCATCAATGGAAGTGGATGAAGCAAACCTAAAGGTCGCTAGTGCTTAGTTTTGACCTGTTGGCATGTGTAACAATGATAAACAAAGTTAGCAGTGTCTCATCTCATATATGAACACATGAATCATTGTATCATATCATATAATATCTTTGTTTTACCCAAGTGAACTACCCACTGAGAATTATGGTAATCCACCTTCACATCCATTCTCAGAGACAAAGACACAACAAACCGATTTCAGAAACATAGGGTTCCATATGGAGATAACGTCCATTCATCAATGGTATCCCCACCATAAATATAGTCCCTAATGCTATGAAATTCATCATCAAGATGATTTTTTTAAAGAATCATCTCGAGAATAATGAAGGTCATAAGAAAAATTTCCAAGACAACCTCAACCTCTTCATCCTTGACACCCATTATAATTGAGAAAAAAGAGACATCAAGTTCTACTATTTCGATGATTCTTTCATGGATTGGGTTGGAAGTTTATTGTTCAAAGCATCATGAATGAAATTCCACATACCTAGGTTATAGGAAATTTTGAAATAAAAATACTACAAGTGTAACACTCCGAGATTTTATGAGATATATTATTTTTAATTTCTTTGATGTCTTCTATTATACACTACACCAAGATTAGATTGTACTATATGCAACACCGTATTATCTTGCACTATACACAACACTATTCTTGGCTCGTGTTACACACAAATTCAAGTTTGTTTTGTGGAAATTATTCTACGCAACATTAAGTATAGATTTTGTTTATTGTATAAATGAAATAAGTTTTGATTATGTTATACGCAACACTAAACGGAGCTTTCACTACACACAACCCTTACTTGGCTTGCATTACACACAATCAAGACCTTCTTCGATAGTGTGTGTAGTACACAATACCAAGTTTTACTAAACGAGATATTATTATAATATTATTATGAACTAACCGTTATGAATAGTAATACCCACTTTTTAAAATTTTATAAATTTTATCTTTAAAAATGGACTTCATTTTTGGATTCGGAATATCAAAATTAGCCTAGGGTGAATTTTTGGTATTTTTCTGGAAACTTTCAATTTTTGGTGAATAGTGAAAACACTGGGTTACTATTTAAAAACCGAATTTTTATTTAAATAATAATTTATTTTATTTAAATTTATTTTTGGTAAAAATTGATACATAATAACTATATAAGTTCAATGTAATTCATTGGAGTCATTTTATAATAATTTTACATATATAAAAATTTTATAGAACTTTTCACCGTCTTTTACCCACCTCCTATGAGAATTTGAAAATTTACATAAAAATTAATTTTACCACTTATGTGAGTGGAATTTTGTAAATCCAAGAGACACGGTTAATATCAGGTAGTAAAATTTGGTTCAATAAGATAAAAATAATTTTTGGTGAATAATAACTTTTTACTTTTATTTACCACGGTTAAAAGTAAATAGGGCAATTAAGGGTAAAAATGATATTATTATTACCCTAACACATGTAATAATTCTATTGGATAAATGTAATTAGACCAAAAAAAACATTAGGAATAAAATATGACCCTTTAGGTCCACTTGGATTAGATTAGGACATTTATTAATAATTTATTTAAAGAAGAGTTAAAATAGTTAAATTCAAAGTTTAATAACTAAAACATTTTTAATATAGGGTTATACATAAGATAAATTTGACTATAAATATTCATTAGAAATATAATAATATTTACTACATAATGGTATTTTATTTATAATTTTTAGACATTATATAAGTTAATTTATTTATGACACAATGATGATGCAGTAATTACTTTATTAATGAAATATTAACATAATTGATGTTATAAATACCCAAATAAATGTAATATGAGACTTTTTATAAATTAAACTAATATTTTTGGTTAATATTACATGTTAGTATTGATTCAATTAAATGTTTTCTAACTAATCATGCTGTTATGATTTTCACAAAAATCAATTACCAAATAGTATCAAGATTGACATAAAATAGTTTTTAAAACAAATATTATATTATTAATTGTTATTTTATTCCTAAAAATCTAAGGTTTAGAAAAATGACTTAGATAAGGTTATATATATTAATAATGAACCACTTGGGGTTCGTTTAGCTTGTTATAGTAAGTTTATTAACCATATAGTGTAAGAAAACAAGAAGACACGGTAAAAGATAAATTATTTAACTTAGAGTTAAATCTAAATGATAAGGTTAAAATAGTAACCTAAACTTGTCTAAAATCTATTGGTTGAGATTATTTCGACCCATATGTACTTTAGCTTCTAAATAAATCAATTTGGAGCTATTATAAACCTAATATGACTTTATTATAAAATAATATTTTAAGTTTTTCTAAAGTTGCCCCTCTCCTCCCTTATAAAAAGGGAACCTCTTACCTCTTCTCTTCACACACTTTTGAGCCTTGAAGATCGACCAAACCCTGCCAATTCCTCTTATCAACCTATCTAGTTACACCATAGAGGTTCTGTTATTCTCAAAAGACCAACTCTAGTCCCCTAAGAATAAGTTTAAAGGAGGTGCGTCGAGGAAGAGGCAATCTCTTTTACCGACTCTTTCAAGTTTCTTTCTTTCTTCTACTTCCTCTTATTTAGTTGTTTAATTATAAAGTAATAACATAAGTATTATTTAGATACTGATATGTTATTATAAATATGAAACAACCCTATTTCACCTTCTATCCATCCTACGGAAAATGAAATCACCACGCGTGCGCACGTACGGAGTACCGTCTTCACGCCGTGGTATGTAAAGAATATTTTTTTAAATGTGGAATGTATGGGCATTATGAAAACCAATGCCCTGAGGGAAAATCTCATGAAGAGAATAAGCATGGTCATATGGGTATTATTTATGTGGATGATGATGAGGAGACTACAAATGATATATGAGATGAAAGAAGTGTTGAAGCTTGGTCAATGGTTTAAGAAGGTAGTGGAATGATTGTATGTTTATCAAGAGTTATGTTTTATAGGTAATTTAATGGTACTATAGAATAAAGAAACATCTAAGGATTGTTACTCTATTGTTTTTTCTAAAGTATTTTAAAGTATATGTTTAATGGTACTGGTAACCATGAAATGTTATTTAGATATTTTTGGAAAGAAGATGATATGCGCATAATGAAGGGATAAAGAGAAAATGAAATTTTGATAGTATTCATGAGCTCATGACTAATATAAGGACAAAGTGATATCATGGTTTGAGTATATAGAAATTTAGGGATTTTGGTATGTGGAATGAGTTAAATTTTGACAGAATTCACGTTTTCACTAAGGTTTTATGGTAATTTATGTTTCAAGAGAATACATGAATAAGGTATTCACATGTTTGGAATGAGATCAACAAGATATATCTTATGATATATGGGGGAATAAATTATAGTATTCACGTGCTTGTTATGTGACCTTTCGAGTAACCATTTTCTTTATACTATGAGATTGGACAGATGTATTTTGGATAAGCCTAAAGATTAGAATGGATTATGTTGGACATAAGATAGTATTATTTAAGGATAGAACTTGTTTTTCGATATTATTTTTGGAATGTTATAATAGTATAGTTTTAGAAAAAGGACAACCCATAGGACGAGAGACAACCCATCGCGTCGGACAAGGCTGTGGGAATCGAACCTACAACTGAAGTGCGACAGGCCTTTATCGCATACCACTGGCCTACAGGAAGTCCCTGGTTAGTAGAAACTAGTTTTATTTTATTAAGCGCTATGATAGATGAAGTATAAGTCCATTTTAGAAAACGTATATGATTAATCTCAAGATAGATGGAATTATGTATATTTAATAAATTGTGCTAAAATTTTTGCGATAGAAACAGATGGAATGACCTATCATTCTATCGCATGATCTGCTAACACTTCACGAATGACAAATTCAACTTCATTTCTTTAAGAGATGAAGTGGAAATTGTTCAAGGCATGAACAACGGTGAGATTGCACCAAAATCAAGTAAGTATTTCTTTTAATTCAACAATTCTTCAACATTAGGTAAATGATCTTGAGAACTAAAAATTTTGTCCAAGTACCCTCATACCCGATGAATTAGATGGTACCTTAGATCATCACAAATTTATGGCTATGTGATTGTTGGATTTTTCATAGCCATGTCCTCTACCACTCTTCATCAGAAGTTGATGGTTATATTTCTCTTCCATATCCATATTTTCACCCATGTTGTCCTATGTGGAAACCCAATTATGAGTTACTTTGGGTGACTATTATGATTCTAACTTCCCTTTTTAAAATGAAGTTTTAGTATTCCTCTTTACGATTTGGGTTTTTATGAAAGAAACTTTAAAGTAGTAAACCATTTATAACCGCGATGAATTTTGATGGCGAAATTCATTTATGGGGGGTAGAATGTAACACCCTGAGATTTTATGAGATATATTATTTTTAATTTCTTTGATGTCTTATATTATACACTACACCAAGATTAGATTGTACTATACGCAATACTGTATTAGCTTGCAGTATACACAACACTATTCTTGGCTCATGTTACACACAAATTCAAGTTCGTTTTGTGGAAATTATTCTACGCAACATTAATTATAGATTTTGTTTAATGTATAAATGAAATAAGTTCTGATTATGTTATACGCAACACCAAACGGAGATTTCACTACACGAAGCCCTGACCTGGCTTGCATTACACGTAATCAAGACCTTCTTCGATAGCGTGTGTAGTACATAATACCAAGTTTCACTAAACGAGATATTATTATAATATTATTGTGAACTAGCCGTTATGAATAGTAATACCCACTTTTTAAAATTTTATAAATTTTATCTTTCAAAATGGACTTCATTTTTGGATTCGGAATATCGAAATTAGCCTAGGGTAAATTTTTGGTATTTTTCTGAAAACTTTCAATTTTTAATGAATAGTGAAAACACTGGGTTACTATTTAAAAACTGAATTTTTATTTAAATAATAATTTATTTTATTTAAATTTATTTTTGGTCAAAATTGATACATAATACCTATATAAGTTCAATGTAATTCATTGGAGTCATTTTATAATAATTTTAGATATATAAAAATTTTATAGAACTTTTCACCATCTTTTACCCACCTCCTAAGAGAATTTGAAAATTTACATAAAACTTAATTTTACTGCTTCTATGAGTGGAATTTAGAAAATCTGAGAGAAAAAGTTAATATCAGGGAGTAAAATGAGGTTCAATAAGATAAAAATAATTTTTGGTGAATAGTAACTTTTTACTTTTATTTACCATAGTTAAAAGTAAATAGGGCAATTAAGGGTAAAAATGATATTATTATTACCCTAAAACATGTCCTAATTCTATTGGATAAGTGTAATTCGACCAAAAACAACATTAGGAATAAAATATAACCCTTTAGGTCCACTTGGATTAGATTAGGACACTTATTATTATTTTATTTAAAGAAGAGTTAAAATAGATAAAATCAAAGTTTAATAACTAAAACATTTTTAATATAGGGTTATACATAAGATAAATTTGACTATAAATATTCATTAGAAATATAAAAATATTTCATATATAATGGTATTTTATTTATAATTTTTAGACATTAAATAATTTAATTTATTTATGACACAATGATGATGCAGTAATTACCTTATTAATGAAATATTAACACAATTGATGTTATAAATACCCAAATAAATGTAATTTGAGACTTTTATGAATTCCACTAATTTTTTAGGTTAATAAGACATGTTAGTATTGATTTAAGTAACCTTTTTTGAACTAATAATGCTGTTATGATTTTCACAAAAATAAACTACCAAATAGTGTCAAAATTGACATAAAATAGTTTTTAAAATAAATATTATATTATTAATTTTTATTTTATTCATAAAAATATAAGGTTAGGCCAAATGACTTAGATAAATTTATATATATTAATAATGAAACACTTGAGGTTCTTTTGGCTGGTTATAGTAAGTTTATTAACCATATAGTGTAAGAAAACAAGACGACACAATAAAAGTTAAATTATTTAACTTAGTGTTAAATATAAATGATAAGATTAAAATAGTAACCTAAACTTGTATAAAACCTATTTGTTGAAATTATTTAGACCCATACCCACTTTAGCTTCTAAATAAATCAATTTGGAGCTATTATATACCGAATATGACTTATTTATAAAATAATATTTTAGGTTTTTTTAAAGGTGCCCCTCTCCTCCCTTATAAAAAGGGCACCCCTTCCCTCTTCTCTTCACAACATTTTGAGCCTTGAAGCTCGGAAAAAACCTGACAATTAATCTTCTCAACATCTCTAGTTACATAATAGAGGTTATGGTATTCTCAAAAGACCAACCCTAGTGCCCTAAGAAGAAGTTTAAAGGAGGCGAGTCAAGGAAGAGGTAATCTCTTCTACTGACTCTTTCAAGTTTCTTTCTTCTTATACTTCATCTTATTTAGTTGTTTCATTATAAAGTAATAACATCAGTATTAATTATATACTGATATGTTATTATAAATATGAAACAACCCTATTTCATCTTCTATCCATCCTACAGAAAATGAAATCACCGCGCGTGCGTACGTACGAAATACCGTCTCCACGCCGTGGTGTAATCAGTTTTTCCACCACCACCTTACTTGGATGGGTATAATGGTGTAAAGAATAACTATATATAATTATTATAACATCATATTGATTTTATGATATTATATCATCCACTCCAATACCATTCAATAAATATGGGAATGATATCATCGCTCGTGCGTACGTATGGATTACCGTCTCCACGACGCGATGAGATTCATTCTCCATATTAACCATTCAAGAATGATTATAAAGTATATATAATGAATAATAATGAAATATATGACATAATTAAGCTAATGGATTTATGTATATATATATATTTCATATAATTACTTCCATTCAAGTCAATAAGGAAAGGAAAACAGCGTTCATGCATACGTACGACTTACCGTCTCCATGAACGGTGTATTTCATTTTATTTATCTATCTGATATATATATATATTTATACTGAATATATATGATATATAAATTATTATTTAAATTCTATAATTAAGTAAATCATGATATAATTAATAATAATATCAAGAACAACAAGTCCAAACACATACGATAAATAAATCGATTTTACCCAAAACGCTGCTTTAACAAGAAATTTACAAAAGAACGGGTAATATAAAGTCATAAGTGAACCATATATGATATCATAAAAATTAATATGATTCTTTAATAATTCAATGACATTATTTAAATCATTATACATGAGGTTTGGATACATACGAAGCATATCGGACATAAGGTAAGGGATAACTTTTCTAATCTCGTTTTTATCTGAGATTATTTATTCATAAGTATTTACTGGGGTTATATTTATCATTCATGTACCTATTTTATAAAAATGGTTTCATGTATGTTTAAAGTCCTTTTTACCCATTTTTTACTTTTACTACATGGTATGTAAGGAATATTTCTTTTGTTTACCATACGAGGCACTTTTTGACTTTTCTGGTAGAAGTACGAGAATAATGTTTTTTAACTTATACAGCATGAACAGATTTTTATGGTTTTATAACACCTTATTTTCATGAAGGTTACTATACAAGATTTTATGACTATTTTCAAAAAAATCCTTTCTTTTAAAATTACATGGAATTTTGTGAAAAGAAAATGATTTTGAAGAAGGAAGGATATTTTCCTCAACAATTCATTTCAAGTGTTTTATCAAAACAATTTTCCATATAAGATGACATTATTTAATAAGTGTATGTTTCAAGTATAATGTATATATGATTTAAATGGTTTCAATTTTATTATGATGAAATGATATCCATTTGTTTTATATGGATTATGTTATGATGGGATGATGTTTATGAAACCCATTTTACTCTGGGTTATGATGAATGATTTATGTTTATTTTGTGGAACAAGTAAGAATGATTTCATTATGAGATGGGTGGGACATATATATCCCTAAAATGTATTGGGTAAAGATTTATATCTCATGAGATAGACATGGCTGAAATGGTAAGTTAATCTGGTTCAGTGATACAGGACTGGAACGAGGAGTGAACTCGATTCAGAAAGGGACTTTGTCCACTAAGATGGTCTTGGCAGCAATGCCTTGGCTACTATGGAAATAATATCATGTGATTAATGTTTTTACACAATTAAAAGTTTTATTCCCATGTTATTTTATCATGATTTATGTTCCTTTATGATATACGCCTTACGTACTTACAAGATTTATTTCTTTGCTCAAGATTTTGATGTTTAGATTTTATGTTCAAGTTTTTGCATTCAAATGTTTATGGATTATTTTATGTTCTCTATATTTACCCTTACTGAGCATTTGAGCTCACCCTTTTTATGTTTTATTTTACCCAGGATATAAAGAAAGGTTTTAGGTAATAAAACCAAAATGGGAAGATCTTTATGGGAGATTTTGAAGATCTTTCACCATGATTATAAGATTACGTTCCGAGTTTCCAAAGAAACTAAACTAATACAGTATTTGGGATTCTGTTTTTGTTATGTATTAAGTATTCCACAAAAGTAATGTAATGTCCATGTACGTCGAGCTTTGGGTATTTACAACAAGTACTCCACTAAATGCCTCTTTCAGAAGTTCAAATCTTTTTAAGATAAGATATAACTCATGATTGTTTGATTGAACTAAATTTAAACCTTTCTATAAAAAGGTAATTTCACAAAAAGTTAATGAAACATAGTTTCATGTTTTAGATAATGTTTTAGGTAATTTTTATCATGTGGCCTAAGCTTCTAGGATATATAAGCTACCATGTGATCACCCTATATAAGAAAACAACCCAAACCTTAAATTGATGCATCATAAAAGACCACATAGCCTTTCCCAACCACTGGAATATTTAACACTGGCATAGAAGTCAAAATATGTTTCAAATCATCAAAATAACTTTGATATTTTTAATTCAATAATAAATTCACTCCCTTTCGAGTGAGGGTGGTCATTGGGGAATCTATATTCAAGGAATCTTTAAAAAACCTTCAGTAATACCCCGCCAATCTAAAAAAGACTCATATATTGAAAAAATTATGTAGCTTCTCCCATAACATAACAGTATTTAACTTTTTAGTATTGATTGAAATTCCATGTTCCAAGACCACATGTCCTAATAACTTCACTTCTAAAATCCAAAAAATTCACTTTTATAGCTTCATGTAAAGTCTACGATCTCTCAAGATTTCTAGAACTGCACTTAGATGATGCAAAAGATCTTCCTTAGTTTTGGAGTAAAAAAATATCATCTAAAAATACCATCACAAATGAATAAAGGTACTCATAGAATATTCTATTAATCAAATCCATAATGACTACATGATCATTGGTCAGGTCGAAGGGCATAACAAGATACTCAAACTGACCATACTTACTCCTAAAAGAAGTATTTGGAATGTTATATTCTTCAATTCTCTACTAGTGATAACCAGAATGAACCTAATATTTGAGAACCACTTTTCCCCTTTCAACTGGTCAATCATATCATCAATCCATGGTAATAGATACATGTTCCTTAATGAAACTCGATTGAGTTTTTAGTAATCAACACAGAGGTGAAGTGTTCCATTATCTTTCTTTATAAAGAGAATAGGTGCCTCCCAATACAACACACTTGGGTGTATAAAGACTTTCTCTAAGAGATCATACAACTGAGTATTTAACTCTTCTAACTCGTCTGGTTTCATATGGTAGAAGGAATAAATACCAACTGAGTACTAGGTACTAAATCAATAGAGAACTCCACCTCTCTAACCGATAGAAGGCCAAATAAATTAGAAGGAAACACATCAGGAAACTCGATAAATACTAGAGGGAGATAATAACTCAAATATTCTCTCTAAAAGTCAAAAGAAAACACTGATATAACCCCACCTAAAGCTAGAAAATATGGTCCGACTCTACTTGACCTTGGGTCCCATTCTCCCTGAAATAAATGAAAAACCACATCGAGTGCAGTAAATAAGACCTGTTTAAGATAATAATCAATTAGATCCTTATTAAAAATCAGAGAATCCATCATGAGAATGAAATCAAGAGGTTTCATGTAAAGAACCATAAAATCCCAGGTCAGTTCAAACTCAGATAAGGAGAAAAAACAAGCAATACATTGAAGACCCTACTGTCTCTTCATTATGAGGGGTGTAGTAATATCAAGCAAAAATGGTAAAATCTCTATAGGAATGTTTAGAAAATGACAAAGACGCACTAGTATCAAATAAAGTAGTCACTAAGAATGAAGATATGGTGATGGTACCTCTCACGATTACTGGACCCACATCCACATTTTTTGGAGACTCTTCCACTGCGTGAAGAGGAATCATTCTAGATGTCTATGGATAAAACCCCTTATATCATGAAGAATATATTGAATCATAGTACATTTAGGTGATGATTATCCTATACCACTACATAGAGAAAAAAATATATGACAACTTTTTTAAGTGGCCTGAGCGGCCGCACGAACTACAGTTCTTGGGTGCCTAAGTGAAAAACCGCTTCAAATACCTGACCTTGACACACTAAAATCAAGTCATAGGGGATATTAAAATCACTATAGGAGTCTTGGAATATGTATTCTATCTAGATCCACCATGAAACTCATCATTATTTCTCTTTCCCTTCAAGTAACTCACTAAATTGCAACTGGGTGAAAATAGAACTGCTGTCAACCCTGACTTACTGGATAGGTCTAGATCATCCATAAAAAATATATCCAATAAATTAGCATAAGAAGTGAGATTTAATATAAATAATTGATATTGGATGTCATCATGAAGACCCATCTCAAATATTTTAACTTTCGGTTTTTCATTTTTCACTACCTTAAGAGAAAATTCTACGAGCTCAAAAAAAGGTTCACATACTGCATCATGTTCTTATTAATCTACTAGAGGTTAAGAAAATATATATAATTTACAAATACCATTTACTATGGATAGAAAATGACTCTAAAGTATTTCTATTCCAAGAACTCATGCTTCTTCACCATCACCATCGAATCCCACCATATCTTACATGGTCCTTCCATCTTGAAGGTATCACACTTTACCTTAAACAAATCAGGTGTTTCTAAGAACTAAAAAAGAAGCTTGATATTTTTCAACCAATCCTCAGCCTCCTAAGGATCATTAGAGCCTTGTAAAGTATGTGTCTTCTATAAAAGAAACTTTTGAGCATGATTCCAATATTCATCCCTTTGAGGTTCCATAACTAGACCCTAAATGGGAATAGGTGACAGTTCCTATCCTAGAGTATGGAAAAAATGCACCACTATCTCAACAAGATTCTGGTTCATTAGAGAATTTTATTTTTGTGGTTCACCAACAGCTTCCTCTTGTGGCATATTCAGATTCCTTCTTAGAGGCATGATGTTATATAACATCAACAAACAACACTGGAAGAATAAGAAAGATTACACAGATAAAGGATACACAGATCAAAGATACATGAATATAAATTCCATATAATTAAAGATTAAGATTTCAACAAGATAAAAAAAGGTACGGAAAATACTAGAATCAGATCAAAACATTCCATAAGATGCTTTTTCCAAACACCCATAGTGACTTAAGGTTTGTTACGGTGAGACCTGGACAGACATTCACTTGAAACTACCTCCCAAGTCCCAATAATCTACCTCTTATCTACTAGGAAAACCCAACTGAATATAAACATCAAAGAAAGATGCATAAAATCCCTCTGATATCATTTTTTCACAAACCATCCTAGATACCCTAGTACCCTGATACTTGAGCCGAATTTGACATGGTCTGAAGGGCATTCCCGATCCCCAAGGGTTGGAGACTAACAACTAGAATCATACAATAAATATAAGGGAATTATTTTTTCACAAAACAATAGAAGATAACAGATACAAGTCAGTATGATTAATACTCCTCAAGGAGAATGCACCAAAAAACAAACAAGTAAAACAAAACCAAAATAGTACATCATCAAAGTACTCAACATCTTCCAAGATAAAATATCAAAAAACCCATCACACAGGTGGATAACATAACCACCGATCACCTCCATCACTCTATTTTATGTGGATCAAGAACATCCACCACCTACAAGTAGATATTTCACTTTTCTCAAACCTAGAAAAAGATAACCTACAAATGTCAGAAGGAAATGGTACGGTGTGAACTAAATATCCTAGTATGTTCTCAAAAAATGTTTCATAAATTATACCATAACAATAAACCAAATATGATATCAATTTCAATAAAAAAAGTCATGGAAAATCATTTTCATATTTTCAACAAAACACAATTTTAAAGAAAATTATGGCAGATATCTCAAAATAGGCTTAAATAAATAGTTTATATAAAATTGTTGTCATAAATAAAAAAAATCTATAATCAAAGATCATGGCTCAAAATACATATACATGCATACTCATATCAACATCCCATTAGGGGATCCTATTTCATGTAATCAAAATAAACCCCATTTTGGGATCCCATATCAAGAAATAAAACTACAACCCATTAGGGGAGCCCATTACAAGCAATCAAACTACCAATATATCATGAGAAAATAAAATATTTCAAATCCATTTGAAATAAAATTGCCCAATTTTAGTTTTCAACATGACTTTTCATATCAAAACCAAATAAAAGGTTTCATCAAATTCATTCCCTTTCAAATCATCTTTTAATTTAATCAATTTTCTTTAAGGATCAATATAAAATCAATTTCGTCAAACTATTTTTGTAAATCAAACCATCAATTTTCTCAAATTCGCTCAAAAAATTAAATTTCATTTGTAACGCCCTGACCCTAGTTACCCAGAGTCAGTTCATTATTACATAACATTGGAATGATCACAAGGAAATCATGTCTCGAAAGTCCAATTAGTTTAGTAGCCTTGGAAACACTAGATACATTCATAAGTCTTACATTACATCATAAATTGAAAAACTACAACAACATAGTCTCCATAGTCCACACACATATCCCCTCAGAATATCCCTGTAAGTCAGTCATAAAATAATTCTTCACATCCTAGGAAAATGAAACATAAGAAAGGGGTGAGCTCAAACACTCAGTAAGGGTAAGAAATACAACGGAAGATAACATAAATATTAAGCATGGTGAATAATTGAAACCACATGCCTTTACCAATAATAAACATGAATACTTTTATGGAAGAAATATGAGTTGAGTAAATAATGCCATAATAAAACATAATCATTGGTATTCTACTAGTCGAATGACCATATGAATCATCAATATTATTTTCATAATGAGGGAATGTATAATGCTAGACATTCTGAAACATTTTGTCAAGGCCTCGGCTAAGACGTCTAAAAATGATTAAGGCCTCGACCAAAACCATATATCAAAATTGGGAAAGGGCCTCAACCAATTCCACATCTAGTTGTCTCATGAGACCTACCGATGCATTGAGGAGCTATAGCGGGCTCCACCTGTCACATACTAAGTCCAATACATTCCTCATATGAAAAGGTTGAAACATAACATAAACATCCGTATTAAAACTAGCATACGAAATGTCAATACTTTAACCATAAACCATGAATGGTATAAAAATAACACATCCATAGTCAAACATATCACAAAACCTTCAATACAATATGGAAGATTTGTATCATAATAAATCAACTTCAAACAAACTTAAGATCCATAAAAGGATGTTGACATAGATGAAAATGATTTGTAAAACTCTTTGAGAGAAATATCCCTTTTTCATGAAAACATTTAAAAGTCACAAAATTTAGAAAGGAAGACATTTAAATAAATTTTGAATCAAAGTGTCCCATACCACTTTGAAACTTTTGAAAGTAATTAACATTTTAAAACATTCATGTTCATTTAAATAAATCCTTAAAACCATTTTGAAAACATGGACATTAATGAGAATGGTTTAGAAGAATAAATCTTTAAATCATTTAAAATGATGTTTTAGTAAAAATTACCTTAAAATAATACCTTTGAAAACTATTTTATGAAACATAAACATGGATAATAAATATGTCCCAGTAGATACTTACATAAAAAAAACCTCAGATAATAAAGAGATTGTGAAATTAACCCTTACCAATTTGGTAACTTACGAAACATACACCCTATGAAAGAAGTATCATACAGTGAATATGTAAATACACATAAATTAACGTGTATTACACAACGAATACAATTATGGGAAGTACATACACCACACAAAAGGTAATAGTGGAAATATGGCATGAATCTCACGAGAATAAGGAGTGAGATGAAAACCCCTTACCTTGTAATTTTCCTTGGTTGAGTGTAATGTCCCGGATCCGGGTACCACTCCATAGGTTCCCTGAACCCGGTTGGTCACATGAACTCAAGCGCATTTCCCCAAACGCCAGAGGCTGCCGACTAGCAGCGAGGGCTCAGGTCTAATAGTGGGGAAACTATGCCCTCATTTGTCAAAGTGTAGCACAGTGGAATACAAGATAAAACATAAAACAACAGCGGAAGCAATAAAACATACACACATAAACAACTGTAGTAAAAGATAACAAAAAATTATATATAATGATGCAACATGCCTCAAGTTCTAAGAAAATAGCCAGAACATGTTACACAACAATACATGACAGTACAATACAGAGTACAACAAAACAAAGCAAAACAACCGGTAGCATCGCGAGCCTAAGCCCGGTCCCATGCTCTCCTACTCCTCAGCAGCAATCAAGTACCTGTATAGGGACCCTTTCCCTTATCCACACCTGCAAAAATGTAATCTGTTTGGGCCGAAGACATGACCCAAACAGGGTGTGAGAAAATAATTCCCAGTAGACACCCACCAAAGACCCATGCTCAACTGTGTGTACACATGAAACTACAACGTGTAATAGTAGAATGAAATAAACTAAGCAGTACTCAAAAGTAACCAAATTTACCAATTATATTTCCATTTTATTATTCATTTAATCGTTCATTATAAGGAAACCACCACAATTAATTTCTATGTAAAAAGTCAGTGTCCCCAGACACACAAACCTTTACCCTCGGGTAATTAGAAACGTAACCCGCATGTATTTTCCCACATACATAACAGATATTTCCCTCAGCCGTACAAAGTGTCGCCCTTAGGCACAAAGTCTATCGCCCACAGGCACAAAAGAAGTTTCCCTCAGGCTAAAAGTTGCATTTCCCTCAGGCTAAGTAAAACACTGCCTTATGTCTAAACAAGTAACCCGTCCATTCCCAACATATAAACAAGCAATTCACATGCAATTCCTCTCAAGGAAAAAGTAATGAAAAAATTAAACATGGATTACCCTCAAGTATCTTGGCCAAACGGCTAAACAGAGGAATGCACCCCCAGGGTGGTCCTGGATCCAAGCATCAATCCCAAAAAACAGTTTATTATCACATTTAATTACATACACAATTCTAGGTATTCAAAATAGCCAAGCCCTCATCCACACGACACCCCCAACATGGGTTTGTAGCTAAACAATACACAAAAACGCACAGAAGTTGGAAATAAACACTAATCCACCTACCTTAAACTCCCATGAACGGTATACGCGAACGAAGATCCTCGAATCGTCCAAGAAGGATGTAGATATGAGGTGAAAGAAATACCTGTTCAAACTCAAATAACTTCCCTTAGAGAAATAATTGGCAAGAACAGATTAAGGAGAGTGGAGGGCTTACCCGTGCGGTTCCAACGAGATCATCAGAGGCGAAAATGGATTCCTGATGCTCGATCTAGAGATCATCGAAGGTCCGAACTCCTCTCCCAACTCCTTCCTCTGGTTCTAATCCAATCCTGTGAACATGGTTGGATACTACCCATTTGAAGCGAAAAAAACAAACTACACGGTGTGTACTATTGACTACATGGCGTGTACTTTTCTTATTTAACTGTTCCTCTGGCGGCACCGCCGCACTGTTTATCCATCGACATGAGTACACGACATGTATTTTTGATTACACGGCGTGTACTACCGCTCCATTGGAAGCTGCCTCCATTTCCTTACTATTTTCATGCCGACTGACTACACGACGTGTAAATATCCACTACATGGCGTGTAGTCAGTTTTTACACCCTTCGTCGCCGACATGGCTACACATCCTGTGTACTCATCCCACAAGGCCAAAGTACACGGCGTGTGGAAAAGTACACGACGTGTAGTCCAAAAATTTAGGATTTTCCCCATTTTCCTTATTTTCTCAAAAACACTTAAGGAAAAGAGAAAAGAAGAAACCCGTACCTCAAAAATAAGAACCAGGTTCTTACAAACTTCCCCCCTTAAAGAAATTCGTCCCCGAATTTCCCTTCTAAATTCATCTCAGAGAACAAAGCCATAAGCTGCCACTCACCAATGGCCTCATGAACCGCCTGTGTCTGAGTCTTCCTGCTCAGTGCATTAGCAACTGCAATACCTTTACCAGGTGTATAGAAAAGATCAAAATCGAAGGACTAAAGGTATTCTACCCACCTTCGCTACCTTAGATTCAAGTCACGCTGAGTAAATATATACTTGAGACTTTTGTGGACTGTGAAAACCAAAAAATTCTCTCCCAAGAGATAATGTATCCAACAGCGTAACACATGAATGACTGAAGCCAACTCGAGGTCATGCGTCAGGTAATTCCTCTCATGTGTCCTCAACTGCCGAGATCCGTACGCAACAACTCGATCACCCTGCATCAACACAGCTCTCGGCCCAATACCTAATGTATCACAGTAAACTGTATAGCTCTTCCCCTGCTCTGGGAGTATCAGGATTGGTGCTGACGTCAACCTTCCCTTCAGGTCCTGAAAGGCTGTCTCGCAAGCTTCCGACCAAACGAACTTCACACCATTCTTACTCAAACCCGTCAACGACACTGCTAAGCGGGAGAAGTCCTGGATGAAGCTCCTGTAGTAACCAGCCATCCCCAAGAAACTCCGTATCTCAAACACGTTCTTAGGCTGATCCTAGGAAACTACTGCTCTCACCTTCTCTAGGTCCATGAAAACTCCTTCCTCTGAGATGATATGACCCAGGAAGTGAACTTGGTCCATCCAAAAGTGGCACTTTGAGAGATTAGCATAAAGCTTATGCTCTCTCAGTGTACTCAATAAGATCTCAAGATGGGTGGCATGGTCGTGTCGAGTGTGAGAGTACACTAAGATATCATCCACAAATACAACCACAAAAGAATCCAGGTAAGGATGGAACGTACGATTCATCAGAGCCATGAAAAATGTCGGCGCGGTAGTGAGTCCGAACGACATAACCAAGTACTCGTATAGACCATACCTACTCCTGAAGGCTGTGAGCGGTATATCAGATGGTCTAATGCGCAAATGATGATATCCTGATCTCAATTCAATATTTGAGAACACTCGTGCTTCTCAAAGTTGATAAAAAAGATCATCAATCCTCAGCAAGGGATATCGGTTCTTAATCGTCGACTGGTTTAGCTTACAATAATCCACACAGAGTCTGAGGGTAACGTCTGCCTTCTTCGCAAAAAGGACCGGTGAACCCCAATGAGAAGTACTGGGTCTGATGAAACCCTTTGACTGTAACTCCTCTAACTGCCTTTTGAGCTCCTAAAACTCAGGCGTGGCCATCCTATAAGGAGGAATGGACACCGGTGCTACTCCTGGAACAAGATCAATAGATAAATCCACCTCTCGCTCCAGAGGTAGACCCGAAAAGTTGTCCGGGAAAACATCCCTGAAACGATCAACCATAGGAGGGAAATCCTGCTGACAAGTCCCCTGATCATCCAAATATAAACTCGCAATCTAGGCTGTGACTCCACCTCTCCCACAATGATCTGGTCCAGCTCGACTCGCTTGAACATCCCATTCAGCATTGTAGAGAAACTCTCCACCCTATGGTGACGTGAAACTCACCCTGGGATGATAGAAATCTATAAAGTCTCAAAAGGGAACCAACCAGTCCATTCTGAGAATGACATCATAGCTCGTCATCTCTAAGACATAGAGGTCCCATATAAAGTGACACCCTCCAACCTCAAGGGGGCACTCCTTTCACTGACGTACACATGTCATTATAGTTCCCAACAGAGTGTATAACATCATATCATCCTCAAAAGAAGAAGAAACGCAGAGCTCAGGGCACTCCACGATGGGCACAAATATGAAACTATGCATAGCACCCGTATCAAAAAGTACTGAAGATAAGACAGAAGCTACTAGAATAGTACCTCTCACAATAGAAGGTACGAGATCCTACTCCTGTTGGGTCTATTGCATTGCATATGCCTGCCCAGTGCTGCGGCCCTACGACATAGCCTAACTACCCTAAGTTGTCCCGCCCTGCTGCCTCTGAGATCCTGATGTCTGGATACCACGACCACAACCACCATACCTACCTGCACACCCTGATGTATTCTAGTTCCCCGACTGGTAAGAAGCTGCTGGTCCTACTCCCGAACATGGAGTCTACAAAGAACCCCTCACACTAGACACTGGTGGAAATGCCCATGAAAAAGCGCTGAAGATGACCCATCTTGCCGCAAGCTCGGCACTCCACTGGGTCATGTGGACACCGTGGTCTCTTGTGCCCCTCTTTACCACACTGGTAGCACCTGACTTGACCACCTGAAGAAACTTCCTGGCTGGTACTTCCACTATGAGAGAAATTTATCTGTCTCTTCCTCTTACCAGTAGAAATAGTACCAGAAACTAGTGCTGAACCACCCTGGCCTGCACCACTAGCTTCCTGTAGGTTCCTCTCTATAATTAGTGCTTGGTTCACAATAGAATGTACTTTAGGCAACCTGAAAACATTCACTAGTGATCGGATGTCATATCGAAGACTATCCTTAAAGCGTCTGTCTCTCAATGTCTCATCACCCACCAAAACAGGTGAAAAATTCTAAAGCTCGGTAAAATGAGCAGAATAATCCATCACCGAAATAGCGCCCTGCTGCAGATTCATGAACTCTCAAGCTCTATCTTCCCTCAGCGTCTCTGGGAAGAAGTCATAGAAGGCTGTCTGAAAATATTCCCACGCCATGTCTCTGTGATGCTCTGTCTGAGTGGTAACATCCCACCACCTCTTGGCAGAATCACACAGTATATACATCGTGAGCTTGACCCTCCGCCCTGGAGGTGTCTCAAGATGCTCGATGATAGTCTGCATCGACCCTAGCCAAGACTCCATAGCCTGTGGTCCACCATCCCCTGAAAATGTAGGTAGATGCTGCTAATGTAAGATACGTGTCAGCTCTGCCATAGATGTGGTAGCCGACGGTGCTCCCTGAAAGGTATACATGAACCACATAAATCCTTCACAGAACTGTGCCTTCATTCCTGTGTCTGGTATAACGGCTGACGCCGCATCTGGATCTACTGGAGGATCCACTGGTAACCCATGGACTACCATCTCTAGAGTATAATCGTTGTCGCTCGCCTGGTGAACAACACATGGCCGTCTCAGTGGCATGACTCTACAAGGTCAAACACACACCTTAGATCAAGATTATCACAGTCTGAAAATGAAGGGAACAAAATGGGAACAGGAGGAAGAAGGCATTAAAGATTTGCACCACCCAATTACATGGTGTGTATACTGACTACACGGTGTGTACCTGACTTCTCTTCCCCTGCCCAGGTCCTTCTACACGGCCAAGCCACAAGACTCCCGTTAAACAAAACTACATGGCATGTATACTGACTACATGGTGTGTATGGTGTAATTTTCCAACTGCCCGTGTCTTTTGTGACACGGGCGACTACTCGGCTAAAGCTACATGGCATGTTACACCCGTACACGGTGTGTACACCACTCTATCTTCCCAGCCACATGGTCAGGTCCACACAGTCTATCCTTGGACAAGACTACATGATGTGTTCCACGAGTACACGATGTGTACTAGATGAGCTCTGCCGACCTGTGTTGTTAGTTACATGGCCGGATACACAGATCACACTACACGACGTGTTCCATATACACACGACATGTACACGAAAGGATTACACCGACCCGTGTTGTTAGTTACACGGCCAGATCCCAGGTTAGACTACACGGCGTGTTCCATAGTGTACACAGCATGTATGTCTTAAGGTCTCCTCCGTCTGTGTTTGTTAGTTACACGGGCGGACTCCGGGTCAACACTACACGACGTGTACATCCAGTACACGATGTGTTTTCCCCAATCACTTCCCTTCCCCGTGTCCCCACCCACATGGTCTATGACACAGAAAGAGGCTACATGGCGTGTACTGAGGGTACACGGTGTGTACTTAAAAAGTTTTCTTTTCTTCCCGAACAGAAGATCACACGGCGTGTGTCCGAGGAACTACACGGCGTGTATCCTGGTTTTTTCGGATAGTAAGGCTTAGATACTACTCTGAAGCCTAGAAAATATCGAAAAACAACACCTAAGTGCCAAATTCCGATCCGTGAGGGCCCATACTCCCCGCGAATCAAATTCTGACATCTTATACATGTTATACACAAATAATCCAGTTAATGATCCACCAAATTCCGGTTATTGAGGGCCCATACTCCCCCAAAACCAAAGTTTGGCATCCATTCTATCAACAAGCTTATACAACAATACCCTATCACATAGCAGGTATTTTATCAAAGCAGCTAGCACAACAGCTTGCTGTTTCTAGCACCACAACTATCACAACAACATGCAATTTCTAATGCACCTATATGGAATGGAAACTATGCATGGAATACGATTCCTAGCATGTGCCTAAATGATTCATGAGATGGAATACCCTCATATCACTGGTTTTCAACTAAATAGAACCCATGGATAAAATATAATAGCACAATCACAAGTGCGTCACCCGACGGTGAAATAAAATCAACTGTAATTTGCAAAATCAATAAAATTGAAACACAAGGTAAATTGGATTTTCCCTGTACACGAGTTAGCTACTCCTGGGCACAGATTATTACCAACTACCATTCCCATCCTATCTCTGACTAAGGCTCCAAATAGTAAGTCAAAGAAAAGAACTCTTCTGATACCACTTTGTAACATCCCGGATCCGGGTACCACTCCACGGGTGCCCCGAACCCGGTTGGTCACATGACCTCAAGCGCATTTCCCCAAACGCCAGAGGCTTCCGACTAGTAGCGAGGCCCCAGGTTTGATAGTGGGGAAACTATGACCTCATTTTTCAAAGTGTAGCGCAACGGAATACAAGATAAAACATACAACAACAGGGGAAGCAATAAACCATACACACATAAACAACTACATTAAAAGATAACCAACAATTATATATAATGATGCAACATGCCTCAAGTTCTAAGAAAACAGCCAGAACATGTTATACAACAATACAGGATAGTACAATACATAGTACAACAAAACAAAACAAAATAGCTGGTAGCATCGCGAGCCTAATCCCGGTCCCATGATCCCCTACTCCTCAGCAGAAATCAAGTACCTGTATAGGGACCCTTTCCCTTATCCACACCTGCAGAAATGTAATCTATTTGGGCCGAAGACATGACCCAAATAGGGTGTGAGAAAAGAATTCCCAGTAGGCACCCACCAAAGGCCCGTGCTCAACTGTGTGTACACATCCAACTACAACGTGCAATAGTAGAATGCAATAAACTAAGAAGTACTCAAAAGTAACTAACTTTACTAGTTATATTTCCATTTTATTATTCATTTAATAATTCATTATAAGGAAACCACCACAGTGAATTTCTATGTAAACAATCAGTTTCCTCAGACACGCAAACCCTTATCCTTAGGTAATCAGAAACGTAACCCGCAGGTATTTGTCTACAAGAATAACAGATATTTCCCTCAGGCGTACAAAGTGTCACCCTCAGGCACAGAGTCTATCGCCCATAGGCACGGAAGAAGTTTCCATAAGGCTAAAAGATGCACTTCCCTCAGGCTAAGTAAAACACTACCCTCGGGCTAAAAAAGTAATCGGGCCATGCCCAACATATAAACAAGAAATTCACATGAAATTCCTCTCAAGGAAAAAGTAATGCGAAAATTAAACATGGCTTACCCTCAGGTATCCTAGCCAAACGGCTAAATAGAGGAACGCACCACCGGGGTGGTCCTGGATCCAAGCAGCGATCCCAAACAACAGTTTATTATCACATTTAATTACCTAAAAAATTCTAGGTATTCAAAATAGCCAAGGCCTCATCTACATGACACCCCCAACATGGTTTCATAGCTCAACGATACACAAAAATGCACAGCAGTTGAAAATAAACACTAAGCCACCTACCTTAAACTCCCCTGAACGGTATATGCGAACGATGATCCTCGAATCGTCCAAGAATGATGTAGATATTAGGTGAAAGAAATCCCCATTCAAAATCAAATAACTTCCCTTAGATAAAGAAATGTAAATAACAACTTAAGTAGAGTGGAGGGCTTACCCGTGCGGTTCCAACGAGATCATCAGAGGCGAAAATGGATTCCCGACGCTCAATCCGGAGATCCTCGAAGGTCCGGCCTCCTCTCCTGACTCCTTCCTCTGGTTCTAAACCAATACTGTGAACAAGGTTGGCTACTTTCCATTTTAAGCGAAAAAAACAAACTACACGGTGTGTACTATTGACTACACGGCGTGTAGTTTTCTCATTTAACTGTTCCTCTGGCGGCACCGCCGCACTGTTCATTCGTCGACATGAGTACACATCGTGTATTTCTGATTATACAACATATAATACCGCTCCGATGGCGGCTACCTCCACCGCCTTACTATTTGCATGCCGACTGACTACACGACGTGTAAATATCCACTACACAGTGTGTATTCAATTTTTACACCCTTCATCGCCGACATGGCTACACACCCTATGTACTCATCCCACATGACCAGAGTACATAGTGTGTGGAAAAGTACATGGCGTGTAGTCCCAAAATTTATGATTTTCCCCCATTTTCCTTATTTTCTCTAAAGCACTTAAGGAAAAGAGAAAAGAAGAAACCCGTACCTCAAAAATAAGAACCGGGTTCTTACACTGAGGGTAGGTTAACCTCCTATATAATGGTAAAATAATTGTTATTAAATAATACAACAACCATATGTATTAATATGATATCATATATGATCTTTTAACATTTCTTTGTTAATAATATCTTTGTATTATCGTTGTTTTAGGTGTTAACTGATTCATTTTCCTTTATACGCTTTGTTACGTAAGCCATGTTTGTTATGGATAGGTTGTATCATATTCATATCTAGAATTATATCAAGTCATTAAACATTACTTTTAATCATCAAATGAGAATTATTCTTGAATGGATACGATGGGGAATGAATCTCTTCGCGTTCGTGGAGACGGAAGTCCGTACGTACTCACGAGCGACAATATCACTCTTTTGATATTAAAATAATATATAATTGGATAGTATATCATATATAAAGAATAATTATCATGTTATATTTATTATTTACATAAATTACACATCATTATTATACTGATAAAAATAATAATGTATTGAATAACAATTACACCACGACATGGAGACGGTAAGCCGTACGTACGCACGTATGGTGACATGTCATTCAAAGGATGAATAGAATAATTAATATGGTTGTACCATATTCATAATAATATTACATTATATAGAAGATAATGGATTTATTATTTTATAATGGTAACAAAAAGAAATAAGAAGTGGAAGAAGAAAGGAACTTGAAAGAGGGTGGTGAAATCATTACCTCTTCTTCGGGTTCTTCCTTTTGATTTGATCAAAAGGGCTCCTTAAGATGAATTTATGACTAAAGGAAGGCCTCTAAGATGAATTGAGGAAAGTTGAGAGAATATTTGGGCATGGGTTGGCCGAACCAAAAGGCTTTGAAGGTATGGATAATTGGTTAGAAGTGGTGTCATTTTATAAGGGGGAGGAGGGACTCTTTAGGAAAAACTTAAAGTATTATTTTATAATAAATTAATATTAAGTTTCTAATGGATCCAAACTAGATTATTTAAAGTCTAATGTGGTTATGTGTCGAAAATAACTCAACCAATAGGTTTGAGACAGGTTTGGGTTACTATATTAACCTTATCTTTTAGATTTAACTCTTAGTTAATTAGTTTGACATTTACCATGTCTCTTTGTATTTTTATATTATTTGGTTAATAAACTTACTATAAACTTCCAAGAGAACCCCAAGTGGTTCATTAATGACATAAATATCATCACATAAGTCCTTTGGCCAAAAATTAGATTTTTAGGAATATTATATCAATTAATAATATAATATTTTTTTTAAAAACTCTTTTATGTCAATTTTGACACTATTTAATAAATGATTTTTGTTAAAGTCATAAAAACTTTATTAATTCAAAATAAATTTATTTAATCAATCCTAAAATTCCATAGTAACCTAGAAAATTCGTGGATGGCATAAAAATATTCAAATTTTATTTATTTTAACATTTATAATACAATTTATTTGGTTCTTTCATTAATAAGGAAAATAATGCATCATCATTGTGTCATAAATAAATTTAATTATTTAATCTCTAAAAATTATAAATAAAATACCATTATGTAAGAAATATTTTTATATTTATAATGAATATTTATAGTCGAATTTATCTAATGTATAACCCTATATTAAAAATGGTTTAGTTATTAAACTTTGATTTTAACTCTTTTAACTCTTCTTTAAATTAAATAATAATAAATTTCTTAATCAAATCCAAGTGGATATAAAGGGTCATATTTTATTCATAAGGTTGTTTTTGGTCTAATTACACATATCCAATAGAATTAGGACATGTGTTAGGGTAATAATAATATCATTTGTACCCTTAATTACCTTATTTACTTTTAACCATGGTAAATAAAAGTAAAAAGTTACTATTCATCAAAAATTATTTTTATCTTATTGAACCACATTTTACTCCTTGATATTAACCGTGTCTCTCGGATTTTTAAAATTCAACTCACAGAAGAGGTAAAATTAAGTTTTATGTGAATTTTCAAATTCTCCTAGGAGGTGGGTAAATGACGGTGAAAAGTTCAATAAAATTTTTATATATCTAAAATTATTATAAACTGACTCCAATGAATTACATTGAAATTATATAGGTATTATGTATATATTTTGACCTAAAATAAATTTAAATAAAATAAATAATTATTTAAATAAAAATTCGGTTTTAAACTATAACTTAGTGTTTTTCACTATTCATCAAAAATTAAAAGTTTTCAGAAAAATACAAAAAATTCACCCTAAGCTAATTTTGATATTACAAATTCAATAATGAAGTATATTTTATCAAATTCAAAACATAGAATTTTCATTTATTAATTTAAAATTAATTCCCCCTGTCAAAACCAAAAGGCGTATTTTTAAGAAATAATAACTATCAACAGTTTGACACTTGTTTATGTCCAATTTCAAAGTGAAATTACTTACAATGACCATCATTGGATTAAATGGTAAAAATATAATCTATTTATACATCCAAACCATTAAAATGTATAATTTAACAATATAAATTATTTTGATTAAAAAAGTTATTTTTAGTTAAAATATAGTATTTTTCACTATTCACCCAAATATGAAAGTTATCAGAAAAACACCAAAACATTATTGAAAATAAATTCTTATGTCCCGATTCTAAATAAGAAGTTTATTTTGTCAAATTGAATATATAAAAGTTTCAAATATTGGATTTAAAAAGGCTTCTCCATTAAAATGCGGTAAAATTTCATTTTTTTTGAAAAATACTTCTTTTATCTGAAAAAATGTATTTGTTCTTACATTATGTCTAAGAAACTCATAATATGGATTCTAAAATTATAATGATTATATAAGGTTCAAAATTCAGTTAATACTATTCATAAACGCTTTTGAACGTCTAGTTTGGTAAGTCATGGTGCGCTAGAACTCGGTGTTGCGTGTAGTGCAAGTTATTGAATTACTTTGAAGAAATAACGTACTATGAAATCTTGGGGTGTTACATCATTGAAATTGGGGGTTTTCATAAATTATATTCCAATATCAAAATCAAACACTAATCATCTCAAATTCATGTTTTTAAAATAATTTAAAAACTTATTTTAATTTAATCAAGTAATTCAACATTTCAATTGAAGGGTAAATATTAATGGAAACACCTACGTTTAATAACATAATTGAATCAATATAACACCTGTATCGGGATCCACCAATGAAGAATGAAGGAATAAGAGATCAAGAAACACAATCTAGAATCAATATCTATCAAAATGGATATTAGATCCATTAATATATTAATGATCTATCAATATCTAAGAAGGAGAGAAGAGGAGATTAAAAGAAAACTACATGAGAGAAGATCTACTTACTTGAAGGAGATCAAATGAGATCAAACATGATTTGATCTTCAAAGTGAAGGTTTGAGGAGATAAAAACACTTATTGAGAGTGTTAGGACCATGTAAATTGATTTAGGGCTAAAAGGGTTTGATTAGGGGTTAAACAGGGGGGCCTGGGATTTTAAAAATAATTTTTTGGGGATTAAAAACCCATGTGCATGGTTTGCTGTGAATGCTACACGATTATTAGTGATCGATATCCCTAATAGTGTTCCCTACATGGGATTCTATTTAGGGTGCATGGTTTGGACACATGGTTAGTTTATCCATACACCATCCATGCAAAACCCCACTGGTTAAATCCATATGGTTTGGAAAAATTGTGTGCCCCTTCCAGTGGAACATCCTTGGCCACACAACTTCCAGGGCCAAACCGCATGGTTTTCCTTAACCATGAACCAACCATTCACAACCCCTTAAAGCTCTAAATTTTTCTAAATTTCACCCAAAAAACCTAAAATGAACCCCAACTAAGTTTCAACTAAAATATGGCTTAATAAGTACCTATAAGAAGGTAACGGGATGGTACGTGCTAATTGGATGGAACTGTTGAAAGGAATAAGACTGAGTGATGTGGTGGTCGATGTTTTGGAAATATGACTTCCCATTAAGAAATACTGAATCACTTTAATTATTTCCACTTAGATGATATTTTATTCCTTGGAGTAAAAGGATCCAGAGACTCCATCAGGAACAGAAACACTATCTTCCCATAATTAATTCGATGTTGTAATTTCATCATTACCGGGTATAAACCTGAAAATGAAATTTTATTTTTATGAAATGGATCAAGGAGAAGTATTAAAGATTTTCTATTAAATAATATTAGCTCCAAATCCCTGCCTAAGGTTTGGTTTTTTCATCATTGATGTAAGAATACCGGAAAAATGTTCAAGAGAGAGTGGTTCATCTTCATGGATGTTTTTAGTATATGTATCATCTTCCCGCTAAAGGTTGAGTCTTTCTATAACATCCCAAGGTTTTCTAAAAATAAATTTAAAATGATTGAAATTTTTTTTAAGGTATATATTTATAAGTATCCTTTAAACATAATTTTATTTCTTCTATGTTTTGAATTTCAAGAAACTGTCATCTACAATTGTGTTCAGTATGTTATTTAGAGTCTGATGAAACAAACTTGTTTTTTGGTGAATAGTAACATACCCTTATGAATAGTAATATGAATAGTAATATGACCTCATGAATAGTAAATAATAATATTATTTTATTTTCCTAAGGAAATAGGATAATGGGATCTGAATTAATTTTCCAATGTCACATAAAACTAATTGCACTTCAATATTGTTATTTTTCGAATTAACTGTGACCTTATTTAAAAATTAAATTAATAATATTTAGAAAATTATTTTTGAAAAATGGAGTTCATTTTTGAATTCTACACGTCGAAAAATGGTTGGGGTAAATTTTTGGTATTTTTCTGAAACTCTTGAATTTTCGGTGAATAGTGAAATACGATAAAATACCGTATAATCAATTTATCAGAAAAAATGAACTATTTATGACATCATAAGTGTTGCAAGGCCACTTTATTCGAACTAACATGATATTATAACTATTTAGGGCCATGTGATTTGAGATTATTCATAGTCTTGATAAAAATATTATAATAATGATTAAAATAATCTAAAATACCTCCCCTCCTCCACTATAAATACCACCCTCACTCCCCTCTTCCTCCCACACCTCTCAAGCCTTGAGAATTATCTAATTTCTACCAAATTCCCTCCCCAATATTCTTCCCCACGTCCTAGAGCTGCTGGTCTCACCAAAAGACCAAAATCAAAGCCCTTAAGAAGGATCTCAAGGAGAAGAGATCAAGAGGTAAACAACCTCTTTTTTTTTCTTTCTTTTCTTTCATTTTGTGTTATTCTCTTCCATTCCCTTTGTATTTTGTTGGGATATTTCATTAAATATTCCACATTACTATCCATATTTTTTATGAATGATGAGATATTCCATTCCTCTCATCAATCTTGTTTTTATGAAATTTTAAGAGACGCCGTTAGGCTGCCGAATTTTCGTGAGAAATTTCTGATGATTTTATTTTATTTCATGATTTGTTTTTCTTCTTCCCTCAATCCCCCTTATCCAAGAGGCATGAAATATCCAGAATCATGTATATTCATTATGTTCTCTTGATTATGGAAAATTACTCATCAGTATTCTTCTCCTCTTCCACTTATTTAAAGAATCAAAAAACATTGTCCATTTGTGTTGAATTACCGACATCGTGGACGATGTATTTTCAATTTCCATTAATTATTTAAAGTCTGGTCATGAAACCATTTATATGGTTTAACCAGGTTATAATATATGTTTTATGACTCATATATGGTTCTGTAATTCTTTTGTACTCATGGTTCTAATTTAAAAGACAAAATGATGTTGTTATTATCAAGAACCACTAAAATGATCTAAACGAACATCATTAATATCTTAACTTATAAGTCATTCTCATATAAAGAATAAAAGTGATAAATGGTATAAATTATGGTACTGGAAATATGTAAATACTACTCCATTCCAATTCTGGAGTTTAACTTCCAATCAACAAGAACGATTCATCATGAACCGATCGTGAAAATCACAAAAGAACTCACCCAAAATAATGCAAGGAACAAAATACTAACAATTAAGGGGTGAAATGAGGTTATGAAATGAACATATAAGATGTTATAAACATGAAAATGTTTCTGTAAAATACTAATAACACTCTTTTAACCATTATACAAGACTTTTAAACAAGTTTGAAGTAAGACAAGCCTAAGGTAAGGGAATTCTTAACCCGATTTCCATTCTTTGGGTTAACCTTCTACTTTATTATTTATGTGCTATTTAAATTGTTTGTGTGATGGGTTCTGTTTATATTATGTTTCATTATGTGTATTTACAGATTATATACATATTACATCCACTCTATTAAGTCTCACTTCAATTATATGATGTTTATAAGGGACTTTTCTTCTAAAATCCCCTTTTAAAATTCTGTTTTACAATATTCAAAAGCAATGTTTTTATGCTATTATTTATGTTGTATGATTATGTTTTGGTTATTGGGAATTGTTTATGATGAAGGTTGGGACCTATATTTCCATCCAATGCATTGGGTATGAGTAAGTTGGAGTTCGGCCGTATAGTTACTCCAAGTGTAACTGCGATGGTTACACAAAGTAAGGTAGCCGTGAGGGTTACAAATTTTAAGGTAGCCAAGATGGTTACAAGATTATGTAAGTAATGCCCCAATATAACTCTATGATTATATTTATGTTCTCATGTTTCTGTGGATCTTGTGTAAATATCAAGTTACACGAAGTAAGTATTTATGGGTGAAAAGCATGTCTTTTGAAAATGTTTTCATACATTATGAGTATTCATGGACTAATGTGATTTTTCCTTATTTTTCATACCTCACTGAGATTTTGTGCTCATACCAAGTTTTTAAATGATTTTTCACAGGTTAATGGATGTGTAATACAAGGAAGGAAGACATGTTAAATGTTGAAGAATTTTCAAGGAGTCTTGTTTTAAGTTTTAATGTTTTATATTTTGAGAAAATGGAAACTGTTTTTATGGTATCCACTATGTAACAATGTGTAATGTTATGAATGTTTTTTACCAATTATCTAAAGCTCTAAACTCGAAAAGATCCTCAATTTAAAAGGAAGTATTTTCTTGATTAAATTCAAGATTATGTATGTAATAAGGCCAGGTCCTTATAGTTGGTATCATAGGATGGTTTAGATAACTTTAGGGGTTAGGGTGAAGCTAATAGAATACCATAAATGATTTTCACTCTATGTTTAATTTGTTATAGCATTTAAAGATTACCATGTTGCTTCATCTAAGAAATGTTTGTTTAGAATGGTTGTCCGCAGAAGGAACAGGGATGCTGAAGAGGAGAGGCACCGACAGAATGACATCCTTCCTGATCTACGGCTCGGAATGGTAGGGATTGGAACCGAGCAGTTTGTGACAGTAATGGATCAGCTAACGTAGGAAATAAATGGTGGTGGCATCCATGCAAGAGAACCAATAGAGGTACCACAATAGAACATGACAGTGGTGGAACATTTTATGAGACAACATCCTCCTACATTCAATGGATCTTCTGACGCAATGGCAGCTGAAAGATGGATCAAAGCCCTTGAAAAGATATTTGATGTTATGGGATGTTCAGACAATCAAAAGGTAAGTCTTTCCATTTATCGTTTTGAAGGGGAAGCTAATCAGTGGTGGTCAATGGTAAGGAATATCAAGGGTAGAGAGGATTTTGATGCCTTAGAGTGGGATGAATTTAAAAGTCTTTTTCTTGAAAAATATTTTCCTAAGGTGGTGCGACTTAGAATGGAGATGCAATTCCTTGAATTGAAATAGAAGGAGGAAGATTCAGTGGCTGTGTATGAAGCAAACTTCACCCGACTGACGATTTATGCTCCATATCTTATTTTGGATCTCAATAGCAAAATCAACCGCTTTTACTCAGGATTGAAGCCAAGGTATCGAAGGGAGTTGGCCTCCTGTGAATTAAAAAGTTATGAGAAACTTGTACGATGTGCTGAGAGGGTAGAGATGGATTTTTCTGATGATCATGTGCATTTTGGAAACAAAGAGAAGAAGAGGTCTAGTTGGAAATCAATGGGAAAGAATCAACCAAAGAAATCTGAGGGTAAGAAAATACAATTTCCAGTTTGTGAAAAGTGCGGCAAGAAGCACCCTGGGGAATGTCTTAGAAAAACTGGGAAGTGTTTTAAATGTGGTAAGTTTGGACATATGGATCGAGATTGAAATGAAAATGATCCAAATACTAATCCTGATAAGAAAACTGTAAATTGTTTTAAATGCGGTGAGATGGGTCACTATGCAAATGTCTGCCCAAAGAGAGATCCGAATGATGCAAAGAAGCCAGACTACAAGCAGAAAGGTGTAGTGAGATCCTTTGCGACTACATCAGCAGACGTCGGGCCATCCAACGAAGTTGTATCAGGTACTTTTTTTGTTCACTCAGATTTTGCTAAAGTTTTGTTTGATACGGGGTCTACACATTCCTTCATATCTGAGAAATTTTCTGGTAAATTGGAAATATCACCTCAAAAAATGAGACCTGAACTTGTTGTTAAAACACCAGGGGAAATGTTATAGAAAAGAAGAATTATAAAAATCTTTCTATTGTGGTCTGTGGAAAGACTTTACCTGCAAACCTTGTTGTTTTACCCTTAGTCGAGTTTGATGTTATTCTGGGGATGGACTGACTTTCTGATTATCATGCTAAGATTGACTGTAGAGCTAAAGAAGTTGTTTTTCAGAAAGAGTTTCAGTTTGTATACAAGAATGAACCCATACAATTGATAACATATCAGGAAGCTGAGGAATTATTGAAAGATGGAAATGAAATTTATCTTTCTCATATTGTTGAAAACAAGGGAACTATTCAAATTAATGATGTGCCAGTGGTAAATGAATACCTTGATGTTTTTCCTGAGGAGTTACCCAGTGTCATACCTGATCGAGAAGTCGAATTCACAATTGATTTAGTTCCTGATTCTAAGCCAATTTCAAAACCCCCATATCGTATGGCTCCAATAGAACTTCTTGAATTGAAAAATCAGTTGCAGGATTTGCTTGTCAAAGGCTTCATTCGTCCCAGTACTTCACCATGGGGAGCCCCTGTTTTGTTTGTTAAAAAGAAAGATGGTTCCATGAGACTTTTCATTGATTATAGAGATTTGAATAACATCACTGTTAAAAACAAATATCCTTTGCCTCATATTGATGACTTGTTTGATCAGCTCCAGCGAGATCAGTACTTTTCCAAGATTAACTTGAGATCTGGATACCATCAGCTGAAGGTGAAGGAGGATGACATCCCGAAAACAACCTTTCATACTAGATATGAGCATTATGAATTTGTTGTTATGCTGTTTGGGTTAACTAATGCACCTATTGTATTCATGAATCTTATGAATAGAGTATTTCATGAGTTCTTGGATATGTTTGTGGTTGTATTTATTGATGACATTATGGTTTTTTTATAAAAATAAATAGGATCATGAAAAACATCTAAGGGTTGTTTTACAAACTTTAAAAGAAAAGAAACTATATGGAAAATTCAGAAAGTGTGATTTTTGGTTGCAACAGATTTTTTTTCTTGGGAACATTGTAAATAAGGATGGAATAACAGTTGATCCTGCCAAAACAAAAGTAGTTGATGAATGGCTAAGACCCACAAATGTTACAGAGATTCAGAGTTTTCTGGGCTTAACAAGTTATTACAGACGGTTTGTTAAGAACTTTGCACGGTTATCTAGCCCGATAACTAAGTTAACACGGAAAGGGGTTAAATTTGTTTAGACATAAGAATGTGATGTTTGTTTTCAGGAACTGAAGAAGAGATTGGTGAATGCTTCAGTTTTGGCCTTACCTTCCTGGAATGGTGAGTTTGTCATCTACAATGATGCTTCTTTGAAGGGACTTGGTTGTGTTTTGATGCAGAATGATCAGGTAATTGCCTATGCTTCGAGAAAACTTAAACCTCATGAGCTAAATTATCCCACACATTATTTGGAATTGGAAGCTGTGGTTTTTGCTTTGAAAATATGGAGGCATTATCTATACGGAACCAAATGCCAAATATATACTGACCATAAAAGTCTAAAGTATATATTCACTCAGAAGGAATTAAACATGAGGCAGAGAAGATGGCTAGAATTGATAAAGGATTATGATTGAACGATCAATTACCATCCTAGAAAAGAAAACAAAGTAGAGAACGCCTTAAGTCGGAAACATCATGCATCATTAACCATGCTACGTTTGGAACATGATCCCTTGATTAATGATTTGATGAATTTTGGCTTAGAAGTTGTTGGTGCAGGGAATATATCTGTTTTGTTTTAGGTTTCAGTGTAGTCTTCATTGTCAGACAAAATTATGAGAGCGCATAGGGAAGACCATGAGCTACAGAAAAAGGTATAATTGGTTAAAATGGATAAGTTGACCGAATTTAATCTTGATAAAGATTGTGTTTTAAGATTTGGAAAAAGGTTTTGTGTACCTTATGATTCCCAGTTGAAGAAAGAATTTTTGTGTGAAGCTCATAGTTCTCCATTTTCTGTTCATCCTGGAAGTACTAATATGTACAGAGACCTTCGAGAGTATTATTGGTGGAATGGGATAAAAAGAGATATTGCTGATTTTACAATGAAATGTTTGACATGTCAGCAGGTTAAAGCAGAGCGGCAGTTACCGAAGGGGATGCTTCATCCTTTTCCAGTGCTAGAGTGGAAATGGGAGAATATATCCATGGATTTTGTGGTGGGACTACCAAAGACTTATCGAGGTAACAATGTGATTTGGGTTATTGTTGATCGGATAACAAAGTCTGCGCATTTTCTTTCTATTCGAGATACAATGACATTATATCAGCTTTCTCGATTGTACCTCAAAGTGATTGTCAGGTTACATGGAGTTACTCTTTCCATTGTGTCTGACCGAGATCCAAGGTTCACTTCTAAATTTTGGAAGGGACTTCAGAAGTCATTGGGCACAGAGTTGAATTTCAGTACAACTTTTCATCCTCAATCAGATGGGCAATCAGAACGAACAATTCAAAATTTAGAGGATATGCTTCGAGCTTGTTCAATGGACTATCAGGGAAGTTGGGATCAACATCTTTCATTAGTTGAGTTTTCTTATAATAACAGTTTTCATTCTAGTATTCAGATGGCACCTTTTGAGGCCTTGTATGGAAAGTGGTGTCGGACTCCTGCGTTTTGGGATGAAGTCGGTGAAAGAAATTTGATGGGGCCAGAATTAGTAGAAGAAGTGGCTGAGAAAGTGAGGATGATCCAGCAACACATGAGGACAGCTCAGAGCAGGTAGAAAAGTTATGCAGATAACAGAAGGAAAGACTTCTCTTTCGAGGTAGGTGACCATGCTTTCCTTAAAATATCTCCTTGGAAAAGTGTAATGCGTTTCGGTAAGAAAGGGAAACTAAGTCCACGGTTCATCGGTCCTTTTGAAATCTTGGATAAAGTTGGAACAGTTGCATACCGCGTAGCTTTGCCTCCAATATTGTTTCAGGTACACAATGTTTTTCATGTTTTGATGTTGAGAAAGTATGTTCCAGATTCATCACATGTCTTGAGCTCGGAAGTAGTTTAGCTGGAAGAGAACCTTTCTTATGAAGAAATACCGGTTCAGATTCTTGATCGAAGAGAAAAGGTATTTCGGAATAAGGTAATCCACAAGGTAAAGGTTTTATGGAGAAACCACATGGTTGAAGAAGCAACATGGGAGTCTGAAAAGGCTATGAGGGAAAAATATCCTCAGTTGTTTAATAAGTAAATAAAATTGTGAGGACACAATTTCAAGAAGGTGGGGATAATATAACATCCCAAGGTTTTCTAAAAATAAATTGAAAATGCTTGAAATTTTGTTTAAGGTATATATTTATAAGTATCCTTTAAACATAATTTTATTTCTTCTATGTTTTGAATTTCAAGAAACTGTCATCTACAATTGTGTTCAGTATGTTATTTAGAGTCTGATGAAACAAACTTGTTTTTTGGTGAATAGTAACATACCCTTATGAATAGTAATATGAATAGTAATATGACCTCATGAATAGTAAATAATAATATTATTTTATTTTCCCAAGGAAATAGGATAATGGGATCTTAATTAATTTTCCAATGTCACATAAAACTAATTGCACTTCAATATTGTTATTTTTCGAATTAACTGTGACCTTATTTAATAATTAAATTAATAATATTTAGAAAATTATTTTTGAAAAATGGAGTTCATTTTTGAATTCTACACGTCGAAAAATTGTTGGGGTAAATTTTGGGTATTTTTCTGAAACTCTTGAATTTTCGGTGAATAGTGAAATACGATAAAATACCGTATAATCAATTTATCAGAAAAAATGCACTATTTATGACATCATAAGTGATTCAAGGCCACTTTCTTCAAACTAACATGATATTATCACTATTTAGGGCCACTTGATTTGAGATTATTCATAGTCTTGATAAAAATATTATAATAATGATTAAAATAATCTAAAATACCTCCCCTCCTCCACTATAAATACCACCCTCACTCCCCTCTTCATCCCACACCTCTCAAGCCTTGAGAATTGTCTAATTTTTGCCAAATACCCTCCCCAATCTTCTTCCCCACGTCCTAGATCTTCTGGTCTCACCAAAAGACCAAAATCAAAGCCCTTTAGAAGGATCTCAATGAGAAGAGATCAAGAGGTAAACAACCTCTTTTTTTTTCTTTCTTTTCTTTCATTTTATGTAATTCTCTTCCATTACCTTTGTCTTTTGTTGGGATATTTCTTTAAATAATCCCCCTTACTATCCATATTTTGTATGAATGATGAGATATTCCATTCCTCTCATCAATCTTGTTTTTATGAAATTTTAAGAGATGCCGTTAGGCTGCCGAATTTTCGTGAGAAATTTCTCATGATTTTCTTTTATTTCATGATTCATTTTTCTTCTTCCCTCACTCCCTCTTATCCAAGAGGCATGAAATCTCCAGAATCAAGTATATTCATTATTTTATCTTGATTATGGAAAATTCCTCATCATTATTCTTCTCCTCTTCCACTTATTTAAAGAATAAAAAAACATTGTCCATTTGTGTTGAATTACCGACATCGTGGATGATGTATTTTCAATTTCCATTAATTTTTTCAAGTCTAGTCATGAAACCATTTATATGGTTGATCCAGGTTATAATATATGTTTTATGACTCATATATGGTTCTGTAATTCTTTTGTACTCATGGTTCTAATTTAAAAGACAAAATGACGTTGTTATTATCAAGAACCACTAAAATGATCTAAACCAACATCATTAATGTTTTAACTTATAAGTCATTCTCATATAAAGAATAAAAGTGATAAATGGTATAAATTATGGTACTGGAAATATGTAAATACTACTCCATTCCAATTCTGGAGTTTCACTTCCAATCAACAAGAACGATTCATCATGAACCGATCGTGAAAATCACAAAAGAACTCACCCAAAATAATGCAAGGAACAAAATACTAACAATTAAGGGGTGAAATTAGGTTATGAAATGACCATATAAGATGTTATAAACATGAAAATGTTTCTGTAAAATACTAATAACACTCTTTTAACCATTATACAGGACTTTTAAACAAGTTTGAAGTAAGACAAGCCTAAGGTAAGAGAATTCTTAACCCGATTTCCATTCTTTGGGTTAACCTTCTACTTTATTATTTATGTGCTATTTAAATTATTTGTGTGATGGGTTCTGTTTATATTATGTTTCATTATGTGTATTTACAGAGTATATACATATTCCATCCACTCTATTATGTCTCACTTCAAGTATATGATTTTTATAAGGGACTTTTCTTCTAAAATCCCCTTTTAAAATTCGGTTTTACAATATTCAAAAGCAATGTTTTTATGCTATTATTTATTTTGTATGATTATGTTTTGGTTATTGGGAATTGTTTATGATGAAGGGTGGGACCTATATTTCCATCCAATGCATTGGGTATGAGTAAGTTGGAGTTCGGCCGTATGGTTACTCTAAGTGTAACTGCGATGGTTACACAAAGTAAGGTAGCCGTGAGGGTTACAAATTTTAAGGTAGCCAAGATGGTTACAAGATTATGTAAGTAATGCCCCAATATACCTATATGATTATATTTATGTTCTCATGTTTGTGTGGATCTTGTGTAAATCTCAAGTTACACGAAGTAAGTATTTATGGGTGAAAAGCATGTCTTTTGAAAATGTTTTCATACGTTATGAGTATTCATGGACTAATGTGATTTTTCCTTCTTTTTCATACCTCACTGAGCTTTTGTTCTCATACAAAGTTTTTAAATGATTTTTCATAGGTTAATGGATGTGTAATACAAGGAAGGAAGACATGTTAAATTTTTAAGAATTGTCAAGGATTCTTGTTTTAAGTTTTAATGTTTTATATTTTGAGAAAATGGAAACTGTTTTTATGGTATCCACTATGTAACAATGTATAATGTTATGAATGTTTTGTACCAATTATCTAAAGATATAAACTTGAAAAGATCCTCAATTTAAAAGGAAGTATTTTCTTGATTAAATTCAAGATTATGTATGTTATAAGGCCGGGTCCTTATACTTTCATAATAACACCTCTCTTTGACTCATGTGTGGAAATATTTAGTGTTTTTATCCCCCTCACAGAATGAGCTAGAAAGATACCCTTATTGATAAAAAATTTCCACTATTAATAGAAGACCCAATAATTTTTTTGTTTGGTAGATAAGAATTATCCAACTTGATAATCCCATTACAATTTAAAGAAAATATCTATATCTTATATTTACTCACTCAAGTTTGAAATGACCTACACATTAATATTTTAATTTCCCATGCATTTTTGGAGGAGATACTTTAAATTTTTGATTTTTATATAAATAATAAACCATGGGGGAAATTCAGTTAGAATGTTTCAAATTCACAAAATAACTTCCAAAAAATTGTTTTAAGGGGTAAATAATTGAGAGAACTAAAAGTCGTCACTATTAGGACATCTCTCCCCTAGATTATGAATAAGAAGATAATTTTCCAATAAGGAATAAAAAATATAAGACACAATTAGTCCCTAGAAATAATTGATACAATGAATATTACCAAGAAATATATCTAGTATATACTGTATTCTTCTCCCCATTTTATGGTTTTTAAACCATGTGAATTTGTCACAGTTATATCCATGTTCTAGGATCTGTTTATCAACCACGAGCTCTATAAATTCATCCATGGATTTATTAGAAAAAACACCATCCCTTCTTCTCTAGATGTTTAGCCATATTGTTGAAATCCCTTCCAGTTATCCAAGGCACCTACCCAGGATCAAACTTTAAAATATTACTCTATATATCACACATTATATATAAATCACATTTTTTATAAACACATGTTAAGTAAATAAGAGTGGTATATGAGGAAACCTTCATCACAATATTTTTATTATAGGAATTTATTAATTCTATAACCATGATAATTTTTTTTAAAATCTACAATCATTGGTAGGATAATAGTGTGGATAGTTCATAAATTTTATTTTTTTTTCAAACTTCACAATATTGGTTTCACTATGCTTGGGCTCAAGCACTACTAAAATGGCGAGGTTAAACCCCATGATGAAATTGGAGATGTACTACACTTTAGAGAGGGATCCCACCCCTGTTGAATTCTATATAATGACTAACATTAATAATAAGGTTCATGAGAAACCGATTTAGATAGATTCCCACCATTGAATCCTCTAGATAAAGAACTTGCATATTCTTATATAATGAGATGCTTGGAGAGTGATATAGTAACCATTTTTTCATATTTAATTTAATGATAAGTGGTACAAAAATCAATGATCTCCTTTACTTTTTAAATTCTAGTGGTGGGTGGAGACCTAACCAAGGATTCTTGTTTAGATCCAACATAGGTTAGTAGGAGGAAGATATTGGAACAACCAACCAATAATACAAACCTAAGTTGATAGAAGAAGATGGAAAAAATAACTCAAGGGAACTGTAGGAAGAAATATGGATATTTAAACCTTGAGAAAGTCCAAATAATATGAGATGACTAACAAATACAAAATATGATAGAATAAAACAAGGGTAATAATATATATAGAGGGATAAAAAGAACCATAATATATAAGATTTGATCCTAATAGGGGGGCTTATCTAATATTCTTGGAGTGAAAGTCTACCATTCATCACCTACAATATTTGAACACTCATAAGGGGAAGATCAAGTAGGGGTAGTACCACTAAGATAAGGGCCTTAAAAATAGATATTGGGTGGGCTAAGTTTCTTGAAACATTGAACAAAAACATGTACCTAAAGATGAAAAAAATTTGAGTTTAGATTCATAGATTATATATTTCCATCCAAAATCCACATCAATAATTTTGAGCTGTAAGTGAGAATGTGGAGTGGAATAAGGGCACAACACCATACAAATGTAATGGGCCATGGTATTGAGGATATTTAGTGTCCGATTTTCCACCAAAATAAAATTACTTAATAATTCTTAATGCCTTTTAAAACCACAAGATTTTGGAAATGGAGATTAATATCTTGGATCCACAACCACATGATCAATACTTTGGGATCTTGACTGTGATGTAAATCCATATTCTATAAAAAAAGAAGGTACCTCCCTTGATCACACATGCGATCTTTCCTAGACCCTAATACAGATAAATCTTTATCTGAATGATGGAGTATGTAGAAATTCCTCATGTCCAAAGAGTTGACCACTGTTGGATATTACAAACCCCATGTCAAGTTGATGAAACAAGAGAAATATTCAAAGGAAGAATGATCAATTCCAAAATTCACAAGGAGAGTGAAAGAGTAGAGTGTTTACTCATCATGAAATTCATCTAGAGAAAGTGTTAAAACCAAATAATCACCCAAAAACTCCATATTCTTCAGAAAGAGGCAAATTGGAGGAGCTCAAAAAGGATAAGAAACCGATGGTAGATATATGTTAAGGATTAGATACAAGTAAATCATCCTTGAATGAGACTAAGTACAAGAAATGGTATCTAAGACCCTCACCACTAGTAGATGGGGGGGGGGATTTTGGGTGCCCAAGGTGGATCAATTAAAACCAAAGAGAGCCATTAGAGGGATATATTCAACCAAAAGAATATCCTCACTTCTTTTCAATTACCTAAGGATGATTTTTATAGTGATTCATTAACTCCCACCAATATTGGATCATTATCCACTTATTATACTCAAATTATTAGAAATATTAGGTCAAGTACAAAACATAGAATATGTGATAAAACCTATGGAATATTTATAAGGAATTTGATTCATGTTTCTTATTTAAAAGTATTTAGAAGTACATTGAATCCTTAAGAAACTTAATCCATAAAAAACTTAAAAATAATTATTTATTGAGTTATCCATGTTAAATCTCTTTAATAATGTATCATTATATGTGTTATTACTCTATTAAATAAATATTTTATATCTATAACTATAGATCATCATACTCAGTATGTTGATTGGTTCACCCATGTATTTCAATAATAACCACTTTCCCAATTGTACCTTTATAGAATGAAAAGTTAGGATATCATTTCTAATAAATAGTATTCCATCTTGATGCAACGATAAAGATACCAAAAAAATCTAAATAAACTACTCTTGTACACAATAATAATCAGAATTATTGATTAAAATTAACTATTTGATTTCATTATCAAACCATATGTTTTGAAACTAAGTATCTTTCATCAATCTAGAAATTGAATGTTACAACTTTCAATCATTAGCTGCATCATTTTACAATTTAAAACCTTCAGGTTATATAATATACACATCCTATACTAAATTTCCATCAAGGAAAGTGGTTTTAATATCCATTTGATATATCTCTAAAACTTAATTTTATGCTATGGAAATAAATTTTCAAATATTCATTATCATTACAAATGGAGAAAAGTTCTATGAAAAGTCAACAACATGAATTTGTTTATGACACATCACCACTAAGTGAATTTTATTTGTTGAAACTATACCATTATCGTTATTTTTCTTATAAAAAACCCACTATTACTCAATGATACTATAAGATCCTATTTTTTCCAAGATGGAAATTTTAGAAGAAATTTGAATTTTTTATTTAATGGATGAGTCAAATATTTATTAAATATTTAGAATGGAATTACGAAGGATGTAATGAATCTAAATGATATTTTTAGATATGGAAAGAGGCTTAGTTTGTATATTGAAGGTATTGGGAGCGTCTCAAAGGTTTGGGACCTGAAACCGAAGTTTTGGGAAAAGTGCAGCAGAGGGTGCATGACTAGTGCACAATTAATGTTAACTGTGATACCAAACCATGCAACCTAGTTTGTATAGGTTCATAGGTTGGTGAGACCATGAAACGGACCAGATAAAACCATGTGGGTGTCTACAATTTATTACAGACATGTCGCACAGATGGCATATAGTCTTTTAAACAGTGTGCCATGATCATATGTGGGGTTGGTGCTTGGACAGTTCTAACTGCACATTTGGTGAACTGTTTGGAAAACCATGAAACCAAACTATTAATACCATTAAAAAGTGGAAAATGAACTTTTTCCCGTGTGGGATTTAAGAGAGAATACCGCCTTCCCCCCCTCTCTTGCGTGACCCAGGTAGCGCACACCTCTCCTCCTTCTCTTCCCTTGGGAGGTTCTCCTTTGTTTGTGGGTGGAATCAGATGTTGTCAGATGCGTTGGGAAGCTTGAGGTAAATATTTGACTCCATTACCCTTTTTTGTGTTCATATAATTTTTCCTCTAACTTGGGTTCCACAAGTTAGGGATTTTGGTCTTAATTATACCCGAGTATGGTGGAATCAGATACCAGTGTTGGGGGTTTCACTCTACCTTGGAAGAGGGTAACTCGGAACGTCGTCTACACTTTTTGCATGCTGATTCATCAAGGTATGTTGCTGAAGTGAATTTTTTAAAGCACAAAGGCATTTAATTAAATTGTTGGGATGGGTTTTTGACACCGTTGCTTATGGATTTTTTTATAATTGTGGGTTCTCTAGACCCAACTATACAATACTTTTTGATTACCATTTCATGTTTACAATGATATATACATGATGTACAATTACCATTATAGTGTATAAATTTATGTGTCTACTATTTAATGGTAATTTACATAGATTATTTTTCATACCAAAAGGTTATAGCAGCTGCCATACTATAATGAGAACCTTGAGATACCATGACATTAATATTAAACATATGTACTATGGTCTAGATAAATCATACTAGATGAACATAATAAAATTTTGACTATCAAGTGGTAGGGGATCATAGTCATTGAGACTTCTTCTCATTAATTTCACACATGGTGATGTCTAGTAGTTGAGATCATGAGGACATACCCACCAATAGGAACAACACATGTTTTTGGTGTCACTAGATGTTTCTATCTACAAAAAGTGTATTGGTATCTTGAATTGAGATAATTATCAATCTATTCCATCTGATCATATACTTTGATGTAAGGAAAAAAAATGATAATGAAATCATGTCAATGTAGCTTGTGTTGGGTGCGTCATTGGTGGTATGACATTGGTTGAATGATCAAGATAAAAATTTTCACTTCTAAGTTGAGGAAGTAATATATCTAGGTCTAGGTTAATCAGGATGGTAGTATATTCATAAATCCATGTCCATGGTAGTCAAAGGTAAATATTTCTAGTTATATTAACAAATTATAAAGAAAGAAAATGACGATGAAATGGGTGTGCAACCTTCTTTATGATATATCCAAAGACAAAGAGATTATATTACACAGTGCGTTTTCTTAGGTTGGGTTTTATTGCTATAACTAATCCTTATCTTTTTAGGGGTCATGATGGGTTGCTAGATTATGCTCTTGGTATGTGACTAATATTCATTGCTATCGAGATAAGGGATTAAAGAGTCACACACAATAACATATTCAAGAATCTACCCTATTTAAGTGAATACATATATTAGACATGGTGGACCCCACCACTAGGGTTCAAGATATTTCCAAGGATGTACGATCACCAAAGGAATAAATAAATCCACATTATTCAAGTTAAGAATAATTGGTGTGGAATTTATTTACAAGTATTAAAGTAAATACATGGAAAATATTATATGAACAAATATCAGTATAAAATATTCATGGTTCATTTAATATTTGTGGGAATGATGGGTTGAGTTAATGACTCGAGATTTATCATGTAATAAATTTATTATATTACAAAAAAGTGATAAAAATATAAATGATATTTACGACTTAGCACAATAGTCATAATATATCATGTATATAGTGTGTTAAATATTTAGGGGTCAGGGAGACTATTTTGGGTAATTTCATAACACACTATAAATAGGAGAAGAGAGGCTCTCATCTGTGAATATTCACAGCGAGCTCTTGAGAGTTTCTCTCTCCTATCCTGCTTTCTAGGGAGAGAATCTCTCAATCCAGGTGATCAGATAGAGCTCACCCTCATGCATCAAAGGTACGTTGATGCGATGATCATTAGGGCATTGAAGGCATCATCAGATCTATGTGCTAGCATCTAAAATTCAACGATCGACAATACCATATATTTTTGAAGTGCGTGTGGACGATATAGAGGATCTTGACCTTAGATTATTTGAGTAGCGATCTTCGGTGATGAGTGGATGATGAAAACATGAATTGAGATCTAATAAGGTATTTATGGTTTATTTTTGTGCTTAAAATTCTTCACGTGAAATCCTCAGACTTATACTGGGGTAGTGCATCACTGGCGATGACATTGTTACGTCGATCGCCGTTGGTAAATTTTAAATCTCCAACCCACTAGCTTCCGCTGCACACCCCGGTACCTTCAATTGGTATTAGAGTGACATGTGAAAATTTTAAGACAATGGAAAAATTAAATTTGCATTATATTTTTAAGAGGGAATTGTTTCGGTCCCAACACCACAGACGAAGTTTCAATTCGAGATTGGATGACCAGGTTACGACCATCCAAAGTTTTAAATATAGATTAAAATCATTTTTATGTATTAATTTTGAAGAAATTTTTTTTTTTGTTTACGTTTTTAAAAATTTTTTTTTTCCAGAAAACGGTTCCGGCAAAACAAATTTTAAAACTGCACCTCAAAGGCGGCATTCGGGATGCCGCCTTTGCATTTCGGGGCAAGGCGGCATCTGCGATGCCGCCTTTGCGCTGCGGGTGAAAGGCGGCATCGCGGATGCCGCCTTTCTCTTAAAAATATATTTTTTTATTTTTTAATTACATTTATTCATTATAATTTTTAATTACATTTATTCATTATAATTTTTAATTATTAATTAGTAATTATTAATAATTAAATATGTCATAATTAATTAGTTAATTAGTAATATTATCATTAATTATATAATAATTAATTATTAATATAATTATTACATATATAATAAATATTTAGTTAATTAGAAATACAATTAATAATTATAACTAATTAATTAGTAATTATTAATTATTAATTAGCTAATTAGTAATATAAATATTTATTATAATTATTCATTATAATTAGTAATTAATAATTATTAATAAGTAATTAGTAATTATTAATTAGTAAATTAGTAATATAAATATTAATTATAGCTATTCATTAAATTATTAATTATTAATTATTACTCATTAATTATTACTTATATAATAAATAATTAGTTAATTATTAATATAACTATTAATTATATAATAATTAATTAGTTAATTAGTAATATAATTATAATCTTTCAAAGTCACGTACTTGAAACAATTTTAAGTTTCAAGTAGGCGGTTTTGAAAGCTTATAAATTATTTTTCATTAACATTTTTTTGTAAATTGCTTTTGTTTTAAACTATTTTTTATATGTTTAATCCATGTTTTAAGTTTCATTTATGTTGGTCTTCTATTTTATGTTTTATGGTCTTTCAAAGTCACGTACTTGAAAAATTTTAAGTTTCAAGTATGCGGTTTTGAAAGCTTATAAATTACTTTTCATCAACTTTTTTTTGGAAATTTCTTTTGTTTTCAACTATTTATTATATGTTTAATCAATGTTTAAAGTTTCAATTATATTCGTTTTATAGTTTATATTTTACAGTCTTTCAAAGTCACGTACTTGAAACAATTTTAAGTTTCAAGTAGGCGGTTTTGAAAGCTTATAAATTATTTTTCATTAACATTTTTTTGTAAATTGCTTTTGTTTTAAACTATTTTTTATATGTTTAATCCATGTTTTAAGTTTCATTTATGTTGGTCTTCTATTTTATGTTTTATGGTCTTTCAAAGTCACGTACTTGAAAAATTTTAAGTTTCAAGTATGCGGTTTTGAAAGCTTATAAATTACTTTTCATCAACTTTTTTTTGGAAATTTCTTTTGTTTTCAACTATTTATTATATGTTTAATCAATGTTTAAAGTTTCAATTATATTCGTTTTATAGTTTATATTTTACAGTCTTTCAAAGTCACGTACTTGAAACAATTTTAAGTTTCAAGTAGGCGGTTTTGAAAGCTTATAAATTATTTTTCATTAACATTTTTTTGTAAATTGCTTTTGTTTTAAACTATTTTTTATATGTTTAATCCATGTTTTAAGTTTCATTTATGTTGGTCTTATATTTTATCTTTTATTGTATTTCAAAGTGACGTACTTGAAACAGAATCCCACATCGGAAATGCAGAATCTACTGCACAGTAAAGATAGAACCTGAATTCCACATCGAAAATGCAGAATGATTTTCAGGGCAAACCCTCTTATAATGAATAATTATAATAAATATTTATATTACTGGTTAACTAATTAATAATTACTAATTACTAATTAATTAGTTATAATTATTAATTATATTTCTAATTAACTAAGTATTTATTATATATGTAATAATTAAGTATTATATAATTGATAATTTTATTACTAATTAAGTAATTAGTTATTATATAATTAACAATTAATAAACACTAATTACCAAATTAAAAATTATATACTAATTAATTAGTTATTTCGTAATATAAATATTAATTATATACTAATTAAATAGTTAATTAGTAATAGAATTATTAATTATATAATCTGTAATTAGGTAATTAGTAATTATTAATGTTTTATTATTATGTTCGTATGGTTATATAAATATATATAAATAAAACCTAATTTACCCCCTCCTGAGATTTCACTCTGACCAACAAGTAAAAATAGTATTTTGATTTCAGTACACAAAAAACATGTAAACAATAATGTACAATCAATGCATATGTCTGTGGCGAGGAGATTCCGTCCCACATGGTGGTCTGCGAATAGGACGTCCGCGTCGAGTGCGCAGTGGAGTCTGATGACCTGGAGAAGGCTGATCCTCGGGCACTGAAACGTGGACTGTCGCATCCTCCATCTGTGTGTCAGTTGGAGGAGCTGTCAACTGCATCTCGTACTGCCATTCAGATCCTTCTCCCACTAGGGTGGTAGAAGGACCTGCCTCCATCGCAGAGGGGAACGAAGCCTGTGATGGAGCTATACCCCAAGACGACGACGGCTCTAGAATCCAAGGCTGGGAAGGATCTGGAACCCAAGATGGAGAGAACTGCGGATATCCTGTCAGGAAAGACGGATCCCATGCCACCTGAGGCACATCCTGAATAGGCTGATCCTGGACTACTAGAGGCCCGACCTCTGCCTGTGGAACAGGCGATGCCTCACGTGCAGCACGACGCTGTCTACGTCGCCGTGGTCGTGGCTCCTCAGCACCAGCAGCAGCTGCAGGATGTTCCTCTGGGGCAGGAACCTCCTGTCTCCGAGCCAGACGCGTGAAGATTCTCTCGGAAAGCGCATGAAAAGATGCCCTCGTCTCCAGCGCTGTAGCATGGACGGCTGCCCGGCTAAAGACCCCCTCCTCCTCTTCATCGCTCATGCGAACAAGCTGCTCTGTGTGACTTCCCTGTAAATAGATTCAAATGGAATTAGAAAATAATTCAATAAACAAAGTAATAGGAATTTATTAACTTACCATCCTCTGCATCTCTATGCCAGCTTGGGTAAGATACAGTATAGATTTTAGTCTATACCAGGGCGCATAGTCAACCTGCTCTGAAAGAGAGAATCGATTTGTAGGAACACCTTGAATACGTAACTCTGCACGTCTGTGCCAGCAGTCGATAAAACTCGCATGTACTTGGGACCAGTCATCATCCTGCCTCCCTGTCAGCTTCATCCCATGAAGCTTGTCTGTCTGTCTAGATGGTAATGGAATCGGCTGAGTACGAAAAAATTGGCGCATGACCCTGTCAGGCTGCTGCCACTCAATAATATGAAAGTGAATGAGGGGCACTACAGCCATAGCATCCTCAAGACCAACAGTGCAGTATGCTGGCAACTGGTCCATAATACTCCAGTATGGAAGCCATGAAATCTGAAATGACAAGTGATTTTGTCAAAAAAACACCCAACTAAAAACCAAAATTGATGTTATTATTAAAAATGTTAGACAGTGATAGATTGTATATACATACCTGATCAGGTAAGAGACAGTCCAACTGTAGCCGATATACGCCCAAATGCTGTCTCGGAACCACGTCGAAATTGTGTCGCTGACACCACCTGTAAAATACAACGATAATGACAAATAATGAGAAATTATAGTCAATAACTCATAGTAGAATAAAAAACCAATAGAAATGACTTATCATACCAGCGTCCACGCGGAGCGTCATGCAGCACCTCCATCTCGACCGGTGGACCAGCAAGGTCAGGGCGGAATGATGGGATGCGCTCCCATGCCCACATCTGAATAAGGATGACGCATCCTCCAAGACCTGTACGGTCCCTATGGGATAGTCTGCATAATGATCTGTACGTGTATGCCAAGCAGGCTGATCCCCAACTGTACGTCCCAGCCCGATCAAAGTCCTCTAGTAGGGGTAGATACATCATATGCACGTGCATCCCCGAGTGATCAGTACACATGGTCCCACCAATGAGTCGTAAGATATATGCACGGGCGTAACGCATGACGGTCTGCTCATCATCATCATCCTGTAAATGTGGAATCTGCGACTCCAACCAACGCATAGATATGGACGATCCATCTGTAGCCCTACGGTCGGACAAAATATCAACGCCTAACGAGCGTTGAGCAAGGTCTGGCCAAGCTGCACGAGTGGGTCCAATAACGGGTCTCCCCTGGATAGGAAGACCGAGAAGAACTGCGACATCCTCGAGGGTGATGGTCATCTCCCCCTCAGGCAAGTGGAATGTGTGTGTCTCTGGTCTCCATCTCTCAACGAGGGCAGCAAGTAGGTAATGATCTACAAATGTGAAATCTGATACGGTAAGGCCATAGAAGCCAGCACGGCGCAAGTAAGGTCTAATGGCATGTGGAGGCTCCATGTGATGAAAATGGTGCGCTCGACGCACCTTCACAGATCGATCTGGATGACCCTCTAACACGGCCTGCGAAATATGGGTAGGCTGCTGAGTGAGTAGTATGGTATCATCCATCTGCATATAAACAAAGAAAATGAGTCGTAAGTGTAAAATGTAAATATAACATTAATGGGTTAACTGACATACACATTTCAATATGGGTTAAGTGTTCCGCTTTCGGAGTTTTGAAATAAATTCTATTATTTCATATTCAAAGTTATTTCTTGAAAGCATGAATATTAATATGAAATAAGTTATGTTATCTAAAATATTGAGTCTTGAATTTGGTTACACATATTTTCGGGGAGCTTTGTGATTAACTACTTATGGATTGGATTAAGATAAACCATGTCAATTAGTAATGATGTTTTTAGAATTTATCTAATTGTATGTATTCAATATCTTATGCTAATTATTATGATACTATAAATTTGTTATAGAACAGTTTTCTAAAATATCCTGCATGTTTAGATTGGAGTTTAGGTTGGAGGGTTTAGGGTTAAAATTTTTAATATTAACGTCCGGGAAACATGTTAATGGGTTAACTGACATAAACATTTCAATATGGGTTAAGTGTTCCGCTTTCGGAGTTTTGAAATAAATTCTATTATTTCATATTCAAAGTTATTTCTTGAAAGCATGAATATTAATATGAAATAAGTTATGTTATCTAAAATATTGAGTCTTGAATTTGGTTACACATATTTTGGGCGAGCTTTGTGATTAACTACTTATGGATTGGATTAAGATAAACCATGTCAATTAGTAATGATGTTTTTAGAATTTATCTAATTGTATGTATTCAATATCTTATGCTAATTATTATGATACTATAAATTTGTTATAGAACAGTTTTCTAAAATATCCTGCATGTTTAGATTGGAGTTTAGGTTGGAGGGTTTAGGGTTAAAATTTTTAATATTAACGTCCGGGAAACATGTTAATGGGTTAACTGACATACACATTTCAATATGGGTTAAGTGTTCCGCTTTCGGAGTTTTGAAATAAATTCTATTATTTCATATTCAAAGTTATTTCTTGAAAGCATGAATATTAATATGAAATAAGTTATGTTATCTAAAATATTGAGTCTTGAATTTGGTTACACATATTTTGGGCGAGCTTTGTGATTAACTACTTATGGATTGGATTAAGATAAACCATGTCAATTAGTAATGATGTTTTTAGAATTTATCTAATTGTATGTATTCAATATCTTATGCTAATTATTATGATACTATAAATTTGTTATAGAACAGTTTTCTAAAATATCCTGCATGTTTAGATTGGAGTTTAGGTTGGAGGGTTTAGGGTTAAAATTTTTAATATTAACGTCCGGGAAACATGTTAATGGGTTAACTGACATACACATTTCAATATGGGTTAAGTGTTCCGCTTTCGGAGTTTTGAAATAAATTCTATTATTTCATATTCAAAGTTATTTCTTGAAAGCATGAATATTAATATGAAATAAGTTATGTTATCTAAAATATTGAGTCTTGAATTTGGTTACACATATTTTGGGCGAGCTTTGTGATTAACTACTTATGGATTGGATTAAGATAAACCATGTCAATTAGTAATGATGTTTTTAGAATTTATCTAATTGTATGTATTCAATATCTTATGCTAATTATTATGATACTATAAATTTGTTATAGAACAGTTTTCTAAAATATCCTGCATGTTTAGATTGGAGTTTAGGTTGGAGGGTTTAGGGTTAAAATTTTTAATATTAACGTCCGGGAAACATGTTAATGGGTTAACTGACATACACATTTCAATATGGGTTAAGTGTTCCGCTTTCGGAGTTTTGAAATAAATTCTATTATTTCATATTCAAAGTTATTTCTTGAAAGCATGAATATTAATATGAAATAAGTTATGTTATCTAAAATATTGAGTCTTGAATTTGGTTACACATATTTTGGGCGAGCTTTGTGATTAACTACTTATGGATTGGATTAAGATAAACCATGTCAATTAGTAATGATGTTTTTAGAATTTATCTAATTGTATGTATTCAATATCTTATGCTAATTATTATGATACTATAAATTTGTTATAGAACAGTTTTCTAAAATATCCTGCATGTTTAGATTGGAGTTTAGGTTGGAGGGTTTAGGGTTAAAATTTTTAATATTAACGTCCGGGAAACATGTTAATGGGTTAACTGACATACACATTTCAATATGGGTTAAGTGTTCCGCTTTCGGAGTTTTGAAATAAATTCTATTATTTTATATTCAAAGTTATTTCTTGAAAGCATGAATATTAATATGAAATAAGTTATGTTATCTAAAATATTGAGTCTTGAATTTGGTTACACATATTTTGGGCGAGCTTTGTGATTAACTACTTATGGATTGGATTAAGATAAACCATGTCAATTAGTAATGATGTTTTTAGAATTTATCTAATTGTATGTATTCAATATCTTATGCTAATTATTATGATACTATAAATTTGTTATAGAACAGTTTTCTAAAATATCCTGCATGTTTAGATTGGAGTTTAGGTTGGAGGGTTTAGGGTTAAAATTTTTAATATTAACGTCCGGGAAACATGTTAATGGGTTAACTGACATACACATTTCAATATGGGTTAAGTGTTCCGCTTTCGGAGTTTTGAAATAAATTCTATTATTTCATATTCAAATTTATTTCTTGAAAGCATGAATATTAATATGAAATAAGTTATGTTATCTAAAATATTGAGTCTTGAATTTGGTTACACATATTTTGGGCGAGCTTTGTGATTAACTACTTATGGATTGGATTAAGATAAACCATGTCAATTAGTAATGATGTTTTTAGAATTTATCTAATTGTATGTATTCAATATCTTATGCTAATTATTATGATACTATAAATTTGTTATAGAACAGTTTTCTAAAATATCCTGCATGTTTAGATTGGAGTTTAGGTTGGAGGGTTTAGGGTTAAAATTTTTAATATTAACGTCCGGGAAACATGTTAATGGGTTAACTGACATACACATTTCAATATGGGTTAAGTGTTCCGCTTTCGGAGTTTTGAAATAAATTCTATTATTTCATATTCAAAGTTATTTCTTGAAAGCATGAATATTAATATGAAATAAGTTATGTTATCTAAAATATTGAGTCTTGAATTTGGTTACACATATTTTGGGCGAGCTTTGTGATTAACTACTTATGGATTGGATTAAGATAAACCATGTCAATTAGTAATGATGTTTTTAGAATTTATCTAATTGTATGTATTCAATATCTTATGCTAATTATTATGATACTATAAATTTGTTATAGAACAGTTTTCTAAAATATCCTGCATGTTTAGATTGGAGTTTAGGTTGGAGGGTTTAGGGTTAAAATTTTTAATATTAACGTCCGGGAAACATGTTAATGGGTTAACTGACAAACACATTTCAATATGGGTTAAGTGTTCCGCTTTCGGAGTTTTGAAATAAATTCTATTATTTCATATTCAAAGTTATTTCTTGAAAGCATGAATATTAATATGAAATAAGTTATGTTATCTAAAATATTTAGTCTTGAATTTGGTTACACATATTTTGGGCGAGCTTTGTGATTAACTACTTATGGATTGGATTAAGATAAACCATGTCAATTAGTAATGATGTTTTTAGAATTTATCTAATTGTATGTATTCAATATCTTATGCTAATTATTATGATACTATAAATTTGTTATAGAACAGTTTTCTAAAATATCCTGCATGTTTAGATTGGAGTTTAGGTTGGAGGGTTTAGGGTTAAAATTTTTAATATTAACGTCCGGGAAACATGTTAATGGGTTAACTGACATACACATTTCAATATGGGTTAAGTGTTCCGCTTTCGGAGTTTTGAAATAAATTCTATTATTTCATATTCAAAGTTATTTCTTGAAAGCATGAATATTAATATGAAATAAGTTATGTTATCTAAAATATTGAGTCTTGAATTTGGTTACACATATTTTGGGCGAGCTTTGTGATTAACTACTTATGGATTGGATTAAGATAAACCATGTCAATTAGTAATGATGTTTTTAGAATTTATCTAATTGTATGTATTCAATATCTTATGCTAATTATTATGATACTATAAATTTGTTATAGAAAAGTTTTCTAAAAAAGAGATAACAACATTTAGTTTACAATATGGGAATGTCACAATGAAGACAATACATCATTATGAATGAGACTGTGAAGTCGACCCAACAACGTTAGGGCATCGCTTCCGGTTATGACCTTCTTTATGACATATTGTGCATCGCAAACTCTGCCCTTGTTCTTTAGGCCAGTCCATCTCATTACGCATCCTACTCGCCTTTGGTCTCCCACGAGGACGTAACCGATTCATGTCAGGTATCACTATCGGCTGGCCTTCAGGCATTGGGAAATAACGATACTCCCCAATAGGTGTCCATGGTGCAGCATAACAGTTGGCAATGATATCCATCTGGTACACTGGATCAACATATGCTTCCCATGAGATGTTCACAGAGGCACATGCTGCGATGACGTGTGTACATGGAAACCGTAAGGCCTGAAATTTTCCACATTGACATTGCCTTGTTTCCAGTAATACCACCATTTTTCACCGACGTGATTTGTGATGGGGTCTGAACGCTCTTGAACTTCAAATCGGGAGTCTTCTCTTCGAAATAGACATACGTGATAACCAGAAGCTTCTTCAATATTTTTTTCAATCTCTCGTTGAAAGTGTATTCCATATCTTATCCCTTGATGTATTCTGTCTGATGCTAGTTTTTGTCTATCCACAAAGTACTTCACGCATCGATATAATGTCTCCTGAACTAATGCGGTTATAGGTAGCTTGCGAAGTCCTTTGAAGATACCATTGATGCACTCCACAATGTTTGTCGTCATGTGTCCGTACCTCTTTCCCCCGTCGTATGCCAATGTCCATTTCTCTTTTGGAATCCGCATCATATAATCATAAACTTCTTGATTAGCCTGACGAATTTGTTCAAAACGTTCTTCAAATCGTCGTTGGTCCGACTCATATGCTACAAAACGTAGATGATATTTCACGTAAATTGATTTTATATTTATATTGAAACAGTAAAACAGAATGAATAAAATACGTACCAAGCCTCGTGATTTCCTTCTTCATCGGTTCGTTGTGGAATTTTTTATGTACATTGCTAGCAATGTGTCTAATGCAGAACCGATGATGTGCATTTGGGTATCTCCATGTATCAGGATCTGCATTGATTGCCTCATTAATTGCTCGATGACGATCAGATATCAAACAAACTCCCTGAATGTTGGTGAAATGGTTGCTGATACATGCCAGAAACCAACTCCATGATTCATAGTTTTCTTTCTCTACAATGGCAAAGGCAAGCGGAAGAGGTGAACGGTTTCCATCTTGGGTTGCCGCAATCAACAATACGCCCTTGTATTTTCCATACAGAAATGTTCCATCAATCTGAATAAATTGTTTGCAAAAACGAAATGCAGAGATACAAGGAAGGAATGCCCAGAACAACCGATGAAATTGAACACGAGATGGATCAAGTCGATTATCAGGAGACACATGTTCGTTTGTATCCAGATGGAAGACAACTTGGTTATGATGCCTCAGTATGGCTAGCAATTGCGGCAATACTCGATATGAGTCATCCCAATCACCATATACCTTCACAATTGCCTTCTGTTTCGCCATCCATGCCTTATTATAGGAAATCTTATAACCGAATGTCTGTAGAATCCTCTCTTGCACAAGGGATATTGGAACATCTTGGCATGTCCTAATCATCTCAACAACAATAGATGACACAAATTCTGCATCCAATGAAGTATGATCTTGTGTGAGACTTGGCTGAACGCAACTATGAGCCGCCTCAATCCTTGAGATTCTCCAACCTCCAAAGGTAATGTCTGGAATAGCCCTTAAGCGAAATCTACAATCATCCCCATACTTCACGCACCGTATAACATATTTACTACGGCATGATTCGTGAACTACATAGTTGAAGTTTCTCTCAATATGAAATCTCTTTAACGTGCTTTTTAAGGCATCTTTACTGGGAAAATTCCTTCCAATATATAAGGTTTTGTCCACCTCACTAAACCTATCTGGTACAACTCCAGGGAACTCAGTTGCCGGTGTGAGAACAGTATTATCGAATTCAGGCACACGTGTCATTGCTTCTGACCAAGATGAAAATAATGGTGGATGATTTATTGACCGAGGTTGATGTACAACAACTGCATTTCTCAAAACCTCCTCTCTATCTTTTGTTGGTCCCTCCTCATCAGCACTGTTGTCGCCATCCGATCCATCATTACGAAACTCCTCATCAGAAGTCGGATTGACATGTATATCCGGAAGATCATTTAGGTTGTCCTCTTCTGCTGCATCATTTGGAATAGGCTCAATGTCATGAGGTAGACTGTCTTCAACCACTCTTGTATTTCTACGTCTTTGTACAAGTGGACGTTGTTGTTGTACAGTAGCAACAACAACGTATAACTCCATCATGGTACCATCTAACCGTTGAGAAAATAAATTAACTGCTTGGACCCACTGCGCATCAGCAACCAATGGACAAGCTATATGCCACATTGTTGTTGGAAATTGCAAATGTCTATAGCTCATAGACATTATCTCTTGATCGGGTCCCAAATTTAAGGAAACATGAATTCTCTCTTGAAGGTCACTTATGGTAACACAATCCACTGTACTAACCACCGTAATTGGTTGTGTACTGTAAGAAGCTCCTTGCTCAGTTTGAATAATCTCCCCATAACAGTACACACAGGCATACATGGCTCTCTACGTCAAAAATGTGTTCTTTCATCAAAATTATGATAGTGTAACAAAATATTAACAATTACGTTTGACGATATGATGTTTATTATAATGTAATTTTATTGCGCCTTTCTATACCATAAACTATGCTACTGATGTTTCACCATATGATATTTATTAGAATGTAATTTTAGAGCGCCTTTTTATTTAGTTTGTTTGTTCTTCTTCATTTCACTTTATATGTTCATTAGTATCGTTAGCTAATCATTATATGAATTCATGTTTTAATCCTATGTTATTTATTAATTATTCTAAAATTAACTAATAATAACTAATCGTTAATTATTCTATTATTCTATAATTAACTAATAATAACTTTAATTTGTTAATTCTTATGTCCTTATTTGATTCTATAACATTATACTTATCATTTATCATTGATAAATATACTGATCATTAGTATCGTTAGCTAATCATTATATGAATTCATGTTTTAATCCTATGTTATTTATTAATTATTCTAAAATTAACTAATAACAACTAATCATTAATTATTCTATTATTTTATAATTAACTAATAATAACTTTAATTCGTTAATTCTTATATCCTTATTTCATTCTATAAAATTATATTTATCATTTATCATTGATAAATATACTGATTTGCTTTTTCTTCTCTTAGAAATTTTAGTAGTTTATAAAGAAAATATGAATCATCTTAAGCATATTCCCCGGGAGTGTCAAACCAGGATGCAGTAAGGCCCGTTATCGTGCATCAGTTCCTGTTCGAGTCTAGCTCGAAGCGGTGTTTTCGGGTTTTACCCCTATGTACATCTGTGCCAGAGCCACATCCACTTGTTTGTATCCAGACAGGAATTTAATTGCGTAGATAACCACATAATCTTTAAGCTACCAAAATTTCTAAATACTTAATCTTAAGTTAATCTTAAGTTAATCTATACTACCTAACAGTAATTATTTAAAACTATATATAACTAATTACAAAAACTAAATAACCAAATATTAAGAACTACCTAAACTGCTTAACAAATGAAAGATTTAAAACTAAACAAAATTAAATTAATTAAATAAAAACATTAAATTAAATAAAGAAACATACCTCTAAATGAAGCTTCGTAAAAGCTCGCACAGCAAAAAAAATTTAGAGAGAGAGAGAGCAAATTGGAGAGATAAGTTGCAATGAAGAAGTGAGGAGAGGGGGGGGGGGTGGCCGCCCTTTTATAGGGACTTCAGGAAAAGGCGGCATCGCGGAAGCCGCCTTTCGCCTCTGCGTATGGCCAAAGGCGGCTTCCGCGATGCCGCCTTTCGCCTTACCCTGAGGCGAAAGGCGGCCTCCTCCCGGCCGCCTTTGCCATGTCATCGATCCGGGCCAAAGGCGGCGCGGGGGAGCAAAGGCGGCATCGCAGATGCCACCTTTGTAGCGTATTTTTAAAATTTTTTTTGACCTATGCCGTTTTTCAGAAACTTTTTTTAAGAAAAACGTAAAAAAAAAAAAATCCGTTTTTTGGCTAGAAAATAATTCAACCAGGTTGTGGAAATTGATTGAAAAAAATATATTATAGTTTATTTTATTAATCCGAAGTTATTAGGCTTCTTAAAATGTTTGAATGAAGAAAAATGGGGGTGGTTGGGTGTTGTACGCGGGTTAAAAAATAAAAAATGGGGTGGATCTTCTTTTGGGCCTCCCCGCTTCCGTGACCCTACCTGGAAGCCGAAGCCAGGGGATGGCCTCGCCACCTGCCTGCTAAGGTACCACCCACTTCCACTAGAGACCTCTGCCCGCTGACCCATCCTTCTCCTCTGTAGTGAGTCCCTCCCGACCAACCACGTGTGCCGCCCCAAGCACGACTAGCCACCGCCATCTAGACTGCCACCCACCAGCATTGGCTCTACCATTATCCATCCCAAGAGCCACCCTCGCCTGGACCTCCTAAGACCATTGGCCCTGCCCTTGTCCTTCATCGGGCGCCTGCGACTGAGGTGACCCAAGCCCCACCTTCACCATCCCGCCCCTATACTGAGCCCCATAGGGATCTCTAGTTCCTGGTATCTGCGGGTGAAATTTGGCTAGATCTGGCCTGATGCTGACTGCCCCTCCTTTGGAACCTCACCACGACGATGTCCTACAAGCCACCATGAGAACCAGCCACCACCACCTACGGCTGGATTCCCCCGGTCAGTGCCTCCTCAGGCAACCCCTTTAGCAATCGTCTGCAGAGCCAGACCATCCCATGCTGGCGACCCAGACATGAGGTAACCCCTCCCATGACTCTACATAGACCCAAGTCACCTCTAAATAGGCCGGGTGGGTCTACCCAACCCGAAAAGGGTCTAGGCTAGGCTACCTAGCCCAAGATACCCCTCCATTGGGTCTTCACGGTCCCAAATGATCATGTGTGGGTTCGTTCTAACTTGCACAGGCCTTGCCCGGGTTTTTTGGGCCTCAAGAATTTTTATATAATCAAAAGTTAATTAAATTAATTAATTTAATATTGGCTTTAAATTAAATTAATTAAATATCAATTTTTGGTTTAAAGACTAAATTTTAATATTACAGGTTAAATTAATTTAATTTTAGTGTTAAATTAATTAATTAATTAATTTTTTTTGAATTGAAATTAAATTAACATTGGGACCGAATGACGAAAATTGTTGAATTAAAAATAAGAGTGAATTTTTAATTCAATAAAATTTCCCTTGAAAATAATTTATTACATATTTAACTTTTATTTATGAAATCAATTTAATACACGAGTTTAAGGCGTATCGACTGATCATGAGCCATGGACCAAACAATTCATGTCTGGTATTTATTTATTTATTAAATTATTGCAATGATTGTTTGTAATAATTAGTTTAATAAATGATGATCTACGTGTCATCTATATATCATTATATGTATAAGGACTGATGTTTCCAATTTATCTATTTTATTTTGTTCTCCCGAGACCCCCTCATCTATGTGTGAGTATTATTATATATTGACAAAGACGAGTAGTGATGTACTTTGTGTCGAGCTATGGTGACACGCCGTACTAGAGTTTAACACATTGGATGGGTGGACACTGCATCTCTAGTCGCAAGAAACACAACTCAAGGAGTTGCCCCTAGATTCAAGGTTGATCCATTATTCAATCAATGGATCAACCATTAGTATCAGCTCATGATCACATCTCCATTTTATTTATGCATGGTTTATTATTTTATACATGTGTGTTTTTACATGCAATCACATAAGATAATAACCAAGCATGCACATATAATATCAACACGTGACACGATGAATATTTCTATTAGTTTCATGGTTACTTGTGAGTGTGACCACATAGTATGTTCTTATGAAATAGAAAATGATTTCATTTCATCATGTAATAATAATAAAATCCTCAAAGAAATATTAAGTCGCAAACACCTTCCATCATTTGAATTTGAAAACAACTAGGTAATCTGGGTGCTCAATCAACCATAGTTAAGGGTTCCTCCTACTATTGGGGAGTTATTATGATAATTATGGATTAAATTAACTAAATTTAGTAGTTAAGGATATCCATAGATAAATTTCTATCACTTTAGAGGCAAAGTGTTGAGTAAATCATATTTATGATTTTAGAAGTTGAGACTTCATTCAACAAATCAAAGAGCCGAAATTTAATGCGGTAGGCCAGTCAAACACCCACCTTGAACTCTCTGAGTAGTGGTGTAGCCAAATCTTGTAGACTTTGAGGGAAGGTTCAAGGATCCTTGCCACTACAATACTCAAGCGATAGAGTATTCTGATTTTGGAAGGTATGCTATTTGTTCAAGAGCAGTTGTCTCGCGAGAAGTCCAAAGCAATGTGGCTATGATCAGAAGACTGGAATACTATGTACTTTCATGCATGCATCAAATAAAAAAAATGTATTAGTAAAGAAATTATCATCCTTTATGAAGTGTCCTATTCAAATGAGATTTATGTGGTTGGATGTATGGATGAAACCCCTTTTCATTCTCTCCTTGCTATCCCTAACCCTTCCATGCAGGGTGGGTTTCCATATAAATACCTAAGCTTAATATACATAGATATTACATCATTTTAGATGAATATTCACAACATTACAAAAATACATATTCGAGGACCATAATAGTTTAGTGTATTTGGAAACATGGAAACATAATCTTCTAACTTGGTGAAAGGTCTTAAACATCCCCCATGAAGATATTTCCCTTTAGTACTCATACATAAAACCTTTCTTCATAACCTAGGGAAAGGAAACATAAGAAAAAGGTGATCTCAGATGCTTAATAAGGGTAAAAATGGAGATATATAATCATAACATGATCATAATGGTATGAGAACATTATAATAAAAATAAAAGATCATACCCTACATAAAAAATATCATAATCATGATACAGGGCATACAGATCGACAGTTTATAAGACATGAATCGTATTATAATAAAAAAAATGAACCATGTGAGCATATCATAGGCATAAGACATATAATTTTTGGAAAACACATAAACATGTAATATAATTCCCCATAAGTCAAGGCTCATTTCCAAAAAAATTATCAAGGAACTTCATGGGGATTACACCTATTGAGAGGGACACACCACCATCCCCAGTCACAGTACTTTTCTTATAAGGGACTAGGTTTCCCCATATTCCCATAGTGGACAGGGTTCCCCATCTCCCCATAGTGTATCAGGATGCACATGTTTCCCATTTTAGACCAGGATGCATGTAACAACCCGAACTTTTGAATAATATTTGTTTCCTAAATTTTTGTGTTATTTCATTTTATACTCCACAAAACTATACCCTTTAATTAATGAAGTTATTATAATTAAAATGATTCCATTGGGTTTCCAAAATAACTCATATTGCATTGTTTCCAACATGTGAAGCTTGAATGAAATCGCCTAAGTGATAAGTTCAAGCTGATAGAAATCACCACTCAGGCAATGTTGTGTGAGCCGCCCCAAGATTCTATCACCATAGCACACCTTACACTTAGGTCCTATGTAGGTGTTATAAGGGGCTATGTAACGAGGCCTTAGATACTTTTTGTAATCCCTTGGTATAAATAAAATTGTTATTTATTCTTATGGTAAAATTTGTGAATTTCAAATGTCTGGATAAATGTAGGATGAATTTATAGAAGTTCCATATTACTAATGAATTTTGGAAAAAATGGTATTTTAAAATATTTATGTAAACTTTAAATAATTAAAAATGTAAAATAATTTTCAAAAAAATGGTCTTCTACAGTTGTGACCAGTACGAAATTTAGAGTCTAATAAGATCAACTTAATTTTTAGTGAATAGTAAAGTATGAATAGTAACATACCCTTATGAATAGTAATGAATAGTAAATTGGCCAAAAAACTAGAAACTTTACCCATGAAAATATAAATACAATTTAGACATCTTAAAAGTGAAAAAAACGACCATAGTATAAGTTTTTGTATTTTTGTATGTCATAAATACTTTATTTACTATTTTATAATTAATTTAATTATTTAAAATGGAAATTTATTTTCATAAAATGTAATCATAAATTTTTACTTTATTGTATTATGGTTATACAATAATTTTATGGGACCTTGAAAACTTTTTCAAGGTGTTACAAAACGATTTATAGATTTAAAGTTGTTTATTTGGAATAGATAATGTTTTTATTTAAAAATTAAATAAAAAATATTTATAAAAATATTTTCATAAAATGGAGTTCATTTTTGAATTCATAGAATCAATATTATATTAGGGTAATTTTTTGGGTTTTTTCCGAAACAATTGAATTTTTGATGAATAGTAAAAAATACAGTTTTGAGTTGCGGGTGATTAATGACCTCATTGATGATATAATCATGATGTAATAAATCTGGTTTTTTATGAATAGTAATATATGTTATGAGGTGTCTCAAGTGGACAATACCATATAAAAATACCATGGGAAAGCCCATGGTTTTGCAAATACCACCGATGAGGTGTCCCTTGGAAATTAATTAAATATTTCGTACTTTTCCTATAAATACCAAGCCATTTCCTCATTATTTTCATTAAAAAATCCCCCTCAATGAATATCTGATCTTTTTACCTCTCAATGACTCCTCCCAAGGGGCCCTCAAGCCCCCAAGGTCCTGACCTTCAAGCTTTCGAAGTTACTCTTCAAAGTAAGGGAACCTTCCACCCTTCTTTTTAGTAATGATTTTCCTTTAAGTTATATCTTCTAGTTTCCATATTCTTATGTGGGGATATGTTCTTATATATTCTTATTACTGTCCATTTTATGTCCAAATAATTAGAGACCCTTTCTTCTCTCATCAATTTATTTTCTGAATTTTTAAGTGACGCTGTTAGGCTGTCGAATTTTCATAAAAGAAATCGCATCTTCTCTTTTCTTTCGAGTTTCATTTTAATATGGTAATTACTTAAAATATCCATACCATGATATTATTTATTTTTTATTCTATACCCATACTATATTATGAGTTTTTTTATGAGTGGGTGACTCTTGTCCCCTCTCTTTTCAACGTTTTCTAAAACCATGTTATATAGCCGTTATGCTATAGAATTTTCGTCTAAAAATCTATCTCTTTTTCTCAAGAAATTATATGTGAATACCCAAATATATTTTTATTTCCAAGGGTATTCATAAATACATAAAATTTATTTATTTTATTCTATAATTAACATACATATAACCCTCACTCCCTTTCAATGGGTTATACATGACATAACAATCAAGATTTTAAGAACTTTTAAAACGTCACGATTTTGAAGTGAAACCCATTACTTTTACTCTCTATGGGTTATTTATGAAATGTTTGATTATGATCTATGTGGATAACATGAATATAAATAAATATTAAGGGTGCACCCTGATAGCACTCCAATGTATTGGGTAAAGAATTTAATCTCTAGATATGACAAGTTTCACGATACCTTGGTGAATAACATTGATAATTTTTATAACACCTTGGGGATGAACCTTGGTGATATGTTCATGAATGTATAAATTAAATGTTTTATCCACATATTCATTTTATGGTTAAAGTTATTTTCATTATTAAATTCCTTTACTTCCATTTCTCTTGTCTTTATGTTTTTTTACCAAGTTCTTATTGATATCACAAGTAAACTGATTCCCTTGTTTTCCTTACTGGGATTTCTACTCACCCTTTCCTTTTATGTATGTCTCCAGGTTATGAGATGCAATAATTGTACTTAAGAAGAACTTATTATGAATCCCTACAAGTGTATTAGAAGAATGATTTTATGTTTTCATGTTTTATGTTTCTGATTTCCAAGACACTAGACTTTAAAGATCCTCTGTTTGTAAAATGTAATGAATAATTATGTAATAAAAAAGAGGGATGCCATAGTTGGTATCAAAGGATAGTTTAGTTATTTATTTAAATTAGGCTATGAAAAATTTATGAATAAGCCTATATAAAAGTTTAAATATAGGAATACTTACTGGTATTTTGGTGAGTATTGAGTAAGTGGTTTATTAAGAAAATACGTCCATGTATGGATACGAGCAGGTAGAGGCGGATCTGGCATGGATGTACCTAGGAGTGAAAAATCTAACAAGAATTTTCAATCTTGAACTAGGGTATCCTGGTACATGACAATGGGCCTTGCTGCACTCTTGGTTATGACACTCCTGAGGGATATGTTTGGTTAATCATAAGTTTTTTATGAATCATTATGAAGGATTTATAGAGAAATGTAATTATTTAAAGCATGAAGTTTTAAGACATAAAATTATTTATAGTTAAAAGATTTGTAAATCAAATAAGTTTATCACTAAGGTTTTAATTCTTTTATAAAATGGCGGGCAATTGGAGGAACTGTTTAAATGGTGACCGCAATGGACCATGCGCTGACAACCCTCCGATGGAAGCGGGAATGGAAACTTTCATGCTAATGATGAACCAACTAACTCAAGTTATGAGAAATAACTTGAATCAAGCTGAGAGAGTGATCTCACCATGAAGGGAACAACATTCTTCTGAATCCTTTATGTGTCAATGACCACCAACCTTCAGTGGATATACCGACCCATTGATTGCTGAACAGTGGATCAGCTCTATCGAGAAGATATTTTCTATGCTCCGCTGTTCTGAACAAGAGAAGGTTACCTTGGATGTTTATCACTTGGAGGGAGAATCTGATTTGTGGTGGGAACTGATTAAAAACACAAGTCCAAGAGTAGAAGTTTAAGCTATGGAGTGGGAAGAGTTCAGAGGGATATTCTTCAACAAGTATTTCCCTCGATCGATGAGAACAAGAATGGAGAAGGAGTTTCTCAAGCTGAAGCAGAAGGATAATGAATTTGTGGGAAGATACGAGATGAAATTCATAATGATTTCATGTTACACCTCTATATTTTTCATGGATTTAAATAATAAGGTTGATAGATTCTTTAGTGGACTAAAACCTCATCTGTGGAAGAATCTAGCCAACTGAGACTATGATAGCTATGAGGAGATCGTACGAAGTGTGATGAAAGTAGAACTGGAGTTTGGCGAGATGCGGTGGTCTCATAAATCCAAGGACAAGAAGAGATCAATGGATCCAAGCCTAGGGAGGATCTTCTATCAAGGAAGAGGAGGAAAACAAGTGCAACATCCCACATGTAATAAATGTGGAAAGAAGCATTCGGGGAACTGCCTTATCGGAAGTGATAAGTGCTAAAAGTGTGGTAGAGATGGCCATATTGTGTGGAATTTTCATAGTGTGGTGAAGCCTCAACTCCCAAACACTAACAACAAAGGGAACATGGTGCAGGCCCTACCTGATGTCCAATGCTGTAAGTGTGAAAAATTTGGGCACTTTTCCAATCACTGTACAAATTCGAGGGCAGTGGAGGAGAATCACCATCAGCCTCAGCATCGGCCAAGGGAGGAAGGTCATGCTTTTTCTATCACTACGGCTAAATTTGAATCACCAAATGATGTGGTGGAAGGTACTCTTGTTGTTATCTCAATGCTAGAAAGAACTTTGTTTGATTATGGTTCTACACATTCCTTTATTTGCTCCAAGTTTTCAAAGAATTTAGAACCAACCCCCAATTTTCTAAAAGTAGAGTTATCAGTCAAGACTCCTGGTGAGATTATCCAAGAATCGTCAGTGTTTAGAAACTCTAGTATTTACTTTAGCAAGCACAATCTTATCAAAAATCTTGTAGTCATTCCCATGATGGAATTCGACATTATACTAGGGATGGACTTGCTCTCAAAGTATAATGCTAATATCAAATGCAGAAGCAAGGAAATCTCATTAGTCTTGAATGGAAAACCTACATTTATCTTCCAAGGAGAGATATCTCGACCTGATCTATGTCTATAAGAACCTCCTTTATCCTTGTTTATGGAGTTGATTGGTGATGAAGAAGAAGAAGATGAGAGTTTAAGGATAGAGAATGTCTCCATCGTCTAGGAATACATTGATGCATTTCCCTAGGATTTTCCTAGACCTCCACCAAAAAGAGAGGTAGAGTTCTCCATTGAACTCGTACCTGGATCTCATCCAGTATCAAAGACCCCATATAGGATAGAAAATGTGTATCTAGAGGAATTAAAGAAGCAACTCTATGATCTTTTGGAGAAGGGTTTTATCCGACTGAGTGTGTCTCCTTAGGGAGCCCCAGTTCTCTTTGTGAATAAGAAGGATGGATCAATGCGGCGATGCATTGATTATAGAGAACTGAACAAGATCACAGTGAAGAAAAAATACCCTCTTCCAAGAATTGATGACTTATTTGACCAAATTCATGGGGATAAATTCTTATCTAAGATTGATCTTTGATCTGGTTATAATCAATTGAGGGTGAATAAAGAATATATTCTGAAAACTACCTTCAGATCAAGATATGGGCATTATGAGTTTGTTGTTATGCCTTTCGGGCTGACTAATGCACCTAATTTTTTTATGGATTTGACGAATAGAGTCTTTAAGGACTACCTTGATAACTTTGTGGTAGTTTTTATTAATGATATTCTAATATATTCCAAAAGTCATGAGGAGCATGAGGATCATCTAAGGGTTATTTTTCAAACTCTACGGAAGAAGAGTATTTTTGGAAAGTTTAACAAATGTGACTTCTGGTTGCAACAAGTTGCTTTCTTGGGGAATATTGTAACCAATTAAGGAATAATAATTTACCCTACAAAGAAAAAAGTTGTAAAGGAGTGTTCTCTGCCTACAACAATAACTGTGATTCATAGTTTCCTTGGATTAGCGAGATATTATAGGAGGTTTGTGAAATTTTTTTCATGAATTTCAAATCCATTAACCAAGTTAACTCAAAAAGGGGTCAAGTTCATTTAGACAAAGGAGTGTGAGGAAAGTTTCCAAGAGCTGAAGAAGAGATTGGTTACTGCACCCGTGTTAACTCTTCCCTCAAGTGGATAAGGATTCATTATTTTTAGTGATTTATCTCTGAAAGGTATTGGGTGCATCCTCATACAAAATGACAAAGTCATTTCTTATGCATATCGACAATTGAAGACTCATGATCAGAACTATCCTACCCATGATCTGGAGCTAGCTGCGGTCATTTTTGCTCTAAAAATATGAAGGCACAATATTTATAGGGAGAAATGTGATATATACACAGTCCATCAAATTTTGAGGTATATTTTAACACAAAAGGAATTGAACATGAGACAAAGGAGATGGTTGGAACTTCTAAAATACAATTATTGTTCAATTCATTATCATCCTGAAATAGCAAACAACGTCACTAATGCATTAGGTAGGAAAGACCCAGTTGTTCTTTACATGATGAGGATTCAAAGAGATCCTTTGATCAATGACCTAGTAAATCTAGACATGGGAATTATAAGGGAAGGGACATCATCAACCCTAACCTAAATGGTTTCTCAACCGTCATTACTAGAGAAGATCAAGAAAGCTCATAAAGAGGATCCTTTGTTACAGAAGAAGTCTAAGGCTATGAAGGAAAGGAAGTTTTCTAAGTTCAATATCGATCAAGAAGGTGTACTGAAATTTCATACAAGACTATGTGTTCCATCTATTTCAGAAATAAAGAATGAGCTGATGGATGAAGCTCATAGCTCTAATTTCTCTATACATCCTGGAAGCACAAAAATGTATAGGGACCTTCGTGATCCTTATTGGTGGGATAATATGAAAAGGGAGATTTCTGACTACACTTCAAGATGCCCGGTATGTCAACAAGTGAAGGAAGAGTGACAACTTCCTAAAGGGGCAATGCAACCACTACCCATACTAGCATGGAAGTGGGACAATATCATTATGGACTTCGTCACTAGTCTCCCGGGAACTTCCAAAAGAAACAATGCGATATGGGTTATTGTGGACCATATCACCAAGACTTACCATTTTATCTTCATTCAGGAATATTTCTCTCTTGATCAACTTTCCAGGATTTGCGTGAAGGAAGCGGTAAGGTTGCATGGAGTTCTAATTACTATAGCATCTAATCGTGATCCAAGGTTTACATAAAAATTCTCGAGAAGTCTTCAACATGATCTGAGCAATGAATTAAATTTCAGTATGGCTATCACCCCCAAATTGATGGCCAATCTTAAAGGACTATTCAAACACTCAAGGACATGTTGAGAAAAAGCTCAATAGAATTTAAAGGTGGATGGGATCAACATCTCCCTTTAGTTGAGTTCTCTTACAATAACAGCTTCCACTTGAGCATTCAAATGGAACCCTATGAAGATCTATATGGTAAGCGATGTAGAAATCTTACTTGTTGGCATAAATCTAGTGAGAGAAAGATTCTTGGGCTTGATCTTGTACAAGAGATGACAGAAAAGGTCCACGCCATCTAGCAACACATTAAGGCTGCTCAAATTTGGCAAAAGAGCTATGCCGAAAACCGTCAAAGGGAATTGGAGTTTGATGTTGGTGACAAAGTATTTCTTCAAATTTCACCTTGGAAGAGAGTCATGAGGTTTGGGAAGAAAGGAAAGCTCAAACCTAGGTACATTAGCCCTTATGAAATCCTTGATCGCGTAGGATCAGTGGCCTATCGGCTTGCACTTCCTCCAAATCTAGCACAAGTTCATGATGTCTTCCATATATCCCTGTTGAGGAAGTACATACCCGACCCTTCATATGTATTAAATATAGAGGTGGTACAACTAGAACATGAACTCTCTTATGAGGAGTAGCCGGTGGAGATCTTGGATCATAGAGACAAGGTTCTACGCAACAAGACTACCCACCTTGTTAAGGTTTTGTGGAGGAATTACAAATGCGAAGAAGCCACGTGAGAACTAGAGGAGTCTATGAGGCAAAAATACCAACAAATTTTCTCTTCTTAGGGTACGAGTTAAAATTTCGGGGATGAAATGTCTTAATAGGGGAAGAATGTAATGACCTAAACTTTTGAATAATATTTGTTTCTTAAATTTGTGTGTTATTTCATTTTATACTCTACAAAACTATATCCTTTAATTAATGAAGTGAGTATAATTAAAATGATACCATTGGGTTTCGACTGTTATATGACCATTGGAAACTAAACTCTTTACGTTACAATTATTGCTTATAAATACAAGTGATATTGGTTAATACAGAAAGAAGAGTCGATGGCCTCATCTAGTAGACTCGGGCCGTACGAAGCCCACCTGTCAGAGCTTGGGAAGGAGGTGGCTTCATTAGGCTTTTCTCTAGAACAAGCCCAAGCCGAACTCCAACATGTGAAGCTTGAACGAAATCGCTTAAGGGAGAAGTTCAAGATGATAGAAATCACCACTCAAGAAATGTTGTCTGACCCACCCCAAGATTCTATCACCATAGGACACCTTACACTTAGGTTCTATGCAGGTGTTATAAGGGGCTATGTAACAAGGCCTTAAATACTTTTTGTAATCCCTTGGTATAAATAAAATTGTTATTTATTCTTATGGTAAAATTTGTGAATTTCAAATGTCCGGATAAATGTAGGATGAATTTATAGAAGTTCCATATTACTAATGAATTTTGGAAAAAAGGGTATTTTAAAATATTTATGTAAACTTTAAATAATTAAAAATATAAAATGATTTTCAAAAAAATGGTCTTCTATAGTTGTGACCAGTAAGAAATTTAGAGTCTAATAAGATCAAATTAATTTTTAGTGAATAGTAAAGTATGAATAGTAACATACCCTTATGAATAATAATGAATAGTAATGAATAGTAATTTTTCCAAAAAACTAGAAACTTCACCCATGAATGTATAAATACAATTTAGACATCTTAAAAGTGAAAAAATGATCATAGTATAAGTTTTTTGTATTTTTGTATGTCATAAATACTTTATTTACAATTTTATAATTAATTTAATAATTTAAAATTGAAATTTATTTTCATAAAATGTAATCACAAATTTTTACTTTATTTTCTTATGGTTATATGATAATTTTATGGGACCTTGATTACTTGTTCAATGTGTTACAAAATAAGTTATATATTTAAAGTTGTTTATTTGGAATAAATAATGTTTTTATTTAAAAATTAAATTAAAAATAATTAGAAAATTATTTTCATAAAACAGAGTTCATTTTTGAATTCAGAGAATTGATATTAGGTTAAAGTAATTTTTTGGGTTTTTTTTGAAACAATTGAATTTTCGGTGCATAGTAAAAATACAGTTTTGAGTTGTGGGTGTTTAATGACATCATTGATGATGTAACCATGATGTAATAAATATGGTTGACTTATGAATAGTAATATATGTTATGATGTGTCCCAAGTGGACAATACCATGGGAAAATACCATGGGTAAGCCCATGGTTTTGCAAATACCACCGATGAGGTGTCCCTTAGAAATTAATTAAATATTCCCTCACTTTTCCTATAAATTCCAAGACATTCCCTCATTTTTTTCATTCCAAAATCCCCCTCAAATAAGCTCTGGTATTTTTACCCCCCAAGTAGTCCTCCCAAGGTTCCCTCAAGCCCCCAAGGTCCCAACCTTCAAGCTTTCAAAGTTTCTCTTCATGGTAAGGGAACCTTCCACCCTCCTTTTCAGTCATGATTTCCTTTAAGTTATGTTTTCCAGTTTCCATATTCTTATGTGGGGGTATGGTCTTATATATTCTTATTACTTTCCATTTCATGTCAAAATTATGAGATACCCTTTATTCTCTCATCAATTTATTTTCTTAATTTTTAAGTGACGCCGTTAGGCTGCTAAATTTTCGTAAAAGAAATCACATCTTCTCTTTTTTTCGAGTTTCATTTTCATATGGTATTTCCTTCAAATATCCATACCATGATATTATTTATTTTTATTATGTACCCAAACTATATTATTAGTTTTTTTATGAGTGGGTGACTCTTGTACCCTCTCTTTTCAACATTTTCTAAAACCATGTTATATAGCTATTATGCTGCAAAATTTTCATCTAAAAATCTCTATCTTTTTCTCAAGAAAATCTCTTATATTATTTATGTGAATACACAAATCTATTTTTATTTAAAAGGGTATTAATAAATACATAAAATTGATCTATGTTATTCTATAATTGACATACATATAACCCTCACTCCCTTTGATGGGTTATAAATGACATAACGATCAAGATTTTAAGAACTTTTAAAACGTCACGATTTTGAAGTGAAACCCATTATTTTACTCTCTATGGGTTATTTATGAAATGTTTGATTATGTTATATGTGGCTCACATGAATATAAAGATATATTAAGGGTGTGCCTTGATATCGCTCCAATGCATTGGGTAAATAATTTAATCTCTAGAGATGATAAGTTTCATGATACCTTGGTGAATAACCTTGATAATTTTTATGACACCTTGGGGATGAACCTTAGTGATATGTTTATGAATGTATAAATTAAATATTTTAGCCACATATTCATGTTATGGTTCATGTTATTTTCATTATTAAATGCCTCTAATTCTATTTCTCATGTCTTTATGTTTTTTTATCAAGTTCTTATTGATCTCATAAGTAAAATGACTCCATTGTTTTCCTTATTAGGACTTCTACTCACCCTTTCCTTTGATGTATGTCTCCAGGTTATGAGATGAAATAATTGTACTTAGGAAGAACTTATGATGAATCCATACAAGTAGATTATAATAATGATTTATGTTTTCATGTTTTATGTTCCTAATTTACAATACACTAAACTTTAAAGATCCTATGTTTGTAAAATTTAATGAAAAGTTATGTAATAAAAAGGTGGGATGCCATAATGCACCTGTTTCAAATTTTGGATTAGGACGCACTTGTTTCCCATTTTGGATCAGGATGCACCTATTTTCCATTTCAAATCAATCCAGTCCACCTATTTCCCATCATTATCTCATGATATATAAATATTTACCCAATACATTGGAGGGATATATAGGCCCCACTCATCACATAATAAAATCATACATACATGTTCCATAAGATAATAAAACTTTTATCATATCATGACCCATAAAAATATATGTGTCCCATAAACATTATATCATAACCCATAAAATGAAATGACAATCATAAACATTTCATCATATCATTACCTATGAAAAAGATATTGGTCTCACAATCATTTCATCAAACCATAACCTATGAAAAGAAGTGGGTTTAAAAACCATATAACCCATGGAAGGGAAAAAATGTCATAGAAAAAGTTTCATATTAAACATAAACCATTCAAACAAAGAATAATAATTGTGTGCTTTGAGTATAAACTATTTCATAGTATTTTATCTTATATAGAAAATATCTTCTAAAAATATTTCTTGAGTAAAATAACATTTCTTATTTGAAAAAACTCTTTTTAAAACATAAAACATTTTTGAAAACATTTTTATTTGAAAAGATATTTGAAAAATTATAAATAAATCTTTGAAAACCATATTTTTTTAAAATAAATTTCCTTGAAAATTATCTTAAAATATCATTTTAAATATTTTTCTTAATTATCTTAAGTACTAAAGAGTGTAAAAATGGTACCAATTCATGAATACATAATGAATATCCAAATTAGAATAAAATTAATTAGTGTTATTAAGATATGGATAATAAGATTTCATCAATAGGTGAATAATCATAAACAATCCTGATAAATAATGAGATTGTTTCAATCAAGTCTTACCTATTGGTAACTTTGAATCATACTACCCATGTAAGAAAATGAAATTAAATTAAGCTTAAAATATCATGAAAATTATTATATTCATGATATTACATTTCAAATGGTAGTATATACACCTTGTAAAAGAATATAGGTGTATAAAAGAACATGCTTCTCAAAGAAGACAAATTGAGACAACACTACCTTACTGAATTGGTAAAATTTAAATCGTAAAAAAAATGGATATGTAAATAACAATAAATTTAATTATAAAAATCATATAATAAATTCTTGGAAAGTATATACACCACAAAAAATAAACAATTGGTGAATAAGGCATAAATCTCACAAAAATAAAATTGATACGAGAAATCCCCTCACTACTTGAGTAACTTTAAAATCATGATCCCCATGAAATAATAACAAAAATTAAAGAATTTAATATCATTAAATAAATTAAATTAATTATATAACATGTAATAGGGTGTTATATACACCACACAATATAAGAAAGTGGTGAATATGTCATGTATCTCACAAAAATAAAAAGTGAGATGAAATTCCCTTACCTTAAGTCTTGAATTTCTCCGTACATGTTAAAAAATAATGTATAATAAGTATAAGTTTATTATAAATCTACCAAAGAAACATATTATTTTATATAAAACCATATATGATTTTATTATGACCTTATATTACCCATTTATTAACAATTCCATGTTTTGGTTATGTTTCTGGTAATAACCACTTTGTTTTTCGTACAAGATCTGACTTGTTATTCTTGGTCCTTTTACTTAGATCATGATTTACTTATTTCCATAATTTAAACCATGGAATAAATATAATATATATTCAGTAATATTTATTTATAATAATCTATAAAATAAAGAAATAAGAAATGGAATACACCGTTCATGGAGATGGTAGGCCGTATGTACGCATGAACGCTCTTTTGTTTTATTGTCGTATTGAAAGAAAGAAGGTAAATTATAGATATATATATATATATATTATCATTTAAGTAGAATTATTATTTCATATATATCATATATTTTTAGTAAACCCATCCCTAATAAATTCCATGTAAAGTTTGAATGAATCACATTGCTTTGAGGAGGCAGTAGTCCACACGTCCACAAACAAAGTTATCATATTTACACAAAATGGAAAGTATAAAGGTATGTTTTATATAATAATTCCAGTGTCACGACCCGCCTTCACCAAAAGGAGGGAAGGTTCAGCAGATTACCAGGCCCTTCCTTCTTTAAGTTGAAGGAGAGATAATGACCCCCAAAACCCGCCTTCAATAGGTCCCAGAGTGGCGACTAGCACCAAGGGTATAGAAATTTCTCACAAATGGAAGGCATTACCCTTTTTATTTTATAGGATCGGGAGATGAGGAGAAGAAAACCCAAAAACACCAAGGCAGAAAGAAAAGTAAAGACAAAAGTATACCATTCCCACATGCATGTTTCAAAAGTAAAAGCCACAAAGTGCAAAAGGTGACTACAAGGTAAGTACCAAAGAGGAAAAGAAAACAACAACTGCAACTGCTCCAAAGGTCCGAGCTAGTGAGATCCTGCGTGATCCCCGAAGTCCTCCTGGAAACCTGAAAGCAGTTTTATATATGTAGGGTGAGAATACAAGTACACTCAGTAGGGAAAACCAAAGACTCTCATGCACAAGTGGGGGAACGTACTAAAGTCCCGTGAGAAAAAGAGTAACCAAACACCTAACAAGGTAAACTATCCACCCTAGGCCTCACCAAGGCACACTCCCCAAATAACGCAAGTCAAGTAATATATATATGATAAGAGCACATCGATGTTTGGGTACCCCGCGCCACTTTCCCACTGGTTATTGAGACATCCTACGCATCGGACCAATCCCGCCATTGTCACCGCAGTCCCACTGCCACACCCGCCCGCACACACCTGGGCCACAACCACACGCAGTCCCACTGCCGAAATCCCGCCCGCACACACCTGGGCCACAACTGTCTCACGTAACCACTCCTGCAAACACCTAGGCCAAAACAAAAACCACCACGCCCGAAGACACCTGGGCTAGAAAATACACTGCCACGCCCGAAGACACCTAGGCCTCATCCCGAAGACACTTGGGAAACCACCTACCACACACACCTGGCCAACCACCACACTACCCAGCCCAAAGGTTATTGGGCTAATAATGGACTTTAGTCCATCACAGCCTGCCCAAAGATACTTGGGCTATCCGGGAAAGGGAGTAGAAAAGGAGCTAATAACCAGCCACTAAGAATAGTGTTGGGAAAACACCCTCCCCCATGAAATGGGGGTGTTCGGCACTAAGTGCTCAACTTGGGTGGGGCGCGAATAAGAAACAGAAAGCTACAGATATATATATAGGTAACAAGCACTCACCCAAATCTAGGTTTTCTTCAGGCATCCTACAGATCACAACAACACTCAAGTCCGAGTCACGACTCACGCTAACAACCCATTTGTCCCCTTTCTTATTTCACGTTCAGTAATAAAGTTTATGTTTAAGCACTACTGGGAAACTAGTAGTCATAGGCATAAATCCAGGAAAGTAAACAGTCAAACAACAACCAAAACGTCCACACCCGGTTCTCAACAACAGAGGATTCCACCCCAATTCGTGATATAAACAAGTAACCACCCGGATTTAAAACTCACAACCACCAAATCCATACCAATAGAAGATCCCATCCCCCAAATTCACACAACCACTGAGAGTATAAAAGAACAGGGGATCCCATCCCCTCCCACATCTCCAGCAATCGGCCCGAAAGGAAAACAACCAACTACCACCATCAACACAAGCAGATCCTTGCAGGTATTTTCAGATTTAAACGACTTAACACACTCCATGATTCAGATTTCCGTGTGTTCTAACCGGGAGCTATCATAGAAGGGTTGATCCTGGTGCTTTCAATTTATTCAGCCAGATATACGTGATTAACCAATTCACTTTTCACAGCAGGAGTTTACAACCACAAACAAGCTATTTAAAACATCAGTAGGGGTTCATTAGTGCACAAACAACGACCACCAACGACCTCGATTTTCAGAAGGCATAAGCCAGCACAACTCAACAAGATGGTCATAAAAGAAACAACATCAAAATATAAGACATCATCAATGATCACAGCCCCCCCTCCTTTCTTTATAGAATTCATTCATTATCTTTAATTAGGTCTAGTTTATCCAGTTCTACGGAATCGAAAGCACGCCCACCCCGCATGATACACAAAACAGAGAGGCAAAGGAGAAATTCCCTAAGTGTTGATAGATGACAGACATTTAGGCGAGGTGCACGGAACTTTACGGATAACGATGTGGCGGTCCTGATGCACCAGAAGCTATTTGTGAAAATCCACGATCGAGAAAAGAGAAACCACGACTAACCCTTAGTTTATAAGAGCCGGGGACGGTTGAGGTGAAAATGCGAAACCACGTAAGGCGCGGGGGTCGTGGTTTGACCACGCGGCTCCACTCGTCACAAAAAGGGGTCGGGTGGTTTAAGCCGACTCATGAATTGATTAAGTATTTAATTAAAGCTCTTATGTGCGTTACGGGTCTTAAAACACACTTAAACGAGTCAGAATAGGGTTTAAAACCCTATTTGCGCAAAGGAGCGCTACTGAAAACCACTTGACAAGGCCGGGTGTCGCTGATAGGTCGCACCGATCGGTCTTGCCTATCGGTCTCGCTGATCGGTCTCACCGACCGGTCCCACCGATCGGTCTCCCCGACCGGTCCCGCCGATCGGTCTCACCGATCGGTCCCGCCCATCGGTCTCACCGATCGGTCTCACCGAGGCGCCACTCCTTTAGAACCTGGATTTTGGTAAAGGGAAGGACCAAGAGAGTCTGGGTCATCACATCAGATACCTCTCAAACTATTCTCGTCCCCGAGAATTTAAACAACCCAGAAGGAAAGGGCGGGTCTGAACAACCACCCCAAAAGATACCTCTCAAGAGTGAACCTCATAGTTAACTAAAAACACCTCCCTATTACAAACCAAGAAACATACCCTGCCAAGCCGCCCGGGCATGTGGGTTGGGGAGTCTCCTCCCCCATGTCAAGATATTATCCGCTTTGGGCGGCACTGACTCGCCCGCACGGGTTTAATCGCATCCACCTTAATGCGTCTTGATTAGGGGTCGGGTTCTCTCTTTCCCCATAGCCGGGGCTTTTCACACACAAGAAGAGGAAGAAAACTAGTACATTTCATAGCCAAAAGACAAAACGTTCTATCACAACAGGTACAAAAGGTAACAAAACTTAAAACAACTTTGGGTACTTGGTACACATCTGTGCTTCCCTCTCCCACGTACTCTCCTCAATCCCACCATTTCTCCACAACACGTGAACCAAGGGAATGGTTCGCCCGCGAAGCACCTTTTCCTTGCGATCCTCAATCACCACTGGTCTATCCACAAAGTTCGCGTCATCCTCGATGTCCAGCTCACCCCAATCAAGGACGTGGGAATCATCGTGTAGATACCGACGGAGCTGGGACACATGGAAGACATCATGTATCCTTAGTAGCAGCGGTGGCAACACTAGCTGGTAAGCCACTTCACCGACCCACCGCAACACTTGGAAGGGTCCGATGAATCTGGGAGAAATCTTACTCCCTTTGCCGAACCTCCGCTGCCCACGCCGAGGGGAGACCTTTAAGAACATGTGGTCCCCAACCTCAAACTCCAAGGGCCTCCTCCTGGTATCAGCATACGGCTTCTGTCGGTCCTGGGCCGCCTTCATCCTTTCCCGTATGAGCTGAACCTTCTCTGTCATGTTCTACACCACCTCCGGACCAAGGATACCTGCCTCTCCTACTTTGGTCCAACATACAGGCAAACAACATGACCTCCCGTACAAATCTTCAAACGGGGCCATGCCAATGGTAGAGTGGTAGCTATTGTTGTAGGAAAACTATACTAGAGGCAAGTATTGCACCCATGCTCCTCCTGAGTCTAGAACACATGCTCGCAACATATCCTCCAAGGTCCGGATGGTGCGCTCTGTTTGTCCATCCTTCTGGGGATGGAAAGCAGTGCTAAGGCGTAACTGGGTGCCAAACGCATGCTGCAATCCTCTCCAGACTCGCGAGGTAAACCGTGCATCCCTATCCGATACTATAGACCTCGGAACTCCATGCAACCGCACCACCTCATCCACGTACTTTCGTGCCAAAGCATCCACAACACTCGACTCCCTGATCGCCAGAAAGTGAGCCGATTTCGTCAACCTGTCCACTACCACCCAGATGGTGTCGTACCCTCCTTGGGACTTGGGTAGTCCCGTGACAAAATCCATTGAGATGTCATCCCACTTCCACTTGGGGACATCTAGGGGATGTAGTAGGCCGCCTGGAACTCGGTGTTCATCCTTCACTTGCTGACACACTAGGCACTTGGCCACAACCTCTTCCACCACTCGCTTAACTCCGGGCCACCAAAACTGCCTCTTCAAACCCTGGTACATCTTGGAAACTCCTGGGTGTACTGCCAGGGGTGAGTTGTGGAACTCACTGAGAACCTTGCTGCGCATTGCCTCCGGGACAAACAACCTTCCCCGGAAAAGCATCCAGTTCTGACCATCCTCGGTCCATCCTTCCGGAGCATTACCCTGGTCAACTTGGTCATGCACCACTTCACACTCTAAGTCTCCCCACTGAGACTCCTCCACCTGCTGAAACAGGGATGACTGCACTGTCATCTGATATAGGCAGCCTCTGCCGCTATCCATCTTCGCATCAAGGTGTAAGGTAGCCAACTCTTCCATTGCCTTCCAGGCGTCCGACGACTCTCGGACCACATCCTTCTGCGTCCTCCTGCTCAAGGCATCGGCCACCACATTTCCCTTTCCCTCAGTATAAGAGATCTCGAAGTCGTAATCATGGAGGAACTCCACCCATCTCTACTGTCACAAGTTTAAGTCCCACTGGGAGAAGATATACCTCAAGCTTTTGTGATCCGTGAAGACCACAAAGCGTTCCCCGATGAGGTAGTGCCGCCATAACTTTAGTGCAAAAACGACCACTACAAGCTCTAGGTAGTGGGTGGTATAATTATACTCATGGGAACGTAGCTTCCTGGACCCATAAGAGATCACCCCTTGCCGTTGCATCAACACGCATCCCAGGCCCTGTCCCAAAGCATCACAGAACACCTCATAAGCCGCCCCTTCTTCTGGTAATCTCAGCACTGGGGCACTAACCAACTTCTCCTTCAGATAGCTAAAGGCTGACTGGCACTGCTCACTCCATACGAAAGCCTGGTCCTTCTTGGTCGGAGCCGTCAGAGGGGTTGCTACTCGGGAGAAGTTGGGTATGAATCTCCGGTAGTAACTCGCCAGCCCGAGGAAACTTCGGACTTCTGCCACATTCTTGGGTGCTGCCCAAGAAACAACTGCCTCAACCTTTGATGGGTCGACCGCTACCCCCTGCTCAGACACTACGTGCCCGAGGAAGTGCACTTCTCGTGTCCAGAACTTGCATTTTGACAACTTCCCATAGAGCTGGTGTTGTCGGAGGACCTCCAAAACTGTCCTCAGGTGCTCTGCATGGTCCTCCTATGATCTAGAGTAGACCAGGATGTCGTCGATGAACACAACCACGAACCGATCCAGGTACTCCTGGAATATGGAGTTCATAAGCCCCATGAACATAGCCGGGGCGTTCGTAACACCAAAGGGCATGACTACGAACTCGAAGTGTCCATAACTTCACCTGAACGCTGTCTTCGGGATGTCTCTCTCTTTCACCCTCAGCTGGTGGTACCCAGACCGCAGGTCAATCTTCGAGAACCATCCTGCCCCTTTCAGCTGGTCAAAAAGATCATCAATCCTTGGGAGAGGGTAGCGATTCTTGATTGTCACCTGATTCAACCTCCTGTAGTCTATGCACAACCTAAGAACACCATCTGCCTTCTTTGCAAACAAGACCGGAGCACCCCACGGTGACGCACTCGGGCGAACATAACCCCTCTTCATCAGATCGTCAATCTGTATCCGCAACTCCCGTAGCTCCGAAGGTGCCATTCGGTAAGGAGCCATCGAGATTGGACGAGCGCCGGGATGCAGGACTATCCCGAACTCGATATCACGTCGAGGGGGTAGATTCGTCACCTCCTCAGGAAATATTTCTATAAACTCACGGACGGTCTCTGGCACTTCCACCATTTCAGCATCTACTGATTCTACTGTCAGCTCGGTCAACAAGGAGAGGAGAGGTTCCTCTCTCCTGTTTCCCTTCGGACTGCTCCTCTCACCGGTGAAGGTAACATGCCGGCTGTCCAAGTCTGAGAACACCACCCTTCTTTGAAAACAGTCAATGACGTCGCACACATAAAATAGCCAGTCGATTCCTAGGATGACATCGTATGGCTGAATCTATAGCAGAAGAAGATCCCGAACCGACTGATGTGGCCCTATCATCAGTCTACATCCCCGACAAATGAACGACAAGTCGGTCTAACCTCCAACTGGTGTGCTCAACACCAGGGGCACTGGAAGTCTCTCGGCATCTAGACCCAAGGTACGGGCTGGACTGGGTGCAACGAAGGAGTGCGAAGCTCAGATATCGAACAAAGCATAAGCAAGAGTGCTAAACAGACTGATCGTACCTCGAACAACCTCTGGCCCTGCTAGAACTGCTACCTCTGCAGCGTGCAACTGTCCACGCCCAGCTCCCCTACCCCTCGGCTGTCGGCCACCTCCCCGACCACGCCCTGGTCGAGGTCCCTGTGGAGCACCCTGAGGTCGGCCTCCTCCTACATCTGCCCTTGGAGGAGCAGGAGCTTGCTGTCCCTGCTGCTGCTGCTGGAAGGGTCTGGCTGGAAGCTGCTGCTGGGGTGGGTGCTGGGGCTGACTGCCACTGCTGTACTGCACCCGGTCTGGGCACTGGCTCTGGAGATGCCCAGGGCTCCCACAGATGAAGCACCGCGGTCCCGGGCCCATAGGAAAAGGGCGAGGGCCGGGGGATCGGAACTGAAACTGCTGCGGTCTGCTCCCTGCGGGTCGGAACCTAGAGGGTCCTAACGTTGGAGGCCTGGTGCTGACGGACTTCCCCTTTGGTGGTCCCAGCTGGATCCCCTCTCACGACACTCCCCCTAGAGCATGCATCCGCTCCACCACTTTGGCCTTCTTCTGGACCTCCAAATACGTCGGCATGGTAAAGGGGGTAACAACATACTGGAGGGAGGGTCAGAGTGCCTCCTCTAAACGTCTTGCCTGAGACTCCTCGTCGGGAAAGAGGTCCGGAGAAAAATGTATGAGGTCCTTGAACTTGATCCCTAGCTCCCTCACATACATACTCCCCTGCTGGAGGGAGAGTATTTCCTGCCTCTTTTCTGCCTTCATTGTCGAGGAGAGGAATTCCGCCTGGAACTCCTTCTCGAAATCCACCCAAGCCACCTCAGACTCTCTCCTCTCCCCCAGGTAAAGCATCCACCACTGACGTGCCGCTCCCCGCATCTGGCTAATGGCCAGAGGAACCTAGTACTCGGTCGGGGCCCGAATTAGGCCGAAGGCTATAACTAGCTCCTCTAACCAGCCTTCCGTCTTCATATTGGAGGTGCTACCCTCATACTTCTCGAGGGCCTGTCGCTGGAAGGCTCGAAGAGTCTTCTGCAACTGGTTGTCCTCTTCCTCTCGATCAGCTTTCTGCCGATTGGCCAAAGTAGTCTCCGGGGCCTCGATCGCCTGTACCACATGTGGTCGCCTTCCAGGTGCCATAGCTTCAAGGTAAACAAGGAATGCCTAAGCCCAAGTAGTGCATAATATCTTTCTTAAAACTTCTTAAAATTTTATTTATTCTTAATTCCAAAGAAATCCCAGAAACACAAGAACACAAGTCATTATGATGCATGTACCTTTCCTAGTGTCTCTACCCTGTAATCAGTGTGGCCTTACTTGGTCGTTCGGTAGGTCCAGAGTCCTTGCATCAGATCACGGGGGCCCTAAAATCCCGTGTCCTAGCCGGTCTTCCCTGGCCTAATTCACACACCAAGGTCACCCAACACTGTTGCCTTACCATCCCATGCAATCCTCACTATGCCTAACTCCAGACTCCATCCTATCTCTCAACCATCCCTCTGATACCATTCTGTCACGACTCGCCTTTACCAAAAGGAGGGAAGGGTCAGCAGATTACCAGGCCTTTCCTTCTTTAAGTTGAAGGAGAGATAATGACCCCCAAAACCCGCCTTCAATAGGTCCCAGAGTGGCGACTAGCACCAAGGGTATAGAAATTTCTCACAAATGGAAGGCGTTACCCTTTTTATTTTATAGGATCGAGAGATGAGGAGAAGAAAACCCAAAAACACCAAGGCAGAAAGAAAAGTAAAGCCAAAAGTATACCATTCCCACATGCATGTTTCAAAAGTAAAAGCCACAAAGTGCAAAAGGTGACTACAAGGTAAGTACCAAAGAGGAAAAGAAAACAACAACTGAAACTGCTCCAAAGGTCCGAGCTAGTGAGGTCCTGCGTGATCCCCGAAGTCCTCCTGGAAACCTGAAAGCAGTTTTATATATGTAGGGTGAGCATACAAGTACACTCAGTAGGGAAAACCAAAGACTCTCGTGCACAAGTTGGGGAACGTACTAAAGTCCCATGAGAAAAAGAGTAACCAAACACCTAACAGGGTAAACTATCCACCCAGGCCTCACCAAGGCACACTCCCCAAATAACACAAGTCAAGTAATATATATATGATAAGAGCACATCGATGTTTGGGTACCCCACGCCACTTTCTCACTGGTTATTGAGACATCCTACGCATCGGACCAATCTCGCCATTCTCACCGCAGTCCCACTGCCACACCCACCCGCACACACCTGGGCCACAACCACACGCAGTCCCACTGCCGAAATCCCGCCCGAACACACCTGGGCCACAACTGTCTCACATAACCACGCCTGAAAACACCTAGGCCAAAACAAAAACCACCACGCCCGAAGGCACTTGGGCTAGAAAATACACTGCCACGCCTGAAGACACCTAGGCCTCATCCTGAAGACACTTGGGAAACCACCTGCCGCACACACCTGGCCAACCACCACACTACCCAGCCCGAAGGTTATTGGGTTAATAATGGACTTCAGTCCATCACAGCCTTCCTGAAGATACTTGGGCTATCCGGGAAAGGGATCAGAAAAGGAGCTAATAACCAGCCACTAAGAATAGTGTTGGGAAAAACACCCTCCCCCATGAAATGGGGGTTTTCGGCACTAAGTGCTCAACTTTGGTGGGGTGAGAATAAGAAACAAAAAGCTACAGATATATATATAGGTAACAAGAACTCACCCAAATCTAGGTTTTCTTCAGACATCCTACAGATCACAAAAACAATCAAGTCCGAGTCACGACTCACGCTAACAACCCATTTGTCCCCTTTCTTATTTCACGTTCAGTAATAAAGTTTATGTTTAAGCACTACTGGGCAACTAGTAGGCATAAGCATAAATCCATGAAAGTAAACAGTCAAACAATAATCAAAACGTCCACAGCCGGTTCTCAACAACAGAGGATTCCACCCCAATTTGTGATATAAATAAGTAACCACCTGGATTTAAAACTCACAACCACCGAATCCATACCAACAGGAGATCCCATCCCCCAAATTCACACAACCAACAAGAGTATAAAAGAACAGGGGATCCCATCCCCTCCCACATCTCTAGCAATCGGCCCGAAAGGAAAACAACCAACTACCACCATCAACACAAGCAGGGCCTTGTAGGTATTTTCATATTTAAACGACTTAACACACTACATGATTCAAATTTCTGTGTGTTCTAACCGGGAGCTATCACATAAGGGTTGATCCTGGTGCTTTCAATTTATTCAGTCGGATATACGTGATTAACCAATTCACTTTCCACAGCAGGAGTTTACAACCACAAAAAAGCTATTTAAAACATCAGCAGGGGTTCATTAGTGCACAAACAACGACCACCAACGACCTTGATTTTCAGAAGGCATAAACCAGCACAACTCAACAAAATGGTCATAAAAGAAACATCATCAAAATATAAGACAACATCAATGATCATAGCCCCCCCTCATTTCTTTATAGAATTTGTTCATTATCTTTAATTAGGTCTGGTTTATCCAGTTCTACAGAATCGAAAGCACGCCCACCCCACATGATACACAAAACAGAGAGGCAAAGGAGAAATTCCCTATGTGTTGATAGATGATCGACGTTTAGGACGGGGGTGCAGAACTTTACGGATAACGATGCAGGGGTCCCGATGCACCAGAAGCTGTTTGTGAAAAGCCATGATTGAGAAAAGAGAAACCACAGCTAACCCTTAGTTTATAAGAGTCGGGGACGGTTGAGGTGAAAATGCGAAACCGCGTAAGGCGCGGGGGTCGTGGGTTGACAACGCGGCTCCACTCGTCACAAAAAGGGGTCGGGTGGTTTAAGCCGACTCATGAATTGATTAAGTATTTAATTAAAGATCTTATGCGCGTTAAAGGTCTTAAAAACACGCTTAAACGAGTCAGAATAGGGTTTAAAACCCTATTTGCACAAAGGAGCGCTACTGGAAACAAATTGACAAGGCCGGGTGTCGCCGATCGGTCTGACCGATCAGTCGCACTGATCGGTCTCGCTGATCGGTCTCACCGACCGGTCTCACCGACCGGTCTCACTGATCGGTCGCACCGACCGGTCTCGCCGATCGGTCCCGCCGAGCGGTCCCGCCGATCGGTCCCGCCGATCGGTCTCACCGAGATGCCACTCCTTTAGAACCCGGATTTTGGCAAAGGGAAGGACCAAGAGAGTCTGGGTCATCACATCCAGAAGCATAAATAAATTATAAATATCATACATAAAATAAAATAAAATTATTTACATTATAATTTCTAATCATGAGAGGTGGTAAAGGAAAAACGAACAACACTGTTTCACAAGGCGATAGTTCTTCGTACACAAAAATGGTAAGGTCATTACCCATTTAATGAAAGAATGTGTATGTGTAGGTAGAAACATTATAATAAAACCATATCAATAAATTTATAATAATAATTTTATTATATTATCATGAAATAATAATAATTTATGTGGTGTAGAATGAAAATAAAACAAAATAGCTTGTGTAATGATGTTACCGCTTCTTCGAGTAACTCATTTTGGGTTGCACCAAAGGGATTCCTTGGTTGGATTTAGTCCCAAAGTGAGGCTTATAGGTTTATAAGAGGGATTTTGGGAGATTATTTGGGCAGGTTTTGGATGATAAAAAGTGCCTTGATATGTGTAAGGAAGAGGAAGATTGAATGCCTTTTTATAGAGGAGGAGTGACATTCTTGTAAATACCAAAATGTAAACACTATTGGGAGGTCTACCTTACCTCATGTGATTAAAAAATGGAAAAATAATGTATTAAATGGGAATTATGGTATAGAAAAACCTCCAAAATAGAAAAATAATTTTATTTTAAAATTTTTGTTCTTTAACTTCCAAGTTTTCCCATTTTTATCATTTTGGTTTTTATTAAGGAAACTAGTTTTCTAACTTAAGTAATTAAACCATTAATAATAAATTAATGTGAGATTTATGATAAAATATAGACCCAATTAATTCTAAATATGATATCTAATTTACAAAAATTAAATCCCATGTGTGTTGGAAATTAATTTTAAAACAAGTGCAAGTAACGCGCAAAAACACTACTTTAACTCGAACCGTGCTAGCAATATTTTTTTCTATTTAAAGGTCAGTATGTTAATTATAAAAGATAAATTGGTCCATTATTTGACCATATTTTATATTTATTAATATTTACAAATCAATTTTATAATATAGGATTTTTATTAATTTTAAATTTTTTAATAAAATATCATTTGTTGTAAAATAACATTAATGTCAATTTTGACATTATATATTTAATTTTAATTTAAAAAATATCAAAAAATTATTGGAAATAAAATATATTAAGTTCAAATCTATTTAAAATGATATATTAATCTACATAAATAATGTAACATAATAGTTCATTAAATTTACTTAACTTTTAATGTTTTTAGCATCATTTATTTAATTTAATTATTAACTAAATAATCCATGTGTTAGCATTTGTTAAGAGTTTAATGTAATTATATAATCTCTAAAAATTAAAGTTAAATTACCATGATAAAAAAATCATTTAACTTTCAAAATAATGTTTATAACCGAAATTATATAGCTTTTTCCATACTTTAAAGCTTTATAAATGTTAAAGGAAAGGAAGGTTCCTTTATTGTCATTTTCCTTAATTAACTTATTATGGTGGTCACTTTCATAGAATAGTATCCCAATAAATCATAAAATACAAACCAAGAGCGTATATAGTTGAACTATTGTAATATAATGGCTTTTGTACGAGTTTCTAGATCATTTTGGCGCTTAAGTTTAAGGTTTAACCCTTATTAAGCTCAATTTTACATTAATTGTTGTAATTAATTTTAATTAGTTACAAAAATATTTTTGGTCAAAAAATAATATGATATTATTAGACCATACATATTATAATTATTACAATCTTTTATGTCTATTTTTTAAAATTCAATTAACATAAGTGAAAAAATTAAATTTAAAACTAATCCCACAGACGCGGTGTGATAATGACTTTTAAAGTAAACATGTTCAAAATTTCAATACTTTTTTATATAAAAATTCAATATAAAAATGATTTAAATAACATATATTTTATTAATATATGTATAATTGATTTGTTGTGATTTTAAAAACCAATTTAAAATATAGTTTAACATTAATGATTATTTAAATGAAAAGACAATTTTTAACAAAAATGAAGTATTTTTCACTATTAATAAAAAAATGAAACTTCTCATAAAAATAAAAAAATCATCCTAAAATAATTTTTTCATTAAAAATTTAAAAATGAAATTTAATTTTATAAATAAAAATTATAAAAGTGTCAAAATTTAGTTTTAAAGAAAGTGCGCCACTAAAAGGCAGTAAAACTCAGTCTTGCGTGTAACAAAAGATAACTCAGTTTTGCATGTAGCGTAAGATTACCTTTGGGTAGAGTATAACAAAATATTAACTTGTTTTAGTGTAAAAATCAAGAATAAATTGGTTCTTTCATATAATAAAATCTATATTCAGTGTTGCGTGAAATGAAAAATATAAAAAGTTTAAATTAATTCGATTTTTTTTTTCAGGGTGTTACATTCTAAGAGGAGAAGATCCTATTTTTGAATATATTCCAAGAGTGATGATATAGTAGAATAACCATCTTCTTGAATCCATTCTTGGGGAAAAAGAAATATGGGAGGTATTTTCATGCCCTTATCCGGAGATCTCTCGAGGGCAGAATGTCCTTTCTGGTTCCTTCTATATGCCATGATAGAGTGTAACACCCCAAGATCTTATGTTATGTCTCTTAAAATTTAGCATCTTTGATAGTTTATGCTTCATGTAACACCAAGTTTAAAACTGTAATATAATATTATATATGAACGTTGGAATAATAATTTGACCATTATGAATAGTATTATGGCCAATAAAATAGTAACTTCACCTATGAAAGTATAAATGAAATTTGGGTTACTTATAAATAAAAATATGTTATATTTATATAATGGAATAAGTAAATTAATGTTTTAAAAATGATAAATTAAGTGTTGGTATTTTTGTGAAACATAAATGTTTATTCACAATTTTATAATTAATATAATTTTTTAAAAGAAGATTTATTTTAATAAAATAGATTCATAAATTAATATTTTTTTGTCTTATGATTATAATATAATCTTTATAAGACCTTAATTAAAATTTTAAAGTGTTATAAAATCAGTTATAATCTTAAAATCAATATTTTTTGAATAAATGATGATTTTAATTAAAAACTAAAATTTTCTTATTTGGAAAATTATTTTCATAGAATGAAGTTCATTTTTGAATTCTAAATATTGAAAAATGGTTGGGTTGATTTTTTGGGATTTTTCTAAAATAGTTGATTTTTTTGTGAATAGTGAAATACGGTAATTAATGACATATATACATTATAAGTTAAATAAACTATTTATTGAGTAATTTATGATGTAACCACCATAATATCTAATTATATTTCTCAATTTACTATATTTATTCATGTAAATCAAAACTATTCATATTGTTGAGCCAAAATAATAAACTAATGAATAAAATAATAAAAAAACACCCCTCTCCTCCATTATAAATACAACCTCTCACCACCTATTCTCCTCACACCTCCAAATCCTTGAATCTTGCCCAAATTTTTCCAAATCCCTCTCCCAAAACTCTCCCCCACATTATGGTCCTTGCGGTCTCACCCAAAATACCATTTCAAAGTTCCTCACGGAGGTTCTCAAGGAGAGGAATTCAAGAGGTAAAATTCCCTTTCATTCTTTTAATTTTATTTTCTTATCCTTTAATTACCTACTCTATAAAAACATGAATGATATCTCAATTATATCATAGATATTGGAATTTTATTATGTTAATTGAATATCTACCATCAATTCTCTTCTCTTCCCCTTTTTATTCTAAAAATGAAAACATCATCTGTGATGTTCTGATTTACCACCTTCATGGATGATGAGTTTAAAATTTTCAATTATGACTTAAAGTCTTGTCATAAAAACATTTTTATGGTTAAAAAATACTTTAATATATTTAATAAAACTTATTTAATGATTTGGAACCAGAATATATACATAATATTAATACATAAGACAAAACTAGTTTCTGATGATCGAAAAAAATTCCAAAATAATCTAAACTGTTATCATTAACACTTTATATAATTAATAATCCTAATATATGGAAATAAAATGATATATAATACCATTTAATATCTTAAATGTTCATTAATAACATATAATTTTAATTCTGGATAACAATTCCCATTTCACATGACCTTTCGTACATGTATACAAGTGAACCAGTCATGAAAACCAAGAAAATGAACACTCCCAAAAGACAAAATTGAATCTCATAACTCATAAAACAGGCCATAAATGAACTTAATAAAATTATTCTTAATAAAATAAATATTTAATAGGTTCTAAATTAAATTATTAATGAATCTAATTTTATTATCCAGGACATTAAACGTAAGTGTAGAACACTTTCATGCATAAGGTAAGAGTTTCTTCGACAACCTCCATTTTTCATTCAGGTTACACTTTATCTCTCCATACCCCAATGCAATTATTAATTATTATTGTGTACTCCTCATAAATTATTTTTTTATGTTCCAAATATGTGTATCTAGGTCAATTATTTTTTTATGGAGAATTAAATGTTTTATAAGCTGATAAGAAAGCCTGGTTAAAGAGTACTTCCCAATTTCTTACCCATTTTCAAGTACACTCTATAATTTATTTTAAGATACCAATATTTTTCTAAAATAATTATTTTTATCATGAAAAAAATCTTATATATTTCTTGGTTTTATTTAAACAATTAATCATTTTTCCATTTTAAAGGATCTTATATTTTCCCTTAAACTGCACTGAAGTGGCTAATTTCCAAAGTTTCTTAAAAAACCTTGTTACATTTTTTCACTTTAGTTGGACATAATTTATGAATCAAACATAATTTAATTTTAATTTCCAATTATTTTATGGTATATACATGTTTACGATCTAATTTATGAAAAATAAAAATAAATTTTCCAAAATAACTATTCTTTACAGAGTAAAAAGGGTATTTCTCTCAAGAATTGCTTGATGATTTTATTAGAGTATTTTAATTTATTTCAAAACCATATATTTAATATTATTCTTAATTGGGGTTGATCTTATATCAAATAATATGCCATATTTTATTAAATTTTTTATGATCTGTTTGACTTTGAATGTACTATCTTGATACCATTCACCATATTACTCAGAATGGTTAGTGAATATGTTTACTGACTGGGGAAAGTTATTTACATTTTATATGTATATGTTGTTTATATTTCACCCCATTCATATGAGGAATTAATTGGACTTATTAAGGGATAGGTAGTTACTTCTTTATCACCTTGATGCACCTGTATTTCTCATGATACAAAATAGACATGAACTTGGCTTAGGACTTGCCCATTTATTTTTAGATATGGATTTAGACGAGACCTTATCCATTTATTTTCATATGTCTTGTATGATGCCTTAACGATATGTTTCATATGTACAAAATTATTTATTCCATCATTATGATATTATTAATTTATAATTAAATTAATATTTGAGTAGTATAATATCCATGGTTAAGTTTCATTCTCATGTGATTATTTATAGGTCATTATTTAATGTGCTTTTATTCTTGCTATATTATGCCCAAGATTATGTTTTAATAGCATGTGTTTTTAGTTATTCACCTTAAATTATTGTATGTTGTTTGTTTATGATATATTTTTCTATATTTATTACCCTTACTTAGCATCATAACACACCCCTTTATTTTGTTTTATTTTTCCCTAGGATGCGAAGATGTATTTTCTGAATGAATTGTAGGGATAACCTAAGAGTTTATGGGTGTTTCCAATTGAGTTTCTATGTTGTTTTTACTTTAAAGTTGTAATGTAAAACTTATGTTTGTATTTGGTTTTCTAAATATACTAAACTCTTCAGTCCTTTGGGATGCAATCTCTTGTTCATAGTATCGATGTAATAAAGTAAGGCATCAGCTCTGAGCTATTGGGGTCGGGGCATTAAAAATTGGTATCAAAGTAAGTTTAGTAGAAATCTTGGAAACTAGATTAGTGAAAATAACCCTAAGATAGACTATGAGGATAATCATTTAAGAACATACTATAATTTTGGTAAAGTAGAGATTATGTTGGTATTCCTAGCAATACATCGCTGTATGGATACTAAAAGTGGACGTAGTTCTAGCACAGATGTACCTAGGGGTAAAAACTATAACAAAGTGTGTCAGACCTAACTTGGTGTAACCTGTTACATGAAAAAGTGCCTTACTATTCACTTATATTGACACTCCTTGGGGATATGTTTAGGATAATTCACATTTTCTTTACAAACCATTATGAAATATTTAAAAGTAAACATGTACCCTATGAAACCATGTTTATGATTATGATATTAGCTATGCATAAATTTCTAATTAACGTTAATCTTTTTTTCTATTTTAAAAATTATTCACTATGATTCATAACCTAATTTAGTTTATTCCATTTTTTAGAAATGGATCCTAGTGGAAGTAATGGAATCCATATCAACGCATGTATTCCCTGTTGGTATTTCCCTCTTATGTAAGATAATGATATTGTGTGGGATATGCATCTAGAGATGAGCAACTTAAAAGTATACTGGGACAACTGAATCAGGTTATGAGAAATAACATTAATCACAAGGAGCATCCTGATCCACAATGCAGTGTAAAAATGTCAGATCACTTTATTCAACAACAACCCCTGTCATTCAATGGGATTACAATTCCATTTGTAGCTGAGCAATGGATACGTTCGTTGGAGAAGATATTTCTTTCTTTGGGAAGTAATAAAAATTAAAAGGTTATCATGATAGTTTTTTCTCTCTAAGGAGATTTTGATAAATGGTGGTCATTTATTTAAAACACAAAGGAGGGAGAATAAACTGAAAATATGGAATAAAAGGACTTTCACAGAAATTTTCTTTGAAAAATATTTCCCTCAGGAACAATGAGCATATATGGAGAGACAATTATTAAGTCTACAATAAAAAGGGGATGAAAATGTTTCCAAATATAAAGACAACTTTACAAGGTTATAAAGGCATGCTATGGATTACATACATAATCCAAAGATAAATATTGATCAATTCTTTGATTGGTTAAAACCATTCCTCCAAAGGGCACTGGTCTCCCAAAATTTCTCATCATACAAAGATATAGTCTCATGTACTATCAAGACAGAGACAAAATTCTCTACGTCTTATAACTTTAAGGGAAAATAAGAGAAGAAGATGGTGGAAGGGTAAATAATAGATAAAGGGAAGAATAAAAAAGGTAATTTTCTAATGTGCGAAACTTGTGGAAGTAAATACCCTAGTTCTTTCTTAAAAGGAAAAAAGTTTTCTTTAAGTGTGGTGAGAAATTCCACAATGCTCATGATTGTAATGGAAATAAATAAGCTACCGATGTTCAATGATACAATTATAGGGTGATGTGATACTATACAAATGATTTTCCAAAGCGTCAAGGAAAATTTCCTCAGAAAAGGCTATAGGATCAAGAACAAGATTATTCAATCACAACAGTTAAGGTTGAATTTCATAATGGTGTGGTGGAAGGTAATTTAATCATCTCCTTAATTTATCTAAAGCTGTATTTGATTTCAGATCATCTTATTCCTTTATATCTTCCTAGTTTTTTTTAAAAATTGATATTTCCAATTAACCATAACAAGGGATCTGTTAGTAAATAATCCTAGTGGAAACCTTATTACAATAAATAAGTGTCAAGTAGTTCATATTATGACACATAAATGTTCTCTAATTTCTAATTTTATCAACATAACTATGGTTTATTTTGATACAATCCTTTTCATGGAATGGATTTTAAAATATAATACAAAAATTTATTTTAGAGATAAGGAAATTATGATTCACGATGAAGGTATGAAATTTCTCATCTTGATTGGGGAGAATTTATCATCTCAGTCATATCTGGATCCACTTCCAGTAGTTCTTGGAAATAAAATTCTTATGGAAGAAGAGAAAATATCATCTATGGATGCGGAAAGAAATATTCAAAAATAGGATGTACCTATTGTATAGGAATACATTGATGTATTTATAGAGGATTTACCTGGACGTCCTCCAGAGTGGGAAGTTGAGTTTTCTATTTATTTAATCCTTGATGCAAGGCCAATATCAAATAATCCTTATAGAATGACCACTATGGAATTAGTGATGGTTGGAAGAAAACATCCTAGAGGAGTCATGAAACCTCTTACTATTCCTATATAAAAATGAGATGGAATTACTATAGATCTTGTCACTAGATTACCAAAAACACCAAGAAAGAATGATGTAATATGGGTAATTGTGTAGGACCCAGAGCACCCTGAGAGGGGAATGGTGAATCAGGGTGTCAAATTTTTCTTCTAAAGTGACGTATCTTGTTCCCACATTGGTAGGAACCTATTAAACCTATCAGATGGTAATGTGCAGTAATTAAAACATTCACATGTAGAGAGACATCACATGTATAAAGAATGATTCAATATGGGTAATTATGTAGGACCCCCATGCATGTAAGAATTAATTTGACCCCATATCTAGTGCATAAGATCCTTTCATGCATCCCATGCCTTTTCCATATTTTTAAGCGATTAAAACAAAAAAACTCTTGTACACAACTCACTTTTGACGTCACATTTAGTGCATAAGATTCTTCCTTGAAAAAACTAATCTTGTATGCAATTATTTCCTTTTCCTTATTTTGATGAGATGATCTTAAAACACACCTTTCATGAAACATTCAGATTCTATTTCAACTTTTCATGCAACTTCCTTTTCCAAGAACACCTTTCTCCATTCTACAAATTTGGGACCAAAAGTTTTGGCAAACACTAGGAAACAATGCCACCTTCAACACTGAAATCATCCATACTGTAAAAATACTTGTCTTCCAAAATCCTTTATCAACCCAGTGTGGATTGAAAACAAACACAAACCAATATATATTTCCAATATTGTAAATCCTTGGTTCTAACAAGGATTTTTCAAATTGGTATTAGAGTTGTTTCTTTCTGGTTGTATTACTATTTTGGATATGGTAGACTAGAGTAATAAAAATGTTTTGGAGACTCTGACAGATATCATACCGGTACATCAAAAATACATGTTTTGGTAAGAATTCCTGGTTTCCATGGATATGTGATCACTATTCTTGATATGTGATGTTATAGTTTTATATGATTTTCATTTTGAGCAACACACATTTTGTGTGGAGTTTATGATTTATTATATATTTTTGGATCTTAATCATTAAAAAGGGGCCAATGATTGGTTTTGAATATTGGACGATAAAGGAAATGGGTGTTTCATGCATCATATTTAGCATGTAATACTAACATGTTATAGGCATGCTAGTGTGTGATTGTTTACTAATGGTAGAGGAAAATTGTTTAAAGTGTCAAAAAAACCTAAATAGTGTTTTCCCATATAGGGTTTTGGTGGAATTATACTTAATTAGGTCGCCTTATATATGTATTTCATTCTAATGGAATGTGATGTGGATCTACATTGAGACGTTTTATGGTGAGGATGATGAATCGATCCTCATATATGGGAGGTGCAATGACCCTAATAGGCTAATAGGGCACATATTTCCCTGGTGTTGGACACCTTTTTAGGGTGGGTTCGATTGTTTAAAATGTCATTAATAACCTATATAGTGTTTTGTTTCATCTCTTAGAATGAAATTCTACTCAACCAAACCATGTGATTGTGGCATCGAACCATGTTGTTCAGTATCGACAGTTGATGCTTCTCTATTATACCATTTTTGGGAGTATCCTTCGGTTTGTGGTTATTTGGTTGGATCATTGAGTATGATGTTGGTAGGTACCAGGATGTTTCTCATAAACTATATCTCAATGGGGGTATTTCCATATATGGATTCCTGGTGAGTGTCAGTTTAGTATCTCTTCTATGTTATATCTTGAAATCTAGGGGCAATTTCTTATAAGGATGCATAGTGAGGATTCGAGCCATAGTAGGCTGCTGTTGACAGTTTTGACCCTCATAGGTCTATTTTATCTTTAACTCCCTTGGATAGGTTATACTTTTTGAGCTTGGTGTTAGACCTAGATACCCTATTATGAGACTTGATTAGTAGGGCTAGGTGGGAGACCTAAATGACCTTAGTTTGGACTCAGACCCTTGTAGGCTGATGTTTAGTTGTTTGAGGGAAACCGGTGAGAGTTTAAATTGGGTTTATACATTCCTTTATAGGTAGTGATCTTGGTTATATTATTGTTGAGACAAATGTACAGTTAGTGATCAGGTTTTTTGATATAGTAATGATTATGATTTCAACTTCTGAGGAAGCACCTAGGGTACCTAGGTATCGATACTGAGTTCAACATGCATGACTATTTGGGTGCTTGGCCCATCGAATAGTATTTATTTTATTTCTAAGGTAGACAAATCATGTTTATAATATTTTGAATAGAATTATGCGGAGTGATGGACGACTATGGAATAAATCCTAGCACATGAGAGGTGCTTGATTTTAAAGAGTTCTAAGGGAGTTTCTTGCTTAATGAAAATGATGTGCTATGTAGCATGGTCAGATTGGACTTTTTTGATGAATAAATCATGGGAGCATGAGTCTGGTGATGATGATCATGTGGTACATTATTGTACATTCACTACATAGGATTTTTGGTACACATCAGTTACATGTGGCACTGTTTAAATCATAAACCAGCGAGTAGCCTTGTGCAATCCGAGGACTGATGGTTTAAAATGGATGCTTCAGGAATGGTTTCTCTAAAATTAGATTTTAAATGAGAAATTTATCTCCATGGTGGAGGAGAAATCAAGAATAAATTGGATTCCGTATGACAGTTTACCTATGGTTGGATCTGAACATACATTTTCAGGAGATGTAGTGTCAGGAGTTGGTTAAAGGAAAGTGCAACCTGTTTTAATGTGATCAGGGCTTGGGAGATCCATACAATCCTTTTTTATAGAATATTAGTTATTAATAGTTCAAGAATATAATTATTTATATCTTGAAATCATCCTAAGTACACTGAGATAGCATCAGTTATACGCCAATCTTATTCTATTTTAAAATATATTTCTAGGTTGGTGATGAAACATGTTGAGGTTTCTCTTGAGGTGTAGTAAAAGGTAAGCCTTTTGGAAGGGAGAAAAACATTGTCCATTTAATGGTTGTGACCCTCTCGATGAGTTTAAATTTAGAGGTTTTTGTGGAAACTGTTCTTGGGAAGTGGTAATGGGTGATTCTTGGATCTTGAAAGTTGATTCTCAAAGATGAGTGAGTATCTTTTTATACTGGTTATTATGTCTAGAAGTGGACAGTGCATAAGCTATTATGACCAGGATTTTGTTTCCTTTATGTCATGGAAAAGATGATCCTAAGGTGGAGAGTGGTGTGTTAGTTATAGGAGGGAGGCCCTCATATAGGAAGGAATCATGGTACTATGAGACTGATCATATGATGGTGGTTTTGGGTGTTGGATCAAGTTTTTATAACTTAGGTACCGTATGTTTGAAATGACTCTTAGAGGTGCGTTGGGTGTTTGGAAACACAAAACAATCATTTAGGCAGACAATATCTGACCCAAGTAGTCTAAGTGATGTTTTTGTTGTCCACCAAGTCTTCTTAGGGATGATAAGTTCTAACATGGGGAGACTATAAGATCTAGTGTTTTTCCAAGCTTGAAATTTCAAAAGGAATTTGAATTTTTGGTTTACTAGACAGGTCAAATCTCAATCAGAGATTTGGAATGGAATTCTAAAGGTTGGTATGCCTTTAAATGGTGTTTTTAGAGGTGTAATTAAGACTGGTTTATATCTTGGAGGTTTTGGGAGTTTCCTGAGGGTTCAAGACCTGAAACTAGAGTTCTGAGAAAAGTTTAGTAAAGGGTGCATGGTTGGAACATAGTTAGTGTTAACTGTGTGACCAAATAATGCAGACCAGTTTGTATAGGTTCATGGGATGGGGATATCTTGTAGTAGGCCAAGGAAAATCATTTGGGTGTGTGTAATTTATTATAAACATGTCTCATAGATGGCATGTGGTCAGTTAAACCGTTCACTATGCTCGTGTGTGGGGTTGGTTCTTGGATAGTGCTAACCATAGGGTTGGTGCAGGGTTTGGCCAACTGTATGGCCAAACTGTGAGACCCATTAAAAATTAAAAAATGACATTTTTTTCCTTGTAGGATTTAAGAGGATAATCCCCCTTTTTCCTCCCCCTCTCTCATGTGACCTAGGTGGCACACACCTCTCCTCCTCTTCTATTAGATGATTCTCCTTCACTTGTGGTTGGAGTCATATGCTATCAGATGTGTTGGGAAGCTTGGGGTAAATCTTTGACTATATTACCCTACATTGCATTCTTCTATGTTTTCATCTAACCTGGGTTCCACTTGTTAGATATTTTGGTCTTGATTCCACTAAATCATGGTGGAATCTGATACCAGTGTTTGGGGTTTCACTCTACCTTGTAAGGGGGTGACCTATGATGTCATATACACTTCTCCACATACCGATTCATCAAGGTATGTTATCATGGAGAATTTATAAAGATTAAATAATTTTAATTAAATTCTTGGGATGGTTGTTTTTGAAAAACTTTCTTTGGTATTTTACCCAATTTGAGGTTGATTGTGTATCACTTGTTGTTAGAGAGAGTTAGGTTTCCATTTTGGTGCAACAAGATTGGCTGGTGAGATTTTTAGCTTTACACCCTTTTAGAATAAAGTGGATTTTTTTGTTTATAGATTTCTTGGTTTTATTAATTAATTATTTTTTTATAATTATTTAATTCTGATGGCATGTTTATGAGATAGGTCCAATATGACTTGGATGAGCTTGGGTAGGCAATGGTACCTACTGCTGACCCTTGGAAAATAGATAAAAAGCTTCCTAAATGTAGGTGGTTTTTTGTACTGGCCCTTTTTTATTTATGAATGGACATGGTATTAAATGGATTCTTGGGATTTCCCCTAAGGGGGAATCCCCCTATTTAAATTCATTTTGATGATTTTTTTTAATTAAATAAAACTGGTAGATGGTATTGGATGAACGCCCAAGGTCACTAACAACCCTAATGCACTAGCTCCATCCCGTGATTTGAAGCTATGACCATGATTGAGTATTATCAGAGGTGTTCCTTTTCTCATTCATTTTTAGGATCCCAAGAGAGATGCATTTCTTACTTTATGACTTAGAGGACCCCAAGAGGGATGAATTTGTTTATTTTTGGTCTTTGAGGATCCTGAGTAGGATACCTATCCAATGTTTTGATATAAGGGACCCTGTGGGTGCCCAGTTCTTGACTAACCTTGATCTAGTGCATTATGGGTTTGGGTACAGATGGTAGCATGTGTAGCCTTAGAACTTGTTCTTAACTTTCACACCCATGAGGCCATGTTATTAGTGGTGGTTTTGGGAATTCTACCACCCTCTCTCTTTTTTATGTGTTCACCTATTTACTACTAATGCAATGATTATTAATAGAGGTACTTCCTAGTTTTTGAACGATGTGACTAACGTGACATGATATGTTTTATTTGGATTCCTAGTAGTACTTCTTGGGATCTGGATCTTGATCCCTATTTTTTATGTTATTCAGGAATGGATTCTCTATGATTATGAGATTTATGCATGGTGTATCTCTGTTATAATGCTCGAGCGATGGGGGATGATTACTCTCTCCCTAATCAATCACTTGACTAGAATGTTGGACATGGAACTCCTAATTATTTATTTGTTATATTCTTAGAGATTGATTATGATATCCCAGATTGAAAACTTTAATGGGATGTTAGACATGGTGTTCCTCCACCATTTTTAATGGAATTGGACATGGAATTCCTTATTAATGGACATGAAATTACGTAACTATGATTGGGTTGTTGGATATGGCTATCCACACCACTTGTAATGGATTGTTAAACATGGAGATTCACACCCCAAAGTTAGGGTTTTTGGACATGACACACCATGACCTGTGGCTCTGGTTATTGGAAATGTGTTCCACAAATATTTCTATTTAAACTTTTCTGAAGTGTCATCCTCTTTATGTATTATCTAAGTCACAATGTTGTGATTTTCTATGGACTAGAACCTAGGATTTATACATCAGACTGGATTAAAATTTCTTGAGTAGTATGAAATCTATATCAATGACCATTTATATAATTTTCCAGCAGCACACAACATGATTCATTATAGTGATTGGAGGCAAGTATGGGTGAACCCAGGGTTAAGATATGTGCCCCCTATGGTGATGTAACTTGATTAGATAATTATTTGGTGCTGGTCGAAGCAGTAATTGTCAATTAGGATCATGAAACAAAGTATTGACTAATTATACATGTCTTGATTGGTGTGACATCCAACTTAATTCCCTTTTATAGGATGTACAGTTGATCAGATCATGTATCCAAGGATCTTCCATGGATTGAGTTATTTATATTTTACTAACTTGATTATATAAATGTATATGTTAGAACATGTATATATATATGGGTATATATAAATATCTATGCATGTATATACTTGTATAAGAAGGAACTGCATCTAGATGATTAGGATCATAGACCCAAGGATCAGTTGTGGACTTGTTTCTTTTATTTTCAGCAGTTAGTTATTGTTTTATTATTATTGTTATCTTGCTGAGTAGCTCACATATACTCACACTACATTCTACTAGCTATGTATGGGACCATGTTGGTGGCTACCTACTAATTTTTTTACTCACACCTTTCTCAGACTTCCATTACACTGAGGTATCCAAGCAGACATTCACTTGATTGCAGACATAAGTTGGGATGGGGATTGAGGAAGATTTAGCAGGATGACTCAGGTTTTTATGTTGAAATTAGGTATTTTTTTCATATTAGAGATACCAGTAGAGCCTCATACTTATATTTTTTTTCATATCTTATTTATTATTTTATATGTGATTGGCCCAATGAGTGATCGACATTGTATTTTTGACATGGCTATTTGGGTCTTTACTGCATTCTATTTGTTATTATAGAATTCACCTGTTTCAGTTTATTTATTGGTTCCACACTCTATTTATTAATATTATGGATTATATCTAGTTATTTCCATTATTTTTACTCTGATATTAGGGTATACTCTCCCTAGTTTACCAACTTTAGACCCTTACTTCTAGTCAGAAGTCTATGGCGTATGAGAATATGCACTTGAGGACTTGTGGAAAACCATATCAAAGAATTGGTTTAGTAGAATTCAGGTCATAATGTTAGAAACTTATCCCTCCAGGTGTTGGATAAACTATTATTTTTCCAATATATCTCAATATTTCATATTTTTTTGATGCTAAAAAAATCCACATTTGTTTAAATAATAAAATTATATTAAGTTTTTTTAGTAATTTTTTTTCTAAGTAATATTTCATTTTAGAGTATTTTGGTAAATATGTTGTTTTCATGTTTGAAGAAAATTTCATAAGTAAAATTTCATACGAGCTAATAAATTATCATACAAGATGATAATTTGTCACAAGAGTATTCAATTGTCAAACAATACCAAGAAATTAGTTTTCTGTCAAAGGAAATCATCTTAAAAAAATACATAAATATTTACAATGGTTTTCATATTTATAATAAAGTAAAATATTCTATAAAGGTCTCATATAGTAGAATTTTCCTATGAGGTAGAATAAAATCACATGAGCTCTAATTTTTGGCCAAGTCATTTATATTTTTAATATTCAATTATCACATGAAGCAATGAATTGTACTACTATCTTAGAAAGTCAAAGTACTGATATTTAACATAGGAAAATATCATAATAATTTTATAGTTATCATGTGTAAATCAAAAAAATCATACCATGATAATTTTTTTTATGGAACAATGTTTTTAGTTCATTTATCCTATAATTATAGGATTATTTTTTAAAAAGATAAAATATCATATGTATTCGACTATCTTATGAAGTTAAATATTTCTTTTAAATTAATAATATTCTATGGAGTTATTATTTTGGTAAGTCTAAATTCTTACACATTTTTGAACATATAAATGACCCACAAGAAAGATAATTTACTTTAAATATGTAGTTATTAGAAGTGGATTCTTTAGGAGTATTTATTTTCTCTTTCAAATGATTTCTTACCATTATAGGAGTTTGAGAAAATTCCATTAATAATTGTTTTTATAAATTGTGGTGTCTAGATGTGGAAAGAATAATTAAATAATATGTCCATTTCTAATAATTAATGTAGTTACAATGAATACCATGGTTACATTCAACATAGATATCTACTTTTTTATTTTAGTTTTTAAAATGAAGGCTACATGCAAGAATTGAGTCTGTTTTTTTGGATTATTCTATTTTCTATTGATGGTTGGAGTATATATGGAAATTTAATTTGAAAATAAAATTTAAGAAATCAAGAATAATCAAGTAATATAACTCTACTTAAAGAATGTGAATAATGATTTTATTTCATGTAGATATAAGATTTTATTTATTTTCTATTAAGAAGAATAACTTGCTGATGATGTTCTTTGAATAACAAATCAACTACAGATGATAGATCTTATGGATGTGTTCGTTGAAGCCTTATTGATTTTATTTGTAATAATATTTCAAATTTCATCAAGTTTATCTTTAAATTGTGAGTTTAATCTAAATATCATGTATACAACTTTTTTATCTTCTATAAAGTGAACACTCCTTGTTTTGAGTATGAGAAGGCCATAAATATATCTTATAAAAAGGGAGATCCCTGTAAAATCTCTTGGAATTATTTTTAATAAGTTTTAGTTTCATAAATTATACTATTGAGATCCTAAGAAAAGTTCCATTATAGTGAAATTCACCAATCGTGAAGATAGAACCTTAGTGAAGTGGACTAGGGGATCCTTGTTCCCCAAAACCTCTATATGTCCATTGTGTTTTTTTCTATTTTTATTTCTTCCACCCATCTAAAAAAATATTAAGGAACTATTTTAAAAATTATTTAAATTGGGGTTAAAATTTTAGAGACTCCAATTCATTCCCTCTCGAGTCATTGTGTATTTATAACTGGGACAACAATTGGTATTAAAGTTTGAGACTCTTGAGTTATCAACTCTAATAAGTTAATCTCCAAAAATTATCTTTTAAATGGATATAATGGATGAAAATAGAGAGGGAATGTCTATGGTTATATATATTTCTTTCAATGGAGAGAACTATGAATTTTTAAAAGGTCGAATAATTATTTATCTAAAAAATATTGGTCTAATTTTTTTTCCTGAAAGCTGTAAAAGCCTATAAAATTTCTGATGGAGAACTATTCAAAGCAAAATATTACATAAACTCTGAGGCTATGAATTATATTACATATTTATTGGTTCTTAATGAGTTCAAAGGAGTTTCATAATGTGATAGAGCGCATGAAATGTTGAAAATTATATCTTTTTCTTATGATGGTATTTATAATGTAAGGAAACTAATATACAATACTTAAAAATTGAAATTTGATACATTCAAAATGATTTATGGTGAAATCATCAATCATATGAATGGAAGGTTTATTGAAATTTTAAACAATGTAACTTAGGAACTCAAGTTATTGAACTTGATAAAGCTCTCAAAGTACGTAGAACTCTTCCATCAATATCGAGTAAAATTTTAACTATTATTAGGTAGTCTACTATAGTGAAAGATTTTAAAATAATAGATATCATTGGAACAATCCTGATGTATGAATATGAGATATAAGCCATAAAATGAGAACATAATAAAATAAACAAAATGATAATTCTACCTTAAAAGAATCAACTTCAAAAAAATGAGAAGACAAATAAAAATACATCATTCTCATGCTCATCTGATGAAGAGACTTCAAGCAATCTGAAGTCAAGTGATGATCCCACTCAATTTTCCAACAATTTCACAATGTTCTTCAATAAGATAAAATTATTTAAGAAAACTAGTAATAATTATAAAAAGTTAAATGCAAATACCAAAGAATTAAGGTGTTATGAGATTAATAATATTGGGAATATCAAGCCTGATTATCCTCAACATACGGTGAAGAAAAAAATATGATAATAAGTATAAGAAAATTTAAAAATATAAAAAAATAATAAAATAATTAAATCTACATGAAGTCTCTTATAGGACTATAATGATAACTTTAATTATAATTTTGAATCTTAAGTGTCTTATTTGAATGTAAATATGTGCTTCATGACACAAACTGATGAAGTATATCCTGTTTATTATTCTTCCTCTGAATCTAAAATATGAAAATTACACTTATGAAAAATTTAATGAGTATTGTTTTATATTATAGGACTATTATGAGTCCTTTATGAAAAATAACAAGTCTCTTAATAAATCATATGATGTTTTTTAATGAAATGGTAGTTTTAAATAAAAAAATTTATGAACTAAAATATAAACTAGATGAGTATGATTTTAATTGTGCCATCCATGGAAGAAGAATAAAATAATTAATAAATAAAGTTAAATATATAAAATATGTTTCCATTTTCTTTACCATGGGATATAATTATCTAAATCAAATTCTTAGGAAAAATAGACTTGGTAAGGGTAAATAAGGAATATACAATAATAGAGAAAAACCTAAGATGTTAAAAAATTATTTTGTGCCTAGTTCAAAAAATAGAAACAAGTATAATATCACTTCTTTCCACTATAGAATAAATATTAAATTAGAAAACTATTATTACCTAATATATCCTTAAATATATAAAATAAAAAAGAATTCATTTCTAAAAATTTATCTAATTTTAATTCTAAAAATTATCGATATTTTAGAAAGTATAGATATATTTGAGTTTCTAAATATTTTATAGTTAACATTTCCTGAACCAAGATCATTTTGGTGCCAAAATATATTCTTATTTAATTTGTTTTTTTATGGAACAAGACATAACAATAGTAATAGAAAAATGGTTTATGGGAAATGGATTCTCAAGAGATATGAGTGGATATTTTTTCAACTTCCACTGACTATCTAAAATTGATATAGGATATGTCACATTAGGTGAAAATTTCAAAGAAAAATTGTTATCATTGGATATATTCAAGATACCCATCCAATCATCATTAAGAGAGTAATTTTTTTAATAGTTAAATTACAATTTGATAAGTATTTCTCAACTCTGTGATGATGTTTTTTATATTGATTTTTCTAATAATTCATGTTCTATTTTTTAAAGATAATTTGATTAAATTTAGTACACTAGAACTAAAAATGTTTACTCACTCTATATTCATTCCTTGTGTAAACAAAATGTGAGATAATTGAATGATAAAATTAATAAATATTGGATTTACCATATGAGTCTTGGATAGTGTAATATTTTTTCTCTGAATATATTTCCTAATAAAAATTTAATTTATGGGTTTCCTTAACCTAAATTGGATAAAAATAAACTATGTTATGAATTCCAAATGATAAAACAATAGAAATCATCTTTTATTAAAATTTAAAAAGTTAAATTATTCAAACCATTTAAACTTATTCACATGGATCTATTTGGAAATTCTAGGATATAAATTCTTAGTGGTAAATTATTTATTTATGTTTTGGTTGATGTTTTTTCAAGATTTAATTGAGTTAATTTCTTGAGACTTAAAGGTGAATCTTATTTTATTTTAATTAATTTGTATAAGATTGTTCAAAATGAAAAAGGTTATAAAATTTTTTCCTTGAGAAATGATCATGGGGGAGAATTATAGAATAATGAATTCAATTCATTATGCTCAAAAAATGGCATTAAAGATACCTTATCTTCCCCCATAAAACATATATATAGAATTGTGTTATTGAAAGGACAAATAAGACCATGTTATAAATTATTAGGACCATGTTGTGTAAATATAGAATTACCACTCAGTTTTGGGATGAAAATGTTAATACAAAATTATATATCATCAATAGTGTTATAATAAGGTCCATCTTAAAGAAAAAACCCTTTGAGACTTGAGCCTCTCTTTAACAACAAAAAAGATGATAAATTGGTACATGAACATGAGCAATCCATCCTGAAAAGGGAATAAGTTGATAAAAAAGAAATATTATTACTTATACATCCAAGGAACTTTAAAATCCATCCACTATAAACTATAATAGGAAATCTAGATTAAGAAGCTAAGACTAGAAAAAGTGTAGGAAATCATGCTGAGTTTTTTTTTTAATTTTTTTCTAAACCTGAACCTAAGATAACTAAATATTTCTTAAGATACGAGATTTGGGTAGTTTCTATTCAAGGGAATTAAAAAACATCAAGAAGAACAAACTATGTGAATTATTTGATAAACCATATGATTATCCTATCATTATAACTAAGTGGGTATTTAAAAATAAGCAGGATGGTCATGGTGTGATCACTAGGAATAAGGATACATTAGTTTCCAAAGGTTATAACAAAAAATAAGGGATAAATTATAAAAATTCTTTTTTTGGTTTCTAGGTTAGAATAATTATAATTATCTTATATTATAAATATTTTATAAAATTTAAATTATATGAGACAGATGTTAAATCTACCTTTCTAAATGAATTATTAATAGAGGAATTTTATGTTAAACAACCTCTAAGTTTTGAAGAATTTCATTTTAAAAATTATATTTTAAAAATTATCAAATATTTTTTATGGTCTAAAATAAGAATCTAAATTTCATTATGAATGATTAAGTTCATTTATTTTATCAAAAGGATTTTAGTGTCACTAGAATACCCCACATAATTTAATAAAATGTATTCAAATGATATTTTACATTTTCAAATTTATGATGATGATATGATTTTTGGATCCAAAAATCTAAAATTATGTAATGATTTTTTAAAACTCATGAAAAAAGAATTTGAAATGAGCATGATGGGTGAGTGGAAAATTTTCCTTAGATTTTTGGTTTATTAAAAAGATTTTATAATTGTTTTAAACCAATTTGAATACATTCATGATTTATTAAAATAGTTTAGAATTTAAAATAGTAAAACATTTTTAACTTCTATGAGTCCTAATATTATTTTTGAATTAGATGAAGTTTGAAAACTGCTTGATAACAAACAGTATAGAGGAATAATTGGGATCTTGTTTTATCTAATTTCAAGCTAACAAAATATTATGTTTTTAGTATTTTTATGTGTGATATTTCAGAAAAACCCAAAGGAATCTCATTTAATAGCTGCAAAATTAATTTTAAGGTATTTAAAAGGAAAATTTTATTTATCTTTAATTTTTCCAAAAACTTTTGGTTTTGATTTTATTTCACATTCTGATGCTGATTTTGGTGGTTGTAGACTAGGTAGAAAAATTATATCTGGAACCTATTAATTTTTAGTAAAGAATATAATTTCTTTGTCAAGTAAAAAAATAATATTCTATTTCATTATCTACTATTGAAGTTGAGTACATTACAGTTGGTAGTGGTTGTTTTTAGGTACAATGGATGAAACAATGTTTAATAGAATTGAGATTTAATTTTAATAATTTCCTAATAAAATAGGATAACACTAGTGCTATAAAATTTTCTAAAAATATAATAAACCATTCAATGACCAAGTATATAGATTTAAGACACCATTTATTAAGAGATCATACCCAACATTGTGACATTTATATTAAATTTATTTGAAGTGAAAATAAATCAGCATACATTTTAATTAATAAATTTCCTACTAATCATTTTTATTCTATTAAAATTGAATTAGTTTTATTTTATTTTAAATGATTTTATTTTTTTAAATAATATTATTTATAATTTTGGTTATTTATCTCCTTAACGTTTAACATTTTATGAGTTTTTTCATTTCCAAATTTATATTTAAATTGCATTATTTTTTTTATAATTTAATTATATAGACCCATAATTTTCATACATAAAAATTATATCTTAAGATAAAGAAGAGATGATGGGGAGATACTTTCTCTCTCTATGTTCTTTAATAGATTAGGTTTTTTTAATGTCATTCAATTTTTCATCGGTAAATTTTCTTCTCCCTCATGGTCACTTTGATAGCTATCAATATTCTAATGGAATATAGGAAAAGGGTTTAATTATTAGTGGGGTAGTGAAAGTAGTGTTTACCATACCAAATTATAGATCTATGGTGGTGATAGAAGTTTCTGCATAGACAGAGACTGGTGCAGGCAGTGCGAGCACGATAGTGGTGAATGATGTGGATGGTACAAGCACATTGGTATTGAATGATGTAGTCGACACGAGCAAATTTGTAATTGTGATGATTGATGCAGATAGCGTGACTAGTGAGACTATGATGGTGGTGACAGGTATAGGTGACATGAGCTGAGTGAGCATGATAGTGGTGTCTAGTGTGGGCGGCGTGAGCGGTGTGCGCAGATCTATAGTGGTGGATGAAGCAGTGATAATTGGAATAGACACGGTTCATCGATCTATGGAAGCATCTGTGTTTTCTTTAGGGGTGGTGATTAGTGTGAGTGGTGTGCGATCTTCACTGTAGTGGCTAGAGGGGAAGCCATATTATGCTGGTGACTGTTGCGGTTTCAGTGGATGAAAAATTGAATAATTTTTCTTTAGGGAATTCGGATATGAACAGTGCTATCCAATCTAATGTGATTTTGCGATCACGATCCACTTTGGTGGATGGTGCAGGAAAGCCTCATTTCTTTCCTGATGTAGCAGTAACTGAAGTTTCGGTGACACACCCATTTTATTTTTTCCACGGTGCTAAGAAATCGGAAAATCTTAAGACTTGAAAGTCCCAATATAGAAATTTCAATAGAAGGTACTTTGCACATGTAAAGGATGTTGCTCCAGAGAAAATGGTCAAGAAATGTGAAACTTACCATGTGAATACTAATAGAGAAGCGATTCTTGATAGATTTAAAATATTTTAATACTTGATAATCACTAGGATTGTTCTTCCCGCTGGAGAAAATTATTGTAAAATTGATGTTGTAGTTAAAAAGTTGACTTCTATATTTTTCTGGCTGGAGATGAATTCCACTGGGTTGGGGGTTCTCTCACATCATTTAGGATCTAAAGAGAAGGGCATGGTGGATCAGTTGAATCTACTTAAATTCAGGTATGATATGCTTTTAAGAGTGGGATTTTCATTTTAATCCCTTTCCATAAAAATACTAGAACCCAAGTCCATGTCAAAATTATTTGCCTTAATTTGATTTTTTGGCATCCTAAAATATTATTCGATATTTCATATGCTATGGTAATTCTGATAAAAATGGATAAGAATACTGAGATTTCCAAATTTAGTCACTATACTAGGGTACTAGTGGAGGTTGACTTGAGCCCTTTCTCAATCCATAATGTTATTTTTTCAGCACTGGATGATGATATTAATTTAAAAGTGGAATATTAAATACTTCCTAACTTTTGTGAAAAGTGTCAAATTATTGGTCATGTCAAGGATAAATGTCACAAGAATGTGGTTTTCTCCTTTTTTTCTTTAAAAGGGAACCATGAATCTTATTGTAGGAAGAAAGTGAGGAAGCATACTATGTAAACAATGTGGACTCACTTGGTGATAGAAAACCCACTATTGAAAAGGGAAATGCTCAGGTTAGAGTTGGTTTATCACATTCAGCTAAGGAATTGATATAGGAGACTCATGGGTTAGAGAATATGGCCCTGATGTTTGTTTCTAGATATAGAGAGCATGCCCAAGCAGATGAGGGTGGACTTATACTAGGAGTGAATTTGGAAATAGATCAGTGTCTATAAGAAATATTCTCCTAAAATTTAGGGGAAAAAAATCTGAGTGATGAAGGAAATATTTCAAGTATTCAAGAGGAAATAAATAAATTAAGGGAAACCCAATGCATCTGTGGAAGGTGGGAATGGTATTGAGGATGATTCCACAAAAAACCATCCTATAGTCAGGTATTGTGAAAAGGAAAAAATGTTGTTTTGGATGAGGAAGGTTTTTAACCTGTTCCTCCCAATAAAGTGAGACGTAGGAAATATTATTCCTATCTGAATCCAACTATGGTCACCATGTCTTATGGTTTCTTATAATTTGATTCAAATTGGTATTGTGATTATGATTATTCCTATCAGTTTGATTATGATATTTGATCTCCTTTGGTATCTATTGGTATGAGGGCATGAGTCTTTTATGACACCATCCTTATCCTTTATGTACTTTATTTTTCTCTTTTTAATAAAAGGGATCTGAATGAACCTTTATAGTATATTACATCTTAATAGATGAATATTCAATGCACAACATTATGATCCATGCCAGAATTATATAGGTTTACTATCTTTGGAACTTGGATATATAAATAACTTTTTCACAAGATATCTACATAATATACCAATATGTTCTTCATAACTTTAAACCCTCTTAAACATATCATACTTAAAGATTTTCTTTATAACATAGGGAAAGAAAACATATGAAATGGTGAGGTCAGATTCCCAATAAGGGTAAACAAGGGATATATCAGTGACCAGTTAAACATAACATGAGCATAAGGGTATGAGAACATGAGATTAATATTTGATAACCACAACCTGTATATCATAGCTCATAGTTATGAGTCATGACATAAATCTTATCATATCATAAGACATGAATCATGAAGGAATCAAAGAATATGAATTGTGAGAGAATAACATTGGAATAAGAAATAAGTTTGTGGGATAAACATAATCATATAAAATCATTTTCTTAGTCAAGGATCAATATCAAGACTATCATAGTGGATTGGGTTCACTCCCCATTCCATCATATCCTTAGTCAAGGTTCACTCCCAAGATGATAATAGTAGAAAAATTCCCTTGCTAAACTGGTTTCACTCCCCATTCCAGTCCTTATCATCTCATGAGATATCCATCTTTACCCAATGTATTGGAGGACTACATAATATTGGTAACACCCATTAAACAATCAAAATCCATTCATATGTGTTCCAAAATATCATAAATCTTTTATCATATATCATAACCTATGGAACGGAAAAAAGTTTCATAAAAATTTCAACACTTCATCATAACATAACCCATGGAAAATAAATGGGTTTCATAAATATCCCATCATCATAATCATAAACTATATAGATAAAGAACAATGATTGCATCATTGAATTATATCCCCAGTAAAGCATAAGTGACATCAAAGGTAGTCATATTAGATGAAAATTACTTTAAAGGATCACTTAAAATATTTCTTGAGGAAAATAACATTTTCAATTTGAAATCCCTTATTTAAAATCTGAAAATTTTCAAAATATTATTGAAAACATTTTTCTGAAAAAAAACTTGAAAAATTTTAAATGAAGCTTTAAATCATTGAGAGGTTAAAACGATAATAATTTTTTTTTAATTTTGTGTATTTAAAAACCAGTATTCCTTTCACATTTTTGGTAAAAAGTCAAAAGTACCTCATTCATAAAATAAAAATAAGATTACATTTAATCAATTTAATAAAAATTCAAACATGGGTAAAATTAACTTTAATAAATCATTGTAGATTAGTATAATTTTTTTTGAAAACATGGATATGGAAGGAAAATGATCTTTGACTGAAGAGAGAAATTAAGTCGGTTTTCCCTAAAAACCTTCTCTCAGTCTCTTGAATTATTAATGAGAGGAAAATTAAAGAAAAACATTAAATCTCTATAAATAACTAGAGTATAATAAAAATTCGTGGTATTATTGAGATATAGGTTATAAAATTTCATCATCGTAAGCTTGATCATAAAAAATCCCAATAAATAATGAGATTGTAATATAAATATATTACCTCAAGTTTGAATTAATTTTAAAGACATTTGTCCTACTATATAATAAATTTAAAATTATTATACTTATATAATAGATTCATTTACATACTTATAATCTCATACATAATCTAGTTATAATATTTCAACACCCATTTATTAATAATTATTTATTAAAATCAATATTTTGTGTGTTAAAAGTTTCATTTTTCATGAGAATTTTTGTTCAATAGTTCTGGTAAGTACTTTTATCATGGTTCCATCATCTAAATAATTTTAATAATGATATAAATATCATATATATTCATTATATATATATATAGAGTCATCCATTAGTGGTAGAGATGTAAAAATGAATTACACTATTCATGGAGATGGTAGGCCGTACATATGCATGAATGTTATTTTCAATTTTTGACAGATGGAATGAAAGAAAGATAAACAATTATTCACCTTTAAAAAATCATTATTATATCATATATATCATATATATTCATTAAATATGTCCAAATTACCATCCAAGTAAAATGAAAATGAAGAAAGAATCACATCACTTCGTGGAGGTGGTAGTATGCATGTACACACAAGCGACATTATCATTTTCTAATGGATTGGAAGTTAAGAAGGTTGGTATGATATTATAATTAAAAAATAATAATTATGTAATAAATATCATATATAAACTTTAAACCCATCATAATAACCGTCAATTAAATATGGTGATGGAAAATGAATTGTATCGCTATGTAGAGGCGGTAGTCCACATGTATGTACGAGTGAACTTTCACTTTCTATTTGATAGAAAAGAGGATGAATAATAATTCTTACATAATAATAATAAAATCTTAGAATATATAGGTTACTTAATTTATTATTTTATTCTTAATACCATGGATTTATATGAGGTAGAAGAATAAATAAATTAAAAGTGGTCGAGTAAGATGATTACATCTTCTTCAGTAAGCCTCCATTATATCCCCTATTAAGGATTCATAAAATGGTATTTTATGAATATTAAAACCTCTAATTCATAGATATTTAAGTTTATAAGATAATTTGGTCGGATTTTCTTGATATATATGGCATAAAGTGATTTAAAGAAAATAAATAAGGGGCATCCTTTTATAAGGGAGAGAAAAGGCACACTTTGAATTTATTAAATGATTAAAATATAACAATATCATAATGAAGAAAAATGCATCCAAATAAATAAATATTATAATTTGGGATAGTATGAGGTGAAAATGTGGTCAAAAAATAGGATTTATACTTTTTAATTAACAAACATACCATTATATCTTGGTTTTACCCCTAATAAACCCATCTTATCCTTAACCATGGTGACAACTTTTCACCATTTTTACCATTCATTATAATAAAAAATATAAGTAGAATAATTAAAAAATTTGGAAATGATAAATAAAAATATTTAATCAATTTTATCAAATTAAATTCATATAAATTGAATAATTTAATTTATAATTTAATAGTAAAATAAGACGAAAAGCAGTTTTCTAGAGAAAAATGTTTTCTGAAGTATAAATAGTTTTTATACCAAAATACAACATAAAATAAATTACAATGTCATAAATTGGATTATTAATAATATAAATGAACTGATGTTACTTTTTAAAATATTTATAAAACAAAATTTAAGTTTTTAGATACTTTAAATGAAAATAATGTTTTCAATAAAAATCAATATTTTCACTATTCATCGAAAAATCATTATTTTCAGAAAATTCTCAAAAATTAACTCTAAGATAATTTTGAAATGTTTATTTCAAAAATGAAATTATATAAAATAAATTTTATAAAATTTTAAAAAAGTAATTATATTATTTACTCATAAAAAGAAATAAAAACCATTTTTAAGGAAGTAAAGTATTTTTAAAGCATAAAATGACTTTACTAAAAATTGAGTACTTATTTATCAATATATTTTATTTATATAAAACCTTTACATATAATTTTAAAAATGTGGTTATTCCTATTCATTCCACTAATTTAACAGCTAGGTTATGATAGTATACTATATTAAAATTTATTTAGACATGGGGTTGCGTGTATTGCAAGCTATAGAAGAAAGTAATTTTTTTGGGAGAAATATATCATAAAATCATAGGGTGTTGCATTATACCCCCTTAAAATGTATTTATTTTTTGAAATAAAATCACTCCGATACAAATAAATGAGAATGTATCTGTTTCATCACATCATCATGTTCCCATGTAGCTTCTTCAAATTTCTGATTTCTCCATAGAACTTTAACCAGGTGAGTAGTCATATTCCATAATACTTTATCTATATGACCTATGATTTATATTGATTATTCTTCATAAGAAAAATCACAAACCAATGGTACAACCTTTAAGTTAAGTACTTGTGAAGGACCAGGTATCACTATAAAAAAACAGATTAGCGATAGTTTTTTAGAAGGGGTTATGCAAAACCCCCTATAAATTCATTTTAGAGGGGGTTATGCACAACCCCCTCTAAATTTTTTATAATTTTTTATTTGTAATATTTGGTTGGATTTTAGAGGAAGCTCTATCAAAATCACCACAAATTTAATAATTAATGGTTCTATACATTCAGTTGGATATTAGAGTTTATATATATATAATATTAATTTGGATAAATATTAAAGGATATATATATATATAACATTAATTTTTTATGGAAATAGTGTGGGTTCACAACCCCCTCTAATCTCTTAAATTAGAGGGGGTTCATGAACTGCCGTTAATCCATTAGATTAGAGGGGGTTTAAATGCCTTCCAATTTAATATATTAGAGGGCTTGTGAACCCCCTCTAATTTATGACATTAAAGGAGGTTTCCAACTCCCAATAATTCAAGAAATTAGTGGGGGTTCATGAACCGTCGTTAATCCCTTTGATTAGAAGAGGTTTTTTAACCCTATATTAATTTTTATTTATTTTTTAAAATAAATATCATATAAATTCATATTTTATAATATATATGTGTGGGTGCACATGTGTGTGTTCACACACATACACAGACACAGACACACACACATTACATAAAAACATTATATAAATGTATTTAAATGTATTATAATCATATATATATAAAGACATTATGTAATATTTTAAATAAATACTTATACATATAAACAAAAATGTATGCATATATAAATATTGGCATATATAATATAAATGTAATTATAAATATATTTATTAAAATATATAATATATATATTTCTTTTTATAAATACCATACATTTATATTATGATTTATATTATACATATATTATATTAAATACATTTTTATTATATATTTATATATAAATACATTTATATTATACAAATAAATATAATATTAATTTTTTTATATAAATATAAATATAAATATAAATATTTATATTATGTATATTATATTATATAAATGATATTATAAATATTTTATTTTATATAAATGTATATATATTATATAATTATTTTATATACATTTCAGTATACCATATTAATTATAAATTGAATTACTATATATATATATCATTTAATTATATTATACATTTCCAATTATATATTTGTATTTAACTGTATTTATATGTATACATAAGTATAATTGTATAATTTTATGTACATTTATATATATTTATTTGTATAAATTGTATTTCATATAATATTAATTATATATAACATAAAAACATAAACATATTATATAAATATATATATAAATATAATTTATTTAAAAAACCAATCATATGAAAACTCAAGATTGTAATTCTTATAATTTTAATTAAAATAATAATAAATATATTTTTAAATATAATGTTTACGATTTTATATTATATATAATTAATATTACATGATATACAATTTATACAAATAAATATTTATTAATGTACACAATAAAATACAACTATATTTATTAAAATACATATATATTAATTTTATATAATATTATACAATTATATTTGTTGAAATACATATAAAATAATGTACATAATAATAAATATATATTAATTGAAATACATTATATAAATATTTGTATAAATTGTATTTCATATAATATTAATTATATATTTGTATGAATTTTATTTCATAAAACGTTATATAAATATATGTATAAATTTTATTTCATATATATATTTTTATAAATTTTATTTCATGTAATATTAATTATATATAATATAATACAATTTTTACAAATAAATATACATTAACTTACAAAATAATAAATATATGTGTTGAAATACATTATATGACTATATTTTTAAATACATTATATAAATATACTAAATAAATACTTATATATATATATTATATAAATAAAAATGTACATAATATGTTAAGTATTTATTTAAGTATATAAACAATTTACGTAAACATATTTATAAATATATAAGTATATGTGTATATACATAACAAAAATATAATTATAAAGGATACAATCAAATTTATTTAAACACATATACAATATATAGTTTATATAAATGTATCAATTTAATATAATATAAAAGTATTATAATATAAATACATAAATATATAATATAAAAATGTATATATTAATTTAAATAATTATATATGTATATAAATATTTATTGAAATAATATTTATTTGAATTTGTTTCGTAATATATATAAACATAATGATGTGTAGATATAATATTAAAATCAAATTTCTATAGTGGTATAGGCGGTTCAGGTTTATGCGGTTGGTCCAGGCTTCGATTCTTACTTGTGTCAAAATTTTCAATTCTTGAGTTAGCGGCCGGTTTTGCGCGTGAAGTAAAGGAGAGGGCCACACCGTGGTTGGGTTTTGCTGGTGAACCTTAGTGGAGGGATGCACGGGGGTGAGGACGGTACTGGAATCGAAGGGGGCCAATGCATAGTGTGGTGTACTGTAACCAGAGGGGTGCAAGGTTGGGGCGGTGTACTGGAGGGGGCGGGCCGTGAGTGAACTTGAGTGGGGAGGGTGGGTTTCGTGAACTGGAGGGGTCACAAGATTTTAAAAATCAACATAAATATTATTTAGAGGTGGTTCAAAGATCCACCACTAATACGGTTAATTTAAAAGGTGTTTTACCCCCTCTAATATGAGCAATAAATAGAGGCAGTACTAAGAACCGCCTCCACTATGGGTCATGGAAATCAACTAGCGGCAGTTTCTAACCGCCAATAGTTTAGTAAAAAATTTAGAGGGGGTTAAAACCCATCTATAAACCTAGATTCTATGGTGAAATTATATGGGGTTTTAACCACCTCTAAATGAAATACCATTAAATTTTACATCAGTTTACCAGCGGTTCCTCAAAATTGCCTCTAACAAGAGTAGGTGGGTAAATTAGTTGCAGTTACTCATAACCACCACTAATGTATTTATAAGGGGTTATAACCCCTTCTAAACTAAAAAATAACCCCTTATAATCGGGTAATTTTTTGTAGTGTATGTAATTCATAAGGAGAGATATATAGAATACACTGTGAACTTGAGAGAGGTTTGGTGGAAGTGCCTAGAGATTAGCTACCATCCCTACTTGATCAAGAATATCAAAGGGACCAATGTACCTAGGGATTAGATTTACATTATTTATAAATATCATAATCATCTTCCATAGATAAATTCACAGGAAATATTTATCACCAACTTCAAATTCTAGATTTCACTGATGATCATATATATAAATTTTCTATAAACTTTGAGCTGTCTTGACCTGATGCTGAATGGATTTGACCTTATTTTTAATTTCCTCATTTTTCTTCTATCCCAATAGATTTATTTCTCAAACTTTATCCCAACATATTGGAGTTAATTTTTTTATAGAGGGATTCATAAGGATCCATTTGAATGCTCAAGTGAAAGTTTTTATTGTAAAAAAACATGACTAATGAAAGGTGTTGATACCAACCAACTTTGAAATATAGAGACTAGAATCTCAATATATCCTTCAGGGTTTGAATGGTCCTCTCAGACTGACCATATTCTTGAGGATTATAAGCATTAATGAAACACAACTCTGTATTGCGAGCTAGCTAAATACTTCTTGAGAAATTATATGTTAACCTTAGATCCTGATCAGATATAATAGAATATGGAATTCCTTGAAACTTTTACACTTACTTATATATAAATTCTCTAAATATGATCAATAGTTAAATCTTATCTGATATCAATAAAGTTTTATGAATTCATAAAACAATTGACTATAACCCAAATAACATCTTGGATTTTATATATTTTGGGGATTCAGATGATAAAATCCTTGGTGATGTTTTCCTATCTCCATTTTAGTATGTGTAATGGTTATAACATTCCCTTATAATCCTATCTCCCAGCCTTAACTTTTCTACATACCAATCACCATGATACATACTCTACAACGTTTCTCTTTAAGTTTTCCCATTATAAATACTATTTCATATATCAATACATCTTCATACTTCCCAAATGAATAGAGAATGAAAAACTATGAGTTTAATCCAAAAAATCCATATTCAAATATGGTATGGATGAGACACAGTTACAATTACTAAACCTTATCATTCTATCATAATAAATGTTGAACTCAAGAACGTTTTCACCTTCTTTTAAAATTCTACCCCTTCCTTCTGTGCTTATTTAAACTTTACTTGGATAGATGGTTGAACACTTATTTGATAAAGATAAGATTTCTCCCTTTCTTTAAAGCTTTATAGATCCATATCTTGAAAATAAAAAAATATTGGATCTTTTGGGATCCTCATCATAGATAACCTGTTATGATCCTTTCAACTAAGATCATCTTCCACTTTGTTCAAATTACCAAGGAGGCATTGTATTGAGTAGTCATATTCTTTAATTGACTAGAACCATATTATCTAGTGGATATTCAACTCTTTACTTGTGAATATATAATTTAAAATTTTACTATTGGTATATTTATCACAAATTTCTCCATAAGGATAATTAATCTATATCTTTAATGAAAAAATTACCACAACTAACTCTAAATCACGAGTTGGGAAATTTTTCTCATGAACATTTAATTATAATGAGGCATAATTTATAACCATACCATTTTGCATGAGGATAAATTTGGTTACCTTATTTTATTCATCACTATAGATAAAAAACCATTCTACACTATAGTTTAGTGTAAGTAAAGATCCACTAACTAACCTTCTCTTCAGATCCTTAAATTTTCCTCACATTCATCTATCCAAAGGAACTTGGATCCCTTTTGAGTTAACTTGGTGAGTGGATTAAAAATCCAAGATAAATTCTATATAAAGAATTTATAATAACTATAAAACCAAGAAAAGTATGTATCTCAATCATAGTGGTTGGTTTGGGCCAATGTTCAATAACTTCCTTCTTTGATGGATCCACCGATATATCCTTTATTGGGATTATATAACCAAAAAATAAAACTTTTATAGCCAAAATTAACACTTGGTAAAATTTCCACACAACATATCCATCCTTAGGGTTTTAGTGTAATCCTCAAGTGATATTTATGCTCTTCCTTACAATTTGAATATATAGTAATATCATCTATAAATACTATCAAAAATTGATCAAGGTAATCTCTAAAGAATATATTCATTAAATCCATAAATATTGAAGGGAAATTAGTAAGAACAAATGAAATCACTATAAATTCACAGTGTATATACATTTTACAAAAGACTATCTTTGGTATGCCTTCACTTTTGACCCTCAATTGATAGTATCTGGATTAAATATCAATCTCATAAAAATATTGAGATACTCATAATTGGTTGAACAAATCATCAATATGGAGTAGATGATACATATTCTTGATTATGATCTTGTTAAGTTCCTAATAATCAATGAAGTGTCTCATTGATCTTTCTTTCTTCCTAAAAAAAATAATATGGTCACCCCAAGGTGATGCACTTGGAAGAATGAATCCCTTATCAAGATTCTATAGGAGTTTCTTCATCAATTCATGAAACTCAATCAAGGACATTCAATATAGAGTCTTTGAAATAAGTATAACACTAAAATCAATTTTATAATTTAGAGGAATACTAGGTAATTCTTATAGAAAGAAATAAACAACTCCCATACAATAGGTATATATTTTACATTGATATTCTCCCCAACCATCTGAGATAAGCACCCCTTTTGAATATGAATCAAGGACTATATAATGGATGTAATTTATATTGGGAGTTCATATTTATCCTTGCACTAATAGATGATCATAGTTTGGTTCATAATATCAAATGTGACTTCACCTCCTTGGAAACTAATTTTGTATTTATGTAAAATAAGAAAATCCATGCCTAAGATAATATAAAATTTTACCAGAGGAATAATAACTAGATTTGCAGGAAGTACATTCCCACAAACTTCAATCAGAGAAGAATAATAGACTTGAGATATGATCATCTTGTAATTATAAGTTTTCACTGCTAATTAAACATCTAATTATTAAGGTGGTATATTAATACCCTTATAAAGTTATTTAGATATATAATAGTTGGTAGATCCAGAATCAAATAAGACATTAACAGTTCTGGAGTGGATAATAAGTGTATATTTTAGTACTTAGTTTCATACCCCAAATTAACAATAATGATCCCAAGAGATCTCACTTTTTATCTAGGCTTAAGAGGTTACTAATGTCGATCAATTTCATTAAACTTTTATTTATGCATTGGTTAGAATATTGCCTATACTTCATGAATTTGAAACACTAGAGTGTGGGTGGTGCATGCTGTGGTGATTTCTATCCATCATTATCTAACTTATTCTCCCCATCACACCGACATTAAATTTCCCATTGACCCTACTTTCTAAACTTAAAATATTTATAGGTCCCCTTAAGAAAATTTCGTCCAGGTTTCCTTCCACACTTTGAGCATAAAAGACATCTCATCTTATTCTATCCATGGTTTTTAGAATTTCCTTTGAATTTCCTATTTCTTTTCTCATATAAACTATGAGATTAATGGATAACTATAATATCAATTTACACCTTGGTAGCACATCTAATTATTTCTTCATAGCTACTAAATTCCGTAATGTCTAACACCCTTCAGAGTCTTGATTTTAATCCACTAAAGAGTTGATCAACCTTAAATTTAGGTCGATTGATAATACTAGAAGTGTACCTCAAAAGTCTTGTAAACTTTTCTTCATAGGTATTAATGATTCATCATCCTTATACTTTAGCTCAATGAATTCCTTCTAAATTTTCATATGAACAATATAATGAAAGTACTTATTGAAAAATAAGTTCTTAAAATAATCCCACTCAATGGAGTTAATTTCTTCCTATTTCCTCACGTTCTTGATAAGATTCCACCATTAATACGATTTATATACCAAATGATAAACAACTAAAATAATTTTTTCAGGTTCTGAACACTAGATAATGGAAAATATATTTTTAGTGGTATTGATCCATTTTTATGTAACTATTGTATCAATAAAGCCACTATAAGATAGTGGATTATACCTCATGAAGGACTCAATAAAATGATGTTCCCTCATTTTCTTGTTTGGAATCTTGGTATGATTCATTTCATGAGAAAATTGTATAATCATAGAAATAATATTTTATATTCCATCTCCCATAACATTTGGTAGCTCAAGAGTACAATCATTTTATTGTCCATCACATTGATCATTAACAATATTCCTTCAAGTTCCATCCATTTAATAAAACAAAAAAGAAAAGTATGATCAATAATAATCATAGTGATAAATCACATAATCATGAAAAATATTTTAATATGTTTAAATATTTATACATTCTTTTCAGTCTATGACACATTAGGCTTAACCTAGTTCATACATGATCACCATCTATTAAAATCCTTCATAATGGTCTATAAATAAAATGTGAATTAACTAAAGTATATCCCCCAGGAGTGTCAACTAGGTGAATAATAAGGGCACATACACTATGCAACATAATAATGATCAAGATATACTCAAAAAACTGGTTTTGAGTTTATTACCCCTAGATGCGTATGTTCCAAAACCATGTCTACTTGTAGTATCCAAACAAGGATGTTTTTTAGGAAAACCATACTACTTTATGTACAATAACTTATGATGTTATATTATAAATAATATTATCCTAAGGGATCTAAATGATTTTTTTTATCATAAATTCCAAAGGTAACTAAACCTTTGCCTAATACCAACTATAACGACCCATAATTTTCATGCATAAATATTACATCTTAATAGATGAATATTCAATATATAGCATTACGATCCACACTAAAATCATATAGGTTTAGTATCTTTTGAAACTTGAATACATAATTTTTTTTATAAGAGATATACATCTTATCCCACTAATTTATTCATAACTAGTACCCTTCTTATACATATCATACTTAGAAACATTCTTTATATGTTTAGGAAAGGAAACATAAGAAAGGGTGAAATCAAATTCTCAATAAGGGTAAATAAGAGAGATATAAATTATAACTTAAACATAACATGAGAATAATGGTATGATAAAATGAGATCAATGTTTGAAAAACATAACCTTTATATCATAGATTATAATCTTGAGACATGACATAAAGTTTGGTAGTTCATAAGACATGAATCATAAAGGAATCAAAGAACATGATCCATGAGAGAATAAAAATGGAATAAAGAATAAGTTTATAGAATAAAAATAATTATAGAAAATCATTTCCTTATTAAGGGTTCACTACCAAGGATATCATAATGGATTGATTTCACTTCCAATTTCATCATATCCTTATTCAAGGTTCACTCCCTAGACTATCATAGCGTATGAAGTCCATTACTGAACTGGGTTCACTGCCCATTCTAGTCTTTATCATCCCATAAGATATCCATCTTTAAGAAATTCATTATATGGATATATAATTCTGGGACCAATCATCACATATTCAATATACATTCATATTCATACAACAAGATCATAAATCATTCATCATATATCATAACTCATGGAAAGAAAATGAGTTTCATAAAAATTTAAAATTTTTATCATAACATTACCCATATAAAATAAATATTTTTCATAAAAATATCATAATCATAATCATAAACCATCCTAATAAATAATAAAGATGGTATCATTGTATCCTATCCCTAGAAAATAATAAGTAACATCAAAGGATTTCATCGTAGATGAAAATGTATTGAAATATCATTTGGGACATTTCATGAGGAAAATACCATTTTCACTTTGAAATCACTTATTTAAAATATAATTTTTTAAATATTATTTAAAATATTTTATTTAAAAATAATATTTGAAAATTTTAAATTAAGATTTAAAGAATTGGGCGATCATAATTGTGGGGAATTCTATTTATTCTCTGCATGTAAAAACAAATATTCTTTTCACATTCTTAGTAAAAAGTTAAAAGTACCTCATTTGGAAAAAATAATAAGATTATATTTAAACTATTTTTAAAAAATTCAGACATTGTTATGCATGAATTGAAAAAATCATTGTATATTAGTAAATATATTCTTGATTTTTTTAGAAAACATGGATATGGAATAATTTTTTTTTGATCGAAGAGAGAAACAAATTTAGTTTTCCTTAAAACAATTCTATCAATATATTAAGGTATTAAAGTGGGTAAAATGAAACAAAAACATGTAATCTATAGAAATATCCAAATTATAGGAAAAATTAATGGTATTATTAAGTGATAGGTTATAAAATTTCATCATTGTAAACTTGATCATAAACAATCCTAACAAATAATGAGATTATAACATAAATATCTTACCTCAAGTTCAAATTTCTTAAAAAGTGATATAACATCATCTATAAAAAATTTAAATTTATTATATTTCTATAATATAGTCATGTAAATACTTATAATATCATATATGATCCATTTAAAACATTTCAACACCCATTTATTAATAATACCTTATGAAAATTATTGTTTCCAGCTATTAACTCTTTCATTTTTCATGAAAATTTTGATTTAGTAGTTCCGATACTTATAATTTTATCATGATTCCATCATATATATAATTTTAATCATGATATAAATATCATATATATTCACTATATATATATTTACAATCATCCATAGAAGGTATAAATAGAAAAATGAATTTCACTGTTCATGGTGACAGTAGGTCGTGCGTACACATGAGCACTATTTTTACTTTTAGAAGAATGGAATGAAAGAAAGGTAAATAATAATTCAAATTTATATAATAATTATTGTATAATATATATCTTATATATTCATTAAATCTATACTTATTACTATCCATGTAAAATAGAAATGAAAAAAATCACATTGCTTCGTTAAGGTGGTAGTCCACACATACACATGAGCGACATTATCATTTTACAACAGATTTTAAGGTAAAAAAGAAGATGTGATATTATAATTAAAAAATTATAATTATATCATAAATATAATATATAAGATTTAAACATATTATAATAACCATCCATGAAATATGGTGATAAAAAATGAATTGTATCACTACGTAGAGGCGGTAGTCCAAACAATGACCCATACTTTACATGTAGATATTACTTCAACATTGAAAAATATTTATTAAATAACATAACAAAAACCACACTAGGACTGTATAGGTTTAGTGTCTTTAGAAACTGGGAAACATAGACAACTGGTTCATAAAACATCTACATTATCTCCCACTTATTTCTTCAAAACTGGAATCCTTTTTGACATATCTTACTTAATACCCTTCTTCATAACCTATGGAAAAGAAACATATTAAAGTGTGATATAAAATGTTTAGTAAGAGTAAACAAGTGAAATATCAATCATATCATAATTATAAGAACATAACAATTGAAAATATTATCTTGCATATAAAAGATCAGAATATCATGTCATGGGATAAATCATAAAAGTGGAATGTAATCCCAATAGTCATAAAATAAGACACAAATTTTCATGGAATACAAACATAATCACATAAAATAATTTCATATTAGTCAAGGATCATTTCCAAGACCATCATAGTGGACAAAGTCCATTACTGAATTGAGTTCACTCCTCGTTTCTGCCATGTATTACTGAACTAGATTTACTTGTCGTTCCAGTCATGTCTATCACATGAGATATAAATATTTACCCAATGAATTGGAGGGAGATATAGTTCCCACCCATATAATAATTAAACCATTATTACATGTTCTATAATAACATAAAAACATTCACCATAACATAACCCATGAAATAAAATGGGTTTCTTACACATTATTCTATCATAATTGATATAAAACAAATGAATTTCATAAATAAAATTCCATCCTAAATGCAATAAAATCATAGTAACAATAGGGTTATAAATATAACCCCATTTAAAGAGTGTCATCTTAGATGGAAAGTAATTTTGAGAAAACACTTGAAATTAATTTCTGAGGAAAATATCCTTTCTTCTTCAAAAACCTTTTCCTTCAGCAAAATGCCACACAATTTTAGGAGAAATCATTTTATGTAAAAATAACCTTGTAATCTTGAAGGGAAATATTTAGGGAAATAAGTCATTATGAAATCTAAAAAATCCATTCATTCTGTACAATCTAAAAAAACATTCTTCTCATACTTTTTCCCGAAAAGTCAAAAAATACCTTGTATGGTATATAAAAGAAAGATTCCTTACATACCATGTAGTAAAAGTCCAAAATGGGTAAAAATGATTTTAAACATGCATATAATAATAGTAAAAATTTTATGAAAACATTTTTATAAAACATGGAAATGGATGATAAATATATCCCCAGTAAATACTTATGTATAAACAATCTCGCATAAAAATGAGATTGTAAAATTATCCCTTACCTTAGGTACGATATCCTTCATATATATCTGAACCTCATGTATAATGATTTAAATAATTTTATTGACTTATTACAAAATCATAATCATTTTTATGATATCATATATGATTATATTATCATCCATTTTTTAGTAACATTTTATTTTCACTCGTTATTCGGATGTTAAATGCTTTATGTTATTATACAAGATTTATCAGATAAGTTCATGTTCCACTTCTCATGTTATAGTTAAATAATTTAAATAATAATTTAAGTATAATATATATCATATTTATTCATTCAATTCATGTATATAATAATTTTTTTAATGAAGATCATGCAGAATGAATCACATCACATCATGGAGACGGTAGGCCGTACGTACGCACGGGCGATGATATCATTCACAAAATTGTTGAATGGTATTAAAGTGGATAATGTATAATATTTCAGAATTAGTAACATGTTATAATAATAATATATAGTTATTATTTCCATCATTATACCCATCCAAGTAATGTGGTGGTAAAAAAAATATTACACTATGACGTGGAGAAAATAAGTTGTACTTACGCACGCGCGGTGATTTTATTTTACATAGGATGGATAAAAGGTGAAATATGGTTGTTTCATATTTATAATAACATATCCATATATGAGTGATATTTATGTTATTATTTTATAATGAAATAACTAATTAAGAGGAAGTAGAAGAAGAAATAATTTTGAAATAATTGGTTGAACAGATTACCTCTTCCTCAATATGCTTCCTCTAAATCTCTTCTTAGAGCAATAGAGTTGGTCTTTTAAGATGACTAGAACCTCTATAATGATAATAGGGAAGTTTAGAATTTAAAATGGTAGGGGATGGATGAGTTTTAAGGCTCAAAATGAAGTGAAGAGGTGAGGGAGGAGTTTCCCTTTTATAATTGAGGTGAGGGGCATTTTTGGAAACTCCATAAATAATAATTTATAATAAAATTAAACCCTTAACAAAACCTCAAAAATATAAAAATTTCAAAGATGAGATGAGATAGGGTTGTAATCTCAGTAACCAATAAATTTTGGAAAAGTTATTTTGTCAATTTAAACCATATCTTTTTAATTGACACATAATTATTATATTTAATTTTAATTATGGTAATAACATTCTAAATATTTTAATGGTTATAAATATTTACTTATATGGTTTTAATTGACCATAAATTGATATTTTATGAAATTATAGACCTTATAATAATCAATTTGTGATTTTTAAATATTTTTATGATTTTTAAACAATTTAATCATCCAATAGTATTTTTACAGGTGTTAAGGTAATTTTATAATATTATTTTACCTTTAATTACCATATTTACCTTCAACTATGGTAATAAAAATAATTACTTAATTTACTATTCATATTTACCAAAAATAAAATAAAGTAATTTACATAATTTGGACCTACTAATCCCAAATATGGAATCAATTTTTCAAAATTCAAAACACAGAATTTTCAGTAATTAATTTAAAATTAATCTTGTTATTAAAATGCGAAAACAAGTTTTAAAAGTTAAAATACTGGAAAAGATTGAAATGTTTTTACATCTAAATTTAATGTAAAATTAATTCCAATGAACTAAATTATATTAAATGGTAAAAATATATTTTATTTTTACTTTTAAACCATTAAAAAAATATAATATAACCATATAAATTATTTCAATGAAGAAAGTTATTTTAAATTAAAATTTAGTGTATTTTTACTATTTATCAAAACATGAAAGTTATCAGAAAAATATCAGAAATTCATCCTAAGTAAATTTTTATATCCCAATTAAAAATAAAAAGTTTTTGTATTCATATAAAAATTATTAATGTGTCAAAATATTAATTTAAAAGGTGTTCTCCATTCAAAGGTGTAAAATTATTTTTAAAAAAAAAAGGTTTTATACATTAAATGGGGTTTTATTCATACCCTATGACTAAAATATCCATTGGATGAATATAAACTCATATATATCTCATTAATTTCATTACCAAAATTAATTAACTCAAAAATATAAATATCTAATTGATTTATATTTTTCATAAATAATTTATATCCAATGAATTCACAATGAATTTTCATAAGTTAGTTATAATTATTCTTTCTATCATAACTTCTAGGATATACTAATATTTTTATAATCAGGGTGTCTCACTGTTCGTTTAAACTCATGATTTTGTACAAATCTAGCTACCGAAGAATAAAAATTATTTGAAGAAAATATTTCATAAAAACATCCGGGTGTTACAGTCTACCCCCTTAAACTGAATTTCACCCTAGAAATCCGTCACTTGAAAAAAATAGTTAAGGATACCTCTCCCTAAACATATCCTAAAGTTACCATGTAGCTTCTTCAAATTGGTGGTTCCTCTATAAAACTTTAACCAAGAAAGTGGTCCTGTTTCGTAGAACTTTTTCATTACGATCCAGAATCTCTATCGATTGTTCTTTATAAGAAAGATCTTGATCCAATGGTATGAATTTTGAGCTTAGTACATGTGAAGGATTAGGTATGTACTTTCTCAGGAGAGATACATAGAACACATCATGAACTTGAGAGAGATTTGGTGGAAGTTCCAATCAATAAGATACCTTCCCAACACGATCCATAATTTCAAAAGGAATGATATACCTAGGGTTTAACTTTACCTTCTTTCCAAATCTCATTACTCTCTTCCAAGGAGATATTCGTAGAAACACATTACCACCCACTAAAAACTCTATGTATTTTCTTTGTTTGTCAGCATAACTTTTTTGTCGACTCTGAGATGCTCTTATGTGCTGTTGAATAGATATGACCTTTTATGCCATTTCATCAACAAGATCAGGTCATAATAGTTTTATTTTTCCAACTTCATCCCAGCAAGTTGGAGTTTTGCACATTTTTCCATAGAGGGCTTCATAAGGATCCATTTTAATACTAGATTTAAAGCTATTATTGTAAGAAAATTTCACCAATAGTATGTGTTGATCCCAACCACCTTTGAAATACATAGAGAAAACTCTCAACATGTCTTCCAGAGTTTGAATTGTCCTCTCAGACTGACCATCTATCTGAGGATGATAAGTAGTGCTGAAACTTAACTCTGTATCTATAGCATGCTAAAGACTTTTCTAAAACTTTGAGGTAAACCTCGGATCCCGATTAGATATAATGGAAAATGGTACTCCATGAAATCTTACCACTTTTTTTACATATATCCTAAAACGATGACCAAGAGAGAAATCCTATCTAATAGTAATGAAGTGTGCTGACTTCATAAGATGATCAACTATATCCCAGATAACATTATTGCATTTGGATGTTTTGGGAAGTCTGATGAAAAAGTTTAGAGTGATGTTTTCCCATTTCCATTTCTGTATGGGTAATGGTTGTAACATCTACTTAGACTTCTATCTCTCATCCTTAACTTGCTGATAAACCAAGCATCAAGAGACATATTCAGTGACATATATTTTCATGACATCCTAACAGAGGTATTATTTCCAGTCCCTTTACATCTTTGTGCTTCCAAGGTGAATAGAGAATGAAGAACTATGAGCCTTATCCAATAGATCCTTCTTTAATTCTGGTGTGGGAGGAATACAAACCTGGTTCCTGAACCTTATTATTTTATCACAATCAATGTTGAATTCAGGAAAATTTATGACCTTCTTTTGTAGATCTACATATTTCTTCTATGCCTCCTTAATCTTCACTTGTATTGATGGTTGGACATTAATTTTAGAAAGATAATATTCCCCCATTCCTTTAAAATTTAATGATCCATCCCTTTCAAATCGATAAATATTGGGTCTTTTGTGATCCTTATCATGGATAGGATAGCATGGTCTTGTCGAATTAATGCATCTTCCACCTTGTTTTCTTTCCCAAGGCGGTAATGTATTGAGCAACCATAATATTTAATCAAATCCAACCATCTTCTTTGGTGCATATTCAGATCCTTTTGTGTGAAATATACTTTAAACTTTTATAATAAGTATAAATATCACACCTTTCACTATAAAGATAATGCCTCCATATCTTTAATGCAAATATTACCGTAACTAACTCGAAATCATGAGTTGGGTAATTTTTCTCATGGATTTTCAACTACCATGAGTCATAAGCTATCACCATATCATTTTACATGAGAACACATCCCAAACCCTTCTTGGATACATAACTATAGATCACAAACCTTTCTCCACTACAAGGAAGTGTGAGAACAGGTGCACTGGATAACCTTATTTTTAGTTATTTAAAATTCTCTTCACATTCCTCTTTCAAAATGAACATAAATCCTTTCCAAGTAAACTTGGTGAGTGTATTAGATAAACATGAAAAATATTTCACAAAACATCGAGAATATCAAGCCAAACCAAGAAAAATTTGGATCTCAATTACCATTGTTGGCCTCAACCATCTTTTAATAAACTTTATTTTTTCTAAATCCACAGATATCCCCTCTTTTGAGATTATGTGAGCCAAAAATGAAACTTTCTAAAGCCAAAATTCACACTTGGTAAATTTGGAATAAATATTCTCCTTTCTCAAGGTATTCAGAAGAATTCTCAAGTGATCTTTATGTTCTTATTTTCTATTTGAATAGACAAGAATATTGTCTATAAATACTACCACAAATGATCAAGATAGTCTCTAAAGACTCTATTCATTAGATCCATGAAGATATCGAGGGAATTAGTAAGACCAAAAGTCATCACTATAAATTCATAGTGTCCATACCTTGTATGGAATGCCATATTTGGTATATCCCCCTTTTTGAACCTTAATTGATGATATCCTAAAAGAAGATCAATATCGGAAAAGTATTGAACTCCGTGTAGTTGGTAAAATAAGTCATCAATGAGGGGAAGAAGATATTTGTTCTTGATAGTGATCTTGTTAAGTTCTCAATAATAAATACAGAGTCTCATTGATCCATATTTATTCTTAACAAATAGAACATGTGATCCCCAAGGTGACACACTAGGGCGTATGAATCCCTTATCAAGATTCTCTTGGATTTGTTTCTTAAATTACTGCAACTCAATTAGGTCCATTCTATAAGTTGTATTTGAAACAGGAATGGAACCCAATATGAGTTCTATTGAAAAATAAACTTCATGATTTGGTGGAAAACCTGGAAATGCATCTAGAAAGACATAATCAAACTCCCATACAATGGGTGTATTATTAATCATGAGTTTCTGCCCAACCATTTGGGATAAATAACCTTCATTTATAGGAATCAAGACCCATACGATAGAAGAAATTTATACTCAAAGGTTATATTCATCTTTGCATCAATTTATTATCATATATTTATTTGTAATATGAAATGCGACTTCTCTTCCTTAGAAATTGATATGAGATCCATATAGAGAAAGCCAATCCATGACAATAATCACATCAAATTCCACTATAGGACGGATCACAATATTTTCAAGAAGAACTTTCCCACAAACTTCAACTGGAGAATAATTATAAACTTTTGATGCGGCTGTTGTGCCATTAGGAGTTGTCACAACTAACTCAAAATCTAATTGTTGAGGTAATATGGAGACACCCTTATAAAATTCTTCAGATATAAAATAGTGAGTGAATCCATAATAAAAAAAAACATTTTCTACATTAAAGTGTATTTTAAGTGTACCTTTAAAAACTTCATTATTATACTCTACGTCTCCAATAGTGATTGCATGTGAATTTCCTTTTTCTTTATCCTTAAGAGTTTTTTGACATCAATCATCATCAATAACCCTTGGATTATGTAATTGATTGTAATAATTCTCCATTTCCTTACACTTGTAGAATTGAAGTGTAGGAGGTGCATTCTGTGTTTCCTTTTCTTTGTTCGCATAATTAGACTGTGTTTTCCCATCAATTCAACATTCAACTGCCCCGTGACCTTATTTTCCATTCTTAAAAAATTTAATATTCCCTTTAAGAAAATTCCCCCCAAGTTTTTTCCACACTTTGAGCATAAGGGAAAACTCATCTTATTTTCAGCATGGTCTTTAGATTTTCCTTTGAATTCCATTTTTCTCTTCTTATCAAACCCATAATACTGATGGTTTACTCTAATATCCATCTCATCCTTTAGAGAACATAAAAAAATTTCCTCATAGCTATTGAATTCCCTTATGGATAGTGCCCTTCAGAGACTTGGTTTTAAGCCACTAAATAATCGATCAATCTTACTCTCAGGTTGGATAATAAGTCCAGAAGTGTACCTTTCAAGTCTTGTAAAATTTTCTTCATAGGTGCCAACATATTCAAGATCCTTTTTCTTGAGTGCAAAGAAATCCTTCTATATCTTTTTTCAAAGAATACAAGGAAAGTTCTTATTGAAAAATAATTTTTTGAACTCATCACATTCTATGGTCTCAATTTGATCTCTTTGACTCGTATTCTTGATAATATTCCACCATTGATCATCTTCACCTTCTAAAAGTTATACTGATAATACGAATTTATCATTTTCAATACATTGTAGAACTGAAAATATCTTTTCAGTTGTACTGATATATTGTTTAGCTACTAATGGATCATAAGACCCGCTAAATGAAGGTGGACATTACTTCATGAATTATTCAATATAATATTTCTCCCTCCTTTTCTCATTTGGAAGTCCAACATGATTCATATCTTGCGAAAGTTGTGTGAGAATGGATATAAGATTTTTCATTCTAGTTTCAATAACATTTGGTTTCTTAGGGGATCAATTATTGCATTACCTATCACATTCAACATTAACACGGTTTATTCGGATTCCATCCATTGACTAAAACCAAAAATCATAGTGTGAGAAACAATAATCATAATGGGAAAAACACATAATTCAAGAATAAAATTTCAATTTAGGAAACTTTAGGTTTTATCCTAGGTTATTCATGAACATCTCTAAAATACTAGGATAGGATTGTAACCTATACTTAGACACATCCTTAGGGTTCTTACTAAGGTTCTCTCATCCTAGTTTCCAAAGGTTAACTATACTTTTTCTATGATACCAACTATAACGGCCCATACTTTACTTGTAGACATTAATTAAACATTGAAGAATATTTATTAAATAACATAACAAAAACCATTCCAATATCATATAGGTTTAGTGTCTTTAGAAACTAGGAAACATAAATAAATGGTTCATAAAACATCTACACTGTCTGTCACTTATTTTTTCAAAACTAGACTCCTTTTAGACATATCTTACTTAATATACTTCTTCATGAGATGGGAAAAAGAAATATATGAAAAGGTGAGCTCAAATGATTAGTAAGGGTAAAAATTGAAAATAAAAATAATATCATAATCATAAGAACATAACATTTGAAAATATTATCATGCATATTAAAGATCAGAATATCATGTCATGGGATAAATAATAAAATTGAAATATAATCCCAATATTCATAACATAATACATGGAATTTTTTAGAATACACACATAAGCATAGAAAATAATTTCATATTAGTAAAGGCTCATTTCCAATATCATCATAGAGGATAAAGTCCATTACTAAACTGAGTCCAATCCTCATTCTAACTCTGTTTTACTGAACTAGTTTTACTTTCCATTCCAGTCATGTCTATTTCTTGAGATATAAATTTTTACCCAATTACTTTAAGGGATATATAGGTCCCACCCACCTCATAATGAAATCATTCTTATGTGTTCCACAAAAACATAAAAATGTTCACCATATCATAACCCATGAAATAAAATGGGTTTCTTAAACATCATTCCATCATAATTGATATAAAAAATGTATTTTATAAATAAAATTCCATAATAAATTCAATAAAATCATAATAATAACGGGTTTATAAATATAACCCCATTTAAAGAGTGTCATCTTATATGGAAAGTAATTTTGTAAAAACACTTGAAATTAATTCCCGAGGAAAATATCCTTTATTCTTCAAAAATGTTTTCATTCCTAAAAATACCACACAATTTTAGAAGAAATCATTTTATGTGAAAATAAACTTGTAATATTTTATGGTAATCTTCAAGGAAATAAGTTATTATGAAAGTGTAAAAATAAATTCATGCCATACAAGTTAAAAAAACATCATTCTAATACTTTTTATGGAAAGGTCAAAAAGTACCTCGTATCGTAAACAAAAGAAAGATTCTTTCCATACCATGTAGTAAAAGTAAAAAATGGGTAAAAATGACTTTAAAAATTTATATAAAAATATTAAAAATTTTATGAAAACATTTTTAGAAAACATGGACATGGGTGATAAATATATCCCTAGTAAATACTTAAGTATAAACAATCTCAGATAAAAATGAGATTGCAAAATTATCCTCTACCTTAGGTATGATATCCTTCGTATGTATCCAAACATAATGTTTAATGATTTAAATAATTTTATTTACTTATTCAAGAATAATAATCATTTTTATGATATCATATATTATTATATTATCATCCGTTTGTGAGTAACATTTCATTGTCACTTGTTATTGAGATATTAACTTCTTTATGTTCTTATGAAATATTTGTCAGATAAGTTCATGTTCCAATTCTTAGGTTATAGTTAAATCATTTAAAGAATTATATTAGTATAATATATATCATATATATTCATTCAATTCATATATATAATCATGGTTTAATGAATATCATGTAGAATGAATCACATCGCATCGTGGAGACGGTATGCCGTACGTACACACGAGTGATGATATCATTCCCAAAATTGTTGAATGGTATTGAAGTGGATGGTGTATACTATTTCATAATTAGCAAAATGTTATAATAATAACATATAGTTATTATTTCCATCATTATAACCATCCAAGTAAGTTGGTGGTGAAGAACATATTACACCACGGTGTGGAGACGCTAAGCCGTACATATGCTCGCGCGGTGATTTTTTTTTTCATAGGATGGATAGAAAGTGAAATATAGTTGTTTAATATTTATAATAACATATAAATATATGAGTGATAATTATTTTATTAATTTATAACTAAACAACTAATTATGAGGAAGTAAAATAAGAAAGAAGATTGAAAGAATTGATAGATGTGATTACCTCTTCCTCGACGTGCTTTCTCTAAATCTCTTCTTAGAGCACCAGAGTTGGTCTTTAAGGATGACCAGAAAATCTAGAATGAAAATAGGGAAGTTGAGAAGGAAAAAGGTGAAGGTGAATCTAGGATTGAAGGCTCAAAATTAAGTGAATATGTGAGGGAGTAGGTTCCCTTTTATAATTTAGCTGAGGGGCACTATTAGAAACTCCATAAATAATAATTTATAATAAAATAAAAACCTACCCAAAAACCTAAAAAATGTACCAATTTAAAAGATGAGATGATATAGGTTTGTAATATCATAAACCAATACATTTTGGACAAGTTATTTTTTCAATTTAATCTATATATTTTTAATTGACAATTAGTCATTCTATTTAATTTTAATTATGGTAATAACATTCTAAATATTTAATGGTTATAAATATTTACTTATATGGTGTTAATTAAACATAAATGGATATTTAATGAAATTATATACCTTATAATTATATCTTTGTAATTTTTAAATATTTTTATGATTTTTAAATAATTTTATAAATTTTATTTTTATAAAATATCAATAGTGTCAATTTTGACACTATTCATTTATTTGAAATTAAATAAAATACACACAGAAGATAAATTAGAACCAAAATTTTTAATACACTCCTAACATGTCATAGTCATCTATAAAATTCTTAGAGAACATTAATTGGTTCAAATGAAATATTTTTTAATATTTTTAAAACCATTTCTTTTGATATTTCTATTAATATAATAATTTCTACATCACTATTGTGTCATCATTAATGGTAATTATAAATAAATTTCTATGAAGTAGGTAATTATTTTAGATTTATAGAGACTATATATAGTCTATATTATCTCCAAGTTATCCATATATTAAAATTCTTATACTTATATAAAATGATATTGTGACATTTTTTCACATTCATTAGTTTTTATTATATTCATGTAATATTCAAAGGTAAGTGGCCATTAAGTGATTCAATTTTAAATAATAGATAATAAGGGTAGATTTGAGTCATCCAATAGTATTTTTACAAGTGATAAGTTAATTTTATAATATTATTTTTACCTTTATTTACCTGATTTACCTTCAACCATGGTAATAAAAATAATTACCGAAGTCACTATTCATATTGTCCAAAAATAAAATAAATCTATTTACATAATCTAGAACTACTGATTAAAAATATGGAATAAATTTTTCAAAATACAAAACATAGAATTTTTAGTAATTAATATAAAACTAATCTCATTGTTGAAATGAGGAAATGAGTTTTAAAAGTTAAAATATTGTAAAAGATTGAAATGTTTTTACATCTAAATTTAATGTAAAATTAATTCCGATGACCTACATTATATTAAATGGTAAATATATATTATATTTATACTTTTAAACCATTAAATAATATAATTTAACCATGTAAATTATTTAAATGAAATAATTTATTTTCAATTAAAATTTAGCGTATTTTTACTATTCATTAAAACATGAAAGTTATCAGAAAAATACCAGAAATTAATCCAAAGTAAATTTTTATATCACAATTCAAAACAAAATATTTATGTTTTCATATAAAAATTATTAATGTGTAAAAATATTAATTCAAAAGGGGTTCTACAATCAAAGGTTTACAATTAAACTTAAAAAATAGGTTTTTATACATCAAATAAGATTTTATTCATACCCTATGACTAAAAAATCCATTGGATGAATATAAAAAATATTTTATTAAGTATAAAACACATATATACCTCATTAATTTTATTACTAAATTTAATTCACTCAAAAATACAAACATCTAATCGATATATATTTTTTATAAATAATTGATAGTCAATGAATTCACAATGCATTTTCATAAGTTAGTTATAATTTTTTTGCTAACAAAACGGCTAGGCTATAATGGTAATTTTATAATCAGGGCATGTCATGGTTTTTTTAAACTCACAATTTTGTGCAAATAAAGCTACTAAATAATAAAAATTATTAAAGAAAATATTTCACAAAAACATCCGAGTGTTACAGTCCACATGTATGCATGAGTGATACTTTCACTTTCAATTTGATAAAAATGAGGGTGAATAATGGTGGTTACATAATCATAATATAATTTTATTATATTTATATTACTTAATTTATTATTTTAGGTTTAATACTGTATATTTATATGAGTTAGAAGAAGAAATAAATTGAAAGAGGCTGGATAAGATGATTATCTCTTCTTCAGTAGGGTCCCTTTAGATCCCTTCTTAAGGATACTTGGAATGGAATTTTAAGAAGAATAGTATCTATAATTAATATATATTGAGTTTTAGAATATAATTTTATAATATTTGGTTGATATATAGTTCTCTAAGTGGTTTTAACAAAAGATAGAAGGGGTTTCCTTTTATAAGAGAGGGAAATGACACAATTGGAATTTCTTAAAAGACTAATACATAATTATGTCATACTCAAGAAAAATGAAAAAATGAAATATATTAAAAATTTGGATAATAAAAGGTTTAAATATTTTCAAACAATAGTATTTATAAAAGTTTAATTATAAAAATTACCCTTATCTCTTGGTTTAACCCCCAGTAAAACCGTTTTAACCTCAACCGCATTGACAAATTTTTATTGTTTTTACTATTTGTTATAAAAAAAATGAATGTGGAATCATTACCAAATAAGAACATGATTATTCAAAATATTGAATTAATTTTATCAAATTCAATTCACATAATTCTTATAATTTAATTTAAAATTAAACTGAAAATGTGAAGAAAAACTAATTTCCATAAAAAAATATTTTTTTAAGTATAAATTTTTTAAATCAAAATCAAACATAAAATTATTTAAAATGAAATAAAATGAATTATTCATAATATAAATGAAGTAATTTTACTTTTAAACCCATTTTAAAACAAAATTTAACTTTGTAAATTCTTTAAAAAATTATAGTTTTCAATAAAAAACCAGTAATTTTTCATTATTCCTTAAAAAATCAACCTTTTCTGAAAATTATAAAAAAATAAATCTAAGTTAATTATGGACTCATAAATTCAAAAACTAATTTATTTTTTTAAAAAATAAATTTTATAAATTTTATAAAAGTAATATAAATTAATTATATTATTTTCTCACAAAAATAAATAAAAACCAATTTTGAGTTTAAAGAAAAAAATGAATTTAATAAATTATGTAGTTATTTATCAATAAATTTTCTTTATATAAAATATTTACATATAATTTTAAAAATGTGGTTATTTCTATTCAATCTTCTAATTAAATATCTAGGTTATAATGGTATACTATATTACTATTCATTTAGACTCAGGGTTTCATGTATCACAAGATATCAATGAAATTAAATGTGTATGAGAATAAATATATTATAAAATATTTTGGAATTATAGTAAATGTGACATGAGAACCTAACTTATTTTTAAATTTTATTTATTTTATTTTTTCATAACCTTAGAAGAAGTCTTTGCATATTCTATAAAAAATACCCAATCTTGTTTAAAAAACCTTGAGATTTATAGAATCTATGAACTCCTCATATCCTAAATCCAAACCCTTTTTACAATAACTAAACCTTTAGAATGCAACATCCCAAATTTCCTATGAAATATTTTCTAAAATTTCCTTCTAAATTATAAATATAAATTATGAATAAATTTATTTATTTTAATAAACCAAATATTTATTACTTAAGTTATTCATTATATTTTTTTCATAGAAAATAGAAATTTATTTATTAAAATGGTTTTATAAAAAAGGGTGGCTTGCAAGGTGAGTGAAAAATCATCACATCTATCATGACCATTGGGATTAAACCCATGAGCGAAGTGTGAAAGGATGCAACACCTACCTCTAGAATACGTATTTATCTATTTCTATCTTCTATCCCTTATATATATATATATATATATCTATTTTAATTATATACCTAATTATTTTTAAATATGTATTTTTATTTGATGACTACATTCCTTTTACTAATAGTTTTATTTTCATATCATCATGGAGGTTAAGTCATTTTAATTTAATAGTTAAAAAAGTATAATATATGTTTTCATTATCATAAAATTATAACATATAACAATTAGAGGTACTGTCATATGAAATTTTATGTGAAACATGATAAAATAATGGTTAAATATAAATAATATATTATTATGCATTTATTATTTATATTATAGTTCATTTATTTTTTAAATTATTTTTTATCTTATTATTTATATATATTTTGTTACTTTAAAATTTTCCTTTTAAAAGGTTAAGTAACATGTTTCATAATAAAAATATAATAATTATTTATTTCATTAATTAAGAAAATAAATTTATCGAACGATCATAGCTAATAAAATCCACACTATTACAACATGTAGACACACAAAAATACTTTTACATTTTGCAAGAACATTACAGATCATGTGTTGCTAGAGACTATTATAACTAGGCATAGTAAAGTGATATAAACATAAAATAATGATACATTCACTAAATGGAAATCCATATGATTGAATTCCTCCATAAAGATATTTCTTTTTGTAATAACTATAAAAATAAATATAAGCATTAGGAAAATTATAGACATTATAAAAGGATGTGTAAGAACCTTTTTAAGTGAATTAACGAGTGATGAAGTGAGAATGATGATGCATTTATATGGAAATGTAGTCATTTTCCATTATTATTATTAGATAATATGATCAATGGGAATTATTAATCCTCTATTAGTATCCCCCTCAAGAGTATCTCTAAGGTGGATCTAATTTTCTAAGGATAATCTTTCTAGATTTAAGAAGCGTCCTTCTAAGGCAAGGGTTTCCTCAATCCTTCTCTTTATATTATCAAGTACATTAATTTTGTTATATTAACTATTTAAATTCACTTTTCATACAATCACATGTTTTCTATACCATCGTAATATATTATATTTGATATTTTGTAAAGGATAATTTATTTATTCTCTCTCATTATATCCTTTTCATAAGTTATTATTATGCTAAAGTAAGTGTCCTCCATCCTTCTATTTCCTTTTCAAGTACAATAATTTTTTATAATGTACTTATAAATTATTTTTCAAATAAATAATTACATTTATTTATATTTTATTATCTATAATGTAATATATTTATAATAAGATATTATTTATTCCCTCTCATTATAGCCTTTTACTAAGCTGTTATAATGATCAAATGTTTTCATACCTATAAAAAAATCCTAAATTATGGTATGTAAAGTGGGTATAGATTTTCCAAAGTAAAAAAAATTCATTCATGGATACTAAAAGTGGATACAGTTTTGGTTCAAAATCATCTTGGGGTTATAACCTCAAAAATAGTTGGCTTAGTATATCCCAGTCATTATCCCAGTGCAGAGTGAATGGGCCCTTACCGCACACCTAGTTTGACACCCTTGGGGGTTATCTTGGATGATATAAATTATATTTAAAAACCATTATGAAGGATTTATCTATAATTTCATTAGTTACATACCTATTAAAATAAATGTATTTGGATATATAGACACCTTGAAACCTTTGTCCCTGAAAACACACAATAACTATAATCATGTATCCTTTACTTGTGAAGGGTGTTTATTTGTACATTATTAAATCCCTAGTTATCCTTTAAAGGATTTCAAATATTAATCTATATTTATTATTTTATCAAGGAAAATATTTTCATACCATATAATTATTTATTTCATATTGGAAACTATTGTATGATCCACCTCATTAAGAAATTGTGCTAGGTATTTATGTTATTCATTCGTTGAACATTATGCCCTGTAATATTTTGAAGTGCCCAGATCAGTGTGAATCACTGAGAGGGGGAGGGGGTGAATCAGTGATCCCTTAAAATCTTTTTACTAATTGATTCCTTATCAATTAAACCTCTATGGATGGTTAAAGCCTCGATCCAATCTTCTTGTATCTCTCAACCTTTCCCGGATAATGCAGTAATGAAAAGGCACAGGACACAAGGATTTACAAGGTTCGACACCAAAGGCCTACATCCTTTCCATGCTCTCCCAGCATGGATTCTCCCATTATAACTTGTTAGAATTACAATGGTCGATACAGAGTCCCACTGTATCTCTCCTGAGTCCCACAGGAGGGTCTTTATACTGCGTCCCACAGTGTTACCAGAGTCCCACTGGCCTGCTCCAGAATCCCACTGAAGACTTCTTCTCCCTGAGTCCCACAGGGTCTTCTCCTGGCTCCTCGAGTCACACGAGTAGCTCTTCTTTACTTTAAGTTCTTCAAGTATACTCAGCAGCCTGGGATAAAGACTGCTGGCCTTGCTCTTCTTCTGATCACTTGTGGTGAACAGGTCTTCTCGTCTTGCTCAGGCTTTATCACCTTCTTCTAAGGATGACCTGGCCTTCACTCTTCAACTACTGAATACTCAGACAACTGATATCTTTAACTTCAGTCTGGTCCAGTCTCACTTCAACTCTACTTCATGCACTGAGTGCATGGCCTTCTCAAATCTTCAAGAACCTCTGGTCTTGGACTCCTCAAATGCACACAGCCAGATTTAGCTTTGTTCACGTGTGCACGTGCATGCATGCATGCATGCACTTTCCCTTTCCTATTCTTGGTGCAGTAGACCTACAAAGGGTGTAGTCACTTTAAGCACACACCTTCACTGAACTTCACACACTTTATCCAATTTGTTTACACACTTAGAGTGTGTTCTACTTTTGTGTGGGTCACCCCTTCTTCTTCTTCTAATGTGTATACACTTTTAGTGCACACACCTAGGTTCGGCCACTTCTTTAATTTGCACACAATTGTTTCACTTTAGCACACACATGAGTTGGCCTCCTCCTCTTCTTGTTGCACACACACACTTTAGTGTTCTTTTAGTTTGTTCTTCAAGGTATGCACACACAAGGTCACAACCCTCGGCCTCTTCAAATGCACACACTTAAAGTGTGTTCTTCTTTGTTCAAATGCACAACCAAGACTAAGGATTATTCAATTCTTACACACACACAAAGTGTGGTCTTCCACTTCACTTGGCACACACCACTTGATGTTGTTCTTTGTGCACACACATGGCCTTGGGTTCTTCTTCTCCACTTGGCACACACTTGGCCCGTAGGTGATCTTGTCTTCCCACTTGGCTACGGCCTTCTTCTTCAAATTGCACACAAAGTGCCTCGGGTACTTCTTCTCCACTTAGCACACACACAAGGGCTACGGCCACTTGTTTAAAGGCCTTGGGTATTTCTCTTCTCCTCTTACCACACACACGAGGCAAGGCGTCGGCCTTCTTTGGCACACACACACAACCCGAACTCCCTGTCTCAAATGAAGGCGCGCAAGGGGTGCGGCCAATCTTCCTCAACACTGCCGCGCAAGATGCACTGGCCGCGGGCGCGCAAGTACTACTGCCGCGCAAGCACTCGGGTGTGCAAGGTGCAACACCGCGGGGCTTCAACCGTGGGCGCGCAAGGTGCAGCGGCCCCGGGTTCTTCCTGCCGCACAAAGGGATAGCGCGCAGGGTTCTTCTCCAACCTCTTTCGCGCAAGGAGTGCACAAAAGGAACCAAAACAGAGCTAGAGGAGCTCCGGGCTGTACTGCCGCGCAAGTGTGCGCGCATGCTCTTCTTCGCGAGGCAAAGGTGCTCTCACGGGACTTCTTGTTTTTCTTCAAAAGATCAGCAAGCAACCTCGAGCCTCGGCCTCTCTTTTTATAGGCGAGGAGAGCCTCTGCCTCCCGCGGAGAGATATCTTTCGAAACCCCGAAGATTTCGGTTCTTTAAAGATTTTTTCAAATCTCGTATTCACTCTCTGTTTCACGCGGGATTCCTTCTTCTTCGGTTTCCTCCACGTGCATGCGACTTAGAACGCATGCACGGCCTTCGTCTCTTCTATCCCATGCAAGACACGAACTAACATAGCCTCGGCACCTTCGGTTTGCCTCGGCCGAACATCAGGTTCTCCATTTCGTGCATGCAGGCCCATTTTATTGCATGGATGTATTCAGTGTGCTTAGACGATCTCAATGGAGTCTTTGGATCGAACAATGATGGCCGAGAGCTCGAAAACTGGTGCTCGGAGGCCTCTGGTTCGTCGGCGGTCGTCGGGTGGCCTTGTGCGAGCTCGGGGAAGAAGACAGTCGCTGGGCCGTTGGATCAGCCGATCAAACGACTTTGGACGGCCTGGATCAGATCGGGGCGCCGCGGATGGATCGTGTGGCGCAGATCAAGCGCGCGATGAATCGTGCGGCTGGGATTCCTTCCCGGTGAATTTTCCGCGTCCCACATCGAAACGGGGCGCGGTTTTCTCGCGGCTTATCAATATGCCGCTCCCCGCTCAACGCTCAGTTGCACTTCCCCCTCCACGGTGCCGCCCCGCACCGTGTTCTCTTCTGCGGGCGCGCTCTGCGCCCACTCTTGCTCCTGCTGGCGCGCTCCTAGCGCCCACTATGCCTCCTGCGGGCGCGCCACTGGCGCCCACTATGCACACTGCGCTCCTCCGGGCGTGCCCCAGGCGCCTCTGTGGTGTCTGCGGGTGCGCCCCTGCCGCCCTGAGCTCGCCCCACGGGTTCCCCCTTGGGCGTGGCGCCTTAGGCCCACATGAGCCTTGGGGTTGAACCCACAAGGTGCTCACGGTCTGGCCATATTTTTTGGCAAAGTATAGAATAAGGCTTTGTCAAAAACAAAGTCCTCCATGAGTATAAGCCAAATTCCAATTCTAAATGCCAAGCCGTCTTCCTCTAAGCCATTATTCTTCTACATTTTTCCTCTTCTCCCACATTTCTATTCTTCTTCTTCATTAGAATTCCTCCATTCTTCTTAAACAAATAATCTTCACTTAGGAGGGAATTCCCGAAGGGTCTTCATCTTCAACTGAGCTCCTTAATCACATATAATCTTCAATGTCTTCGTTGATCTAATCAGAGATCAAATTGGGACTTCTTCAGATTCACATGCACTAAGTGTTAGTGCATGGACTTCATTAAACCACTTCACCCACTTAGAAGTTGTGGATGGATCTTCTTTCATCTCCTCATGCATTGTCAGTACAATGTATGGTCTTCAAACAATGTTGTGACATTGTATCATCATGATACAAGTTCTATGAACTTAAAGATCAGCTCATCAATCGTCTGATTTTATAGAGAATGTTTCAACCACATCTCCTATGTCACTTAGTGAATCTCCTAAGTGAAATTCATCTTAGTACCATGGCCATTCTCCTTCATCACCATCACCATCACATCCTTTGACATTCACATCTTGACTCCTTGACATCCATTCATTCCAAGACAACTTCATGCCTCATTGACAACAAATGCAACACAATGCACTTCAATCTCCCCCTTTGTATTTGTTGTCAATACACTCCTTCAGCACATATGAATGGGTCAATATGTGTGCCAATATTTTCTCCCCCTTATTGGCAATCAAATGCAAAGGTGTGGTGTGGTACTCTTTCAAAAATATCTTCCTCCCTTTGAAAAGTATTATCTTGAAAAACACTGAGAGAGGGATGATGTCACATGTTCATCTTTAGCAAAGAACCTTTAGTAAATCAACTCTAAGTCTACTTGGGCTAACCCGGTGTAGAAAACAAGAGTGATATGACCAAGGAATTCAAAGCTGTCCACAATTCTCTACACATGTGAGATCATGCTTAGGGGCTTGAAATTTTTCAGATATAACAATGAATTTGCTAAATCCTGCACAACTTCACAAAACTCATTAGAAAGTTCAGGTGCAAAGATAAAGCTCCCCCATTCATCCATTTTCTTAAGATGATATTAATCTCAGAACATCATCTTCTTCAGATTTGCTCCCCCTCAAGGGGTGCACTCCATTCAATCCAAACCATCCTCCAGCTGAGAATGATCATCATCTTCAATTCCCTACAATGTTAGCACATGTAAATACCAATAGTATAAGGGAATAAGATGGAACCTCCTTGGTTCATCAATGTGAACAACAAGGTTGAGAAGATTCTCTCAACCGAGATGTCCCATTTTCACCAGTCTTCACACTTGCACATTTGATCTTCATTGATGATTGTGCTGGTGTGGTTCTCAAAACATCTTCATGTGAAACCTTCTTCTTCCCTTTTGCTTTAGCAATTTCCAGAGCTTCATCTTCAACTCTTTGTAGTTCTCTGGCAAGTTGCAACTGATGTGGCCATATAACAAGTAAATCATTTGGAAGAGTGGCCTCAGTTTTGGAAGTTCCACATGGTTCTTTGGATGCTGCTAAGCTACCTCTCTTAGGCAACTTATTTTCAATCAATCCCTTCTTCTTCTGGATTGATTGTCTTTTGGAGTTCAGTCTGCTTCTATTTAGTTTCATGGCTTCTTTACAAAGGTCCATGATGTGTCCTTTCTTTCCACAGTAGAAGCATGTTTTCTTGGTGGTCCTACTGGATGCATCACCCTTCTTGGACTCAGACTCCAAGGACTTCTCTTTATTTCTCAAGCACTTCTTGGGAGCATTTTCTACTTTCTTCTTGCTTCCCAATGAATCTTTTTGAGCCAGGTTCTGTGATCTTTTCTTCATTCCAGCTTCGGATACATTCGGAGATTGATATGTATCAATTCTTTGACCACTTTTGCAACCATCCCAGATGTTGTCAAGTAATCCAAATCTATTAGCAGTAAACAGATGTCTCTGGACCTATGGATGCTGCTTCTTTTCTTCTGGATTGCTCCCCCTAGGAATGGGCTTCCTCTGTGCTTTGGCATTCAGTGTATTGTACCAAAAATCCTTTGCACAATGCCCATACTTGTTACAACACCAACATTGACCCACAAATCTTGACCTCTTGTGTACTTCTGATTGCTGGGTACTTTTCTTGACAAGTTGTGTTGTTTCAGGAGAGCCCTGCTTCTTCACTGTCTTCATCCATATTTGTTTGGAATTATTCTTCCATCCTGCACTTTTTGTGGAAACACAATTAGAAGCATCAGTACAAGATGGTATGGATGGTACCTTCTTTTTAGAAGATGTTGCCCTTTCATTAGAGGATGTCTTTCTTTTAGAATCATCCTGCTCAATGCATACTTGAGTAGCAACATTTCTCCTTTCAGCTGACTGGGAGGCTTCAGCTTTGGGTGATTGCAGATTTTTCAATATCACCTCTAGTTCTAAGCATTTAATGTTAAGGGAGTTCTTCTCATCCTCAACAGTTCTTAGCCTTCCTTCCCAATTTTCTTTCAGCTGTTCTAACTGGTCTTCATGCACCTTCTTGATTTCAAGCATTGAGTTGTCAAGCTCCTTCACCCTTTTGACTTTATCTTCTAGTTGAGCATCTTTGACAATCATTGAGACTCTGTGCAGCTTCTCCAGTGCATGGAACACTTCTTTGACCATTATTTTAAAGAATTCATTCTCAGAAAGGCTTCTTTGCAATTCTTCAGCAGTGTCTTCATATCTTTCATTGCAAATAGATACTGTTTCATCTTTGGCATTTACCAGCTTTCTGAGAGTGTTGGTTATGCCAACCCTTTTAGCCAATTGGACTTCCAGAGAATTGGCTTCATCTTCTAGCTGTAATTTTTCTTCTTGAAGATCAAGGAGGCCTGTAGCTATACACATTGAAACTTCCTTGGGGACTCTCTTCTGAAGATATTTGATTGCATTTAAAAGATCAGTGTTTCTTCCATCTTCATCACAGCTAGATCAGGCTTCATCAGAAGAATGATAAAAGGAATTTTCATCTGATGTGACATTCACATTTCTTTCCATAGAAGGAGTTTCTCTGATTGCAACAACCTTCTTCCTCATCTTCTTTGCCTGTTTCTTCTTTCTATTTTTCTGAGTCTTGGCAGATATCTCCATTTGAGGCTGATCACTCATTTCCTCAAATCTGCACTCCATAAAGACTCCCTTGGATCTTTTAGAGGTAACCTCCCTCTGATACCAATTGAAGTGCCCAGATCAGTGTGAATCACTGAGAGGGGGAGGGGGTGAATCAGTGATCCCTTAAAATCTTTTTACTAATTGATTCCTTATCAATTAAACCTCTATGGATGGTTAAAGCCTCGATCCAATCTTCTTGTATCTCTCAACCTTTCCCGGATAATGCAGTAATGAAAAGGCACAGGACACAAGGATTTACAAGGTTCGGCACCAAAGGACTACATCCTTGCCATGCTCTCCCAGCATGGATTCTCCCATTATAACTTGTTAGAATTACAATGGTCGATACAGAGTCCCACTATATCTCTCCTGAGTCCCACAGGAGGGTCTTTATACTGCGTCCCACAGTGTTACCAGAGTCCCACTGGCCTGCTCCAGAATCCCACTGAAGACTTCTTCTCCCTGAGTCCCACATGGTCTTCTCCTGGCTTCTCGAGTCACACGAGTAGCTCTTCTTTACTTTAAGTTCTTCAAGTATACTCAGCAGCCTGGGATAAAGGCTGCTGGCCTTGCTCTTCTTCTGATCACTTGTGGTGAACAGGTCTTCTCGTCTTGCTCAGGCTTTATCACCTTCTTCTAAGGATGACCTGGCCTTCACTCTTCAACTACTGAATACTCAGACAACTGATATCTTTAACTTCAGTCTGGTCCAGTCTCACTTCAACTCTACTTCATGCACTGAGTGCATGACCTTCTCAAATCTTCAAGAACCTCTGGTCTTGGACTCCTCAAATGCACACAGCCAGATTTAGCTTTGTTCACGTGTGCACGTGCATGCATGCATGCATGCACTTTCCCTTTCCTCTTCTTGGTGCAGTAGACCTACAAAGGGTGTAGTCACTTTAAGCACACACCTTCACTGAACTTCACACACTTTATCCAATTTGTTTACACACTTAGAGTGTGTTCTACTTTTGTGTGGGTCACCCCTTCTTCTTCTTCTAATGTGTATACACTTTTAGTGCACACACCTAGGTTCGGCCATTTCTTTAATTTGCACACAATTGTTTCACTTTAGCACACACATGAGTTGGCCTCCTCCTCTTCTTGTTGCACACACACACTTTAGTGTTCTTTTAGTTTGTTCTTCAAGGTATGCACACACAAGGTCACAACCCTCGGCCTCTTCAAATGCACACACTTAAAGTGTGTTCTTCTTTGTTCAAATGCACAACCAAGACTAAGGATTATTCAATTCTTACACACACACAAAGTGTGGTCTTCCACTTCACTTGGCACACACCACTTGATGTTTTTCTTTGTGCACACACATGGCCTTGGGTTCTTCTTCTCCACTTGGCACACACTTGGCCCGTAGGTGATCTTGTCTTCCCACTTGGCTACGGCCTTCTTCTTCAAATTGCACACAAAGTGCCTCGGGTACTTCTTCTCCACTTAGCACACACACAAGGGCTACGACCACTTGTTTAAAGGCCTTGGGTATTTCTCTTCTCCTCTTACCACACACACGAGGCAAGGCCTCGGCCTTCTTTGGCACACACACACAACCCGAACTCCCTGTCTCAAATGAAGGCGCGCAAGGGGTGCGGCCAATCTTCCTCAACACTGCCGCGCAAGATGCACTGGCCGCAGGCGCGCAAGTACTACTGCCGCGCAAGCACTCGGGTGTGCAAGGTGCAACACCGCGGGGCTTCAACCGTGGGCGCGCAAGGTGCAGCGGCCCCGGGTTCTTCCTGCCGCACAAAGGGATAGCGCGCAGGGTTCTTCTCCAACCTCTTTCGCGCAAGGAGTGCACAAAAGGAACCAAAACAGAGCTAGAGGAGCTCCGGGCTGTACTGCCGCGCAAGTGTGCGCGCAGGCTCTTCTTCGCGAGGCAAAGGTGCTCTCACGGGACTTCTCGTTTTTCTTCAAAAGATCAGCAAGCAACCTCGAGCCTCGGCCTCTCTTTTTATAGGCGAGGAGAGCCTCTGCCTCCCGCGGAGAGATATCTTTCGAAACCCCGAAGATTTCGGTTCTTTAAAGATTTTTTCAAATCTCGTATTCACTCTCTGTTTCACGCGGGATTCCTTCTTCTTCGGTTTCCTCCACGTGCATGCGACTTAGAACGCATGCACGGCCTTCGTCTCTTCTATCCCATGCAAGACACGAACTAACATAGCCTCGGCACCTTCGGTTTGCCTCGGCCGAACATCAGGTTCTCCATTTCGTGCATGCAGGCCCATTTTATTCCATGGATGTATTCAGTGTGCTTAGACGATCTCAATGGAGTCTTTGGATCGAACAATGATGGCCGGGAGCTCGAAAACTGGTGCTCGGAGGCCTCTGGTTCGTCGGCGGTCGTCGGGTGGCCTTGTGCGAGCTCGGGGAAGAAGACAGTCGCTGGGCCGTTGGATCAGCCGATCAAACGACTTTGGACGGCCTGGATCAGATCGGGGCGCCGCGGATGGATCGTGTGGCGCAGATCAAGCGCGCGATGAATCGTGCGGCTGGGATTCCTTCCCGGTGAATTTTCCGCGTCCCACATCGAAACGGGGCGCGGTTTTCTCGCGGCTTATCAATATGCCGCTCCCCGATCAACGCTCAGTTGCACTTCCCCCTCCACGGTGTCGCCCCGCACCGTGTTCTCTTCTGCGGGCGCGCTCTGCGGCCACTCTTGCTCCTGCGGGCGCGCTCCTAGCGCCCACTATGCCTCCTGCGGGCGCGCCACTGGCGCCCACTATGCACACTGCGCTCCTCCGGGTGTGCCCCAGGCGCCTCTGTGGTGTCTGCGGGTGCGCCCCTGCCGCCCTGAGCTCGCCCCACGGGTTCCCCCTTGGGCGTGGCGCCTTAGGCCCACATGAGCCTTGGGGTTTAACCCACAAGGTGCTCACGGGCTGGCCATATTTTTTGGCAAAGTATAGAATAAGGCTTTGTCAAAAACAAAGTCCTCCATGAGTATAAGCCAAATTCCAATTCTAAATGCCAAGCCGTCTTCCTCTAAGCCATTCTTCTTCTACATTTTTCCTCTTCTCCCACATTTCTATTCTTCTTCTTCATTAGAATTCCTCCATTCTTCTTAAACAAATAATCTTCACTTAGGAGGGAATTCCCGAAGGGTCTTCATCTTCAACTGAGCTCCTTAATCACATATAATCTTCAATGTCTTCGTTGATCTAATCAGAGATCAAATTGGGACTTCTTCAGATTCACATGCACTAAGTGTTAGTGCATGGACTTCATTAAACCACTTCACCCACTTAGAAGTTGTGGATGGATCTTCTTTCATCTCCTCATGCATTGTCAGTACAATGTATGGTCTTCAAACAATGTTGTGACATTGTATCATCATGATAAAAGTTCTATGAACTTAAAGATCAGCTCATCAATCGTCTGATTTTATAGAGAATGTTTCAACCACATCTCCTATGTCACTTAGTGAATCTCCTAAGTGACATTCATCTTAGTACCATGGCCATTCTCCTTCATCACCATCACCATCACATCCTTTGACATTCACATCTTGACTCCTTGACATCCATTCATTCCAAGACAACTTCATGCCTCATTGACAACAAATGCAACACAATGCACTTCAATCTCCCCCTTTGTATTTGTTGTCAATACACTCCTTCAGCACATATGAATGGGTCAATATGTGTGCCAATATTTTCTCCCCCTTATTGGCAATCAAATGCAAAGGTGTGGTGTAGTACTCTTTCAAAAATATCTTCCTCCCTTTGAAAAGTATTATCTTGAAAAACACTGAGAGAGGGATGATGTCACATGTTCATCTTTAGCAAAGAACCTTTAGTAAATCAACTCTAAGTCTACTTGGGCTAACCCGGTGTAGAAAACAAGAGTGATATGACCAAGGAATTCAAAGCTATCCACAATTCTCTACACATGTGAGATCATGCTTAGGGGCTTGAAATTTTTCAGATATAACAATGAATTTGCTAAATCCTGCACAACTTCACAAAACTCATTAGAAAGTTCAGGTGCAAAGATAAAGCTCCCCCATTCATCCATTTTCTTAAGATGATATTAATCTCAGAACATCATCTTCTTCAGATTTGCTCCCCCTCAAGGGGTGCACTCCATTCAATCCAAACCATCCTCCAGCTGAGAATGATCATCATCTTCAATTCCCTACAATGTTAGCACATGTAAATACCAATAGTATAAGGGAATAAGATGGAACCTCCTTGGTTCATCAATGTGAACAACAAGGTTGAGAAGATTCTCTCAACCGAGATGTCCCATTTTCACCAGTCTTCACACTTGCACATTTGATCTTCATTGATGATTGTGCTGGTGTGGTTCTCAAAACATCTTCATGTGAAACCTTCTTCTTCCCTTTTGCTTTAGCAATTGCCAGAGCTTCATCTTCAACTCTTTGTAGTTCTCTGGCAAGTTGCAACTGATGTGGCCATATAACAAGTAAATCATTTGGAAGAGTGGCCTCAGTTTTGGAAGTTCCACATGGTTCTTTGGATGCTGCTAAGCTACCTCTCTTAGGCAACTTATTTTCAATCAATCCCTTCTTCTTCTGGATTGATTGTCTTTTGGAGTTCAGTCTGCTTCTATTTAGTTTCATGGCTTCTTTACAAAGGTCCATGATGTGTCCTTTCTTTCCACAGTAGAAGAATGTTTTCTTGGTGGTCCTACTGGATGCATCACCCTTCTTGGACTCAGACTCCAAGGACTTCTCTTTATTTCTCAAGCACTTCTTGGGAGCATTTTCTACTTTCTTCTTGCTTCCCAATGAATCTTTTTGAGCCAGGTTCTGTGATCTTTTCTTCATTCCAGCTTCAGATACATTCGGAGATTGATATGTATCAATTCTTTGACCACTTTTGCAACCATCCCAGATGTTGTCAAGTAATCCAAATCTATTAGCAGTAAACAGATGTCTCTGGACCTGTGGATGCTGCTTCTTTTCTTCTGGCTTGCTCCCCCTAGGCATGGGCTTCCTCTGTGCTTTGGCATTCAGTGGATTGTACCAACAATCCTTTGCACAATGCCCATACTTGTTACAACACCAACATTGACCCACAAATCTTGACCTCTTGTGTACTTCTGATTGCTGGGTACTTTTCTTGACAAGTTGTGTTGTTTCAGGAGAGCCCTGCTTCTTCACTGTCTTCATCCATATTTGTTTGGAATTATTCTTCCATCCTGCACTTTTTGTGGAAACACAATTAGAAGCATCAGTACAAGATGGTATGGATGGTACCTTCTTTTTAGAAGATGTTGCCCTTTCATTAGAGGATGTCTTTCTTTTAGAATCATCCTGCTCAATGCATACTTGAGTAGCAACATTTTTCCTTTCAGCTGACTGGGAGGCTTCAGCTTTGGGTGATTGCAGATTTTTCAATATCACCTCTAGTTCTAAGCATTTCATGTTAAGGGAGTTATTCTCATCCTCAACAGTTCTTAGCCTTCCTTCCCAATTTTCTTTCAGCTGTTCTAACTGGTATTCATGCACCTTCTTGATTTCAAGCATTGAGTTGTCAAGCTCCTTCACCCTTTTGACTTTATCTTCTAGTTGAGCATCTTTGACAATCATTGAGACTCTGTGCAGCTTCTCCAGTGCATGGAACACTTCATTGACCATTATTTTAAAGAATTCATTCTCAGAAAGGCTTCTTTGCAATTCTTCAGCAGTGTCTTCATATCTTTCATTGCAAAGAGATACTGTTTCATCTTTGGCATTTACCAGCTTTCTGAGAGTGTTGGTCATGCCAACCCTTTTAGCCAATTGGACTTCCAGAGAATTGGCTTCATCTTCTAGCTGTAATTTTTCTTCTTGAAGATCAAGGAGGCCTGTAGCTATACACATTGCAACTTCCTTGGGGACTCTCTTCTGAAGATATTTGATTGCATTTAGAAGATCATTGTTTCTTCCATCTTCATCACAGCTAGAGCAGGCTTCATCAGAAGAATGATAAAAGGAATTGTCATCTGATGTGACATTCACATTTCTTTCCATAGAAGGAGTTTCTCTGATTGCAACAACCTTCTTCCTCATCTTCTTTGCCTGTTTCTTCTTTCTATTTTTCTGAGTCTTGGCAGATATCTCCATTTGAGGCTGATCACTCATTTCCTCAAATCTGCACTCCATAAAGACTCCCTTGGATCTTTTAGAGGTAACCTCCCTCTGATACCAATTGAAGTGCCCAGATCAGTGTGAATCACTGAGAGGGGGAGGGGGTGAATCAGTGATCCCTTAAAATCTTTTTACTAATTGATTCCTTATCAATTAAACCTCTATGGATGGTTAAAGCCTCGATCCAATCTTCTTGTATCTCTCAACCTTTCCCGGATAATGCAGTAATGAAAAGGCACAGGAGACAAGGATTTACAAGGTTCGGCACCAAAGGCCTACATCCTTGCCATGCTCTCCCAGCATGGATTCTCCCATTATAACTTGTTAGAATTACAATGGTCGATACAGAGTCCCACTGTATCTCTCCTGAGTCCCACAGGAGGGTCTTTATACTGCGTCCCACAGTGTTACCAGAGTCCCACTGGCCTGCTCCAGAATCCCACTGAAGACTTCTTCTCCCTGAGTCCCATAGGGTCTTCTCCTGGCTCCTCGAGTCACACGAGTAGATCTTCTTTACTTTAAGTTCTTCAAGTATACTCAGCAGCCTGGGATAAAGGCTGCTGGCCTTGCTCTTCTTCTGATCACTTGTGGTGAACAGGTCTTCTCATCTTGCTCAGGCTTTATCACCTTCTTCTAAGGATGACCTGGCCTTCACTCTTCAACTACTGAATACTCAGACAACTGATATCTTTAACTTCAGTCTGGTCCAGTCTCACTTCAACTCTACTTCATGCACTGAGTGCATGGCCTTCTCAAATCTTCAAGAACCTCTGGTCTTGGACTCCTCAAATGCACACAGCCAGATTTAGCTTTGTTCACGTGTGCACGTGCATGCATGCATGCATGCACTTTCCCTTTCCTCTTCTTGGTGCAGTAGACCTAGAAAGGGTGTAGTCACTTTAAGCACACACCTTCACTGAACTTCACACACTTTATCCAATTTGTTTACACACTTAGAGTGTGTTCTACTTTTGTGTGGGTCACCCCTTCTTCTTCTTCTAATGTGTATACACTTTTAGTGCACACACCTATGTTCGGCCACTTCTTTAATTTGCACACAATTGTTTCACTTTAGCACACACACGAGTTGGCCTCCTCCTCTTCTTGTTGCACACACACACTTTAGTGTTCTTTTAGTTTGTTCTTCAAGGTATGCACACAAAAGGTCACAACCCTCGGCCTCTTCAAATGCACACACTTAAAGTGTGTTCTTCTTTGTTCAAATGCACAACCAAGACTAAGGATTATTCAATTCTTACACACACACAAAGTGTGGTCTTCCACTTCACTTGGCACACACCACTTGATGTTGTTCTTTGTGCACACACATGGCCTTGGGTTCTTCTTCTCCACTTGGCACACACTTGGACCGTAGGTGATCTTGTCTTCCCACTTGGCTACGACCTTCTTCTTCAAATTGCACACAAAGTGCCTCGGGTACTTCTTCTCCACATAGCACACACACAAGGGCTACGGCCACTTGTTTAAAGGCCTTGGGTATTTCTCTTCTCCTCTTACCACACACACGAGGCAAGGCCTCGGCCTTCTTTGGTACACACACACAACCCGAACTCCCTGTCTCAAATGAAGGCGCGCAAGGGGTGCGGCCAATCTTCCTCAACACTGCCGCGCAAGATGCACTGGCCGCGGGCGCGCAAGTACTACTGCCGCGCAAGCACTCGGGTGTGCAAGGTGCAACACCGCGGGGCTTCAACCGTGGGCGCGCAAGGTGCAGCGGCCCCGGGTTCTTCCTGCCGCACAAAGGGATAGCGCGCAGGGTTCTTCTCCAACCTCTTTCGCGCAAGGAGTGCACAAAAGGAACCAAAACAGAGCTAGAGGAGCTCCGGGCTGTACTGCCGTGCAAGTGTGCGCGCAGGCTCTTCTTCGCGAGGCAAAGGTGCTCTCACGGGACTTCTCGTTTTTCTTCAAAAGATTAGCAAGCAACCTCGAGCCTCGGCCTCTCTTTTTATAGGCTAGGAGAGCCTCTGCCTCCCGCGGAGAGATATCTTTCGAAACCCCGAAGATTTTGGTTCTTTAAAGATTTTTTCAAATCTCGTATTCACTCTCTGTTTCACGCGGGATTCCTTCTTCTTCGGTTTCCTCCACGTGCATGCGACTTAGAACGCATGCACGGCCTTCGTCTCTTCTATCCCATGCAAGACACGAACTAACATAGCCTCGGAACCTTCGGTTTGCCTCGGCCGAACATCAGGTTCTCCATTTCGTGCATGCAGGCCCATTTTATTGCATAGATGTATTCAGTGTGCTTAGATGATCTCAATGGAGTCTTTGGATCGAACAATGATGGCCGGGAGCTCGAAAACTGGTGCTCGGAGGCCTCTGGTTCGTCGGCGGTCGTCGGGTGGCCTTGTGCGAGCTCGGGGAAGAAGACAGTCGCTGGGCCGTTGGATCAGCCGATCAAACGACTTTGGACGGCCTGGATCAGATCGGGGCGCCGCGGATGGATCGTGTGGCGCAGATCAAGCGCGCGATGAATCGTGCGGCTGGGATTCCTTCCCGGTGAATTTTCCGCGTCCCACATCGAAACGGGGCGCGGTTTTCTCGCGGCTTATCAATATGCCGCTCCCCGCTCAACGCTCAGTTGCACTTCCCCCTCCACGGTGCCGCCCCGCACCGTGTTCTCTTCTGCGGGCGCGCTCTGCGCCCACTCTTGCTCCTGCGGGCGCGCTCCTAGCGCCCACTATGCCTCCTACGGGCGCGCCACTGGCGCCCACTATGCACACTGCGCTCCTCCGGGCGTGCCCCAGGCGCCTCTGTGGTGTCTGCGGGTGCGCCCCTGCCGCCCTGAGCTCGCCCCACGGGTTCCCCCTTGGGCGTGGCGCCTTAGGCCCACATGAGCCTTGGGGTTGAACCCACAAGGTGCTCACGGGCTGGCCATATTTTTTGGCAAAGTATAGAATAAGGCTTTGTCAAAAACAAAGTCCTCCATGAGTATAAGCCAAATGCCAATTCTAAATGCCAAGCCATCTTCCTCTAATCCATTCTTCTTCTACATTTTTCCTCTTCTCCCACATTTCTATTCTTCTTCTTCATTAGAATTCCTCCATTCTTCTTAAACAAATAATCTTCACTTAGGAGGGAATTCCCGAAGGGTCTTCATCTTCAACTGAGCTCCTTAATCACATATAATCTTCAATGTCTTCGTTGATCTAATCAGAGATCAAATTGGGACTTCTTCAGATTCACATGCACTAAGTGTTAGTGCATGGACTTCATTAAACCACTTCACCCACTTAGAAGTTGTGGATGGATCTTCTTTCATCTCCTCATGCATTGTCAGTACAATGTATGGTCTTCAAACAATGTTGTGACATTGTATCATCATGATACAAGTTCTATGAACTTAAAGATCAGCTCATCAATCGTCTGATTTTATAGAGAATGTTTCAACCACATCTCCTATGTCACTTAGTGAATCTCCTAAGTGACATTCATCTTAGTACCATGGCCATTCTCCTTCATCACCATCACCATCACATCCTTTGACATTCACATCTTGACTCCTTGACATCCATTCATTCCAAGACAACTTCATGCCTCATTGACAACAAATGCAACACAATGCACTTCATATTTTTTATGTGATGGAATGAATTGGACATTATGTGAAGGATAAAGCCTATAATTATATAGACACTCAGTGCATTAGTAGGTCTCATGAGACAACTAAGATAGGGTAGTGGGAGTATCCTTACCTTTTATGCAAGTTGTCTTGGTATAAGGCCTTGATAATATATTTAAGATATTCGATATGATGAATTATCATCACTATATGATAAGTTATTGTTATCTAGGAATTTTTTCATTGTTATACTAGTGTTATATTTATTTATAATATTAGATTAATTTTATATAGCATAAATCGATTTATTTATTCATGCTATAATGTAAGATGTCTTGGCATAAGGCCTTGATGACATGTTCAATATGTACAAAATTATTCCATACCTTAACTATGTGTTTAGTTATTGATATCCCAAAATATATTCATTATTATATTTGACTTGGATTTATTTATACTCTAAGTTTTGTTGTTATAGAATAACTCAATTTATTTATTCAATCTATAATGCTTTATCAATCCCATCATTATATGATCAATTATTATTATCTAGGAATATATTCATTGTTATGTTGGACATGGATTTATTTATGCTTTCATCTTCATTTGAAATGGAATAACATAGTTTATTTATTCATTCCATAATGTAATATTCCTTGAAAAAAGGCATTGAAAACATTTTTACATTTTCTGACATTATGAAATCCATTTACAATGTGTTCAATTATTGATATATTGGAATATATTCATTATTATATTGGCCATGGATTTATTTATTATCTTAGTTTCATTGATATGGAATAACGCATTTAATTTATTCATGTCATAATGTTTTATCAATCCCATCACTGTATGATCAATTATTTTTATCCAAGATTTTTTTCATTGTAATATTTTCCAAAGTTTTATTTATGCCCTTATCTTTATTTTTTATAGTATAACTAAGCTCATTTATTCATTCCATAATAACTTCTATTGTACACCATGCCTAACCTAGCATCTGAGATCACCCTTTATATTGTTTCCCATTTCCTCCAAGATTCCAAGAGGAGTACTATGCATGAAAAATGGATTTCGAGGAGAATAATATTGTTTTCATATATTTTGAAGATATATTTTTTAGTTTTCAATGTAATGTAAAAAATCATTTATATATCTAGTTTCCTGATGTGACTAAACTACGGGATCCTTTGTATTGTGATTTATGTACCATTGTAATAAAGTAGACATCTGCGCCTGGGTACTAGAGTCAAGTTTTTTATTTTTTGTATCAAAGGACAGTTTTATAGAAACCTCAGGAACAAGATTTAGAAGAGCATAACTAGAAAACATGAACATTGGGATAAACCCTTAGGATATTCCAAACATATTTCTACACTACATGAAACAAAAATCATAGTGTTGATTATAAACTAATTAATTATATAACATTTTCCAGAAATAAAGACTAATAGAAGGAACAATCATGTCAACACCTGAAACTAATATAGGGATTTCCATCATAAGCATGTTAATGATACTGGTACTGGTATAAAAGTAAAGTTTAGTCATTTTTGGGAATTAGGATTTGGAATATATGTGTATAGATCCTTATGTAGATATATTTAGAGATCAAGGTTAAGTATTACTAGTATAATCCCATAAGATTAATATCTCCAATGTATTTATAATTTTTAATTTATATAGATATCAATTAAGAGAACATTAGGATTTATTAAATATTTATTAATGAGTAAAATTGTGAGGAAAAAATTCCTTTAAGTGAACTAGAATGTAACATTTTATATTTTGAAATAATGATTTCATAACTTTTCTTTCAGAAATATAAATAAAAATGCTAAATAAATTTATTTAGGTTAATAAACCAAATATTTATCACATAAGTTATTTGTTTAAAAAAATTTCAAGTAAAATAGAAATTTATTTATTAAAATGGTCTTTTGAAAAAGGACGACTCCCATGACAAGTGAAAAATCTTCACATCTGGCATGACCATGGGGCTCAAACCCATGACCAAAGGAAAAAAAGGGCACAATGCTTACCACCAGCCTATGTGATTCTCTATTTATATCTTCCATCATTTTTATATATACATATATTTTATTATATACATGAATATTTTTAAATATGTAGTTTTATCTGATAACTACATTAATTTTACTAATAGTTTTATTTTCATATCATATTAGTGGTTAAGTCATTGTAATTTAATACTTAACAAAGTATGAAAAATATTTTCATTATCATAAAATTATAACATTTCACCATTGGAGGTACTTTTATGAGATGTTTTATGTGAAACATGATAAAATAAATCGTTAAATGTTGATAATATATTATTATGAATTTTTTATTTAAATTATAGTTCATTTAATTTCTATATGTTTTTATCTTATTCTATGTATATATTTTATTAATTTAAAATTTTCCTTTTAAAAGGTTAAGTAACACATTTAATAATAAAAATTAAATAATTATTTATTTTATTGATTAAAAAAATAAATTTACTGAACAACCATAGTCAATAAAATTCCCACTATTGCAATATGTTGATATACATAAGGACTTTTACTTTTTATAAGAACATTACACATCATGTGTTAACATAGAATATTACATCATAGAAAAATAATGAGATTTACAAATAGAAGAATAATAAATTAACTAAAAGGAAATCCATTGGATTTAATTCCCCAATAAATATCTCTCTTTCTATAATATTGTAAAAATAAAGTGAAACATTAGGAAAATGATGACATTATCAAAATATGTGTAAGAACCTTTGTAAGCATAATAATGAGTAATGAAGTGGGAATGATGATGTATTTATAGGGAAATACGACCATTTTCCATTATGTATATCATCCAATATATTAATGGGAATTATAACCATTAGTCAATAAGACAATTTGTCATTGTTATTTTTGGTTATGTTGATGCAATTAAGTGGTCGTCGAGATTATTTTATAATATTACCAAAATTGTATTGTTTTTGGAGATTATAAATATATTCCATTAAAAATATATTTTATAATAAATTTATAAGTTTTAAATAAAATTTATCTTCATGAAATATTCTTTTAAAATAATTTTATAATGATAATATATTTTGACAATTCCCTAAGTAATTTTTATAACAACCAAACTGTTTATTATGCTATAAAAAATTGTTAAATTTTAATAAATAAATATTTCTATTTAAAAGTTAAAATAATAATAAATAGAGTATTATTTTGATAAAATAAATATCATTTTGTACTTATTCTATAAAAATTATCTTAGGATGAATATTTGATAATTTTATAAAAACATTGATTTTGGAGGTAAAAAGTGAAAATAAAAATTTTAAAAAGATTGAGTTTTTTTTAATGAAATAATGATATGATCATGAAATAAAATTTATTAAACCTTATTATTTTTAGAAAAATTTATTTTATGAATAAAATAATGAATAATTTTTTACTTTTAGAAACACATGCTTAACATTTTGAAACCATGATTTTAGTCATTCTAAAAAATTATTTTCATGTGTTATACATGTATCATATTAGAATTAATTTTTATCAAATTTATAAATTGAATAAATTAAAATGGATTGAATATTTATAATTATAAGATCCAAATTAGGTAATAACTATAATTTCATTCTTAGACACAAAAAAGTTACTATGGTAAAATAAAGAGTTACTGTAGTATAGGTAAAATAATGTAAAATGTTAAAATTAAAAGGTAAATACATAAGAAATCTTAAAATTCAAAATTTTAATAGGTTTTTAGGTGTTACATGTTTCTAAATAACTTTATAACATTAATTATCAACCAAATTAATTTAAATTAATGCTTCCCAAAAGTGTTTAGCTTGAATAAAAAAAATAATAATTATTTAATCCCTTAAAACCAGTCCTTCTCAAGTATAGATACTTACCCATTACATATCAATATACACACCAAATCCATTGATAACTAATCATATCTCAATATACTTCTCAATAGTATATCTAAGTCTATTAAAAGGTTCTAATGAGTCTCTATCTAGCTCTAAGAAGCTTTCTCTCAAGGTTAAGGTTTCCTCAATCCTTTTATTTACATTTTCAAGTATATTTTTTATTATATTATCTATTTAAATTAATTTTTAATATAATGAAATTATTTTTATCCCATGTTTATATATTCTATTTGATATGTTTTAAATGGGAGTTTATTTATTCTCTCTCATTATAGTATTTTCCTAAGCTATTACTATGCCAAAGTTAGGGTCCTCCATCCTCCTCTTTCCTTTTGAAGTACAATACTTTTGTTATAATATCCTTATAAATTCATTTACAGTTACTAAATTTACTTTATTTACGTGGTATTATCTTATATTTTATATATTCATAATTTTATATTATTTATTACCTACCATTATATCCTTTTCACAAGCCGTTATAATTCTCAAACATTCTTATAGCCATAAAGCAATCCTAAATTTTGGTAAGTAAAGTGTGTATAGTTTTTTACAAGAAAAAAATACATGTATAAATACTGTAAGTGGTGGTATTTTTGGATCATATGAATATAGGAGTTAAAACTCTAAAAAGTGTTATTCAGGTATATCCCGATCACCATTCTAGTGCTTGGTGAATAAGACCTTACTATGCACATGGTCTAACACTCTTGAGGGATATGATTGGATGATCTGGATACTATTTTCAAACCATTATAAAGGGTTTATCCATAATTTAATTAGTCTCCTATAAATACCATAAATCTATTATCCTATATCCAATGGTTACTTTATTACATTGGTACAAGATAGAAGTGATCATATCTCAAAGGACTGAATTGTTTAGTAGTCTTGGTAAACTAAATACTTACTTGAGTCTCACATTACATTTGAAAACATAAAATAAAACATAGAATTTTATTTTATAACACCATTATTAGCTATATAATATCCCTATATATTAATCATAATACAATTCCTGGTATTTTGGGGAAAGGAAACATAAGAAAGGGTTGAGCTCAGATTCTTAGGAAGAGAATGCATAAAATTGAGGCTAAATAAGGAATGAATAATATAGAAGGAATAAAAGATGATAAAATAATTAAATATAAATTATAAAATGAGCATGAAACTTATCCATGGATATCATAAATATTAAAATAATCACATGGATATCAATAACTGATATCATAATGATGGAATGTATAACACCAGACATCTTAAACTTACTGTCGAGGCCTCATGCCAAGACATCTACATAAATACGTAAGGCCCCAACAAAATTCCCAACCTATTCTGTATTATGAGACCTACTTATTCATCTATGGGATATATAATTATAGGCCCCACCAATCACTTAATAATTCTAATTTAGTAATCATATGAATAAATAATGAAACTTAATCACTATGCCTTAAAAATAAATAATTGTCTATATTAGAAGAACTAACATATAGAATGTCAATAATTTTCCTAGTCAAACAGATCATAAACCATACAAATAAATATGTTGGATAATATTATTATATTATATCCCTAGTAAATCATAATATTCAATAAAGGATGTTGACATATATGAAAATACTTTTGAAAGATCACTGATTTTTTTGAGAAAAATACCCTTTTCACTTTGAAATCACTTATTTAAAATCAAAAAATTAAAAAATATTCAATAAAATATTTTTATTTAAAATAAAAATTTTAAAAATTTAAAGTAATATTCAAGTAATTTGGTGATCATTAAAATATGATTTTTTTTCATGTCGTATACATTAAAACAAAAATTTATTTCACATTTTCATAAAATGGCCAAAAGAACCCCATTCAAAAAATCAAAATAAGATTACTTTTAGTTTTTTTCTAAAAAGTAAATCATGGGTAAAAATTTATTTCAAAAATTATTATATAATATTAAAAACATTATTTAAAAATTTTTAATGAAAATATGGACATGAAAGAAAAAGAATACCGACTAAGTATAAAAACAAAGTTAGTTTTTCTTAAAAAAATTATTCCAACATCATGAGTACTTAAAGAGAGGAAAATGAAAGGAAAAAAAATACAATTTATAGTAATTAACAGAGGTGAATAAAATATATTGGGTTTAATATTTAAATATTAAATAATTCTCCCAGAAGATACTTAAATATAAATAATCTTGAATAATAATGAGATTCTAAAATAATCCCTTACATCAGGTCTGACTTCATTCGTATGCGTCTAAACCCGTTGTATAATAAATATATTTTAGAACCACAACCATATATATAATTCCATATATGATTTAATTATAACCTTTTATCACTTGTTTATTAATAATTCTGTATTAAAATACTATTCCTAGAGACAACTGTTTCATTTTTCATATATATTTTGGTTTGGTAGTTTTGGTCCTTTTACTTTGATCATGGTTCCATAAAATACATAATTTTACTAATTATATAAATATGATATATATTAAATATATATATTTATAATAATCCATAAAATATAGAGTTATAAAAATTAATTACACCGTTCATGGAGATGGTAGGCCGTACGTTTTCATGAACACTATTTTCACTGTTCAAAACATTGGAATAAAAGAAAGGTAAATGATAATTCATATTTAAAGGATAAATTTTATATAATATATATTTTATACATTCATTAAATATATACTTATTACCATTTTGGTAAACCAAAAATTAAAAATGAATCAAACCTCTTCATGAAGGTGGTAGTCCACACGTACACACAAACAACATTATCGTTTTTCATTTGATGAAAAATATGGTGTATAATAGTGGTTTAATAATAATAATAATAAAATTTTAGTATATTGAGGAAAATTTATTTGTTATTTTATTATAAATAACATATATTTATAGGAGGTAAAATAAGAAATAAATATAAATCGATCAATTAAGGTGATTATCTCTTTGTTGAAAGAAATCTTCTAGATATCCTCTTAAGGACCACATGGTTGGTATTTTGGAAATATTAAAACCTATGGAATGTGGATAAGGATCTTTGAGAGGGAATTTTTTATGGGTTGGTCTATCTTGATGGCTCAATTTGATGTGAATAACATAGAGAAGGGTTGACCTTTTATATGGATGGGAATGGACACACTTGGAATTACTAAAAATACTAAAATATAACTAAGTCATTATTAAGAAAAATGATTCCAAGTGGATATATATTTGAATAAAAAGATACTGTGGTTTAAATATAATTTTAAAATTAAATTTAGACAGGTTTTGATGTCATTTTAAACCTCATATTTTTGTTTAACCCCTTGGTTAACTAATTTTAATCTTATCTGTGGTAATGAATTTTTCAAAATAAACGGCTATACTTTTAATTATAGGGAAAAAATTGGTTCATAAATGATAAAGGGATGAAATTATCAACCAATAATAATCCCAATTTTCTTATTTCAATATTTTTATTTTTTTTAACTAATTTAATAAAATATTATTTTTCATAAAATATCATTAATGTCATTTTTGAAACTGTTCATTTAATTTGACTTTAAAGACATCATGATAAAGATAGAATTTGAATATAAACCTTTTAATAAACCCTAATACATTATATTAATCTATAAAATTAATTTATCATAATAATTCAAACAAATTTTATTACTTTTAATATTTTTAAGAACATTTATTTTATTTTTCTGTTAATTGAAAAAAATATTATATCGACATTATGTAAGAATTTAAGGTAATTATTTATTCACTATAAATTATAAATAAATTAACATAATAAAAAAATTAACTAATATTTCAAATAAATATTTATAACCAAACTTATCCTTTTTTTATCTTTATAATAAAAATTTGGAGTCATTAAAGTCAAGATAATGACATTTTGTATCAATTATTTTCTTAAATTAATAGAAAGATCATTATCAAAGAAAAATAGAACCAAGTTTCCATATTTTATATAATTGGATTGAAATATATGAAATAAATTTATACAATAGGATAAAGTCAAGTTTTATAGAAAATTTAAAGCCTTATTCTAAAGTTTTGACCATGTTTTACCCGTTTTAACCTTATAGAGGTGACAAAAATTTTCCAAGGTAACTATTTATAATGACAAAAAATAAGAGGGACCTATTTAAAAAATTTTAACATCCCTATAGAAAATATGGTATCCATTTTTTAATATTTAATCTATTTAATTTTTAGAAATTAATTTTAGTATAAATGTGTAAAACACAATGAAAAATAGTTTTTAGAAAAATATGTTTTTAAACATAAAAATAGATTATCCTTATCTCATGCCTAGTAAAAAATTTAGATAAATTTTAAAACCTTTGAATGAATATATAATATATAAATTTAATTAAAATTATTAAGTTATATTTATTAATTAAATTTATTAAGATAAAATACATTGTGCGCATAAAAATAACTTTTCACAAAAACATCTCTTTAACTTTCAAATGATTTTAATTTTCAATTATAAAAATTTTATAACCAATAAATTCATTTTATACATGTATAAAATATATTATTTTTATAATTTAGTTATTATTATTCATATCTTCAACCCAATAACTAGGCGATAATTGTTACATGAAATAACAATATTTTAATAGTATATCACAATTTGTTTAAACTCGATGTTGCGTGTAAAGCAATCTATCAAAGAAATAAAATTTATTTATAGAGAAATATATCATAAAATTTTTGGGTGTTACATTATACCCCCCTTAAAATGATTTTTTCCATTTAAATTCCATCACCCTAATACAAACAATGGAGGATACTTTTTCCTCTTTACATCCTTGGGTTCCCACATTGCTTCATCAGATTTTTGGTTTCACCACAAAAATTTTACTAGGTGAGTGGTATTATTTCATAGAACTTTATCTCTATGAACTAAAATCTCCATCAGTTGTTTCTTATAAGAGATATATTTCTATAATTGTATGAAATATGATTTAAATACTTGTAAATGATCATGTATATACTTACTCAAGAAATATGTATGGAACACATCATGAAATTGGGAAAGATTAAGTAGAAGTGACAAGTGATAAGATACTGTCCTGATATGATCAAGAACCCTGAAGGTGAAAATATACATAGGGATTGGTTTTCCCTTATTTCTAAATATCATAACCTTCTTCCATAAACAAATTCACAAAAATACATTATCACTAACTTCAAACTCTATATATTATAGATGATTTTTAGTATAACTTTTTTGTTGACTATGAGCTACCCTTGTGTGTTGTTGAATGAATTTAACCTTCTCTTCCATTTTCTCAGCTATATTAGGTCCCGATATCTTTATTTCTCCAACTTTACACCATCATGTTTTAGTTTGACACTTCTTTACGTAGAGGTCTTCACAAGGATACATTTTAATACTCTAGTGAAATCTATTAGAAAATCCCACTAAAGGAAGGTGTTGATCCCAGACACCTTTTAAATATATTGATAGATCTCATAACATGTATTATTGAGTTTTAATTGTTCTATTAGATTAACCATATTTTTGAGGATGATTAATAGTGATGAAAACCAACTATGTATCTAGATTATACTAAATACTTTTCCAGAACTTCATGGTAAACCTCAGATCCTGATTAGATATAATAGAATGTGGTACTCCATTAAACGTTACCAGTTCCTGAAATTATATTCAATAAAACCAATAAAGAGAGAAATATTCTCCAATAGAAATGGAGTGTACTAAATTTATATTGTGATCAAATACAACTTGAATACCATTATATCATTTGACATTTTGGGGAGTCCAGAAACAAAATCCATACTGATATTTTAACATTTACATTATGGTATAGGTAATGGTTATAACAACCCCTTATAATTTTTTCACTTAGCCTTAACTTATTGACATAACAGGAACTAAGATATATACTTTGCAATATACCTTTTCATATTATACCACCCATAAATACTCTTTCACATCTCTATATATATATATATTTAATTCTATGATAAATCAAGAATGATGAACTATGAGCTTCATCTAACAACTCATTCCCCAAGTTTAGCATTAATGGGACACATACTTGGTTCATAAACCTTATTATTCTAGCAAGACCATTGTTGATATAACTAACAATTTTCACATTCTTCTATAATTCCACATCTTCCTTCTTCCCCTTCTTAATCCTCTTATGGATGGATAGTTAATAATTCATCTAAGAAAGATAATATATTTACCCTTTCCTCATGATTTTATGATCCATATTATGAAAATCCACAAATATTAGATCTATTTGAATTCTCATCAAGGAAAACTAGCATGATATTTCTATCTCAAAACACCATCCACATTGTTTTCCTTCCTAAGGTGGCAATGTATTGAGAAATAATAATATTTGATCAACTAAAATCATTGTCTTTGGAGTATATTAATTTTTTTTAAATATATACTTCAAGATCTTTTCTGATCTGAATATATATCACAAATTTTACTATAAAAATAACTCCTCTATATATTTTATGAAACAATTACCTCTACCCATTCAAATCATGAGTCGGGTAATTTTAATCAAATTTTTATTTGATCAGATGCATATGATATCACCATTCCATTATAAATGAGGATATATACCGTCCCCTTATTTTTTGAATCATTATAGACCACAAAACATTCTCAACCATATGTTACTGTAAGTATAAGTTCTCTGACCAACCTTCAATTTAGTTATTTGAAACTCTCTTCACATTCATTATTACATAAGAACTTAACCCCCTTCTAAGTCTACTTGTTGAGTGGGTTGGATAGTTGTTACGAATCTCTAAAAAAGTGTCAGTAATATCTAGATAACCCAAGAAAACTAAGGATTTTGGTTACCATTGTTTTTCTAGGTAATTTCTCATTAACTTTTACCATTAAAGGATCTATCAATATACCCTAACTTGAGATTATATAATCAAATAATAAAACTTTATTAATCCAAAATTCACACTTGTTAAATTTATCATACAACCTCTATTTCCTTCGGTTCTTCAACAAAATTCTCAAATGTTCTTCGTTCTCTTCCTTTATCTTTAAATATATAATAATATCATCTATAAATACTACTATAATCTAATCAAGGAAATCTCTAAAGACACTATTCATTAAATCCGTGAAGATAGAAATAATATTGGTAAGTCTAAATTCTATTTTTATAAATTCATAATAACAATACCTCACATGAAAGGATATCATGGGTATATCCTCATTCTTGATCCATAATTTATTATTTCTAAACCGAAGCTCAATATTGAACAAAATATATATCCACAAAATTGATCAAAATAATCATCTATATAGGGTAGAGGATACTTGTTCTTAAAATTGATCTTATTAAGTTCCCAATATTCAATGAAAAGACACATTGAACCATCTTTCTTATCAAAAAAAAGAATAGGTGAGCCTCATAGAAAAGAACTAGGATGAATTAATCCATTATCTATATTCTCCTGGAGTGGATTCTTCAATTCCTAGAACTCAATGAATCCCATTCAATATATATTCTTTAAAATAGGTGTATCACCATATATGAGTTCTACTGAAAAATTGACTTCACTATTTAGGGGAAGACTAGAAAAGTCCTCAATAAATAAATCATCATATTACCAAACAATAGGTACATTTTTAATTTTGGGTTTCTACCAAAAAATTTGAGATAAATATACCTCATGAATAGGTAGAAAAACCCATATGATAGAATTATTTTCTATTGGGTGTTCAGGTTTATCCTTACACTAATAAATGATTTATAGTTGATTTAGAATATCGAATATAACTTCCATTCATTGAAAATTTATTTGGGATTTATAATGAGAGATCCAATCCATACCCAAAATTACATCAAATTCAACTATAAGAATAATAAAAATATATTTAGGAATAAAATTCCCACAAATTTCTATTAGGGAGGATCTATAGACATGAAATGCAGTCATCCTAGCATTAGAAGTTTTCACTTCTAACTCAATATATAATCATTTAGGTGATGATGGTGTGAAGGATATTATACCTGTTAATGAATCTATATCTCATGATTCCAAAATTGAGGGGCCTTTAGGAATATAAAAACCTATTGTAAGGACTAGTATGGATATAGGGGACTCACCTCCAAAGGAAATCACTCATGAAATCTTAATAAGAGAACATGTGACAACTTTAAATCATTTTGTTGTGATGGATCTGCTTAATGCTCATGAATAAGAGGAGTCCCAAACCATTTCTCATGAGACAAATAATCCATTAAGGAAGGATAAGGGTAGTAAATATGCCTTAGCTATCCTGTATACTTGGGAGGAAGCTTGGTAAAATAAAATTGGAAGTGACTATGAGTAATTAAATAATCTTGATAAACTTTGGTAACATGTCAAGACTTTTAGGCGAGGTCATCACCCAATAGGGTAAGTCCATCGTCAAAGTTATATCAAGTGGGGTATCAACACTATTAGATCCTTTATTCTTAGGATGATATTATAAAAAATATTGGTATTAAATTGTAATGGATGAGGACAATTTTATATATTTAACCTCATACTCTTCGCTTCTGTTTTTTTCAATGAAGAGGCTTCGACTCCAACCTTTAAACAAATTAATTGAGGTGGTGATGTGATACCCTTAAAAAACTATTTAGAAATAAAAGAGTGGGTATATCCAGAATAAAATAAAATATTTATAATCTTGGAGTGGATGATAACTGAACCATTCACCATGTCTTTAAGAACTTCCACTTCAGCTATAGTAATTGCATGATCTTGGCCTTCTCTCCTTGTATTCTTTTGTGGTAAGTTCCATTGATGTTTAGGGAATTGGTTAGAATAGTACCCCACCTCATTGATGTTAAATACTTGTGATTTTATGGATTCTTCCTTACCCTTAAATTTATGAGCATGATGGTTTTTTTCTCCACACTTAAAATAAAATCATTTTCCTTTTTAGAATGTACCAAGGTGTTTCCTTCCAAAATTATCATATGTTGGAAAATTAATCTTTATCTTATTCCCCTTATCCATTTTAATCTTCACCATCATATTCATTTCTTTATTTTGTTCGAATCCATAAGACTTTAATAATTATTTCTATATCTTGATAACACATGATACTATATCCTCATATAAAGAGAAAAGTTGGGAGACTAGTTCCATTAATGGATTTTCTTAATCCCGCCAAAGAAATAAACAATCCTTCTCTTTGTATTATGCACATAGCCTAAAGCATGAATTGATAACCTTATCAAGTTAGCTTCATACTTAGTAACATTTCCCTCTTCCTTTTTTATTATACTCAGTAAATGTCTCTCTATATCCACTCACTGTTCACAAGGAAATCATTTTTCCAAGAAAATTACTTTAAAATCCATCCAAGCACACAGAGTCAATAGAATATTCATGTTTTTTTCACCTAGAGTTGATATATTCCTCTTAGATATCATATATTGGACTCCTCTGTGGTATAATCCCTAAAAAATACCTTCACCTGACAAATATAATTTGTTAGGTATCCTAGGGAAGCTAATACTATAATATCATAAATTTTCCTTGAGGTAAAAAACCTTTTAAATTTTGTTAAACCTATAGTTTTTCTTAAATAAGGGATTAGTGGAGGTTTTAGGAACATTTAGAAGGGTCTGGGTCTTGGATTTATGGATTTTGGGAAACCAGATGAGGTACATGGTTAGTGAATGGTTTTCCTAACCATGTACATCAAACTTGCCACCCAAAAAGGAAGAAGTATGGTTTGATTAATTGTGAAATGGGGGCTATGTCAAGACCCGTCCCCCGGGGCTCATGCCGTGACTACCCCAAGCCCGCCTTCCATAGGCCAGGGGCTGGAAACTAGCACCAGAAAGACAGATCCCTTTAAACAAGAAGGCATTTCCTTTAAACCTGTAAACACATAGTCCAATCACACAACAAGAAGAAAACCACGAAGTAAAACTATATAGTAAAAGAGCGAGTACTGTAAGTAAAGAGGTCCGGAATATAAGACAATCTGAAAAGTACAACAACAACATAAAAACAGTTACTGGGTTCATCCACCAAGGATCCTACCTAAAGGGTAGGTATAACTCACAATCAGTAGTCACTACGGCACATCACGTCAAATGGTCCACCTCTGAGCACCCCCTGAAGGTGTAGCCCATGCAGGAGTGAGTATAAAAATACTCAGTAGGGACCCCGATACCCTTGAAGGTCTCCCAGAGTTCCAAAAAGTAAAAATCACAGAGAAATACCTCAATCACAAAGAATGAAGTAGTCATCAACTATAATTAGGTATATTACCATACTTCTACCTAAGTTATAAAAATATACTCGTCTCATTCATGAGGAAACAAAAGGCTAAAACTTTTAAGCCATTTTCACAACTGATCCATGAGGGGAGAATACCATAAAAGTAACACCACGAAGGTAAAATTAAAATAAAGGTAAAGACTCATCTCACACCAGGTATAACTTAAGTACAAAAGTATAGATGATTATACTTATTTCCAGATCATCTTATTCTGTCGAGAGCCTCTACTGCTGACCCACACAGGATCGGTAGATGCTGACCCACATAGGATCGGTGTGTGCTGGCCCACTTAGGATCGCTGAGTGCTAACCCACATAGGATTGATATATGCTAACCCACATAGGATCGGTGAGAGATGACCCACCCAGGATCACTGAGCATTGACCCACATAGGATCAGTATTCTATATTTACATTACAACCAACCACTTGATTCCCGCACTAAGAATGATTGGTTCTGGGAGGATCCACTCCTCAATTCATCATTCATTCCTAAACCACCATGAATTTCCATGAAGAAGTATCCTGAAAGACTGCTATTTCATAAGGGTTCCAATGCGACTGACGGTGCATCCATCAGGTGCCTGGTCTGTAAGTTATAGGAATTTTAAAGCCAAGTCCTAGTTGGATTTGGGTTAGATCTAACTTGGTTGTACTCCAAATTTCTCCAAAACACAAGTGGAGTAAAATAAAAGGACCTTATCACTCCAAGGATCCCAATTCCACAGAATGTTCATCAAACAGACATCCGATTCACAAGTTATGGCCCTTTAAGAAAAACTGGGCCTGGTTGGGTTCGGGTCCGGTCCTACCCGGTCGGACCGACCCAGTCTATGTCTGACCCGGATGGGCTAGGCCATGGACTAGCCCAGCCTGCCTGGGCTGGTGTGGCCCAGACCGCGGAGGGGCACAGCTCACTAGGCTCGCGCAGCCCGACCCGTGGAGGGTGAGGCCCGCTGTGCTCACGCAACCCGGCCCACGGAGGGTGAGGCCTGCTGGGATCGCATGGCCTGGTCTGTGGAGGGTGCGGCTCACTGGGCTTGCATGGCCCAGTCCATGGAGGCTACAACCTACTGGATGGGTCCCACCCTAGCTGGAATGGGGGGGGGGGGGGCGACTCCCCCATGTTCGTAAGGAGGAGTGGTGATGTCCCATGGCTCCGCCAGGTCCCCTGCGGGACACGCAGGGAGTGGGTCCCATCCCTCCGCTATAGATTCTCTGCCATAAACATCTTCAGTGGTGCACGACGGCATGCTGCTCGCCTTCACCCGTTGCTGGCTCGTGCCAGCCACCGTTGTCTGCCGCGACTATATACAACGACCCTCTTTACTAGTGGCGTTCGATGGTGCACCACCACCTCCTTTGCGGCTGGCCGGTACCAGCTGTCACCATCACCCCCCTCTGGCACTGGTTTCTAGTGCCTCCATGCCGGTGCTGCACTGGCGGTTTTCCGCGGGTCACCTAGTGAGCTCCGGTGACCTTTTTTTCTATATGAAGGTGTCAACGGCCTCCCAAGGACACCCTCTTCACTGCTTGACCCTCCGTTCCGGGTTCTGTCCAATACCGAATAAAAAATCCATGAAGAACGCATAGATTAACAAAGTAGAGGAGGGTCCGGGCCTTGTTCATTTGGACCGCGCCCTCCGTGTTATCTTGATAACATGAGGGAATAAAAAGATTCAATAATTATTTTAAAAGTAAACCAAATAAAAACCCTAACTCAAGCTCGTTGGAGAATGTTTGTGTTTGAGGAAGACTCGGTGTTCGTAGTTCCCACAACTAGCCTCCAATAATGCCTCTCAATCATCATTCTTCAGTTATTCCTTGGTAAGAGGATTCGTTCTCCATCAAGAATCATCCCATGATCAAGCCTTTTCCAATGATTTTCCAAAACCCCACATTAGAGTTTAACTCTCTAACATGTGATTAAGAGGTTCATTAATTAGTGTAATTAATGATAATCATTAATCACATGAATTGTGGTTACTCAACCATTGTGTAAACAAGCATTTAATGTCCTTCATTAAATGCCTGACCACCCCTGCAGTCCCCACCATCAAAACTTAAAAGTGATGTGGAAATATGTTTTCAAAATAAAATAAAATAAAATTTATTTTATTTATTCATCCATGATAAATGCAAAAACAACTTTCCTCCTCGACCCACTGCGGTCGAGGTTAAACCTCCCTTAAGATAATCTCGGTACTGCAAGTTCAACTGTGCCCTCATATTTCAGTTCCACGCATCGATTCAAAAGTTAGGATTTCCTTCTTGCACGTTTACTGAACATACCTTAAGGAAAGTTTAAAATTATGCTCCGGGTACACTGGGCATCAGAATCAAACACCGTTAGATTTCAAAGCCCCATAATAGTCTCATATAATTAAAAAAAATTACATGGAAAATATATGTCTTTACATTATCCCCACCTTAGTGATTTTCACCCCCGAAATCCACAACATAGACTAAGGAAACAAATGGGGGTACTGAGCACAAATTTGAGCCTCCCGCTCCCATGTGCTCTCCTGGAGGTTCCCGTGTCGCCAATGAACGCGCACTAGAGGAATAGATCATCCATGAAGTACCCACTCCTGTAGATCCTCAATCTCCACTAGAACCTCCGTAAATGTCACCCCATCATCAATGTCCAACTCTCCCCAGTTGATAACGTGCGATAGATCATGCACGTACTTCCTCAGTTGCGACACATGGAAAATTTCATGCACCCGATGCATCTGTGGGGGAAGTGCTAGGCGATATTCCACCTCACCAACTCTATTGAGAACCTAAAAGGGTCCGATGAACCTCATAGATAGCTTGCCACCCTAGCCAAATCTATGCAAACCTCATTGAGGTGAGACCTGTAGGAAAACATGGTCTCCCTCATTGAACTCCACAAGTCTCTATCTCCAGTTAGTATAAGACATCTTCCTGATCTATACAGTCTTCATATGCTCCTAGATGATCTGTACCTTATTAGTGGTATCCCATACCAACTCTGGACCCATAAGTGCCGACTCCCCTGGGTCTGTCCATCATAGAGGTGATCTGCAAGGTTGACCGCACAAGGCCTCAAATGGTGCCATACTGATAGTGGAGTGATAACAGTTGTTGTATGAGAACTCCACTAAGGGAAACTGACCCTCCCAACTATGTCCAAAATCTAGGACACAAGCATGAAGCATGCCCTCCAGTGTCTGAATGGTCTGCTTTGTCTGACCATCCGTCTACGGATGAAAGGTGGTTCTCAAACATAGCTGAGCCCCGAACGCCTCCTGTAATCCCCTCCACAAGCAGGATATAAAACGTGAGTCACGGTCAGAGACGATCGTCAATGGAACCCCATGACGTCATACAATCTAATGTATGTAGAGGTGTCCCAATCCATCTACTGATCCCTAATATCAGATGGGTAGGAAGTGGGATGAATTGGTGAGTCAGTCAATGATCACCCAGATGGAATCATGTCCCCTAGATATACGTAGAATACCTGTCATAAAGTCCACAGAGATACCATCTCACTTCCACTCCGACACCTCTAGTTTCTATGCTAATCTTTTTGAAACCTATTTCTCAACCTTAACTTGCTGACAAGTGAGGCATTGTGAAACAAACTATTCCACTGCCTTCTTCATCCCTGGCCACCAGTGCTAACACCAGAGGTCCTGGTACATTTTCACTACACCAAGATTTACCTCTAGAGGGGACATATGGAACTCCCTCAACACCTCCTCCCATAGTGACAGTAGTACCATGGTACATACTCTAAAGAGGATGAAGTGATCCCCATGTTCATAAAATCCATCATGTGCCTGTCTTGAGGATATATGGGCACGTTGAGCCTTGCAGTAAATGTCCCCAAGCTGTTCCTCCCAAAATCGCAGAAGAAGTGGGGGAGTTATAGTCATAGACTGAAGGTAAGCATCTCCGTCTCTATCTACAAAGGATATCTGTAATGTTTCTAGCTGCTCTGTCACCTCACTCAGCAGCTGTAAACTAGACCTCCTGCTGAGTGCATCTGCCACTACGGTCCCCTTGCCAAGAGTGTAGACTATCTCGAAATAATAGTCCTAGAGGAACTTCAGCCATCATCGTTGTCTCAGGTTTAGGTCCTTATGTGAGAAGATATACCTGAGACTCTTGTGATCAGAGTAAACAGTAAACCATTAACCCATCAAGTAGTTTTTCCACATCTTCAAGGAGAAGACTACTGCTGCTAGCTCTGGGTCATGGGTAGCGTAGTTCTACTCATGTTGTCTCATGAACACTGTAGGGGCATTGGTAATGACAAATGGCATAACCAAGAACTCATAGTGGCCATACCGACATCTAAAGGCCATCTTCTTCACATCCACATTTCGTACCATGAGCTGATGATATCCTGATTTTAGGTCTATCTTCAAAAACCAATGAGATCCCTTCAGCTGATCAAAAAGATCATCAATACTCAAAAGTGGATACTTGTTCTTCAAATTCACCTGGTTCAGGAACCTATAATCTACATAGAATCTCAAACTCCCATCTTCCTTCTTGGAAAACAAAATCAGGGCTACCCATGGAGAACCACTAGGCCTTATGAAACCATTCCTCTAAAAGTCCTCCAAATATACCCGTAACTCATGAAGCTCCATGGGAGCCATCTGATATACTGGTGTAGATATCCAAAATAAGAAAAGGGCCTATTTCCATGGTTAAAAACTGTGGAAATAAGCCCAAAAACCATGGTCCTAGGCTACAACCACAAATTTGGTGAACCGTGGACACTATCTATATGGTAGTAGGTCCCAACCTTTTGCCACAGTTTTAACCGTGGCAGTAGATTCCTATTGCCACCATTTTGAAAACCGTGGTAATTGGCCTCAAAATTTTCCACCATGGTGGTTGAAATATATCCATAGTTTAAACCATGTCTATATGAAGCTATTTCCATGGTTTTAACCATGGCTATAGCCTTGGAAAACTATGTCAATAGCCTAAATAAAAAAATGTGCCCATCAAGTTTCGATCCCTGCACCTTCCATTTTCAAACCTGCGACGCATACCACTACACCGCCAAATGATTCACATATGTATGTATATATTATGATATATATATAAATAAAAACTGTGAAAATAGCCAAAAAACTATGGCAGTAGGCCTTCTCGTAAAAAATTTGGCGGGAAATTTTCTCCCACAGAATCACGGGAACCCTATAGCCACAGTTTTGGAAAACCGTGGCTATAGGTCTTTCAGAAAAAATAGCCTATAGCCACAATTTTGAAAACCATGTCTATAGGCCATATAATTGTGGCTATAGGCCACAAAAAATAGACCTATATTCAGGGTTTTAAAACCATGTCTATAGGCTGTAAAACCATGGATATAGGTTTGTTGTATTAGCTTCATTTTCTAGTAGTGATCGGTTTCATCCTGGGGTACAGGTCAATGTAAAATTCCAACTCTCTACGAGGAGGTAGTCCTAGAACATCATCGGGAAATACATCAGCATACAAGTTCACCACTATAGGATAGCTCAGACTCTCAACATCAACTACTCTGAGAGTAAGGTGAGCCAACTAATGAGTGATCAGCTGAACCCTCCTCCTGATAAGTCCATCCTGTGTTGCAAAGGATCCTTTTTCACTGGTGAAAGAAAACCTGGTCCCATCCTTACGGACGCACTAAACTTTGCGCCAAATTCATTCAATCTGAGCATGGACTGTAGATAACCAGTCCATAGCCAAGATAACGTCTTAAGGCCTCGACGCCGCTACTAGAAGATCCCAGACGAAGCTCTCGCCTCCTAGAGTAAGATCACACTGCAGGCACCAGTGTGTAATCATTGAATCCCCTCTTGTAGAAGTCTATATCCATATGGATAGAGCCAATGACCCCACAAGAATATCCAAGCTCCAAATGAGGGCCATTGAAATAAAAGAGTGACTGACACCTGTGTCAATAAGTACTGTAGCTAGGGTGGATTAGACTCAGATCATACCTCGAATCATATCTGGTGCGTCGTGGTCGTAGGTATCAACTGCCTAGAGCTGAGCTCGTCATTGTCCTCCTACTCCCTATAGTTGGGGTGGACCACCTGAAGGTGGTGGTAGTAGAACCTCGAATCACCGCCCACCACCTACTACATGGATAGATATTCTTCTACATCTACCTACTACCTACGGACAACCCTAATCGAATCTCTGCCTCTACCTCGACAGTCCCTCAGCCATCTATTGGTCGTCTGTATGGTGGGTCGGGCAGTTGCAAGCCCTATGACCCTACCCGCCGCACGAGTATCACTGCCTCCTCCTCATATATCCTCCTTTGTCCCGTGATCCCCACACCACCAAATATGTATCCTGAGGTCGTCCATCAAAATTTCTGGCCCACTTGGGCATTTTTATCATCCATTTAATACCTACTGTAGATGACTCTACTTCCTGACATATGGTGGTGGCTCTCACTATCGATGCCTGCTCAGCTAGGAATCTCTCCACAAAAAGTGCTCGATCTAGCACCTCAACCTGTGTCAGAATGATGAGCGATATCATCGATTCTATGATCTCCCATCAGAGACCTTGATCAAACATCCGGGACATGAAAAAAGGGTCCCGTACCATGTCAGTGAAGTATAGAGAGAGATCAGTGAACCTCGCCAAGTACTGGTCCACAGTAATGCTATCCTGCTGTAAGTGTAGCAGCTCTGGTATATGCACTAAGCATAGAGTCATTGGGATTAAATTTTTCCTAAAAAGGCCCTCAAAGTCCGCCCAGGTGAAGGTTGCCTCATCATGTATCTGGAGTGTCAGGATCCACCATCTCCCTACTGCTCCCTGGAAAAGGATGGAAGCTAGGATCGCTATCTAGTCAGCTGGTGTCCCAACTAGGAGAAAAACTCTGGCCATAGCCTCCAGCCAGTCCTTAGCTGCCTGCGGATCCGTCTTCCCTCAGAACCTCAGAGGCCACTACCGTTGAAACTCGTGCAATGTGCTCAGTCAGCGTGCACCATCTGCTGGTGGGGATGGTGGAAATGTCTGCCCAACAGGCAGTGGTGCTACTGGTACACCACCCATAGGTGCTAACGTCGTAAGAGGGCCCTACACCGATGCCTCATCGCTCAGTTGGCCATCATTGTGTACTCTCTCAGGAACCCTGGATGGATTTCTACGTGGTGGAATCCTAAAAAAAAATAGATGTATCATGATCATTAAGTTATACCTGGTGAGATGACTCAAAGAGATAATATGAAAAACTTTTCAAAACACACGCAATCAATGTTTTCGTGCATTGATTCGTAAATCAGAATTCAGGGTCCTGGTGTATAGATACGTCGGTCGCTTCACCAACACGGGATTCCCCATACTGAAAACCACACTCATAATAGTTAACACTATTGCCACATTGAAAAGATCAGAGCTCTAGTTCTTTGGTAGAACCGAATCCTCTGATACCACTTTGCCATGACTCATCCCCCGGGGCCTGTGCCGTGACTACCCCATGCTCGCCTTCCATAGGCTAGGGGTTGGCGACTAGCACCAGAAAGTAATATCCCTTTAAACGGGAAGGCATTGCCTTTAAACTTTCAAACACATAGCCCAAGCACACAACATGAAGCAAAAAACGAAGTAAAATTATATAGTAAAATAGCGTGTAATGTAAGTAAAGGGGGCCGGAATACAAGCTCAACAGAAAAGTATAATATCAATAGAAAAACAGCTATTGTGTTCATCCACCAAGGATCCTACCTAAAGGGTAGGTACAACTCATGACCAGTAGTCACTACGGCACGCCACTTCAAATGGTCCGCCTCTTAGCATCGTCCAATCTTGGCTCCCTCACCCTCAATCAACGTTGTCCATCGTCTACACAAGACACAACAAGGTGCAGGCGTATCCCGTGCAGGGGTGAGTATAACAATACACAGTAGGAACCCTGACACCCCCAAAGGTCTCCCATAGTTCCACAAAAGAAAAACCACAAATAAAGACCTCAATCACAAAGCATGAATTAGTCATCAACCTTACTTAGGTATATGCCCATACATATACCTAAGTTTTCAAAATATACTCATCTCATTCATGAGGAAATATAAGGCTCCAACTTTTAATCCATTTGCACAACTTATCCACGAGGGGTGAATACCACAAAGGTAACACCATGAAATAAAAGTACAAAAAAGGTAAAGACTCAGCTCACACTAGGTATAAATTAAGTTCATAAGTATAGATGTTTAGATGTATCACTGGATCATCTTATTCTGTCTAGAGCCTCTACTGATGACCCACAAAAGATTGGTACATGCTGCCCCATATAGGATCGGTGTGCGCTGACCCACTCAGGATCACTAAGTGCTGACCCAAATAGGATCGATAGATGCTGACCCACATAGGACTGGTGAGCTTTGACCAACTCATGATCATAGAGATCTGACCAACATATGATCAGTATTCATTCATCACATTAAAACCAACCACTAGATTCCCGCACTAAGTATGATTGATTTTAGTAGGATACACTCCTCAAGCCATCGGTCATACCTCATCCTCTATGAAGTTCCATGAAGTAGTATCCCAAAGGACCGTCATGTTGTAAGGGTTCCAACATGACTGACGACACATCAATTAGGCGCCCAGTCTGTAAGTTATAGTCATTTTAATAACAAGGGCCCGATTGGATTCGAGTTTGATCCATCCCGACCTTAATCCAACTATCTCCAAAACTCAAGTGGAGTAAACCAAAATGGATGTCTTGCTTAGAGGATACTAGCACCATAGATGGATCATCAAACAAATGTTCAGTTCACAAGTTATGGCCCATTAAGAGAAACTAGGCCTGGTTGGGTCTAGGTCTGGTCCAACCCGACCCAAACCAGTATGGCCCGACCCGAAACAGTTTGGGTCGACCTGACTTGGTCCGCCTGGGCAGAACGACCCTCTAGGATGGCATGACTTGACCTAGAGAGGGCCCCGTCCTGACCCGCGGAGGGTAGGGCCTGCAGGATGGGGCCCGCCATAGTTGGCGCACGGGGGGGGGGGGGGGGGATAGATCCCCCCATTCAGAAGGTGGAGATGTGCCGCTAGGTCGCCCGCGGGACCCACAGGGAGCGAGTCTCGACCCTACGTAGCATCTTCTAAGCCACAACCACCTTCAATGGTGTGTGATGATGTTCCACTCACCTCCGCCCATGGACGATCACCTCTGTCTGCCATGACTATATACCATTGCCCTCTTTTGTGGCAGCGCCCAACAGCGCGCTGCCACCTCCTTCACGGCCGGCCGATACCGGCCGCCTTCGGCACTGGTTGCCGATGCCACCATGCCGGTACCATGCCGTCGGTCTTCCGTAGGTCACCAGGTGAGCTCTGACGACCCTTTTTTCCATCCTAAGGTATCAACAGCCTCCCCGGTACACCCTCTTTGCCGCTTGACCCTCTGTTCCGAGTCCTGTCCAATCCCAAATAAAACTTTTGCAAAGAATGCATAGATCGACAAAGTATAAGAGGGTCCAGGCCTTGTTCATTTGGACCATTCCCTCCGCGTTAGCTTGATAACATGAGGGAAGAAAAAGATTCAACAATATTTTTAAAACTACACAAAATAAAAACCCTACCTCAAGATCATTGGAGAACATCCACATTTTGAGGAAGAGTCGATGTTCGTCGTTCCCGTAACAAGCCTCCAACGATGCCGCTCAATTGTCGTTCTTCGGTTCTTCCTTGGAGAGGGGATTAATTCTTCGTCAAGAATCCTACCAAGATCAAGACTTATCCAATGATTTTACAAAACCCCACATTTGAGTTTAACTCTCTAACATGTGATTAAGATGTTCATTAATTGATGTAATTAATGAGCCTCATTAATCACAGGAAGGGTGGTTACACAACCATTGTGTAATCAGGAATTTAATGTACTTCTTTAAATGACCAACCACCCCTATAGTCCCCACCATCAAAATATAAAAGTTTAGGTGGAAGGATGTTTTAAAAATAAAATAAAATAAATTTTATTTTATTTATTCATCCATGATAAATGAAAAAACAACTTTCCTCCTCGACCCACTGTGGTTAAGGTTAAACCTCCCTTAAACGAATCCCAGAACTGTGAGTTCAACAGTGCCCTCATATTTCAATTCCGAGCACCAGTTCAAAATTTAGGATTTCCCACTCTCACATTTACTGAACGTACCTTAAAAAAGTTTAAAATTCCTCTTCAGGAACACCGGGCATCAAAATCAAACACAGTTAGATTTTCCAGCCTCAAAATAATCCAATATAATTAAAAAAACATTTAAATGAGAAATCTGGTTCTTTATAGTCTAGAAAACCATGAAAATTCTAAAATTTATTGTAGGAACATCTTGAATGGTTTCAACATAGGTTGTATAACTGTGTTCCTAAACTATACAAGGTGCGGTACACCTGGACAGTAGGTACGCATGGTTGGTGCATTGTTTGTCTAATCATGTGACCAAATTGTATGCCCTATTAAAAAATACAAATTAACATTTCCCTCCTTTAATTTAAGTAAAATTCTTACCTATATTCTCCTAGTTTTCATATAGAATCCCCCTTGTCTCTACTCTTCTTCTATTCAAGGTTTTAGAGGAAATATCTCTCCCGTTGTTTGATTCCTTTTCCATTAGTCACGTTGAGACCCCTAGGTAAACCTTACACTCCTTTTACTTAATTCTTCAATTTTATTCATTTTAGTTGGAGTTATATTTTTGTTATCCAATATACCGTATTTTAGGTATTTTTTCATCTTTCCCAATTTCTCTCATTCCATCCCAAATCTGAGGTCGATACTGGATGATGAGTCTTTCATGAGGCTATGTTAAGTGGTCTATTACTTTTCCCTAAAAAGTCTTGATGTTTATAACTTGTGACATTGTTCCAAATTCCAAAATTTATATAAATTTACCTTTAAATGTATAAATCATTAAATTAGTTTTTTATAATTTTAATCAGATGTTCCATGAGACCATTTTGCATTATTAGAGGTTGACGAACCCAACCAAAACCACCCCTTAAGGGCGTGTTTGATTGAATTCAAATAAAAATATACCTTGACTATATGACCAGACCACCCCTTATGATGGGTTGGATTGTTTATTACTGGAGGAATGTATTAAATGAATTAATTGAACTATTAAATGATATGTACACCTAAACATGTGATTTATTACTATTAAAATCAAGATAAAGGTTATGGACCATGAACACACTATTATAGGTGTGGCCTGCCTTGTGAAAGAATTAGATTCCCAACCAAGAATTACTTGGGAAAACATATATGATTCCACATGATTCATTGATATAAATTATATGAGGTACAAAGAAATGATCCAATCAATGTATTAGATTCTTGAATGTCTCATAAAACACCGACGATTCACCTACAAGCATAAGAAATTGGAATTCTCAGGATAAGATCCTAGGATTCACTTGATTTTCTCTCACACTGTATTCCTTGGTTTATCTTCTTAGATTCTAATAAATTATATCATGATATTACCTTTTACTTATTCCTTTATCTCTATTATAAAATCTTAGGAGTGTAATTCCAAGTGTTCATACCTTAGATTTCACTCAAACCCATTATCCTAACTTCTTGATTGATTACTTTAAGTGGGTCCAACATCTAAAGGTTAAGGATTCTGTAGACCTTTTATGGTTTTATACTTGGATTAATTGTCTATGTTACTCATGTACCTGGATAAATTAACTGTCATATACTCAAATACATCCATCTTAGGCATAAGCAGGCAGGGTTAGTTGGGTATCCCATGAGGAGCCTGATCCAATCATAGTTTTCATTTTTTTAATGATTTATATTTATTATATCTGAAAACAATCACATATTATATTAACCAGATGGATTTTCATTAGACATTATTCATGGTGGCCTACTGAGTTTTACTCACACCCTGTTTGGGTCACTGTTTGGTACATGGGAAGATTTCATGGATGCAGGTAAGGATAAAGAGAAGCTCTCAACTATGGATGTTTGATTTCCTTTTTGGATGGGATCTTGGGGAATATGACTGAGCCATTGCTTAGGATGATCATATAGATAATTGGTTTTGTTATTTTTGTTTCCTTTTGATATACTTGTATTGTTGTATTCTTGATACCATGTTTTCCTGTTTATAATTCTGTATCAAATCATGGAATCATATATATATGACATTGTTTACTACTTTATGTCTATTATTATTATATAAATGGTTTATTGATACTATATTACTTTATTTACATTGACGACTTCATTTCAATCTGATAAAGGGGGGTATAGTATCCCCACCATACCACCTTACACCCCCCTTGCTAGTCATCAACCATTGGTGTACGAGTAGGTGCGCATGAGGCCTTATGACCAACTAGACTAGTCACATATATATGAACCAGGCCCGAGATGTCATAAAGTGGAAGAAGAGTTATTTTTCCTTCATATTTCTATTTTGGGTTGGTATACAAGGGAATAGAAAGCATTGTGACTTGGTAATAATCCATGACTAGGAATAGATGACTCACGTATAGTTGAAAAAGAATGTTTCTAGGGATGAGACTTATTGTTATGAATTTTACCTATTACAATTTTATTATTTTAACCTTCGGGTGGAATAAATTATTTATAATGTTTTGTTTTAGGGATTTACACCCATATGACACTATGGTAAGAGAGAATTATCTCATGCATCATCATATTCATGTAGGGATTATTATGTCATGCATATGTTATACCACACATATCTCATTTCCTATTTTTCTTGTTGCTTATTGTTTTTGAATTGGTTACTATATATGTGAATTTTAAAATTTCTTGAAAGAAAAGGATATTTTTTTACTTGAAGTTCATGTATTAACAAAAATGGTGTTTTCTCTCAAATTATGATGATGAAAACTTATCTAACCAATATTTACATGGTTAAAGCTATGGAACCTTGGTTTTATAAGATGAAACTATTAGGTGGTTATAATTAAATGAATTACCAATTGGAATTTATATTATTATGAATTTTTAAATTGGTAATGAAAAATCATATAACCTAATAATCATATATAAAATAATTATATTTTAATATCTATTGTTCAATATCTTGTTGCAGTTAAATGGAGAGTTAATTGCAACTTATGAAGTTTATGAGTTTATAACATGGGGATAAAAAACCGTATGACTAAACCTTTATAGTAATAATTACTGAATTCTATCACTTAATAAAAATGGTTACTTTTCAATGGGGTTTCAAATTATAACTTAAAGATAATTTTCTGCTATAGCTTGGAATTGACACCCCATATAACTGAACCTTTATAATTAAGACTTGAGTCTCACTTTTTGACTTGACTTTAGAAATAAGTATATTGGTTAGTGTATATCTTGTACTCATACTATTTTACTATCCATAATCTATTATAGTTTATATATTTTTCTAAGTTGTGTTCTTAGAAATGTAGATATATGACTCCATGATGTCCTCTGGTCGAGAATTAGTAAGTTGGTGACAACTATGATTCTAAAGCGGTGGGACTCAAACCACTTTAGTGCTGCCCACGACACCTCCTATGGTACCACCTAATTTATGGATGGAAGATAGACTTTTGATTATTGATAATCTAGATACACCTCATAAAAGGAGGGTGAAGCTCACAACCTATATGCTTAAAGTGTAGAGACCCGAAGCTTGACGTACATGGACATTACATTACTTTTGCGGAATACTTATTACATAACAAAAACACACACACAAGGATCGTAATAGTTTAGTGTCTTTGGAAACTCGGAATATAATCTTCTAATCGTGGTGAAAGATCTTCAACATCTCCCATAAAGATCTTCTTTTTTTTACCTAAAACCTTTCTTTATATCCCGGGGAAAAGAAAACATAAAAGGGTGAGCTCAAATTCTCATTAAGGTTAAACAAAAGAAATAACAATCAGATCATATACATAAGAACATAACTTTTGGAAATCTTAACCTGCAAAAGAGATCATAATATCATAACATGGGATAAATTATAGAAGTGAAATGTAATCCCAATAATCATAACTTAAAACATGAAACTTTGTGGCATACACATATAATCATATAGAATCACTTCTTGTTAGTCAAGACTCATTGACAAGACTATCTTAGTGGACAAAGTCCATTTCTGAACCGAGTTCACTTCTCATTTCAGTCCTGTTTCACTGAACCAGTATAACCTACCATTCCATCCATGTCTATCTCATGAGATATAAAATCTTTACCCAATGCATTGGAGGGAGATATAGGTCCCACCCATCTCATAATTAAACCATTCTTATGTGTTCCACAAAAATTATAAATCATACATCATTGCATAACCCATGTAATAAAAATGGAATTCTTAAACATCGTGACATCATAAAAAAATTCATATAAGATAAATGAATTCATAAAAATAATTCCATCACAACATAATCAAATCAATGTAATGATAGGGATATAATCATAACCCTATATTATCTTAGATGGAAAATAATTTTGATAAAACACTTGAACTCCATTCTTGAGGAAACTTTCCTTTCTACTTCAAAAACATTTTTCCTTTCTTAACATGTCATACAATTTTAAACTATAAGAAGTTGATTAAAAATAAACTTGAAAACTTGTAAAGGAAGCTTCTTGGAAATAATGTTTTAAAAATCCAATCATGCCGTATAAGTTAAAAAAAACATTCTTCGTTCTTTTGTCGGAAAAGTCAAAAAGTACCTCGTACGAAAAACGACAAAAGATTCCTTTCATATCCTTTACTAAAAACTCAAAGAAGGGTAAAATTGGATTTAAAAAATTGTAGGTGGATGGAAATAATATTACATATTGAGGAAACATGGATTTGGATGATAAAATACACCCTAGTAAATACTAAAGTATAAACAATCTCGGATAAAAAATGAGATTGTGATATTTCCCTTACCTTAGGTCCGATATGCTTTGTACATATTCGAACCTCCTGTATAATGATTTAAATAATGTTATTGACTTATTACAGAATCATACTTATTTTTATGATATCATATATGGTCATATTCTTAGCTTCTTAGTAGTAATATTTCATTACTACTTGTTATTCGGGTGTTTATAACTTTTTGTTCTTATGCGTGTTTTGTCGAATAAATTCTTATTCTTCTATTTAGGTTATAGATAACTCATTTCAAGAATGGTATTAGTGTAATATATATCATATTCATTCATTCAATTCATTTATATAATCATTATGAAATGAAGATCATGTAGAACGAGTCGCATCACATCGTGGAGACGGTATTCCGTACGTACGCACGAGTGATGATATAGTTCATATGATTGTGGAATTGTATTGGAGTGTATGTATACTATTTCAGAATCAATATCACTTTATAATAGTCATATATAGTCATTATTTACACCATTATACCCATCCAAGTAAGGTGGTGGTGGAAAATAGATTACACCACGGCGTGGAGACGGTATTCCGTACGTACACACCCGCGATGATTTCTTTTTCCGTAGGATGGATAGATGGTGAAATAGGGTTGTTTCATACTTATAATAACATATCAATATATGAGTTATACTGATGTTATTAATTCATAATGAAACAACTAAAGAAGAATAAGTGGAAGAAGAAATAAAGATGAAAGAATCAGTAACGGAAATTACCTCTTCTTTGAAGCGCCTCTTTGAGACCTCCTCTTAGGGCACTAAAATTGGTCTTTGAGGAAGACCAGAACCTCTAGGATGTTGCTAGGGAAGTGGAGAAGAGAATGTTTCAGAGTTTTGCCTAGCTTGAAGGCTCAAAGTTGTGTGAGGAAGAGAGGGGGGAGGTGCCCTTTTATAAGGGAGGAGAGGGGTACCTTTGGAATAACTAAAACTATTATTTTATTATAAAGTCAAATTCGGTTTTAAATAGCTCCAACTTGATTTATTTCTAAGATAAGGTGGGTATGGGTCTAAATCCTCTCATACAATATAATTTAGACATGTTTAGGTCATTATATTAACCTTATCTTTTAGTTTTAACTCTTAGTTAATTAGATTGACATTTACCATGTCACTTTGTATTTTTGTATTATATAGTTAATAAACTTACCATATACATCCAAGAGACCCCCAAGTTGTGTTTTATTAATATATATAACCTTATCTAAGTCATTTTGCCGAACCTTAGATTTTTAGGAATAAAATAACAATTAATAATATAATATTTTTTTTAAAAACTATTTTATGTCAATTTTGACACTATTCAATAGTTGATTTTTTTGAAACTCATAACAGAATGATTACTTCGACCAAAGTTAATTAAATCAATCCTAACATGTCATATTAACCTAGAAAACTAGTTTAATTCATAAAAAGTATCAAATTATACTTATTTAGGTATTTATAATATCAATTATTCTAATTTTTGACTATTATGGTAATTACTGCATCATCATTTTGTCATAAATAAATTAAATTATTTAAAGTCTAAAAATTACAAATAAAATAAAATTATGTAGGCAATCTTTTTATATTTCTAATTAATTTTTATAGTAGAATTTATCTTATGTATAACCACATATTAAAAATGATTTACTTATTAAACTTTGATTTTAACTATTTTAACCCTTCTTTAAATAAATTAATAATAAATGTCCTAATCTAATCCAAGTGGGCCTAAATGGTCATATTTTATTCCTAAGGTTGTATGTGGTCGAATTACACTTGTCCAATAGAATTAGGACATTTGTTAGGGTAATAATAATATCATTTTTACCCTTAATTACCCTATTTACTTTTAACCGTGGTAAAAAAAAGTAAAATGTTACTATTCACCAAAAATTATTTTCATCTCATTGAACCACATTTTAATCCTTGATATTAACCGTGTCTCTCGTATTTTCGAAATTCCACTCACAGAAGCAGTAAAATTAAGTTTTTATGAAAAATTCAGTTTTTTAACTACCACTTAGTGGTTTCACTATTCATCAAAAAATGAAAGTTTCCAGAAAAATACCAAAAATTATGCCTAAGCTATATTTGATATTAAAAATTAAAAAATTATGTCTATTTTACCAAATTCAGAACATATCAGTTGCATTAACTAATTTAAAAATTAGTTCCCGTTGTCAAAACAAATAGCGTGTTTTTAAGAGATAATAACTATCAAAAGATTGACACTTGTTTATAACTGGTTTAAATGTGAAATTACATCCAATGACCAATATTGTATTAAATTGTAAAAATATATTCTAAATATACTTTAAAACCACTCAAATTAATAATTTATCACTATTAATTATTTCAATTAAAAAAGTTGTTTTTAGTTATAATTTAGTAATTTTCACTATTCATCAGAATATGAAAGTTATCCGAAAAGTACCAAAATTTCACCCTAAGCTAATTTCGATATTCCAAATCCAAAGATAAATTCCATTTTGAAAAATAAAATTTACAAAATTTCAAAAAGTGGTTATTACTATTCATAACGGCTAGTTTTAATATTATTTTAATAGCATATTGTTGTTTAGTGAAATTCGTTATTGCGTACTACACACGCTATCGAGGAAGGTCGCGATTGCGTGTAATGCAAGGCAAGTCAAGGATGCGTGTTGTGCAAGCTCCTTTTGGTGTAGCATACAACACAAGACATTAATGAAAAGAATATTTTTCATAAAATCTCGGGGTGTTACATCACGGGTCTACCAAGTGATAATGGGATATTTTTACACATGTTGATCAGCATCAGGGAATGTCCTGGAGGGATTTATAGACTTCCCTCTATGAATAATTTTTCCCAATAAAGTTGAGAGCTGGTCGACCATGGGAGTTCATTCCTTTGTAACAAGGATCTATGTACTTCATGGACTATTCATCTTGTTTCACGGAGCTCCAGTTCCTCACATTCACTCTTACTGGAAATGTGTTAATTGAGAGAAAGATGTTTTGAGGATGAGATCATGTATTATATCCAGTATTAGGTGAAAATATTCCAAATGAAAACCATATCTGAGATGGTTAAGTAGGACCTTATCCTGTTTAACTGTAAGAAGAGTGGCCTTGAGTTCTCACATGCGGGTGATAAATATATGATTGTATAAAATGGTGGATATTCTATATTCCAAAAATGTGGATGGATTGATCACATAAATCCATAGTGTAGTAGAGACCCATTATTTTACTGAGTCTATAGTAGAATGGACCATCCTTAAATAATTTGGATGACTTTTCTACTAGTTCCTAGTGAGAGGATCTACACCGACTCTATGTTCTAGAGTGTGATCTATGGATCCATATCGAGAAGTAAGATGGAGTAACAATGGGAATTAATTCTAAGGAGGTGGTCTAGGTTAAGGAATCAAAATATAGTATTTGTAGTTCTAGTAGAGCATACCTACTAAGGGAGGTCAGATTATAGCCTAGGGACATGGATATAGAAAGTTATATGCTATGCAGCATACACTTAAGGAGAAGACTGACAGACGTCTATAGTATAAGGTATGATCTTAGTGTACTCAACTCTAGTATCTAATTTATTTTAATTATCTAATTCACACTCATTAATATCTTCAACTTTAATGGGATTTCTTGGTCTTGAGATGAAATACTTATATGGGGTTATGTATCTTGATTCTCTATTGGTAATATGGTCAAAGAGTGTTCGTTGATGTATGGATTATCCCCTCAAGATAGGTGACTTCCATTTCTTTTATAAAATTTTCATCCTCAAGATGATAAGCTTCAAAATAGTTCTCAAGATGGAATGGTTAGTGACTTTGATTCCACATTGATTTTTATCACTATAGGGTGTCCTTTTGATCATAGAGGGTGGTATACATGTTCAAAAGGGAGAATAGGATGTCTAGGAAACTTGAGTGAGACCTACGAATGATGGCTTGGGTGGAGTGTCAGCCCAAATTTACAAACTTTTTAATGATGATTAGAGAGTATGGTTGGCTATTTATCCTCATGTGGTGGACTAATTTAGAAATTTATTTCTTGATTACTTCTCTAGGATGCCTCCTAAGAGAGAGGTAGAGTTCACCATCAAACTTATTCCAGGAGAAGAACTAGTATCTAATACTCCATATAGGATAAATCCTACTAATATTTAGGAACTTGAGAAGTAATTGGAAGACTTAGAAGATAAAGGGTTTTTTATAAACAAGTACTTCACCTTGAGGTTCACCAGTTATTTTATCTAAGAAATAAAATAGTATCCTAAGGATGTATTTTGATTACTGATGGTTGAATCTACTTATAGTTAATAACCAATACCCACTTCCTAATATATATAATACCTCTATCATCAATAAGGATTGAGGGTGTTCTAAAAGATTTATTTGAGATTGGGCTATAATCAGGTGTGAATTAGACCCTCACATATACCACATATAACTTTTTGAAATAGGTATATCTTTTATGATTATCTGGTTATACCATTCAATCTAACCAACACGCCAACTATTTTCATGGAAATGATGCATCGGGTTTTTCACCCATACCTAGATTACTTTGTGGTCATTTTTGTAAATGATATGTTAGTGTACTCTCAGAATATACATGATCATTCCAAACACCTTGACATAGTAACAAGTACACTGAGAGTGCACCATATATATGCTAAGATCACTAAATTACCCTTTTTTATCAACAATGACCAATTCCTGGGTCACATTAGATTAGAATTAGGGGTATCTGTGGATCCAGATAAGGTTAGATCCACTATTTATTGAGAGCATCCCAATAAAGTGTTTAATATATGGATATTCTTGGTAAAGGCTGGGAGATATTAGTAGTTCATCCAGAAAATTTCATACACTACAATACCACTTATAGTCTTGAATAAGAGGGGTTAAAATTTTACATGGTCTAAAGTTTGTGATATGGCCTTTTAAGATTTGAAAGTAAGTTTAACCTCAACACCAATTCTAAATTTTCTTGAGCTGAGTAGGGCCTAAAAAAATTATTTTGATGTGCTAAGGGTCGATATATGATATGTTTTGATGCAAGGGTAATGATTTGTGGTATATGTATCACATCAATTGAGGATTCATGAGCATAATTACCCCATTCATGATCTTGAGTTAGCAGCTATTATTCAAGAATTAAGTTAATTTATACATTACTTACTAGTGGAATGGTTTTTGGTATACATGGACCATAAGAGCCTCAAATAAATATTCACTCACCATGAATTAAACCTTAGGTATTGGAGATGGGTTGAATATCTTTAGTCCTTCCACTTTGATCTTTCTTACACTCTAGGTAAAGGAAATGAAATATCTATTAATTTGATATGGAAGACTCTAACTCAATTTTTTGAGGAATCTAGAAGTGAATATTTGTTGATAGATCTTCTCTCTGAAATGAACATGGATGATTAGGAGTATCATGGGTAGCTAATCCATGTGGATTTATAAATTAACTCATCACATATTTTTAAAGTGAGAAAGAGAAAAATTTTAGATCTTGAAGGCTTGGTATTGAGCGAAAGTGTTTCTGTTAAGAACCCACTACCTAGTTAGGTTATTGATGAAGATGGGATCATTTATAACCATGGGTGTGTTTGGGTAATAAATGATTAACTGATATGGGAATACCATTCTAATCTAAGAAATGAGAAATGAAAGTATCACTCATGCGTACGTGTGGACTACTGCCTACACTTAGGGATCTGATTCATTTTCCATCACAATAATTCATGGTTGGTTATTATAATGTATTTAATTCTTATATATAATTTTTATTATATAATTATAATTTTTGAGATATAATATATCATATAACTTCTTACCTTTCCATCTGTTGGAAAGAGATAATGTCGCTTGTGCATACATATGGACTAACACCTCCACGAAATGTTGTAATTCATTTTTCATTTAAAATTTGCATGGTAGGTAATAAATATAGATTTAATGAATATATAATATATTTAAAATAAAATAATAATTAATTAAAAGTGAAATATTATTTACCTTTTTTCATCCTAACCATCGGAAATTGGAAACATCACTCGTGAGTATGTACGGACCGCCATCTCCATGATGTGATTTATTTCATTTTTCATCATTGGTTCATATGAATAATTATTAAATTGTATATGATAAATAAGTATGATACATATTAAATGGTTAATATTATATATATTATGAAACTATTATCAATGTGTAAGTAGTGGAATCATCAAACTAAAACATGTATGGAAAACAGACTAGTATTCACCAGAATATTCATTTTAATGAAGAAATTGTTAATGAAAGGATAATAAAAAATAAAAAATAAATGATAAATATTAGGTTATTTAAGAGTATATTCATGTAATATATGTAAATTAAATATATATTTATTATAAAATATGTTTTAACTCATACATAGATAGGACTTTAGGTAAGGGTTTCTTATCTCACTTTTATTTTGGTGATACGTATTCCATATTCACCACATGTCTCTTTTATGTGGTGTATATACTACCCATGAATGTATATTAATAATATTTAATTAAAATTATTGGTATTTACTATTAAATACAATTTTATTCCATCCATTAGGTTTTAATTTTTAGATTACCAAAGTTTTACTAATTCTTTATCTCAATATTGTTTAGTTGAGACATTTGATGTTATGCACCTATTTATGTTTACGAGGTGTAAATAATACCACTCTAAAATTTTATATCATGAATATATTTATGTCTATGATATTTGATGTTTTATTTGATTTTATTATTTCATGTAGCTTATGATTCAAAATTTACCGAATTGGTAAGAGATTTATGTTTCAATCTCATTTCTTTTCGAGATTATTTACGCTTGAATTTACATTAAGGGAAATTGTATGATACTTATCTGATAAAAAATTTTCATTATCTTATACTATGTTTATTTATTTATTTTTCAAGAAAGAATACTATATTCCACTCTTCGACACTAAAAATGGCCAGAAAAACATTTTTAAGAGAAACTCAAATTATTTCCACTTTGGTTGGGAATATTTTTCATCAATGTCCTTGCATTATTTAAAATGTTTTCAAGAATGTTTTTATAGTTATCATAGGAATAGTTAAATTAAATTTTACCATTATTTAATTTTTCTAAAAAAAATTCAAATGAATATTCTTTTTTTATTCCAGACAAGGCACTTTTGATTTTCCACTAAAAATGTGAATGAAATTTTTATTTTAATATACCCTATATAAAAAAAACTTCCCGCTATCATGAAAACTTAGTAATATGAATTTTAATTTAAAAATTTCCCTGGTAATTTTCAAATAAATTTTTTTCTATAATATTTTATAACCTTTTTATATTTTAAATAAGTGATCAAAAAAAGGAAAAGGGTATTTTCCCAAATAAATATTACACTAATCATTTAAAGATATTTTTTCATCTACGATAACATCCTTTGATGTTATTATAATTTTCTGGGGATATAATACAAGGATACCATATTTATTATTTCTATGTATGATTTATGGTTATAAAGATGAAATATTGATGAAACCCTTTTTATCTTCCATCAATTTAGTAATAATGGATTGATAAATATCTTGATGATATTATTGGTATACATATAAAGGGATAATGAAAATTTTATGGGTAAGACAAGAATTATATAACTCTAACAAACCAAACATGATGTACATGTAAATTACATTTCTTTTGTAGAAGACTCAATACATTACACAAATATACACCCAAAGACTGTATTAGTTTAGTGTCTTTGGAAAATTGAAACATAATATTCTATCTTGGTGAAATATCTTTAACACCAATCATAAATATCTTCCCCCTTTGTTTTCATACCAAAAACCATTATTTATATCTTGGGAAAAATAAAACATAAAAATGGGGAGCTCAAATTCTTAGTAAGGGTAAACATTGAGAACATAAAACAAACCATAAACATAATAATGTAAAAACATGAACATAAAGTTTAAATATCAAAATCATGAGTCATGATTTTATTTATTGTACATGTTTTGACTTGTTATTCTTGATATTATTAATTAGATCATGATTTAATTACTTCAAGAATGTAAAAAATGATTTATATATCATAAATATTCAGTATAGAAATATATATAATAGATAGATAAATTAAATGAAATACATTGTTCATGGAGACGGTAGGCCGTACATACTCATGAATACTATTTCTGTTTCCTTATTGAATCGAATGGAAGAAAGTAAATGACATACATATATAGACACACAAAAAAATACAGTAGAATTATTATTTCATATATTTTATTCTTATTTATTATATATACATTATAATAATTCTTTAATGGTTAATGTGGTGAATGAATCTCATCGGGTCATGGTGACGGTTGGTCGTATGTACGCACGAGCGATGATATAATTCACTTAATGGTTAAATGGTATGGAATTTGTTGGTATATTAATTAAATAGGATAATTATCATGTTATATTAATTATATACATCCATTATACTCATCAATATACCCATCCAAATTAAGTATTGTTGAATAACAAATTACACCATGGCGTGGAGATAGTAAGCTGTATATACGCACGTATAATGATATTGTTATTCATAAGATGGGTAAAATGAGTTATAAGGTTGTCCCATAATTATAATATAATCTCATCATGTATAATATATTGTATTTATTACTTTATTATGGAGAAAACATAAGAATAGGTAGTAGAATAAGATTTTTTTGAAAGAGGTGATAAAACAATTACCTCTTTTTCGAGTATCTCCTTTTGATTTGCACAAAATGTCTCTATAGGATAAATTTATAGAAAAACTAAGGATTCCAAGAGGAATGGAGGTATTATAGGAAGATTATTGGATAGATATTTTTTAAACTAAAAGGATTTGAAAGTGTTAGACAAAGAGAAGAAGAAGATCCCTTTTATAGAAGAGATGAGCGGTACTTTAGGAAAGTCTTGAAATAATAATTTATTATAAATTAAATTTCAATTAAAAATGGTCCAAAACTCATTTAATCTAAATATTAGATGAGTTTGGTTATAATAACCATCATAAAATAATTTTTAGACATGTTTTGAATATTTTTGTATCCTTATCTTTTTTGTTTAACCCTTATTTTAACCTTTTTAATCTTATAGTGATATCATGTTTTTCACACATTGTGGTTTAATGTTATAACCATATCATGTAAAACGACCCAAAAAAATCAAATTTATTAAATATTTGGACATATATTAACCATTTGGAAAAATATTATATTTATATTAATTTAATATCATTTGATTGACTATTTTATATTTTAAGTTATGAATTATGTCAATTTTGGTCAATATTCATACGTGACTTTCAAAAAAATTCATAAAAACTGATTCCTTTGAAAAAAAATTGAATTAATAATAAAATGTCATATTTATCTATAAAATTAGTGGATGACATAAATTACATCAAATAATTATTATTTTAATATTTATATTATCATTTATTTGAATCTTTTATTAATGAAGCAATCACTACATCATCATTGTGTCAAAATTAAATTTATTTATTGAATATATAAAAATTATAAATAAAATATTATGATATAGGAAATCGGTTTATATTTATAATTACTATTTATAGTTCAATACATCACTTATATCACCATATATAATTTTTTTTGTAAGAAGATACATGTTTATGTTATTTTTGTCTTTACTTTAAATTACTTATTATAACATGTCATTATCACTCCCAAGTGGATACATGATGTCCTAAAATCAACCCAAGGCTGAACATGGTTGGAAATATGTCATCAAATAGGATCTGAACACTTGTTAGGGTAGTTTTATATTATTATAATGTTATTTTTTACCCTTATTTACCTTATTTAGGCTTTAACCATGATAAAAAAATAATTATTGAAGTTACTATTCATAATTTCTTAAAATAAATTGTACCAATTTACACAATTTGGAACCTATGATTATAAATATAGAATCAATTTTTCCAAATTGAAAACACATAATTGGAAGATATTAATTTAAAATTAATTCTTGTTGTCAAAACCAAAAAGTGGGGTTTTATGAAGTAAAAACTATCAACAGATTGACATGTGTTTATATATAATTTCAATGAAAAATTACATAAAATGATCAAATTTTTATTAAATGATAAAAAAATATTATAATTACACTTTAAAATCAATTATAAATAAAACCTATCTATATAATTAAATTAGATGAAAATGCAGTTTTGAATTAAAATGCTGTATTTTTCATTATTTATCAAAATATGAATCTCATGAGAAAAATACCAAAATTTTAACCAAGTTAAATTTTTCTGTTTTTATTACAAAGAAGATGTTTATTTTGTCATATAAAATATAAAAGTGTTAAAAACTAGATTTAAAATCAGTACTTCATCAAAAGGCGGTAAAACTTCATTTTTTTTTGAAAATTACTTCTTTTTATTCGAAAATTTGAATTTGTTCTTATATAATGTTCTAGAAAAATACATAATATGAATGTTAATGTAATATAAAATTCAAAATGTGATTAAGAATATTCATAAAATCTAGTTTATATTTCATTAAATAATAATATTTTAATAATATATCATTGTTTAGTGAAACTCGATATTGCATACAATGCAAGCTATCGAGGAAGGTCACTATTACATATAATGTAAGGAAAGTTAGTGTTGTGTGTAGTGAAATATTCCTATGGAGTAACGTATAACATAATCCAAACATAGATCTTTTATACATTAAACAAAATCTATACTCAGTGTTGTGTGTATCGTACACCAACAAGGTGTTGTGTGTAAAATACAACAAGTCGTGTTAGTGTGAAAGGAATGATCAACTTAGTAAATTTCAAGATATAAATGGAAATATTAATTTATTCAAAAAATGTCCCATAAAAACTTGGGGTGTTATATTATACCCCCCTTAAAATGAATATCTCCTTCAAAATTTATCTGGGTTATAAAAGGTTTACTACTTAAAAGTTTCTTTCATGGAAACTCACATCGTAAAAAGGAATAATAAAACATCATTTAAAAAAAGTTAAACATACTGGTTACCCAATGTAACTCATAACTGGTTTTCCAAATATAAGAATATATATGGTAAGTGAAAAAATGGATATAGAATAGAAATCAAACCATCAAATTTTGATGGATAGTGATAGAGAAAGAGTTTATAGAAAGTTAAAAACTAGAAAGCCATAAATATGTGATGATTTAAGGGACCATCTAATTCATTGGATAAGAAGGTACTGAGATAACATTTTTGGTTTTCAAGATTCTTTCCCTAAATTTAATGATAATGAGAAGAAATAATTACCAAATTTTAGTACAATCTAACCATTGGTTATTCCTTATAAAATTTCTAATTCATCTCTTATTTAAAGAAATGAAGTTTAATTTATCATTCTTGAAATTTTAGCAGATCATGAGATAAAATGATATGTCATTCCATCCGTGTCAATAAAAGGTTATCATAGGTGGTCAAATATTCATAAGTCCACTTATTGTGAGGTAATACATTAATCTAATGAACATCAACTAGAAAAGAAATTATACTATCTGTAAATGGATAACATTACAATCTTTCAAAAAACTGAAAATATAAAACTTTAGGAAGAGGTGAACTTAACTAAATTAACATTTATCTCCCATATCTCATAAGGTAATTCTTGGTTGTCACATTACAAACATGTGAATACCTTAATCATGTATTTTCTTGATTCAAAGTAACAACCTGAATTATTAGATATCCTTATTGAAAACATGCATGTTTCCTTATTCCAAAACATATTTGATTATTCCTTAAGTCCCAAATAGTTATATACTTCATCCATGCTAGCATAAAACTATTTTAGACAAATCCATAATTAGTTATTAAGAAACTAGAATCATCCAATTTAATTATTCAAATCCAACATATCTTTATCCAAACATCATTATCTTAATATAAGGAACATATTAAGTGTTATCTTTACCTTAATCATGTGTTCTACAAATTTATCACCCTACCCTTAAATCACTTTTCTGGATCCTTATAACTATTCAAATATCCTTTCTAATCCTTAAAGAAAAACTTATACTGAAATCAATTACATATTTCATGATTCATATAACATAATTTTTGAAATTCGAAACATATACACCTCAATCATCCAACTTTATTTATAAACCATTACTCAGGATCAATAATCTTCATATTTCATAGAATATGAATCATATACTAAGGTTTATAAACCTAAATATTCTTAGATTTAATGTAAAAGATACTATAAGAACATTAAATAACTTTCACATGTCATTTACAATCTCTTTATCCTCAGTAGTATGACCAATACTTGTAAAATCGTCATGATTATCTTCATGATATTTCAACTTAGGAAACCATATTCATAATTATCATAATTTCCACATCTGAAATATTAAATGGTTAAAAATTATCTATGTATTTATGGTTATTGACTAAAACTAGAGAGAAATGCGTGAGAAATACATATCAGCGATTAGAAACACATAAGTATGGTAAATTACTTATAATATTTAAATCTATGATATAATCAGTTTAACCCTAGGTTAGTCATGATTATCAAAAAAACCCTTGGATATTAACCTATAATTGACTTATACTTAGGATATCACTATAAATATCCTTATAAATATATCTAGTTATCTCACTAAAGTTTTGACATCCTAGTTTCAAAAGGTTGACTAAAACTTCGCTCTAATACCAACTGAAATGTCCCATTCTTGATGTATATGGACATTACATTTATTTTGAGGAATAATTAAATCTTTAAACAAATATACACTGAAATACTATATTAGTTTAGTATATTTGGAAACATGGAACATAATATTATATCTTGGTGAAAGATCTTTAACATCTCTTATAAAGATCTTCCCATTTTGTTTTCCTACCTAAATCCTTTATATCCTGAGGAAAAGAAAACATAAAAAGGGCGAGATCAAATGATCAATAAGGGTAAACATTGAGAACCTAAAAAAACCATAAACATAAGAATTTAAAAACATGAACATGAAGTTTAAATATCAAAACATTGGGTTATGAAATAAATCATGGAAGTATGTAAGGCATAGATCATAAAGGAACATTAAACATGATAAAATAGAATTGACCTAAAACATGGAATTGTGGAAAAAAATTAAGCACATAATATGACTTAAAAAGTAGATAAGGAATTTTTTACAAGACTATTATAGTGGAAAAAGTCTATTACTGAACCTGGTTTACTTGCTGTTCTAGCCATGTATTACTAAATCAGATTTACTTATCGTTCCAGCCCTGTATTACTGAACCAGATTTAATTTCCATTCCAGTAATGTATATCTCATGATATATAAATCTTTACTGAATTCATTGAATGGATATATAAGTCACACCCATCTCATAATGAAATCATTCTTATATGTACAACAAAAACATAAATCATTCATCACAACATAACCCATGAAATAAAATGGATTTCTTAAACATCATTCCATTATAATCCATGTAAAATAAATGAATTTCATAAACAATAATTACATAATAAACAAAATAAAATCAAAGTAATAATAGGGATATAAACATAACTCTATGTCATCTTATATGGAAAATAATTTTGATAAAATACTTGAATTTAATTCGTGGTGAAAATATACTTTCTTCTTTAAAAACATTTTCTTTTCTCAAAATGCCCTGAAATTTTAAAATAAAAGTATTTATTTGAAAATAAACATGAAATAGTGTATAGGAATATTCATGGAAATTAGGCATTAGGAATATGTAAAAATCAGTTCATTCCATATAAGTTAAAAAAATTATCTTAGTACTTTTACCGGAAAAGTCAAAAAGTACCTCTTATTGAAAAACACCAAAAGATTCATTTCAGACCGTTTAATAAAATTTACCAATTGGTAAAATTGAATTTAAAAATTTGAATAATAATAAAAAGAATATTACATACTTAGGAAACATGGATGTGGCTGATAAATATACCCCAATAAATACTTATGTATAAACAATCTGAGATAAAAAAGAGATTGCAAAATTATCTCTTAGCTTAGGTTCAATATGATTTATATGTATCGAAAAATCCTTTATAGTGGTTTTAAACAACTTATTAACTTATAATAGAACCACAATAAAATTTATGATATCATATATGAATCACTTATGACTTTATATTACCTGTTCATTTATCAATTCCGTGTTAATGAAAAGTTTTGGGTAATAATCGTTTTATTTATCATACGTGTTTTGAATTGAAATTCTTGATCTTATAACTTAGATAATGATTTAATTACTTCCAAAATTTAAAACACGATTTATATATCATAAATATTTAGTTTATAAATATATATAATATATATATAAATGAATTGAAATACACCATTAATGGAGAGGGTAGGTCGTACGTACGCATGAACACTATTTCCATTTCCTTATTGAATTTAATGGAAGAAAGTAAGTGACATATATATATATATACTGTAGCATTATTATGTCATATATTTCATTCTTATTGTTATATATACTTTATAATCTTTTTTGAATTGTTAACGTAGAGAATGAGTCACATCACGTCGTGAAGATGGTATGTCGTACATACGCACAAGTGACGGTATCATTAAATTAATGGTTAAATGGTATTGAATTAGATGGTATATTAATTATAAATAATAATTATAATGTTATATTAATTATTTAAATCCATTATACGCATCATTATACTCATCCAAATTAAGTATTGTTGAATAACAAATTACACCACGACGTGGAGATGACAAGCTGTACGTACTCACGTATGGTGATATTGTTATTCATAGGATGGATAAAAGGAGGTATAAGTTTGTACCATAATTATAATAACATATAATCAGGTATAATATACATTATTTATTACCTTAGTATAGATACAACATAAGAAGAGGATGTATAAGAAGAATTGTTTTTTGAAAGAGGTGATAAAATAATTACCTCTTTTTCAAGTATCTCATTTTCATTTTCACAAAAGGTCTCCCTAGGATGGATTTCTACCAAAAGTAAGTCTTATAGGATGAATAGAGGGATTCTAGAAATATTATTGGACTTAGAGTTTTTGAGCTAAAAGGCTTTGGAAGTGTGAGATAAAGAGAAGAAGAATTGTCCTATAACAGAAGAGGTGAGGGGCGCTTTAGGAAAGTCAGGAAATATTAATTTATTAAAAATTAAATTTCAATTAAAAATGGTTAAAAACAGATTTAATTCAAATATAAGATGATATTGGTTTGAATAACCATCAACTGGTAATTTTTATACAGGTTTTGATTATTTTCATATCCTTATCTTTTTGGTTTAACCCTTATTTTACTCTTTTTAATCTTATAGTAATATCTTGTTATTTACACATTGTTGGTTAATGTAATTAAAATACCATTTCAAAAGACCCAAAAAATGAAATTTATGACATATTTGGACTTATATGAACAAATTTTACAAATCTAATATTTTTAAGAATTTAATATCATTTAATAAACTATTTTATATTTTAATTTATGAATTATGTCAATTTTGATCACTATTCATACTTGACTTTTATTCAAATTCATAACAACTAGATTCCTCAAAAAAACATTGGATAAATACTAAAATGTAATATTCTCCTAGAAATTTCGTGGATGATATAAATTATATCAAATAATATTTATGTTAATATTTACACTATCATTTATTTGAATCCTTTATTAATGAAGCAATCACTACATCATCATTGTGTCATAATTAAATTTATTTATTTAATATGTAATAATTATAAATAAAATATCTTGATATAAAAAATAAATTAATATTTTTAATTATATTTATAGTCGGAGAGATAACTTATATAACCCCATATAAAGATTGTCTTAGTAAGAAGATACATGTTTATGCTATTTTTCTCTTTACTTTAAATTATATATTATAACATATCATTATCACTCCTAAGTGGATCCATGGGGTTCTAAAATCGACCCAAGGATTCACATGGTAGTGAATATGTTACCTAATTGGATTAATACATGTTTTAAGGTAGTTTTATATTATTATAATATTATTTTTTACCCTTATTTATCTGATTTACCCTTTAACCATGGTAAATAAAAATAATTACTGAAATTACTATTCATAATTTTATAAAATGAAAGTTACATATTTAAAGATTTTGGAACTTATGATTCCAAATATGGAATCCATTTTTTCTAATCAACGCACAGAATTGGAAAAAATTAATTTAAAATTAATTCTTGTTGTCAAAACCAAAAATCGGGTTTTAAAGAAGTGAAAACTATCAAAAGATTGACACGTGTTTATGTCCAATTTAAATGTGAAATGATATATAATGACCAAAATTGTATTAAATGATAAAAAAAAATACAATTACACTTTAAAATAAATTATAAAGATAATTTAACTATATAAATAAATTAGCTAAAAATGCAGTAATTTTCACTATTCACCAAAATATGAATTTTAATAAAAAATATACCAAAATTTCAAAAAAGTTAAATTTTGATGTCCCAATTCCAAATAATATGTTTATTTTTTAATATATGATATATAAAAGTGTTAAAAAATATATTTAAAATCGGTGCACCATCAAAAGGCAGCAAAATTACATTTTTTTGAAAAATACTTCTTTTATCCAAAAAATTTAATTTATTCTTATATAATATTCTAAAAATACATAATACGAATGTTAATGTTATATAAAACTAAAAATTTTATTAATAGTATTCATAAAGTCTATTTTATATATCATTAGATAATATTATTTTAATAATATATCATTGTTTAGTGAAACTCGGTATTGCGTACAACATAAGCTATCGAGGAAGGTAGCTCTTGCGTGTAAGGAAATCAAAGTTAGTGTTGCACATAGTGAAAGATTACTTTGGTGTTATGTATAACATTATACAAAAAATAGTTCTTTTATAAATAGAAAAAAAATCTATACTCAAGGTTGCATGTGTCGTACACCAACTCAGTGTTGCATGTAACATACAATAAGCCAGTTTAGTGTGAAAGGAATTTTTAACATAGTGAATTTCAAGAAATAAATGAAAAATTTATTTTATTTTAAAAAATGGTCCATAAAAACTTTGGGTGTTACATTATACCCCCCTTAAAATGAAATTATCCCTCGAAATTCGTTAGGTTTATAAATGGTTTACTACTTGAAAGTTTCTTTCATGGAAACCCACATCCTAAAAAGGAATACTAAAAATTTATTTTAATAAAGAAAGTTAAACAAAACAGTTACCCAACATAACTCATCACAAGGTTTTCACATTGGATAACATATATGGGAAGTGAAAACATGGATATGGAAGAGAAATATAACCGTCAAGTTCTGATGAATAGTGATAGAGAACACGGTCGGAGAAAGTTAACAACCAAAAATCCATAAATTTGTGATGACTTAATGGAACACCTAATTCATCAAATGAGAAGGTAATAAGAAAACATATTTTATTTTCAAGATACTTTACCTAAATTTGAAGATCATGAGATAAAATAATTATTTGATTTTAGTAAAATCTCACCATTGGTCATTCCTTGAACAATTTCCACTTCATCTCTTATTTTAAAAAATGAAGTTGAATTTATCATTCTTGAAATGTTATCAAATAATGTGATAAAAGGATATGTCATTCCATTTGTCTCTATTAAAGTTTAATACTAGAAGTCAAATATACATAAGCCCATATATAATGATACTGTCACGACCCACCTTCACCAAAAGGAGGGAAGGGTTAGCAGATTGCCAGGCCATTCCTTCTTTAAGTTGAAGGAGAGATAATGACCCCTGAAACCCGCCTTCAATAGGTCCCGGAGTGGCGACTAGCACCAAGGGTATGGAAATGTCACACAAATTGAAGGCATTACCTTTTTTATTTTATAGGATCAAGAGATAAGAAGAAGAAAACCCAAAAACACCAAGGTAGAAAGAAAAGTAAAGCCAAGAATAAAACATTCCCACATGCATGTTTCAAAAGAAAAAGCCTCGAAGTGAAAAAAGGTGACTACAAAGGTATCTACCAAAGAAAAAAAAGAAACAAAAACTGCAACTGCTCCAAGGATCCGAGCTAGTAAGGTCCTGCGCGATCCCCGAAGTCCTCCTCGAAACCTGAAAGCAGTTTTATATACGTAGGGTGAGCATACAAGTACACTCAGTAGGGAAAACCAAAGACTCTCGTGCACAAGTGGGGGAACGTTCTAAAGTCCCATGAGAAAAGAAGTAAACCAAACACCTATCAAGGTAAACTATCCACCCAAGCCTCACCAAGGCACACTCCCCAAATAACGCAAGTCAAGTAATATAATATAATAGCACATCGATGTTTGGGTACCCCGCGCCGCTTTCCCACTGGTTATTGAGACATCCTACGCATCGAACCAATCCCGCCATTCTCACCGCAGTCCCACTGCCACACCCGCCCACACACACTTGGGCCACAACCGCACACAATCCCACTGCCGAATCCCACCTGCACACACCTGGGCCACAACTGTCACACGTAACCACGCCTACAAACACCTAGACCAGAACAACCACCACCACACCCGAAGACACCTGGGCTAAAGGATCCACTACCACGCCCGAAGACACCTGGGCCTCATCACGAAGACACTTGGGAAACCACCTGCCACACACACTTGGCCAACCACCACACTGCCCCGCCCGAAGGTTATTGGGCTAATAATGGACCTCAGGACATCACAGCCTGCCCGAAGATACTTGGGCTATCCGAGGAAAGGTAGTAGAAAAGGATCTAATAACCAGCCACTAAGAATAGTGTTGGAAAAAACACACTCGCCCATGAAATGGGGGTGTTCGGCACTAAGTGCTCAACTTGAGTGGGGCACGAATAAGAAACACAAAATTACAAGTATAGATATAGGTAACAAGAACTCACCCAAAGCTTAGGTTTTTCTAACCAGCCTACAGAACACAACACCACTGCGTCCAAGTCACAAGTCAAAACTCTCGCCAACAAAACCCATTTGTACCATTCTTGTTTCAAGTTTAGTGATAATGTTTAATTAAGTTTAAGAACTACTAGGAAACTAGAAATAATAGGCACAAGTCCAGGAAAGTAAACAGTCAAGCATCAACCATAACACCCACACCCAGTTCTCAACAACAGAGGATCCCACCCCAATTCGTGATATAAACAAGTACCCACCCTGTCTTAAAACTCACAACCACCGAATACATACCAACAGGGGATCCCATCCCCAAATTCACACAACCACCAAGAGTACAAAGACAGGGGATCCCATCCCCTCCCACATTTCCAGCAATCGGCCCGAAAATAAAACAACCAACTACCACCATCAACACAAGTCAGGGTTGTGCCGGTATTTTCAGATTTAAACGACTTAACACACTCCATGATTTCAATTTTTGTGTGTTTTAACCAGGGGTTATCACAGAAGGATTGATCCTGGGGCTTCCAATTCACTTAGTCGGGGGTACATGATTAACTAGTATCCTTTTTAACAGCGGTAGTTCACAACCACAAACAAGCCATTTAAAACATCAGTAGGGGTTCATTAGTGCACAAATAATGACCACCAACGGCCTCGATTTTTAGAAGGCGTAAGCCAGCACAACTCAGAAAGAAGATCATAATATAAAATGGCATCAACGATCACAGCCCGCCTTTCTTTATAGAATCCAGTTCATTATCTTCATTTAGGTCAGGTTTGTCCAATTCTACAGAACATAAACATGCCCGCCCCGCATGATACACAAAAGAGAGATGCGAAGGAGAAATTACATACCTATAGATAGATGGTCGACATTTTAGGTCGGGCGTGGAACTTTACGGATAACGATGCAGCACGCCCGATGCACCAGAAGCTGTTTGTGAAAATCCACGATTGAGGAAAGGAAAAACCACTGCTAACCCTTAGTTTATAAGAGCTGTGGACGGTTGAGGTGAGAATGCGTAACCACGTAAGGCGCGGGGGTCGTGGGTTGACCATGCGGCTGGGCAGTTACACACGGAGGTCTCTCTGGATTTTTAGGAATTAATTATGGGATTTAAATGGTTTTAAAAGGAGTAAAAGAATTAATTTACGTCTAAACTTACGTTGCGGGAGTGGAAAAGTCAGGTACTGGAAGAAGAATGAAAGGCTCGGTGAGGGGAAACGGTGTCACCCTCACGGTGCCACCGTCACGGCGTCACCCTCACGGTGCCACTGTCACGACGTAACCCTCACAGTGCCACCGTCACAGCGTCACCCTCACGGTGCCACCGTCATGGCGTCACCCTCACGCTGCCACTATCACAGAGTCACCCTCACGGTGCCACCGTCACGGCGTCACCCTCACGGTGCCACCCTCACGGTGTCACCCTCACGGTGCCACCGTTATGGTGCCACCGTCACGGTTCCACCGACACGGTGTCACCTTTATAGTGCTACTGTTTTGGTGGAACCTCACTTTTGGAAAAGTAATGGGCCAGGAGGGTCCAGACCATTACATTAGATACCTCTTAAACGATTCTCGTCCTCGAGAATCAAAAAAAACCAAGAAGGAAAGAGAGGGTCCGAACAACCACCTTGAAAGATACCTCTTATAAGTGAACCCATGCTAACCAAAAACACTTCTCTGTCAAGTGCCAAGCAACATACCATGCCAAACTGCCCAGGCATGTGGGTTGGGGAGTCTCCTCCCCCATGTCAATATATTATCTGCTTTGGGCGGCACTGACTCACCCGCACGGGTTCAATCGCATCCACCTTAATGCGTCTTGATTAGGGGTTGGGTTCTCTCCTCCCCATATCCAGGAATTTTCACACACATCAAGAGGAAGAAAAACCAGTACATTTCATAGCCAAAACACAAAATGTTCTACCATAATAGGTAAAACAAGGAGCAAAACTCAAAACAACTCTGGGTACTGGGTACGCATCTGTACTTCCCTCTCCCACGTACTCTCCTCAAGCCCACCATGCCTCCACAACACACGAACCAAGGGGATGGTTCGCCCACGAAGCACCTTCTCCTTGCGACCCTCGATCATCACTGGTATCTCCACAAAGGTCACGTCATCCTCGATGTCCAGCTAACCCCAATCAAGGATGTGTGAATCGTCATGCAGATACCGAAGGAGCTGGGACACATGGAAGACACCATGTATCCTTAGTAGCTGTGGTGGCAACGCTAGCTGGTAAGCCACCTCGCCGACCCGCCACAACACTTCGAAGGGTCCGATGAACCTGAGGGAAAGCTTACTCCCCTTGCTGAACCTCCGCTGCCCACACCGAGGGGAGACCTTCAAGAACACGTGGTCCCCAACCTCAAACTCCAAGGGCCTCCTCCTGGTATCAGCATACGACTTCTGTCTTTCCTGGGCCGCCTTCATCCTTTCCCGTATGAGCTGAACCTTCTCTGTTGTGTTCTACACCACCTCCGGGCCAAGGATTCCTGACTCTCCTACTTCGGCCCAACACACAAGTGAACGGCATGGCCTTCCATACAAGGCTTCAAACGGGGCCATACCGATGGTAGAGTGATAGCTATTATTGTAAGCGAACTCTACCAGGGGCAAGTGTCGCTCCCATGATCCTCCTGAGTCTAGAACACATACCCGTAGAATATCCTCCAAGGTCTAGATAGTGCGCTCTGTTTGTCCATCTTTCTGGGGATGGAAAGTAGTGCTAAGGTGTAACTGGGTGCCAAACACATGCTGAAATCCTCTCCAGACTCGCGAGGTAAACCATGCATCCCTATCTGAGACTATAGACCTTGGAACTCCGTGCAACCGCACCACCTCATCCACGTACTTTTGTGCCAAAGCGTCCACAGTACTCGACTCCCCGATCGCCAGAAAGTGATCCGATTTCGTCAACCTGTCCACTACCACCCAGATGGCGTCGTATCCCCCTTGGGCCTTGGGTAGTCCCATGACAAAATCCATCGAGATGTCATCCCACTTCCACTCAGGGACATCTAGGGGCTGCAGTAGGCCGCCCGAAACTCGGTGTTCAGCCTTCACTTGCTGACACACTAAGCACTTGGCCACAAAATCTGCCACCGCTCACTTAAATCCGGGCCACCAGAACTGCCTCTTCGGTCCCTGGTACATCTTGGAAATTTCTGGGTGTACCGCCAAGGGTGAGTTGTGGAACTCACTGAGAACCTTGCTGCGCATCACTCTTGGAACAAACAAACTTTTCTGGAAAAGCATCCGGTTCTGACCATCCTCTGTCCATCCTTCCGGATCATTGCCCTGGTCAACTTGGTCACACATCACTTCGCACCCCGAGTCTCCCCACTGAGACTCCTCCACTTGTCGAAACAGAGATGACTACACTATCATCTGATATAGGCAGCCTCTACCGCTATCCATTTTCACATCCATGTGTAAGGCAGCCAACTCCTCCATTGCCTTCCAGGCGTCCGCCGACTCTCAGACCGCATCCTTCTGCATCTTCCTACTCAAGGCATCGGCCACTACATTGCCCTTTCCCTCAGTATAAGAGATCTGAAAGTCGTAATCCTGGAGGAACTCCACCCATCTCCGCTGTTGCAAGTTTAAGTCCCGCTGGGAGAAGATATACCTCAAGATTTTGTGATCTGAAAAGACCACAAAGCGTTCCCCGATGAGGTAGTGCCGCCATAGCTTTAGCGAAGAAATGACCGCTGTAAGCTCCAGGTCGTGGGTGGCGTAATTACGCTCATGGGAGAGTAGCTTCCTGGACCCATAAGAGATCACCCCTTGTTGCTGCATCAACACGCATCCCAGGCCCTGTACTGAAGCATCACAGAACACCTAATAGGTCACTCCTTCTTCTGGTAATCTTAGTACTGGGGCACTAACCAACTTCTCTTTCAGATAGCTGAAGGCTGAATTGCACTGCTCACTCCACATGAAAGCCAAGTCTTTCTTGGTCAGGGCTGTTAAAGGGGTCGCAACTCGGGAGAAGTTGGGTACGAACCTCCAATAGTAACCTGCCAGCCCAAGGAAACTACAGACCTCTGCCACATTCTTAGGTGCTGCCCAAGAAACTACCACCTCAACCTTTGACGGGTCCACTGCTACCCCCTACTCGGACACTATGTGCCCGAGGAAGTGCACTTCCCGTGTCCAGAACTTTCATTTCGACAACTTCCCATAAATCTTGTGTTGTCGGAGGACCTCCAAAACGTTCCTCAGGTGTTCTGCATGGTCCCCTTCTGACCACGAATTGATCAGGATATCATCGATGAACACAACCACGAACCGATCCAAGTACTCCCGGAAGATGGAGTTCATAAGCCCCATGAACACAGTCAGGGTGTTCGTAACACCGAAGGGCATGACTACGAACTCAAAGTGTCCATACCTGCACCTGAAGGCCATCTTCGGGATGTCTCTCTCCTTCACTCTCAACTGGTGGTACCCAGACCGCAAGTCGATATTCGAGAACCATCCTGCCCCTTTCAGCTGGTCGAAAAGATCATCTATCCTCGGAAGAGGGTAGCGATTCTTGATCGTCACCTGATTCAGCCTCTTGTAGTCTATGCACAACCTGAGACCAACATCTGACTTCTTTGCGAATAAGACTAGATCACCCCACGGTGACACACTCGGGCGAACATAACCCCTCTTCATCAGATCGTCAATCTGGATCCGCAACTCCCGTAGCTCTGAAGGCGCCATCCGGTAAGGAGCCATCGAGATTGGTCGAGTGCCGGGCTGCAGGTCTATCCCAAACTCGATATCACACCGAGGGGGTAGAGTCGTCACCTCCTCATGGAAGTTGTCCATAAACTCACGGACGATCTCTGGCACTTCCACCATTTCAGAATCTATTGATTCCACTTCCAGCTCGGTCAACAAGGAGAGGAGAGGTTCCTCTCTCCTGTTTCCCTTCGGACTGCTCCGCTCGCCGGTGAAGGTAACACGCCGGCCGTCCAAGTCTGCGAACACCACCCTTCTTCGAAAACAGTCGATGACGGCACATGCATAGAATAGCCAGTCGATGCCTAGGATGACATCGTATGGCTGAATCTGTAGCAGAAGAAGATACCTAACTGACTGATGTGGCCCTATCATTAGCCTACATCCCCGAAAAACAAACAACAAGTTGGTCTGACCTCCGGCTGGTGTGCTCAAAACCAGGGGCACTGGAAGTATCTCTGCATCTAAACCCAATGCACGGGCTAGACTGGGTGCAAAAAAGGAGTGCGATGCTCCGGTATCGAACAAGGCATAATCAAGAGTGCTAGACAGACTGATCATACCTCAGACAACCTCTGGCCCTGCCAGAACTGCTACCTCTGCGGCGTACAACTATCCACGCCCAGCTCCTCTGCCCCTCGGCTGCTAACCACCTCCCTGACCACGCCCCGGTCGAGGTCTCTGAGGAGCGCCCTAAGGTAGGCCTCCCCCTCCTACGTCTTCCCTCAGAGGAGCGGGAGCTCGCTGTCCCTGCTGCTGCTACTGGAAAGGTCTGGATGGAAGCTGCTGCTGGGGTGGGTGGTGGGGCTGTCCACCACCACCGTACTGCACCCGGTCCGGGCAATAACTCCGGAGATGTCCAGGGCTACCACAGATGAAGCACCGTGGTCCCGGGCCCGAAGGAAAAGGGAGAGGGCCGGGGGATCGAAACTGAAACTGCTACGGTCTACTCCCTGATGGTTGGAACCTGGAGGGTCCTGACACTGGAGACCTCGTGCTGACAGCCTTTCCCTTCGATGGTCCAAGCTGGATCCCCTCTCGTGACACTCCTCTTAGAGCATGCATCCTCTCCACCACTTCGGCCTTCTTCTGTACCTCCAAGTACGTCGGTAGGGTGAAGGGGGTAACAACATACTGGAGGGAGGGTCGGAGCGCCTCCTCTAAACGCCTTGCCCGAGACTCATCGTCGGGAAAGAGGTCCGAAGAAAAATGTAGGAGGTCCTTGAACTTGATCCCTAGCTCCCTCACGGACATACTCCCCTGCTGGAGGGAGAGTAGTTCCTACCTATTTTCTGCCTTCATCGTCGAGCAGAGGAATTCCGCCCGGAACTCCCTCTCGAAATCCGCCCAAGCCACCACAGACTCTCTCCTCTCCCCCAGGTAAAGCGTCCACCACTGACGCACTGCTCCCCGCATCTGGCTGACGGCCAAAGGAACCCAGTACTCAGTCGGGGCCCGAATTAGGCTGAAAGCTATAACTAGCTCCTCTATCCAGCCTTCCGTCTTCATGTCGGAGGTTCTTCCCTCATACTTCTCGAGGGCCTGTCGCTGGAAGGCCTGAAGAGTCTTCTTCCACTGGTCATCCTCTTCTTGTCGATTAGCTCTCTGTCGATCGGCCAAAGTAGTCTCCGGGGCCTCGATCGCCTGTACCACACGTGGTCGCCTTCCAGGTGCCATAGCTGCAAGGTAAACAAGGAATGCCTAAGCCCAAGTAGTGCAGAATATCGTTCTTAAAACTTAATAAAATTTTAATTTATTCTTAATTCCCAAGACATCCCAGAAACACAAGAACACAAGTCATTATGATGCATGTACCTTTCCTAGGGTCTCTACCCTGCAATCAGTGTGGCCTCACTTGGTCGTTCGGTAGGTCCAGAGTCCTTGCATCGGATCACGGGGGGCCCTAAAATCCCGTGTCCTAGCCGGTCTTCCCTGGCCTAATTCACACGCCAAGGTCACCCAACAGTGTTTCCTTACCATCCCATGCAATCCTCACTGTGCCTAATTCCAGACTCCATCCTATCTCTCAACCTGCCTGCCTCTGATACCATTCTGTCATGACCGGCCTTCACCAAAATGAGGGAAGGGTCAGCAGATTGCCAGGCCCTTCCTTCTTTAAGTTGAAGGAGAGATAATTACCCCCGAAACCCGCCTTCAATAGGTCCCGGAGTGGTGACTAGCACCAAGGGTATGGAAATGTCACACAAATGGAAGACATTACCCTTTTCATTTTATAGGATCAAGAGATAAGAAGAAGAAAACCCAAAAAACACTAAGGTAGAAAGAAAAGTAAAGCCAAGAATAAACCATTCCCATATGCATGTTTCAAAAGCAAAAGCCACGAAGTGCAAAAAGGTGACTACAAAGGTAAGTACCAAAGAAAAAAAAAAGAAACGACAACTGCAACTGATCCAAGGATCTGAGCTAGTAAGGTCCAGCGTGATCCCCGAAGTCCTCCTGGAAACCTGAAAGCAGTTTTATATACGTAGGGTGAGCATACAAGTACACTCAGTAGGAAAAACCAAAGACTCTCGTGTACAAGTGGGGGAACGTGCTAAAGTTCCATGAGAAAAGAAGTAAACCAAAAACCTATCAAGGTAAACTATCTACCCAAGCCTCACCAAGGCACACTCCCCAAATAACGCAAGTTAAGTAATATAATATAATAGAACATCGATGTTTGGGTACCCCGCGCCACTTTCCCACTGGTTATTGAGACATCCTACGCATCGGACCAATCCCGCCATTCTCACCGCAGTCTCACTGCCACACCCGCCCGTACACACCTGGGCCACAACTGCATGCAGTCCCACTGCCGAATCCCGCCCGTACACACCTGGGACACAACAGTCACATGTAACCACGCCTGCAAACACCTAGGCCAAAACAACCACCACCACGCCTGAAGACACCTAGGCTAAAGGATCCACTGCCACGCCCAAAGACACTGGGGACTCATCCTGAAGACACTTGGGAAACGACCTGCCACACACACCTGGCCAACCACCACACTGCCCCACCCAAAGGTTCTTGGGCTAATAATGGACCTCAGGCCATCACAGCCTACCCGAAGATACTTGGGCTATCTGGGAAAGGGAGCAGAAACGGAGCTAATAACCAGCCACTAAGAATAGTGTTAGTAAAAACACCCTCCCCCATGAAATGGGGGTGTTTGACACTAAGTGATCAACTTGGGTGGGGCGCGAATAAGAAACACAAAATTACAAGTATAGATATAGGTAACAAGAACTCACCCAAAGTTTATGTTTTTCTAACCATCCTATAGAACACAACACCACTGCGTCCAAGTCACAAGTCACGACTCTCGCCAACAAAACCAATTTGTCCCATTCTTGTTTCAAGTTCAGTGATAATGTTTAATTAAGTTTAAGCACTACTGGGCAACTAGAAATCATAGGCACAAGTCCAGAGAAGTAAACAGTCAAGCATCAACCATAACGGCCACACCCGGTTCTCAACAACAGATGATCCCACCCCAATTCGTGATATAAACAAGTACCCACCCAGTCTTAAAACTCACAACCACCGAATCCATACCAACAGGGGATCCCATCCCCAAATTCACACAACCACCAAGAGTATAAAGACAGGGGATCCCATCCCCTCCCACATTTCCAGCAATCAGACCGAAAAGAAAACAACCAACTACCACCATCAACACAAGTCAGGGTCGTGCCGGTATTTTCAGATTTAAACGACTTAACACACTCCATGATTTCAATTTTCATGTGTTTTAACCGGGGGTTATCATAGAAGGATTGATCCAGGGGCTTCCAATTCACTTAGTCGGGTGTACGTGATTAACCAGTATCCTTTTTAACAGCGGGAGTTCACAACCACAAAGAATCCATTTAAAACATCAGCAGGGGTTCATTAGTGCACAAAAAACGACCACCAACGGCCTAGATTTTTAGAAGGCATAAGCCAACACAACTCAGAAAGAAGATCATAATATAAAACGGCATCAACGATCACAGCCCCCCTTTATTTATAGAATCCAGTTCATTATCTTAATTTTGGTCTAGTTTTTCCAATTCTACAGAACAAAAACACACCCACCCCGCATGATACACAAAAGAGAGAGGCGAAGGAGAAATTCCCTACCTGTTGATAGATGGTCGACGTTTTAGGTCGGGCGCGGAACTTTACGGATAATGATGCGGCGCGCTCGATACACCAGAAGCTGTTTGTGAAAAGCCATGATCGAGGAAAGGAGAAACCACGACTAACCCTTAGTTTATAAGAGCCGCGGACGGTTGAGGTGAGAACGTGTAACCATGTAAGGCGCGGGGGTCGTGGGTTGACCACACGGTTGGGCAGTTACACACGGAGGTCTCTCGGTATTTTTAGGAATTAATTATGGGCTTTAAATGGTTTTAAAAGGAGTAAAAGAATTAATTTATGTCGAAACTTACATTGCGGGAGCGGAAAAGTCAGGTACTGGAAGAAGAACGAAAAGATCGGTGAGGGGACACAGTGTCACCCTCACGATGCCACCGTCACGGTGCCACCGTCACGGTGCCCCCATCACGGTGGCACCCTCACGGTGCCACCGTCACGGCGGCACCGTCACGGAGCCACCCTCACGGTGCCACCCTCACGGTGCCACCCTCACGGTGCCACCGTCACGGTGCCACCCTCACGGTGCCACCGTCACGGTGCCACCGTCACTGTGCCACCGTCACGGTGCCACCGTCACGGTGCCACCTTCACGGTGCCACCGTCATGGTGACACCGTCACGGTTCCACCGTCACGGTGTCACCTTCACGGTTCCACTGTTTTGGTGGAACCTCACTTTTGGAAAAGTAATGGGCCAGGAGGGTCCGGGCCATTACAGATACAATACATTAATCTAACAAACTTCAACTAGAAAATAACATATATTATCCATAAATGGATAAAATTACAATGCTTACAAAAACTAAAAATATAAGACATTAGAAAGAGGTGAACTAAATCAACTTAAAATTTATCTTCCATATCTCATATGTTAGTTTTTGGTTTTCACATTCCAAACACATGAATACCTTAATCATGTATTCTTCTGAGTCATAGTAACAACCTGAATTATCAGATATCCTTATTGAAAACATGCATGTTTCCTTGTTCCAAAACATAGTGGATTATTCCTTAAGTCCCAAAAGTTGTATACTACATCCATGATAGCATAGCCCTCTTGTTGGAAAATCCACAATTTGTTCTCAAGAAACTAGCATCATCCAATTTACTTATTCAAATTCAACATATCTTTTATATATCCAAAAATCTTTATCTTAATATAAGAAACATATTAACAGTTATATTTCCCTTAATCATGTGTTTTCAAAATATATCACCCTACACATAAATATATTTTTTGGATCCTTATAACTATTAATCATATCATTTTCAATCCTTAATAAAAAAATTATACTGAAAGCACTTATATATCTCATGATTTATATAACATAATTTTTGAATTCCGAAACATACACACCTCAATCATCCAAATTTATTCTTAAAACATTACTTGAGATCCATAATATTAATCTTTCATAGAATATGAATCATGTATTAATGTTTATAAACCTTAAGATTTTTAAATTTAATATAAAAAAATACTATTATAACATCACATACCTTTTATATATCATTTACAATCTCTTTATCCTCAATAGTATGACCAATACTTGTACCATCATCATGATTCTCTTCATGATATTTGAACTTAGGAAATAAAAATTCACAATTCTCATAATTTCTACATCTGGAATATTCAATGGTTAATAGGGTTCTATGTAGTTTTGGTTATTGACTAAGACCAGAGAGTAATGTGTGATAAATACATATAAGATATCAGAAACAAAAAAGTAAGGTAAATTACTTATAATATTTAAAAATATGATATCTTCAGTTTAAACCTATGTTATTCATGATTCTTAAGAAAACCCTAGGATTTTAACATATACATGAATTATCCTAAGGATATCACTAGACATTTTCTTATAAATATTTATAGGGATATCACTAAAGTTTTTGCATCCTTGTTTGCAAAGGTTGACTAAAAATTCTCTTTGATACCAAATGAAAAGACCCAAAGATTGATGTACATGGACATTACATTTATTTTATGAAATATATAAAAAATTTCAAAAATATATTCCTAAATACCTTATTAGTTTAGTGACTTTAGAAACATGGAGCTTAATCTTCTATCTTGGTGAAATATCTTCAACATCTCCCATATAGATCTTCCCATTTTGTTTTCCAACCTAAAACCATTCATTATATCCTCTGGAAAAGAAAACATAAAAAGGGTGAGCTCAAATTCTTAGTAAGGGTAAAAATTGATAACATAAAAGAACCATAAACATAAGAATATAAAAACATGAACATAAAGTATAAATATCAAAACGATGAGTCATGAAATAAATCTTCGCAGTACGTAAGGCATAGATCATAATGGAAAATTAAACATGATTAACTAGCATTGGCATAAAACATGGAATTTTGGAAACAAATAATCACAAAATATGATTTCCAAAATAGCCAAGGAATAATTTCCAAGACCATCATAGTGGATAAAGTCCACTACATAACCAAGTTTACTTACCGTTCCATCCATGTATTATAGAACTATATTTACATGTCGTTCTAGCCCTGTATTACTGAACTAGATTTACTTTCCATTCCAGTCATGTATATCTCATGAGATATAAATCTTTACCCAATTCATTTGAGGGAGATATAGGTCTCACACATCTCATAATTAAATCATTCTTATATATACCACAAAAACATAAATCATTCATTATAGCATACCCCATGAAATAAAATGGGTTTCTTAAACATCATTCCATCATAATCTATATAAAATAAATGGATTTCATAAAACATAATTAAATCATAAAAAATAATAAAAGTAATAATAGGTATAGAAACATAACTCTATGTCATCTTATATGGAAAATAATTTTGATAAAACACTTGAATTTAATTATCGGGAAAAATATCTTTTCTTCTTCAAAAACGTTTTCCTTTCTCAAAATGCCAAAAACATTAAAAGAAATTTATTTAGTTGAAACTAAACATGAAATAATACATATTAAACTTCATTTAAATAAGTAATTAGGAAGATGTAAATTTTTTTTCATGCCGTATAAGTTAAAAAAACATTCTCCTTGCACTTTTACTAGAAAGGTCAAAAAGTTCCTCTTTCTGAAAAACACCAAAAGATTCCTTTCACACCGTTGAATAAAAATTTACCAATGGTTAAAATAGACATTAAAAAATTTTAGAATAATAAAAAAATATTAAATATTTAGGAAACATGGTTTTGGATGATAAATATACCCCAATAAATACTTATGTATAAACAATCTTGGATAAAAATGAGATTTCCAAATTATCCCTTACCTTAGGTCCAATATGTTTCGTATGTATCCGAAACTACTTTATAGTGGGTTTAAACATATTATTAACATGTAACATAACCATAATAATATTTATGATATCAAATATGATTCACTTATGACGTTATATTACCTGTTCATTTATCAATTCCATGTTAAAGAAACGTTTTGGGTAATAATCATTTTATTTGTGGTACATGTTTTGACTTTTTATTCTTAATCTTGTTAATTAGATAATTATTTACATTAATAGAGAATTTAAAACATGATTTATATATAATAAATATCCCTTATAGAAATATATATAATAGATAGATAAATGAAATGGAATACACCATTTATGGAGATGGTAGGCCATTTTCACGCATGGACACTATTTCCATTTCATTATTGAATTGAATGAATGAAAGTAAATGATATATATATATATAAACATAAATATAGTAGAATTATTATGTCATATATTTCATTCTTATTTATTATATATAATTTATAATCATTTTTGAATGGTTAACGTGGAGAATGAATCTCATTGCGTCGTGAAGACGGTATACCGTATGTACGCATGATCGATGATATCATTCACTTAATTATTTAACGGTATATAATTAGATGGTATATTAATTATAAAAATAATTATAATGTTATATTAATTATTTAAATCCATTATAATCATCATTATATTCATCCAAATTAATTATTGTTGAATAACAAATTACCCCATGGTGTGGAGACGATAAGCCGTATATACGCACACATGGTGGTATTGTTATTCGTAGGATGGATAAAATGAGGTATAATATTGTCCCATAATTAAAATAAAATCTCATAATATTTAAGATACTAAATTTATTACTTTATAATGGATACAATATAAGAAGATTAAGTAGAAGAAGAAAATAATTTTGGAAGAGGTGATAAAACAATTACTTATATTTCGAGTATCTCCATTTGATTTATACAAAAGGTCTCCCTAGTATGGATTTATACCCAAAGTAAGGCTTCTATAAGAAATTGATGGAATATAGAAAAATTATTGGACAAATATGTTCTGAATGAAAAGGATTTGGAAGTGTGAGACAAAGAGAGGAAGTAGCACCCTTTTATAGAAGAGGTGAGGGGCACTTTAGGAATGTCTTGAAATATTTATTTATTATAAATTCAATTTCGATTACAAATGATCCAAAACTAATTTAATGTTAAGATAAGATTATTTTTATTCTAATAACCTTTATTAAATAATTGTTAGACATGTTTTGATTATTTTTGTATCCTTATCTTTTTGAATTAACCTTTATTTTACCCTTTTTAATCTTATAGTGATATTATGTTATTTATACATTGTGGGTTAATGTAATTACCATATCATGTAAAAAAAACCAAAAAAAATTCATTTATAAAATATGTTGTCTTATCTTATCAATTTGGACAAATAATATATTTTTAGTAATTTAATATCATTTAATAAATTATTTTATATTTTAAGTTATGAATTATGTCAATTTTGGTCAATATTCGTACTTTAATTTTTTTCAAATTCATAACCACGTGATTCCTTCGAAAAAACATTGAATCAATAATAACATGTCATATTAACCTATAAAATTAGTGTATGGAATAAATTATATCAAATAATATTTATTTTAATATTTATAGTATCATTTTTTAGAATCCTTTATTAATAAAGAAATCACTCCATCATCATTATATCACAATTAAATTTATTTATATAATGTATAAAAATTATAAATAAAATATCATGATATAATAAATAGTTTTATATTTATAATGAATTTTTATAGTCGAATAAATCACTTATATAACCCCCATATAATAATTGTTTTAGTAAGGAGATACATGTTTATGTAATTTTTCTCTTTACTTTTAAATTAAATATTATAACATGTCATTATCAAACCCTAGTGAATAATTGGGGTCCTAAAATAGACCCAAGGATTCCCATGGTTGGTAATATTTCATAAAATAGTATTAAGACATGTTTTAGAGTAGTTTAATATTATTATAATATTATTTTTTACCCTTATTTACCTGATTTACCCTTTAACCAAGGTAAATAAAAATAATTATTGAAATTATTGTTCATAATTTACAAAAATAAAAGTTACCTATTTACATAATTTGAAACTTTTGATTAAAAATATAGAACTTATTTTTCAAAATAGAAAACACATAATTGGCATAAATTAATTTAAAATTAATTCCTGTGGTAAAAACAAGAAAGTGAGTTTTTAAGAAGTAAAAACTATCAAAAGATTGACATGTGTTTATGTCCAATTTAAATTTTAAATTACATAAAAGGAAAAAAATTTCTTTAAATGATAATAAAATAATATAATTACAATTTAAAACAAATTATAAATATAATATAACTATATAAATAAATTAGATTAAAAGGCTGTTTTGAATTAAAATGTAGTATTTTTCACTATTCATCAAAATATGAATTTAATTAGAAAAGTACATAAATTTCAACAAAGTTAAATTTTTATGTCTCGATTCCAAATAAGACGTTTATTGTTTCAAATAGAATCTATAAAATTGATAAAAACTAGATTTAAAATTAGTGCACCATTATATCACAGCAAAACTGCATTTTGTTTTGAAAAATATTTCTTTTATCCAAAAAATTGAGTTTGTTCTTATATCATGTTATAAAAAATACATAATATGAAAGTTAATGTTATATAAAATTAAAAATCTGGTTAATACTATTCATAACATCTTGTTTATATCTCATTAAATAATAATATTTTAATAATATATCATTGTTTAGTGAAACTTGGTATTGCGTATAATGAAAGTTATCGAGAAAGGTCGCTCTTGTATGTAATATAAGCCAAGTTGGTATTTCATGTAGTTCAAGCTTCATTTTAGGTTTTGAATTACATAATCCAAACATAGTTATTTTATACATTGAAAAAAATCTATACTCAGGGTTGCATGTATCGTATGATAATTCGGTGTAGCGTGTAACATATGACAAGTCAGTTTTGTGTGGAAAGAATGTTTGACTTAGTGAATTGCAAGATATAAATGAAAATTTTAATTTATTAAAAAAACGGTCCATAAAAAATTTGGGTGTTATAATAACCCTCCAATTAATTGGGTAAATATTAATGTTTTGCGTGCTCAAAGGGTACATAGGAGGTTATTCAAATCCTGAAAGAGAGTATACAAGAGGTTATCCCAAGCCTAAAAACGAGTATACAAGAGGTTATACCAAGCCCAAAGTAGGTACATGGTTGATTATCCTAAGATTAAAATAATATGAATGACTCTTTGGATAGAATTTATATAAAATTTATATGATTATGACATTCCACACTTTATTCCTCTCTTTTTTACAAGATCTTATTCTAATGTCATGCTATCATAGCTCATTTTCTTTGATTCCTTTATGATTCATATATTATTAACATATAATCTCATGATTATATTATATTTGTTTGGGTATGCTTTAAAAATGTCATGTTAAGGTTCTCATACCCTTATGGCCATGTTCTTTTTAAATGATGTTTGATATCTCCCTTGTTTACTCTTATTGAGCATTTGAGATCACCCTTTATTATTTTTCATTTTCCCTATGATATGAAGAAATGTTTTAAGTAGGGTATTTCTAATAAGTTTTCTACATGATAAGATATTTGTTAGAGTCATTTAATTCCTTATATAAAATAATATTATTATGTATTTAGTCTCCAAATAAACAGGACATTTATAGTCCTGGAATAAATCATGATGTTATGTATTCAATATTCATATAACAAGATGTAATGTTTATATATTAAAATTATGGGTCTTTATAGTTGATATCAGAAAAATGTTTATTTAATATTCGTATATTCCGACTATAAACAATAGTGTAAAACTATAGGATACACATAAGTATTGGATAACATTCAAATGTTTTGTTAAGGTAAATATTATGTGGTTTTCCTAGAAATACATAGCTATCTAGATACTATAATAGGAATTAGTTTTGGCATAGATGAATCTAGGGGTAAAACCCCCAAAAATATTTGGTCGAGTATATATTGACCATTATTCTCATGCATGATTAATATTACCTTACTACCTATCTGGTTTGACACTCTATAGGGATATTATTGGGTTAATTCACATTTTATTCAAGAATCATTATAATGGTTTTGAATAGATAATGATCATAAATGATCTAGGTTAAACATATAATGTTATAAATTGAAAATAATGGTTCATGATTTAAATATCCTATGACGTATCTTTCACGATTATATGATTTCTCACAATGATTATCATTTTTAACACTATGATTTTTGGTTTTAGACAATGAAAATAATTAGAAGGAATCAAGTTGACATCAACTGTGATGAATAATGCAATGGTTTTCCTCCTATGAAAATAAATGAGATGGGAACTAGAAAGATAAAACCTATGATTATTCATATTTATATATCATGATATATGATTAATAACATAAACATAGGTGATTTTCCTAGAATATTAAATAAGATTAAAATCGAATTTTATAGAAGTTCAAGTGGTAATGATCATAGAGGATACAAATTTCAATTTCCTTCATGTCAAGAATGTGGGAAGAAACACCCATGCGAATAACTCAAAGAAATAGGAAGATGATTTATATGGGAAATAAAGGGAATAAAGAAATGAATTTACAAGTTATTTAATGTATTATATGTGGGTAACTTGGGATTTATCCATGTTAATACACTATTCTAGTGGTTAACTTGTAGACCAAGAAGGGAATATATTATCCCAATTGTTAAAGTTGAATGATTGAAGTGTTCATATATTGGGATTCAAGAATTATGTTTTATAATAATTTTAACAATAATATTATAGTTATAAGAATAACAAAACATGTATGGTTTATTCTATAGTAGTATTTACATAAAATTTTTTAAGTATATATTGAATGATATCGATAACCTAGAAAAGTGATTTAGTGAGAATGTGATATTTTTTTAAAACACATGATTGAGGGAAACATAACCCTTAATATGTGTTTGATTTTGGTATAATAATTTTTTATTGGAATAAAGTGAGTATCCATATTGATAAAGTAGATTAGATTGTATTGATGACCTTGGAATTGATTAGTAATTTTATTAAAAAATGATTTTAATGATTTTTATTTCATTTTTGGATTTATATAATATATTAAATAGTCTATTAATTTATTTTAGGAATAAGGAAATAGTTATGTTTTGGATGTATATATTTTTTTATTGAATATTTATAGCGATTCATGTTATTTTTGGAAAAAAAATCATGTTTTAAGAAAATATATAATCATTCTATTCACATGCTTGGTATGTGACATTATGATATAATTCATGTTTTAGAGGGATAAATTTTTAATAATATCTTAGAAAAAATATGTGATTAAATCCTTCACATTTTTGGGTTTTGAAATTGGTCAAACATATTTTGGAGGATTCTTAAGATTAATTATTTTTGGAATGGATCAAGTTGAACTTTGGGTGTTATTTTTGAGGCATTATATATTAATTTATTATATTGGAAAACTTATGCTAACCATTTTGGTATTGGTAAATATTTAGAGAAAAAAGGAATAAATTATGGAGCATATGATCCGTTAAAATTTAATTTTATTTATTCAGGCAAGAAAACTTCATCTTGAATATTTATTTCATAGAGTAAGAGATAAAGTGGAAATTGATCGAAGAAGCAACAATGAATAAAATTATTATTATGAAATAGAAAGATTTCAAGTAAGAAAATTTTATTATTTTATCTATATTAATAGTTAAATAATCCCTCAAACATAAGAAAATTATTATGAAACAAAAATTTTATTATTTTACCTTCATTTAATATTAACTATCTATCTTTTCACCCTTTATTTATTTATTATTTTGTGGTCATTAACTTCTCATGATCAAGTTCTCTATTACTCTATTTTTCACAATACAATATTTTTTATCCCGATGTCCATATTTTAACTTACCAATAATTTTATACTTATTTAGGTACCTAAATATATCTTATCTCTGGTAACATTTACATTTCCCACTCCCCTTTTTCAAAGGAAGTTTTATTATCCCTTTTTATGATGTTGGTTTTCAACATAGGTATTTTAAAATATTAAATATTTAATGATAGAGAAAATTTTTTGTGGGAGAATTTTATTTAAGGGGGTGGGGAGAATTTAACACATTGAAAATTTATTTTAAAATAATAACAATCTTGATAGCTTTCTTAACACACAACAGTAATCATTAAGAGAATTTTGATATACTATAGAAACATTATTATTTAAATTTGACCAGTATAACCTTGCCTTTGAATTAAAGGGTATGAATATGAGTAAAAAAATATGAAATATATATATAATGGTCCTAATTAGTACAAATATATTGATTAATTATTATGAAATAGGAAATAAATTTTAAGTGAAGTCATTATATGCTTAGAAAGTGTGTTTCCTTAAAAAATGACTTTATTGCATTTTGTGCACATATATTATAATTATTTTCTTCTAATTTTATAAATATAATTTTAGAAAATTAATATCATTTTTAAATATTATTTTCTATATCATCTTATTGGGAAGTTTTGTGATTTTTTAAAATATATTTTTTAGTGAATAATGAAAAATACTATTTTGTTGTAAAAATGTCATTTATTTTCTTTTAATAAATTCATTTAAAAGTTCCATTATTTTCTGTATTTGATTTTAAATTTAAATATGATTTGTTTTATTTAAAATTCTAAGAATAATTCTATAGAAATCAACAACATATTTGATTTTTGGTATAAGTTCTTTTTTATGATTAAAAACATATTTTTCTAAAACTGTTTTAACTGTGTTTTACGAATTTATATTAAAATTTGTTTTTGAATATTATAGAACATTAATCCTGAAAAATGGATTCAAAATTTTTAATCAAGATCCTTAAAATTTAAAAATAGTTTCATATTTTTTTTGTCATTATGAATAGTAACCATGTTAAAAAATTTTCACCATGGTAAGGGATAAATTTGCAAAATTGAAAATAAAAATAATGTGAAAAGGATTTAAAATCACTATAACCACTTAATTTACTCTTTTTTAGGATTTTTTTATTTCCTAATAGTATAATTTTATAATTTATGGTTACTTGGATCCTTTTTTCTTTGATAATGACCTATATAATATTTTTAGTAATGAAAAATACAAAATGTCACTCTCTTGCTTTTAAATTTGTACCATATGATCACATAGGGATACAAATATGTTGTGAATGAATATTAATATATATTTTCATGATAAGGAAATTATTTTTATGATGGTAATTTATTTATAATTTTTAGTGATTGTATATTATATTAATGACTTACAAAATGCTGACATAGTTCTGGTGTAAGAAGTGGAAAAATCAAAGTAAATAATTCTATGAACAATAAAAGTAAATTATTTTCAATTAATTATGCTTCCAAAATAATTTAATAAATAATAAAAATATACTTTAAATTGATATATGTATTATATTTTAATTCTATTTCTGTCTTGATGTCTTTAAATTTAAATTATTTGAATAGTTCTTAAAATGCATTTAATAATATTTTATGCTAAATAATATTGTATTAAATTATTTAAAAATCATAAAAATATTTAAATAGGAAAATTAGGTTGTGAAATGTTATTTTATGTCATCTATTTTCTATTTATTAGCCAATATTTACCTTATAAGTAAAATTATAACCCTTTAATATTGAAAAAGGTTTTATTGTGATTATGGTTAAAATAGGTTAACAAAGGGGTTAGACCAAAATATATAGTTTAAAATAACAATTAGACCATTTCAAATTTTAATTTTTGAAGTTATATCAAAATTATAAAATCTTATATTTGAAATTTTATCCACATGGTGCCACTTCCACATGAAATAAATTTATTATATATAAATAGTTTTATTAATTAAATGTGTGCCCTTCCTTCACTATAAAGGACACCCCTTATATATTTAATTTAAACCACATTGAGGAATATATATAAACAAACATACTAAACTATATTATAAAATTCCATATATATGAATTAGTGGTGTTTTTTCTTAAAATACAATTCCAAGGTTTATTAAGAAGGGATCTAAATGAGGTCCACCGAAGAAGAGGTAATCATACTGGCTGAAGTCTTTCAATATATTTGTTCTTATACCTCCTATAAATCTTTGGTATTACTCATAAAATAATGAATTCAGTAGCCTAAATATAATTAAATTTTATTATGATTATGTAATCACCATTATCCACTGTGTTTTCTAACAAATGGGAAATAAAAGTATTACTCATGTGTACATGTGGATTACCTCCTCCATGAATCGATGTGATTAATATTACATCACTATAATTCGTGATTGGTTATTATAATGGAATTTTTTATATATGATATTTTTATGTATTTATTATTCTTAAAATAATATATATCATTTATCTTTTTACCATTCCATTCTTTGGAAAGAGATAACGTCGCTCGTGTGTAAATGTGGACTGCCACATCCATGAAGTGATGTGGTTTGTTTTTAATTGCTAATTTATGAGGCCATTAATAAGAATATATTTAATGGATAAATTTTATATTTATGATATAAAAATGATTATATAAGGTGGAAATATTATTTAACATTCTTTTGTTCCAACCATTGAAAAGTGGAAACATCAACCATACGTGCATATGGACTACTATCTCCAAAAAGTGATGTAATTCAATTTTCATCACCAATTTATTTTAATGATTATAAAAGTGTTGTTGGTCAGAGTAGAGTACTCAAGAGGGGGGGGGTAATTGAGTATCTATTCAAATTTCTATTAAAAATTTTTCTTAAAAAGGTTCCCCAATAAAAATAAATACAGAAAAGTCAATTAAGGTAATACGGTTATAAAAGTCTGAATGTTCAAATAACCTCTGAAAATATTGATTAATTATTAATAATATCATTATGAGTTATTGATACTAATTTTTAATCTATTCTAATAAGGTAAAACAATTATAACTTTTATAAAAAACTAACTATCAATGTGAAATATAGTGTTTTTTGAAATACAAAGCAAAGAAGAGAAAAACTAAATTAAAATACATTGCGGATAAAATAATTGGTTCAGGCTCAAACTGAGACCCAATCCACTCCACTTGGTGATAACTTGACACCAAGAATTTTATATTAATAAACATGATCCACAACCTAGATCGGTGTAAACAATAGTGCACAGAACTGTCCAGGTAACATGACCTATTCCACTATTCTTCGTGCGTATAAACTACCTGGTCACACAAGGAACTATTACACACTTATATGTGGGAGTAAAAAAATGTAAAAAGATATGAGAGGAAGGGTATCTTGTATCCTCCAATTTATTTAAGGAGACAATGTGCATTTTAATACAGACATAGACACACTACTCGAAAGCTAAAAACAATACACAACAGAGAAAAGATGATGAGAAAGGGTTAGAAGTGCTCTGAGTGTTATTAAATGCAACTATGGACTTATAGTATGAAGAAGATGCAAGAATTGAGTCCTCTTAGAAAAAATAGAGTATCAAAAGTCTTCCAGTTTGAAGGTGTAAGCTGTCTAGCTCATGTTCTTCCTGAAGTTGGTACTGTGAAGATGTTTTTTTCTCTGATCTATGGTAGTCTTGTCTTTGGAATCAATTGTGACTCGTGTGTTATTCAGTTGTTTCTTGTTACATGTATCAGTTCACTTTTCAAAAATGCTCACTCTTCTGCTACACATTACTGCTCGTCTCTTTTTTTCAAGCACCACATTTTTTTTATTTTAGAGTGCATGTGTTGAAGCTAATAGGATGAATGTATTCTGAACCTCATACCTCTTATTGTTAGGTGAAATGTCTACAAAGAAACATTAATTATGTCAGGGAATTTAAGTGACTCATATATGACCATTATAAATTAAATTGAAAACTACAAAACATATTAATGAATGATGTCATAGTTTGTCTAGAAACAATATCACTTGGAAATAGTTTCACCACGAAATGGTGTCTTCTCCTTTCCCTTTGAGCAGTGAGACAGTCATGATGGCATAATTGTTTTAAGATCAAGAATCGGTAGAAAAAATGTGGTGTTAGATTCACGGTGTCTGGTGCATTTCCAAACTTCGAACGATGTCTTAGTGATGGAAGAAATGAACCAGTGTCACAGACTTCATGAGATTTGAAATAGGTTATGGTGACTGGGTCACGATGTCTGGGTCACAGTGTCTAGGTGACGGTGCCTAGGTTACGGCATATGGGTAACAGTGTCTGGGTCACGGTGTCTAGGTCACGATTTCTCAGTCACGATGTCGGGGTTATGATGTCCAGGTCACGTTGCCCAGGTCACGTTGTCTCGATCACGATGTCTGGGTCACGGTGTCTCGGTCACGATGTCTAGGTCACGGTGTCCAGATCATGGAGTCTGGGTTACGGTGTCTGGGTTATGGTTTCTAGGCCATAGTGTCCGGGCCACAGTATCTGGGTCATTGTGTCTGGGTCACAGTGTCTGGGTTACTTGCCAGAAAAATAGAACCGGTGGCGGACTCATGATTTTTTCTGACATAGCCAAATATCTGTATTCAGACATAAGAAGTAATATTCACAGAATTAATTATATTTTATCATTCATAAAATAAATCATTATAGAAAAAATTTAATATAGTTTAAAATTATCAATCATGATTTAGGATTAACATGATTTATTGAAAATTTATTTAAAGGATAAAGAAACCAACCATCTCTACACATTATTTGAGATAGATTAAATAGGATTAACACGATTTACAGGATTTACAGGATTTGTGATAATTAAAACATGATTAGAACATGAGGAGTCAAAAAAGTGTATATGATGAAAAAATATGATACTTATTTCATGATTAATTTTATGGGGATGATGAAACCATGAATAAGGTGCAAGTATCCGAACCATCGAACCAAAACATGCATTGAAAATGGATTAGTTTCCACCCAAATATTCATTTTAATAAAGAAACTATTAATAAAATGATAATAAAAAATTATAAAGTAATGATAAATATTATGTTATATATGTATATATTTATATTATAGATTTATAATACATATATAATTTTTATTCAAGAGTTTTGAATTCATATGAAGCAAGATAAGGCTTGAGGTATGGGTTTCGCATCACACTTTTATTTCGATGGTATATATTCCATATTTCCCATTTATATACTTTGTGTAGTGTATATAATACCCATGAATGTATTTTATGATTATTTTCATGAAAATTAATGGAATTTAAAAATATTTATAAGTTTATATCTTTCATGAGGTCTTGATTCAGAGATTACCAAAGTTGTAAGAGTTCTCCGTCTAATTATTTTTTTGAGACATGTTTGATGTTTTAAACCTATTTATGTTAAGGAGTTTTGAATACCAAACCATTGAAATATTAATTTATGATTCCATTTATGTTCATGATATTTTAATTTTAATTTTATTTTATTCTTTCATGGGTCTTATGAGTCAAAATTTAACAAAGTTGTAAGGGATTTATGTTTCAATTTCATTTCTTTTGAAGATTATTTATTCTTGAATTTACACTAAGGAAAATTATATAATCCTTATCTGATAAATTCCTTAAATTTTTTTTTACTTTAGTTATTCATGTATTTTTCTAGTAACAGTGACAATTTTCTCTCTTTGGTACTTAAAATTATTTTATTTTTTTAAGAAAACATATATTATTTCCTCTTTGGTTGTGAATATTTTCCTTCTATGTATATGTTTTCATGAAAATGTTTTCAAGAATTTTATTTACTATTACCCTAATATTTTTAAATTAATTTCTATATATTTTTTAATTTATATAATTTTATTTCAAATAAATATTCCTATAATTTTCTAAATGATGTAATTTTGATTTTTTACTAAAAATGTGAAAGGAATCATTGTTTTAACATACACGACATGAACAAAACTTCCCACCATTATGTTCACTTAGTGATTTGAATTATACCTTAAAATTTTATATGTTTATTCTCAAGAAAAATGTTTTCCATAATGTTTTGGATTTTTTTGATATTATATAAGTGATTTCAAAATGAAAAGGGTATTTTTTCTCAAGAAATATTCTAATAATATTTTGAAGTAATTTTCCATAAATGATAACATCCTTTGATGTTACATTTGATTTACAGGGGATATTATCTAATGATACTTTCCTTAATCTTTCTCTGGATGGTTTATAGTTATGGTAATGAAATATCAATAAAACCCATATTATTTTCCATGGGTTAAGTTATGATATAATGCTAACTTTTTCATGATTCGGTACAATACATATTAATGGATAATTAATATGTGATTGGTTGGACTAAAAGTATATATCGACCCAATGAATTGGGTACAGATTAATTTTTTATAAGATCAAAGGGTACATGAGAGTTTATCCCAAGACTAAAATAGGGTACATGGGAGGTTATACCAATTCTAAAAGAGGGTACAGGAGAGTTTATCCCAATCTTAAAGTGGGTACATAAGTGGTTATCCTAATCCTAACATGTTATGAATATCTTTGTGTGTATCAATCAAATAATATTTCTATTGCTATAAAATGCCACACTTTATGGCAATTTTTTAAAAATGATTGTATGAAAATGTTATTATCTCATGGATCATGTTCTTTTATTCTTTTATGATTCGTGTATTATGAACATACAAGCTCGTGATTATGATATATGAAATACTAGTTGTGGTTTTTAAATTCTAATATTTTGTTCTCATAACCTTATGCTCATTTTATACTTAAATTATCAATGATATATCCATTTTTTACCCTTACTGAGCATCTTAGATCACCATTTATTATGTTTTCTTTTTACCAAGATATGAATAAATGTTTTAAGTAGGGTATGTATAAGAAGTGATATATGTGAGAAGATATTTTTGGGATATGTTAAGGATATTTTATGAAATAAGAGGATTATGTATATAGTATAAAAAACTAAAAAACTATGGTTATGGTGTGAATTGAGATGTTTTTATGAAATATTTATCTAATAAGATGTAATTTATATAAATATTTAAAGTATGGGTTGTTATAATACACTTTATATTTCATTTATATTATCTTAAATTTTTGTTTAAATTGTATTTGTGTAGATTTAACATCCAATTCACAAGTTCTAGTGGGATGATTCTGATACATGTAATTTTCAGATATTTTTAAATTTTTCAAAACAACTTCAACTAGAAAATAGAGTTGAAACTTATGGTTTATTTAAAGGTGGACATTTTTATTGAAGAACTCATAGTTTATTTTGGGGTGTTTCATATGAAAATTATTATAAATAGAGTGTAATGATTTTAGAAGTAGTAGACAGATAGATATAGTGACCCACATTTTTATCTCATAAAAATTTCATTACATGGTAAAAAATTAAATAATAAAGAGGTTATTTTGAGGTATATTGTCTTATAAATAAGAACAAAATACATTAAAAAAATTCAAATTCATTTAATCCACTTAGATATCTTCTTTAAAGGTTCATCTTAAGTTAATTTTACTGCACTTCATATCCCATGGATATAAATGAGGCATATTATAATAGAAATAACATGAATCATATCATGGAAATGTGGATAAAACATAAAAATGATACATTCAAATAAATATAACCAAGGTTTATCACCAGGGTGTCATAAATCATAATTACCAATGTTGTTCACCAAGTTATTTTAAAAAAATTTATATCTAGAGATATATTATTTAACTAATGCATAAAAGCTCTATCAAGGTAAACCCTTAATATATATTAATTCACATGATCCCTATCGATCAAAATAAATAAATTTACCAATAACTTTAGGATAATAAATATTGAGTTTTATATAAAACCATTGAGTGTATAAGTGCTAAAAATCATAAACATTACTTCATTTTTAACACATAAGAAGAAATTTTTTGTTTAATAGATTTATTTATCCATTCAATAAGTTATATTTATATATAGGTGAAGGGTCTCTAAAAATAAAGTGGTTTGGGTATTCACAATATTGTAATTTCTCATGAAAATTAGAGAAATCTAGGAAATGAATTCTATAGCATAAAGACATACAACATTAACAACATGGAGTGAATAATGTTAGAGAAATAAGGTATCTAAATAGTAAAATACTATTTTTTTAGTAAATGAATGATCAAAAAGTTTTTTTAAGATAAAATAATTGAACATTTATAGACATACCAAAAATGAGGCATTTGAATGAAAAAGGACAAGAGGATAATTCCTTTACCTTGAATATTTTCTTCCTAAAACTCGAGGATGGAACCTTGAGAACTTTGGGAATCATGTACGGACTGTTTTGGAGGTAAAAATACCATAAACTAGCGTTTTATTATTTTTTAGATGATAGGAAAGCGTAATAGGTGGTATTTATACTTGAGGAGGGGTGTGTTTTAAAGGATTAAATATTTGCTATTTTATTATATAATCTAACCACTTTTGGGTGAAATGAATTTCAACCAATTATCTAGATTATAAATTAGTGGGTTAGAGTTTTTGGACGTCCAAATACTTCCCAAATAAAAACTTACCTTCAAACCAAACAGTTTAGTGCACATAAAGATAAAAGAATTTTTATTTAAAAAATCCATTTTTGGTAAAAAAATTAAATTATACATATTGAAATTTAAATTAATTGAAAGAGAATTTTCGTGGGTGCTTTCAAATGATATTCGGTTTCAGGTTACTTAGGTGCAACAAAGTGGCTGACCAAGGTCGCCTCTCAAAGGAGGAAGTAAATTAAAACAAATTCTTAAAGGAATTATAAAAATAAAATAAAAATAATAAAAACACTACATGAAAGGATAGGGAGGTTGTTTGTTATTTATAAAACTAGAAGATGTTTTCTTGAAGAATATTGTATTTTTTTGTTTTTAATTTTGAAATTAAATTGAACACAACAAGAAGATGTTTTTTTAGAAAATATTTTAAGAGGTGTAATAAATCTAAATCTACCTCTTCATTTACTTATTAATCATTATAATTTAAATTAATTTACAATTAATTATTATCCCATAATTGTTTAACCCTCATACCCTATGGTAGTTAACTTAACCACAAAGATGGAATTACTTAAACCCTAGGATAGCTTCAGAACATGCAATCGTAGCACCCTGATTTGATTGATGTTCTAAGGTTATATTATTTTCAGTGGTTACTTAGAGCACATATTCAATCTATAAATGAGGATTAATTGATTTTAGGGATTATATTTTAACTCTAGAAACTTTCCCATGTGGTCTTGTATTACCGATTAAGTTCGCGCTCTCACAATTTACACAAAATCTCGACCTCATGTGTTTTTGTGTCAATTGATTAATTTTTTGATTAGTTTCATATAAATTAAAAACTAATTTCATGTATCTTATTAAGTGAATTTAATTAGCTCAATGATTCAAGAGAATTAAATGAATAGGGTAGAATATAGACCGATCACTAAAAAAACTACTCTTCCATGGGCAGTGTGGTCATCGTGGAGACGTTTTGCATGAGCAAAGGATTGAAAGGGTAGAATCCAATCAAGTCTCCACTCTTGAATTTCATCCCAAATAAGAATATTAATAAAAGAATAAAATTTAAAATAACATAATAAAAGAGAATAAATAAAATAAGAACAAAGATGTTTATTATGAACACACAAACATTACAACATGAGGAAGAAGAAAAGGGCTTCGAAAAAGGGATCATTGCTTCATGAGATACCCTTATTTAATTGCTTTGATAATTGAAGTGGAACCTCTTATCATATGCCCTCATCTTCCAAATTGTCATACCAAACATTCAAAATGAGAAAAATACATATTTATAGAGTCGAGGAGAGGCTAGGTTAAAAGTGGTTTCAATTGTGAATGAGGAGATTCTGCCAAATATTTTAATCCCACTTGCACCACCTACTTCACCACCAAAACACCTGAATTAGTTGTTCTTATAGAAGGATAATATGTGCGAAATTGGGTGGTCAATCTCCTCTAAAAGTCTGGCTCAATCCATGCACAGATGTAGAAGATATGGGCCAAATACTATAGTGATGTCCAATCTCACGTGTCCATCCCACCAATAAATTAATTCCCCATTTATTCCATCCCAATACACTCTTTAGATCAAGTGTCCCGAATAAAAGTTGTAGTAAATTAGGTGAGAAACACTTCTAAAAAATTTTAAGTTCAAATATGTCATATTATAATATTTATGTTCCAAATACTACCGATCATTTTAAATGGGTAAAATAGGAATTTTCATCAAATTTTCAAATAAATGGTCTAATCCCAAATATTTTATAAATGAACATATTTACCACAATGTGAATAAATTATGTCCTTTATTATCAATAAAATATTCAACAAAATAGTTTTTTATCAAATCACCCACACTTACCCTTTTTCACTCTTGGGAAAAACCTCATATCAAGTAAACAACAATATCAAATCAAAACAAATTTTGAAACACATATCCTTGAGATCCAAAAATTCCACACTAAGAAAAAAAAGATATCATGCCTCATAAAAAACTATTATTTAAAGTTCTCCATTTATATCATTCAATATATTTATACTTTATTTATCCTCTCATGCACAAAACACTTACCTCACTTGAATTTTCTCTTTTCACACAAATGTCAATTTTTTAGCAATGTCTTTCTCATCCAACTCATACAAGGGTCACCACAGGCTTGATAAATTCCTACATCACCACATGATGTGATTCAAGGACATATGTTTATCATGAAGACATTACCACATGATGTGATTCAAGGACATATGTTTATCATGAGGACATTTTAGGGTTGTTCTATGGCTTTCAGTTGGTAGGATTTATATGTGAAAAATTCAGAGGCTAGATGAATATGGATTGACTCTTTTTGAAGAAAAATTGCATTAATCTGATTTTCAATTAAATATGTTCTCCTCATCAATAATAATAACATCAATTAATCTTCATCATCATGAAAAATGAATGAATATTCACACCATTCAACATTTCGGTAGAAAAAATGTCAACCTACTCAAACATGATTTTTTTGAAAGTTAGAGATATGAACAACTTTCTTCCTTTATTAGAAGCTCCACAAAGGCACAAATTCGCATATCATGAAAGCTACAAAAAAGGCACAACTTCCAACATAATGATTTTTTTCAGCAATAGAAACATCTCTTCAGAATTTAATTTTCCACCCAAATTATCACAGAATTTGGTAGCACAACACAAGACATCCCCCCCCACACTTAATTTCAACTATATTAAGAAATTTCACTTCCAGAGTTGGTTGGATAGGAAAACTTTGCGTGTAATGTGGCTAACCTAATAGGCTGTCCATGTCTTCTAAGGGCAAAAAGGATTAAATGTTAATGGTAAGACATTATAAAAAAGGATTCTTTGAAATAGGGGCTTTATTACCAAAAAAATTTCTCAATCATTTAAAATATAAGTACCTCAAACCCTCAAGTTTTTAGAGGAATAAATCAAATATTGGCTAAATCAAGCATATTTTAGTTCTCTCAAGAAATGATGTAAATGTAAAGAATATGAAAAATAATGTTTCAGAAACCTCACAAGAAAGTGATTTCAAATATAAAGACAGTGATATGTGGGATGTGATTCAAAATTTAGAGTACTTTTCATGAAATTAATAAATATTTGAACTTGAAACAAAGTCATTTTCAGTATTCATTTAAGATCATTTTTATGAGATAAATTGTTTCACATATTGATATGGATTTAAAAATGGTGATGAGAATAATTTCATCCCAAAAGTTAAAAAAAAAACACACGAAATTTGAAAAACAAACAATTTTTTTTGTTTGTTTTAAATCATTATAAAAAAAGAAAACAATTGAAATTAGTAAACTAAAAGGTTCCCTCCCCCACAATGAAAATATTTCATTATCCTCAATGTGAACCCATGAGATGATATATGCACATGAAATGTATAATTTTAAATAGGACAAAGAATAAAGAAGTGAAATGGTTAGGAATAACCTGATATGCTTAAGTGATGATGGGGTCATGTAGTGTGATGAAATCCACTGAATTAGTAGGAATAACCTCAATGTATTTCCTCAAACATTTCCCATTGACTGTAAATCTCCTTTCTATGTCCTCTTGCGTGATCTCCACTACACCATAAGGAAAAACATTAGTCACAACATAAGGACCTAACCATCTGGAATGCAACTTACTAGGCATCAGCTTCAGTCATGAACTGTAGAGAAGGACTTTCTCTCCGACAAGAAATTATCTTTTCTAGATCGTTTTGTCGTGATCAGCTTTTGAACTTTCCTTATTGAGCCTTGAGTTCTCAAATGAAGAAAATAGAATCTCTTCAAGCTCTTGAATTTGTAGCTTCCTTTGGATTCCATCTTGGGCCAAATCCATGCTTCATTTTTTTATAGCCCAATAATCCCGATGCTCAACTTCCATAGGGATATGAAATTCTTTCCCAAAAACAATCCGAAATGGGGACATACCTATAGGGGTTTTTTTATGCTGTCTTATATACCCATAGAGCATCATCCAAGCACTTGATCTAATCGTTCCTATTCCATTGCATAGTTTTCTCAAAAATTTGTTTCAACTCATGATTGAAACCACATCCTGACCATTTTTTTGGGGGTGGTATGGTGTTGATATTTTCTGTGTCTCCCCATACTTCTAAAAGAGGGAAGCCAAATTCCGATTTCAAAAGTGTTCCCCTTGGTAACTAATGATGGCCTTTGGTACTCCAATCCTGCAAAACATTTTTTCTTTGAAAAAGTACACTACAACATGATAATCATCTATCCTAGTGGCCTTAGCCTCTACCCATTTACTCACATAATTAACAACAACTAAAATATACCAAAAAACAAAGGAACTAGAAAAAAGGACCCATAAAATCAATGGCCCATACATAAAAAATCTCACAGAATAGTATGGGTTGTTAAGGCATCTCATGTCTCCTAGAAATGTTCCCAGTGTGTTGGTAATGAGAGCATGACTTACAAAACAAATGAGCATCATGGAATAAGATAGGACAATATAATCTAGAGTCTAAAACTTTCCTAGCTATCCATTGGGGTCCAAAGTGTCCACCATAAGAAAGTGTATGAATGAATTGTATAACAGACTCAAACTCATGATCAAAAACACACCTTCTAATAACTTGGTCACTACACATGCACAATAGATATAGATCATCCCAAAAATAAAATCATGACACACTCTTTTATTTTTGGACTTGATGTTTCTTTAAATTTGTAGGGATTTCAGAGGCAACATGGTAGTTAACTAAATCTACATACCAAGGATGTGTACCTGAGATGGAATAAAGATGCTCATTGGTGAAAGTGCACCGAAGTGGTACCTGGTCCAAGGTGTCATCCTCTAGCATGTGAGAAATCCTACTCATGTGGTCTTCCACAAAGTTTTCTGACCCCTTCTTGTCCTTTATCTCAATATCAAATTCTTAAAGAAGGAGAATCCATCGGATTAGCCCAGGCTTTGCGTCTGGATTCTTCAAGAGGTACCTCAGAGCTACATGGTCAGAAAAAATAACTACTTTAGGGACCAATAAATATGAAAGAAATTTATCTAAAGAGAATATGACAACAAGAAACTCCTTTTCCATGGTTTTTTAGTTTTATTGGGCTGAATCTAGTGTCCTCGATGCATAGTCAATTACATGTGAACTTCCCTCCACCCTCTGAGATAAGACAACTCCAACTGTAAAGTTAGGGGAATCACACATAATCTCAAAAGAAAGATTCCAATTTGGGGGTTGTATGATCAGTAGAGTTGTTAGACACTTCTTAGCTCATCAAAGGAAGTCCTTAAATAATTATCAAACACAAAATCTGAATCCTTTTGAAGTAATTGTGACATAGGAAGAACAATCTTACTATAATCATTGATGAAGTGCCAATAAAATCCTACATACCCTTGGAAAGATCTAACATCACACACACATTAAGGATATGGTAAGGATTAAATGATATCTACCTTAGATCTATCAACCTCAATCCCATGTTTGGAAACTACATGCCTAAATAAAATTCCATGCTTTACCAGGAAATGACACTTTTCAAAGTTCAGGACCAGATTCTTCTCAATACAAAGGTTCAACTCCTTTCCCAAAATATATAGACATTCATCAAATGAGGATCCATACACTGTAAAATCATCCATAAATACCTCCATGCAGGTCTCAATAAAATCAGAAAAAATACTCACCATGCATCATTGGAAGGTACCTAGGGCATTGCAATGTCCAAATTGCATCCTTCAGTAAGAAAATGTACTGAATGGACAAGTTAATGTTGACTTCTCCTGATCAACAAGAGAAATATAAACATAAAAATATCCCAAAAATCCATTCAAGAAACAATATTGCGTCTTCCCAGCTAGTCTCTCAATCATTTGATCAATAAATGGGAGGGGAAAATGGTCCTTGTGGGTGGACTGATTTAGTTTCCTATAATTAATACACACACGCCAACTGTTTTGTCCCCCATTGAAACTAACTCATCTTTCTCATTTTTAACAACTACAACACCACTTTTCTTAGGAACAACCAGAATAGGACTTACCCACTGAGAATCTAAAATGGGAAATATTATACCTGCCTCGAGCAATTTTTCAACTTCTTTTTTAACAACTTCCAAAAGAGTTAGATTCAGTCTCTATTGTGGATGCCTAACTAGTTTATCCCCATCCTCCAAAAGAATCCTATGCATGAAAATGGAGGGGCTAATACCTGATATGTCATCCAAGGTCTTCATAATTTCCCTGATGTTATCCCTCAAAAGATTCAAAAGTTTTTCTTCATTTTCAAAAGGGAGATTGTCAGCAATGATAACAGGAAATTTCTCACCACTCAACAAGTATTATTATTTGAGATTTGGTGGCAATGGATTGAGTTCCAGTGTAGGGGGGTGGTGTATGGATGAAGACATTGAAGGAATTGAAATTTGTGAAAATGAGCATCAGTATTAGAATATAAATAATCACAATCGGAGAATAAAACATCAAATCCATCAGCATACTCAACAACCATGTCATAATCAGAGTTCACTTGATCAAAATCAGAATATGAATCCATTTAAAAATAAAATATAAGGGAGAATTTTTCAATATAAAAGGGTGTGTAAGTGCTCTTAGACATTAAAATAGAACCAATACTCATAATCTCCCTAAGAATAGGACAATAAAATTCCCTGGGGTTTTTATTTGGTGGTTCAAAATGGGAGAAAAAAATGCAGAATGGTTCTATGAGGGGTACTTCATGGAGTCTATAATATTAAATATCACCACTTCATCCCCAAAATCCATGGAAAGTGTACCCTCATTGACATTTATGATAGTTTTTATAGTTTTGAGGAAGGGTCTACCTTATATAATGGTATAATGAGAACTTACTTGATTGTCCTTCATGTTAAGAATGTAGAAATCTTCTGGAAAGATCATGTCTCTTACCCAGACAAATACATCCTCAAGGAATCCTTCTAGATATTTTGTAGCTCTATTTTCCAACTACACCACTACTCTCATCATATTCAACTCACCAACCTGTAAAGAAGAGAATATAAAGTGAGGTATCACATTTATAGAAGCTTCTAAATCACAAAGAGCATCAGAAAAGTGTAACTCCCCTATGGTGCATGGGATAATGAATGTCCCGAGATCCTTGAACTTCGTTGGAATTTATAGAGTTGGTGTAATGAGCACTGACACATTTTTTCCAAGATTTATCATCTCATTTCCCTAGATCCCTCTTCAATTAGAATAAAGTTCTTTTAAGAATTTCTCATACCTTGGTATTTTCTTGATGGCTTCAAGTAGAGGAATATTGATCTCCACACACTTGAATGTGTCCAAAACCTCCTTTTTCATTGCCTCTTCAGACATCTTCTTGGTTTTAACAACCCTATTTGGATAAGGAATGGGTTTAGGAGGAACATCATCAATATTTTTCTTACCTTTATCTTTCCCCTTTGGTTTCTCTTTATGTGGTCTTGAATAGAGCTTCTCTGGAGTTGAGTTGAATCCTGGTGGAATGGTGCATGAAAAAGTATCATTACTTTGCTTCACACTTCTCAATGTGATGGAACTAACATTTCCATTTGGATTTGGAGTAGGTTGGGAAGGTATATTTCTAGAATTATTACTTACAAGTTCATGGAGGGCAGGGGAAATCTGGCTCATTTGAGTCTTCAACTCCCTTAGCTCCGAACCTTGACTCTTCATCTCATTCTGTTGATTAAGAACAATTTGTTTCAAAATATCAGTAGTATTAGAATCTAGATTTGGTTGAGAATTTCCTTATTGTTGACTTGTTTATGCTTGAGATTCAAATCTCCTTTGGGTTTATTGGAAACCCTATTGGTAAGGTGGAGGCTGATGGATGTTTTGTTGAAAAGGGGGAATTTTTTGTAGTCCATAGCCATACCTCATGTCCGATTGATCCTTCCACCCTTAGTTTTATGATGGTGAAAAGGAATCAAACTTTTTTTGGGGATGTGGTTGCTTCTGCTGCTGATACGGTCAACCAGGAAACACTGCTTCACAATCTTTTGTTTCTTGTAGTTGGGGGGAAACAATCAGTTGGGTGGCTTGTTTCACTAAAAATTCTACAAGGCATTGAAGGAGGAGGTTGGGATTTTTTTTTTCAAAGCAATATGCCTCAACATAATGGTCAATTCATCGAAATTAGTATCAATCAAATGATTTTCAAGAGAGTAAGGACTTACCTGATGTACGCCCCTGACATGTGGTGTACCTAGACCTCCAAATTATTGGGAGTTTTATGCCATATTGTCGATCAACACACATGTAGCTACTGGTGTCTTGTCTACCAATTCTCTTCCAGCTGTGACATCTACCATTATCCCCTCCATAGGTGTGAGTCCTTCATAGAAGTATTGGATGAAGAGTTGCTCACTGATTTTGTGATGTAGGCATCTTGCACACAACTTCTTGAATCACTCCCAGTACTCATAAATTGATTCCCTTTATGCTTTCTTGATCCATGATATCTCCTTACGAATGAAAGTGGTCCTTGATGCTAGAAAAAATCATTACAAGAAAAGGAATTTCAAATCATTCCAACAAGTTACATCTTCAGGTTGTAAATAATACATCTAGTCCTTTGCAGCTCCATCAAGTGAGAATAGGAATGCTCTTAGTTTGATTTGATCTTCAGAAACATTTCTTAGATTTCAGGTTGATGAAACCACATGAAATTATTTTAAATGTTTATTTGGATACTCACTAGATAATATGTGAAATTTTGGAAGAAGGTGAATTAATATAGATTTCAGTTCAAAGTCCGATTTGATATTTGGGTATGCAATGCAATTTGGTTTATAATTAATATCAGGTGCATCCAATTCATGAATGGTTCTATTAATTTCATTGTTATTTTCTTTGGCCATTAGTTATTTTTTTATTTTTTAAATATAATTTTTTTCCAATTTCAATGTTCTTAGAGTGGAGGAAATTCTCTCACAGGTTGAATGTTAAGACTTCCCGTAGACTGAAAATGCCTGATTCGATCCCTAAGGCTGCGATCAATATCAAGATCAAGATATAAGATATATTCGGGATTATTTCATGTCATAAATCATATAAAAATAAAAATAAGGAAAGTGGGCCATAATAAAAATGAGAGGTCTAAGTTGATGGTCCAAAAAGAAGAAGAATAAAATAAAAGAAGAAGAAAAAATTCAGATTGGGAAATGAAGGAAGAAATAAGAGAAGAAGTGAATAAAATGTAAAATAAAATAAATACCTCTAATTTATTGAAATAATTACATGCCTCCCTAGAAACGACACCAATTTGAAAGGGATTTTTCATGGGCGCTTTCAAATGATGTTCAGTTTTGGGTTACTTAGGTGCAACAGAGTGGCTGACCAAGGTCGTCTCTCAAAGGAGGAAGTATATTAAAACAAATTCATAAAAGTATTATAAAAATAAAATAAAAAAGAATAAAAACACTAATTTTAAGGATTTGGGGGGGGGGTTGTTTATCATTTATAAAACTTGAAGAAGTTTTTTGGAAGAAGATTGCATTTTTTTTGTTTTTAATTTTGAAATGAAATTCAACGCAACAAGAAGATGTTTTTTTTAAAATTTTAAAAGGAATAATTGATATAACTATACCTATTTATTTACTTATTAATAATTATCATTTAAATTAATATCCACTTAATTACAATCACCTAATTTGTTAACCCTCGAACCCTATGAGATTTAACTTAACTACAAAGATGAAATTACACAAACCCTAGGCTAGCTTCAGAACACGCATTCGCATCACCCTGCTTTGATTGATGTTATAAGGTTAGATTATGGTCAGTGGTTAATTATAGAACATATACACTATGGAAATTATTATTATTTGAGTTTATGGATTATATTTTAACTCTACAAACTTATCCCGTGTGGTCTTGTATTACCGATTAAGTTTGCACTCTCACAATTTACACAAAATCTCGACCTCGTGTGTTTTTGTGTCAATTGATCAATTGTTTTCTTAGTTTCATATAAATTAAAAACTCAATTCATGGATCATATTAAGTGAATTAAAGTATCTCAATGATTGAAAATAATTAAGTGAAGAGCGTAGAAGATATACTAATCACTAAAAAAACTACTCATCCATGGGCGGTGTGGTCATCGTGGAGACATTTTGCTTGAGAAAAAGATTGAAATGGTAGAAAACAATATAGTCTCAACTATTGAATTTTAGACAAAATTTTAAGATTAAGAGAATAATAAAATTTTAAATAACAGAAGAAAATAGAAGAAATAAAATAAGAACAAAGAAGTTTATTAGGAAAACACAAACATTACAACATGAGGAAGAAGAAGATGGCTTCGATGAAGGGATCCTCGCTTCAAGAGATACCCTTATTGCATTACTTGGAGAATTAGATTGAAACCTCTTATCCTCTACCCTCAACTTCCTAAAGCATGTCCCAACCCTTCCAAATGAGAAAAATACATATTTATAGAGTTGATGGGAGGCTAGGTTAAAAGTGGTTTCAAGTGTGAATGAGGAGATTCTTCCAAATTTTTAAATCCCACTTTCACCACCTTCTTGACCACCAAAAACGTGAATTAACTGTTCTTCCAGAAGGATAATATGTGTGAAATTGGTTTTTCAATCCCCTCTCAAAATTTGGGCTCAATCCATTCATGAATGTAGAATATATGGCCCAAACACTAAAGTGATGTCCAATCTCACGTGTCCATCCCACCAATGATTTAATGGCCCATTTATTCTATCCCAATGCACTCTTTAGCTATAATGTCTTGAATAAAAGTTGTAGAAAATTAAATTAAGAACATTGATAAAAACTTTTAAGTTCATATAAGTCATATTAAAATATTTATGTGTGAAATACTACAGTTCATTTTAAAAGGTTTAAACTGAAATTTTCATCAAATTTTCAAATGAATAATCTAATCCCAAATATTTCATAAATGACCTTATTTAGCATAATGTGAGGAAATTATATTATTTATTATCAATAAAATATTCAAAAAATAGTTTTTTTGTCATTAATATTTTTAAATTAATATATATAATTGTTAAATTCAATTTTAATTGAATAAAATGTTTCAAATGTTTTTAATTATTATTAAATAATAATAATGTCATAAAATCACTATGCCTGTAAAGTGGTAATTTTTTCCTTTTCACCAAAAATTAATCTTTTTCATGAAATTCCCAAAAAATCACCCTAATTTAATTTTTGATGTTTTGAGTAAAAAATGAAATTTATTTTATTCAAAAAATTATCCAAGTATGATAATTTTTAATTTTAGGATAAAATCATTATTTATTTAAAATTAAAATTTTTTTATAGTGTAATAAACATTCAAATTATTATAAAAATTACTTATGGATTTGTTAAAATATAAAATCATTTTAAAAGTATTTTATAAGATTATTTCATGAAATAAATTTTATTTAATACTTATATATATATATTATATAACATATTGGTAAAAGAATATATTTATTATCTCAATTAATTTTATGTTATTAATATTATAAAGTAATCTTGATGATCCCTTAAATGTGTCAACATAATAAACAATAATAAAGGCCAAATATTTGATTGAATAATTGTAAAAATTATGATAAACCATATTATCCAACATATATAAAGGAAGTCAGTCATATTTCACTATAAATACACCATCAATCTTACACTTCATCACTCACTTCGATTCCATCAAGGTTCAATATCATTTAAAAAATGAATATGTAATCACTTGCTCTATATTTCTATATTATAGATCTATTCATCATAGTGTTGATTACAGGGGATCAAGGAGACCTAATTTTTCATATTTTACTTTATTTAACCTCTATTAATCTTATCATTATAATATTCAGTATTATATTGGGTGTTGTTTCATACTAAATGTAATTTTATTAAATAATGCAATAATGTTTTGTGTGTTTCTATTATTATTATTCTACATCACTCACTATGTAAGAACCCAGTTCTTATTCTTGAGGTACAAGCTTCTTCTTTTCCTTTTCCTTTAATTTTTTTGAGAAAATAATAAAAATTGGGGAAAAATACCAAATTTATGGGTACACGCCATGTACTTTGGTCGTATGGGATGAGAATACAGGGCGTGTAGGCTTGTCGGAAATTCAAGGTTTAAAAACTAACTACACACTGTGTACTTAGTAAAACACACCGTGTAATCAGTTGGAAGGTGAATAGTAAGGCAGTGAGAGTATCCCCCAGCGGAACGATAATACACACAATGTAGCTGGTAATACATGCAGTGTAACCAAGTCGGCAGATGAACAGTAAGGCAGTGTAAAGTGGCCGCCAGTGGAAAAATTGAAAGTACACGTCGTGTAGTTATGTTTTTTTGTTATAAATGGGTAGTAGCCTCCTCATTCAGTAGAGGAGGTAGTGAGTTCATTTAGATAACCCAGAGGGGAGGCTGAAGCCTGGAAGAGCTCTTGATCGCAAGACGAAACTCAGATTCTTCCTCTGTTGATCACGTTTGGACCACACAGGTAAGCCCTTATCTCTCCTTGAGTGTTTCCTTCCAAATATTTCCTAAGGGGAAGTTATTTGGGTTTTAATATTTTATCGTTATTCTTAGATCTACGTCATTATCGGTTGATTTGGGAGGTGTCATTCACGTATATCGATCATAAGAGACCGAGGTAGGTGGTTCTTGTTTATTTCCAACTTTCGAGTTGATTTTGTGTATTGTTATGGTAGACACCCATATTTGGGGAGTCGTATGGCTAAGTCCTTAGTTGTTAAGATATCTAGAATTTCATAGATAATCTAATGATAAATATAAATTACTGTTTGGGATCTTTTCTTTGATACAGGGCCACCCCATGCATACGTTTCCCTTGTTTAGTCGTTTGTCCAGGATACCTGTGGGTATGCCGTGATGATAGAATTTTTTGAGTTTTCTTGATATGAAACATATTTACTACTTTCTTATGTGTTGGGCTCGGCCCGGTTACTTGCTTAGCCTGAGGGCAGTGTTTACTTAGCCTGAGGGAAGTGTTTTGTTTAGCCTGAGGGCAATGTTTCTTATGTCTGAGGACAATTTATTTTGTGCCTAAGGGAAACATCTCGTATGCCTGAGGGAAATATTCGTTATGCCTTTGGGAAATCACCTGAGGGTTTCGATTCTGTTTACCTGAGGGTAAGAACTTGAATGTCCGAGGAAAATGATTACTTTGAATATTCACTGTGGTGATTTCTTACGTTGTACCTTCCAAGATAAAGCACAAGATTGGAATTGTTAAATAATTATTATAATGACAATATAACTAATAGGAATGTTTACTTTTGATTACTTCCTAGTTTACGGCATTTCATTATTTCACACTGTTGTTGCACATTTTCACTGACAGTTGGGCACAGGCCTTTGGTGCTTGCCTACTGGGATTCATTTATGACACCATGTTTGGGTAATGTCTTGGGCCCAAACAGACTATATTTCTATAGGTGTTGATAAGGTAAAGAGTCCCTATACAGGTACTTGATTGTTGCAGAGGAGTAGGAGAGCATGGGACCGAGCTTTGGCTTGCGATGCTACTGAGTTCCTACTACACTGTTTTGTTTTGCCTTGTTGTACTTGTACCTTGTACTCTATAGTTTTAGATTGTAGTGTAACCTTTTTTGGATGCTTTATTATACTTAGGGGCATGTTACATCATTATATAAATGACTGCTGGTTATCTTTTATTTAAGTTCTGTTTTCCATTGTAGGTTTATATTGTTTACTGTTTCCTCTTGCATGCTTATATATTTTTTTCCGCTGCGCTACACATTGAAAAATGAGGGCATAGTTTCCCCACTATCAGTCCCTGGCCCTCGCTGCTAGTCAGCAACATCTGGAATTTGGGGAAATGCGCTTGAGGTCATGTGACCAATCGAGTTCGGGGCACCCTTTGAGTGTCAACCGGATCCGGGATGTTACAAAGTGGTATCAGAGAGAATTATTTTCTTTGACTTACTGTTTAGAGCCTATAGTGAGGGATAAGATGGAATTGGTATTTGGTAATAAGATGTGCCCGCGAGTAGCTAACCCGTGTATAGGGAAAAACTAATCTACCTCGTTTAACTACGATTTATCTAGTTTTGTAATTTTACAGTTGATTTTATTTTCACCGTTGGGCGACGCACTTGTGGTGTGCTGTTTATATTTTATATTTGGGTTCTATTTAGTTGCAACCCGATGAGATGAGAGTATACCATCTCATGCATCATTAATAACATGTTAGAATCACATGCCATGCATAGTATCAATGCCATATAGGTGCATTAGAAATTTCATGTTGTTTTGATAGATGATGTGCTAGAAAATGCATGATGTTGTGATAGGTAACTGTTAGATATTCCTACTATTGATAGGGTATTGGTACATGTTACGGTTGGGTTTATAGATGCTAAACTTTGGTTCCAGAGAAGTATGGGATCTCTTGGACCGGAATTTAGCGGATCATGATCCAGCCTTTTGTTGCGTTTTGTATTAATAAGTGAAAGGTCAGGTGTTAAACTTTGATTCGCAGGGAGTATGGGCCCCCACTGATCAGAATTTGTCATACTGATGCTTGAAATTAAGTAAATAGGTGCTCCGGAGTAGTTTCTGAGGTGTACTATCCAAAAACCTAGACAACATGACGTTAGGTTCTTTGAACACACTCCATGCACTCTTCTATTCGGGAAGAAATGAAAAAAAATTAAGTACACGCCGTGTACCTTATATACACACCCTGTAGTTTCTAACCGTGTCATAGGCCGTGTATGCAGAAACACAAGAGGGGAAAACTCTAGAGGGAACACGCCGTGTACCATTTTTACACACCGTGTCATGTTGACCCATGTGTCTACCCGTGTGACTAACAACATGGATGGAGAAATATTTGCTTAAACACGCTGTGTCACTTCCGAACATTCCATGCAGCGTAATCTGGGAATCCGGACGTGTAACTAACAAAACTGGTCGGTGTTATCCTTTCTAGTATACGTCGTGTCTATATGGAACATGCCGGGTATCCGGCCGTGTCTCGAACAACATGGGTAGGCGAAGCTCGTTTAGTACACGCTGTGTACATGTGGGACACGTCGTGTAGTCTTGAATAGTAGGAGACTTGTAGACTTGGCCGTGTGGCTGGGGAGACAGGGTGGTGTACACACCATGTGCTGGTGGAACATGCTATTTACCGAGGGCTAAGACACACCCATGACAACATCAGAACATGACCATGTAAGGGCTTAAGGGTACATGCCTTGTAGGCCTTATGCATGCCGTGTAGTCTCTTTTTACCAGTTTTTGTGGGTTTTGTTTTCTTTTTTGTTGGCACTCTTAAACAGAAAAAAGAACCTCAACAGTATATTAAACTAAGGCGTGTGTTTGACCTTGTAGAAACATGCCGCCAAGAAGACCACCAGTTGTTCTCCAAGAGAGCATCAATGATTAGAATTCAGAGATGGTAGGCCACGAGCTACCGATGGATCCTCCATCAATTCAAGATGTGGCGCCAGCCGTTATACCAGACGCAGGCGCATATGTGTAGTTCCGTGAAGGCTTCAAGCAGTTTATGCAGACCTTCCAGAGAGCACCACCGGTTTCCAAATCTATGGAAGAGCTGACATGTATATTTAAATAGCAACATCCGCCTACGTTTTCAGGGGATGGTGGACCACAAGCTGCAGAGTCTTTCATGGGTTTTATGCAGGCTATCTTCGAGCATCTGGAGACGCCTTTTGGGAGGAGGGTCATGCTCGCTACTTATATGCTGCATGATTCCACCAAGAGATGGTGGGATGTTACCACCCAGACCGAGCATCACCAAGACATGTTGTGGAAAGATTTTTAGGTAGTATTCTATGACTTTTTCTTTCTGGAGATGCTAAGGGCAGATTGAGCTCGAGAGTTCATGAATCTGCAGCAGGGCGCCATGTTAGTGATGGATTATTCTACTTTCTTTACTGAGATACAAAATTGTTCAACTGTTCTAGTGGGTGATGAGATGTTGAGGGCTAGACACTTTGAGGATGGTCTTCAATAAGACATCCGAGCACTGGTGAAAGTTTTAGGGTTGCCTACAATGCATGCTATTATGAACCAGGTGCTGATTACAGAGCAGAACCTGCAGGAATCTAGTGGTGCATACTAAGGTAGTTCAAAACTGGTCTCTGGTACTATCTCTACCGGCAATAGGAAGAGGCAGTGGGATATCTCTCATGGTGGCAGTACTAACCAGAAGTATTCTTCAGGTGGCCAGGTGATGTGCTACCAGTGTGGTAAAGAGGGGCACAAGATACCACAATGTCCCTGTGATCTAGTGGAGTGCCGAGCCTACGACAAGATGGGTCATCTTCAGCGTTTTTGTAGGGAATTTCCACCAGTGACTAGTGAGAGGGGTTCTATGCAGACTCCGCATGCAGGAGTAGGGCCAACAGCTTCTTACCAGTCAAGGAATTGGAATACGTCGGGATGTTCAGGCCGAGGTGGTGGTCATGGTCGTGATATCCAGACACTAGAATATCAGAGATAACAGGGCGGGTCAGCTTAGGGTAGCTAGGCTATGTCACAGGGCCACAGTACTGGGCATGCCTATGTAGTGCAACATACCCAACAAAAGAAAGATCCTGGACCTTCCACTATCATAGGTACTAATCTAGTTTTGTCTGTTTTGTCTTCAGTACTTTTCGATACTGGTGTTATGCATAGCTTTGTATCTGTGCCCATTATGGAGAGCCTTGGGCTTTGCGTTTCCTCTTCTTCAGAAATTATGATGCTAGACACTCCATTAAGGATTAAAACGACATGTGTGCGTCAATGCAATGAGTTACCCCAAGAGGTTGGTGGGTTTCACTTTCTGTGGGACCTCTATGTCTTATAGATGATGAGCTATGATGTCATTCTTAGGATGGACTTATTGGTACCCTTTCAATCCTTTGTAGATTTCTATCGTCATAGGGTGAGTTTCACATCACCAGAGGGTGGAGAGTTGCTATACAAGGGCGAGTTGGATGTCTAGGTGAGCTGAGATGGACCCAAGAATCATGGGCGAGATGGAGTTATAGCCCAGATTGCGAGTTTATATCTGGATGACTAGGGAACATGTCAGAAGGATTTCCCTCCAGTGGTTGATCGTTTCAGGGATGTCTTCCCGGATGACTTTTTAGGTCTACCTCCCGAGTGAGAGGTGGATTTATCTATTGAGCTTGTTCCAGGAGCGGAACTGGTGTCCATTCCTCCTTATAGGATGGCTATGATAGAATTTAAGGAGCCCAAGAGGTAGTTAGAGGAGTTACAGACAAAGGTTTTCATCCGACCCAGTACTTCTTTTTGGGGTTCGCCTATCCTGTTTGCAAAGAAGGCGGATGGTACCCTCAGACTTTGTATGGATTATCGGAAGCTGAACTAGTTGACGATCAAGAACTGATATCCCTTGCCAAATATTGATGATCTTTTTGATCAACTTTGAGGAGCACGATTGTTCTCAAAGATTTACTTGAGATCTGAATATCATCAGTTATGCGTTAGACCATCAAACATACTGCTTACAGCTTTTTGGAGTAGATATGGTCTATATGAGTACTTGGTTATGCCGTTTGGACTCATGAACGTTCCAGTAGTTTTCATGGCTCTGATGAATCGCGTGTTCCATCTATATCTAAATTCTTCTGTGGTAGTCTTTGTGGACAATATCTTGGTGTACTCTTACACTCAACACGACCATTCCACCCATCTTGAGATCGTACTAAGTACATTGAGAGAGCATCAATTATATGCTAAGATCACAAACTACCACTTTTTAATAGACAATATTCACTTCCTGGGTCATATTATCTCAAAGTCAGGAGTTTCAGTAGACCCAGAGAAAGTGAGAGCAATAGTTTCCTGGGAGAATCCTAAGAACGTGTTTGAAATATGGAGTTTCATTGGGCTGGATGGTTACTACATGTGATTTATACATGACTTATCCAATATAGCAGCACCATTGATGGGTTTGACTAAGAAGGGTGTGAAGTTCATTTGTTTAGAAGATTGCAATACAACCTTTCAGGAGCTGAAGGGAAGGTTGAAATCAGCACCAGTCCTGATACTTCCAGAGCAAGGGAAGAGCTATACAGTTTAATGTGATGCATCAGGTATTGGGTTGTGAGTAGTGTTGCTGCATGGTGATTTAGTAGTTTCGTATGGGTCTCAACATTTTAGGCCACAAGAGAGGAATTACCCGACACATTATCTCGATTTGGTTTCAGTTGTTCATGCGTTACGCTGTTGGAGACATTATCTCTTGGGAGAACATTTTTTGGTGTTTATGGACCACAAAAGTCTGAGATATATCATTACCCAGCATGACTTGAATCTAAGATAGAGAAGGTGGGTTGAATAACTTCATTCCTTCAACTTTGAGATTACCTATACACCTGGTATGGGTAACACAGTTGCTGATGCACTGAGTAGGAGGACTCAGATATAGGGAGTGCAGGAGGCTAGTGGCGAGTGGCAGCTTATGGCTTTGTTCTTTGAGATGAATTTGGAGGTGCACGATAGTCATGGGTGAGCCAATCTTTCATCCTTAGCTGTGACTTCTACCCTCCTGGATAGAGTGAGGATGAGACAACTATCGAATTTAGAAGGCCTAGTTATACAGGAGTCGGTGGCAAGTGAGGACCCTCCTCCTGGTTTGACGATAGGAGATGACGAGGTACTGTGTATCCATGGAAATGTGTTGGTTCCAAGGGACATACGTGAGGAGTTTATGCGAGAGTTTCATGCTTCATCTTGGGCAGTTCATCCTGGAGTAACCAAGATGTACCATGACTTGAGACATCAGTATTGGTGGACGAGTATGAAAAGTGAGGTAGCTGGTTTTGTTATGAGATGCTCCACCTATCAACAGGTGAAGGTGGAGCATTAGAGGATAGCTATACTGTTACAAAAATTACCCATTCCAAAGTGGAATTGGTATGATGTTGTGATGGATTTCGTGACCAGGTTGCTGAGGTCACCTCGAGGCAGTGATGTCGTGTGGGTTGTTGTGGATAGACTTACAAAGGTAGCTTACTTTTTGCTGATCAAGGAGACCTTCAGTGTAGACAAGCTTGAGAAGTTGTATATCCGAGAGGTATTATATCTTAAAGGGGTCCCTTGTTCTATCGTTTCAGATAGGGATTCCCATTTTACATCTCGTTTCTGGCAGAGTTTTCAGAGGGCACTGGGTACACAGGTGCTTCTGAGCACAACTTACCACCCTCAGACCAATGGCCAGTTAGAGCGCACGATACAGGTGCTGGAGGACAAGCATTGTGCATGCGTACTAGAATTTGGGGTCTCTTGGGAGATGAACATACCCCTGGTTGAGTTTGATTGCTACAATAGTTTTCAGGCAACCATTGAGATGGCACCTTACGGGGCTTTGTATGGTAGGCCATTCGAATCACCTTTGTGCTGGTTGGAGGCAGGTGAGACAACTTTACCGGGACCACATCTCATGAAGGAGACTTCAGAGTAGGTCTAGATGATTCAAAAGAAGATGGCTAATGGATAGTCTCGTTAGAAATCTTATGCTGATCGCCGTAGAAGACCCTTGGAGTTCGTGGTTTGGGATCAGGATTTATTGCATGTTTCACCGAGGTTGGGACATAGGCAGATCAAGAAACAGGGTAAACTCTCACCGAGGTATGTAGGGCCATTTGAGATTCTGTAGAGAGTTGGCCCAGTTTCCTATCGGTTGCAGTTACCACAAAGGTATCGAGCCATGCATGGTGTCTTCCATATATATTAGTTGCGCCGTTATCACTTAGACTTGTCTCATGTTTTTCAGCCTGAGGAGGATGAAATTCAGGTCGGTGAATCCTTTGAGGAACATCTGATTCATATTATTGATATGAGAACGAAGGTTATCTGAGGCCGGTCAGTTCCTCTCGTACGGGTGCTATGGCAGCATGGCCGAGTGCAGGACGAAACTTGGTAGTGGGTGATCGGCGTACGTGCTTAGTGGCTAGAGTTGTTCTCAGCTTTCGCTTCACCACCCTTGGAAGGGAAATTTGGGGATGAATTGATTTAAGGGGGGGGGGGAAGTTTATAAGAACTCGGTTCTTATTCTTGAGGTATGAGTTTCTTCTTTTCCTTTTCCTTTAATGTTTTTGAGAAAATAAGGAAAATGGGGGAAAAATCCCAAATTTATGTGTACACGCTGTGTACTTTTCCACACGCCGTTTACTTTGGCCGTGTGGGATGAGAATACAGGGCGTGTAGGGTTGTCGGCGATTCAGGGTGTAAAAACTAACTACACACCGTGTACTTAGTAATACATGCTGTGTAATCAGTAGGTAGATGAACAGTAAGGCGGTGAGAGTAGCCGCCAGCAGAACGATAGTACACACCGTGTAGTTGGTAATACACACCATGTAACGAAGTCGGCAGATGAAAAGTAAGGCGGTGGAAAGTGGCCGCCAGTGGAACAGTTAAAAAAAATGAAAAGTACACGCCGTGTACTTGAAAGTAAACACCATGTAGTTATGTGTTTTTGTTATAAACGGGTAGTAGACTCCTCATTCGGCAGAGGAGGTAGTGAGTTCGTTTGGAGAACCGGGAGGGGAGGCCGAAGCCTGGAAGAGCTCCCGATCACACGCCAGAACTTGGATTCTTCCTCCATCGATCACGTTTGGACCCCGCGGGTAAGCCCTTCCCTCTCCTTGAGTTCTTCCTTCTAATTATTTCCCAAGGGGAAGTTATTTGGGTTTGAATGGGTTATCGTTCTTCCCAGATCTACATCATTATCGGTTGATTTGGGAGGCGTCATTCACGTATATCGGCCAGAAGAGATCAAGGTAGGTGGTCTGGTGTTTATTTCAACTGTCGAGTTGATTTTTTGTATCGTTGTGCTACGCGACCATGTTTGGGGTGCCGTATGGATGAGGCCTTAGCTGTTAAGATATCTATAATTGCATAGATAATCTAATGATAAATATAAAGTGCTATTTGGGATCGTTGCTTTGATCCAGGGCCACCCCAAGGGTGCGTTTCCCTTGTTTAGCCATTTGTCCAGGATACCCGTGTGTATGCTGTGATGATAGAATGTTTTGAGTTTTCTTGAGAAGAAATATATTTTATACTTTCTTATGCGTTGGGCTCGGCCCGGTTACTTTCTTAGCCCGAGGGCAGTGTTTGCTTAGCCTAAGGAAAATGTTTTGTTTTTTCTGTGGGCAATGTTTCTCATGTCTAAGGACAACATCTTCTGTGATTGAGGGCAACATCCCGTATGCCTAGGGGCAATATTCATTATGCCTATGGGCAATCACTTGAGGGTTTCGATTCTGTTTACCTGAGGGCAAGAACATGCATGTCTGAGGATAATGCTTACTTTGAATATTCACTGTGGTGATTTCTTACGTTGTACCTGCCAAGATAAAGCACAAGCTTGGAATTGTTAAATAATTATTAAAATGATAATATAACCGGATGTAATGTTTAATTTTTATTACTTACTAGTTTACTTCATTTCATTATTGCACACTGTTGTTTCACATTTTCACTGAATGTTGGGCACGGGCCTTTGGTGGTTGCCTACTGGGATATATTTCTCACACCCTGTTTGGGTCATGTCTTGGGTCCAAACAAAATATATTGCTGCAGTTGTTGATAAGGGAAAGAGTCCTTATATAGGTACTTGATTATTGCAGATGAGTAGGAGAGCATGGGACCGACCTTAGGCTTGCGATGATACTAAGTTCCTGCTGCACTGTTTTGTTTTGCCTTGCTGTACTTGTACCTTGTACTGTATTGTTTTAGATTGCAGTGTATCCTGTTTTGGCTGCTTTCTTAGACTTAGGGACATGTTTCATCATTATATAAATGAATAATGGTTATATTTTATTTTAGTTCCGTTATCCATTACAGGTTTATATTGTTTACTGTTTCTGCTTGCATTCTGATATATTTTATTCCGCTGCGCTACACTTCGACAAATGAGGGCATCGTTTCCCCACTATAGTCCTTGGCCCTCACTGCTAGTCGACAGCCTCTGGAATTTGAGGAAATGCGCTTGAGGTCATGTGACCAACTGGGTTTGAGGAACCCGTTGAGTGGCAACCAGATCCAAGACGTTACACACTACTTCATTTACAAAGGTTTTTACGCATCTTATGATAATTGATATGTTATCATTAATAGTTATTATGTCATGTAAAATTATTTTTATGTTCTTCTATTTTAAAACATAATAAAACGTTTTTAAAGGAAGGATTTACTTTATTAAATGAAGATATTTTTGGGCATTACACTATTTTCCATTTAAATAAATTTAATCCCAAATATTTCAACTCATATTCTTGGATGAGAATAGATTATGGTACTTTTATCACTTTATTTATTCTCATTTCCACGTTTCCACTTCATATTTATGGATCTTCCATAAAACATTCACATGGGGAGTTGTATTATTGCATATAAAATTATCTATATGGTCTTAGATATTCACTAAATGATCCTTTTAAGAGATTTCATTATCCACTTTTACCACCTCAAAATTTAGTACATGTGTGGGATTAGATATGTACTTCCTTAGGAGTGATATGTGGAACACATCATGAAATTGCGCCATGTTTTATGGTAGTGTTAGATGAAAGGACACTAATCTTATTCGATTAAGAATATCAAACATACTAATTTACGTAGGGATATTATTTATTTTATTTAAAAACCAAATGACATACTTCTATGGTGATATTCATAGGAAATGTTTTCTCCAACATCGAACCCCATGTTCTTTGGACAATTGTCAATATAACTATTTTTCCAACCCTGAGAAACTTTTATGTGTTATTGGATGAATTAGACCTTTTATATCATCTATTTTATAAGATAAGATTCAGTTATATTCTGTTCACCAATTTCATCCCAAAAAAGTAGGAGTTCTAAATTTTTCTCGGAAAAGAACATCATAAGGATCCTTTTGAATACTTGAGTTGAAGCTATTGTTGTGTGAGAAATGAACTGATGAAGTATGTTGATTGCATCAACTTTTAAATTCCATCAATAATGTTTTAGGAATTCTTTTATGTTTCAAAATGGTCCATTCATATTGGCCTTCAGTTTAGAGGTGATATGTTTTACTTAAATTCAATTCAGTATTTAGAGCATGTTGATGAATTCTCTCAAATTTAATAGTGAACCATGGATCACAATCAGAAATGATTTAAACTGGCACCCCATGTAGTCTCACCACTTTTATTACATATATATTATCAAGTTAATTAAGAGAAAAATATTCTTGAATTTTGATGGAGTTGGTAGTATTGGTGAGTAGACCCACCACCACCCATATTGCATTGCATCCTTTGGATATCTTTGGGAGTCTAGTGATGAATTCTATGATGCTGTCCTCCCATTTCCATATATGTATGATAAATTTTTTCAACATCATTTTATTTTTTTTCACTCTACTTTAAATATCTAAGATACCAAGAAATTTTAGTTATTATCAATGATGTCCTTCTTCATCTTTTCCCTCTACAAGTTCTCTTTATAATCATGTTATATCATGGTACTTCCAAGATTGATAGAGAAAGACAATATATGAAAATTGTACAATATATCTTTTTTTATCTCTATTAATGAAGGGAAAAAAGTATACATCTATAACATAAAAACAACTTTATAAATGTGGAAATCATGAGGCTTACCCTCATTTACCACTTTCACCTTCCTTTGATGTCCTAGATCATCCCTTTGTGCCTCTTTGGTCCTCTCGTGGATAGATGGCTAGGAAATTACTCAAGTCATATAGGGTGTATTCTATACCATTATGATTTTGATACACATCCTTTATATATCCATAATGATATAATTTTTCAATATTACACATAGATTGAGTATCATTTTTTTCTAAGAGCATCAGTTACCTTATTCTTCTTTACAGGATTGTAGTGAATAGTGAAATAATAGTCATTGATTAACTCTAATCATATTCACTGGTTCATATTGATCTCTTTCTATGTGAAGATATACTTCAAACATTAGTGGTCTCTAAATATGTTATATTTTCCCTATAATGATTATGTCTTTATATATTTAATGAAAATATAACTATAGCTAACTCCAGATCATTGGTAGATTAATTCTATTCATTAAGATTTTACTATTTCAATTCATAATAGATCACCTTTTAATTTTCATGAGTACACATCCAAATCCCTTTAATTATGCATCATTATAAATGATATATCATTATGTATTAGAGGGTAATGTTAGCACTGGTACCCTAACTAACCCCTTAATCAATTCATGAAAACTTTCTTCAAACTCCTTTATCTAGATCAACTTAATTCCATTTTGAGTTAAATTTTTTGATGGATTAGTAAGCCATGATTTTTTTTTTCACAAACATTCTATAGTATCTTTCTAGACTAAGGAAACTAAGAATATTGGTTACAGTTATAGGATGTTTCTACTTCTCTACAACCTTCATCTTTGTTGGATCCACTGAGAATCCTATATTGGCCATGATGTGACTCAATAACGTAACTTTATTTAAAAAGAACTCACATTTTATAAATTTACCAAAAATATTATCCTTACTAAAAGTTTGTAATATAACCTTTATATGATCTTCATTATCCATGAAACTTTTAGAAAATATCATTATATCATCAATAAAGACCACCATGAATTTACCAAGGTAGTACTTACTACCTTTATTCATCAAATCTATAAATATGTAAGCATCATTATTCAAGAAGAATAGAATAACTACAAAATCAAAATACCCATATATTTTTTGGAATTTAGTCTTTATGATATCTTTTTTATTCACCCTCAATTGATAATACCCAAACAGAATATCAATATAAGAAAAGAATTGATATCCACGAAGTTGGTCAAATAAATAATCAATACATTAAAGAGGATATTAGTTCATCACTATGATCCCATTAAATTATCTATAATAAATTCATAGTGACACTGATCCATCCTTATTCTTTACAATGATAACAGGTGCTTCCCAAGAGACACACTTGGTCGAACAAAACCCATTTCCATCAGATCCCGAAGTCTCTTATTTAATTCCTCTAACTCCATGTATACCATTCTAAATGGTATCTTAGATATTTACTTTGATCCAGGTGCGAGTTCAATTTATAACTCTACATCTCTTTATAGTGGAGGTAACATTATCATTTCAGTAAATACATCAATGTATTCCCAAACAATGAGTACATATCCTATATTTAGACTTTCTCTCTCTTATTCTTATTCACAAGTCATTTTCATAAAGTAGGGGATATAAGGTGGTTCTTATAAAGACACATATTGGTAAATCCCTCCTTTAAATATGATTAGATTTTTTACCTTAAATACTATTTAAATATATTTGCTCCTATATTTTATCTTGGTATTATACTTTGAAAACCAATCCATCCCACGTATTAATTCGAATTACAACAGTAGAATCGCTACCAAGTGTACTTAGATATTATACTCAACAATGTTAATAGGGTAATTTTTTATACATATTTGATTCTTGAATATATACTATAGGTTTTTTAATATAAAAATATACTAATAAAAGTTTAGTTTGTAACTTGATGTTATTTTCAAACTTGAAACAAAAAAAATGAATAGTACAACTAGAATAAAAAAATATACTTTCTAGATTTGAGTATATGATGAGTGTACCTAGCACAAAATAATTTTGAGACTTAATTTAATCAATTTTAATTGAAAATTAATGACCTTGATCTCTTATAATCTATTTTAGTTGATGGTTCTTTCCCTTTATTATATTTTAATTTGTAAATTGATTAGTGAAATTTCCAAGATCCCTTCACTTAAATCATTGAACAGTATGTTCTAATTTCACAATCATCACTTTTTCATTAGAATTTAGATATTGAGGCTTTACATCTATATGATTGTTTCAAGTTATAAGTCCATATATTCCACACTTATATCATTTTAAACTTACTTGTAAACAATTCCCCAAATAATTCTTCCCACATTTTTTTCACATAGGATATTTTACTTCTTATTCATTTTATAGCCAACAATTTGTTCCATCCTTTTATTATTTTAATTATATATTTGAGTCCATTGGGAGTCTCTAAAATTCATTTCAATTTTGATATCACTTCACACTATCTTAGTGTAAATCTCAAAGTCTATAATTTCCAATTCTTTCCATATATGGGGTCCTAGTCTGCCAAAGAATTGATTTATCATCATGTCAGAATCAATGAAAAAGATTGAAGTGTAACATGAAAGTCTTGTAAAGTCCATCTCATAAATCCCCACTAATTAATTTTCTATTTATTTCAAATTGTTTAATTTATTATCCATTCTTATATGGAAGGTATTAGGAAAATTCTCGTTGAAATATAATTTTTTTAAGTCTTCCCATTCCTTGGATTACACCACATCCCTTGGATTCATGTTCTTGATCAGTTTCAACCACTAATCAACATATCCATCTAAGCGATATACAAACAAAGTAACTTTATATTTTTTAGAATAATGGGTTTCAAAAAATATACTTTCTATAATATTTATCCATTTTCCCATGATTAGTGGATCATAGGTTCCATTAAAAATAGATGGTCACTAATTCATGCAGGATTGGACTTCATGTTTTTATTTCCTTGATGAAGAAGGAAACCCCACATGGTGTCAATTGTTTTTCAGGACCTAAGTTAACTTATTTATCATCATTATTAATTTTCCAACTATATCACCCCTCATATTGGGAATACCGTCATCACTTTTTCCATTGCTTCTGTTATTTTCAAGAGTCCTTATATTTCCTCCCATTTTCTTCTAGAAGGAGAAAACCTAAAGGATAAATTTATTACTTATTGGGAATCTTAGTATAACAATTCTAAAGGATATATTAATCCTGAAATTTTATAATATCATTATTCTGGGATGATATACTTCAATCTTAATAAAATGTTTACATTATCTATATATCCTTCATAACGTGTTGTAAAAGAATATGATTAAATAAATAATATCCCCCAGGATTTTCAAAATAGATGTGCGACAAAGCCCATTATTTTATACTAGGTGATGGTCAAGTCCTTACCAAAGTTCTATTTTTTAGTGTTATTACCCCTAGGTACAACTATGTTAGAGCCACATCAAATTGTAGCATCCATACATGGATGAATTTGATTAGAAACATATTACTTTAAAATTCACCAAAATGATAGTATATTTACCTATATTTAGAATTATCCCTAGGGTATTTAATAATGTTTTCTAATTCTAATTTCCACAAATAACTAAACCAACATTTGATACCAACTATATTGAACCTTCGTTTTCTTTTATAAACCTTTTACCGCATGGGATAATATTAAATAATACAGAGTTTTTTTTGAGGTTTAGTGTATTTGAAATAGGAACATAATACATTAAAAAAATAAACATTATTATAATAAAAATTAAAATATTATTTAGCAGTACATCATATTTTACTTCAACTAAATCTTATATCCCGAGGACATACATCAAAGAAAGGGGTGAGTATAAAACTCAGTAAGGGAATAAATGAAAGATATTCTTAAAATGTTACCATGATGTATATCAATAAAGATTGATCATATAAACATGACACATAAAATAATAGAAATAATATAAATAATAACATGGTAGTGTGGATAAAATATAAAAATTATACATTCAGAATCATATCACCAAGGTTTATCACAATGGTGTCAGAAATCATAAATACTATGTTTATTCACCAATGTAGCATAAAACATGTCATATCTAGAGATAAATTCATTACCCTATGAATTTTAGTGCTACCATGGAACTACATTCACATTTATTAATACATTAAAGACACATCTATCATAAAAAATAATTTTACCAAAAACTTGAGGAGAATGAATAATGGGTTTCAAATAAAATCATTGAGTGCATAAGTCTATAAAAACATGAACAATACTTCATTTTAAACCATAAGAATGGAATATGGGTTTAATACATGCAAACAACTAATAAATAAGTTATATTTTCATAATGGTTATTACCTACTAAAAATGAAGTGGTTTAGGTATTACCATTATTGGAATTTGTCATATAAAAGAGAGAAATTCGAGAAATGAATTCTACATCATGACGGTATATAACATGGATGAAAGGGAGGTAATAATGAGAGGTAAAAAAGGTATAGAACACAATTTTGGAAGTAATTTAATGATAAATTTTTTTCTAAAATAAATTAATTCAATATTTAGAGACATACCAAAAAACATTGTACTTGAATGAAAAAAGAGACATGGATAATTCTAGTACCTTAATGATTTGACACCTAAAACATGAGGATAAAATCATTAAAACTTAATTTCACATTGGAGTGACTATTTTAAATGTAAAATGAGTAGAAATTATTGTTTCTGAATTTGGAGTAGAATAGAAAGGTGAATGGATGGAATTTATACTTGAAAAGGGGTAGATTTTAAAGTATTAAATATAAGTTATTTTATTATATAAGCTAACCACATGTGGGTGAAATGAATTACAACAAATTTTCTATATAATTAATGTGTGTTTTTGTGTGTTTGGAAATTAAAATCCCTAAAAAATATAAAATTACCTTCCAACCAACCCTTTTAATGCACACAAATCAAAAACAATTTTAATTTTAAAAAAATAAAATTCTTAGTTCAAAAGAAGTAAAGTATAAATTTGTAAATTAAAATTAATATTTTTAAATTATTTTTTAAAATTATTAAATTAAACTTTTATTTAATAAAATGTTTCAATTTTTTTATCAAGATTCCATAATAATGATTTTATAAAATCACAGTACTTATAAAGTAGTAATTTTCACTTCCTACCAAAAAATCAACTTTTCCAAAAAATTATCAAAAAATAACCCTAAGATAATTTTGATTTCTTGATTCCAAAAAATAAAATTTATTTTATCAAAATAATTCACTAATTATGAGAATATTAACTTTTAAATTAAAATATTTATTTATTGAAAATTAACAATTGTTTATAGCATAGTAAACATTCTAACTATTATAAAAATTACTTGGAGTTTTGTTAAAGTATAAAATAATTTAAAAAGTGTTTTATAATATAACTTCATGAAATAAATTTTATTTAAAACTTATATATTTAGTATAAAACATATTTTTAAGGAAATATATTTGTGATCTTTAATAATATAATTTTATTAATATTATAAAATAATCTTGAAGATCACTTAAATGTGTCTATGTAACCAACAATAATAAATACCAACAATTACAAATAAAGGAGTGAGATGTGAGAATCTCATTTCTTATATGCTAAAACCCAAGGAGTTGATGCCTCTATTTAAAAGAGACTATTTTAAAATCCCTTCCTCTAAACTTTTTTAATTTTGTTTTCTTTTTCTGTATAATATTTTTACCAATAAAAAATAATAGCAAAGAAAAACTATTTTTTTGAATAATTTTCATAATACCGATCAACTGTATTAGTTGTCAAATAAAAAGGGATATAGTCATACTTTTATATAAACACTACATCATTATTACACTTCATCATTCATTTCAATTTAATCAAGGTTAAATATCATTTCAAAAAATGAATATTGTGTTACTAACTCTCTATTTATTTATTATAGTACTATTCATGCGTGTGATGATTCTAGGGGATCGAGGTGACTCAAATTTTCATATTTACATTATTTAAACTCTATTACTCTTCCCATTTCAATATGTAGTATTATATTGGTTATTTTTTCATACTGAATGCAACTTTATTAAATAATGAAATAAAGTGTCATGGGTTTCTATTATTATACCAAATCACTCACTAATTCTTAAACAAAGGTTCTTACACATCTTATTGTAATGGTTATAATTTCATTAATAATAATTATGAAATGTAAAAGGATTTTTATTTGCTTAAATTGTAAAACATAATAAAAATATATTGAGTGGAAAGTGTTCCTTTATTAAAATAATAAAATTTTAAAGTTCATTACAACATATGATCATATGATGATATAAAAAGTTAATGGCACTCAAGAGGTATAATAACTCTACTCTTTGAGAGTTACTATTTATATTGTTTTTAGTATATTCTTAGAGATTATCTATGTGAGGTTTTTAATTATAGAATCACTAAGATTTTTACTTTTAAAAATTTGATTATGATCCATCCAGATTGAAAAGATTCTAAAGATATGAATCTATGTATTCGAACATCTAGTTCAATGAAGTATAGGGATAAAACTTGCTTCCAATTGCATTGATAAAAGATAAGCATGAAGAAAATACTTGATAAATCTAGCATATATCGAATAAGTGCTTGGATAATAATTTTATATTCTAGTCATTTAGATCATAAGATGTTTATCAGTATATGAACATGTATTTCTTGGATTTGAATATTAATCCTCCTACTAATTTAGATTAAATGTTAAGAGTTCCCTGATAGAACTGTTAATATAATTTAATAATGTATTTTAAGTGATTTTATGGATTCTCATCCAGAACTCTGTTTCATTATTTTAATCCAATTTTTAATCATATTCTATTTGATATTTAAAACTTGTATTGTTCATAAATCCCATGTTTTTTAATTTATGCTTCATTTATTTCTTGTTGTTACTTTACTCAATTCCTAAACTGTAACTTCTAGACAACTTTTTATCTATATTGTGAAAAATTATAAGTTTAATTTAAACTTCCATTAACCCTAACCCATCTAGAAGGTTCCATATCAAGGAACAAATTTATTATCAAATCTAGTACCTTTTTAATTATAATAACATTTTATAGAGAAAATAATATTTTTTCTTTTGTTAACATGAGAATAAAAGATTACATGTATCTTTTTTTTGAATTTTAGTCCTGAGGATAAGTATGTATTTTAGTTCAATTTCATAGTTTGGAATACTATTTTAGTTTTATATAGTGAAACATATAAAATTGAGTGCCTTCTTATAGAACTTCTTGTGTCATTTAGAAGAGGATTGAATTTAAACATCACAAAACATCAAAGGTTCTTGAGAGAAATAGAGATATATTAAGAGTGGATTGTTTTTTTATTTTCTACTTGTTTAGTTAGTTACTCAAAAGAATCAATGGTTTATGATTATCATTAATAGTTTACAATGTCTTAGTTAGAGTTATATTAAGAATGACCAGATATCTAAAAAGATAATTGATATAATTCTAAAAGAGTGGGAGTTAAAGAGAATAGTGATTGATGATAAACATAATATTACTATGTTGAGTCTTGATGATTTGATAAAAAATTGATGTATTATAAGAGTATATTGACACAATATATGGATATAGAAATGAGGAAAAATGATGTTTTTTATTACTGCTTCTAGTGATACTTTTTATAAAGTTAATATATCAAAGAATTCTAAATATTATTAATATGATAGAGAGATATAACTTATTTATGGGGAGTTTGATAAGTTGTAAAGGAAAATATTTAGAATAAGAACTTTTAGAACTATAATAATTATAATAATCATAAATATAAATGTGAATTTTTTAAAAGAAGTGTGAACTCTATAATTTTATGTGTTATTAATGTAAGAATCTGGTGAATATTAGTCCCGATTATCGAAGATTAAAGAAAAAATATATGAAGTCTAGAAGTTAATATAAATGAAAAACAAATAATGTGTTTAAATCCTTGGACACTTGGAATGTTAGTTAATATCCTACATTTTATTGTTCTATAAATAGTGATGACTTTTAAAATATAATTGATTTTTATGCTGATATACCTAGAAGTGAGAAGTATTACATGAGGAATTTTATGGTTAATCCTCTTAAAAATTTGTATTTGGATTCTAGTTATCCTTTTTTATTTATGTAATGAGGATGAAGTATCTCTATCATTTTAAGAAAACAAATATTATATGATATAAATTGAATATATATATCATTGGATGAAATGATGGACATTAGACTATCTTTTGAATAACTATTAGAACATTTTAAAATATCAAATGCTTTAGAAGATTTTGGAGTTCCGTATATAGAATCAATTGGACGTTATTTCTCATTATTTGTCCTATTAATCTTCTTATTATTAACTTTCTAACCATGGTTGATTGAAATATGCAGTTCCATCTAAAGAAACTGCTACCAAAATGGTACCTGAAGGAAGTTTTGATATTAACTTCAAACCTACCATCATGGAGAGATTAGCTCAAGTGAATCTTGAGGTAGAAGGTATTCTTGAGATTCACTCTGAAAATCCTGAGCATATTAAAGATAGCCCTCTTCAACTAGAGACATAAAATAAAATTGCGAAAACTAAGAATATTGGGGGGGGGGATTATTCTCAAGCATCTGACCTACTACTAGGTAAAAGATACTGATATTGTGATTACATTAACTTTTATTATCTCTTAAATATAGCCATGATTCTTGATTTACCATATAGGGCGATCAACATCAATGGCTAGGTCTGGAGGTGAATCCTTTGCATCTACCCAAACAACATTTGAAGGTGGAGCGACCATTGTCCAAGAAGGAATAGAACATGGAACTTCTTTAAGTGAATTAGTCCCGGAATATACCCCTCTTTATAATAGTGATTCTGAATCGGACCCAGAATGGAAGAAGGCTCTTCGTCTTGCTCGTTTCAAAGCATCGAAAAATATCTGGAAGATAATATATTATATACCTCTTGAGGAACTTCTTTTAATAATTCGAAGACTTTTATCTCTATTTATCATGCTAGGATTTGGAAGTTTTAAATACCGTGAAATTTATACTGTGGTGAAAGAGATTATCCAGAGTAGGGATTAAGAGAAAAAGCCTCACCACAAAATATTTTTTGATTTTATAAAAACACTTTATGGAAAAGTGAGAACTGCCATGCACACAAAGGACACACATAAGCGAGTCGGTCTTGAAGCCCCGCCCAAGACCAGACCCACTCAAAAGGATAAACATAACATCAACCAAAAACAAAAAATGAGACAACAATTAAACACTTCCCAGGTCCAATACGTCCAAAAAGCACTGCTAGAAAAACATACCATTGAACACTAAGTCCTCAAAACCAATAAACACGTTACCTGTCCTCGGGACACTGCACTGTCGTCGCACCAATGGACACCTATCCATGAAGCGCAACGCCAGAAGTCAGAATTCAGACCGCCAGAGCGTCGAGGGAGGGGAAAGGGTCACCAAAGCACTCGGAACAAGATGACCAAGGGCTCCATTTTCATAGCCAGGGCGAGAAGCAATACCGCCATACCAGAGGACCAGAACATGAATTCCATCACTGAGGATACCAACACCATCCAAAACGCCATGGGAGCCATCGAGATTGACCAAATTGGAGTCATTCTTGATGGGGTAGAGAAAAATGGAAAAGGATTCTGGGGAGAGGTAGTACCATCCGAAGCCAGGAAAAGCCAAAATCTGCAAAGGGCCATACCTTAGAATAAGGCCGCAAGCAAACTCAAAAGCTAAAACTCTGAGAAACCGATGACGTAAGGTGAGAGATGGATAAGGATTCGTCAATAGTACTCCGAATGCGGAACCAGGGGATGCAAGAATGAAATACTGAGAAGAAATGTTGGAAGGATCGAGAGAAAAACTGTTAAGGGAATGAATCTAGATCCGAGCGTTCCTGAGGTCACCCTCTATGACCTCGTAATGAACCTGGAAGAAGATAACAACCCTGTCATATTCCGAAAACAACGATTCCCACCGGACGAGGACCCTATGACGGACAACGAACACTTCTAGAACCCCATCCGTCAACCACTCAACATGCATTATCCGAATCATCAAGGATGCACTGAGGAAGGGAGGAGAATCCGATGTGCCCGAGACCTCACACCACCGAGGAGAAGAAACCCTAGATGGGAAGAGCTGCAGAGAGAGAGGGATAGACCGAGTCACCCCTTATGGGCCCATATCTTCCCTAAGAGAAAAATCTTCAATAATACATGATAGAATCCAAACTGTCTATCAAAATTGATGAGTTCCAAGAAGAACTGTCCCAAGTTGTGGCTAATCATGATGAAAAGTTTAAGGGACTAATGAAAACAATTAAAGAGAATATTTTTCAGCAACTGTGCCTTCAATAAGAATTAGATATCATTATAGGTGAGCTTAACCAGCTTCATAGCTCATTAAGATAAGTCTAGAAGGAAGGTGCAAAAGCCACAAAAGATGCTAAATAAGTACTTCATCATGCAGAAGGGAGCGAGGCTAGTCAGATAAATAAACTCCAACAAGCAATTCATGGGGATCAAAAAGTTGTTAAACAAATGAAGATTTACATATAAATCCTGTTGTAATTTTTTAAGAGATAGATTCTGATTTGTGGATGATTCTCTATAAATATTTTCATAAATGAATATTATTTTGTCTTTATTCATTTATGTTTTCACTTTCATTAATTTCTTTTGTTTTACTTAGGACATTGGGCCCAGTAATCATAATGGGATAATATTTAGGGTCAAAATAGCTTTGACCATAAACATTGAATTAGATCCCAAAAAAAACTATTTGGATAATAATTGATTTAACATTCTTTTAATATTTCCAAGGGGAATCCTGAGTTATGATTTTTATGGTCACCAGATCTAAAACCTATATCAACATAAGGGGAGTCTCTTCCAAGAATGAAGTTACCATTACTTGACAAACCTGTTATGGGTTCTATGTTATGCAGAACCAACTAGGGAACATACTGCAAATCCAAATAGTGGCATCGTTTGACTGACATACCTGTTATGTGGGAAACTTATACAAGGCCGCCTAAGGGAACATGCTACATAGTTAGGCAAAAAGAGTTCTTTGAAGTTTAACATTTTTCTATTGATAGATAAGGGAAAAATAATATTTGGATGACTCAAGACCACAGTAGGTGGTTTTGACAAGGAAAGTAATTTTAATAATGAAAAATGGATATTTTAGATCGACATAAGTCATGAATACGAAAACCATATCTATACCAATTTGGTGTATGATTAATGGTTAACATTTATCAGAAAGGGGATTTTCTGACATCATACTGTGTAATTTTAACTCATGCAATAAGGATGTTGTACTATGCAGTTTAAAGTCTTGCAGTGAGGATGTTGTACTGTGTAGTTTAAAGGCTTGTAGTGAGGATGTTGTACTGTGCAATTTAAAGTCTTGCAGTGAGGATGTTGTGTGGCTTTAATTTAAGTTCTTTAGCTTTGACCAAATGTATGAGAAAACTATCCCAATTTCTTGATAATTTTTTTGGAAACATACTATCATATTCAGGTATGGAAGAGAAAATTGTAAACTGTGATTTGGGTATTCTTGGAACCGAGGAATGATATGGGAAAGAGGGATAAAATAATTAGAGGAAGTCTTTTCCAAGAACAAAGGTATTGTTACATGAAAAACCTGTTATGGGGGCTGTATTATGTAGATCCAAATAGGGCATATGCTGCATATCCAAACAGTGGTATCTTTTGACTGACATGCCTATTATGTGGGAAACTTATGCAAGGCCTCATAAGGGAACTGTAGAGACCCGAATCTTGACGTACATGGACATTACATTACTTTTGCGGAATACTTAGTACATAACAAAAACACACACACAAGGATCGTAATAGTTTAGTGTCTTTGGAAACTCATAATAGATCTTCTAATCGTGGTGAAAGATCTTCAACATCTCCCATAAAGATCTTCCTTTTTTTACCTAAAACCTTTCTTTATATCCTTGGGAAAAGAAAAAATAAAATGGTGAGCTCAAATGCTCAGTAAGGGTAAAAAAAATAAATATCAATCACATCATATTCATAAGAACATAACATTTTTGAAATCTTAACCAGCAAAAGGGAGCATAATTTCATAACATGGGATAAATCATAGTAGTGAAATGAAATCCCAATAATCATAACTTAAAACATGAAACTTTGTGGCATACACACATAATCATAGAGAATCATATCGTATTAGTCAAGACTCATTGCCAAGACTATCTTAGTGGACAAAGTCCATTTCTGAACCGAGTCACCCTTGTTTCAGTCCTGTTTCACTGAACCGGTATAACCTACCGTTCCAGCCATGTCTATCTCATGAGATATAACATCTTTACCCAATGCATTGGAGGGAGATATAGGTCCCACCCATCACATAATTTCTTATGTGTGCCACAAAATTAGAAAACTATACATCATAGCATAACCCATGTAATAAAAATGGGAATCTTAAACATCGTGACATCATAAAACAATTCATATAAGATAAAGGAATTCATAAAAATATAATTCCATCAAAACATAATCAAATCAATGTAATAATAGGGATAAAACATAACCCTTTATTATCTTAGATGGAAAATAATTTTGATAAAACACTTGAACTCCATTCTTGAGGAAAATATCCTTTCTGCTTCAAAAACACTTTTCCCTTCTTAACATGTCATACAATTCTAAACTAAAAGAATTTGATTAAAAATAAACTTGAAAACATGTAAATGAAGCTTCTTGGAAATAATGTTTTAAAAATCCATTCATGCCGTATAAGTTAAAAAAACATTCTTCTCGTACTTTTGTCGGAAAAGTCAAAAAAGTACCTCGTACGAAAAACGACAAAAGATTCCTTTCATATCTTTTACTAAAAACTCCCCGGAGGGTAAAACAGGATTTAAAAAATTGTAGGTGAATGGGAATAATATTACATATTGAGGAAACATGGATGTGGATAATAAAATACACCCCAGTAAATACCAAAGTATAAACAATCTCGGATAAAAACGAGATTGTGATATTTCCCTTACCTTAGATCCGATTTGCTTCGTATATGTCCGAAACTCCTGTATAATTATTTAAATAATGTCATTGACTTATTCCAGAATCATACTCATTGTTATGATATCATATATGGTTCACTTATGGCTTTATATTACCCGTTCTTTTGTAAATTCCATGTTAAAGAGCGTTTTGGGTAAAATCGTTTCATTTGTCATCCGTGTTTTGACTTGTAATTATTCATATGATTACTTAGATCATGATTACTTAATTCCAGAATATAAAACATGATTTATATATAATATATATTCAGAATATATATATATAATAGATCAGTAAATGGAAATAAATACACCGTTCATGGAGACGGTAGACCGCACGTACGCATGAACACTGTTTTCTTTTCCTTATTGAGTTGAATAGAATTAAGTAGATGACATAAATATATATAAAAATAAATCCAGAATCATTATTATGTCATATATTTCATTATTAATTATTATATATTCTTTATAATCATTCATGAATGGTTAACGTGGAGAATGAATCTCATCGCGTCATGGAGACGGTAGTCGGTACGTACGCACGAGTGATGATATCGTTCTCATGATCGTGGAATTGTATTGGAGTGTATGTAAACTATTTTAGAATCAATATCACTTTACAATAATCATATATAGTTATTATGTACACCATTATACCCATCCATGTAAGGTGGTGATGGAAAATAGATTACACCATGGCGTGGAGACAATATTCCGTACGTACGCATGCACGGTGATTTCGTTTTCCGTAGGATGGATAGATGGTGAAATAAGGTTGTTTCATAATTATAATAACATATAAGTATATAAGTGATACTGATGTTATTACTTTATAATGAAACAACTTAAGAAGAATAAGTGGAAGAAGAAATAGAGATGAAAGAATCGGTAACAGACATTACCTCTTCTTTGAAGCGCCTCTTTGAGATCTCCTTTTAGGGTACTAAAATTGGTCTTTGATGAAGACCAGAACCTCTAGGATGTTTCTAGGAAAGCGGACAAGGGAATTTGGCAGGGGTTGGCCGAGCTCAAAGGCTCAAAGTGGTGTGAGGAAGAGAGGGAGGAGGTGCCTTTTTATAAGGGAGGAGAGGGGCACCTTTGGAATAACTAAAAATATTATTTTATTATAAAGTCAAGTTCGGTTTTAAATAGCTCCAAATTGAGTTATTTTAAAGATAAGGTGGGGATGGGTCTAAATCCTTTCATCCAATAGAATTTAGAAATGTTTAGGTCATTATATTAACCTTATCTTTTAGTTTTAACTCTTAGTTAATTAGATTAACATTTACCATGTCACTTTGTATTTTTATATTATATAGTTAATAAACTTACCATATACATCCAAGCGACCCCCAAGTTGTGTTTTATTAATATATATAACCTTATCTAAGTCATTTAGCCGAATCGTAGATTTTTAGGAATAAAATAACAATTAATAATATAATATTTGTTTTAAAAACTATTTTATGTCAATTTTGACACTATTCAATAGTTGATTTTTTTGAAACTCATAACAGAATGATTACTTCGACCAAAGTTAATTAAATTAATCCTAACATGTCATATTAACCTATAAAATTAGTTTAATTCATAAAAAGTCTCAAATTATACTTATTTAGGTATTTATAATATCAATTATTCTAATTTTTCACTATTATGGGAATTACTGCATCATCATTGTGTGTATAACCCCATATTAAAAATGATTTACTTATTAAACTTTGATTTTAACTATTTTAACCCTTCTTTAAATAAATTAATAATAAATGTCCTAATCTAATCCAAGTGGACCTAAATGGTCATATTTTATTCCTAAGGTTGTTTATGGTCGAATTACACTTGTCCAATAGAATTATGACATGTGTTAGGGTAATAATAGTATCATTTTTACCCTTAATTACCCTATTTACTTTTAACCGTGGTAAAAAAAAGTAAAAAGTTACTATTCACCAAAAATTATTTTCATCTCATTGAAACACATTTTACTTGCTGACATCAACCGTGTCTCTCAGATTTTTGAAATTCCACTCACAGAAGTGGTAAAATTAAGTTTTATGAAAAAATCATTTTTTTTAACTACCACTTAGTGGTTTCACTATTCATCAAAAAAATGAAAGTTTCCAGAAAAATACCCAAAATTAGGCCTAAGCTATATTTGATATTATGAATTCAAAAATGATGTCTATTTTACCAAATTCAAAACATATGAGTTGCATTAATTAATTTAAAAATTAATTCCCGTCGTCAAAGCAAATAGCGTGTTCTTAAGAGATAATAACTATCAAAAGATTGACACTTGTTTATATCTGGTTTAAATGTAGAATTACATCCAATGACCAACATTGTATTAAATTGTAAAAATATATTCTAAATATACTTTAAAACCACTCAAATTAATAATTTATCACTATTAATTATTTTGATTAAAAAAGTTGTTTTTAATTAAAATTTAGTAATTTTCACTATTCATCAGAATATGAAAGTTATCTGAAAAGTACCAAAATTTCACCCTAAGCTAATTTCGATATTCTGAATCCAAAAATGAAGTCCATTTTGAAAAAAAAATTTAAAAAATTTAAAAAATTGGTTATTACTATTCATAACATGTATTTTTAATCATATTTTAATAGCATATCGTTGTTTAGCGAAACTTGGTATTGCGTAAAACACACGCTATCGAGCAAGGTTGCGATTGCGTGTAATGCAAGGCAAGTCAAGGATGCGTGTTGTGCAATATTATTTTGGTGTAGCGTACAACACAAGACATTAATGAAATTAAAATGAATATTTTTTTATAAAATCTCAGGCTGTTACAGGAACGTGCTGCATAGTCAGGAAAAAGATCTCTTAGAAGTTTAACATTTTATTTCCAAAAGTCGAATAAAGTTTATAGAGATTTGGATTTTCCGAAGCATAGAGTTTGGTTTATGAAGAAATATACCTGAATATGGAAAGGGAATTTCCAAACAATATGTCCAAAGAATTGGAGGAATATGACTTTTCGAAGGTCTGACCCAAACATAATATATATGGTGTCTCTATGTTTAGGTTATACAACTAGGACCCAAAATACAAACAATATATAATATGTGGCTAAGTGATTTCAAGGTTATTTCATAGTGCATTAAACACATGGTGAGGGAAATGTGTAAACCATGGTCTTGGAGATTTTTAGATTGTGAGAAAGATAATGAGACAAGTATACTTGAATGACTATTTAAAAATACAACTTCTTGTATATTGTCATCAATGATTAAAAGGGAAAAAGATACTATAACCAAGAATGAAATTAACATTATTTTAAAAACCCGTTATGGGGGTTGTATTATGTAGATCCAATTAGGGAATATTCTACATATTCAAATAGTGGCATCTTTTGACTGACATGCCTATTATGTGGGCAACTTATACAAGGCCTCCTAAGGGCACATGCTACATAGTCAGGCAAAAGAGCTCTCAGGTATTAGAAACTCCATCACAAGAAACCGTAAAAAAGATTATTAGGATCTAGAAATATTCAAGATTAAGAGTGTGAAATATGGAAGGGGTTATGAACAATGCATATGAGAAATATTTGAACCAATATTGGACATAAGTATTATGTCCTTTATTGTAACACCCCGAGATTTTATGAAAAATATTATTTTTAATTTCATTAATGTCTTGTGTTATACGCTACACCAAAAAGAGCTTTCACAACACACATCTCTGACCTGGCTTGAATTACACGCAATCACGACCTTCCACGATAGCGTGTGTTGTACGCAACACCATGTTTCGCTAAACAACGATATGCTATTAAGATATTATTAAAACTAGCCGTTATGAATAGTAATAACCACTTTTTGAAATTTTGTAAATTTTATTTTTCAAAATGGACTTCAGCCTAAGGTGAAATTTTGGTACTTTTCGGATAACTTTCATATTCTGATGAATAGTGAAAATTACTAAATTTTAATTAAAAACAAATTTTTCAATAGAAATAATTAATAGTGATAAATTATTAATTTGAGTAGTTTTAAAGTATATTTAGAATATATTTTTACAATTCAATACAATGTTGGTCATTGGATGTAATTTCACATTTAAACCAGTTATAAACAAGTGTCAATCTTTTGATAGTTATTATCTCTTAAAAACACGCCTTTTGTTTAGACGACGGGAATTAATTTTTAAATTAATTAATGCAACTGATATGTTTTGAATTTGGTAAAATAGAAATAATTTTTGGGTTCATAATATCAAATATAGCTTAGGCCTAATTTTTGGTATTTTTCTGAAAACTTTCAATTTTTGATGAATAGTGAAACCACTAAGTGGTAGGTTAAAACTAAATTTTGCATAAAACATAATTTTACCGCTTCTGTGAATGGAATTTTGAAAATCCGACAGACACGGTTAATATCTAGGACTAAAATCTGGTTCAATGAGATGAAAATAATTTTTGGTGAATAGTAACTTTTTACCTTTTTTTACCACGGTTAATAGTAAATAGGGTAACTAAGGGTAAATATGATATTACTATTACCCTAACACATGTCCTAATTCTATTGGATAAGTGTAATTCAACCAAAAACAACCTTATGAATATAATATGACCATTTAGGTCCACTTGGATTAGATTATGACATTTAATATTATTTTATTTAATGAATAGTTAAAATAGTTAAAATCAAAGTTTAATAACTAAATTTTTTTTAATATGGGGTTATACATAAGATAAATTCGACTATAAATATTCATTAGAAAGCTAAAAAGATTTCGTACATAATGATATTTTATTTTTAGTTTTTAGACTTTAAATAAATAAATTTATTTATGACACAACGATGATGCAGTAATTACCCTTTTAAGGAAATGTTAACATAATTGATGTTATAAATGCTCAAATAAATGTAATTTTAGACTTTTTATGAATTCCACTAATTTTATAGGTTACTATGATATATTAGTGTTGATTTAATCAACTTGGTTCGAACATATAATTCTGTTATGACTTTCACAAAAATCATATATCAAATAGTGTCAAAATTGACACTAAATAGTTTTTAAATCAAATATTATATTATTAATTGTTATATTATTCCTAAAAATCTAAGGTTCGGCCAAATGACTTATATACGGATATATATATTAATAATAAACAATTTGGGGTTCGTTTGGCATGTTATAGTAAGTGTATTAACCATATAGTGTAAGAAAACAAAAAGACACGGTAAAAGTTAAATTATTTAACTTAGAGTTAAATCTAATTGATAAGGTTAAAATAATAACCTAAACATGTCTAAATCCTATTGGTTGATAGGATTTCGACCCATCCCCACTTTAGCTTCGAAATAAGACTTTTTGGAACCATTATAAACCGATTTTGACTTTAATATAAAATAATATTTTGAGGTATTCCTAAGGTGCCCCTTTCCTCCCTTATAAAAGGACACCTCCTCCCCCTCCTCCTCACACCAATTTGAGCACTCAAGCTCAGCCAACCCCTGCCAAAATCTCTTCTCCACTTCCCTAGAAACATCCTAGAGGTTCTGGTCTTCCTCAAAGACCAATTTTAGTGCCCTGAGAGGAGGTCTCAAAGAGGCGCTTCAAAGAAGAGGTAATTACCGTTACCAATTCTTTCATCTTTATTTCTTCTTCCACTTCTTCTTCTTAGGTTTTTTCATTATGAAGTAATAACATAAGTATCACTCATATACTGATATGTTATTATAAGTATGAAATAACCCTATTTCACCATCTATCCATCCTACGGAAAAAGAAATCACCGCGCGTGCGTACGTACGGAATACCGTCTCCACGCCGTGGTGTAATCTATTTTCCACCACCACCTTACATGGATGGGTATAATGGTGTAAAGAATAACTATACATAGTTATTACAACATCATATTTATTCTGATATATTGTATAATCCACTCCAATCCAATTCAATATTTATGGAAATGATATCATCGCTCGTGCGTACGTACGGACTACCGTCTCCACGACGCGATGAGATTCATTCTCCATGTTAACCATTTAAGAATGATTATAAAGTATATATAAGAAATAACAATGAAATATATGACATTATAAAGCTACTGGATTTATTTATATATATATATATGTATTTCATCTACTTACTTCCATTCAAGACAATAAGGAAAAGAAAACAGCGTTCATGCGTACGTACGGACTACCGTCTCCATGAACGGTGTTTTTCATTTCATTTATCTATCTATTATATATATATATATACTGAATATATATGATATATAAATCATATTTTATATTCTGGAAGTATGTAAATCATGATATAAGTAATAATAATGTCAAGAACAACAAGTCAAAACACCTACGATAAATGAAACGATTTTACACAAAACGCTTCTTTAACATGGAATTTACAAAAGAACGGGTAATATAAAGTCATAAGTGAACCATATATGATATCATAACAATGAATATGATTCTGTAATAAGTCAATGACATTATTTAAATCATTATTCAGGAGGTTCGGACACATACGAAGCAAGTCGGACCTAAGGTAAGGGATAAATTTTCAATCTCATTTTTATCCGAGATTGCTTATACGTAAGTATTTACTGGGGTTATGTTTATCATCCATGACCATGTTTTATAAAAATGTTTTTATAAAATGTTTACCATTTTTCCATGAATGTTTAAAGTCATTTTTACCCTTTATTTACTTTTTACCACATTGTATGAATGGAATCTTTCCTTTGGTTACCATATAAGGTACTTTTTTTGACTTTTCCGACAAAAGTACAAGGAGAATGTTATTTTTAACTTATACGGAGTGAAAGGATTTTTACGGTTTTCATAACACCTCATTTTCAAGATGCTTCATCTACAAGATTTCATGATTATTTTCAACAAAACCCTTATCTTTTAAAATTGCATGAAGTTTTGTGAAAAGAAAATGATTTTAAAGAAGAAAGGATATTTTCCTCAAGAATTCATTTCAAGTGTTTTTCTCAAAACTATTTTCCATCTAAGATAATAAAGGGTTCTGTTTATATCCCTATTATTACATGGATTTTATTATGTTGTGATGGAAATATTTTTTATGAATTCCTTTATCTTATATGAATTGTTTTATGATGTCATGATGTTTAAGAATCCCATTTTTATTACATGGGTTATGCTATGATGTATGGTTTATGATTTTGTGGCACACATAAGAATGGTATCATTATGAGATGGGTGGGACCTATATCTCCCTCCAATGCATTGGGTGAAGATTTTATATCTCATGAGATAGACAGGGCTGGAACGGTAGGTTATACCGGTTCAGTGAAACAGGACTTAAACGAGGGTGACTCGGTTCAGAAAGGGACTTTGTCCACTAAGATAGTCTTGGAAATGAGTCTTGACTAACAAGAAATGATTCTCTATGATTATGTGTGTATGCCACAAAGTTTCATGTTTTAAGTTATGATTATTGTGATTACATTTCACTTCCATGATTTATCCCATGTTATGAAATTATGATCTCTTTTGTAGGTTAAGATTTTCAAAAGTTATGTGCTTGTCTATACGATGAGATTTATATTTCTTTTGTTTACCCTTACTGATCATTTGAGCTCACCCTTTTATGTTTTCTTTTCCCCAGGATATAAAGAAAGGTTTTAGGTAAAAAGGGAAGATCTTTATGGGAGATATTGGAGATCTTTCACCACGATTAGAAGATTACGTTCTGAGTTTCCAAAGACACTAAACTATTACGATCCTTGTGTGTGTATTTTTTGTTATGTACTAAGTATTCCGCAAAAGTAATGTAATGTTCATGTACTTCAAGCTTCGGGTCTCTATAGTTGGTATCAGAGGAAAGGTTTAGTCAACCTTTGGAAACTAGGATGCGAGAACTTTAGTGAGATCCCTAGAGATATTTATAAGGTTTGTCTAGGGATGTCCTTAAGGATAAGTATACGTATAGGATACAGTCCTATAACTACGGTAACGATCTTAGAATTTAACCTAAGAAGATAGATATTGAGGATACTCCCCCTTTATAATGTTGTTTTCCCTAGCATGATTTTTTCCTCTCACGCTATTCTTTTTGGGTTTTAGAAAATGGCTGGAAACAAGATGATTCACGATAATGGAGGATATGATGGACAATGGAATGATATTCTTCATGAGCAACCAAATGAAATGGGATTTGGAAGTCCAAACATCATTATTATGCCGAATCAGCAATCTCATAATATGATCAATAAAGTAAAATTTGGTAAGTTTCCTGACTCGGCTAATAAGAGAAAGATGGAGTTTCATGATGATCATAGAGGAAAGAATGTTCAATTTCCCCAATGTAAATCATGTGGGAAGAGTCATCAAGGAGAATGTTTCAAAGGAACTGGAAGATGCTTTGGGTGTGGAAAAGAAGGACACAAAGCCAGTAAGTGCAAAGGAAAAGGTTCAGTTAACACCAGGGATGAGGATAATGGTATTACTACGACATCAACAATGGTTAAATGTTTTAAATGTGGAATGTACGGGCATTATGCAAACCAATGCCCTAAGGGAAAGTCTCATGAAGAGAATCAGTATGGTCGTATGGGTAGTATTTATGTTGATGATGATGAAGAGACTACAAATGATATGTGAGATGAAAGAATTGTTGAATCTCGGTCAATGGTTTAAGAAGGTAGTGGAATGATTACATGTTTATCAAGTGTAATGTTGTATAAAGAATCTCATGGTAATATGGAATAAAGAGACATATAAGGATTGTTACATTGTTGTCTTTCCTTGAGTTTTGAAAGTGTGTGATTAATGCTACCAGTATCCATGAAAGGTTATTCAGATATTTTTGGAATGAAGATGATATGCGCATAATGAAGGGATATGGAGAAAATTAAATGTTTGATAGTATTCATGAGCTCATGACTGATATAAGGAGAAGGTTATATCATGGTTTGAGTATATAGAATTTTTGGATTTTGGTATGTGGTAAGAGTTAACTTTTGACAGCATTCATGTTTTCACTAAGGTTTAATAGGTATACATTTTTTCAAGAGAATACATGATTAAGGCCTTCAAATGTTTGGAATGTGACCAACAAGACATATCTTATGATATATGGGGATCAACGATGGTATTAAATATCTGGTAATCATTTTCATTATATTATGAGAGTGGACTACAGTATTATGGATAAGCCTAAAGATTAGAATGGATTATGTTGGACATAAGTTAGTATTGTTTAAGGATAAAAGTTTTTTCGATATTATTGATGGGATCTTATAGTAATATAGTTTTAGAAAAAGGACAACCTGCAGGACGGGCGACAGCCCATCGCTTCAGACAAGGCTGTAGGAATCGAACCCACAACCGAAGTGCGACTGGCCTTTATCGCCTACCACTGGCCTATAGGAAGTCCCTGTTTAGTAGAAACTAGTTTTATTATATTAAGCAGTATGATATATGAAGTATAAGTTCATTTTAGGAACCATATATCATTAATCTCACTATATATGGACTTATGTATTTTTTGATAACTTTTCTAACCTTTTGAGACAGATGGAATGACCCATCATTCTATCACATGATCTGTTAACACATCACGAATGACAAATTCAACTTCATTTCTTTAAGAGATGAAGTAGAAATTGTCCAAAGAACTACAAATAGTGAGACTATACCAAAATCACGAAAGTATTTCTTCTAATTCCAATTTCATCAACTTTAGGGAATTGATCTTGAAAACCAAAAATGTTGTCCTAGTGCTCTTATATCTGATTAATCAGATGGTACCTTAGATCGTCACAAATTTATGGATTTGTGATTGCTAGCTTTTCTATAGCCATGTTCTCTACCACTCTCCATCAGAACATGATGGTTAGATTTCTCTTCCATATCCACATTTTCACCTATGTGGAAACCCAGTGATTAGTTTATTTGGGTAACCGTTACGTTTCATACTTTTGTTTTTAAAGATTGGTTTTGGTATTCCTTTTTACGATGTGGGTTTCGATTAAAAAAACTTTAGAATAGTAAACCATTTATAACCCCGACGAATTTCGAGGGCGAAATTCATTTTAAGGGGGGTAGAATGTAACACCCCGAGATTTTATGAAAAATATTCTTTTTAATTTCATTAATGTCTTGTGTTATACGCTACACCAAAAAGAGTTTTCACAACACACATCTCTGACCTGGCTTGAATTACACGCAATCGCGACCTTCCACGATAGCGTGTGTTGTACGTAACACCAAGTTTCTCTAAACAACGATATTCTATTAAGATATTATTAAAACTAGCCGTTATGAATAGTAATAACCACTTTTTGAAATTTTGTAAATTTTATTTTTTAAAATGGACTTCAACCTAAGGTGAAATTTTGGTACTTTTCGGATAACTTTCATATTTTGATGAATAGTGAAAATTACTAAATTTTAATTAAAAACAACTTTTTCAATCGAAATAATTAATAGTGATAAATTATTAATTTGAGTGGTTTTAAAGTATATTTAGAATATATTTTTACAATTCAATACAATGTTGGTCATTGGATGTAATTTCACATTTAAACCAGTTATAAACAAGTGTCAATCTTTTGATAGTTATTATCTCTTAAAAACACGCCTTTTGTTTAGACGACGGGAATTAATTTTTAAATTAATTAATGCAACTGATATGTTTTGAATTTGGTAAAATAGAAATCATTTTTGGGTTCATAATATCAAATATATCTTAGGCCTAATTTTTGGTATTTTTCTGAAAACTTTCAATTTTTGATGAATAGTGAAACCACTAAGTGGTAGGTTAAAAATTGAATTTTGCATAAAACATAATTTTACCGCTTCTATGAATGGAATTTTGAAAATCCGACAGACACGGTTAATATCGAGGACTAAAATCTGGTTCAATGAGATGAAAATAATTTTTGGTGAATAGTAACTTTTTAGCTTTTTTTTACCACGGTTAACAGTAAATAGGGTAACTAAGGGTAAATATGATATTACTATTACCCTAACACATGTCCTAATTCTATTGGATAAGTGTAATTCGACCAAAAACAACCTTATGAATATAATATGACCATTTAGGTCCACTTGGATTAGATTATGACATTTAATATTATTTTATTTAATGAATAGTTAAAATAGTTAAAATCAAAGTTTAATAACTAAAACATTTTTAATATGAGTTTATACATAAGATAAATTCGACTATAAATATTCATTATAAAGCTAAAACGATTTCCTACATAATTATATTTTATTTTTAATTTTTAGACTTTAAATAAATTAATTTATTTATGACACAACGATGATGCAGTAATTACCCTTTTAAGGAAATGTTAACATAATTGATGTTATAAATGCTCAAATAAATGTAATTTTAGACTTTTTATGAATTACACTAATTTTATAGGTTACTATGATATATTAGTGTTGATTTAATCAACTTGGTTAGAACATATAATTCTGTTATGACTTTCACAAAAATCATATATCAAATAGTGTCAAAATTGACACAAAATAGTTTTTAAATCAAATATTATACTATTAATTGTTATTTTATTCCTAAAAATCTAATGTTCGGCCAAATGACTTAGATAAGGATATATATATTAATAATAAACAATTTGGGGTTCGTTTGGCATGTTATAGTAAGTGTATTAACCATATAGTGTAAGAAAACAAAAAGACACGGTAAAAGTTAAATTATTTAACTTAGAGTTAAATCTAATTGATAAGGTTAAAATAATAACCTAAACTTGTCTAAATCCTATTGGTTGATAGGATTTCGACCCATCCCCACTTTAGCTTCGAAATAAGACCCTTTGGAACCATTATAAACCGATTTTGACTTTAATATAAAATAATATTTTGAGGTATTCCTAAGGTGCCCCTTTCCTCCCTTATAAAAGGACAACTCCTCCCCCTCCTCCTCACACCAATTTGAGCACTCAAGCTCGGCCAACCCCTGCCAAAATCTCTTCTCCACTTCCCTAGAAACATCCTAGAGGTTCTGGTCTTTCTCAAAGACCAATTTTAGTGCCCTAAGAGGAGGTCTCAAAGAGGCGCTTCAAAGAAGAGGTAATTACCGTTACCAATTCTTTCATCTTTATTTCTTCTTCCACTTCTTCTTATTAGGTTGTTTCATTATGAAGTAATAACATCAGTATCACTCATATACTGATATGTTATTATAAGTATGAAACAACCCTATTTCACCATCTATCCATCCTATGGAAAAAGAAATCACCACGCGTGCGTACGTACGGAATACCGTCTCCACGCCGTGGTGTAATCTATTTTCCACCACCACCTTACATGGATGGGTATAATGGTGTAAAGAATAACTATACATAGTTATTAAAAAATCATATTTATTCTGATATATTGTATAATCTACTCCAATTCAATTCAATATTTATGGAAATGATATCATCGCTCGTGCGTACGTACGGACTACCGTCTCCACGACGCGATGAGATTCATTCTCCATGTTAACCATTTAAGAATGATTATAAAGTATATATAAGAAATAATAATTAAATATATGAAATTATAAAGCTACTGGATTTAGGTATATATATATATTTATGTCATCTACTTACTTCCATTCAAGACAATAAGGAAAGGAAAACAGCGTTCATGCGTACGTACGGACTACCGTCTCCATGAACGGTGTTTTTCATTTCATTTATCTATCTATTATATATATATATATATATATATACTGAATATATATGACATATAAATCATATTTTATATTCTGGAAGTAAGTAAAGCATGATATAAGTATTAATAACTTCAATAACAACAAGTCAAAACACCTACGATAAATGAAATGATTTTACACAAAACGGTTCTTTAACATGGAATTTACAAAAGAACGGGTAATATAAAGTCATAAGTGAACCATATATGATATCATAACAATGAATATGATTTTGTAATAAGTCAATGAAATTATTTAAATAATTATACAGGAGGTTCGGACACATACGAAGCAAATCGGACCTAAGGTAAGGGATAAATTTTCAATCTCATTTTTATCCGAGATTGCTTATACGTAAGTATTTACTGGGGTTACGTTTATCATCCATGACCATGTTTTCTAAAAATGTTTTTATAAAATGTTTACCATTCTTCCATGAATGTTTAAAGTCATTTTTACCCTTTATTGACTTTTTACCACATTGTATGAATGGAATCTTTCCTTTGGTTACCATATAAGGTACTTTTTTTGACTTTTCCGACAAAAGTACAAGGAGAATGTTATTTTTAACTTATACGGCGTGAAAGGATTTTTACGGTTTTCATAACACCTCATTTTCAAGATGCTTCCTCTACAATATTGCATGATTATTTTCAACAAAACCCTTATCTTTTAAAATTTCATGTAGTTTTGTGAAAAGAAAATGATTTTAAAGAAGAAAGGATATTTTCCTCAAGAATTCATTTCAAGTGTTTTTCTCAAAACTATTTTCCATCTAAGATAATAAAGGGTTCTGTTTCTATCCCTATTATTACATGGATTTGATTATGTTGTGATGGAAATATTTTTTATGAATTCCTTTATCTTATATGAATTGTTTTATGATGTCATGATGTTTAAGAATCCCATTTTTATTACATGGGTTATGCTATGATGTATGGTTTATGATTTTGTGGCACACATAAGAATGGTATCATTATGAGATGGGTGGAACCTATATCTCCCTCCAATGCATTGGGTAAAGATTTTATATCTCATGAGATAGACAGGGCTGGAACGGTAGGTTATACCGGTTCAGTGAAACATGACTTAAACGAGGGTGACTCGGTTCAGAAAGGGACTTTGTCCACTAAGATAGTCTTGGAAATGAGTCTTGACTAACAAGAAATGATTCTCTATGATTATGTGTGTATGCCACAAAGTTTCATGTTTTAAGTTATGATTATTGTGATTACATTTCACTTCCATGATTTATCCCATGTTATGAAATTATGATCTCTTTTGCAGGTTAAGATTTCCAAAAGTTATGTGCTTGTGTATACGATGAGATTTATATTTCTTTTGTTTACCCTTACTGAGCATTTGAGCTCACCCTTTTATGTTTTCTTTTCCCCCGGATATAAAGAAAGGTTTTAGGTAAAAAGGTAAGATCTTTATGGGAGATATTGGAGATCTTTCACCACGATTAGAAGATTAAGTTCTGAGTTTCCAAAGACACTAAACTATTACGATCCTTGTGTGTGTATTTTTTGTTATGTACTAAGTATTCCGCAAAAGTAATGTAATGTTCATGTACGTCAAGCTTCGGGTCTCTATAGTTGGTATCAGAGGAAAGGTTTAGTCAACCTTTGGAAACTAGGATGCGAGAACTTTAGTGAGATCCCTAGAGATATTTATAAGGTTTGTCTAGGGATGTCCCTAAGGATAAGTATACGTATAGGATACAGTCCTATAACTACGGTAAAGATCTTAGAATTTAACCTAAGAAGTTAGATATTGAGGATACTCCCCCTTTATAATGTTGTTTTCCCTAGCATGATTTTTGCCTCCCACACTATTCTTCTTGGGTTTTAGAAAATGGCTGGAAACAAGATGATTCACGATAATGGAGGATATGATGGACAATGGAATGATATTCTTCATGAGTAACCAAATGAAATGGGATTTGGAAGTCCAAACATCATTATTATGCCGAATCATCAATCTCATAATATGATCAATAAAGTAAAATTTGGTAAGTTTCCTGACTCGGCTAATAAGAGAAAGATGGAGTTTCATGATGATCATAGAGGAAAGAAAGTTCAATTTCCCCAATGTAAATCATGTGGGAAGAGGCATCAAAGAGAATGTTTCAAAGGAACTGGAAGATGCTTTGGGTGTGGAAAAGAAGGACACAAAGCCAGTAAGTGCAAAGGAAAAGGTTCAGTTAACACCAGGGATGAGGATAATGGTATTGCTACGACATCAACAATGGTTAAATGTTTTAAATGTGGAATGTACGGGAATTATGCAAACCAATGCCCTAAGGGAAAGTCTCATGAAGAGAATCAGTATGGTCTTAGGGGTAGTACTTATGTTGATGATGATGAAGAGACTACAAATGATATGTGAGATGAAAGAATTGTTGAAGCTCGGTCAATGGTTTAAGAAGGTAGTGGAATGATTATATGTTTATCAAGTGTAATGTTGTATAAAGAATCTCATGTTACTATGGAATAAAGAGACATCTAAGGATTGTTACATTGTTGTCTTTCCTTGAGTTTTGAAAGTGTGTGATTAATGCTACCAGTATCCATGAAAGGTTATTCAGATATTTTGGGAATGAAGATGATATGCGCATAATGAAGGGATAAGGAGAAAATTAAATGTTTGATAGTATTCATGAGCTCATGACTGATATAAGGAGAAGGTTATATCATGGATTGAGTATATAGAATTTTTGGATTTTGGTATGTGGTAAGAGTTAACTTTTGACAGCATTCATGATTTCACTAAGGTTTAATAGGTATTCATTTTTTCAAGAGAATACATGATTAAGGCCTTCAAATGTTTGGAATGTGACCAACAAGAAATATCTTATGATATATGGGGATCAACGATGGTATTAAATATCTGGTAATCATTTTCATTATATTATGAGAGTGGACTACAGTATTATGGATAAGCCTAAAGATTAGAATGGATTATGTTGGACATAAGTTAGTATTGTTTAAGGATAGAAGTTTTTTCGATATTATTGATGGGATCTTATAGTAATATAGTTTTAGAAAAAGGACAACCTACAGGACGGGCGACAGCCCATCGCTTCGGACAAGGCTGTGGGAATCGAACCCACAACCGAAGTGCGACTGACCTTTATCGCCTACCACTGGCCTACAGGAAGTCCCTGTTTAGTAGAAACTAGTTTTATTATATTAAGCAGTATGATATATGAAGTATAAGTTCATTTTAGGAACCATATATCATTAATCTCACTATAGATGGACTTATGTATTTTTTGATAACTTTTCTAACCTTTTGAGACAGATGGAATGACCCATCATTCTATCACATGATCTGTTAAGACATCACGAATGACAAATTCAACTTCATTTCTTTAAGAGATGAAGTAGAAATTGTCCAAAGAACGACAAATAGTGAGACTATACCAAAATCACGAAAGTATTTCTTCTAATTCCAATTTCATCAACTTTAGGGAAATGATCTGGAAAACCAAAAATGTTGTCCTAGTGCTCTTATATCTGATTAATCAGATGGTACCTTAGATCGTCACAAATTTATGGATTTGTGATTTCTAGCTTTTCCATAGCCATGTTCTCTACCACTCTCCATCAGAACATGACGGTTAGATTTCTCTTACATATCCATATTTTCACCTATGTGGAAACCCAGTGATTAGTTTATTTGGGTAACCGTTACGTTTCATAATTTTGTTTTTAAAGATTGGTTTTGGTATTCCTTTTTACGATGTGGGTTTCGATTAAAGAAACTTTAGAATAGTAAACCATTTATAACCCCGACGAATTTCGAGGGAGAAATTCATTTTAAGGGGGGTAGAATGTAACACCCCGAGATTTTATGAAAAATATTCTTTTTAATTTCATTAATGTCTTGTGTTATACGCTACACCAAAAAGAGCTTTCACAACACACATCTCTGACCTGGCTTGAATTGCAAGCAATCGCGACCTTCCACGATAGCGTGTGTTGTACGCAACACCAAGTTTCGCTAAACAACGATATGCTATTAAGATATTATTAAAACTAGCCGTTATGAATAGTAATAACCACTTTTTGAAATTTTGTAAATTTTATTTTTCAAAATGGACTTCATCCTAAGGTGAAATTTTGGTACTTTTCGGATAACTTTCATATTCTGATGAATAGTGAAAATTACTAAATTTTAATTAAAAACAACTTTTTCAATCGAAATAATTAATAGTGAAAAATTATTAATTTGAGTGGTTTTAAAGGATATTTAGAATATATTTTTACAATTCAATACAATGTTGGTCATTGGATGTAATTTCACATTTAAACCAGTTATAAACAAGTGTCAATCTTTTGATAGTTATTATCTCTTAAAAACACGCCTTTTGTTTAGACGACGAGAATTAATTTTTAAATTAATTAATGCAACTGATATGTTTTGAATTTGGTAAAATAGAAATCATTTTTGGGTTCATAATATCAAATATAGCTTAGGCCTAATTTTTGGTATTTTTATGAAAACTTTCAATTTTTGATGAATAGTGAAACCACTAAGTGGTAGGTTAAAAACTGAATTTTGCATAAAACTTAATTTTACCGCTTCTGTGAATGGAATTTTGAAAATCCGATAGACACGGTTAATATCGAGGACTAAAATCTGGTTCAATGAGATGAAAATAATTTTTGGTGAATAGTAACTTTTTACCTTTTTTTACCACGGTTAATAGTAAATAGGGTAACTAAGGGTAAATATGATATTACTATTACCCTAACACATGTCCTAATTCTATTGGATAAGTGTAATTCGACCAAAAACAACCTTATGAATATAATATGACCATTTAGGTCCACTTGGATTAGATTATGACATTTAATATTATTTTATTTAATGAATAGATAAAATAGTTAAAATCAAAGTTTAATAACTAAAATATTTTTAATATGGGGTTATACAAAATATAAATTAGACTATAAATATTCATTAGAAAGATAAAAAGATTTCCTAAATAATGATATTTTATTTTTAATTTTTAGACTTTAAATAAATTAATTTATTTATGACACAACGATGATGCAGTAATTACCCTTTTAAGGAAATGTTAACATAATTGATGTTATAAATGCTCAAATAAATGTAATTTTAGACTTTTTATGAATTCCACTAATTTTATAGGTTACTATGATATATTATTGTTGATTTAATCAACTTGGTTCGAACATATAATTCTGTTATGACTTTCACAAAAATCATATATCAAATAGTGTCAAAATTGACAGAAAATAGTTTTTAAATCAAATATTATATTATTAATTGTAATTTTATTCCTAAAAATCTAAGGTTTGGCCAAATGACTTAGATAAGGATATATATATTAATAATAAACAATTTGGGGTTCGTTTGGCATGTTATAGTAAGTGTATTAACCATATAGTGTAAAAAAACAAAAAGACACAGTAAAAGTTAAATTATTTAACTTAGAGTTAAATCTAATTGATAAGGTTAAAATAATAACCTAAACTTGTCTAAATCCTATTGGTTGATAGTATTTCGACCCATCCCCACTTTAGCTTCGAAATAAGACCCTTTGGAACCATTATAAACCGATTTTGACTTTAATATAAAATAATATTTTGAGGTATTCCTAAGGTGCCCCTTTCCTCCCTTATAAAAGGACACCTCCTCCCCCTCCTCCTCACACCAATTTGAGCACTCAAGATCGGCCAACCCCTGCCAAAATCTCTTCTCCACTTCCCTAGCAACATCCTAGAGGTTCTGGTCTTCCTCAAAGACCTATTTTAGTGCCCTAAGAGGAGGTCTCAAAGAGGCGCTTCAAAGAAGAGGTAATTACCGTTACCAATTCTTTCATCTTTATTTCTTCTTCCACTTCTTCTTCTTAGGTTGTTTCATTATTAAGTAATAACATCAGTATAACTCATATACTGATATGTTATTATAAGTATGAAACAACCCTATTTCACCATCTATCCATCCTACGGAAAAAGAAATCACCGCGCGTGCGTACGTACGGAATACCGTCTCCATGCCGTGGTGTAATCTATTTTCCACCACCACCTTACATGGATGGGTATAATGGTGTAAAGAATAACTATACATAGTTATTACAACATCATATTTATTCTGATATATTGTATAATCCACTCCACTCCAATTCAATATTTATGGAAATGATATCATCGCTCGTGCGTACGTACGGACTACCGTCTCCACGACGCGATGAGATTCATTCTCCATGTTAACCATTTAAGAATGATTATAAAGTATATATAAGAAATAATAATGAAATATATTACATTATAAAGCTACTGGATTTATGTATATATATATATATATATATGTATGTCATCTACTTACTTCCATTCAAGACAATAAGGAAAGGAAAACAGCGTTCATGCGTACGTACGGACTACCGTCTCCATGAACGGTGTTTTTCATTTCATTTATCTATCTATTATATATATATATATACTGAATATATATGATATATAAATCATATTTTATATTCTGGAAGTAAGTAAATCATGATATAAGTAATAATAATGTCAAGAACAACAAGTCAAAACACCTACGATAAATGAAACGATTTTACACAAAACGCTTCTTTAACATGGAATTTACAAAAGAACGGGTAATATAAAGTCATAAGTGAACCATATATGATATTATAACAATGAATATGATTCTGTAATAAGTCAATGAAATTATTTAAATCATTATACAGGAGGTTCAGACACATACGAAGCAAATCGGACCTAAGGTAAGGGATAAATTTTCAATCTCATTTTTATCCGAGATTGCTTATACGTAAGTATTTACTGGGGTTCCGTTTATCATCCATGACCATGTTTTCTAAAAATGTTTTTATAAAATATTTACCATTCTTCCATGAATGTTTAAAGTCATTTTTACCCTTTATTGACTTTTTACCACATTGTATGAATGGAATCTTTCCTTTGGTTACCATATAAGGTACTTTTTTTGACTTTTCCGACAAAAGTACAAGGAGAATGTTATTTTTAACTTATACGGCGTGAAAGTATTTTTAAGGTTTTCATAACACCTCATTTTCAAGATTCTTCCTCTACATGATTGCATGATTATTTTCAACAAAACCCTTATCTTTTAAAATTGCATGAAGTTTTGTGAAAAGAAAATGATTTTAAAGAAGAAAGGATATTTTCCTCAAGAATTCATTTCAAGTGTTTTTCTCAAAACTATTTTACATCTAAGATAATAAAGGGTTCTGTTTCTATCCCTATTATTACATGGATTTGATTATGTTGTGATGGAAATATTTTTTATGAATTCCTTTATCTTATATGAATTGTTTTATGATGTCATGATGTTTAAGAATCCCATTTTTATTACATGGGTTATGCTATGATGTATGGTTTATGATTTTGTGGCACACATAAGAATGGTATCATTATGAGATGGGTGGGACCTATATCTCCCTCCAATGCATTGGGTAAATATTTTATATCTCATGAGATAGATAGGGCTGGAACGGTAGGTTATACCGGTTCAGTGAAACAAGACTTAAACGAGGGTGACTCGGTTCAGAAAGGGACTTTGTCCACTAAGATAGTCTTGGAAATGAGTCTTGACTAACAAGAAATGATTCTCTATGATTATGTGTGTATGCCACAAAGTTTCATGTTTTAAGTTATGATTATTGTGATTACATTTCACTTCCATGATTTATCCCATGTTATGAAATTATGATCTCTTTTGCAGGTTAAGATTTCCAAAAGTTATGTGCTTGTGTATACGATGAGATTTATATTTCTTTTGTTTACCCTTACTGAGCATTTGAGCTCACCCTTTTATGTTTTCTTTTCCCCAGGATATAAATAAAGGTTTTAGGTAAAAAGGGAAGATCTTTATGGGAGATATTGGAGATCTTTCACCACGATTAGAAGATTACGTTCTGAGTTTCCAAAGACACTAAACTATTACGATCCTTGTGTGTGTATTTTTTGTTATGTACTAAGTATTCCGAAAAAGTAATGTAATGTTCATGTACGTCAAGCTTCGGGTCTCTATATTTACATAGATCTGGCTCATATATAAAATGGAGACTTTCTTTATTTCCTCTGAATGAATTTTATGATGTTCAGTTTAAATTTATGCAACAAGGGCTGCATTTTTATGTCATGTAGTGAAGACATTAATAATCCCATAATAAATTGAGACACCTTATTTCTATAAATAATCCATTTACCTAATTCCTAAGACCACATGATCTATGCTCGGTGTGAGAAACAATGAGTAGTAAAGGTTTATTTTACAGCACAAAGGTGACACAATTGAAGAATATGGATGCTATATTTCCATGAAGTTTAATGTCATGTGACTTGGAGATGGGGATGGAACAATGTGAAAGAAAAATACATATTGTAACTAGGTTATGAGATAACACCCAAGTGTCACTATATGTCTTTATGGGGAAAGGATCAAGTCATACATAATTCTTAAAACATTTCCTATGCAGATTTGATTCTTATATAATTAATAAAGGGGTTTTTTATCATGACTGGGCCCAAGATTAGAGATCTAGGCATCTCTATGTATCTCAAAAAATATGATAATCAACTCGTACTTAGTTCTTTAAACAATCATTCCCCAGGATAATCGAGTTTGACAAGAGGAATGGGGAATTTTGACACGTTCTGAGAGAATGGTAAATCTTGAGACATAAAATGGCATACGGACCAAATCATATATCTTAAGAAAACACTCTATATAAATCTGATTCATATATATGAGGAGAAAATAAAATAAGAAGATTTTGTGATTATGGCTGGGCCCAAAATTAGAGATTTAAGCATCTCTACGTATCTCATTGAATCTGAGAATCAAGCCATACACAGTTCTTGAAACATGGTCTCTATGCAAATCTGACTCAGACCTAGGAGAGAGAGGGACTCATGTACTAAAAAAGAGTAGTGATTATGTCAATGATGTTTGTTTATTGAATCTTCTAACATAAAATAGAATGAATCTTAGTTGTACAAATGATTTCATGCATTTTAATGTCATGCGACAAGGCCAAAGATGCTACACATTTTAATGTCATCTAGTATGGACGCTTACAGTTGTTATGCAGTTTAATGTCTTGTAACTAGGACATAGAGGCTATACAGTTTTAAGTAATTTAGTAAAGATATTTCATTTTGCAGTTTAAAGTCTTGCAATGAGCACTATTAGTACAAAAATACACAAAGTATTTATTCAAAAATCTCACATTGGTTGGAGTTGTGATAAGCTCTCCATCCATTCAGATTAAGGCATAGGCTCCATTTGAATAGACCATATGTATGGAATAAGCTCCTTCCCAATTTGGATCATGTTTTGAAGGTTTCTTTCCTGGTATCATTAAAGTCCTAAGGACCAAAACCAATTCTCCTTGAAGGAATGAATGAAGGCGAACATTCTTATTTAAAGCTCACGCTATTCTGCTCTGATAGACATATAGATAATGCAAAGTATGAAATATTTTCTCGCCTAATCTTTCCAAATCATCAGACCATTTATGAGACCTTCCATATGAAGAAAACTAATCACAGATTGCAACTCTAAGTGAAGGAAATTATATTTCAATTGTCAAAACTGCTTCAGTTCCATATACCAATGAATAAAGAGTTGCTTGGGTAACAGTACGGGTAGTTGTCTGATAAGACCATAAAGCATTCAAAAGTTTATCAGGACATGATTTCTTATCTTCATCCACCATCTTGTTGAGTATATTTGATAGGGTCTTATTTAAGGCCTCTATCTGTTCATTGGTAGCTGCATGATAGCAAGATGAATGGTTGGACTTGATATTATGTTCCTGATACAACTTTTTTACTTCAACAGAACAAAAATTGGTTCCATTATTTTCCAAAATAGTATGAGGGACACCAAATATGGTGATGATATTAGTTTTGACAAAACTAAAATGATTTTGGCTCCTACTTCCTTGAGAGGTATTGCCTCATCCCATTTAGAGAAGAAGTCAATAGCATTGAGAATATACTTGAACTGATTAGCCGTGGCTGGAGGATATGTCCCTACTACATCCATTCCCCATGTGGAAAATGGCCAAAAGTATTTATCTGTATTTAGAAACCCTGAGGGTTTATGAATGAAGATGGCATGCACTTGGCAGGGATGAAATTCTTTAGTGAAATCTGTACAATCCTGCGTCATTGAAGTCCAAAAGTATCCAAGATTTCAAATCTGATCAGAAAGTCTATGCCTAGATTAGTGGGAACCACAAGCTTCTGAATGTACTTATTCCATGACAGCTGGGATATCTTCTCATTCAATACATCTGAATAGAATTCCATCAAAGCCTCACTTGTAAAGGATCTTTTGGTGGCCTGGACTATCATAAAGAGTAAAATTGGTCGCTTGTCACCAGATCTATTCTTTCTCAGCCCTATCTGGTGGAAGTACCCCATTCTAAAGATATTCCATGATGGATGTTCTCCATCCTGTGGTATGACCATATGGTTCAGAAATAGGGAAAATTTCATTAATTTCCTCCATTTTGGTTTAAAAAAAAGGTGAGACCCTATAGAGATGGGTTATGGTGATAACTGTCTCACCCCAATTTGGATCTTCCAAGGTTGTAGCTGCATTAGCCAGTGGATCTTCTTGGGAATTTTGTGATCAAGGGACATAAGACAATGTAGAATCTGAGGGGAATTCATCCATTAACCTCCTGATGTATTCACCCAAAGGAATTAATTCTTATTTTTTGATAGAATATTCCCCATTGATTTGTTTGATTACTAATTCTGAATCACCTTTTACATTTAAATGATCCATTTTCACCTGAAGAGACAATTCCAAACATGTGATTATAGATTGATATTCTACTTAATTATTGGTACCACCTTCCGATAATAATAAAGAATAAGGAAATACTAGCTTTTCTAGGGAAATAAGGAAAATTCCTAGTCCAACCTTGTTGAGTTTTGGGTTTTCCATCATCTTTCCTGTTGGACTTCTAGAAGCACCATCAAAATACATTTCCCATGTTTGGGAATTATCTTGAATAAAGAAGACCTCTTCATTAGGAAGTTTTGTATTAAACAATGTATCTTTCACAGACGAATGCTCAGTAAGGAAGTCGGATAGAGCTTGACATTTTATTTTCTTTCGAGGCACAAACTGGATATCAAACTATAACAAAATAACCACCCACCGTTCTAGACACCCTGTGAGCATAGGACGACTGAGAATAAATTTGAGCGTGTTATTGCGAGATACCAATTGGACCTCATGATGTTGCAGGTAGTGCCTCAATTTATGTACTGCAAAGATTAATTCTAGGAAGCACTTTTCAATACTTGAATATCAAGTTTCCGCATCAAGCATAGTTTGAATAAGATATGAATGGCTGTTTTCAATCCCAACATCATTCTTTTGGGTGAGGAAGACACCTAGTGATCTATCTAAATATTTCACATAGAGAATAAGTGGTCTTCCTTAAATAGGTGGCATTAATACTGGTGGAATCAAGAGGTATTTCTTGACGATATCAAATGATTCTTGGAAATCTTCATTCCATTGGTAGGTAACTCCCTTCTTCATTAATCTGGTGAAGGGCAGACACTTGCCTGCCAAATTAGCGATGAAGCGCTGAATATAGGCCAAGTGTCCTTGGATTCCTCTTAATTATTTCAAATTTTGAGGAGGTTACATACCAAGGATTGATTTTTTTTCTCATGATCAACTTCGATACCACGATTGCGTATAATGAATCCAATGAATTTTTCCAAGGTTACCCCAAAATCACATTTCAAGGGGTTCATCTTCAAGCTGTGTTGCTGAAGCTTATTGAATATGGTTTCCAAATCAACCAAAGTGATTAGAACGTTGTTTGTATTTGGACACCAAATCATCCACATTACATTCAACAAATTTTCCTAAGAAGGTTTTGAATATATGATGCATGGCATGTTGATATGTTGCACCTACATTATTTAAGACAAAGGGCATTGCCTGATAGAAAAACACACCTTTAGGGGATCTAAAGGCTGTATATTATTCATCCTTTAGGGCCATTCAGATTTAATTATACCTAGAGTAACTATACATGAATAAAAGAGATTCATAGCCAGCCGTTGCATCAAATAGTAGTTTTGTAATTGGGACTGGAAAATCATCTTTAGGACAACGCTGGTTAAGATATCTGAAATTAATGCAGACTCTAATTTGACCATTCTTATTTTTCACTGAAACAATAATGGCCATCCATTTGGGATACTAAACTTTTCTGACAAAGTTACCCTTTATAATATTATCAACATTAGCTTCAATTTTATAGGCATGAGCTGTGTGTGTTCTCCTTGCTACTTGCTTAAATCCACGATGTTCTTTTGGTAAACCCAAGTGATGGGTGGATAATTCAGGATTAAGACCTCGAATTTTGTATAATTCCAAGAAAATATATCTCGATGTTGCTTTAGAAAGGAAGTATACACCTCTTTCTCTTTAGAGGTAATGTCCTCACTAATTAGAGTGGGCGTGGATATTGTTCTGTACCCAAATTTATTTCTCTGAGTTCATCCATGATGGTAGAGACACCTTCTTCAAATGTTGGAGGAGCATCCATGAGATCTTCCTCTTCTTATTAAATATGTATTACCTCTTTTGTTTACACTTTCATTGTAGATGATGAGGAAAAACTTCTATAATTAAGGGAGAAATCAGTATTTGAACATCCCGAAGAAGAGGTCATCATATCTGACCCTACCAATGACGAAGGGTTTTCTTGTGGTAAAAAAGAGAGAGTGATGGATTGAAAATCAACATCTTTGTCTTCGTCTAGCATTGGTATTGTCTCTTTATCTCTAGTTGACGAAATAGAGGCTTTTTGTAGTTCAAAAGATAAGATGAAAACATCTCCATTAAATCTTTCATCATTACTTGGTGTATCACTAATTTATCCCATGTAATCAAGTTTAGTTTCTGTAATCGACATTATGGAAGTTACTGGATGAGTCTTTGGATTTGGTTTTACCCTTTAAATTTGATTGATGGGTAACACACAATCTGTACTCAAATGTATGAATGGATTTTCTGGGATCTTTTCCAGTCCATTTGGAGCATTAACTCCGGTTATCTCCTTTTTCATGGGATATGTTCTTTTTGTGTGATAAAACTATGCCTCAATGTGTTGAGATTCACATGTTTTGAATAGAGCCTTGTCACCATACAATGGCTAGGTTTGATCATTAAATTAGTATTTCAAACATTGGTAGTATGACGATGGTATATTTTCATGTTGATGCAACCAAGGCCTTCCAAGTAGAATATTGAAGGCTGTGTCCGGACGAACAACCATGAAATCTGAATTAGACACAAGATCTCCAAACTAAGTTCTGAGTGTAATCTCACCCGGAGGTTCTTATTCATTCTTTTCATATCCTTGGAACATTAAAGTCAAAGGATATAAGTCATATTTAGTCATGCCCAATCGACGAAGTTTACAAATGAGAATGAGGTTGACCCTAGAGCCATTATCAATGAAGGCTCATCAGATGTCTATGTCATTGACCTTTACAGACAAATAAAAAGGTCTGATATGCCCATTCCCAACATTATCTTCATCTTCATCTATAAAAGATATGACTACATGACATTCTGTAGGATTATTCTCTATACGGTAAACCTCTGCTGCAGCAACCTCTATTTAAAACTCTTGAGGACTTGACAAATCCTCAATGAGTGCTTCTCGAAGATCTTTTGACATATTCAAAGAATCCAGAATTAAAAACTTGGCCAGTACTTGGGATAATTGTTTCAAGACATCATACTTTTGGTCCAAAGGTCTGCGTTTCCCATCATGGAAATGTGCTTTTGTAGGTGCTTTGAAAGTTGATGCTTTTGTTGTAGATGTACTCTATGTTGGAGTAGAAGTGGGAAATATTGTTGGCATTGGTAAATTAGACTGACTAGGTCTATTCATTTTCTAAGAAGAAGACGGTTTGGCTTCTGATCAGTCTTCCAAAATAATTGTGTCAGAATGAAACCTGTCTTTCATGGAATAAAATCCTTTTTCCTGTTGAGTCCGTTGAAGGGATCCTCCATGAGTTTCTATCACATATATGGTTCAAGCAAGGGTAGAGTTAAAATGATGGTTTCTGGAATTCCCACGTCTTCCCATGTATCCTCGACCTTAGCCCCTTATTCTTGTTCCCCAATTAGTCACAAAGAATTTTGGCTCATTATAATCAGAATCTCCTTTGGCATATGGATTCATCATATGAATAACATTAACATAAACAAAGATCAATTCTTTATATGATGAAGATTCTTCTTTACAAGTTAATTCTGGTTCTACCATTTGGAAGGGTGGTGCCCATGATTTTGAAACAGATGGCATAAAATCTTCCAGGGTCAAGGAAATATTTGGCCTTGACATGAGATCATATTGTTTTGATAGATCTTTGTATTTATAATCACTTCTCTTCTTTGAGGAATGATATTTCTATGAAGATGGTTTTTCTGGGGTGGGAGTGGCAGAAGACAGAATTGGTTGTTTCAACTATATTCATAAAATGGCATGAGTCTAGTTGATCATTTTCCTGATCATCCAAGCATCATATTTTTGCACATTTTTACTTTTGACCTCTTTCCATTCTCCCTCTTCCTCTGGATTGGTAGTAGAAACACATGCTACTTGAGCTGATGAACTTTTCAATTTCACTTGTCCAAAGTCTACCATATTTTGTAGAAGGTCTTTGAAAAAAATGTCTCTTGAATGGGGTGTCCCAACATCTGATTAAAGGGATAATAATTCAGAAGATCTTAATATCTATCTTTATTTGGCTTCTTCGTCCTTGGAAACTGAACCAAATTGTTTTCTAAGGCTGAGATGAAGTAACCATCAACTTGTTCTTTATTGAAAGAATAAAATTTCTTCTTTAATTCCTCAAATTGTTTCTATCTTTGATCTCTTTGATCATCTTGATGAGATAGTCATTGCTACTAATGCTCAGGAGGTAGATCCCTTCGGTATGATGAGGGTCTTGAAGTAGAAGCAGGTAAATGTGTCTGTTTGAGGGTGATTGTAGTAGATTCTTCCTTTCCTATCCTCCTTCCTGGAGTTGATGGAATTAAACTAGTTTTAACCTTAGTTTCTATAATAGATTCTTATATCTATTGGGTGATTTAAGTAAGGTCTAGAAACCCTCTTATGTATTTCATAGGGATGGATGGTGTGCGTAATTCATCACACATATTTTCCACATAGATTGGAAACAATTCTTCTTTTGGGAGCGCTAGAATTAAGGAATATATTAATCCTTTCCATCGTGCAATGAAATATGAAACTATTTAATTATCCATTTGATTACAATTATTATGATAAAAAACTGTTGTCTATGGTAGCGTTAAGCTAAATTGAAGAAGGAATTTCTGTCAGAGATCTTCCCATCTAGTAATTGATCTAGATTGCAGACTTGTATACCAGACAAAGGCTAGTATTTGTAATTACAACACAAAACACCTAAGCTTAACTGCTTCTTGTTGTTAAGATGTCACCAGAATGGGATCACAATGAGAAACAAAATGTGTTATGTTTTGTTCCGGATCTCCCGAACCATTAATTTTTGGGAATGTTGTATTTATAAAATTTGGTGGGGGAGGAATTCCATCCACCCATTTAGGGTAAGCTCTATTTTCTGGCTGAACTGGTTCACGTCGTTCCTCCATAACGTCAAATATAGCCATTAATTTCGCAATTGTGTTCATAAGCATTTGGGGAACATCCGAAGGAGCTGGAACCTATGCAGGTATAGGAAATTAAGCTTGAGCTAGTACAAAGACCGGTAAAACCACTGATGGTGATGATATTTGCCTTGGATAACCCACAGAAATAGGCCTATCAAGATGTATATGGTCCTATCTTGATTGTGTACCCAATGTATGTAATTCATTATTCAAATCTATAGTTACTAAAAATCCTTTTTGCTGAGGAGATCCTACAGGATTTGCAAGTTGAGGACTAGCATGGGGAGTACATCTAGCTGAAATGCTATTTCGAAGTAACTATATGTTGAGTCTTTTCAACTCCTTCATTTAATTTTCTTGCTATGAAAATATCTCTTCAAGAGAATGAGATTGAACTTCTCCAGTGGAAAAGCGAGATGCAATCTGAGTTTTTTCCTTTCCCCTTGTTAGATGCCTTTTGGAGAGGGGGAGTTGGTTATTTGAAGGCATACCTAGATTCTGGGTAAGCCTATGATTTCAGGTATGCACACCCTCCTCATTTTCCTCAGTGTACACCATATTATGGACAAGAACTTCATCTTCTGATTCCCTTGAACTGGACTTATTTTCTGGAGGATCTTCTGCATTGGTGTTAATAACATTCACTAATGCATAATGCATTTATGGAATTCAGTTAGTGTTTCTGCTAGATCATCTCCCTTTGTGTCTTCCATGAGAATTTATTATCCTATATGAATAATTTCCTGGAACTATTTGGTTGATAGTAACCCAAAGGGAATCCTTGGATAGTTCAGTTGTACGCTTTCCTTGTGGCTTCTTCCCGAATCGGGAGAAAACTGACTTCCTTTGAGGAGGGGATTGCAGATGTGAAAAAGCCCCCATTTCTACAGGCTGGGGAAGTTTATATTATTCTTAAAATCTTTGAACATTGTTTAATGAATTTGAAGGTTTAATTAAATGATCCCCCCAGACTTTCAAGATGGAGGGATTCTTGAACTGCTATGGCTAAAATTCGTACAACTGCTCTTCTGATTTTGTAGATTTTGGTTCGAACATTAGGTGGGTGCATCATCTGGCAATCACTTAAATCACATGTTTCAGAAGATTGCTCTGCTATTTCAGAAATTTACATCCTCTAATGCCTAAAATCATCTAAATGGGATGATCATTCAAGATTCTCAGATACTTGATGTAAAAGTAACTCAACAACTTCTTTTATTTGGGCTAATTCTGATGAGAACTGGTTGAGGCCTGTTCTTGAGAATACATTTGATTACATACAAAACTTATTGATTGTGTCTGACCATGGGCAATGACATTTCATGAGACCACTTTTGGATATCTTTTCTGATTTTGGAGTGCAGTGAAATGAAATGCTCCATATGCACCCCATCCTCTGATACAAACACTATATGGGGAATCTGAAATTAATTAGCATATCCTCTTTAGAGCATTGAGACATGTGCTCTGAAGGGTTGTCTATTATTTTTTAACCTTTGGATGTTGGGAAACTGAGATAGATGCAAAGTAAATTTGGAAATGAAACCCTTCTATTACCTTTACATGATTTTGATATTCATCACATGGTTAGACTTTGGTTTTCAAATGATGAAGAGTTTTCCATAAGTTGAGACAAATGTCATGAATGCAGTCTTCTGTCATCAATTTTGGAATGTTATACTGAGAATTTTCCAAATGCAAGAACATGACTGGTATTTCTCATTTAGAAAACTGTTTTCTCATGTTTAATACATATTCATCATCTTTCACAAGAGGTTTCTCCACTTGATTTGACCAGAGTGGATGCTCTATATTAGAAGACAAATGACCTAAAGGAGGTTCATAGAATGATTTTTCCCTTAAGATATAATCTGGTTGAGAAATTATTTCACCCGTAAAAGACAAGGCATTAGACATGACTTGCATTGTGTTTTCAAGTGCCTCAAGATAAGAGGGATTTCTCATCACTACATTGTCAATTATGGAATTGTCTTGAAAATATGAAATACTACTATAGAGAGGACTTTCGCAGCGAATACCATCATGGGGAGGATCACGATGATGGACTATATCAAGGGATAAATATTCTCGATCCTTGGTCTTCTTTCCACATAAAGGGTTTTCGTGGCTCTCATATGGAAATAGACACTCTATATTGACCGAATTTTCATGAATCAAGCCTTCATAATGAATTTTATGATGAGGAACTTTAGAATTACAACTACCATTCCCATAATTTGGTGATGAGAGGATAATATCTTGAGCAGAAACAGATAAATGTCTGAGGGCTTCAAGAACTCCAGCATTAAGAGGAGCCACATCACATCTTAACTCTTGATTTTCCAAAAATGCTTGGTGATACTTTTTCTTAGATGTTCTCTTATACTTAGATGGGGCCACTTGTTGGGAAAAGTGGTTATCATGGGAAAGTGTATGTGCCTGCCCTAGAGTGGTTATCAGAACAGACTGATTACCTCCAATTGGAAAGGATGTATGTTCCCAATCTTGTTGTCCATATGATATGTGGGAGTATGCCCCATGAACATCCTGGACTAGAAAAAAGGTTTGTATCTACTCCAGGATGGCATGCCGATGTGTCATACCATGTGTGGGAAAAATTTATGTGTTTGTTCCCCTAATACTGCTGAAGTAGTTAAAATATCCTGGCACGTTTCCAGAATATAGGCAGGGATTGGCATCTGCCCTGTCACCATTGATATAATATGTTTGGTGACTTCAGTGGCTTGAATAAGAATATACATCCATTAAATATTGGGAGTAGATGTATGTTCCTGATCCTATCCTCCTTTCCCTATCAATAAGTATTGAAAATACTCATTCATGGGGTTAAAGAGTTGGGTCTGCCCCAAATTTGTCGTCAGATCTTTTTGACTGACTTCTTTGGGTGCTACCAAATGGGACTGTGGGCATGCTTGATGAACATTGGAAGGTGTATGTGCCTACTAGCTATTTAACATCTACTATGGTTGAAAAACTTCCTTCAATACTAGAAGATGAGATTGCTGATAAAATTGGTGATTGTAAACAGGTGTATGTTATTGTTTACCAATTTCCACCACATTAGATTGGCGAAATTCTTTAAATATAGTCAGACGAGCCTGCTGAATGGGTGATAACTTGTAAGCAAGTGTATGTTCCTACTCATAGTACTCCACTGGGTTTATCTAGTGGGATTGGTGGGTTGCTGTCAAACGAGTCTACTGAGCAGCAAAATCAGGACATACAGGTGTATGTGCCTGCTCGTTGTTTGTCATCAAGTAAAATTTATGGACTTCTCTGGAGGAGGTAGAGGTGAGAACCTGCTCCCTGTTAACCAGAGGTTTTCCATGGCAGTTTGTCTTGAGTTCCTGATTCATAGAGACCTTGTAAAAATACCTAGAGGCAACACCCCCATCAGGTGGGAGGTTCACTACCACATGATTCTAGCGTCGAATAATGGTGGGAGTCCTCAGGAAGGACACTTTCATTCTTGAATTGAGTCCTTGAGTGACCTCTTGATCCACCTCTCTATATTATGGGAGAAATTTATTGTTGCGTTCCGGGGATAAAGACCTGAAATTATTGAAGACGGGGGTTGGCACTATTTGATTCTTGATCATTGGTCATCATTGGCCAGATGATCAAAGATTATTGTTTACCTGGAGGGATTATCGAGCAACCTCCAAAGTCGAGGTTGTAACATGCTGGAAATATTCCTTTACCAACACATTAGAGACCTAGCATTGAAGGTGCTGGGTTGGTGATGACGTCTTTCCCATGGATGGAGAGCAGCGGTCGAGAAGTTCCCAGATTTTCTCTTGAAGAAATCCATTCTTTGGATTTAAGGGAGTTTTGTGGAAAACATGAATACAATAACAAGATCTATTAAAACAAAATATTTTTATATGGATACATGCGTGATTAATTCTTTTTTCTGGCCTTTCTTTATCAATTAATATGGTCCTAACATATGGGTAATATTTTTAACTTGGTTAAGGATTCATGTCAGGTTCACCATTTTTGTTTCGTAGTTCCTTGAAACATGTGTTCCAGATTAAAGAATCACTATTTATAGGTGGTTTCTATTGGATTTATTCATGGAACTATAAACTTCCAATTGTCCTTTATCCAAAGGGGACCTACTTTTCAATGGTAGGAATTTGTTATATTTTGAACTTTATGATACTTAAGAATGTGCATTGGTTGAGAGGATGGTAGGTCGAACTCATCACACCCTTTTTGGGAGGAATTATTGTTTATTATAGGACTCTCTTTGTAAATTTAAAATATTTTCATGAATCTTTATTAATTCACCAAGTATATCATAAGTATCCCTTGGGATTTATAATCACTTTTTAACATGTAAAATTTTAGAATCATCAGTATGCATTCAAGGTTTTTCATTAATGGAAATATCAGTATATATTCAAGGTTTTCCATCAATGGTATCTTCTAATATACTACTTATAGATTCTTTTAATAATCATTGTGATGATACTTATTTTTTAGCCACTCAGGGGGGAAATCTGGAATTTTATTTTCATCCAAGGAGACAAAGGTTTAGTTTGATTTTGGGATCGTGCCCATAAGATAGGCCACCTACGTATCCGTATGAAAGGAATCAGAACCCTCGTAGTTTGGTTCCACTGAATGGGACACATCATACCTTTTAAGGTCATGTGATAAGGACCTATAAGCGTAAGGTGATTAGTTGAAACTTAGTGTGGGACTTATGTTGAAGTAGCCCAAGGATCTTGGAAAGGATATGAGTTTCTAAGTAGGATCAGACCCTATTGGGAATATGGCCCTAGGAGAACAGGGTTGATTTAAAGTATTAGGTTTTAACATTAATGAAGCTTCCTACGTATCCCATATAGATGGGAATCAAAGCCCATGTAGTTTGATAAATCCCATAGGAGAGTATAGTCCTTTGAGAGAGATGAGTTTGTGCTTACTTTCTGAAAAGAATGGCTTGGTGATTTGAGGATTGAATTTGGGGATTATTCCTAAGGAGGATTCCCAAATTAGAGGAATTATGGTTGGATTCTAGAAGAGAACATTTAATGAGCTTGGTCCCTAAGAAGGCTTCCTACGTATCCTGATTATGATGGGAATCAGAGTTCTTGTGGGTCATTCAATTGTCAAAATGTTGTGATCATGACAAATCTCTAAGCCCACGTGAGTCATGCTCGATGTGAGAAATAATAGAATGTCAAAGATTCAACAAATGAATTTACACTTTCAAAATATCCATCCTCCTTTATTAGGAGAGTGCATGTTAATCATGGAAGAGGGTGAGGCGAAGAGCCTTCCCTATGTTCTATTTACATTGGACAAGTATTGAATGTAAGGAGGAAGGGATGAAGGTGAGGGGATTATGCAGGGATGGATGCCCTAAAATTGATCCTGGTAGGAGAGGGAGACTTCTCATTTATTTAAAAGAAAGAAAATTAGGTGTGAACCATACCTTCCCTACCAGAATTTGAGGTTTCAGGCTCTTTAAGAAGGGTGAGGACGAGGCCCAAACCCTTATTATCAGAACCTGGAACTTCCCAACACTGTTTTAGGGAGAAATGTCCATGTGACTATGGATATACAAACCCATAGACACTCCATTAATCCTAACCCCATTATGAAACAAATGTGGGAAACCTCTGACTGTGGAAATACAAACCCAAATAGGAGAGACACTGATGTAACTTTCCCAAAGGTTTGTTCAGTTAGGAGGTTTTGGTGGAGGTCTCAACAGAATCCCTTTCAGACAAGGGAGCCAATGAAGAAGAAGCCTTACCATGAATGGATAAGGAAGGCTTGATGGCTTGTAGAATGAAGAGAGTCAAGAGAATAAGTGAATCAAATAGGGGTGCCCAAGTAGAGAAGGGTGCGCAAGTATGGGTGCATAAGTACACTTGGGTGACCTGATATTCACTTAAGTGATGAACAAACTATATGGTAATACTTGGGAAAGACCTTTATCAAGCCTTTAAGAGTATTCACAGGTGATCCAAGAAGTGGGGTGCTCAAGGTTATGTGAGAGGAATAGAAGGCGTGCAAGTATTTATGACTTGGGGAGGTTGGGTGTTTTAGGCGTGCAAGTGTTATGGTTTTCAAACACTAAAAGGACATAAGTCCAATGATCCTCCCTTAAATCCTCAACTCAAGGTGTTGAAGAACTACCGTAAAAGTTTTGGAAGACTGGGGAGAAGTACTAGGGTGACGAGAGCAGCAAATGGGCTTCATAGAAATTTGTCCATACAAATGGGGTCCCAAGGGTCTATTTATAGGAAAATAAGTGACCTTGGGAGAAATGAGTTGGGTGAGCAAGCGACTTTCACACCAGATAGGAGTGCGCAAGTAGGCTGTGTGACATATTTGGGCGCACAAGTAGGCTACGCGTCGCTGGAGTTTTGGATTGACTAAGGTGATTCAAAATTCATGCCTTTGAAAATATTGATTTTTCTTCATGTACTTTCCCATTTTCTTTATAAGGGGATTCCCTTTATAATTTTTTAGACTCTTTGACAGAATAGAGTTTCAACAGTTAATTAAAAAATATCCATTGGTGAAAAGGGTGATTTCAAAAGTTAATCTCTTTTTTCATGAACAACATGTGTCTCATTTTATGGATTATTGTTTTGGATTGATTCTAATCATGGTGAAATATTTTGATTTTGTTTTTAGGAATGAATTTATGACATTAATGTATTATGATATTATCTTTCCCCCATAAGGGTAAAAACTATTCTTCAATTCCTGTGCGTACCCAAACTCCAAGTGGAGTGGTGGAAATAAAACCTTTATTAAGATTATATCCCATCATTGAATTATTGGATTTATATCCACCATATATTTGTGGTGATCATGGAATAGAATAATTAATGATGTGGTTGGAATATATTGAGGCGATTCTTGATTCCCTTAGAACACATGAAGCTTTATGGGTGAAAGTTGTTTAGATATTGATTTTCGATTTACAATTATATTTTATACTTATGTTTTAGGGTGCTTTAATACATTTATTTTTGTAAATAAATGATTAATACTTTCACTTAATGGACTATATTAGATGTTTTTTGTTTTTTTGAAGGATTCAATAGATATTTAAAAAAGGAGAAAAAAGATAAAAATATAAGAGCTAAAAGAAACTTCACTTCATGTTGTGGAACAACACTAGAATATTGAATCTATAAGGAAAATTTATATGGAGAGAAAGATATATTTTGAAAATATAGGAATCCATTTCAACTATATATAAACATTACACAATGTGAGATCATCACAAGACACATCACATCAACTAGTTGTAAACTATATATTCACAAATTCTTAACATAACATGTCATTAAAATATTCACATTGTGCGAAGTTTGAGACATAAAAAATTTTAAGGAAGTCACCACCACCAAATATTACACAATGTAAACTCATTTAAATTCATGAAACCATCTGGATGATTGATTTTAATACACCTAAGACTATGGGTTTCTAAAAAAACCTATATTTACCCATCTTCGTTTGCACACCAGGGTATCTCAGATATCCTTGGAGGGATGATGCTAGATGACTAGAGAACATGATCCATTGCCCTTATTTTCCTTCCTTCATCACCATCTTTCTCATGTGGGTATCTATTCATATATTTCATATCAAGGTTATCATGATCGATTAGATTTTTTTTCTCTAGAAGATATGATTTTAATGGAAATGGATGATTAGGAATTGTTTCAATATTCTCTACATTATTTGGATTTCTGTAACTCTATTTATTAATTCCAATTCTTATTCATAATGTATTACAGGAACATTGTCTATGTTCTGAGGTGTATTATTTTATTTCATTAATTAATCACCCTATTTTATGTATGACCATTATGAAAATTAGGTCAATTATGTTAAAACATGGTTTTAGGTTTCCTAGTTTTGTGATTAAACCTAGTATATGACCATTACAACTGTCCAATCATGATATTAGTATAGGTTACCCAGAACAAGGATCCCTACTAACCCAATTCTAACAGAAAATCATGAATGAAACCATAGTTAATTAAATACCCAGAACATGAACCTTAAAATAATTGAAGTCGGCATGCCTCACCTATTGAATTCAAACCCCTATATTTACTTCACCTTATTTATCTTTATTTGATCAATCAATCAATTAATTTCAATTACTTTAATTAATTTATTGCACACTAACCATTCATGTGGTGCCTTATTTTCAGCATTAAGGCATATATTGAAATTTATTCTGGATGTTTGTTTCCCAATTGTTCTTTCCTAAAAATGTGAATATGGTGACCCTAATTTTTCATAAATGACTATTACATCATTTTAATAATAAAAAACATAATTTTTATACAAATAGGGATCAAAATACTTAATTATTATAAAAAAAGATCAAACATCACTTATACATAGTAAAAAATAAACACTGTTAAAATAATTATTATCCATCCTCTTAAAGGGTCCCACATTATCCTTAGTACATGTAATCACTTGAGGATATAAATCAAATAAATGGGTAAGCTAAAATCCCAGTAAGAGGAGGAATAAGAGACATAAATCAAAAGAACATGGTTGAACATAATCATAATCATCATATCATAAGCATAGAAACATAATCATAAAACTGATGGAAAAATTTGATAAAGGTATAAAATTTAGTGCATGTATAAAAAGTAAACATCATGTTATAGTGGTCACATACCACACATTGTTGTGAAAAAAATACAACATCATGTTCACACAGAACATATAGGTGTAAATCATATCATAATCATTATGAAAAAATATAGAATAATGTTCATATGTAATACACATAATCTCATGATATGCATCGCATTACCCAATGCATTGGAGGAATATATGATTCTAAGATCACCCATCACAACATAATATTTATATATTCATTCATTCTACATAGAACGTATAACAATCATACTCATGAAATAACCCATGGAAAGGAATGGGTTTTATTAGAATTTCATAAAGAATAATTTCATGAATAAAATTTTGATTCCCAAAGGAATAAGGGAAAACATATTTGGCATAAACATCACCATTCTTGAGTGAAAAGGAAACAACTCAAGTGGAGACAAAGATTTGTCTTGGAAAGAAAATTATTTTTGGAAAATATTTTATATTTGTATTATAAACCACGGTGGAAACATGTATGTCCCTTAAAAGATAATGGAATAATATTAAAATGATATTTAATGAACTTTATAGGAACATAAATACTACAAATGACGTGAAATAGGGATAACCCAAAGAAAGGGAGTTGGGTTCAAGAATCTCCTTACCTTAAATCCTGATTTATTTTGTCATTTTTCCATCTCATGAATAATAAACCTAGGTTTATGAAAACATTGAACCAAAACTGAATTATTTTAAATTATTTCAAAATTTATCAAAAATAAAAATGCATTATATTTCTCAATTTTCATTATTAGTGTTGAAACATTTTGATATTATTCTTTCCTTAAACATTTTCTATTTTGATTTGATATTACTATTTTGTTTAAAGTCATTTATTCATAAGTAGAAAAAATTATAGAATCTTAAAATAAATATATTTAAATATTTATATATCATAAATAATTTATCAAGACCATCCATAGGGTTGGTGATAATATAGGAATTGGAAACATCCTCGTTGGCGGTTAACTGGTCTTTAACGAGACATTATCAAAAGAGTGGGAATGAGAAGTATGCTAATTTAATATGTCATAAATATAAAACTTAATATAGGTTAAACTAATTAATATAATTTTAACATAATAATTTATTATCATTATAATATTTGGGTTTAAAAGGGGAGGATAAAAAGAGAAAGAATAGAGGAGAATGGGAGGGAGAATTGATGAGAACATAATATCTTTTTGATGTTACTTCTTCTTTACAACACTAAACTTCTTTAATGATTGGAGTTGGATGTATCCAAAAAGTAATTATGTATAAAAATAGGATTAATAGATTGTATTTGAGAATATATTTTTCTTTTTAATGTAAGGGAGGAGTGTTTTTTAGAGGAGGGAGATGGGTTTTTTTACTTGAGGAGAGAAGTATTTTGAGTAAAAATATTGAATAAAATACTATATATGTGGTAAGAATTGTATTAGTGATATTTTTGAAATTAAAAGCCATATTCGTATTAAATAATATGATATTAATACTTTTAATCACTTTATAATTATAAATCATTAGTATAGTAAAAAGGAATGGTGGGAAAATGAGAAAATATTATTTTTATGTAATACTTTAGATTCCAGATATTGGAAAGTAATTTTTAGGTTTCAAAATAATGTTTATCCTATTTTAATTAATCATTAATCAAATAAAATATTTTTTGGTAAAATATCAAGTTCTATATATTATTAGGTCATTATTACATCATGAATTATGTAATTCAGGATACACTGCTTACAGAAAAACTGTATTTTTACAATTCACAAGAACATTGAAGTATTTTAAAAATTTACGAAAAAATAATCATTTTCTAATTTTAATGTGATGATATAAAAGATTATATTAATTTTATCAAAATAATTTTCTAACATAGTTATTTAGAAACTTTAATATACAAATTATTATTTTTATAAAATACTTTAAAATACAACTTATTAAAAAATGTGGTTATATTTTCTTTGTGTTATTTAATCATGGTATTTATTTTTTTGCATTATAATATATATTTACTTAAAATACCCATGATAAAAATTATCAGTATCATAATTTATTATTTTTAGGTTAAATTACTATTCCAACGGTCATGATACTATTACTAATAGTTAGGTTACTATTCCCAATAATTATGTTACTATTACAATGGTAGAATTACAGTTTCAATAGTCGCATTACCTCTTATAAATACCTCTCAATTAATTCATTCATTATTCAAATCAATTCATCTTAATGTTCTAAAATTCTATTTTCAATAATTTTGATTGATTAACTAATATTTTTTTTCATTTCTATAGTGTTTTTCTTGGGAGGGATGATTCTAGATGATCTGGGTGATCCAAATTTTTCTACTAGAGTAATTATATTTTATTTTTTTCTCCCCTTGTAGTATTTGGAATTTTAATGGGTTAAATCATTGAATAATTTAAATATTTTCATTAATGAATTAAATTTTTTTGGTTTCTCTAAGTGATCCATGGGTATTATACTTATACAATATAACACACATTTATTTCAATTATCATTTATTAAATTTTGGTTTTTATATTCTTCCTCCTTTTTAGAAATTTCAACCTTGAAATTTAAACTCATATTCTTAGTTAGTAATAGGTGAGGGTACTTATGTTTCATTTTTTTTAGGTTCCCATGTCTCCTCTTCATACTTATGGTTTCACCAAAACACTTTGACAAGGTGTCTTGTATTGTTGAATATAACTTTGTATCAACAATGTAAGATCTTCACCAGCTTCTCATTATAAAATAGGTTATTCTTCAGTTTTACAAACATCATATTTTTGTACATGTGATGGATCTGATATGTACTTACTCAGGACATATGTGTATAACCCAAAAATAACGTGAGACATATTTGGTGGAAGTTTAAGATGATTTAGAAACTTCTTCTATGTGATCAGGGATATCAAAGGGGCCATTGTACCAAGGTATATGCTTCCCATTCATTTTAAAAGACCCGAATATCTTCCATAGTGATATTGAAACTCCAATTCCATTTGATGGTTGTCAATATAGCTATTTTTCCAACATTGATTAGATTTTATATATTTTTGGATGAATTTATCCTTTCACACCATATCATTCACATGATCTTGTCAAAGTAGATTTTGTTCTCCAATTTCATTCCAACAAATAAGAGTTTTGCATCAATTTCCATTAATAGCTTTACATGTAGCCATTTGAATTATTGAGTGGAAGCTATTGTTGTATGATAGCTCATCTAATATAATATGTTGACATCATCCTCCATTAAATTCAATATAGAAGAATCTCAACATGTATTCGAGTGTCTGAATAATAATTTTAGATTATCCCTTAGTTTGGGGGTGATATTATATTCTGAAATTCAATTTAGTACTCAAAGCATGTTGAATACTTCTCCATATATTATATTTGAAACCTCGATCATGATTAGAGATGATCTAAAGTAGAACCCAAAGTAGTCTAACCAATTCATTTAAATATATCTTAGAAAGTTGTTTAAGATAGAATTTTTACTAAATAGTGATGATGTGGGTAGTCTTGGTGAGTCAATCCACCATAAACAATATCAGGTTTTTTACTTTAGATATATTTAGGAGACCAGTGAGAATATACATGGTGATTCTCTCCCATTTCCATGTGGGTATAGGAAATGGTTTCACTATCCCCTTAGACTTTTATTTTATTTTATTTAACTTACTGACATACCGGGTGTATTGAGATATAATCATAAATATAATTATTCATGTTTTCCCACAATAAGTATTCTTTAAGATCAAGGTACATCTTGGTTCTTACCATATGGATGGAGAAATATGAACCATGTCTTTATCAAATAGTTCCTTCTTTATTTCAAGTGATAAAGGCACACAAATCCTAGATAAAAATCGAATCACACCATCCTGATCAATGTGGAACTCATGAATCTTAACTTCCTTTACTTATTTCACTTTTTTTGGAATATCTAGATCATTCCTTTAGTTCTCCTTAATCTTATCTTTGATATATATTAGGGAAATCATTTGGGTATGGTAGGATGTATTCCCAGCTGTCATTATTTAAAAATATATTTATTATATATCCATACAGATATTTTCATTATTAATCCACAACATGGATAGAGTAGTATTATCTTCTATGATAAATGAATTATCTACCTTTCTCACCATTCCTAGATGGTAGTAAATAGAGTAATCGAATTCCTTTATTAGCCTTAACCATATTATATGATGCATGTTGAGCTCATTTTGTATGAATACAAATTATATACTATTTTGATTGGTATACATGTCACACTTCTCACCATAGAGGTAGTGCTTCCAAATTTTCAAGGTAAAGATCGCATATGAAAACTACAGATCATGAATTGGGCAATTTATCTCATGGGTCTTTATTTTTGTGAATTTTAGGCTATCACTTTATCATTCTGCATGAGTACACAACCAAAGACCTTATTTGAAGCATCACTATATATCACAAAACCTTCTCCACTTTTTGGTGTTTTGTGTATAGCTGTAGTGATTATCCTCCTCTTGAGCTTCTTAAATCTTTCCTCACATTATTTTTGTCCAGACATAATTTACCCCTTTTTGTTAACTTAGTTAGTGGGCTATAAAATTGTAAGAAATTTCTCACAGAACATCGGTAACACCTTTCTTTTCAAATAAAACTAAGTATTTCCATAATACTAGTGGGTATAGTCCATTCTAAAACTTCCTTTTCCTTTTAAGGATCCACATGAATTCTTTAACTTGCGATCATATTCCCTAAGAATGTGACTTATTGCATCCAAAAGTCACACTTTCTGAACTTAGCATACATTTTATCCATCTTTAATGTCACCAGCACAATACTTGGATACTCTACATGTTCCTTCTCAATTTTAGATTAAATGATAATATCACTGATAAATAATGCCACAAACTATTTGAGGTAGTCTCAAAAGACTATATTCATGAAATATATGATGATAATGGGGGTATTAATAAGTTTGAAGGGAATCACCATGAACACATATCATTCATAACTTATAAAAAACGCAGTCTTATAAATATATTCCTTCTCCACATTCACATAATAATATCCAGAATGAAGACCCACCTTTGAGAAGTGTTGATATCCTCATATTTGATCACAAAATTCATCAACACATGGTAGGGGATACTTTTTATTTATGGAAATCTTTTTAATACCCAAGTAATTAATACATAGCTAAATTGATCCATCCATTTTTTTGAAAAACAACACCGATTCACCCCAAGGCGATGCACTAGGGCGTATGGACCGTTTATCCAAATTATCTTAAACCTTATTCTTCTATTTGGCCAGTTCTACTGGGGAAATCCTTTAAGGGAATTTGGAGAGAGGGGTGGATGTAGTTATAATATCTATCAAGAACTATACCTCATGATTTGGGAAAGTTTCTGGTAACTCTTTGGGAAATACATCAATGTATTCTCTCACAATGGGAATCTCATCATGGTTGGTGCTTTTTTTAACCCAAACATTTTAGAAAGATATGATACTTCAAAGGGTATTAATACCCACATCATTGATGGATTTACCAAAGGATATTATTGATCATAATTTCATTTTTATAGGATCATGGTATGGTTTGTAATATGAAAATCTTTTTCCTTTTTCTAAAATTTTAGGTTTCCTCTATATAATGAGATCCAATCTACACCCATTATATATTAAAATTATACAAAGGGAAGGATTATGAGATTCAATGGATGAATCTCACCATATAAACTAACATGATATGATTCCAACACTTGGGTTTCAATGATCACATATCTAGTTGTATTTAAAAATATATCTACTTCGAGGTTTTGGTGTTTAATTTGATTGTTATACAAGACATTAGTGATATAAAGGAATTCATGGAACCAAAATGAAATAAAAAAATTTCCATTATTGAGTGAATAAAAAGTGTAACTTGTAAAAATTCATTTTCACACTCCACTAAAACATTATTTATTTAATAATATTTTCTTTTTTCATTTGTATTTAGTGGTTTCTAATGTCGATTACCCTCAAGGAATCGTGGTTTAGTGAACTGTATTGAATATTCCCTTTCTCCCTATAGTTGAACCATTAGACCATGGGTGGTACATTAAGAGGTTCCTTGCATTCCTATATCAATTTGTCCGGATTCTTCATATATCTTCAACATTAATGATCTTGGTGGCCTTATCCCCCAAAATTGAATCATTTCCCCATTCCTTTGAGGAAATTCCCATGATTTTTCTTCCAATATTTTTGACTTGTGGGTGGTTGGATCCTCTTTAATCAATTGAAATTTTATCTACGAGATTGAAATTCCATTATTCTCTTCATATCCCCATGTCCAATGGACCAATCTATGAACTCTATCTCTACTTTGAGAGTACATCGATCCACTTATTCATAACTCCTAAAGTTTCAGATTTCTAGAGTCTTTCTAAGGTGTGGTTTTAATCCACTAAAGAGTATATATATATTTATATAATTTTTGATAAAAAATCATGAGGCATATCTTGGAATCCCTTTTATGTTTTTCTTATAACATTTGATAGGTTCACCTTCCTTTTGCTTCAGCTATAGGAATTATCTCTCCATATTTGTTTGTAGAGTTCGATGGAAATACTTGTTAAGAAATATTTTCTAAAAGTCTTCTCACTCAATACCTTTTATTTCATCCTCTTACTTGGTGTTATTTATAATCACTCACAATTGATCAGATTCTCCATCTAAATGATATATGTCTTGATTATCTTTATCCTTCTCAGAGTAGTGGAGAACTGAAAAGATTATTTCCACATAGTTTACCAACTTTTTTAGGAGAAGTTTTTTAAAAGATATACTAAATATTGGTGGTTGTTTCTACAGAAAGGAATCAAAAGCATGTTGTTCCTTATTGGATGAATGTAGACATTCCATATGGTTTAGGTTATTATACATATCCTGAGATAGCTGGGTAAAAATTTCATTTATTTTTTGAACTCCATCTCCCATGGAATTGGTGATTCCATTCGTACAATAATTTCAATGTCCCATATATAGTTTTTTGGTGTGGTTTCTCCTGGTTCAAACCATTTTCTAAAATAGAAAATATTTAAAAAAACATAAGTCAATAAATCATGAATAATTAATTTATTTATATGTGAAATTCTGGTCTAAAATCATATTTTATGTGATCCATTTGTTTATAATTCATCTAAAAAATTCTTCTTGGACGTTTTCCTGCACTTAGAATTATCCTAAGGGTTTTTAATAATGTTATCTAATATTAATTCAAAAATTAACCAAACCATACATATAATACCAAATATAAAAACCCTACTATTTCGTATAAAACTATCACATCATTTTAAAGATAAATAACATAATATTTATACTTTCAAAGATCAAAAGGTTTAATGTATTGGGAAAATAAGGATCGTACGTCACTTATACATAATAAAAAATAAGCATTATTAAAATTATTCTTATTTATCCTCTTAAAATATCTCATATTCTCCTTAGTACATGTAATCACCTGAATGTATACATCAATGAATAGGGTGAGCTAAAATCCAAGTAAGAGGAGGGATAAAGGACATGAATCAATAAAACATGGTTGAGAATAATAATCACTATTATATCATAATAATATGAGAATAATCATAAAAATGAGGGAGACATTTGATAAAGGAATGAGATGTTTCATATGAATAAACATGAAACATTATGTTAGAGTGGTCAAATACCACACAAAACTATGAAAAATTCTAGGATCATTTTCACACATATCATATGTGTATAAATAATAAATAATCATTTGACAAACTCTAGCATCATTTTCATGAATAATATACATAATATCATGTTATAAATCACATTACCCAATTCATTTGAGGGAGATATATTTCTAGTCCCACCCATCACATCATAATATTTACATAATCATGCATGCCACATAGAATATATAATAATCATAGTAATAAAAATTCTCATGGAAAGCAATGGGTTTCATAAGGATTTAGTAAATAATAATTTCATTAATAAAATTGGGGTCACAAAATGAATAATTGAAAACTTATTTGGAATAAATATCATCATTCTTGAGTGAGGAAGAAACAACTCAAGATGAGTTAAAGATGTGTTTTGGAAAGAAAATTCATTTTGAAAAATATTCGTATTTGGATTATAAATCAAGGTGAAAACATTTATATCCATGAAAATATAATGGAATAATAGTGAAAGTATATTTAAGTAATATTAGAGGAATATTCATACCAAAATGTATGTGAAAAAGGGATAACCAAATAAAGGGGGCTATGTTTGAGAATCCCCTTACCTTAAATCCTACTTTATTTTTTCACTTTTTAAACTTCTGTATAATAAAATTTGGTTTATTAAAACATTGAAATAATTATTTATGTCAATTTATGTCAATATTTATAAATTATAATAATTTTAGTATATTTCTTAATTTTATTTTTTTAATGTTTAAGTGTTTTGATATTATTCTTCCCATAAATATTTCATGTTTTTCTTTGCTTCCACTATTTTGTACAAGGTCATTTATAAATATGTAGAATTAATTTAAAAAAGCTTAAAATACATATATTTATCCATTTAAATATCATAAATAATTTATTATGACTAGTAATAAGGTTGGAGATAAGAAATGAATTTCCAACATCATCATTGGCAGTTAACTGACCATTAATGGGACATAGTCAAAAGAGTAGGAATGAAAAGTATGAAAATTTAATATGAAATAAATATAGTATTTATAGTAGTTTAAAAAAATTAATATTATGTTAGCATAATAATTAATTATCCATTTAATATTTTAGTTTTAAAGGGGTGTAAAAAAAGAGAAAGAGGAGAGGAGAACGAGGGGTAGAATTGATGAGAACATACCCTCTTCATAGTGTTGCTTATTCTCTACATCACTAAGATACTTTCATTGTTAATATTGGATGAATCTAGAACGTCCCTAGGTATTATAAGAGGCTTATGAGAGAGGATATGTGTATATATGTTTCTTTTTTAATGTGAGGGAGGAGTGGATTGCAAAGGGGAAAGAGAGCAGTTATTTATATTCAATGAAAGGGGCATTTTTGAGTTAAAATATGGAATAAAATATTATATCTAATATAAACATTTTAATAGTGATAATATTGAAGTTATAAACCATATTTTAGTTAAATAACATGATTTTAATACTTTAATCACTTTATAATACTAAATAATTAGTTTAATCAAACAGGAAAGGTGGGAAAACTATAAAATATTATTTTAATGTAATACTTCGGATTTTAGACCTTGGAAAGTAATTTTTAGGTTTGGAAATAATTTTTATTATATTTTAATGACTAATTTATGAAACTAAATATATTTTGGTTGAGACTCAACTAATATAAATTATTAGTTTATTATTACATCCTGAATGATGTAATTCAAGATACACTGACTATAAAAAAAGATGCAGTTTTATTATTCACTTGAAAATTGATGTATTTAAGAAAATTACCATACAATATACCTTAGAAAATTTCAACATATTTATTTCAAAAAATGATATTAATTTTATCAAAATAATTTTCCCATATAGGTAATTTGATATTTTAATATAAAAATTATGTTTTTTACGAAATACATTAAAATAATGTTTATTAAAAAATGTTCTTATATTTTCATTGAATGTTTTTAATCATGATATTTATATTGGTATTATAATTTTGAAATTTAATTAAAATAATACTAACAAATATTATTTATTTCACAATTAATTATGTTGAGGTTAAATTAATATTACAAAAGTTAAGTTACTATTCCCAGTAGTAAGGTTACAATTCCAAATAGTCAAGTTACTATTCTGAATGGTCAGGGTTTTATTCCAATAGCTAGGTTAATATTATTATAGTCTCATTAAATACTATAAATACCTCTTCATTACTTCATTAATTGTTCTCCTCAATTCCTCTCAATTTTTTATGTTTCCATTTTCTATAATGTTGACTAGTTTAATAATTTTTTTCCTTTTAATAGTGTTATTTATGTGATGGACGATTTTAACCAATCGAGGTGATCCAAAATTTTAAATTATAGTATTTATATTTCTTATTTCCCCCTTGTAACATCTTCCATTTTAATGGGGTTGGTCAATGATTAATTTAAATATTTTCATTAAGTAATTAATGCGTTGTTGGTTTCCCTATGTTATTTATGTGTATAATAATCGTATACTATAAAACAAATTTATATCAAAAATAATTTATAAACTATGGGTTGTTACAGTGATAGTAGGGAAAACTCTTGAGCTTGTGAGACTTCATTAGGTTGATTAATCAGTGAGGGTGTACAACAGTCACTTTAAAAAGTTGGATATATTTTGTTTAAAGATAATCATTAATGATTCTAAGAAATATCTTTTCTTCGTAGATGTTATTCAGCTAGATATTGGTCCAACTATGCCCTTATCTAGTTTGAAATATTTTCAAAAGGTTTTCCATGAGTCTATTTGAGTGTAAGTTGACCTGTCTATGAATTCTATGGTGAGTGATTCTATAGTTCCATATGACACACAATTGAAGTGTAGTGGGTGTAATAATAACCTGACGAGTGAGGATATGAAGTAGAAAGAGACAAATCTCCTAGAAAGGAATATTTCTTATGAGAATATAGAATCTCTCATGTGTTTCTTCTGTAAGGATTTAGGGCATTATAATACCTTCCGTTTTATGTCTCAAATAGTTTTCCATCATTTTTTCTATTTGGGAAAAATTCATAAGTTTTGTAATCTAGGTTTTTGGAAGAGGTCTTAGGTTTGATCCTTTATAGTCATTTTGTTTTTGGGACCTTTCCTTTGATGGTTGTAATCTAGGGTTTATATATTCAAATGAGGTTTTTGAAATCATTTTGATGGTTCCAATTTGGTATTCTTCTTGTTAATTATCTGGGATGTCGTTTATGGTAGGATTATATTATTTTTTTAATGATTTCCCCTATCCATCCCTCTTGGGTGTTTTATGGTTGGTTGTGAGTTTCTTTTGTTGATAATATTTTATTTGGATGAACCTTATTTTAGAGTTTGGGTTTCAATAATTTTTGTGTTGAGACTTTGTGGTGAAATTTTTTCAAACATGAGAAGGACCGTATGTGTACGCTTGGGTAACTATTGTGTGTGATTTACCGGTTGAGTTTAATATACTACATGGTGTTTAGATGTGGACATTTGAGATTCATCATGTGAGGGTGATCCATGTTTTGACCTTAGTTTATCCACATGCATCATGACCTAAGGTGAGAGGTCATGTCATCATTTATAGGCTTCTCATGATTATTCTTCTTTCTGTTGGGTTTAAAAGTGTTTTGGATTGGTATTGAGTTTATATCATAGTGGCTTGGTTGATCAAGGATACATTTTTAGTGGTTTTGCTTTGGTTCTATCATGCTATTAGAACTCTAAATAGTGGGGAGACCATTTTATAGGAACTCTATATATAGGAGTAACCAATATAGAGAAACTCAAAAGGTGGGGAGAGAATGTTAGGTCTTCCATGATTCATATGAATTTTGGTTGAGGTACTTATTATAGTTGTTCATGGAGATTTTTGGAATCTTTTAGTTGATCAGAATGATCATTTTGAAGATCTTAATTGTGGGTTTTAGGGTTGATTCATGCTAATAGGTTCATTGGGTTAGTTCCTTCTTCGATCTACCATTTTATATTTACTTTCCCTTTGATTGAATACTTTCTTGAGGAAGAAAGTTATATGGTGGCGTTTTTTTGGAACCTCTATGTCATGATATAGTTTATTCTATATTATTTTATCTTTCTATATGTAGTTTTAGTTTTTTCTAGTTTTGGAACAAAATTTTTAGTTTTGGAGGTTTTTTGAGGATAATGGTTATCCAAAACTATTTATACCAACCATGTAGTTCCCATATGTGTAGGAAATTAAATTTTTCAAAGATTATTTTCACAGCTTTGACATGGTTTTCCAAATTGTGCAAATCTACCCAGAGGTCATGCATGGATTGGGGTGTGTCTTGGGTGAGGCACATGATTTTTACAAACTGCGAAACACCTAGAATAAACCGTGCTTGGGGTGTCGGGCCAATGCACAACGCATGTTTTGGAAAACTGTGTGGCTAAACCATTCAACCTATATTAGTGTTTAAAAATATCAAATTTCCTATTTTCCCTCATTGAATTTAGGGGGTTCCACCCCTCTTATCACTCACTAGCATCATCTGACCATTGGGAACCTTGGAGGAGTTACACTTAATTATTCATGTTGATCTTTTCCTTCTATTTGGTGTTTCTATGTGGAATTGAGGTATTTCTTATTATTTTTCTCTCTTATTCCCTTCCCTATCTCTTTTATCTTAGTTTTTGTTTTCCCTATGAAACTGAGATCTATTATTGCTGATTTAGGGGTTCTGAGTGGAACTAATGTTTGGGATTTTGGTTTATAGTTTTTGTATACGCCGTTTATATTTCTGTTGGTGTGGTTTACATTAAATTAGAAATATTTTAAAGAGTTTAATCTTGATTTTAATCTATTTGGGGATTGATTTTTTATGAAATTGATTAATTTTGGAATTCAAAGTGTAATTTTTCTTTGTAAATTCTCTTTTTATGAATGTATAAATATATTTGACATCTCTTTGGTGATTTGAAACCATTTCATTATGTTTGGATATTTTAATAAAGTGGTTAATATGTAAATTATATGTTTTCATGCTTGAAATTTAATGTTTTATTATACTAATATTCTTTTGGAATTCAATATTTATTGGAATTATTTTAAACATAATTGTTATATTCTGAATATGGTTTTGGTTTTCAATATAACACCCTAAAATTGTAAAATATGAACATCATATTCTATAGAATGTATGAAATGCAACACCAAGAATATAAGGGAATATTACATAACAAGAATTTATGATATGTTTATTTTTATATAAATTCAGTATCTTAAATAGCTTTCATTACACATGACACTGATTTTAGCTTGCGTTACACGTAACACCGAGTTTAAATAAAATGTGACAAATTACTAAAACATTATTATTTAATATGATAGTTATCACCAAACCATTGGAATGTCACGTATAAATAGTCTTAACTAAATTTTAAAAATTATGGTTTTACATTTATTAAAATAGTATAAGAATCATTTAAAAGAAAAATAAATGATTCCCGAAAAATTGTATTTTTCACTAAAAGAAGGATTAGTTGCGCTTTACACACATAATTTAAAAATAATTTATACCAGTTTTATAAAATTTATTTTAAAAAATAAAAATTAGTTTTTAAATCATCATAAAAAAATTATCTAAGGGTTGTTTATTGTGATTTTTCTAAAAATTTTCATTTGTTCGTGAATAATAAAAATAATGAATTTTAATTGAAGACTTCCTTTTCATTTAAATTTTTTATAATGTTATATTACATTTTGAATTGACTTTAATGTGTAATTATTTCAATAATATACTAATTAATCCAATTTAGGTCAATTAAATCATTTTATATTGAATTTTGATATAAAAAACATTGTAAACCTTTAAACATTGTCTTTTTTAAAACCCGATTTCTCTTCCCATGTAAAGGATTAATTTTCAATTAAATTCCACCACATATGTAAATTTAATTTTATAAAATTTATTAAATATTTGAAATTGGAATATTTAATATTATATAATATGTTAAACTTAATTTTTGTTCATAATAATTAGTAAATTCAATAAAAATCAATTACCGTGATTAATGTTACAAGTGGGGTTTTTTCCCGTTATATGCACTTGTAGTAAAATTAATTTTCAAAAAATATTGTAATTTAATTTAATAAATTGGATTTCATATTTATAATAAGTATGTATAAATTATCAAATATATCTCATTTTGATTTTAGTTTTAATGGATAGAGTACCTTCGTAAATAATAAGATACAAGCTACCATGGTAAAAAACTAAAAGGGTAAAATTGTGTAAACATAAAGAATAAAGAATAACATGATATAAAATGTATTTATTTTTGTTATTTGAAGGTAGTTTTTAACTATATAATTCTTTCACTCTATTACTTATCAATTTTTGTGTCATGTGGGTTAATAGTGACATCCCATTATTAAATACTTTTGGGTATTTACATGAATGCGACTCCATCTAAATTATAAAATAACGGTCACTCCCCTCACTACTTCACACCTATCAAAAAAAATTTATAGAAACAAACCATAAAAAATAACATAAAAACTTCCCTAATCACATAATAGAAGACTTATTTCTAGAATAAATCCAACTTAGAAAGGTTTCTGTGAAAACCTAAGGAGGTTACCCAAAGAAGATGTAACATTCTTCAACAAGCTTTTTTATTTTTTTTCTTCATCCAATTCCTTCAATTATTCCTAAAACATGATTATATAATCACCCTTATATCTTAAATATACTTATATATTGTAATGTTAATTAAATAACCTAAAAAATTATCCTCTTCCATTGAATGTGTTACAAAATCATCATTCGTGTGTGCAACGGACTATAGGCATGCGAACTGATGTATATTATTTTTATGTCACCACCTATCACGGTTGGATATGGTGATGTTTATAAAGTATATATATATATATATGATATTTATGACATAATTATACCTATGGATTTATTATATTAGGGATAATTTTTTAATTTCCATTCCACATGGGATACAATAACATCGGTCGTGTGTACGATGGACTTCCGTCACGTGATGTGTTGTGATCCATCTTTCACTGATGCGTTACATGGAATATAATAAGAATATATTTAATGATTATATGTGATATAAATGAAATAAATATGATATTAATGACATATTTATAATTTTATAATATAATATATTAGTTTATTTCTTACCTTTTCACTCACTTAAATATGATAACATTATTCGTGCACATGTGGACTAACGCCTTCAAGAAGCGATGCGACTCTCTTTTCATCACCAAACCACATGGATGATCTATTTAACTATATAAGATGTTATATATGATATTAATTTCATTATATAATTATAATATATAACATAAATTCTTTCCATAATGATCATTGTAAAATGGAAATGTCACTCATACGTACGTACAACCTACCGTCTCCATGATCATAACATACTTCATTTTTATATCCATATTTCATGATTTACATTAAAAGATAAATTGAAGAAAAATTATGATAGTTATTTCATGATTTTTATTCTAGAGGTTATGAAACTATAAAATATTTACAAGATTTATATCATTCATGACAAAGAATTAATTAGAAAAAAATTAACACCAGATACAATGAAAATAATGAAATATTATTAATGAAAAGAAGATAAGATTCTATGAATGGATAATATATGATATTAAAAAATATTATTATGGTTATATTATAGGTTAATAATATGTTTAAAACTACTATAAATGAGTTTAAAATTGATCAACCAAAAGGAAGTTTGAGGTAAGGTATTTCATCTCAATTTACATTCTGTTTAGACTGATTTGTTATTATGCACCAATTCACTTTTATGTGATGTATATAATAACTGTTTTCCATGTAATATATATTCACTCAAAATTAATGGTATTTTATGTTTCAATTTAAATAATTTCATCCATGTGAATTAGACTTGAAAATTACTAGGGGTTAAATTTATTTTACAATCTCACTTTTTTTAAGATTGTTAATTTTCTATTAAAACAATTACATTATTTCAATAATTTTTCATTGGAAATTAAATTTATCTTAAATATCTGTATGATTTCATAATTTCTATTATTATTTCCTTAACTATATACTATTTTTACAAATAGTGTTTATATTGGATGTGATTATTTATCTGAGGAAATATTGATAAATCTGAATATTTTACTCAATAAAGATATTTGATGATAAAGAACATTATTGATGAACTAAATTGAATATTAAAAATATGAGGATTATTTTGGACTTGAAGACATGGGTTGGGACCATTATAGATATAAACCTGATTCATTTATAGGTATCATGAGACAAAATCAGTTTCCCAAACCCCATGAGTTTGTACCTTGTATTTTTAAATTGTATTGTGAGTGGTCTTGACTATAAAAGTATAGTTAGCCAAACCAGATCAGTTTGTACCTAGTTTTTTTATACTATCTTGAGGATATATCTTAAAACTATAGGTTTTAATGTTATTTAAACATGATTTCCAATAATTGATAATTTCCCACATTATGAATTTTATTATTATTATCTATGATATTTTAACAATGATATTATCTCTAGATACATTTCACTATAAGTTTATTGATTAAATGGTATGTTTTTACAATTTATTTAACTTTAAGTATTTATTATTCCTTATATATTTATTTAAATGGAATTCATTCTTATTTACTTTACCTTTCTATGTTGATTATGATTACTGATTCATGATATATTCTGTTTTACTTAACAATTACTGAGAATTTGTGCTCACCTTTATTTTGTTTCCTTTCTCAGGAATCCAGGAAGTGTACAATGTTTGATATGCATATAAATACTATATGGAATAATTATATTCAATTTATTATAATTTTTGTTTTCAAATGAAATTCATGACTCAAGTATGTATCTACTTTACTACGACTACTAAACTATTTGGTCCATTGGTGAAAAAATGGTCATGAACGTCATTGTTTTTATTTTTAATGTCAGTTTTAACCAAAGTTGAAGCCATAAAAGTAAAAAATTTGGCTTTTGACATCAGTTTTTATAAACTGACACCAAATATAATTTACATTGGTTATTTGGTGTCATTTTTCTATAAAATTGATGCCAAAGAGTTAAGACAAATTATTTTTGGCATTATTTTTTAGAAAAAATGATTCTAACAATTGAAGAAACTTTTTTCTATGTTTTTATCATTTCGTAAGCCTCAATTTGACTGTTCTTGTAAGTAAAACCATGTTACAGATCAAAATTTCTAGCCATCGGAAGTTGGACTTCAAATTTTTTTGATATATACAACTCATGTCAAAGAAATTATAAAAAAAAATGAATGAAAATAACAAAAACAAAATAAAATAAAATAAAATAATGTCTTAGAACATATTTAAATTACTTTAGGAGTTTTTGTCAAAATTATATGTTGTTTATCATCATATCTCACAGTTTTTTGTTAGAACTCATGTGATAATGAAAATAATGATTGAAAATGAATTTTTCTCCTCGTTTGGTAAATCTCAGCTGGATGTTTTATATTTTTAACTCAATAATAATAATAAATAATCCCTATAAAGAATATTATTGAGAAGTTTAGGAATTAATAAAAATAAAAATACAGAAATTAAATGATTATAATATATATTGTGTTCAAATCATCGATTGAAGCCACGTTAAAAGTTGGATTGAATCAAAGTGGTTGAAAATGATGAAAAAAGATAAAATTGAGTTATATATAGTAAAAAAAATATTTTCAAGGGAGTTGTATTAAAATTTAGGCAGGATTGTAAAAAGTGAAATGTGCATTGTGAAAAAATTGAAATACAGATCCTGCATATTTGTAGATACGTTTTGGCATCATTCATTTACCAAATGGATGCCAAAAATATGCATAGGTATCATTTTTGGAATCTATTTTTATAGAAAACAACATCAGAAAGGATTTCTTTTTGAATCAGTTATTTATAAAACTGGTGGCAAAATTAAACATTTGTATCATTTTTGGTATCAATTTTTAAATAAACTAACACCAAAAAGTTAAACAAAATATTTTTGATGATGATTTTTTAAAAATAAGATAGCTATAATTAATTTTTTTACTATCTATTATATCATTTTCTAATATTTTATTTTACTAGTCGTGGAACTAAAATGGGGTTATAGATCAAATGTTATGAACATCAGAAGTGAAACTTCTCTAAGAGAACTCTTAAAGAAGTCCAAATTTTGATGGCTATAAATTTTGACTCGTAACTCATTTTGATCTCCATAACTAGTGAATCTAGGACTAGAAAGTTATATTAGTCTTAGTATGAATTTTTAACTTTTTTTAAAAAACTGATGTCAAAAGAGGCTTTTAACATCATTTCTTGAAAAAAACTAATGTTAAAATTATTAAAATGTTCAAATTAGGGCAATCATAACTTTTTATCTGTAATTATGTGTTATCTATAAGACCAATAAAATATAATCTTAGATAATGTTCTAAAACAAAGTAAAAAATATCATTAGATATTGGCATCATTTTTTTAAAAACTGACAACAAATTTAATTTTTTTAGCATTTTGGCATCAATTTCTTTAAAAACGGACACCAAAAATGATATAAATGGTTATTTTTTGGCATAATTTTTATAAAACACCATTGAAAAAAGCCAATATAAAACCTATTTAGCATAATTTTTAAACAAAACCAATTCCAAAAAGTCTTAGTAATCTTTTTTATCAGTTTATAAGAAACCGATGTAATGTTTTCGACGTTAAAGCCATAATTTATACCAGTGTTCCTTCATGATGTGATTATTTATATATTATGAAAATACATTAAAGCAGTCATAGACACTAGGTTACTGGGTTCGGGGTCGCTAAAATTTTTTTTAGTAGAAGTTAAGTAGAATCCTTGGGGACTAGATTTAGGAAATAATAGATTTGGGATCATAACCATATGATAAACTTTGGGGATATGTATAAAAGAACATTCTAATGTTTTGTTAAGGTGTATGTTATGTGGGTTTTCATTAAAATACATACCTTTTTTGATACAACAAGTGGATTTGGATTTGTTACATATGAAACTATGGGTAATAACTCTTAAAATAGAATATTGGGCTAGAACTGATCATCACATGGTGCATGATAACATGCCTTATTAGCCACTTGGTCTGACACTCCTGGGGGGACATGCTTAGGATAATTCACATTTTTCTTAGAAACCATTATGATGGATTTGAATAGATGATGATAATGAATGAACTAGGTTAAACCAAATGTGTATTATATTTAAAATAATGCTTCATGATTTAGAAAACCTAAAAATAATTCTACAGTTTTCCCACCATGGTTATTATTACACACACTGTGGTTTTTGTTTTTAGTCAATGGTTGCAACTTAAAGGAATAAAGTTAACAATGAACATGAAGGAAAATGTGGTTATTATGAAAAAAATGGGATAATGATAAAAGTGAAGGGTATTATAATTATTCTTAATTAGTTATCTCAAAATAGGATTAATAACCTATACACTAACCTACTCCCAGATTGACCAAATAAGAGAAAGATGGAAGTTTATAAGAACTCAAGTGGTGGAGGCCATGAAGTAAAGAATAATATATTTCCATAATGCAAGAAATGTATAAAGCGACACAAATTAATGTGTCACTAAGGAATATTAAAATGATTTATTCGTGGAAAGGAATAGAATAAACAAAATAATTGTCGACGAAAAATGAATAGTATGATGAAAAGAAATAAATCTCATCTTAGGGACCAATTTACTGGTCTTTTTATTAGATATGGATAAACTAAGAATTATCTAAATCAATTAAATATTCTAAAGGATAAACCCTGGACTAAGGATGGACCAATATGTAAATAAAATGAATGGAGTATTTATGTTTTGGGGTTGTATTGAAAACCTTAGTAAAAGGTTATTTAATTATTAATTTTATTTCAAGGATATCCATACGATTTTTGGGGAATAATATAAAAATTATTTTAGTACAGTTCTAGAAAAATGAAAAATCACATACCTGGTGAGAACATATTGCCTTTGGAAAAGCCACGAGGCTTGAACCCATGAACGAAGGATGATAAGGGTTTAGCACCTACCAATGGCCTACGTAAATAATTGGATCTTAAGATCCATTAAAAGTGAATTTCAGTGCTTCAAGCATAAAAAATTCATTTTTGGATATTCATTAACTAGAATAAGTAAATAATTGAAAATTGTTAAAATAAAAACCATGGGATGAAATTCTTATTATGAAATAGAAAAGTATCAATTATATATTCTTATATTCTTAGATAGTAAAATAATTACCTAAATTTACAAATATATTATATTAAAATAAAATTCAATCATATTACTATGATTTCTGATGATATTAATGGAAATTTTTTCACATATTCTATTTATGGTTTTGATATCCTTATAATTTCATTAATCACTCACTTTATTGTGATCAATGACCTCTATCAGTCTCTAATTATTTATTATTTTCTTATATATCCATATCTTCACTTTCTACTAATGTTGTCCTATGTAGAAACCTAGTTATATATTATTCTATATTAGCTTTGTACTTCTATTTCTATCTTATTAAGTGGGTATTTTGTTAAACATTTTTATGATGTGGGTTTTTAAATAATTTTATTTCAAAATATCAAGCCTATGATTATGAAGTTCATGTTTAACTTGTGGGGATGAAATTTATTTAAGGTGGGGAGAATATGACACTCCAAAATTTTAAAATATGAACATCATATTCAATAGTGTATATGATATGAAACACCAAGAATAGAATGAAAAAAAATCTGGATAATTTAAGATATATATTTTCAAATAAATTCAATCTCTTCTATAGCATGATTTATATGCAACACCAATTTTAGCATGTGTTACATGCAACATGAAATTTAAAAAAAACATGAACTATTATTAAAATGTTATTATTTAATAAGATACCAATCACATAGAAATTGTAATGGATAATATTAATAATTATAAATGAATTTTGAAAACAATTCTTATCTATTTATTAGAAAAAAAATTATTTAAAATAAATTGAAATGTTTTCTAAACAACTGTATTTTTTTTCTTAAAGATAGTTTAGTCACGCCTTGCACACATAATTTAAAATTAATTTTTACCAATTTAATATAATTTATTTTAAAAAATTATCTTTAATTTAAGCCTTATAATATCCAAATTATTTTAGGGTTAATTTTTTGTATTTTTCTGAAAAGCTTCATTTTGTGATGAATAGTGAAAAATACTAAGATTTAACTGAAAATTTCATTTTAATTTAAATTATATATAAAGTTATATTAAATTTTAAATTGTTTTTAAAGTTAAAATAGTTCAATTATAAATTAATTAATATAATATAGGTTATTGGTTTAAATTTTACGTCTAATTATGATATAAAAACTTTATAATCTATTGAACATTTTCTCCCTAAAACACGTTTTCTTATCGCGTATGCGAGATTAATTTTAAATTAAAATTTGAAAATTATGGGAATTTATTTTGATAAAATGGGTTAAATATTTATAATAATAGTAATTAATATTGGGTAATAATTTCAACTTATGTTTTAGTCATAATAATGATTAAAGACCATAAAAATTATTTACAATTTTTGAGGTTAAAGGCGATGGTTTTCCGCATTACATGCGCTTCTGTTAAAAATAAATTTCCACACACATATGATTTTTATTAAATAAATTTTATTTAATATTTAGAATAAATAGGTGTATATTATCTAATAAATATAATTTTAAATTTAGTAATATTGAATACATTTTCTATGTAAACAAAAGGACACATGTTACCATGGTAAAAAAACTAAAATGGTAAAATCGAGTAAACATAGAGTCTAAGGAATTAAATGATAAAAATTTGTTTATTTTATATAGGTTAGGTAAATATTAAAAATATCATCCCAGAACACAATTATTTTTCATTTCTTTTAAAAATGAAGTAAACATGGTATCCCATTATTTAATACTTTTTAGTATTTACAAGAACACAACTCCTCCTCAATTATAAAAGGGCCCTCACTCTCCACACTCCTTCACACCATTCAAGCCAATTATCTCGACCAAAAACTACCCAAATAAATTTTAAAATTACATACACTCATACTATAATCCTTATTTTGAAAATAAATACAAATTAGTAAGGTCTTGATGCAAATATACTGTAGTTACCCAAAGAAGAGGTAATGTTCTTCAACAAGCATTTTTTATTATTTTTTCTTCCTCTACCTCCTTAAATTTTTATTGAACCATGATTATATAATAAAATCAGTATATTTTATATAATGGTACGTTTTTATGTTAAATTAATGTACCAAAACTATATCCACTTCAGTAAAATGGGTTGTGAAATCATCATTCGTGTGTACGATAGACTACCATCTCACGAACTGATGTCATTAGTTTTTCCATTACCACCTCTCACTGTTAGGTGTGATAATGGATATAAAGTATATATATATATATGATATTTATAATATAAATATTCCTATATAATAATTATATCATATGTAACTTTTTTACTTTCCATTCTATATGGGATACTATAACGTTTCCAATGTGTATGGTGGACTACCGCCTCACGAAGTGATGTGATCCGTCTTTCACTAACGATTTACATGGAATGTAATAAGGATACATTTAATCATTATATGTGATATAAATTAAATAATTATGATAATTATGACATATTTATCCTTTTTAAAATATAATATATCACTTTATTTCATACATTTTCACTCACTTAAAGATGATAACATCATTCTTGTATGTGCGGACTACTTCATTCACGAAGCGATGTGACTCTACATTCAACAAAAAATCACAGGAATGATATAAATAAGTATATAATATGTTATATATTATATTATTATCATTCTATATATATAATATATTAATTACCTTCTCTCCAAAATGATCATTAGAAAATGGAAACATTACTCATGTGTACGTACGACCTACCGTCTCTAAGATTATATTGTACGTCATTTTTTATAACCATATTTTATAATATATTTTAAAAGTAAAATTGAGGTAAAAATATGATAATTATTTCATTATTGTTATTCTGGAGGTTATCAAGCTACATAACATGCACAAGAATCATAACATTCATGATAAAAAATAAATGAGAAAACAAGGAAATTAACATCTGGAAGAATGAAAATAATTAATGATTATTATTTAAAGGGTGATAAGACCTTGTAAAAGTATTATATATAATATTATAAATATTAATATGGTTATATTATAAATTAATAACATGTTAAAACCATTAAATATAAGTTTAAATAATGTTTAACCAAAATGAAGTATGGGGTAAGTGATTTCATGTGAATTTACATTCCATTGAGACTTATTTGTTATTATGAACCAATGCACACTTATGTGGAATATATAAAAATTTAATATCATGATTCATTCATACTTCATGGTATTTTATGTTTCAATTTGAATTATTTCATCCAATTAGATTTGAATTTAAAATTACCAAAGGTTAAAGTTATTGTAAAATATCACTTTCTTTTGTGATTGATAACATTATCTTCAAACAATCACATTATTTTAATAATTTTTCATTTGAAATTAAATTTATATAATATATAAATATTATTTCATGATGGTTATGATTATTAAATAAACTTTATACCATGTTTATATATTGTATTTACAAAGAATGTTATTTTTTTCTGGGGGAATATTGATAAATCTATATATTTTACTCAATATAGATATTTGATGATAAGGAACATTGATAATGAATTAAATTTATTACTTGATGTACTAGTAATATTTTGTACATGGATACATAGTTTGAGACCAATATAGTTAGCCACTTAATGCATAGAGAGGTCTCATGAGACTAAATGAGTTGGAAAAATTTTATGCGTTTATAGCCAGTAGTATTAAACTTCCTTTGTTAAAGGTATTGATAGTATAAGTATAGTTGGACAAATAGGAATGGTTTGTACACAATAGTTTTAAACTATCTTGAGGATATATATTGATAGTATAGGGCTTAATTTCCTTGATACATGACATCCAATACTTAAGCATTACCATTGTAACAACCCAAACTTATATTAATGATAATTCATCTGGATCTAATTAATTGTCTTATTATGATAAATGGTTATATAACATATTACAATTTTTGGTTTTATGATTTTGTATTTCAAAATACCATTATGAATTGTTATCGTTGCTAATATAGTCCTTGAATAGTGATCAAATTATTAGTATAAATATAAGGCTTTAACAAATCCAATTTACTCAGACATAGGAAGGGATGGCCTCATCCAATAGAATTTCTCAGTATGAAGCCCATTTGTTGGAGTTCGGAAAGGATATGGCATAACTAGTCTTCTCTCTTAACCAATTCCAATATGAGCTTTAACATGTTAATCGTGAGCGGAACTACTTACAGGAGAAGTGAAGGTTAGTAGAGATTACCACCTAGGCAATATTATCTCAGCCTCTCCAAGAGTTTGTCACCATCACACACCTTACCCTTCAGTCAAATATGGGTGTTATAAGGGTTTATGTAACAAGACCCTAGAACTATGATTATGTACATTATTTTTTATAGATAATATACATTCATTTTATTATTTTTACTTTTTAAATAGTTTTTCAAGAAACAATCGCATTTTTAGTTAATATTAAATTAAGAAATCTTTTTTGATGAATTAATGGATTTTTGAATTAAATAAAATTTTAATGAAATATTATTACTAAATTAATTTAAATATAAATGATCATATAAATTCTATGAATACAATTGTAATTTTTATTACGGTTTGAAAGCTATTTTTTTCAAAACCCATGAAATTTTGATAAATTTTCAGATTTTAATTTTAAATGTAAAAATTAATATATTTAGAAAATTGTTTAGATAAAATTAATATTAATTTTTGAATCAGGGTGTTGAAATTATCCAACGGTGAATTTTTCATAATTTTCTGAGACAGTCAAATTTCTGGGTAAAAATTAAATACCATTTAATTATATAATGTGTTTTATGATATCATAATGACCCAATAGTGATATAGTAAAACACTATAAATGTGATGTTCGGACAATATTTTTTTTACCTTTAAAATAATGTGATTTTAGATTTGTTTCATTAATTTTGTGGTGCCTTAGTGGACCCTCCAAGACTTCTAATACATTTTTACTTTTAAAATGATTTCATTGAGAGTGTGACCCACCTCCACATAATAAATCCTAATATTTTAAGGTTTTAAGATATTTTACTTATAAAATAATGTTTAAAATTCCCTTTTAAAAACACCATGGGTTGTTTTGTGGTTTTTATTAGTTTAATGTGTGGTGTTGAAAACCTAAATAATAAATAATTCCCTCTCTTTTCTTATATAAACCAACATGGGGTCCCACTTCCTCTTTACTAAAAGCCTTTATAGATCAACCAAACTCTGACCTCCTCTCTCTAGAATCATCCCAAGGTTACCCAAGCTTCTAGTAAGCCTCTGTCAAGCCTTTTCCAAGCATTGGGATCACACTTCCAAGTAAGGGATTTCTTCCTCTCTCATTTTTTTCCAAGTTTCATTATGTTTCTATACCCTTGTATTCTCTATTAAAAATGTTGGGGTATGATTTAACACCTCCCCCATTCTTCCATACTTATTTTTTAATGATGATAGACCCCTTTCTATCTCATTAATTCTTCCCGTGTACACCCGTTATCATGCTGAATTTCTTTAATGGATTTCTCTCTCCCCATTTACATTCAAGAAATTATTTTGTATTATGAATATAAATTACATTACACATGTTGGTACATATATCTATACGATACCCTTACTATCTATTTCATGTACATATGATGAGACACCCCTTTATGTCTCAGTAACCTTTTTTATGAATTCTTATGTCACGTCGTTATTCTGTAGAAATTGCACCACAATTTTCCAAGCCAATGTCGTTGTGTAGTAAATACCATGCCTATTTATCTATCAAGGGAATTCACCATTATGAACATTTACTTATTGATTATAGAGTTTAATTTATTAATTCCACATTCCTTTATCACAGAATAAATGATGATGTTTAATGAATCCATTTTATATGATCCATGTTGCACACTTATGCATGAAATGAAATGATTAAGAAGGGTGCGCCTTGAGAGCACTCCAATTCATTGGATACAGATTAATATCATGATAAGTCATGTTAAATTAGGGGTTTATCATGCTAATTCAAGTTAAATGAGGTTTTATTCATGCTCTATGTGCAATGATCCTTGGCTCTTGCTAATATCATTTTAAATGTTGTTGCCACATTTCCAGGTTATGATAATCATGTTATATCATGACTTTATGTTGATTTTTATATTATTCTCCATTGATATGCCTATTTCCTAACATGTAATTTATTATTCTTATTATGAATTGTTTACTCCCTTACTGTCTTTTTAGCTCATCCTTTTCTTATGCATGTCCTCAGGTTATCCCATGCAATGATAAGTACGAAGGAATGTGTGTGGTCATGTAAAAGAAGTTTTCAATAAAGATGCATATTTCATGTTTAATGTTATTATGTAATGTTCCTAAGCCTCAAAGACACTAGAAATATCAATATTCTATGTTGTATCAAGTGAAGAGTTTATGTAATAAATTATGTTTAAGTGTAAAATAAAGAGGAGGATTGTTACAGGTTGTATCAGAGGATATGTTTAGTTATTTTTGGGATTTGGATTAGAAAAACATAGTGAAAGCCTTACAGAAAAGACTAAGAATAATAAAAACATCCCTAAATTTTGGTGAGTTATGAGTAAGTGGATTATCAAAAAAATACATCCTTGTCTAGATATGAGGAGGTAGAGGTAGATCTGGCACATATATATCTAGGGGTAAAACCTCAAAAAAAAAACACTTTTAGCTAGACTCGAACGGGAACTGGTTCCCAAAAATGGGCCTTGCTGCACTCTTGGTGGGATATGCTTTAGTAAATTCATAATCTTAGATGAAATCATTATTAAGGGAATACAAAAATTCCCCTAAGAATATATGATGGGAAGTAGATCATGGTTAACGTAGATTGAAGACTATAAATTATTATGTTAAGGAAATAAAAGTAATTTATAAGTCATCCATTTTTGTCTTTGTATTTCCCTTTATGTGTTACCCAAAACATTCCTTTTATTCTATCCAATGGTCGGTATTAAGAGGAATGAGGCTAACAATTGATTCTAAGATCAATGTGATGACTGTTCTAATGAGATACCCAATCTGATGGGAGCAGGAATCACGAAAATTATCATGAATCCCTTTTAGTTAACTAATGTTTTGAATATAAACATGGGTCAAGAAGAATGTTCAATCCCTCCTAAGAAAGAACAAGTCGCAATCGAGAGCTTCATGAGATAAAGGCCTCCTACTTTTAATGTAGCATCTGATCCCTCAATCATCGAATAATGAATCAACTCCATTGAGAAGATCTTCTCTATCCATCAATGTTATGAACAAGAGAAGGTACTTCTGGATTCTTATAATTTGGAGGGTGAAGCTGGTCAATGGTCGACATTGATAAAAAATAAAAAGCCTCAGGATGATATAAAGGCATTGGAATGGAAGAATTTCTAGAAAATGTTTTTCAACAAATATTTTCCTTAGACCCTACAACTTAAGATTGAAAGGGACTTCCTTTCCCTCAGGAAAAAAAGACGATGAATCCATCAGAGCATATGAGGGAAACTTCAAAAGGCTTACATGATATGCCTCCGACTTTTTCATTACCCTTGAATTCAAGGTTGACTGCTTCTTTGGTGTGCTAAAACCTAGCCTATAGAAGGCCCTAGTGATCTGTGACTTAGAGAGCTATGATGAAATTGTAAAATGTTGCCTCAAATTCAAAATAAAGATTATAGATTCTTAGTGGTATCATGGAGATAAAAATCATAAGGTGGACTTCAATTCTAGTGGTCTAGTGGATAAATCCAATGGTGTTAAGAAAATCCATCACCCCACTTGCCAAAGGTGCGAAAAGAAGCACCCCAAAAATACCCTAAAGGGGATGAAGAAATGATTTAGGTGTGGAAGGGAAGAGAACCTAGCCATTAACTTCCAACAATAAAAACCCACAACTACAATAGAGGAGATTCACAATTTGTTCAACCCTCAACATGTTGTTTATTGCTTCGATTACAAATAACCAGGAGCATTTTCAAACTAGTTCCCTAAGACAAGGGTTTTTGGAGGCAACCATCAACCTCCAAGGAAACAAGGGTGAGCTTTTTCCTCCAATATTGCCAAAGTGAATCCCAAAAACAAAGTGGTTATAGGTACAATAGTTATTCATTCAAGAATAGCGAATGCACTTTTTAATTATGGTTATAATGATTCTTTTATATACCAAAAGTTTAGTAGAACAATCCCAACACCACCAAAAATGATTGATGTAAAAATGCTGGTGAGAACGAAAAATGGGGAAATCATTGAAACCCATGAATATAACTCCTCCCATATCACAATTTCTCGAATAAACTTCCTGGAGAAACTCATCATACTCATTTTGGTGGAATTTGAAGTAATTCTTGGCATGGATTGGATTTTCTTATATAGAGCTAACATAAATTTCTGTGAGAGGGAAATCACTCTCCATATAGAGAATCAACCACCAATTCTATACAAGTGCAAGGAGGTGGACGAATCTTCTTTAAAACCATCATATCAAGCATGAATAATACTACACTATGAGCACACGTATCATTCTCAAATTATTGAGTCTAAGGAAGCAACCATCCTTGAAGACATGCCTATTGTGAGGGAATTCGTAAAAGTGTTTCCCAAGGAACTGAATGGTCTTACTCCTAGAAGAGATGTTGAATTCTCAATTGATCTTATACCCGAGGAATTTATAATATATCCAAGACTCCTTATAGATTGGATTTTTTAGATATTGAAGAGTTTAAGAAACAACTATAGGAGAATTATGGTAAAGGGTTAATACTCCCAAGTTCTTCACCATGGGGTGCACTAGTCCTCTTCGTTAATAAGAAGGATGAGTCAATACACATTTATATTTATTATCATGAGTTCAACAAAATTATGATAAAGAATAATTATCCTATGCCCCAAATTGATTACTTGTTTGATATGATATGTGGAGCACAATACTTCTCTAAGGTGGATTTGCAGTCGTGATATTACCAAGTAAGGGTGAAGAAAGAGGATATCCTCAAGACTGCTTTTTATACAAGATACGGGCACTATGAATTCATAGTAATTCCTTTCAGACTCACTAATGCTCTAACAAACTTCAGGGAATTTCTGAATAGAGTCTTTATAGTGTACCTTGACCAATGTTTGGTAGTATTTTTTTTTCTAATATACTCCAAAAACAAGGAGGATCATGAAGAGAATCAAAGAACAATAGTAGAGACCTTACGAAAGGAAAATATCTATGAAAAATAAAGCAACTGTGAGTTCTGGTTGAAGGAAGTCATATTATTGGGTTATATCATCACAAGAAATGGGATATCTGTGGATCTATCCAATAAACTGCAATAGAGGGATGACTGAGGCCAACATCAGTAATGAATATCCATAGATTCTTAGGGTTAGCTAAATATTGTCACCGATTTGTTATAAATTTCTCACGATTGTCCAAACCTCTTACCAAGATAACTCGGAAGGGAGTCAAGTTTGTTTAGAGTGATAAATGTGAAGAGAGCTTCAAAGAGTTGAAAAAGAGGCTTATCACTATGCCTGTGCTCACATTACCCACATGTGGAGTACTTTTTGTGGTATTTAGTTATGCTTCGAAGAAGGGAATGGGATGTGTGCTGATGAAAAATGAAAAAGTCATTTCTTATGCTTCAATGCAATTAGTATTTCATGAGGAAAACTATCCAGCAGTTGATCTAGAGTTGGTTGCAGTAATCTTCGCTTTAAAATTTTTGGGGCATTACCAATTTGGGGAGAAGTGTCAAATATACATGAACCAAAAAATCCTCAAGTATATATTCACACAGAAAGAGTTAAACATGCTCCAATGAAGATGGTTAGATCTGATCAAAGACTATGACTACTCAATCCATTACCACCCTGGGAAATCAAACAAGGTAGTGAATTTTCTAAGTAGAAAGAACCCTAAGATTCTATTATTGATGAAAATTGAAAAGGATACAATCTTCTCAGATTTGATGAAGATGAACATGGGAACCATAAATAAGGGAACATAATCAATCCTTTCAAAAATGATTTCTCAATTGTCTCTTTTTTAAAGTTTAAATGATTCTCAAAAGTATGATGTGGAAATTCAAAATAAAATGGAAATTATCAAAAAAGGGAAATCCTTGGTGTTTAATGTTAATAAAGAAGGAATTTTGTGATTTGGGTTGACCGTGCTATCGTGAAATGTCAAATTGATTATGTTTTTGAGGATGATATATAGTCTAGGGCGGACCCTAGGTCATCTCTCAAGGAGCGTTGGTAGGTTTAGAGTGTGTGTTCATAATAAAAGGGACTAAAAGGGGGGTATTTTTGAAAACAGTTTAAAGAAAATGAATTGATTTAAAGAGTTTAATAATTGAATAATAATAGTGGTGTTTTACAATTATGAGATAAAGGAGATCATTTCAAGTTCACTACACAACTTGGATAGTTCATTGTTCGGAAAATATTGACATGGTTCTGTTCAATTCTTTGGTTGAGGGTTGTCATGATCTTGATTCCCCTCTTGCCTCTTAAAATGTTGCACAAAGCACCAACCCTTGACAAAAAAACCGTGTTGTGAAGGTTTGGATCTCAATAACAGAGTTAAGGCTACCAAAACATACTAAAATCTTATGTATGTGTGATATTAATAGGGTTCTTGTCCTGTCCTATCGGAACAAACCAAGATCCCCACTTGAAATCTCAACCCAATCAGTGTTGAGATAAAAAGTGTTTCACTTAAATTAAACCACACAAATGCATTCAGAAGAGAAGAGAAAACAGATTAATCATAAGTGAAATATTTAACACACAAATTATACAAAACCAGTGGAAGAACAAGTGCTGGAACTCCCTCCCAAGTAAGTGTAGCTCCCTCGAAATGATCGCCCACCGTTTAGCTCGCCATCGTGAGGAGGAGGAGGCTCAGGTGAAACTCCTTCTTCATCCTTGATCCCCCTATGAGGATAGGGGACTCTATAACATCTTGGATGATGAGAGTGCTCCCTTGGGTCTCCAAAATACCAGAGCTTTGCCTCCTGGTCGAACTTACAAATTAGGAGCCCAAGGTTCCCTTTAATAGGAAATGTGGGAGGTGGTTTTGGGAACACAGATTTACTAAAACCCCTTGGCACATTGTTTTAGCCTACCATACAGTCTTAAAACGTTTTGCAGAAAACTAAAAAGTTGTATCCCCACGTGTTGACTATCTCCATCGAAAGTGTGGCATCATTTTAACAAGTGGAGCACAAGATATCGACAGATCACTGTACACAACTTTTGACCTCGAGCAGATTGGGTGTGCTGGATAGATCAGGTCGGATGGGCCCCTTAATGGCCGAGTCTCTCTTGGGTTATTAAATGAAAGTTGTCACCCAATATGTTTTGGATAATACCACAAAATATCATCCCATTGCGATGAACGGTGGAGTATCAGCATGAATTTGAGTCCACTGAACTTCTTGGATCCTGCGCAGTTTGGACCATTTTTCAAGGACTTTATCATGGGCCCTCCAAATCACCTCCACCTACATTGTAATTTTCAAAAAAAGTATCATTTCCCTATTTAACAGTGATAAAAACAAAATTATTTAATCAAACATGAAGCACAATTTGATAATATTTTTATAATTTTTAATACAAGATATGTTTAGAACAGCGGTGATAGGGTGAAAATGAAACAGTGAATCGTGGTACGATCACACCCCCACACCTAAACATTTGCAATCCTGGGAAAATTCACATTTCTAAAAATTATGCATGTAGATAGTCCCAAATTCATGAAGATTTAACATTTTTTGAGAAATTAATTTTTTATAGAATTGTGATCAAAGCACAAATCACACCGAGGAGTTATTCTCAGTGATCATGGAAAAAGTCATATCAAAAATTGTATCCAAATGAAATTAGAAGAGACTAATGATACCAATCAAAGAAAATAATTAAAAAGTTAATCATGTCACCAATTCTCTACGTGTGTGTGTGACAACCATTTCATGTTATTCTTTCCACTTTCTATTAAATAAATATAAGTTATTTTAAAATTAGTCTACTGACTTCATTCTTTCCACCGAACCTACCCTACATCCTTTGCAATCAAATTCCAAGACCCACTCAATTAAGCATTCCTAGAAGTCAAACCTAAATCTCCCGACCTATATATCCCCATATGCTGTACATTTCATCACTCCCCTCAATATTTTTTTTTCAAAAGTTGTACTTGGAACAAATCTCACACTCTTATCTCAACCCATGTTTGATGTCCTCATGACACTAATTGTAATATTTATAACAACATCAAAAGTCGAGAAAGGGTGGTTTTTGACCTGCCCAATATACAACCCCATTTTTTTGATTTTTTAGAGGGCGTACAACAGTCGGATAACAGGTATACACGCGTAGGTCAATCTGGTACAGTAATGAAATAGATCGGATAAGGAATGAACGTATGTAAAGATCATTTGGAAAGTAGAGAAAAATTAACCTAACTTATATTTACCTTCAATAAAGTAAGAAATATTCACACTTCATGGTTGGGTGAAAAAATTTGTGGAGAGATTAAATGACACAATTTTCCCTTAAACTATTCACAAAAAAGGGTACCACTCTTCTCAATGGCTTAAAAATGATACAACCATTCATATCATCGACCAACAACCAATTTTCAAGAGAAATTCACACCACAATGTTGAATTCATGCTGAAATGCACATTTCATCAGAATTTTTTTTGAATGTTAAAACAACTTGAAAATGGTAAATTCCTCATGTATTTTCAATAAATTCAATGATAAAACGGGCATCATTTTCCATGATAAATTAGGCATAAAAAATTATCATTTTAGAATATAAGTGAGTGGGGGAAATAGGGGGCAAGTGACAATACCATGCAACAAGAGAAAACGATAACAAAAAATAGAGACAATGAAAAATTCCTAACAAACATAGGGATGTACCCACGAGGGGGGGGGGTGACAATACCATGCAACAAGCGAAAAAAGAGAAGAATAAGGAAAGATAATAAAAAATTCCTAACTAACCCAGGAATGTACCCATCCCCCACACCTAGAGAATGCAATGTCCTCACTGTAATAAAAGATATTGTGGTAAGGAAGGATAAAACCTGGTGAGTGTTATTCATAGACCGCTTCTTGAACATGGAGTTCCTCCATTGGGGACTCCGGAATGGCTTCATGGAAGTGCTTCAACCGCTGCCCATTGTCAGTGAAGGTTTTCTTGGTGTCTTCATTTTGAACCTGGACAACACCAAATGGAGAGACATTAGTAACAATGTAATGTCCAAACCAACAGGAACGAAGCTTACCAGGGTGCAACTTCAGCCTTGCATTGTACAGGAGGACCTTCTGCCCGATGTGGAATTTACGATGAAGGATGAAATGGTCGTGGGTAGCCTTGGTTCGCTCCTTATAAATCCGGGAGTTCTCATATGAATCTCTTCTCATTTCCTCCAACTCATGAATCTGCAACTTCCTTTGAATATCTTCACCAGAAAGATTAGAATTGCATTGTTTAATGGCCCAGTAGGCCCGATGCTCTACCTCAATAAGGAGGTGACAAATCTTCCCAAAAACTATCCGATACGGTGACATGCCAATTAGAGTTTTGAATGCAGTACGGTAAGCCCATAATGAATCATCGAGCCTAAGACTCCAGTATTTTCTGTTTGGCTGAACCGTTTTCTCAAGAATCTGTTTTACCTCTCTATTTGACACTTCGACTTGACCATTTTTTTGTGGGTGATAAGCAGTAGATACTCGATGCCCAACCCCATACCTGCGCAAAAGAGATTGCATTGTGTGGTTGCAGAAATGAGAACCCAGATCACTGATGATAAACCTAGGTAATCCAAACCTACAAAATATTTGGGTTCACAAAAATTCCACAATTGTCTTGGAATCATCTTTCCTCGTGGCTCATGCCTCTACCCACTTTGAAACATAGTCCACTGCTAGAAGAATGTAAAGGTTCCCAAATTAATTGGGGAATGGTCCCAAAAAGTCAATGCCCCAAACATCAAAAATGTCATGGAAGAGCAAGGGTTGTTGGGGCATCTCATTTCTTTTAGAGACATTCCCTATTCTTTGACAGTGAGTACAAGATTTACAGAATTCATGGGCATCCCTAAACAATGTGGGCCAAAAGAGACCAGAATCTAAGACCTTGCAAGCAGTCCGTTGGGGACTAAAGTGGCCCCCACAAGCAAGTGTGTGGAAGAACCTAAGGACAGACTGAAACTCACTATTGGGAACACAACGCCTAATAACTTGATCACTACATGTGCGCCATAGGTAGGGGTCATCCCAAATATACCAACGGGACTCATGTTTTAGACGGTCGGCCTGGTTTTTGGTGAAATCAGCAGGAATACAAGACGCTGCCAAATAATTTACAATTTCAGCATACCAAGGAATAACATCTTGCACTCGGTACAATTTCTCATCAGGAAACAATTCATTTATGGGAATACAGGGGGATGAGTCAATGTCCGTGGATGGGATAATCCTACTGATATGGTCAGAAACCACATTCTCTGCTCCTTTTTTATCCCTAATTTCTAGATCAAATTCCTGAAGGAGGAGCATCCAGCGAATGAGATGTGGTGTGGCTTCCGGTTTCTTAAGGAGATACCGGAGGGCTGCATGGTCTAAGAACACAATGAATTTGGACCCTAGAAGGTATGGCCTGAATTTATCCAAGGCAAACACAATGGCAGGATTTTTTTCCAGTTGTGCTATAGTTTCCTTGGGCAGGATCCAGAGTACGTGAGGCATAAGCTATGACATGTGGAGCTCGGTCGACCCTTTGTGATAAGACTGCCCCAACTGCATAGTTAGAGGCATCACACATGAGCTCAAATGGTAAATCCCACCGAGGTGGTTGGATTATCTGGGGTGACATGAGACTCCATTTTAACTTATGGAAATCTTCCTCACATTTTTTATCAAAAACAAATTCGTTTTCTTTTTGGAGTAATCGAGAGAGGGGGAGTGCAATTTTACTAAAGTCACGAATGAAATGACGATAAAATCCATCATGACCCAGGAAATAACGCACATCCCGAACATTTTTAGGTAATGGTAGAGAGGAAATGATATCTACTTTTGATTTATCCACTTGGATACCTTCCCCATAAATGACATGTCCCAAAACTATGCCTTGTTGCACCATGAAATGGCATTTCTCATAATTTAATACAAGATTCTTTTCAATACAGTGACTTAGGACAGAAGCAAGACTACTCAAACATTCATCAAAAGAGGATCCATAAACAGTAAAATCATCCATAAAAACCTCCATGCAATTCTCCAGGTAACTTGAAAAAATACTAACCATACATCGTTGGAAAGTACCTGGAGCATTGCACAGACCAAATGGAATCCTTCTATAAGAAAATGTACCAAAGGGGCAAGTAAAGGTTGTCTTTTCCTAATCCTTAGGGGAAATATGGATCTGAAAGTATCCAGAATACCCATCAAGGAAACAATAATGGGACTTCCCTGCTAGCCTCTCTAGCATCTGGTCAATGAATGGAAATAGGAAATGGTCCTTCCTAGTGTGTTTGTTTAGTCGGCGATAGTCTATACAGACACGCCAACTATTCTGCACATGAGTTGGAACCAATTCATTATTTTCATTTTTAACTACATTAAGGCCAATTTTTTAGGAACTACTTGAACGGGACTGACCCATTGGCTGTTAGAGATCGGGTAAATGATTCCAGCAGCCAACAATTTTGTTACTTATTTTTTAACAACATCAAGTAGGTTTGGGTTCATTCAACGTTGTGACTGCCTCACTGGTTTAGCCTCATCATTTAATAAAATATGATGTGTACAAATTGATGGGCTAATGCCTGGAATGTCAGCAAGTGTCCATCCCAAATCTTGTTTATACTTCCTCAAAAGATCAAGCAGTCGCAATTCATGCTCAGGAGGGAGTGAACTAGCAATGATGAAAGGCAACTTGTTTCCATTTTGATGATATGAGAATTTTAAATCTTGAGGCAGTTGTTTTAGTTCCAATTCTGGGGGATTTGGGATTGACGGAAGTGTGTGTGAAAGTGAGAAGTCACTGATCTCATCTAACTACTCAATTGTAACATCCTCAGATGAGGAATGAGATTTTACAAGCTTAGCAGTATCATCGATGGTCATGTGATCCTCTGTGTTCAAGAAATCATCAATTAACAAACATGCATGGCATTTCTCTAGACTACTACAACAATCAATGCATGATTCATTACCTAACATTTCAATCAATGAAGAAAACTCAGAAAGGGGATCAGGTGAATGAAAATAAGTTGTTTCAGGGGAAGGGAGAACATCAATTGAATTGACAGAGAGAGAGGAGTGTTCTTCTGAGGGGTGCTTCATGGCATCAAGGATATTGAAGTGGACAGTATTACCACCAAACTCCATAGATAATGTACCATTATGGAAATTAATTATGGTTTTGGCAGTTTTCAAGAAAGGTCTCCCCAATATAATTGGGGCATGTTCATTCATCCTATCATCTTCCATTTTAAGCACGTAAAAATCAGCAGGAAAAATTAAATTTTACACCCTTACAAGAACATCCTCTAACACACCAGAGGGGTGTGCTGTACTCTGATTTGATAGATGAACGAAAATACCAATGGGCTTCAGTTCACCGACCTGCAATGAAGAGTAAATAGAGTGAGTCATCACATTAATAGAAGCACCCAAATCAAGAATAGCGTTGCAACATGAATACCCCCTATGGTGCACAGAATCGAGAATGTCCCAGGATCATTGCACTTGGTAGGAATTTATGGCTCTATCAATGCTGAAACATTCCTCCCCAGGCTCACCTTCTCATCACCATGAAGCCTCCTTCAGTGTGTACACATATCCTTCAGAAACATGGCATATCTTGGAATTTTCTTCACGGCATCAATCAAAAGAATGTTAACCTGTACTTTCTTGAAGGTTTCCAAGATTTATTTATCAATTTCAGTTTCTTTTTGTTTACTAGGTTGGGCATCCCTTTGAGGAAATGAAAGAGGAATGGTTGGGATAGGTGGCTCATCAATAGCCACAATCTTTCCTTTGGAAGGGCTTCTCTCAGGAAAAGGGTTTTCTTCTCTTGGACCATTTTCAGCAGTTGGGATGGTGGTTTCCTTTGGATGGGAGGACTCTAATGGAGGGGTCATTTGGCTTTTGAGTTGTGCCCCACTCTTAAGGGTGATGACACTAACATTTCCTTTATCCCAAGGGTTTACTACTGGTTGAGATGGTAGTTTACCCGACCCATGACTTTGGATTTCCCCCACCGAGTTGGAAAGTTAGCCTAGTTGGGTCTTTAGGTCTTGTATGGCTTCTTGGGTGGTTTTTTGGAATTGGATATTACTGGCAGCCATTTGCTTCATCATATCTTCTAGGCTAGGGTCGGTTTTTGGAGGGGGTGGTTGGAATGGCCTTTGGGGTGGTTGAGGATTTATGGGTGGTGGTGGATGACTACTCTGACCCTGTTGGTTCCATTACTATTGAGGTTGGTTTGAATACCCCCTTACCTATAGGCTTGGTTGTCCTTCCACCCTTGGTTGGATGGATAGTATGGTTCTTGCCTAAAGGGTTGGTTAAAGGGGCGTCCTGGAAATATTGCCTCACAACTCTCAGAAGTTTCTCTCAATTGAGGACATTGGTCAGAATAGTGGGTGTCAGAAGAGCAGATTCCATAATAGATGGGAGGAGGAGATTGAGATTTCCCTTGGGAGAGAGCAAGTTGCCGTAGAAGGGTACTTACCTCTTCGAACTTCGTGTCCACCTTCTTCTCAAACTCAGAACTTTTCACCTCATGGACACCTCGAATGGGAACACTGGACCGTGTACCGAATTATTGAGTGTTCTGTGCCATGTTCTCAATGAGGGTTCTTACAGCAATTGGGGTCTTATCTACCAATGTACCACCTACAGCAGCATCAATCATATTTAGATCAATAGGAATCAAACCTTCATAAAAATATTGAATTAAAAGTTGATCACTTATTTGGTGGTGTGGGCAACTTGAACATAACCTTTTAAAGAGTTCCCAATAATCATGTAATTTTTCCCCTTGAGATTGTCTTATACCACATATTTCTTTCCTTATAGTTGCAGTTAGAGAGGCTGGGAAGTATTTTTCAAGAAAAAGGCGTTTCATGTCTTCCTAGCCCCTAATTGGTGAATTGACATATTATAACCAATCTTTTGCAGTGTCTTCTAATGAAAATGGGAATTCCCTAAGATTCACTTATTCTTCATCCACATTAGTAGGTTTTAAGGTTTAACACACAGTATGGAATTCTTTTAAGTGCTTATGAGGGTCTTCTCCAGGCAATCCATGAAATCTTGGTAATAAATGGATTAGACCAGATTTTAGTTCAAAATTAGGTTCCTCGCCTTGAATTTGAATGTATGTGGGTTGGATATCAATATCAAGCGAGGTTAATTATTTTAATGTTCGATTATTTTCAGCCATGTTATTGAAGATTATTTCAGGTTCTAATTTGGTTCCAGAAGAAGATGGGTTTAGAAGAGTCTCGAGTGGTGTGTCCTCCTTCAAAAGGGGGTCTTGTGCGTCCCGGTGTCGTTGATGTAGGATCCTCTCCGGTTCAGGTTCGAAACGTGGTAAGTCTCCCGAAGTAGAACACATCATGAACAGAACCTACACAAGATATGGATCAGAACACAAGAAGAAATAAAAAGGTAGAAAAAAACAAACAAATATTCACAAAATTTACAACTACTTTATCAAAAACACGCACAAAAAACCAAAGCGCTACCCGGCAACGATGCCAAAATTTGACCGTGCTATCGTGACATGTCAAATTGATTATGTTTTTGAGGATGATATATAGTCTAGGGTAGACCCTAGGTCATCTCTCAAGGAGTGTTGGTAGGTTTAGAGTGTGTGTTCTTAATAAAAGGGACTAAAAGGGGGGTATTTTTGAAAACAGTTTAATGAAAATGAATTGATTTAAAGAGTTTAATAATTGAATAATAAAAGAGGTGTTTTACAATTATGAGATAAAGGAGATCATTTCATGTTCACTAAACAACTTGGATAGTTCATTGTTCTGAAAATATTGACATGGTTTTGTTCAATTCTTTGGTTGAGGGTTGTCAAGATCTTGATTCCCGTCTTGCCTCTTAAAATGTTGCACAAAGCACCAAACCGTGACAAAAAAATCATGTTGTCAAGGTTTGGATCTCAATAATAGAGTTAAGGCTACCAAAAATACTGAAATATTAGGTATTTGTGATATTAATAGGGTTCTTGTCTTGTCCTATCGGAACAAACCAAGATCCCCACTTGAAATCTCAACCCAATCGGTGTTTAGATAAAAAGTGTTTCACTTAAATTAAAACACAAAAATGCATTCAGATGAGAATATCAAAGAGATTAATCATAACTGAAATATTTAACACACAAATTATACAAAACCAGTGGAAGAACAAGTGCTGGAACTCCCTCCCAAGTAAGTGTAGCTCCCTCGAAATGATCGCCCACCGTTTAGCTCGCCATCCTGAGGAGGAGGAGGCTCGGGTGAAACTCCTTCTTCATCCTTGATCCCCCTATGAGGATATGGGACTCCAAAACTTCTTTTATTATGAGAGTACTCCTTTGGGTCTCCAAAATACCAGAGCTTTGCCTCCTGGTCGAACATACAAATGAGGATCCCAATGTGCCCTTTTATAGGAAATGTGGGAGGTGATTTTGGGCACACAGATTTACTAAAACCTCTTGGAACATTGTTTTAGCCTATCAGACAGTCTTAAAACGTTTTGTGGAAAACTAAAAATTTGTATCCCCACGTATTGACTATATCCACCAAAAGGTTTGAATCATTTCAACAAGTGGATCACGAGATATCGACAGATCACATCACACAACTTTTGACCTCGAGCAGATTGGGTGTTCTGGACAGATTAGGTCGGATGGGCCCCTTAATGGACGAATCTCTCTTGGGTTATTAAATGAAAGTTGTGCCCCAATGAGTTTCGGATACTCCCGAAAAATATCAGCCCATTTAGATGCACGATGGAGTATCAGAATGAATTTGAGTCCACTGATCTTCTTGGATCCTGCATAGTTTGGCCCATTTTTCAAGGACTTCATCATGGGCCCTCCAAATCACCTCCACCTACATTATAATTTTCAAAAAAAGTATCATTGCCCTATTTAAAAGTGATAAAAACAAATTTATTTAATCAAACATGAAGCAATATTTGATAATATTTTTATAATTTTTAATACAAAATATGTTTAGCACAGCGGTGTAAGGGTGAAAATGAAACAGTGAATCATGGTACGATCATGGGTCAAGACTAGGTGTTCCATCAAATCTGGAGTTAAAGGAAGAACTTTAGGATGATGCAAATAGTTAAAATTTATCCATTCACCTAGGAAACACAAAGATGTATCGAGATCTCTGAGAGCATTATTGGTGGGATAACATGAAGAAGGAGATCACTAAGTATACATCAAAGTTCCTTGTATGTCAGCAAGTGAAGGCTGAGAGGTAGAAGTCTAAGGGGATGATACAACCATTACTTATAACAACATGGAAATGAGAGAACATCACTGTGGTCGTTTTTACTTGACTTAAAAATACATCCAAAAGAAACAATGCTATCTAGGTTGTTGTGGATCATCTTACAAAGACTACACACTTCATTGCAGTTCAAGAGGATTTCTCACTGGATCAACTGGAACAAACACACACACACAGATATATATATATATATATATATATATGAGAAGTGGTAAGGGTTTATGGAGTACCACTATCTGTTGTATCCGATTGAGATCTAAGATTGAACTCTAAGTACCAGAATAGTCTTCAACATGCTGTGAATACTAAGCTGAACTTCAGTATGACTTATCATCCTCAAACTGATGGCCAATCTGATCGGACTATCCAAAAACAAAAGGATATGTTGATAGCATGCTCAATAGACTTCAAAAGAGGATGTGATCGACATCTTACTCTAGTTGAGTTCTCTTACAATAACAATTTTCATTCAAGCATCCAAATGGTTCCTTATGAAGCCCTACATGGGAAGAGGTGCAGAACACCAACATGTAGGGATGAAGTTGGAGAGTGAAAACTCATAGGTCTAGAAATGGTTGAAGAAATGTTGGAGAAGGTTATGACCATCCAACAACACATTAATATTGCTCAGAGTTGACAAAAGATCTCTACTAATAATCGTCGACGTGACCTAGAGTTTGATATTAGAGACATGGTATTCCTCTGCATATCATTATGGAAGAGATTTATGAGATTTAGGAAGAAGGGAAAGCTTATTCCAAGGTATATTGAACCTTTTGAGATTCTTGATCACATTGGTGAAGTGGAATATCGACTATAACTCCCATCGAACCTATATCAAGTATATGATGTATTCCATGTATTACTCTTGAGGAAGTACATACTGGACCCATCACATGTACTCAATATAGATGTGGTACCATTGGAGAATGAAATCTCTTATGAAGATAATACAAAGAATATCATAGATCATAGAGAAAAAGTTATATGAAATATGAAAATGCAAATCATCATGGAATTTTGGAGAAACTACATGTTTGAAGAGGAAACATTGGAATTGGATGAAGTGATGAAGTTGATTTACCCATATCTTTTTTAGTGTGGGAAAAGGAAATTTTGAGGGAGAAATTTCTTAAGGGGGAAGATTATAACAACCCAAACTTTTATTAATGAAAATTTATCTTGATCTAATTAAATGTATTGTTATGTAAAATTGTTATTTAACATATGAAATTATTTGGTTTTATGATTTTGGATTTCAAAATACCATTAAAAATTGTTACTGTTTCTAATATAGCTATTGAACAGTGATCACGTGATTAGTATAAATATTGGGCTTTAACAAATCCAATTTACCCAAACAAAGGAAGCGATGACCTCATATAGTAGAATTTCTCCATATGAATCCCATTTGTCCAATATTGGAAAGGAGGTGGCATCACTATGTTTCTCTCTTGAACAAGCACAAGCCGATATTCAACATGTTAAACTTGAGAGGAACTGCCTACGGGAGAAGTAGAAGTTAATAGAGATTACCACCCGAGCGATGTTATCTGATCCTCCCCCAGAGTCTATCACCATCGCACACCTTAATCTTCAATCTTATGTGGGTGTTATAAGGGGATACATAATAATACCCTAGCACTATGATTATGTACATTATTTTTATAGAGAATATACATTCATTTTAATATTGTTACTTTGTAAATAGTTTTTAAAGAAAAAATATTATTTTTAGTTAATATTCAATTAAGAAATATATTTTAATGAATTAATTTATTTTTTAAATAAATAATATTTTAATGATGTATTATTACTAAATCAAATTTAATATAAATGATTCTATAATTTTTATTAATACAATTGTAATTTTTATTAAGGTTTGAAAGTCATTTTTGTCAAAACCCATGGATTTTCGATAAATGTCAGTTTTTAATTTTAAAAGTAAAAATTCATATATTTAAAAAATTATTTAGATAAAATGAATCTTATTTTTGGAATTAGAATGTTGAAATTATCCAACTGTGAATTTCTCATAAATTTTCGAGACAATCTAAATTTTTGGTAAAAATTAAATTCCGTTTAATTATATAATGTGTTTTATGACATCATAATGACCAAATAGTGATGTAATAAAATACTATAAATGATATGTTCGTCTAATAAAATTTTTACCCCTAAAATAATGTGATTTTAGATTTTTTTATTAATTTTATGGTGCCTTAGTGGACCCTCTAAGAATTAAAAAACATTTTAACTTTTAAAATGATTTCCTTGAGGGTGTGACTCACCTAAAAATAAGAAAGCCTAATATTTTAAGAAGTCTGGACATTTCACTTATAAAATAATTTTTTTCCACTCCCCTTTCAAAAAAATCATGGGAAAAAATTTTGGGTTGGTTTGTGGGTTTAATTAGTTTAATGTGTGGTTCCCAAAAACAAAATAATAAAGAATTCCCTCTCTTTTCCTAAATAAACCCACCCAAACATCCAATTTCTCTAAACTAAATGCCTTTGTATCTCAACAAACATCTACCATCATATATCTAGAATCTTAACAAGTCACCCCAAGCTCACAAGAATCATCTCTCAATCCTTTGGACAACACTTCCAATTAAGGGATTTCTTCCTCTCTCATTTTTTCCAAGTTTCATTATATTTCTATACCCTTGTCTTTTCAATTAAAAATGTCGAGGTATGATTTTTAAATTCCACCATATGACCCTCCTTATGTTTTAATTATTAAATACCCCTTTATCTCTTATTAATTACTCCCATGTACACCCGTTACCATACCGAAATTCCGTAAGAGATTTCTCTCTCTACATTTATATTCAAGGAATTCTTTTGTATTGTGAATCTAAATTCCATTAAATATGTTGGGGTAGGAATATATATGATACCCTTACTTTAAATTTAGCGTACATATGATGAGACACCCATTTCTCTCTCATCATACATTTTTATGAATTCTTATGTCATGCCGTTATGCTGCCGAAATTGCCCCGCGATTTTCCATGCCAAAGTCATAGTGTAGTGAATACAATGCCTATTTCTCTATCAATGGAATTAAAATTTATGAACATTTAAAAATTTATTATAGAGTTTCATGTATGAATTACACATTCCTTTTTCATGGAATAAATGATAATGTTTAATAAATCCTTGTTATATGATCCATGTGGCACACTTATGCATGAAATGAAATGATTAAGAAGGGTGAACCCTGATAGCACTATAATGCATTGGGTAAAGATTAGTGTCATGATAAGTCAAGTGAAATGACGGCTTACTCATGCTAATTCATGTGCAATTAGGTTTTATTCATTCTCCATGTGCAATGATCCTTGGGTCTTGCCAATATCGTTTTAAATGTTGTTGTCATATTTCCATGTTATGATAATCATGCTATATCATGCATTTAGGTTCATTTTTTTATTATTCTCCATTGGTATGCCTATTTCCTAAAATGTACTATATTATTCATGTTATACCTTGTTTACTACCTTAATGGGATTTATATAGCACCCTTTCCTTATGCATGTCCTCAGGTTGTCCAATGCAATGCCAAGTACAAAGGAATGTGTGTGGTCATGTAAAAGAAGTTTTCAATAAAGATGTGTATTTCATGATTTAAGTTGTTATGTAATGTCACTAAGACCCAAATAAACTATACATCTCGATATTTTAAGCTGTATCAAGTGAATATTTTATGTAATAAATTTTTTTTAAGTGTGAAATAAAGATAAGGGTTATTATAACCATCATTAAGAATTCAATTATTATTTTCCATGTGATTTTCACAATGATATTATCTATGGATGAATTTTATTCTCATTTTATTGATTAAATGACATTTGTTTTTAGTTTTTTAATTTTCTATATTGATTATTACTTACCTAGTTATTTAAATGGAATGTGTTCTTGGTTATTTACCTTGCTCTGCAGAGTATTCTTATTGATTAATGAAATATTCTATTGTACTTAATCCTTACTGAGAATTTGATCTCAACCTCATTTTGATTCCTTTAATAATAATCCATGAAGAGTGATATGTTTTATATAAAAGGATATACTACATATAATAATATTATTCTTAAAAAATTATGTTTTAACTTTTGTTTTCAAATTTAATGAAATACTCACGTATAAATATAGTTTACCAAGACTAATAAACCATTCAGTACTTTGGTATGTTATTCCTTCTATCTTATACCAATTTATTAAACTACAATCCAAATTTGAGCTACTGGGGGTCAGGGTTTCAATAGTTGTATAAGAGGAAGTTTATTAGAAAACTTTGGAACTAGATTTAGTAAACCTAAATTAGGGATCATAACCTTATGATAAACTTCTAGGATATGTATAAAAAGGCATACTAAAGTTTTGGTAAGGTAGATATTATACGATTTTACTTGAAATACATATATTTTTTGATACTACAAGTGGACATGGTTCTCTCATAGATGTCCCTTGGGGTAACAAAAAAAGGGTGCATTGTTCGAGAACCGATTATCACATGGTGCATGACAACATGCCTTAATGTACACTTGGGTTGACACTCCTAGGGGATATACATAGGATAATTTAAATTTTATTTAGAAACTCTAATGAAGGATTGGAATAGATGATGACAATGAATGAACTAGGTTAAACCTAAGGTGTATTATATAGAGAATTATGTGTCTTGATTTAGACAACATATAACTGATCATATAGTTTTACCACTACTATTATAATTGATCACAATATTATTTTTAGTTTTATTCAATGTTTAGAACCTGAAAGATTCTAGTTGACATTGAACATTAAGGAGAATGCAAGGATTATGAGAAACTAAATGGGATGATGATAGGAGTAAAGGATATTGTAATTATTCTTAATCACTTGTCCTAAAATACGATTAATTACCTATACATTAACCAAATTCCATGTTCATAAAATAATATATTGAAGAAAGTTTCTAGGAACTCAAGTTATGGAGACCATGGAGGAAATAATGTTCAATTTATATCATTCCAGAAATGTCTAAAGAGACACCCAAGAATGGTTCTTGATGGAATGGGAAAATTATTTATATGTAGAAAGGAAGGACATAAAAGAAAATTTTTTTAGAGGAAAAATGAATAGTATGATGAAAAGAAATAAATATCATCCTAGAGATCCATTTATAGTTTTTTATCATAAATATGGAGAACTTGGGCATTATCTGGGTAAATTACCTATACTAAATGATAAACCCTAGACCAAGGAAGGACATACGTGAAAATAAAATAGATTAATTATATATATATCAAGGTTTTATTTAAAACCTTAGTAAAAAGTTATTTATTGATTAGCTTTATTTCAAGGATGTGCATTGTATTTTTTTGTAGAATGTTATAGGAATTATATTGATATTTTTTTAGAAAAAGAAAAACCCGCAATGTTGGGTGACAACTCATTACATATAGTAATGCCACTGATACTGAATCCATTATCTAAGGAAGATAATAGTTTTGTGCCTACCACTAACGTACATGATGTCCAAGTTAATATATCACTGTTTTTAGTTAAATGCTTTGAAAAATAAATATTAATGATGAACTTATGGTGTTACTTTGAGGTTTAGAGACTAATTTATTATATTTAATAACTTTTTCTAACCATATTATTTTTTGAAAATAGTTAGAGATATATAGAAATACTTTTCACTATTTTATGTATCTGATGATCCATTAAAAGTGAATTTTAGTGCTTTAGGGCTAAAAATTTTATTTTCTGATATTCATTCTTTCAAATAATTTATGAATTAGGAATTGATAAAAGCACAACCATAAGATGTAATTGTTTTTTCGAAATAGAAACATATTAATTAATTACATTTCACTATATTCTTTTATAGTAAAATAATTCATCAACTTTAAGAAGAATGATAATTAAGAATGATGATGTCGAGAGCGGGAGCCTTCCTATTTGAACTTGGAGATGGCGATTCTGCTAGATCTTCGATTAACATTTGATTGCTTTAATGGATTCGTTTAATCCAGATAGGGAATTCACTTTTAAGGATGATCGTCCCTTACATTATCAAGGACAGATCTCGGCTGATTGGGATCCAACTACTTTGAGGAAGAAGGGGGTCTTCTTTGCGGAGGCTTTATCTAGTTACTCTGATCCAATCAAGGAGGGTTCTTATAGAACCTCTAACATCCACAGATTAGAAAATGGTGGATTTTAGGTGGTGGATGATCCAGAAGCACTGCCGCAGCGTGTTAATTTATGCAAGTATTCCATATTGGTTCACGTTATTTACTCAAAGGGGGACATGCCCTGGTCCTATGCCGACCTTAAGAGTAGGGTCTCTCATTGCTGGGGCTTTAGCAATTGGAGGATGATTCATATCGAGAGAGGGTACTTCCATATCATTCTGTAATCCAGGGAGGATTTCAACAAGGCTTGGGATACTGGAATTCTTCAACTCAAGCCTGGAATTCTAAGGCTCTCAGAATGGGATATTTGTTTCAATCCCTTTAATTTGAAGCAAACCAATGCTCATATCTGGGTCAGGCTTCATGGTTTGAATTGGATGTACTGGCATCCCAAGATCCTTAATGACCTTGCCTCTTGCATTGGTATCCCTATCAGATTGGATCATAGGACCCTTGATGGGGATCTTGGTTTTTTTCTAGAATGTTGATTGATGTAAATCTTGAATCCAAGCGTCCTGATAGAATTATGTTTATTGATAATGGAAACAAAACTGATGTCAAAGTTGAATATGAGAGAGTCCCCCCTTTTTGTGATGTTTGTAAGATTTTTGGTCACTCGGTTATCAATTGTAGAATGATTCAGAAAAAGGTGAATGAAGCACCCAAGACATCAGAGTGGAAGGAAGTTCATCGGAACAGAAATAATAAAGGTGTTTATGTTGGAAAGGGGGAATTGACTCATGCTGGTCCTTCCAGTTCTATCCCCCCATTAAATCTTGGGCTGATATTACTGAGGAAGAAGATCATGGGAATCAGGTCTTGTTCTCTCTACTCGACAAAGATGGAGATAGGGATCTGAACTCCATTAGCGATGACTCTGGCTCTCCCACTCCACTAGTCTCTCGAAACACTAACGTTTTGGCCTCCTCCCCCCTTAAGGATCCTGAATTCATGGCTCCCACAGGGGTCAACATTGAATGCACTATCACTGGTCCCCCTGAAATGGTGAATCTGAATGTTGCTGTACCCCCATCTAGTATTTCATATGGTGGCAACTCTGGTGAAGGCACGTCTCACAGTCTTGAATATTCAAAGGATTCATGTGTCCTCCCAGTGGATACAGTGAATTCTAACCCTGTCATGGACGTTACTATCTTTCCTGATCCAACCGGAGTAGTGCCTTCTGGTATTCCGGATGAGATTGCTGGTCCAGAGGTTGAATCATGCACCCCGGATATTGCTGAGGAAGAAGATCATGGGAATCAGGTCTTTTCCTCTCTTCCTGACAAAGCAGTAGATAGGGATATGAATTCTATTGGTGATGTCTCTGGCTCTCCCACACCAGTAGTCTCTCGGAACACTGAAGTTCTATCCTCCTCCCCCCTTCAGGATGCTGACTTCATGGCTCACATAGGGGTCAACATTGAATTCACTATTATTGGTCCCCTTGAATTGGTGAATCTAAATGTTGATGTACCCCCATATAACATTTCAGATGGTGGAAACTCTATTGAAGGCATGTCGCACAGTCTTGAATATTCAAATGATTCATGCATCCTCCCAGCAGATATAGTGAATTCTAACCCTACAACCGGAGTAGTGCCTTCTAGTAACCCGAATGAGACTGCTGGTCCAGAGGTTGAATCAGGCACCCCCAGCAGAGAGTTTGCAGCACATTTTGAACCTGATTCTAGTGTCAAGAACATAGCAGCCAACCAGGATATTACAGTGACATCTCTCAATAATAGAGACAACACTGCTTGTCCAGATAGGGGGAATCCATACATTAAAGATCTTATCCAAGGTATCCCCATTCCTAAAATAAAAGTAGGGAGACCTCTAAAATCAGGCAACATGAAGGTTTTGGAAGTTAAGAAAGGGGCTTCCAGCCCTGGTTTCAAGTTCAAATGAAGATTTTATTTTGGAATTTCCATGGTTTGGCCAACCAAGACACCACTAGGTCCTTAATGCACCTTATTTAGACACATAGACCTATCCTTATAGGACTATCTGAACCTAAAAGAATTTTCTCCTCTAGCATCGCCATCCTAGAATTCCTTGGCTTCCATCTTATTGACTCCAACATATGCTCTTCTGAAATTAATAGTCTTTGGGTCTTGCAGCAATCCTCCTTGTCTAGTATTTCCTTGGTTGCAGCCACTGAGCAGCATGTCACTTGTGGTTTTGATTTTCTTGGTATTCATCACTCCTGCTCTTTCATTTATGCATTTAACAGATACTATGACCGTAGAAGCTTATGGATGGATATAAGCTCTCTTAATTATTTTATCCTTGGGCCGTGGATTATTATGGGATATTTCAATTCTATTTTTCATCCAGATGAGAAGATGGGAGCTATGACTAACTCTATCTCCTCCAGGGAATTTAAAAATGCTGTTGAAAGTAATGAGCTGATTGAGGTTAACCTAGTTGCAGCAAAGTATACTTGGTACATGATATTTTTAAATAGGTTTGTTGCTAGAAGAATCGACAGAACCTTTGTAAATGAAGCCTCTTTGGACTTTTGGGATTCTATTTCTTGTTCAACTCTTCCAAGAATTAATTCAGACCACCATCCTATCTTGGTTAATCTGGTTGGAAGAGACTCTAGGCCCCCTCTTCCCTTCAGATTCAATAAATCATGGGTGACTAAAAATGAATGTAAGGATTTGGTTCAAAGAGTCTGGAATTTTTTCCAATGCAGAGACGATGCCTATGCTTGTGTCCTCAAGCTCAAAACTCTCAAGAAGCATTTAAAAACTTTGAGTAAAAACTGTTTCAGCTGTGTTGAATTTGATATTTCCTCCCTTCAGAACTTGCTTCATCAAGTTCAGGAGGTCAAAACTCACAAAAATTTCTCTAATAATCTCATGGATTAAGTTGAGATGACATCCAAGCTTAATAATCTTCTCAACCTCAAAGATGCCTTGCAAAGGGATGATTTCAGGGTTACATGGATGAAAGACGGTGATAGAAATTCAAAATTCTTTAATTCCCTCCAGAAAATCAGAAAGGTCTCTAGGCCTCTCTCCTTGATCAATGATGGTGATCATTTCATTGATAACAGGAGGGACCTCTCGGAACATGTTGTCTCCTATTTTAAGAATCTTCTTAATGGTGCATCCCCTACTTTTTCTCCTGAGGAGAGTATTATTCCAAGGCTTATTATTCAAGATGAAAACTCCACTCTCACCTCTATACCTTTGGATTTTGAAATCAAGGAGGCTATTTTTAGCCTCAAAATTGAAAGCTCTCCTGGACCAGATGGCTTTGAAAATTACTTCTTCCAGACTTATTGGGATATCATCCAAGTTGATATTTGCAGATTGATAATTCATTTCTCTAAAGGGGGCTCTCTTCCTCAAGGGATAAATGCTCCGTTTATTTCCTTTATTCCCAAAGTTGAGAATGCTAATGAGATTCATCTTTTTAGACCGGTTATCCTGGGTAACACCATCTTCAAGATCATTAGAAAAATTCTTGCTAACAAACTCTCTCCTATTTCTTACAAAATTGTGTCTCCTAACCAGTTTGGTTTCATTAAAGGAAGATCAATCTAGGACTACCTTATCACTGCATCTAAATGTGTCAACCGTCTTAATAAACCTACAAGGGGTGGAAATATTACGCTCAAACTTGATGTCAGGAAATCTTTTGATACGATGAGTTGGCATTTTATTTGCAGTGTTCTCTCCTTATTTGGCTTTGATAGTGTTTTTATTACCTGGGTCAAAGCTATTCTAAGATCTTCTAACATTTCCATTCTTATTAATGGTTCACCTAAAGGGTACATTGATTGTTCTAGAGGGGTTAGGAAAGGTGACCCCCTATCTGCAATTATTTTCACCATCACTGAGGACTATCTCAGTAGGCTTTTTTGGATCATGGCTGGTAATGGGAAAATGGGATCAATTTCTGCTGGTAGGGATCTTCTGGATCCCACACATTTGATGTATGCTGATGAAATTATCCTTTTCACTGAAGGGGACAAAAGAAACATTAGCAACATCAAGAGAGAACTACTGCATTATGAAAACATCTCTGGTCAAGAGATCAGTTGGGGGAAATATTTTGTCTACTTTGGAAGAAATATCTCTAGCAACAGGAAGCTGGACATTATCAGGGGTTTGGGAATTCGTGAGGGATCTCTTCCCTTAATCTATCTTGGGGTTCCTTTGTTTTGGGGAAGACCGAAGGCCTGCTACTTTTCTGCCATCATTAGCAATATCTGAAGGCAACTCTCTTCCTGGAAGGGAAAGTCCCTATCCGTGGATGGCTGTGTTTGTTTGGTGAAATCAGTTATTAATTCCAAGTTTGTTTACTCCTTTATGGTTTATAAATGGATGAGTTCTATCATCAAAAGCATCAATATCTCAATTAGGATCTTTGTCTGGAGCGGTAGCATGACAGAAAGAAATATTGCTACTGTTTCTTGGAACTCTTGCTACAAGTCTTATGACTTGGGGGGATTAGGCATTAATAATCTTGGAAACTTTAATGACTCTTTACATGCCTCTTTTTTGTGGAATCTCATGAATAGTAATTCTGAATCTCTTGGGTTTCTCTGGGCTAGATTTCTGCATAAACTCAAGACAGGAAACTTCAACTACTTCTGCTCCTCAGTGTGGCCTGCTTTTAATTTTGTCTTTGCATCTATTGATTCTCACTCCAGATGTCTTGTTTCTAGGGACTCTTCTCCCCCATTTTGGAAAGGGAATTGTACTGGCACCCCCTTATTAACTCTATTTTGGGTAAAGAAAAATAATATGAATCTGAACACTTATATAAAGGACTAGCTATGCAGTATGGAGAACCTACAGGATCACATTGTTTGCATTGTGGAGAAATAAGTTTTCTCATCCAGAGATGATTTTTGGGCTTGGGAACCTTCTGTAAACGGGGTCCTTACATCCAAACTGTTTTATAGGAACTCTAATTGTAACTCTCTTAACTTTATGTGTCATGGAAACATGAATAGGAATTTTATCAGGCCGTCACGTTCCATTCTTGTATGGAGACTGGCACATGGGAAGTTTCCCACAGACTGTTTTCTTCAAGCATGTGGAATCTCGCTAGGTTCTCGATGTGCTCTTTGTCATCAACACAGAGATGAAATCAATCATCTTTTCCTAAGCTGCGCCACTGCTTCTTCAATGTGGAAAGCTGTTGCTGATATTTTTGAAGTGATCCTCCCACGGGTTTTTTCAATTTGTGAATTTATAATGAGTTGGTAGGGGCTTGTGCTCTCACCCCTTCTGAAGAGTTTGTTTCAGGTTTCTACAGAGGAACTTATTCACTTCTTATGGTCCACAAGAAATAAAGTGCTCCATGAAAGTTTTCATTTCACTGTTGCAGCTGCTATTTCCGCTATCCTTGCTGCTGTTCGGGACTTCAGGATGCCTTTCAAGCACTACTCCTCAAACTCGATTCATGATTTAACTATCCTCAACAGGATTGGTGTTAGGGGTAGACCTCTCCCCCCTCGGTATTTTTGAGGTCTTTTGGAAGCCCCCCTTTGTGGGATGGATTAAAGTCAATTCCGATGGCACCTCAAGAGGTAATCCTGGTCCCTCTAGCTATGGTTCCATTTTCAGAGATCACAAGGGGGTTGTCCTTGGATGTTTGTATAGTTCTTGTAGACTTGTTTCATCTCTTGAAGCTGAAATGATCGGTATTATGCCAGCGGTGAAGCAAGCTTATCATCATGGTTGGAACAATATCTGGCTTGAATGCGACTCCACCACTATTGTTCTCGCCATTAGGAATGGTTCCTCTCACCTATCTTGGAATCTTACTAATCGGTGGACCAAATGCTTGGATCTTCTTTTATCCATGAATTATTTCATCACTCATGTCTACAGGGAGGCAAATTATGTTGTAGATGGTCTTGCAAATAAGGGCATCAATGGCATTGACTTCTTATGGTGTGATGTGATCGCTGATGACCTTCTTCCCTTTTTTTGAGAGGGACCAATGTAAACTTCCTTTCTTTAGACTTCTATAAGTTTGACATTGTTTTTTGCTAATAATAGAGGCTTGCCCTCTTGGGAAATAGCTCATCTTAAAATTAAAAAAAATTCATCAACTTTAGGAAAAAGGTTCTTAAAATAAAATATTATCCTATTACCATTAATTATAATGATATCAATAACCATTATCACACCTATTCAATTTATGGTTTTATGGTCTGTAACTTTCTATTTATCACCCACTTTTTTATGACTAATGATATTTATCACTCTCAATAATTATTTACCTTTTTCTTCAATGTCCATATATTTTCTTCCCACCAATGTACTCTTATATAGAAACCAAGTTATATGTTATTCCACATGACCTTTACACATCCTTATCTCTCTAATTAAGATGATATTTTATTAACCCTTTTTATGATGTGTATTTTTCAATAATTGTATTTATAAATTTCAAAACATTTATCACTGATATAATTTTTAAATTGCAAGGATGAAATCTATTTATCATGGGAAGAATGTAACACCCCAAAGTTTTAAAATATGAACATTGTTATTTTATAGCATGTTTGATGCACAAAACCAATCATAGATTGGATTATAACATCATGATACTTCATGATATATTTATTTTTAAATAAATTCAGACTATTAAATATATTTTATTACCATTAACAGTGAGTTTTTCTTACATTACATGCAATACTGAGTTTAAATGAAATATGACATATTATTAAAATATTATTATTTAATATGACAGTTATCACATATACAATGGAATTTAGAGTATGAAATGTAATAAATAAATTATGAAAATTATAGTTATATATTTATAATAAATAAAATAAAAATCATTTAAAAGAAAAATAAAAAATTTCTGGAAAAGTATATTTTTCTTCTTCTAAAAGACGGTTTAGTCGTGCTTTACACACAAAATTTAAAATTAATTTGTAGAAAATTTATAAAATTTATTTTAAGAAAGAAAAATAATTTTTTAAATAATCATATTCAAATTATATTAGGGTTAATCTTTGGGTTTTGTCTGAAACATTTCATTTTTTGATGAATAGTGAAAATTATTTATTTTTATTTTTAAAAAATTATTTTTGTTTAAATTTTTTATAAGGTTATATTAATTTTTTTATTGGTTTTAAGGTTAAATTGGTTAAATTATATATAAATTAATCCCATTTAGATCATTGGAATTATTTTCATATTTAAATTTTATTTAAAACCTTTGTAAACTTTTGAACATTTTATTTTTAAAATCTCTCTTCCTTGTCACGTCTACGAGATTAATTTTAAATTAAATTCTTAAACTTTATTGAATTTAATTTGATAAAATGGATTAAATATTTAGAATAAAAGAATTAATATTGGGTAATAATTTGAAATTATTATTTATTATTATTGTTAAAGAGAATAAAAATTAATTACCGCAATTAAGGTTAAAAGAGGTGGTTTTGCGTGTTACATGCGCTTGTGTCAAAATTAATTTTTAAAACAAATAGGATATTAAATTAATAAATTAGACTGAATATATAGAATCATTTTTTACAAATTATCCAATAAATAAAATTTTAATTTTATTCTTAATTGATTTATTACCTAGGTAAATAAAATGATACATGTTACCAAGGTAAAAAAACTAAAAGGGTAAAATTGGGTATACTTAAAGACTAAAGAATAATACGATAAAAAATGTGTTCCTTTTTTGTGGTGGAGTTATTTACAGACTATATAATCCATAAAATTTATTATTGATTTATTTTTGTGTCACATTGAGGAATAGGGAAATCCCATTATTGAATGCTTTTGGGTATTTACAAGAATGAGAATCTGCCTCAATTATAAAAGGGACCTCACTCCCCCTAATACTTTACACCTATCACACCAATTAGATCGAACAAAACCTATAAAAATCACCAAATTTTTTTCATAATCTCATATTATAAGCCTTATATTGGACATAAATCTAACCTTGGAAGTTTTTTGTGAAAACATAAGGTGGTTACCCGAAGAAGAGGCGACATTCTTCAACGAGTGTTTTTATGTAATTTCCTCATTAACATCTTTAAATTATTATTAAACCATGATTATATAATAAAATCAGTATATAAAATATATTGATATTTTTTATGGTATAGTAATGTACTAAAACCATCTCTACATCCATTAACTGGGTTACAAAATCATCAATCATGTGTACAGTGAACTACCACCTCGTGAACCGACATCATTATTTTTTTCCCATTAACACATCTCATGGTTGGGTATGATGATGGATATAAAGTATTTATATTGTATTTATAAAATAATTATAATTATTTAGTAATTATATCATATATACCCTTTTTACATTCCATTCTGCAGGGTATATGATAACATTACTCATGTGTATGATGGACTACCGTCTCTTGAAGCTATGTGATTCATCTTTCAATATCACTTTACATGGAATTTAACAATGATAAAATTAATGATTATATGTGATATCAATGAAATAATAATTATTTAAATGATATATTTAAAATTCTATAAAGATATTATAACTTTTTTATTCCTTACCCTTTCACTCACTTAGAGATGATAACATCGTTCATGTACATGCGGACTACCGCCTTCACGAAGCGATGCGACTCTCCTTTAATCACCACACCACCAAGATGATATAAATAAGTATATAATTTGGTATATATAAATATATATATTATATTGATATCATTATGTAAATATAACATTTTACTTACCATATTTCCAAAATGATCATTGGAAAATGGAAACATCATTCAAGAATACGTATGACTTATCGTTTCCATGATTGTAATGTACTTAACTTTTCATAACCATATTTAATGAATTATTTTAAAAGTAAAATTGAGTTAAAAATATGATAAGTATGTCATGATTATATTTATATAGGATATGAATATATATGATATTTACAAGAACCATAACATTCATGATAGTGAATTAATGAGGGGAAAAAGAAATTATCACTTGAAACAGAAAAAATAATGAAAGATTATTAATGAATGGGAAATAAGATATTATGAAATGACTATATATGATATTATAAATATTAATACGGTTATATTTTAAGTTAATAACATGTTTAAAACTACTATAAAAGAGGTTAAATAATTTAAAACCAAAAGGAAGTGTGAGGAAAGGGATTTCATCTCAATTTACATTCATTTGAGACTCATTTATTATTATGAACTAATAAAATTTTATGGGGTGTATATACTACCCATTTGATGTAGAATATAATAATTCAGTCACACTTTTTGATATTTTATGTTTACATTTGAGTCATTTCATCGAAGGATATTTTAATTGTAAATTACCAATCGGTAAAAGTTATTGTACAATCTAACTTTCTTTTTTTATTTTTAATTTTCTATTCAAACAATAACTTTATTTTAATAATTTTTCATTATAAATTACATTTATATTAAATATAAATATTTTTTCTCGATGGTTAGGATTATTTTCTAAACTGTATAACATTTTTCCATTTGATGTTTATATTGAAATTTATTTTTTTATTTGGCGGAATATTGATAAATATGTATCTTTATTTCAATATGAATATTTGATGATGAGGTACATTATTAATGAATAAAATTGATTATTCAATATGTGACTAATGTTTTGGACATGCAGAAATGGGTGTGGATCATTATAGATAACCCCTTAATGCATCGATAGGTCTCATGAGACACAATCTGTTTGCCAAACCCTTTGAGTTTTTACCTAGTAGTTTTAAACTAACTTGTGAAAGTTATAGATAATAGAACTATAGTTTTACAAAATAAATTATGTTATACCTTGTAGATTTAAACTACATTGAGGATGGATATTGATAGTAGATTTTTTCATGTTTCTAAGACATGACATCTGATAATTAATCATTACCTTAATTAAGAATTTAGTTATCATTATCCATCATATTTTCAAAATGATAATATATCTAGATGCATATAATTATCATTTTATTTATTAAATAAAATCTTTTTTAGTTATTTACGTCTCTATATTGATTGTTCCTCATCCACTTAAACAAATGGAATTAGTGTTCAGATATTTACCATACTGTATTGATTATTTTTATTGATTCAAGATATATTCCACAGTACATAAATCTTACCGATAATTTTAGCTCACCCTTATTTTTTTTCTTTATCTGAAATTGATGAAGTGTACTTTTTTTGATATGTAAGGATATTCTATTAAAAATAAAATTATTCTTAAAAAAAATTATCTTTTAATTTATGCTTACAATTGTAATACAAGACTCAAGTATGTATTTATTTTACCAAAAATACTAAACTATTTTGTCTTTCAAGATGTTATTTATTATATATTATTTTAATGTATTAAAACAGACATTGGCTTCAACCTATTGGGTTTGAGTTCACTAAATTTAATAAGTGAAAACTATGTTTTAAATGGTATTTGGATTTGAAGTGAGGTGTTAACCTCTAAATGGTTTGTAAAAGGGGTTATTTAATGGGTTTAAAATGGTGATTTGAAATTTATGTGTGATTTTCTCCTAGGGAAAATACCTTGATGGATCCTTTAAAATAGTTTTTATTGAAAATTTTCTCATTGTGTCTTGTTTTTTATTTCAAAAAGGAAGACCCCTGTTGAGGGTGACTTTGAAACTTTTTAGATAGTTTGTAAGAATATGGTTCTTCCTTGAGGTATGGATCATTTTATTTCCATCATTTTTAGTTTAAATGTTTATTTTTGTCCTTATATGATTTACTATTGAGGTCCTATAGGTTTCATAGGTGTCTGGGGATGGTTCAGAGCTCAAAACCCTACTTTTGGGGTGAAAAAGACCTAGCACACGGTTAGTACAAACCATACCAGGCATGCCACATGGTATGAATAATCATGTGAGACATAGAAAATGTGAGGAGGGAGCACAAATGGTTAGAAAAACCATGAGACTTAGGATTCAAAGTCATATGAAAATATCTGCAATTTTTACAGAAATATTTTTCATAGTTTTCACATGGTATGCCAAATCAGACAACAAACTCTGTGATTCGATCCTTTCCTATAGAAAACGGAGAATGGTTCATGCACAGTTTGTCCAACCATTCAGCCAAACCATAAAACCCAGTAAATTGGTTGAATTTACTATTTTGACCCCAATTAAATCGATATTTAAAACCAAATTCTAATTGTAATATTGCACAACAAACTTTCACATTGGAGATCGTCTCCATCCTGTGTCAAATTCAAGAACCATTTATCTCATTAGATCCATTCCCATATGATCTTGATTCATTTTCATGTCATTAATCATTTGGTTTTGTATCGGCTGTGTTATTTAGATGAAATATAATTTTCCAGATTTATTGGTTCTTCATATATTATTTGATTTTCTCCAAGTACTTATTATATTAGGAGTTGATACTGGAAGATCTATCCACTATGGATCTATGGTAGGTGGTATCATTCTTCTTATTAAAATTAAAAGTTTTTATATATGTCGTTGTTCTTCCCACACAATTCATGGAGTTTCGCCTTGAAATGAATTTAAATCCTTGAATTGGATTTATAGTCGTGACTTATATAATTAAATATTCCCATCAATGAATGTTTATACATTGTGGAACATTAAATTGTAACCATTCCATTGGGAGTGTTTTTTAATTAAATGGACCATTATGGTGGTATATGTTGTTGGATACCATATGGTGTTCTTTTTTACCCTTTTCCATGGGATGTGAATTATAAATTCAACACATGAGTTAAATTGTGATATAAATTTTAAATGAATTGATTTATATGAAGTGATGGATAAACATGAACTTGGGTAGGCCAATGTAAAAGCTTTTTTAAGAAATATATTATTGTTATAAAAAAATTTCTACACGAGTAGTTAAGTGCAATGCCTTCTAAGCTAAGTCAATTCCTTGAGTCACATTTTGAGGCGAGTTTGAATTGGAATGTTCTTGGTATTAACCTTGATATCGATTAAATGAAATTTATTAAATGAGGTTGAATTAATGTTATTGAATTATTATGAATATTCCTTTGGTGACACATGGATTCTATGATGCATTCCATGGCTAGAATCAATTGGATTTTATCATGATTATGAAAGAGTGACACTTGGACTCCTTATATGGACTGCCATTGAAGGAATCAAAGGGGATGACTATTATATGTCAAGTGATACATGGATTATATTGGATTTAAAAGTATGAAATCAAATGGAATTTGATCATATCTACCATGGGTGATACTTGGGATCCCTTAGTGGTCCTCCAAGGACATTCTTGAATGGCATAGATGTTATACCACACCTAGAGTGATACCTGGGTTCTTGTGAGGATATCCCTAGATAGGATTATAGGGTTATTTTTTATATTACATCTGAAGTGATACCTAGATTAAAAATTAATAATGGCAAGGATGTTCTCAGGTTGATGAATGAACAAAGAATTAAATGAGTTATATGAAACATCTCCCAATCCAAAGCCCAAGGTTGGATTCCATCTTCATTTATACTTTATGGATGGTCTGTGTAACGACCCATCCTAGTGGGGCCTATACCACCACTCCCTAAGCCAACCTTTAATAGGAAAAGGGATATGGAATAGCACTGATTAGACACATAACTAAAATGGGAGGCATTTCTTATGTACCTATATGCACACACACATCTAAAATCCCACAAAATGATAAAATGTAAAAACCATTAAGTAAACAATGAATGCATACCACTATATCCCACAACCAGAGTTTGAAGGAATGTAAACCAATGTAATGTTAAGTAAACATAAGAAGAATACAAGCCCAAAAAATAGATTATGTAAACACATGTCTAACCTATAAGAAAAAGTTTCTAGTACTGCTGCCTATTGCCCCAGGAACACCCCTTGGTCTGTCCTGTCTCACAAAGCACCATTTGGTCCGGGTCTACCTAGGACTCCATCAAAAGGTTGATCATCTAAACAAGACACAACACGTTCAGGAAAATATTGTGTAGGGGGTGATAATAACAATACTCAGTAGGACACCCTTAAACAAAAAATAAATACAATAAGTAAAGATACATTTATCTCTATACAAGTATATGTCTACATAACACATAATAAGAATATCCAGATAAACTCAACCAAGACACAAATTCTTGAAATATTTCAAAACATATGCATACCAAATATAGGAATTAAGCTTGAATATTCCACAAAGAACTCATCCAAGAGAACACACTCCTAATTTAGATAGCACTGATGACGTCTGTTCAAGATGTACTGCTCGTCAGGTCTCTGCATGAGAAAGATTCCATGATAGATCTAAAGAGAGATATGATGCAATAGAATATGATGATATACATGGACATGGGTTAATACCAACAACTCAATCTAGATTAACCTGCCAAGTAAAGTATTGACGACCACATAGTGTTGGTCACATTTATACCAAGAACTCCACCGAGGGAATGAAGAATGAATAGAGTACCCTACCCTGGGACTCTCAAGGGATTCCAAGAACACTATCCATGATTCCCTATTGAAGGGATTATAGACCTATGAGTAGAAAATGATTCATACCTACATTTAGGGAACTGATAAAGGGAACTAACCTTAATGAAACATGTACAAGATATAGAGGACAGGAGAGTCAATCTATGTAGAAAGGGGTACACAGTGTGTAGTAGGGTCACATGCTATGTCCCGTGACCCGGGGTGCTGCTCATGTACAGTGGTTTGTGTATTTAAAACATGTTGTGTAGAATATTGGTATACAATGTGTAGAAGGAGTCACACACTATGTCCATCCATCTAGGACCTGACTGAGTTATATGGCTGTGTGCCAGAACACAAAGTCATCTTGTGTCTGCCTACTCATTTACCAATAAACAGAGTGGCCCATGTACTTGGTCTACTCCATGCCATGTGGGGAAGATACGACCTGTAGGAAACTCGTGTACTCCACTCCATTTCCATGTATCCCATCTACACACAGAGTGGTCCAATAATGAACACATGCCGTGTAGCCAGGACTACATGCTATTTGTATCTGGTTTTCTACAACCCATCTTCTTCCTCCCACTCACCTCAAACATTCACCTTGGTTCCTCTCTAGTGCTCAGTTCTCCTAAAAACTCAAGATCAATGGTCTTCTAGTAACTCCAACACAGAATCAACTGAATTAGGTCCCTCAAGTGGCTTGGAAAACATGGTTGTAGGCATTATTTGTCATTGCCAGAGAATGAAGATTCAACACCCACCATCATTCAATCTACCCCATGCTCACATTCATACCCTTATCATGTTTTCCTGATTCCATATCACTAGTTTCAGACCATTTCACTAAGAATATACTGTGCAATGATTGATAATTCAAAGTTTGGGGGAAGAATGAATAATGTGTGTCAATGTTTCCAACCTTTTCACTGGGGCGCACACATCCTTCCATGGAGGTCGCATAGATGTGGCCCCACATTACTGCTTTCCAAAGGCGGGCGACATCCGCCTCTTATTCAGGGACATCTTCTCCTTGATCGAAACAATATGATGGGATTTCGGTTATTCCTTCCATGGATTCCTCCTCGGAACTCGTTACGTATTCCGTGTATCCCTTAAATATTAATTCATAGTTCATGAATCTCATTCCTAGTGCCATATATTTGTGTATTTCGGTTAATTAAATAACTTCTGTCAGGACATTCCATGGGGTCTTGACATGGTAGCAACCTTTGATTAGAGTATACGGTAACATCAGGCATGTCAGGGCATATCTGGATGCATGAACATTGGGGAACCTGTATTCTTACTCATAAAAGGGCATCTCAAGGGTGCATAACCCGAGGCATCCCATGTCATTCATGGGGTATCTTATGACAGAGGCATGCCTATGAGGTTTTCCTCATCTTCCCATGTTTATCACGGGGTATGTTGCGAGTTTAACTTCTTACAGAGACGGTTATGCCAAAGGCCTATCTTTCAAGGTTTTCCTTAGGCATATCATATTTAACACGAGGTAGGATGAAAGTTTAACATCTTATAGAGACGGAATGAGGGTGATCAGAATGTCCCATAGAGATGGATCAGATTGGTACATCCCTAGGAAAGAGATCTAAGAGTGTTTACCGAGTATATGGATCAGAACACTCAATAAGATTAAACCCATGATGGTGTCTCCCATAGTAGGAAGATGTCACACCATGAAGGATGATCTGGACACCACTAAGGGTGGATCAGGGAGTGTGCACCCCAAAGTGGGGGGAACCAATGTTTACCATTGGCTGGGATTGAACCTCATGGAGGCTTTCAACATACCCTGTGTAGACTACAGTTATCAAAACCCACATAGTTTGAAGGGGTGATGAATTAGGGTGTACACAAAGTACAATGACCCGAATACACACTGGGTCTTACGCATGAAAAGCGGCCCGCCACAAGAGGGATGCTCTTGGATGGATGGTTATGGATGTTTTGTGGGTCTTATGCACGGTTAGCTTCCCGAGTGCCACATGGAGTAGCACTGGGATGGATGGCATGATCTCACCAAGATGTGGCGGCCTGAGTAAGAATCGAGATGGATGATGGAGTGTTTAATGATGTTGAGGGGGAATGAGATGGAGCCATTGTGAAGGTGTCAGTAGTGTTGGGCTTGAGCCTCGAAAAGACTTCCTATATATCCCTGTGGAAGGTAATCAAAGTCCTCGTAGTTTGGTGGGATGATGGGACACCTGAGGAGGTGACATGGGAGAATGGACACATAGATGGGATCTAGAGGAAATATAACCTCCAGGTTGGGGCATGATCTTCCTAGAACATATGGGATCGAGGGATAGATCATGACGTGACATTGGTGATGGGATTGAACCTCATGGAGGCTTCCTACGTATCCCTGTGGAAGGGAATCAAAGTCCACATAGTTCATCTGAAGATGACTTATCGTCAATTGGAGACCTCAATGGTTTATCGCTGGATAGAGTCACAATGACTTACCACTGGATGGGGTCACAACGACTTACCTCTGGATGAGGGTCACAATTTAGTGTCATTTAGGACAAAAGGGGCGTATAGTTTAAAATCATGGAGGAAGAGGGCGGATCGACACGAAGGGGGTCAGAACCAATGGATGGTGGGGTTGAACCTCAAGGAGGATTCCTACGTACCTTTACTTGGAAAAGATCAAAGACCATGTAGTTCAGGTTGGGTTTGGTGAACCGATGTGAAGGTGGTTGGGACCAATAGTTAGTGGGATTGAACCTCATGGAGGCTTCCTATGTACCTTTCCATGGCTGGGATCAAAAAACACGTAGTTCAGGTTGGGTTCGGTGAATCGACGTGAAGGTGGTTGGGACCAATGGTTGGTGGGCATGAACCTTATAGAGGCTTCCTACGTACCTTACCTTGGTAAGGATCAATATCCACGTAGTTCGGGAGGAGTGGGTTCCAACATGAATATGGTCGGAACCAATGGGTGTTTGGATTGAACCTCAGGGAGGCTTCTTACGTACCTTGACTTGGCAAGGATCTAAGACCATGTAGTTCAGGAGGAGTGGGTGCATATGTGAAGGGGTTCAGAACCAATGGATGGTGGGATTTAACCTCCTGGAGTCTTCCTACGTACCTTTCTTTGGCAAGAATCAAAGACCATGTAGTTCAAGATAGTGTTTGGGGATTACAATCTAGGCTGCCCAAGGAGGGTGTCATGGTCGATGCTTACTCTAAGAACACATTAATCATGCTCGCTGCAAGGAAAAAGAGGCAGAAAAATCCTGACAATCGCGTCGTAGAAGGTGTATCCGTGGGAAGTGGAATGGGGGAGCATATGCGTGGTTAGTGGTCCAAAGAGGAAATAAGGGATTACACGTGGTTAGAATCCCAAAGAGAAAACAAGGGCTTAAGAATGGTTAGCAGACCAAGGAGATAGATATTGGGACTTAATTTAGGGTGGAGGCTCGGTGGTGAAAATTCCCAAAGGGAGAGGGACAGGATAACGAGGGTCCCTATGCCCATCTCTCCTCTTAGTCTTTGGCATGAAAAAAGAAAGGAAGAGTAGGGGTACTACCTCTACCAAGAAAGGTTAGGGGATTACACCAAGGTGGTTTCCCTGGTGCCGCTATGGAGTGACAACAGTGCATGGGGATTACACAAGGAAGCTTCTTGGGTGCCACTATGGAGCGACAACGGTTCATGGGGATTATGCAAGGAAGTTGTCCAAGTGCTGCTACGGAGTGGCAATGGTGAATGGGGCTTACACAAGGAAGCTGCCTAGGTGCCGCTATAGAGTAGCAATGGTGAATGGGGCTTATACAAGGAAACTCCCTGGGTGCCTCTATGGAGCAGCAATGGTGAATGGGGCTTATGCAAGGAACATGCCCGAGTGCCATTATGGAGGGACAATAGGGCATGGGGCTTACGCAAGGAAGCTGCCCAAGTGTCACTATGGAGCGATAATGGTGAATGAGGATTACACAAGGAAGTAGCCCATAATGTCTTCCTCATGTAAAGACATGAGGGAATCCCATCTCACTGGTGGGTTGAAGCTTATAATAGAGGTATACACATATGCGCTAGTGCGCAAGTGGGATAACTGTAAGGGGTGTTGGAATTAGTCTGAAAAAAAGGGAGATGAAAAGTGGGAATCACATGACCAACATTCAGAATGCAATGAGGGTGGTGTGGCGGTGGAGGATAACTATTTACCATGTTCGAAACACAACATCCATCTTACGTTAGTCGGAAATGGGGAAAAACAAATGAGGGTGACTACTGACCATTTTCTAAACACATGAACTAACTCGAAGTGTTGTCCAAAGTCTTATAGGGCGTTGGCCCAGGACGGTAGGTGAGCCGATGCGGCATGGGACTAGGCCATTAGGGGGTCCCTTAAGACATAAAAGGGAATGATGATCCGAATGAAGGACACACGAAGCATTAGGTGGAGTGATGGAAAGCTCAAATAGTTTCCAATGCTCTTGAAACTATGTCACTATAATCATGGCATGAGTCATCTTATGAGTAAAAATTAAGGAATATCTTATTTGGAATAAGAGTAATCCTATTATTGAATGATAGGGAATGATACCGTCTAAAGTCATGTAGTGAGGACTATTGGCGTCTAATGCCTGGTGCATAAGGAATATTTATTTGGAGCAAGAGGCTTCCTATATTTTTTAGATAGGGTGTACTACAGTTTAAAGTCACATAGAGAGGACTATTAGCATCTTAATCTTAGAGAATAAGGAATCTATTATTTGGAGTAAGAGGCATCCTATGATTGTCACCTAGGGAGTACAAGAGTTTATAGTCATGTAGAGAGGACTATTAGCATCTTATGCTTAGATTATAAGGAATCTTTTATTTAGAGCAAGAGGCATCCTATGATTATCACATAGGGAGTACTATAGTTTATAGTCATGTAGAGAGGAATATTATAATCTTATGCTTGGAGTATAAAGCATTACTTTTTTTGGATCAAGAGGCATCCTATGATTGTCACACAGGGAGTACTACCATTTGTAGTCATGTAGAGATTACTATTAGCATCTTATGCTTGGAACATAAGGCATCTCTCGTTTAGAGAAAGAGGCATCCTATGTTTGGAACATAAGGTGTACTACAGTTTATAGTCATATAGATAGGACTATTAGGCATAAGGCACCTAGAAATGGATGGTGTTGGGACTTATGCAAGAGCAACCCTCTCTGGTTCAATATGGCATAAGAGCCAAGTAATAGGGTTTGGATGAGTTTCTTGAGGAATGATTTGACTCAAGGTACTCGGGGAATTGATGAGGAGAATCTCAAATGATGAAACGAGAGACAAAATAAGAGGAATATGTCGAATCAAGGTGTTTCATGGTGTATAGAGGAGTATCCCAAATCATAGTATTCCATAGGTGGAAGGTGGGTGTGGAACTGAAAATCCTGATGTCCCGAACTGAAAACATCATGATGCAACTCTCCATTTTTCAGGGGGTGTCAGTGACGGAAGTAAAGGGACTATCCCGGAGGGTCAGGAACATAGCCTAGCACTGGCCCCGAGCGAGGGTGTGGGGGTATAGCCCCCATGGTATACACCAGCAGGCACAGGACGAGGCACTGTTATGAATAAGATGGCCTACACACAGGATGGGCTGCACGCAAGATTGGACTGTGCGGCATAGGTGCGTGCAAAATTCAACACCTTGGTACTGTTGCATGAAAGATTGAAGTCTTGGGAACATGATTGAAGTCTTGTGCATAGTATTGAAGTATTTAATGCATGATTTAAGTCTTTCATGCAGGATTGAAGTCTTGCATGCAAGATTGAAGTCTTGCACGCATGATTGGATGTTTTGTGTGAAATATTGGATGTCTTGCGTGCAAGATTGAAGTCCTGCATGTAAGATTAAAAGTTTTGCATACAAGCATGGAATCTTGCATGCACATGACTTAGGTAGAAAATATGTCTTGCGAGGATCAAACCACTGTGTGCCCACGTGAAAGTGGACCCATATGGGAAATGTCGCGAAAGATCTCACATGGAGGATTCCATTCTTCAACGTGGGTGTGGAAGAAGTGGTATTATGCATGGAAGAGTGGCGACTGACCTTCAGAGAGCTCCCATAAGGGGTGGGGGCTACACTTGTATTTATTGGTGAACCCAAAAGCTGTTGCATGTAAGATTCCTGGTGCGAAAGTGATCTTACACGCACCCTGCTGTGGGTGTGTGTGAAAATGGGTGTTTGACATCTCATTGGGCAGATAATAATCTTGCACGCAGATGGAAATCTTGTGCGCACCTCTCAAAACATTCACACACCTTCTTTAGACGTTTTTCGGGTATCATGGATAGAAGATGACATCTCATTGGTCACGTAAAAGGTTTGTGCAACATGTTGTGTGCAAGATTTTACTATTGCGCACAATATTCCATTCTTGTGCACAAAACAACCATTCTTGCATGCAATATTTCACTTATTGCACACAAAACCATCATTCTTGCAAGAAATATTTCACTTATTGCACGCAAAACCGTACTTTTCCCCAAAATCATCTTGGATGGCTATTTCCGGTAGCCTGACTTCAAATGTCCAAAATATTTTATCCGTAACTCCATTCGGGCTACACGACTAGTCAAATCAAATCTCGCAGAAACAACTTTGCGCCAGGGTCATGCGTGGAAGAATTCAGTGAATTACATGGATGCGTTATCCAGTGCTAATAGTCAAGAACGCCATAAACTGGGGGATAATAATGCATAAGGAATAAAACTGGGTAACAAACCTCAGACATTGTTTATTATAACCTTAATCCCTTATAGTAAGAATGAAAAACAAATAAAGAACAATTCTCTAGAATCAAAATTTTGATAAACACCGCGAATATCATCCCATCCTGCATGTACGATCAAATATGTGGGATAATATATCTATTTTGGATTAGTATGCATTAATTTTATGAATCAAGAATGGGAAAGAAATATAAAAATAAAAAATCCTACCTGGATTTTGGATTTCTTGATGATGAAGATTAGTCACCACGTTGTCACCACAGGCAAGATCTACCAAGAATAGTGTTCATCGATATTTGATGTGAAGTTATGTCATCATCTGCTCACGAGGATTATCCAGAGGTTCCTCCCAATGTCTCTAGGGAATTAAAGGGTTATGAGACTGACCTTGGATATCTTCCAAAGGTATTATTTACAAACAACCTTATCTCTAAATCACTATATTGATGAAATAAATTAAGATAAACTTTATTTAATTTATTTTATTCATTTAAAACTCCAGTGAAGACTTTCCACAATCGACCTACACCAACCAATGTTAGGTCATTACTAGGATAAAATCACTATTATGAATGAAAATTTGTCCTCATATTTTTGATTCGAGCACCCATTTAGAATTTATTCCACTCTTTTAGGAAAACTGCATGCGTGTGCTGTTTAATATTTTAATATTTTCAAACAATTTTTCTGAGAACCCCGATACTTGGAATCGCACATCGTCTCCACATCTGGTCTTGAATTTAATCAATATAACATTTTGAAATAATAGATGGAAAATATAAGACATTAAATTATCCCCACCTTGGTGATTTGCGTCCTCAAAATGCTAAAACAAAGGATACTATAAAAGATGTGGGAACTAAGGAAGAATCTTAACATCGTACTCCCAGGTTCTCTATTATAGATTCTCGTGCTTCCACTGGACACAAACTAAAAGAATAGATAATCCATGAAGGATACTCTCATGATGATCCTTTATCTTCTCTAGGAACTCAGAAAAAGTCACTCCATCTTGGATGTCTAGCTTGCCCCGGTTGATAACGTGTGATGGGTCATGAACATACCTCCTCAACTAAGACACGTGGAAGACACTGTGTACCCAGTATAACTATGAAGGTATAGATAATTAGTATTCTACCTCACCAACTCTATGTAGTTTCTTAGAAGAGTTGATAAAAATCAGAGATATCTTTTTTCCCTATCCAAATATCAGTAATCCATGTCAATGTGAAACCTAAAGGAACACATGGCCTCGTTCCTCATACTACAAAGGCCTCCTTATCCTTTCAAAAGAAGAATTCTTACCACTCTGTACAATCATCATCCACTCCTAGATAATCTAAATATTCTAGTTAGTATGTCACACAAACTATGGTCCCAAAAGTGATGACTATCGTGGGTCAGTTCAACAAAGTGGTGATCTACAGGGTCATCTGTACAAGGCCTCAAATGGTGCCACAATAATGGTGGAATGATAGTTGTTGGTGTACATAAACTCTACCAGTGGTAGGTGATCCTCACATCTATGACCGGAGTCTAACATAAAATCTCACAGCATGTCCTCTTGAACCTGAATGTGTAACTCTTTCTATCCATCCGTTTGTGGGTGAAACATTACGCTGAAGCACAACTGGGTCCAAAATGACTTATGTAATCCCTTTCACATCTAGGATGCAAAGTGAGAATCACTATCTTAAATAATCGTTGATGGAACTCTATGGAGTCAAATTATCTCATGTTTGTAGAGGCGTCCCAAGCTCTCTACTAAACTCTACTCTTGAATATCTAGGATGTGGGATGGATTATTCAGCCAATCAATGATAACCCAGATATAATCATGTACCCTAGACACACATGGAAAATCCATCATGAAGTCCATCGACATCCCATCCCACTTTTTTTCAAACACATCAAAGGGTTGATCTAAACTCTCTAGAACTTGGTTCTCAACCTTCTCTTTCTAACAAGTAAGGAATCAAGAAACAAACTCTTCCACTCTCTTCTTCACCCATGGCCATCAAAACTGTCGTCGGAGGTCTGATAACATTTTTACCACACCGGAATATACCTCCAATTGGCATGAATTAAACTCCCTCAAATCCTCCTCCCTTAAAGTCATGAGTACTACTATGAGTCCTCTTAAAATAAAGATGTGATTTACACCTTTTGAATATCCATCAGATGAATAACTTGTCGATATCAGATCACATATGCTGATCCATCTCTATCCACTAAGGATAACTGCAATGTGGAAAAATTCTCTGACTCATTGTTCAAAAACTACAAACTAGATCTCCTACTGAGATAATATGACACTGCATTCCTCTTCCTAGTAGTATAGATAATCTAAAAGTCATAGTCCTAGAGGAACTCTATCCATCACATATATCTCAAGTTTATATAATTATAATAGAATATATACCTGAGACTCTTGTGATTGAAGTAGATAATAAACTAATCTCCCATCAAGTAGTGTCACCACATCTTCAATGCGAAGACTACCACTACTAACTCAATATCATGGGTTGCATTGTTCTACTCTGATGGTTTCAACTAGAATGAAACATATAAAATCACCACTTTAATCTGAATCAAGACACAACCAATCCCAATTTTTGATGCATCATAAAATTCTATGTAGTTGACACCCTCCTCTAATAATCTTTAGATTTGGAGCTCCCATCAAACTCTATATCAGCTACTGTAAAGCCTGATAGAACTTCTCTATCTACATGAATGGATTCTTCTTTTGAGTCAAAGCTATCATAGGTGATGATATAATAGAGAAACGAGGTATTAATCTCCAATAATAGCCTAATATCTTGAGAAAGCTCTTAACATCCATCACATTCTTAGTTGGATCCCATGTTAACACTCTCACAACCTTGACCATGTCCACTGCCACTCTATCTACTGAGATAACATATCCCAGAAAGAAGACCACCTAAATCCAGAATTAGTAATTCAAGAGTTTCCCATAAATTTGGTTCTCAAGAAGTACATCCAAAACTATCCTTATGTGTCTCAGGTGTTCCTCCTTGGATATCAAGTATACAAGTATATCGTTGATGAAGACTATCACAAACTAGTCTAAATAAGGTTGAAAGTTCTAGTTTATGAGTCTCATGGAAACTATTGCGGTGTCTTTCATGCAAAAGGGAATATCTATGTACTCATAGTGACCATAATGACATCTGGAGGTCATCTTTTGTATATCCTCATATCGTAATCACAGTTGGTGATATCCAAATCTGAGGTCAGCCTTCAATAACCATCATGCCCATTTCAAGTGATCAATGAGGTCATCAATCCTCAGTAGTGGATACTTGTTTTTCATGGTCACCATGATCAAGCTCCAGTAGTCCACACACAACCTCAAGCTCATGTTTGACTTTATTGTAAAATATAGATAGGACTGCCTATGGTGAAACATTGGGACTCAAAAATCCATTCCTATATAAGTCTTCCAACTTCACCCTTAGATCACAAAGATTTGTAAGATCTGTTTGATATTCTTATAATTATATTGGTTTTTTCTTGGGGTGTAAATCAATGAAAAATTCTATCTCCTAGTGAGGAGGTACACCTAGAACATATTCAATAAAGATGTCCTCATACTCTGCCTCTACTTCAGGAAACTGGGAAATCATAAAATCCACTACAATGAGGGTCAAGCTAGAAAAATGATGAGTAATCCTATTGCACCCTCCTATACATGAGTCCATCATGTCTTTCCTAGGTTTCATTTTCACCAAAAAAGATAAACCTCATTCCATCACTACAGACATATCACACCCTTCACCTAAAATAGTCAATCTAGGAATGGACTATAGATAACCAATCCATACCAATAATGACATTTAAAGGCCTCAATGTTTCCACCAAGAGGTTCCAACCGAAACTCTTTCCTCCATAGGTCAGGTCACACTATCGGTACATGTGTTTGATCACTGATTCTTCTCCAATAGGTGTCTCCAAGAATAAGGATCAAGTTATTGTTTCAACTATAATATACCGGTCTCAAATAAGATATGTGGTGAGAAAGGAATGACTCGAAGATGGGTTTATCAGTACTATAGATAATGTATAAAAATCAAAAATTGTATCTTGAATCATTCTTGGATCCCCTGGTCATAATCCTTGACCGCATGTAGTCATCCCCTCCCCTATCCTCCAGATCCTTGGTCTTGGAATGGACCACTTGGGGGTGGTGGTTGTAGTAATTTGAAACATCAAACACCTCCTGCTGCTCTCCCAGCTTCTCTTCGATATCCACTTCCATACATATATTCCTACTCCAATCATTGTCTCTACCTCGGATATCCATCCAAAATATTTCTATCAGTAGTATGACTAGTTAAGAAATCTCGAGTGAGATGTCCCCTACCGTCACATGAATAACATCACCTCTCTCTAGGATGATTGGATCCACCATGTGTTTCTTGAACTGCAGATCTTCTATCCCAAGACCTCCTTTTGAAACATCTCCAACATCTAAGTCCCAGGTACTGACGTCCTCTCCCTACTATTGAGGTCTCTGCTCCTGCTCATCCACTACTGACTATCACCATCACTATCCGCTTATAAAAGAATCTTTAAACAACTAAATCCCTCTCAAGAACCCCAATAAATATCCGAATGAAAAAAGGTACAATGCAAGATCGAATGTATCTATATAGACCACAGTCAAAGGTTTGATCCCTAATGTAATAATCTCTAACCATATCGATCATATACTTGGAAAGGTTGGTAAACCTCAATGAATTATCAGCCACTATCATACTACCCTGATGGAGCTAAAGAAGCTTATGTATAAGCAAATCTCTTAGCATAACTGGTGAGAACTCCTCTATGAAGAGATGCTCAAAATCGGTCCATGAAAGTGTCACCTCATCACGAGTTTGGATATCCAAACTCCTCAATCATCCCAGGAAGCTGTGTAGAATGATCACTACTGGGACCACTATCTAATCCATTGGTGTCCTGAATAGATGGAAAACTTGGGTCACCACCTTAATATAGTACACATCTGTTTATGTATTGGGTGTGCCTCAAAACATGTGGGGTTTCTGTCACTAAAACTTGTGAAGCACACTTAGCCTACGCTGCTCACATGTTGGTATCGTGGTTACCACATGATACTCTATAGATGTCTGTATTTCAGTTGCACTACCTAGAGGTGACATATGGGGAACTAGTCCATGTATCGAAGCCTCATCATTGAGGGTGTTATCCATGTGATCAAGTTACCAAATCCTATCTGGTATGCATCACAGAGTCATCCTATAAGAAGAAAAGACATACCATGGTTAATGAGTATTTCAGGTGAGATAACTCAAGAATGACATGGAATCCACAACCCATTCTTATATAATGCATGTACCATTATTTTCCTTGCAACAAGTTTCTTAACGTACCGAGTCGAAAAAAATGTTATTAGAGTCCTGGTGTATGGATACGTCTTCCACCACACTAATATTGAAGTCCCTTTCAAGAAATTTGAACTCTAAACACATAACATTTTTCCCCAAACAAATATCATAGACTCCCGGTCCTAAATTAGCACTGACCATCTCTGATACCACTCTATCATGACCCGTCCCAATACAGCCCATATCATGACTCCCCAAGCCCGCGTCCAATAGGCGAGAAGATCATTGTAACTCCCCGACCCTAGTTACCTAGAGTCGGTGCATTATTACATAACATTGGCATGATCACAAGAAAGATCAAATCTCGAAAGACCGATTGGTTTAGTAGCCTTGGAAACACTAGATATATTCATAAGTCTTACATTACATCATAAAATGAAAAACTACTACAACAACATATTTTCTCCATAATCCACACTCATATCCCCTCATAATATCCCTGCAGGTCATTCATAATTTACTTCTTCACTTCCTGGGAAAAATAAAACATAGAAAAGGGGTGAGCTCAAATGCCCAGTAAGGATAACAATATAGCAGAAACTTTCATAAATAAGAATAAACATTTAAGGCAATGTATAACTAAAACAAAAGCCTTTCAAACTTGAACTTTCAACATGGTATGGCATAAATAAAATAAAATAATGTCATTTACTTATTCACATGGATATTCTACTAATCGAATAATCACATGCAAAAATCAATAACCACTTTCATAATGTTGGAATGCATAATGCCAGACTATCATAACCACATAGCCAAGGCCTCGTGCCAAGAATACAAATAATATTTAGTCAAGGCCTTGTTCCAAGACACTAGTTTGTCTCATGAGACCTACCGATGCATCGAGGAGCTATAGCGGTCTCCACCCGTCACATATTAAGTCCAATGCATTCCCATATGAAAAGGTTTAAACATAACATAAACATTCGTATTAAAACTAGCATACGAAATGTCAATAATTTCACCATAAACTATGAATGGTATAAAAATAGCACATCCACAGTCAAACATATCACAAAACCTTCAATACAATATAGAAGTTTTGTATTATAATAAATCAACTTCAAATAAGCGTAAAATCCATCAAAGGATGTTGACATAGATGAAATCAAAACACTTTTTAGAGAAATATCTCTTTCTATTTTTGAAATCATTTTAGAGAAATATAAAATAAAACATTTTCTTGAAAATATTCTTATAAGATTGTAAGGAAAGCTTTGAAGATTTTATAACGGCGGAAAATAACCACACCCGCCGTATAAGTTGAAAAAAAACATTCTTACCTTAATTCTGTCGAAAAGGTTAAAAAGGACCTTGTTTTGAAAACGACGGAAATATTCCTCTTATAAAAAGTCAAACAAGGGTATAAATTACTTTAACCCATATTCTTGTAAATAATAAAAATGTTTTGAAATACATTTTTAAGAAACATGGATGTGGATGATAAAGAGATCCCAGTAGATTATTACGTATAAACAACCTTGGATAATGAAGAGATTGTGAAATAACCCTTACCAATTTGGTAACTTATGAAACATACAACCCATGAAAAAGGTATCATACAATGAATATGTAAATACACATAAATTAGAGTGTATTACCCAAAGAATATAATTATGGGCAGAACATACACCACACAAAAGGTGATGGTGGCAACATGGCATGAATCTCACGGGAATAAGGAGTGAGATGAAAACCCCTTACCTTGTACTTTTCCTTGGTTGGGGTAGGTTAACCTCCTTTATAATGGTGAAATAATTGTTATTAAATTATACAAGAATCATATACATTTATATGATATCATATATGATCTTTTAATATTGATTTGATAATAATATCTTAGTATTATCGTTGTTTCGGGTGTTAACTTACTTGTTTTCTTTTTTATGTTTTGTTACGTAAGACATGTTTGTAAAGGATAGGTTGTATATTATTCATATCCAGAATGATATCAAGTCCTTAAACATCATCATTATTTTAAATCATCAAATGATAATTATACTTGAATGGATACGATGGAGAATTAATCTCATCGCGTTCGTGGAGACGGTAGTCCGTACGTACGCACGAGCGACAATATCATTTTTTTGATATTAAAATAATATATAAATGGATGGTATATCATATATACAGAATCATTAACATGTTATATTTATTATTTACATGATTTACACATCATTATTATACCCATCCAAATAATATTATATTGAATAACAATTACACCACGACGTGGAGATGGTAAGCCGTACGTACGCACGTATGGTGACATGTTATTCAAAGGGTGGATAGAATACTGAATATGGTTGTACCATATTTATAATAACATCACAGTATATATGTGATACTGGATTTATTATTTTAGAATGGTAACAACAAAGGAAGAAGAAGTGGAAGAAGAAATGAACTTGGAAAAGGGTGGTGAAATCATTATCTCTTCTTCAGTTTCTTCCTTTTGATTTGATCAAAAGGGATCCTTAGGTTGGCTTTATGATAAAACTAAGGCCCTTAGGTTTTAGTGAGAGAAGTTGGGAGAGTATTTGGGAAGAGTTTTTCCGAACCAAAAGGCTTTTAAGGTGTGAAGAAATGAGAAGGAGGAGTGCCCTTTTATAAGAGGGGTGAGGGGCACCTTTGGAAAAGCTAGAGATATTAATTTATAATAAATTCATATTCGGTTTCCAATGGCTCCAAAGTTTATTATTCAAAGGTTAAGGTGGGGATGGATCGAAAAAAACTCAACCAATAGAATTTAGACAGGTTTGAGTACTTATATTAACCTTATCTTTAAGTATTAACTCTAAGTTAATTAGTTTCACTTTTACAATGTCTCTTTGTATTTTTATATAATATGGTTAATAAACTTACTATATACATCCAAGAGACCCCCAAGTGGTCCATTAATGATGAAAATATCATGATATAAGTCTCTTTTCCGAACAATAGATTTTTAGGAATTTAATATCAATTAATAATATAATATTGTTTTTAAGAACTCTTTTTTGTCAATTTTGACACTATTCAATAGTTGATTTTTGTGAAACTCATAACAGATTTATTTCTTCAAACAAAGTCATTTAAATCAATCCTAATATATCATATTATCCTAGAAAATTATTTTAATTCATTAAAAGTTTCATATTATATTTATTTGTGTATTTATAATATCAATTATTTTAATTTTTCACTATTATAGTAATTACTACATCATCATTGTGTCATAAATAAATTAAATTATTTAATGTCTAAAAATTATAAATAAACTATAATTATGTATAAAATATTTTTATCTTTCTAATAAATATTTATAATCTAAAATCCAACATATATAACCCTATTTAATAATTGTTTTTCTAAAAGATATATGCTTGTGTCATTTTTGTATTCATTTTAACTTAATTAAAATAAAATGTCCCTATCACCTACAAGTGGCACCATGGGGTCCCAAAATCGACCCAAAGATGACTATGGTCAAACATGTATCAACCAATAAGTCTAGGACACGTTTTAGGGTAATTTAGTATTATTATACTATTATTTTTTAACCCTTATTTACCGGATTTACCCTTAACCATGGTAAATAAAATATTTACCGCAGTAATTATTCAAAATGTCTAAAAATAAAAGTTACCTATTTACACAATTTGGACATCCTGATTCCAAATATGGAATCCATTTTTCTAAATTCAAAACAAAGAAGTGGCAGAAATTAATTTAAAATTAATTCTCGCTGTCAAAACAAAAAGCGTGTTTTTAAGAGATAATAACTATCAAAAGATTGACACTTGTTTATGTTCGGTTTAATTGTAAAATTATGTCCAATGACCAAAATTATATTAAATGGTTAAAATATATTCTAAATATACTTTAAAACCACTCAAATTCATAATTTATTACTATTAATTATTTTGTTTAAAAAAGTTGTTTTTAATTAAAATTTAGTAATTTTCACTATTCATCAAAATATGAAAGTTATCCGAAAAGTACCAAAATTTCACCTTAGGCTAAATTCGATATCCCGAATCCAGAAATGAAGTCCATTTTAAAATATAAAATATATATAATTTCAAAAAGTAGGTATTACTATTCATAACGGCTAGTTTGGTTGGTTATGGTGTGTTAGAACTCGGTGTTGCGTACAACACACGCTATCACATTATTCAAAGAGAAGCGTACCGTAGAAGTTTGGGGTGTTACATTCTCCCCTCCTTCAAATAATTTCGTCCTCGAAATTTCTAGAATACTTATCACATGAAAAGACTCGGGTGGTTCTTCATCATAAGTTCCTCGGGTTCCCACATTGCCTCTTCCATCTTATGGTTTCTCCACAGAACTTTTACCAGACGCGTCGTCCGGTTTCTCAGTACTTGTTCTCTCGTATCAAGAATCCTGACGGGCTCTTCACAATAGGAAAGATCGGGTTCCAGTTCTAATTCCTCATAGGTGAGTACATGCGTTGGGTCAGGCATGTATTTCCTCAACAGAGATACGTGGAACACATCGTGAACTTTGGAGAGACTTGGCGGCATTGCCAATCGGTAAGCTACAACCCCAATTCGTTCTAGAATTTCGAAGGGTTCGATGTACCTGGGACTCAATTTACCTTTCTTACCAAAATGTATGACTCCCTTCCATGGGGATACCTTCAGGAAAACATGATCACCGACTTGAAATTCCAAATCCTTCCTTCGATTATCGGCATAGCTCTTCTGCCTACTTTGAGCTGTTTTGATGTGATTTTGGATTATATTCACCTTTTCCACCGTTTCCTCCACTAGTTCTGGGCCTACAAGTTTTCTTTCACCAACGTCATCCCAACAGGTTGGTGTACGACATATCTTTTAGTATAACGCTTTATATGGTGCCAGCTGAATACTCGAATGGAAGCTATTGTTATAGGAAAATTCTACCAGAGGTAAATATTGATCCCACATACCCTGAAAGTCAAGTGAGCAAGATCTCAACATGTCTTCTAAGGTCTGAATAGTCCGTTCTGATTGTCCGTCTGTCTGAGGGTGGTAAGCAGTGCTCAAATAGAGTTCAGTATCTAGGGATTTCTGAAGACTTTTCCAAAATCTTGATGTAAAACGGGGATCACGATCAGAAACAATCGATAGGGGTACTCCATGAAGTCTCACAACTTCATTAATATATAGTATTGCTAGACGTTCCAGGGGTAGATCTTCTCTTATAGCAGTAAAATGTGCTGACTTGGTAAGATGATAAAAAATAACCCATATTGCATCGTTCCTTCTAGGAGTCTTTAGTAGCCCCATGACAAAGTCCATCGTAATATTGTCCCATTTCCACTCTGGTATGGGAAGAGGTTGCATGACTCCTCCAGGCTGTTGCCTTCCAGCTTTAACTTGCTGAAAAACCATACATCTTGACACAAAATCAGCAATCTCCCTCTTCATATTGTCCCACCAAAAATGTTCCTTCAAATCTCTATACATTTTGGTGCTCCCAGGGTGTATAGATAAATTGGAACTATGAGCATCATCCAGAAATTCTCTTTTTAGATCAGGTAAATCGGGAACACAAAGTCTCTTCCCGAATTTCAAAATTCCATCTTCATACACAAAGTCTCTCAATCTCCCATCATTCACAACTTTAATCTTCTTTTGTAATTCTTCATCATCGGTCTGAGAACTCTTAATCCTTTCTAGTAAAGATGTTTTGGCAACCATTTGAAAAAGCATTGATGTTTCACCTTCCCTGGTTATTCCCATGTCCATCTTCACTAGATCCATGAAAATTGGATCCCTTTCAATTCTCATATTGTTCAAAAATCCATGGTCTTTTCTACTCAAAGCACCTGCCACCTTGTTTGCTTTCCCCGGGTGGTAGTGTATCGTGCAATCATAATCCTTGAGTAATTCAAGCCATCTCCTTTTCCTCATGTTGAGTTCTTTTTGTGAGAAAATATACTTCAGACTCTTGTGATTAGTATAAATCTCACATTTTTCACCATAGAGGTAGTGCCTCCATATCTTCAAAGAAAAGATCACAAATGCTAACTCGAGATCATGAGTAGGATAGTTTTGTTCATGAATTTTCAACTGTCGTGATGCATAGGCAATAACTCTATCATTCTACATAAGGACACAACCAAGTCCTTTCTTTGATGCATCACTATAAATAACGAACCCATAATTCCCCGATGGTAGAGTTAATATAGGAGCATTGACTAATCTTCTCTTCAGTTCTTTGAAACATTCTTCACACTCTTTTGTCTAAACAAATTTAACCCCTTTACGTGTGAGCTTCGTTAATGGGTTAGCCAATCAGGCAAAATTCTGGACGAAACGTCGATAATAACCTGCCAAACCAATAAAACTACGTACCTTAGTTATACTCGTAGGTGCTGGCCATTCTTGGATTGCCTTGGTCTTCGAAGGATCAACAGAGATTCCATCTTTAGAGACAATATGGCCAAGAAAAGAAATCTCATGAAGCCATAATTCACACTTGCTAAACTTCCCATATAATTCATGCCTCCTCAGAGTCTTCAAGATAATGTGCAAGTGATTTTCATGATCTTCGTAGGTTTTGGAGTATACCAAGATATCTTCAATAAATACCACCACAAATTCATCGAGATACTCCTTGAAAACTCTATTCATCAGATCCATGAATACAGAGGGTGCATTAGTCAATCCAAACGGCATTACAGTAAACTCGTAATGCCCGTACCTGGTTCGAAATGTTGTCTTCAGAATGTCTTCCTTCTTCACACACAACTGATGGTATCCAGATCGAAGGTCAATCTTTGAAAAGTATTGATCTCTATGCAGTTGGTCAAATAAATCATCAATGCGAGGTAGGGGATACTTGTTCTTTATCGTTATAGCATTGATCTCCCTGTAGTCGTTACATAACCTCATAGATCCATCTTTCTTTTTAACAAAAAGAACAGGGGCTCCCCATGGAGAAACACTAGGGCGAATAAATCCCTTATTACTCAATTCCTCTAGTTGTTTCTTTAGTTCAACTAATTCTACAGTGGCCATTCTATAAGGGGTCTTCGATATAGGCCTTGATCCAGGAATCAAATCAATGGAAAACTCATCTTCTCGTTCTGGAGGATGTCCAGGTAAATCTTCCAGAAATAAATCTACAAATTCTTTCACAACAGGTACATCCTCTATTTGAACATTCCTTTCCTCACCGACAGTTATTTCATTCCCTTCCTCCCCAATAATTGAATTAAGTTGAGCTACTGGGGGTGGATATAAATAAGAATTAGGTGGTGACGATTCTGCTCTAAAGATAAGGTGTTCCTTATCATTATCATCAAGAATCATTACCTCTATCTTCTTACAATAAATCTTCGCATCATAGTCCAAAAGCCAGTCCATACCGAGGATTATATCAAACTCAATCATAGGTATGACGATGAGATCAGAAGATAAAGAACATTTATGTGCTCTAATGGGGACTGATTCACAAAACTTTGTTGCAATGATACTTCCCTTAGGAGTTTTAACTGACAACTCCCTTATTAAATCAAATTGGAAATATCTAATTTTCTTAGCAAACTAGGAAGATACGAAACAATGCGATGATCCAGAGTCAAATAATTCATTTTATAAACTTTAGGAAACCATTAAATTACCTACCACCATGTCTTTCAGAGCTTCTACCTCAACAGTAGTGATAGCATAAGCCTGTCCTTGATCCCCTGGCCATTTCTGAGTTAAGTTCTCTTGATGCTTAGGACATTCATTTGCATAATGCCCCATCTCCCTGCAATTGTAGCACTGAATGTTGGTAGCTTCCTTCTTCCCCTTGCAATCACGAGCTTGGTGGCCTTTTTCACCACACTTGTAACAGACGCACATTCCCTTCAAGCAAGTACCAGGGTGTTTCTTCCCGCATTTACCACAGGATGGATATTCAACCTTTCCCTTCTTCCCCTTATTTCCATTCCCAGATTGATCAGCATGCCTCTTCTTCTCTTGCTTTGCTTTAAAGTCATAAGACTTAGAGAATTCCTTTTCGGTCTTGATAGCACATGAGACAATGTCTTCGTACGACGAAAAGGATTGTGAGACTAATGCTCGATGAAGAAATTGTTTTAACCCATCAAAGAAATGATCAATCTTACTTCTTGGGTTGCGTATATAATCTCCAGCATACCTTGCTAACCTTGTAAAGTTAGCCTCATACTTTGTGACATTCTCATCCTCCTTTTGTCTCAGACTCAGAAATTGCCTTTCCATATCTGCTCGATGGTCGTGAGGAAAGTATTTTTCTAAAAACAGATATTTGAACTCCCTCCATTCCATATTTGATACTTAATCATCTTCCTTCATGTTTTGAATCAATGACCACCATTGATCAGCATCTCCAGTGAGGCGGTAAACTTCCATGATAACTTTTTCCCTTTCACTGCTCCCCAAAGCCTGAAATATTTTCTCTAGGGAATTTATCCATTGCTCAGCTACTAAGGGATTTGTACTCCCATTGAACGTTGGTGGTTGTTGCCTCATGAATCGATCTAACATTGATCCTCCACGTTGTGGATCAGGGTGCTCCATACGGGTAAGGTTATTATTCATAACCTGAGTAAGTTGTCCCAGTATGGTGATTAGCTGATCGGCACCAGTTGCATCACCAGCCCCACTATAATTATCTTGAGCAGGAGGGAAATCCCTACATGGTGTGCGTGCATTGATACGGTTTCCATTTCTTCCACTAGGCTCCATTTCTAAACAATGTCATAAACTAGATCAGTTTATGAATGAAAATACATAATCCCATACTTATAAGACACTTAACATAAATTGAACTATTTATGGATATAATCCTTAATCATAAAAATGTTTTCTTTGAGGAAGTATATACTCATAAACCCTTCATAATTATTTGTAAAGAAAATGAGAGTTATCCTAAGCATATCCCCCGGGAGTGTCGTAACCAAGAGTGCAGCAAGGCCCGTTGTCGTGCACCAGTTCCCGTTCGAGTCTAGCTCAAAGCGGTGTTTTCGGGTTTTACCCCTAGGTACATCTGTGCCAGAGCCGCCTCTACCTGCACGTATCCAGACATGGATGTATTGCTCGGAAAACTCACAAAATCTCTACAATACCAAAATTCTAGGAAGTTCTTCTATACTAATCCTCAAAGTTCATCTTAGGTCTACATGCTCTAATCAGAGTTTATCTAAAGCTAGCTTCCAAGGTTTGTACTAAACTTCCTCTGATACCAACTGCAACGCCCCGACCCTAGTTACCTAGAGTCGGTGCATTATTACATAACATTGGCATGATCACAAGAAAGATCAAATCTCGAAAGACCGATTGGTTTAGTAGCCTTGGAAACAATAGATATATTCATAAGTCTTACATTACATCATAAAATGAAAAACTACTACAACAACATATTGTCTCCATAATCCACACTCATATCCCCTCATAATATCCCTTCAGGTCATTCATAATTTACTTCTTCACTTACTGGGAAAAATAAAACATGGAAAAGGGGTGAGCTCAAATGCCCAGTAAGGATAACAATATAGCGGAAACTTTGATAAATAAGAATAAACATTTAAGGCAATGTATAACTAAAACAAAAGCCTTTCAAACTTGAACTTTCAACATGGTATGGCATAAATAAAATGAAATAATTCCATTTACTTATTCACATGGATATTCTACTAATTGAATAATCACATGAAAAAATCAATAACCACTTTTATAATGTTGGAATGCATAATGCCAGACTATCATAACCACATAGCCAAGGCCTCGTGCCAAGACTAAAAATAAGATTTTGTCAAGGCCTTGTGCCAAGACACTAGTTTGTCTCATGAGACCTACCGATGCATCGAGGAGCTATAGCGGGCTCCACCCGTCACATATTAAGTCCAATGCATTCCCATATGAAAAGGTTTAAACATAATATAAACATTCGTATTAAAACTAGCATAAGAAATGTCAATAATTGCACCATAAACTATGAATGGAATAAAAATAGCACATCCACAGTCAAACATATCACAAAACCTTCAATACAATATAGAAGTTTTGTATCATAATAAATCAACTTCAAATAAGCGTAAAATCCATCAAAGGATGTTGACATAGATGAAATCAAAACACCTTTTAGAGAAATATCTCTTTCTATTTTTGAAATCATTTAAGAGCCATATAAAATAAAACATTTTCTTGAAAATATTCTTATAAGCTTGTAAGTAAAGCTTTGAAGATTTTATAACGGCGGAAAATAACCGCACCCACCGTATAAGTTAAAAAAACATTCTTACCTTAATTCTGTCGAAAAGGTTAAAAAGGACCTTGTTTTGAAAACAACGGAAAGATTCCTCTTATAAAAAGTCAAACAAGGGTATAAATGACTTTAACCCATATTCTTGTAAATAATAAAAATGTTTTGAAATACATTTTGAAGAAACATGGATGTGGATGATAAAGAGATCCCAGTAGATTATTACGTATAAACAACCTCAGATAATGAAGAGATTGTGAAATAACCCTTACCAATTTGGTAACTTATGAAACATACAACCCATGAAAGAGGTATCATACAATGAATATGTAAATACACATAAATTAGAGTGTATTACACAAAGAATATAATTATGGGCAGTACATACACCACACAAAAGGTGATGGTGGCAATATGGCATGAATCTCACGGGAATAAGGAGTGAGATGAAAACCCCTTACCTTGTACTTTTCCTTGGTTGGGGTAGGTTAACCTCCTGTATAATGGTGAAATAATTGTTATTAAATTATACAAGAATCATATACATTAATATGATATCATATATGATCTTTTAATATTGATTTGATAATAATATCTTAGTATTATCGTTGTTTCGGGTGTTAACTTACTTGTTTTCTTTTATATATTTTGTTACGTAAGAAATGTTTGTAAAAGATAGGTTGTATATTATTCATATCCAGAATGATATCAAGTCATTAAACATCATCATTTTTTTAAATCATCAAATGACAATTATACTTGAATGGATACGATGGAGAATGAATCTCATCGCGTTCGTGGAGACGGTAGTCCGTACGTACGCACGAGTGACAATATCATTCTTTTGATATTAAAATAATATATAAATGGATGGTATATCATATATACAGAATCATTAACATGTTATATTTATTATTTACATGAGTTAAACATCATTATTATACCCATCCAAATAATATTATATTGAATAACAATTACACCATGACGTGGAGACGGTAAGCCGTATGTACGCACGTATGGTGACATGTTATTCAAAGGGTGGATAGAATACTGAATATGGTTGTACCATATTTATAATAACATCACAGTATATATGTGATACTGGAGTTATTATTTTATAATGGTAACAACAAAGGAAGAAGAAGTGGAAGAAGAAATGAACTTGGAAAAGGGTGGTGAAATCATTACCTCTTCTTCGGTTTCTTCCTTTTGATTTGATCAAAAGGGATCCTTAGGTTGGCTTTCTGATCAAAATAAGGCCCCTAGGTTGTAGTGAGGGATGTTGGGAGAGTATTTGGGCAGAGTTTGGCTGAACCAAAAGGCTTTGAAGGTGTGAAGAAATGAGAAGGAGGAGTGCCCTTTTATAAGAGTGGTGAGGGGCACCTTTGGAAAAGCTAGAGATATTAGTTTATAATAAATTCATATTCGGTATCCAATGGATCCAAAGTTTATTATTCAAAGGTTAAGGTGGGTATGGGTCGAAAACAACTCAACCAATAGAATTTAGACAGGTTTGGGTACTTATATTAACCTTATCTTTAAGTATTAACTCTAAGTTAATTAGTTTCACTTTTACAATGTCTCTTTGTATTTTTATATAATATGGTTAATAAACTTACTATATACATCCAAGCGACCCTCAAGTGGTCCATTAATGATGGAACTATCATTATATAAGTCTCTTGGCCGAACCTTAGATTTTTAGGAATTTAATATCAATTAATAATATAATATTTGTTTTAAGAACTCTTTTATGTCAATTTTGACACTATTCAATAGTTGATTTTTGTGAAACTCATAACAGATTGATTTCTTAGAACAAAGTCAATTAAATCAATCCTAATATATCATATTATCCTATAAAATTAGTTTAATTCATTAAACGTTTCATATTATATTTATTTGTGTATTTATAATATCAATTATTTTAATTTTTCACTATTATAGTAATTACTATATCATCATTGTGTCATAAATAAATTAAATTATTTAATGTCTAAAAATTATAAATAAACTATCATTATGTAGGGAATCGTTTTATCTTTCTAAGGAATATTTATAATCTAAAATCCAACATATATAACCCTATGTAATAATATTTTTTCTAAAAGATATATGCTTGTGTCATTTTTGTATTCATTTTAACTTAATTAAAATAAAATGTCCCTATCACCTACAAGTGGCACCATGGGGTCCCAAAATCGGCCCAAAGATGCCTATGGTCGAAAATGTATCAACCAATAATGCTAGGACACGTTTTAGGGTAATTTAGTATTATTATATTATTATTTTTTAACCCTTATTTACCGGATTTACCCTTAACCATAGTAAATAAAATATTTACCGCAGTAATTATTCAAAATGTATAAAAATAAAAGTTACCTATTTACACAATTTGGACAACCTGATTCCAAATATGAATCCATTTTTCTAAATTCAAAACACAGAAGTGGCAGAAATTAATTTAAAATTAATTCCCGCTGTCAAAACAAAAAGCGTGTTTTTAAGAGATAATAACTATCAAAAGATTGACACTTGTTTATGTTCGGTTTAATTGTAAAATTATGTCCAATGACCAAAATTATATTAAATGGTAAAAATATATTATAAATATACTTTAAAACCAATCAAATTCATAATTTATCACTATTAATTATTTTGTTTTAAAAAAGATGTTTTTAATTAAAATTTAGTAATTTTCACTATTCATCATAATATAAAAGTTATCCGAAAAGTACCAAAATTTCACCTTATTATAAATTCGATATTCTGAATCCAGAAATGAAGTCCATTTTAAAATATAAAATATATATAATTTCAAAAAGTAGGTATTACTATTCATAATGGCTAGTTTGATTGGTTATGGTGTGTTAGAACTCGGTGTTGCGTACAACACATGTTATCACATTATTCAAAGAGAAGCGTACCGTAGAAGCTTGGGGTGTTACAATCATGACTATCACTGAGTAGGAATATCACTAACATGGGAGGCATTTTCTATGTACCTGTATGCACACACACATCTCTAATGCCACAAAAAACTGAAATATAATAACTACTATGTAAAAAATGCATTCATACCACTATATACACCAACCAGAGTAAGACATAAAGTAATGTAAATTATAGTAAACATGTATATAACATAATCCCACTAAAAATAGTCTGTAACAAAAATTCCAACCTGTAAGAAAAAGCAATTGGGATGGCTGTCTATAGTCCCAGGAACACACCTCAGTCAAACTAGTTTTACAAAGCACCATCTGGTCCCTGTCAACCTAAGAATCCATCAAAAAGTCAATCATCTGGACAAGACACGACATGTGAGGGAAAATCATGTTCCTGGGTGAGTGTAACAATAGTCAGTAGGACACCCTAAAACCAAAAAGCAATACAAAAAAGGAAAGATACAGTCATCTCTACACAAGTACGTGTATATATAAAACATAACAAGAAAATCTAGATATAATCAACCAATACACATAGTCTAGAGGTAAGTCACAACCAATACATAGAAACCCTAATAATTCATCATGAAGATTCCATGAAGCACTCATTCGAGAGAACACACTCCTGAGTTTTATAGCACTGATGATGTCCATCTGAGAGGTACTACTTTTTGGGTCTCACCATGAGAAAGACACTCTGATAGATCTAACGAGAGATTCGATAAAATAGATTAGGATCAAAACCAGGGAAATGGGATGATAACAACAAATCAATCTAGATTAACCATCCAAGTATAGGATTTATTCCCATGTAGTGTTGGTCACATAGATATCGAGAACTCCTCATAGGGAATGAAGAATGAATAGAGGATCCGGCTCTGGGACTCTCAGGGCAACAACTCTATATACGAAGTCCCACTGAAGTGATCATATTCCTATTAGTATGAAATGATTTATACCTACATTTAAGGAAAATATAAAGGGAACAAACCCTAAAGAATTTTTTCTCAGTTACGGAGGACAATAAAATCAATCCATGAAGAAAGGGGTACTCGACGTGTAATAGGGTCACACGGCGTGTCCCTTGACCCTAGGTACCATTCATGTACGACAACTTGTGTCTTTAGAAAATGTTGTGTAAACGATGGGTACACAGTGTGTAGAAGGAGTAACATTACATGTCCATCCATCTGGGGTTTGCCTGTATTCTCTAGCTGTGTGCCATTATGTGGAGTCATCTCATGTATGCCTTCTCATGTACCATTACATGGGGTAGCCCGTGTACTTATTCCAGGACATTCCATGTGGGGGAGTACACACTGTGTAGAAAACCTGGGTAATCAACACCATGTTCGTGTACTTCCCATGTACATGATGAGTGTTACAATGATAAAAACATATTATATAGGTAGGAATACAAGTTTTGTGTATTAGGTTTTCCAAAACTCATATTCTTCCTCCCGCTCACCTTGACTGATCACACTAGTTCTTCTTTGGTGCACATTTCACCTTGAAACTCAATATCAATGTTCATCTATTCACTCTAAAAATGAATAAATAGGATTTTGTCCCTCAAATGGATTGGAAAATTTGATTGTAGGTATTCTTCATCATTGTAGACTAATGAAAATTTGACACCCATCATCATTCAATCCACCATCTCACCCCCTTTCACACCTCCATTGAGTAATACCAATGCCATATCTAAAATTTTGGATTTTTTCCAATAATTAAAGGTTGAATGATTGATTATTCAATGTTTTGAGGAAGAATTATGAACGCCTATCAAGAAAGCCAGAAATCGGGGGAGAAATATGCACAAGAAACAATCCCAAGGAATGAAGCTCAATAGTTTTACGTTCTAGCCTTGATGTATTCCCATAATAGAATAAACAAATAAAGAATGAACCTATAGAATCAAAATTTGGATAAAACCTACAAATATCATCCCATCATGCAAGTATGATCGATCTGTGGGATAATATATTCCTTGAATTTTTGTGTTCATTCTAAGAATCAAGAATGAGAAAGGAGAATTGAAATAATGAATCCTACATGGATTTTGGACTGTTCACTGATGAAGATCTATCATCATGCCATTTCTGTTTGGGACATATACCATGAATGGTTTTCGTCAACCTCAGATCTGAAGTTTTTTCATCACCTGTTTGAGAGGATTATCTAAAGGTTTGTCCCAACATATTTAGAGAATTAAAGGGTTATTAGATTAACCCTAAATCTTAGCTAAATGGATTATCTTAAAGAAACCATTTTACTTCATTGTTTCATCGATGAAATAAATTATAATAAAATTTATTTATTTAAAATTTCCATGAAAACATTCCATAATTGACCCATGCCAACCAATTTTAGGTCATACATAGGGTAAATTCACTATTTTGAACACAACAGTGTTGCCATATTTCTGATCTAAGAACTTATTAAGAAGTTATTTAACTTTTTTATAAAAACTACATGCACGTGATATTTAATATTTTAATATTTTTCAAACAATGGTTCTAGGAACACTAGTCCTCAGAATATCACACCATATCAGCGCCTGGTATCAAATTTAATCCATATAGTATTTAAAAATAATTTATAAAAAATATAGGACATTACAGTCTGTTTTGGAATCAAATGGTTACCTATTTCCAAGGGGGATGTAGTGTTATGTGCTAGGTCCTGAGAGTTAATAATTAAATTATTTTTAATGATTACATGAACTTTTTTAAAAATCATAACCTAGAATTTATATGATGTTTACTTTTAGTACTTTTTTTATATTGTAATACTTCCTACACAGTGTGACTGTTATATACTCACTGGCTGGATGGAACTAGACCTTGGTTGATTGACTACTGAGATTATATCTCACACCCTATTCTGACCAACATGCGTACCTGAATAGAATATATGATTATAGATATTGATATGGTCAAGTGCCTTGATAAAAGTTCATTATTTTTCCTTGGGAGAATGGAGCAAGGGATAACAATGAGGATCATGATTCTAGTTGGGATACTTTTGGATTTTTAATGTTTGATACATGTATTTTATTATACTATTGTGTACCTATATTGAATTCTTTGGAGAGACATTTATCACTGTTATTGTATATGAGTTTCCTTTTCTGGTTTTTTATCTATTCCTATAATTTATCTATTGTACGATTAATTTCCTACTCCATCTAGTTAGATAATATTTTATTTCTATTGTTATACACTTTATCATTGAGGGAATAGTATCTCCTCCAAAACACCTAGGATCTTGATATTAGTCGGCAGCCTCTGGCATTTGGGGAGATGTGCTTGAGGCCATGTGGCCAAGCAGGCTAGGGGCACTATTGAGTGGAATCCGAGCATGAGATATTACAATGTGGTATTAGAGGTCTTTTTTAGTTTTCTTTATTATTTTGAGAAAATAGAAAGGGATATGAAGAATTAGAATTTGGTAATGATCTTTTTCTATGCATAGCTTACCCACGTATAGGAAAAAGACAAATTACCTAGGATGAATTTATTATTTTTAGGATTTTGACTATTATAATTGATTTAATTCCACCAATGGGTGATGCACTTAAATTGTGATGTTATTATTGACATGAATATGGGTTAAATTTTGTTACACCCTAATGATATAATCGTATTACATCTCATGCATCATGTTGGATCTTTACCAAAATTAAATTCCATTCCATTTAGGATGCATTAATTTTTTTATGCTGTTATGGTAGTTTCTATGATATATATACCCACTGTTGTGATTGAATTTCTAGAGAGGGTTATGGTGTGAATTAGGTGGATGCCATAATTTAGGTTCTAAGGAGTATGTTCCCATATGGAGTAGAATTTAGAAAACCATTTGTTAAACCTTTTTAATGAAATGTGATATAAATGTGAAATGAGTATATGTTCAAATAAAAATGAATATTTTAATTCATGTTAAAATGAATTGGAAATCGAAATTGTTTATAGTAGAGAACTTGACTTAGAACTGACCTCAGTATCAGGAAGTAGTTAGTATCTATTACTTTTATTTGAGTTTTACATCACCCATAATTGACTATAGGATAAAGAATATTGGTGTATTTTTATATAGGAAGGGTTGAACCTATCCTATTTTTTGTATCTCCAGTTTTGATATTTGAACATTGAAAATAATATTGATATAAGGCATGCACTTGGATTTTTAGAGGTATGATGCTGTGACATCCTCGAGTCATAGTCTAGGAGGGTGGAGACATCCATACTCTATAGGTGGTGGGCCATGGGATATCAATAAATCTCCCAATAGTTCTAACCGAGTCACTAGTAGATGTACCAAGAACAAGTTCTACAGAATAGTTTCATGAAGGGTTTTTTGTGATTTTTTCTGAATGTTCAAGGAGCACTACAACCTAACCCAAATATGGTAGAGTTGACACATAAGTTCTAGAAGTAGCATTCACTCTTGTTTTTTGGGGATGGTGGACCATAAGTTGTGGAGTCATGGATAGAGGCCATTTTATCTATCTTTGAAAATCTAGATATGAATCCTGAGAGGAGGGTAAATTTCACGAACTATATGTCGCATGATTCAGACAAGATATTGTGGGATGTTATAACATAGATAGATCATCAACAAGAGATGGATTTGAGGGATTTTCATATAGCCTTCTATGAATACTTTTATCCCAATATGTTTAGGGATGATAGAGCTTCAGATTTCATGATCTTGGGGTAGGGAGGGTTATCAGTTGTGTATTATTCAGCCCATTTGACAGATCTCCAACACTTTAAACCTATTTTGATGGGTGATGACCTTTCTAAATTCCTGATATTTGAGGTTGGTCTCATGTATGTCATCTTATCACAAGTGAATTTATTTTTCCTGAATACCATTTATGGAATAGTGAATCATCCTATTATCCTAGATTGTAGCTTGAGAGAGGTAGGAGGTGTAATCCAACGTGGTTAGACACCTAGATTTAGTACTGCATCGATAAAAATCAGGGAGCATCATTTGGAGCTTTTGTGTGGTGATATTAATAGTCAGAGAATATACTCAGGTTGCTAGGTGGCGTTCTTCTAGTGAGGTAGATTGGAAAATATAAGCATTAGTGTACAAGGGACCTTGTCGAGTATCGATCATTTGTAAAGATGAGCCATCTATATTGATTCTATAGAACCTTTCCTTTGATAGCCAGTGAGAGAGGGTGCACACTAACTCCACATCCAAGAGTGGGGTTAATAGATTCTCATCAGAAAAGGAACTGGAGTACAACTGACTGATCAAGATGAGGTGGTGGTCATGGACGTGGTACTTAGACACCAATTTTATAGTGACAACAATGAAAATCTTGTCAGGGTAGCTAGGTAATATCACAAGGAAGAGGATCAGGAAATATATAACTAGTAAAAAAGATCCTTGCAAAGAATGATCACAACCCTTATAATATTAGCGATACTATTCTGGTATCCTCTACTTTAGATTCTATAATTTTTGATAAATGGGATTATCCTAGTTTTATTTATGTACCCATTGTGGAGAGGCTTGGGCTCAATGTTTATACTTATGATGGTTTTATGATGCTATACTCTCTGTTGGGGATTAGAATGGAGGGGTACGTTAGTGTAGAGAGATCCCCTTGTGATTGGTGGGTGTGAATTCTTATGGAAGTTCTTTATCTTCAAGATGACTGTTTTGGAAATCATTCATAGGATGTACTAGTTGGTTCCCTTTCATTCATTCATTAATTTCTATCACCTCAAGGTGACCTTCATATCACAAGAGGGTGAATATTTTATTCACAAGGGTTAATGGGATGTCCAAGCATGTCAGGTTGTACCTGATCATCATGGGTTGAGCGAGGTGACAACCAAGATTTAGAATTTATATATGGATGATTAGGGAATACCTCTGGTGGATTTACCTCAAGTAGTTGATCATTTCTTGGATGTTTTCCCAGATGAATTTTCAGGAATTCATCCAATGATATAGATAGAGTTCTCTATCAATCTAGTTAAAAGAGATAAATTGGTATCAATTCCTCCTTATATGATTTATACTAATAAGGTGTAGGATCTCAAGTGGTAGCTATAGGATTTAGAGGCTAAGGGGTTTATAAAAACTAGTACTTATCTGTGGGGTTCGCCGGTTCTTTTTGAAAAAAAGGCGTACAGAACCCTCAAGGTATGTGTGGATTATTTGTAATTGAACCAAATGATAGTTAATAACTTGTATCCTCTTCCACATATATATGATCTCTTTGACCAACTATAAGGAGGTTGAGTACTCTAAGATATTGATTTGATATCTGGTTATCATCAGGTGTATGTTATGCCATTAGACATACCTCACACACGTTTTCATTCTAGGTACGGTCTATATGAGTATTTGGTTATATCATTCGGTCTTATGAACATGCCCACGGTCTTTAGGAACTAAAGAACAAAGTTATCCATCCTTATCTGGACTCATTTGTCAGGGTATTTATGGATGATACCTTGGTGTATTCTCACAATTGACATAACCATTCCAATCATCTTGAGATCATATCAGATACACTGAGAGATAATCATTTATGTGTTAAGATCACAAACTTCCACCTATGGATGGATGAGATTCACTTCCTAAGTAACATTATCTTAGAGATAGAAGTATTAGTGGACCCAGAGAAGGTGAGTGTTTTGGTTTCCTGGAAGAATCCCAAGAATGTCTTTGAGGTACAATGTTTCTTGGAGATATATTATTACTACATGAATTTCATAAAGGACTTATCACACCTAGTAGCACCACTTACAAGCTTGACTAATAAGGTTGTGAAGTTTGTATGGGAAGATTCCTATGAGATTGACTTTCAAGATATCAAAGGGATATTGACTTCAGCGCTGATACTGGGTTTTCCAGATCCAAGAGAAGTTACATTGTTTACTATGATGCATTAGGTATCAGGCTAGGAATAGTTCTTATGTAGGGGTATAGAGTCTGGGAATTCGGGTCTCGGAAGCTTAGGCCACATGATAAGAATTAACCAACGCATGATCTTGAGTTAACTGTGATTGTTCACACATTGCAATGTTGGATACATTACTTACATGGAGAGGATTTTATAGTGTACAAGGATTAAAAATGCCTCAAGTACATATTTACACAGCATGATCTGAATATGAGGTAGTGAAGGTTGTACGTATACATATATTCTTTTGATTTTCATTTTTTCTACATTCCTCATAAACACAATGTAGTGGTTGATGCACTGAGTAAGAGGACTTAGATATAGGCAGTTCATCAAGCTATTAGTGAGTGGAAGATCATGGATTTTTTCTCTGAGATGAACTCGGAGGTCCAAGATAGTTAGGGGAAGAGTTTTGTATCATATTTTGTTACTACCTCTTCCCATATGGATAGAGTAATGATGAGGCAACTATCAGATTATAAGAGCCTAGTCCTATGGGAGAGTGTGGTAGGTGATGACCCTCCTCTTGGTTAGACCATAGGAAAGGATGAGATATGGGGTGTACATGGTCGCATTTGGGTTTCAAAAGACATGTGTGAGGAGATGATGCAAGAATTTCACGATACTTCTTCCGAAGTTCATCATAGAATCACCAAGAGGTATCAAGAATTACATCACCAATCCTGGTGGCCGTGTATGAAAAGAAATATAGATGGTTTTTTCAGAAGCTGTTCCACCTATTAGTTGGTCAAGGTGGAACACCAATGACCAACCAAAATTTTATAGCATTTACCCATCCTTGAGTTTAAGTGGGTTGATATCATGATGGATTTTGTGAAGGTTTTACCGAGGTATCTTCAAGGTAAAGATGTTGTACGAGTTGTTGTTGATAGGCTCATGAAGGTTTCACATTTGATCAAGGAGACCTTCAATGTTGATGATCATAGGAAGTTATATATGTTCGAGATAGTATGAATCCTTTTCATCCTATATATTGTCATTTTATATAAAGATTTCAGGTTTACATCAAGGTTTTGGAAATGTATACAGAGGTAATTAGGTACACAGGTTCTTATGAGCACAACGTACCACCCCCAAATAGATGGCCAGTCTGAGCACATGATTTAGGTTTTTGAGGACATGCTATGAGAATGTGTCCTAGATTTTGGGGGCTTTTTGGAGAGGTATATAACCCAGGTTGAATTCTACTACAATAATAGCATTTAGTATACTATTCAGATGGTGCCTTATGAGGCTTTGTATGGTAGGCCATGCCGATCACCCCTTTGTTGGTTAGAGGTAGGATAAGCAGGTATGATTGGACCTCATCTTATTTAGGAGACCTCAGAGTAGGTTTAGTTGATTGAGAAGTAGATGGCTACTACGTAATCTTAAAAGAAGTCATACACCGATATTAGTAGATGAACTCTAGAGTTTTAGGTAGGGAATAAGGTTTTATTACATGTTTCATAAAGGTTGGGACATAAGAGGATCATAAGACTGGGTAAGCATTCACTGCTTTATGTAGGTCCATTCAAGATTTTGGATAGAGTTGGGCTAGTAGGCAATCAGTTGTAGTTACCTCAGATTTACTAGGCTATGCATGACATATTCCATGTATCTTAGTTACGCCAAAATCATTTAGACTTGTCTCATGCCTTTCATATTGAGGAGGTTGAGTTTTAGGTAGATGTGTCCTTCAGGGAGCATCCTATATGTATTGTTGATCATAGAATAATGGTTTTCTGAGGATGGTTGGTTTCTTTATTAATGGCACCATGGAAGAACATCTGTGTATATGATGATACCTAAGATAAGGAGGTTGATGTATGATCACAGTGACCATAGTTATTATCAAACATTCTTGACCACACTTGATAAGGCAATTTTGGGACAAATTTCTTTATGGGGGAAGTTTGTAAGAACCTATATTTTCCTTTAGGTATAGATCCTTTTATTTCCATAAATTTATAGTTTAAATGATTATTTATGTCCTAATATGAATTCTTGTTTAGGTGAAAGAGGTGTTAGGTGTGTCTTGGGCTGGTTTAGAGCCCGAAACCTAGCTTTTGTTGTGAAAAAGGCATGACACACAGTTAATAAAAAACATGTGGGGTAGATTTCATGGTCTGACTAATTGTGTGAGATATGGGTAAAGAGAAAGAGGATCTGAAGTATTTAGACAAACCATGTAACTTGGGGTTCACGGTTGTGTGAAAATGTCTACAATTTTGATAGCATTTTTTTTCAAGGTTTGCGTACGGTTAGTCAATCTGTGTGACAAACCGTGTGACGTGACCCTTTACCACAAAAAAGAGCACACTGTTGGTGCACAATTTGGAGAACCATATAGACAAACCATGTGAGCCAATAAATTAGGTGAATTTATCATTTTCTTCCCAATTAATTGCTTATTTAACTTAAATTATAATTATCCTCCCGCACAAAAACCTTGCATGTTAGATCTCCTATTTGGTGGATATTCTTGGAATATGGATATCATCATCATCCAGTGTCTGATTTAATAATTTTATATCTCATTGGTTTTTTCTAAGATATTGATTCATTTTTTTTGGTTTGGTATTTACTATGCTATTTAGGTGCAAAATAATTTCCTTTATTTATATGTTCCTCATCCGTTCTTTTATTTTCTTCTAATCTGAGTTGAATATAGAGATGATATTAGAATAACTATCCTTTAAGGACCTATGGTAGGTTGTCTAATAATTTTAATTAAATGTTGAATGGTTTATATATAACATTATGACATGAACCCAATTCTCAGAGTGTTTCCTTGAAATGAATTTAAATCATCAAACTGAACGATTAGGAATAAATTATGTAATTGAAGAGGTCCATAAATGAATGATTATAGGGTGAGGACCTTGATATTTTAACAACCCATTTGGGTGTGTTTTTTAATTAAATGGATCATTATGGTGTTATATAAAGTTGGATACCTTATGGTCTGCCTTTTTCCCCTTTTCCATGGGGCGTGAATTGTGAATTGAATGCATGAGTTGAATTGTAATATTAATCATAATTGTATTGATTTATAAGAAAGGATGGATGAACATTCCATTGGTTTGGGATATGTAATATCTTGTTTAAGATTGAAATTATTATTATAATAAATTTTTTATGTGATTAGTTAAGAGGAAAACCTTCAAATCTTGGATAATGCCTTAAGTCACCCTCTGAGGTGAGTTTGAATAGGAACATTCTTGGTATTAACCTTTACATGGATTATATTATGTCGATTAAATGTTATTTAATGATTATGAATATGCCTTACATGACACATGGATTCAATGATGAAATCCATGGATGGAATCAATTGTCTTTTACCATGATTATACTCGAGTAACACTTGGACATCTTATATAGACAACCAAGGAAGGACTCATAGGGGATGTATATTATATACTGAGAGATAATTGGATTCTATATGGATTTCAAAGGATGGACTCAAAGTGAATTTGATTATATATTCCATGGGTGATACTTAGGCTCCCTTATAGTGGACAGCTAAGGATGGACACAAATGACAGAGATGTTATACCACACCTAGAGTGAAACCTAGGTTCTTCTGAGGATCTCCATGGATGGGCCAATAGAGTGTTGGTTCATAGTACACCTGGAGTGATACCTAGATTCCAAATTATAAATACCAAGGATTATATGAGTTTTACAAATGAACAAATAATTATATGAGTTATATGATGTGTATTCCAATCCAAATCACAAGCTTGGATTCGACCCTTGTTTATACTTTATGGATGATCTATTTAGGAATCATATGGTTACATATTTATCTATGGGGTTTTGGGATATGTTCCAGGTTCTAATAAATAAAAATTAAATTATTTTCAATTATTAAATTAACATGTTTAAAAATGGGAACCTGGAATTTATCAGATGTTTACTTCCAGTACTTCCTTTACATATTGAATTACCCCTTTACACTGTTACTATTATATACTCAATGATGGAATGGAACTAGAACATCAGTGGTTACCTACTTAGATTATGTATCACAACATTTTTAGGCTGCCTTGGGTACCCATACATACTATATGATTGCACATATGAATAAAGGAAATCACCCCGATATAGGTTCCTGGTTGCTGCTTAGGAGTAGGGGAGCATGGTACCATTTTTAGACTCATGATTCTAGTTGAGATACTTTTGGAATTTTTTTACTTTTTATACATGTATTGTATTGTAATTATGTGTACCTATTTTGGTTTTTATGTAGAGACATGTATCATCATCATTGTATACGAGTTTCTTTTTTGGATTTATTATCTATTCTTACTATTGATCTTTTTTCTGATTGATTTAATTATTCCTCTACTTATCTGATATTTTTTTTCACTATGATACACTATAGTAATGAGGTAATATTATCCCCAATGACACACCTAGGCCCTTAGTGCTAGTCAGTAGCCTATGGTGTCTGGAGAGATGCACTTGAGTCCATGTGACCAACATGGCTTAGGACAGTATTTAGTGGCATACGGTCCTGAGATGATATATAGTGTGCATGATTTCTATTAATTTGTAAGAAAAAAATGAATATAACTTAAGTAAAAGAGGAATTTATTAGCATCCCAAGACATTGTTTTGTGTCAATGGCCTAGTTACCACTTTGTTTTTTAAATAGTTGTTATAAAAGATACCCCTTGGATTCCCCTTGTTTTATTCAACTATTATGTGGGTTCTTCATCTGTATGTGATTCTTGTTTCCCACCTTTAATTTTAATGTTTTTGTTTATGTATGGGTGAATTTTATTTATGGGGATATTCATTATTAGGTGTCATGGATGAAGGTAGATTTAGTTACACCTTGTGTGTTAGACTTGGATTGTACATTCCTATGTCTCACACCCTTTATTTTTCATGGGAAACTGGTATCTAAGTGTGTGATATAATTTTATCCTCTAGTTTGTTTACAAACCCCTTTTTTCCATCAATGTTTTCTAGCCAAAAGTTCTAGGAGGGGGTTTTCCATTGAAATGTGGATTTTTAGGCTAGTTTCATAAGTTTTGGTTTAAAATTTAGTTTATTCTGGTAGCTAGTTCAAATTTTTCTATAATATTATATAGTTATATACTTCATACAATATGATTTCTATGGTAGAAATCATGACACATTTGATTATTTCATTAGTTATTGATTGATGGGAGTTTGATCTAGTGGTTATTTTTATAATTTCCCATTCTTTCATTATTATGGAACCTTTTCTTCTAATATTTATATGAAACATTTAATATATGGTGCCGTATTATTATGGTTGACATATGTGTGCATGTGTTGGGTCATTTAATTTGTAAATGAGTTTTCAAAGATGTTTGGAAAACCTATTTTGAAATTAAGAAGTCTTTGGTCAGTTCTTTAAATTGGATTTCAAAATGTGTGTTTTGGTTTAAAGGCGGATTTAGTTGGTGAAATGATTTAAGGTTACCATTTTCATTTTGATAAAAAAATGAGTTGTTTTGAGAAATGTTAATAATGAATGTGTGATTTTGGAATGGATTAGACCAGTGGATATGTTTTCAAAATGTGTGATTTTGATTTTGAAAAACAAATAGAAATATTTTTAAATATTGTTAGGGAATTGTTGTGGTTTCTATATATTATAATTTAAAAGTATACTTTCTAGAATTATTTTAAAACTAGAATTGATGAACTTCTTTATGAAACATATTTCATAGATTTTCTAGGCATTGGTGACCTACTGAGATTTTTAGCTCATGTCTGTATTTATTTTAGGTTCTCGGTTTCCAATTAAATCTAGTTTTCTTTGTTAGGACATATGTGGGGTGATTTGGGTGGTAGTGAGAAACAAAAGGTTTAATAGAGTTATTTCAGGCTAAGTTAAAGTCGGTTTATTATTGTTTTATTTTTGATAGTGTTTTATCTATTATGTCTGGATAAATCTTTTTGTTTTAGGATACCATTTATGTATATTAAAATGGTTTTTATCATGCTAGTTTTTAATGACATGTTTGGTATGTTTATTTATTTGGAATCATGTATTTACCTATTCCACTATATTTTATCTCTTATTTGAGAAAAATAATTCAGAAAGAGATTCCTATGATGTCCATGCACTAGTTTCTAGCCAGTAGGGATCAAGAATTATCTTTAGGACTTTTATAGAATTAGGTCGAGTTCCATGTTTGGTGGAACCGAGGGACAGTTCATCACACCCCCTAAAAAACATACTCTCAAATGAAATCAATATATTGAGGGTAATAATAGAACATATATATTTTTTAAGGTTTACCAGGAATGTGGGAAACCAAGTTTTTGATAAATCTAGTTTTCATCCCAAGCCATATATTTGTAACTATTATCATATGTGTTATAAGGGAGAAAGTTATTATCCCTTATCTATGATCAGATAAATCTTGACATATGATTCTAATATATTACCAAAGTGGATAGGATATGTTTAATTTTTTTTATATTTTTTATAATAAGTTCATTTTATGTATCCCACTAGCCTTCAATGATCCGAATTTTGAGCTCCCACATATGTCTTCAACTACCAACCCTTCTTCCACTGAACTTGGCTACACGTTTACTTTATACTTTATCATCAATAAATTTAATTTTTGGTTATCTCACTTCTTTTAAGAACTTCAACATCTATATTTTCTATAGGTTTCACTTGATATTGATCTTTCTCACAATTCACATTATCTATAATTCTATAAACCTCACTCTTAACTTTTAAGAACATATATTTCTTATATTATAAAATCTATAACCCATTTGATCTTCTGTTAATTGAAAGTTGACTTATCCCTCTCTTTTTCACGATACGTATTTTTCTCCATAGAGATAACTGAATTATCTTATCCTTTATAACAATAAAAAATTCCTGAAAATATTAGAATATGTGGTCTTAAAACTTGAAATGCATGGACCATTATATTTTTGAACTCATTAAAAATATCTAAAGATCTCAGATTTAATGGTCTTTTCCAATTCTCTACAAAACTCATTGAAAATATCTTTTAAGACCCTCATATAGATTCATAAACCCAATATTTAAGAATATTGTATCATTAAATCATCCATCTCAGCATATTTATAACGATTTTTACTTTCATAAATGAAATGTTCATCAACATCTTCTAGTTATCCTTCTTCTATATACTTGATTCTTCTTTAATTTAATTGGACATATAATCTACCTCATATTCACACATAATACGTTGAATCTAATAATGAATAATTTATTTTTCCAATAACTAATGGTATTTTAATATATAAATATCACAAAATCATCATCTTATTTTTTAAGAATATTCACCTATATTATTATCATTCTCACAAAGTTTATATTATTGTGTTCTTCCATTATCCTCATTTGTTAATATCATCATACATTACTATTTTTTTAATGAAATATCATTAATATCACACATATTTATGAAAAAATATCTTTTACATGAAGTGAACTCATCACACAATATATCATGGTGTCACGATCATGACAATTGTTGTGTAGTTTCAAATCCTAGTGGCATGTTGGAGAAGATGAATTCAGATGTCACAATTTCAACCAATGTGAACCCACATTTTTAAACTATGAATTGTAGTTACCATTTTAAAATCCCACCTCAAAAATAAACTAGAGTGGTATATTCTTAATTAATCCAAGTGTATCTAGAGGGACCATTGAAATCTTGTGGAATCAACCCATACTCAACCATTGGTTCCTTCAATCTACCTCCTGACACCACCCTATGTTAGTATCACTCTCCACCCATTTCCCATCCATGGAAACTCTCTTTTCATATCACCTTTGATATTGGATTCTACTTCATTACTGGATGGGTGTTAGGATTCTTTAAGAATGATAATTTTCTAAATTTTTTAGCTTCCCCCATAGTATTAACATTTCCAAAATATGGCCACCAAGATATCTTATTTACACGTAAGATGAACTTATCTGAACTCTAAATTCAAAAATTATCATCAAACATTCTAAAGTAATTTAATAATAACTTCAAATTATGTTGGGAATTACTTTTATAACTCAAAATTAATTTCCACATAATTCCAAATTAGTTTCATTTCATACAATCAACTTCCATAAGGACTTGAAATTTTTTCAATGAAGACTAGTTCAAAAAAATAACATTTCTCCATTCCATTACTTCTATAAAGAATATCTTATATTTTCTAGATAAATATTCTTAACACCTTAAATGTGTATCATTATATGATAGATCTTGTATGTACCTATATTCCATCATATAGAGATTTAATTTTTAAAACACCCTTTGGAATAATCACTTTATTCTTCACTCATTTTCATAACTTTAGATGCATATAAAATTTACTATCCATTGAATTGACATTGATAAAAAATTCAACACTCTACTCATCACTATTTTCATTGACAAACTAGAGTTACCCAAACTATCTATAACCCAAACCGATCTTGACATGGTTAGAAGGTCATTCCCAATATTTATGGGAAGGTTAAAAGTGGCCAGGAATCCAAAACTAAATTTGGGAATGATTTTTCCACAAAGAAGAAGGAAAAAGGTAATAAATAAATAGAATAATTTATGTATTCAAAAATTTAAAAAATAGTACATGTGATACAAAAATTCATAAAAATAGGGTCCAAGGTATATAAAACAACCAATGTACTCAAAAAATTCCTACGTCCCAAATCCATGTGAAATTACATCACCCATAGACTATCACACCCAACTATATGAAAAACCAACCACCTTTCTACAATGACTTTCCTTTACTGGCATTAGATAAAACAAGATCTCCAAACACCCAAAGGTGTATGTAGGGTGTGATAAAAAAAATCTAGTAGGATCCTGCTAAGTGTTTCATAATTATACTTTATAAAATAAACCAATTATGCTGAAATATAAAGAAATAAGGCATGAGAGAAAATTATATATATTTTGAAATAGAGAATGGATTAATCAACCCTTTTCACCATTTGATAAACATTACCAATAATCCAAATTTCAATGAATTTTGCTAAACATCCCAAATAATCATTTCAATGATAAATACAAGAGAAAACACACCAAAGGGTATCAACAGTTACTAGTCAATAACGATCCTTGTAAGAATATCATGACCAGTAGGCCACATGGTGTGAACATTATGGTATAATAATAGGTATAGGGGGTAAGATTTCACTCTATAGAGTAGAACATTTACACTACATAGGAAACCTTGTCCATATATTACCCTAATAGAACATGTCTAGGGGAAAGAGTTCATACTTTAGAATGGATTTATACCACAACATAGATCATATTTTGGTTTACCAAAACCAATTCATTCCGGGTAACTTTATTTTTTAAACCATTCAATTCATGCTTTAAAATAATTTTCATTAACAACACCAAGGAAGAAATCCATTTTCACAAAAATTTCCAAAACCAAAAAACTGTATTTAAACATTTATCATTCCTTTTAAACCCATTAAAAACCCATTTATATGAAAAATATATAAAACATGCTTTCTATCCATTTTAGAAACCAATAAAAGGAGTAGTTAAGCAAGGGTTATATGATAAATCCAAATCATGAAACCACCTATGTTGAACAACTTGGAATAACAAAACCAATGATAACAAAAAGAAAAGATGATATAATACTATTAATGATAAAAAATAGATAATAATCAGTAATTACCGATCAAATTGACAATTTATAGAATAAATAGAATGAAATAAAACACTTACCACCCCAATCAATGAGTAAAACACCACGAGGATTGAAGGTTCTACCAACACTCATCTATTAGAAGACATATATAAAATGAGTACGATTAGAACACAAGATCCAACAATTACCACTACTTAAAAATATGATCCAAAGAGTGAAATAAGAATCATTTGAATAAATAGGAGATTCCAGACAAAAAAAAATGATCAAATTACAACAACTGAACCATATATTTGACTGATGATATGATATTACAAGGAGTTGTATTGAGAGAGATAAATATATACCAATCAATTATCTATGTTTGAATTATTCAAATTATGGTTAAAGGGTGAGGATTAAATAATTAAATAGGGGTTTCTAGAGGGTAAAACAATAATAATTCCCAAAATTTCCCATCCCAAATTGGTGCCATTAACTAAATAAAGGTGCCATCCATAATTCTTAGACTATTGGGAAAACATGTGACTAGGCTGTGGAGTTTCTATAGGAATTCCATACTTCTAGAATGACACCAACAACCTATTGGGTCTCACTATATAGCTAGTGGACCACATAACTATTCTTTAGTAACATTCTCATGTCCACTCTTGAGCCCAACTCCAAAGACACCTTCCAACCTCTCGAACAAGAATCAAATCCACACCCCTAACCCTCTAAAGTCTATAAATGAGTATTAATGAACAAGAATCACTAAAAAAGGAGGAAAACTAGAAAATATGAATATGAGAAAAGTATTACATGAAAATAATATGAGGATAATGCAATTCTCTCCACTATATTTCATTTTTCAAATTAGAAAACAAGTTAAACAATGTTGGTCTCCAAAGTGATGAGGCCAAAACTCCTTTATCAAATACTTCCACTCCCAATTCACTTGATAATCTAAACCATGCTATCACATCACTCAAACCAAATGTGTAGTATTACCATGTAGAACCATTACTTGAGAATCAAAAACCTGAAGTGTTTCATTGGTTATAGACATATCAGTATCTATATCATGTTTTTCCTAGTTCAAAATAGGACACATGTTTGATCAATAATTTTTATGTTGATACACAAGGATTAATTCATGGATCAAAGACAATTGAGTTGGTAAACCTTAGAGATACACTAGATTTATAAATATTTCAATGATGTCCAACAAAACCACATACCTAATAGAAATATCTGTTTGATTTATGATCCACCAGTTACCTAATCAGGGTTCTGGTTTCAAGAAAACCTAATCACCAACTAAAAACTCCAACAGATAATGATTTTGATCTATATAATATTTTTACTAACACTACTACATCACAAAATGCTGATGAAATAACTAGACCATCGATGTTTTCTTCTAAAAAACCTTGGTCAAACCAAGGAAGCTCCTCTAACCTTAGTTCAATAGAGATGAATGATGTAAGTATGGTTTTAAAACGCCTTAAAAGGTTCCATTCTTATGGATGTCTGGTAACTGTAATTATAAGAAAATTCAATCATCCCCAAATGTCTATACCATGTGGATATAAAGTCCAAGACATAGAAATAAAGAATATACTATAAAATATAATCATCCATTCCTATATGCCCATATATCTAAGGATGATATGTTGTGCTCATCCTGACCTCAGTTCCCATTTTATCTTGAAGGCCCTTCCTATACTGTGAGGTAACATTCTGGTACCTATATGAGACAATGGCCATAATAATTCATGTAGACCTTACAAAATCTTGTATAAACAACTTTACTAGGTCTTCTAAATTAGTGGTGTCACATTCTGGTATAATATTATCAGGATAGTTGAACCAATTGATCACCACCAATATATAATTCATACCTTGGGGAGTTTGAGGTAAATAAAAAATAAAATCCATTAAAATATCATTCCATTTTAATATTGGAAAGGGAAGAGGCTAAAGAAAACTAGAAGGATTAAAATTCTCATACTTAATATATTAACGTGTATAAAATCGATATACAAAGTCATTTATTTCTTATTTCATAACATAACACAAAAACTGATGCTTCATATCAAAGAAAATTTATTTGGTGTTTGTGTATATAACCCATAAAGAATGATGAAATTCTCTTAACATGACATTTATCATAGATGAAGGGAAACATATTATCTCTTAAAGCAAAGGATACCATCTAATTAGAGAGACTACTCATTGATGGTCCCCCAATACACTATAGATTTTCATCTTGCTTCTTCTCTTAGAGAATAATCTCTAAGATATGGTATGTCAAAAGAACAATTTCTAGAACACAATAAGAATCCTCATCTCTGACTCCTATGTTCATCAAATTTAAAATGACCATGAAGTTCCAATTATCCATTCCCTCCTTTACAACTTGAGAAGGTAGCTTCCTGTAAATAGAATCAACGATTATGTTACATTTTCCCAGTGTATAGGAAAAATAAAATTCAAATGGTTTCATGTATTCTTCCTATATCCTTTACTGATGTTTCCAGTATTTTTGAGAAAAGATTCAACTTATACTTTTTTGGTCAGATTATACGATAAAATTATAACAAAAAATACATTGATGTCAATTTTTTAGGACACTCACAACAACTTCATGTTCAATTTCATAAGTGAGATAATTCCTCACATGAGGTCAAAGATGATGAAATACATTAGCCACTACATGATTTCCAACCATAAATATGCAACCCAAACCTAAACCAGATGTATTAAAATAAACCATATAGCCTTAAATAGACAAGGGTAAAGTTAGAGTCAGTGATAAGTGAAAACGCTTCTTTAGTTCATCAAAGGATGCTTGACACTTAAAATATGAAAAAACAGCACCCCCTTTTAGGTGAGGGTGGTTAAAGGTGATACAAGCTTCGAGAAATACATTATGAACTACCGATAATATCTCATTAAGCCCAAGAAACTACATATCTCAAATACATTTTATGATCCTTTCCATGACATTAAAAATGTCACATTTTTTAGGATCAACTAGGACACCATTTCAAAAATTACACATATGATTAACTTAACTTCTTAGTTCTAGAATTTGAGATTTGATAAATTATCATAAATACAATAATCCCTCATAATTCCCAAAACATGACTTAATTGAACAACATGATCTTCTTCAATATTAGAGTATACCAGAATGACATATACAAACACCATGAAAAATCAGTCAACAGAATGGTGGAAAATTCAGTTAATCAATTTCATAAAGACAACATGAGTTTTATTAAGATCAAAAAACATATAAAGGCACCATAAATGTCCATACCTACTCCTAAAAGTATTATTAAGGATATAAAACTATTTTATTCTGAGTTTATGATAACCTAAACAAAGATAAATTATAGATAACCAATATGATCCTTTTAACTATTTAAAAAAATATCAATGCAAGGAAGGGGATATTTTATCATGGTCATTACTTGGTTGAGCATTTGATAGTTGATGCATAATTGAAGAGTCCCATCATCCTTCTTGGGAAAAGCATTGATGATTCCCAAAGAGACACACCCTGGTGTATAATTCCCTTGGATCTTAGATCATCCAACTAAATATCATCTATTTTTTCTTATATGTATCCATAAATTAATAATAAATTTACAATAGCTATTTTTTAGGAAGCAAGTTGACTAATAAATCCATTTATCCCATGGGAGGAAATATAGAAAACAAACCGAATAATTGACAAAACTTATTGACTACCTAAGGAAGGATACAAACTTCAATTCCTTATTTAATTTACCATAGACAAAAAAATCTACTTAACATTCTCTAGAAAATTTGGCCCTATCCATGTAGAACATGGATCCCATTATCACTAGAATACATGAGATATCCCATCATAAGTGGTGAAGGACACTCTCCGATGATAAAAATCAATCCAATAATTGTGAGAGATAAACCATTCCATTCTAATAATCACATAAAAAATTTCAAAGTTAAGAACCAATAAACCTCAAATAATCTCAAAATTACACATAAATAAATAACATGAGGGATAATTAAAACCCTACTCTAACTTTCATAGAGGTATCACTAATTCCATAATGAATATCATGGGATCAATCAGTAGTTTTAATAGATCTATCATATGAGTTGATACAAATAATTAAGAGGAAAATGTATCAAATAAAGTATTTGTAATTGTAGAATCAACCAAAATTGTAACTCTCATAGTAGTAGGACCCACATCAACATCTATAGAAGACTCTTCCACTACATGTAACTACTTAAATATAGAGATATGTGGATGGAAACCTATAGTCTTTGAAGCTTCTATCCACATATAATATCCTCTAGGTTATGATGAGGATATAATAAAGATATGAAAATATAGATCTTAACAAAAAATCTACAAGAGAACATAATTCCCTATATGTGTTACAAATATTTGGAGGCACGGTAAAAAGTTTTTCGTGTGTGATGTATGGAAATAAAAGTAACTTTAAAATACACTATCCCTTGATGATGGTGTTTTTAGGGACCAATTAACAATAAAATCCAATTACCCCCCCATAGAACTCACTAAACTTTCTCTTTCCCTTGTATGAACCACTCGAGCAACCATGGGTGGAAAAAGAAACTCAAGTCAATCCCAAATTTCCCACCAGGTCAATAACTTCCCTCAATTCCCTATCCATTACATTAATATAGGTAGAAAACTTTAAAATTAAGACATGTGACTGGTTATTAAGTTTAATACCCATCTAAAACTTTTGAGAATACTTATTCTCATTAGATAAAAACTTTTGAGAAAACAGAGTGAGCTCAGTGAAATGATCCGCGTACTCCATTACTAACTGATTCAGTTTATTAGGTTTGAGAAACTCTATGGATTTTACTATGTTCATTGATTTAGATGAAAATTTATTGGTGAAAATTCCATTATTTATTTTTACTCCAACCCCTCATGATTTTTAGGAAAGTTAACCAAGTATCTCCACCTTCTAGTCGATCCTTAAATCGTAAATATGATACACATCAGTTTTATTGAATTACGAGTATCTAGTAATTTGAAAAGACTCTCAAGATTACCCAAAAACTTATCTGTCTCATGGGGATCATCCAACTATTGAAAATATACTGAATTTTTGTGGAGAAACTACTAATACTATTCTTATCCTCACATATTATAGGTTCTACCTCCCTATCCTGAAAAAGTGTAGGCTCTACACCATAGTTCATAGTATGAACCATTAAAACCACTATTTCATCATATTTTGATCAATTGGAGAGTTTCCCTTCTATGGTACATCAACAAAAACCTCCCGAGGAAACACCAAAATTTATATGGTTAAGGGGCATAATACTATATATCAACAAAAAATAGACATAAAAAAATGATATCCATGAAATTATTGTGATTTAAAATAATAATGTTCAATCAAAATTTTAAGGAGATCGAAGAAACAAAGACTATTATTACAAGACCCTAAATCTCAAAGATACATTCCCTAACCACCCTCAGTAACTTAAGGATCATCACATCAAGATAAGGATATTCACTTGCTAACAACATACCCCTTATGTCCCCACATTAGAATCTCATTTATAACAAGATATCCAAAAATACATACTGATAATGAAAAATGGAAAGCCTTTATATGATACTAATTTTCAATAAAAAACCTATATTACCTAAATTTACAATAAACCAATCCGGTTCACATATGACCCTAAGGGTGTTCATGATCCACACTAGCTATAAAAATGTGATTGGGCATATGGAAGAACCATTGGGAATAATTTTTCCAAAAAAATAATTGAAAATTAAATTAAGATAAGGAATAATTTTGGTATTACAAAACAATTAAAACAATATAGGTGATACAGACATTAGAAAAAACAAGTTCCAAGGCACATAAAACTACCAAAGTACTCAAAAACTGACTCTATGTGAAATAATGTCACCTCCAGAATCCCACACATTACTATAAAAAAACACACCACCTTTCTGTGATGCATTTCCCTTATTTACATCAAATAAAAAAATATCCATATACACCCAAAGGTTTATTTATGGTGTGAGTAAAAGAGTCCAATTGGATCCCACCAAGTGTTTCATAAATAGACATTGTAAAATAAACTAATTATTCTCAGGTATAAATAATTAAGTCATAATATAAAATTGTACACATTTTGATATAAATAATTGATTAATCACCAATTTTAAAAATTTTGTTAAACATTATTAATAATCTGGTTTTCAATGAAATTCAATAAAAATATTGGTTAATCATTTGAAATATAATCACTATAAAAAAACATCAAAGTATATCGATATTTCCAGGTCAATTAGGATCCTCATAATAACGTAGTGGTCTATAGGATAGTTCGTTTGCACATTACCCTTGAAAAATAGGTTTTGGGGTATGAATTCACTACTGAGAGTGGCTCCCTTCTAGAAATTAGGCAACTTGATGCACACATTAACCTATAAGAATAAGTCTAGGGGTAGATAGTTCAACCCATGTATGTCTCCATACATCATCATCAATCACATTTGGTTTTACCACATCAAAATAATTCAAGGGAATTTCATATTTTAAATCATATTAACATTTTCATAAAACATTTTTTTAAAATATCAAGGGATAAATCCATTCCCAAAAACATTTACAAAATCAAATAATTATAACCAAAACATTGATCATGAATTTTAAAAACATTTATAAACTATTCCTAATATGAATCCATAAAAATTATTTCCATCCATTTTATAAACTAGCATAATAAATAACAAATAATGGTTTGAAATATAAATCCAAATCATGAAACCACATTACTCAAAACACTTAGAATACCAACACCCATGCTAATAACAAGACAAAATGAGATAAGGGTATTTGGAACCAAGAAGGGATCCTAAATTAAGAATTAAAATTTTAAATCTCTCAATTATAATTTTATTGAATATATATAACCAAAATAAACACTTAACACCCTAATTACTAATTAATTAACCTTGGGGATTGAAGGTCTGACCAACACTCCTCAATTTTGCAACTGATCAAAAAGGAATACGATTATAAGTATTGATCCAACAATTCCCACTACTGAAAATGTCAAACAAAGATAGAAATAATATAATTTATAAGTATAAGGATATATAATATCAAAATAGAGATTAACATACTAAGATAGGACCACAACTTTGATGAATAATTCAATCTTCCAAGGAATTGGGTTGAGAGATCCAAATATTTACCAAAGGAGTCTCTAAGTTTTAATTGGTCAAATTAGGGTGAAACAACCCCATATGTAGTAACCCAGAGACAATGCGTTGTTAAATAAATTGGAATAGGATACAATGGATTTAATCCCAAAAGATTAATCAGCTTATTTGTCTTGAAGAACTAGATATGCACATGATCCCCATTTCACATTAGAAAAAATATAAAATATAATGAATAAAAATGTTCCGCATCCTTGAAACTTATTCAAATAATTTCTTTTTCATATACTGAGGAAGGGAAATAGAATATCAATGATATCAAATTATCAGAATCAATTAAGTTTAACACAATATATTATGAGTATATAAGGCATAATCAGTATTCCAAGGTAAACAATTCAAAAAATAAGCGATCTAATCGATATATTGAGAATGAAATGCATCCATGGATAATATAAAATGAAATAATTCCATGGATCACAATAACTGAATTATCAATTAAACAAATGAATACTATTAGTTTTCATGATCTTATACATCATTATATATCTACCATCAATACCTTATTACAAGGTAGATTAAACTATGGGTTGGATACACCAAAAGCCCATTAAATAATCTTTTTCCAACTAATTTGTCTCTTGAGATCTATCGATAAATTTAAGGGATATATAATTATTGACACCAAATTTCCAATTAATTCTTCATATATTGAATTATTAATTTAATTCATGAATAATATTTCTTATTCACAAATATCATTATTGAGTAAAGAATACTAAATATCAATATTTCTCCATTCAATCAAATAACATTCAATATAAAACACAACATTTAGAAATGGTATACTATTAAGGAACTAATAATATCCATGATACAAAGAATTTTAATATTTAAGAGTTATATATTTTGAAATTATCATTAGAAATTGAATGTTTCAATAGATACTTAATGAAAACAAAATTACTAAGAGATAAAAGATGACTATTGATTCATCAGAAATATATGTTTCGTAATAAAATAACTTAATTTTGAGAAATAATTAAAATTTAAGTAATATATTGAATTGAAATTTTAATAAATAATTTTCTATTTAAAACTATTTAAAACCTATAGAACAATGTATGATGTAAAATGGATTTGGCGGTGGGAAAGTTAGTTAACGACAATTATGTTAAAAACAATTCCATTAAACTTTTTGTAAAGAAGGTTGAAAACAACCCTTTCAGAAATCATTATAAATATTTCCTTCAAACATTTTAAAAAGTCAAGTATAACATAAAATTTCATTCTATAAAATGAAAATCAATTTTTTGAAACATTTTTTATGAATATGGGCATGAAAGAAAAATGTACCCTATCAAAAAGAGAAATAAGATCATCTTTTATTCTAAACATTTATTTTCTTGATTTAAGTTTAAAAAAGTGTAAATGTTGAAATAAAATATATAAACTCATTAAATATATATAAGATAATAAAATATTAATATTTTTACAAGGATATATTATAATAATTTTTTAATGCGAATAAGAGAAATCCCAAAAAAAATGAGATTGCAAAATAAATTCTTACCTATTTGGTAATTTTTCAAATTTAAATCCCTAAAGGAATTAACCTAAAAAGAAAATTTAATCATCATTAATAAATATATATTCATGTTAAATACCTCAAAGGGATAATATATGAAAAAAATAAAAATAAAGAGGTGCATAATAACAAATATGTCTTAATGGAGTGGAAATTGATAGGAAGTCCCTTAACATACATTTCTCTTTAGTTGAATTTCATTTAACTTATCTTAAGATAGATTTCAACATATTATTAATTTATAATAGACAATATTAACATTTATAATATCATATATGATCCTTTTATAACATATCATCACCCATTTGTTAATAATATTTCATAATTATCATTATTTCAAGTGTCAATTACTTTTTTTTCTCATGCATGTTTTGTAAGGGAAGATCTGGTCCTTGTAGTTTGATTATGGTTACATTATCTCCAAAATATTAGTAATGATATTAATATCATACATTTTCATTAAATATATCCCTATTAACATCCATGTAAATCAAAATGAAAAACAGATCACATCACTTAATATAGGTGGTAGTGCACACGTACACATGAGTGACACTATCAATTTATAATGGATTTGAAGGTGAGAAGGTATATATAAAACAATAATTCCCAAATAATATTTATTTCATAAATATCATATGTATAAATTATTTATATATTTATAACCTTCCATGTAAAATGGCGATGAAAGAAAAATTACATCGCCACATAGAAACGATAGGTCGTACTTACTTACAAGTGATGTTTTCACCTTCCATAGGATAAAAAAGTGGTAAAAAATGGTTGTAAAATAATAATAATAATAATAATAATAATATACATTTATTATATTTAAATTATTATTTAATAATGGTCACAATAGATTCAAATTTAAATTTGAAAGATACGGTAAAGATGACTACCTCTTCCTTATTGGACTACCTTTATATCTCCTCTTGAGGGTCCTTGGGTTGGTATTTATGAAAAATAATAACCTCAATGAATTGTATAAGGTTTTTTATAAGAGAAATTTAAATATTTTTATTGATCTAGGTTTATCAATGTGGGGTAAAGAAAAGAGATAATGGGTGTCCTTTTATAAGTGATGGTAGGGGAATTCATAGACATTTTTAAAGTATTTGATTAATATATGATATTATTCATTTAAAAATGGTTAAAAATTTATATATATTAAATATAATATGAGTATGAGTCTAAATACTATAATAAAATAAAATTTTTATTTGGTTAGGTAATTACAGTCCTTATCTCTTTGTTTTAACCCCTCGTAAGCCCTTTTAACAATTACCAAAATATAAAAGATTTGATTGTCAATAATGTTACGAAAAAGAATAAATCGACCATAAATAGTAAATAGATGAAATTTTAAACCATATCTTATCCCCATTTTCCTATTTTAATATTTTTATGATTTATAAATAATTTAACAGAACATTATTTTCATAAAATACCATTAATGTCAAATTTGAGGGTCAAGAATGTTACCATAAAAGAATAATTGGACCATAAATGGTCAATAGATAAAATATTCAACCATATATTATTACTATTTTCATATTTTAAAACTTTTATTATTTATAAATAATTTATTAAAAAACTATTTTAATAAAATACCATTATTGTTCTTTTTGATAGTATTCAAATAAATTGAATGTAAAACATCTAGAAAAATATGTATTTAAATAAAATCCTTTAACACATCACTAATATGTTATACTTATATAAAGAATATTTAGGATAAATTAATTCAAAAAAAATAATTTTATATTTAATATTTTTAAAACCATTTATTTTGTTTTTCTATTAACTGAAAAAAATATATTATTTGTGTTGCGTAATTAAATAAGCTAATTATTCAATCACTATAAATTTAAAAATAAATTATCATGATAAGAATAAATTAATTTTTTTCAAAATAATATTTAATATTTATTCATAACATATTATTATCCTTACGTGAATATATAAAATACATTAAAAGTAGGGGAGTGACATTTTTTAAATCTTCTTTAGTTAAAATAATACAAATTTAATTACCAAGTTAAAATAACACCTAAATGTGAAATATTACAATTTAGGATATTTATTAAAGAAATTAATCCCATATAATTAAATAAATTCAAGTTTTGGGTTGATTTTTATTGCCTTATCACATTATTTTAAACCCTACTTACGAGATTTACCTATTACCGTCTTGATAAAGTTTTCCACTATTACAGTTCACAATGCTTAAAAAAAGATGGAAATATTAACAAAATTTGGACCTACCTTTTCACAATATGGAATAAATTTTTGAGGAATAAATTACTATAAATTTTAAAAATTAATTTATGATAAAAACATAAAAAGTAACAAAAAATAGTATTTTAGAAAAATTATTTTTAGCATAAAAATTAACTAATATAGAAATCATAAAAAATGTTGATTCAAATAAAATTATTATAAATAAAATGGATCATATGTTTTATTAAGACCAAATATAAAATTTTATGGGGAATATTAAAATAATTTATTTAATTAAAATAATGGAATTTATTTGAAAAATATTTAGTTTTCACTATTTACTAAAAATTATTCATTTCATAAAAATCCTAAAATTTCACCCTAAATTAATTTTGATAATTTTATTAGTAATTTGAAATTAATATTCTAAAATTAAATTTATAAAATTTGAGAATTTAGGTTTTAATAAAATTATTTAACTAAAACTATGTTGATTGTGCCATTGTTTCTTCTAAAAAAACATACGGAAATTGAATCCAGGTGTTACAATGTTCCTTAATTCAAAAATATCATCCTAAAAATTTCTATAATTCCTCATCAAAAAAATATTTGTATATTTATGTTATATTTAGTGTCATAAGACTAACTCATTATTCATTTATTACATTTATATTTGATGTTGATGCATGGTTGTTGTCGGGCATGGAAAAAGAAAATTTATATTCCTAATGCAGCATAGAGGTTGAGTAGGGTTGTCTCACTTGAAGAGTGTTTCATTCGATTAAATAACTAATTATAAATCACCTAATATAAATGTTTTGATTTTTTATATTATTTATTAAAATGATGGTTTTAGGGTTTTTTGAAATTGTGAAATTAAAATAATTCAATAAAAAATTGAAATATAAATGAAGATACATTCAAAATGAAATTATAGAAGAAAGGTTTTTGTCCTAGTATTGAATGACACAGTTTCATTCATTATTTATTTATTTTTAAATTTTATTTGATAATTCAATTTATAAAACCTTATTAATCAATTAATTTCCTTTGATTTATTTAGTATGTTTTATTTGCATTCATTTAGTGCACTAAACCAAACCTCGTCTAGTAGTCAAATAGGATAATAAGTCAACCTATAATGTTGTTCCTAAAAGACCAAATGTCATTTCATCCCGTAAGGCAACCCCAACTCCACCGTATGAAGGATTTTCCTTAAAGAAGGGAGGAAAAAGGAATGAATCAAAGAAAATGGAAGGATTTTTAAATAGTGTTGTGGTGGATAACCGCCACACCCATGTAATATTGTCACATACACAAAAAATGTAATAAAAACATGTTGAATTGAACAACAATAAGAAATAACACCACAAAACATCTCCTAGGGAAAAGCCTCCAGTTAGCCACTTTCCAATGCAATGTGAAAAGATATCACAATGGAAGATATAAGAGACAAATAATTATATTCTGTTTTAAAGAGTAAGAGGGATGAATAAAAATAATGAGACACTTTAATTAAAATATGAATACATGTCACATGGAAAAAGAAAACTAAAATAAAAGAAAATAATAAAAGAAATCCTAAAGATGCAGCATGGCCCTATGCCTCCTATAAAATGCTCGTGTGGGAATCTACATAATCATGGTTAAAATAATTCTTATATATGCCAAGGTGGTTCCATCCTATGGTCTTCATATTCAGGATCTTCCAAATCATCCTTTAAGACATCCTCCATATTTTTTCACCAGGATTTTGATCATGGTAGGACAATTTATTTACCAAATTTTGGAAAGGTGTATTCTTGAGAGTTGTTTCCATATTAATACTATATCACAACAAGAAATTTCAGATTTATCTTACATATTTATTAAAATATATGTCCCATTAATTCCAAAACATTATTATGGACTGGAAGAATATTTGAGTTTCCTAAATCTACCTCCAAACATGAGAGTCCAATGACCAAATTAATGAAGTCAAATATCCATGGGGTTAAACAAGAAGATTATACAATGAATTTTCATTCAATTCCAAGTGGAATAAAATTAATTTGAGTCTTATAGACCTATTTTTGCTTAATTTATAGAGGTAGGGTCCACATGGTCTTTCAGAATGATTTTCTAACTTGTTTGATTTTTTTGGGCCCTTATATGGAAAAGTTAGATCCTAGTAAAGAATAAAAAGAAAAATATAAAAAATTAGGTAATCCTAAAAAAATAATTACATCATTTGGATGTATAATTTAAAATTTATTCTCTAATTACTGAAGTTATTAAAATATTTCTAAATTTCAGAATTAAGAAATTTTACATTTTATCCCAAAACACACTATAAATCCAAAATTGATGCAAAAAACCCTCAAATTGATAAATTATTTTCTATTAAATCATAGAAAAAACATATTATAAATGGTAAAAAAAATTATCACTATAAATTCTCCCATACTTAAACCATACTTTTTCATAATCATGAAATGTCAGCATTAAATTTCAAAGGGCTCAAATGTTACAAATATTCAAATTAAAAAGAAATAAAATGAAACAATTTTAAATGTGAAATAATAGTTTCAACTTCCACATAAAATACCAATTCAATTTCTCAGTTTTCAAATAAACAATCAACCATGATATTTTACTTTATCTCATTTGAAAATGATGTTACTTATCTTCTCATTCTTTCAAGTTCCTTAATTCATTATTATTAAACATTCTATGTCAGGATTTACCTTAGTTCAATATGTTATCTTATATATCATGATACAATTAAAGTGGATTTATACTCATATCATGATAACATGCTCCTTATCCATAGGTATGTAATGTAACCACTTTCTCTACATTATAAAGACAACATCCACAAAAAATCATATAGACTTACAGTTAAGGTTAAAATTACTTTTAGTCTTAAGGTTGGTAGGATTTGATGTTTTAAAAATTAAGGCTTAAGAGGAGGTTTATATCTTAACTACATTGTATGATATCAAAAATAAATGTGTAATGAAATTATCCCTTTCAAGGTTTCAATGCCCACTTCCCCCAAACTCAATGTAAGTTCATGATCAAAGTAAATCATAGTGAATGATTTGTATATCCTTTTGAAATTTTTAAATAATTTTTTTTAAAGTTTTTTCAAAATTTATTCTTTAAAAAACCTCACATCAATCACCTAACCACATATGATAAAAATCATTGGTATAATAACAATGATTTTTTCTTTTCGAAAATCACAAGCCATTTTTATTTCATTTTTTGTTATTGTTTTTTTCATTTTATTTTTTTATTTAATGGGGGAAAATAGATTAAAATGAATGAATCAAAGGGCCTTTCTCATTACCTATAATATAACCCCATATTTATTCTTTACAATGTATATCATCTCATCCACCATGAATCATTTCACCCCCACACATCAACTTTAAAATATCATGAAAATTACTAATAGGAGGGTAGGAATGGATATAAATGGCTTGAAACATGGACCATCCCTATCAAGTTCATTAATTGATTCAATGGTTTAATAATGGATTATTTTAAAGGCGGTATTTTGAGGATAAAGTCCTTTCAAAAGATTACTCAATCATTTTAAGTGTTTTTTTTCATACTCATATCTTTGAAAAGTTCAAATACATGTTATGGTTGTTGACATGTACTGAGATCACTTAATAAATATGCCCAAGAAAAATAGGAAGTATATGGTCAAGAAAGCCACTTGAGAATGAAAATATGATATTGGAAAATAACATAAGTAATGTTTAATAGTAACCAATCAATTCACATAAATTTTAAAAATTCAAATCATAAAAAATGTTAGGGAATTTCATTTACACGAATCTATTAATTTCCTTAAATCCTGATTTCTCATTTTAATATTCATTCTTTAATTAAATAATTCAATTATATATTTTACTCATTTAATTTCATTGAGTTTTGAATCTGAAACATGACATCACATGATTTATAAGAAACTCATGTCTCCTAGATAAGCTAATTAATGCATGAATTCAAGTGTAGGCATGTGATTTCAATTTAAGGTTCAATACATGTTGTTGGAAAAAATATAAGGACTTTAAAAGATAAAAATTAAAGGTGAACTCCCATTTAAAATGAATCATATTTTGATTTCCTCCCTGTCTATTTGGGGCCTCTTGGTTCTATCATAAACCTAAAAAAGAAAATTACTCAATTAATCACAAGGATCATGTCATTTATTATTAAAAAATATAGGATGGAGTGGGCTCCAAGCCAAACTAATTCTAAAAATCATACTAAAATATAAATTTATTGAAATTATTTAAAGTTAAATATTGGTACGATCCCATAAGTGGTCCCGGATTTTTTACTACCTCTAAAGGGTGGTACCAGATACTATCTAATGTCTAGTGTTGGTTGGGGATTCTTTAACTTGAACCAACACATGTGGATTTTCCCAGATTCCATTTACATATTCTTTTTTATGATAATTCCATTTAAATAGTACAATGGATATTCCTCATTAATAATGTGGTACAACATGCATGGAGGGGGTAAGATGAATTATATAACCTCATACTCCTTCATTTCTACTTTTGAATTGTCTTCTTCACAATCCAGTGGTTTCTCTAGTTTTTCTGCAAGAAATGGATAATCAAAGGGAGATTAAAAATATAAATTTGAAGTATTAATTTAAAAATATTTCCTTTTAATATTGGCTGCATATATCTCTTATAGTTCTAGAAAATCCAAAGGGTCTCTTTTTATACTCCTTTCAGTAAATGTTCAATGTTTTTAGGGAGCTCCAGGTATTCTTTAATAAGTGCATGTTAATTTTCATCCTCTTACTCAAGGGTGTAATACAAGTTATACCAATGTGAAAACTCATAACTATTAGGGGTGATACTCAAATTATATTCATTAAAATTAAAATAGTTTGAGTTCAAGATTGTATCATCTCCCAGATTCGGTTTAGCTTTAATCTCTTCTTCAATTAAAAGTTCCTCTTGGAGTCAATTTTCCCTGGATGGTGGTACATAGTCAGGATCCTCAAGTAATTCTTTAAATTCCACCACTTTGGTGGTTTCTTCCTTTTCTAAGGCTAGATATAGGTGCATTTGTGGTTTCTCTTCAACATTGTAAGGAATTACGAGATCATGTTTTATTTCAATTTAATACGATTTTCACTAAATTTTATCCAAATTCACATAATCATCCTATTGTAAATCAGTATAAATCAATCCTTTATCTGTCTCCTCTAAAATTGATCATGTGAGGTGGAATTGATCTTCAGGAAAATCCTTTTTTACCCCCTCAGGTTCTTCAACATAAAAAACCTGTGCTGAAATTTCTTCCAAATTTTGTTAAGGATATTTATCCAATTTAAGATCGATTTTGTCTATTATTTTTTGAACATAGTAAAATTTTATTTCTATTTTCAACCAAATTCATCCATTATATTGATAATACTTTCCACCTGGTCATTTAGATAACTATAATCAACTTTTGGTTCTTGATATTGCACCTGTGAGTAATCTTCCCATATTGAATAATTGTTGTTTGGATACATCATGAGAAAAATAATTGTTTTATATGGGGTTTTAAATTTTTTAATAAAAAAAATAATATGTGAATTTAGGAAATGTGATTGAAATAGATGTTTATCTCCTTAGAAATGGTTCTAGTTTTGATGCATGCCTGTCATAGGGTGTAGAAAAAGCTAATTTGTATTCCTAATATAACATAGAGGCTGACCATGGTCAAGTCATTTGAGGAGCATTGAAATTGATTAAATAAATAATTATAATTCACCTAATATAATTTTTTTATATTAATTGTTAAAATTATGGTTTTATGGTTTTGGAAAATCATAAAATTAAAGTAATGCAATGAAAATTTAAACTGTAAATGAAAATAAAAAAAAATTAAGGATTAATGGTCTTGGTCCTAAGGTTGGATAACAGAGATTCATTTGTTATTTGTTTGTTGTTTAAATTCAATTTTATATTTCATTTTATGAAAATTCATAAATGAATTAATTTTATTGGATTTATTGTTTTTTATTTTATCATGCATTCGATGCATCATACCAAACTTCCTCCAATAGTCAAATTGGGTAACACTTCAACCAAGAATGTGATTCCTAAAAGACCCAAGTTCACAATATTCCATTTCAACTCTTAATGAAACACTGAACCCACTGTATAAAGGGTTTTAATTAGAGAAAGGTGGGTAAAATGAATAAAATAAAATGAAGGGATTTAGAAATAGTGGTGTGGTGGATGACCACCACACTCATGCAATATTCTCACATCCAACACAAATAGAATAAAAACATGTTAAATTCAAGAAAATTAATAAATAACACTAAAAAACATCCCCCAAGGCCAATCATATGGTGTTTCACTTTACCTTGCAACTTCAAAAGAGATCACAATGAAATATTTAAGAGAGAAATAATGATATTAGGTTTGTAAGAGTAAGTGGGATGAAAGAAGATAATGAAACACTTTAATTAAAATATTAATGTATATTACATGGGAAAAGAAAACTAAAAAATAAAACAAGAAAAGAAATCCTAAAGATATATCATGGTCCTAGGCCTCCTATCTAATGGTGGTGCAGGTCTCTACTTCATCATGGGTGATATCCTTCTTATATAGGCCAATTTGGTTTTATCCTTCAATCTTAAAATTCAAGATCTTCCAAATCCCCCTTTCAGACCTCCTCCAGATTCTATCCACTATAGTATTGATCATGGTAGGACAATTTAATGACCAAATTCTGGAAAGGTATCTTCTTAAAAGTTCTTCCTACATTAATATTATATCTCTCAACGAAATTTCATCTTTATCCAACTTATTTAGTAAAAGATATGTCCTATTAATTCCAAAACATTATTCTGGCCAGGCAGAATCTTTGAGTTTCCTCAATATGCCTCCAAATTTGAGTGTCCATTGACCAAAATACTGAATTAAAATCTCCATCATATTCAACATAAAAACTAACCATTTAGTTTTCTTTAAAATTTAGTTAGTATGAAATTAGTTGGAGTATTCTAGATTGATTTATGCTTAATTTACTAAGGTTGGGTCCACATGTTCATTCTGAATGATTTTAAAAATTTATTGGTTTATTAGGAACCATATATGGACTAATTAGATCTTGTTTAAGAATAAAAATATAAAGAACACAAATCAGGTAGTATTAAAAAAATTACATCAATTGGATCTATAATTTAAAAGGAAAGTTAGAAATAAAAAATTTAATAAAATATGTCTAAATTATAGAATTAATAAATTTTCACATTTTATCCCAAAACAAACCATAAATCCAAAATTGATGAAAATAATCTAACATTGATAAATAGGAGGGGCTTAAATCAGTGAAAACATATTATAAATGATGAAAATATTATCTCTTTTTGATGCATTGGAAATTAATTAAACATATTATTAAATCTTGTTCATTTTTCTGCATTATTTTAATGTAATAATGTTAGATAATATTTGTTTTCATTTATAAGATCATAGTAGTTCCCCTATTGAATGAGAACCTTTAAGTTAAATGAAAATATTATTAGTATAGTTATAAAGGTTTGCAAAATATTTGATGGGACACATAGTATATAGAACATCAAGTGAGTGTACTCATAAGTGGATGATAATTCTTCTCATGAATTTTGAACATGGTAATCTCTTAGTTAGGATATTTTAAGAACATACCTACGGGTAGGAACTCAACATGTTTTTGTGTCATCATATATTACTATCTACGAGAGTCTGAAATGATACTTAGACTTTAATATTAACATTCATTCTTGTCAGGACATGCACAATTAAGTTACAGACAAAAACCATTACACCATATGTTCGCAAGAAGTAGGGTACGTTGGGTATGTCAAAATTTACATGTCATTAATGTATAATTTGAGGAAGTATTTGTAACTTCTATATTTATTGGAGTTGAATCATGGGCCTTTTATTAGAATATAATTGTATCTTGAATTCCATGTCCATGGTGTATTGAATTGTTTATTTTATATATTCAAATAAAGAAGTATCAAGAAAATAGGTTTGTTACACTTTCATGAATCCTACATGACTAGATATTGGGAAAAAATGACTATGTTTCACAATGGAAATTTTTATATGGGTGATATCATTGTGGCATTAAGTTATTTATATTTGGTGGATAAACCCATTATGAAAAAGTAATCTTGGACTTTAGTCATGTCCTCTTAATTCCAACAAGAAATAATTCTAGAGGGTCACACACTATGTGTTTATGTAGATCTTGATTACAATCAATTGGAATTTAATTAATAGAATTAATATTATTTTAAATACTGTGTAATAATTTTATTCAAGTTTTATGAATCACACAAATTAAATAAATATTTATTCACCTCCATGTGAATAGAAAAAAAAATTATTTTAATGGAGATTTAATAATTATTAATTCATAGGAATGTGAATGAAATATTTCTTTACAAATAAAATTTTTATTCAGGTATTCAAAAATTACTAAGGATTTTGAATGGACCAAGACCATTTTCGGTGATAAATTCTTATTTACATGTCGTTAAATATTATTTATCAATTTGCACAAATTTTCATGCACTAGAAAATAAAATTAATAATAATTTTATTATGTGGCATGGGGTTTCATTAAGGGTTAAATATTATTTAATGGTTGACATGCAATAAAATAATTATTTGAGCATAAAACCATGTCATATAAATAAATGTTTCTATCTAAAGTATATTTGATCCCAAAATCTACAAAAAAGGGAGTTGTTTCACAAAATATTATCTTTCGAATCATCCTTCTATCTCTCTATCTCTCTATGGAAGAAGAATGAATGAGATACTTCTTAAAGAGAAAAGAATGTGAGATCAAGAAAGGATAATAAAAGACATTCAATTCGTCATGCCTGCACCTGATGATCGAGTGAAATTTCTCAGAGATCATTGGAACATTTGTGGATGACCACTAGATGGATTCAAATTTTGGATCCTCATAAGAATATTGAAAGAAATTTGAAAGGGTCCTTTGAGATGATCAACATTTATCAACAAATAATCTTCAAAATCCCATGTATATATATCATCATATATTAAATAAAATAAATATAAATTTTACATGCAAGATAATATCTCATGATTCTTTGAAATGACTGTTAAAATAAATTTGTACATATAACCCATCACCAAACACTTTTTCTACACCCAAATCCAAATATTGGTATTAGAGCTATCACATTTAAATTTATAATTATTTATTTTATTAATGATCTATCTTCAAATGTTGTTATATTTTCATTTCATGTTATTTGTTCTTTTATCTTATTTGAATTAACATCCTTTAACTTAATAATACCATTCATTCTAGTGTTTTAATTTCTTTAAAGGTCTAAGAACAAATAAAGAGTGATCAAAGATTCCTTTGGGAATTTCAAAATTTTTGGTCGGTAAGACAGGGTTACATAGCGTGTACTCAGAAGCACACACCGTGTATGCTATTTCACTACATTTGGATTCACTGAGGGATACATGACACACCACATAGTAGTTATATGTGGTGTATGTCCCATGTTGAATGACCAGGGTGGCACATAGGTTTTCGGATTACATGGCGTGTATCGGTGTACATGATGTGTAATATACACTGGTTAGCGTTGTAAACCATTCAATCTATGTGGTCATTATACATTTTCAAAACCACATGAGACTGAAAACCTATAAAATTTAGGATATACATGAGGTGTATGTTGTGTAAATGGAGTGTAGTTTATCAATTATTATGTTCTAAGAACATGACAAGAGGCTCTACATGAAAAAATAAACATGACTCAAAAAGTTACATGACATGTAGCTATCTTATACACACTGTGTAGTCCACCAAGACGCACACCCAAGACCCAGGCATATATCCCAAACACACTTCTAGAAAAATACCTGATGTGTAGCTAGTCTATACAAATTTTTTAGTCTAAATGATGTACATGATATAGACCCAAGTGTGTGACCCAGATACATGGAAACCAGGATACATGACTTGTAGCTAGATGTACATGATGTTTAGTCCCATATTAATGAATATAATTAAAAATTACATTAAATTGGAAAACTATAGCATTAAACATTATTTTTTTGGTTGAAACACCATTTTGTGTTTGAAAAAGAAATAATGGTTTTAAAGAATTTTAAATGCATAATTATTTTATTATAATAAATATGTCATTATTTGTTCTGCCATTTATTTTTCATAATTTCCTTAATTTATGGAAATGTACAATTATGGTAATATAGTCATTAAAATGAAATTAAATTAATTATTTCATTAAATAATTAATGCAACAATGTTTATATTAATACCAAAGAAATAATAAATAAGTGAGGGCTAGCTAGTTAATTTTTCATATCCATTAAACGCATGACCGTTCATGAGATTGAACAAGACATGTGCATGTGTTGGATGTTTTTATTTAATTTATTACATGGATTTTAAATTATTTAATATTAAATTATATTGTGGCCTTCACGTCATCCATCACCCCATTATTATTTTATAACAACATCTCCAAGTATATTTATGCAATCTATTTTTTAGGAATCCTTTAGTTCCCCTCACATGTGTGTGAGTAATAAATAATTGTAATCAATGGATCATCCCAAAGAGTTTGGAGATGGTTCATCCCAGAACCATTATAAATACAAATAAGGTGATGTACAGGGGGGAAAGTGTATTAGAGTAACTAATTCTATGATTATAAATAGGAGTTAATAGTGAGGGAAATTTGGACTTGATAAAATAGTGGGATATTTAATAATTAATAAAATTAATTAATTTATTATTTATCACATAATTTTAATCATGAAAATTACTAATAATCTGATTTTTTAATTATAGAATAAAATGGAAATATCATTATCTACATTATCCCATCAATAAATATTAGATTAAGACTACTTATAAACCAAAATTAACTTCCATGATGGTATAGATGTGTTCTAATTCTTTAATGCCATGAAAAAAAATTATACATGCTAGAATCCTGATTTCTCGATTTTCTTTCTATAGAGGCATGTGATGAAGCATTCATCATCTTTGAAAAACATAAGAAAGATGTGGTCAATGTTAAATTTTTGATGCTTTCACCTATATCTAGTGAACTCATAAATCCTTACAAAAATATGGATACATATAGAATGTTTTATCACCATTGTGGTATTTACCAGTAGAGAGATAAATAGGAATAATTTTTTAGTTACATGGTTCTATATCAGATAAATCAAGGAGACGGTGTCCCAGATGGTCCTCATGTAGTCAATATCATTGGATACAATGCGTTCATAGAGGTTCTAGGGTTTAAACACTCCAAAGACCTGGGCACCAAGCTCATTCAAGCATCACTCCCTTAGATTATATCGAGTTTTATTGAAAGACTTTATATGAAAAAGATTGAGAAGTCTCTGATAGATCTTATTACTCTCCTTTACTAAGAAGATAATAATATGAAGCATGAAAATAATTAAAACCTTATAGTGAAAAATGTTAATGGGAAAGTGAATAGATTTAATCCCAAAGATTCTTGTGGCCCTTCAATGAAGAGGATGATGAATAGGAAAACAACATTACATGATGTTGTCTGTTTTGAATGTTTTAAGAAGGGCCACTGAAACAAAATATCACCCAACCAAATAAGAAAGGATAAGTTTAAGTTGTTTTTATTATTGAGTGCAGTTTATCTTTTTTTAAAAATTGGGTTTTATATATAGGTTTTGGTGATCACATATACATTAAAATATATAAATCATACAGATTCAGAAATATTGACCAATCAGAGGTAGATATATGAACAAGTAATTGAGCTAAAATTGTTGTTGTAGATATTAGGGACTATCACATCACATTTTCAACCAAGATGAAATTGGTTTTTAATAATTTTTATTAGGTTCCATCTATTACCAAACACATTATTTTTGTGTCAAGACTTGATACATATGGATTTATTTTTAAAATTGGGAAAAATGTTGTTTGGTTTATAAAGAAATAATTTTTATTGTAAATAAAATTTAAATAATGGAATTTATGTGTCGAAATACATGAACCAAGTAGTTGAAATTGATAGTGGAGTAACTTCAACAGACCCATACCCCAATTAAATTTCGCATCACCAGCTAGTTCATGTAAATGAAAGGAACATAATTAAATTAAATAAAAATGGATATTTAGATTATTTTGAACTAAAACCGATTGGTGTATATCACACATGTTTACCAGAAGAATCACCAAATCCCCATTTATTGGTAAAAGTGAAAAGGATTAAGTGGTTCTTGAATTATTTCATGCCGACATGTGTGGATCATTTTCTGTTTAAGAAAGGGGTGGGTATTCAAACTCTAAAAATTTTAATGATGATTTTAGTAGATATGGATATATCTAATTAAGAGGTATAATTCAAATTATTTTGACAAATTCAAGGAATACAAGGATGAATTTGAGAAACAGCTTGGTAACAAGATTTAAAATTTCTAATTATACCATATTATAGAATTTCATAATGAAGAATTCATTGATTACATATAGGAAGTTGGGATTATAACCCAACTCACACATCCTTATATTCATTAGTGGAATAGTGTTAGAAAATGGAGTGACCACACCTTGTTGGACATGGTGAGATAACTAATGATTCATAAGAGTCTTCCATTATCATTTTGTGGATATGCGTTATAAGGAAAACCATATATACAAAAAAAAGTACCATATAAATTGATAAACGGTATTACATATGAATTTTCAAGTGGAATGAAAATCCTCCTATTTTATCTATATGTGCGAGAAAGAAGAGCATTTGTTATGTAATATTCTGGTAACAAACTTTCACCTTAAGGAACAAGGTGTAACTTTATAGTATACCCTAATAAAATAAGGGGATATTATTGATATAACCCCGAGAAAAATGTTATAGTGGAAATACATGTCATATTACTTGAAGGGGAGAACATATTTAAAAGTGATAGTGGGAGAGATATATAATATTATGAATTTCAAGCTCAAGGTACACAAGATTTGGTACAGGAATATATTCCAAAAATCCATATAGAAGGATTAAATGTTTCAAAGATGCAATTTCTACATATGATTACTAGAGGTTAGAGAACCATAACGGTATGGTTTTCTAGTCACCTAGTATGACGACTCATTATTATTTGATATTAATGATCCTATAACCTATAATGAAGTAGTAATTAGTAAGAATGTTTCTAAGTGGAAAGAATCTATGAATTCTAAAATGGATTCCATGTTCCAAAAAAGGTCTATTTTTTGGTAGACACAGAAGTATATGTAAATCCCATTGGATGAAAATGTGTATTAAAAAATAAACTAGACATACAAGGACAAGTCAATACCTATAAGGAATGAATTGTTGCAAAAGGACATAAACAATTTCAAGGCATTGACTATGATGAAACCTTTTACTTAGTTTAAATTCAAAAATATAACATAATTCTTCATTACATTATAGCTTTACATGATTATGATATTTTTAAAATGGATGTCAAAATATCATTCCTTAATAGGAACCTTTAGGAAGATGTATATATGACAGAACCCGATGATTTTGTGACTCAAAAGGATTCCAATAAGGTATGCATGTTGGAAATATCCATTTATTGATTAAAGAAATCATCCAGTTCATGGAAAATTTGTTTTAATGAGTCCATAATGGAATTTGTTTTCATAAATAATGAATGTGAGCCTTGTGTCTATAAATGGTTTAGTGGGTGTGCCATTTTTTCTAAATAGTATATGTTGATGACATATTACTCATAGGAAATGAAATACTAGTCTCATATTCTATTAAGACATGGTTAAATAAATAATTATACATAAAGTAATTGGGAGAGGCATCACATATTATTTGGATCAAGATTCATTGTGATATATCTTATAGGATTCTCAACTTATGTAAAAGTATATAGATTTACAAGATACTAAAGATATTCAGTATGGAACAATCGAAGAGTGGATTGTTTCCAACACCATATTGAATTCATCTTTCCAAGAAAATGTGTCCTCAGACAAATGGGTAAAGAAGCAGAATGGAAGGAATTATATGAATGTTAGTTATTGGTATAATCATGTATTCTATGCTATGTACTAGGCTAGATGGTTTCCTACAAACTATGTCTGGTAAGAAGATAGAAAGATGATCCAGTTTACTGCCATTAGATGGAATTCAAAACCATCCGTAAGTATCTAAAGATCACTAAGGACATGTTCTTGGTCTATAGAAGAGATGAGTAACTATTCATTAGAGGTTATGTATATTATTTTCTTCAAATTTATCAAGATGACATGATGTCAAAAATGGGTTACATATTCATTTATAATGGAGGGTCTATGAGCTGGAAGAGATCAAAGAAGGTTGTGGTAATATATTCTATAGTTGATTCCAAGTATGTTGCAGATTATTAGTTATCTAAAGTTGTATTATGGGTGAAAAAATTAATCCAAGAGAATAAAGTGTAACCTATCATTAAAGATCTTATCTCACTAAATTGTGATAATACTATTGTGGTGGATCTCACAAAAGAGCCAAGGTAACATCAGCAGACGAACCACATATTTTGAATGTGTCATCTCTTGAAGGTTTTTTCTCACAGAGGTGATGTTTTAGTGTATTTTATATTCATATAAGACAATGTAGTGGACCCCATGACTAAATCCTTAAATCAGTAGAATCATGATTATCAAGTGAGGTGTAGAAGAATAAAATTTATTGGTAGACAGATCTAGTCTAAGTGGGAGTTTTTTAGTGTTGGATTCCTAGGGAAAATTTGACTATGATTTTATTAAATGTATTTTATATGTATTGAATATTAATTAAACATTTTTTTAGTTATCATTTTTATTCTTCATTACATTAATGTAATAATTTCATAGAGTAATTATAACATTTATAAGGTCATTGAAGTTCCCCACTATGATGTGAACCTTAAAGTGAAATGAAAATATTATTAATATACATTTATATCTAGTTTACGTAATATGATGTGTGACAAAGTATATAGACCATCAGGTGCGAGTACTCATAGGAAGATGAGGATTATTCTCATTAATTTCACACTTGATAATCTCAAAGACATGAGATTTTGAGAATAGACCCTCCAGTAAGAATTCCTAATATTTTTTTGTCATCATATATTCTTTTATTAAAGCATGTAAAATGGTATTTATACTTTAATATTGTCATTGATGCATGTTAGGATTCGTACACTTAGATTTACTAAAAATTATGGCATTCCATATGTTGGAGGTAAGTATGGTACTTTGGGTGAATCACGATTTCATTTTACTAATGGATAAGTGGAGGAAAGATTATTTCCTTTAATATTAATGGGATATTATATCTTGGCCCTTTGGTTGGAATATAATTTCCATCTCAATTTCATAGACATGGTGTATCAACAAGTTTACTTTAGATTTTCAAAGAAAGAAGTGTTGAGAAAATAGGTTGATAACACTATCATGAAACCTTATTGATGAGAAATGATGATAAAGGGATTATATAACACAATGAATATTCGTATGGAGTTCTCAAAATGAAGACATAAAATTTGTTTCTCTTTGGTTCCTTGACCAATTGCTAGATAGTGATCTTAGACTTTATGAATTTTTTTCAATTCTAATGAGAAAGAATCACAAAGGGTCACAAAAAAAGTGATCGACTGATCTCGATTAAATTATATTTTAATTTAATTAATGGATTAAATATTATTCTCAATATTGAGGAATAATTATAGCCAAGTCTTATTGATCACATAAATTTAATAAATATTTATTCACCATCATGTGAATAAATAAATATATTTTTTATTTTATGGAATATTAAATAAGAATATATTTTATGGTATGTGAATGAAATATTTTTTAATGAATAAAATATTTATTCAAGTAATAAATAAATATAGTGGAGTTATAATGAACCAAGACCGCATATAGTGATAAATAATTATTTAAAATATAGTAAATATTATCTATCAATTTTCTCATGTTGGAACATAACAAAACAAATATTATTATTATTATGTGGAATGGAGTTTCATTAAATTTTAAATAATATTTAATGTCTAATATCTAATTAAGTTATTACTTTAGCCTAAACCATATCTCAATAAATATGTGGTTATGTCTACTATTTGTTGGTTCCCAAAATCAATCATAAAAAAGAGAATTATTACACACACCAAATTCTCTTTTGGCACATCCATCTCTCTACCTCTTAGGAATTAGAACATAAGAGAGATTTATTCAAGATTGAAGAATGAGAAATCAAGAATGAGAAACACATGACATTTAATTCATTGTTCTTACACCCCTATATCGAGTGGCATTTCATAGAGATCATTGGACCACATGTGGATCACCATTAGATGGATTTTATTTTTGGATCCTCATAATTTTAATGAAGGAAATACAAAAGGTTCCTTTTTGAATGATCACCATTCATTAATGAAGAATGTTCCTAATCTCAAGTATTTGTTTCTTCATATATTAAATAAAATAATTATAAATTTGACATGAAGGATCAATTCTAGTGGTTTCAGGAAATTATTATTAATATAAATTTCTATATATTTTCCATGGCCAATACTTCTGTTGTACTTGTAACCAATAATTATTCATATATCCAAAATCAAAAAATAAAAAATAAAATACAACAACAATTTCACATAATCTTTTCATGTTCCCACATCACCTCAACTATATTATGATTTATCCAATGTATATTAACTAGTTGAGCCATTTGATTCTTGAATACTTTTTCTCCATTGTCCAAAATCTATATAGGGTCTTCACAATAAGATAAGTTAGTTTCCATTTATATTCCCCTAGAGTTGATCACATGTATTGGATCTGGAATTTACTTCCTCAATAATGAGATATGGAACACATCACATACTTTGGGGGGGATGGGTTCCATTTATAAATGGTAATCCACATATCAAATTCTTTCTAGAAATTAAAACGGTCCAATGTACCCAAGGATAAGTTTTTATTTCTTACCTTACCTTATAACTCCCTTCTATATAGATACATTCAAGAAAACATGATCTGACACTTGAAATTCCAAATCATTCCATAAGTTATCCTCAAAGATATTATTCTTCATTTGATTTATTTTAGTATGGGTTTTGAGTATAATTTACCATCTCTATTTTATCCTCAAGAAGTTCTGGGCCCACAATATTTCTTTAACCAAATTCATCCCAACAAGATGGAGTATGACATATCATTCCATATAATTCTTTATATGGTTCCACTTGAATACTTGAATGGAAGATATTGTTATATTAAAACTACAAAAATGGTAAATAATGATCCCATATACCTTGAAATTCATGTGAGCATGACCTCAATATATTATATAATGTTTTAATAGTTCTTTTAGAATATCCATCAGTTTGAGGGTGATAGGCATTTCTCAAATGAAACTCTATTTTTAGATCCTTTTGAGGAATTTTACAAAATTTAAATATAAATTGTGGATTATGATTAGACACAACTATAATATTTTCACCATGAATTCTTTAAAATTCATTAATATAGGGTCATGAAAGGCACTCAAGTGGTAAATCCTCTCTTATAGTAAAGAAATTTTCATATTTGGTAAGATGATAAACAATAGCCTATACTGTATCATGTTTTCTAAGAGTATTTTGTAATATGAGGGAAACATTCATAGTTATTTTATCTCATATACAGAAATAAATATATAGAGGTTTCATGAATCCTCTATTTTTTTAATCTTAGTCTTCACCTTTTTATAAACCAAACGTCTTGACACATAATCAATAATTTCTTGATTCATATTATCCCACAAAAATGTTCCTTCAATTATTTATACATCTTAGTGCTAAAAATATAGGTAGATAAATTTAAGCTAGTAGAATCATATAATAATTCCATTTTCATATTAGGTATAGATAGAAAACATATACTTTTCCAAACATTAAAATTCCATCTTAATATATGATGTTTTCCAACTTCCTATCATTCAAAATTTAATTTTCTTTTGAAAATTTTCATCATGAGGGTATGAAATTATAATCTTTTATAATAAATATTATTTGTAAATAAATTGAGAATGTAGTGATATTTCCCTTCAGTAATAATTTATATATCTATATTCACTAAATTCTTGAACCCAAGACCCCTATCAATACTCATTTTGTTCAGGACTCCATAATATTTCCTTATCAATGGATCTTCTACCTTATTTTCCTTCCCTAGGTGGTATTGTATTGAGAAATCATAATCCTTGAGTAGATTGAGCGACATAATTCACCTCGTAATGAACTCTTTCCATGAAAAAAATGTATTTTAGGATCTTATAAACATTATATATTTGAAATCTTTTATGATAGAGATAATGTATCCTTATCTTCAAAGACCATATTTTGGTTGCTAACTCAAGATCATGACTTAGTTAGTTCTAGTAATGAGTATTTATCTACCTTGATGAATATAAAATAAATTTATCCTTATTCATAAGGACAAAACCATGTCCATTATTCCATTAATCACTATATATCATAATTACATCAATTGAAAATGGTATATCTAAAATCATAGAATTCAACAATATCTTATTCAATTATTCAAAACATTCATCTCATTCCATGGTACATGTGTACTTAGCTCATTTATGTATGTGATTGAATAATGGGTTATCCAATTAGGATTTTTTTTGAAACAAATAGTCAATAGTCACCTTCCAATCCAATGAAACTATATACCTTGGTTATGTTCATTGGTGTAGGCCATTATTTGAACACCTTTGTAATTTAAAGATTAATTGTGATTTCATTATTAGAGATAATATGTCCAAGAAAAAAAGTATTCTCCATCCATAATTATCACTTTCTAAATTTCCCATATATATATTTTTCTCTAAGAGTCTCAAGAATGACCTGCAAGGTATTTTCTTGGTTCTCATTGATTTTATTTTAGACCAAGATATCATTAATAAATACCATAAAAATATTAATATATTCTTTGAAGACTCTATTAATTAGGTCCATAATAATATAGGTTTTTTAGTCAATCCAAAAAGAATTAACCTAAAATCCTTATGTCCATAACACATAAAAATGTCATCTTCATAATATCATCCCAATTTACTTATAATTTATGATACCTAGAATGAAGGTAAATCTTTGAAAGATATTGAGATCTATAAAGTTTATTGAATAATTCATCAATGTGAGGTAGAGGATACTTTTTCTTTATTATAATAGCATTTATTTCCCTATAATCAATGTACATACTCATAGATATGTATTACTTGTTAATGAAAAGAACATGGATTCCTCAAGTAAAAACACTAGGGAATATAAATACCTATTAAAAAAACTCATGTATTTTTTTTCTACAATTACACTAATTACATAGTGTCCATTCTATAAGGAGTCTTTGATATATGTATTTTATCTGGGATTAGATCAATAGAAATATCAGCTTCACATTCTAGTGGATTTCTAGGAAAGTCCTCAAGAATTAAATCAATGAATTAATGTATAATAGCTACATCCTCAATTCAAAGATCTACTTTATAATCTATTGATTTTATCTACCCTTATTTCCTAAGAATATCATTCAGAAGAGATACTATAGGTGGATGTAGACATGACTCATATGATGATGTCTCTCTTTAAAAATAAGGAATTCTATATCTTTATCATGAATTGTAATTTCAATCAATTTACAATAAAGAATTTTCATTATAGTTTGAATGATAGTCCATTCCAATAAAAATATCAAAATAAACCATATATATAATAATAAACTCTATAAATTTTTCATTTTTATGTTTCATAATGGGACCTAAATGACATATCATTATCACTGTGAGATTTCCACTTAGAGTTTTAACTAGAAACTCCCTTCTAAAGGTGCTGTTAAAATATTTAAAAAATGGAATATATGAAAGAGTATATAGATATAGAATATAATAAATTATTAGATAAAATTTAGACTATTATTAAAGTTGATTCCACTACATCATTAGGATCTTTAACCTCAGATGTAGTGATTTCATAATCATGACATTCCCCCCATGGCCTCTTACGTAGTATATTCCCTTAACACTAGGGACACTGGTATGAATAATTCCACATTTATCAATATTTTAAGCACTATAAAATATTAGTTTCTTTATTACATTTGTATTCATTATACACATGAACCATATCTTCACACTTTTAAAAAACTCCCATAACCTTGAAATATTTTCTAGGATGTTTCTTTCCATAATTTTCAGACGATGAAAAATTATTTTCTCTCTTATTATTATTTAATGATTTAAATTTTTGTTTGTGATCATCTGGGATATTCTAATATTTAATTACCTTGAAGATATAATATCTATAAAATTCCTTCTGTATTTTGATGGCACATAATACTATTTCAATATAAAATGAATTTTTTTAGAAATGAGTGTTCTTCACTAGTTGGTTCCCTTGATTATTGGGACATTGGCATGAATAATTCCCCATTTATCTGTAGTTTATGCACTGTAATATATTGGTTTCTTACTTCTCATTATATTCATTATCCATATAATCCTTATCTTTACACATATAACAAACTCCCATACCTATTTAGTATTTTTATAGGATGTTTCTTTCCACAATTTTCACATGACGAAAAATTATTTATTCCCTTATTCATCTTTGAGACTTTGCTTATTTCTTGGTTCTCATATGACCATTTATTGTTTTTAACTCCCTTGAAGATATAGGATCTAGAAAATTCTATTCCTGATTTGATGGCACATAATACAATTTCATTATATAATGAAAATGTTTTAAAAACCAGTGTCCCTTAGAGGCTTGGATTAAGGACTTTAAATACACTACTCAAAAATAGCCCTATACCCACGATTTTGGGAAAAACCATGGGTATAAAGGTGACCTATACCCACAGTTTAGGAAAAAAATGGGTATAAATATAGTATGGGAACCTATACTCATAGTTTTTCAAAACCGTGGTGAAAACACCTATACCCATAGTTCTGCTCAAAACCATGGGTATACGTGTTTTTTTCAAGGCTTATCCCCACGGTTTTGGAACAATCGTGGGAATAAAGTTTTTTTATATAGGCATATACCCATAGTTTTTTAAAACCATGTGTAGAAGTTTCCATCATTATGGCGGAAAAAAAATCTACGGGACATATAAAATATTTGGCGGGAAAATCTATGCCCACTTTTTGGCCTCTTATACCCATGGTTTAAATTAATATATTTAGTCTGATAGAAATAAATAAACATATAGAATATGTGGGTTAGTTGGTTAGGTGTTGCATCTTAGTAGCGAGAGTAGTAGGTTTGACTCTCACCAACATTTTTTTCATATAGAGAGTATAATTAATCTATTATAATAAATGTAGATTTATTTATTCGAAATAATTGTAGTTGAGTTGGTTAGGCACTGAAGTTCAATGAAATTGACATGGGTTCGAAACCTCTCTCTCTTTTCTCTTAGTAATAATGATGGTGAATAATATATATTAAAAAATATACATATATATTAACAAAAGTGGCATAGGTGGAATGGTGAAATTCCTTGAATACGTAGTGCAAGTCGCGGGATTTCCCAGGTTCAAAACCTGTTGGCTTGTTTTTGTAGTATTTTTACCCACAGTTTTAAAACTGTGGGTATAAGCTTTGACAGTGTGGATTTAATACTTTTACATGGTGTCAAAAAAGATATACCCAGGGTTTGAAAAACCATGGGTATAGGTTAGGGACCTATCCCGACTCCTCCGTCTCCCATGGTTCCCAAAACCATGGGTATAGACTATACCCACGATTTTGGGGGCTATACCCATGATTTTGAAACATTGGTATAGGTTATTTTTTTAGTAGTGATAAATGGTCAATATTCATATTTGGATTATGTATGAAATCTATAACATAAATAGATAGTACTATAAAGGTATTATCAAACTCTAAAATGCTTTCTTCATCATATGTTTTAAGCTAAGGAACTTTGTCTTCATCTCACTTCATTATTAATGAGGAAAGTATTTGTCTAATAATATTACTTTACAATCTTTAGATTTATATGTTCTATTTATTATTCATCCATAGTAATATAGAACAATGTCCACCACTGACTAGACTCACCTCTAAGATAGTACAAAACATGTATTACCTTTTCTTTTTCATTATATCCCATTTCCTAAAATATATTTTCAAGAGACTTAATCCAATATTCGACTACCACTAGATTAGTAGTACCACTAAAAGATACTAGATGAAATGATATAATATTGGTGAATCATGTTGGGGAACATAATTATTCTACATATATTTAAGGTTATTAGACATAACCTAGGTAATATTTGATAATATGGTAATGATCTTCTCAGATCTAACACTTGTTAAATTGGCTTTCTTAGTTGGGAAATCCCTACATTGACCACATGTGTTGATTCTATTTATTCCATTTAGAAAAATCACTAAATAATAAAATACATTGAGTTAGCTCATAATTATCATGAAAATTGAGATATAAAATAAAAAAACCTTCCAATGGCGAAGCTTCTCAAATTTTTTAAGGGATTGTGATAATTCTCATGATAACTATGTTTATTTAAAATCTAGTTCCCAAGGTTTCTACTAATCTTACCTATTATACCAACTATAAAAACCCATATAAAATAACCAATATTTTATGTCTAAATTATAACATTGTAATATTATACAATGGGTATAATTAAGTATGACCAATTAGTTTAGTATTATTGAAGAACTAGATACAAAAACAATTCTCATTTTACATTATAAAAATATAAAACATAATGAAATAAAATGTTTAACATCCTTGAAAATCATTCAAATAATTCATTATCATATAATAGTGAACTTAAATAGAATAGGTGTGAGCTCAAATTATTATAAAGGGTTATGTACAATGGAATCTATTCTGAAAAAATTAGGCATAATCAATATTTTAAGGTAAATAACTTAAAAAACATTCCATTTAATCAATTACTTGATCATGTAATACATCCATGGATAATATCCAATGAAATAATATCATGGATAATAATAAATAAATTATTAATTAAGGAAACAAATACTATGGGACTTCATGATATTATTCATCATGATATCTCTATTATCAAGAAAATTCACTAATAAAGTTTAATCTATGTGTATGTATACACTAAAACCCCATTTAATAATTTTTGGCTAATTGATTCGTCTCACAAGACATTTCGATTCATTGAGGGAATACATAACTCTAACCCCCACCCATCACTGAATTTCCAATGTTTTCTTTATATACTGAATGATCAATTTAATTAATGAGTAATATTCTTTGTAAAGAAATATATATTGAGTAAAGAATAAAAAATATCAATATATTTAAGTCAATAATTTAACATTAAAAGTAATAAATCATATTTATAAATGGTATATAGTTTTAGAAATAATCATATGCATGATAAAAATAATATGTATATTTAGAAGAAATTTAATTTCTAATGATAACAAGAAAGTGAATGTTTCAAGAAAAATTTAATGATCGAAAAATTACTAAGAGATAAAATATAACCATTGATTCATTGGAAATATAGGATTTGTAATAAAATAATGTATTTTGGAGAAATAAGGAAAATGGATTTGAAATATTTAAATAGTATTTAATTAGAGAGTTTTCTATTAAAACCCATTGAAAACTTATAGAAAAAAATAATAGCATAAAATGATTATAGTAGTGTGAAATTTTGTTAACATCATAAATTTCAAAAAACCATTTATTTTTACTTTTTATAAAGAAAGTCAATAAATAACCTTTCATAAAACCTTATAAATATTCATTTCAAACCATTTAAAATGTCACTTATAAAATAAAATTTCCTTTTAGTAGATAAAAATGACTTTTTAAAACAGTTTTGAAAAAATAGATATGAATGAAAAATATACTCCATCAGAAAGAGAATTAAGATGAGATTTTATTTTAAGCATTTATTTGATTGATTTAAGTACTTAAGGGAAGAAAAGTTGGAATAAAATATATAAAACCCTTAAATATCTTTATGAAAATTAAATATATGGAGATTAATAAGGACAAATTCAAACATTATTTTAATGGAAATAAGAGTAATCCAAAAAATTGAGATTGTAAAATAAATTCTTACATATTTGGTATCTTTAAAATTGTAACCACTTGAAAAATTAAATTTAAAATGAAACTATAATAATCATTAATAAATATATATTTATGTTAAATACCTCAATGAGGTAGTATATACACCAAATAAAAATTAATAGGAGTATAATATAATATATTTCTCAATAGAGTGGAAATCGAATTGAAATCCCTTACATCACATTTCTCCTTATTTGAACATTATTTTAACTCATGTATTGTGGTTTTAAAAATGTCATTAATTTATAACAGAACCATATTCATATTTATAATATCATATATGATCCTTTTATAACATATTATAAATCTTTTATAAATAATATTTCATTATTACCATTGTTTTATGTGTCAACTTCTTTATTTTATCATGAATTTTTTGTAAGATAAGTTCTATTAATTTTATTTGAATATGGTTAAATTATTTAAAAATGTTAATAATTATATAAATATTATATATATTCATTAAATATTACCTTTTACATCTATGTAAAATGGAAAGGAAAAAGGATTACATCGCTTTGTAGAGTTGGTAGTTCAGACGTACGCACGAGTGACGTTATCATTTTCCAATTGATTGATAGGTAAGAAGGTATATATTATATTTTAATTATACAAGAATATTTATTTCATGAATATCATATATAGTAATTTTTTACATATTTATAATCATACAAGTAAAATTTTGGGGGAAAATGGATTACATCACTACATGGAGACAATGAGTTTTACATATGCACATGCCTTGTTTTTTATTTACATAGGATTCATAAGAGGTGGAAAATGGTTATACCCAAATAATAATAAAATATATGTACATTTATGATTCTTCAGTAATTATTTTATAAATTTTACAAAAAATTTATAGGAAGTATAATAAAAAATAAATTTGAAAGATCATGTAAATACGATCAACACTTCTCCCATGGAATTCCATTAGATCTCCACTTAATGGAAATATAATTAATCATTTATAAATAATAGAGTCTTTGAAAATTGGATAATTATGTTTATAAGTGAATTTTTTTTTGGTATGGTTGAGTAATTTTACTCAATGTGGTTTAAAAAAGAGAGTCAAGGGGTGTATTTTAATAAGTAAGGGGAGGGGCCTTCTTAGAATTATGTGTAGTATTAAATTAACTTATTTTTTTATTAATTTTTAATTGGTCAAAAATGGATCTAATTATGATTTAATATGTGGATTATTTTTAATACTCTATTCTAATAAAATTTGGGTAAGTTTGGGTAATGTTTTCACCCTTATCACTTTGTTTAACCCCATTAACCCTTTTAACAACTACCATAATATAAACATTTTATACACTTTAAGGGCAAGAATGTAACTAGAAAATTAAATATTGATGTTATGAAAATATATTATCCCCCATTTCCTCTTTTTATATTTTTAGGATTTTAATTTTTTTAATAATTTGTTTTCATAAAATACCATTAATTTTATTTTTGACACTATTCATTTAATGTGACTTTAAAAACATCCTAAAAAACATGGAATTGAAATATAATCCTTTTAAAAAAAACTAATGTGTTATATATATATATTTATTAAATTTTTGCGACCTAACAATTCAAACAAATTATTTTACATTTAATATTTTGAAAAACATTTATTTTTTCTATTGATTAAATAAATACCATGAAGTATTTGCGTTAGCATTTAAGATAATTATTCAATCTCTAAAAAGTAAAATTAAATTAAAATACTAAAAATAAATTAATTATATTTAAAATTGTATTTTATTTTCTTTCATGACATATTACCATCCTTGATTGAAGATATAAAATAAATTTAAAGCAAGAGAGTGACATTTTGGAATTTTCATTAGTTAAAATAATAAAAATTTCATTACCAACGTCAAATAGAAAAAAATGTCATATATTAGAAATTAGGATGAGTATGGCTAAAATTATTCCATCCATGGAAATAAAGTAATATTTTATGTTCATTTTAATACCTTATCACAATATTTTTAGCCTTAACTACACAATTTACCCTTTATCGATGTGATAAATTCTACCAAAGTAAACATCCGTAATGCTTAAAAATAAAAAGGAACTATTTACCAGATTTGAACCCCCTGATTACAAATATAGAATCCATTATTCAAGATTATATTTTTAGGAGGGGAAGAAACCAATTTAAGAAAAACACACAAAATGCAATGAAAAACAATTTTTCATAAAACTGTTTTTTTAGGAAAAACATTTTCTATATGAAAACCATTAAAATTATTAATTAAAATTAAATAATTTTAAATAAAATGGATCATAATTTTCTTTAAAATAATAATAAATAAAATTGTTATTTAAATTACTTTATTTAATGAAAATAAGTGATGTTATTTTAAAAATCAGAATATTTCGTTAATTTATGAAAAACATCATTTCAAAAAAAAAAACACCAAAAAATTTTAATAAGTTAATTTTAAAATTATTATTTAAATATTAATATTAATTTAATAAAATTAAATATATATAATTTGATAATTTAGGATTTAATAACATTGTTGAATAAAACTATGTGTATTGTGCAATTGTTTCTTTAAAAATAAAAATTTACTATAATTAAAGTACACATTTATCTATAGTCATGGGAGGAAAATTATATAATTAAATAGGGGTTTTGGTAGGAGAAAAATATGATAATATATACAATTTCTCATCCCATGTCTGCATTATCGGCTAGGTGATTGATTTCATGAGCCAGCTAATGGTGTCAGGTCAGAAGCATGTACCACGGGGAGCACCACTGGGTAGCTGATGGTCTTACACCTATTATATGGTGGAATTATTATAGGAACTACCTTCCATCATAATTCCAAAATCTAGCCAGTGGGTATCATTGGATAGTCATTGGAATACTTGTAGCTTCTTTAACTACAATCTCAAGTGCATTCTTGAGTCCACCTCTCGATAAACCTCAAGATCTATCAAACAAGAATTAAAGACATTTCCTCAACCCTAAAAAGACTAAAAATGAGTAATTATAACCAATAATAACAAAAAAATTATAAACCTAAAACAACCAAATAAAGGGTAAAAAATAAGAACATGAGTAATTTGATACCTAAAAATAATACATGGATTCTAAAATTATCCATTTTCTATTGTTTTTTACATCTACTAGAAAGGAAAATTTTTAGTAGAATTATTTATTCCAAAGACTAAACCTTTTTAATAAAATTTCAAGGGGTAGGGGGTTATGGATCCTATTATGTTCTCATATGTTTTTGAATACTTTGGGATATTTTTTAGAAAACAAGTTCCCTATAGAATATAGGAATTATATAGAGAAGATGTTTTAAAGAAGATTAAAGTTGATAAAGTTTATTTTTTAGATTTAGTTTTCAATTAATTAATCATATAAAAATCGCATTAAAATAATTCATATTATTTGAGGTTAAGTCTTTGTAGAAGTTAACTGATTTTTTGAATAAGTTTGGATTTATTTTTAAATAATATAAAATTTTGTAATTGGAAACCTAAATTTTATATATACCCATAAATTTTTGGAAGAGTCATATAGTTATGTGAATATAGAAAAATATAAAATAAATAGATTTATAAGTGAATATTTTGAGTTCATAAGATAAAATACATGACTTCAAAAGAGTCATGAGTGACTTTGTAAGAGTTATCCTGACTCTATAAGAGTAAAATAAGAGTTCATAAGAGTAACTTTCAACTTCATAATAGTAGTCATCCACTTAAAAAAAGTAAAGTAGAACTTTATAAGATTCATTTTAGACTTTGGGGGAGTAACTTACACTTTAGAACAGTAAATAAACACTTTGGTAAATTAAATTTTACTTCAAAATAACCACATCAATAGTTTGTAAGAGTTTGGAACTTAGTGAGATTTTTTGAATTATAATTGGAAAAAATTTGAAATTATAAATTTAATATTTTTATAAAGAAACTATTTTATATGATTGTTAAGTTATCAATTCATGGTTTAAACTTCAAAAAATTGGATTTTTGATTCATAAAAATGGATAAGAAGGTTCGGACTATGAGGAAGGTTGTTATACCAAAGAAGATGATGAAGTTGCTATTACAACCGCTTAATAGTGAAACAAATAGTGTCATGACACCTCAATGACCTAGAAATGAGTTATGAAAATAATAATAATAAGATTAAATAAAAATAGGATTAAATATTTTTGACTAAATTTAATAAATTTAATTTTAGTTCAAAATAAAAATTTAAATATCCCTTTTTGCTACTATTGATGTCCAATATAATTATTGTATCATATATGAAAGAAGGTATTTATAAATAGAAAAAAAGAAACTATTCTCTGAAGAAAGTATAAAGAATATTTTTAATGTAATAAGAATAATAATAGGCTATATAGTATTTATAGTGGGAAGGAATGAAACCTATAATAGTATATGTTAGAGAAGAAGAATGAAAATAAGAACCAAAAAAACTCTATGAATTTCTTGTTATGTTGAAGGTTTTTTTATTATGAAAGAAAAATAAATTAATCCTTATAACTATATAGTAACATCTCAACATAGTTAGAAGATTTTGATTAGGAGTATAAGGATATTACCTTCTTTTTGTAAATCTAATGTCGATACTAGTGGGTTGTATAGTATCATTTTAATCTAAATCATGTTTTAGATTATCCATATCATTTTCAAAGGGGAACCTTTAAAATATGTCATTCCCTATGTGTGTGACCATATATTTTGGTGATATAATAAATACCTAACACTTTAATTAGTGGTGAATGTTTTTTTAAAACAAACTTTAGAAAGGATTTGAAACACATAATTTCCACACCCTCTTTGTGTTTCTCACTAGTCTTGTGTCTCTTTTCAAGTGGTATCAGAGAAACTTTCCCTTTATTTTTGATCTTATATTTTGTAATTTAGATGATTTGTGTTTGTCACTAAATTTATAGTTTATATAATGGATAAATAAAATTCAGTGAAAATAAGAGGACTTAATGTTTTATAGGAAGAGTAATCATATATAGAATAACATATTGTTGTCTTATCTTTTATCAATTAGTTATGATGTTTGAAAGATGAAACATACAGATTTATTCCTAGTACAGAAGGTTTTTTAGATAACAATGGATGAAAATATTAATCATGAAAATAATTTATATTGTCATAAAGATATTTTATTTCCACTTTTAGAGAGTGATTTTTTAAAATTCAAATTAATTAAAATTATAAATGGAATCTGTGATAAAAATCATAATATTTATGAACGAGTTAATAAAGTGATGCATGAAAAGTAACAACTTTAAAGGTTAAAGTATTAAAACCTAAAGATTCATGAAAATGAAACTATAAATAGCTAATTAAAAAGGTTAAATGAGGTTGTGAACATCATCAAAGGATATGGTGAGAAGTTAGATAACTTCATAGTTATAGATAAGATCTTGTATATCTTACCTGATATGTTTGATGTAAAAGTTTAATATTTGGAAGATAAAGATTCCATTTCTATTATTATTAATGAGTTACAAAAAATTTTAAAATTTTAAAATACAATATATTATATATCCAATAGAAATGTATAGGGTTATAAGTATATTTCCATTAAGTCCTCCAAACATGAGAAGTAAAAGAAAGTATGTGTTAAAGAAAACTCTTATACTCCAGAATAATATTCATATATGTATATCAATTTTAATAAAATGATACCAATTATCTCTATAAATATGATAAGTGTAAATGGAATGTTCATGTAATAATCTCATTAAAATATTTCAGGAGTGGAGCTATTGGAAATTTAATAGCAACCTTCCAAAGATCAGAAGATAAAGAAGATAGTGATAATAATGAAAAAAGGCCTTAGATATCCTTGAAGAAAATGGACACTAAAAAGTGTAATTCTAATGGAAATTATAGGGATTTATTTAAAATTAAAAAGTGTGGAATCCTATCTATGTATGAAGAATATGTAATTAGTGAATTTGAAGAGGAATTTGAGACTACCAAAGATGAAGTTGGTAAAAACAACTCATTGCTAAAGAGAATAATAGAAGTATCACTAATAGGGAAATTAATAGTTCTAGAAGTGAATAAGAAGTTATTTAGATTATGTTTATGCTAAAGAGAGAACTAGAATAATTTCTATAAAAAATCACTAAATTTTAAAAGTAGATTATAAGATTGAAGAATAATAATTAGTCTTCTAATAATAATGAATATATTTTTAAAGTGAAAAATTCAAATTTATAAAATATATTGATGGCATAATTTTTTTTGAAGATGGAAAATAATTATCACATAAATATGGAATAAATGGTTAATGATAATGATAAAGAGTTTAATAATATTCAATCAAAATTGGAAAAACTAGAAGTTGATTTGGACAAGTTAAGATTTATATTTTATAATTCAATTTCAAGATTTGGAGAGTGTTGAAAGAATATAAAGGCATGAGAAAACAATAAAAACAAACCAAAAAAGTCTAATTTTTTAAGAGTTCTATAGGATGAATCTTGTCAAGAAGACCATGTTTGTATCAAACTCATGTAATCCTCAAAAATCTAGATATTATAGTAACACTAACTTGAGGTGAAATGTTTATATATTTGATGGATCCAAAAATGATGAGAACAATACTAATAGGAAGAAAAAGAATTCAATAGTTCTGAGAACATTTAGTTTGAAAAAATGAACAAAGATTTTTGACTCAAATAAGCAAGATATGTATCAAAATATAGAAATCATGTTTTTTGAATTATGTTGGTATGGTAGAGGATATCGGAATATGAAAATGTGTGTTAGTTTAATTACTAATATAATAAAAATTATAGGAGTCATTAGGGGTAATTTTTATTGGGATTTAGCTCTCTCAGAATTGTAATTTTTAGAAATATATTGAAAATTCTAGAGAGAAATCAGAAAATAGTTTTCAAGTTCATAAGAATATCTATTGAGGATATGACCAGCTGGGTCCCTAGGAAAATAAATGTCTCAAACTTCTAATATCCAAGTATAATATAAAGTAAAAAAGTAAAAGACATAGAGTATTGATTATAAAAATGATCGACACTATTATTTCACACTCGACCACATCTCTTTTTATTAATTGAATTAGTTTTTAAAGTTTTATTAGGCATATAATAGAGAACTGTAAAGGTTGGAACAAATTTATTTCAAATTTCAATTCTTTATTATTTTTTACATAAATTCTTATTTTTTGTTCTTATCTATTCCAAGCTACTAGAATATTTTAGTAAGGATACTGTGAAATCAAATTGAACTCTTTAAAAAAAGTTGATAGTAGTTGAAAATTTATTTTCGAGAATTATGGAAAAAAATAGTAGAGTTGATGCATTTTTTTCAAGTGATTACATATAAATCCTTTCTATGATGGAAGACAACTAGGATTACATTGATACTGAATTCTCTATAACTGTATTCACAATTGAGGGATGTTGACAAAACCATTCTTGGCCAGTTTTGACTTTCCAATGTTGGTGGCTGAGGCCGATTGTGAAGATCCATCTGATACCGATGTGGGCGAACACTCTTACTCCTTTGTGCTCTCCATTTGAAATGGTTTGTAATGACAGAAACAATAATGATTGTAGTTAAATGATCTAAAACAGGAATTGAGTCGCTTGAAGTTCCTATGTCACCATCCATTGAAGAAGATGCACCTCCCATTATCATTGAATATTATGGTTGAGGGGAAATGGTTTTTATTTAAAGGTATTATTGTATAGGGTGAAATTATTAGGGTTGATCAAAGAATATCTGAATAAGTAGATTTCTTTCGTGGTATGTACTATATCTTGAATGAAACATTTCGAATTAGGTGGTAGAAATAGAGAAGATGTATAAATCAATTACCTGGATTTTTCAGCTCCATCAAGAATCATGTACGTTGGGTGAAATTCCTTTATCAGTAAAGGATGCATTAATATTTGGATTTGTGAACATAAATCACATACATTGCGATTTTAATTCATTAGCCTAATCAACTATATAATAGGATTTCTTTACATTGAAAATGACTATGTTAATAAATCGGTTACTTTAGGGTAAACAACTATATAGTTCATTCAGATACATTATCTAGAATGACTATGTGAATATTTGGATACATTGGCCTAAATTGATACACGTAAAACAACTACATGGGAAAATGTTTACATCAGTGAAATAGGATACATAGATAATATTTTTCTACATTTATCCAAATGCTTAGAGGTCCGATCGGCTATATTGTTCACGCGGATGAACATATTAATTTCTATCTAGCTTGGAATCATACCTTTAGAACACGCATGAGGTTGCCAAAAACAGTTTCAAGGAGGAAGGTAGGAGTTGGTGAACAACTATCATAGAGGAAGATGACTATCATGACATATGATCTAGAAATGAATATATGTACAGAAGAGAAGAAAAGGGGGGAGGAAAGGAACACTGATCACACATAGGATGAGAGACACTGGGGAGACAAGTGTGGAGGGAAGAATTCTTTGAAGGAAATAAGGATGAGGGATACTGTGAAACATATTTATTTTTTTGATACCTTTTCTTGGGATTTCATTGTATTTTTCAATCACTTTATATTTCACAATTTCTAAAACCATTTTTGAATGTAATGAACACATTTGTTGAGATGGTTGGATAACTTAGTTGGGGGGAGTGTGGTTGAGTTGGTAAGAAAATTTTCCTTGGTTAGGTGTTTAGAGATGGATAATTACATCCATTTCTCATTAATTAAGTATTTATGAACATTAACTATCCAAACTTATTGGGAGATATTTCGGTTGTTGTTTTCATAAATAACTTATTTTCTAGAATTCCAACTGAGAAGAGGATATACCAAAAAAGGGGGGGAAACTAGGGTTCCTTAATTTATAGGTAAGAGAAGTCCTTAGTTGAGAAGTAGAAGGATCCTTTCACCTATAGTATGGAAACTTGGGAATTGAGTTCATCTTCTTGTTATAGTTATACAACGACTGACCCTGGGTGAGAAGAAAATAATATAAAAAAATTCATACCAAAATAATCTTTCCATCGAACCAATTTCCCCTCATCTAGTCATTGGAGTTATTTTACTACTGTCATATTTCTTGGAATACTATATATTTGGGTAACTTAATATTGACAAACATCACTCCCTCTGTTTCAACAGTATCATTAATCCCTTTATTCTATTCTTTTTTCCCATTTACTTTTCATTTTGGTCACACAACTTTCATTTTCTTGGGTTTGATCCCAACATTGTATGATATTAATAATAGGAGGTGTTATAAATATTTAGTTTTTATGAAATTTATTGATTTTCATGTCATATTTTGGAAAAATTTTCAGGGAAGGGAGACTGTGACCAATAAGAAAAGAAAACTACAGAATCTTTCTATCATTTTTTATTGCTCTGAAAATGTGGTGAATGAAAAATCGGTCATTATATAACAACCAAGAGTAATTAATCACCAAAATTAACAAACATTAGAGTTATTTTAAATGTAAGAATAAATATAATATGTAGAACCCTCATGAAAACATGCTCAATTATACAAATAATAATCTCAACTAGGAAGAAAATATTAACCCTCCATAACATGGAAATTTACTCATCAATATAGTAAGGCTAAGAATGTTTCAGGTGATAACATTATTAAATAGCCCATATTACATTAAGAAGTTCTAAGATCTAGAAACTATGAGATTATAAAAACCCAATATCTATACTTCCATATTATCTTGGATTTTTTAATAAGGACTCATTTGATTTTCCTCCGAACTTTGATAGAATAATACAATAATTTCTACTCAAAGTGTTAAGTGTTGTGGAATTGATGTAAAGGGTTAATACATTTTTCTCAAAGCTAAATGGAAAATTCTAGTTTCAGTAATTTTATAAATACATATTTGATACATGTAAAATTTTTTACATTTCCTTTTTATGATGATTTCCTCAAGAATGATGATTTCTGAAATTATCCATAAAATCACTAGGTTTTTACAAGAGGAAAGTGAGTTGTTCCATGAAGATTGGGATAGGTTAAAAGGGATTCTTTAACAATGATCCAATTATCATTCCATGAACTAATTTCTCATGCATAACTTTTGAAATATTCTTACACCATATCATTAAACTTTAGTTTAATATTCATTTGGAGGAGATTTCTCTGATAAGACAGATGAGTGGATCAAATGTGTTTTTAACAATTTGGAACCGAATTTACAACATAAATGTTCTAGGATGAGGACCATTATTAGAAAGGTAATCACACCCAAATATGAATTTTAAGCATAGTATCCTCTTTTTTACACTAAAAATTATCAGTATACTCTTAGGGAGAAGTTCCTTCAATGTGGAATGTTTGGCTTTTTATAGCCATGCTGCCCAAAATTTTGATAGTCCTGCTCAATCCCCTAAAAACTATAGCTTGTCCATGTATGGTATTGGGATGTGAAAAAGAGACTATCATTTTTCAAATAATTAAAATCAAGTATATAACAACCTCCCTAACCTATCTTGGAGGGAACAAGGAGGGATACGACCTCATATTCCACATATTTTTCAACAAAATAAACAACAATTTGAGTAGTTCCAACCTCAACCAAGAGAAAATCCATCATGTTCACTAGATGAATTAAATGGGATATTCCAAAAAATTATGGGTTAGTTTCATGATAAGAAAGGGACCAATGAGTTTGATAAGACATAATAAAAATATGGGTTTAATGACCTAGAGGTTCATATAGGTCAGTTAGTCATAAATGCAAGTGATATAGACAAGGGAAGCTACCTAGTACCACTAACACTGATATTAAATTGAATTATACAGTGTTCACCACTAGGAGTGGTCACTAAGAACATTAGGAAGTCAAAAAAGATCTTATAATATATTCCCATGAAAATTATTTTGAACCAAATGAGTAGATATTGGAGGCCAACCAACCTAGAAAAGTGGATAGCAATGTTGATATTAAATCACACCCTGCACTACCTACTGAAAAATTGATGGTGGAAGACTTGAATACTAAGTAAAATTAGAGAAATTTTTTTTATAAGAAATTGATAAAGTTACCACCATAGTTAGAACATTTTATGAATAATTTATTTCATTCAAATAATCAAAAATAAAAATTAATATTCTAAAATGTTTATGTTTTTGAAGGTTTTCAAGAAGCTAAATATTTATATTCCTTTTCTTGAATCCTTGATTCAGATCCATTCTTACCTGAAATATCTAATGAAAATTTTTCCATGTTTGAAAAAATTTGAAGATTTTGATAGCTATAGTCTTATGAAGGTGTGTAGTGAAATCATACAAAATATGATACTTCCCAAATAATAGGACCCCGTGAGTTTTTTATTACTTTCAGCTTCGTTGATAGGGTTTCTCAATTAAAATATCTATGTGATATGAGATAAAGTATTAAATTTAATCTTTTATAGTGGTTCCATCATTTGAGGCTTGGATTTCCACAACCCACCACCATTGTTTTTTAACTTGTAGGTAGATCTATTAACCACCTAAGTGAAAGGGTATATAATATTATTTTTGTATTTATAAAGCTCCTTTTCCCACTAAAATTATTATTTAGGACATGTAATATGATCAATCAACCCCTATTATTCATGGAATAACATTTATCGCCACTTGGTGGATGGATGTCATAGATGTTTTAGAGGGAAAACTAGATTTCAAATTTTCTAACCAGTCGGAACAATTTAATGTTTTTTTTAAATATCAAAGAACCACAAAATAATAGTTACATTCTAATAGAGGAGTTCTAAATGTTGATGAATTTGTAGATGATGAGTAGGAATATTTTTTAAGCATTCTTATTGAAATCAATGATAATCCTGAGATCAATGTCGTAATGTTCAAAGACCCACAAAGGTAGCTTCAAGCAAGAATATCTGGAAGGATGCTCCTAGAAATAAACCTTCTCCTACCAAAAAATATGTTAAAAAGGACTCTAATACTATCAAGCAGGTATTTACACAAAATAAAGGACCCAACAAGGCCTGGGATGACATGGATGAAGATGAAAACTGTTATAATCCACTGGAAAATAAATTGGATGCTGGAGACTCTACCCAGTTACAGGATGTGGACAGCAATGCCCAGGAAGAACAGATTGAATTCTTGAATGATAGGTTTAACACTATTGTTAACATGAAATTTGAGGAAATGACTCTTGATCTGATCAATTTAAGACTCCTTGAAGTGATGGACTTTTTTCAATCTAAGATAGAGTATATTTCTTTATCCTCTGATCAAATTCCTTACATTTCCCTAATTTAAATAGAACATAATCAAACTGCCAGGGGAACTTCTCCGAATGAATTTACTCTGAGAAAGAAAGACATTTCACTTTTGTATAAGAAGAATTTAAAGCAGGTTGAGGATATCTCATTTCATTCCAAGAAGAATTTTGAGTAGGATGACTCTCAGATCCACTCATATATGCACATGGCTGCAAAACCCAGAGGAGACCCACTCAATGTTTCTATCATTCATGATGAAATCACTCCAGAAAAGTCTGCTTCAACAAGTACATCTGAAATAATCGAACTAAGAAGATCCCTTAGGATCAAGGTTGGTGGAAGCCTGCAGAAAAATGGGTTTAAACCCAATAAATATCTATAATGAGGAGTCTTTCTAGAAATGCTAGGGCATATCCAACTCTGGCACTTTGAGTTCCCTTCGGCTTCTTGTGGCTAAACACAAACCTAAAGTTATTAGACTAGCTGAACCAATGACAAAGGATACAAGTGAAGTTTCTCTTTGGGATAAATTTGGTTATAATCTGTTACATTCTGTACATGACGACCATCATGATCAGCTCTGGATCCTGGTGCATAGCAGAGTTTCCACTCTCACTCTTGTATCTGTCCATGTACAGATTATTACCTTCAAATTTTCTCTCCAGGCTCAATATTTATTCTGCTCAATTGTTTATGCTTCCAATTACTATATAGTCAGAAGAGACTTATGGAAACATATTTCTAATATGTCACACAACATTGGTGACTCTTGGCTGATTATAGGGGACTTTAGTATATTCTTTAGGCTGAAGAAAAGCTGGGACACTCTCCTATCATCTCTTCTATGGATGAATTTCAGCTATGTATTGAAAAATCAAACCCGACTGAGGTTAATAAGCTTGGATGCAAATACAACTTGTATAGGAAACACCTAAATGGCATGAGGGCTAGTAGAATTGATCGTGACTTTATCAATGATAAAGTGCTGGAAAACTGGAGGAAAATTTCTTGTGTGAATCTTGCCAAACATAATTCTTATCATCATCCAATCATGTCTAATTTAACTAGAAAATGTGAGAGATGCCCTCTCCCCTTCAGGTTTGATAATTCTTGGACTACTCTCTCTGAATGTTCCACACTAGTAAGAGACACTTGAAATATGTAAGAAAATAATCACCCTTTATCTTGTGTTTTTAAGCTTCAATGTCTCAAGATAAAAATGAAACTTTGGAGCAAAGACAGATTCAGCCTCCTGGATCAGGAAATTGATTCTCTTGAGATTTCCTTACATGGTATTTAGCAATCAATGACTGACTCTGATTTCTCATGCCTTGGTGGACAGGAAGCTAGGCTCTCCTTGGACCTAAACAATATGCTCACTCTTAGGGATAATATTCAAAAAGAGGTGTATAAAGTTAGGTGTCTTATGGATGGTGATATAAATAATATGTTTTTTAATGCCTTATAGAGGAGTAAAAAAGCTTGTATGCCACGCTCTCTTCTCAAAGACAGAGATGTTATTCTTGATGATCATCAGTGTCTCTAGAATCACACTGTCTCTTTCTATTAGAACCTCTTCAATGGTCCCAAACGAAATGGGGAACTCCTGGATGGCATTATACCTTCCATTGTTAGTGATGATGACAAATCAATTCTAATCAAATTACCTTCTGATATTGAAATAAGGAATGCTATTTTTGGGCTTAGAAAAGACAGCTTTCCTGGGCCTGATGGATTCACAAATTAATTCTTCCAATGCTACTAGGATATTATACAGGTTGATGTTTCTAGGATAGTCAAGTATTTCTTTACTAATGGATCATAAGTTCATGGAATCAATGAAGAATTCATTTCCCTAATTCAAAAGGTTGAAAATTCTTGTGATATTAATCAATTCAGACATGTTGCCCTAATCAGTAATATTCAGAAAATTCTCACTAAGATCATGGATAACAGGCTTTCCTGTATCTCTGATAAAATAATTTCCTGGAATTAGTTTGGTTATGTTAAAAGGAGAAGAATACAAGACAATATTTTCAATTCATCTAAATGTGTTAATATTCTTCAAAAACCCACAAGAGGAGGGTGTATTGCCCTTAAATTGGACATTAGATAAGCTTTTGACACTATTTATTGGGACTTCATCGGTAAAATTATGCACAAGTTTGGTTTTCATCCAACTTTTATTCATTGTTCTTACACCTTGATTAGCTCAGCCTATATTTACATTCTTATCAATGGATCACCTGAAGTATTTGTTAAGTGCTCTAGAGGGGTAAGGCAAGGAGACCCCTTGTCTGCCATTATCTTTTCCATTGCAGAGGATGACCTCAGTCGACTGATTACTTACAATGTCGATAGGGGAAATCTAAATGTTCTTCAAGCTAACATAGGTAACTATGCCCCATCACATCTTCTCTTTGCTGATGACATTATTATTTTTACTCAAGGGGGAAAAAGAAACATTCAGAATCTCAAATCCATCCTCCATCACTATGAGCTTGTCTCTGGACAAGAGGTTAGCTAGAATAAATCATTCATTTTCTTTGGGGAAAACATTTCAGATTCCAGGAGGCATTTTATAATTCAGAGCCTTGGTATTAGAGAAGGCTCTTTCCCTTTCACATATCTTGGAGTCCCAATGTTTTTAGGTAGACCGAGATCCGTATATTTTACTGAAGTGGTTTGTCATGTTAGAGGAACTCTATCCAATTGGAAAGGAAAAACTCTCTCTATGGTGGGAAGAATCTTCTTAGTTAAACATGTGATCATTTCCAAACTTGTTTATTATTTTATGGTGTACTCCTGGCCTACTTCTCTATTTATGATTCTCAACTCCCTTATGAGGAATTTTGTTTGGAGTGGCAGTATTCTGGAAAGGAAAATTATCACTGCTCCATGGACCAAATGTTCTTTACCTCTCACTATGGGGGGACTTGGGATTAAGAATATCGAGCTCCTCAATCATTCCCTTCAATATCAATTTATTTGGAGACTTATTAATGGAAAATGGGAATCTCTTGACTTTATTAGAAAAAGAATCCTTAATAGACTAATTGGTAGAAAGTTTTCATACATTCACTCTTCTGTATGGCCTGGTTTGAAAAAGATTTATCAAATGATCAATACTCATTCCCATTGGTTGGTTAATGCCTCCTCCAAGCTGAAATTCTGGAGAGATAACTAGATAGAAACACCTTTAATTGAGATTATAAATGCTGATTATTTGGATGTTGATCTTGATGCCTCTATTTGTGATCAACATGAGCTGAGAAACAATTTTCCTACTCATATTATGGGAATTGTTAACTCGTATTATTTTATTAATTCTATTGATATCATAGTATGGGAACCAACTACAAATGGAATGCTTGACTCTAAAAGTTTCTATTATCATTATATATAGGGAACTCACTCCAATGCTGTCCAGAATTTCAGAAGATTGATACAACCCTCTCGGTTTACCCTTCTTTGGAGAATTCAAATGAAAAAACTACAAGTGGACAACAATCTTCAAAATGTTGGTATCTCTCTTTGCTCAAGATGCGACTTGTACCACCAACATGGAGATGATCTGGATCATTTATTCCTCTCTTGTAAAACTGATGCATCAATATGGATATTTATCTTTGACCACTTCGACATCTCACTACTACGTGTTGATAACATAGAAGATTTTTTGCACTTTATTGTAGCAGGACAACTCTCCAACCAGATCCGCATCCTCTTCCTTGTTGCATGTGTTGAAACTTTCCACATTCTTTGGAGAGGCAGGAACAATTCTAGGCATGACAAGTCCGCTTTCAATAACAATGTTTCCATTTCCATCATTCTTGCAATGAATCGAAATGAAAATCAGTTTCACACTGGAGAATGTCACAATTCCATCAAGGACTTTGCAGTCATGAGAAAGCTTCATCTGTCAGGTAATTTTCCCAAACCTATGGGTACTATAGAAATTTTATGGATCCCTCCCTTTGCAGGTTCGATCAAATGCAATCTTGATGGAGCCTCAAAGGGTAATCCTGGACCAGCTGGTTATGGCTTTGTTTTCTGAGACCACAATAGTGACTTGCTTGAAGGTTCTTATGGCTCTTGTGGTCATGTCACTGCCCTTGAAGATGAGAGGATGGCTCTTATAAATGCAGTGGAAATGGTTCACCAAAGAAATTGGAATAATCTATGGTTCTAAAGTAATTCCTCTACTATTGTGCAAGATGTTAGAAAGAATCAGATTCTTCTTGCCTGGAAACTTACCTGGAAATGGATCAAATTCCTTGACATTCTTGCCTCCACAAGCTTTATAATCACACATGTCTACCGTGAAGCCAACTCTCTTGCTGACAGAATTGAAAATAAAGGTATTTTTGAACCCTCTAGAGTGCTTTTGACCACACTTGATGAGGATTTTATCAGTTTCCATAATAGAGAAAAATGTAAAATTCCCTCTTTCAAACTCTTGTCATTTTCCTTATTTATTTGAGACTTTCCTTCTTGCCTTTTTTTAAAAAAAATGACAATCTTGAGTATCCTACATAATGTTTTCTGGGAGTTAGTTCAACTAGGGAAGATGATATCCTTTATTAACATAAAGGGGAATTTCTAAAAAACTTATATAAATTTACTAAATATCACATTTTGACCTCACATGAGGAACCTTCATATAGAGGGTGCATCTTTGACAGTAACAATTATAAAGAATATATTTTTTTCAATTCACTTTTTAGAATACAATACGAGGCTCACAGACACCTCAAACCCAAGTGTCTCCCTTCAAGCGAAGTCCCTTAAACCATAGAGCTAAAATCTCTTCCAATTCATATACAATATGATTTCCTGGGGGAAAATGATAATTTTTTTGTTATCATTTCTCCAGCACTAGAGGGATTTCAGGAAGATAATTTTCTTACCCTTATCAGGAAATTTAAATATTTTTTATTCTTTTCTTTTGGAGATATCAATGTTATATGTCTGTATTTATAGATGAAAAAATACTAATAGAGCAAGACCAAAATTATAGATTATAATTATAAAAAAGATTAAATACAAACATGAATAGGTCATTAAATTAGAATTCATCAAGCTCTTTGATGCATGGATAATTTTTCCAGTCATTAATAGTACATGGGTGAGTCTCGCTCAAGTTGTACCAAAGAAGGAGAGTTTATAAGTAAAAAAAATGATAATAATTTAAAAAATTCAAGCCATAGAGGATAACAAGTGGAGGGTATATAACAATTATCAAAATATTAACTCTTATATAAGAAATTATCATTTACCAATGCCATGACTAGACCAAATTCTATAATGTTTGGATAGAAATTAGTTTTTTTGGATGTCTAATTTGTTTAAAATCAGATTCCCATTACCTAAGAAGATGAGGAAAAGGACACCTTTACTTATACTTTTGGGAATTTTTTTTATAGGTGGATTACCTTTGGCCTATGTGGTTATACTTCCAAATTTTTCAAGTTCATGATGGGTATATTTAACAATATGATTGAGTGGAGTATTGAGGTTTTCTTGGAACAATTTTCAATTATTGGTTCTAATTTTGAGTGCAATCTAGATAATTTAAAAACTACTTTATAGAGGTGTATTGAGAAAATCCTAGTCATTAAGTATGATAAATGTCAAAAAATTATTACTAATGGAATTTACTTATGCCATAATGTTTATAATATGTGGTTTTAAGTAAAAAATGCTAATATTGAAGTAATTAAAAATCTTCCACCTCCTGTGAATGTAAAATCCATTAAGATTTTCTTAGGACATGTTGGTTTTTATTGGAGATTCATCAATGAATTTTCAAAAATTATTAGGACACATTTTTCTTTGTTATTCATGGATGTAAACTTTTTGTTTGACAAGAACTATCAAGAATATTTTTACCAATTAAAGGAAAAAATAAAATCATCATCAATCATCAGTAACCCTGATTGGAAAATATCAATTGATGTTATTCTTGATTCAAGTGATTGAGTAGTAGGTGCAGTTGTAGGTCAATGAAAGGAGATGTCATTTCATATAATTTTTTATGTGAGATGACTAATTGATAATGCCCAAATAAATTTTTCACAGAGTAAAAGGTTGAAGTTCATTATTAATCATAAGTTCTACTTTTGTGATGATATATTTCTTTTTTAGAGGTGTATTAATGGGATACTCTGGAGGTGTGTTCCTATTGAGGAGATGCAAGGAACCAGTGTTTTAATAAAATTTGATTCCTAAATAAATGTGTGTTTTTTTAAATAATATTATTCATATAAAAAATATTTTGAGACAAAAAAAACTCTATTTCATTAATAAATACAATTACATTATGTATCAATGAAACTTATTAAAATTCCAAACATTATAACTAGATAAATCATAACAAAATAAAAGATAAAATGGGAAAATATGGATCACCTCAATCTACTAGAATCATCAGCCCCACTACAAAAATAATAGAAAAGAAACAGAATATTAGTAAACCAATCAGTGTTACAAGAAATGGAACTATAGACCCTTGAGATTAATTTAGTTTAATATTGAGGAAAATTATGAAGTGGTTTTATAAGAGGTAATGTGATAATATAAATAGTAAAATGACCATTGTGAATTGTAACATGAATGTAAGAATAGTAATTTCACCTAAAAATAATAAATTATGATATAAATATTCTTTATCATGATTATATTAATTAAATATAAAAAATTTAATTCAAAAAAAATATCATTATTAAAAAATTCAAAGAAAATATAAGCACATTTTTAATAAACTGTACTTTAATGAATTTTGTAAAAATCATAATTTTGATATTAAAAATTAAAATAGATATGTCAGAAATTTAGTTATATAAAATTAATATCATTATTGAAATCATAATTATTAAATTTCGTAACACTTATTTATTTGTAATTTTTTTTAAATACTTTAATTTTTGGGTGAATAGTAAAAATACAGTTTTCCAAATAACTGGTGGATCTTAAATTACAACATTCATGATGTACTAATGAAATAATAATTCCTATAACTTTAGGTTCAACCATTAAATATTTTATTTCATAAATGATTCATTAAAATTTAATAAACTTATTTTCCAATCTTAAATATAACTTACCAAAACCTAATTTCAAATGTGATTCATTAAAATTAAAATTTTTCTTTCTTTCCCATTTATTATTTTAATAAACTAATGAATTGAAATTATAAATGGGATTTAAAGTTTTAAACCCATTAAATTTTATTAATATAAGATTTATTATGTCAAAAATTCCATATTATAAGTTTTACCATTAATATATTATTTTGTTTAATATTTTATTCTAAAAATAGGCCCTCCTCAAGTAAAAATAACCCCTCTCACTGCCCTTGGAAAACCAATCCTCACACCAATTCCCAAAAAAAAATATTCCCCAATATTCCCTCATAAGACACTTATAATCCTAATGTGTATTATGGAACAATCCACCTCCAATCACCAAGGAAGTTATTGTGTCGTACAAGAGAATCTGCATCGAGGAGATTGTATGTATTTATTAACTATCCCATTTTTCATTATTCAATTTATTATTTTCGATAATTATATTCAAAAAATATACTATAAAATTAATTATTAAAAAATTAAAAATCATATTAATGATATTAACCAACTGTAATCATGACATTTATTTAAGATATAAATGTTATACTTCTCTTTACCTCTCTTTTGACAATGTCCTGTTAAAGGTTGGTTAACCACCTATCGATAAATTTCAAAGAAAATTATTATAACCACCTTAATCGATGAATATTATTAATTATATAAACATATAAATAATTAATGACATGTATTATAATCTTTTGGAATTAATTATACTAATTTATAAATTATATTTAACATGATAGCGAAATCGAGGAAAAATGATTTTTTTTGAAAAATATGATATCAAAACTCTTCATATTATTCAAAGGAAATTAAGAAATATAATAAAGTTATTATATTGATAAATAATCTTATAAATGAATAAAATCCACTTATATATAAATATTTTAATAAATTTATATTTACTATTCAAGAGGTGCAAAATCAAGGAAATAATAAGGGAAGGAATGTAACAGGATTATTCCCAATGAGCCCGTACCCGAGTTGTAATGGCTCCTGCTTGGCATCCAAGAGACCCAAGTTCAGAACCGGGTGGAGGTGAATTTTTGGATTACTATAGAATCACTATAGCTCGTATAGTTCATTAATGTAGCAGCCCGAACTATTCACTCGATTTGGACCTTCGAGCCACCAGTTTGGGCCTTCGGGCCTCCAGGCCTTTGAGTCACAAAGACCATGGAGTAGCCCATTTCACATAGAGCAGGCCTTAGAAGAGGATCCAAGCAATAAGACTAACAGTCACCAGAAACAGAGTTACCATATTGGAAGAATAAGAGGGTATGACAACCGCCATCGGGACCTGGCACCGTGCAGTTTTGTACGGGGCAATGCTAGTCGATCATCAATGCTAGGTGGGAAGCTAGGTGATCAATGATTCAGAAGCTAGGGGAGGGCTATTTCATATGGGTTGGGCATATGAGTCATGTATTGGGAATTTTATTCCTCTAGGCCTTAGGGTCATGTATTGTGAGTCGTTTTGGGCCTTGTGCCTTGGGTCTACGGGTCATGTACGGGTTCCCCTTCATCCCTTTAAAGGGGAATTATCTATAATAAAATAAAAAAGAAGGCCTCCGGGCCATTCGAGGGGAATGTAATGGGATTCTCGAAACCAATTTCTTTAGTTGGTTTATTCTTTATTCTACGATATAAATATTCATATTATATCCTTAAAATATCCTTTCCATTTTCCTTTGAGTATAGACATGTTCCTACCATGTCAAAATGATTTCTATGAAAGGCCAATTTTTCAAAGAGGTTTCAAAATATTTTATGTACTCCTCTTGAAATAATTCTTGTCCACTCAAGAATAAGGGTGTTTTATGACCAAGTATGATTTAATTAATACATTTGGGAGAAAAAATATATTTAAGATAGTCTTATTTATGAAATCCTAAAGAAATACATTCTCTTCCTTTGTTTTATTTTATGACTATGATTGTTATATATTCTATGCGACATGCCTGATTATATAAATATTATGATGCGATAGGTGGTAATGGAATTATATAGCCTTCAAATGCATTTGGTAATGTGATGTATCTCATGTGATGATGTGTTTAATGTGTGAACATGATGTTACATTCTTTTACAATGATGATGTTATAATTTTACACAAATTTTATGTGAGAACATGATGCTAGATTTGTTCAAAACTATGTGTGGTATTTGACCACTATGACATGATGTTTTATTTTTATGAATTTCCATATTCCATGCCTTTATTACATGTTTACCTCATGATGTTTATGATGATACTATTCTTAGTAATTGATATTGATGATTTTTATCACCCATGTTATATTGATTCATGTCTTTATCCATCCTCTTAGTGGGCTTTTATCTCACCTCTTTCATTGATGTATATCCTCAGGAGATTAATTGTAATAAAGGAAATTTTAGGGTCAATTATAAGATCGATAATAATAAATTAAATAATATTAATGTTTTATTGTATAAAATTTATGTATAAGCTGAATTTTCCAAAAACGCTAAATAGTTTAATCATGGATTTGTAATCTTACCATGTTATTTATCATTAAAAAGATGTAATAGTCATATAAGAAAATCTAGGGTCACTATAGTTGGAATCAGAGCATGGTTTAGTTAATTTGGTAATTTGGATTAGAATATAAAATTTAAAACCAAAAGTATAAGCCTATGTATAGGTAAAAAAAATCATAGAATAATGTTTTTAGAAAATGATAAACAAAGGGATCCCATAAGATATGACTTTAGTGTTAATTTCATAAGAGAATAAATAATTCATTGTTTGTTTAATTACATTTTGTTCAAGAATTTTCTATTTAAGAAAATTTTGGGAACCATGAGAAGACATGCCAACAACCTGTGTGAGGGACAATGAATATTTCTTCCAAACGACATCCCTAATGACATGGAAGGTGGAGTTCAAAATTTCATAAAAATTATAACCCAGTTTTATCTAGAAATTAATAATAATATTACCCATTCTAAATATCCTTTTTAACCCATAAAGGATCAACAATCCATTAGGTACTTTATACGACAATAAAAACTAACATTTAGTGGAACTTCTGGTCCACCTATCTAAGAATAGTGTGTTAACTCAATGGAGAAGATCATTTCTATGATCTGTTATTCTGAGGATAAGGTGACTCTTTCCATATATCATTTAGATGGAGAAGCCAATCAATGGTGTTCATTGAGAAATAACCCCAAGAAAAATTATTAAATGGAAGAGATGTAGTGGGAAGACCTTAATAAATTATTTATTTCCAAGTATTTACCTCTAAATCATTGAACCAAGATGAAGAGATAATTCACAGAGTTAAATAAAAAATGAAGGTGAATCTGTCATAGCATACAAGGTAAACTTTACAAGGCATTAAATATACTTCTTGGGGTTTATCATCAATGATAAAAAAATAGATAGATACTTTAGTGGTTTAAAACCATACCTTTGAAATGAATATATATATTAGACTTTGGGAGTTACAAATAAGTGGATTGATGTGTTCCCAAAGTAGAGATGATGTTCAGATAATGATTCCATGGTTATGGAGGTAAAAGGAGAAGAATGGAGCTTCATGATAGTGGGTAAAATGAAATATGAGGAAAGAGAATCTAACTACCCACATGCCAAAAATGTGGGAAAACCCATTATGATAATTTTCTTAAAGGGACAAGTAAATGCTTCATGTTCTAGAGAGAATGCCACCAAGACCCTAATTTTTTAAGATACATAAATAATCCAACCAAATTGATAGAGTAAATTAAGGAACCTCATAATACACCACCCACTGTTCAATACTTTAACAATAGGGAGAAAGTGTACAATTCAAGCAAGTGCACTAAACTACAGGTCCTTGAGGGTAATCAATGTTAGCAACCACCAAAGCCAAAGAAGAAAGGGAAATGTTATTCCATTAATACTGCAGAAGTAGAGAATGAAAATAATGTCATACAAGGTATACTCCCTATTCAATCAATAATAGATTATGTTTTATTTTATTTTGATTCTATGACTTCAATTAGATACAAGAATTTTTATAGAACAGTTGAATCGAAGCCCCAATACCATGAAGTATAGATATCTGTAAAGACACCCTATGGTGAAATCATTGAAACCCAAGTGCATGAATATTCTCCTATAACCATATCTGAGGATATACCTCTAAAATATCTCATAATACTTCCCTTGATAGAATTAATTGTTATATTTGGAATGGATTGACTCTCGTTATATAGAGAACACATCAATTGTCAAGAATATGATATCTTTTATCATGTCCAACACCATACAATGATCCTTTACAAATTCAAGGAATATCACAAATTTCATTCAATGATATGGGTGTTAATGTCTTTTAGAGAAGCATACTTTTATCAAATGGTTGGGTCAAAGGAAGGTATAAACCTGGGGAAAATGACAGTTATTAGAGAATACAATGATGTATTTTCTAAAGAGTTACCCAGATTTCCTCCAAAATCATGAGGTATAGTTCTCAATAGATCTCATAACTAGGGATAGTCCTATCTCAAAATTACCTTACAGGATAGACCTGATCGAACTTGAAGAGTTAAAGAAGAAGTTGTAAGAGCATTTTAAAAAAGGGTTCATATTCCCAAGTACATCACCTTGGGGTGTGTGAGTTATATTTGTCAAAAAGAAGGATGGATCAATTCTACAATGTATCAATTATCAGGATCTCAACAAGATCACCATAAAGAAAAGATATCCTCTTCCAAGGATTGATGACTTGTTTGATCAACTGAAAGATATCCATACTTATCAAAGGTGGATCTTCATTCTAGATATCATCAACTAAAGGTAAAGATGAAAGATATTCATAAGACTACTTTACATATATTGTATGGGAACTATGAGTTCATAGTGATTCCCTTCAGACTTATTAATTCCCCTAAAATTATCATGGATTAGATGAGTAGAGTCTTTAGAGACTACTAAGAAATTGTTTTAGTAGTTTTTATCAATGGTATTCTCATTTAATCCAAGAGTAAGGAGGAACATAAAGATAATATAAATATTGTGCTGGAAATATTAAGGAATGAGAAAATGTATGCTAAGTTAAGAAGGTGTGACTTTTGGATCTAACAAGTCATATTCTTATGGACCATGATCAAAATTTATGTAATTTATATGGACCCTTAAAAAAGAACATTAAGGAATAATCCAGACCCACTAGTATCAAATAAATCCATATATTTCTTATCTTATCTTGGTACTACTGATATTTTATGAGGAATTTCTCATTATTTCTTATCCCTATAACTAAGTTAACAAAGAATGGAGTAAAGTATTTATAGAAAAAGGAATGAGAGGAAAGGTTTAAGGATCTCAATAAGTGTCTAATAAGTGAACTTATAATCACACTACAAACAAGTGGAGAAGGTTTTTAGATATATAATGGCTATTCAAAGAAATTATTAGGTTGTGTACTCATGTGGAATGATAAAGTAATAGCCTACGACTTATAGAAGAAGAAGATCGATGAGAAGAACTACCTGATGTATGATCTAGGGCTAATATCTATGATATTTTCGTAGAAAATATAGAGGCACTACCTATATGGGGAGAAGTGTGACATATATACCGATCAAAAGAGTCTATAGTATATATTAACATATAATGAGATCAACATGTGTCAAAGAAGATGTTTATACATTATCAAGGACAAAAATTGCTCTATTAATTTCCATACAAGAAAAGGAGAAAAAGGTAGATAATGCTCTTAGCAGAAAAGAACATTCTACCTTATCCAATATGAAAATTGAGAAAGATCCTATATTCATGGATTTGAAAAGGATGTATTTGTAAATTATTACAATAGGGAATACATGCTACCATACCCAAATTATCTCCTAATAATATATCCAAGAGAAGATTAATGAGGTACATAAAGATGATCTAGAGTTACAAAAAAAGGTGAATGTAGTAAAGGAAATCTATATGAGCTCTACAATGATGATAATAATGTGATTTTAATTGGAACGAGGATTTTAGTGCCTTTATCACTAGAGATAAATAAGGATCTATTGGAAATTCATATAGCTCAACTTTCTCTATCTATCATGGATGTTCCAAGATGTATCGTGATCTTAGAGAGAACATCTTGTGGGACAACATGGAGATGAATAGTGTGGAGTATATATCATAGTTTTTGGTATGTAAGTAAGTTAAATCAGAGTGAAAGAATTCCAAATGGATTATTCAACCATTTCTTATAACCATATAGTAATGGGATAATATCATTATGGAGTTAGTCACTGGTATCTAGAAAAAAATCCAAAGAAAGAAATGGTATATGGGTTATAGTGGATTGACTCACCAAGACTTCCCACTTTATAACAATTACAGAATATTTATCTCTTGAAAAACATTCCATGTTATATGTGAAGGAATTAGTGAGGTTGTATGGGGTTTCAATTTCAATCATTTATGATTGAGATCTAAGGTTCAGATTTTTATTTTGGGATAATTCTTCAACATGATTTATGTACTAAATTGAATGTCATCATGGCCTATCACCCCCAAGTTGATTTATAATATGAAATTATTATTCAGAAACTTGAAGGAATTCTAAGATCATACTCCATGAAATTCAAATGAAGTTGAGATCAAAATCTCCCATAAGTTGAGTTACCATATAATAAAAACTTTCACTCGAGTATTCAAATGAATCCATATGATGCTCTGTATGGGAAGTGATGTGTAACTAAAACTTTTTAGTGAGAAGTTGGGAAATTAAAAATACTTGGACCTGATCTAGTGAATGAAATTAAAGAGAAGGTTCCAACTATCCCACAACATATAAATTAATCCTAGAGTTGCAAAAATGTTTTTTATAACAACCATCTAAGAGACATGGACTTCGTGGTTTGGGATAAAGTTTTCCTTCAAATATCACCATGGAATAGAGTCATTTAGTTTGGAAAGAAAGGGAAGATTATCCCAAGATACATTATCCCATTTGAGATCCTTGATCACATAGGATCAGTGGACTATCATCTTTCACTCCCACTAAGTATGGATCAAGTACATTACTTTTTCTAGGTATTACTCTAAAGGATGTACATTCTTGATCTCTTATATGTACTAAATCCAGAGGTGGCACAACTGGAGATGTAACTCTCATATAAAGAGCTTTCAGTGAAGATCTTGGACCATAGAGACAAAGTTCTATGAAAAAAAAGAAAACTTAATTTGGTAAAGTGTTATGGAGGAACCATAAGTATGAAGAGGTATCATCAGAACCACAGGAAATAATGAAACAAAATTACCCTCATCTATGCTCAACCATTAATATGAGTTGAAATTTTAGGGGTGAAATTTCAATATGGGAAGGATGTAATGACCTAGTGTTTTAAGAAAAATTTCTTTTATGAATAAATGCTTGTTGTATTATATTATATTATACATATTAAAAATATAGAGTAACCAACAAAAAATATTTCATTAATAAATATGACTACATTAATATTTAATGAAACCCATAAAAATTCAAAAAATTACAACTAGAAAAAAATTATAAAATAGAAAAGATAAAATGGGAAAATATTGATAACCCTTATATACTAGAATCATTTCCCCCACAAAAAATATAATAGAAAATAAAAAATACAAAAAAAGTAAGAAACATTATAGAAAATTGAAATATAGAAACTTGACTTGAATTGAGTTTAATATTTAGTAAAATAATGAAGTTTTTATAAGAGGTAATGTGACTTTTGGAATAGTAACCTGACCATTGAGAATAGTTTTCATCCATTGAGAATATTAGCATGACCGTTGGAATAATAATTTTACATAAAAATAAAAATTATAATATAAATAATATTTTCCGTGATTATGTTTACTAAATATAAATATTATAATGCTAAAAAATAAGTATCATGACAAAAAAATAAAAGAAAATTTAAGAACTTTTTTATAAAATGTATTTTAAAGTATTTTTTAAAAAAATTAATTTTTTATTAACAAATTACTTATTTTAGAAATTTATTTAGATAAAATGAATATTATTTTTTAAATCGTAAATTCAATATTGTACAAGGATTGTTTTTTGGTAATTTTTGGAAATACATCAATTTTCTAGTGAATAATAAAAATATAGTTTTTCACATAACAATCATGTCTTGAATTACATAAATAATGATGTAATAATGATATAATACTTTATAGAATTTGAGGTTCAACCATTAAATATTTCATATAAAAAATTATTCATGAAATCATAATTAACTTAATTTGAAAACCTAAAAATAACTATCCAAAACCAAAATTCCAAATTTATTCCTTAAAATAATTTTTTTCCATTCAAATTTACTTTTTAATAATATAATGGATTATAATTATAAAAGGGATTTGAATTCATTAAACCATTATACTATATTAAAATATTATTTATAATTTCAAAAATTTACAATAATATTTTTTACCATTGATATATTATTTTATATAATATTTTATTCTAAAAATACCCTCTCCTAAAGTAAAAATAATCCCTCTCTATTCTGTTAGAAACCCACTCCTCCGACCCATTTAAAAGAGAAATATCAGAAACATTATTCCCTCTTAAGCCTCATAAAATCCATGGGGACATATTGGATCAATACTACTCCAATCACCAAGCAAGTTATAGTTTCATACAAGAGAAGCTACACCGTGGAAAGAGTAAGTCCCAGTTATCATTCCCCCACTTTTCTTGTTCTCGGTATTATTTTCTCTATTCCTATCAAAAAAATATACTATAAAATTAATTAATTAGTAATTTAACATTATATTGATTATTTTAACCTACTTTAATCATCATATATTTGAGAAATATAAATTTCCAACTTCCCTTCCCCACTCTTTCGAAAAAGTCGCATTAAAGGTTAATTAACCACCTAAAGAGACATTAATAAGAAACATTTAATGGCCACCTTCATGGATGGATTGTATTAATTATATATAACATATAATAATTATTTAAATGCATTATAAGATTCTGTAATTAATTACACTAATTTGAAAATTACATTTAACAAAATAGAAAAATTGAGGGAAAACATGAAATATTTACGAAACAAATTATATAAAAATGATTCAATTTCATCAAAGGAAATTAAGAAATATAATACAATGATTATAATTAAAAAATATTTTTATAAATTACTATAATTTACCTCTGGATGAGTCTTTTAGTAAATCTATGTTTTTTATTTAGGAGGTGAAAAATTGATGAAATAAACTGTGAATAAAGGTAAGGGGATTCTTGAACCCAATTCTGTTATTTGGGCTACTCTTCCTTCCATGGTATATATGTTCATATTATATAATTTAAATTTCCTTCCTTTTTCCTCTGGGGATATACATGTTCTTACCATGTGAAAATGTTTCCTAACAAAGGCCTCTTTTTCAAAGGGAATTTAAAACATCGTGTTTTATTCCTCTTGAAATGCTTCTTGTCCACTCATGAATAAAAATGTTTTATTACCATGTGTGATTTAACTAATTCATTTAGGAACCAAAAATTATATTCATGAAATTATTCTTCCTGAAATCCTTTTGAATCCCATTCTCTTCGTTGGGATTATTTCATAACTATGATTATTATATGTTCTATGTATCATGCATGATTATGTCAATATTATTATGTGATAGGTGGGACAAGAATTATACAACCCACTAATGAAACCGGTAATGTGATGTATCTCATGAGATGACGTGTACAATGCGTAAACATGATGTATGATTTTTTCACAATGATGATGTTATTATTATGTTCATATATTTTTCATGAACATGATGCTAGATTTTTTTCACAACTATGTTTCATATTTGACAACAATGACACGATGTTTCATTTTTATGCATTACCACACTCCATGACTTTATCACATTTTTTCCTCATGATATTTTTTATGATTTGATTCCTACGATTTGTTTATTATGATTTTTATCACCCATTTTATATTTTTTCATGTCTCTTATTCGTCATCTTTCTAGGTTTTTTCTCACCAATTTCACTGAATTATATCTCCAGGTGATTACTTTTAATAATAAAAATGAAAATGCCACTAAGAAGATAGAGAATAAATAATTAAATTATTTTTATGTGTTATTATGTAAAAGTTATTTATAATCCTAATTTTTTCAAAACATGAAAAATTTTGAGTCTAGATTTGTAACGCTATAGTGTTTTTTATCTTTAAAACAATGAAATAGTCATGTAAGAAAAAGTATAGTCGCGAATGGAAATTGTTGCTAATTTAAAAAAGTTTCTGCTTCTATCTATGGGGTGGACACCACAAGGGAGTGATAAATTCTCAAAATATCATCCAATCATAGTTTTACTAACCTACCCTATTTAGGGATTCAATAATTTAAGTTACAAGATGTGATAAATATCGAAGTCTGGGAAATGTGTTTAAGAAACAAGAGTTTCAATAGAATGGGATTCTAAAAGTTGATTTTTTAATGTTTGGGTGTTGGATTTCATGGGTCATTTCCATATTCTTATGGGAATGAGTACATCCTTGGGGTTGTAGATTATGTCTCAAAGTGGTTTATAGTATTTATGTTTCCAAATAATATTTCTAGTAGTGTAGTGAATTTCATCGAGAAAACTATATTCTCTCGAGTTGGTGTTTATCATAGATATTGATAAAAATTTCAAGAAATATATCCTAAAATAATAAAATAGAAATTTTTGGATATATTCATAGAAATGGTACCACTTATATAACACATTAAAGTGGGTAAAAAAATATTTCAAATAGAGAGTTGAAATAAATTTTAGAGAAATTTTTTGTTACTTATAGAAAGGACTTCTATGTAAAGTTGTATGTGGAATTATGGCCCTATAGGGAAGCTTACAAAAATCCTATAGGGATTTATCCTTATAGGATCCTTTTGTTAAGACATTTACTTTTTCTATTGATCTCTATAAAAAATCATTATGGATAGTTAAATACCTCAAAATTATTTTATATATGGTAGAGAAAGGATATTGTAATATTTGAGTGAGATGGATGAAATTAATTGATTCTTATGGGAATTATAGAATATTTAAAAAATAACCAAGAGTTTTCATGGCTCAATTATTTGAAATAAGTAATTTAAATTTGGATATAGATTATTTCTTTTTAACTTCATATTCAAACCATTTCTAGGTATTTTTTAGTCTAAGTGATCAAGCCCATTAACCATTTCAAGATTGAGCATCAATGGAGCAGTCAAATTAATTGGACATGAAAACTAGTCTTTTTTTGTATTTCGTAAAATATTGAAGCATTATGTCAAAGGGTATCCAAATGGTGTATATTCAATCCTCTCTCTTCATGAATGTGTTCCATTTGTAGTCCAACTGATGAATCTAAACTCAGTGCTTCATGTGAGTCAATTGACGATTTACTATTTTCTCTTTTCTTGGTTTTGGGATTGTTTGTTTCTCATTTTTTCTATTGAATTTTGTTTCTTATATTTCATATTTTTTTTTCAAAAGTCCTTTATTCTATAGCGTGATCTATCTTGAGAAGGTTGGTTATATTCTTGGATGAGCTTTAACAATCCTGCATTATTTTAAGGAAGTCGTAGTTCTAATTATATCCATTCATTTCATCTTTCTAATGAAATATAATTTTGGGGGCTTCCAATTGAATCCCATCTATTTTTTTAGATATTTTATTATATTTCATGATCCATTTCAAATTAACTAAGAAATATTTTTTTTCAAAATAAAAATCATGGAATTTCAATACAAATGTTCTTTTTAAAATTCATTGTAAATGTAGAAAAAGTGATTCCTTTGAACTTTCTTGAAACTCTATCTATATTATTTTCAATTTTAAACTATTATATCACCATTGTTCTTAATTTTTCCACATTAAAATTACACATTGGGGAGAATGTTGGTTTTATGTGTGGGTGACAGGGGACTTCGTCATGTGCTTTAGCTATAATTCAGTTCTATCACAACAAAACACCACATGTTTAATTTTTTAAAATTCCTCATTTTTCGATATATTACCACATGTCTTGGTCTATATACATAGAAATTTTAGTGGTCTCTTGGTCTGTCCAATAAAAAATCACAGTGTTTTTTCTAAGGTAATATTCTTTGACCTATATAACGATATTACACTGAAACTTATGTTGTAGTTATTCAGTAAATGTTGAGTGTTATTGTATACTATATTTATGTAAACATTTCATGAAAACTAAGGATATGTTGTTTTATTGGTTAGAATAATATGTAATTAGAACTATAACTTGAGGAATTTTGAACTTAAAGCTGAACTCAGCTACTTATCCTAGGGAACATGGGATACCTTAGGGAGCCAAATCAATTAATAAGTACTGTAAATCATTCGAATTTAGAGTAAAATGGTTAGTTGAGTTCCCATGGTGAGTATCTAAGAAAAGGGTGAGGGTTTGTCTCTATAAATAAATCTAAATCAATAAGTTCTATACGTAAATATATGGATGGTTAAAATTAAAATAATGTTCCCTTGTTAAAAATGATCTCATGACATTGAGGGAAATATTAAACCCATATCAATAGGAGTAAATTGATTTATAATAAAATATTTTGAGTTGTATCAATAAAGTGGGAAGTGAAATCGTGGTTTTAGGAACCTATGGGTCAGTAAAATATATTCTTACTTCAATTATAGATCAAATTATACATGATTATCTCTAGTATTTTTACTTGGTACTAAAAATAAAGTTTTTTATGAAGTACGGTAGTGATATGAACTCACATAGGAGGCATTAACATCTCTTAAAATGGAGGATTGCAATATCTCATAGGTAGGTTGAAGTTAATTTACCATGAATCATTTGTTAACTAACCATTTACATTATAAAATTACATAGAAGTGTAATGTTTTAAGTGAGAGGGTGATGTAGAACTATTCTATCAAACTTTACCACAAATATTTTGATTAATATAATGTTTTTAAATTATTTATTATAATTATAATGGAGAATGGTCATGTATAGAAAAAATATGTTTCAAATTTTTATTCATTTTTATTTATAATGTAAATTCTTATTTTTGGTGCTTAATTGTTCAACTATGTTGACATATTTTACTAAAGGTACTATAGAAAAAATTGAATTCTTTAAAAAAAGTTCATAGTAGTTGAAAATGTATTTATAATAATAAAAGAGATATGATATAAATGGTAGAACTAATTCATGTTTCTTTTAAGTATTGTTATTTAGATAATCTCCACAATAGAAGATTCTCAAGAGTAATTTAATTTTAAATTCCCCATAACTAATTTTTTTGGTTGAAGGATGCTGATGAAACCATTCATGTTCAATTTTAACATTCATATGATTGTATATAACACCAAATGTGAAGATATAATTGATGTCGGTGTGGTTGAAGCCTCTACCACCTATAAGCTCTCTATTTGAAATGAGATGCAATGATGGATTCATCAAATGATGTAATGAAATGAGCTGCAAAATGAATTGAGTAACTAAAGATCCCATGTCTCCTTATAGGTTTCTATGTAGTACCTCCAAATATCACCAGATACCATAGTTGAGGGAAATAGTTTTCCATTAAAAGGGATGATCATCAAGGGATCATTTCTCAGGGTTGAGTGAAGAATATCTGACTTAGAAGAAATATTTATTGAATTGTAGTGTCTCTAGTTCATGAAATTTCAAATTCAGTGGCAGAACTGGAGATGTTAAAATCGATTACCTAAATCAGTTAGCTCCATCGAGTGTCATGTATGTTGGGGGAAACAACTACATCAGAAAATTCTATATTCATATTCGGAAACATGAACAACAATCTATTACACAAAGATTTTACTAAGTGTGACCAATCAATTAAGAAAAAGGATTTGGATATGTTGGAATTTCCTACATTAATAAATTGGCTACACGAGGGGAAATTTACACATGGCCCATTTAGCTACATCATTTAGAAAAGGCTACATGAACATTCAATTATGTCAGCCCTGATAAACATATGGAAAATGGATATGAAAGAAAACACAAATGTTGATGAAAAAAACACATAGATAAAAAACCTACATTTATCACAATGATTACATGGATAATCATCTACCTCATTCATGGATATGAACAAACTATTTTTTAGCCATCTGGGACTCTTACCTTTTGAACATGCATGAGGTGGACAGAAATTGTTTCAAGGAGGTAGGTATGATATGGTGAACAAATTTAATAGAAGAAAGTGGTTTTCAACAAGAATGAAGTGGAAAATAATATATAGAAGGAAGAGAAAAAATGAGGAGAAAGGGAACACTAAGAACACGTGGGATGGGAGATAGATAAGATCCATTCTTGGAGGGAAACACGTATTGAAGGAAATGAGGAGGAGAGAGACTATGTAATAACATTGTTTTTTATTTCATAATCCATTTTTTAGTAATTCATTTTATTTTTTAGTATCCTTCTCTTTCACTGTATCTAAAACCATTTTATGAATATAATGAATTCAGTTGTTGAGATGGTTGGTGAACATAGTTTTGGGGGAATGAGGTTGAGTTTTTCAAAACTTTTTTACACCTCTTAGGTGTTGGGTGATTTAGTATTACATCCTTTATGGTTGATTAATTATTTATGAATTAAACAATTCAAACTTAATGGGATCATTTTTTCTTGTTGTCATAAAAATCAAATTTTCTAGATGTCAAACTAAGTATAGAATAGGAAAAATAAGTGTGGGATACCATAGTGTCTCTTTGTGTGGGTAAGATATGTCTTTAGTTGAGAAGTTGAAGGCTCATTTCACCTACATATAGTCCACTTGATAAAAAAGGAAATTTTTTTCTCCTTTTTCCACAAAGATTAACCCTTTTTGAGAAAACAAATAAAATAAAAATATATCCATAATAAAAAAGTGTTCTAACCAACCAATTTCCCCTACTCTAGTACATTATGTTCTTTAACTTTCTTTCTCTTCCATCTCAAACATTTAATTTATCCCTCTTTCTATTCCCAAAAATTTACTCTATAAATTTATAAACTATCATTTCACTCACTATTCCATTCTGTTTTTTCTATTTTATTTTCATTTTGGTCACACAACCTTATTTATCTTGGGTTCAATCCCTACATTACATGATAATAATAGTTATTAATTTTTATAAAAAAATAATTGTCATGATGTTCAATGACCTTCATGTCAAAAGTCTGTGATAAATATTTGGTAGTTGAAGTGGCATTAAAAACATAAAAAGGGAATAATACAAGGATTCTTGATAGTGTATATTCATCTCCTATAAAATTTTATTTAAAATATTAAAATATATTGAGAATGGAAAGCATGGATTAGTTACCTTTTGAAATTATGGGTCATTCAAAATAATTTCTTTTTGGATTAACTATGATAGAGGAAGTTCAATTGAAATCCAAGAATACATTATTTATTGAAGGACTGAAATACAATATACTGAGTGTGTCTCAATTTTTTGATGAAGTAAATGAAGTAATATTTAAAAAATTTATAATTTAATTGAATATATTTAACTACATATTTATTTCTGAAATATTAAAATTAGAATGTGGTAATCTGTTTGAGGTTGGAAAAGCAGAAAATTGTTGTTATTTAAGCATAAAAAATAAAATTCTTTTTTGGAATCCAAATCATGGTCGTTTAGGCCAGAGGAATATGGTTAATCTTATTAGTGTATATAATGTTCTTAATATTACTAAGTTTAAAAGTTAAATGATTTGAATTTTATCTATATTTCAAAAAGGAATGCTTGTGAATTATCCACACAATAGTATTTCCCCATAAAAAATTGTCCACACAAGAGGGTACACATTCAGTTTACTCATCCTTCAGAGCTAATACACTCTAAAATATTTCAGACCATGGGGAAGAAATAAATTGGTGGGGATGATTAATTTATTTAATTTTTTTATTATCCTAGTCATATTAATTGTATCAGTTTTATGATGTTCCAGTAATAGGATACATATATCAAAATATATAGAAGAGGTGTCAAGAATGATTGTTTCTCCTCCTCAAAGAAAATTTTAAGATACAATGGTTCAGAATAAACAACTATAATATATGATTATTATATTGAAATTTTTAGTATTTATCATGAGATATGTTTTGGGAATATAAATATTATTTTGGGCACTAGATTCAATTTTCCATGAGAATAAATATCATAGTTTTATCTCAACCTTATCAAGGTAGCGACAACAAAGTCTCCAATATTTATGTATGGTTTTTGGAAGATGGAAAATTCTAAGGGGATTTTGAAAAGATGGAAAGTCCATTAGATGAGGGATTTGAATATTCCACCAGCTATAGTGGTCAAGGTATTGGAAGCCACTATAGAATGGTGAATTCAATATATGGTGGACCACATTTATTGATTAGTGGTGAAACTTAGTTGACATTTGATTACCTCTACAATGATGAGGTAGGATGAGTTACTGATGGGTACTTTATGACTAATCAAAGTGTAACACTATCACATTATCTATAATGTTTTTAATTATTTCACTTCAAATAATATATTTTATTTATTGTTCTATCATATACATAGAATGAAATTCTGAACCTCATAAATCCATATAAATCAACATTACACTTTCTTATTTCCACTTTAAATGATTCTTGAGATGTTTAGAATCTATGAGAGGTGAGACTTAGTAGTAGTTATTAGTAGATTCTATCCTTCTTAGTTTTCATACACAAAGATGTGGGAATGTTCTGGTGGATGATTCATTAACATAGTAGTATTGGTTGGTGTGATCTTTTAAAAAACACAAGTTCTATCATCCATTAAATGTATAAAATTTTTTTCTCAATAATTTGAATGAAATATTGGTTATTCAAACCACGAAAATTAGATAAAAATATCAATTTTCATAGTGTCAAAATAATTTTATTTGGGTATACTATTATCGGAAGATGTGGTAATGGAAGAAGGAAAAGTTGAAATTAGTCAATTCTATAGAACCTACTATTTATTTTAGAGAATGCATATAGAAGACTATCCCAAATAGAAGAATTCAATCCAGAAAGTATTTTCCAGGTTTAATGAAAACGTTTTTATAGGAGGACACGCAAATTAGCGAGGATGCTATTTTCATAGAGTAGGGACTTCAATATCCTGAATAAGAAGACTAAAACTAAGCTGATGGAGTCCCTGGTGGTCATGTATGAAAAAAATGAAAACATTAAAGAAGTTTAATGTAATGTAAAGAACATTTAGTATGAGTTTATCAGTAGTATATTCAATGATATATCATGTAAAATATTTTAACATGATTAAATGATAGTTGGAAGAGGGGAAAGTTACTTTCGTGTATAGTATATGGGAAATTTGGATATTATCATCTTCACCTAAATCATGGGACGATATGATTATTATAGTAAGTAATTTCTATATAATGGTTGAACTAGTGTTTGAAGATGTCTAAAATTTTATCATAAATAAGGAACTATAGAGAAGAATGTTTTAAGATACTTTTGGAAATTCTCTGAATGCTAACATAAGAGGATTCTTATATTAGAAATTGAGTCATCAATTGTTGAAAGACAAATCTAGTGAGAAAAGTCATGTAATTAAAATATTATTTAACTCACATTTCATCATTTTGATAACCATGGAAACCTCTGTATGAACTACTAAAATTAAAAAGTAGGTTTTGAAACAATTTCTATAGGACATTCAAAATTCATTAATATAATAGAAAATGGTAGTGGTCTGATACTCAACACCAGTTTTTCAAAGGAGTCATGGGTGGTTGACTCTAGTGCATCCATCTACTCAACATAAGATCATAGTTTCATGACATTATATGAATCAAGAATCTTTTGGAATATTGAATGGGACAATGTTAAATATTTACAAGTGATTAAAAGAGGTGATATGAACCTCAGAATGAATAAGGGGTGGTTTATATAAATAAAGTAAATGACACACATTCCATGTTTCCTAAGAAACTCATCTCAATGAGGAAATAAGATGAAACATGGTATATAATATCATTTTCCAATAGATTTTATAATGTAATTCTAGATTCCATGGTTGTGTCACACAAAGTAAAGGATACTACCATTTTTATCACATGAAGTTCAGATAAAAGTGTAATGGTTCAAAGTACAACATTTAAAGATCCAAAGGTCTAGGATAAAAGACTTGTCATGACCTGTCCTCGGGACCCGTGCCGTGACTACCCCAAGCCCACCTTCCATAGGACAGGGGCTGGCGACTAGCACCAAATGTGTAAATCCTGATATAAAGGGGAAGGCATTGACTTATAAAGAATACAAACACCACAGAGTAAGCAGGAAGAAGTAAACATTAAGTAAAACTGGGTACAATAGTAAGTGTGGAAAGTAAATGGGACAGAATACAAACCAAACTGAAAGTAAAGTACAACTAGAAAGAAAGTACAACAACTGAAAGTAAAGCCGCAACGTCGAGCCGTCCACTGGAAGTCCCACCTAAAGGGTGGGTACAGATAGCCTTCTCAGCTCCTTGGGTCCAGCCGTCCGCTCCGTGTACGTCCCGCCCAGTGGTCCACCTCCAGGTACAGACCTGCTACACAGGCCTCAACCATGATTAGCGTTGTCCGTCTTCTGCATCCAACACAATGTAGTGCGGGCATAGCTCGTGTAGGGGTGAGTATACGCTACTCAGTAGGGACCTCGAGATCCCCGAAGGTCTCCTATAATCCACAAATGATAATCCACAAAGGAAAGATACAATCACGAAGTAACATCCAACACTACTTAGGTATATTCCCATACATATACCGAAGTCATCAATTCCAGTTTGGCTCCAACATCTGAGCCCAAGTTCAATCTAGTCCACACAGGATAGCACAAAAAACGCACACAGGATAACACAATCCAATCCACATAGGAAACTAAGTCAATCATATCGAAGATAATGATTGAAAGTCAAGACTCAACTCACACAGGTATACTTCTTCGTAAGGTGATAGAGATGATCAGATATAGCCACTGATTCATCTAAGATGGGACCCACGTAGGATACTTAACCAGCTAAGCTGTCGGACCCACGTAGGATAAAGGACTAGCTACTCTGCTGGACCCACGTAGGATACAAGTACAGAGTCAAACACCATCAGACCCACGTCGGATACAAGAAAAGTAGTACTGCCGGACCCACGTAGGGTACAAGAAATGTAGTCATCGCCGTCGAACCCATGGAGGATTTCAGTACAGTCGTCATCGTTGTCGAACCCACGGAGGATTTCAGTGCAGTCGTCGTCACTGCCGAACCCATGGAGGATTTCAGTGCATTCATCATCATCGTCGTAGTCGCAGCTAGCTCTAGGGTTCCCGCACATAGCATGCTCGATTCTGGGAGGGTTCGCTCCAAGATCCCAGGGGGTTGATACGTCAAATTAAACATAGTCTGGAGTTGATGTATCCCAAAGTTCTGTCTCATCGATAGGAACTCAACACGACAAACGGCGCGTCAATCGGAAGCCCAGTCTGAGAGTTATTGGCCTTTTCGTTCTTGGGGCACGGTTGGTTTTTAAGTAAAAAAACAACCCTACTGTACTCCAACTGCATCTAAACATCGATAGGAGTAAGCAAAAAGTTCCGTCTCACTAAATGGAATCTAACAAAGTTGATGGCACGTCAATCGGATGTCCGGACCTCAAGTTATAAGCGTTTTCGCTCCGAGGGCCCAATTGGTTTCGTGTTCGAACAAACCCGGCCATACCCAAAGTTCTCCGAAACCTTGAGTATAATATACCTAAATGACCGTCTCGATCCAAGTATCACATAGAAACTAATGGTGCGTCGATCAGAGGTCCGTAACCCAAGTTATAGGAAAAAGACCTAAAGTGGTCCGAAAATGGGGGGTCTGGGCCCGGCCCGACCCAGCCCAACTCCCCCTGGGTTGGCCCAAACCGGGTCAACCCGAACCGGGTCCGGTTCCAGACCATTAGGGAGCGGCCCAGACCAGACGGTGCGGCCCGGCCCGACCTGGGCGGCCTGGCCCAGCCTGGGCGGCCGGTTGGCCTGGCGCGGGCGCGACCCGCGTGGCCAGACAGCTCGGCTCGGCCGAGCTCTCGCGGAAAGGGGGGGCGCGCTGCCCCCTGATTGGGAAACAACTCTCCACAAGGGGGATTTCCATTTTCCAGCTAGGGGTTATGATGCCCAGCTTTCTCGGAAACCGGCCTGCTGGTGTGTCACCGCGGGACCCCCCGCGGGTCCGGCCCTCCTTGCACTGGCAGCCAGCTATTCTACCCACCCCGCCTTGCACCGCTGCGGCCCCGCTCTGGCGGTGACCTCTTTATGGTTCTACGGCGTGGCGTGACAGCGTCGCGGCTTTGTTTGGCCTCAATGGTGCGGCGCGATGGCGCTGAGCTTCTTCACCCGTTCCTCTTGCATCTGTGCAGTGCCATTGCACCGCGCTGCCTTTGCTCGTGCCGTAACAAGTACAATGTCAAAGGGGGAGGAGGTTCGGCCATGTTCGGGCGGTCTGACCTCCTCCCGTTATAATGATAACAGGCAGTGCAAGAATAACAATCGATGAACGGTAAATAATTCATGAACAAAAATTAACCCCTACCTCGAAAAAGTTGTCGAACAAGGATCGTCGCGGAAAAAGACGTCGCGGAAGACGGAATCGCGGAAGAGGATCATGGGCGTCGTAGAAGAGGATCGTGGGCGTCGTGGTACATGGAGTCGTGTCATCGATCTCCAAGGAACTTGCATTCTTCGTCGTCTTTCGTCGGAGGTCGGCGTTCTTCATCGTTCTTCGCGTTCTTCAACGAGGAAGAATGTTCTTCAAGACTGGAGTAAATTCTCCCCAAATCTTCTCGCACAACACATCAACCATAATAAAATTAGGCTTTGCCTTATTTTATTACTAATGCCATCCATTTTTGAAATTCAAAATTAAACCACGATTTAATTAATGTGTGTTGACCAATTAAAGAGGCGATTAATAATCCAATTAAACGTGAGAGTTGACTTGGAATTTAAAAAGGGGTGCGGGTGTGTTACACAAAAATTAATGGGGGTTTTCCAACTTAATGGGAGGTTTGAGGAAGTTTAATAGGTGGGGCTCGTGTGGGTCCCACCTCACTAATATCCTATCAAGAGGGGTTAGGATTTAGTTGGTCCCACCTCAACTTCCATACGTAGGTTTAAGCTACTTAGAATAAAAATAAAATTTGTAGCACAATATTTTTATTTTATTCTTTAGTTAACCCATTTAATTAATAACCTCACTTGAGAAAACGAAACTCCGGAAAAGGTGTTACTAAGAAATTCCCGGCGTTGTGGTTTCGTTGGTGCCCTCAGATTTCGATTCCGAGAACTGGTTCAAAAGTTAGGAAAACCCGCTCGTTCGTTTACTGAACGTACCTGAGCTAAACTTCGGAAGTTGATTCCGGGCACACCGGGCCTCAGAATTAGGTGCTGTCAGAAACTGCGTCCTCGTAAAATCCCCAAGAAAATTAAGAAAAAATTTACCTTGAAATTTACGGGTCATTACATTACTCCCACCTCAGGGATTTACGTCCTCGTAAAGATATATAATAAACTAGGGGAACAAATGTGGGTACAGTGCACGCATCTGAGCCTCCCGCTCCCAAGTGCTCTCCTGTAGGTTCTCGTGCTGCCATCTGATGCGCACTAAAGGAATCGACCACCACCATAGGACCCGCTCCTATAGATCCTTGATCTCCACCAGGACCTCTGAAAAAGTCACCCCATCGTCAATGTCCAGCTCCCCATGCTCGATGATATGCATCAGGTCGTGAACGTATCTCCTCAGCTGAGATACATGGAAGAAATCATGCACCCGATGCAACTGAGGTAGTAGAGCCAAGAAATAAGCCACCTCACCTATCCTGCTGAGAATCTGAAATGGTCTGATGAAGCGCGGAGATAACTTGCTGCCCCAGCCAAATCTCTGTAATCCACGTCGAGGTGAGACCCACAAGAAGACGTGGTCGCCATCCTCGAACTCTTATGGTCTCCGCCTCCTGCTAGCATAAGACTTCTGTCGGCTCTGAGCTGTCCTCATCCACTCCTGGATGACCTGGACCTTCTTTGTCATGGCCTGGACCATCTCCGGTCCCACAAGTACTGACTCCCCGGGGTCTGTCCAGTACAGAGGTGATCTGCAAGGTCAGTCGTACAATGCCTCGTATGGTACCATCCCGATGGTGGAGTGGTAGCTATTGTTGTACACGAACTCCACCAAGGGTAGGTGGTCCTCCCAGCTGTGACCAATGTCGAGGAGAAATTCACGGAGCATGTCCTCGAGTGTCTGAATGGTCCTCTCCGTCTGAACAACTATCTGAGGGTGAAAGGTGGTTGTCATACGTAGCTGCGTCCCGAATGCCTCCTACAACCCCTTCCAAAGCCAGGAAGTAAAGATATCATCTCAATCATATACGATAGATGATGGCACACCATGAAGCCGTACAATCGCCTAAACGTAGAGACGTCCCAAACTCTCTACTGAACCGTGCTCTCTGATTATTAGGAAGTGGGCCGACTTGGTGAGTTGGTCGACAATCACCCAAATGGAGTCATGACCTCTGGAAGTATGTGGAAGTCTAGTCACTAAATCCATAGATATCCCGTCCCACTTCCACTCTGGGACCTCCAAGGGCTGTACCAAGCCTGTTGGTACCTGGTGCCCTGCCTTCACCTGCTGGCAGGTGAGGCATCGAGAAACAAACTATGCCACAAACTTCTTCATATTCGGCCACCAGTGCTGACATCTGAGATCCTGGTACATCTTCGCCACTCCTTGATGTACCGCTGAAGGGGAAGTGTGAAACTCCCTCAGCACCTCCACCTAAAAAGCAGCCAGTACCATGGTACGTCCATTGAAAAGGACATCGTGCTCTCCTCCTACAGAGAATCCATTAGGTTCCTATCCTAAGGATATCTGTGCACGCCGCGTCTCACAGTCAATGTCCCCATGATGTGCCTCTCTGACCCGCTGTAGTAGTGGAGGAGTGACTGTGAGTGACTGAAGAAAGGTTTCTCCATCTCTATCCATGAAGGATATCTGCAAAGTGGCTAGCTTCTCCGTCGCCTCTCCAAGTATTTGAATGTCCGTCCTCCTGCTGAGAGCATCGGCTACTACGTTCCCCTTTCTTGGAGTATAGACTATCTCAAAGTCATAGTACTGGAGGAACTCGAGCCATCGTTGTTGTCCTAGGTTCAGGTCCTTCTGCGAGAAGATGTACCTGAGACTCTGGTGGTCAAAAAAGACTGTAAAGCGCTCGCCCATCAGATAGTGTCGCCATATCTTCAGAGAGAAGACCACTACTACTAACTCCAGGTCGTGGGTAGCGTAGTTCTTCTCATGCTGCCTCAAATGTCTTAATCCATAGGAGATCACTGCTCGCTCCTGCATCAGGAAACATCTGATTCTGGTCCCTGATGCATCACAGTAGACTACGTACCCTACTCCCTCCTCCGGTAGCCTCAAGATAGGTGCGCTGGTCAACCTCTGTCTCAGCTCCTGGAAGCTCTGCTGATATCTGTCTGACCACACGAAGGGTTTCCCCTACTTCTTCAAAGCTGAGAGCGGTGCCGCAAATCTGGAGAAGTGTGGCACGAATCTCCGGTAGTACCCAGCTAGCCCCAAGAAACTCCGCACCTCCATTATGCTCCTGGGTGGCTCCCAAGCTAGCACTGCCTCGATCTTTGAAGGATCCACCGCAACTCCCGCCTCAGAGATGACATGTTCCAAGAAGTGGACCTCACATAACCAGAACTGACACTTCGATATCTTTCCATAAATCTGGTGTTCTAGGAGTGTTTCTGGTACAACCCGTAAGTGGTAGGCATGCTCCTCCTCATTGGTCGAGTATATCAAAATGTCATCGATGAAGACCACGACAAATCGATCGAGTTATGGATGAAAGATCCTATTAATGAGACCCATGAACACTTCTAGAGCATTGGTTACACTGAAAGGCATAACCAAGAACTCATAGTGGCCATACCGACATCTGAAGGTCGTCTTCTGTACGTCCTCGTCCCGAACTCAGAGCTGATAATAGCCTGATCTGAGGTCTATCTTCGAGAACCACTGTGCTCCCTTGAGCTTATCGAAGAGTCAGTCTATCCTTGGTAGCGGAAACTTGTTCCTCATGGTTACCTGATTCAGGCGAAGATAATCAACACACAGTTGCAAGCTCCCGTCCGCCTTCTTGGCGAACAAAATCGGGGAAGCCTAGGTGTGAAACACTAGGTCGGATGAATCCCTTTCCCTGCAAGTCCTCCAGCTGTACCCGTAGCTCTCGAATCTTGGCGGGTGCCAACCAATATGCTGGGTTGGATATCAGGGTTGTACTGGGGTACAAGTCAATATAAAAGTATACCTCTCTGCGAGGAGGTATTCCTGGAACGTCGTCAGGGAAAACATCCACATACTGATCCACCACTACATGAAAACTCGGACTCCGCACATCAACTACTCCTAGGATGAGGCTAGCCAACTGATGAGTGATCAGCTATCCTCTCCTCTACGTGAGTCCATCCTGCGCTGCTGAGGCTCCCTTCTCACCGGTGAAGGTGAACCTGCTTCCATCGGCGCGAACACATTGCACCTTGCGCCTAATACAATCGATCTGAGTATGGACATTAGATAACCAATCCATGCCCAAGATGACAACGTAAGGCCTCGACGCTGCTACAAGAAGATCCCAGCCGAAGATCTAGCCTCCTAGAGTAAGCTCACACTACCGGCACCAGTGCATAATTGTCGAGTCTACTCCCGTAGGAGTCTCTAGCCGTAAGGATCGAGCCAACGGCTCCATCGGAATCTTCGAGCTCCGAACAAGGGAAGGGGAAATAAAAGAATGACTCACTCCTGTGTCTATAAGAACTGAAAAAAGGGTGGAGTAGACACAGATAGAACCTCGAATAATTTATGGCACGCAGTGGTCATAGGCCTCTACTGCTTGAAGCTGAGCCTGTCTCTGCCCGCCAGCTCCCTCTGGTCGGGGTGGACCTTCTGGTGGTGGTGGTGGTAAAGCCTCAAAGCATCGCCCACCACCTGCTGCTCATCCAGCTCCTCTGCCTCGTCCACCTGCACCCTGTGGACCGCCACAGTCGACCCTCTTCCTCTGCCTAGGTGTCCCTTCAACTGTCTGCTGCTCCTCTTCACGGTGGGTCGGGCAGTCACGAGCCCTGTGGCCCTGCCCGCTGCATGCGTAGCACTGTCTTCTCCTCAGAAGGCTGGCTCGGCTCCAGGTGCCCTGCACCTCTGAGCCAGTATCCTGAGGTCGTCCGCCTGATGGTCTGGTCCACCTGGACCCCTGTGACATCCGTCGAATGGCAGCTGCAGACGACTCTGCTACGTGCCGCCCTACGGTAGGTCTCGCTACTGGTGTAGGCTCAGCAAGAAAGGTCTCTATGAGAAGGGATCACTCCAGTACTCCTGCCTGTGTTAGAATGCTGAGGGAGATCATCGATGACCTGATCTCATTCCTCAGTCTATGCTCGAAGGTCCGGGCCTAGAAGAATGGGTCCCGTACCATATCCGTCGAATAGCGCGATTGATCAGTAAATCTCGCCGAGTACTGGGCGACCGTCATGCTGTCCTACCGCAGCTGTAGTAGCTCCTAGATGCACACTGCACGTAGGGTGGCTGGGACGAAATCTGAGAGGAAGGGGATCTCAATGTCTGTCCAGAGAAGAGATGCCTTGTCGTACACCTGGAGCATTAAGCTCCACCATCTGCCTGCTGCCGGGTGCAGGAGGCTCGCTGAAAGGATCACCATGTGGTCAGCTGGGGTCCCCACTAGCTTTAAAACTTGAACAACTACCTCCAACCAATCCTCGGATGCATGAGGGTCCGTATCCCCACGGAACCTGGGTGGTCCCTAAGGCTGAAACTCGTGCAGTTCACTATGTCGATGTTCCCTCTTAGCGACTGGGGATGGTGGAATCGGTGGCTCAGCGGGTAGAGGTACCGCCGGTGCCTCTCCTGTAAAAGGGCCCTACACTGAGGCCTCGTCGCTCGGTGGGCTGTCATCTCGTACAAAGCTCGGAACCCTAGCTGGCTGCCATCATGGGGCCATCCTAAAAAGAAACAGGTGTGCCAAAGTCAAAATAGTATACCTAATGAGCTGACAGAAAGTAATCACAAAGAAAACATTTGAAACACACATGCAATCAATGTTTTCGTGCATTGAGTCAGAAATCAGAAGTCAAGGTCCTGGTGTACGGATACGTCGGATGCCGCACCAACACTGGAATCCATGGACTGATAACCACACTCAATACACTTAACACTATTTCATCACATAGAATAAAGATTAGAGTCCTGAGTTCTTCGGTAGAACCGAACTCCTCTGATACCAATTTGTCACGACCCGTCCTCGGGACCCGTGCCGTGACTACCACAAGCCCACCTTCCATAGGCCAGGGGCTAACAACTAGCACCAAAGGCGTAAATCCCGATAGAAAGGGGAAGGTATTGCCTTATAAAGAAAACAAAAACCACAGAGTAATCCCGCAGAAGTAAACACTAAGTAAAACTGGGTACAATAGTAAGTGCGGAAAGTAAATGGGCCAGAATACAAACCCCAACTGAAAGTAAAGTACAACTGGAAAGAAAGTATAGCAACTGAAAGTAAAGCAGCAACGTCGAGCCGTCCACTGGAAGTCCCACCTGAAGGGTGGGTACAGATAGCCTCCTCAGCTCCTCAGGTCCAGCCATCTGCTCCATGTACGTCCTGCCCAGTGGTCGACTTCCAGGTACTGACCTCCTCCACAAGCCTCAACCATGATCAGTGATGTCCGTCATCTGCATCCAACACAATGTAGTGCGGGCATAGCCTATGCAGGGGTGAGTATACACTACTCAGTAGGGACCCCAAGACCCCTGAAGGTCTCCCAGAATCCACAAAGGATAATCCACAAAGGAAAGATACAATCACGAAGTAACATCCAACACTAATTAGGTATATGCACATACATATACCGAAGTCATCAATTCCAGTTCAGCTCCAACATCTAAGCCCAAGTTCGATCTAGTCCACACAGGATGGCACAACCAACCCACACAGGATAACACAATCCAATCCACAGAGGAAAGCAAGTCAATCATATCGAAGATAATGATTGAAAGTCAAGACTCAGCTCACACAGGTATACTTCTTTGTAAGGTGATAGAGATGATCAGATGTAGCCACTGATTCATCTAAGCTGTGACCCATGTAGGCTACTAAACCAGCTAAGCTGTCGAACCCACGTAGGATAAAAGACCCGCTACTCTGCCAGACCCACATAGGATAAAAGTACAGAGTCAAACACTACCGGACCCACTTAGGATACAAGAACAGTAGTACTGCCGGACCCACGTAGGATAAAAGAACAGTAGTCATCGCCGTCGAACACACGGAGGTTTTCAGTACGGTCGTTATCGCTACCGAACCCACAGAGGATTTCAGTGCAATCATCGTCACTGCCGAACCCACGGAGGATTTCAGTGCAGTCGTCATCATCGTCCTAGTCGCAGCCAGCTCTAAGGTTCCCGCACACAGCATGCTCGATTCCGGGAGGGTCCGCTCCATGAGCCAAGGGGGTTGATACATCAACTGACACATTTTCCGGATTTGATGTATCCCAAAGTTCCATCTCGTCGATAGGAACTCAACACGGCAGACGACGCGTCAATCGGACAACCGGTCTGAGAGTTATTGGCTTTTTCGTTCCAGGGTCCCGGTTGGTTTTTAAGTCAAAACCAACCTGATCGTACACCAACTACATCCAAACCTCGAGAGGAGTAAGCCCAAAGGTCCGTATCACTAAGAGGAATCCAAAAAAGTCGACGACACGTCAATCGAATGTCTGGAGCTCAAGTTATAAGCATTTCCGCTCCGAGGGCCCAGTTGGTTTCATGTTCAAACCAACCCGGCCATACCCAAAGTTCTTTGAAACCTTGAGTGTAATATACTGAAATGACCGGCTCTATCCAAGGATCACATCGCAACTGACAGTGCGCTGTTCGGAGGTATGTATCCCAAGTTATGGGAAAAAGACCAAAAGTGGTCCGAAAATGGGGGGTCTGGGCCCGGCCCGACCCGGCCCAACCCCCCTGGGTCGGTCCGAACCGGGTCGACCCGAACCGAGTCCAGGTCCAGCCCATTAGAGCGCGGCGTGGCCCGGCCGGCGTGGCCCGACCCGACTTGGGCAGCCGGTTGGCCTGGCGCGAGTGCGGCCTGCGTGGCTAGAGAGCTCGGCTCGGCCGAGCTGTCGCAGAAAGGGGGGCGCGCAGCCCCCTTGATTGAGAAACGACCCCCCACAAGGGGGGCCCACCATTTTCCAATCGAGGCATATGACCCCCGGCTTTCTCGGAAACCGTCCGGCCAAGTCGGCTGGTGTTTCACCGCGGTACCCCCCGCAGGTCCCACCCTCCTTGCACCGGCGGCCGGCGGTTCCGGCCGCCCCGCCTTGCACCACCACGGCTTCGAGCCTCGACCTTGTCCGACCGGCACGGTGCGATCTCGCCACGCCCCTCCACCGCAGCCCCGCTCTGGTCGAAGCCTCTTCGTGGTTCTCCGGCGCGGCATGACGACACTGCGGCTTTTTTTTGCCTCAATAGTGCTGCGCGACGACACCGTGCTTCTTCGCCCGTTCCTCTTTCTTCCGTGCGGTGCCGTTGCACCGTGCTGCCTTTGCTCGTGCCGTAACAAGTACAACGTCAAAGGGGGAGGAGGTTCGACCGTGTTTGTGCGATACGACCTCCTCCCATTATAATGATAACAGGCGGCGCAAGAATAACAGACGATGAATGACAAAGAATTCACGAAAAAAATTAACCCCTACCTTGAAGAAGTTGTCGAATGAGGATCGTCGCGGAAAAAGATGTCGCGGAAGACGACATCGCGGAAGAGGATCGTGGGCATCACGGAAGAGGATCGTGGGGGTCACGGTACATGGCGTCACGTCATAGATCTCCGAGGAACTTGCGTTCTTCCTCTTCTTTCGTCGGAGGCCGGCGTTCTTCGTCGTTCTTCACGTTCTTCAACGAGGAAGAACGTTCTTCAAGACTAGAGTAAATTCTCCCCAAATATTCTCACACAACACATCAACCATAATAAAATAATGCTTTTCCTTATATTATTACTCTTGCCAACCCTTTTTGAAATTCAAAATTAATCCACGATTTAATTAACGTGCATTGACCAATTAAAGAGGTGTTTAATAATCCAATTAAACGTAAGAGTTGACTTGGAATTTAAAAAGGGGTGCGGGTGTGTTACACAAAAATTAATGGGGGTTTTCTAACTTAATGGGAGGTTTGAGGAAGTTGAATAGTTGGGGATCATGTGGGCCCCAACTCACTAATATCCTATCAAGAGGGGTTATGATTTAGTGGGTCCCACCTCAACTTCCATACATAGGTTTAAACTACTTAGAATAAAAATAAAATTTGTAGCATAATATTTTTATTTTATTCTTTAGTTAGCCCATTTAATTAATAACCTCACCCAAGAAAATGCAACTCTGGAAAAGGTTTTCCTAAGCAATTTGTAGTGCTGCGGTTTCATTGGTTCCCTCAGATTTCGATTCCGAGCACCGTTTTAGAAGTTAAGAAAACCCACTCGTTCGTTCACTGAATATACTCGAGCTAAACTTCAGAAATTGATTCCGGCCACACCGGTCCTCAGAATCAGGTACCGTCAGAAACTGCGTACTTGTAAAATCACAGAAAAAATTAAGAAAAAATTATTCCTTGAAATTTACTAGTCTTTACAGGACTTGTTCACATTAAAGAAATAATTTAAAGGTTCTATATGGGTGTGGAATTCTAAATCTTGGTCACAAAATAATTAAATATTGTGAGAGTTTTGTTGAAGGAAATAAAAAGCAAGGTTTATTCAACTTGAATGGTTGTAATCCCAAGGACTGGAAGTTATATTTAGTTCACTTTAATGTATGCAGACCTTTAGTAGTTTGGTCTCATATAGATTTCTTTTAATTAAGAACCTTAATTAAATATTCACAAATGAATATATTAGTGTACTTGTATAAGAACAATTCATATGTTCTTTATAGTGGAAATCCATAGTGGAATTAGAAGGTATTCATAATTTAATGTGTCTAAGATCAAACAATGGTGAAAAGTATAGTGTAAGTAACTTCTAAAACATACATTGAAATACATGGATCTATATTGAAAAGATAGAAACTAAAATTACAAAGTAGAATAGAGTGGGATAGATAATGAATTAGACATTGTCTGAGAAGGTATGATTCAAGCCGGTGTGACTCCATAATTCCCATGTCCATTTGGGTGAAATAAATTAACATGGAAGAAAACATGGATAATATAATTATATTAAATTCAAACAGAAAAACTCTACTAGAAAAGTGATGTTTTTTTATGTTTAAAAAATTTGGACACATGAATGTATTTATAAGTTTATCTAATTACTTTATCGATTTAAAGGTTAGATTCAAGTTGGAAGAGAGACGAAAGCTAATGTTTTCATTTACTATGTATTTTTTTTTAGAAAATGGAAGGATAAAAAGAATATTATCATCCAAATTTTAAGGATTATATTCAATGAGATGATCTTATAGAATGATTGAAACTTGGTCGATTCACAAGTTAAGGTAAAGAATCTATCTATTAATATAAAATTTCATTAAGATTAATTAATCAAAAATATAAAAGCAATAGTTATTCTATTTGAAAACACATATTCTCTATAAATTAAACCAATTAAAGAAATTCCATACTTCTCAAATTTATATGAATCTTGAGGGGAACCTCTTAAAGTTATGTAGTCAACAGCTAGGGAATTATAAATCATATCACCAAAAATAGAAGAGTCTTGATCAGATATAATATGATCTTTTATTGTAGGACGACCTATCTAGAGGTACGTGAGTGACCTGAATTTCTTACATACAATTGATACTATGGAACTAAAAATACCCATAATATTCTATGAAAAATAATGAATTGAGGGAGTATGAGTCATCAATGAAGGAAGAAATTAATTCCCTTAAGTTAAACAAAACTTGGGGAGTTAACTTAACTAATAAAAGGAAAATCAGCACTGGTGAATTTTTTTTTTCATTTTAAAGAAGAATATTAAGGAAGTAGAAGATAAAATCCATGGATAGTGGTGAGATGATTCTCACATAATTAAAAATAGATTTATCAAAAATATATTCAAATATAGTTAAGAAAAATTCCATCTATACAATGTCGAACCTTGTTTTTTCCAGATAGTCTTCTGTTGGATAAAATGGATATTTAGACTTTTTTTCTTCATGGTGATTCGGATTAGGAGATATACATTAAGTTGAATTTTTTTGAAGAGTATTAGATAAAGGATCTTATTTTTATGTTGAAAAAATCTTTTATATCTTGTAAGTTGAGCCACATCAATGGAACTAGAAGCTCGATATATTTATAAGTGAGGAAGGATTCATGCAATGTAACATTGATAATTTTTTATCAAATTTTATAAGACAATGGGACTTATATCAAAGTTATACTATACATGGGTAACATGTTGCTGTAGGTCTTAGAGTGTTTAATGATTTAGAAGCTGAATTTAATTTTTTCTAGGACGTTTGAAATGATGTATTTGATCCATATTATGAAATTATTAGTATTTAGGATAGAGAGGGATATAAAATATGGTACTCTGGTGTTACCCTAGAAATATTACATCAGGAATATATTTATGAATTTTTGGTTGACCAGATGTAAATCTATCTCTAACCCCTTTTGAGAAACATAAAGTTATGTAAGGAATAAGAAATATCCTTTCAATATTAATCATGGTTCATTGAGAAATCCTCAAATTCATTAGTTTTTTGAATTTTGATGTATGCGGAGATATATTTGTGACTACATATGACCTTTGTAGTGTGAGTGGTAAGTATTTTTATGTAAAACCATGTAAGTGTTAATTGGGAATCTATGATTAGGATCATAAGATACTTTAATGAATTAAAAAATTATACACTCTTCTTTAGTGATGGTGATATGTTATAAGGATTCATTGGAATTTTTCTTGGGATTCAGATACTTTGAAATAACATAATATGATTCATGATTAAAGTTGGTTAAACATTAGTAATTTGTATGTGTTTTATGAATCATGTGGTTACTTTATCTATAATGGACATGGAATATCTTTATATTGACTGTGTATAGTGTTATATATCTTATTTTTTGTGTAATCAAGTTTATAGTGCAGTGATTTCCACATAAGTATTGTCGGGTGGGCGGCTCAAAAGAGAGACATGTGTGTTAGAACCTATCATCAGGTCCTTCTTATGCTTGTTTATGTGGGTTAGAGGAGTGCTCTACCATGTTTCATTGGTCCAACATAGTGAAACTTCATGGAAGGGGTGACGTATCATCATTTATTGATTTTATTTTTTAATTGTCTGGTAGGGGAAATGAGATTTTTCTGTTGCTTATATTAAAACTTTTTTTTCATTGGAAACTAATTACCATCAGGACCTTCGATTTATGTTCCTTAAAGGCACTTTTTCTCTTCTTTTTCTCAAAATATGTAATTTATTTATATTTTTAAAAAAGGGGCATGGCCCACAACCTTTCAAAAAAATTGATATGATTGTTATAGGGGTTATTAATCTCAAATTCCCTTTCCATGGGATACATGTTTATGATATGAACTTACGTTATTTTATGATGTGTGTATACTTTCCCTTGGAAATGATATATGATTTATCTACATATGTCTTTTATATTTAATGTTTAATTTGATGTTATTCAATCATGGCGATTACTATTGAAGAGTTATCAATGAGGAAAATAATTTGTGTTATAATATTTTTTCTTTTTGGGATTTTTTATGTTCAAGGTTACATGGAGGAATGTAACACCCCATGATTTTATAGTATGTTATCTCTTCAAAGTATTTCAATAACTTGCGCTACACGCAACACTGAGTTTGAACACACCACGACTTACCACACTAGCGGTTAAAAAAAGTGGTTATGAATAGTATTAACCACATTTTAAATTTTATATATCCTATATAATTTTAACATTCATCTTTTGTGTGTCTTAGATATAATATAAGAAAAAATCAATTTTAAAGATAAAAGAGGTATTTTTAAAGATGCAGTTTTTGTGACTTTCAGTGGAGAACCCATTTTAAATTCAATATTTAACACTTTTATATATATAATTTAGTAAAATTAATTTTTTCTTTAGAAGAGGGACATAAAAATTTAGTTTGGATAAATTTTTGGTACTTTTCTAATATATTTCATATTTTGATGAATAGTAAAAAAATACTAAATTTTAATTAAAAAAACTTTTTTAATCAAAATAATTTATAGTGTTAAATTATACATTTGAGTGGTTTTAAATTATCATTAGACTATATTTTTATAATTTAACATAATTTATGTCATAGAATGTAATTTAACATTTAAATTGGACATAAACACATGTCAATCTTGTGATAGTTTTAACTTTTTTAAAAACCCTCTTTTTGGTTTTGACAACGGGAATTAATTTTAAATTAATAAATGATACATCAAGGTTTTGAATTTGGTAAAATAGACATTATTTTTGAATTTGGAATATAAAAATTATCTTAGGGTAAATTGTTTCTATTTTTCTAAAGACTTTCAATTTTCGATGAATAGTGAAAAACACTACGTTATTATTTAAAACCGACTTTTTATTTAAATAATTATTTATTATATTTAATTTTATTTTAAGTCAAAATAGAGATATAATACCTATATAATTTTAATGTAATTCATCGGATTCATTTTATAATAAAATTATATGTATAAAATTTTATTGAACTTTTTAATGTTTTTTACCCACCTTATAGGAGAATTTGCAGATTTACATAAAACATAAATTTTCCACTTCTATGAGTTGAATTTAAAAAACCATAGAGACATCATTGACATCAGTAAGTAAAATTTGGTTCAATAATTGGAAAATAAATTTTGGTGAATAGTAACTTTTAACTTTTATTTACCACGGTTAAAAGTAAATAAGGTAATTAAGGGTAAAAATGATATCATAATTACCCTAAAACATATCCTAATTATATTGGATAAGTATAATTCAACCAAAAAACATTAGGAATAAAATATTATCCTTTTGGGTCCACTTGGATTAGATTAGGAAATTTATTATTGTTTTATTTGAAGAAGAGTTAAAAGAGTTAAATTCAAATTTTAATAACTAAACCATTTTTAATATAGGGTTACACACAATATAAAATAGACTATAAATATTAATTATAAAAATAAAAATATTTCATTCATAATGTTATTTTATTTATAATTTTTATACCTTATATAATTTAATTTATTTATGACACAATGATGATGCAGTAATTACCTTATTACTGAAATGTTAAAATAATTGATATTATAAATATCCAAATAAATTTAAATTGAGACTTATGACGAATTCAACTAATTTTCAAGGTTAATATGACATTTTAGGGTCGGTTTAATAAATTTTATTTGAATTGATAAAGTTTTTATGGCTTTCAAAAATATCATATACTAAATAGTGTCAAAATTGACATAATTGAGTTTTTAAACCAAATATTATATTATTAATTCATATAAATTTTTTAAAAATATAAGGATCATCCAAAGGACTTATAAAATGATATATATATATATATATATATATATATATTAATAATTAACCACATGGGATTCTCTTGTCTTGTTATAGTAATTTTATTAACCATATATTATAAAAATACAAAGAGACAAGGTAAATGTCAAACTATTTAACAAAGAGTAAAATCTAGAAGATAAGGTTAATATGATGACCTAAACCTATTTAAAACCTATTTTTTGGGAGGTTATCTACCCATACCCACCATATACTCAAACTAAATCATTTTTGAGTCATTAAAAACCAAAAATGATTTTATTATAAAATAATATTTCAATCTTTTCCTAAAGTGACCCTCACATCTCTTATAAAAGACACTTCCCTTCTCTTAATTTCACATCTCCAAAGCCATTTGGTTCGGCCAAACCCTACCAAAATATCATACCAGCATTCCTCCAATCATCCTAGAGTCCTAAATTTTGTCATAAATCCAACATAAGGAGCCATTTTGATAAAATATAAAGGAATAACCCGAAGAAGTTGTAAATATTTCACCACATCTTTCAAGTTCTTGTCTTCTTCCACTTCCTCTTTCTTTATTGATTACATTATAAAATAATAAATCTAGTATCTTCTATATACTGTGATGTTATTATAATAATGGTACAACCATATTCATTATTCTATCTATCATATGAATGAAAAAGTCACCATACGTGCGTAAGTATGGCTTACCGTCTCCACATCGTTGTGTAGTTTGTTATTCAAACACTTCATTATTTGGATGGGTATAATAATGAGTATAACTGATGTGAATAATAAATATAAAATTTTAATTATTTTTTATATATGATATAACATCCAATTATATACAATTTCACCATCAATATAATGATATTGTACCTAGGGCATACGTACGGATTACCGTCTCCATGACACGATGAGATATTCATTCCGAAGTTCATCATTCAACAATGATTATAAAAATATATATTATTAATAAGTATATAATATATGACATAATAATTCTATTGGATATATATATATATATATGTATTATATATATCTTATTTACTTACTTCTATTCGATACGATATAAAAACGGAAACAACATTTATACGTATGTAAGGCCTACCATCTCCATAAATGGTTCATTCCATTTCATATATCTATCTGTTATAAATATTTATTTTCTAAATATATATGATATATAAATCAAGTTTTATATTCTGGAAGTGCTGAAATCAAGATCTAAATGATACGATCAAGAATGACAAGTTAAAACACATACGATACAGAAAGTGATTATTACCTAAAATGATAATTTAACATGGAAATAATTATTAAATGGGTAGTATAAAGTTATATATGAATCATTTATGATATAATAAATATGAATATGTTTTTGGTATTATTTAATAACACACTATGGTTATTATACAGGAGGTTAAACATACCCTCGACCAAAGAAAAGTGTAAGGTAAGGGTTAATTTCACAATCTCATTATTATATGAGGTTGTGTTTACGTAAGTATCTACTGAGAAATATTTATTATTCATTTCCATGTTTCATAAAAGAGTTTTCATTCAGATTCTTTTAAGTTAATTTTTACAAAAACATCATTTCAAATGTTTTAAAGAACTATTCTTCTAAACCTTTCTCTTTAATGTCTAGGTTTTAAAAATGGGTTTTAGGATTTATTTATATAGACATGAATGTGTTAATATGTTAATTCCTTTCAAAAGTTCCAAACTGGTATAGGACACATTGATTCAAAACCATATTTTAAATGTCATCCTTTATATGACTTTTAAATGATTTCATAATATAAAGAGATATTTCTGTACAAAATGTTTTGATTTCAACTTTGTCATCATCCTTTGATGGATTTTAAACTTGTATGAAGTTGATTTATAATGATACAAATATTCCATATTGTATTGAAGGTTTTCTGATATGTTTGACTGTGGATGCCATATTTTTACATCATTCTTGGTTTATGGATAAAGTATTGACCTTTCATATGCTAGTTTTAATATGAATGTTTATGTTATGTTTAAACCTTTTCATATGAAGAATGCATTGGACTTAGTAAGTGATGGGTGGAGCCTAATATAGCTCCTCGATGCATTGGTAGGTCTCATGAGACAAACTAGTGTCTTGGCACAAGGCCTTGACAAAATATTATTTCTAGTCTTGGCATGAGGCCTTGACTGTGTGGTTATAATGTCTGGTATTATGCATTCCATCATTATGAAATTTTATATTGATATTTCATGTGATTATTAGACTAGTAGAATATCCATATGAATAAGTAAATGGAATTATTTGATTTATATTGGACATATTATGTAGAAGTTTAAGTTTACAAGGCTTATGTTTTAGTTTTATACATTGTCTTGATTTTTTATGTTTATTTATGAAAGTTTTTGCTATATTTTTATCCTTACTAAGCATCTGAGCTCACCAATTTATATGTTTTATTTGTCCCAATATGTAAAGAAGAATATTATAAATTACATATGGGGATAGTCTAAGGGATATGAATGTGGTCAATGGAGACAATGTTATTGTTTTTTTATAATTTAATGTAACGTTCATGTATATAATATATTTTCCAAGACTGCTAAGCTGATTGGTCCTTTGGGACTTGATTCCTTTTAATCATGAAAATGTATTAAATTAATGCAAAGACTTTAGGTAACTGTGGTTGGGGAGTTATAGTTGGTATCAGATCAAGTTTATCAATAACCTTGGAAATATATTTAGATAAACTCTTATTATAGAACATTACCCTAAGATAGACTTTGAGGATTAGTATAGAATAACTTCCTAAAATTTTGGTAATGTAAAGATTTTGTGTATTTTCTAAGCAATACATCACTGTCTGGATACGAGCAGGTAGAGGCGGCGCTGGTATAGATTTTCCTATGATTGAAAACTCTAACAAGGATTTTAGGGCTTTGTTGCACTCTTGGTTATGACACTCCTAGGGGTTATGCTTAGGATAATTCACATTTTCATTACAATCCATTATGAAGGATTTAGGAGTAAATAAATCCTTAAAGAAAACATTTTATTATTATAGATTACATGCATAATATTTTCAGTTAACATTAGGTATTTTAAAAGTTTGTAATTATGCACTGTGATTCATAAATTAACCTAGTGTATGTCATTGTTTAGAAATGGCGCCCAGTAGAAGGAATGCAATTTCTAGCAATACACATGATCAAAAGATTAAGAAGGATCCTATCTTTCATGGTATTAAGACAACATTTAAAAGGTAAATAGTCTCCCATGTATTCTCATCATTTGAATAATTAGTATCATATGTTAATAAGATAAGTAAATAATTCTCTTAGTCCTATGGCTTTGAAGGGAAGCAAGAGAAGAAAAGGATGGAAGAATGAAATATCGATAAAGGGAAGAGGGGAAAGAAAGATTTTCACATATGTGATAATTGTGGAAAGAATCACCTTAGTAAATGATTAAAAGGAATGGGAGTTTGTTATAAGTGTGGAGAAGAAGGACACCAAGTAAGTGATTTTAAGGGTAAGAAATATGTTTCAAATGTATAATGCTTCATCTACATGGAGTTGGGACACTACGCGAATCAATGTCCAAATCATCAGAGTATACAAAAAATGCTGATATTGGATAATAATCAAGTTATGATACTACCAAAGATGAAGAGGAATGATTAGAGTTATTATGTTGTTAAATTTTTGTGTCATTTGAGTATTGTATTAATGATGTACATGTTATAATAATTATAAAGTATATAAGGATTGTACAATAGTACTATTTTATCAAGGACTTGAGATTGTGTGGAACCAAGAAAAGTGACTTAATAGCAGGTTGATTTTTTTGGAAAATATATGGTTAAGAGAAAGATAAACCATAATATGGTTCTGATATTGAGGTAGTAATTTTGGAATAATATATAATTGATTTGGATAAATTATATTGGATATTCTTGAATACCATGAAATTGATTAATGATTTGTATATTCCATCATTGTTGGAGTTTATAATATTTTTGGATAGAAGAAGTTTATCTAGTATTCTATAAAGAATAAGGGATCATGAATGTAATCAATAAGTTTTTATGGTAATTCAGGGTGTTACAGTGTTTTAAAATAATACATAATGAAGGTATTAACATGCTATTACATGGAAAAAAGGATCTTCATTCTTTTTACCTTCCTAATAAATTTTGAATTGTGAGTTTGGACAGAAGTATTTCGGATAAGTCTAACGGTTGGAATCAATTAATTTTGACATTGGATATTATTTTTAATGTCATATCATTTCTTGAGATTATTTTTGTATTTTCATAAAAAGGACAACCCAGAGGTCAGGCGACAACTCGTCCTGTCTGGGAAGGTCGCAAGACTTGAACTCGCAACTGAAGGATGACAAGGGTGTTTCACCTACCACTGGCATACGTGATGTCCGGGTTTGTATAATGTAGTTTTTTTAATTGTCTGAAAAATTAATTATAAATTCATTATTTTTGTAACCCTATATGATTTGGATAAATAGAATATTTTTGAATGCTATTATCTTTTGGATTGAAAGATGAGTTTGTGGTAGGAATTAGTTTAAAGATGGATCTCTACTTTCCATGTATTTTTTATTATACTTATTCCAAGAAGAAATTAATTCTTAACCTTTAGGGAAGGTATCATAAAACCAAAAATATGTTATTATAATACCTTATGTTTTGTCGAACCGATGATATTTTAAATCATCATTGATTGATGGCTTTGAGGCCTTAAATTTTACACTTGTTTGTGATTGATGACTTCAATAACTCCCTATAAATATTTAAATTTTCCTCCAATTATGTTTCTCTAATTTCCACCAATGTTCTCCTAATAGAGATCATAATTTGGTGGTGAATTTTTCATTTCCCTTTCCCTCTTATTTGTTGTACCCCACACTCTTTGATTTTCATGATCACAATCACTTTCATATGTGTTTAACATTGTTTTAAGTGTTTTTGTTTTATAGGAAAAAGATTGCCAAGGCAATGGCCCAAGAAAAAAATCAAGAAGTGGACTGAAATTCAGTCCACCGGCCAACCGGTGTGATAGCACCGGCCAGCCGGTGGACCTGGCAGAGGCATTGCCCACTGCCAGGTTCCACCGGTCAGCCGGTGGCTCTGTCACCGGCCAGCCGGTGGCAACCTGATGAAACAGTTCCAGCTACTGTCTGCCCACCGGCCAGCCGGTGGCTCTGGCACCGGTCAGCCGGTGCTGCCTGGGCAGAAGGCCTTCTCAACATCTAAGGCACCGGCCAGCCGGTGGCCCTGCACCGGCCAGCCGGTAGCCCAGTCAAACTAGCCGTTGGCTTTGACCAGTCAACTCCCTTTTGGCCTCCAACGGCTCCGAGGCCCTTTACAACGGCTCCGAAGACTCCCCAAGGGTTCCATGCCTATAAATAAAGGCTGAGGAAGCCCCGAACACCAATTGGATCATATACCAAGCGCTCGGACATATTGTTGAACATTTGGCGAACCTCCGGCGCTCCACCTTCAAGGATCCTCAAGTGCTCCAACCAATTTCCAATCCAAGGAGCACCTCAAGAAGCTTGGGAGAGCACGCTACATCAACTCCATCATACTTTGGCGCCCAAGTCTTCCTCAATTACGGTTTTTCTTGCTTTATATATTTTGAGCTTAAAATTGGGTTTGTGCCTACAAACCCCAAACTTTTCTCATCCCCTCTTTCTTTTGGGTTTCACATCACCATTAAGGTGTGAAGAGGTTTCTTCAAGCCTTTCCTTTTAAAAGGCTTGTGTCATAGGTGAGCTAGCCTTCACCCGTTAAAAAGGCTAGTGGGTTCTTACTCAACCATTAAAAGTAAGTGGGTTCTTGCTCAACCAATAAAAGCAAGCTGTAACAGGTCCTAGTGCTACCTCAAATCCTATGGGTTTCTTGCTAAAACCATTGAAAAGCAAGCGGTAGGAATCTCTCAACGGTTGAGTTGGGAGCGGAGATGTAGGCCGGGTTTTGGCCGAACTCCGTTATCAATTTCTTGTGTCTTGCCTCTTTACTTTCCGCTGCATTCTTTACTTTGATTTTAATTTGTTAATCTTTTTTTTAAAAGGCAATTCACCCCCCCTCTTGCCATCCTTCCCGTTTTTCTCCGACCTAACAATTGGTATCAGAGGGAAAATTTGAATAATTCTCTAAACCGGTTTCAAATTAAAGATCCTTTGTGATGGCATCGTCCTCTTTCGCCCCCAAGGGCTACTCATTGGGTCGGGCTCCATTTTTTGATGGGACCGACTATAATTATTGGAAAACCCGCATGACCACTTTTTTAAGAAGCATAGGATATCCTATTTACAAAATTGTCATGCAAGGTTATTCTTTGTCTTCCCCCGACGAATCCAAATGGACCCAAGCCGACATTAGAAATTTCGAGCTTAATGGCAAAGCCATGAACGCTCTTCATTGCGGCCTTGACCGAAATGAATTCAATCGAGTGTCCACATGCACCTCCTCACACGAAATGTGGAAACTTTTGGAGGTTACCCATGAGGGGACCAACAAAGTCAAGGATACTCGATTGGACATGTATCGTCAAGATTTTGAGTCTTTTACCATGCATCCATCTGAATCTATTACTGAAATGTTTACGCGTTTTACTGATGTTTTCAATGGGAGAAAGTCCCTTGGTGATGATATTTCTGCAGAAACTATGGTGAAGAAGATCCTATGGATCCTACCGAGCTCATGGGCACCTAAAGTGACGGCAATCCAAGAAGCTAAGGATGTCAAAAACATGCCGGTCGAGGAGCTCATTGGATCCCTAATGACCTACGAGAACACGATGAGGAGGCAAGCTCAAAAGGAGGGCACACCAATCAAGACACCAAAGAACATTTCCCTCAAGGTTCAAAAAGAAGTAAGCTCCTCCTCATCATCGTCATCTTCCTCATCTACTTCATCTTCAAGTGGCGACTCGGAAATGGAGAATCTCGCCCGCCAAATGCACAAGTTTATGAAGAAGCACAAGAAGAAGAAATCCCGCAAGCACCGAAAGCAAGAACCCACCGAAAAATCCGAGCCCAAGGTGAAATGCTACGGGTGCGGCAAAAAGGGCCATTACAAGCCCGATTGCCCACTCAACAAGAAACGGGCTAAGGAAAAAGGAAAGAAAAAGGTCCTCAAGGTGACATGGAGTGACACCTCCTCATCAACCTCCTCCTCCTCCTCCTCCTCAAGCGACCAAGGTACAAAATGCCTAATGGAAAAACATGAGGTATCATCATCCTCTTCCTCTTATTCCTCCTCTAGTTCTTCTAATTCTTTTAATCATTTATCATATGAAGAACTCCAACATTCTAGAGACCAATTAGAAAAAGGTTTTCATGAACTTTCTTCTAAATTTGTTTCTTTGAAAAAGAATTTCAAAAAACTTTCCTCCGAAAAAGAACAACTTCTCAAAGAGAAGGAGGAACTCTCCCTAAAAATCCAAAATTTCCCAAATGTTGATTCTTTGGAATCAACCATCAAGGACCTTAGAGAATCCCTAGCCAAGTTCACCCAAGGTGAACAAAATTTGTCCAAACTCTTAGGTTCTCAACGAGTTTCTAGAACCACCAATGGACTTGGCTATACCAACCAAGCCTCCTCCTCCCATGCACCCACTATTTTTGTAAGGGGGAACTCCCAATACAAATTTTTCAATTATTGTAAAAAACCCGGGCACCTCATTTATGAGTGTGATTGCAAAAATGCCCGGTACGGTCAACCCAAATCTATTTTCTATTCCGATGAGTTTTATAGGAGAAGACCCGCCATGAGACAAGTATGGATTGAAAAATCCCTTCTAGCGAGTCTCTCCGAGCCTAAAATTGTCTCTTTTCAAAATCCCTCTCCCCGGTGATTCATTGTTTTTATTTAGGGGGGAGAATTTTCAAAACCTTGTCTTAGATTCAAAACTTTCAATTCATTTTTTGGTTCAAAATTTTCATTTCAATTTTGATTCAAAACATTCAATTCAAACTGTTATTCAATCTTTCAATTTCAAAAAACTCAATTGATTTTTCAATTCTCATATCTAGTTTTTCAAACCCATTCCCTCAATTAAGTTTTATGCCCCATTCTATTTTGATAATCACAAAGGGGGAGAAATTTCTTGATTGATTGGGGCAGAATCTTTTCTCTCATGCTTAGTATTTATTTTCAATTTATCATTTAAAGCATGCCTTTCATTTAAGTTTTTACATTGCTTAGATAAGTGATTGTGATCATCAAAATAGGGGGAGATTGTTGTACCCCACACTCTTTGATTTTCATGATCACAATCACTTTAATATGTGTTTAACATTGTTTTAAGTGTTTTTGTTTTATAGGAAAAAGATTGCCAAGGAAATGGCCCAAGAAAGAATCAAGAAGTGGACTGAAATTCAGTCCACCGGCCAACCGGTGTGATAGAACCGGCCAGCCGGTGGACCTGGCAGAGGCATTGCCCACTGCCAGGTTCCACCGGTCAGCCGGTGGCTCTGTCACCGGCCAGCCGGTGGCAACCTGATGAAACAGTGCCAGCTACTGTCTGCCCACCGGCCAGCCGGTGGCTCTGTCACCGGTCAGCCGGTACTGCCTGGGCAGAAGGCCTTCTCAACATCCAAGGCACCGGCCAGCCGGTAGCCCAGTCAAACTAGCCATTGGCTTTGACCAGTCAACTCCCTTTTGGCCTCCAACGGCTCCGAGGCCCTTTACAACGGCTCCGAAGACTCCCCAAGGGTTCCATGCCTATAAATAAAGGCTGAGGAAGCCCCAGACACCAATTGGATCATATACCAAGCGCTCGGACATATTGTTGAACATTTGGCGATCCTCCGGCGCTCCACCTTCAAAGATCCTCAAGTGCTCCAACCAATTTCCAATCCAAGGAGCACCTCAAGAAGCTTGGGATAGCACGCTACATCAACTCCATCATACTTTGGCGCCCAAGTCTTCCTCAATTACAGTTTTTCTTGCTTTATATATTTTGAGCTTAAAATTGGGTTTGTGCCTACAAACCCCAAACTTTTCTCATCCCCTCTTTCTTTTGGGTTTCACATCACCATTAAGGTGTGAAGAGGTTTCTTCAAGCCTTTACTTTTAAAAGGCTTGTGTCATAGGTGAGCTAGCCTTCACCCGTTAAAAAGGCTAGTGGGTTCTTACTCAACCATTAAAAGTAAGTGGGTTCTTGCTCAACCAATAAAAGCAAGCTGTAATAGGTCCTAGTGCTACCTCAAAGCCTAGTGGGTTTCTTGCTAAAACCATTGAAAATCAAGCGGTAGGAATCTCTCAACGGTTGAGTTGGGAGCGGAGACGTAGGCCGGGTTTTGGCCGAACTCCGTTATCAATTTCTTGTGTCTTGCCTCTTTACTTTCCGCTGCATTCTTTACTTTGATTTTAATTTGTTAATCTTTTTTTTAAAAGGCAATTCACCCCCCTCTTGCCATCCTTCCCGTTTTTCTCCGACCTAACATTATTAAGACTAAATTTTATTAACCCAATTTCTTGATGTGGGTTTTACACAAAGTTATTTTTCTATTTTATCCTTTTATTTTCAAAAAACAATTTCAAATTTTGAGGATGCAATTTATTGAAGGAGGGGAAAATGTATCACCCCAAAATTTTATAGTATGTTATCTCTTCTAAGTATTTCTATAACTTGTTCTACATACAACACTGAGTTTGAGCGCACCACGACTTACCAAACAAGTCATTCAAAAAAAGAGGTTATGAATATTATTAACCAAATTTTAAATTTTATATATCCTATATAATTTTAACATTAATATTTTGTGTTTCTTAGATATAATATAAGAAAAATTCAATTTTTAAGATAAAAGAGGTATTTTTTAAAAAAATGCAGTTTTTCCGCCTTTTGGTGGAGGACCCTTTTTAAATCCAATATTTGAAACTTTTATATATTAAATTTAGTGAAATTAAATTCTTATTTATAATAGGGACATAAAAATTTAGTGTGGATAAATTTTTGGTACTTTTCTGATAACTTTTATATTTTGATGAATAGTAAAAAACACTAAATTTTAATTAAAAACAACTTTTTTAATCGAAATAATTTATAGTGTTAAATTATAAATTTGATTGGTTATAAAGAATAATTAGACTATATTATTATCATTTAATATAATTTAGGTCATTGTATGTAATTTCACATTTAAATTTGACATAAACACATGTCAATCTTTTGATATTTTTTACTTTTTTAAAAACCCGCTTTTTGGTTTTGACAACGAGTATTAATTTTAAATTAGCAAATGAAAATTATATGTTTTTAATTTGGGAAAATGAAATTTATATTTGAAATCAAAATATCAAAATTATCTTAGGGTAAATTTTAGGTATTTGTTTTTGAAAACATTCAATTTTTGATGAATACTGAAAAGCACTGCGTTTTTATTTAAAACTGACTTTTTATTTAAATATTTCTTTATTTCATTTAAACTTATTTTAAGTCCAAATAGATTTATAATACCTATATATGTTCAATTTAATTCATTGGAGTAATTTTATAATAAAATTAGATGTATAAAAGTTTATTGAACTTTTTAATGTTTTTTACCCACCTTTTAAAGGAATTCACAGATTTGTATAAAACATAATTTTACCACTTCTGTGAGTTGAATATAAAAAATACAAGAGACACGGTTGAAATTGATAAGTAAAATGTGGTTCAATAAGATGAAAATAATTTTTGGTGAATAGTAACTTTTGACTCTTATTTACCACGATTAAAAGTAAATAGGGTAATTTACGGTAAAAATGATATCATAATTACCCTATCACATGTACTAATTCTACTAGAGAAGTATAATTCGAAAAAAAACAATATTAGGAATAAAATATGTTCCTCTTTGTCTCACTCTGATTAGATTATGAAATTTATTATTATTTTTTTTAAAGAAAAGTTAAAAGTGTAAAATTCAATGTTTAATAATTAAACCATTTTTAATATAAAGTTACAGACAATATAAATTAGCCTCTAAATATTAATTATAAATATAAAAATATTTCCTACATAATGTAATTTTATATATAATTATGATACATTATATAATTTAATTTATTTATGACATAATGATGATGTAGTAATTACCCTATTAATGAAATGTTATAATAATTGATATTATAAATATCCAAATAAATGTAAATTGAGACTTCTGATGAATTAAACTAATTTTATAGGTTAATATGACATGTTAGTGTTGGTTAAATAAATTTTATTCTAAGTGATAAAGTTTTTATGGATTAAAAAAACAAATACTAAATAGTGTCAAAATTGACATAATTGAGATTTTAAAACAAATATTATATTATTAATTGATATAATTTTCCTAATAATATAAAGTTCTGCCAAAGGAATTAGATAAGGAGATATATATTAATAATAAAACACATGGGGTTCTCTTTTCTTGTTATATTAAGTGTATTAACCATATAATATAAAAATACAAAGAGGCATGGTAAATGTCAAAATATTTAACTAAGAGTTAAATCTAAAAGATAAGGTTAATATGATGACCTAAACCTATCTAAAACCTACTTTTTGAAATGTTTTTGACTCATACCCACATTATCCTCTAAATAAATCATTTTTTAGCCATTATAAACCGAAAATTAATTTATTATAAAATAATATTTCAAGCTTTTCCTAAAGTGACCCTCATCTCTCTTATAAATGGGATCTTCCACTTCTCTTAATTTCACACCTCCAAAGCCATTTGGCTCTACCAACCCCTACCCAAATAACCTCCCATAATTACTACCTTCATCCTAGATTCTTTACTTTGGTCAGAAATCCAACCTAAGTATCCCTCTTGATCAAATCAAAAGGAAGAACCCGAAGAAGAGGTAAATATTTCATTACATCGTTCAAGTTCTTTTCTTCTTCTACTTCCTCTTTCTTTGTTTTTTCCATTATAAAATATTACATGCAATATATTCTATATACTTTGTTGTTATTATAAAAATGGTACAACCATATTCATTATTCTACCAATCATATGAATTACAAAGTCACCATACGTGCGTACGTACGACTTACCGTCTCCACGTTGTGGTGTAGTTTGTTATTCAAACACTTCATTATTTGGATGGGTATAATAATGAGTATAACTGATTTAAATAATTAATATAACATGTTAATTATTCTGTATATATGATATAACATCCAATTATATACGATTTCACCATCAATATAATGATATTGTCGCTTGTATGTACTTATGGATTACCGTGTCCACAACACGATGAGATATTCATTCACATGTTCACCATTCAATGATGATTGAAAATATATATATATTATTAATCAGTATGTAATATATGACATAATAATTCTACTGGATATATATATACATATGTAGTTACATATATCTTATTCACTTACATTTGTTCAGTACGATATAAAAATGGAAACAATATTTATGAATACGTACGACCTACTGTCTCCATAAAGGGTGCCTTCCATTTCATATATCTTTATAATATAAATATTTATATTCTGAATATATATGATATATAAATCAATGTTTATATTCTAGAAGTATTTAAATTATGATCTAAATGATATGATCAAGAATAACAAGTTAAAACACGTACGATAACGAAAGTGATTGTTACCTAAAATGTTAATTTAACATGGAAATTATATTAGATGGGTAGTATAAAGTCATAAATGAATCTTATATGATATAATAAATATCAATATGTTTCTGGTATAATTTAATAACGTAATATGGTCATTATACAAGAGTTTAAACGTACCCTCGACCAAAGTAAAGTGCAAGGTAAGGGTTAATTTTACAATCTCTTTATTATCCGATGTTGTTTTTACTTTAGCATCCACTGTGACATATTTACTATCTATGTCCATATTTCATAAAATATTTTTCAAAGGTATTATTTTAAGGGAATTTTTACTAAAACCTCATTTTAAAATTCTTAAATATTTATTCTTCTAAACCTTTCTCATTAATATCCATGTTTTAAAAATGGTTTTAAGGATTTATTTATATGAACATGAATTTTTTAAAATGTTAATTCATTTCAAATGTTTCAAAGTGGTATGGGAAAATTTGATTCAAAACTATATTTTAAATGAGTTCCTTTATATGAATTTTAAATGATTTCAAAATTGAAAGAGATATATCTCTACAAAATGTTTTGATTTCATCTATGTCAACATCCTCTGATGGATTTTAATCTTATTTGAAGTTGATTTATTATGATACAAATCTTCCACATTGCATTGAATGTTTTTTGATATGTTTGACTGTGGATGTATAATTTTTACACCATTCATGGTTTATGGATAAATTATTGACATTTTGTATACTAGTTTTAATAGGAATGTTTATGTTATGTTTAAACCTTTTCATATGATGAATGAATTGGACTTAGTAAGTGACAGGTAGAGCCCGCTATATCTCCTTGATGCATATGTAGGTCTCATGTGACAAACTAGTGTCTTGGTAGAAGGCCTTGAAAAAAATCTTATTTGTAGTCTTTGCATGAGGCCTTGACTATGTGGTTATGAAGTCTGGAATTATGCATTTCGTCATTATGAAATTGTATATTGATATTACATCTGATTATTTGACTAGTAGAATATCTATGTGAATATTTAAATGGTATTATTTGATTTATATTGGCCATGTTATGCATAATTTTAAGTTTAAAATGATTATGATTTAGTCTTATACGTTACCTTAAATTTTTATGTTTATTTACGAAAGTTTCCACTATATTGTTGTCCTTACTAATCATTTGAGCTCACCCATTTATATGTTTTATTTGTCCCAGGATGTGAAAAAGTATATTATAACTAACATCTAGGGATAGTCTAAGGGATATGAATGTGGTCAATGGAGACAATGTTGTTGTTTTCTATAATGTACTGTAACGTTCATGTGTGTAATCTATTTTCCAGGACTGCTAAACTGATCGGTCCTTCGGGACTTCATTCTTTGTAATCATACCAATGTATTAAAATAATGCAAAGACTCGTGGTAACTGGGGTCGGGGAATTATAGAGAAATTGTATTCTATTATTTTATTGAACCATATTTCTTTTATTATCATCTTTTTATTAATTAGGTCTAATTATTTAATTACAATTTATTCCCTTATTGATTAAACAGACATAAAAAAAGTTTTTTTAATAATATTGATCTTCTATCTTCTTTTAGATCTACAATGTTTCTCTTCTATATCCATTTTTTCTAAAAAAATAAATAATGTTATTTTCCAAACCAAAATTATTTCCTAAATCTATTTTAAATGATATTTTCATTATTTTAAATGGATTTAAAAGTAAATTTCTTAATATTTTCCAAATATATAAGTTTAGACTTCCTTTTACAAAATGTTTGAAAAGGTTTTTTATTTTATTTTTATAATATGAAAACTTTTTCCATTTATCTTGAACATTATTTTAATTTAATATTCCTTTTATAATCTTATAATTTTATTTTCAAATAAAATTATTTTCACAATATTTTATAAATTTTGGGTTATTATAAGTGGTTTTCAAAGTGAAAAGGGTTTTTACTTATAAATATTTTTAATGATATTTTAATTATATTTTCATTCATCAATGTAAAAAAACATGATCTTACTTATGATCCTTTGAGGATGATTTGTAATCATACCATCCTCATTCTTTCCCTGGATGGATTATGAATTTTTTAAATAGACATTCATGGAACATGTTTCTTTTTTAGGGGTTAATCATATTATGAGAGGAATAAGGTTTATTTATATTTGATAAAATAAAATCTCTATTTAATTTATTAATATTATGGTTCTATATTTTTTTAAAAGGGTTTATCCCTATTATAGATCATGGGTGAACTCGATAAAATTATAAGAATGTTTGAGCCCCATTATTTCTCAAAAGTTAGCATGATATAGCTTATACAATGGGTGCTCCCAAATATCACTCCAATGCATTGGGTAATTATATTGGAATTTGATCATATGGTTATTATAATTTGAATTGGTTTTATAAGGGTTTTGTAAAGGTTCTATAAATATAATGTCCAAAGATACCAATACATCATCTTAATTTTTGTTGTGATTTTTTAATAATTACATTGATCAATGTTGGTAACACATTAATCATGATTATTGATTCCAATGAAAATTAACTTTTTAATGATTTATTTTAATATTCATGATTAATGATATAGGTATTTGTGCGTATTAATTTACTTATTTCGTGCTCATGAACTTTGATTATGTCATCACACCCTTATACTCATCTTATTCTCACTGATGGAATGAAATTGTTAATGTTTATGCTCACCCATACTAAGAATTCGATATCAATCTTCTTATGTTTATTTTTCAATAAGTTATGAGGTATTGTATTAAATTATTTTTTTCTAGAATGTTTCCATGTCTATATAATTTTATTGGATATTTTTATGACTTGATTTGGAAAAATAAAATTTGGGTGTAAGTGGAAAAAATGACCACATAAAGACATGGTTATTGTTATGTAAGAGTTTTTCCTAATTTTATGAAACTATAAACCAGAAAGGTCCTTAGGGATGTAATGTAGGATCTAAATAATGATGTAGATTCTCAATATACAATAGGGGTGAATTATTTCCTTTAAAAAAAATTCATTTGTAACTTTTAAAGTTGATATAAAACATTCTATGTTTAACAAAGTTAAACAAGGTAAATTCACAAGACCTCTTAGTTCTAAAAATGTGCTAAGTTCCAGAAATATGGTTTCAGAAATGAAACTTATGAAAAGTTTACAAGGAAAAATATTCTACCTTAAAGCATATAGAATCTTACTAATCATAGTACACAAGTAAAAGAAAGTATAAGATAATTATACTTTCCTTATTAATAAAAATGCAACAGAAAACAAACTTGAAACAATACATGAAAAAAGTATGAAATGTTTTAACCCAAAGAGTAGGGTATCCAACAACCTTGGATAAAGGTCCTTTGATTTATACTATTAAGAAATTCTGTCTTACCTATACTAGGGTAAGACCTCGATAGGAATATCAGAGTTTGTCTTACTATCCCGATAAGCCCTCGAACTTCAAGGTAGTCAGAACCTCCGTCTTCCTTATAAAGGAAGTCCTAGAACATTTATATAGTTGGAACCTCTGTCTTCCTATCCCCATAATCCCTCGATTGTACACAACAATAATCAAAGTCACATAAAGAAATCTGAACAAGATGTTCAGTACGCACAAAGTATGAGAGTCTCTCTCTCTAGAAATTACTTCAGAAGCAAGTAATCTCTAGAGTTCTAGATTATTCATTTGTATGTATTGAGCTCGTTAAAATTAGAACCTATTTATAACCACATCTCCAATGGTCATCTCCCTCCTCCAATGGTAATATTTTTCCTTGAATCTCAGAGGGACCTATACATGTGTCACTCAAAGAATGGTTAGTTAGAAACAGAATGCACGACATCATTTCATAACTATAACAGGGTTATGTAAAATATGGTTGCTCAACTAATTATATTTTTTGGATTCTAAGAAAGATAATGTTTAGAGTATAAAGAAAGAATATTTTGGAATCTATATTTCATGGATATTTGGATTCTGTTTTTCAAGGAATTCGGAATCATAATTCTATTGACTTCAAATTCAAAATTCTAAGGAATTCAGAGTCTTAATTCTAAAGAATTCAGAGTCTCAATTCTAAGAAATTCAGAACCGGAATTCTAAGGAATTCAGAGTCTAAATTATAAGGAATTAAGAACCCGAGTTCGGAGGAATTCAGAATCTGAATTATAAATAATTCGGAGTCTGAATTATAAGGAATTAGGAACCTGAATTATAAGGTATTTGGAGTCTGAATTATAAGGTATTTGGAGTCTGAATTTTAAGGAATTCATAACCTTGATTATAAGGAATTTAGAGTCTGAATTATAAGGAATTTGGAACATGAATTATGATGATCTCAGAGTATGAATTATAAGGAATTTTGAGTATGAATTTTAGAGAATTCGGAATCTGAATTTTAGAGAATTCAGAATCTGAATTTTAGAGAATTCAGAATCATAATTTTAGAGAAATCAAAATCTGAATTTTAGAGAATTTGGAATCTGAATTTCAGATAATTCAGAATATGAATTTAGAACTTGAATACAGAATACTTTATATCTAAGTATTTATAGGATTTTGAGTCTTTAGAAATGAAACAGAATCTAACACTTAGAAATAAAAATAGTTATATTTAGTGAAACGTAATCATGAACAATTAAAACAAAGATAGGGAGAAAAATTCCTTCTAAAAGAAACATTTATTTAATAAGATAAATCTTATGGGAAATGAAATTGGCCTTGAGATAGAGTGTTTTTGATTTTCAAAATATAAATAAATAGAAAATTCCTAGGGAAACCATATTAACTCAACAATATCTCCCTTTTTGGAAAGCACAAACATCCTTACTAAAAAGAAACTAAGGACATAGAAATTTTATGGTCTTGAAAATGAAAAACTTATCTCCCTTTACTTGTAGATCATAGTGAATACGACTAACTTTCCATTAGGCTTTAGAATCATTAAGGATCATATTCTTGATTTTCTGAATGAGATTTTTCATTTTCTTTCCTTCGAAAAACATTATTTGATAAGAAAATTCCTCTCGATGAACTCCCCCTTACGTAGAGAAATCTATTATTTACTTCGTATTATTTTTATTATTCCTTTCTCCCCCTTTGTGATTTTAAAAAAGTAAAGAAATATAAAAGTCATAAGAAAACCTTATTGACTTAACAATAACCTTTAAGTTTGGTTATAAAACTTTCGTTTTCAAACTTAGGGAAAACTATGTTTAAAAAATTTAGATAAGGTAAATTTGCAAGAACTATTAGTTCTACAAACTTGCTATATTCTAGAAATATGGTTTCGAAAATGAAAATTAAGAAAAGTTAACAAGGAAAAAGATTTTAACATAAAGCGTATAGAATCTTACTAATCAGAGTATACAAGTACAAGAAAGTATAAGATATTTATACTTTCCTTATTAATCAAATTGTAGTGGAAAAAAACATGATACAATAGAACTAACAAATATGGAATATTTTAACCCAAAGAGTAGGGTATCCAAAAACATTGGATAAAGGTACCTTGATTTATACTTTCAAGAATGTATGTCTTACCCACACCAGGGTAAGCCCTTGATAAGAATATCAGAGTCTGTCTTCCTATCCCTACAAGCCCTCGAACTTTATGGTAGTCATCACCTCTGTATTATTTATTAAGTAAGTCCTCAAACTTTAAGGTAGTCGGCACCTCTTTCTTTCTATCCCCGGAAGCCCTCGATTGTACACAACAACAATCGGAGTCACACGAAGCAATATGAACATGATGTTCAGTACACACAAGGCATGAGAGTCTCTCTCTAACGAAATCACTTCAGCAACATGTAATCTCTAGATTTCTAGATCAGTCAATTGTAAGTATTGAACTCGTTAAAATGAGCTCCTATTTATAGACACATCTCCCACGGTCGACTCCCTTCTCCAACGGTCATATTTTTCTTTGAATCTCGGAGGGACCTATACACGTGTCACTCAAATAATGGTTAGTTAGAAATATAATGCATGAGATTGTGTCATAACTATAACAAGGGTAAGTAAAATACGGTTGCTCAACCAATTCTATTTTTCGGACTTTAAGGATGAAAAAATTTTAGATTCTAAGGGAAAAATATTCAGAATCAATATTTCATGAATATTAGGATTCTATTTTTTAAGGAATTCGGCATCAGAATTTTGTAGACTTCAGAGTCTGAATTATAAGGAATTCAGAGTCTGAATTCAAAAAAAATATGAACCAGAATTCTAAGGAATTAAGAGTCTGAATTCTATGGAATTCAGAACCTCAATTATGAGGAATTCAGATTCTGAATTTTAAGGAATTCGAAAACTAAATTCTGAGGAATTCAGAATTTGAATTCTAAGGAATTCAGAGTCTAAATTATAAGAAATTCAGAACCAGAATTCCAAGGAATTCAGAGTCTGAATTCAATGGAATCCGGAACTGGAATTATAACGAATTCGGACTCTGAATTCTAATGAATTTGGGACCCAAATTCTGAGGAATTCGGAGTTTGAATTCTAAGGAATTCAGAGTCTGAATTTCAGAGAATTCAGAATTGAAATTTCTGAGAATTCAGAATCGGAATTTCAGATATTTCGGAATATGAATTTCATAGAATTCGAAATCTGAATTTTAGAGAATTCAGAATCAGATTTTCAGATAATTCAGAATATGAATTTAGAACCGAAAAATATAATACTTTATATCTAAATATTTATAGGATTCCGAGGTTTTATAAATGAAATGGAATTTAAGACATATAAAAAAAGGAGTTAAATTTAGTGAAACTAAATCATGAACAATGAAAACAATGTTAGGTAAAAAATTTCCTTGGGAAAGAAAATTTTCCATAATAAGATAAATCTTACGGGAAATGAAATTTTCCTTGAGATAGAGCGTTTGTGATTTAAAAAATATAAAGAAATAGTAAATTCATAAGAAAACTTTACTGACTCAACAAGTGATCAAATATTTAATTTTGAATTTTTATGTTTTGGATGGTAAAAATTGGGTCACATTTATCAGTATCAAATCCATAAATATGATGTTCATATTTTTACCACCAAATCCGAGAGTGCAGGTTCGAGGCTATTATAGTTGGTATGAGAGATGGTTTTAGATAAATTTGGATATTTGGATGTTTTCAAGTGAGGTTATCGTAAGCGTTATGGATAAAATTATGGCTTTATGATTTTAAATTTAATCATAATTTAAGTGTTTTAGACATCCCTTTTTTGATTTTAAGTGAAATAAATTTAAGGTGTCTAATGATATTTTTGGAGCGATTTTTTTATGTAAATGTAACCCTTATGTGTAACGTGAAGTATTATTTGAGAGGTCAAGGTTGAATTATATTTTTCAAGAATATATTATTTTAATGAGATTTTATGGTGATTATGTTATTTATTAAAATTATTAACATATATTGCATATTGTATAATTAAGAAATTTACCTTTTGGGTATATGACTTTTTGAGTGACTAATATTATTTGAAGATAAATGGTAAATGATTATTGGAAGAATATGCGATTCTATAGTTATGATATATGGGTTTTAATCTTGTTTGGGAATATTTTTTTATTTTTTTAAGGATAGTTATTTATCGTATTATTTTGTTTGAATATTTTGAATTACTATTGAATTTTGGAGGTTAATGTATTATTTCTTTGTATGGAGGTTTAATAATTTTTTTAATTATCTAAAATTATTATAAACATTTTTTTGGTTGATTTATAAATATAGTTGGAATAAATTTTTTCTATTATTTTTAATTATGTAATCCATTAGAAGATAATTTTAGTGCATCATATATGAAGAAATCATCTTGAATACTCATCATTTGAAAAAAAGATGAGATTGTGTTGGAATTTTATTAAAAGATGAAATTATTATTTTCAAGTAAGTGTATTTCCTTATGTTATTAGTGTAGAAAGAAAAATAATTGCCCTACTCAAGGAAAATATTCTTGAAAAAAAAAATATCCTATAAACTAATTTTCTGATGAATTGATGGTCTTTTCCATATCACTTTAGTTTATGGTTTTATGGTTTTCAACTGTCTCTCGATCATTAACTATGTTATTATCAATAATCTATATCATTATCCATAATTATATAGAAATTTTATTTTTCTTCCATGTCCATATATCCACTTCCCACTAATGGTATACTATTTAGAAATATAGTATGTCTTATTTTCAGATGACCTTCATACTTCCCTTTCCCTCTTTTTAAGAGGAAATAATATTAACATTTTTTTATGATTTTTGATATCAAAAAATGTCATTTACAATGTTAAAACTATGATTATCAATACCAAGTTAAAATTTTAAGGATAACATTTATAAAAGGATGAGAATGTATTATCCCTAGATCTTAAAAGCGCATTATATTCGATATTGTGTATGACATGCAACACCAAACTTATTATAACCCTAAAATATTATTATTTAAATATGACCATTATAACATATATGATAAATTATAAGTTGTGAATAATATTAAATAATTTTTTTAAATATGTATAATTTTTTTACTCAATAAGAATGTGTAACACCCAATTCTTGTATGAATTATTATTTTTGAATAAATTAAAATTATTAAATAGACTGTGTTGCATGTTCCACCAAGTTAGTAATTCTTTATATGAAAAATAAAGTTAATATTATGATTCATGAAACTCTTTGTTTATATTTTGGTATAAGAAAAAGTTTGTTTGGATTTGGTTAGACAGAAATTAGAAGCTTTCTTATGTTACACGCAATGTATATTTTAAATGAAATGTGTCATACTATTAAAATATTATTATTTAATATTATAGTTATCACATACCCATCGGAATGGTGGGTATGAATAGGATTAACCAAATTATAAAAATATGTTTTACACATATTTATATAATGAATTAATTGGTGACTAATTAATTAGAAATTAAAATAAATCCCTTTTGAAAACTCAAGAAAATCCTTTTTTCGGAAAACTATTTTTATGCAAAAAAGTGTGTTTCATAACAATAAATTAACTAAAACACATTTTTTAAATTTTTTTAATGAATTTTATATTTTAAATCGAATTTTTAACATTCATATTATTTTTTTTCTACAAAAGAGATAAGAATAAACCCAATTTTATTCTAAAAATAGTAATTATCTAAAAAGTTATTATATCACCTTTGTATGGAACACATAATTTAAAAGTAAATTTTTTCACTTTCAAAAAACTAATTTTATAAAATAAATATAATTTTTGAAATTAGAAGATCATAACTATATTAGGGTGAATTTTTGGTAATTTTCTGAAAAGTTTTATTTTTTTGATGAATAGTAAATGATACTAAAATTTTAATTGAAACTTTTATATTCACCTATGTTATTTAAAAAGTTAAAATATATATTTAAGTATAATTAGATTCTATATATATATATATTTGTCAAATTAAAGTTGTTGGAATCAATTTTATATAGAAATTGTATATAAATTTTTTGTAAATTTTTAACTTTTTCTATTTTAAAACAGGTTTTGTCGTTGCGTTTGTGGGATAAAATTATATTAAATTATACCAGTTCAGTGAATTGAACATGTAAAAATTAATTACATACATGGAATAAGAATACTTTATATATATTAAAAATTTTGACTTAATTTTTTACCACAATTATTAGTGAAGACATTTAAAATTAAATATTGTGATTAAGGAAAAAAAAATTTACTTGGAGGTTAAGCTAATAATATATGGTGTAAGAATGACCCAACACTTTTATAACACCAAATTACTCGCCATATTTCTACCCTTATTAATTTTTGTTCTATTTTTATAAGTTTTAGGAATACGTCTCCATGAAAGTGACTTATATAACAAGTTAATTAATGAAAAAGAAAAAACGAACCTTCTTTGATTTTAATATCTATAACGATTTGGGATAGGGACAAAACAACATTGGATAAGTTATACACATTATTTTTAAGTATAAATTATTTTTTATCATAATAATTTATCTTTAATTTTTAGAGATGAATTAGTTACTTAAAATACTTAAGAAATGAAAAAATAGTAATTATTCAATCAATAATTAAGTAAAATAACTGATAAAAAATATTAAATGTAAGATAAATTGAATGAATTATTGTCTTTTATTAATTTTAGATGAATATTTCATGTTACATAGATTTTATCTTAATATATTAAAATCCCATCATTTTATTGATATTTATTAAATTCAAAATAATTAAATAATTTCAAAATTGATATTAATTTTGTTTTATATTAAATGATATTTCTTAAAGGATTTAAATTTATTAAAAATTCAATTATCTTTAAAGTAGATTTTAAATTTTAATAAAAATAAAATATTCCCATTAATATACCAATTGATATTTTATAATAAACAGATTGAACCCAAAATAGTAAAAACATTGTAGGACCCCAGGACACGCTGATAGGGTGGGGAGAATCATGGTGTCAACTTTTTCTTCAAAAGTGACGAATCTTGTTCCCACATTGGTAGGAACCAATTAAAAATCTCTAAAGTAAATGTGCTGAAAAAACACAACAACGTACAAAGATATCACACAAAAATTTGAATTTGCTCACTAGTAAGGGCGTGTCTAAGGAGTATATGATGACAATGTTTCAATTATACTTAAATCCACTAATCTTCACTAGTTAAGGATAACAAGAGTTCAGAAATAGTCACTTAGTTCTAGGAACAGTACGTTTACAAGTTTTTAGGGATAAAATAATGCGTCCCTCGATACACTTCTGTTGACTCCCCTTAGCTCACTAATTTTAGAGAATTCTAAATCAGTTTATTGAATTAATGTTAACTTCAATGGATTTTCTCTGAAGAACTTTTCCATGTATATCGTGAGACTCTACTTTTACTTTTGACCAGAGTTGATGCACTTGGAAAGAACTATTCATTGAAACTGATTTTCAAAACTGACTATCACAAAGCTCACTACCTTCATGAAGCTAACTACCTTCACCGAACAAAATCCCTTCACAAATCTCACTTAGTCATTTAGGAATACCCCATCATCGCAAAGAACCCTTTTCTCATAATCATTATTATCAGTCAAGAAAAAAAGAGTCTTTTCATGACACTGAAGCTCACGTAGAATGTCATATTCACGGAACACCCCTACCATCATGAAATAAATTACATTTTATATTTCTATTCGAAAAATTCATGTAAGATGAAGATGGGTAGCCTTTTATTTATAGTCTGGTCCATTAAAGATTCTCCACCACCTCTTAACACATTTTCTAGATCTTTCAAAAATATCTTCGTGGTGCTCCTCCAATTGTGATGCTCTGTGGAAATTTTTCGTCCATGATTCTCATCATAATAAAATAATTTCCATAAATACTTTTATACCTTCATTATGATCCATCAAAAATATATTTGGGGTGAATCTCTATTGATATTTGACATTTTCGTAATGCCTTCCATCAAACCATCACACACTAACGATGCTCTAATTCTTGTAATCATAGAGATCACTATCACCGTTCGAGATGCTCCTCATCTTTGCAAAAAACATCCCAATCATTGAAAAGTAAATGACATTAAAATTTTCCTGAATATTTGTTTCTATAAAACAACCCTTGGTGATTTTATTTTCTACCAACAACCATTCATAATGCTAACCTCTTCCTCCAGATCCCCCCCCCAAATTCGGAAAACATTGGGAAACAATGCCACCTTCAATAATATAGACATTTTGTACTATAAGATCTATTTACATTAAAACTCATAGATCTTCCATGTTATTATTTACAAAAAATAAAAACCATACTCTATGTAAAGAAAATAATATCCTTGGTTATTACAAACTTTTCTAGCGTGGTTACGGTCAAAACAATTTTTACACGTTAAATTCACTTTTGCTAGAATTAATTTCAAAAAAACATTAGATTTAATATTTTATAAATTACATATCATTGTTAGAATAATTTTTGATAAAGTTTATAATAACTATCACTTTACTTTTTTCTTAAAGGATAAATTACCAAGGATAGAAAACAAATTACCAGGGTAAAAAAGGGTAAAATCGAGTAAACTTAAAGACTAAGGAAAAAATTTATTAAAATGTTTGTCATTTTAGGTGGTAAAGGTAATGTTTGACCACATAAACACTACCCTCCATTATTATTCAATTCTAGATTCACATAATATAAAGGAGACATCTCAATAGTTAATATTATTAAGTATTTACAAGAATATCACTCCTCTTAAACTATAAAATAACACTCAATATCCCCCACTTTTTCACACCAATAAAGACATTTTTGTGAAACAAACATAAAAAAATAACTTAAAAAAATCACTCCCCCCATTCTAGAAGCATTATTTTGGAAATAAATCCATACAATGGAGGCATTTAGTGAAAACTTAAGGGGGAAACCCAGAGAGTAGGCAACATTAATCGATGAACATTTTTGTTTTATTTCTTCCTTAAACCCCTTTAATTACTTTTATATCATGATTATATAATAACCTCAGTATATTAAATATAATTGGGTGTTTTTATTTAAAGATAATTAGATGAAATCATTTCCACTTCCATCAAATTGGTTACAAAATCGTTGTTCGTGTGTGTGGTGAACTACAACCTCGTGAACTTATGTCATTCATTTTTCTATTACCACCTATAAAGGTTTTTCATAATGATGGATTTATTATTTATATATGATATATATTATTTTTAAGATGTTTTTATTATTCTATAATTCTTATATCATATACAACTTCCTACTTTCAATTTTTTGGTAATATGATAACGTCGTTCGTGAGTATGGAGGACTACCACCTCATGAAGCCATGTGATTCATTCATGATATACATGGATCGTATTAAGGACAGTTTTAATAAAAATTTGAGATATATTTCACATAAAAATTATTCTATAATTATAATATATCATACACTTTTCTTTATTTCAATCCAATGAGGAAATTAAAATAACATTCATGCATACTTACGACCTATCATATCCATAAATGCTGTATTTCATTTCCTATTTCTATCTTTTAGAGATTATTATAAATAAATATATAATGAATATAAATATAAAAAAAATTTATATCGTTTTTATAATTATTTATATGATTAAAATATGATAAATTCAAGAGAACAATAAATATAACAAATCAAAACATATATGAAAAAAAAACCGGTTACTACGTGAAACTTGACTTTAAAATTGTATTACTAATAAAGGAGTAATGAAATGTTATAATAAAAACATATATGATATTATATATATGAATATATTTCTATAATATATGTATAATAAACTTATATCTACAAAACATGAGGTTTTAATGTATATAAAAGAAGTCAAGACTTAAGGTAATTGAATTTCTAGTCTCACATTTTTCTAAGAAACCTTTGTCATTTGTGTGGTATATATACTACCCTATGACATGATATATCATGAATAAATATAATTTTATTATAATAAATGTTTCCATTTTGTTATTATTTCATGGGGGTTGCGATTAAAAAGTTACTCAAGTTGTAATGGATTTTCGTCTCACTTTTTACTTCTCTAAGAGACATGTCTTATGCACCACCTATTTATTTTATGTGGTAAATATACTAAAAAATAATGTATATTATGATAACTATACTAAATAAATTTTGGTTTACATATTAATTTTATGATCTTTCTTTGAAATGGTTTATGGATTAATCATTACCAAATCGATAAGGTATTTTTGTCTTAATTTGTCTTTTTTGAGACGTACATTGTGTTATTAGCCTATATTCACTCACATGGTGTATATACATCCACTTTTACATGTGATTTCATGAATTTATTCATCCTACTAATATTTTATGTTTCATTTTTTTATTCCTTCGTAGGTATTATGATTCAATGTTACCAAAGTGGTAATATTTTATGTTACAATCTCATTATTTATGAAGATTATTTAGGATTAAGTCTCCAATGTTGAAATATCATGATATGCCATATAATAATTCTCATGATTTTTTTATAATCTATTTTTTCATGATATATTCAAGTAACAATACAATTTTACCACACTTTTTTACTTAATATAATTAAAAAAATGATTTTATGAAAATTAGACTTTATCCCTCTATTTTGACATAAATCTGTTTTATTTCAAAACAATGTTATCAAAAAACCTATTCAAAAATTTCTATAAATATCATTTAATGTTATTTTCATGGAAAATGATTTTTAAAATGTTTTATGTTTTAAAATGTGTATTAAATAAATTTAAAATCTTCTTTAATAAATTTTCAAAGTTATTTTCAAAGAAAAACGTTTTCAAAATGTTATTTGTTTTAAAAAGAATATCTAAAATCAGAAAAGATATTTTATTTAAGAAATATTTTGAATGGCCTTTATAAATAATTTATCATCTAAGAAGAATTCCTTTGGAGTTTTTTATTCTTTACTAGGGATATTATCCAAGGATTCCATTCATACGATTTCCATAAATGCATTATGTTTTGATTTAATGATATTTATGAATATCATTTTTCATCCATTGATTATACCATGAAAAAATTATTATAAATCATGATTCTTTTCATTAGTTATTTTATGATGATATGTACATTAAACCTGTATATTTTCTATAGGTTAAGATATGATGAATGTTTTATAATACCCATTTCATTTCATGGATATTGATTAGAAGAATTTTTATAATCTTTTGGCACACATAAATTTGTTTTTCATTATGTGACAAGTGGGTCCTATATCTATTTCCAACACATTGGTTAAAGATTTATATATATAATGTGATATAAATAGAATAAATGGGGTGTGAACCTGATACAGTAAAATAGGTATTGAATGGGTAGTGAACCCAGTATAGTAAGACCAGGATGGAAAGAGTAGTGGACTCAATATATTAAAGTAATTTTTCTAATATTATGGCCATGACTATAATCCTTGGCCAATATGGAAAAGATTTTATATGATTGTGTGTATGAGTCAAATTCCATTTATTAGTCTAATGTTATGCCCTCATGACTCATGTTATTTTATTTCAATATGATTCATGTCTTATGAAGTATAAATTTTTATACCGTGATTCAAGATTTTGATCTTTGGTCTGCATGGTATGATTTTCAAATGTTATTCTCATGTTATCATACCCTTATGCTCATGTTATGCTTATGTATCTCTCATGTTTACCCTTACTGATCAATTGATCTCTCCCTTTCTTATGTTTCCTTTCCCAGTGTTATAAATAATGGTTTTATGTATGGTATGTCTATGAATGTTACTAAATAATAATATCTATGAGGGGAACATTGAAGATCATTCACCATATTAGAATATTTTTTCCATGTTTCCAATGCAACTAAACTATTATGGTCTCCAAGAGTGTTTTTGTGAAATGTAATAAATATTCATCTAAAAAGATATAATATCCTTGTATGAGAAGCCTAGGTCTCTAAACTTGGTATCACATAAAATTTTTAGTTATACATTGGAAACAAGTATGAGAAATATTTAGTTATATCTCTATGGATATTTATAAGGACATGTCTTGGGATGTCTATAAGGCTATATCTAAGGATGATTGAAAGTATAGTAAAATTTTATTTTTTTGGGTAAAGTATATAATTAGTGGTTTCCAAGCAATTACATCCCTATCTTGATACTAAAAGTGGATGTGGATCTAGTATAGATGTACTTAGGGTTTACAAAACTAAGAACACTGAATTGAGCTAGACTCGATCGAGAAATATTTCCCAAAAATTGGCCTTACTAGACACCTGGTTTGACACTACTGGTGTAAATGACTTGGAAATATATTTTATAAAGACACCCAAGAGTATGTCCCAAAGGAACAAGAAGTTGTTTGGATTGTGGAAAAGAAGGATACAAATCAAGTAACTGTAAAAGAAAAATAAAGTGTTTGGTTAACTCAATAGATGGTAATATTGGTCTACCTAAGTTATTATCAATATATAAATAATAAAAATGTTAAAAATATGGGAATTATGAAAATAAATGTGATAAGGGTAAATCTTGTAAATAAAATTGGCAAGGTGGTACGAGTAATGGTTATATTATTGATGATGTAGAGACAATAAATGGCATATGAGAGGAAGAATTATTAAGGGATAATACAAATAATCCTTGTTAATGGTTTATGATGAAATTGGAATGATTGTGGTATTTATGTATTAGATTCAAAGAATTATATTTTTATTAGTTGTATTTCTTATTATTAGAATCATGATCCATAAATGAAATATTCTACAATAGTTTATCATTAAGGAGTTTCAAGAATATGTTAAATAGTATTGATGGACTACAAAAGTTATTTAATATAAAGGTATTATTTTTATTAAGGGAATATAACCCTTAATATGTTCATGATATTGATAAAATGTTTTTTTTGTTTAGATAAAGATATGTTCAATAAGAATAAATTAATTTGGATAGTATTAATTACCGTGGAACATGAAAATTATTTTTTGAAAAAGTGGTTTATGCTATCATGGATGGATTATGAAACATTTTTTAATTCAAGGAATAAATATAATAATATATATTTTTCATATATAATAAATAAGCATGTGTGACTATGATAATTCTAGTTATTATGATGTTTCAAGAGAATACATGGTGAAGGTATTGGAGATAATTTATGATATATTGGGGATCAATGTTAATATTATTTTTCAAAATTTAGTGACCTTATTTCTAATGTTATGGGTTTTTATATTTTAGAAGAATAAAAAGGTTGAATACTTATAAATTGGGTTATATTTAAATTTGAATGAGGTTTTATATATTAATGTATTATTTTTTCATATCAATATTTATGCATATTTGATACATGTGCCAACTTTTCCATAATAACTAAAGATAAACAAAATAACTTTTCATTCTATCTATATATCTTATGATCTATTAGATCTTCAGGCATAAAAATTCACCATCATTTATTATAGAAAGAGATGGAGTTAAAATTTATCCAAGGATAAGCACAAGGTGAGATATGTTCTTATGAAATGGAATGACATAAACTACGTATATATTCTCATCAAAATTATTCAACTTTGGGAAAAGGGTTTTGAAATAAATATTTATCCAATAATTATCATTTTTGATGATATCAATGACCTTTTTCACACCTATTTGGTTTATGGTTTTGTGGTTGTTAACATTATCTAGATCACCCATTTTATTTTGATCGGTGATCTCTATCACCCTCTAATAATTTATTCTTTTCTTCCATGTCTGAATCACCACTTCCCACCTATGTTCTCTTATGTATAAACCTATTTATGAGTTACTTTGGGTAACTGTTATGTTTCGAACATTACCTTTTTAAGGGAAGTTTTATTATTAATATTTATGATGTGGGTTTCTATTATCGAATTTTAAAATGTTAAATATTTGATGATCCAGATGAATTTATAGGGAGAAATTTATTTTGATGGTGGTGGAATGTAACCCCCAAGATTTTTATAAATTATTTTTTTCAGGTAAATAAATATTGTTTGATCGCTTTCATCACACGCTATACTGTATTCATATTTCTCTGTATGTAACACAAAGTTATTATTTCTCTACATGAAAAACTGAGTTTATCTTATGGTACATGCAACACTATGTTTGTAACACAATACTGAATACTACTTACATTACATGAAACATCGGGTTTAAATAAATCCAATCATACTATAAAAATATTATTATTTAATATGATAGTTATCAAAAAGCCATTATAACGGTGGTTAAAAAAATTAATAACTAAATTAATAAAATATGGTTTAAACATGTCTATATAATGGATTCATTGGCGTCTAATTAAATATAAATGAAAATAAATCTCTTTGGAAAATTAAAGGAAATCATTTTCTAAAAAACTATTTTTATTTGCACAAGTGTGTTTTATATCAATAAATTAACCAAAAAAATTAGTAAATTATTTTAATGAAATTTATATATTCAATAAAATTATTAAAATTTATTCTATTTTTTTTCTAGACAAGAGAGACAAATAAAAAAAATTATACTTTAAAACTCTGCTTTTCTAAAATGTATTCATGTCACCTTTTTATGGCATGTTTATTATATAAATAATTTATTTCACTTCAAAAATTTATTTTTTAAAATAAAAATTATTTTTTAAATCTTAATATCAAAATTATTTTAGGGTGATTTTTTGGTATTTGTTTAAAATGTTTAATTTTTTGTTGAATAGTGTTATAAACTGAATTTTCACCTAAATTATTAACAAAGATGAATTATATTTTAAATTAGTTTTAAGGTATAATTATTTAATTTATAAATATATAAATCAAATTTATGTCATTGGAATAAATTTTATATTTACTTTGGATATAAAAACTTTGTATACTTTTTATCATTTTCACTTTAAAACCCTACTTTCTTATTATGTTTATAGGATAAATTTTAAATCAAATTCTTCCACATCAGGGAATTTAATTTGAAAAAATGGTTTCCATACTTTTAATTAGAATAATTTATTTATCTAATAAGGTTTACTTAATAATTTACCATATATATTATTGAAAATAATTAAAATTAATTACAATGATTAAGGTAAAAACTAATTTACTTGGTAGTTAAACATAGTATATAAGGTGTAAGAATGCCCAACACTTGTCCAAAACCCATTTAATGGAAATAGTTTTTACCTTTATGATATTTTATATATTTTTATGAGTTTTTGGAATGCATTTCCAGGAAAGTGGACTATATTATAAGTTATGTAAAGAAAAAGGCCAAAGAGAACCTTCCTTGCCTTAAATATCTATAACACTTTGGGATTGGGACACAAAAACACTGGTTTGGTTATACATATTTTTTTTAAATATAATTTTTTTGTTAGATTAATAAATTATCTTTAATTTTAATAAATGAATTAGTTACTTAAAATACTTAAGAAACACCAACATAATAATTATTTAGTTAATAATTATCTTAAATAAATGATATAAAAAATATTAAAAGTGAGGAAAATTGAATGAGTTATTATCTTACAATAAATTTATATGAATATATCATGTTACATAGATTTTAACTAAATATATTCAAATTCAATCATTGTATTGATATTTTTGAAATTAAAATTAAATAAATAATTTTAAAATTGACATTAATGTTATTTTACATTAAATGATATTTTATTAAATGATTTAAAATTACTAAAAACCCAATATTGTTCTAAGTTATTATGTTCAAAAATATCAAATATATTCTATTCATGGACCAATTTATCTTTTATAATTAATATAATGACCCCTAAAAAGTAAAATCATTGTTACCACATTTACGGTTAAAGCATTGTTTTTGCCCATTAAATCGTCTTCTATTAAACTTAATTTCCAACAAATATGGGATTATTTTATTTTATAAATTATATATCATATTTAGAGTCATTGGGTATAAATTTTATAATAATTATTACTTTAATTTATTTCTAAATTAAAAATTACCTATGTTTGAAAACTAATTATCGTGGTAAAAACACAAAGGTTAAAATTGAGTAAACTTAAAGACTGGGGTAAAAAATTATAAAATGATTTTTTTTTGTTTTTTGGGTATTTCTAGACCATATACACTACCCTACATTATTATTTAATTTTGGTGCCACATGAGGTAAGGAAGACTTCCTAATAGTTAATAATTTTGAGTATTTACACGAGTGCCACTTTCCCTCGACTATAAAAGGGAACTCGCTCTCTACCATTTCTTCACACATCTCAATCCATTTTGATATACCATGAAAATTATATCACTTCCCATTTTTCCTAACCTCATACTAGAAGACTTTTTTTGGGTATAAATCCATCCAACCGAGTCTTTTAGTGAAAACCTAAGGAGCATACCTGAAGAAGAGGTAACATTCATCAATGATTTTTTTTCTTCCATTTCTTCTAAAAACCATTAAATTAATTTTATAACATCCTTATATAATATCATAAATATATTAAATATAATTTTATTTATTTATTTTAATATCAAGCCCAGTAATCATATCGACTTCCATCAAATGGGTTAGAAAATCATCATTCGTGCGTGTGGTAGACTACCACATCACAAACAAATACCATTAATTTTTTCATTACCAAATATCAAGGATGGTCATAATGTTTCATATATTATCTTTATATTATTTTTATAATTATTATAATTTTATTATGATTATATAGTTTTTTATTACATATACTTTCAATATTTCCATTTTTTTGAATATTATAACGTCATTCATGTGTATGATGGACTACCCAATCTCAAAGTGATATGATTCAATCACGCTATACATGGAATGTATTAAAGATTGATTCAATAAACATATGCCATGTATATTAATTAAAAAGTATTAATTAATTATAATATATCACATACTTTCCTTTCTTTCAATTTGATATGAAAATGAAAACATCATTCACGCGTATATACGACCTACTATCTCTATGAATGGTGTATTTTGTTTCCTATTTATATATTTTATATATTATTATATATAAAAATTTAATTAATATATATTTATATACATATATATGATATTTATACCAAGGCTATTAGTCTTTATATTATGAAATCATGACTAATGTAATAGAACCAAAAATATAAAAAATCAAAACTTATATAAAAAACAATCAAAGTACTGTTAATAAATGAGTAATAAAAGGTAATAAGAAAACCACATATGGTATGATATTTTTTATTTTTTCTATAATGTATGAATAATAAAATTATATTTATTATACAGGAGGATTTAATGTGTATGAAGGAATTCAATACTTATGGTAAGGGGATTTCTAGTCTCAGTTTTATTTCTGAGAGACTTGTGCAAAATTTTACACTCATTTATTTTGTGGGTGAATATAATAACCTATGAAATGATATATCATGAATATATATAATTTAATGATAATTAAATTTTACATTTATGTTATTATTTCATGGGTGTTATGATTCAAAAGTTAATCAATCCTTAAGGTATTTACATCTCACTTTTTACTTCTGTGAGACACACGCCATATTCACTACCTATTTATTTTATATAGTGTATATAATAAACAATAATGTATATTATTATAATTATACTAAAAAATATTGGGGGTTAAAAATCCATTTTTATGATATCTCTTTCATGGGGTTTACAGTTCAAATTTACCAAGTCAGTATGGGATTTTTTGTCTCAATTTTCTATCTTTGAGACGTATGTTATATTATGCCCCAATATCTATTCAAAAGGTGCGTATAGATCAACATTGAATTTTAATATCATTAATGTATTCATAAAAATGCTATTTTTTTGTTTAATTTTATGTTATTACTACATAGGTATTATTAGTCAATGTTACCAAAGTGGTGAATATTTTTTTTACAATCTCATAATATATTGGGATTAATTACGATTAAGTATCCTATGATGAAATACGATGATATACCACTCAAAAATTCAAATCAATTTTTTTATACTCTTGAGATTAATGACATATTCATGTAATGGTTTAATTTTACCACTCTTTGGTACTTATTATAATTATGAAAAAAGTATAACAATATGAATTTATCTCTTCTTTCTTTAGAAAATATTTTTTAAAAAAACAAAATTTTCTAAAAATATATCAAAAAATATATTTAAATGATATTTTAAGATCATTATAAAAGAAAATTATTTTGAAATTGTTTTATGTTTAAAAAAAATTCAATGATTTTCAAATCTTTTTTTATAAGTCTTCAAACATATTTTCAAATAGTATTTTAAAAATGTTTTATGTTTTAGAATGTTTTTTAAAAGAATAATGGATATTTTATATAATAAATTATCTTTCAAAATTCTTTCCAATATAAGAAGACATATGTTTCTATTACCAATAAATTACTGGGGATATGATCCAAGGATACCATTCATATTTTTTCTTTGAATGGTTTATGTTTTGATTTCACAATATTTGTAAAACCCATTCCTCTTCCATGGTTACCATGATAAAATGTAAATTAAACCTACTACTTTTCAGGGGTTATTATATTATTAATTGATTATGAAATATATCTATTTCCCATAGGCTAAAATATGATAATTTTGTTTTTGATACCCATTTAATTTAATGGGTTATCTTATGATGAATTTTTATGATCTTATGGAACACATAAATATGGTTTTCATTATTTGATGGGTGGGACCTATATATCCCTCCAATTAATTGGGTAAATATTTATATATATCATGAGGTATATATTGATTGAATGTGGAGTGAACCCCTTATAGTAAGATAGGGATAGAGTGGGGAGTGAACCTGGTATATAAAAGCGGGGCCAGAATAAGGAGTGAACTCATTATAGTAAAGGACTCATTCCACTATGATGGCCTTGGATGTAAGCCATGACCAATATGGAAATGATTTTATATTATTATGTTTATGCCAAAATTTCCCTTCCTTATACCAATTTTATACTCTCATTACTCATGTGGTTTTATTTCTTTATGGTTCAGGTCTTATGAACTACCAATATTTATTCCTTGATTCAGGATTAAGGTCTTTGGTCTGTATGGTATGCTTTTCAATTGTTATCCTAATGTTCTCATACCCTTATGCTTATCGTATTCTTACGCATCTCCCTTTTTTACCCATATTGAGAATCTGAGTTCACCCTTTATTATATTTTCTTTCCCCTGATTATGAAGAGAGGTTTTATGTAATGAATTACTATGAGGAGTACTATATGGGAAGATATTTTTGGGAAATATTTAAGATCTTTCATGAGATAAGAATATTGTGTTATAAGTTCCCAAAAACACTAAACTATTATGGTCCTCATGCATGTGTTTGTAAAATGTAATGAATATTCATATAGAATGATGTAATATCTATGTTTGAGAAGCTTGGGTCACCATAAAATTTATTTATTAATTCTTAGGAAAAAATCAATCAATTTTAGTAAAATCATTCTATTCGTCATAAATATGTTTTCTTAAAAAATGTTAATAATTTATTTTTGTTAGAAACTATTGTAATTAATTTATAAAATGTTTATAAATTTTATTTGATAAAAATTATTTCATTTACGAAATCATCATATAAAAAATATCACATGGGAAAATTTTATATTTTTCAGAAATGTTTGATTTTTTAATGAATAGTGAAAAATACTTATTTTTATTGAAAATATGTTTTCCTTTAAATTAATTAAAATTTTAAAAAAATTATTTTTATTATTTTTAATATATAATTTTTTTATTTTTATTAAATATAATCTAATTATAGTCATTCTAATTCATTTTATACTTGAATTTGGGATAAAAAAGTTTTTTACACCCAAAAGGTTTTTTTCTGAGAAACTATTTTTTGTCATATTTTATGGGATTATTTTTAAATTAAATTATTAAAATTAAATGTTTTCAATATTTAATAATGGATTTCATATTTGGTATCATAATTCTCAAATTGGGAAAATATATACCATTTATTTTTAATCTTTATGAGTTGTAAGAAAAGTAATTTTGTTACCAATGTAAATCATAAATCAGGTAATTAATGTTAAAAGTAAAAGTATAAGAACAAGATAATGATCCTATAACTTGAATAATTTTCTTTGTTTTTACATTTATTCCATAATAATAAAATATTTATTATTATGACATTTTATTTCCATTCGGATGTATTTATGACCTTTTATAATATTTTATGTAAAGAAAAATAATAAATGTCACACACTTTTTTTAATAACAATAATATTTTTAACAGAGAGATTAAAAGAGTTTTTTCAGTTATAAATATTAATTTGAGCTATAAATAATTTTTATCCATCATTATAATTTATTTTTAATTTTTATTGAATAAATAATTGCCTTAAATGCTTAGGCAACACTAACGAGGTAATTATTCAATTAATAGAAAAATAATATAAATGATTTAATAAATAATTAAAATAATATTATTTTAGTAAATAATTATTTTTAATGATTTTTAAAGATAAAAATTGCATATTATAGAGGTATTGATATATTTTATTTTTATTTAATTTTTGTGTCGTAGTTTTAAAAGTCAAATTGAATGAATATTTCCAAAATTGACAATAATGTTAATTTATAATGAATAATAATTTACTATATGATATAAACATTCTAAAATTATTCCCTTCTTCTGGTTCAGTGATATGTGGTTAATTAAATCAATAATGATCCATGTATGAGACATTTTTCATTTTAAGTAACTATATTAACCCCTTAAGAGTAAAAAAAATTGATATCACTATAATTGTGAAAAGGGCTAATGATGGTTTAAAAAAAATATAAGGGTAGAAATGTGATCAAAATTTTTCAAAATTTTATTTTATTATCTTATTTAGACTCATAATCTATCATTTTCTTATATTATCAAATTTTATCCATTTTTAGAACAAAACATATTTATATTAATATAATATTGTAAGAAATTATAAGAGTGCCCCACCCCTCTCTTATAAAAGGGGACCTATTATTTTCATTTATTCACACATAATGAACAATTTGGTTCATAAATACCTACCAAATATCTTCATAATATGGCAGACACTGTTATGGAGGCATTATTTAGGGCCTAATACCAACCTTAGAGGTCTTAAGGTGTAAATCAATGGAGTTTGTCCTAAGAAGATGTATAAGTCTTAGTTTAGCGTTTTAGTTTTATTTATTATTATAAATCCTTAAAATATTATTAAAACATGATTAGGTAATAAAACCACTATTTAAAATTTACTTTAATGTTATTATATTATTTTAATAACCTATATCTATCTCCTCTTCAATCAAATGGAAAAACAAAAACCATCATTCATGTGTATGAAAAAATACCGCATCGTGAACCTGCAAGATTTTTTTTTCATCACCACCTATCATGTATCGTTATAATGATAAAATTAATAGTAAAATATGATATTTATGAAATTTTAATCACCTTGAAAAGATAATATATTCTATATTTTATTTCCATTCCATTCATTGAAAAAATGATTACATTGTTTGTGAATACATGTGGACTACCACCTCTATGAAGCTATGCAATTCATTTTTCATGTGGCCATCACATGGATAATATATGAAAGTTTATATATGTAAATAATATGGGAATTTTTTAAAAAATTATAATTCTTGAAATATAAATTAATACTATTTTCTTTCTATAATGATCATTGAAAATGGAAACGTTACTCATGTATGCATACAACCTATCATCTCAATGATTGTAATGATGTTAATTTTTCATAACCATTATTCATGATTAGTTTTAAAATTATAATTTATGTATAAATGTAACACATAATTATGATATTCATGTACTCACTTGATCATTTTTTATCATCCTTTTCTGGGTTCATTTGTGGGATTCTCAGGGATAGAGAGCCTTTGCTGGAGAAATGACCTAACATTCGGGGATGTATGTATATTTGAATTAATGGAGTACATGTATAAATGTGTTAATATATTTTAGGGGTTAACACTAATTTTAGAGAATGTACCATGGGATTAGGGGGTTTTATTCTGATAATTGGCATATTTTTATCAAGTAGGTGATTACACATCATGTAAATGGATTACAAAACATGTAATGTTCGCTGATCAGAATTCACGAATCTAGTTAAGAAAATAATGTTTAAAAACCATGTATTTGGTTTTCATGTCATTTAATTTATAAAATAATTTTTTTATAAAATAGAGATTCATTTTTCAGATTTTTAGCCTCCATGGAATTCACATCCTGTAATGGGATTACACATAGTGTAATGGGATAACCTATATTATAAATCTCATATATGGGGTTTTAGGGTGTTTTATAGGAATTTATTTTTTCATTCCACCTTAATCCTACCACTCTTGACCCAGATCAAACACTAGGAAATTATTTATATCTCTACTACATTTAGATCATCCGTTCAGCAGTCGGTCATAAGGGTTGTTGTAGTGGACCTCTCCATGTAAGATCTCATTCTGGTTCTGTATTCCTTTTATCATGGATACTATGTTGGATTTTTATGGTTTTTATTTGTGATAGAATATAGTTTTCTATCAATCATTTAAATTTTCTTGAGGTTTATTTTTTTAGAAGGGTGATCTCTAGGTTTCCAATCACCATTATTGAAAGAGGATAGGTTCATACAATTTTGAGATAGGTGCTTATTTGAAAAAGTGTAATTTGATGAATTGATTACCATTATTGATCAATTAATTTATGATGTTCCTTGAATTCAAGTGGTTTGAGGTTTCAAGGTATTTATTTTATAGGTAAATGTTTTTCAGGTGTTTTCAATAAAAATATATTTGTATTGATTTTAAAATGTTTTTTTAAACACAAAAGCAGTTTTTCATGGATTTCAAAAAATGTTTTATAAATTTTGAGTATAGTTTTGAAAAGTATTTGAACAATATTAGAACTTTGGGAACCTTGGGTGTGTTAGGAAATAGACATAGGGAACATTAGTGTGTATAGTGACATTAAAGGTTGTTTTATTGATTTTGGCATACTTTGGCAGGATTTGATGTCATTTGGATCCAAAATTTGACATGTTTAGGTATCTTTTTATGTCTAGTATGTATTATATAATAGTAAATATCCTTAATGATAGTGTTATTTTTAATTTATTGATTTTTATCACATTATGGTTGTTGTCATGGATTGTTTCTCACAGGGTTTTTTATATAATTTTATATCACATTACTTCAAATAATGGGATATTAGGGAAGTGTGTTTACTTTCACACCATACGATTCATGGATATGACTTCATGTTTTATCAATTTGACTTTTCTTGTTTATACTTTGAAAATATTAAAGGATTTTATGAAAAACTAAACGGGGAGTGGTTTTATAAATGGGTTTAGATTTATGAAAATTCATTATAAAATTGTTTTCTTAAAATATAAAACTATTTCATTATTGATATTAGACCTTTTATAGACTCTATGGTGGTATCCTACTAGGATATGTGATCACACCCTACTATTACCTTTGGGGGGCTATAGATGTTTCATTATAGGATCTTGGTAAAGGGACATGCTTCTTATAGCATGACAACTTCTCTTTTACCATTTCCATCACAGTGGGGTGGTTTAGAGGTGATTGTTGGTCGCATGGAGATCTTTCATACTTTTTGGTTTACTCTTATTTGTCTTCGAATGTATGAATTTTGGTTGCATATCATTTCTCCCACATTTTACATTGGTTTCTTTTATATTCAAGACTTATATCCTATAGTAATGTCCCGACCTAGCTCACCTCTAAAATGGTGGCTGGACCAGTGGGTCACATGACCTCAAGTACATCTTCCCAAATGCCAGTGGCTTCTAACTAGCAGCTAGGGCCCAAGGTTTGTCTATGGTAAGACTATTCCATCATAGATTTATTTGTTCATTGTGATTAAAAATATATAATAAGATGCATAACATGAATAGAAAAAAACAAAAACATTAATAAATAATTGAAAAATCAGCTGAAGACAACAATTTAAAATTTAATAAAAGTGGAAAATGCCTAATTATACAACATTTCAATGAATATCATGATAAAGATACATAAATTAAACTAGTAAACAATGCAAAATTATTTACAACACATCACAATAATAAATAAAGGACAACAAATCCCAATGGGTGATCTCTATAAGCATCCCAAGCTCCTACTTGGTCCATTTCTACTAACTCCCAAGTACAAAAAATACAGCGGTCAACCAAGATCCTAAAATTACAAGGTCTACTCAGGTACCAAGGTCACCCGAGTAGGGTGTGAGAAATAAATCTCAAAATGATGAAACCCATAGTGTCTAGCCCAATCCAGAAAATTCAATATAAATTAAGTATCATTCTATATAAAATAAATTCATCGTGATAAAAAATTAATAATAACCACTTGGTTTGGGTTCCTAATAGACACCCTTCCCATACCACTACTTCATCCTCAACAAAAATTAGAAAAGATGTACATAAGAAAGCATTATTTTTACCAACACCAAAAGTTACAAGGCAACCAAAAAAGTCATAGCCCCAAGCTTATGCATCGACTTGGGGTCTAATTCTTATGTCAGAAACTAAGAATGATAGAAACACAAGAGAGGTATCACAATGCCGAAGGAAACTCTATGAAATATCAGTAAAATTATCTCAATAATTTATATCCAGATCCTCAATTCCAAAGGTGTATTCTGAGCCTGTCATTGAGGTATTTCTACAGTACATCAATTTAAAGTTCAATTCCATCGAGCATTTCTAAGGTGATCCTTTCATAATCCAAAGTATCGCTTGTGGAATGGTACCCCTGATTCTACCCCAGTATCACATATAAGGGATTGAGTATCACCTCAGGCATGGAGTAGCCATCTTTCCAATGGTTTTATCATCGGTTTCACCTTAGGGAACCATTATCGCCCAGTGGAATAATAAATTTCCAAGGGAATCCCTTTCCTCTCAATCCAATACACCGCTTCCCCAGTACGTCGGGTTGTAACCCATCACACATGAAGCATATATCCATGAGTCCTTAATATGGTACCCATGTTCTCTCCCTATCACTTATCAAGTGAGCCACACAAGCAAGGAAAATATCAATTCACATAAGAAGTTGAAAAACAAAAGAAATAGGTGTTGCCTTACCTTCCTTATAAACCATTGTAGATGATTCGTTACATTTAATACACAATGAATAAGGTAGTACCACTTATGGAATTCTAAATACATGATTAATTCTATTACAATCAATGCATTCAATTAATTCAGGTAAAAGAATATCATCATTAACATTCCATTCCATTTTTTATAACTCATCATAACCATTCCCGTTCAATTATATTAAAAGGTGTGTTAGTACCACCCTATTCAAAAAAATTAATAAAAATGATTTAATGAGTCAAGTTCAATACAAAAAACCATTCCTAGAAATCTCACCTATGATGGTAACTCAAGGAATTGGCTAACTCAAAAGGCTTTCATTTAACATAACTCATATGGGAAACAAGTTAATTGCCAACTTGGGAGATTCCAACTATAAAAAGGCGTAAAACCTAAAAGGATTCGTGATTCATTTAACACTTATATAAAAATGGGAAACATAAATTCAGAATAACCAAAGAGTAAAAAATGAAAAGCATTCCATAACTACCATTGACATCAATTACAAAAGAAGACTAATGCAATAAGACAAGAAAATATTAATGTCTATCATTACTTTTTAGATTGAAGGCAACTGACCTCTAATAGAGGATCTTTTTTTAGAAAATGTGACATTATTTATCAACACTTTATTTTTGAATATTTAAACATTTATTCTACAATTATAATTCATATCAAAGATGTAAAATACTAATATCCCATATATCAATCAATGAAATAAGAAACACCAATGAAATATATACAATAGAAAAGATATAAGTATCTATTCACAACTTTTTATATTTAATGCATCTCACATCCATTAAAGGATTTTTATTAGAAAACATGGAAGGTTCTTTAAAATATTCCCTTTTTCTCTTTAAGGATTTTATTCAAAGTTGGAAGCACAATTTATCAAAACGATAACATAATTCAACTTAATTTAAAGAAACACATAGAGGTTTTCTTTAATTAAAAAGGGAAGACAAAGAGACACCTACCTCAAAAGAAGAACCAAGTTGAACACTCAACACATGATGCTTTCTAAATAGAAACTGATGTTACCCCCACGGAGCACATGAAACTTTTCATACACGTAAGGAAACCTATAACCTATGCACCTATTCACATGTCCCATGAATACGTGAAAGGGAATCCTTATATATATTCTTACATGCATACACCCATCTCCACTTACATATGTGTTCATTTTTCATATATATACATTGTAAAACTAAGCCCCATAAATATATATTCCCCTCCATGGATGAATATACACATAACGGGGGAACCTACATATATATACATACTTACATATACATATGTAAGCAATTCACCTTAGACTCTAGAGACTCTAAACCATATGGAAGGGTCTAACACACTACAAAATAATAACTAGGAACCTTAAAACACCAATGGGATGCAATATAATAATGAAGAAATAAATCACGGTGTATAAATATTTACCTCGGTTGTCGGCGATGAACCAAACAACCCGATACCACATGGAATAGTGTAACACACTAAAAATAAATTATTAGGGTGTAAAAAACACATAAACAACCCATATAAACTAGGTGAGATAAAGCAGCAAGACTAATAACTCACCTCAGATAGCACCAGTGACATGAATCTAACCAAAACACCTCACCTTTAGTGGTGAATGTTGGAACATGAATAAGAGAGACCTGATTGATGCCTTTCATTCACTAAAACCATAAGGAAATTGAAAAATAGGGTTACCCTCCACCTAGGATTTGGATGAACTCAAAATAGGGAAATATAGGCCAATAATCAATCAAGTGATGGAGGAGAAGTAACTGGACATCCTCACTATGAAGAAATGAAGAGACGCCATGATTAAATATAAATGAAAACGCATGTGGAGATGGAGCCGAAGAAGAGGGGTCACATGCCTATGGGGTTCGACCAAAGGGGTAGTCGTGTGAGGTAGGGTGAGATGGGTTTGGTGTGTGTGTTGTGGGTAAGGAAGAAGGTAGACCCCTTTTGGGTCTTAAAAAACTAAGGTTAATAATAATAACAACAACAACAATAATATTGTTGTTCTTGTTATGATTATAAATACATTTCTTTATTATTATTATTATCTATTTACCCTCATTTAATTTATTTCCATTTTAATTTTTAATTTAATTAATTTAATTTCTTAAAAGATACAGGTCGTAGTGTTATGACCCTCATAAAAAATAATTTTTGATGCACTGATTCAAAAACATCATGCCTAGAAAATGAAAAAAATAATTAAATTCCTCTAGATTTTTTTGTCTATTTAAAAACACTTGATGTTACAACCTCCCCCACCATTGAAATTATTATCCTTGAGTATCCTTTGAGAACAACTAACACAACACCCAGCCTATTTGGGTCATGAAGTCTCATTGAAATGGTCGTGTTGTGTTTCCCAACACCTAACATACCTTTCCCCACTAATTAAACAAACGACACTTAACTTTTAAAAGCATATGGAAACGCTAATTTTCCAACCGAAACACTGAGACAACACTTAGTTGAGCCCCTTTTTCTAGAGACATGATAATGTTATCATGTTGTTCAACATCTAGACAAAGGTACTTCCAACCTTAGGCTATAACATTAGAAAGTGTATTAATTCAGATTCATGTCAACTTACACCATTGGAATTTCCTAAAAGACAATCCCTTAAGTGTTCTAGTGATGCTTCTTGAATGATTTCCAAAATGGTTAAAATGGTCAATTCTGAATCGAACTCAAATCCTACGTCGAGCCATATTTTCATGAAAATCTATGGCTGTAAAAAAAGCACACTTTTCTCCCCATAAAGCATGCCAGAAATGCTCCTTCATTGATTTCTCTATTGAATAAGAGACACAACTAGTCGATTGTCATGAAAACCAAAACCAAACTGATCAGCCCATCAAAACACTCGAGTCACTGGAAGATATCACAAACATTGGGAAAAACTTGATTTATATATGCCCTTGGTTGGATTTCTGATCAATTTACGGACTCTAGGTTTATATGAGGGAATTTTGGAGGATATTTGGATAGGTTTTGGCTGAGACAAATGTATTTGGGGTGGGAAATTAAGTGAAGGAGAAGTACTCTTTTATAAGAGAGGTAAAGGTGACATTAAGAAATTCATGAACTATTATTTTATAATAAAATAACTTTTTATTTACAAAGGTTCCAAAATGATTTATTTAGAGGAAAAGGTGAGGATGCATCGAAATTCTCTTAAACAGTTGGTTTTAGACAAGTTTATGTTACCAGTTTAACCTTATCATTTAGATTTAAATCTTAGTTAAGTAGTTTACCTTTTACCGTGTCTTCTTGTATTCTTACATTATATGGTTAATAAACATACTATAAACTAACAAGAGAGCCTCATGTAGTTCATTAATGAAATATATAATATTATCTAAGCCCTTTTTCCAATCCTCATATTTTTAGGAATATTATATCAAACAATAATATAGTATTTGTTTTAAAAAATAATTTATGTCAATTTTGACACTATTTGTTATTTTGTTTTTGTGAAAGTCATAACAACCTTATCACTTCGAACAAAATTTATCTAATCAACCCTAATATGTTATATTAACCTATAATATTCGTTTATGGAATAAAAAATTTTATATTCTATTTATTTTAATATTTATAATATAAACTATTTTAATATTTCATTAAGAAGGTATTTACTACATCATCATTGTGTCATAAATAAATTTAATTATTTAATGTTTAAAAATTATGAATAAAATATAATTATCTATGAAATATTTTTATATTTCTAATGAATATTTATAGTATAAAGGATAACTTATATAACCCCATTTAATTTTTTTACTAAAAGATATATGTTTATGTCATTTTTTTCATTACATTAAATTAATTAATATAAACTGTCAATATCACTCTCAAGTGGATACATGGGGTCCCAAAATTGACCCAAGGATGACCATGGTCAGACATGTATCGAACAATAAGAATATGACACATGTTAGGGTAATTTAATATTATTATAATATTATTTTTCTACCCTTATTTACCGGATTTACCTTTTAACCATGGTAAATAAAATATTTATCGAAGTAATGATTCATAATGTCTAAAAATAAAAGTTATATATATATAAAATTTGGACCTCTTAACTCTAAATATAGAATCCATTTTTTCAAATTCAAAATACAGAAATGGAAAAAATTATTTTAAAATTAATTCCCGCTATCAAAACAAAAAACATGTTTTTAAGAAATAGTAACTATCAAAAGATTGACACTTGTTTATATCCAGTTTAAATGTGAAATTACATACAATGACCTACATTGTATTAAATGATAAAAATATAATTTAATTATACTTCCAAACCATTCAAATACATAATTTTACACTATAAATTATTTCGATTAAAAAAGTTTTTTTCACAAAACATTTAGTATTTTTCAGTATTCATCAAAATATGATAGTTATCAGAAAATTACCAAAAATTTGTCCTAAATATATTTTTATGTCCCTATTATAAATAAGAATTTAATTTCGTTGATTTTAATATATAAAAGTGTCAAATATTGGTTTTAAAAAGTGTTTTCCATTAAAAGGTGGTAAAATTGTAGTTTTTGAAAAATACTTCTTTTATCTGAAAAAATAAATTTGTTCTTATATTATGTCTAAAAACACATAATATGTATTCTAAAATAATTTGGAGTATATAAAATTCTTAATTCATTTAATACTATTCAAAACAACTTTTTTAATGGCTAGTTTGGTTAGTCGTGGTGCTCTCGAACACAGTGTTTCCAGTAGTGCAAGCTATTGAATTTTATTAAAGAAAATAACTTACTATGAAATCTTGGGGTGTTACATTCTTCACCCCTTTTGGAAATTGCGTCCTCCAAATATTAAAATTGGACTTAGGAACTTCCTTTAAAGTCCGGCATTGGAAAAAAGAGTCAATAAAACTATCACTTTAAAAGAAAGAAAAAGAAGTACAAAGGTCACTCGAGATAACCTATACTAGGATTCCATGTTTTAAAACATGGTTATGGAAGATAAACTAAGTGACAAGTTCTGATGGAGAGTGAAAAAAATATGATCATTAGAAAGCTAAAAAAAATAAAACCACAAACTTGTGATGGGATAAACGGTCATTAGTTTCCAAGTAGAAAAAGTAAACGGACATAATTTTTTGATTTATGTTCATTTGATAAAGTTGATGAATTTATTTATGAGATTGACTAAGAACATAAAGATATATAGTTAATTTTTAATTAGAGTTTCATCCTTTAATAAATTTCTTCCACCAAATCATCTTTTTTTAAAATGATGAGTATTCAAGATGACTTGGTCACACCTGAAGTGCTAGAATCAACTTCTAGAGGTTTACATAATCAGAAAAGGATAAAATATATATTTACATTATCTTTAGAGATTAACCAAAACCAAATTGGTTAGTACAAGATCAGATGATCCCCAAAAAGGATAATCAATTATAGAAATAAATACTAATCTTAATTTCTAAAATTAAACCAACAATACCCAAAGTTCAATAAATACCATTCAATAAACAATTTTCCTTAAAATCCTTCAATATAATCCAAACTATTTTAGAAACCCAAAACAAAGAATAATTTTATTACGTAGTCTTCCCCATTAAATGTTTTCTCCAAATAACATAGAATACTCTTAAAGTCACATACTTATATGTAATTAACCTAATCACTATAAATCCACAATAAAAACATAGATAAAAATACACCATTAATCCTAAAATGAAATCCCATTATATTCTATTTTCCGTCGGCATATAGTGTTCACAATAAAGCGAACACATTCCAAAATATCATTTGTAACTTAATCAACAAATCATTTTCCTATACTAAGGATATCCATTTGATAAGACATAAGATCCCAAATCAATTTATTATTGATCAATAAAATAATATAACTTATAATAATTAGTCACACTAACCAGGGACTTCACATAGTCTAGTGGTAGGTGATAAATCCCAGTCGCACTCTAGTTGTGGGTTTGATTCTCACATCTTTGTCTGACACGATGGGTTGTCACATGGTCTTCGTGTTGTCCTTGTTCGAAAACTCTATTTTATAACATTCCAAAAACGAGATAAATTCCTCAAAATAGCCATAACATAATTTCACCACAAATTTTATCTCATACCACTCATTTTCATCCGAAAATTTAATAACTTGTAATTTCTTCAAATTCAAGGATCATATAACCCCAAATAGTTTTTTATAACTATATCAACAATAGAAAAGATAATTATTCCTAAAATAGAATTTTCACATAACAAACATCAGGGTTACATGTATAAGATAAATGTCTTCCAAAGTAATCCCATCCACAAAGAGTTCTAATAATTTTAAACATTTCACCATCCATTTATTTACACATAGGTTCTTCCTTGACCAAGAGGTTATCCTATAGAATAGGTAATTCACTCAGGTAATTCCCAAGTCCCCTACATTTACAAAAAATGACTGTAAATGGATTCTTGGGATCGTTTTTATTTTCTTACATAGTAATATTAATTTTTCCTCGGCAATTATTTACTTTATTTCCTCATTTACCAGACATAAAGAATTTCTTTGTTCCATTGAGACACTTCTCTAGGTGTCTCCTTTCACATTTTTTGCATGATGGAGATTGAGATTAATTTTCTCTATGGTATCCATTGCTGGAGCTCTTATCATTCAATGCCTTTCCGTTCTCTATTGAGTCCAGGAGTTGGTTAATATATATGTTGTTGGTCATACTTTAGGAAAACTAATTTGGCATGAACATGATATTTTTACACCTATCAACATTCCATTTAGTTTTTCATTTCCACTATCATTATCACCTTGTACATCATGTTCAATGTTACTATGACTTCCTTGGAATCTATCCATTGACTATTATAAGAAAGCATAGTATGAGTCATAATATCATTTAAAGAATATCATAACACATTATTTTTAATCTATAACACCTTAGGATTAACCAAGGTTATTTATTCTCATCTTATATTAAAATCCTTCAAATAAATTTTTAAACAAAATTGTATTATCCTAATGTTATCCATTGAGAGTTTCATAACCAAGAGTGTAACAAATCCTATTGTCATGTACCCGGATACCCTGGGTCAAGCCCGAAACACTTTGTCAGAGTTTTCACTCCTAGGTACATCTATACCAGATCCGCCTCTACCTTCTCGTATCCAGACATGGAAGTATTTCTTGGAAAACCCTCATAATATTTACATTACCAAATTTTTGGATATTCTTCTAAACTAATCCTTAATGTTTATCTTAGGGTAGTGTTTCCAAATCAGAGTATTTTCTAAATCTAGCTTCCAAGGATTGTACTAAACTTCTTCTGATACCAACTATAAGGTCGCGACCCTAGTTACCTAGAATCAGTGCATTATTACATAACATTGGCATGATACAGCGAATCATGTCCCGAAAGACTGATTAATTTAGTATCCTTGAAAGTACTAGATATATACATAAGTTTTACATTACATGATGAAATAAAAACAACAATAATGTGTCCCCTTTGAACACTCTTATATCCCTTATCCTATTCCTATAGGTTAATCATAATATACTACATTGCATCTGGGGAAAATAAAACATAAGAAATGTGTGAGCTCATGTGCTCATTAAGGATAACAATATAGCAGAAAATTTCATAAATATTAACAAACATTTAAGGTAATTAATTAGAATGAAACACAAGCCTTTTAAACATAAACTTCAACATAATATGGAAAAGATAAATCTAATAATTCTATTTACTTATTCACATGGATATTCTACTAGTCGAATAATCACATGTAATATCAATATCCAATTTCGTAATGATGGAATGCATAATTCCAGACTTCATAGCCACAATGTCAAGGCCTTGTGCCAAGACTACAAATATGATTTTGTCAAGGTATTGTGCTAAGAAACTAGTTTGAATCATGATACCTACTGATGCATTGAGGAGATATTGTGGGATCCACCCATCACTTAATAAGTCCAATTCATTCCACATATTAAAATTTTTAAACATAACATAAACATTCCTATTAAAACTAACATACGATATGTCAACACTTTGTCCATAAACCATGAATGATATAAAAATAAAACATCCACAGTCAAACATATCAAAAAACTTCAATACTGTTTGAAATATTTTTATCATAATAAATCAACCTTGGTCAAGAATAATATCTTGTAAAGGATGTTGACATAGAAGAAGACTATTAGTAAAAAACTTTGAAAGAAATATCCATTTTTCATGAAAACATTTAAAAGTATCCCTATATATCCAGAAGCTATTTAAATTAGATTTTTTGAATCAAAGTGTCCCATAACACTTTGAAACATTTAAAGGAATTTCAATTTTAAAACATTAATTTTCATATAAATAAAACCGTAAAACCATTTTTAACACATGGACATTAATGAGAAAAATTTAGAAGAATAAAATTTTAAAACATTTAAAATGATATTTTAGTTAGAGATCATAACCAAATTAGAGACGCTTGAATACAAATAATTGTGGTAATTAAAACATTATAATATCATGATAATAAAGGGATTAATGATATACTATGTCAAAGTACATTATATACACCAAATAAAAGTGAACTGGCACGTAACAAAAAATAAGTCTCAATGGAATATAAGTTGGGATGAATTACTTTATAAAGACTGTATCCTTAAGTTAAGGATAAATCAGTGAAATAATTAGGTGTGAAAAATATAAATACACTAAATATGATTGGATGTTCTGTGTAAATCAATCAGACGAAATTCACACATATTCATGTAAAAACAACACCAATTACTTGGATGTTTAAATCAATGAATAAAAATTGAGTTAAAATTACTCCTATTATGTTTATATCGATGACTTGAGAATTTTTCAATGGATTGATTATGTTTAAAAAAAGTATATCCCCACAATGTAGAGTGGAAATTACTAAATATGTATATAAATAGTTATTTCACACATAATCTTGGAGTAAAGTAATCAATGAAGTTTGCGTAAAACCGAATGAGTGGAAATTGAAATTGGAAATTCCCTTACCGATTTGGTAATTTATGAAACATACACCCCATGAAAGAAGGTTAATACAATGATGATTTAAATTCCCCTAAATTAAATTATATTATGAAAAAAATATAATCATGGGTAGTACATGCACCACACAAAAGGTAATAGTGGAAAATATAGCATGAATCTCACGGGAATAAAAGTGAGATGAACACCCCTTACCATATTGTAATCAATAGAGTCATATGAACAATAGTTAATAACCACAAAATTAATCATAGAATACCATGAATATAAAAATTATCATGATAATATATATCAAATGGTAATAAAGAATACACCACATGCAATAAATAAGTGGCGAACAATGGAAATCTCACGGAATTAAAAGTGAGATAAGAAACACCTTACCTTGTACTTTTCCTTAGTATAGGGTAGGTTAACCTTCTATATAATGGTGAAATAATTGTTATTAAATTATACAAGAACCAAATACCTAAATATGATATCATATACGATCTTCTAATATTGATTTGTTAATAATATTTCAGTAGTATCATCGTTTTGGGTGTTAACTGATTCTTTTTCCATTATATGCTTGGTTATGTAAGTCATATTGTTTATGGATATTATGTATTTGATTCATTTAAATAATTATATTATTTTCAAAAACATTATTTTTAATCATAAAATTAAAATTATTCTTGAATTATTATGACGGGGAATGAATCTCATCATGTTCGTGGAGACGGTAATCCGTACGTACACACGAGCGGCAATATCATTATATTGATGGGGAAATCGTATTTAATTAGATGGTATATCCTACATACATAATAATAATCATTTTATATTTATTATTTACATCAGTTGTACTCATTATTATACCCATCCAAAGAATGATGTGTTTGAATAACAAACTACACCACGACGTGGAGACGGTAAGCCGTACGTATACACATATGGTGACTTTTTCATTTATAGGATGGATAGAATAACGAATATTATTGTACCATATTTATAATAACATCACATTATGTAGAAGGTATTAGAGTTATTATTTTGGTATGGGAAAAAATGAAATATGAAGTGGAAGAAGAAAACAACTTCAAAGAGGGTGGTGAAATAATTACCACTTCCTCAGGTGTTTTCATTTGAGTTGATCAAAATGGATCCTTAGGTTGGACTTATGATCAAAGTAAGGACTCTATGTTATTGTGAGGATTTTGGGAGGATATTTGTGCAAGGTTTGGCTGAGCCAAATGTCTTTTTAGGTGTGAAATTAAGAGAAGGAGAAGTACCCTTTTATAAGAGAGGTGAGGGTCCCTTTAGGAAAACCTTGAAATATTATTTTATAATAAAATAATTTTTGGTTTCTAAAGTATCCGATATGATTTATTTCAATTATAAGGTGTGTATGAGTCTATATAACTTCAAAAAATAGGTTTTAGACAATTGTAGGTTACCATTTTAACATTTTCTTTTAGATTTAACTGTTAGTTAAATAGTTTAACTTTTACCATGTCTTCTTGTATTCTTACACTATATGGTTAATAAAATTTCTCTAAACATTCAATAGAACATAAAGTAGTTCATTAATGGAATATATAATATTATTTAATCCATTTTAAAAACCTTATATTTTGAGTAATATTATATCAACCGATAAGATAGTATTTGTTTTAAAAACTAATTTATGTCAATTTTGACACTATTTGGTATTTTGTTTTTTTGTAAGTCATATAAACCTTAACACTTAAAATAAAATGTATCTAATCAACCATAAAATGTTATTGTAACCTATAAAATTCGTGGATGGCATAGAAACTATTAAATTATATTTATTTTAATATATATAATATAAACTATTTTAATATGTCATTAAGAATGTAATTACTGCATCATCAATGTGTCATAAATAAATTTAATTATTTAATGTCTAAAAATTAAAAATAAAATACCATTATATAGGAAATATTTTAATATTTATAATGATTATTTATAGTCTAAATTATAAATTATATAACACCATGTAAAAATTTGTTTACTATAAGATATATGTTTTGGTCATTTTGGTCTTTACATAAAATTAATTAACATAAAGTGTCATTATCACTCTCAAGTGGCTCCATGGGGTCCCAAAAGTGACCCAAGTATGCCCATGGTCGGGCATGTATCCAAAAATAGGAAGAGGACATATTTAGGGTAATTTAAAAATATTATAATATTATTTTTCTACCCTTCTTTACCGGATTTACCTTTTAACAATGGTAAATAAAATATTTACCAAAGTAATTATTCATAATGTCTAAAAATAAAAGTTACCTATTTACACAATTGGGGATTCTTGATTCCAAATATGGAATCAATTTTTTCAAATTCAAAATAGAGAAGTGGCAGAAATTAATTTAAAATTAATTCACGTTGTCATAACATAAAAGCGTGTTTTTAAGAAATAATAACTACAAAAAGATTGACCCTTGTTTATGTCTAGTTTAAATGTGAAATTACATAAAATGACATATATTTTTTTAATTGATAAAAATATAATATAATTATACTTAAAAACCATTCAAATTTATAATTTAACAAAATAAATTATTTTAATTAAAAAAAAATTTTCAATTAAAATTCACTATTTTTTAGTATTCATCAAAATACGATAGTTATCAAAGAAGAAAAAAAAATTTATCCAAAATAAAACTTCATGTCCCGATTCAAAAGAAGAATTTAATTTCATTAAATTGATTATATAAAAGTGTCAAATATTGGTCTTATAAAGGGTTTTCCATTAAAAGGTGGTAAAATTGTAGTTTTTTGAAAAATACTTCTTTTATTCGAAAAAATGAATTTGTTCATATATTATGTCTAAGAGACACATAATATGTATTCTAAAATAATATGGAGTATATAAAATTAAAAATTCAGTTAATAATATTCATAACCGCTTTTTGAACGGCTAGTTTGGTAAGTCGTGGTGCGCTCGAACTCGGTGATGCGTGTAGCACAAACTATTGAATTACTTTAAAGTAAATAATTTACTATAAAATCTAGGGGGTTACAGTTAATGTTTTGAAAAGGTTTTTCTTTTAAAAATTGATTTGATTTTATTTAGAAATGGGATTTGAAACACAAATGTGGGTTTTCTTGGAATTTACTTTTTCTATCAATTGTTATAATTTTTTAAAAAAATTATTTTGAAAATATTTTCAATATGGGAAACTAGTGCACATCAGAAAATAGATATAGTAAAACTTAGTGTGTGTGGAACCTCTAGTGATTGTGTTATTCATAATAAAAAACTTTAGAAGGACTCGATATCTGTTGGATCAATCTTTTGACCTAGTATATGTATCTTTTTATTTATAGTACGCATTGTACCATAGGTTAAATTCAAAATTATTGTGATATTTTTCATTTATACATTTTTATTCCATGATGGTTTTTATCATAGAGTGTTTTTCATAGGTTTTTTTATATGTGGTTGTATCAAATGACATTGAATGAGGAGATTTCATATATTTGTGTTTAATTTATTACCTTATAATTCATGGATATGATTACCTATTTTTTCAATTATATTTAATACTTCTAATTTGGTAATATGAAAGGATTTTATGAAAAAACAAAATATGAAAATAATTTTATAAATGGATTTAGATTTACAAAAATTATTTGTAAAAATATTTTGTTTTTAAAGTTATTACCTTTTCATTCTTGATATTAGACCTTGAATAGACTCTGTGGGGGTATTATAATGGGAAACGTGCTCACACATTAATGTTTCCTTTGGGTGGTTTTAGATGTTGTATTGCAGGATACAGTTAAATGGAAGGGCATCTTGTAGAAAGATATATTTTCTTTTTTTGTTACCCTCATATCGGTGTGGTTTAGAGGTGACTGTTGATCACATAGATATCTATAATAATTCTTGTTTTACCCAGATTTTTCTAGTATCGAATAGATTTCTCTTGTATCTCTTTTCTTCTTCTTTGTACTCCAGTTGTATGTCATTTTTTTTGTTATATTCAATACTTGTTATTTTATCTTTGTTTCTCCTTACCACATGATGAATAAAATTGGTGTATTTTTTTTGTTGGATGGGTTTGGTATAGTATAATAAAAATGATAATTATTTCAGGATAATTAATCTATAGATGATCAATCAATGATTCCATTGACCATGGTCAACACACTAATGCTGTTTTTGAAATTATGGACTGAACGTCCCCAAAATACCTGATGTGGACTTAACTGACTAAGTAATTAATTATTTCATTGAAATAATTGAAATAAATTGTTTATGGATAAAGGATTAAACTGGGAAAATTTTCATAAACATAAAATAATTTATTTGATAGTATTATATTGGTGTTAAAGGACATACCTGAAAATTATGGACTCGAGGTAAGGGATTTCATCTTATTTTCCTTTCTTTGAGAAATATTTATAAGTTACACACCTAGTTTATTTTAAAAGTTTTATAAGAAAACCCTTTTAAATTTTATATCATAAATCTATCATACTTCATGTTATTTTAATTTTCAATTTAAATTAATTCATCCAAGGGGATTTTACTTTAATAATCGAAAGTGGTAATTGGATTCTTAACTCAATTTTATTTTGTTGGGTTATATAACTTCGTCATTGAAATTTTTATACCAGTATTATGTGTGAATTTATCTCTAAATTATTTTATTCTATACTTTCTCTTGTTTTTTCATTTATATTCTTTACACATAATCTCTTTATTTATTAATTATAAATTCATTGATATGATATTTTTAAGGGTTATTTTTCTCAAATTCACTTTCTATAAGACATATGATTATGATAAGAACCTATATTCTTTTATGAGTGTATATAATTAAATTTTGATATAATATATTATTAATATTATTATTTTTATGATATTTAATTTTTATTCAATATTATTATTTTTTGGGTATTATTATTGAAGTGTTAGAAAAGTGAAAAATGATTATGTTATAGTATTTTTCTTTTCAGAATTTTTTATGTTCAATATTACTTAGGGAAAATAACATTCTATAATTTTATTTAATCGCATATATTTTATTATACTTTGGTTATAAATTTGGTCTACATGTTTAATTTAAATTTTCCTCTTATTGATTAAAAAATATTAAGAATTTTATTTTTAAGTGATACTCATATTGAATCTTCTTTTAGATTAGGAAAATTACTCTTCCATATCCATGTTTTCAAAAATGTTTTCAAGAATTTTCTATTAAAAAACAATAATAACTTCATAATTATATTTTAAATGATGATTGACATTATTTAAAGTGTTTTAAAATGGAATTTTCCTAACCTTTATGAAATGGACAACTTTATACTCCCTTTTACAAAATGTTAGAAAATAATGTGAATTGTTATCATTTACAACATGAACATGTTTTCCTACCATCATGAACATAATTCTCTTCGAATATTAATTTATAATTTTCCATAGTTATTTTAAAATATAAGTATATTCATAATATTTTTTCAATTATTACTTTTTAAAATTCATTTTCAATTTAAAAATGTCATTTTCCTCAAAATTGTTTTTAAGGATCATTTAATTGTATTTATATTCTTCAACATAAACAACCACTAATATTAATTTTCTATGACTGGGGATATTATGTAATGATACCATCCTCATTCTTTACCAAGATGGATTATGATTATTTCAAAGAGATTTTCATGGAAAATATTTCTTTTCCCTTGGTTAATCATGTTATGAAAGGAATAATGGTTATTTCACTGGGATTTAGAATTAAAGGAAATATCTATGTAAGTTATTCATATTATGGTTATTGGAAATTTTTTATGATGTTTTGGACCCCATTATAGATCATGGGTGTGCCTAATACAACTTATACAAAGGGTTGAGCCACATTATAGCTCATGGGTGAGCATGATATTGATTATATGTTGGGTGTACCTAGATATCACTCCAATGCATTGGGTAATTATATTAGAAGTTAATCGTATAATTATTATAATGTTTAAGAGTTCTATAATGGTTCTATAATCAAATATTACATGATACCAGAACATTTTACTTATTCTTATTATGAGTTTTTAATGATTACACTTATCAATATTCAATTCAAATGGCTCGTGATTATTGATTAAATGAAACTTTCCTTTGTTAAAGATATATTCCATGTTTCATGATTGATGATCTAATTATTTAGGGGTATGGGTTCCCTTATTTTATTCTCATGCACTTTGATTATGATATCATACCCTTACACTCATTTTATTCTCACTGATGTAATTATATTGTTAATGATTATATTTACCCCTAAGGAGTATTCGAGTTCACCATTCTTATATTTCCTGTCCTAAAAGTCATGATGAATGATGTTAAATGATTTCTTTCTAAAAAGGTTTCACGTGTGTAAAACCTTATGGGATATATTTAAGACTTAATTCAAAATAATAAAAGACGGGGATGAGTGTTAAAATGATCACTTAAATAAAATTTTATTATTATGTAATAGTTTTCCCTAATTCTCTAAAAATAGAAGCCTAAAAGTCCTTGGGTAAGTAAGTAATCCAATATTTAATTATTTAGTTATAAGTTTTGGATTATAAAAATTGGGTCACACATATTAGTATCAAATCCAAACATGTAATGTTTATGTTTTTAGCACTGGATTGGAGAATGTTGGTTCAGGGATATTATATTCCCACAGGTCTGGATGTCATACCACTTTCTATAAAGGTTTGGGTTGTCAATCTATCACTTCGATCTTACTCATGAGTGTTTTTCCATTCTCATGTAACTATATGTATTTATATGATAATTTTAAATAAATTATTCATAAGTTATTTTCATATATGTATGAATATACATGGATTTTATTTTTGATTATATAACAGAAACTTTTGGGTTGTGTAAAGTGCTACACATCAATATGGTCTAAACATATTGAATTGGTGTAACGTATATGATTCCAAAGAAAATTTTATAAGTACGCATACATAAATAGAATAACATGAGGTAATATGGTGAGATAAAAAACCTTATCAATAATTAGTGTCATATTCCTTCCAAAGAATCAATTTTAAGACCTTGATCATCAAACTGTATAGGTTCATGCCAAATAACGGTGACTATGGATTATCTTGTGTAAGGAAAGAATGTAATGTGTGTCACTATATCATACTTGTGTAGTTTCATGATAAGTATTTTACCCCTAGATTATATTTTTTAAACTATTCTTGGGGTTTACATTAAGTTTCACTTAGTTGGGAAATCATAAGGGTTATGATACTAGAAGAATAGAGTCGTGATTATTTTGATGATGGATTCGGTAAATAGTTACCTACTCAAATATCCACGATTCATATATTATATTATTGGGATTATTAATAAGAAAAATAATTAATCATTGAGTTTCAAATAAAATAGATGTTATTTGAGTAGTGAAATATAGATCATGACCTACTAATATATATGATGAAATAAAAAAGGGATCACCATTTTAGTGGGAGGACATTTAATAAATGACCTTATTAAATGATATTAAAATTTTTATTGATATAATAAAATATTCTATTACAGATAGAAACATCATCATTGTAAAACACAGCTTTAATAAGGATCTGCATAATGATTGAAACTTTTAAGACTGGTAGCTCAAGAATGGTTTTAAAGTATAAGGTAATTTTTTGTGTTAGATAAAAATCATCCTGGGCGATTAAGAGTTGAAGTTGTACAAAGGGTGAATCAAAATGATTGTGAAGCATAAATTATTATCTTAGGGTTTCAGAATAAGTATATGAAAATTTACCAATGGAATTATATATATTCTCATATATTCAATACGATTGGGTATGATAATAATGTAGTGAGGTTATATATTTCTTTAAGGCTTTTTCTTGTTAAGGATTTGTTTTTATTATAATCTATGAAAATGTTCTAATAATATGAATGAATTTAAGAAACTTTTACTGGATATTTTCAATTATTTAGAAAATATGAACTTGTCATATAATTTCTATGTTCTAGTAATTTTTAGATGGTGAAAGTGGATAAATGTTCAGTGGAATATATTAGGCTTATATGGTTCTTAAAAGGATGAGTCTCTTTATCTCACTTCTCTTATGTGATAAGATAATCTATTCCTAAAAAAATTGTGGATAAAAAGCGATAATAAATTTTATAAAAAAATTTAATGATTCATAAAATTATATAAAAGTATTTTAAAAGTTAGAAAAGGATAAAAATTATTTTTCCAGTATAAATTTTTTTCTATATATTTATTAAAATTTGAAATAAGATGTTTTAGCCACCTATCAATAGAATTTTTTTAACAAATTTTTTATAGGTTAAATAATATAAACACATAAAATATCATATAAGATATAGAAATAAAAGTTTATTTTGAAATATCATTACTCATATAAAATAAGTGAAACTTCCAATACAAATCAGTTTTAGTATCTTAGCATGATATTATATTTAGTATATAGTATCTAAGAGGTTAGTGGGAGTATGTTTAAACTCTGAAAAGTTCACAAATAAAAAATAATTATAGTATAAATCTAATGTTATTCTCACTTAATATACTAATGATTTTTTTATATTAAAAGTAATGAAAAATATAATGGATACATTTTTTACTATGATAATGTTAGTACCACTTTTTATTAAAGAATTGTTCTAGTTTTAGTAAATATAACTTTATCCAAAAAGAGTTTTGGATGTGCTGATAAATAGTAATTTAAATAGTTACATTATTTCAAGGAAAATTTTTAATATAATAGGGTTCCAAGGATGATGATTCTAAACATAGAAATAGTTTTAATTTTAGAATATGAGATTACAACATGATATATGATGTTGTGGAGTTAAGAAGTTTGAATATGTTCAAAGATTTGTACATTTCAAATATGATTCCAAAATCTCACCATTTCAATCAAGATTTAATTATAGATGTATCTCACTAAAGTTTTTAGTTGGGGGGTTTTATCAAGTGATCACATAATTACGTATTAGGTATTACATATAGATCTAATAAGTTAACATTGCCTTATAATGTGTAGCAAACATAATACTGACCTGGCAGTTTATTATATATGATATAATAGAGTAGTGCTTATTTAGGGTTCTATTATGTATTATTAAAAGATTTTTAAGAATATAAAATTTATCATATAAAAGAAAATATATATTTTATCAAAATATTATGTTAGTTGTATATAATTTTCTATATATATACAATTTTTTTGAAAAATAAGGATAATTGAACTCTCAAAGTATGAATTTAAGTCATCCCTAACAGATGTTCTATATATAGTATTATATGTTATAAAACAATATAAAGGTTATAATGATTTATATTATCATATTGAGATATATAATACACTCATGAGGAAAAAATAGGGGAAATGATTTTATTATGTGTTATGGATAACCTAAAAAGTATACCATATGGATTGTCATAAATTATATATATGGTATACTCAGGGTGCATATATCATATTTGGGCCATCTTACATAATGTTGGTGAGATACCAAACATGAGAACCTTTATACATTGATATATTTCTTATACATGTAATTAAAGCATATCTAATAAGGATTTGGTTGGGTATATTGTTAGTCATGTTGTTGTTTAGAGCACTTCTAATATGTGATTTTTTCTCTCTTATAAAAAGTATGACATTTAATAACTCAATTGACATAAACAGAGTAGTGTGATGCCACACCTAGATTGTATATATCATATGATTACCTATTAAAATAAGGTTAATATGATGAAATAATCCATATTGATGAGGGATTAGTGATGTATCCATCAACCAGGTTAGCCTATACATGTATAATCGAGAACATATGAGTTAACTATATCAAATTTACTTATGTTTTGTCACATGTCCAATCGATGTATTAAAAAAAGGGAATGTGTGAGAATTCAAGCAAGAATGAGAGACAGTTAGTGGAAACATGATTATCGATACCTGTTTTTGATAGATATCATTCCAGATAAATTTATAGTTTGATTTTCAGTGATTCTTTTCTAGAGACCCTCTTTCCTTGCAATTTTATATCCAATGGTTTATATTTCTTTTCAATGATATAATGGACCATAGATTCACACATTATGGTTGAATAAATGGATTTTGATTTTGACTTATAGAGCTACCTTAATGGGGTTTTAGAGTCAATCCTAATGTGTTTTTGGATGGTTATTTTAAAACCTAAATATTTTATGATATATTTCTCCTCAAATGAATTTAATTTCTTTGATACCTTTCGATACATGAAACCCCAAGTCTAAATGAAATGTATTATAGTATACCATAATAAACAAGATTTTAAATTGGTAGAGTAGATAAAAATATCCACATTTTTAACTGTATATGTAAAACCTTTATATAAATAAAATATATTGATAAATAATTACTAGATTGTTAGTAGATTCCTTTTATGCTACAAAAATTCTTTTTCAACATAAATGGTAATTATTTCTTTTTATGAGATAATTATATTATTAATTTATATTTATTCTAGAAAAATTATCTAACAAAATGAAATACATTTCTGAAATCATCAAGTTATATTTATTTTAGCGGTAAATTTTTCAAATTTTATGAAATAATCGATTTTTTACTTAACGGTGAGAAATACTAATTTTTATTGAAAATCGTCTTTCTATTTAAAATTTTAAAAATTTATAATTTTATTGTGAAATGGTTTTGAAAGTGAAATTTTTTCATATATATTATGAATAATCTAGTTTAAAACATTGGGAATAATTTTAAGTTTTCTTTTGGTATTAAAACGTTTTATACTTAGGAAAACAATTTTATTTGGAAAATTATTTTTCATCAAATTCGGTGGTTTTTGTTTGAAATTAAATTATTCCATTTATTTGAATTTAATTTTATAAAATTTATTCCATGTTTTCAATCATCAGATATGAATTTGGTAATTATGACACTTTGGTTGGAACCATGTTGGTTGGAGAAGGTTTTTGGATGTTAGGAGAATTTTTTTTTACATGTGTGTTGTCTTTTTTTGTCAAAGAGGATAGACCAATTTAATTTTTATGAATGGAAAATCAGACTCAAAAATCATATTTATATAATATGACTCAAAAAGATAAATAAATTCCATTTTATTAAGAATTTTTCTTCTCAAAGAAAAGGTTTATCAGATTCTCCTTGGGTCCAGAAGTGTGGGATCTTCATAATAATAATTGGAATCATAGTTTGTATAGATTCGATGTAAATCTAAAATTGTTTCTATGTTTTTTTATTTATCTCAAATCATATGTTTTTTCAAAAAATTGTGATTATATCCTTATTAAGAAAATGGGAGATCTACAAATTGTATTAAGGCTCGGATTGGAATGATAGATTTTTACTAGAAGGTAGGGAAGCTACAATACTTTCTTTAGAAAGTCAAATGTTGGTGAAGTAGATCTTCAACAATTTCAAATTCATGTGGAATTCATGATTCAAGAAAGGGTTTTCAAAAGTAGAATGTATTATTATGTAAAAACTTTCCAGTCTAAAGTTTATTGGTAGGGGTCATTGTATTCATGGTTATTTGATTTATTCATGACTTGGAGTATTATATTTAGAAGAAGAAAAAAGTTTCTAATGATATGAGACCATTATAATCAATTTTACATCGATCATCAGATGAAAGATGAAATCAATTTTTTACAACTATTTTGTTAGTATATTTACAACATCAGATGATGGTGATAAATTAGTGCCTGATTAAGAAGAGTTAGTCAAAGAAGTTGGAATCTGATACTGAGGTACTTTCATGGAAGTGAATGTTTGTGGAGTATTATTTTTAAAAGTTATTATGTTTAATAATTGGTACAAAGCATCATATTGGACAATTTTCTTACCAGTTAGTAAAGATAATATTATAAAGAATACATTTTTTTCATGTGTTTCATTTAGTACAAAGCAATTTATTGAAGATTATTATGTCTTAATCATAATGGAAAAATTGAATTGGAAATCAAAATTAGAATTAGGAATCGAATTTAGACTGAAGATTTGTTAGAAAGTCTAAATCATTGAAGAATTAAAAGTGAAATATAAAATTAAATGTAAATTAAAATTTCTGAATAGTTCAAAGAAATATATGAGATTTATGACATATTAAATATTTTGGAAATTTTTTTATTGTTTTGTTTTTGGTAAGAAAAAACAATCCTGAAATGGAGGTGGAGGTTGGTTCATAAGTAAGAAAATTTAAAAGAAAATATATAATTGATTCACCCACTCCACCTTCTATGATCATTGGATCCAATTTGGTCAATATCAATTGGAATCATAACCAAAGTTCCCTTCATTTTTACATTATTGGTATTTTTGAGAGATTAGTTTCAATGGATAGTTTTAATTCTGTCAATAGTAAAGGTATTTCAGTATTTTATGGGAATAAATATCACATCTAGCAATATAAAATGTTTTATTATATTATATCTCTTGGATATGATGTTAGTGATGCTGAAATAGGTGGAATTACTCTTATTTATGATAAGGTTCCTCTTACACCTACTGAAAAGAAGAATCTTTAGAATTATTTAATAGCATGAAATGTTTTACATTGATCACTTTCAAAATTAGAGTTTTTATGAGTGAAGGGTATATCCACCACCAATGGTTTTCAAGATAAGATAATAAATATTTATAATGAAAACAAAAAAGTGAAGAAAAAAAGTTTTAAATATAGAGGCTAAAGTTTAAATATCTGAGAATGGTTGAGTATGAATCTATTGGTCACTCATTTCACCAGGTTCAATGATATTTTTAGCACTATCAGATGTCTTGGTGAAAAGTTGTAAGACTCAAAAAAATTGAAAATTTCCTAAGAATTCTTCTTAAAATTTTTAATTATAATATCTATTCAATGGAAGATAGAGATCAGGAAACTCTATCATTGTATGATCTTCATAGTACTATTATTACTCATTAATTGATAATGCAAAATTTAATGAATGTAAAAAATAAAAGTTGATCCTGAAACATCTTTCAAAAGGGAAGGATAAAAGATTCTTCAAATCCAAAAGGAGATGTTTCTTATCTAAAAATGAATAAGAAGAAGACAGTGAGGTTGAATCTAAAAATTTTATTAAGAATACTATAGAGAATATTTTTATTACAATAGCGAATAATAAAAATTTCATAAGAAGAATTTTTGAATAATAAAAAGAAACTCAACTTGTATTTCATCTGAAATAAGAGTTGAAATAATGTCTGAGAAATATTAAAAGTCTTGAGATAGAAAACAAGAAGATAAATAGTGAAATTCCCACCTCAAATAGTAAAAAATGTTTTTAATGAGAATGTTAATTCACTGTAATAAATTGATAACTTGAATAAATCTATTGAGAATGAAAACAATTGGAACATTCATCTAAATATATAGCTAAAATAAATAGAAGAAGAATGGGAGATTTTCCAACAAAAACAATCTAATACTAAAAAGAAGGTTTCAAGTTTCAAAAATTCTATTTTTAAAGTTTTTAAAATCCATGGGAAGGATGATCTTACGAATGATAAAACAAATTTTCCTTCAAAAGTTGTTAAAAATGTTGAAATTTTTTCCCAAAATAATAAATCCATGAAATTTATATTTGTTGGAAAAATCAGAAATTTATAGAATTCAAATCTTTTTAAACATGATTAATCCAAAAAAATTATTATTATTTTTCATTCTAATATGGTTAAAAAGAAAATAGATCTGAATAAGAAGGTTCCATTTGAAAATATCAAAAAAATTATCAATAAACTTCGGATAAGGATGAAAATATGGTTACAAAGAAATATACATGCAACACCAGTTGATATGAAAATTATAGTGGAAAATATTCTTTCAATGGATTCTTCTAGTATTGTGGTGGATTATAAAATATATAAAATATGTGTTGGTTCAACCAACAACATTAATACTATTCCATAAGTTTAGAAAGAAAGGTTTGAGGGGGAGCCAGTCCCCTCAAAAGAAGAAGTCCAAGAAAGAAGTTCTGAAGAAATATGAGAAGGTCAGTCTGAAAATTGAAAATAGATTTCATCCTTTATAAACTACTTGTAAAATATGTGAACAAGCTTGAAATGTTTCTAATGTTTGTCTAGTTTTGTCACCACCACAACAAAAGTTTCTTAAAAATTCTCATAATACAAATGTGAAGAAAGAAAAAAAAGAAAAAGGCTCTTGTTGTTGAATCAACTTTGAAAGATATAGAGGGAAAATAACCATCGATCTAGGATAGTGGGTGTTATTCACATATTATAGGAGACTTATAATTTTTAAAATTCTTGAAAGCCTTTAAATAAATAACTGTTACATTTAGAAATGATGAATCTCTCAGAATTAAAGGTGTTGGATGAGCCATCATTGGGGAATAAAAAATTAAATCCAAGAAGTATTTGTATGTTTATTGATAGAAAAATAATATTCTATGTGTATCAAAATATTTTTATGAAGGAAAAAAGATATTTTCAAAAAATATGGGTTTTTGTAAAAAGTGAGGAAGATGGAATGATTGTTACAAGAGGCCAACATACAAAAGAAAACATGTTCTAAGTTGGTTAAATACAAAACTCTTGTCACTTGCATATGGTGGAAGAAAATCAATTGTGGGACTAATTTTTGGCATACATGTTTTAGAGAAACATAAGATAAATATCTAAAAGAAATATTGTTCAGGGACTTCATCATATGTCAAGAAGAAGAGATTGGTGTTGCACTATTTGTTAGAAAGGAAAAATTTCAAATTCAGTGAACAATAAAGATGATATTTGTTCAAAGAAAATACATAGAACTTATTAATTAAAATATATATGGTCCAAATATAAAACAACCAACTAATGAATACAAGTACTTCATCACTTTAATTTATGAATTTAATCACGTTACTTTTTTATGTATACAAAACATAAGTTAGATTCTATGAAAATGATTAAAAGATTTAAGAGGAAATATGAGAATGAATGTGAGTATTCAGTGAATATATTGAGAACAATAAATGGAGGGGAATAAAATAATAATAATTTTAAGGTTATCTTGAGTGTCATTAAATTCGGCACAATTTAAACTCAACATACACTCCTCAACAAAATTGGGTTATTGAAAGGAAGAAAAAAAGTTTGGTGGAAATGGGGAGAACTATGTTACATGAACACTATCTCATGAATTACTTTTGGAGGAAAGAAATGTGTACTACTGTGTATATTAAAAATCTATTTTTCTATAGTTCAAGTTATGATTTTAATCTATATGAAATATTTTTTGGAAAAAATTCAAGTTTGAAACAATTAATTGTCTTCGGGACTCCATGCATTATAAATAAGAAAGGTAGAAACCATGGAATGTTTGAGCATAGAGATGAAGATGAAATTTTCTTCGATATGCACTAGACGGAAGAGGATACATGTGTTCTAACAAAGAAATAGAATGTTTTTTTGATTCTATTTATGTGACAAATTTAAAGAAATAAAGACTCGTGCTGATAAGGAGCTTTACAAGGATAATGAATGTTTTGATAACATTTTTAATATGGATACAAAATATTGTAATCCTACTCAAGAAGGATAATTAGACTCATCTATTTATAGTTTTTAGGAAGTATCAAGAAGATATCATCCCGGGATGATGAATCAAGTGGAACCTCAGAACATTATTGGTGATCAACATAAAAAAGTTCAAATAATAAGAACAACAATTTCTATTACACATACTTCCATGTTTTAAAAGATAAACTGAAAGATGTGAATGGATCTTTTGAACTTACAAAATGGGTTCAGGATATGAATAAAGAGCATGATCAGATAGAAAATAATGATACTTGGGAAATCATACCCAAGCCGGATAACAAAATATTTATTATTTTAAAATGGATTTTTTGGAATAAGATAAATGAATAAGGTGAAGTGATAAGGAAATAGGTAAGATTATTGTGAAAAAATACTCAAAAATTGAAGTTATTGATATTGATGAGAATTTTTCTTCAGTAGAAAGGTTTTAAATAATTAGAATAATTCTTTCAATTGTTGCACACAAAAGTTAAAAACTTTTTAAAATAGATGTGAAGTCTGCATTTCTAAATGGGAATTTTTATGAGGAAGTTTACATTGGATAACCATATGTATTTGTTATTGGAAAAGATGAATGTTATGTATGAAAGTTGAAGAAATCATTTTATGGACTAAAATAAGATTTGATGGATTGGTGTTCCAAGTTGTATACTTTCTTACGGAAGATGTGTTTAAAGAATGGAACTACTGTTAGAAATATTTTCATCAAGGAAATTTAAGAGATTTCCCTCATCTTAATTTTTTATATTGTTGAAATTATATATATTTTTGTAATGAAGAAAGAAATTTTGAAATGTTCGATAAATATATGAAAAATATATTTGATATTTCCATGATAGGTGAAATGAAATACTTTCTTGGGATACAAATTTTACCAAATAAGAAACATGTTTTTATTTTTTAAGAAAAGTATTCTAGAGAACTTCTTGAGAAGTTAAGAATGAAAAATTAAAAAATCATTTACACACTTATTTTAGTGTGAAACGATTTGTATAAAGACAGAGAGGAAAAATAAGTTGTTTAGAAAGAGTTTCATAAGTGGATAGTATGTTTATTGTATTTTAATTCATCAATACCAACATCTTTTATGTTATTTTCTTAAGGGAAATATTTAAAAGTGATAAAAATAATCATATTTACTTTCTGGACAATGAATTCTCAGATATATCAAAGGCACATAAAATTTAGGAATTAGGTATGATGGCTCTGAAATTATTGACTTCTTTAGTTATTTAGATGTTTATTTGGTAGGAAGTGTTGACGATAGAAGATCCACATCTGGTGAAGTTTTATTTATGGGGAAAATTATGTTAGTTGGCATACAAAGAGACCAAACTCATTAACTCTTACCATGGATTAAGCTGATTATATTGCTGCTACACAAGATTCTACTCAACATATGTGGATGAAGACATAATTGGAAGACTTACTTACTGAAGTAATGTTACCCTTTCTCATAGGTTGTGATAATAAAAGTGAAATAACCCTGATAAATAATATGATACAATTTAATCATTAAAATCATATTAATATCAATACCAACTTCATCAATGAGTATGTGGAGAAGAATGAGTTGAATATAGACAATGTTTTTACATAGTAATAGGTTGTTGACATTTTTACAAAACCATTACCAAAAGAAAATGCATCTAAATAGAGTTTGAACATGGGTGTACAACTTCCTTCTTATTAATGTTGAGGTACGTGTCTATGTACCATATATCATATTACCTTTAGATAGTGTTTTCAAGGGGAATAATTGATTCATAAATTTATCCTTATGGAAACATGCATAAAGGGGGAGTTATGGGAAAGTTTTGAATCCAACATCAAAGGGTGTAAAGTATTGTAATTGTCTATTGTATATTTTTAGGAAACCAGTTTTTACAAAATATTTGAAGATGTGAAGAAAAAAGTGATGAAAATATGAAAAGTTTTCATCATAACTACTTTTAGAAATCATTGTTTTTTTGTCAATAAATATTTTTTCATACAATGAGTTAACCCATGTAGTCTTAGAATAGTTGATAAGTAATCCATAGATTGTGGTTCTAAAGTTTAATGATTTATGAATCTTGGTTGTAATGAAAATCCAAATTGGAGATTGTTTGGACCATGTTTGATGGATAAGGTTTTTGGAATTCAGAGAGTTTTATTTTGCAATTGTGTTGTAATTTTTTGTCAAAGAGGATAATCCAATTCACTTTGTAAAATTCGAACATCAAAATCAAAAAATGTATTTAGATAATTAGACTCACAACGATTAAGAAATTCCATTATATTAAGAAGTAGTTTATTGGATGGAAAGTTTTATCGGATTCACCTTGGGTACGAAATATAAGGATAATCATAATGAGAATTAGAATAAAATTCTGAATGGATCCAATGTAAATATAACATTGTTTTTGTTTTATTTTGTTTCTATAAAATCATATTTTGTTTGGAAAACTTGTGATGCTAACCTTATAAAGGAAAGAGGGAGAGATTCCAATCATATTAAAGATCATATTGGAATAAAAGTTGTTTTTTAGAAGATTGTGATATTACAATACTTTTCTTAGTAAGTTTGACAATGATAAAGCTGATCATAATTGTATTCAAAACCACGACGATGTCATGATTCAAGAATTTTGTTTTTGATGAATAAATTTTTTCTGAATCAAAAACCTTTCGGTTGTAATTACATTTCCATGGGATCATTATATATAGAATTTCTTGAAGTTTGACATACTTGGAGTATCATATTTAGTAGAAGAAATAAGTTTTGGATGATACAAATCCATCAAAATCGATATTCCACAGATCATCAGAGTAAATATGACTCTGATTCGTAAATAATATTTTCTTAGTATATTTATGACATCAGATGCCCATGATAAATCAAAGGCAGATTAATAAAATTTTGTTAAAGAAGTTTGATGCTGATATTAAGGTTTTTCCATGGAATTGATTTTTTATGGTAGAATGTTTTTTAATTTTCATATATTTAATATTTTGTATAAAGAATCATATTGAAAAAAAATTATCAGTTGGTATAGAGCATCATACATAGAAGATATTTGTTTTCCACTTGTTTCATTTATTATAGAGAAACTTAATAAATATTCATATGTCTTCATCATAATAGAAACATTTAAATGGAAATCAAAATCAAAAAAAAATTATATTTAGACTGAAGGTTTTTTAAAAATAATGAAGTGTTGAAGAACTCAATGATAGAACTAAAATGGAAGGGAAATTAAAAACACTGAATAAGTGAAAGAAAGATCTAATATTTAATGAATACTAAAGATTTGGGATATTTTTTGAAGCGGGAAAACCTTTTAAGAATCCCACTTAAATCATTTTTTGTGTCTCTATAAATGAGGAGAATACTTTTTTTATTATGTTCTTTGCCTATTTTGTGAAAGAGGTGAGAGAAGATCTGCATTTCTAACAAGAATAAGTTTCTATATTACATTTTTTGAAGAAGTTTTCTGGACACAAGAAGAAAATGTGGACATACAAGATTGTATTAAGCTTCTAGAATTAGACCAGTAAATGGGATTGGGACATCCATACCGAGACAAAAGTAGTTTAGATTTGTTTTAATAGTATTCAACCAAAGTTATATTTATGTATTAAATAATTAGACTTTGGGATCAAGATAGGGAAATATATTGAAAATTATATTGAGTGTCATTAGAAAGTCTAGGAAGTTCTTACATGCTCTTAGGTAAGAAAATAAAGAATTTTTTTGAGGGTTTATTTTTTTTGAAATTTGATCATGAAGCAGAAAAATGTTATTGCATCATTTAATTCTACTTGAAGTACATTCACTATTTTATTAAACACAGTGTTACACAAGTATAAGGTCATGTTTTCTTATTGTATCCACCCGAAAAAATTATTTTCTAGTTGATTGTGTGGTATTTAATTTTTTACAAACCATACCAAGGACTACCTACCCTTGTTGAGTAGTGAACATTATAAATTATTATGTTCTTATGGATGTGTGATTCTTTTGTTTTCAGTAAGGAAAGAAATATTCAATAGGATGTGAAGGTTGATTTCATAGGTATGGAAATTTAATAGAAAAATATACCACTGATTCACCCCATACCCCTATTAGTGATACATAGATCCTGGTTTTGTAATCTCAACTTTAATTTTGGGTCAATATGAATGTTAAAAACTGTAAAAATTTATCACCATTGTTAAGGTTAAAAAGAGTTTAACGGGGGTAAAACCAATATCTAAGGGTATTTTTTCTAATTAAACATTCCTAAATACTATATTATCTTCATATGTATACATCCTCATAAATCTTATTCAATTACCTGACCATTTTTATACATTTTTCTTGAGTATGAGATTGTTATATATTAATCTTTTAAGAAATTCTAATTGTGTCATTTACCTCCCTTATAGAAGGAATGTGTCTCTATTTTATTTACAACCCTTTGATCCATATATCCCAAGAAAAACATTACTAGTTCTATTATAAAATTCACTATCCATGAATTATAGGTCTATGTATTTTTAAAATTTCATTTCATTTATCCTTAAAAAGGGATCTAAAAGAGGCATACCGAAGAAGAGGTAATAATCTTACCTAAACTATTTCAATTTATTTCTTATTCTAACTTCTCTAAATACGTGGAATTCATACTAAAATAATCACATTAGTATAATGAATATACCTAACTATTATTATGATTATGGAACCACCATTATTCAACCAAATTCCCATCAAATAGAAATTTAAAGTAACGCTCGTGTGTACGTGTAGGCGTATTCCACCACGTAGCGATACAATTCATTTTACTCCAACAGCTTTCATGGATGGTAATTATGATCGGTTAAAATTATATATATTATATTTATGAAAAAATATACTTTTTAAATTATAATATCACATCTGCATTCTTACAATCAAATCTTTTGGAATGTTATAACATCACTCGGGTGTATGTTTAGACTACCACCTCCATGAAGCTCTGGGGTTTGTCTTTAATTTCTATTTTAATTGGATGGTAATAATAAAATATTTAAAAAATACATATTATATAAATGATATAATAATGATTCTATAATGTTTTTTATTTTTCTTTCTTTTTCACATCCATTGAAAAGTGAACTCATTGTTCATGTGTATGTATGTCCTTTGGGTTACTGTAGATATGATAAAATGATACCATTAATATTATTTATGTGATTATTTTATGATTATTATGATGAGATGTTTATAAAACCCATTTATTTCCCTTTGTTTAGGTTATGATGAAATGTTGTAATTTCTATTAAACCTATTTCCTTTACACGAGTTACGACACAAGATGAATAATTTATGATATTTTGGAACACATATGGATGGATTATGATGATGTTATGGGTGGGAATATAATTATATATCCCTCCAATGCATTGGGTAATGATGGATATCTGATGATATAATAAGGATTAGAATGGGGAATTGACCATGTTCTGTATTAGACTATTCCCACTATGATAGTCATGGGAGTGAACCTTGACTAAGGATAATATATATTGATGAGTGAACCTAATACACTATTATAGTCTTGGAAATGATCCTTAAATAAGGAAAATATTTTCTTTTATTATTTTTATGCTAGTTACTTGTGTTGCATGCCTACATTATTCTCTCATGGATAATGTTCATTGATTCCTTTATGATTCATTTCTTATGGATTGCCAAGGTTTATGACATGACTCAGTATTAAGATATATGATATGTATTTCTGGTTTTCAAATGCTATGATCATGATCTCATACACATATACTCATGCTATGTTTAAGTGATCATTGATATCTACCTTGTTTACCCTTACAAAGAATCCATGCTTAGCCTTTCTTATCTTTCCTTTACATAGGTTATGAAGAATGGTTATAAGTATGATATTTATAAGGAATGGGTGAGTTATAATGAATATAGTGAAAGATTTTATAGATCTCTTATGAACAATTTATTTATGTATCAAAGTTTCCAAATATAATAAAACTGTATGACTTTAGCATGGATCATAATTTTATGTATTGAATATTTATTTTTTAGATGTAATGTATATTTTTGAAATGTATGGGTTTTAATAGTTCATATTAGATAAAGGTTTAGTTAGATTTAGAAGTAGGATGATAAAACATTATTTATAACCCTTATGATATTTCTATGTATAGTAGAATGGCATATGACTTGGTAAATAAAGGAATGAGGTTTTCATAGAAGCATATCCCCTCCTGGATACTACAAATGGACATAGTTTTGGAATAGATGAATATAGTGCTAACAAACCCAAAAATATTTGGTGGTGTATATATCAACTATAATTCTAGTGTATGATGGATGTACCCAAAATGTGCACCTAGATCGAAACTCTTGGGTGATATGATTTGGTCAATTCACATTTTCTTTATGAAACATTTTGAATAATTTTAATAGTTAATGATCATGGATGACCTTGGTTAAACCTACCATTTCATAGAATGAAAATAAGGTTCCAAGATTTATGATTATGTGATTTAACACTAATATTATTGTTTCTCATACTATGATATTTGTTTTTAGTTAATGGATGGAACCGAAATGTACCATGTTAACGCTGAATGTGATGGACAATGCAATGATTGTCTTCCTAAGAATCCAAATGCTATGAGAGTTGGAATGGAATATTTTTCTATTATTATGAAACTTTCTCAACATATGAATCATACTGATCTTATAAACATGAAAAGGTGGAAAGAATGTTATGTTGAGCCCTCCATCAAGAATAATCCACTATCTTTTAGTGGGTCTATAGATCCACTAGTTATTGTGTAGTTGCCAGTACCACTAAAAAGATATTTTCCATAAACCAATATTGAGTACCTGAAAACATTATTTTAGTTATTTATCATTTTAAAGGGGAATTAGATCGACGGTGGACACCAATCATGAACATGAGGTAATAGGAAGAAATTGAATCTATAGAGTAGGTGATTTTTAGAGATTAACTTTTAATATATATGTTTTTCATATTCATAATACGAAATAAGAGAAGGAATTACTTGAGATAATGAAAAGGAATGATGAATTAGTTAGTACCTATGTGGAAACTTTTACAAGACTTTAGAGGTATTCCTATCATATTATCAAAAAACTGGAAAGAAAGGTTGACCAATTCTTTAGTTTCTTAAAAAATGTATTTAAAGATACCTATACTTTATGTACTTTCATATCTATGAATAAATTGTTTGATGTGATATTAAGGTGGATATGATGATTGGAGTGAGATATAAACCTCATGGTTTTGATTAGAAAATAATGGTATAATTAAAAGGAAATTATAAAAACTGGGGAGACAAGAATATGTTTTTCCTTTATAATCAAAGTATAGAAGGAAGCATGAATAAAATTTTCTAAAGGGGACTGGATAATTTTCTACGTGTGTCAAGGAAGATCATATGGAAACTGAATGTTGATGTGATGGGAAGAAGAGGTTTGATAATTATGGATACAAATCACTATATAATGAACACCCAACACTCCTTTGAAAAAAAACAAGGAGTATATGCATTATTCTAACTATTGCTCAAATATAAAGGTTAATGTCAATGTTTGACATCGAGAACCTCTTAATCCCATAAAAAAGTGAAATATTACATGATATATATTACTGATGTGGGGAATAATAATGAAGTAGTGAAAGGTATACTTACCATAAACTCTAGATCTTTGAATGTCTTATTTGATTCCCGATCTTCACACACATTAATATTTGAGAAATTTTATAAGGGTATTAACCCCCCCCCCCCCCCCCAATGATTAGATAATGGATTTATAGTGAAAAATACTAATGATATGATTATCACACCCCAACCGTATGATTCAACTTTAATTAATGTTTATGGGAATGTAATAGCTTCAAATATTGTTATTCTGCCTCTAGTGAAATTTTATGTTATCTTAGATATAGATTGCATTTACTTACATAATGACTATATCAATTTACAAGGGAATTCATGCATGATATATCAAAACAACCAATGAATGTCTATCAATGTGATGATAAATATAAAATTTTGATGAAAATTACATCCATTATATGGGTATTGATTCATATTCAAATGAGTTGATTATCTCATAAGGTTTTAGGAACTCAACATCAAATATATTCTTAATTATGAAGTTTTTTTTAATGATTTTAGGAAATAATTTCTTTGTATTACTCTAAATTGTGGTGCTGTTTTTTTAAAAGAACACATACCTTGTACATGACTAATTTCAGGGACTCCATATTGGATAGACCTATTTGTGTCCCATGAATTGAATAAGCATCACTAAGAGAATCTAGATAAGGGATTTGTTCAGCCAAGTGTATCAGCTTGGGTTTTACCTGTACTTTTCCTTCAAAAGAACGACAAATCAGTCGAACTATACATTAATTATTGGGAACTTAACCAATTCACAATCAATAATATGTACTATATACCCCATATTTATTATTTATTCAATTAAGTAAGAGAAGCTCAAAAATTTTAATTGATTTATCTACAATCTGGATACTATCATTTGATGGTAATAAGTAAAGAAATACACAATATAGTCTTCAACACATAGTATGGACCCTATGAATTTATATTTATGTCATTTGTTCTTACTAATTCATCCCATTATTATCAGGGATTTAATGAATAATGTCTTTATATATTATCTTTATTAATTTGTGACATTATTTATTGACGATATTATTATACATTCAAATATAAATAAATAACATGAATATCAATCGAGGATTCTTATGAAGACCCTTGCGAAGGATAATTTTTATAAAAAAATTACCAAGTGTGAATTTTTGTTTCAAAAAGTTTCATTTTTTGGGACATATAATCTAAAGAGAGGGAATATTAGTAGATCAATCAAGCGAAAAAGTTATTAAACATTATCCCATAAAAACCACTATGACTGAGATATATTATTTTCTTTTTTTGAATAAATATTATCAATTATTTTTAGATAATTTCTCATGGATTCCTAATCCACTCCCCAAGTTAACATAGAATGGATCTAATTTCCTTGGGATAGATATATGTGAGGAAAAATTTAAGGAGATGAAGATAAGGTTAGTCATTACACCAATTCATACACTACTGTCGGCGCCAAAATTCGAGGCAAAGAGAAGAACCCAAGATGGATCCATGGACTGCCTCACGAAGCCACTTCACGGAGTCCCCCCAGCACCGCGACCTCCACAAAGAAAAGGATTCATGAGTCTTTGCAAATAAATTCGACGTTCGCGAGCCCGCCGCAAAGCAAAGCAGGCGGTACGCTCTGCCAATACATTTGACGTTCATGAGCCTGGCATGAATCAAAGGAGGTGGGATACTCCGCGAACGCATTTGACGTTCGCAAACCCACCACGAAGCAGTGAGGCGGGATGCCCTGTGACTCTAGTTGATGTTCGCAACCCGCCGTGAAGCCCCCATGCCCCTCTTTGTGTCGCGTGAGCTTAGCTCCATTGCACCTCTTGCCTATAAATACCAGACTGCCCCAGAGCTTTGGGGACAAACAATCCGACCTTTCGGCTTACCAGCTCCCGAATCGCGATACAGTCTTCCGCTCAGTGAACCATGAGCTGTGCGAGGTACTTCTGCTTCACGAAGTGCCTCCCAATTATCTCGTTTTTATCCCCTTATTTGGGAGGGATGCCTTTTGTGAAGCCTAAGGGCTTTCGTGAAGGAAGGGGATCCCCAAGGGGAACCAGGTCATCGCGGAGCATTTATGCTTCACGAATCACCCTTCATGTACACATGATCCACATACTAAGACAGGGTCACTGTACCTCACGAAGCACATTGCTTCCCGACACCTGGCTTCGCGAGGCACCTTTGCTCTGTGAGGCTGTGCTCCACGAATTCCCTTCCACTTCACGAAGCACCTCCCATTTTCACCTCCGCCCGATGCTAGGGCCCAGGCACCCCACTTCGTGAAGCACACCCCTTCGCAAGTACTCTCTGCCATGCTGAGCAATAGAGATCCACAAGGCCCTTGCATATGGACCCCTCAGCTTGGAAATCCATTTTCCCATGCGACCATCCCGGTTTGCATGATTTGACTTCAAAGTCCCCTGGATGATACCACCTGTAGTGTTGCTTCACCTAATGCTTTTTCTCATAGGCACGCTAATGACTATTGCTTCTTCGCGTAGCCACACTAACATGGACCACTCGATGTTTTGCTCCGTGACACCCCCTCTGTATGGAATTGCCAGTTCCTTCCCTCCCACAAGGAGAAGAGGGTACCGGTTATGTAATTCCTAGGGGTGCAGAGCAAACCCACCTCGTTCGAGCTACCGAATGATAAACTGCCAAGCAACATCGTCCTCAACACATGACGTTGAACTGTGACCTGACCCCGTGCCTCACACGCAGCCCCCCCCCCCCCCCCCGCCTTGGGAATTCTCTACACCCCCTAGTCTCAACATGGGATGATATCCTTCTTCTTGGAGCGGATTTTGTCCGCAGGGAAGGGAAGCCATCTTGGCATAAGCCCCTAGCTTTTCCTACAGGAGGCAGCAGCCCTGCTCCTCCTCAATACCTCGGTGCCAAGGCCAGCGAAGGATGTGATAGGGAACGGGGCTACTTCCGTCTTCTGTCCCAAGTCCCTATCCATCTACGCTTTGCCACACTTGGGCCTACATCCCGAAGTAATCCCCAATATCTCTCTCCCCGGGCCGCTCCACGCGTAAACCCCACTCCACACCCCACGGATGCACCTTTCATGATGTGATCGTCTGGTCTCTATTGGATCTTGTTTCTCACACCGAGCACGACTCACGTGGGATTAGAGTAAGCGTCGACCATGAAAACACCCATGTCCCACATTATGTTAAACTGTATTTCACCCCCGTCCCGCATGACATTAAACTGTACACCTGAACTACGGGGACTTTGATTCATGTGATGGCATGGTATGTAGGAAGCCTCTACGAGGTTCAAGTCCACCACCCGGTCATTCTAACCTCCTTCACGTCAGTTCACCAAACACTATCATGAACTACGTTGTCTTTGATCCATGACAAGGCATGGTACGTAGGAAGCCTCATGAGGAACAATCCCATAACCCATTGGACCCCCGGTCCATCTTCACGTCGGTTCGTCGACAAACCCTCTCCCGAACTATGGGGACTTTGATCCATGTCAAGGCATGGTATGTAAGAAGCCTCACGAGGCTCAATCCCACCACCCAGTCTTTTTGATCTCCTTCACATCGGTTCACCCCCATCCCGCAAGACGTTAAACTGTACACCCGAACTACGAGTACTTTGATCCATGTCAAGGCATTGTACGTAGGAAGCCTCCATGAGGTTCAAGCCCCAATCCATCCCGAACTACAGGGACTTTAATCCATGTCAAGGCATGGTACATAGGAAGCCTCCACGAGGTTCAATCCCACCACCCCGGTTGTTCTGACCTCCTTCACGGCAGTTCACCAACACCTTGGGCAGCCTAGAGTGTAAGCCCCACACCATCGTGAACTACGTGGTCTTTGATCCATTTCAAGGCGTGGTACATAGGAAGCCTCTATGAGGTTCAAGCCCACCATCCACCTAGACCAAGGTCCTCATTCATTTCGGTTCACCAACACCTTGGGAAGCCTAGAGTGTAATCCCCACACCATCCTGAACTACGTGGTATTTGTTCCATGTCAAGGCATGGTACGTAGGAATCCTCTCTAAGGTTCAAGCTCGCCATCCACCTGGACCGAGGTCCTCATTCACATCGGTCTTCCGATACACCATCCTGAACTATGTGGTCTTTGATCCATGTCAAGGAATGGTATGTAGGAAGCCCCACGAGGTTCAAGCCCATCACCAATTGGACCCCCGGTCCATTTTCTCGTCGGTTCGCTAAAACACCCTATCCCAAACTATGGGGACTTTGATCCATGTCAAGGCATGGTATGTAGGAAGCCTCATGAGGCTCAAGCCCACCACCCGATCATTCAAATCCCCTTAACGCCAGTTCACCCCTATCCCGCACGACATTAAACTGTATTCAGCACTTGAACTACGTGGTCTTCGATTCCCTACCACATGGATACATAGGAAGCCTCGCTGATGCTCAAGCCCATCACTCAAGTCCCATCCTAATCTCTCCCTCCAGCCCATGTGTCTCGGGAAGGTCATGACCTAACCCAGAGTTTCCACTTCCTCTGGGTTCCATCCATGCATCCATTCTCAAAGGCCGCCTCCTCAGGTGTCCCATTATCCCACCAAACTACGCGGACTTTGATTCCATGCCAAGGGGATACGTAGGAAGTCTACTCGAGGCTCAAGACCAACACTACCGTCATCTTCATGACGGTCCCATTGCATTCCCCCTCCACTCAATTAAATTATCCATCATCTATCTTAATTCTTACCTGGTCCGCCACATCACGGTGGGATCTTGTTATCCACCCCTTCACTGCTCCTAGAAGTACCTGGGCCGCTATCCATGTGTAATCCCCACCATGTCTCCAGGTCTTTGTCCTTTGTGTACACCACGATTCATCACCCCTTCGAACTATGTGGGTTTTGATCCCTGTCCTCTACACAGGGTATGTAGGAAACCTCCATGAGGTTCAATCCCATCCAATGGTAAACCTTGGTGTCCCCCATTCTGGGGTGCACTTTTTCTGATCCACCCTAAGTGGTGTTCAGATCAGCCATTACGGTGTGAAACCTCCCCTACATGGGTCGTACCACCTTGGATCTGTCCTCATTGGGCATTCTGATCCATTCTTCTTCTAGGTGTTCCCTTCTTGGGATGTACCAATCTGATCTGTCTCTATCGGATGTTCTGATCGCTCTCATTCAGTCTCCCTTGGATGTTAAACTTACGGCATACCCTATATTAAACGTAGAAAGCTGAAAAAAACCTCAGATACATGCCCATGGAATATAATTCTCCGCGTCCGATGTGGGATTCCTTGGGCTTCCACGCCCTCGAGAAACCCTATAATAAGGGATAGAAAAGAGACACACCAATCCCCAGCGTCCAGACACGCAAGCGATGCCCAGCGTGACTACTCCGTTAACCGAATGTTGTTACCCTGATTGGAACACTTGGAATGTCCTAACAGAAGCAGCGTAATTAACTGGTGTCCATGAAGATATGGCTCTAGGAAGAGTTTCATGAACAACGTATTTAAATCTATGAGGGAGACCTAGACTAGGTGACAAATTCCGAGGAGGAATCCACGAAAGGAAGAACCGAAATCCCATCATCCCGTTTCGATCAAGGAGAAAAAGTACCTAAACAAGGAACTAATGATGCCCAACTTTGGAAAGCTGTAATGCGGGGTAACAAAACTCTCTCCTACCACACTCAAGAAGACAGACACACGTGCCCTAGTGAAAGCATCGGAAATAGAAATGGTGAACCCGATGTGAAGATCTTCTCATCAAAATGGAGATTAGTAATGGTCGGGTCATCCATGGATTGACATGTCACCGGATATAGCTATCCGATGTCGGGTCCCACTATGAAAATAGCGGTCCTGGCATGAAACTCACCAGAAGCTGGGGCATTAGAATGTTGGAAATCTAGTTCTGCGACATTGTCAACGTGGATCACTCTTACCGGTCACGGAATATGGGATGGCGTTGGGGCATTGGTCATCAATCCCCTTTTCCTTTCAGCACTGACGATTCCATCTCTCTTCTTAACAGGAATCAGGTCGTGGCCACAGGAACACGATCACCGCCCACTCGCCTAAGCAGGGGAAACGCTAGCACAACCCCCTGCATTGCTTCACCGCTTCCACCATGGCTTCTGCATCCACGACTGTGGGGCGTCCACGCCCCCTCTCCCCAAAAGAAATTATCAAACGAAGGGTAATTAAGGACCTCGTACGTCGTTACAAGGAGGAGGGAATAATCTCAACTTGGGATATGGCCCGCCAGGACCAAGAGGCGTCCAGGCCCCACCGTCAACGCCGCCCCCGAGGTCCGCGCAGGGAGCCGCTGCTCCCCACCCCAACGTTCAATCGTTTCGGGAGCCTATCCCCAGAATTCTTTGACGACTCTTTGCCTTACGCTGATGAGGTGGGTAATATCTAACACATCCCATTCAGAGTCCCAATTTAGGGGCTCCCAGCAAGGCCCCCCACCCGGCCGCATCAGCACCGCCGCCCAGCCTTGCTGGAGGAGCAGGTAATCTATGCACCTGCACCACCAGCACTGGCTCGCCCGAACAAACTCCAACGTCGGTCACAAGCTGAGGACATTCTCCAATGTAACACCATGAGCTTCCACGATACGCTTCTCTTTCTATAATGAAATATCATGCATTGTACGCAAGTTTGAGATTCTAACACACCGCGACTAATCAAAATAGCCATTATGAATATTAATACCCAATTTTTGAAATTATATATATTTTATATTTCTAAATGGACTTCATTTTCGGATTCGTAATGTCAAAATTAGCCTATGTCGAATTTTTTTGTAATTTTCTGAGAACTTCCAAATTTTTATGAATAGTGAAAAATACTTACAAACAACTTTTTAAATAAAAATAATTCATAGTGATAAATTATAATATTGAGTGGTTTTAAAGTATAATTAGAATATATTTTTACCATTATATCCAATGGTGGTCATTATAATTAATTTCACTTTGAAATTGGACATAAACAATTGTCAATCTTTTGATATATATTGTTTCTAAAAAACACGCAATTTGTTGTGACAGCGGGAATTAATTATAAAATTAATTAATGCAACATATATGTTTGTAATTTTGTAAAATAGACATAATTTTTGAATTCGGAATATCAATTATAGCTTAGAGTGAAATTTTGGCATTGTTCTGAAAAACATCAATTTTTGATGAATAGTGAAACCACTAAGTGGTAGTTAAAAAACTGATTTTTCGTTTAAATGAAACGTTACCACTTTTGTGATTTTATTTTCAAAAAACTGACATACATGGATGTCATTAGGAAATAAAATGTGGTTCAATGGGATTAAAATAATTTTTTGATGAATAGTAACTTTTAAGTTTAATTAATCGCGATTAAAGGTAATTAGTGAAATTTAAGGTAAAAATGATATTATAAAAATATGAAAATACCTTTACACTTGTCCTACCCCTATTGGATGAGTCATGTCCGACCAAGAAAATACAAGGGTCAACTTGGGGACCCCATGGAGCCACTTTGGTAGGAAAAGGACATAAATAACTATTTATTTAATGTTAAAATAAAAAGGTCACAAACAAGAGTTGTTTTACTAAAACAATTTTTAAATGGGGTTATACAAGTAATATTTTTGACTATAAATATTAATTAGAAAGATAAAAATATTTCCTACATCATGATGTTTTTTTATAATTTTTAGACATCAAATATAATAAATTATTTATGACACCATGATGATGCAGTGATTACCTCATTAATTAATGATTTTAATAAAATGGAAGGATAATGTAAAATATAAGTATTACACTTGTCCAAAGCCTATTGGATGAGAATATTTAGAACCCTTATCACCTTACCCTCAAAATATATAAGTGTGGTACCTTTAGAATCTGAAAAATCGTTTCATAATAATGTAACATTTCATCACTTTCCAAGAGTACCCCTCCTCTCCTCTTATAAAAGGCCCCCACCTCTACCACCTCATTCACACTTTCAAGCCAATTGGCTCGGCCGAACTCTACCCAAATACTCTCCAAACTTCTCCCTCTTACTCCTAGAATCCTCACTTTGGGCATAACTCTTCCCAAGGAAGCCTTTGGCTCAAATCAAAAAGAGTTACCCGATTTTAAGGTAATGTCTTCTCTAATGTTGTTTTGTTTTATTTTTCTTCTCCAACCCCCTAAACTCTTTTTATTCATTTATTTTGTAACAACACCAGTATACTAAATATACTAGGATGTTTTTATAAGACGTATTCGAGCTACACTTACACACACCAACATCTAATGGTTAATGAATATACTGTTTCTGAGGATAGCGAATTTTTGCCTCACGAAACGATGATTGTTCAACACTCATAGAACACCTCTAATGGTTGCCATTATGATGAAACTATTTTTATATATGATATATATTATGATTTTTTTTCCTTATGATTTTGTATTTTTCATTTATGGCATACCTTTATGGTTTCCATTACGGGTAAACGCGATATTTTCATTTTAGGAAGTGCGGACTACCGCCCCCTCAAAGTGATTTGAATAGTTAATACCATATGTGGGATGTATAAAGGATGGAGTAAATGGTATTATATGATATATTATCCTGGAATTATATTATACAATTATATCATTATTATTTCATTCCATTAAATACGAAATAGAAATGAAAGTAGCGTTCATGCGTACGTACGGCTTACCGTCTCCATGAACTGTGCATGTAATTTCTTACCTCTAAATGTTATGTAATATTATAAATTAATGTATATACATGATATATATGATGTATATGATATATACATCATGAATATAATTATGGATATAATGGATATATTACCACATGAACAAAGTGTAATTATAAGAAGTTTATTTTTGACTCAAGTACCTAAGATCATAAAAACGACTGTTATTAACATAAATAATTACATAATGTTCATAACATGGTAATAAGTGATATAAAATGAATAATAAACTTGAAAAGGGTTCTTAAGAAATTATAAATTAACTCTAGTTTATTATTCAGGAGATCAAAGAATGGTCGAGTGAATTCGGACACGAGGTAAGGGAACTTCTTAACCCAATTTCCATTCTTTGGGTTAATCTCCTACTTTCAAATTATGTCAATATATTATTATGTCTATATTTTATTTAAACTTTATTTATGTGTACATATAATTAATACATATAATGGATCTATTTTATTTAAAAAAATGATCTTTGTAAGGGACTTCGTCTCAATCTTCTTTCATTGAGGCATATTTTGTTTTATACACAACTTTCTTTTATAAGGTGTATAAACCCCTTTGACTTTTAATTTTATCCAAAAGGAATCTTTTTATACGAAGAGAATTTTACTAAACTACAAAAGGAATGGTTTGTCCTACGTATGCGGCGAAAACGAATTCTTCGACGCCGTGACCATTATTTGAGTTTCAGCTTCCTCTACAAGCCATAACTTTTTTAAATGATTTCAAAAAAGAGAGAGATATTTCACTAAAATATATGAAAATCCAGTGCAAATGTATACGTATTTAACAGAAGCTTAAAATTATTTTTAGAAAACCCGACTCTCGAGTGTGGTAGACAGGAAGGGATTGGGCGTGGACCCATCATGGCCTGTAATTAGTCGAGCAGTCTCAAAATTAGTTTTTTTGTGTTCAGAAGCTTGCATAATGTTTTCAGAAAAACACTGGAGTATATTTGAGAAATTTTAAAAGTAAGTATCTTCTAAAAAAAATTGCATCGGCAGGTCTCATGAGACAAACTAGTGTCTTGGCACGAGACCTTGTCAAAATCTTATTTGTGGTCTTGGCACGAGGCCTTGGATACATGGTTATGATAGTCTGGCATTATGCATTCTATCATTATGAAAATGGTTATTGATATTTCATGTGATTATTCAACCAGTAGAATATCCATGTGAATAAGTAATTGGGATTATCTCATGTTACTTTTGCCATATTATGTTGAAGTTCAAATTTAAAAGGCTTTTGTTTTAGTTATACATTTCCTTAAATGTTTATGTTTATTGATGAAAGCTTCCGCTATATTGTTATCCTTACTGAGCATCTGAGCTCACCCCTTTCAATGTTTTAATTTTTCCAGGATGTGAAGAAGTATATTATGAATGACCTGCAGGGATAATTTAAGGGTATATGAAGAGAATATGTTGTAGTTTTGTTTTACTTTATGATGTAATGTAATACTTAGGAATGTATCTAGTGTTTACAAGTCTACTAAACTAATAGGTCTTTCGAGACTTGATCTTTTGTGATCATGCTAATGTTACGAAGTAATGCACTGACTCTGGGTAACTGGGGTTGGGGTGTTACAGTTGGTATCAGAGGCAGTTTAGTACTAACCTTGGAAGATAGATTTAGATAAACTCTGATTAGAGCACATAGCCCAAAGATAGACATTGAGGATTAGTATAGAAGAACTTACTAGAATTTCGGTATTATAGAGATGTTGTGAGTTTTCCAAGCAATACATCCATGTCTGGATACGAGCAGGTAGAGGCGGCTCTGGCACAGATGTACCTAGGGGTAAAACCCAACAATGGGACTTGCTGCACTCTTGGTTACGACACTCCCGGGGGATATGCTTAGGATAATTGTCATTTTCTTTACAAACCACTATGAAGGGTTATGAGTATATACTTCCTCAAAGAAAACATTTTTATGGATTATATCCATAAATAGTTCAATTTATGTTAAGTATTTTACAAGTATGGAATTATGTATTTTGATTCATAAACTAATCTAGTTTATGCCATTGTTTAGAAATGGTTCCTAGTGGAAGGAATGGAAACCGTATCAATGCACGCACTCCGTGTAGGGATTTCCCTCCTGCTCAAGATAATTATTGTGGATCTGGAGATACAACTGGTGCTGATCAACGTATTACCATACTGGGTCAAATCACTCAGGTTATGAATAATAACCTTACTCGTATTGAGCACCCTGATCCGCAACGTGGAGGATCAATGTTAAACCGCTTCATGAGGCAACAACCGCCAAAATTTAATGGGGGTACAAATCCATTAGTAGCTGAGTAATGGATAAACTCCTTAGAGAAAATATTCTACGCCTTGGGGAGTAGCAAAAGGGAGAAGGTTGCCATGGCAGTCTACTGCCTCACTGGAGATGCCGATCAATGGTGGTCGTTGATTCAAAACACAAAGGAAGATGAAGAAGTATCAATTATGGAGTGTAGGGAGTTTAAGGAAATTTTCTTAGAAAAATACTTTTCGCATGACCATCAAGCAGATATGGAAAGACAATTTCTGAGTCTGAGGCAGAAGGAGGATGAGAATGTCGCAAAGTATGAGGCTAACTTTACAAGGTTAGCGAGGCATGCTGCAAATTATATACGTAACCCAAGAAGTAAGATTGATCGTTTCTTTGATGGGTTAAAACCATTTCTCCGTCGAGCATTATTCTCACAAACCTTCTCGTTATACGAAGATATTGTCTCGTGTGCTATCAAGATAGAAAAGGAATTCTCTAAGTCTCATGACATTAAATCCAAGCAATAAAAGAAGAGAATGGTGGAACAAGAGACAGATAAAGGGAAAAAGGGAAAGAAGTATTTTCCATTATGCGATAATTGTGGTAAGAATCACCCTGGTACTTGCCTTAAAGGAATGGGAGTTTGTTATAAATGTGGAGAAAAAGATCACCAGGCTCGTGATTGCAAGGGAAAGAAAGAGGCTATCAATGTTGAGTGCTACAATTGTAGGGAAATGGGGCATTATGGAAATGAATTTCCTAAGCGTCAGGGAAACATACCTCAGAAAAGGCCAAGGGATCAAGGACAATCTTATGTTGTTACTACATTTGAAGCGGAATAATTAATGTATTAGTGCTTTTGGACTCAAGGATTATATTCTGGTTATAAGATTAATTTGATATATATAAGGATTGTACTGCAGTACTTGATGTTTTCATTAAGGTTTTTATATGATGAAGGTAATAATATTTTTCTATAAGAGAAACTTTATATTGTTAGAGGAATCTGATGATACAATTGATTTTGGAATTTAGAGACCTTTTAGAGAAAGTCTGGACAGAGGTATTTTGGATAACTATAACAGTTGGAATGGATTAAGTTGAACTTTTAATAGTATTGTATAAGGTTAAAAAAAATTTGAAGATTATTTTTGGAATATTATAATACTATATTTTTAGGAAAAGGACAACCTGCAGGGTGGGGCATAACCCGTCGCGTCGGACAAAGCTGCAGGAATCGAACCCACAACCATAGTGCAACAGGCCATTATTACCTACCACTAGCCTATAGGAAGTCCCTAGTTATTAAAAAAAGTTTTCCTAATTTAAATGATATGTGTTAATATTTGGAACCTTATACAATTAGGATAAATAGAATATTTTCAAGTTCTATTACCTTTTAGAGTGAAAGATGGGTTTGTGGTAAAAATCTATTAAAGAATGAAAGTCTACATGACAAGTATGTATATTCCCTTACGTTCTTAGTAAATCTCCTAAAAAAATTACTCAACTTTATAAAAGGTAACTTAAAACAAAAACGTTGCCGGTTAACTTTTCCAACTGGGGATTCAATGGCCGTTTAACCAATCACAAGTTTGTGATTTTATTATGGTTAACTTTCTCCTAATCCAGTTTTCTACAACTCTCCATCAGACCTTGATGGTTTGTTTTTCTTCCATATCCATATTTTCATAGAATCCTATTATGGGCTATCTCAGGTGACCTTTGTACTTATCTTTCTTTATTTTAAAGTTATATTTTTATTAACCTTATTTACGATGTGGGTTTTCCACAAAGGTATTTTCTATTTTCAACCTTTTATTTTAAATGAAAAATTTAAAATTGCGAGGACTCAATTTATTGAAGGAGGGGAGAATGTAACATCCCGAGCTTCCATGATATGCTTCTCTTTCAATAATGCAATAGCTTGCATTGTACGCAAGTTCAAGATTCTAACACACCGCGACTAATCAATATAGCCATTATGAATAGTAATACCCACTTTTTGAAATTATATATATTTTATATTTCAAAATGGACTTCATTTTTGGATTTGGAATGTCAATTATAGCTTAGGGTGAAATTTTGGCATTGTTCCGAAAAACTTCAATTTTTTATGAATAGTGAAACCACTAAGTGGTAGTTAGAAACTGATTTTTCGTTTAAATGAAACATTACATCTTTTGTGATTTGATTTTCAAAAATCCAACATACATGGTTGTCATTAGGAAGTAAAATGTGGTTCAATGGGATTAAAATAATTTGTTGGTGAATAGTAACTTTTAAGTTTAATTAACCGTGATTAAAGGTAATTAGTGAAATTTAAGGTAAAATGATATTATAAAAATATAAAAATACCTTTAAACTTGTCCTACACCTATTTGATGAGTCATGGCCGACCAAGAAAATACATGGGTCAACTTGGGGACCCCATGGAGCCACTTTGGTAGGAAAAGGACATAAATAACTTTTTATTTAATGTTAAAATAAAAAGGTCACAAACAAGAGTTGTTTTACTAAAACAATTCTTAAATGGGGTTATACAAGTCATAGTTTTGACTATAAATATTCATTAGAAATCTAAAAATATTTCCTACATCATGATCTTTTTTTATAATTTTTAGACATTAAATAAATTAAATTATTTATGACACCATGATGATGCAGCGATTACCTCATTAATTAACGATTTTAATAAAATGGATAGATAATGTAAAATCTAAGTATTACACTTGTCCAAAGCCTATTGGATGAGAATATTTAAAACCCTTATCACCTTATCCTCTAAATATATAAGTGTGGGACCTTTAGAATCCGAAAAAGCATTTTATAATAATGTAACATTTCATTACTTTCCAAGAGTACCCCTCCTCTCCTCTTATAAAAGGCCCCCACCTCTACCACCTCATTCACACTTTCAGGCCATTTTGATCGGCCAACTTGCCCAAATACTCTTCCAACTTCCCCCTCTTACTCCTAGAAACCTCAATTTGGGCAGAACTCTTTCCAAGGAAGCCTTTGGCTCAAATCAAAAAGAGTTACACGATTTTAAGGTAATGTCTTCTCTAATGTTGTTTTGTTTTATTTTTCTTCTCCAACCCCCTAAACTCTTTTTATTCATTTATTTTATAATAACACCAGTATAATCAATATACTAGTATGTTTTTATAAGAAGTATTCTAGCTACACTTACACACACCTACATCTAATGGTTTAAGAACATACTGTTTCTGTGGATGGCGAATTTTTTCCTCACGAAATGATGATTGTTCAACACTCATATAACACCTCTAATTGTGGCCATTATGATGACACTATTTTTATATATGATATATATTATGTTTTTGTTTTCCTTATGATTTTGTATTTTTAATTTATGGCATACCATTACGGTTTCCATTATGGGTAAACGCGATATTTTCATTTTAGGAAGTGCGGACTACCGCCCCCTCAAAGTGATTTGAATCGTTAATACCATATGTGGGATGTATAAAGGATGGAGTAAATGGTATTATACTCTATATTATACTATAATTATATTATACATTTATATCATTATGATTTATTCCATTAAATAAGAAATAGAAATGAAATAAGCGTTCATGCGTACGTACGGCTTACCGTCTCAATGAACGGTGTATTTCATTTCTTACCTCTAAATGTTATGTAATATTATAAATGAATGTATATAATGGATATATATGATGTATATGATATATACATCATTAATATAATTATGGATATAATGGATATGTTACCACATGTACAAAGTGTAATTATAAGAAGTTTATTTTTGACTCAAGTACCTAAGATCGTCAAAACGACCGTTATTAACATAAATAATTACATAATGTTCACAACATGGTAATAAGTGATATAAAATGAATAATAAACTTGAAAAAGGTTCTTAAGAAATTATAAATTAACTCTAGTTTATTATTCAGGAGATCAAAGAACAGTCGAGTGAATTCAGACACGAGGTTAGGGAACTTCTTAACCCAATTTCCATTCTTTGGGTTAATCTCCTACTTTCAAATTATGTCAATATATTATTATGTCTATATTTTATTTATACATTTTTTATGTGTACATATAATTAATACACATAATGGATCTATTTTATTTAAAAAATGATCTTTGTAAGGGACTTCGTCTCAATATCCTTTCATTGAGACATATTTTGTTTTATACACAACTTTATTTTATAAGGTGTATAAACCACTTTGACTTTTACTTTTATCCAAAAGGAATATTTTTATATGAGGAGAATTTTACTAAACTACAAAAGGAATGGTTTGTCTTACGTATGAGGTGACAACGAATTCTTCTCTGCCGTGACCATTATTTGAGTTTCAGCTTCCTCTACAAGCCATAAATTTTTTAAATGATTTCAAAAAAGAGAGAGATATTTCACTAAAATATATGAAAATCCAGTGCAAATGTATACGTATTTAACGCAAGATTAAAAATGTTTTTAAAAAACCCGACTCTCGAGTGTGGTAGACAGGAAGGGATTGGGTGTGGACCCATCATGGCCTGTAATTAGTCGAGAAGTCTCAGAATTAGTTATTTTGTTTTCAGAAGCTTGCATAATGTTTTCAGAAAACACTGGAGTATATTTGAGAAATTTTAAAAGTATGTATCTTCTAAAAAAATTGCATTGACAGGTCTCATGAGACAAACTAGTGTCTTGGCACGAGGCCTTGACAAAATCTTATTTGTGGTCTTGGAACGAGGCCTTGGCTACGTGGTTATGATAGTCTGGCATTATGCATTCCATCATTATCAAAATGGTTATTGATATTTCATATGATTATTCGACCAGTAGAATATCCATGTTAAGAAGTAATTGGCATTATCTCATGTTACTTTTTCCATATTATGTTGAAGTTCAAATTTAAAAGGCTTTTGTTTTAGTTATACATTTCCTTAAATGTTTATGTTTATTGATGAAAGCTTCGGCTATATTGTTATCCTTACTGAGCATCTGAGCTCACCCCTTTCAATGTTTTAATTTTTCCAGGATGTGAAGAAGTATATTATGAATGACCTGTAAGGATAATATAAGGGGATATGAAGAGAAGATGTTGTAGTTTTGTTTTACTTTATGATGTAATGTAATACTTATGAATGTATCTAGTTTTTACAAGGCTACTAAACTAATCGGTCTTTCGAGACTTGATCTTTTGTGATCATGCCAATGTTACGAAGTAATGCACCGACTCTGGGTAACTTGGGTCGGGGCGTTATAGCCAAGGGGTGTCAACGTCGACGACCATTATGGACCGCGACACCGCTAACACATATCATCAAGTCCCAACACACATTGAGCAGGGGCGCTCTTACGCCCAGCTGGGATCGAGGCCCCAACCGCCCCACATGCAGACTGGGTCAACTCTTTTGGTCATAGGAACAAGCGGGGGTCGTCGTGGACCAACCCGCAGGGATGCCACCCCGTACGAAGGTCCTCCCCGTACGAAGGTCCTTCCCGTAACACCACCATAGAGAGCATAGATCTTCCCCGCTTCGATTCTTGGCATGGAGGTCTACCCCATGCCACACAAAATCCGAATGAGGGTCTGCCCCGCGACAGTGACATTCGGTAAGGAAGACTCTCTCGAGCCCATCACACCGGGTATGAAGCTTTTCCTTCTGCCCCCGACCGTCAACATGGAGACATTACCCATCCAGTATCTCTCCAACTTGGGGATCCTAACTACATCCTCTCCGAAGCTGGCGAAGGCCCTCCTCACCCCGGAAACAAGAGGGGTGAAGGCCAGCATCGCTCCACCCCCACCAAGCATGGAGGTCCTACCCATGCTCCTGCCAGTTCCAACAGAGGTTTCGCCTACTTAGGTGATGTTCATGGAGGTCCTCCCCATGCCCCCTTCAACATTTGTCCCGGTGATCCTCGCACCCCAGCTGTCTCAAGTGGAAACCCTCTCCGCCCTGGCACCAGTGATGTTGAAGGACCACCTGTTGGGAATTAACCTTGTCCCAAGGAGCCACCCAAGGGCAGGAAGGCGAGTCGTCACCACCACAAGAATAATCTTGGGAAGGCCCGGACGAAGGTCAAACTGGTCCACTTCTCAGATTCTGAAGCAGAGTGTGACTCGGCTCAGGAAACATCCCCTCTCTCAAACGAGTCAAGGGTCAGGGAAGGAACAAGGTGCATCAGCCTGGTGCTCCCGGAATGCGAGGTCCACAAGATTCCTGCTTCTCTTCGCAGCTTCATCCATAATGATGAAAATCTGGCGACCCCACAGGTTATGGTCGTGCGGTCCCCAACATCATCGTCGGAAGTTCTTTCTACCTCTATAAGAGATCACAGAGAGCTATTCTGGGGAAAAATAGTGGGCTAGCGGTAGCGCGACCTACCACCACCAGCCCTGGCCCCTGATCCAGGAGCGGCGGCCGTCAGCCCCTCCTATCACGACATAGTGGTGAGGTTACTACACTCCTCAGAGAACAGTCCGAGAATCGGCAACCAATCCGCCCATTCGTCGCACTCTACATCAGCCAACCTAACAACCCAGCGGTCTGCCTCAATATTGCTACCAGTTCCTCAACCACCCCCAGTTGGTGAGTGGGGAAATCAAGGGCCAGACCCTAAATTTGAGTCAAGGAGCTTATATAGCATCCTCGTAGTGGACCACTTCCCTGAGAAGTTCTGGCCTACGGCAGAATGAGATTTTCGCATACCCGAATCCCTCACCCCAGAGAAAGTTGAGTGTTTCCACTACACCCTCTTCTCGATGCATTTAAATCTCCTCCATTAGCGTGTGGTTTATCTAAGGAGTCGTGAACATTTTGAAGACATCAGTGAGCAGTGCCTTCTAGTTGATCTGGCTGCACTCTCTGTGGCCTTGCACCCTGAGTCACCAGGCCGTCATGGGGTCCTCCAGCAGCAATGTGTTAAGATTATCAAGGTACTCCGCAAAATCATTAAGGAGGCTACCCACCACGTGCATGTTTGTGGCTGGGGGAAGTATGATGCCCGCCTCTTCAGCCCCATCGGACGGCAGCCCGACTCGCTATACGATGTTGAGGACATGCCCCTGGGAAGGGTCACGACCCACATGACTGACATAGTGGACAACAAGGACGAGATGGAGTTTCTCGATGGGGTCTTACCACCTGAGGGTGTGCCACTACTGATGGACCCATGAGGGAGGATTACTCGTCAGCAGAGGAACCTCCTAGGTCTCCCTGCACCCACCGAGGTGTTGGTGCTCAGCCGGAATTTCAGAAAGGGAAAAGAGAATGTTGGAGCTGTCAAGCACTCCAACCCATCTTCCTCAGTGCAGAAGATGGGGGAAGAGTCTGAGAAGGCCAAATTGCGCGAACAACTTGCTGAGAATAATAGGTTGGTTGATGAACTCGTGGCTAAATGCACTATAGAGCGATGACCAGATTATGGTGATCCTAGACCAGGGCAGCAGGGGCAGGAACAATTCCCCTTCAGTGAGCTACCCCCAGGAAACCCTGATCATGCTGCATTCGCTAACAGGGCGGAAGCCAGAGCTCCTGGAATGAGATTGTGGTATGTCTCGCCAAATCCTCTTGAACAGTGCGAAAATCCAAGGAACCCTGATCAGGCTCCTCCGGCGGCCCAAAGGTTCACCCCATCAGTCGCTCCACGAGCTGCTGAACCCGTTTACTACATCGAAGAACCCGGCAATGCACTCGTGTTTAGGGATCCCTGTCATGACAGGGACCCACATCCAGACGATCTAATAACAGCGCTCATTGCCCGCCTTAATGCATTCGAAAAGTGGCAGGTGGAAATCCCACCGGATTGCAAGCCGTACTCGGCATGGTTGGATGATATGTCGGCGCCTCCTAGTTTCTGGAATACCACCTTCTCCCCCTTCAATGGGATGAGGGACCCACCGCATCACTTGAACCACTTCAATTCAAGGTGTGGACCTATGTTGGGGACTCCAGTAGAGCAGGAGGCCGCCAAGCTTCACTGTTTCGTTGAAACACTGGAGGGGGAGACATTCGTCTGGTACAACCAGCTCCCCGTTGGATCTGTGGCCAGCTGGGAGGACCTTCGCAGGCAGTTCCTCAACCAGTTTAGCTCTACCACTTGGAAGACCAGCATCGCAGAACACTTCAAGTGAAAACAAAGGCCTGATGAGTGATTCATTGACTTTATCGCCTGGTGGAAGTGGCTCACACGCTCCCTTGACATGCCACTGACTTAGGAGAAATTACTAACAATGTGCATAGGGAATGTCAAGAAAAAATTGGTTCCATCCCTGATCACTCAGAACTATCTTGGGGGGTTCTGAGACTTCTCATATAAGGTCCAACGCCTCGAAGAAGCCCTACAACAGGCCAGACAGGCATGCCCTTTTCCCCCTGTGATCCCAGCAAGGAAAGGTGCCAGAGCCAAACCCACTGCGGTGTCCCAAATAGAGGCCCCCTGGTAACTAGAGTTTCTACTAGTAGCACCAGCCTCAAAGCCTCGCAGAGGCCCTCCACCTCAGGCATAGCCTTTGGCTCCGCAACATCCTCAGAATCGGCAGGAGGCCCCACGGAATGCGCCTCCACTCCCAGGTGGGGAAATCAGGGTCCACTTCGTTGATAGGCCCCTCCAGATCCCCGTCAAGGCTAGGCTTAATGGGATCCCTTTCCGAAAAGAAGACACCAAACTTACTCATTTAGCGAGAATCAGGTCCTCGGTTACTTCTGTAGCGCCCTAGAGAAGGGGATTGTATGCCTGCCTGATTGCAGAAGGCCGGTAGAGGAAAATCTCACCGATCACCCCAACTACTGCCCCTACCATCAGATTCTGGGGAACACGCTCCAACACTACTATGTGTTTAAGGACTGGCTCCAAGACCAATTCGATAACAGCATAGTCAAGCTAGGCCTGACGCCAACACAATTGGCGGGTGTCTTCTTGAGGTCAGATAGCTGTAGCGATGAAGAAGGTGAGTGGAAACAGGTTCCCATTCATGGGTCCGAGAAGTACGACGACTAGATGGCTCGCAAAATGGTTGTTCACACCCATGGAATCATTCGGGCATGCCTGAATCAGCTGTAGTCGTCAGAAGCGGGAACCACTACCTCTGCATCATCATCACAGCCGGCCTCTTCCCAAAAGAGAAAGTATCGGCGGCCCAAGACGAAGCAACGTACCTCGCCAATGCCATCATCGCCTCTCACTCTCGATGACTTCATGCCCCCTGAGATGGGGATCCCTCCCATAATCCTCATAGTGGTGGATGATTCTTCGAGTGACGTTCAAGGGTACGCTTCGGTTAACACCGTCGAGTTGGTAAACTCATATATGAATCCCGATGAGGGGGACGTCAAACGAACCTCATCAAGGTTCCAAGCCGGCATGAAAGTCGGTGGAGCCGCGACTATATGGGTCATCGAGGCACATCAGTCATAACCTCCATCCAGTATTTGCATGCCACTGAGACCAGACACAAGGCCCAGCGCAGAGCTCAGCACTCGTAGCCTCTTCATCTGGTGTCATCAGGACTACCACTGCCACCATTTGTGCTACTGGATCAGGAAAAGCCGCTTTAGCCACACCGTGACTGGCTTCGCCCCACTACAGGTTGACTTTAGTCGTTTGGACCTCATCTGACAGCTACTCTTCAGGCTTGGACCAAGGAGCAGCGGGATATTCCTAGCACCAGCCAGTTGCCGGTCCAGCCAATAGGTCCCGCCATGCCTATCATCATTGATCGGTCACTTGTAAGCAGAATTTCACACCTGGCACGGAAGTATGATGTTATAAAGTAACTTTCTGTCATCCCAGTGAGACTTTCCATCCTTGGAGCCCTCCTCTTGTCATCAGATATGTGTGAGGCCCTCGCTGAGGCTCTAAGGAGCCCCCTCCAGTTTGAGACGGAGGTAGTAGCTGCATAAGCCTTTCATGCTGAGGCAGTTGAGACTACTAAATTATAGTCCATCATTTCATTCTCTGTAGAGGATGAAGGCTCTCCCATACAAGGGAACATCTGCCTGCTGTACAACCCCAACCAATTTAACGATGTGGAGGTTTGTCGCTGTCTCGTTGACACCGGCTCTAGGATCAACCTTATCCTGACGCAGACATTGAGAAAGATGGGGTTATCTGAGGATGACCTGACTCCCTATAATCTAAGGATCTAGGGATATGACAGGAAGAAGTAGACCCCGGTCAACAAGATCCGTCTGAAGACCAAATTCGGTGGCCTAGTTTCCAGTACTGAATTCATGGTCATCTCTCAGGACACCGCGTACAATGCATTGATGGGAAGGCGATGGCTCCATCTACACGCGACAGTCCCCTCATCGTATCATTGGTTCCTCAAATACTCCCTTAATGGTCTAGTAGGCGTACTTCAAGATAAGAAGATTCTGGAAAGTGTGGTTGAACCAGCCACGGTCACTAGTGACCCCTGGGCAGGCCTGGATGACGCCTATGTCTTCCCAATTAATGGATTGGAGGCCCCAACCCCTGAAATGGGGAAATGCTTTGTTATCTTGGGTAAAATAGGAAGTAATATTCCCAAGTCCATGTGACGACATAAAATCACCTCATACTCCTTCAAAAACCAGGCTCAGGTGATCCTTGAACCACCTACCCCCATTCGATATCGGGACATCCGCCCCATGGCAATGACAGTACGTCATACGTTCCTGTTTCTCCGGTTTGGGATCAATTGGCTCAAGCCGACATGCCAGTATTTCTTTGACATCATCAAGCGTGAACCCCTGGGCCAAAGACCATAAGGGATTGGATCTACTGACTTCATCGCTATGGTCTTAGAGGCGTGTGAATCCCCGGATGCGCTATCCACTGTTGTACAGGCCAGTATTAGCCTCCCGTCACATTCGTCTGACCAATGTGAAGCCTCACATTCTAGGAATCCCTCCTCTACAAACGAAGAAGAGGATTTAGAGGAAAATCCCCCCGCCATTGAAGAATGCATCTCTTCCACGGTCGACGAACTGGTACAGGTGAACCTTGGTAGCGAGGCAGATCTGAGACCCATGTTGATCAGTGCCGCTATGTCCCTCGAGGAGTATCAGTGATACATGGACTTTTTCAAACAAAACCGTGATGTGTTTTCCTGGAGTTACGACGAGATTCCAGGACTAGATCCTTAGGTAGCCATCCACCAGCTCAGTGTCCCGACTAACCATCGTGGGTTCAAGCAGCCTCCCAGAAAGATACACCCTTCTCATGGTGCCATGGTCAAGGCCAAAGTTGACAAGATCATCAAAGACAACTTCGTCAAGGAGGTCTAGTACCCCAAGTGGCTGGACAACATTGTGCTAGTAAGAAAGAATAAAAGAGAGATCAGAGTCATTATCGAATTCCGAGATCTCAACCGTCACTGTCTGAAGGTTGATTTTCCCCTCCCAATGAAAGAATTGTTGATCAATGCTACCACCAGGTTCCAAGACCTCTACTTCATGGACGGTTACTCTGGATATAATCAGATCCAGATGGCCCACGAAGATGAAGAGTCTGTGGCTTTCACGGCACCCCAAGGTACTTTCTATTTCCAGGTTATGCCCTTCAGCCTGAAGAATGCAGGTGACACCTATCAGTGGGCCATGCATCGCATATTCAAGCCAATCCTCAGGACATTGGTGGAAATCTATGTGGATGATCTGGTGGTAAAATCACGCCAGTGCCAAGACCATCTAAAGGACCTTGAGAAAGTGTTCGGTTTCCTCTGGTCTCGCTGCTTGAGGATGAACCCATTGAAGTGTGCATTCATGGTCACTTCCGGGAAGTTTCTTGGATTTGTTGTAAGGTACCAAGGCATTGAGATCCACCCAGAGAAGATCAAGGAAATCAACTAGATTCCTCCCCTGAGCAATATTCATGAGGTTCATGGTTTTTAAGTCCACTTAGACTATATATGCCGAATCATTGTGAATTTGGCTGGAAAGTGTAAAACCATTTCTCAACTCATGAAGAAAGGATCCGCCTACTAATGGGGAGAAGAGTGCCATACCACCATTGAAGAAATCAAGCAGTATCTACTCCAGCCTCTTGTCTTGATGCCACTCATATTTGGAAAGCTGCTAATCCTGTACGTGACTGCCCTGGAATGATCTATCGGTGCCCTTCTCACCCAAAAGAACAATGAGGGGACAGAGAATAGCCTCTACTACCTTAGCCGCATGCTTCTCGATACAGAGACCATGTACTCCCCTATCGAGAAGAGCTGTCTTGCGCTCATATTTTCTGTGCAGAAGTTGTGACATTTCCTGTAGCTGCATGAGGTACAGCTGGTCTCTCGGGTAGACCCGCTGAAGTACATTTTGAGTCACCCCATGTTGACTGGTCGTCTAGCGTGATGGGAAGTTATCCTTCAGTAGTTCGACATCAAGTTTGTGCCTCATAAGGCTATCAAGGGGTAGGCATTGGAAAAATTTCTAGCTGACCACCCAACCTTAGCAGATTAGTCCCTGGACTTGGATTTTCTTAATGAGGCAATCATCTCAGTTGACCATGTCCTCCCATGTTGGCAGATGCACTTTGACAGTGCCTCCCAGAGTACCACCGGTAGGTGGATCAATGATCCTATGCTCAACAGAGTGGGTCTGGGTATCGTCTTCATTACCCCGATGCAAGCCATTCTTCTATACTCATTCCTGTTGTCAGAAGGATGGACCAACAACGAGGCAGAGTATCAGGCTCCATTGGGGAAAACCCAGAGCATACAGTGTGATGCGGGATTATGTCCCCATTCACATTGGGTTACTCGCCATTACATACACCCCCCCCCCCTCGTTTGGGTATCTTACCCCTGGGTGCTTCTAGAACTACGTACGGCTTGATTCCCATCCTTGTGGGATACGTCGAACTGCCCGAATGTCTAGACTTTGGGTCCAGCCCCATGTCCCAGAAATCTGCCTTTCACCTTGGCCCCTTGGCCAACCCTTCCCTGGGGAGGGGAGTATATGGCATGGCATGGGATTATTTCCCCGTTCACGTCGGGCTTGTAACGACCATGCCATGTGCCTCTCCCTCCTGAGCACCATTTTCGACCCTTTTCGGCGGTTCATTAGTGTTCCCAAGGGTACTCTGGTTCAGTACCTGGAATGTCAGACTCTACTCGGACATGATTCCACCTGCTTTTCAGGCCTTTTGATCTGCTTCATTAAGGATTTAATCACCTTTCACACCCAAAGGGACCCCTGAGTGGCATGGATGCTAGGCCTAACGGTTGTCCTACCATTACGGGCCAACGCCCCCGAGGCTTGCGGACAATAAGCCAATACAAATCCCGCGTTGCAAATATGGTCATGGGTCGATGCATATTTGTTGTCCCACTTCAAGATAACGTGACATGGATGATGTGTTTCGAACACGGTCAATAGTAATCCTCCATCGCCATGCCAACCCCATTAAGCACAAAATTCCAGTTACATGATTCACATCTTTCTCCACCTCATCATGTCCAAGTAGAACTTTGAAACTCTTAGTACTAGTCCTTAGTGTGCATTCACATGTTTGGGGGACCAAAGCTGTGATAGGGGCGTCATTCGGGGCTCCACACCAACTTCCCTTTGGCGTGCATTCCAGGTATTGTAATAGACATCTTCCTCCCTTGTTTCCCACACTGAGTTTAACTTACATTGGATTAGGGATCCGGTTGAGGTTTGCACTTACATGGAGGGTTTTCACTTCATCCTTGGTCCGAGCTCTAAGACCTTAAAATAAGATCTCTTCCAGAACTACGTATGGATTCATTCCCATCCTTATGGGATACTTAGGACCACCTGGATGCCTCGTTTCCATGTCCATCTCAGTTGGGAGCTAGTTTCTCTTGCCCCTCACCATCTTACCTCTATTTAGGCCCCTTGGACAGAGGTTCCCCTCTTGGAATTGTGTGCGGTGTGATATGGGATCATTTCCCTATTCACGTCGGGTATGATTTATTACACCATACACATTCCACACCTAGAATTGTCTATACTTCATTTGTGCTGGATGACGTTAAAATTCATGCCTGGTTCCATCACATGACACTAAATTGTGACATTATAGTCCTGGCCGCACAGAAAAAATGGCATTGCATCGTGATGTCCTCACCCAAAGGGGACACCATGTTTGGTATTAGTCACACGCCATACCATTTGTCAACGCCTGATATGGATTGATTCTTGTGGTGATACCAGGGATTGCTACCCTAGGCTTGTCGCTTCACAAAAAAAACACTCACCTTAAAGGACTAACAAGATTTATCAAATACTGCTTCTCTTGGTGTGAGGGCCCTACCCACTCCCCCTTTTTATCCCTAGCATTGGTACCATACCATGTCGCTTCAAGAACTATGTGCAGCTTGATCCCCATACTCATGGGGTACGTAGGAACACCTGTGTGCTTTGCCTCAGGCCCAGCTCAACTCTTGTTTTCAGTCCCTCGACCTTAAACCTCTCCAAAGAACACCTGGTGGTCAGAACCACCGGTTCTCGTCCACGTTGGGTTTTTTGTAATTACCCACCATGTGTATCCCGCATTTCCTGCCATCCATGTCCGAGTTCTAAGACCGTAAACTAAGATCTCCCTATGGGAAGGGACCCGACTCCCTCTATCTAATACGTCTCGTTGTCGTATTTAGATGCGTTTTGACAGAGCTCAAAGTGTGGGATTTTCATGGAGACATTCCCTTCGTTCCATGTCCAAGCTTCATGAGCTCGCTATTTGGATCCTCATACTCATCCATATCCGAAGGGACCCCCTAACGACCTGGTCCCATGATGCATCGTCTCACCTACCATCCTGATCCAACACCCCTAAGGGTCTTTGACGACATTTGTGACATGGTCCCGTGTTTCGAACATGGTCAACAGTCAACCCTCATCTGTCTGTCCGCGTTCCAGGATAACACGATGTGAATGTTGAGTTTCCTCCATGGTTAATAGTTGTCCTCCATCGTCATGCCTCCATCATTGTGGTCCATATTTCAAGCATCATGGTTCACACATTTCTACATCCTCATGTTCAAGTGGAATTCCAACATACTCGGATTTATCTCTTCGAGCGTCTAGGTGCACTACATGGGCGGGATAGCATCATTGGGCTTGTATCCACCGAGCGTCCCTTCGCCCCAGCATTCCCCTTCCTGTGTAAAGAAATTCCCACCACTTATTCTTGTTTCCGACATCGATCACGACTCATGTGGGCTTAGTAGTTTTGGTAGGATGTGTAATAGTGCGGCCAGGCATCTCATTGTCCCACATGATGTTAAACTGCACTCTCAGAACTACGTATGGCTTGATTCCCATCCTTATGGGATACATAGAGACACCCAGGTATTTCACCCAGGGTCCATCCCCAGGAATCATAAATCCTATTCCTCCCCATTTTTGGCCTCCTGGCTTGACCCCTTGTGGGGAACCGTGAAACTTCAATTTTTCCCTTAACAAGTTCGGGATGCCCCAAGATGACATTGGGAAGCGAAAAATCCCTCGCCAGAGAGGCTCTGTCTAAATGAAGGTGCGATCCATTTTCAAACCTATGTGACCATCTAGTGTTCTCTCACCATGCTAGTGTAACCTCAAGAGTGTTAGATTCTGTTTGAACAAACCCTCACTCCACATTCCACACTTTGTGTGCCCCTTATTCGGACCCTCTTCCTCGTTCACGTCTAGAGGAACCCCCTAACAGTATGGATGCTTGGCCCATGGACCGCCTATTATCCTGGGCCAACATTCCGGAAGACTAATGGATGAAATTTTGAGTCTGGTACCGTCTTTCGAACATGGTCAACGGTCGACCCTCCTTTGATATCCCCACTCTAGGCTAATACATAAGAATACTGTGTTTCAAATACGGTCAACAGACATTCTTTGTTGTCAAGCCACCCCAAAATGTTCTGAATCCTGGGTATCGTGATTCACACTTCCCATTCCCATATGTTCGGATCGATTTTAGTGCCCCTATAATTACCCCACTCGTGCACAAGAGCACTCTAGGAAAATGGTAATTCAGCTATTTTGAGAACTTCATTATCCAGTCAGGTCTCTCCCATTTCCTCTCGGAAATCTGGACCGGTTGTTCAAACCTCGGGTGCCCGAATCTTGGTTTGCACTCCTACTTTTGGATGGGGTGGTAAGGTGGTCATCCCTTGTTTCTCACATCAGGCTCGACCCACGTGAGCTTAGGGAATGATCGTTGGATGCTTCACAAACATCACAAGGATACAGTAAACCAATATGAAACAATGGAACTCATGCGTTATATGACATTCAGACAATACAATCATGAAAGTATGTTTAAGGGTTTTTAATCATTACATTATCTGGGGGTCGACTGCCCCCAGGGACGGATTGACCTCGTCGAAAGAGATAGAAGCTCCGCCACCCTATGGCTGGTGGCGTCTAGGAGTTGATGCCGCTTGTTCCACTCCCTCTCCTCCTCGGCGGTGAGAGGGAGCAATTCGTTGGCCACAATCCGAGACCACTCCATGTTATCTTGGATGGAGATCATCTCCCCAGAAGCTCGCCCCATACCCTCTTTAGCTTCCACAAACCGGGCCTTCAATCATAATATCAGATCATATTACGCATTGAGAGAGGAAAAGTGCTCGTCTGCCCGATGTTGAAACCGCTGGACCTCATCTTTAGCCTTTTGAAGCCTCTTGATGTTTATTGCCTTCCTCCGCTTCCAGACCATGCCAAGGCCATGGTCATACTCCTGAATATTTTCTTCCATAAGATCTCGGATGATCATGTGAGGATGTTGGGCATCCACTCCCCCAACACACAGTTCGCATAATCACAGGCGAAGTCTGTCTGTTTCATCCAACCTTTGTGCTTGGGGGCATCATTGATGAAGTGCGTGATCAGCTTCCATGATCGGTGACGGACTATTTTGTTGTCCTCCCCGTCAGAGGCCATCTCGTCCCAGTCAGTGTGATTGGCTAGCTTGTATGCAGGAAATGACCCCAGGAACTCCTCAGTCGGGTCCACGTCTAGCGTCAGATCAGGCGTGGTGGGGCCTGAATCATCTGGTTGATCCTCATCATCGGATCCCACCTCGATAACCTCAGGAAAAGTCCCACTGGTGCCCCCGCCAGTGATCGGGAGCATTGTAGTTCAATCAGGCTGAATATCCACCTCCACTACCATTGGCATGTCCCTGGGAAGGGCACTACCAGAATCCCCAACCAACTTCGTTGCAGCAGCCCATGCCAATAGAAGGACTGTACACACCCAGAAGGTGACATGAATGTCAGTTGAAGTGGTCAGGTCATGGAAGTTGTGAATTCGGTAGAGAATAGTTACAGAGGTCAAATCCCCGGTCTCGCTCTTGGGATGATGTCGTCAGAACCCCGAGATGCGGCCCCCCGTATATGGTTGGCAGGTCTGGAGATTACAGGGGATCCGCCTCGACATTCCCTGCCCCTCCAGACCTGGAAGTTTATGCAGGCACATGCATGGATCCAGAAGGTCCCGCATCGGCACCCAATGAGGGGCGAGAATGAGGTCTATGAACAAGGTCCTCTGGCACAGTGCAGACGCAGATAAGGAACCCAGAGAAACCTAAGGGTAGAATCTGAAGAAAGAACTTGGGATTTTACCTCGATGGGCTCCACAAAATCTTCGAGATCCGAGGATTGATTGCTGACTTCACCCTCCTCCGATGGACTGTCTCTACCAGCCTTGTCTCCACAGGAGGAGTCGTCCGATTCGTCCGGTAGGGGGAAGCACTCCCTCAGGTCAGCGGCTGATAGTTGCGGAGGAACCGTATGAACCAACCGCACCCTGACTCGGTCTGTCATCGGGTGCAGGCTGCCCAGGGAGTGGATAAAGTCTTTTAGCTCAGCTATTTATTGCTCTGCCTCTGCCTCAGATACCGCAAAACTGGCCCTAATAAGACTAATTCTTGACAAGTCCATCCTGAGGTGGTTAAGGTGCTGCCATAACTCAGATGGGCCGAGGAATTACCGTTTGACTTCCCAGATGTCCCAGGCCTTCGGGAAGATAGTATTCTATGGCATGTAAATATGAGCCAACCGTTTCCTTGGGACCTGAGTAGAAATCTTGCGGAATCCCCTCGGTGGCCACCCCTCTGGATGACTCTGTTCTCTTGGGACCACTGGCTCCGCTGCCGCTACCGAATCTACTACCACTGCTCCCCCCTCAACTAGTACGGGCATCGCCGCTACAGTATCCCTGCCACTACGGGATTCCATCATCGCCTTCCGGCCTTGGCCCCGAGGCCGGGGAAGCTCACCCTCACTGACCAAGATGGTTGGCCGCTTCAGCATCTCCCCTGGATAGGCTGCCTCCCAGCTCTAGGCATATTCTTTTATCATCCCAAGGACGACGGTCGACAGAGGAAATTCATTCCGCATCTTCCCATCTTCCCTGTGTGAACATGAGCCACATATTCCTCATCACACAAGGGTGATCCTTGTAGTTCTCCCCCAGGTAGACCTGCGGGGTCAGCCGCTGTAGGCACCAGAATTGCCTGGTCAACCGGTCTGGGGTGTATGACTCGTAGAGTTGCTCGCGGTCCACCCTGGCCACCAAGACCCCACCTAGAAAGTCTAGGAGGTAGGCTTGGTGCTCTTCCGTTCCCTGGACATCATCCATGAAGGCCCCCGTCGGCAGCGGGAACAAATGAAAATTGAATTCCTCCACCCTCCACACACGGTTTAGAACCGATGGTGCAATCAGCTTGGTCGGAAAGCTCCCCATGTAATTCTTGATCAAGGGATGAAAGTTTGACCCTGGAGGTGAGATGGGGTTCAGATACTCATAGATCCCCCTGATGTCCTCCCCATCCACCCATATAGGAGGTGGAACAACCCACATACCCTCTGTGGACTCTTCCCCTCGCTGATGTTCCAAAACATTTTGTACAACTTGGCGGGCATCGGGATCCTAGGATTACCCACCCCCTATCACCAAAGTGGAGGCCATGACGAATGTACTTGGCCACACTCCCATATCTGTATTCCTCACCGGCAGGATCCAACCATAGATGAGAGTTGTGATGAATGCTGTCAGCCTGACTATTGGTCTTTGTTCAGTGCTGACACTGAACCCCCAGGTCTTCCACTGGCTATCCTCCAACAGCCGCCTGTATGAGTTTTCCTTAATCTGGGCACCCTTTGGGAAAGTTCGAGGCCTCACCAGGAACTTCCAGTTTTCTAGAAAGTTTAAGAACTTCTTGAACCAGTGCTTGATGTGGACATCCCTCATGGCCTCCTTGTCCTCCTTGGGCACGAGCTCCATCAATGCCATCGCCAAACGCATCATCTGCTCCAGATCCTCCCACGCACCCATAGCCTGGTGGAATTCATCATACATCGACCCCAGTATCAGGAACCCCGAGATCTGATGCACGTCCCATAGGCTGATTCCGACCTCCCTATGATGCAAGTGGAAGGTATTGGTCCCCTGCGACCACCGGCTCAACAGCTCCGGCATTAACTTCTTTGGTTGGTAGATATGGAACTGGGAAGCCTAAGCTACCTCATAGAGCCCCACTCTTCTCAGCTCCACTCCAAACTCCTTGCAGGATGTGCCTACCCAGTAGGCCCAAGCCCAATTATCTGTAATGTTTCCGCCCTGGCGCAGGTCCCATTCATTCGACCACCCCTTCTTCGGGTTCCCCAACGCTGCCTTAAGGATGGTTCAGTACAGGGGAGGGGATGTCTCGGGCTGCAATTCCTTCCCATCGACATCGTTCAGATGATTGTATAGGTAGTAGGTGATGATAGGCATGAAATCCTCCCGGGCATGACCATCAGGCGCCCTGAACCATCGGTGCTGACACGGCGTGCTCTAGAACCAGTACACTGGCTCATCCCTACCTGCTTCAGGGATGAAGATGTCATCCCTCAGCCTGATTCCATAAAAGGGAAACCTCTTACACAGCGGGTACATCTTCTGTCTCTCTGACAGTAGCTCCACCAAAGAACTATGGTTAGAGTGGCTCTGGACTAACTCCCCTAGCCCCAGACTATTTTCCATTTCATCCCTCCTGGATGCATCCACAAGGACCCCCCTAGGAATCTTCTTGGTGGTCCTTTTGGTTCTGGGACTTCAACGTTTTTCTGGTTGGATCGTGAAGCTCGTTCGCAGAGCGCATTCACGAAGTTTTATCACGAAGCCTGTTCTAAAGGGAGCTACTTAGGTGTTCAGAACCCGATCGTGGAGTGAAAACGTGGAGTCAAGGACTCACTGGGCGCCGCAAAGCCTCAATTTGTAGAGAACACTCGTGGAGTATGCAGAGCTTCACGAATCGAGAGTGCATGAAGACAAGATCTCAGAGAATGGAAAGGAAAAAAAGATAGCAAGGCCCATATTTATAGGCATTGACCTTCAGAGCTTCGCGGCGCGTCCAACCTGCACAGAGCTCTGCGGCGCACCCGGCCCGCGCGTCCCCTATCCGCCTCACGAGCCCTCTTCATGAGTTTGCACTGCGGATGACCAAGGATTTTGTAGATTTACCTCAAACTATGACCCTTGATCTCTCCGCAGCTCCATGTCTGAGGGAGGGCATTTGTTTGCGCTAAAATTCGAGACAAAGAGAAGGCCCCAAGATGGCTCCAAAGACTGCCTCACGAAGCCACTTCACAGAGTACCCCCAACACTGTGACTGCTGCAAATAAAAGGAGGCAAGAGGCTCCATGAATTAATTTGACATTTGCAAGCCCGCCACGAAGAAAAGAAGGTGGGATGATCCATGACCACATTTGACATTCGTGAGCCCGTAGCGAAGCAAAGGAGGTGGGAAGCTTCGCAAACGCATTTGACATTCGCGAGCCCGCCGCGAAGCAATGAGGAGGGATGCTCTACGACCCCAGTTGACGTTTGAGACCTGCCACGAAGCCCCCAAGCCCCTCTTTGCACCTCGTGATCTCTACTCCATAGTGCCTCTTGTCTATAAATACTGGAATCCCCCTAAGCTCTGGGGATAAAAAATATGACCTTTCGGCTTCCCAGCTCTCAAATCATGAAGCGGTCTCCCGCTTGGTGAACCATGAGATGTGCGAGGCACTTATTCTTCACAAAGTTCCTCCCCAATGTCTCGTTTTGATCCCCTCTTTCGGGAGGGATGCCTTTCGTGAAGGATAAGGGATTTCGCGAAGCAAGGGGATCTCCAAGGGGACCTGGGTCATCACGGATAATTTATGCTTCACGAAGCACCCTTCATGTACACATGATCCACATGCTAAGGCAGGGTTAATGTACCTCGTGAAGAACATTGCTTCCAGACACCTTGCTTCGTGAGGCACATTTGCTCCCTGAGGCTATGCTCCGCGAATGCCATTCCACTTCACGAAGCACTTCCCATTTGCACCTCCACCCCATGCTAAGGCCATGGAACCCCACATCGCGAAGCACACCCCTTCGCATGTTCTCCCCTCCACATAGAGCAACAGAGCACCACAAGGCCCTTGCCTATGGACCCCTATACTTGGAAATTCCTTTTCCCTTGAGACCCTCCAGGTTTGCACGATGTGACTTCAAAGTCCCCTGGACGACACCACCAGTAGCATCACTTCGCCAAATGCTTCTTCCCATAGGCACAATAATGACTATTGCTTCTTTGCATAACCATGCTAACATTGACCCCTCGATGATTCGCTCTGCGACACCCCCTCAGTACGGCGTTGATGGTACCTCTCCTCCCACAAAGAGTAGAGGGTACCAGTTATGTATGTCCTAGGGGTGCAGAGCAAATCCACCTCGTTCGAGCTGCATCACGATAAACTGCCAAGAACCATTATACTCAACACATGAAGTTAAACTGTGACCTGACCCCATGCCTCACACGTAGGGTCCCCCCACCATGGGCATTCTCCACACCCACTAGTCTCCACGGGGGATGATATCCTCTTTATTAGAGTGGATTTTGTCCACAGGGAATGGCAGCCATCTTGGCATAAGCCCCTAGGTGTTTCTATAGGAGGCAGAACCCCTTCTCCTCCTCACTTCCTTGGTGCCAAGGCCAGTGGAGAGTGTGATAGGGAATGGGGATCCTCCCTTCTTCAGTCCCAAGTCCCTCTCCCACTGTGCTTTGTCGCACTCTGGCCTCCATCCCGGAGTAAGCCCCAATCTATCTCTCCCTGGGCCGCTCCATGCGTAAGCCCCATTCCACACCCCACGGATGCACCTTTCACGACGTGATCGTCAGGTCTCTATAGCCTCTTGTTTCTCACACTAAGCACGACTCACATGTGCTTATAGTAAGAATTGACCATTATAAAACCCCCGTCCCGCATGACGTTAAACTGTATTTCACGTCCATCCTGCATGATGTTAAACTGTAAACCCGTACTACATGGACTTTGATCCATGTCAAGGCATGGTACGTAGGAAGACTCCACGAGGTTCAAGCCCACCACCTGGTCATTCTGACCTCCTTCACGTCGGTTCACCAAATACCATCCTAAACTACGTGGTCTTTGATCCATGTCAACGCATGGTATGTAGGAAGCCTCACGAGGTTCAAGCCAATCACCCATTGGACCCCCGGTCGATCTTCACGGCAGTTCTCTGACACACCCTCTCTAGAACTACGTGGACTTTGATCCATGTCAAGGCATGGCACATTGGAAGCCTCACGAGGCTCAATCCCACCACCTGGTTGTTCTGATCCAATTCATTTTGGTTCACCCCCGTCCCGCATGATTTTAAACTGTACACTCTAACTACGAGGAATTTGATCCATGTCAAGGCATGGTATGTAGGAAGACTCCACGAGGTTCAATCCCCAATCCATCCCAAACTACGGGGACTTTGATCCATTTAAATACATGGTACATAGAAAGCCTCCACGAGGTTCAATTCCACCACCCCGGTCATTCCGACCTCCTTCACATCGGTTCACCAACACCTTGGGCATCCTAGAGTGTAAGCCCCACACCATCCTGAACTACATGGTCTTTGATCCATGTCAAGGAATGGTACGTAGGAAGCCTCCCTGAGGTTCAAGCACACCATCCACCTGGACCAAGGTCCTCATTCACGTCGGTTCACCAACACCTTGGGCAGCCTAGAGTGTAAGCCCCACACCATCCCGAACTACGTGGTCTTTGATCCATGTCAAGGCATGGTACGTAGGAAGCCTCCCTGAGGTTCAAGCCCGCCATACACCTCGACCAAGGTCCTCATTCATGTCGGTTCTCCAATACACCATCTTGAACTACGTGGTCTTTGATCCATGTCAAGGCATGGTACGCAGGAAGCCTCATGAGGTTCAATCCCGTCACCCATTGGACCCCCGGTCCATCTTCACATCAGTTTGCTGACACACCCTCTCCCAAACTACGAGTTCTTTGATCCATGTCAAGACATGGTTTGTAGGAAGCCTCACAAGGCTCAAGCCCACCCCCTGGACATTCCGATCCCTTTTATGTCGGTTCACCCCCATCCCGCACGACGTTAAACTGTATTCTCCATATGAACTATGTGGTCTTTGATTCCCTGCCACAGGGATACGTAGGAAGCCTCCCTGAGGCTCAAGCCCTATCAATCATGTGCCATCCTAATCTATCCCTTAAGACCATGTGTCTCGGGATGGTCACGCCCCAACCCGGAGGTTCGACTTCCTCTATGTCCCATCCATGCGTCCATTCTCATGGGACGCCTTCTAAAGTGTCCCATCGTCCCACCGAACTACGCAGACTTTGATTCCCTGCCACGGGGATATGTAGGAAGTCTATTCGAAGCCCATGACCAACACTACCATCATCTTCACGACAGTCCCATCTCATTCCCCCTCCACTCCATTCAATTCTCCATCATCCATCTTGATTTTTACCCGGGCCACCACATCCCAGTGGGATCATGTCATCCACCCCCTCCTACTCCTAGTAGTACCTAAGCCGCTATCCACGTGTAATCCCCAGAATGTCTCCGGGTCTTTGTCTTTTGTGTACACCCCGATTCATCACCCCTTTGAACTACATGGGTTTTGATCCCTGTTCTCTACACAGTGTACGAAGTAAACCTCCATGAGGTTCAATCCTAGTCAATGGTAAACCTTGGTGTCCCCCATTCTGGGGTGCACTCTCCCCGATCCACCCTCAGTGGTGTTTAGATCAGCCATTACGGTGTGGAACCTCCCATACATGGGGCACACCACCTTGGATCCATCCTCATTGGGTGTTCTGATCCATTCATCTTCCAGGTTTTCCCTTCTTGGGATGTACCAATCTGATCTGTCTCTATGGGATGTTCTGATCACACTCATTCCATCTCTACTGGACGTTAAACTTGCGACATACCCTATGTTAAACGTAGGAAGTTGAGGAAAACCTCAGATACATGCCCATGGCATATAATTCCTCGCGTCCAATGTTGGATTCCCCGGGCTTCCGCTCCCTCGAGAAACCCTATAATAAGGGAGATAAAAGAGATACACCAATACCCAGCATCCAGACATACCAGCGATACCCAGCGTGACTACTCCCTTAACCAAAGGTTGCTGCCATGACCGGACCCCTTGGAATGTGCTAACAGAAACAACGTAATTAACTGATGCCCATGAAGATATGGAGCCAGGAAGAGTTTCATGAAGAAAGTATTTAAATCTTTGAGGGAGACCTGGACTAGGTGATGAATTCTGAGGAGGAATCCACTGAAGGAAGAACCGACATCACATCATCCCATTTCGATCAAGGAGAAAATGTACCTGAACAAAGAACAAATGCCACCTGCCTTTGTAAAGTGAGAATGTGGGGTAACAAATGTCATGCCTTCTACACTCAAGCAGACGGACGTGTGCGCCCTAACGAAAGAATCAGAAAAAACTACCCTATAGTTTAGAAGGGTTTGTGATCTATAGTGATACATATAAGATGGGACTGGTATGAAACCTCATGACAAATGATATGGTTATAACTTATGCCTCATGAAAATTTAATTTTCGCATGAATAATAACCCAACCCATGATTTGGAGTTTGGTAAGAAATTATTTAATTAAATATATGGAGGAACTATCCTATTTGATAAAGGTGATATATATATATTCTTATCATAAATTTTTAAAGTATATATTCACTTCGAAAGACTTGAACATACACCATAAAATATTTTTGGAGTTATTTTAAAATTATGGATGGTCAATATATTAACACCCTAGGAAAGTGACCAAGGTGGAAGATACCCTAAGATAAAAGGATTATAATAGATTATCTATTCATAGGATCATAATAGATCAAAAAATTATTGATTTTAAAAGTATGGATCTAGAAATCTTAAAGAGAGGATATAAATATTATGTTTTTCAATTGAGTGTGCAACCATCTATCTTAGTAAATATTAAAGAGGAATAAAAGAAAGTTGTGGAACTATAGAAAAATGTGAGAAATGTTCCTAAGTTAAACATTGATTATAATGGAATGACAAGGTTCATAAACCACATATGTATCCCATATATACCAAATTTGAAGAAGGTGAAATTGTATAAGCTCATAGTTCATCATTCTCAATTCATTTGGGAATTATGAATATGTATAAAGATTTGAAATAGTATTTCTGTTTGGACAATATGAAGAGAGATATTAAAGAGTGTGTATCTCAGTGCTTGGTATTTTAGAAATTTATGGATAAGAGATTTATTTGTATGGGGATTTTATAACAAATACCCACAGCATAATAGAAATAGGAAAACACCACTATTGATTTTTTTGTCAGACTACCAAAAACATATAAAGGCCATGATGAAATTTGGGTTCCATTTAACCACCTTATAAATTCATTACACATCACTGATATTAGATATTATTTATCTCTAGAACATATTTAATGAATTTATATCATGAGAGTGGTAAGGTTTCATGGGGCGCCACAATCTATTGTATTTGATCAGAATATGTGGTTTACCTCGATGTTCAAGTAAAGTCTTCAGCAAGATCTAGATATAGAGTTTTATTTCAGAACTTCTTAACATCCTTGGATAGATGGTAAGTCTGAGTGGACTATTAAAAACCTTGAGGATATATTGATATACCACTACCTAAACACCTTCATCTTGTTAATTTTTTTAACAACAATATCTTAAACTCAATAATTCAGATGGATCCTTATCAATCCATCTATGGAAAGAAGTGTAGAACTCAAGCGTTCTGGGTAGAATTTGGAGAAGGAAAACTATTGGGACCTAATATAGAAGAATAAATTTTAGATAATTTCAAGCCATTCAGTAACACATAAAGGCAACTCAAATTAGAAAGTAAAATTATACAAAAAATTATCAGTGAAATCTAGAATTTAAAGTTGGTGAGAAGGTATTCCATAAACTTTATCCATTAGATAAGATTATGATATTCAAAAAGAAGGAAAATATGATCCCTGATTATATTATCCCATTTTATATTCATGATCAAGTGGATATGATAACTTATCGCTTATTACTTCCAAAAAACCTCTCTCAAGTTCCCGATATGCTCCATGTATATATCCCAAGGAATTATACACATAATCCTTCACATGTACTAAAATCAGAGGTTGTACCATTGTATCCAATCCTTTGCCATTAATAACTACCAGTAGAAATATTGGATCTGGTAGATAATTTTCTAACAAACAAGACCCCTCACCTTGTTAAAAATATCCTGAGAAATTAGAAATTCTTATAAGCTACATGGTAACATGAGGATGTCATAAAAAAAAGATATCCTCATTTTTTATATCATAGTTAAATAATTTAAATGGATAAATTCATTTTTAGGATTTTATAATGTAACACCCTAAGATTTTAAAATATATTTATCCTAAAATAAATTTAATTTCTTTGATAACTTGCGATACATGCAACTTTGAACCTAAATAAACCGTAATATAGTACACTGTTTTAGCCTAGATGTTAAATTGGTGGAGTAAATATGAATAATTTTTTTAATTATATTTAAAATTTTAAGATAAATCTAATATATTTATAAATAATTACCTAATTTTTGTAAAGTAGTTTTGATTCATTAAAAATAACTTTCTCCACCAAAATTTTTTTTATTTGTTTTTGTGAGAAAATAAAATAATTAATTTATTATGATTATTGAAAATTTATTTTATAAAAATAACTTCAGTTTTTAAATTTGTATGTCAAAATTATCTTAGAGTAAATTTTTCATAATTTTCTATAAAAATTTATTTCTTGAATAATAACGAAATATACTTAATTTTATTACAAACTGTCTTTTCATTAAAAGAATTTAAAACATTAAATTTTTTTTTAAAGTGGGTTTAAAAGTTACATTAGTTAATTTATTATTAGTAATTTAATTTAGGTCATTTTAATTAATTTTATGTATTATTTTGGTATAAAAACATTTTATACTTAAGAAAACCAATTAGGGAAAACTACTTTTCAACATATTTTTTGATTTATTTTTAAATTAAATTCTACCACTAATGTGAATTGAATTTGATAAATTTTATTCCTTATTTGGAATCATACTTTCATAATTTGTTAATAAATTCACTTTCCTTTTTGCTCATAATGAATAGTAAAAACAGTAAAAAATCACCACAATTAAAGTTAAAATGAGTTTATGAGGAGTTAAACCAAGAGATTAGGGTATGTTTTCCAATTAATCTTATATAAAACCAATTTTATAGACATATGTTGACCTCATAATATCAAAAATTTAAATATTTGTCCATTCGGATGCATTTTTTTAGTGTACAATATTATATTTTAATATTTTAATAAATTACAATTGTGTCATTTCCCTCCCTTATAAAAGGACACCCCTTCTCTCTTTTCATTACATCACTTTGATCGATTTATATCAACATAACCCTAACTTAAATTTAATATCCACTATTTATAAAATCTATTATTCTTAAAATATTTCTCTAAAGATAATTACAAAGGGATCTAAAGGATCCCTAACAATGAAGAGGTAATCATCTTACCTAATATCTTTAAATTTATTTCATCTTCTACCACCTCTATATATATATATTATTCATCCTAAGAAAATAAAATAAATATCTAAAATATACTCAAAATTAATTAATATTATTAACCACAATTATTTACCCTCTTTTCCATTAAATGTAATGTGAAAGTATAACTCATGCGTACATATGGACAACAACTTCCTTGTAATGATAGAAATTATTTTTCATCACCATATTTGATTGATGGTTACTATCATTGGATTAATGTTTATATACAATAATTTGTGAAATATTCATTATTCTATAATTATAATATCAAATATACCTTTTTACCTTCCAATCCCTTTTAAAATGATAGTGTCCCTCATGTATATGTGAGGACAACCACATCCATGAAGTGATGTAATTTTTTAATTTATATTTTACTTTGATGGTAGTAAGGATAGATTTAAGGAATATATATGAAATATAAGAAATATTAGTTATTCTAAAATATGATTTATTATTTAACATTCTTTTTTCCATCCTTCAAAAAGTGAAAACAATATTCAGGTGTACGTATGTCCCACCATCACCATGATTGGTGTAATTAATTTCACTATCTATACATTATATAGTTGAATGAAAAAAAATATATATAATGAATGCATATTATATTTATATCATTATTATCATTCTTTATTAAAATGAAACATGATAAAACTATAAGTACCAAAACTACCAAACTGAAATTATCCTGAAAAATGAAACAGTAAACACCCAGAAACGATGATTTCAATAAATATTTATCTGTAAATCAGTGTTGAAATGCTATACGTTTATAATATATAATATTTTAATTATGTACATTAATTTGGTATATATTTATATTAAATTTGATTTTACAATAAAGTAGGTCATAGTTCTTTCAAATAAAATCAAACTTGAGGTAAGATATTATTGTTACATTCTCATTGTTTGTTGGGATTGTCAATGACCAAGATTTTGATGATGAGATTTTAAGACCTATATCTCAAGAATCACATTAATATTTCATCTCATGTCATTATTTATATAGATTACATTTTTTACTTTCATTTTTTATTTTTAGGAACTCAATTTCCAAATATTATTTTTTAAGGAAAACTGAATTGTTTTCTCACTTGGGTCAAAAATACTTTTCCTTCCATAACCATGTTTTCTAAAATGTTTTCAAGAATGTTGTAATACCTTGACCCCAGTTTCCCAAAGCAGGTGAATTATTTCATTACATTGTAATTACTAAAAGGAATCAAATCTCAAAGGACCAAAAATTTTAGTAGTTTTGGAGAATAACATACATACATAAGTTCAACATTACAACCTGAAATGAAATACATTATATAAATTCCACTTGAAACATCCCCAACATAAATATTATCCTTACAATTCACTCATAATATACTTCCTTTTATCTTGGGGGAAATAAACAATTATAAAGGAGTGATACTATATGATCAGTAATTGTAATAAATACAATGGAAGATATCATAAACATGAACATTAGGCATGGTGAATAACTAAAAACACATGCCTTTAAAAAAATAAACATGAGTGTAACATGGTAGGAATAAGAGCTCAATAAATAATTCCATAATAAAAATTATCCATGAGTATTTTACGATTTTAATAATCACATGGACTATAAATTACTATATTCATAATAAGGTAATGCATAATCCATGACATCATAACCATTCTGCCAAGGCCTTGTGCAAAGGCCATAAATAAATGGGTAAAAACACAGTCTAGTTTGTCTCATGAGACCAACTGATGCATCGAGAGATTATATCATTACACACCTATAACTTAATAATTATAATTCATTCTTCATATTAAAGGGTTAATCATAATGAACATATACATTCATATTGAAACTAACAGATGAAATGTAAATAACTTTCCACAATCATTAAACATAAACACTAACCATTATGAGTAGTATGGTGAATGGTATCAAGATTAAAAATCTATAGTCAATCTAATAAAAACCCCTCAAAAAAATTTTGTATATGTTATCATAAGATATAAACCTCAATTAAGTAAAATATTAAACAAAGTATGTTTACATAGTTTAAGAAACCTTTAAATGAGACCATTGAATGATTATTGAGGAAATATTCTTTAAACACTCCAATGTGTCCCATACCACCTTGAAACATTAAAATAATAATACCTTAGAATATCATTAGAATAATGAGTCTATTGATATGATTTAAAAAGGAAATTTCATACACCACATGTATGTAATAAGTGTTGAAAAAGGAATATATCTCATAAAAGTAGAAATGAGATGAGAAAAAAAATTTAACTTTAAAAATAAGAGTTCTCTTGGAAAATAATTTTTAATTGTCCTGAAATTAGATTGTAAACATGTATATACCAGAGAAGGAAAAGGTAATTAAATTACATTTTAGGTAGAAATGTTTTACCACTTAATTGAAATCTTATAAATTTGTTTTTTAAAGAATATTTTGAAATAAAACATTTTAGTGTGTTTAAGGAAAATATTAAAGAGATTTTAAAGAGAAAGGGAATGATTGTTTTCATAAAACCATAAATTAACCAAGATATTCTTTTCATGATCAAGTTTTTTATTTCACAAAATAATAAAGGCTTAAAACATATTATATAGTGCACTTTAAAATGGATAAGAATTCGAGAAGTCTCCTTGAGTCAGGATTTTTTATTGGGAAGAATTAAGAAGATAACTATTTTAAAACATATAGTCACTATTAATGAAAGATGAAATGATATTAATATATGATTTTGGAAAATAAAAAATAAAATATAATATGTAAAAAATAAATAATCAATACATTTTGGAAAGAATGTTGAAGGAATAACCCAAAGAGAAAAAAAGGTTCGGGCTGAATACCTTACCACTTTCTAATAAATCAAATCATGTGCCTCAAAATTAATAATCATAAAACAATACATTGAATACCATGAAAATAAATATATTCATGATATAATACATAAATGGGTAGTATACAAACATCATACATAAGAAATAGTGGGGAAGAAGAAATATCTCAAAAAATGTTCGTGAGATGAGGAAACCCTTACCTTATGTTTGAATGTATTCTTGACTGAACCTTAACATCCTTGATAGTAAATTTAGATAAATAAATTAATTAATTCAGAACATTATATACATATATTTTATTCATTATAGTTTTATTATGTCCATTTATATTCTTATTGATAAGTTATAAGATTAAATTTCATCATTTCGAAGAGTTATTTTCTGGGTTTTTATAATCGGTTTTCTTGTTTATAAGTAATGGAGTTCATGAGTAATAGATATATTTTTTCAGAATTTATTTTATATGATACTAATGAACATAAAAAATATTAAAAGTTCATATAATTAATTTGGTTATATGTTATGAGGATGATTTATTATATCAAACATTAATAACAGTCATTTAGATTATTTTGGTTTCATTTCCAGTATTACAGACTAGTTTTTTCATATTAATTAATATTATGTATATATAATGGAAATATAACATTAAATAAGTAATAATTTTTTTTCAACCATAAAAATGGTTTCCTGACCATACTTGAAGGAGAAATTGAAAAAAAAAATTGTGTCATCCATGAATGTAGTTTTTCAGGACCTTGAGGACAATGATTTCATTTTTTAAGAGAGAAAAGAAATTGATGATGGATATTACATTAACATGATATAAATCCTGTATATAGGTGAAAATGGATATATCATGATCATCTGGACAATGGAGCTAAGGAGAAGATAAGAAAATAAAACAAATTGAAAATGAAATTAAAAGAAAAAGGAATAGGGTTTACCTCTTGAAATGTCATCCTTGAGAACCTACTTAAGGGAAGGGGTTTCATTATTTTGGAAAGACCAAGAGTCCCTGAACATGAGGAGGTACTAGGGAAGATTATTTGGGAAGAACATTTAGAATCTTCCCGGCATAGAGGATTGAGGATAAGATGGAGTGAGGGTTGTTTTTATAGTTGAGGTGAGCATTGATTTTTGAGTATCTTATTCAATATTTTATTATTTTTCTCAAGACAAGAAATAATGTTGAATCATGTGACCCAAAATACTAATAAGTGCATGTGTTTTATAAACAATTGTGATTAAATCATAATTACATCACCTATGACTCAATAAATCATATATTTTGTAATTATCAAAATTATCATATTTTACCATTTACAAAAAAATTAAGTATTTTAGAAAAATCCAAAAAAACCAACTATTTTTTTACATATAAAATTTAAATATGGAAAAAATATTCAAAATAATTTTCTAAATATGTGAAATTTAATTTTAAAATAAATTTATTATTTTCTAGAAAAAACCACTTGTAAAACTAAAAAAGATTTAATAATACACTAACAAAATATTTAAGGTATTATTAAATTATCCCAAAATCAAAATTTTTATTTGAGAATACATTTTATGAAAATGAATTTAATTTTCAATAAATTTATTAATTTAAAATTTTAATTCAATATTTATTACTTAAAAAAATATGAAAACTTAATTATTAATTTTTAAAATATTCACTCTTGTGTATAAGGGGGATGAATGTTATTTATACTTACATGGGTGATGTTACTATTCATAAGGTTCATGTTACTATTCATAAGGGTACATTACTATTATTAAGGGTCAAGTAACTATTCACTAGTAAAGAAATTTGATCTTATCAGACTTTAAATATCTTATTGAATGAAACTATGTATATTAAATTTTCAAAATTAAAATCACAAAATTGTAAGAATTATGTTTATGGGATAGGTTATAACAAAGTGTTGTTTCCTAGTGACTGAGTGTTTCATGCATTTTATATTAAATATAATTGTAAATTCATGGGGTGATTCATTATTCCCCCCTTACATAAATTGTTTACTAAAAATTACTATAATGTTACCTCATAAAATGATATTTGTAGATCTTAATCATATGTTCCTTAGGCTCCCACATCACCTCTTCAATTTTATGATTTTTTTTCAAAGTACCTTTACCAGCCGAGTGATTCAATTCCTCAACATCGGTTCTTTAGTGTCTATAATTGAGTTAGGATCTTCATAGTTTGATAAGTTAGGTTCCAATGAAATACTTTTAGAAGTGAGTAAATGTGTTGCCTCTGGCATGTACTTTCTCAAGAATGAGACATGGAACAGATTTTATACCTTATAAATGCTTGGAGGCATATCCAAATTACAATCCACAACTCTAATTATCTGAAGAATTTTAAAAGAGACAATGTACATGGGGCCCAGTTTCCCGTTCTTCCAAAATCTTATAACACCCTTCCTTGATAATTAATATATCCATCTTTGCTAGATCCATGTACACAGGGTCCTTGAAAATCCTCATTTTGTTTATAACTACATGATTCATCCTACTCAATGCATCATCTAACTTATTTTACATTAATCAACATCAAGTATCTCTAAATTGTTTCATTCCAAAATGTGAATAACTTCATCATGTGTTCTTTTAAAATATTTTAACAAATTAAATTATCATAAAACATTATTGGAAGCATTCATTCATCCTTACATATGCTATTGGATATATTCAATATAACCAAAAGTGTTGTAAAATTAATCAATGATAGTATAGAATAGTTTTTGACAAGTCGTTAATAAATTCCATGGTAGTCATCACTTCTACAAATCAATAATTTTTTCATCATTATGTCAGCATCAAGAATATAATTAGGGTTCTATTTCCCCCAATAATGAGTCTTCCAAAATGTTTAACTTTCCCTTGAATATCGTTTCTTGGTACCATTCAATTTATTATCTCAAATCTGTAAAAAAATTATTATAGTACAATCCACATATATTCCATAATTCTTATAACTAGTACATTTCCAATACAATATTCAAATTACACGATTCTTTGCTATATGTATTAATCATTCCACTTCATCTACGATAATATAATAACTTAATCATTATCCAGTAACATCATTTGGGGTATATTAATTTTACGCTTGGGACATTTATTCACATAGTGTCCCATCTCATTGTATTTGATGCATTGTACATTGAAAAAATATTTCTTACCCTTTCAATCCCGAACAAGGTGTCCTTTTTCTCCACAGTTATAACAAACTGACATTCCCATCAAGAATTTTCAAGGGTGAATCTTTCAACAGTTATCACATGTGGGAAATCCCTTCTTTCCCTTATTCCCATTATCCATCTTTTTATCTTCCCTTTTCTTCTTCTCTTGCATCCCTTCAAAGGAATCTGACATAGATAATCCTTTACACATATTATTAACACATGATACTATTTTCTCATATGCTGATAATACTTGGGAGACATATCCCTTCAAAATGAAGTCTTAAGACCACGAGAGATATGATCTTTCATACTCTTTACATCACATTCATTGGTGTAGTTCTAATTCCTTATTATAGATTCTATTATTAATCAATTCCATATACTATATTAGCTCATAAAATTATTAACTTATTATAACTCGATACATGGTATAACATATAATATAAATTTCTGCATCGTAAATCTTAGAACCATATAATTTGGTAACTTTGGGGGAATAAATCCATCATAATTGTGGGTAAATTAAATGTGAATTTTCTTACGAATAACCCTCTTTATTGTCAAACAAGTAGTGCAGTAAATCCTGTTGTATTGTTCTAGGTTACCCTAAGTTAATCCTAAAACAACTGCTCTGAGTTTTTTCTCTTAGGTACATATGTGCCCAAACCACGTCTACTTGTAGTATCTATACAAGGATTTATTTTATCAGAATATACACATAATATCTTCCTCACCAAAATTATATGATGTTCTTATATGATTTCCCAAAAAGTCTATCGTAGGTTTTTGTTCCCTAATTTACATTTTCTAAATCCCATTTTCAAGGTTTCCCCTAAACTTACTTTGATAACAACTATAACACCCCAACCGCAGTTGCCCAGATTCAATGAATAGTTTCATTACATTGGAATGATTACAATGAATCAAATCCCTAAGGTCCGAATAGTTTAGTATTTTGGGGAAACAATATAGATACATAAGTTAAACATTACAATATGAAATTAAATACATTATATAAATTCCACTAGAAACATACACAAATCGAAGATTATCCCTATAATTCATTCATAATTTAATTCCTCACTTCTTGGGGAAAATAAAACATAAGAAAGGGGTGAGATCAGATTCTTAGTTTGGGTAATAAATGCAGTGGAAGATATCATAAACATAAACATTAATCATGGTGAATAACTAAAAACACATGCCTTTAAAAAAATAAACATGAGTATAACATGGAAGGAAAAAGGTCTGAATAAGTAATGCCATAATAAAACATAACTATGAGTATTATACTAGTATAATAACCACATGGACTATCAATTATAAATTCATAATTAGGGAATTCATAATGTTGGACATCATAACCATTCTTCTATGGCCTTGTGCTAAGGCCATACACAAACGGGTAAAAACCCAAACTAGGTTGTCTCATGAGACCTATTAATGAGTCAGTGGGGATAAAGTTAGACCCACCCATCATTTAATAAGTCCAATTCATTCCTCTTATGAAAGGGGTCAATATATTTAACATATATATTCATGTTGAAACTAACATATGAAATTAAAATAACATTCCCTGATCATTAAACATAAACACTAACCATTCAAAGTGGTATGGTGAATTGTATCAATATTGCACATCCATAGTCAAAAAAATAATAAAACTTTCAAAAACATATTACAGATGGTATCCTAACAAATAAAAATAAATTAATTAAAATATTTAACAAAGGATGTTGACATAGATTAAGATACTTTTAAATGGGACCATTAAAATATTCTTGGAGAAATAATCCTTAAACATTCCAAAGTATCATATACCACCTTGAACCATTCAAATCATAATCCCATAGAATATCTTGAGAATAAGGAGACTCTTGATATGATATAAAAAATGGAAATACATACACCAAGAGCTAGGAATAAGTGGTGACGAAGGCATATATCTCATAAAAGTTAATGTGAGATGAGAAAAAAATTACTTTGGAAAGAATAGTTCTTTTGAAAATTCATTTGTATTTGTTATGAAATCAGATTCTAAAATTTTATATCCAATAAAATAAAAGGTACATACTTTGAAATTATATTTTAGGCAAAAATGTTGTCCAACTAAAGGGAAATCATGTAAAAATATTTTTTAATGAATCTTTAGAAATAAATCATTTTAGTGCGTTTAAGGAAAATATTAAAGAGATTTTAAAGTGGAAGGTTATGATTGTTTTCATAAAACCAGAAATGAACCAAGATAGTTTTCCATGATAAAAGGTTTTATTTAAAAAAATTATGTCTTATAATATATTATATAGTACACCTAAAATTGGATAATAATTTAAGAAGTTCCCTTGAGTCGGGCTTGTTTACAGGGAAGAATTAAGAGGGGAACTATTTTAAAACATATAATCACCATTAACGATAAATGAAATACTCTAAATATATGATTTTAAAACATAAAAAAAATTAATATATAAGATTTTAAAAAATAGAAATAATAATTACATTTTTATAAGGATAGTAAAGGAATAATTTGAAGGAAACAATGAATATTCGAATGGAATCCCTTACCACTTTGTAATAAATCGAATCATATGCCCCAAAATTAATAATCATAAAATTATAAAATTAATACCATAAATATAAATATATTCATTAAATGATACATAAATGGTAAGTGAAATACACCACACATAATAAATAGTGGTTAATAAGGAATATCTCAAAAAAATGGTAGTAAAATAAGGAAACCCTTACCCTATGTCTGAACGTATTCTGCACTTGACCTTAACGTGCAGGATAATAAAATTAAATACATTAATTAATTAAATAAAAATATTATATACATATATTTTATCAATTATAGTTTTATTATGTTCATTTATATCTTTATTGAAATGTTATAAGATTGAATTCTATAATTCTTGAGTGTTCACTTTTTTGGTTTTCATAATCAGTTCGCTTGTTTATAAGTAATGGAGTTCACGTGGGATGTATATAATTTTATAGAATTAATTTTATATTAAACTAATGAGTATAATTATGATTAAATAGTCATATAATCAATTTGGTTATATGGTGTTACTTTTAGTTACTAGATAAGACATTAATGACAATCATTTAGATTATTTTGGCGGTATTACGATTATTACGAACTACTTTTATCGTATGAATTAATATTATGAATATATATTGGTTATATAAAATTAAATAAGTTATAATAAATATATTATTATTTTTTCAACTGTAAATGTGTTTTCATTAATATACTTAGAAGATAAAATGAATAATGAAGGTTCGTCGTCCACTAATGTTGGAATTCAGCACCTCCGGGATGATGATATTATTTTAAAAAAATTAGAGTAAGGAAATTGATGATGTATATTCCATTAACATGATATAATTCCAGTATACAGGTGGTATAGGAGATATAATTATCATTTTGACAGAGGATGTGATGATAAGAAAATAAAATAAAAAAATTGAAAATGAAATAAAATGAAAAAGGAAAAGGGTTTACCTTTTGAAATAATCTCCCTAAGAACCTCCTTAAGGAAAGGGGTTTTTGTATTTTGGAAATACCAAGAGCTCGTGAAAATTGGGAGTGACTAAGGAATATTATATAGGAAGAACTTTTGAATCATCAAGGATTAGAGGAGTGTGGAGAAGAGGGAGTGAGGAGTGGTTTTATAGTTGAGGTGTGGAGTGATTCTTGAATATCCTATTCATTATTTTATTATTTTTCATAAGATAGGAAATAGAGTTTATTATTGTGTCCAAAAACATTAATAAGTGAATTTTAGTTAGAACCAAGTGTTCTTACATCAACTTTACATCACCTATGACTCAATAAATCATCTTTTTAGAAATTATCGTAAATTGTTGTATTTTATTATTAACAAAAAATTTATTTATTTTAGAAAAATACCAAAAATTAACTTGTACCATTTTTTGACATGTATTATTCAAATATGGACTAAATTTTTTCCAAAATAAACTTCTAAATATGTGAAATTTAATTTTTAAATAAAATAATAATTTACTCAAAAAAATGTGGCTTTTGAAACTAAAACGGATTTTATAATACATTGAAAAATTAACAAAGGTATTATTATATTATCCAAAAATAAAAAATTTTATATATGAATACATTTTATGAAAAATAATTTTATATAAAATCAATATGTTAATTTAAAATTGTAATTAAATATTAATTACTCACAAAAATACCGACACTTAATTATTAATTTTTAAGATATTCAATATCATTTACAAGGTGCCTAAATCTTATTTATACTTACATGGGTGAGGTTAATATTCATAAGGGTCATATTACTATTCATATGGATAAATTACTATTCAAAAGGGTACATTACTATTCATAAGGTTCAATTAATTATTCACCAATAAAGTAAGTTGATCATATCAGACTCTAAATATCTTATTCAAGGAAATTTTGTATATCCTTTTTTTGAAATTAAAATCATTGCAGAAGAAAATTTATGTTTATTTTCTAGGTTATAAAAAAGTGTTGTTTCATAGAGAATCATTATTTCAAGCACTATATATTAAATTTATTTGTAAATCCATAGGGTGTTATAGTCCATCCCTTTAAAAAATTTCATTCTCATATTTATTAGAATGTAACCTCATAAAATGATTTGGGTAGATATTTATCATAAGTTCATCTGGCTCCCATGCCACGTCTTCATTTTTATAAATTTTCCAAGGTAAATTTACTAGTGGCGTCATCCAATTATTTAACACCTATTCATTAGTGTCCAGAATTTTGATAGGCTCTTCATAGTAATATAAGTGAGGTTCATATTCTATACTTTTAGAAGTGAGGACATGAATTGGTTCTGGCATGTACTTACTCAATAATGAGACATTGAGCACATTTTGAACCTTATAAATTCTAGGAGGAATTTTTAAATAATAATCCACATATCCAATTCTCTCCATAATTTCAAAAGGTTCAATGTACATGGGGATGAATTTCCCTTTCTTTCCAAATCATGTAACACCATTCCATGATAATTTCCATATCCATCCATACTAGATCCATGTACAGAGGGTCCTTGATAATCCTCATTTTGTTTAGAACTCCATGATTTATCCTTCTCAATGCATCTGGTACCTTTTTTCCTTTAATCGACATAAAGTAGCTTTAAATTTTCACATTCTAACCATGTTATTAACATCATCATGTGTCTTTTTTAAATATTGTAATAACATGAATTATCATAAAACCTTTTTGGAAACATTAATTCATCCTTACACATGTTATTGGATATATTCCTTATATAAAAATGTGTTGTAAACTCCATCAATGGTAGCATAGGCCACTTTTTGACAAGACAAAAATAAATTCCAAGGTAGTAATCACTTATCCAAATCCATAATTTATTTATAATTATCTCAACATTAGGAATATATTTAGGGTTGTATATACCTCAATCATGCATTTTCAAAAAAAATTAAATTTCTACCGAACATATTTTCTTTGTACCAATCTACTTATGGTCTCAATTTATTAATGAAAATGTATCATAATATAATCCTCATATATTCCATAATTATTATAACCAGTGCATTGCTGATAAAATATTCAAATGAGATGATTCTTGACTAGGCATATTAATCATGACACTTCATCTATAGTAATATCAAAACAAGATCATTATCCATTAACATCATTTTGGGTATATTCCTTTGACCCTTGGGACATTGATTTACATAGTGTCTCATCTCCTTACAGTTAAAGCATTGTATATTAGAAAACTTTTTCTTACCCTTGAAATCATGAACATGATGTCCTTTTTCAATACACTTATAAAAAACTCACATTCCCTTCAATAATTTACTAGGGTGATTGTTTCCCCAGTTTTCACATGTGGGAAAACCCTTCTATCCCTTATTCTATTTGTCCAACTTTTTCTCTTTCATCCCCTTATTCTCTTACATCCCTTCAAATCCATAGAAATCATAGAATTATTTACAAATCTTGTTAACACATGATAATATTTTCTTATATGATGAGGATTATGGGGAGACTGTCTCCCTTTGAAATGATGTCTTAAGACCATGAGATATATGATCCTTCTTACTCTTTGAATCACATGAATTGGGGAAGTTCTCATTCCTTCTTCTAGGTTACATTTCTAATTGATTCCATATACTATATTATCTCATATAATTATGAACATTTTATAACTCTAAACATGGTATAGCACATAACATAAATTTATGCATCCAAAATCCTAAACTAGAATATTTGGTTACTTCATAGGAATAAATACGCCATAGTTATAGGTAAATTAAAAGTGAATTTTCATAATAAAATCCAAGATAGTGTAAAACCTGGTGCACATTAAGGCTAGTTGTCATGTACCAGGTTACCCCAAGTCAAGCATGAAACACCTTGTTGGAGTTGTTACTCCTAGGTACATCTAATCCAAAACCACATCCACCAATATTATCCATACAAAGATGTATTCTCTAGGAATATCCACATAATATATTCCTTAACAAAATTCTACTATGATATTGTATGCTTATCCTCAAAGTCTATCTCTGGTCTTTGTTCTCTAATATACACTTTATAAATCCAGTTTGTAAGGTTTCTACAAAAATTACTTTGAAACCAACTGTAACATCCCGAAGCTAGTTACCCATATCCATTTTATTATTTCATTATAATGTCCTGATTATAGGAAATCAAACCCCAAATGACAAAATAGTATAATTGTATTAAAAAAAATATACATAAATAATTTCAACATTACAAATTGTAATGAAATACATTATAAAAACTCAATTGGAAACATCCACAACATCTAGATTATCCCTCCAATTCATTCACAATATACTTCCTCGCATCGTGGGTAAAATAAATCATATGAAAGGGGTGATCTCAGAAGACCGGTAAGGATAATAAATACAATAGAATATATCTTAAACACAAACATCAGTCATGGTGAATAATTAAAAACACATAACTTTAAAAATATAAACATGATTATAACATGGAAGAAACAAGAGAAAAATAAATAATACCATAATAAAAAATAAGAATGAGTATTTTACTAGTCGAATAAACACATAGACTATCAATTAGTAGATTCATAATGAGATAATGCATAATATGGGACATCATAACCATTCTATGAATCCCTTAGGCCAAGGCCCTAGATAAATGGGCCAAAACCCAAACTAGATTGTATCATGAGACCTATAGATGCACCGAGGGGCTATAGTCGGCCCCACCCATCACATACTAATTCCAATGAATTAATCATATGAAATTGGTAAACAAAGTTAATATATACATTCATATTGAAACTAACATATTAAATTTAAATAACATTCCATAATCATTATACATAAACAGTAACCATTCAGAGTAGTGTGGTGAATGGTATTAAGACAATAGATCCATAGACAAACTAATCAGAAACCCTTCAAAAACATATTGTAGATGATATCATAATATACAAACCTCAATTAAGTAAAATATTCAATAATGTATTTTAACATAGTTAAAGATAATTTTAAAAGAGACCATTGAAAATTTATTTGAGAAATAATCCTTAAACATTCCAAAGAGCCCCCATACCAACTTGAAACATTAAAAACATAATCCATTAGAATATCATAATAATAAAGGTACTCGTGATATTTTATCCCAAATTTTATTTCCTACCCCACATGTGAGGAATAAGTGTTGAACAAGAAATATATCTCATAATAGTTAAAGGGACATGAGAAGAATTATTTTTTACTTTGGAAAGAAGAGTTCTTTTGGAAAATCATTTTTATTTTTCATGAAATCATATTTTAACATGTATATCCAAGAAAAGGAAAGGTAATGACCTTTAAATTATTTTTGAGGGATAATTTTTTCCCACTTTAAATACACAGACCAATAGAATATCACTAAGAGGAGAGGGGTGAATCAGTTATCTTCTTATTAGATTTTATTTTTTCCTTTTTATGAATTGTCTCATTTTTCAATTAAACCTTTGTGTCTGGTTAAAGAATTTATCCACTCTTCCAATGATGTTTTAAAATAAATGTACAAGACATAGGGATTTACAAGGTTTGGTACAAAGAACTACTCTTTGTCATGTTAGTTATTCTACACAACACAGATTCTTCACTATATTAGAAGATGATTACAAACAGTAATTGGTTAGACCCCCACAATTACAAGTTGGTTAAACCCCCAAATTTCTCTGCACTTTCTTCTTTCTTCCAGGAACTGGTTATGCCCCCAGTTTCAAATTCTCACATTGAATGTATTGATAGTCTTCCTTCTGTTCAAGTAGCTTTAAAAAACTCTGATTGAATCTGTCAGACATTCTCAAATCACTTTGCACAAACAATACTTTCTCATCTTTGGTTTTTTTCACACATAATGATTTCTCATCTATGGTTCATTTCAAACACACACACACACATACACACACACTTAATATTTTATTTAGATTCAATATAGGTGTCTGTCTTTTGTGTGATATTCTTCTTTCTCCCTCCTTCAAATGTACACACACAATCCTTACTTGATTTGTGCTCTTTTCCCAACCCGAATGGGTGTATTCAATGTGTAGCTTTATTCTTGCACACTTTGGTGTCTAAATTCATGCATATACATGTATGTTCATCATGCATTCAATTTCCTTTTATGCATACACTTGAAAACTTGGGTTATTTTTCTTCTCTAAAGGCTCCGGGTTTCTTCTCCTTCAAATAATGCACACACATCCGAGATGAGTATGTGAAGGGTGTATGTGTGGGTTCTTCTCCTTTTTGAAACAAGAGAGTAATCATATAATCAGATAACTTCGCAGAGTATCACAAGGCTGCATGCACCTATTGTGTACCTGCGGTTTCTTATTCACACGCGAAGCACGATGAGGGTTTGAGGGAAACTATCACGTGTTCGGTTTCTTACATAAACCAACATGGTTCACGCTTCTTCTCTTTGAAAAAGGGATGTCCATGAATACTTCATGCAAGAGTTTCGTGGCTCTCCATTACGTAACAAGGCTACGTGGAAACTGTCTCTCACGTTGTGAGGCTATGTGGAACTCCTTTGTACAGTGCTCTGTTTCTCGAAGAAACGAGAGCTTTCCCTCAATATTTTCAACAACACTTTTCGGTTCAGTTCCCCTCTATTTATAGGCAGGGTTTAGGAATTTTTTACATTCAAATATTGTGTGAAACGTCACAGGATTCAATTATTTGAATATTCGAGATCTCCAAAATAGAATATTTTAAAACAGGGATGAGATATCCCGCATATATCTCTGTTCTTTTCTCTTTAGAAGGGAATCATTATTTCACACGAAAACATCATGTGCATGCATTTAAGAATGCATAAAAGGCTTCACCAAAATGCATTGAGCATCCTGACGTAGCTTCACCACTCCATTTGGTTTGGCTATGTTCAAATTCATCAGTTTGATGCATGCATGAAACTTTTCATGCATACATGTATTCAATTTTTCCGGATGACCATCATGCACTAACTGTGAGCTTCAATGGTGGTCAGGAGCGAGAACTCACTGCTTGGATCAAATATTTGTTCACAGGTGGAGATCGGATGTCCAGAGGTTGAAGGAAACCTTGGTGGAGAGATTATAAGGTGATCATTTAAACCTGAACCACGGTGATCAGTTGGACGACTTGGATGTGCGGGACCAATAAAATGATTTATCAGATGGTATACCACGTTTCATTGAGGGATCAACAGTTGAGATTCGTTTCTCAGTCTTAAAAACTTTTCCCACATCGAAATGGAGATGCAGATGCGACTTCTTTAAATAACAAGTCGTAGTATCCGACATCCAGAATTCTCCCCTCTCCCTCCACGGTACTGCCTCATACCATGTTCTTTGGGCACATTCATAGTACCCACTATGCTCCCTTCAGGTGCACTCCCAGCACCCACGCTGCATAGGTTCACTATTATGTGGCACCTGTGGGCTTATACACAGAACACATACACCTCTTGCGGGCTGGATTCGATACCTTCCCCATGGGTGGGGTAGACCCTGGGGTCCCGCATATGCCTTGGGTGAGGGCTTCATCTAGCCTTCAAGATTGGGCCTAATTTTTTGGGAAAGAGATATTATACTAAGTAGTTGGTATAAGAAATGCTCCTTAAAATTCCAACCCATCCTTCATCATTCAAAGCCCAAGCATGCCTCCTTTTTTCTTCTTCAACTCCAAGCATCATCCATTCATTTATTTTTAGTTTATAGATTCAAAGTGATCTTAAATATGTTGTTTTTATTCATTCATGGATGATTCATGGATCATTTTTTAATTCCTCACGCATTACGACATAATGCACGTCCTTCATTGTTGAAATGAGTGACGTGTTCTCTTTAAAACACATGTCTTCTTCTTAGAGGATCAACACAAATAATCATCTAATTTTATTCACAACCTTTATCCAATTAGGGGTCATTGGATGGATCTTCTTTACCGTCATGCAATTGAGTATTGTAAGGCCTTATTAAAGTGTTGTAATAATGTATCACCTTAACACAAGTATGGGAACATAATACCGGTTCTACAATCCTTAGAATTAGTATGCTCCAATATTCATTGCTTCAATAATTCAATCATCAGGCACACATTGACATGTTATTGACAACAAATGCAATCACTCGGCTCAACACCATTGAAGTTCAATCATGTAATAATAGTTTTTAAAGTAGTTTTAAAAATAAAACATTTTATTTCATTGAAGGAAAATATTAATGAGATTTAAAGCAGAAGGGAACGTTTGTTTTCATAAAACCATAATTTAATCACGATCATTTTTCATGATAAAATGTGTAATTAAAAAAATGATGGATTAAAACATATTATATAGTTTAACTAAAAATGGATAAGAATTCGAGAAGTTCCCTTGAGTTTGGCTTGTTTATTGGGAAGAATTAAGAAGGGAACTATATTAAAAAAAATATCACCATTAAAGAAAGATGAAATGATTTGACTATATAATTTTGGAACATAAAACAGAACATATAATATTCACACAAAAATAAACAAGCATTAATTTTTTGTAAGGATAGTTAAGGAATAACCCTAAGGGAAAAATAGAGGTTCAGGTGGAATCCCTTACCACATTATAATCAATCGAATCATATGACCCAAAATTAATAATCCTAAATTTATATATTGAATAAAATTAAAATAAATATATTAAGGGGATAATACATAAATGGGAAGTATAAATACACCATACATAAGAAATAGTGGTGAATAAAGAATATCTCAAAAAATGGTAGTGAGATGAGGAAACCCTTACCTCATGTTTGAACGTATTCTACACTTGACCTTAACAACCCAGATAATAAAATTAAATCAATTAATTAATTAATTCAGAACCTTATATATATATATATATTTATAATTATAGTTTTATTATGTTCATTTATTTCATTATTGATAATTTATAAGATTGAATTCTATCGTTTTGGAGTGTTCGTTTTCTGGGTTTTCATAATCAATTCTCGTGTTTATAAGTCATGGAGTTCATGTGGAATAGATATAACTATACAAAATTGATTTTATATGGTACTAATGAAAATAAATAATATTAAGTGGTCATATAATTAATTTTTTTATATGGTATGAGGATGAGTTATTAGATGAAACATTAATGACAATCATTTAGATTATTTTGGTCGTATTTTGATTATTACAAACTATTTTTCTCGTATGAATTAATATTATGTCTATATACTAGTTCAAAAACATTATATAGATTATAATAAATATATTATAGTTTTTTTCAACTAAAAAAATGGATTCATAACCATACTTTAAAAATTAATTTAAAATAAATTTCTTAATTTAAAATTTTAATTAAATATTTACAACTCACAAAAATTCCAATACTTAATTATTAAACTGTAAAATATTTACTCTCATTTATAAGGTGACTGAATTTTATTTATACTTACATGGGTGAGGCTACTATTCATAAGGGTGATATTACTATTTTTAAGGTTATATTACTATTCCTAACAGTTCATTATTATTCACAAGGGTCAAGTTACTATTCACCAATAAAGTAAGTTGAGGCTATCAAACTGTAAATATATTACTAAAGGAAACTATTTATGTCAATTTTTTGAAATTAAAATCACAAAAGTGGAAAAACTATATTTATTATCTAGGTTATAAAAAAGCGTTTTTTATAAATACTCATTATTTCACGCATTTTATATTAAATTTATTTATAAATCATTGGAGTGTCACTATCTCCCCCATTAAGACACTTTCATCCTCAAAATTAGTAGAATATTACCTCAGAAAATGATTTGGATAACTATTTATAATAAGTTCCTCATGATCCCATTCCACCTCATCAATTTTATTATTTTTTCAAAGTACCTTTACCAGCCGAGTCAACCAATTCCCTAACACCTTTTCATTAGTGTCCAGAATTCAGATAGGCTCTTTATAGTATGATAAGTGAGGTTCCAATTCTATACAATCTGAAGTGAGGAAATGCGTTGGTTCTGGTATGTAAATTCTCAATAATGAAACATCAAACACATTGTGAACCTTAGAAATACTAGGTATCATTGACAAATGATAATCCACATCTCCAATTCTCTCTAGAATTTCGAAAGGTCCAATGTACTTGGGTCTCAGTTTCCCTTTCATCACAAATCTTATAACACTATTCCTTGATAATTCCCATACCCATCTTTACTAGACCCATATACACAGGGTCCATTCTCATTTTGTTTAGAACTCCATGATCCATCCTAATCAATTAATAAACTACCTTATTTTCATCATCATTTTATCAACATCAAGAATATATTTAGGGTTTTATTTCCCTAAATTAGGTGTCTTCCCAAATGTTTAACTTTCCACAAAATATATTTTCTTAGTACCATTCAACTTGCTGTCTCTAATCCTTAATAAAAATTACTATAGTACTATCCTCATACAGTCTGTAAATCTTATAACCAGTACATTGTTGATAAAATATTCAAATGACATGATTCTTGACTTAGAATATTAATCATTTCACCTCATCCGTAGCAATATCATAACTTGATCATTATCCAATAACATCATTTGCGGAAAATTTCTTTGAGTCTTGGGACATTGATTTTCATAGTGTCCCATATCCTAGCAGTTGAAGCATCATACATTGGAATCCTTTTTCATACCCTTGAAATAATTCCCTTGGTGTCCTTTTTCTCCACACATAACAAACTCTCATTCCATTCAAGCATTTACAAGGGTGATTCTTTCCCAAGTTATCACATGGGGGAAAACCCTTCCTTATATTCTTCCTTTTATCTATATTTTTCTAAGACTTCCCCTTCTTCTATTGCTTCTCTTCAAATCCATGGGACTCAGATAATTATTTTTGCATCATGTTAACACATTCTACTATTTTCTCATATGATGAGGTTGCTTGGGAGATTATCTCCTTTAGACATGATGGCTTAAGACCATGATAGATATGATCCTTCTTACTATTTGCATCATGGTCATTGGTGAATTTATCATTCCTTCTGCTATGTTACATTTCTAATCAATTCCATAAAATATATTATCTTTTAAAATTATGATATTTCTATAACTTTAAACATGGTATAACATATAACATAAATTTATGAATCGAAAATCCTAGAACCATTTACATTGGTTACTTTGGGGGCATAAATATTTCACAATAGTGGGTAAATTAAATGTAAATTTTCCTATGAATATTCCCTGGGAGTATCAAACTGAGAGTGAAGTAAGGCCTATTGTCGTGTAGTATGTTACACTGATTCAAACCCGGAACACCTTGTCAGAGTTGTTACTATTTAGCTACACCTGTGTCAGAACCACAACCACTTGTAGTATCCAAGAAGTGATATATTTTCTAAGAATATCTACATAATATATTCCTTAAAAATTTATAGTATGTTCTTGTATGCTTATCCTCAAAGTCTATCTTAGTAATTTGTTCACTAATATATGTTTTCTAAATCCAATATCCAAGGTTTCTAATAAACTTCATTTGATACCAACTATAACGCCTCGACCCCAGTTTCCCAGATATGGTGTATTATTTCATGACATTGGCATGATTACACAGAATCAAATATCATTGGACTAAATTGTTTATTAGTTTTGGAAAATAATACACATATATAATTTCAACATTACAACTTTAAATGAAATAAAGATATATAATCCACTAGAAACATCCGCAACTCCTAGATTATCCCTACAATTCATTCACAATATACCTCCTCACATCCTTTGGAAAATAAAACATAAGAAATAGGTGATCTCAAATGCCCAGTAAGGGTAATAAATACAGAAAAAATATCATAAACACAATCATTAGGTATGGTGAATAACTAAAAACACATGCCTTTAAAAAAATTAAATTGGAGTATAACATGGCCGAAATAAGAGCAGAATAAATAATTCCAAAATAAAACATAATAATTAGTATTATACTTTTATAATAACCACATGGACTATCAATTACTAGATTAATAATGAGGGAATGAAAAATGTGGGACATCATAACCATTCTTCCAAGCCCTCATTCCAAGGCTGTACATAAATGGGTAAAAACCCAAACTAGTTTGTCTCATTAGACATACTGATGCATTAAGGGGATATAATGGGTTACACCTATCACTTGGTAAGTCCAATTAATTCATCATATTAAAGGGATGAACATAATTAACATAAAAATTAATATTTAAACTAACATGTGAAATGTCAATAACATTCCCCAATCATTAAATATAAACACTAACCATTCAGAGTAGTATAGTGAATTTTATCAAGATAACATATCCATAGTCAAAATTATTTGAAACCATTAAAAAAATATTGTAAATGATATAATGATAAATAAACCTCAATGAGGTACAATATCAAAGGAAGTATGTTGAAAAAGATAAATATACTGTTAAATGCAACCATTGAAAAATTCTTGAGGAAATAATCCTTAAACATTCCAATATGTATCATACCTCCCTTAAACATTCAAATCATAATCCCTTAGAATATCATGAGAATAAGGATACTCTTGATATGATATAATAATTTCAATTACCTATCCCAAATTCAAGTAATAAGTGCTGAATAAGTCATATATATCATAAAAGTTAAAGTGATATGAGAAAAATTCTTTTTTACTTTAGAAAGAAGTGTACTTTTGAAAAATCCTCTATATTGGCCCCAAAATCATATTGAAAACATATATAACCAAGAAAAGAAAATGGAATTATATTTAAATTATTTTGGGGGCATAAATTTTTTCCCACTGAAGTGAGATCATCTAAAAAGAGTTTTTAAAGAAGCTTTATAAATAAATCATTTTAGTGCATTTAATGAAAATATTAAAGAGATTTCAAAATGGAAGGGCATGTTTGTTTTCACAAAACCAGAAATTAAACAGGATCAATTTTACTGATAAATTTTTTAGTTTTTTTAAAAAATAATTATATCTTAAAACATATTATATATTTCACTTGAAGATTGATAAGAAATCAAGAAGTTTCCTTGAGTTGAGCTTGATTCTCTAGAAGAATTAATAAGGGGCTATTTGAAAAAAAATATTCACCATTAAGGAAAGATGAAATTATATGAATAAGTTATGTTAGAACATAAAATAAAAACATAGAAGATTTAAACAAAAAATAAATAAGAATTACATTTCAGTAAGGATAGTTGAGGAATAACCCGAAGGGGAAAATAAAGGTTTGGGTGGAAACCCTTACCACAATGCAATAGATCGAATCATATGCCCCAAAGTAAATAATCATAAATTGATACATTTAATTACATAAAAATAAGTAGATTCATGGTATGATACATTAATGGGAATTATAAATACACCATAAATATAAACTAGTGGTGAATAAGGAATATCTCAAGAAAAATGTAGTGAGATGAGGAAACCCTTACATTATGTCTAAACGTATTCGACACTTGAACTTAAAATCCTAGACAATAAAATTAAATCAATTAATTAATTAATTAATTAATAACCATATATATATATATTGTTAATTATAGTTTTTTAATTTCATTTATATCCTTATTTATATGTTATAATATTGAATTTCGTCGTTCTGGAGTGTTTGTTTTCATGGTTTTCATAATCGGTTCTCTTGTTTATAAGTAATAGATTTCATGAAAAAGGGATATAATTTCCCAAAATTTATTTTATATGATACTAATGAAAAATAATAATATTAAATTTTCATATAATTAATATAGTTATATTGTATGAGGATGAGTTATTAGATGAACCATTAATGATAATCATTTACATTATGTTGGCGGTATTTCGATTATTACAACTAGTTTTATCATATGAATTAATAATATGTATATATTCCAGTTACAGAACATTAAATAGGTTATAATACATATATTATATTTTTTTCAACCATAAAAATGGTTTCATGACCATTAATGAAGGACAAATGTAAGAACCAAGGTTCGTCATCCATGAAGGTTGTAATTTGGCACCTCTAGGAGAGTGCTTTCATTTTAAAAGTAGAGAGTATGGTGATTGATGATGGATATTACATTAACATGATATCATTACACTATATTAGTGATAATCTATATATCATTATAATTTGAACAGAGAAGGTTAGGAGTAGATAATAATATAAAACATATTGAAAATTAAATTAAAAAGAAAAAGGAAGAGGGTTTACCTCTTGAAGTATTCTCCTTGAGAAGCTTCTCAAAGGAAGGGGCTTCGATATTTTGGCAAAACCAAGAGCTCCTGAAAATGGGGATGGACTAGGTAAGACTACTTGGGTAGAACTTTGAAAATTTTTTAGGATTAGAGGATTGGGAGAATAGGGAGTGAGGGGAGGTTTCTATAGTTGAGGAGAGGAGTGATTTTTGAATATTTTATTCATTATTTTATTATTTTTTTCAAGACAAGAAATAATATTGATTATTATGACAAAAAATAGTAATAAGTGCATGTGAGTTAGAACAATGTATTCTTACATCATCCTTATAAAACCTATGACTCAATAAATCATATATTTAGCAATTATCATAAATTATCATATTTTTCTATTCAATAAATTTCACGATTTCAGAAAAAATCCGAAAAAATCACCCGTATAATTTTTTGATGTGAAGAATTAAAATATGTACTAAATATTTTCAAAATAATGTTCTAAATATGAAATTTTTTATTTTTAAACAAAATCATCATTTACTCAAAAAATACAGTTTCTAAAGCTAAACTAATTTTATAAAACCCTAAAATATTAACTAATGTCTTATTAAATTTTCCCAAAATAAAAATATTTTTTAAGAATACATTTTTTGAAAACGAATTTTATTTTAATTTTTTTTTAATTTTAAGTTTTAATTAAATATTTATTACTCCGAAAAATATCAACATTTAATTATTAATTTTAAACATATCCTCTCTCATTTATAAGGTGCTAAAATTTTATTTATACTTAAATGGGTGAGGTTACTGTTCATAAGAGTTATATTACTATTCATAAGGGTAAATTACTATTCATAAGGGTCATGTTACTATTCACAAATAATGTAAGTTGGTTCTATTAGACTCTAAATATCTTACTGAATGAAAATTTGTATGTCAGTTTGTTGAAATTAAAATCACAAAAGTGGTAAAATAATGATTTTTGTCAATGTTATAATAAAGTGTTGTTTCATAGAGACTCAATGTTTCATGAATTCTATTTTAAATTTATTTTAAATCCTTAAGGTATTGAAAATGATTTTATTAATCTCCATTGATTATTTAAATCTATTTTCACCCATGTATAACTTTTTTCAGAATGTTTTAAATGGAATCTTCTTATTGTCTTACGAATGAGGTACTTTTTTATTTTTTACTAAAAATTGTTAATTGATTCTTTGTTTTTACATAAATGACATTAATAGAATATCCCACCATCATGACCTCTCAATTAATTGTAGATTAATTTATAGGTCTCCAAGATTTATTTCAAAAAAAAATCCACAATATTTTAAAAATTATTAAATTTTTGAAATGTTATTTCATTGTGAAAATGGAATTTTTTTTCAATAAATATTCCAAGTGATATTATAAATCCATTTTCATATAAGATGACATCCTTTGATCTTAATTATTCTATACTCAGGATATTGAAAAATGATATCATCCTTATTCTTTCTCTGTATAGATTATGATTATGATGACAATATGTTTATGAAACCCATTTTTTTTACTTGGGTTATATTATAATAAAATTTTGAAATGTTTATGAAAACCATATTTTTTCCATGGATTATGATATATTATGAATGATTTATGATCTTATGAAATGCATATGAATGGATTATGATTATGTGATGGGTGGGCCCAAAATTATATAACCCTTTAATGCATTAGGTAATGATAGATATCTCATGTGAAAATAAGGAATATAATGGGGAGTCAATCCTATTTAGTAAGAGACTCTATCCAATATGATAGTCATGGGAGTGTACCTTTTTTTACTAGTAAACTGATTTTGTTAAATCATAATAAAATTTATAATAGTATGAATGATGTAATTTTACAAATGTATATTTGAAAGAGAGGAGTCAAGTCATCAAGAAGATGAAAATAATGGGTGATATTATAACTGTTAAAACCTTTTTTATAAATTCCATATGGTAGTTAGTTTTACTCATGAAGGACATGAGTAATGATATAATTAATACTTGATAGAGACTCCAAACATTTAATCAGTCATGCTTTCATATCCTAATATGTATGTATAATGGAAGAACTAACATCGAAAACAATAATTGAAGAGTCACTTTCAAACCATAAATTATTCCAGACACTTTTAATTTCTATATTAATCACTTTGATCAACCCAATGATATCTACATACAAAGTTGATTTCATTACACATGGAACAAAAAGAAAACCCATGATCATACTCTTATGATCTTTGAAGACTGTATTATAGCCTACAAGACTAGGATTCCCTCTTGAAGTAACATCAGTGTTGCATTTGATCAATCCCATTAGAGGTGAATTCCTACAACTTACAATGTTCATTTTATTAGAGAGTAATTACCTACAATGTTGAGATGTTTTTTAATAGTAAAATCAAGGATATAATTATTTAATTGACTATTTTGAATGGTGTTGGAATCCTGGACAACTAATATGATTTGAGACTAGGAAAACTGCATGTTATTTTGTGTTTGGCCACGTCTGCATTTTTCCTATTAGACCTGATGATATCCATTAATTCAAAAATGACCAACATTAATAGATTTTTAATTTTTTGTAGAATGATAAGAGTTGCAGTTTGAATTAATATCGTTATTTATAGATTCTGTTTACATAGTCCCACCCTTAATAAAATAAAGGATCATCCTCTAGAGATCTCATTCATTATTACAGCTTAAAAATATTTTATTAACATTTTATTTGTGTTAATGACAAAGGAATAATCAGGAGAATAAAGATACCCCTATATATTTAAGATAGGCATCAATCTGTAGCTTGTTAATAGCGATCATCTGGACTAATGTGAATATAGAGGGTCTCACCCATTTTTTTTCAAAACTATTGATCCAACTGTGAACCTTTCTAATATTAATATTTCTATAAAAAAAGTTTGGAAGTGAGAATACCATTCAGATTTGGTAACCAAATCATAATATCCTCCTAGTTGATAAAGTTTTAATTTTTCACGACCAGCTTGATGTCATCTATCATATTTTCCATAATGTTCATATTTTCATTAGTTGAGTATTTATGGTCCAAAATCTACTTAGTAAAAATAATATTATCATTCAGCGGCATCCCTTTCCAATTATCAAAAACAAAATTTTGACATGATTTTTCATTAACAAGACAATGTGAGGTATTATTAATGGTTGAAAAATTACTTCTAAAATCATTCCAAATCAAAGATTCAAGATAGATCATGCTTCACAATTTAAACTTTATCAAGAATCAAGCTCTAAAAAATCCAGGAAATTCAATTTTTTCATTGATCAATCTTACTATAAAATGTTCTTGTAGATAATGATGAAATATTTCATGGTTTTTTATTCCAATCCCTCCAAGTGAATATGGTTTTCAACATTGCTTATATGGAATAGTAATGGTTTTTATTTTAAGAATTTATCCACCCCAACAAAAAATTTTATGATATAATTGATACTCTTAATTAATGTGATGGACCATTTATAAACCATGAATGAGTATAAAAATTTGGAAATATATGTATTCTATATAAGTAAAACACTTCCTTACATTGAGAGAGATTTACCTTTCAAGTAAGTCATAATCCTTCTAACCAACACCAATATATTGTTAAAATAACAGTTTCTTGGTCTTCCCCAATATAAAGGCACACCAGGATAAGTGAATGGGAAGACACGTTCTTGGATGTGTAGGTTCTGGGTGAAGTGGAATCACGTTGGTGGGTTTTCCCAACATTAATTTTAACATTAAACAACATTTAATCTGAGATCCTTCACGATTTAAAATGTCAAATCTTTGATATAGAATGAAGAATGAAAAAGAAAAGAAGAGTCCTGGAACCCTTGAGACCGGATCATCATATGTTGGTTATAATTAATTTAATTAATTCATAAGAATTACCTCGATGGAATTATTTATTCGTTGGAGTCTCCAGTCATAATCTTGTGATCCATCATTGCGTTTTAGAATCCAAGTACAAGATTCCCCTAGCGGTGATCCACACGTGCTCCACGTATCTCTGGACATCGTGGAAGGGATCTCCGGGTGCTAGCGCAGAAGAGCCTTCGCTTGCGATGTCCGCCTTCAACCACCTTAATCCGGTGGAGGATCTCGCTCTCGTAACTTGAAAGAATTCTTGGTGGAAAAGGAATTCTCTCCTGGATTGAGAGTATTTCCCAATATTTTGTGCACAACAATGGCTCTGACTCTATGAGAATAATGTAATTTAGGATTATAATACTTATGATTATAAAATGAATTAATTTCTCAAAAGCATTTAATCGTTTCATTTAATTCTTAGCAATACCCCATGTCTTAATAATGATACTTGACCATCATTATTACTTGACATGCACCTAACATGTTACATTTAATATCATTTAATTAAATAAACAAAAAAATTCTCATGAATCTCGAAAAACAAACTACACGACGTGTATATAAATATACACGGCGTGTACTTTTATTTTTCATTTTATTTATTTCCTCCACCATATTTATTAGACCTTGAGTAATGGCTATTTATTTCTTAAATAAATGTAACTACATTACTCACTAATAAATATATATATTATTTATCCCACAATATATTCTCTCGAATAACTAGTTTTGAAATAAATGCAATCAGGCATCCTTAAATAATTATTAAACCACAGTCGGGAATAATATTTATTTAACTTTTTAAATTAATATTTAACTGAGAAACATGGACACACTTAGTGTGTGACCCTCTAGTCCTCTTTCTTAGTGGAATTATGCGGAGCCTACCTAAAGTCCAGGGTTATCGTCGAGCAACACGCCAAGGAACCCATAGAGAAAGAAGTTAACGCCGCAATGACATGTAACCTCCTACGAACGCTTACAGTGTAATATAATCCCTTTGTATCGATATCTCCAATCAATTGGGTTGCATGCTAGTACCATCAACCCATGTGCTCGATTAGTCTTTATTTGAATTCCTGGAATTGAACTCACTTATACCGTACCATGGACATGGATTTATTTAGGCTATATCAATTCCATAAAAGGGCCTGAGATATCTACTTCCGTTATGGAACAAAAGGGACAAATCCTTTCTCGCATTATCTATTAATGTAGTATTACTCGTGACACACCCAACGTATCCTACCTCGCTGCGAATAGTATGTCGTCATAGTTTTCGTTAATACATCTAAGTGTGTGAGTTGTAATACCCATTAATAATAATCTTAAAGTCTAATGACCAATACACACGTCGGCAGATAGGAACATCCAATGACACTATGAAATGTGGATTTCCTACTAGAAGGTCTCGTTCTCATAATATCCTCCTGGATATTACCAACGGCGCACACCATGAGAAGGTGCCTCAAAGTTTTATGATTCCTCACCCCTAATGGACTGTATTATTTTTTCCCTCAAATAATATCATCTGTCCATAGAACATATATTCAAGAATAGTGTTATGGAACTTCCGGGTTCTCATCATAGTAGGGATCTGCTATGACCCATTAATGCAACAGCTATCCTTAGGACATTATCACATGCATTTTCACACAGAAGAACAATCAAGATGTGATAAGACATTTATTAATGAGTAAAGTACAAACTAGTTAGTTCTAGGCCACCAACTCCAACAGACTCCCACTAGGACTAGAGACAACTGCTAAAAACCTTTAACCCGCTAGCTCTCACATGATATTCATGCTTCTGCTTAGATAAGCCTTTAGTCATGGGGTCTAACACGTTCTCTTCCGTGGACACTCTGCTCACTGCAACTTCACCCCTTTGATAGAAATCCCTCAAGAGGTGATACTTACAGAGTATGTGCTTTTTCCATTGATGTGACCCTGGTTCTTTTGCAAGATCCACCGCTGTAGTATTATCACAATACAATGTAATGGGATCTTTACTGCTAGGAACCACATCACGGTCCTGGAAAAAGTTTCAAATCTAGACGCCTTCCTTGGTTGCATCAGAAGCCGCTATATACTCGGACTCTGCTGTAGAATCGGCGACAACTGGCTTCTTTGAACTCATCCAGCTCACAGCTCCTCCATTGAGACAGAAAACATATCCAGATTGCGACTTCAGATCATTTTGATCTGTTTGAAAAGTGGAATCAGCATACCCTCGGATGACAAGCTCCTCATCTCCTCCATACTCCATGAACATATCCTTAGTTCTTCTTAGAATCTTAAGGATAGTCTTAACAGCAGTCCAATGTTGTTCTCCTAAATATTCTTGATATCTGCCTACCATGCTCAGTGCATAGGCAATATCAATCCTGGTACATAACATGACATACATAATGGATCCTACAGAATCATATGGGATCTTACTCATTCTATCTCTCTCTTGATGTGTCTGAGGACACATTTTCTTAGAAATATGTAAGCCATGTGACACTGGAACCAATCCCCTCTTGGATTATTCCATAATAAATCCCTTCAGTATCTGGTCAATGTATATACCCTGACTTAGTCAAAGCAGCTTCTTGGATCTATCATGAATGATCTTGATCCCTAGAATGTAGGCTGCTTCACCTAAGACTTTCATAGAGAAGCACTTGTTCAACCAGTCCTTAACTGACTGTAAGGATGGTACGTCATTTCCATTAAGCAATATTTCATCAACATATACTAATAGGATAACGACCGCATTCCCATTAATCCTCATATACACACATGGATCATATTCATTCTTAATGAAACCAAATTTCTTTATGGCTTCATCAAATCGAATGTTCCATGACCTGGATGCTTGCTTCAATCCATAAATGGATTTCTGCAACTTGAAATCCCGTTTGGCTTCACCTGGTGTCACAAACCCTTCTGGTTGTGTCATATAGACATCTTCCTGAAGGTTCCTGTTATGGAATGCTGTTTTGACATCCATTTTCCAAATCTCGTAGTCATGGTAAGCTGCTATGGAAAGTATGATTCTTATGGATTTAAGCATGGAAACTGACGATAAGGTTTCATCATATTCCATTCCTGGACGTTGTCTGAATCCTTTAGCCACTATCCTTGCTTTATAGGTGCTAAATTGACCTTTCATGTCTAGATTTCTCTTGAATACCCATTTTCATCCAACAGGCTTTACATCAACTGGCTCATCGACCAGAACCCAGACTTGGTTCTGATACATGGAATCCATATCAGAATTCATAGCTTCTAGCCATCTTGAAGCTTCTGAGATTTCTATTGCTTCCTTATAGGAGAGAGGTTCATCATTGTCCAACAATAATGATTCCCCATCCTCGGTGACTAGGATACCAAATCTATCTGTTTCCCTTACCTCACTTGTGCTCCTACGCAGTACTTGTGTTTCTGGAACCTCTTCCACGGGGACCTATGGAACTTGTTCCTATACCAACTCCTGTGTATCTTGAAAATCAACTTCGCCGAAGTCAATATTGCTCCCACTATCCTTCTTGAGGATGTGATACCTCTCAAGAAATATGGCTTGTCTGGTAACAGTCACTTTCTTGTCTTGAGGGTTATATAGGTAATATCCTTTCATTTCCTTGGGATATCCTATAAGGATACACTTCGTGCCCTGGGGTGCTAGTTTGTTGCCTGAGAAGGCCTTAACAAACGCCTCGCATCCCCATACACGTGTGTGCGTCAAAGTGGGTTTCCTTCCATTCCATAACTCAGATGGAATTCCATTTTCCACCTTAGTTGGTGCTCGGTTTAATGTGTATGTTGCAGTTTGTAATGCATATCCCCAAAAGGATAATGGAAGATCCGCATGACTCATCATCGACCTCACCATGTCCAACAAGGTGTGGTTCCTCTTTTCACTAACACCATTCCACTATGGTGTATAAGGAGGAGTGAGCTGAGTTAGAATACCATACTCCTGTAGAATATCGATGAACTCTTGTTTCAGATATTCTCCACCTCGATCCGATTGAAGTTTCTTTATCTTCTTACCAAGATGGATCTCTACTTCATTCTTGAATTCCTTAAATTTCTCTAAGGACTCTAACCTGTTACCTCCTTAAGTAGACATAGCCATATCTACTCAAATCATCAGTAAAAGTAATGAAGTAAGAATATCCACCTCTAGATTCTACAGGAAATGGTCCACACACATCCATGTGTACCAATCCTAGAAGCTCTGTGGCCCTTTCATCTTGTCCACCAAAAGGTGTCTTGGTCATTTTTACTTGTAAACAAGCGTGGAATCTATCAAGTGGTTTTAGCTCAGCAGAGTCTAAATATCCATCTTGGCAGAGCCTTGTCAAGCGCTTCTCGTTCACATGACCAAGGCGGTGATTCCATAACTGGGTGATGTATGAGTCATGTGAGTTTGTTTCGTTATTGATTGCCAACACTTGGTTTTCGTAATTTAATACATAAAAATCATTATTCAAATGTGCCATAACATAACATACGTTGATCTTATAAAAGAGACAACCCTTATTTCCATACTTGAAAACAAATCCATCCATATCCAAAAAAGATACCGAAATTATGTACTTGGTAACACTAGTTACAAAATAACAGTTTTGTAAAACCAAAATCATGCCAGTAGTAAATGAGAGGTGATAGTCTCCAATAGCCAAAGTATCTAGCCTTACCCCATTGGCAGCTCGAAGATCCACCTTTCCTCTGGAGATCTTTCTAAATCTACTTGGTACCGGAATTTGAATACAGATGTGAGCCCCAGAAGCTGTATCTAATACCCAATGCAAAGAAATAGAAAGATTGCACTCGATAGCAAACACACCTTTAGCGTCCCCATGCTTCTGGGTGTAGTTCCTCTTCTAGTGTCCCTACTTGCCACATGTAAAACACACTGCATCCCGTTCCTTGCCCTTCCTCTGGATCTTCCCCTTCTTGGAGGGACGATGCTCAGGGGGCTTCAGACCGTTTATAAGTATTTGGCCCCTTTGCATTGTCCTTCCTTTTCTTGATCACCATAAGGACTGCGGGGTTGTCACACCCCATGTCCTTGTCTACCTGGTGAATCAAGGTTAGAAGCTCTGACAGACTCTTTTCATTTCTGCTCATGTTATAGTTGACAATGAATCTAGAGAAGGTTTGGGGCAGTGATGATAGGGTTAGATCTATATGCAACTCATCCGAGAATTTAATCTCTAAGATGTCCAGGCATTCAATGTAGCCAATAAGTTTGACTACATGTGGCCCAGCTGGCGCAGACTCTCTAGGATTAGTTGTAGACAAATCATCGGAGATCTCATACCTCTCCTGTCTCTCCTTCTCTTAGTAGAGATCCTTAAGGTAAGACATCATGCTATACGCGTCCATGTTTTTATGTTTCGTCAAGAGCTCATTAGACATGGCCGATAGCAGGAAACACTGGACATCAGTGGCATCATCCATGTGTTTTATGTAGAGAGATAATTCCTCATCACTAGCCTCTTTCCCAGGCACAACTGGAATAGGCTCTTCTAGAACATACAATTTATTTTCGTGGAGAAGGACGACGCCTAAACGCCTCTGCCACTCTTGGAAATTGGTGCCGGTGAGAAGGTTTTACGTTTTGAGTATGGTGCGCAATGATATGTTTGAAGTCATTTTCATCCCATTTCTACAAATTAATATGAGAAAAGGTTTAGTACTTTATTACAAAAAAACGAGACAAATAAATAAATTAATACTTATTAGTCTCCTGCTATTTTATCGAAATCCAATATCCCTCACCATTGACTTCGGAATATTCTGTTGCGTGGATATTCAAGTGGAAAGGATCCATATTTCCCTTCACATTACCTCAAGTAGGGTTTGTCAAGCAACTTGAAGGGTTTTAGGTAGGAATTACAAATGTTAACTCCATTAACTCGCAGCTCCTTAATCTGCTAAGTGGACTCCCCAATCCTGAAATCCTTTTATTTTGGATTTCCTCAACCTTTGCCTCCTGGTCACACCAAGTCCTTTTGTGGCAGTCAACCCTTGATGCGAACCAAGTCAAGTCAACCCAAAACCTCGAATTAGAATTCCCTGATAATTGAAATCACCCCAACTAGGGTTCGTCAAGCAATTTGAACTATGGTTCGATTCTAACCAAGATTATAGAAGGCTATGCTGACTTAATATTTTTTTGAGGGATTTTATCATTATATGTAAATTTCCATTTTATTATCTTTTATTACATACTTTTTAATATTAAGTGGGATATACTTAAGTGATTAACCATGTCTAAGATAATATTTACATATAAGCCGGCTTTATTTTATTTCCATCTTGCATGCTCGTTTAATTCATTAAATGTGTGATCGTGACAACACACCCACAATAAATAAACCATGCAACTGACAGAAATAAAATAAATGGTATGATCATTAGCCTTTCTATTGGTTAGTTTATCTAGCGGTTGATAAACTAACCCAAGACCTAGGGGAGAAACACCTTGAACCTTTTGGGTTTGTGTTTACAGCTTTCCACCTGTCCACCTTTGTATCTCCTTGGATTCGTTTCACCTTGGCTCCTAACGTGAGCCACCTCCACTAGCTTGGGAGCTCTATCCATTACATATGCATTTATCTCACACGCAGGTGAGGGGTAAAACGTGGTTTTTACAAAAAAAATAATCCTTGGGCGCGCAGACCCTACAGATTAATGAGGAGATGCATCGCAGGCCAACAAATTTAATTTAAATAAATAAATTAAAAAAAACCATTCACATACAAAGGTCTCGGTCTATCTCATGATCATCCATACATGCAGTTATATTTACACATAAATAAAACTAGCATTAAATTCTTTAATCGTTCTTGTTTACGATAAATCATGCTTGAATTAATTAATTATCTCTGATTAATCAATCCTTTTATCTTAAAACCTTTTTCTGAATTTCCTTGAGATTATCATACATCATAATTTTAATCAAATAAATTCATTTAATATTATCCTTGTACGTAACTTGTACCTTGGAGGCAACCCGGTGAATTCCCATTCATTACACAGATGTTAAATTAAACACATATATATAAAACACCTATCATGGGTTGTGCCTCAGCTTTACGCCTACACCATGGCACACTTCTCAAGGGTTTGAATAATATAATAATAAATTTTAATAAATCTGTGTAATTTGGGTGAGTACACGGTGTGTAGTTTCGACTACACGGTGTGTACATTTCTTCGCCGTCCATCCGAAGTACACGCTCGGGGACAAGTCGTGTTAATGTAGTTCAGAAATTTTTGGAGTACACGTCGTGTACAGTGGGACACATGCCGTGTAGTTTCCGTGTTACACGGTTTCCAGCTGGGCAGGCCGTGTACGGAGTACATGGCCCAACCCTAACCCAAAGGTGCTACACACCGGGTTCATTAGACCACACAGCGTGTATTCCAGAAACCGTGTTCCACCTGTTTCTGGTCAACACACAGTGTATTAAATTCTTAGAAAGAATCCAATACCCCACCTGATTTGGCGGATCAGTCAATGCATTGAACCTAGACTACACGGTGTGTACTTATGAATACATGTCGTGTATTCTGGTGTTGTATGACCAGAAACGTTTTTCTCCTCCATATGAGTTCCCCTGTTTTATTTTAATCAAAATTAAAAGAAAATACTATTTCTGTGAGGTGAACGAGAAACGAGGGAGGAGGAACAGATCTCAAGATTCAGATTTCCAGAACAATTAAACATGAATTGAAATAACTAAATTATTAAATGCGTAAGTCACCAATGAAAAACTAAATAATTATAATCAATGATATGACCCCTCTGATACCACTCGTAGGTTCTGGGTGCAACGGAAGCGCATTGGTGGGTTTGACCAATTTTAATTTTAACGTTAAACAATGTTCAATCCAAGATCTTTCACGATTTAAAATGTCGACTCTTCAGAATAGAACAAAGAACGAAAAATAAAAGAAGAGTCCCGGAACCCTTGAGATAAGATCATCATATGTTGGTTATAATTAATTTAATTAATTCATAAGAATTACCTCGATGGAATTATTTCTTCGTTGGAGTCTCTGGTCACAATCCTGTGATCCGTCATTGCGTTGTAGAATCCAAGTATAGGATTCCTCTAGTGGCGATCCACACGTGCTCCACGTATCTCAGGATGTCGCTGATGGGATCTCCGGGTGCTAACGTGGAAGATCCTTCGCTTGCGATTCCCGCCTTCAACTGCCTTGATCCTGTGGAGGATCTCGCTCTCGTAACTTAAAAGCGTTCTCGGTGGAAAATAAATTATCTCTTGGCTTGAGAGTATTTCCCAATACGTTGTGCACTACAATGGCTCCGAATCTATAAGAATAATGTAATTTGGGATTATAATACTTAGAATTAGAAAATGAATTAATTGCTTGAAAGCATTTAATCATTTCATTTAATTCTTATCAATACCCCATGTCTTAATAATGACAGTTGACCATCATTATTACTTTACATGCACCTAACGTATTACATTTAGTATCATTTAATTAGATAAACAATATTTTTCTCATGAATCCCGAAAAACAAACTACACGGTGTGTATATAAATATACACGGTGTGTACTTTTATTTTTCATTTTATTTATTTCCTCCACCATATTTATTAGACCTTGAGAATTGGCTTTTTATTTCGTAAATAAATGTAACTTCATTACTCGCTAATAAATATATATATTGTTTCACCCACAATATATTCTCTCGAATAAATAGTGTCTAAATAAATGCGATCAGGCATCCTTAAATAATTATTAAACCACAGTTGAGAATAATATTTATTTAACTTGTTAAATTAATATTTAACTGAGATACATGGACACACTTAGTGTGTGACCCTCTAGGCCTCTTTCTCAGTGGCATTAGGCAGAGCCTGCCTAGAGTCCAAGGTTAGTGTCTAGCAACACGCCAAGGCACCCATAGAGAAAGAAGATAACGTCGCAATGACGTGTCACCTCCTACGAATGCTTACCGTGTAATATAATTACTTTGTCTTGATATCTCTAATCAAGAGGGTTGCATGCTATTACCATCAACCCATGTGCTCAATTATTCTTTCCTTGACTTCCCATAATTGAAATCTCTCATACCTTACCATGGCCATGGATTTATTTAGGATATATCAATTCCATCAAAGGGCCTGAGATATCTACTTCCATTATGGAACTGAAGGGACAAATCCTTTCTCACATTATCTATTAATGCAGTATTACTTGTGATGCACCCAACGTATCCTACCTTGCTGCGAACAGTGTGTCATCATAGTTCTCATCAATACATCTAAGTGCGCGAGTTGTAATACCCATTAATAATAATCTTAAAGTCTAAGGACCAATACACACGTCCTCAGATAGGAACATCCAATGACACTATGAAATGTGGATTTCCTACTGGAGTGTCTTGTTCTCATAATATCCTCCTGGATATTACCAAGGGTGCACACCATGAGAAGGTGCCTCAAAGTTTTATGAGTCCTCACCCCTAATGGCCTGTATTATTTGTGTCCCTAAAATAATATCATCAGGCCATAGAACATATATTCAAGAACAGTGTTATGGAACTTCTGAGTTCTCATCATAGTAGGGATCTGCTATGACCCATTAATGCAACAGCTATCCTTAGGACATTATCACATGCATTGTCACGCAGAAGAACAATCAAGATGTGATAAGGCATTTATTAATGAATAGCGTACAAATTAGTTAGTTCTAGGCCACCAACTCCAACAGGTTGCCCATATGGTTAATCATATCAACTTTTCAGCGTGAAAATATATTTTTTACATTGAAAATAAAGGATTTAATCCAATTTATATCCTTCTTTGAGACACTCTCATAGTAGTGGAGGAATGTTATAATGTTTTTAATATTATTTTTGTTCCCTTTGGTGAAAAAAATAATATCATCATCATAGAAAAAATGTGAAGGATAAAACTGAGTTGGGAGTGAACCTTGACAATGTATATGATGGAATAGAGAGTGATCCCCATTCACTATGATAGTATTGGAAGTGATACATGAATAAAGAAATTGGTTACTATTATTATGTGTATTTTATAAACATATGTATTATACCAATGTTATGCTATTTTGACTGATGGTATTTGATTCTTTAGTGATTCATTTCTTATGAACTACAATGATTTATTTTATGACTCAATATTATTGAGCTATGATATATAAGATTTTAATTTTAATTTTTTTGTTCAGGTTCTCATACCCTTATGATAATTTTATGTTTAAGTGATCATCGATATCTACCTTTTTTACCCTTACTAAGCATCTCAGTTCACCCATTCTTATATTTCTTTTCCCAAGGTTATGAAAAAAGGTTTTAAGTATGATATGTCTAAGATGGTTTCTAGTTATAAGTAACTTAGTGGCAGATGCTGTAGATATCTTGTGAATATATTATTTATGTATCCATGTTTCCAAAGAAACTAGACCTATATGATTATAGAATGGATTGTAAGGTTATTTATTGACAATTATTTTATTAAGATGTAATTTTAAAATATTTCATGTGATACATTTTGGTGACTGTTACATTGAGGTTATGATTATATAAAATGTATAATTAAGTATAAGCATAAGAAGAAACTAAATTATTTGTTAGAAACAACATATCCTTAAGAATAATCTTAATGATATGTATTTTGTCACTATAACATTGAGGTTACATTATCATATAATGCAACTCTAAGAAAAATATAAAACATATATTGCCATAAACATATCCTTAAGTAGGATCTTAAGAATATTTTTTAAGTAAGATATCCTTCATTAGAAGATTAAACTTTTTATTGTCGCTAACATATGGTAGGGATTGATGTTTTACTAAGATATTGTTCATACCTTAAATCATATAAACCCATGTTAAAGGGTTAAAATTTGATTGACACTCTCATGTAATTTATCCTTAATAGAAGCATTACATGATGTAACATGATGGGAGGTGAATTCAAGTGATGTACGCATGAACTGGTCATGGAATTTTCTCTTGGGTTATAATGCTTTACTAAACATAACAACACCTTAGGATAATCCTTAGGGGATTTATAAATCCCACTACCATATACTGGGTAGGTTGTGTGTGAATACATATTTCTAGGATGAAATTATTCTACCCCAATACTCCAAATATTCTTCATTAATTGTATCAAGATATAATAGTATATATTATAGGATATATAATCCCTCACATTCAATATTAAATATAGTTATCTAATGGATACAAGTAGAGGTGGGAGGATTTTGTTTTCTACTCTAATGATCTTCATAAAACTATTTACTAACATGAAAATGGTTCACAAGATAATTAGTGTAAGTTGCACATGGTTTTTTGGGGAATGTCATTTATATCATTTTCATGGATTCTATTATATAGAATGGGGATATTCCATTGGATTTTAATTGATTCAATTTCCATGATAATGGGTTTATGAACTCCTAAGAAACCTAACAGGTTGATAGTGAGTGGTAGTGATATGTTATTGTTGTTGTAATTATTTGTAATGCCAATTTAGTGTGAAACCTTAGGTTGGTATTATGTGTGAATATATATCCATTATAGTTTCTTTTTATTTCTTATGTTCTAAGATCATAGTTGGATAACCTAACGGCTTTCTGTAATTTTGTAGGGTCGGGGTGTTTTCCATAACATTTAGGATACATAGGAAATGTATGGATGACTTCTACCTAAACCACATTCTCTATTAAAACATATCATGATTGGTAGAGATACTATTTCAAGTTTATTTATTTCATTGATTTAATCCTCACTAAATTATCAATTTGAGTAGATTTACATCATTATTGGTATTTTGGTAAATTTTGGGTTAAATTGAGAACATTTCATAATTCTATAATTTTAATAGTTTATATCAAATTTATATTTTGAGCATAAAATTTCCAATACTGAACCTCTTTTAGTAATTTATTATTTCTGATTCTATTTATTGTGGGATTCATCCTCTATAAATTATCCCATATCCCATTCAAAAAAAAGGCCTAAAAATCTATCACTTTGAAAAATCTTTTGGGAAGAACAGTTGAAAATGAGTCATATATTGGGATATACACCTCCAAATTATGTTATTATAAATAGAAAATAATGATCACTGAAAGGATAAATTATACCTTAAATTTCATATAGAAGTTATCTCATTAAATAAGACTTTTTACAAGTCATATTGGATGAAGACGGTTGGACTCTTCATCCATAAAAAGAGGGATCTGGTAAATTAGGAAAAACATTGTGTAAACATGTACAAAGGATTTGATATTTTTAGTGTCTATATGAAATAAAATTTATAAAAACTATTAATAAGGATCCTTGGTGGGTTTCTACGTTCTTGTGGGAATAAATGATGAAATATTCGGTCAAACATATTTTGGATGAAAAATTTCTTCTGTTCCACTTTTCTATTTTCTTGGTTTTATAATGGATTCCCCTTCTTCTTGGTTACCCATAACATGGAGGGGTAAAATTCCAAGACATTGAGTAAGGGTAGGTTTTTATTTTTTTAATTATTAATTTCTTATGCTTCATTGAATAAATCCTTTCTCTCTTCCACAAAATGGGTTTCAATATTCTAATAATAGTTTTAATAATCAAGTATGATCATATTTGGTTTTAGATTCAGTTTTTGTTATTACCTTAATCATTGGTCATTTTTACCTCCACTAGGTTCTATTTTGTATACAATAGAATAGACTAGGTGTTATTGGTGATGTACTCAGTGATCATCAGTATATGTGGGAGGGGTAGTATGCATTCTTTATTATTTAGGATAAATAAGACATCATCAAGTATTTCCTAATAAAATTGACAGAATTCATTGTAAATCTATTACACATTATAAGGAGGTTAGAACAATATGAGATTTTGGAAATGGTTATTCTCACTATTGATATTGGAAAATGGAGTGAGAGGAAGAGATTATAGAATCTCACTATAATAAGCTTAGTAGAAGATGATTGGATAACATAGAACTTGGATAACATTTCAATTTGAAATTCAGTCTCAGCATGATCAACCTTATCATTTAATAATTTTCAATCTCTTTTTTCATTTCATTATTTTTCTTCATCAATTTATTTTGTTTCTAAAATAAAACAATTTAAAAAAAACGTCCCTTTTCCACTAATTCAAAGTTACAACTTTATTTTTTTTGTTCTCCCTTCTAGAGACAACCTAGGTTGACCTCAATACTTCATTTTAAGTTTTGTAATAATTGTTTTTACCACACCTAAAGATTTTAATGGTTCGACAATCTATGATGGTTCTAGGTAGGGTCATACATATGGGCTATGCCTAGTGGTTAAAGTATCTATGCCCACATATGTGTGGTTGTGATTAGTATGAGGATACACGGTGTGGGTAATGTATGATAAGAGAAGGGCATGAGGTTTATGTACTTTGTTTTTAAGAAATCATACTATGATAATAATGTGGTATTTGGTTTTCATTTTGTGATGTGGTATATGGTTTTCTATGTGTGGTTATCACTATGCCATGTTATGTGGCTTTGTTGATGTTTGGTTATATAAGGGATTGTAGCACATGACAAATATAATTGTGGTGTGAGGGTTTTTAGTTCAATGTGGAAGTGGATTTAGGGTACCTTATATATATATAATTTGATATTATGTTACTATACATGGGTATAATATTGGGTGAGTGAGCCTTGATGAGAATTGTTTTGGCCGAGTTAAGATGGAAAATGTGATTCAGAGGGGGGATAAACCTGTTAAAATTTTAAATAAATAATTAAATTTTTTTTTATAAAATCATAGTTATTATTTCATTTAGGAATAATTTGATGCTATGTAGTGTTATGAAATAAAATGAAACAAAAATAAAAATAATATGAACAGACGATTTTCACAGTAGTTGTAATCAAATTAGTCCTACAACTACTCTTCATTCCCCTATAAATGAGAGAGATGCTTTTTACAAAAAAAAGAACAAGGCATCAATTTTTAAAGGTGATATAACCATTAAAATTCATTTCCTTTTTCTCAAGTGGAGGAACAACCTATCCTTTATCTCTTGCCTTTCTGTGGAACAAAGTACAACCAAAATATTTTATTTTGTTTAGAAGTCGCAATTGAAGGGTATAAATATTTTAATTTTGTATAAATAACTATATAATTTTTTTTCATGGGGGAACCATATATATACTCTTAATATAACAAAAATAAAATATAAAGAAAGATACAGTGTTGAAATCCAGAATGTTATAAAGAAAAAAAGAATGCCAATGATGATGAAGATTTGATGTAGCGAGGATCTCTTTATCCAATGAATAAAAATTGAAGTTACTTCATGGTCATATTAATTAAAAATATACATTTTAGTAGATTTTATCACTTTGAAAAATTTCCAAATCTTACAAGCATTCTCTCTCAAATGATTTGAGACTATATAGTGTATTTTGGGTGTGTTATTTGAAAAGATTTGACATCAGAATTTTAATCAAAATCCCACAATTAGTATCCTAATGAATAAATAATCTTCATTAATCACTAATATATTCTTTACATGGCTATTTTTTGAGAACCAATCATGGAAATCCCTAACCCTAGTTTCCCAGATTCGGTGCATTGGATACATAACATTGGCAGGATCACAAGAGATCAAGCCTCAAAAGACCGATTAGTTTAGTAGCCTTGGAATTATTAGATACACACATAAGTTTTACATTACATTATGAAAAGGAAAAAAATAACAATGTGACTCCTTTGAACACAATCATATCTCTTAGCCTATTCCAACAGGTTAATTGTAATATACTTCTTCACATCCTGGAAAAAATAAAACATAGAAAGGTGTGACATAAGATGCTCAGAAATGATTATAATATAGAAAAATCTATCATAAATAAGAATAAACATTTAAGGAAATGTATAAGACTAAATCACAAGACCTTTAAAGATAAAAATCCATATAATACGGAAAATATAAATCAAATAATGTCATTTATGTTTTCACATGGATATTCTACTAGTGGAATAATCACATGTAATATAAATAGCCATTTCTATAATGATGGAATACATAATATTGGACATAATAACCACATAGTCAAGGTATCTTTCCAATACTACAAATAAGATTTTTTCACGACCTGGTGCCAAGACACTAGTTTGTCTCATGAGACCTACCGATGCATTGAGAATCTATAGCAGGATCCACCTTTCACATAATAAGTCCAACACATTCCTCATATAAAAAGATTGAAACATAACATAAACATTCATATTAAAACTAGCATATGAAATGTTAATACTTTAACTATAAACCATGAATGGTATAAAAATAACACATCCATGGTCAAACAATTCGAAAAACCTTTAATGTATCATGGAAGATTTTATCATAATAAATCAACTTCAAACAAGTATAAAATCAATCAAAGGATGTTGACATAGATGAAATCAAAACCATTTATGAGAAATTTCTCTTTCTATTTTAAAATCATTTAATAGTCACATAATTATAGAAGAAAAAATTATTTTTAAAATAATCATATAATCCTGTAAGGGAAACTTCAATGGTGTTATAATGGCAGAAAGTATCTGCACCCGCCTTATAAGTTAAAAAATCAATCTTAACTTAATTCGTCGAAAAGGTCATAAAGTACCTTGTTTGGAAAGCAATGGAAAGATTAATTTAAAAAAATTATAAAAATTAAAATGAGGATATAAATGAATTTAATCCATAGTCTAGTAAATAGAAGAAATGTTTTGAAATACATTTTTAAGAAACACATATGGGGATGATAAAGAGGCCCCAGTAGATACTTACGTATAAACAACCTCAGATAATGAAGAGATTGTATAATTAACCCTAACCTTATAATTTTATTTTATTGAGGGTACGTTAACCTCCTATATAATAGTTAAATAATATTTATTAAATTATATAAAAACCACATACATAAATATGATATCATATAATATCTTCTAATATTTCTTTGTTAATATTATATCAGTAGTATCATTGTTTTGGGTGTTAACTGATTCGTTTTCCTTTATATGTTTTGTTACCTAAGTCAGGTATGTTATGGATAGGATGTATTTGATTCATATCAAGAATGATATTAAGTTCTTAAACATTGTTTTTAATCATAAATTGAAAATTATTCTTGAATGATTATGATGGGGAATGAATCACATCGCATTCGTGGAGACAATAATCCATACATACGCATGAGTGAAAATATCATTCAATTTATGGTAAAATAATATGTAATTGGACAGTATATCAAATATAAATAATCATTAAAATGTTATATTTATTATTTACATCAATTATAAACATTACTATACCCATCCAAATAATAAAGTATTGAATAACAAACAACACCACGATGTGTAGACGGTAACTTGTACGCACATACATGTGGTGACTTTGTCAATCATAGGATGGATAGAATAATGAATATGGTTGTACCATATTTATAATAAAATAATATTTTGTATAAGGTATAGGAGTTATTATTTTTGTATAAAAACAACAAAGAATGATAAAGTGTAAGAATAAAGGAACTTTGAAAGAGGTGATTAAATTATTACCTCTTCTCCGGGTGTTTCCTTTTGATATGATCAACAGGGCTCCTTAGGTTGGATTTTTTATCAATGTAAGGCCTATAAGTTGAATTGATGGCAGTTGGGAGGATATTTGAGCAGGTTTATGATGATCTAAAGGTCTTTGGAGGTGGGAAATTAAGAGAAGAGGAAGTACCCTTTTATAAGAGAGGTGTTGGTCACTTTAAGAAAACTTTGAAATATTATTTTATTATATAATATTTTTCAATTTATAATGGCTCAAAATGAATTTATTTCAAGCCTTAGGTGGTTATGGGACTAAATAATCTCAACCAATAGGGTTTATATTACTTTAGGTTACCATATTAACCTTATCCTTTAGATTTAGGTCTTGGTTAAATAGTTTAACAGTTACAAGGTCTTCTTTTATTTTTATATTACAAGGTTAATAAACATATTATAAATTTACAAGAGAACTTAAATTGTTTAATTAATGAAATATCTATCATTATTAATTTTGTTTTCCTAACTTTAAATTTTTATTACTCTTTTATCAAATAATAATATTGTATTTGTTTTAAAAACTCATTTATGTCAATTTTGACACTATTTAGTATTTGGTTTTTTTAGTCAAAAAAACTTTATTACAACAAAAAAATAAATGAAATAAATCCTAACATGTCATATTAACATATAAAATTATTTTAATGCATAAAAATCCTCAATTTACATTTATATGAATATTTACAATATCAATTATTTTACTCTTTCATTAATAAGGTAAATACTGCATCTTCATTGCGTCATAAATAAATTTAATTATATAATGTCTAAAAATTATAAATAAAATACCATTATGTAAGAAATAATTTTAGATTTAAAATGAATATTTATAATTTAATAGATCAATTATATAACCCCATATAAAAAATGTTTTACTAAAAGATACCTGCTTATGTTATTTTTGTCTTTACATTAAATTAATTAATATAAAATGTCATTATCACTCCCACGTGGCTCCATGGGATCCCAAAATCAATCCAAGGATGCTCATGGTTATACATGTATCATCCAATAGGGTTAGGAAACGTGTTAGGGAAATTTAATATTATTATAATATTATTGTTTACCCTTATTTATCAGATTTAGCCTTTAACCATGGTAAATTAAATATTTACTGAAATAACTATTCATAATGTCTTAAAATAAATGATACCAGTTTACAAATTTTTGAACTCATGATTCCAATCATGGGATCCATTTTTACAAATTCCTACCACAGAAGTTGCAGAAATTAATTTAAAATTAATTCTCATTGTTAAATCCAAAAAACAGGTTTTTAAGAAGTACAAACTATCAAAATTTTGACATGTGTTTATGTACAATTTAAATTTGAAATTACATGAAATGACCTAAATTATATTAAATGATAAAAATATAATCTAATTATACTTTAAAACCACTCAAATTTATAATTTAACACTATAAATTATTTCAATTAAAAAAGTTGTTTTTAATTAAAATTTAGTATTTTTCACTATTCAGCAAAATATGAAAGTTATCAGAAAAGTGCCAAAAATTCACCCTAAGATAATTTTGATATTAATAATCCAAAAATGAAGTCCAAATTGAAAAATAAAATATATAAAATTTCATAATGTGGGTATTACTATTTATAACAGCTTTTAAAATGGCTAGTTTGATTTTTCGTGGTGTGCTAGATCTTAAAGTTCTGTACAACACAAGCTATTGTATTATTCAAAGAGAAGCATATTGTGGAAGCTTGGGGTATTAAATTCTTCTCTCCTTAAATTAATTCTATCCTTAAAATTTTTAAAATACTACTTTATAAAAAGAAACTGGTGGTTCTTTATTATATGTTCCTCAGGTTCTCATGTTGCATCTTCCATCTAATGGTTTCTCCAAAGAACCTTTACTAGCTGAGTTGTCCAGTTTATCAACACTTATTCTCTAGTATCAAGAATCTTGATAGGATATTCATAATAAGAAAAATCAGGTTCCAGTTCTAATTCTTCATAGGTGAGTGCATGCATTGGTTTAGGCATGTATTTTCTCAAAAGTGATACCTAAAAAACATCATGAACATTGGAGAGAATTAGCGGAAATTCCAAACAATAAGCTACAACTCAAATTCAATCCAGAATTTTGAAAGTTCTGATGAACCTAGGACTCAATTGACCTTTTTTACCAAATCTTATGACACCCTTCCACGTAGATACCTTCAAAAAAACATGATCTCCTACTTGAAATTCCAAATACTTTTTTTGGTTATCAACATAGCTCTTTCACTACCTTGAGCCACTATGATGTGGGTTTGGATAATCTGTACCTTTTCCATTGTTTCCTCAACAAGTTCTGGGCCTACGAGTGTTCTTTTACCAACATCATCCCAACAAGTTGGGGTTAGACATCTCTTTCCTTATAATGCTTAATAATGTGCCATCTAAATACTTGAAAGAAAGATATTATTATAGGAAAATTCTACTAGAGGTAAGTATTGATCCCACATACCTTGAAAGTCAAATAAGAAAGATCTCGAAATTTCTTCTAAGGATTGAATAGTGTATTCTAATTTTCCATCAGTTTGAGGGTGGTAGGCAGTGCTCAAACGAAGTTTAGTATCTAGGTATTTCTGAAGACTTTTCCAGAATCATGATGTAAAATATGGATCATGACCAGAAACAGTCGCTAGGGGTACACCATAGAGTATTAAAAATTCATTAATATATAGGCTCGCTAAACTTTCAAGTGGTAAATCTTCACTTATAGCAAGAAAATGTGTATACTTTGTAATATGATCAACAATGACACATATTGCATCATTCCTTCTAGGATTATTTGGTAGTATCATGAAAAATTCCATCATAATATCATCCCATTTCCACTTAGGTATAGAAAGGTGTTGCATGACTCCTTCAATATGTTGCCTTCCATCTTTCACTTTTTGAAAAACCATAAATCTTAACACATAATCTGAAATCTCTCTCTTCATTTTTTCCCACCAAAAATTTTATTTCAAATATCGATACATCTTAGTGCTACCAGAGTGTATTGAGAAATTGGAGCTATGCGCATCATCCAAAAATTCCCTTTTTAGATCAGGAATATCAAGAACTCAAAATCTTTTCCAAAATTTCAAAATATAATCTTCACATACTAAGTTAATCAATCTCCCATCATTCACATCTTTAATTTTCTTTTGAAACTCCTCATCATCAATATGATAACTTTTTATCTTTTCTAGTAAAGATGGTTTGGAAACTATTTGATAAATTATTGATTTTTTACCTTCCATTATTATTCCCATATCCATATTTACTAGATCCATAAACATAAGATCCCATTCAACTCCAATATTGTTAAAAACACCACAACCCTTTCTGCTCAAATCATCTTCCACCTTATTTTCCTTCCCCAGGTGGTAGTGTATAGTGTAATCATAATCCTTGAGTAGTTAAAACCATCGTTTTTGCCTCATGTTGAGTTCTTTCTAGAAGAAAATATACTTTAAACTCTTGTGATCGGTATATATCTCTCATTTTTACCATAGATATAGTGTATCCATATCTTCAAGGAAAATATTACAGCTGATAACTCAATATTATGAGTGAGAGAGTTTTGTTCATGAATTTTTAGTTATCATTATGTATAGGCCATAACTCTATCATTCTGCATAAAGACATAACCAAGTCCTTTATTTTAAGCATAACTTTAAATTACAAATTCATTATTCCCCAATGGTAGAGTCAAGATAGGATCATTGACTAATATTCTCTACATTTTTTCAAAACATTCTTCACACTCTTTTTTCCAAACAAATTTAACCCCTTTACATGTGAACTTGGTTGATGGGTTATCCAGTCAAGTAAAATTCTGGATGGAACACCTATAATAACCTGATAAACCAATAAAATATGGTAAATCAATTGTACTTGTCAATGATGGTCATTATTGTATTACTCTTGTCTTAGAAGGGTCAATAGAGATTCCATCATTAGAGAAAATATGGAAAAGAAAAGAAATATCCTGAAGACATAATTCACACTTTCAAAACATAACATATAATTCATTTCTTCTATGAGTCTATAGAATAGTGTGCAAGGGATTTTAATGATCTTTGTAGATTTTGGATTATACCAAGATATCATCACTAAATACCACTAAAAATTCATCAAGATATTATTTGAAAACTCTATTAATTAGATCCATGAATATAGAGGGTAAATTAGTTAGTCCAAAAGCATTATTGTAAACTCATAATTCCCATACCTAATAAGAAATGTTGTCTTAATATTTTTTCCTTCTTCACACACCACCGATGATATCCAGATCGAAGGTCAATCTTTGAAAAATATTGAGCTCCATAAAGTTGATCAAATAAATCATCAATGTGAGGTAGGGGATACTTGTTCTTTATTGTCATAGCATTGATATCCCTATAATCAATACACAACATCATATATTCATCTTTATTTTTAACAAAAAGAAAAGGTGATCCCCATGGAGAAACACTAAGGAGAATTAATCCTTTATCACTCAATTCCTCTAGTTTTTTATTTAGTTACACTAATTCCACAGTGGCCATTCTATAACGGATCTTCGATATTGGCCTTGAAACAAGAATTAAATCAATGGAAAACTCAATTTCTCATTCTGGAGGATATCCTGGTAAATCCTCTGGAAACACATAAAAAGTTTCTTGAAAAATAGGTACGCCCTATATTTTTACATTCCTTTCCTCGCCCGAAGTAATTTAACTCTCTTCCTCCCCAATAGTTCAATTTAGTAAAGCTATTCGGGTTGGATCTAGATGAGAATCAGATGTTGATGTTTCTACTATAAATACAGGGTACTCCTTATCATCGTCAAAAATTATAACCATGTTTTTTTACAATAATTTTTCACATTAGGTTCCAAAATCCAATCCATACCGAGGATTATATCAAATTCAATCATGGGTATGATGATGAGATCAGTAGATAAAGAATTTTTATATGCTCTAATGGGAATAGATTCATAGAACTTTGTTGCAATGATGCTACCCTTAGGAGTTTTGACTGAAAACTCCCTTATTAAGGAAAATTAGAAATATATAATTCCCTTAGAAAACAGGGAAGATATGAAATAATGTGATGATCCAAAATCAAATAAATCATTGGCTAAATTTTATGAAACCATTAAATTACCTTCCACCACATCATTCCGAGCTTTAACCTCAGCAGTAGTGATTGAATAAGTTAGGCCTTGCTCCATTTGCCTTTTATGAGGTAATTTTACTTGGCTCTTAGGACATTCATTTTCACAATTCCTCATTTATCTACAATTGTATCATTCAACATTGATAACCTATTTCTTTCCCTTACAATCATGAGCTTGGTGTCATTTTTAACCACACTTGTACCAGACACTCATTCCCTTCAAGCATGTACCAGAGTGTTTCTTACCACATTTACTTCAGGATGGAAATCCAATTTTCCCCTTTTACACCTTATTTACATTTCTAGAGTGTTCATCAGATCTATTATCCTGTTTATTTGATTTAAAGTCATAAGACTAATAAAATTACTTTTCTGTCTTAATAGCACATGAGAAAATATCTTTATAAGATGATAAGGATTGTGAGACTAATGCTCAAAGAAGAAATGGTTTTATCCCATCAAACATTTGATCAATCTTACTACTTGGGTTATGTATATAATTTGTTGCATACCTTTCTAACCTTGTAAATTTATCCTCATACATTGCGACATTCTCATCCTCCTTTTTCCTTAGACTTGAAAACTGTGTTTCCATAACAGCTCGATGGTCATGAGGAAATTATTTTAAAAATATATATCTTTAAACTCCCTCTATTCCATATTTTATACTTTTTCATCCTTCTTTTGTGTTTTGAATTAACGACCACCGTTGATTTGTATCTCTTTTGAGGTGATAAACTACCGTGAAAACTTTTTCCCTTTCGCTACTCCCCAAAGCATGAAATATTTTACCTAAGGAACTTATCCATTTCTCATCTACAAATGTATTTTTAGTCCTATTTAATGTTGGTGGTTGTTTCCTCCTAATGTGTTCTAACATTTATCCTCCATGTTGTGGATCAAGGTGCTCTATACAGGTATGGTTATTATTCATAACCTGAGTGAGTTGTCCCATTATGGTTATAAGTTGTTCAACACCAGTTTCATCACTAGCTCCACTATAATTATCTTGATTAGGAGGGAAATACCTACATAGATTATGTGAATTGACATGGTTTCAATTCCTTCCACTAGGTTCCATTTCTAAATAATGGAATACACTATATTAGTTTATGAATCACAACACATAATTACAACCTAGTAAAATACCTAGCATAAATTGAACCGTTTATGAATATAATCCATAATCATAAAAAAAATGTTTTCTTTTAGGAAGTATTTACTCATAAATTCTCCATAATGTTTTCTAAATAAAATGTGAATTATATTAAGCATAACCCATGGGAGTGTCGTAACCAAAAGTGCAGCAAGGCCCATTTTCATGTACCTGGATACCTTGGGTCAAGCCCAAAACTCCTGTTCCGAGTTTTCACTCCTAGGAACATCTGTGCTAGAGCATCCTCTACCTGATCATATCCATACAGGAATGTATTTCTTGAAAAGGTTGAAACATAAAATAAACATTCATATTAAAACTAGCATAAAAATGCTAATACTTTAACCATAAACCATTAATTCTATAAAAATAACACATCTATAGTCAAAAAAATCACAAAACCTTAAATATAATATGGAAGATTGTATCATAATAAATCAACTTCAAACAAGTGTAAAATCCATCAAATGTTTTTGACTTAGATGAAATCAAAACCATTTGAGAGAAATTTATCTTTCTATTTTGAAATCATTTAAAAGTCACATAATTATAAAAGAGAACATTTATTTTGAAAATATTCTTATAATATTTTTAGGGAAACTTTTAAAGTGTTATAATGGCAGAAAATAGTCGCACGTGCCATATAAGTTAAAAAAAATATTATTACCTTAATTCGTTTAAAATGTCATAAAGTAGCTTGTTTGGAAAGTGATGTAAAGATTCCTATTAAAACATTTTATAAAAATTTAAGTGAGTTTATAAATTAATTTAACCCATAGTCTAGTAAATTGAAAAAAAAATTATAATACAGTTTTAACAAACACAGATGTGGATGATAAAGAGGTCCCTACAGATACTTACCTATAAACAACCCCGGATAATGAAGAGATTATAGAATTGGACCTTACCTTTTACTTTTCCTTGTTCAAGAATACATTAACCTCTTATATAATAGTTAAATCACTGTTATTAAATTATACAAGAACCGCATACAAAAATTTTATATCATATATTATCTTTTAATATTTCTTTGTTAATAATATTTCATTAGTATCGTTGTTTCGGGTGTTAATGGATTCATTTTCCTTTACATGTTTTGTTACATAAGTCTTTTTTATTATGGATATGATGTATTCGATTCATATACATAATGATATTAAATTATTAAACATTATTTTTAATCAAAAAATGAAAATTATTCTTGAATGATTGTGATGGGGAATGAATCTCATCGCGTTCGTGGAGTTGGTAATCTGTATGTATGTGCGAGTGACAATATCATTTTATTTATGGTGAAATCATATGTAATTGGATGTTATATCATATATACAGAATCATTAAGATGTTATATTTATTATTTACATCAATTATACTCATTATTATATCCATCCAAATAATGAAGTGTTGAATAATAAACTACACTATGACGTGGAGATAGCAAGTCGTACGCACCCACGTATGGTGACATTGTCATTCATAAGACAGATATAATAATAAATATGGTTGTATAATATTTTCAATAACATCAAAGTATGTAGAAGGTATTGGATTTTTTATTTTTTTATGGAAACAACAAAGAAAGATGAATAGGAATATGAAAAGAACTTTGAAAGAGGTGATGAAATTATTACCTCTTCTTCAGGTGCTAACATTTGATTTGATCAAAAGGGCTCTATAAGATGGATTTATGATAAATTTATTCCTCTAAGTTTAATTGAGAGTATTTGGGAGGATATTTGAGTAGGTTTTGGACGAGATAAATGGATTTGGAACTGTGAAATTAAGATAAGGGGATGTACCCTTTTATAAGAGAGGTGAGGGTCTCTTTAGGAAATGTTTTAAATATTATTTTATTATAAAATAATTTTCAGTTTCTAATGGCTCTAAATGAATTTATTTCAATACTTGTGTGGTTTTGGCTCGAGATAAACTCAAACAATAGGATTTAGAAAAGTATAGGTTACCATATTGACCTTATCTATTAGATTTAACTCTTAGTTAAATAGTTTAACATTCACAATGTTTTCTTGTAGATTTATATTACATGGTTAATAAACATACTATAAAATTCCAAGAGAACCTCAAGTGGTTTTTTAATTACATATATATAATTATAAAAGTACTTTTTTAGAACCTTATATTTTTAGGACAATTATATCAATTAATAATATATTATTTCTTTGAAAAACTGATTTATGTCAATTTTCACACTATTTAATATTTGGTTTTTTTTAAGTACAAAAAACATGATTACTTAGAAAATAATAAATTAAATCAATACAAACATGTCATATTAACCTAGAAAATTAGTGGAATGCATTAAAAGTGTCAATTTACAATTATTTGTATATTTATAATATCAATTATTTTAATCTTTTATTAATAAGATAATTACTGCATCATCATTCTGTCATAAATAATATTAATTATTTAATGTCTAAAAATAATAAATAAAATATCATTATGTATTAAATCGTTTTATCTTTCCAATTAATATTTATATTTGAAGAGATAAATTATATAACCCCATATAAAAAATGTTTTACTAAAAGATACATGCTTATGTTATTTTTGTCTTTACTTTAAATCAATTAATATAAAATGTCATTATCACTCTCATCTTGCTCCATGGGGTCCCCAAATAGACGCAATGATATCCATGGTCTGAAATATATCATAAAATAGGGTTATGACATGTGCTAGGGTAATTTAATATTATTATAATGTTATTTATTTACCCTTATTTATCAGATTTACCCTTTAACCATGGTAAATAAAATATTTACTGAAGTAGCTAATCATAATGTCTAAAACTAAAAGTAAATAATTTAAAAATTTTGGACCTTTTGATTCCAAATATGGAATTTATTTTTCTAAAATCACAACACAGAAGTTGAAAAAATTAATTTAAAATTAATTCCCGTTGTTAAAACCAAAATGGGAGTTATTAAAAAGTAAAACTATCAAAAGATTCACATGTGTTTATGTAAAAAATTAATGTGAAATTACATCTAATTATCTAAATTATATTAAATGATAAAAATATAATATAATAATACTTTTAAACCACTCAAATGTATAATTTAACACTATAAATTGTTTCGAATAAAAAAGTTGTTTTTAAATAAAATGTGCTATTTTTCACTATTCATCAAAATATGAAGGTTACTAGAAAAGTGCCAAAAATTCACCCTAAGATACATTTGATAATCCAAATCAAAAAATAAAGTCTAAATTGAACAATAAAATTTATAAAATTTTAAAAAGTGGGTATTACTATTCATAACTACTTTTAAAGTGGCTAGTTTGATTTATCATGGTGTGCTAGAACTCAAAGTTGTGTATCGCACAAGCAATTGCATTGTTCAAAAAGAAACATACCTTGGAATCTTGGGGTGTTAAAAATCATATAAATCCATGGTTATACAATAATATGAACATGAAAATATCATTTACCTATTTCAAAATAGCTCGCACTATTCCTTTACTCAAATAATTCAAAAAACATTGAATATCATCATTAGTATATGTATTTATATGTTTTAAAAATTAATAATATAGATAAAATAATTAAAAAAACATGGATTGAATCCAATTATTTAAATGATATAAAAATAGAGTATCAAAATGTTCATAAAATGAAAACTTATATTTATCATAATCATCATTTGATGTTTTGTGTAATCATTATTTTACACTCAAAGTAATAATTATTTTATGCCTATGTAAAAATAATTTTATGTCTAAGTAACCATCATTCTATATTTTCATAACCATTATTCTATATATGTATATCACTAATTGTATGTTCTATGTAACCATGAACTACACCTTTGTAAACATCATATATGTCTGCATAGGCATGAATCCAGTTCTTTGTAGGAATGTGAAATTTCTTCATAACCAAGAAATATGTAATTGTAGACATAATATATACAAATGATGTTTAACATTGAATAATTTTAGAAAACTGATAAAACACTATTTTATTGAATATTTTATTGATAATAAATGATATAATTTCCTCACATTGTGTTAAATATGTTTATTTATAAAATATTTGGGATTTGATCATTCATTTGAAAATTTGGTGAAAATTCCAGTTTTACCCTTAATAGTGCACTGTAGTATTTCGAAGCTAAATATTTTTATGTTTATTATTTGAATTTGAAATTTTGTAACAGTGTTCCAAACTTAATTATCTACAACTTTTATTCAGGACACTAAAGCTAAAGAGTTCATTTGGTTGTTGAAATTGGGTCATGAAGTCAAAGTTGGGCTGGGCTCGCCAGAATGGAGAAGGTTCTGTATTTGGGCCATATCCTCTACATACGGGCTTGGATGGAGTCCAAAATTTGAGGAACGATCGGGGACATGATGTGGCAAAAATCATCCTTCTGGAAGGCCGGTCAATTCACGCGTTTTGGAGGTCAAATGGGCGGTGCAAGTTTCATTAAAATATTTGGCCGAGATTTTGCATTCACACTTGAAACCACTTTAAACCTAGCCTCCCCTCCACTCTATAAATTAGTGATCTTCTCATTTGGAGAGGCTGGTTCGTGAATTGGGAGATTGGAGGCAGAGGAGAATTGGTTTCAACCAAATTCTCCAACCATTGTAAGAGAGGTAGCTCTTGAAGCAAGGATCCTCTCATCGAAGCCTCCTTCTCTCCTTCATGTTGTAATTGTTTTGTTTGTGTAATAAACTTCTTTGTTCTTCTTTTATTTCTTCTCTTTTCCTCTGTTTTATTTAAATTTATTCTTCTCTTAATCTTCCTCTTGGGGCTGGAATTCTTGAGTAGAAGCGATATTGGGTTATACCCATTATAAACCTTTGCACATGCAAAACGCTTCTACGATGATTACGCCACCCATGGAAGAGTAGTCTTTTAGTAATCGATCTATCTTCTACCCTCTTCATTTAATTAATTTGAATCAATGAGCTACTGTAATTCACTTAATATGATCCATGAATTGTGTTTTTAAATTGTAAGAAACTAAGCAAGCAATTGAACAATTAACACAAAAACACGCGAGGTCGGGATTTTGTGTAAATTGTGAGAGCGCGATCTTAATCGGTAATACAAGACCACACGGGATAAATTTGTAGAGTTCAAATATAATCCCTAAACACAATTCATCCTCATTTCCAGAATGGATATGTGCCTTAATTTACCACTGATCATAAGCTAATCTTAGAACATCAATCAAAGCAGGGTGCTGCGATTGCACGTTCCAAAGTTAGCCTAGGTTTAAATTCACATCATCTTTGTGGTAAAGTTAATTCTCGTAGGGTTCGGGATTTAACAAATTAAGGGATCATAATTAAGTGAATGTTAATTTAAATGATAATGATTAATAATAAAGTGAAGAGGTAGAGTTAGATCGATTACGCTTTTTAAATAGATTTCTAAAAAAAACATCTTCTTGTTGTGTCATTTAAATTGAAATTCATTTCAAAACTAAAAACAAAAAAAAAATTATGCAATCTTCTTCCAGCAAACTTCTTCTAGATTCATAAACTATAAACAACCCCCATCCTTTTCTAGTAGTGTTTTTATTCTCTTTTATTTAATTTTTAGAATACCTCTAATAAGATGTTTTAATTCACTTCCTCCTTTGAGAGACGACCTTGGTTAGCCCCCTATGCTACACCAAGTAAACTAAACATTAGCTTCATAGAGTGTTGTGCTTGGAGTTTTATCCAACGTAACTCACTTTTGAAGTTCTTTTGAGAGCGCGTGCAACAACGCTCTTTCAAATTGGCGCCGTTGCCGGGGAGGCAAGTAATTATTTCAACCAATTAGAGGTATTTATTTTATTTTACATTTTATTCTCTTCCTCTCTTCTTTATTCCTTCTTTACCCAATCTGATTTTTCTTCTTCTTCTTTTAATTTCTTCTACTTCTCTTTGGACCATCAACTCAAACTTTTCATTTTTATTTTACTATGGTCCACCTTCTTTCTTTTCATTTTTATTTGATCTATGACACGAACTAATCCCGAAGATCTCTTAGATCTTGACCCTGAGATTGAACGTAGCCTTAGGGCACGAATCAGACATTCTCAGTCTACGGGAAGTTTCAACATTCAACCAGTTGGAGAATTACTCCAATATCAAAACATTGAAATTGGAAGAAATTCAAATTCAAACATAAAAGAGGAACCAATGGCTGATAATAATGGAAATGAACTTAATAGAACCATTCGAGAATTGGCTGCACCTGATATTAACTATCAACCAAATTGTATTGCATACCCAAATCTCGAATCGGACTTTGAACTAAAATCAGGGTTAATTCACTTACTTCCAAAGTTTCATGGCCTCTCTGGTGAGGATCCGAATAAACATTTGAAAGAATTTAATGTGGTTTGCTCAACCCTAAAACCTAGAAATGTCTCTGAAGATCAAATCAAACTAAGAGCATTCCCATTCTCACTTGATGGAGCTGCAAAAGATTGGATGTATTATTTACAACCCGAAGATGTAACTTGTTGGAACGATTTGAAACGTCTTTTCTTGCAGAGATTTTTTCCAGCATCAAGGACCACATCCATTCGAAAGGAGATATCGGGGATCAAGCAAGCCCAAGGGGAGTCAATGTATGAGTACTGGGAGCGATTCAAGAAGTTGTGTGCAAGCTGCCCACATCACCAAATCAGTGAGCAACTCCTCATCCAATACTTCTATGAAGGACTCACACCCATGGAGAGGAGCATGGTAGATGCTGCGGCTGGAGGAGCATTGGTGGACAAGACACCAGTAGCTGCACGAGCATTGATCGACAAGATGGCCCAAAACTCCCAACAATTCGGTGATAGAGGTACACCACATGTTCGAGGAGTACATCAAGTAAGTCCTTCTTCTCTTGAAAGTCATTTGATTGATACTAAGTTAGAAGAATTGACAACTATGGTGAGGCAGATTGCATTGGCTCAAAAGACATCCCAACCCCCCCCCCCCCCCCCCCCTTCAAGGCCTTGTGGTATTTGCACTGAGACAAGCCACCCAACTGACTGTTGCCCACAACTCCAAGAAACAGAAGATTGTGCAGCAGTGTTCCCTGGGAGACCATATCAGCAGCAGCAGCAACAACCATATCCCCAGAAGAAGTTCGATTCAACATTCAACCAAGGGTGGAAAGATCATCTGGACATGAGGTATGGCTCTGGACAACAACAAAGGCCCCCCTTTCAACAAAACTTCCAGCAGCCTCCACCTTACCAACAGGGTTTCCAACAACCCCAAAGGAGATTTGAAGCTCAAACATCAACAAGTCAGCAACAAGGGAATATCCAACACAAGGTAGACTCTAACACTGATGATCTTTTGAAACAAATTGTTCTTAATCAACAGAATGAGCTGAAGAGTCAAGGTTCGGAGCTGAGAGAGTTGAAGACTCAAATGAGCCAGATTGCCACCGCCCTCCATGAACTTGTAAGTAAGAATTCTGGAAATCTACCTTCCCAACCCACTCCAAATCCAAAGGGGAATGTTAGTGCCATAACATTGAGAAGTGGGAAGCAAATGAACGATACAGCTATACCTACCATTCCACCGGGATTCACCTCAACTTCAGAGAAGCCACATTCCATACCAACTGATGAACAATCCAAGGAGAAAGATAAAGGTAAGAAAAAGATTGATGATGTTCCTCCTAAACCACTTCCTTTTCCAACTAGGGTTGTTCAAACCAAGAAGATGGCTGAAGAAACATTGCAAAAGGAGGTTTTGGACACATTCAAGCGTGTGGAGATCAACATTCCTCTACTCGAAGCCATTAAGCAAATCCCAAGGTATGCCAAATTCTTAAAAGAACTTTGTACCAATCGAAGAGGGCTCAAGGGAAATGAGAGGATCAACCTTGGAAGGAATGTCTCAGCATTCATTACACCAACTCTAGCAATGCCAACAAAGTGCAAGGATCCCGGGACATTCACCATCCCATGCACCATAGGGGAGTTTCACTTCTCTGATGCTCTTTGTGATTTAGGAGCTTCAATAAATGTGATGCCTCACTCTGTTTTCTCTTCATTGCAGATTGGTGAGCTCAAGCCTACAAGGGTAGTGGTGCAGCTAGCGAATAGAGCTACAGCATATCCGGCTGGTGTCCTTGAAGATGTGTTGGTAAAGGTAAAGGACATGATCTTCCCTGCTGATTTCTATGTACTAAACATGGAAGATGACCAGGTAAGTTCTCATGCCCCTATCATTCTTGGTAGACCCTTCCTCAAAACTGCTAAGACCATTATCAATGTTCATGAGGGTACTCTTTCCATGGAATTCGGGGATGAAATCGTGAGGTTTAAAATCCTGGATTCTATGAAGTACCCACCAGAGGAACACTCAGCATTCTTTCTCTCTCATTCTAAGTCTCCATGTGATAGTCCCTCTATTTTTGATTCCCAATCTCTTGGGGACTATTCACTTCTTAATGAAATAATGAGTATTGGGTCCAACTTGATGTCTCATTCTACTTCATCCCCTTTAATTCATGATCTTTCTGATCTTGGGATTGGTTCATTTGTCCAATCATATTCGAATTCTGAGCATGTATACTCTGATTATGATATGGCTGCTAATTTTTCTGATGGATTTGATGCATTGTTCTCTCATTCAGATGATATGTATGATTGTGCACAGATGTCTACGCCACTCATGCTTCCATCCATTCAGCAGCCACCATCACTGGAACTAAAGCCATTTCCACCAAATCTCAAATACTCATACTTGTTAAGTGGTGAAAAATTACCTGTTATCATTGCTAACAATCTCTCTTTTGAACATGAAGAAAAACTTTTGAATCTTTTGAGGGAGAACATCAGGGCAATCGGGTGGACCTTGGCTGACATATCAGGTATTAGCCCCTCCATTTTCATGCATAGGATTCTTTTGGAAGATGGAGCTAAACCGGTGAGGCAACCACAAAGGAGACTCAATCCAACCCTTCTGGAGGTTGTTAAAAAAGAGGTTGAAAAATTGCTCGAGGCAGGTATAATCTATCCCATTTCAGATTCTCAGTGGGTAAGTCCTATTCAGGTTGTGCCTAAGAAAAGTGGTGTTACTGTTGTTAAAAATGAGAAAGATGAGTTAGTTCCAATGAGGGTACAAAACAGTTGGCGCGTGTGTATTGATTATAGGAAACTAAATCATTCCACTCGCAAAGATCATTTCCCCCTCCCATTTATTGATCAGATGCTTGAGAGACTAGCTGGGAAGACACACTATTGTTTCTTGGATGGATTTTCTGGATATTTTCAGGTTCCTATAGCTCCGGAGGATCAGGAGAAGACTACATTCACCTGTCCCTTTGGGACATTTGCCTATCGGCGGATGCCATTTGGACTTTGCAATGCCCCAGGTACCTTCCAGAGATGCATGGTGAGTATTTTTTCTGATTTTATTGAGACCTGCATGGAGGTATTTATGGATGATTTTACAGTGTATGGATCTTCATTTGATGAATGTCTAAGTAGTTTGGAAAATGTGTTGAATCGTTGTATTGAGAAGAATCTAGTCCTGAACTTTGAAAAGTGTCATTTCATGGTAGAGCATGGCATTGTCTTAGGGCATGTAGTGTCAAAACATGGGATAGAGGTTGATAGATCTAAGGTAGACATCATTTCATCCTTACCCTACCCTTCATGTGTGCGTGATGTTCGATCATTCCTTGGACATGCTGGATTTTATCGACGCTTCATCAGAGATTTTAGTAAGATCGCTCTACCCTTATCTCGATTGCTTCAAAAAGATATTGACTTCAATTTTGATGATTCATGCAGGGTATCATTTGATGAGCTAAAGAAGTGTCTGACCACTCCACCGATCATACAGCCCCCACGGTGGGAGATTCCTTTTGAGCTTATGTGTGACGCCTCCAACTTCGCGGTTGGAGCTGTCTTATCTCAGAGGGTGGAGGGACGTTCACATGTGATCGCCTATGCATCGAGGACACTAGATTCAGCCCAATCAAACTACACCACAACAGAAAAGGAGTTTCTTGCTGTTATATTTGCTTTAGATAAATTTCGTTCATATTTATTGGGCTCTAAAGTAGTTGTTTTTTCTGACCATGCAGCTTTGAGGTACCTCCTAAAGAAGCCAGATGCAAAGCCACGACTTATCCGATGGATGCTACTTCTTCAAGAGTTTGACCTTGAGATAAAGGACAAGAAGGGGTCAGAGAATTTGGTGGCAGACCACATGAGTAGGCTTACTCACACACTAGAGGGTGACACCTTGGACCAGGTACCACTTCGGGACACTTTCCCCGATGAGCATCTCTATACCATCTCAGGTAAGCATCCTTGGTATGCTGATTTAGTTAATTACATTGTTGGCTCTGAAATCCCAGTAAATTTGAAGAAGCATCAAGTCCAAAAATTAAAAAGTGAGTCTAGGTATTATGTGTGGGATGATCCATACCTCTGGCGCATGTGTAGTGACCAAGTCATTAGGAGGTGTGTTCCCGATCATGAGTTTGAGTCTGTTTTGCATTTCTGTCATACACTTGCTTGTGGTGGACACTTTGGACCCCAACGGACAGCTAGGAAGGTTTTAGACTCAGGATTATATTGGCCTAGTTTATTCCATGATTCCCATGTATTTTGTAAGTCATGCTCTCGTTGCCAACACACTGGAAACATTTCAAGAAGACACGAGATGCCCCAACAACCCATTTTATTCTGTGAGATTTTTGACGTTTGGGGAATTGATTTTATGGGACCTTTTCCTAGTTCATTTGGTTTCTTGTATATCCTTGTTGCTGTCGATTATGTGAGTAAATGGGTGGAGGCCAAGGCCACCAGGACTGACGATTCTCATGTTGTTGTGGATTTTGTCAAAGCACAGATTTTTTGCAGGTTTGGAGTACCAAAGTCCATCATCAGTGACCAAGGGACACACTTTTGCAATAGGAATTTTGCTTCCCTCCTTCGGAAGTATGGGGTGACACACAAAACATCAACACCATACCACCCCCAAACAAATGGCCAGGCTGAGGTTTCAAATCGTGAGTTGAAACAAATCTTGGAGAAAATCGTGCAGCCAAATAGGAAGGATTGGAGCAAGCGCTTGGATGATGCATTGTGGGCTTATAGGACAGCATACAAGACCCCCATTGGTATGTCCCCATTTCGGATTGTTTTTGGGAAAGCGTGTCATCTCCCCGTGGAAGTCGAGCATCGGGCATATTGGGCTATAAAGAAATGTAACATGGATTTGGCCCAAGCTGGAATTCAAAGGAAGTTGCAAATTCAAGAGCTTGAGGAGATTCGCCTGTCATCATATGAGAACTCAAGGCTCTACAAGGAAAGATCAAAAGCAGCTCATGACAAAATGATCCAACAAAGGGAGTTTCATATTGGAGAGAAAGTCCTTCTCTATAGTTCACGACTGAAGTTGATGCCTGGTAAGTTGCGTTCCAGATGGTTAGGTCCTTATATTGTGTCTAATGTTTTTCCTTATGGTGCAGTGGAGATCACACAAGAGGACACTGGAAGGAGCTTTACAGTCAATGGGCAACGTTTGAAGAGATACATTGAGGGACATCCTACTGATACAGTGGATTTTATCACACTGCATGACCCCATCATTACTTGATCACATCAGGCTGTTCCTAACCCTTTCACTTTTATATTATTTGTCCTATTTAAAAATTCTGCATTTCATGTGCATATATCATCTCACGGGTTCACATTGAGGACAATGCAATATTTTAAGTGTGGGGGAGGGAACCTTTTAGTTTAGTAATTTCAATTGTTTTCCTGTTAAAAAAAAACCAAAAAAACAAAAATTGTGTGTTTTTCAAAATTTGTGTGTTTATTTTACAATTTTCTGTGTGTTTTTGAAACTTTTGAGCTGAAATGATTCTCATCAACATTTTTAAATCCATATCAATAAGTGAAACAATTTACCCTTGAAACTAAGCTTAAATGAATGCTGAAATGACTTTGTTTCAAGTTCAAATATTTAGTAATTTCATGCAAAGTACGCTGAATTTTGAATCCCATGCCAATCTCACTGTCTTTATATTTGAAATCACTTTCCTGTGAGGCTTCTAAACCATTATTTTCATATTCATTACATTCACCTCACTTCTTGAGAGAGCCAAACCATACTTGATTTAACCAGAATTTGATCTATTCCTGTCAAAACTTGAGGGTTTGAGGTACTTGTGTTTAAATGATTGAGGCATTTGTTTGGTATTAAAACCCCTTTTTCAAATAATCCTTTTTTATAATGGCCTACCTTGAATATTTAATCCTTGTAGCCCTTAGAAGCCATGCACAGCCTGTTAGGTTAAGCCACATTACAAGCCAATTTTCCCTATCCAACCAACTCTTGAAGTGAAATTGCATAATCTAGTTGAGCTTAAGTGTGGGGGAAGCTGTCTTGTGTTGTGCCACCACATTATGTGATACTTTGGGTGGAAAATTAAATTCTGAAGAGATGTTTTTGCTGCTAAAGAAAGTCATTATATTGAAAGCTGTGCCTTTTCTGGAGCTTTCATGACAAGTGAAGCTGTGCCTTTTCTGGAGCTTCTAATTGAGGTGGAAAGCTGTGCCCATCTGGAGCTTTCAAGAAAATCATGTTTTAGAAGATTGACATTTTTTTATGCTGAAATGATGAATGGTGTAAACCTTTCATGACTTTTCATGATGATGGAGCTGAATTGATACTATGGGGATTGAAGAGAAGACCATATTTAAGTGAAAATTAGATTAATGCAATTTTGCTTCAAAAGAGTCAAGCCCTCCTCATTCAGCCTCAGAGTTTTTCGCATCTTAATCCTACCAACCGAAAGCCACAGAACAACCCTGAAAAGTCCTCATGATAAACATATGTCCTTGACTCACATCGGGTAGCGATGTAGGAATCTATCAAGCCTATGGTGACCCTTGTATGAGTTTGGATGAGAAAGACATTGCAAAAAAAATTGATATTTGAGTGATGAGAGAAAATTCAAGCGAGGTAAGTGTTTTGTGCATGGGTGGATAAATGAAGTGGAAATATATTGAATGATATAAATGGAGAACCTGAAATAAGGTTTTTTTATGAGGCATGATATCTTTTTTATTCTTGGTGTGAAATTGATTGATCTTAAAGATATGTGTTTTAAAATTGGTTTTGATTTGATATTGATGTTTACTTGATATGAGGTTTTGCCCAGGTGTGCAAAAGGGTAAGTGTGGGGGAGTTGATAAAACACTATTTTATTGAATATTTTATTGATAATAAATGATATAATTTCCTCACATTGTGTTAAATATGTTTATTTATAAAATATTTGGGATTTGATCATTCATTTGAAAATTTGGTGAAAATTCCAGTTTTACCCTTAATAGTGCACTGTAGTATTTCGAAGCTAAATATTTTTATGTTTATTATTTGAATTTGAAATTTTGTAACAGTGTTCCTAACTTAATTATCTACAACTTTTATTCAGGACACTAAAGCTAAAGAGTTCATTTGGTTGTTGAAAGTGGGTCATGAAGTCAAAGTTGGGCTGGGCTCGCCAGAATGGAGAAGGTTCTGTATTTGGGCCATATCCTCTACATACGGGCTTGGATTGAGCCCAACTTTTGAGGACAGATCGGGGACATGATGTGGCACAAATCATCCTTCTGGAAGGTCGGTCAATTCACGCGTTTTGGAGGTCAAATGGGCGGTGCAAGTTTCATTAAAATATTTGGCCGAGATTTTGCATTCACACTTGAAACCACTTTAAACCTAGCCTCCCCTCCACTCTATAAATTAGTGATCTTCTCATTTGGAGAGGCTGGTTCGTGCATTGGGAGATTGGAGGCAGAGGAGAATTGGTTTCAACCAAATTCTCCAACCATTGTAAGAGAGGTAGCTCTTGAAGCAAGGATCCTCTCATCGAAGCCTCCTTCTCTCCTTCATGTTGTAATTGTTTTGTTTGTGTAATAAACTTCTTTGTTCTTCTTTTATTTCTTCTCTTTTCCTCTGTTTTATTTAAATTTATTCTTCTCTTAATCTTCCTCTTGGGGCTGGAATTCTTGAGTAGAAGCGATATTGGGTTATACCCATTATAAACCTTTGCACATGCAAAACGCTTCTACGATGATTACGCCACCCATGGAAGAGTAGTCTTTTAGTAATCGATCTATCTTCTACCCTCTTCATTTAATTAATTTGAATCAATGAGCTACTGTAATTCACTTAATATGATCCATGAATTGTGTTTTTAAATTGTAAGAAACTAAGCAAGCAATTGAACAATTAACACAAAAACACGCGAGGTCGGGATTTTGTGTAAATTGTGAGAGCGCGATCTTAATCGGTAATACAAGACCACACGGGATAAATTTGTAGAGTTCAAATATAATCCCTAAACACAATTCATCCTCATTTCCAGAATGGATATGTGCCTTAATTTACCACTGATCATAAGCTAATCTTAGAACATCAATCAAAGCAGGGTGCTGCGATTGCACGTTCCAAAGTTAGCCTAGGTTTAAATTCACATCATCTTTGTGGTAAAGTTAATTCTCGTAGGGTTCGGGATTTAAAAAATTAAGGGATCATAATTAAGTGAATGTTAATTTAAATGATAATGATTAATAATAAAGTGAAGAGGTAGAGTTAGATCGATTACGCTTTTTAAATAGATTTCTAAAAAAAAACATCTTCTTGTTGTGTCATTTAAATTGAAATTCATTTCAAAACTAAAAACAAAAAAAAATATTATGCAATCTTCTTCCAGCAAACTTCTTCTAGATTCATAAACTATAAACAACCCCCATCCTTTTCTAGTAGTGTTTTTATTCTCTTTTATTTAATTTTTAGAATACCTCTAATAAGATGTTTTAATTCACTTCCTCCTTTGAGAGACGACCTTGGTTAGCCCCCTATGCTACACCAAGTAAACTAAACATTAGCTTCATAGAGTGTTGTGCTTGGAGTTTTATCCAACGTAACTCACTTTTGAAGTTCTTTTGAGAGCGCGTGCGACAACGCTCTTTCAAAAACCCCCGAAAAAAATCTAAAATAAAGTTACTATTGAATACTTTATAAACACATTATTAACATCAAACACATAAATAGTAGACAAAATCAGATTTTTTTTTCGAAACCTCATTTTTTTTATTTTTGAAACACTTTTTGGTTAAGTGAGAACCCACCATACAAATCACTTAGAGGCTAAGTGAGAACCAACATATCATCACAAGGAACCAGTAATGGGTTGGGAAAAGAACCCTGTCCAGGACCAAAACCGTCCAAAAAAACACCACAAAAACATGGGAGACCATCACTTTGTGGCTAAGTGAGAACCAAAATCAAGATCCTCCATGACTAGAAATGTCATCATTAGATCTGTTAACACCCTCCCATATTTCCAAAGAAACCTTGGAACCAGCCGAAAGTGGGGGAATGTATGAAGGTAAAGGCCAAAAAAGTAGAGCAGAATCATCAAATGAAGTTATTAGACCCCAAAACACAAAAACAGAAACCCAAAGGGCCAAACAGTGAAATAGGGGAGAACAGGCAAGAAAATTTCTCAATCACCAAGATTTCCTAAGGTCGCCCTCTACGACCTCGTATTGACCTGGGAGAATATGATGGCCTTGTCTGTTCTGACCCTGAAGAAAACCATAAATCAGAACTGATCAAGAGAGTAAATTATAGGTACCAATAATTCCACCATCCGTATATGTGTAATAAAAATGAAAAAAACAATGCCCCGGCCTCAAAGACACCAGCTACCCATGCAGGAATGGGAAGAAGCACAAACACAGAATCAGAGATAGATCTGGAAAAACTGCACCGAATCAAGCCCCCACCCATTCAACATTCTGTCAAGATAAACACCATAGGAGTCAATATTCATGAAGATAGAAACCACCACATTACGAGGGGGGGTTTTTCAGATAGGAATCCTGACATACGTTGGGTTGTTTCACCAAAAGAGATCTCGACCACACACGATAGGGTCCAGGTGGGTTGAAGCGAGGACAATAGCCTCATGACAGTGTGATCTGCTAGGGAGATATCTTTAATATTGAAACATACAATAAATAATTAACACTAAACAGACCCCCCATTACTCAAACATAGTATGAGCACTGATAGTTGGGTGTTATTTTACCTGGAATAGGTGAGTGTTGGTTTTACTATTTAATAATATGTAATTAGTATGATTGCTCTATATTTTCCTAGGAGTTTTTGGGAAGTATCCCATAGAGTATAGTTTTATGATCACCTCTACTTGTGTGTGTGTGTGTGTTTGTGTGTGTGTGTGTTTTATGTTTCATGGAGGGATTTGGTGATCAAGCTGGTCCATGCTAGCTCAGGGAGGTTTATGGTCATGGGTGTCATGTCTACTATAGTATTTTTTACATGTTATTTTATTTTAGAGACTTTTATTATGTATGAAATTCACATTAGTTATAGATTGGGTTTTATTTTATATTTTAGAGTTCATTGGTGGAATTTTCATATATTCCAGAGATTGTGAGGTGAATTTCCCCGTCCCCCCATTAGTGTTTTTATACCCTCTGTTCTAGTCTCAAATCCATAGCATATTGTAGGTTCTCTTTGGGGGTCATACTTATCTTCACTATAGGCCCATGAGAGGTTACCATTGGGTGGGTTTCATGACATTATCCTTCAAATAGATAGCTTGCATAAGAATAATATCATCATTCTTATTTTTATATATAAATAAATCATTCCTAGAATTCTTGTAAAAATATAATTATCTTCATTCAATATTAAATTCTCAATTTAAATTCCCATTAAAGACATTTCACCTTTCATAAATTAGTGATGTATGGTTAAATCATTACATAAATAGCTTATATAATATTATCTCTCTCCACCCAAGTTTTTGTACTTAATAACTTTTACTCATATAATAATGATTATAACTATAAAAAAAATTTCATACCTATTAAAATAATTTTTAGGAAAACTTATTCATGACAATATATAATAATTTCAATAAAAATAAACATAAAAAATTCTTATTAACTTTAATAAATAAAAATTCACACACCATGAAATATATTAATTAAAAAATGTTACCTTTTTTTCTTAAAACAAAGATATATTAGAATCAAATAGATTACAACCATTATTCAATAGAGATAATTTAATACAATTATATAAACCTATTCATCAATGTTGGTTAAAAGTATTTTACCTTAAACAAGTAACTATATTTTTCTTTCTTGGACATAATCATCTAACCACCCTAGGGTCCTCATTTACTCCTGATGGGATAACAAAATTAAATGATTTATAGAAATAAAATAGGTGAAATATATAATTAAAATATATATATAAGTTATTTGAGTTTGAAACCATGATATAAAACAATTAGTTTACTATGTGTTTTGAAAGAAAACATAAAAATTGATTTAGAGAAAATATAATAAAGAAGTTTTTATTGATTTTAAACTAAGAGAAAGAATGAATCCAATTGTAATTTGAAAATAAATTACAAAAAAAGACTGTTTGGCTTTTTTATATTTTAGGTTCAAGTGAAATTGTATTTATAAATTAAATTTGTTTTCAACTTTGGTGTCAAATTGAGGATAAAAAAGGATTTAATGGTCTGGGTATCCCATCCTTATTAAAAAAATACCATATTTCAATTTTTCATGTAATTTAGTTTTTCTATGCACCATGTTTTTCTTTAAAATAAATTTAAAGTTAATTACAGTAAACTGATTTGATGGCCAGGAAATAGTTTAGGGAAATTAGTTTCAAAAATTTAACTAGTGATTTCTAGATTCCATTCAATGTTGATGAGATATAAAAGTGAAAGAAAATAAGTTGAATTATTATTTTTGGCAAACTAATTCCAGGAATGAAATAATGAAATAAATCCAAAACATCTTCCCCCTTCATCTACATTACCATGGAATAAGGTGGGAATTTCCCCTTCATTCTGATAATAAGGGAGTAAGGGTGAATGAGGAAATTGAAATAATACATGAAATAAACTGGAGAGAAGAATGGTGAGGAACCTCCAACAGCACAACATATCACCCAAAACATTATACTATTGATACTTCCTAGAAGAAAAATCTTGAGCTTCTATTTATAAATATTTAAGGTGCTTAGGTTGTATTTAATTCACCCACAAATGTGTCCATAAAGTGTCTCGGGTCATAAAAGGTGGTCCTGTTTATTTCTAGTTATAATGGTTGGTCTCCAGATAGTTTATCATCAAATTTGGATGTTTCTGTCCCCATCATATCCTTTTAGGTCAAAATACATGATTTTACATCATAATAATTTGTGACTCAACTCCCCATAAGTGAGTTTATGGTTTAAAAATAAGTTTTCAAAATTATAGGGTGTGTCATGACTTAATGCATCTGGGTCATGTCGTGACACATTGAGTTATTCACCAAAGTTATTTTTTAATTCCTAGTCTGGTATAATTACTTTTTCCCTGATATTTTTACATCATAAAATGAATATTATTTATGTGAAAAGTGTTTTCCATCCAGAAAATATCTTTTTCATCCAGAATATTCATTTCTAAGACCCTGAAAGATCCTATGATCACCCATTGTCATGGAAATTCAATTTTTGAGGGAAATATTTTCTGTTTTGACTGCTTTATCTTGGTTTACATAGATTGTTTCATCCTTCAAAATTTGAAAGATTACATTAAAGATCTGTTCAAGAATTAATAATTTAAATCTTATAAGTAATGTATTTTAATAATAAATTTTTTGACGAAATGTACATATCAAATCCCCAATATTTGAAATAAAATTTTCCCTCAAGAATGGAATATCAACATAAAAAAATAATTCTCATCTTAACAAGATTTTAATTAAATGTAAATATAATAAATCTATTAAATAGGGAACTAATTTTTCAATAAAAACACAAAAAAATCTCGAAGCCTCACTTTTTGAAGAAATAAATCAACCCACTGTTTTTATTTTCTTATATTAAAGTAGCCACACCTCTCCATTCATTTATTTAATTTTTCAGTTCATAATAAATAAGAATTCCATTTTCAATATACCTCTCATTGAATTTTTATAATCATTATAAAGGTAAAACTATAAAATAAAGTTCATCACAGACCTCAAAATCATGTCACTTATCATAGGATTGCAAAGAATCTTGCATCTTTACCTTTCAAATATGGAGACCACAGTTAATCATAATGAATTTAAATTAAATTTAAAATGTTTCTAATTCTTAAGTGTAGGTGGGTAATGATTTGAAAACAATTTAATCTAAAAAGGAGTTTTGAATCTAAACAATAATACATGATATAAAAATATAATATCAATGAGAATTTTTGTTTACATATATCATCTTTATCTTCAAAGAAAAATCATAAAGTAGGCTCATGGTAAGAGTAATCATAGTGAATGAATTATACTCTCTTTCTATTTACTTTTCTTTTTCACTTTTTCTTATTTTTTTCAAAATATTATATTTATAAAAATCTCATATTCATCAACTAACTACATATTTTCAAAAGATCATCTGTTTGAAATTATGATTTATTATCCTCCCAAGACACAACCCATATTTTCATTTTTTAAGTAAGAGAGATGAACAATACAATACATTGAATAAAATATGGTCCCTCCCAAAATCACAATGAAAAATACCCAGTAAAAGTTCCTCAATGTAGTACATCCCCATCAACCAAGGATCGCCTCTCCCCCACACATATTCTTTTAAATCTTATGCAAAATACTTTGAGTGGCTTAGGAACGAATATAATAGTCTTGTAACATGGATCATTTCTTAAGAAGGTCATTCATGGTTTCAAGGGGATTAAAAATAATTAATTATATTTTGGTCTAAGATTAAAGGTTTAAACAAAAAGGTGCCTCATTTATATTTAAAGTGATTCTGTTCAGTCACATGTTTTAGAAGATGAAAATAAGGTTCTAGAAGGTAACATGACTAAGTCTAATAAGAAATATACTTTAAAAATAATGGAAAATATTTTTTTAGAAAATATATCACAAATGATATAAATGGTTGTACCAACTAATCATGGAAATTCATATGAATAATAAAATCAATTAACAAAAATATCTAAAATTCAAATCATGGAAAAATTTAAGAAAAATTTCATTTTAAAAATAATCTAATCTCCATAAGTCATTATTTTTTATATTCTTATGCACATACTTATCTCCAGAATTTATTTCCCCATTTTTATCTTTAAAATATTTTTATAATTGAATTTAAATCATGGAATGAATATTATCCTTAGTAGTTAATGTCACCTAGTTTGGTTGATTAATGAAAAAATTAAATGTGGAGCATGAAATTTATAGTTCAAAATTATAAATGAAAATTAAATGTATAGAATAAATTATAAATTATAGAATTAAAATTATTACTATACCTTCATTTATTATTAATCTTTGGGATGCATGGATTATGTGAGTTTAATGATGTTTATTTGTTCTCTATCCTATCAAAATACTATCTACTAGTGTCTTGATGGTCTGAAAAAATGAAAAAAAAACAAAACTGAAATTACATTCCATTTTCAATAAAATTTAAATAATTAGGGGAGAGTGTACATTCCTAAAACTAAATAAATAAAAATACTAAAAAATAGGTTGTCTCCCGAAAGTGATTTTGTTTAGAATTTTTGGCTTGAAAATACCTCGTTTAGCTTCAAATTACATGATGGATGGTTAGAAATATTTCATCTGGTTAGGGTCCATAAACAACCTCATCTCTAACATATACATGTAGTTCGGTCTCTTCCCATTCTCTTAAAATATCTTAAATTTTCCTATTAGAATCAATTTTTTAATCTCTATTGGGCCAATCCACCATTTCTTCCTTAATCCTAAAGAACTAAATGGAAGGTTATGTGACATCCATACCCATTGTCCCTTTTCAAACATGTTGAAATCACTTTCCCCTCCAGTTTCTTTGGTCATGTCTCTCAAAATCTCTTTCTTACCTTTATTTATTTTATATTGAACATCGTTTTGTATGAAATTAAATAACCCACTTAAATCTTTATTGTTATCAATATCTTCAACTTTGGGTATTTTTTTATCTATCATCCTATCGTCATCTTTTATGTCATAATTTCACACCACCCAATGAATGTTAAAACTTACTTGTTCTCTTATAACTCTAAAAAATAGTTCTTCACTTTGTATGTCAATTAGTTCTCACCATGTGGCCAATAATGGTATTCCAAAAATAAGAGTAACCCACTCCTCTTTTATATTATTCACTTGGAAATCCATATAAAAGTAAAAAATAAACTTTGAATAGAATTACATGAATCAGTTCTCATGTAAATTTTACAATTTAGTCTACTTATTGATGTGAAACTCTTGGGGGATTTAGTATTTCTAATAATAATCATTTTAAGGTGGTATATGTCATGATTCTCACACTCTCACGTAAATCTCATAATTATTCCCAAAAATTATTTACCCCAAAATTGATATGAATAGAAAACTACAAGGGTCCTATTGATTCCTATGTAGATCCTTTGATTCCACAGTCAAGAACTCCCTTGTCATTTGAATGGTTCCAATATCCTACAGCTTCCTTTTATTAGATACTATCTCTTTCATAAAATTTTCAAGCTTTATAATGTTGGAGATAGCCTCTACAAAAAGAATATAAATTTTCTATTTTTAAAAATATTAAAGAAATTTATCTTTTTTGCATTTCTATATTCTCTTGAACTAGTCATTTTGGAAAAGGTAACTTTAACTTGTACTATGGTGATTCCTAAATTTCATCTTGAGTAGCTGTATTTTAATTTACTTTATCTTTTTCTTGAACATCCTTTTTAAATTTTTTTTCTTGTTTTCTCTTTCTTGATTAGGGATGGGTTTTAGTGACCTTTCCACTACTCAGAGTAATGATTTTAAAATATGCACATGGGTGTACATTGAGGAATCCAAGAAGTATTCCATTATGCCACTCTTTGTTTTCCTCGTAATTTTTCCTACTTGGAATTTGTGGTTATGGAGTGTAGCCTTATGATCAATTCATTCATCCTGTAGATCCTTTATTGATTCACATTGATTTTTAGTAGGTTATAAGCTCTTTTATGATATCTCTAGTGATATTCATGAAATTATCCAAATTCACCTATAGTTTGTTGATTTTAATCTACAATAGTGATAATTTCTACACATTAAAATCTATTTCTCTCTATTTATATCCTTCAAATTGTGGTTTTTTACAACCTTTTAAAATTATTTTTACGGTTATAGTCATCATAATTGACTTCTTCTAAACAAAACCATAAGCGTTGATGTCCCATCATGTTATCAATATCTTTATTAGTGATTCCATTTATTCCAAAATTTTTCTATTTTTTTCTACATTGTGAACTCCTTTTTGTAATGTACCTTTATTCTTCCATGAGAAGTTTTTTCTTTCCATTTCATCCAATTGGTTATCGGTCTCCTATGACTACTTCTTCATCAGAGAACTCTCTATCTATAGCTTCTAATATCAATATATTACCATGTAAAAAAACATAATTGAATTTTTACATCAATTTCCTTATTTAAATTCCATTTTGAGGGAATTTTCTACTAAAATCCCTAAAATATTACAAAGAGAAATAGAGCGAGTCATCTTAAAATTCATATAAATTTAAATAATTTACTCACATATCCAATGATTTTGAAGGTGGGTAAAAGAGATCGGGAAATTTTATTATCAACACATACCATCTGGTGATGGAATGAGAAGTAAAACTTCGAATCCAATTATGATCTCACTCCCTTAATGAAAATCGAAACAATCAAACCATTACTGTATCACTTAAATACATTATAATGTTGAAATGTATCACAAATTTTTAGAAACCCTTCTAAGGGAGAGTTGGGGTCTTTGTGATGAAGTCCATTCAAGTGCACAGTGTCTGAGACTATCTGGATCGTCATAGGTTTGATCTCAAAGAGATTTTCTACAACATGAGACAACAAGATTCTTGGTTTCAATCTGATGTTGGATGGCCATCTTTAGTCAGTGAGAGTATACATTCTCGAATTTCATGATAAAAGTACTAAAATGGCTAATTTTTGTTCCACATCTGCCATGGCTGTAGTGACTATTCTCTTTGGGCACAATTCAAAATCAAGATTATGCTTGATGATGCCTCTTCCTTTTGCACATGTATTATAATTTTTCATTTAATTATTTAAAATCTAAAACTTTTTTATAAACACACTTACATAAATCTTAAAATTAATTAATTAAATAAATAAAATAATTTGAAATACAAAATTAAAAAAACATTTAAATTTAATCCATCAGTGAAAACAGTGTATGAAACTTGATCTCTCATGGGGTATCATTAATTCCATAAGGGGTTAACCAAATATAAAAATTTATAAAACCGAAACAAGTAAGATTAATTAATTAAAATGTAGATTGTAGAAAGTTGAGGTCGAACCCATGAGACAAAATAATTATTTTAGTAGGTATTTTAAAATAATATAATAAAATTGATGTGAAGAAAGGGGAAAATAAGGTTATATTGATTTAAAAGTGGAGAGGTTGTAACACCCCAATATTTCAATAACTTACACTACCTGCAACATCGATTTCAAGCACACCACGACGTACCAAACTAGCCGTTATAAATTGTAATAACCACTTTTTGAAATTTTATACATTATATCTTTTAAAATGGAATTAACTTTTTGGATTCAGAATATCGAAATTAGCTTAGGGTGAATTTTTGGTACTTTTCGGATAACTTTCATATTTTGATGAATAGTGAAAATTATTAAATTTTAATTAAAAACAACTTTTTAAATCAAAATAATTAATAGTGATAAATGATGCTTCTGAGTGGTTTTAAAGTATAATTATATTATATTTTTACCATTTAATCCAATTTTGGTCATTGGACATAATTTCACATTTAAACTGGACATAAGCAAGTGTCAATATTTTCATAGTTATTATTTCTTAGAAATACCTTTTTGTTTTGACAACGTAAATTAATTTTAAATTAATTTCTTCCACTTATGTGTTTTTAATTTTAAAAAATGGATTCCATATTTATAATCAGGAGGTACAAATTCTGTAAATAGGTAACTTTTATTTTTAGTCCTTTTGAATAATTACTTCAGTAAATATTTTATTTACCTTCGTTGAAGTGTAAATCCGGTAAATAAGGGTAACAAAATAATATTATAATAATATTAAATTAAACTAAAATGTGTCCTAACCCTATTGGATGATACATTTCCGACCATGGGAAACTTTGGGTCGATTTTGGGACCCCATGGAGCCACTTGTATGTGATAATGACAATTTATATTAATTAAGTTAAAGTAAATACAGAAATGACAGAAGCATATATCTTTTAGTAAAAAAAATTTACATAGGTTTATATATGTTATATATTCAACTATAAATATTAATTAGAAATCTAAAACTATTTCCTACATAATGGTATTTTATTTATAAATTTTAGACATTGAATAATTAAATTTATTTATGACACAATGATGATGTAGTATTTTATTTGTTAATGAAAGAATCAAATAAATGGTATTATAAATGCTAAAATAAATATATTTTGAAAGTTTTGATGCCATCCGCGAATATTCTAGGTTACTATGACATTTTAAAATCAATTAAATAAATTTGGTTGGAATTAATAAAGTAATTATGACTTTAACAAAAACCAATTATTAAATAGTGTCAAAATTGACATAAAAGAGTTTTTAAAATGAATATTTTATTATTAATTGAGATAATATTCCTAAAAATCTAAGATTTGGAAAAAGGACTTATATGATGATAAGTATATCACTAATGAACCACATGGGGTTGGATTGGTAGTTTATAGTAAGTTGATTAACCATATAATATAAAAATACAAGGAGACATGGTAAATCTCAAACTAATTAACTAAGAGTTAAATCTAAAAGATAAGGTTAATATAGTGACCCAAACCTATCTAAAACCTATTGGTTGAGTGGTGTTTGACCCATTCTGACCACATAATTGAAATAAATTAATTTTTTGCCAATATAAACCGAACATGAATTTATTATAAAATAATACTTTAAGTTTTCCTAAGGTGTCCCTCACCCCTCTTATAAAAGGGCACTCCCCCTTCCCTAAAATTCACACCTTCAAATCTATTTGGATCTGGAAACCTCTACCCAAATACCCTCTCAACTATCCTACATTTATCCTAGGGGCGTTAATTTAGTCATAAATCCAACCTAAGGATCCCTTTTTATCAAATCAAAAGGAAGAACCTAAAGAACAGGTAAATATTTCATCACCTCTTTAAAGTTCCTTTCTTCTTCCACTTCCTATTTCTTCATTGTTTCCATTATAAAATATTAACTCTGGTATCTTCTATATACTGTGATGTTATTATGAATATTTTACAACCATATTCATTATTCTATCCATCCTTTGAATGACATGTCTCCATACGTGCATACGTACGGCTTACCGTCTCCACGTCGTGGTGTAATTGTTATTCAATACATTATTATTTGGATGGGTATAATAATGATGTATAATTGATTTAAATAATAAATATAACATGATAATGATTCTGTATATATTATATACCATCCAATTATATATTATTTTAGTATCAAAAGAATGATATTGTCGCTCGTGCGTACATACGGATCATCATCTCCACAAACGTGATGAAATCATTCCCCATCGTAACCATTCAAGACTAATTTTCATTTGATGATTAAAAATAATGTTTAGGGACTTGATATAATTCTTTATGTGAATAAGGTACGTCCCATCCATAAAAAATATTTCTCACCTAACAAATAATATACAGGAAAATGAATCTGTTAACACCCAAAACAAGGATAATACTAAGATATTATTAACAAAGCAATGTTAAAAGATCATATATGATATCATATTAATGTTTATAATTCATGAATAATTTAATAAAAATTATTTCACCATTATACAGGAGGTTAACCTACCATAGACCAAGGAAAATTACACGATAAGGGGTTTCTTATCTCACTTTTAATTCCATGAGATTTCCATTGTTCACCACATATTAATTACATGTGGTGTGTGTGCTGCCCATGTTTGTAATCCTTGTGTAATATAATTTAATTTATGGATATTTACATCATCATTGTATGATCCGTCTTTCATGGGATGTATATTTCATATGTTTCCAAATTGGTAAGGGAATTACAAATTTCAATTTCCACTCATTCAACTTTACGTAAAGTTTGTTGATTATTTTACTCCAAGATTATGTGTGGAATCACTATTAATTTTGTAATGTCATAATTTACACTCCCCTTTTTGTGGATATAATTTTGATACATATAATCAATCCATTGACAAATTCTCAAGTCATCTATATAAACTTGATAATAGTAATTTTAACTCAATCTCCATTTGTTGAGTTAAATATCCAATTCATTGGTGTTGTTTTTACAAGAATATGTGTGAATGTCCTCTGATTGATTTAAACTTAATATCCAATCATATTGAGTGTATTTATATTTTTCACACATAAATATGTCGTTGATTTATCCTTAACCTAAGGATACAGTCTTTAAAAGATATTTCATCTCAATTTACATTCTTGTGAGAGTTATTTGTTGTTATACACCAATTCACTTTTATATGGTGTATATAATGTTCTTTGATATAGTATATCATGAATACCTTTATTATCATGATATTATAAATTTTGGATTACCTAAATTATTCGTATTCAAGTGTCTCTCTTTTTGTTAAGAACTCTAACTAAAATATCATTTTAAATGTTTTAAAGATTTATTATTCTAAATCTTTCTCATTAATGTCCATGTTTTAAAAATGGTTTTAAGGATTTATATTTATGGACATTAAAGTTTTAAATTTAAAATTCCTTTTAAAAGTTTCAAAGTGGTATGGGACACTTTGATTCAAAAATCTATTTTTAAACTACTTATTGATAGATAGTGTGACTTTTAAATGTTTTCAAGAAAAAGGGGGATATTTATCTCAAATACTTTTGATGATTATTTTCATATATGTCAATATAGTTCATTATTCTTGATTGAGGTTAATCTGTTACAATAAAATCTTCTATATTGTATTGAATGCGTTAGGTTTTACTGTGGATGTGTTATTTTTATACCATTCATGGTTTGTGGATAAAGTATTGAAATTTCATATGCTAGTTTTAATACGAATGTTTCCGTTACGTTTCAAACTTTTATATGAGGAATTCATTGGACTTATTAAGTGACGGGTGGAGCCTGCTATAGCTCCACGATGCATCGGTAGGTCTCCTGAGACAAACTAGTGTCTTGGAACAAGTCCTTGACAAAATATTATTTGTAGTCTTGGCACAAGGCCTTGACTATGTGGTTATTATAGTATGGAATTATGCATTCCATCATTATGAAAGTGGTTATTGATATTGCATGTGATTATTCGACTAGTAGAATATCCATGTGAATAAGTAGATGGAATTATTTGATTTTATCTTTTCCATTTTATGCTAAATTTAAAGTTTAAAAGGCTTTTGTTTTAGTCATATACAATGCCTTTAATGTTTATGCTTATTTATGAAAGTTTTCGCTATAATGTTATCCTTACTGAGCAACTAAGCTCACCCCTTTAAGTGTTTTATTTTTTCTAGGATGCAAAGAATTATATTATGACTGTAGGATCGAAATATAATATGAGATGCTCAATATACAAGAGGGGGGGTGAATTGTATACTTTAAAAATTCCTTTGGAACCTTTAAAGTTAGTTATGAATAACTAGAGTTTCCTTAAGAAAAGGAAAGGCTAAGTTTAACAAAGTTAAACTAAGTAAATTCACAACACCTCTAACACCGAACTAAACTTGGAAGGAGATTCCAAAAGTAGGTTCCGGAAATATGGTTCCGGAAATTTAAACTTAACAAAAGTTACAATATGAGATTCTACCTTAAAGCGTATAGAATCTAAATGAACCAGAGTAAGTAAGGAAGTATAAGAAAGTTATACTTTCCTTAAGATACAAATTGCAGCGGAATAAAAACAAGTAGTAAAACTACTAGTAACAAGATAATAGTCTTTTAACCCAAAGAGAAGGGTATCCAACAACCTTGGATAAAGGTCCCTTGATTTATACTTTCAAGCAAGTCTGTCTTACCCACACCAGGGTAAGCCCTCGATACGAAGATCGAAGTCTCTGTCTTGCTATCCCCGCAAGCCCTCAACTTCAAGGTAGTTGGCAACCTCTGTCTTCCTCAGCAAGGAAGTCCTCGGTCTTTAAGGTAGTCGGCAACCTCTGTCTTTCTCAGCAAGAAAGCCCTCGATCTTTAAGGTAGTCGGCACCTCTGTCTTCCTATCCCCGGAAGCCCTCGAATGTAATCACCAACATTCGGAGTCGCACGAAGCTTTGAAAGTTAATAAGAGACTCTCTCTCTAGAAATCACTTCAACAGCATGTAAGCACTTTTTCAGCAATCAGCATATGCATCATCCATCAGCAGCGAGCTCTTTCAAATGAGCTCCTATTTATAGGTAAGGTCGGCTCCTTCTCCAACGGTCATATTTCCCTTAAAGTTCGGAGGGACCTGTACACGTGTCACTTAGACAACGGTTAGTTTAAAACAAAATGGACGACATCGTTTTATAACAAAACAAGTGTAACAGAAAGTACGACATCGTTTTAAACTCTAACATAAAAGTTCGGAATAGAAATTTCGGAGTGAAAGTTCGGAGTGAATAAATTTAGAGTGTATAAAACAATGATAATAAGATTCTGTTTAATAGGTGAATTCGGAATGAGAATTCGGAATAGGAATTCGGAATAGGAATTCGTCATCAGAAATCGTAATGAGAATTCATCATCAGAATTCGTAATGAGAATTTATCATCAGAATTCGTAATGAGAATTCGTCATCAGAATTCGTAATGAGAATTTATCATCAGAATTCGTAATGAGAATTCGTCATCAGAATTCGTAATGAGAATTCGGAATGGGGTTTCTTTATTAGAATTCGTAATGAGAATTCTTCTTCAGAATTCGTATCCTGAATCTGGAATAGAACTAAGTCAGAATTCATATCCGGAATTCGGAATGAAACTTCCTTATAGTTCTTGTCCAGAACCGAATCCTAAAAACAAAATGCTTTTATATCAAAGTTTTTATGACTCCGAGAAAATGAATCCGAATTTCATACTTAAGAAAAATATGAATGAAAATATGATAAGGATAATTTTCCTTATAAAAGTGATTTTCCTTAAGAAAGCATTTTTCCTTATAGAAGCGATTTTCCTTAAGAAAGCATTTTTCCTTAAAGATAAGGTGTTTGTGATTTTCAAAACATGAAGGAATGGAAAAGTCATAAGGAAAACCTTATTGACTCAACAATCTCCCCCTTTTTGGAAAGCACAAACATCCTTACGAAAAAGCTATTCTAAGAAGAAAGAAACACATTAAAGCTTATCTCCCTTAGTTTGAGAATATAGATGAATACGACTAACTCCCCCTTAGGCTTTGAAACTCTAAGGATCGTATTCATATTTCCGGAGTGATGTTTCTTTAAGAAAAAATCCCCCTTAAACAAACTCTTATTAGAGTTCTTTTTCCTTGGGTATTTTCCTTTCTCCCCCTTTGAAAAACTCTTATTAGATTTCCTCTTTTTCTTAAGGATCTTTTCCTTCTCCCCCTTTGTGATTTTCAAAAAGAATTGGAGGGAATGGAAAAAAAATAACAAAGTACCTGAAAATATTAGTAACGATAGCAATAGAAACAACAAGCACAATTTTCATTATATTTGAAATGTCAGCAACAAAAACAGATTACAACAAAAAGATCGGATTGGTCATTTCGGATCTTTCTCCTTCGACATGAGCCCCTTGAGAATTGTCTTGATCTTCTTGAGGTCCTTATGATCTTCCTCTGCTTGCTTTTCTAAGGCAACTATTCTTGCTGACTGAGCTTCAATGATTTCTTCCTGAGCCTTCAACTTTTCTTCCTGAGCTTCCATTTTCTCTTCCTGAGACTTTATCCTTTCTAAAAAATTGATCTGATGATCTCTTTCAGATTTCCAATTCTAAGAAACAGAATTGAGCTTTCCATTCAGATCTCTTACTTCCTGACTCCGAATGTTCTTTTCCTCTGTCAATTTCTCATCGAATGATGCAGTCATCTCATGAAACTTCTTGTCCTCGGTTTGAAATGCATCCTTAACATTCTCCTGAAACTCATCCAGCAACCTCATCTCTTCCACATTCTTCTTCGACCAGCTAGTCATCCTTTTGCAAGATCTTTTATGGGCTTCATAACCAATAAAGAAATTTTTGAACTGAGCTTCAATCTCTACACACTTATCCATTACCATGGATACGGAGTCGGTTTTCTGATTCAGCGCATGTTGAAGCATCTGGCATCTAGAGTCAATACTGGAGAATGTTGGAATGGTTCCCACCAACTTCTTCAAGGATTGAACAACAAAATCGTGCCCCAACGATGATGACTCCGAATCAGAAATCTTGCTAGGAGAATTTTCTTCCTCAATAAGCTCCAACTTCTTCTTAGAAGAGCTACCAGCTTCCTTTCTCATACTTTTTTCTGAACTCGGGGTATCAGCAAGAATTTGCTTTCCCTTATCTTTTTCTGGAATTGAAACCTGTTCCGGAGATCTGTTCTCACTATCAGAGACTTGAACAATTTTATCTTCCTCATCAGCAACTTCTTGAACATTGGCTTCCACGTTTCCCATCTGAGCAGCATCAAGTAAAATATGTTCTTGACAAGTAACTTCTTCTTCTCCCTTTTCTTCTTCCATTGCAGGAGTAGCAAGCTTTGAAGATTGAGCTTCAGATGTTCAGAGCGAGAGGTGATCCGAAGGAGTTCCCTTATATTCATCTACTTGTTTGAGCACATCTCCTGTCTCACCACTTCCTTCAGCCGCTTCTTCAACCTCTTCCACTAGCTCTACTTCCTCAGTAGCAACAGCCTTTTCCGGAGTAACAAGATTTCTTCCTGGAGTCTCAGGTAGAGATTCCAGAGAGAAAGATCTCGGAACGGGAATGGTTGCTGAAACCATTTCATTAAATTTCAACAACGCTTGCACAGCCTCAGCTTCTGACAACTTCTTCTTCAGCTTCTTTTCCTTTGCTTGTTTCTCGAGCTCATCAGCAGCCTTCTCTTTCAGAGCTTTAGCCTCTGCAGGATCCAATCCGAACTGCGGATCTCCTTCCTTCCTCTTTTCCTTGTCAGCTCTCCACTTCGCTGCAACCTCATCAGTATATGTCTTCTTCTTCTTAGACTTAGGAGGTGCGGAATGGACTTCCTTAGACTTAGGTTCCTCAGCATCGACAACCACTTCTTTCAGCTTCCTCTTCCTTACCGGCTTGGATGATTCCGGATCAGCCACTTTCGGAGTCACTTCTACTTGAGGAGGTAGATCAATGAACTTCCCTGACTCCTTGTTAAAAGCTATATTCATCCTTTTAAGAGTTGCATCACTGAGCAACATGATCTTGCAAACTTTCGGCTTAGAACTGCAAGCAACCTTGAAGGATTCTAGGCACCGAACTATCAGCTTCGACAATATTGCCGGGTACATCACTATCTGAGCTCTCAGATTCCCCTTCTTCAAATTATCAATGTTGAGAAGAATATGCTTCATCAAGTTGAACTTTCTTAGATTTATCAGGAAATCCAAGATGTATATCTCACTCTTCTTCAAGCTATCTTTATCTCCTTTTCTCGGTACAATAAGCCCTTGGACCCATAACTCCAGAATCCGGAAGTTTGTAGAAAGACTTGCAATTTTCGGAGCCTTGTCATCATCCAATCCGAGAATTTCTAATGCCTTTTCCTTGTTGAAGCTACCCAAAGAATCTGGCAATACGTGGGAAATAAACTCAGCTTCCCCTTCATAACTCAGCCCTACCAAGCTTGCAGCCTTGGTGTAAGAAAGCTTATATGTCTTGCCATACGATTTGAAAGAAAATTTTTCTCTATTGTCTTCCACAAAGAAAGCAACCGACTCATAAAACTCAACAAGCAAATCTGAGTAGACTTCATCTTGGTTGCCGGTTTTTGATATCGCAACATCCTCCCAGCCATTCAGCTTGATATTCTTTGATATAATAGAATCATAGTTGCTGAAGAAATTCGGATGAACTAACCGTTCTCTGTAGACTAACCACTGTGAAATGGGCTTAGTTGAAGACATTTCTTGAGAAGCTAACTCTGCAGACATTCGGATCTGAAGTCTCTGAGAAGTTCGGAACAGAGAAGACTGAAGTTCGGAATGGCCTTAAATCGTAGAGACAGATCTTCAGCACGCAAAAGCTTGAAATCGATGTGGGACGAGAAAATAGGGTCCCCTTTATATAGGCATTGGGATGACGGTTCAACTTCCTCGGTTGATCTAACGGTTTAGAATGATCTGAGATCTGATCTAACGGTTGAAAGCTTGAATCCTATCTTTTTGAGGTTTTATTAAAACAAATATTTAAGAAAACTATAATCCGAAAACATAATAAGAAACTGCCAGCAAGTAAAATATGATTACGAAAACTTCAGTAAGGAAATCATACCTTTCGGATTAGCTTAGGAAAGTTATTCGTAATGGGTAATATAAAGACGACTACGAAAAATTCAATACGAAAAACTAAATACGAAAACCTTAATACGAAAAAGTCAATACGAAAAAGTAAATACGAAAAAGTAAATACGAAAAAGTAAATACGAAAAAGTAAATACGAAAAACTTAATACGAAAAGTCAATACGAAAAACTTAACTTGGTACGAAAATCTGGTTATGAAAGACCCAGTACGAAAGTTGTCCATTCCGGAAATTTTCAATACGAATACTCTCATTCCAGAAGTATTCTGTACGAAAATATCCATTCTGGAAAATGGTAGTTCCGGAAGTTCCATTCCAGAAATTTTCGTTCCGAAAAATTTGAAAACAAATTTTGAAAAACTTTGTTAAATAAACAAACAAATGTACTCCCCCTATGAAAAGGAGTTTATTACTGTAAGGAGATTTTTACAACAGAAAGTTAATTAAGGAAGATTACCTTACGGTTATCATTCCTAACATCTGTTTAATATATTCAAATCTATCAGAAGGTAAAGATTTTGTGAAAATATCAGCAAGTTGATCTTGCGTTCCGATAAACTGAAGAATAATGTCTCATTTGAGTGTGTGATCCCTAAGAAAGTGATGTCTAATATCTATGTGTTTTGCACGAGAGTGATGTGCAGGGTTTTTACTTAGGGCAATGGCACTTGTGTTATCACACAAAATTTGAGTTTTAGTAAAACTCAAGCCATAGTCTGTGAGTGTGTGTTGCATCCACAACACTTGTGCACAACAACTTCTAGCTGCTACATATTCAGCTTCAGCAGTGGAAAGTGCTACAGAATGTTGCTTCTTGCATGACCAAGAAACTAATGAATCTCCTAAGAAATGACAAGTTCCGGATGTACTTTTCCTATCCATTCTACATCCACCAAAGTCAGCATCAGAAAAGTTTTTTAGAACAAAATCATTTCCAGAAGTATAAAATAATCCTAGATCCATGGTTCCCTTAAGGTAGCGAAAAATTCTTTTTACTGCCTTTAAGTGAGATTCCTTAGGATTGGATTGATATCTTGCACATAAGCATACAGAAAACATTAAGTCTGGTCGACTAGCTGTTAAGTAAAGTAGACTTCCGATCATACCTCTAAAAGATGTTTGATCTACTGGTTTCCCAACTTCATCAAGATCTAAAGAGTTTGAGGTACCAATGGGAGTACTTATACTCTTAGTGTTGTCATAACCATACTTTTTAAGAATATCTTTAATATACTTATGTTGGGATATGTAGGTTCCTTCTGGTTTTTGAGAAATTTGAAAACCAAGGAAAAATGTTAACTCACCCATCATACTCATTTCAAACTCAGATTTCATTAGACTAGCAAAAGAGTCAGTCAAAGATTACTGAGTTGAACCAAATATAATGTCATCAACATAAATTTGAACAATCAAAACATTTTTCTTATCTTTCTTTATAAAAAGGGTTGGATCTGCATTTCCCTTAACATAGTTATTTTGAAGCAAAAATCCAGTAAGTCTATCATACCATGCTCGTGGAGCTTGTTTAAGGCCATACAAAGCTTTGGTAAGTCTAAAAACATGATCAGGATGTTTTGTATCTTCAAAGCCAGGAGGTTGTTCAACAAAAACTACCTCTTGAACATAACCGTTAAGAAAAGCACATTTCACATCCATTTGAAATAGTTTGAAATTAAAGAATGCTGCAAAGGCAAGTAGAATACGGATAGATTCAAGTCTAGCTACTGGAGCATAGGTTTCTTCATAGTCTATTCCTTCTTGCTGATTATAGCCTTTAGCAATAAGTATAGCTTTATTTCTAACAATGACTCCATTTTCATCACATTTATTCCTGAAAACCCATTTTACTCCAATAACAGAAGTTTCCTTAGGTCTTTCAACCAAGGTCCAGACTTTATTCCTTTCGAATTCATTTAGTTCATCTTGCATTGCTTTGATCCAATCATCATCTCCTAAAGCTTCATCAGTGCTTTTAGGCTCTAATTGGGAAAGAAATGCTAGATGTTCTACTTCATTTCTTAAGGAACTTCTAGTCCTTACAGGTTGATTTACATCACCAATGATACTATCACTGGGATGATTCTTAAGAAACACCTGATTTGGGTTTTGTAAAACCTGTTCATCAACATAAGGTAGAAAGTCTTCTGGGGTAAATGTTTCAGAAGTATCTTCTAGAAAAATTTCCTTATCAGAAGGTTCTTTTATCAACGGTTGATAATCAGTTTTTGAAAACACATCCGAAGATGTAGGTTGGGAGGTTTTAAAAACAAAAGGATCTGATTCATCAAATTTTACATGTACTGTTTCCTCAACAGTACAAGTATTTTTATTAAAAACTCTATAAGCCTTAGAAGTTGTGGAATAACCTAAGAAAATCCCTTCATCAGACTTTGGTGCGAATTTATGTAAGTTATCTTTAGTATTCAAAATGAATACTTTGCAACCAAAAACCTTGAAGTAGGAAAGTCTTGGTTTTCTACCATTCCATAACTCATAAGGTGTTTTATTAAGAAAAGGTCTAATCAAAACTCGATTTATAGTATAACAAGCAGTACTTACAGCTTCAGCCCAGAAATGTCTAGCAATAGAATATTCACTCAACATAGTTCTAGTTATCTCTTGAAGAATTCTATTTCTTCTTTCAACTACACCATTCTGTTGAGGAGTTCTAGGTGCTGAAAAGTTGTGAGTAATACCTTTCTTACTACAAAAAGTTTCAAAATCAGAATTTTGAAATTCTCTTCCATGATCACTATGAATAGTTTTCAATGGAAGGTTTTTCTCATTTTTAACTTGAGCTCTAAAACTTTTGAAATAAGAAAAAGCTTCAGATTTCTTTGCTAGAAAATAAACCCAAGTAAATCTAGTGTAATCATCAACTAGAACAAACACATAGTATTTGCCTCCAATGCTTCCAGTTTGTGTTGGACCAAAAAGATCCATATGCACCAACTGTAATGCATCGGTTGTTGAGACTTCACCGATCGACTTAAAACTAGATTTATGTTGCTTGCCATATTGACAAGGATCACAAACTTTAGAAGAATCAAATCTAAGCTTCGGTAGATCCTTAACAAGTTTCTTCCTAGAGAGTTTACATAGGTTTCTAAGATTACAGTGTCCTAATCTTCTATGCCATAACCAAGAGTGATCTTCCATTGCACTTAGGCAAGGTAAATCTTGGCTTCTTAGGTCTTCTAAGTTTAAGGTGTAAAAATTCTCTTTCCTATTGGCTGAGAGAATAAATTCTTCCTTAGAATTGTGAACTAAGCATTTATCATTCCTAAAATTCACAAGGTATCCTTCATCACATAACTGACTTATGCTAATGAGGTTGTGCTTAAGACCTTTAACAAAAAAAACATTTGAAATCAAAGTTTTACCTAAAAGAACAATATTACCAATACCAACAATCTCTCCCTTAGCATTGTCTCCGAAAGTTACCTTTCCTCCTTTCGTTTTGATAATCTTTTCAAAAAAGCTTTTGTTACCAGTCATATGCCGGGAACATCCACTATCCATGTACCAAATATTGTTGCTGGAACTTTCTTTATTTTCCTGAAATTAAGAACAAAGTTAGATTTTCAGAATCCAAACTTGTTTGGATCCGAGATTTCCAGATAATAAAATTTTTGGTACCCACATTTTCTTAGAAAAATAAGCTTTATGAAAGCCTAAGGATTGGGTTTTGTTTAAGGAACAATTTCTTTCCCAGTGACCACCACATTGACACTTAGTACAAAATGGGGCACTTTGAGGAACAAAATAATTGTTGCTGAAAACAGGTTTTGCTTGGGTATAACCAAATCCGGATTTATTTCTTAAAGGTCGTATTTGAGAATACATCTTATCAAAATTTTCCTTACCATGGGTAAAGTTTGATAAACACTTCTTTAAGGAAAAAATTTCGGACTTGAGTTTTACAACCAAGTTTTTATCCTCAAAATCATTAGTTTTGGAACTAGAGTTAGGCTCGAAAACATTTTTATTAGAAATTACTTTTTCTAATTCTTTAGAAAGTTTATTCTTCTCAGAACTTACTTCCTCAAGATTTTTTGAAATATTTTCAAAATCAGCATTTTTCTTATCAAGATCTTTAGAAAGATCTGATATCTCTTTAGTAAGAATAGAATTCCTAGAGTTTGCCTTATCAAGTTTCTTGTTGAGTTTGGAATTCTCAATCTCAAGAAGTTCAGCAAACCTAGAGACTTCTTCAAAAGTAGGTAAAGTATTTTCCTCATCAGAAGATGATTCTTCATCAGAAGAGTTATAATACTTACTATCATTAGAATTTAAAGAAACATTGGTCAATGATTCAGCATTTCGTACCTTAGCCATAAGACAATGATTATCAATAGGTAATCTGGCTATAAGACCAAGATTCTTCTGTCCTGATGATTCATAATCAGAAGATTCATCTGAAGAGTCACCACCACTGGCACTGCAGGTGTCATTAGCTTTCAGAACTTTCTTAGCTTTGGCTTTGTAATACTTCTTCATGTTCTTGTCTGAATGCCTTTCCTTCCTTTCTTTCTTTTTGAGCATAGGGCAATCTGGTCTAATATGTCCAGCTATTTTACATTCATAACAAGTAACTTCTCCATCTTTCTTATCTTTCCTGTCCTTCTTCTTATACTTGAATTGAAAGTTTCTCTGTCCAGCTATCTTGTTCATCCTTCGAGCAAGATTGGCTAATTCATTTTCTGAGACTTCACTCTCACTAGATTCGGATTGGAAAATGACTTTCTTAGACTTGGATCTGGTTACTCTCTCAGGAGTCTTAGCTTTCATCTGATTCGAAGTTGTAGTAAAAGCAACAGTACCATTTCCATTCTTCTTCTTGATGTTGTCAGCATCTCTCTTCATTCTTGTCTCATGTTGTAGAAGAGTTCCAAATAATTCATCAAGAGTAATTTGAGTAACCTTCCTGTTCTCATCTATAGCTGTTCTCTTGGATTCCCACTCATTGGGCATAATATCAATTATCTTGTCCACAATAGCTTCATCATCTAAACCTTTTTCTCCCATAGATTGTAGACTGTTGACGATAGTCATAAATCTTTGTTGAACTTTACAGATAGGTTCTCCATAAGGAAAACTGAAGCCATGATATTCAGCTCTAAGCATAGCTCTTCTAGTCTCAATCACCTTAGAAGTCCCAAAGTGTGTAACCTCTAACTTCTTCCATATACAGTTAGCTGCTTCACAAGAAGAAATTTGGCTATATATATTTCTGGTCATTGAACACAGTAAAGTATTGCGTACCTTATAGTTGAGTTGATATTCTTGCTTTTCCTGGTTAGTAAAGGTTCTGACTTCCTTGTCAGGAATTTTATAGTCACCAGTAAGCATGACAAAGTTATCTACTCCAGTATTGATAACAAAAGTCTTCATACGATCTCTCCGGTATTCATAATCATTACCATCGAATATTGGTGGCCTTGTAGGATTCAAATTGTCAATAGATCCAACATTAATTCCTGCCATACTTGAAAATAACTTGGAAACAAACTTGTTAATAGCAAAAGATTCATAATCAAAAAAGTTCGGAATGGGAAAAGTTCGGAATGGATAAATCGGAATGACAAAGTTCGGAATAGAAAAGTTTGAGCAAGAAAAACTTGTATGTGAGTACAAGTATTTCAGTAACCTTGGCTCTGATACCAAATGTAAGAATGGTATAGAGTAAGAGGTTTCCAACCTCTGATACCAATTGTAGGATCGAAATATAATATGAGATGCTCAATATACAAGAGGGGGGGTGAATTGTATACTTTAAAAATTCCTTTGGAACCTTTAAAGTTAGTTATGAATAACTAGAGTTTCCTTAAGAAAAGGAAAGGCTAAGTTTAACAAAGTTAAACTAAGTAAATTCACAACACCTCTAACACCGAACTAAACTTGGAAGGAGATTCCAAAAGTAGGTTCCGGAAATATGGTTCCGGAAATTTAAACTTAACAAAAGTTACAATATGAGATTCTACCTTAAAGCGTATAGAATCTAAATGAACCAGAGTAAGTAACGAAGTATAAGAAAGTTATACTTTCCTTAAGATACAAATTGCAGCGGAATAAAAACAAGTAGTAAAACTACTAGTAACAAGATAATAGTCTTTTAACCCAAAGAGAAGGGTATCCAACAACCTTGGATAAAGGTCCCTTGATTTATACTTTCAAGCAAGTCTGTCTTACCCACACCAGGGTAAGCCCTCGATACGAAGATCGGAGTCTCTGTCTTGCTATCCCCGCAAGCCCTCAACTTCAAGGTAGTTGGCAACCTCTGTCTTCCTCAGCAAGGAAGTCCTCGATCTTTAAGGTAGTCGGCAACCTCTGTCTTTCGCAGCAAGAAAGCCCTCGATCTTTAAGGTAGCCGGCACCTCTGTCTTTCTCAGCAAGAAAGCCCTCGATCTTTAAGGTAGTCGGCACCTCTGTCTTCTTATCCCCGGAATCCCTCGAATGTAATCACCAACATTCGGAGTCGCACGAAGCTTTGAAAGTTAATAAGAGACTCTCTCTCTAGAAATCACTTCAACAGCATGTAAGCACTTTTTAGCAATCAGCATATGCATCATCCATAAGCAGCGAGCTCTTTCAAATGAGCTCCTATTTATAGGTAAGGTCGGCTCCTTCTCCAACGGTCATATTTCCCTTAAAGTTCAGACGGACCTGTACACGTGTCACTTAGACAACGGTTAGTTTAAAACAAAATGGACGACATCGTTTTATAACAAAACAAGTGTAACAGAAAGTACGACATCGTTTTAAACTCTAACATAAAAGTTCGGAATAGAAATTTCGGAGTGAAAGTTCGGAGTGAATAAATTTAGAGTGTATAAAACAATGATAATCAGATTCTGTTTAATAGGTGAATTCGGAATGAGAATTCGGAATAGGAATTCGGAATAGGAATTCGTCATCAGAAATCGTAATGAGAATTCATCATCAGAATTCGTAATGAGAATTTATCATCAGAATTCGTAATGAGAATTCTTCATCAGAATTCGTAATGAGAATTTATCATCAGAATTCGTAATGAGAATTCGTCATCAGAATTCGTAATGAGAATTCGGAATGGGATTTCTTTATTAGAATTCGTAATGAGAATTCTTCTTCAGAATTCGTATCCTGAATCTGGAATAGAACTAAGTCAGAATTCATATCCGGAATTCGGAATGAAACTTCCTTATAGTTCTTGTCCAGAACCGAATCCTAAAAACAGAATGCTTTTATATCAAAGTTTTTATGACTCCGAGAAAATGAATCTGAATTTCATACTTAAGAAAAATATGAATGAAAAGGTGGTATCAACCATCTCAGGTAATAATGGGTGATCTTTCAATCATTTCTCATCAAGTATAGTCATGTATGGCCCCATAAAAACTTTTTACATTATAATCCATGATTTTAAATCCTAATAATTTGTGTCGTGTCTCCCCGTAAGTGATTTTATAACTTAAAAAGAAGTAGTGAATTTTTTTGGGTGTGCCATAGTATAATGCATATGTGTCGCAACGTGGCATGTGGCTTTCTACTCTCTTGTGCATTTTCCCTTCCAATATTGGTCTAACACCTTATTCCCTAAAATTTTACATCATAAAATGAATATTTATGACATAGAAAGTGTTTTACCATCCCAGAAAACTTTATGTCATCAAAATATTCAGTTCGGACCCCTCTAAAGTTCCTAAGATAAACATTTGTTGTGGAAATAACTATTTTGATGGAAATAATTACTATTTCAGATCCTCTTTCCAATTTCCAAAAATTATTGTATCCTTCAAAATATGAATAATTCCATTAAATAACCATGAAATAATAATCATTTAAATAATAAAATAAATTAATTTTAATAATATAAATTTTAAAAGCAATTTGTGTCTCAACCTCTAACTCCATTTCTAAACATATTATTATTTTTAAAATCCTTTACATATTAAAAATAATTTTATAAAACTTATTTGGTGTAATATTACATCTAAAAATAAAATAATTAATTTATATAACATAAATTCCAAATATGGACCCTCAAAAAAATTCAATCTTTCAATTACTCGAGAAAATTATACTTTTAATTTATAGTCCTTCTATAAGGGGAAATTTTTCTTACCTTAATAGAATCTCTTTTGGACTCAATTCAATATAAGTGGGATTTCCATAAAAAATTAACTTCATCATCTTGACAAAACCTTCATCCTTAATAATGTGTACCATTGTCATTGAACTTGATGATGGACGTACCACGTACTGACAAAACACCCTCATTATATTTAATAAATAGCATAAATTTTTTATAAATTCAATAATGTTATAGTTAATAATGTATTATTGAAATCTAAGAAGAAATTATTATAGGATAAAATTAATATCCAGATGAAAATTAATAAGTGACCCCAATCATTAAAATATATTGAAAACTACCATAGGGGGAAAATTATTACTCTTTGTCATTTTACATTGAAACAAATAATTTTAAACCATATATCTCTCATTCCTTTTTAGATATTGGTTAAGACACTAGGTTTTATATCATTTTATTAGCATTCATATTTTTATGATTCTTCTATAAATAATGATCTATTGACACTAGAATGAATTTAAATATTATGAAATATTACTTTTTAATTTATTATAAAAATATTTTAATTCTTGAAAAGTTTTATCAATTTTACCTTAATTTGATTCTATTTTAATTAAAATATCTCCACATACTGGAGGATTATTAAAAATTTATAATACCATTCAATAAAATCTATACCATTTAGATTTTCCATTTATAATTATATTCTCAATGAAAAAGTCATCATTATATCCATTTCCATTTAATCAATAAGAAAGTTATTTTTCATATGAAATTCATGCTTCAAAAATCTTAAATAATTTAATTATTTAAATATTCTCTCATAAAAAATAATGACCTCATATTTACATTATATCCATTGGTTGGAAAATAACCATATTTTACAAAACAATTGATTCTAATTTGGAATTCTCTCATCATTTATATATTTTGTTAGAACATCATTTCAATTTTACTATATGTAATTAGTAAGAGATAGAAGGAGATATTTACACAAATGTTCCCAAAAATGGGAATGAATTGATGAATACCTTTTCACTCCCATAATTTTACAAACCTTTATTAAATCATTCTAAATTATTTTGATTAACTAATTTGTGTCGTTATTAATATTGGGTAATGAATGAAAAAAAAATATAATCATTTTCAATGTTCACAAATAAAATGAAAATGGAATAATCCATAACATTACCTAAAAACACCCATAGATATAAAATCCATTAGGGAATCCTTGAGAATTCATGAAAAAAATTATCTTCTTATTATTCATAGAAATGATATCACATAATTTATCAAATTCTCTAGAATATATAAATAGATATAATGAATCCAATACTCTTGGATCACCTTCTCTCATGTTTTCTATTTAATACTTAAACTTCTACCTTTATCTTAGTCTTTACATTATCAAACTGTACCAAGTAGATGACATGATACATATCTTATATAGAAATAAATTCTATAAATCTTTATACCAAACTAGTTGAGACTTATCTATTATTCAATATATAAACTAAAGCTATAATATTAACTAATTAAAGTTAAATAATAGATAAAATGTTGTTCTAACATGAATAATCTTATTCTCGCTCCTATCATTCCCTTTTTGGGTCAATCCACTCTTCTCTCATCCTCACACAACCTATAAGAAATAACTCTATCTGTTATGCACACATCATCTATTGAATTATGAAAAAAAATATAAAAAATTAAAATATCATAATTTATTTATCTATTATATAAATTGTTGTTAGAAATTCCATATATTTGATTCTATCCTATTCTAAAAATCACTTTATTTTGAACATAACCTTAATGTGTGGGTTAATAACAAGATTGTTTTTCGTGACCTCTCAAAACCATTAAAAGAAAACAATGACATGTGTATTTCACATGAAAAACATATGAAAAAAATTAACATGACATTGATCTTGAAATATAATAGAAAAGTGTGTCATATATTTAAATATCATTTTAAACCACAAATTTAAATCATTTCATGTTTAATATATTCTATCAACTATAAAAATTTCTTTAAAAAACTATTATGTGTAAAAAAATAAATTTTTAATCTCTTATTGGCCAAAGAAAAAAATTATTAGTTCACATTCATCAAAACATGTAAAATTGTTTACAATTATTTCATGTTGATTAGTAGAATAATTTCAAAAAACATTATATAAAACAATTATATACTGAATTACTTAAATGGAATGTATTTCATATAAAATCCTATAAATAACTTTATTCACCCTATTTAAAATAAAGAAAATTCCAGTCATATATAGGACAAATTAAACAGGTGAAACAATTATTTCAAAGCAACTATTGAAAATCCATTTATTCACCTTTATAATTATCCTCTTTTTTTGACCACTTTAGTTAACAAATTTATTTTAAAACATCAGTTGTCTGCTTTCGTGGAAAAATACACACACTAAGAGATAATGCATTCATGATGAGATTATCAACTTGAAAATAAGAACATAACTTTTGAAACATGGTGAATAATGATCTTAAATAACATATAACATCCTCAACGTGATGAAAAATGTTCTAAAAGTCTCCTCATTCATATTTTTTTCAAAACCAATTATTCAAAAATAAATCATATATCTATAATAAAATATATATCATAGTTTATAAAATAAGAGTAAAAAATGCATTATCATTGGTGTTTATAAAAAACAACTCACTCTCACTTCACTCAATGCCAATAATATGAACCACGTATTACAATTTCAAACATATGCTCATTATTTTATTGATAAATCTTTTTGTATATGTGATAAATAAATTTTTAAAAAAAATACTCATCAAACTGGTCAAAATATTTCACTCCAATGAACACATATGTGTTGAACTCGTTGTTTTAAATAGTAATATAATGTGGACACACCAAATTCACATGTTTATATTTAAACCTATTACCTTAAAAATATTATCCAATTTATTTATTGAAATCAAATCACACAAGATTTATTTTAATATACACGTTTTATAATGACAATTTAAATAAAAATAGATAATTTGATGAAACCATAATATAAACATTTGAAATATGAGTTCAACTCTTTTTATCAACCTCAATTTGTAGCATAGAGTGTTCAAAATGGTTTAGTTTACACATCTTATAATATACAGTTCAAAATAAAAACAACCCAACTTCAAAATAAATTTTTCTACCTTTTCATTGATATATTTGTACGTGATGTCAATATTCATTGATTGAAAAATTTCAACTGAATTATTTGATATGTTAATTATACTCCATTTATTTTTGATATTATAATAAAGAAAAATTCACCTTAAATAAGACGTCTTCTAACTAACACCACATCTAAATTAAAAAACTCATCGACCGAATTAATATTATGACCTAGATTTTTTATACATAAATATCTCATATTTCTAGATGAATATTCATAACATATCATAACCATCCATGTCATAATAATATAATTCATGTATCTTTGGAAACATGGATACATAGAAAATTGCTTCATAAGAGTCCCCCATTATAGTCTTCATAAAGAGTACCCTTATTAAAAATATCATTCCTAAAACATTTCATTATAACATGGGGAAAGGAAATATAAGGAAAGGGTGAGAAAAAATGCTCAGAAAGGGTAAACAAGTGAGATATTAGTAAACATATAATCTTAAAATTATTATATGTGTATGAGAAGATGGTGTTAAAATTTTAACATCAAACCCTGCATATCATAGATCATAATCCCAATTCATGGAATTTATCATAGAAATTCAAAAGAAATGAATCATAAAATAATCAAAGAACGTGAGCAATAAGAGTATAAAATTATCATAAAACATGGAATTGTATCATACACATACGCATCTAAAATTATATCCTTAGTAGTCAAGACTAATTTCCAATACTATAATAGTGGAATCGGTTCACTCCCCAAACCATCGTAGTAGTCATGGTTCACTCCAAAGTCTATCATAGTGGAAAAATTATCTTACTTAACTAGGTTCACTCCCTATTTCAGTCCTATTTATCTCATTAGAGATCAATTATTACCAATGCATTAGAGGGATGTATAATTATAGGCTCACTCGTCTATGTTTATAACCTAGACACGCTATACTTGGTTATAACATAACCACCTCCATTCATTATAATATAACCACTTTCTCATATTTTTATCCATAAATATGTGTTACATAAGATCATATCATCACATCATGACTTGTGAAAAGAAAATGGGTTTCATAAACATTTCATCAATTCATCATAGCATAACCCATATAAAATAAATGGTCAATTAAAACATAAAATTTCATGAAAATAATTATATTAATGATATAACTTTTAAAAATAAAAATATATAAACCACACAAAATAAATTTGTGGCGAAAATGGCAGATGTCTCCCAAAAGTAATAGTGAGGTGAAAATCACTTACCTTAGGTCATAATTCATTCATATGAATTAGAAAATCATTTATAATAAGTATATATTTATTATATATTTATTACATAACCATACTCAAATATATATGTGATTCTCTGAACCATGATCCCCTGAATAGTACCCTAGGTCGGTTGGCTACATGCCCCCAAGCGCACCTCCCCATATGACCGAGGGTGCCGACTAGCAGTGAGGGTCTGGTAAGTCAGTCTTGGGGAGACTATACCCAATTTTATCAGAATAAACCACCCATGGAATAAAATAACAATAACCAAGTATTGAAGAGTATAAATAACCAATATAAATCCATGTCATATGATAAACAAAACATGAAGATACAATACTCAATTGAAAGTTAAAACATGTTATGACAATGCAATGTCAATTGTTTATAATGCAACTAAAAGTAAAGACACAATGAATCCCAAGAGGGTCTTGAACCATGACCAGTTACCTATCCTATGATCCAATCCCAAAATTCAACCTATGCTAAGGCATTTCCCTTATCATGTCTTGTAACAACAAAGTCTGCACAGGTGCTGATCAGGTGGCTCGAATAGGGCGTGAGTACAACTCAGTAGGCCACCACCAACAGTTTTTAAAATGAGTCCAGTAAAAAGATAGTGCATGCGGTCCTATAAATCAATAAAATAAAATCCATAATTTAAACAGATATCGCATTGTCATTTAATCATTAATAATCACATTAGGCCATATTCAATTCCTATTTCCCATTGGAATCATCATTCATCATTATCAATCATTCGGTGTTGGTCATCATGCCTATCACCCCAAATCTCATTTGAATTTTCATTCATTATTATCATTAACTCAGTGTTTTTCGTCATGTCAAACGCCCCAAAATTATGTTGATTGTAGGTCGTTATGCCTAGCAATTCTTTTCTCATTATATGTAGGTTCTCATGCCTAGAACCCCATAATCTCAAGCTAGGATAACTATTGGGGAGGAACGTCGTGTCCAAGTACCAACTTCTATTTGGTCTAGAACGCCATGTCTATCACCACAAAAATCTCATCCATTTAATCATTCATTAATTTACAATAATTTTCCACATCATTCCACTAATAATCCAATGATTAGTTAAATATTTCAAAGGCAATTAGTTATCTCAATAATTAAATAAGCACATAACCAATTAATTAATTCGTGAATTAATTAATCAATCTACACAATTATCATTCCATACTTTGTTCTTCACATTTAATTATCAATATAAAATATAAAATTTTCATAATTAATTCTCACAATTAATTATCTTTGATCAACAACATGGAACATAATTAATTCTCCCAATTAGTTATCTTTGGTCAACATCATGGCACATAATTAATTATCCAAGTTAATTATCTTTCATAGCCAAAAAACATTTCATAATTAATTCCCCCCCCACCCTAATTAATTATATTCAAAAAATAAATTCCATATCTCAATTAGAATATCTAAACCCATAAAAAATCTCTAAAATATCTATTCGAGAAAGACCCCATCATTTGTTTCGTGATTCAATTATCAATTAATCACCAAGGAAAAACTAGTCAAATCCTCATTCATAATTACTCTAATTTAGGAAATCAATTATCAAGGAAATCTATAAAATCATAAACACACAAACACATATCAAAATCATGACTATTGGAGTTTGGTTTATACCACCTAACTCGGTTTATAGAAGGAAGTTAGCCCAACAAAAAATACCCAAAATCTGAGAGGCACAACATTGTTGATCAATCTTCGGATCTAAATCCCTAAACCAAAATTAAGATCAAAGGCATCAAGATCTTGTAAATCTAGATGAAGATCCATGGTCATAGATAAAGATCTCAACTCATATGTCTAGATCCAAAAAAATGGGGATATCTTCCCTGAAAATATCTATAAAAGATAGAGGAAATGATGGGAGAAGCAACGAGATGAAATCAACTTATCGAGAAGAGAAAGGATCTTAAATCCGAGCTTTAGATCTCAAAAAAATGTGTTCAGAACACCTTAGAATCCCTATAGAAGGATTTTGGAACACCTAAAAATTGAAAAGCTCGATCTTAGGATGAAATAGAAAGGTTTTGGGGGTTTGTGAGGTTTTTAAACCAATTTTCAAATTAAACTGCTCTCCACATACAGTTTCACCAGGGTGGTCACACAGTTTGGCCAAATAGTGTACCAAGACTGCCCGCATAGCCTCATGATGCACGGTTAGGAAAATCATTTTCCAGCCATGTCGACCTCCACTGTCTGCATGGTTATATTGTGCACGTTTTGGCCAAATCATGCACAAACTGTGCAAAACTCCATGTCATCCCATGCTTCCTAAAAATTCACCCAAACGCACCCCAAAACACTAATCCAAATAAAATGTACTCAAAAGCTTCAAAAGTACCTGAAAAAGTTATCGATATGACTCTAAAAAGGTTCAGATCTTATAATCTCCCCACCTTATAACAACTCATCCTCGAGCTGCCCTCCCAATATTCTCTAAGATTCTAAGACAAAAAATATATTCCATTGAGCCCTTATGTATAATTCCCATTCCCATGATTCCTATTGAACATTTCCATGACTCCATAATGCATGAACTAACAACACAGTCTTTCCCCATAAGACCTTCTCATTGCAACCCAACATAGTTATCAGATGATCCTCAAATGAAACATCTATCTCGAGATCAACCTCTTCCACATCAATCACATGAGAAGGGTTGGGGTGATAAAACCATAGTTGTGACACATGGAAAACATCATGCATAGAATTGAATTTATATGGAAGTTCTAATCATTATGTTACAGGCATGATTCTCTCCAACACCAGAAATGGTCCTACAAACATGGGCGCTAACTTTCCCTACCTATATATCCTGTGGTGACCCAATCTAGGAAACACCTAAAAGAATACATTATCACCCTCTGTAAACTCTAGGGGTCATCTCTATTTATTAGAATATGACTTCTACTTACTCTGAGCCTTATCCATACATTTCTAAATCTACTATACCTGCTCTGATGTCTCCTGAATGAGACTTGGTCCCAACATCTCTAACTCACCCGCCTCTAACCAATATCGCAATGATCTACAAGGTCTTATATAAAGTGCCACATATGGTTCCATATGTATAGTTTCCTGATAACTATTGTTATAGGACAACTCTACGACAACTAAGGTATTTTCCCAAGAACCACCAAAGTCAAGTACACATGCTCACAACATGTCCTCTAACACAAGAATGGTATGCCCTGACTACCCATATGTATGTTGGTAGAAGGCTGAACTTAACAGAATCTGTGTACCACATGCAATTTTTAATCCCTGATAGAAGCGGGAAGTAAATCATGAATTGGGATATAAAACTATAGTCTATGAAATCCCAAGATATGAACTATTTCTCTCAAAAATAGTTCTCCCAACTACTCTAATATAATGGTTTCCCTAATAGGCATGAAATTTTTTACCTTCGTTAGTCGGTCGACAACAACCAAAATAGCATCATTCTTACTATAATTATTTGGAAGTCCTACCATGAAATCTATAGTCATGTCATCACACTCCCATTTCATAATAGGTAAAAGTAGCAATATTCCTTCAGGTCATTGATGTTATGCCTTCACCTGCTAACAGGTGAAACATCTTGTTACGAACCTGCTATCTCATTTTTCATGTATGGCCACCAAAACTATCATTGTAGGTCATGGTACATTATTTCACCCTAGGATGTACTCCCACATTGAAGCATGAAATTCTCACATGAGTTCCTCTCACAAAATCATAGGCACACCAAATCGATTTTTCACATAGATGATATCATACTCATCGATTATCTAGTATTAAGGTCTATCACCACTTTCAAGGCTTTACCTTATGGATAAACACTATGGATCCTCATAATTCTTGTTATTGATCTTTCTCAAGAGTGTAGACTCTTCTACTGCAGAAAACAAATTCATCCTCCCCTAACTCTACTAAACTACTATATGCATTTCTGCCAAAAAAGTCATTATCTTCCACTCTACACTCAACTAATGTACCAACTGAGTATGATTTTTCCTACTCAAGTCATTATCCAAACTATTCCCCTTTCCAATTGCATATTCTAGTTCAATATTAAAGGACTGCATATATTCTAGCCATCATTACTGTCAAAGATTCATGTCGCGCTTTGAAAAGAAACACTTCATGTTTTTATGATCCATAAAAACTATAAACTTTTCATGTAAAAGATAGTGTCACCAATACTTAAGATCATAAACCACTACTTCCAACTCAAGGTCATGCGTAGGGTAATTCTGTTCATATGGCCTCAGCTACCAAGACCCATAAGAAAAGACAAGATCCCATTGAATCAACATAGCTCTGAGTCTGATCTCAGAAGCATCACAATACACTGTCTACTCTTCACCCGACTCAGGTAAGATAAAAATTGTTGCTGATTTCAAGGGATTCTTCATCTTCTAGAAATATTTCTTGCATTCTCTTATCCAATCAAACCTTAGCCTTTTATTTGTCAAACCTGAATACGATGCTTCCAATCAGAAAAACTCTCGGATGAACCTCCTATAATAACCAACTAATCCCAAAAATATTCATATATCAGAAACATTATTGGTCAACTTATAATAAACCACTGCATGCACATTTTCTAGGTCCATTGACACACCTTATTTTGAGATTATGTTCTACAAAAAGTCACTAGTACAAAAACCAATTTTTACGTCGGGTTTTTTGCTTTTTAACATCAGTTTTTAGGACACATTATTGCAAGAGATGTTAAAAATATGATTTTTTTATGTCAGTTATTTAATAAACAATTTCAAAAATGGGATTTTATGATTTTTAACATCAGTTTTTAAAAAACTGACGTGATATACATTCTGAAAATGGCGTTAAGAATCCATTTTTTACATTAGTTTGTGAAAAAACCGATGTTAAAAGTTATTTTTAACGTCTTTTATTAAATAACCGACGTATAAAATGTTTACCATCTTGTAGTAAATTTCCTAATCTTTCATTTGACAGGTCATAGAGCTCAAACGGAGTTACGGATCAAAAGTTATGACAATCAAAAGTTTGATATTTTTTTCGAGGACAGATTGAATATTCCAACTGTAGCATTATCTTAGAAAGAATTTTTGAATGCGTTGGGGGATTTGTAGTTTTACCATGATATAAAGAATCATCCATCATTATAATAATTTAATAATCATTAAATGGTATATCAATTAAGAAATTTACTCCTATAAAATATAAATAATGGGAAAATAATTACAAATACCATGACGAGGTCACGGAAATAAGAAATCGTTGATTCAAGTGGATGATCAAACAAATTGATTGGTTGGAATGATGACGGTTGAATGAAATGATCATAAAAGAGTATATCAATTAATAAAAAAATCATAAAAACCCTAAATTCGGTATATATGATTAAACATACCTTGACGAGATCACGGAAAAAAGAAATAAATGATTCACGTTGAAGATCAAAAGAGTCGATTTGGGGGAATGATAATGGTTGAAATAAATTATCGTTAAATTAGGATGTGTATAATGGAAAAATATAATTGAAATTCTAAGAGAAAACACGGTATTAAATATTTTAGGCGGCAATTCAAAATTTTGTTGCGGGGTTGTAAAAAAATTGAAATTTCGCGTTCGCATGATATTAAAATTATCATTCAGATCGGTTTTATGATAACCGACGTGAAAAAATAGCGTTTGTTTAAGTTTATAATGTTGATTATATTATAATCTACATGATAAATCGAGGCTCAGTATTTTATCACATCGGTTATTTTATAACCGATGTGATAGACCTCTTTTTTTTAGTTTATCACGTCAGTTATAATATAACCGACGTGAGAAATCGAGGCTCGGCAGTTTATTACGTCGGTTATAAAATAACCGACGTGAAAAATCCAATCTCGAAGATTTATCACATTGGTTATTTTATAACCGACATCATAAATTCCTATTATAGATTTATAAAATCGGTTATTTTATAACCGACGTGAAAAATCCAGTATCACTGTTTTCCACGTCGGTTATATATAACCGACGTAAAAAATGTCGTCGTGATAAAAGTTTTATACACTAGTGAGTGTAACTTGTCAATACAAAACAAAAATTTAGATAGCTCAGCATATAGTTGGTGCTCTCTTAGTGTACCTAAAACGATGTCAAGATGTTGGTCATGATCTTCATAAATCTTAGAGTACACTAAGATGTCATCCACAAACACCACTACAAATTGATCTAAGTACGGATGAAAGATCCTCTTTATCAAATCCATAAATACTACTAGAGAATTTGTCAATCCTAATGGAATTATGAAAAAATCATAAAGGCCATACCTTCTTTTGAAAGTAGTTATTGGTATATCAGAGGTCTGAACTCTCACCTGATGATTCTCTGATCTTAGATCGATTTTTTAGAACACACAAGCCCCCTTTAGATGGTCAAATATATCATCAATATTTGGAATAGTATATCAGTTTTTCACATCCATTTTATTCAACTTCTTGTAATCAACACACAAGCATAAAATATCTTTAGCCTTCTTTGGAAACAAAATAGGCGATCCTCAAGGCAACGTACTTGGATGGATAAACCCTTTCTACTCCAACTCCTCCAACTACATTATGAGCTCTTGAATCTTAGTTTGTGCCATCCTGTATGGTGGAATAGATACTGACTCAGCCCTCAGCCTGAGATCAATAGTGAATTCCACATCTCTCTTAGGTTGTAACCCTAAAATGTCTTTAGGAAAGACATCCTGAAATATTTCTACTACTAATGGAATGAATTCTTTCATACCACTCCCATCTTCCAAAAAAAGACAAGAAACTTGGACTATGAGATCTCCCAGTTGCAGAGTAATTGGCCCATCTCGGCCTGTATGGATATCCCATTCTCCACGAAAAACATACTAGTCACCCTTTAGAGATACAAAGGTCACTCTCCTGTGGTAACAATCTATGTGGGCTTGGTATGCGACTATCCAGTCCATACCCAAAATCAAGTCAAAGCCTGATATATCAAGGACATATATATATACTAAAGAAAATGATACTCTCTGATATCTAGTGAACATCCATTGCATAAATAGATATCCCTAGACCATGTTCTCATCAGTGTATCGATATTCATCACCCCACTTACTGACTCCACCTCCAAGATCAAACCATTAACAAGATTTGTAGATATAATGGAATGAGAGGCACCATTATCAAACAAGGTAGTAGCTAATATAGAAGAAACTATAATAGTACTTGCCACTATTGATGTACTAGCCTCACTCTCCACTAGTGTATGATGCACTACATGTAATTTTCCTACCCCACTACTATGTGGTGTTGTCTGAATCCCTTTACTAGGACCACTCTACTGATACATGAACTCATACCCTAAAGAACCATGTCCACTATCTCTACCACCACTATTTGTAGAACACTGACTACCATACCTATATGGTGTAGAAGACCCCCTTACCACACTCTGAATATAAGCAGATTCTCCATCGGCACAAGCGTGTTGCAGCTTCCTGCAGAACATATGTAGGTTCCCCATATTACCACAAAACTGACACTCTACTAGTGGTCAAGGAAAATGTGTATGATAACATCTATTCCTACCACACTGGTGTCAAAGACTATGAGTAAGATCTGGTGCAATTATTTCTCTTTACTATCCACCTTGCTTCACACTGTCCTGACTAAGGTTCTTGGAATGGAGCTTCCTACACTCATAAGGAACACTCCCTGATCATCCAGTGATAGCTACATGTCCAGTACTGGAAGCCTCCTTCAGGTTACCCTCGGAAATGAGAGCCTGATTAACCAATTATGATAATTAATTCAGCCTAAATATATTCACCTAGGACTTAATTTTAAATTTATTTCCACCCTGAAATAATTTTTCAAAAAAAGCCTCATCTATATCCAAATCTGGAGAAAATTTTGTAAATCTATGTAACATACATTGTATTCCATTATGGACATTCATCCTTAGGTAAGATGCATAAACTCTAAAGCCCTGTCTTATATTAGCATGTATGTATAAAAGTGTTCCAATAACATCTCAAGAAAGTCCTTCCATGACATATCATTAGAATGTCCAGATCGTACCTGAATGTCCCACCAGCGCTTCATTGAACCCTATATAATATAAGCAACCCACTTGACCCTCCTCTCATCCAGAGTCTCTAAATGTTCAAGTATCGTCTCTATGGATTCAATCCATAATTCATCTCCCTCAGGTACACCTTCTCCAGTAAAAGTAGGAGGGTTATGGAGGTAAAACTCACTTGTCAAATATGACATTATTTTCTAAACCCATCCTAGGTCTCTATCCATGAATTTCATGAAACATCAAAAGTCCTCTCAGAACTATTCCCCTTCTCCCTCAGCGTGCACCAATGGTGCCATGATCTCCCAGTCTGAATGTTCATTCTGGGCCATACCCCTTGGTATCTATCTCAATAAGAATCATGGATGTATATATCTACAAATACAAACACACATCTTAGGTCTCAAAACACAACCTTAAAACATTTGCGTAAGGGAATAAACTAACACAAGATGTTTCCACATGTCCTTTCCCCCAATACTCGCCACACGTTCAACACTATAGACACCATGAAATTTTTTCCATCCACTTCTCTAAAAAATGTCATCAATAGGGCTTGAAAATTATGTGGTGCGACTCTTCATTTTTCATGGGGGTCAGGGATGATAGTTGTAACATCCCAGTTCCAGAAGCCACCCAGAGACGCCCCATACCCGGTTGGTCACATGGCCTCAAGCGCATTTCCTTGAATGCCAGAGCCTGCTGACTTGCAGCGAGGGCCTTGGGTGTGATAGTTGGGAAATTATTACTTCATTAGTAGAGTAACACAACGTAATTAAAAACAAATAGAAATAAAGGAAGTAGTTATAATGTCATACAATAGTAACAATGGAGGACTGAAGGAAGTAAACAGATGTAGCACATATATAATGATGCATGATACATATGTCTAGAAAAGTAGCCAAACATGTCACAATGGTGAAATACAGTACTAAACCAAATTACAAGGAAATTGTGAACAACTCCTCATCATCACAAGCCACAGATTTGTCCCATGATCTCCAGCTACAAAGCAGTCAAGTACCTGAAGTAGAAGGGAACATGAACTTATCTATACCCACAAAAATATAATCTATTTGGGCCCAAAAGCATGACCAAACATGGTGTGAGACTAAATTCCTAGAGGCAAACACCCCAAGATCTGTGCCTAATAGACAGTGAATATATATGGAAGGTAATAAGAAAATAGAATCAATAAATAATAAAGTACTCATTAGCAACAATCTTACAGTTTCAAAGCATTCAAATACCACATATCATTCAATCAGGTAAATTCATACAGGTAACCCTTTGGGAAGTACTCACAGACTATCCCCTCTTGTCCTACCTAACAAACACAAGAAACCCTCTGGGAAGCACACACAGTCTCAACCCTCTGGTTCAGCTTTAGCATAGACTCTCTAAGAAAGCACTCACTATCAATTCCCCTTATAGTCTTGTATCGGTAACTAAAAGGCGCCCAGGGAAAGAACTTACATCTCATTCCCTATGTAGCCTGTGTTGAGGAACTACAAACACTCTAAGGAATAACTTACATCAATTCCCCCTATGGTCTCACATCGTATAATAAACACATACCCTCTAGAAAATCCCTTACGTTCATTATCCCTATGGTCTACTACACCAGGTTCTCATGGACCTGTGTAAGTAAAACGAGAATAGAAATGCAAAGCGGCCAATGTAAACCTCATGAAATACTTGGCTAACCAGTCTACATCATAACAGCATACCAGATAAAAAATCACTCCATCCTAATAATACTAGGCATGGGAAACAAACAGCAGCCTAATAGGCAAGCAAGACCAAACGGTCATAAACAAAACATGCATGGGAAACCACTTTTTAAGGATAGAAATTAACCCTATTAACATTCAATTAACCTCTACTCAAGCATACAATCATAGCAAGAAATTAACAGGGCTAAAATTGCAACACTAAATACCCAGTTTAGGGTTATTGGGTAATTTTGTAGATATAACTCAAATACATTCAACAGAAAGGCCCAAACCAACTACCTCGGTGTTGTAGGATCGTTATATGTGAATCTCAATCATTGAATTACCCAAGAACACCATAGATCTACAAAAATGATTAGAAAACTCAACTGAGGATAAGTTGAGAAAGAGGAGGAATCCGGAAACGAAGCTCTAGTAGAAGAAAGAGCTTACAATGGTGATCCCAACGTAATTGATGGAGGTTGATTTAGAGAACGAGTTCTCGATCGGGGGCTCGGAGAAGAATCACAATCGTGTTGTCTCTCTTAGATGAAAAAGACCTATAAAGAGACAATTATATCCATCAAGTGTGACCCAAGTACGTTTAATGAAAAAACGTACACGACATGTACTTTAGAAACACACGGCGTGTACTTTCCTTTTTTCGGCCCCTGCATTAGGAGGTCTCCAAGTCACCACACATGGCTGTGTGCATGGTACGGACATGGCCAGCACCCGGCTACCGACAGTAACTGAGTACATGGTGTGTACTTGAAAATTTTTGAGAAAAATCATCTTTTTCATCAAACACACCATAAAAAAGGAAAAGGTGCCCGAAAAGAAGATCTAGGTTCTTAAAAACATCTTCTGTTAAAGAAATTCATCCCTGAATTTCCCTAACAAGGGGGCATAGAAGAAGAATCTTCGAACAACTCCAGCCACTATGATCCTATATCGGTCTCCCTCTCCCATGTCTTGTCCTGTACTCGGCCATTTTGCAATAGAAATCGTACCAGATGAACAGACCATCCAAGGAGAACCTTTGTACCGCGATCAAAAATTGGATAGGATGCTCATCAAATGAGGCATCCACCTCCAACTCAACCAATTTGGGTTGAAGAACATGCGATAGGTTTGAGAAGTAACGTTGAAGGTGAGAAACGTGAAAGATGTCGTGCATATCTCGGTACCTCTAAGGTAACTACAGCTAATAGGGATCAGCCCGAGTCTCTCCAAAACCTCAAATGGCTCAACGTACCACGATGAAAGCTTACCTTGAATCGTAATACTCTTGTGCCCCAACCTCAGTGTGACATGAAGGAAAACCTGATCCCCAACCTCAAACTCCAATGTTCATCTCCACTGATCATCATAAGGCTTCTGTCGAGACTGTACAGTATCCATTCTTTTCTGAGTCAACTCTATCTCCTCTGTGGTCTCTTGGAAAAGACGAGGTCCCAACATAACTGCCTCTCCTATCTCTAGCCAACGTAAGGGTGATCGGCATGGACTACCGTAAAAGTCATCATAAGTTTCCATCTGAGTAGATTCTTGAAAACTATTTTCATAGGAAAACTCCACAAGAGGTATGTGCTTCTCCCAAGAACCTCCAAAATCAAGGATGCATGCTCGCAGGACGTCCCCAAGCACCTGAATCATACGCTCGGACTGGCCATCTGTCTGAGGTTGGTAAGCTGTACGCAAAAGTACCTATGAACCCAAAGCCTTCTATAGCCCCTGCCAGAAAAAAGAAGTAAAATAGGAATCCCTGTCCGAAATAATGGAGTGTGTAACTCCTTGTAAACATACAATCTCACATATGTACAACCGTCCTAACTCATAAACATTAAAGGTCTCATTGATTAGTAAGAAGTGAGAAACCTTCGTGAGTCTTTCATTGACAACCCATACAACATCATTCCCTTGAGACGATCTCGGTAAACCTATCCCGAAATACATCGCGACATCATTCCACTTCCACTTGGGAAAGGGTAACTGCTGCAAAAGCCTCACTGGTTGCTGATGCTCTGCCTTCACTAGGTAACATGTGTAACACCACATGATGAACCCAGAAACACCTTTCGCCATACCTGGCCACCAATACTAATAGTGTAGATCATGATACATCTAGGTGACACTAGGATGAACTTCCCAAATTGAGGAATGAAAGTCCCACATCAACTCATCATGTATGGCTTCTCACACCCATGCACGACCCTGAAAATGAATGATATCATCCTCACCTATGGTCTATCTAGTAATAGTGTCCTCTCCTGACACACTTTCTCATATTACTAGGCCTTAATAATATGATATCATCCTCATTCACACTCGATCAAGAAGTGTAGAGGTAACAGTTATAGAAGAAAGAAATGTATGCCCATGTCTATCATGCACCTCAAAATTCATCCCAGAGAACAGAGCCATAAGTTACCACTCATTGCTGGCCTCCTGATTTTCCTATATCTGAGTCCTCCTTCTCAATGCATCAGCCATAGTTTTTCCTTTCCTCGGCATATAGGAATTCTAAATTTCAAAGGACTGAAGGTACACAACCCACCTTTTCTATCTCAAATTCAGGTCACGTTGTGTGAATATATACTTGAGACTTTTGTGGTTGGTGAAAACCAAAAAATTCTCTCCTAGGAGATAATGTCTCAAATAGTGTAAGGCATGAACAACTACTACCAACTGAAGATCATGTGTCAGGTACTTCCTCTCATTTGGCCTCAACTATCAAGATTCATACGCAAAGACTCCTTCTCCCTATATAAGCACTGCTCCCAGCCCGATACCTGAAGCATCAAAATACACTGTATAACTCTTTCCTAGCTCTGGAAAAACTATTATCGGTGCTGAAGTCGGTCTCCCTTTTAGCTTTTGAAATGGGGACTCATAATAATCTATCCACAAGTACATTTCACTCTTATTAGTCTGGCCCATCAGTGGCACTGCTAAGCGTGAAAAGTCTTGTATGAAACATATGTAGTATCCAGCCAGACCTAGAAAACTTCGTACCTAAAAAACATTCTTCGTCTGCACCCAAGACACTATAGCTCTCACTTTCTCTTTGTATAATGATACTCTTGTATCTGAGATAACATGACCCAAGAAGTGAATTTAGACCATCCAAAAGTGGCACATTGAGAGATTACCATATAAATGTTTCTCTCATAGTGTACTCAAAAAGATCATAAGTTGGGTAGAATGGTCATGTATAGTGTGAGATTACACCAAGATATCATCCATGAAAACCACCACGAAAGAATTCAAGTATGGATGGTAAACTTGGTTCATCAATTCCATGAAAACAGCAGGCAGATTCTTGAGAACGAACGACATAACCACATACTCGTATAGACCATACCTGCTCCAAAAGGTTGTCAAATGTATATCAGATGGTCTAACACACAACTGATGATAACTAGATCTCAATTCAATCTTTGAGAACACATGGGATCCTCAAAATTGGGAAAATATATCATCAATCCTTGTCAATGGATATCAGTTCTTGATCGTCAACTGGTTTAGCTTCCAATAATCTACACAAAGCCTAAGGGTACTATCTTACTTCTTCGCAAATACGATAGGTGAACCCCAAGAAGAAGTACTTGGTCGGATGAAACCCTTTTCCTGCAACTCCTCTAAATGCTTCTTGATCTCTTGTAGCTCCGGTGTGGCTATCGTGTAAGGAGGAATGGACACCGGTGCTGCTCCTGGAAAGAGAACATTAGAAAAGTCTACCTCTCTCTCTATAGGAAAACCTGAAAAGTAATCTGGAAAGACATCCCTGAAATGATCCACCATTGGAGGAAAGTCCAACTGTGATGTCCCCTAGTCATCCAGAGAAAGACTATCTATCTGGGATGCAACCGCTCCCAACCCACGATGCATGGGTCCTGCTTTGCTTTCATGGACATCCCATTCTCCCTTATGATGAAATGATCTTCCCTCTAATGGTGTGAAACTCACCCTACAGTGATAGAAATTGACAACTACCAAGAAGGGAACTAAATAGTCCATTCCAAGGATAAAATCATAACATGTCATCTCTAGGACATAATGGTCCCACAAGAAGCGACACTTACCAACCTCTAGATGGAACTCCTTGTACTGTTGTACACTAGCCATTCTTGCCCACAACTATGTGTATAGTATCAAGATATCAACAGAGGAAAAGATACAGAGCCCAAGGCTTTCCACAACATCAATAGATTTAAAGCTATGGGAAGCCCATGTATCGAAAAGAGCAGAAGCTAAAACTAAGGCAACTAAAATGGTACCTCAAACTGTAGAGGGTATGGGATCCTGCCTCTAGTGGGTCTGCTCCACTTCAAAAGTCTAGCCTGTACCATGACCCCTTGACCCTTCCTGACCACTCTAAGCTGTTCCAAATTGTTGTCACTGAATTCTTGGCGATTGAGTACCACAGTTGTGACCTCCAACTCAGCCTAAATTTCCATAGGAACTCTAGTTCCCACACTGATGATAAACTAGTGGTTATTCTCCTCAATGAGGAGTCAAAGAAGAACCCTTGTCACCAGTTTTTGGTGATAAGAACTGATAGAAGTGCTATAGATGTCCCATCTTGCAGCAAGATTGACACTCCACTGGGTATCTTGAGAAATGTGGCCTCATATGCCCATTTTTTCCACACTGGCAGCACACCACCGGGCTACTAAAAGAAGTGTCCCACCTCCTTGGATCTCCATGTGAAGGGTCCCTATAGTTCTTCCTTATCAGTAGGAGGGACACTAAGATTGGATCTCAAGTCGTTGTGGCTCACAACTCCAGAATCCCTCAAATTATGCTCTGCGATTAGTGCTTCGTTGAAAATAAAAGTGATAGAAATAAACCTGAATATATTCACCTGAGATCGGATGTCATGCCTCAGACCATCCTAAAACATCCTTGCTAGGAATAACTCACCACCACCTAGAATAGGCGTGAACCGCTGCATCTCAGTGAAACGAGAAGAGTATTCCATGACTGAGAGAGTACCCATTATTAGACTCATAAACTCTCAGGCTCGATTGGCCCTCAAATTCATCGGATAGAAGTATTCATAGATGGAATTCTGGAATTATCCTAGGCCTTGACTTGCTAGTATCGCACCTGTGAGATCACATCCCACCATCTCTTGGAAAAATCTCGAAGCATGTTGGTAGCGAGCTTCACCCACCTCTCTTGAGGCATCTCAATATGATCGATGATCAAAAGCATGTCTTTTAACCATGACTCTGTAGCCTGAGGTCCTACTTCCCCTATGAATGTGGGGGGATTTTTCTACTGGAAAACCCGCGTCTGTTCTTCCATAGATGGGGTAGGATGCAATACTCCATAGAAGTTCTGCATGAACCTCATAAATCCTTCTCGAAACTATGTGTCAGAACCTATGTCTAGAATGACGGTCGGTGCCAAGACTGGCACAACGGAAGGATCTGTTGGAAGTCCTTGATCATCCATATCTGGTGTCTGATCACTTCCATGCAACTGACGTACAACCAGAGGATGTCTCGGTGGCCTGACTCGGCAAGGTCAAACACACACCTTTGATCAGGATTATCAAGGAATAAAACTGGAAGGGTAAGAAGGGAACAAGAGAAAGAAAGCATTCAAGTTTTACAAAACATGGATACATTGTGTGTATACTTAACTAAATGGTGTGTTCCCTTAATCCTTTCACATGGGTGTGTACTTCTGCCAAAACTAGTCATGTAACACCCCAAACACATGACGTGTTGTCCTAACACATGACGTGTACTTGAATCCCCTTACCCTACTCGAGTCCTTCTACAATACTAAGCTAAAAGGTTCTCCTAGAACAGGACTACATAGCGCGTTTGTGCCAGACATGGCATGTACTAGATGAGCTTCACTGACCCGTGTTGTTAGTGACAATACCGGATACACGGCTCACACTACACGATGTGTTCCAGACAGACATGACATGTACTAAAGGATTTCCACCGACCTATATTATTAGTTACATGGCAGAATTCTAGGGATTAAACTACATGGAATGTTCAATACTGAAACGACATGTATTTCTTATGATTTTATCCATCTTTGTTGTTAGTCACACGGTAAAACACATGGTCTAAAAACACAGCATGTACATCCGGTACATAGCGTGTCCCACCAAAAATTCTCCCAGCTCTGTGTTTATTCCAACACAGACAGAGACACAGTAAGATAATACATAGTGTTTACATAGAGTACACGACGTGTAATTAAGAAAAATAGTTTCTTCCCGAACAGAAGAACACATGGTGTGTATTCAAAACTACACAACATGTATTCTGGGTTTTTCTGGATAGTAAGCATTAGAAAATACTTTAGAAGCCCAGAAAACATTGAAACGAACATCAAAGTTTCAAATTCTGATCCATGAGGGCCCATACTCCCTTCGAATCAATTATTGGCATCTCTTACATGTCATATACAAGAAAAATAGGGCAATGATCCACCAAATTCTGATCCATGAGGGCCCATAACACCTCAAGAACCAAAGATTTTCATTCATTCAAACAAATCCTTACACAAATCAATACCCTATCAAACAGAAGGTACTTTATCAAGGTATCTATCACAACAGCATGCATATCTAGAACAACATCTATCACAACAACATGTAATAACTAATACACCCTAAATGGCATGGCCAGAATGCATGACATGTGATTTCTAGAAAGTGCCTATATGATGAATGAGATGGAATACCCTCATCTCATCAGGTTGAAAAAGAAATAAAACCTCAAAAATATCAATAATAATAGTTAAAATCATATTAATCACCCAATGGTGAAATAAAATCAACTATAAAATTGAAAAACTAAAAAATTTCAATAAATGAGGTAAATTGGATTTTTTCTGTACACGAGTTAGCTACCCCCAGGAAATGCCTATTACCAAGTACCTATTTCCATCCTATCCCTGACTACATTCTACAAATAGTAAGTCAAGAAGAAAAGAACACCTATGATACCACTTTGTAATGTCTTGGTTCTGGAAGACACCCAGAGATGCCTTGTACCCAATTGGTCACATGGCTTCAAGCACATTTCCCCAAACATCAGAGGATACCAACTAGAAGTGAGGGCCTTATATGTGATAGTAGGGAAACTATGCCCTCATTGACAGAGTAACAAAACATAAGTAAAAAATAGCAATAGTGGATGCAGTGATAATGTCATACAACAGTAACAGTAGAAGACTGGAGTAAGTAAACAGCTAGAGCACATATATTATGATGCATGATACATATGTCTAGGAAAGCAGCCAAACATGTCACAATGCTGAAATACAGTACTGAACCAAAGTACAAGAAAACAGTAAACAACTCCTCAACTTGGTCCCATGATCTCTAGCTCCAAAACAGTCAAGTACCTGAAGTTGAAGGGCACTTACCCTTATCTATACCTACAACAATATAATATTTTTGGGCCCAAAAGCATGACCCAAACTGGGTCTAAGACTAATTCCCAGTATGCAACCACCCTAAGATCTATTCCTAAAAGTCAGTGAATATATATGGCAGGTAATAAGAAAATTGAAGTAGTAAACAAGAAAGTACTCAGCATCAATAATCATACAGTTTCAAAGCATTAAAATTCCACATATCAAGCAATAAGGTAAACACAAATAGGTAACCCCCTGACAAGTACTCATATCCTATCCCCTCTGGCTCTACCCAACAAACACATGCAACCCTCTAGGAAGAACACATAGTCTCACCCCTCTGGTTTAGCTTTAGCATTGTTTATCTGAGGAAGCACTCACCGTCAATTCCCTCCAAAGACTTATATCGGTATCTAAAAGGTGCTCTGGGGAAGCACATATGTATCATTCCCCCTGTGGACCGTTTCGAGGAACTAAAGACAGTTTGAGGAAGAACTTACGTCAATTTCCCCTATTATCTCACATCGTACAATAAAAATAGACCCTCTATAGAATCCTTTGCGTCCATTATCCATATGGTCTAATACACTAGGTTATCACGGCCCTATGTGAGTCAAATGAGCATAGAAATGGAAAGTGGACATAGTAAACCTCAAAACTACTTGGATAACCAGTCTACAACATAACATCATGTCAAATAAATAATCACTCCATCCTATCAATACTAGGTATGGGAAAAACACTGAAGCCTAACAGGAAAGCAGGACCAAACGATCAAACAAACATGCATGGGAAACCACTTACAAAGCATATAAATTAGCCATATTCACATTAAATTAACCTATAATCAATCATACAAGCATAGAAGACAATTAACAGGGCTAAAATCATAACACACAATAACCTATTCAAGGGTATTGGTCAATTTTGCACATATAACTCAAAGGAATTCAAAATAAAGGCACAAACCACCTACCTCGGTGTTGTAGGTTCGTTATACGTGAACCTCAAGCCTTGAATCTCTCAAGAACACTGTAGATCTACAAAAATGATCAAAACTATCAACTAAGGATAACTTGAGAAAGATTAGGAATTAGTAAATGAAGTTCTAGTAGAAGGAAGATATTACTATTGCGATCCCAATGCAATCAACATTGATCGATTTGAAGAACGGGTGCTTGATCGGGGGTATGGAGAAGAATCACGGTCGTACGGTCTCTCTCGGATGAAACAGACCTAGAAGGAGACTGTTTTTTCTGTTAGACGTGACCCTGGTACATTTAATGAAAAAAAATAAAGTACATGACATGTACTTTAGAAGTACATGGCATGTATATGCCTTTACCAGCCCTCACATTAGGCGGTCTCCAGGTCACCACATACGGCTGTGTGCATGGTCATGACACGGCCATCAACCGGCAACCTGTGGTAACTGAGTACAGGGTGTGTACTTATAAATCACATGGCGTGTACTTAATAAATTTCAATAAAACTCATCTTTTTCCTAAAAAACACCAGAAAAAGGAAATCATACCTGAAAAAAGATCTGGGTTCTTACAATAGAGAAGGCTCTGACCCAAAGGGCTGGGACCGCATCCCGACACAGATCTGAAGAAGGGGTGTAGGGGTTGCTCCCCCACGACATGGAGTAATAAATTTGGCTATATTCCGAAAGAGTCTCCCATGGTACCTGTGTGAAAACAATTGTGCACCACCATGCTCAAGCTGATTGAAGTGATTATTTTGACTAAGTCCTCAACGCGGTGCCCCAGTCTTGCCAAAACACCTTCGGTGCGCAAGGTACTTGTGTGCCACAATTTTGGCATGCATCCTACTTACGTGCCAATATCTATCACACAACCTACTTGCGTGCCCAAAATACTTTCACCCAGGGTCCTATATTTTCCTATAAATAGACACTCAGGGCCCTCATTTGTACAGATGAATTTCCCCAGAGCTCAATTACTTCTTTGGTCTCCTTAGTACTTTTCCCCATCATTCCAAAACTTTCAAGTTAGTTCTTTAACACCTTGAGCAGAGTATTTAAGGGAGGATCATTGGACTTAAGTCCTTTTAGTGTTTGAAAACCATAACACTTTCGTTCTTGAAGTGCCCACCTTCCCGAAATTTGAAATACTTGCACACCACTATGAGACTAATAGAACTACGTGGGATTTTATTATCATCTATATAGGATACATAGGAATCCTCCTCAAGGTTAAAACCCAATACCCTAAATCAATCATGTTCTCCTTGGGCCATATACCAACAGGGTCTGATCTTACTTGGAGACCCATATCCTTTCCAAGTTCCTTGGGCTGCTTCAACACAAGTCCCCCACCAAACATTGACTAAGTATCTTCCGCTTAGATGTCCATACCACATGAAATTAAACTATACGTCTAGGTCCTTATCACATGACCTTAAAAGGGATGATGTTTCCTATTCAGTGGTATCAAAATACGGGGGTTTTGATTCCTTTTACAAGGATACATAGGTAGCCCATTTTCTGGGCATGGTCTTAAAATCAAACCAAACCTTAATCTCCCTGGATGACACTACTGAGTGGCTTAAAATCTAGCATCATCACAACGATAATTAAAATATTTTATAAGTAGTATATTAGAGGATACCATTGATGGAAAACCTCAAATACATATGCATATTTCTATTAATAAAGAACCTTGAATGCATATTGATGATTCTAAATTTTACACATGTTAATAAGTGATTGTAAATTCCAAGGTAAACTTATGTAATACTTGGTTAATTAATAAGGATTCATGAAAATATCTTAAATTTATAAATTGATTCATAGAGTATACAATAATTTCCCCTAAAAGGATTTGATGAGTCCGACCTCCCATCCTCTCGACCAATGCACATTCTAAAGTATCGTAAAGGTCAAACTTAAAGAAAATGCCTTTGGAAATCAGGTCCCCTTTTGGATAATGAACTATTGTAAGTTTCCAGTTCCATAAATAAATCCAATGGAAACTGCCTAAAATCAGTTATTCTTAAAACCAGAACACACGTTTCAAGGAACTATGAAACAAACACTGAGGCCTTATCACTACCCTTTACCATCCTACTCCTAAGTTTTGGTTAATAAGGGTACATTCATTATCATTAATTAATTCAAAAATTAATTAATCACAATATCTCAAATTAATTAATTAATAAATTAACTAATTAATCATACTCATTTCATTAATAAATTTTTCATTAGACACTCATTTATTTTCAGTTTGCATCATTATTCCAATCTCACATCAAGGAAAAACAGTTCATGTTCAACAACTTACTCCGAACTCATTTTCTCACGAGTTCCTACAATGATGCATGTCACAACAACCATGAGTGCCTAGAATGATGCATGAAAACTCATATTTCATGCCTCTTTAGGTCACGAATAAAAATTCAACAATTTTTCAAAACAAATATCACATCACACCACAAGTGGATCGCCCAATGTGAAATAATATGCAACTATAATAACAAACATAAATCACAATAATCCCACCTTGAGTACTCGTATTTTCCCCCGTGCATCGGTTTTCAACACCCATGCGTGATCTCATTACCAAGCCTAGAATCTTCCCAGTCTCTTGTCTACCTTTCCCAAAATAGCAATACAAAAGAAGAAAAAAATAAAAGAAAGCCCCTTTGATACCACTTTGTAACGCCCCAACCTAGGATCCACTGAACGGTTCCCCAGGACTGTTGCCCACATGCCCTCATGGGAACCTCCCCGTATTCCAGAGGGTGACGACTAGTAGTGAGGGTCTGGTAGGTTAGTCTTGGGGAGACTATACCATTTTTTACTAGACTAAATTACCAATGGATGAAAATAACAATAACCAAGCATGAAAGCGTATAAATAACCAGAATAAATCCATGTCATAATATTACCAAAACATGAAGATACAATACTAAATAGATATTTAAAACATGCTATGATAATGAAATTTCAAGTGTCTATAATGAAACTCAATGTAAAGACACAGCGAATCCAATGAGGGTCCCAAACCATTTCAAGTTCCTTATCTCATGCTCTAATCCCAAACTAAAACATATCCCAAGACCTTGCCATTATCACGTCCTACAACAGCAAAGTATACTCAGGTGTCGATCAAGAAGCCCCAATAGGGTGTGAGTACAACTCAATACGCTGCCACCAATGGTGTCTAAAATGAATCCAATCAAAAGATAGTGCATGTAGTTCAATGAATTAATAAATACAATACTTAATTTAAATAGTTATCACATTGTAATTTAATATTTAAACATTCCATTAGACTAAGTTCAATTCTAATTTCCCATTGGAATTATCATTCATCATTATAAATCATTTTTGAGTAGGTCATTATTCCTAGCACCCCTAATCTCATTTTAATCATCTTTCATTATTATCATTCATTCGGTGTTGGTCATCATTCCTAACACCACAAAATCTTGTTGAGTGTAGGTCATCATGCCTAATGCTTATTTTCTCATTAGTTTTAGGTCTTCATGCCTAGAAACCCATAATATCAAGATTGGATAACAATTGTGGAGGAACTCTATGTCCAAGTCCCAACATCTAATTAGTCTAGAACACCATTTCTAGCACCAAAAAAACCACATCAATTTAATCATTATTTAATTCACAAGAATTTTTCACATCATTTAATTAATAATCCAATGATTAGTTAAGCAATTCAAAGGTCACGTGTTAACTAAAAAATTAACTAAGAACATAACCCATTAATTAATTCATCGATTAATTAGTCGGTCAAAAAAATTCTCTTTCCATAATATATTCTTCACAATTAATTATCCATATCAAAACTCAAATTTTCATAACTAATTCTCAAAATTAATTATCTTTGATCAGTATCATGGCACATAATTAATTCTCCCAATTAATTATCATTGGTCAACATCATGGCACATAATTATTTCTCCCAATTAATTATCTTTCATAGAAAAACAACATTTCATAATTAATCCCCCCCTAATTAATTATCTTCACATAGTCAATTCAATATATGAATTACATAATCTAATCCAATAAAAAATCTCTAAAATATCTATTTGGGAAACCCCCTTTTTTTGTTTTGTGATTAAATTATCAATTAGTCACCAAGGCAACACAAGTCATATCTTCATTTCTAATTACTCCAATTTACGAAATCAATTATCAAGGAAATCAATCAAATAATAAAATCACATTACCATATCAAAATCATGACTATGGTAGTTCTATTTTGACAACCTACCTCGGTTTATAGAAGGAAGTTAGCCCAACAAAAAATACCTAAAACCCAAAACGTCATCGATCAAGCTTTGGATATAAATCCCCAAACCAAAATTAAGATCAAAGGCATCAAGATATTGAAAATATAGATCTAGATCTCCAATAATAGATCTATATCTCAACTAATAGGTTTAGATCCAAGAAAAAAAGGGTGGCATTCCATGAAAATATCTATAAAATATAGAGGAAAGGATGGGAGAAGAAATGGGATGAAATCCACTTACTGGGAAGAGAGCAGATCTTCAATTTGGGCTTTTGATCTTGAAGAAAGGTGTTCTTATCACATTTGAATCCCTCATAAAGGATTTTGGAACACCTAGAAATTATCAATACCAATTCTGGGTAAAAATTGATAGGTTTTAGGCCTTGGGGTGGTTTTAAAACGAATTTTCAAATTAAACTACTCTACGTGCACATTTTCACCACGGATGTCACATGGTTAGGCCAAACAGTGTGCCAACTATGCAGTATTCAATTGCCTAAATGACTTGATGGAAGAAGGTTAGGAAAAATGTGCACCAACCATTTCAACCTCCATTTGCCACATTTTTGTCTTGTATGCAGTTTGGCCAAACCATGCACAAATCATGCACAACTCCCTATCTCCCCAAGTTCCTTAAAAATTCACCCAAACGCACCCCAAGCCACTACTCCAAATAAAAGGTACTTACAAGATTCCAAAGAACCTAAAAATGTGCCTGAAATGAATCTAGAAAGGGCCAGGATATTAAAATATCATACCATATATTATTTACTTATAATCATTTATCACCCATTTGTTAACAAATCTTTATTAAAATCATTGTTCCTGGTGATATCTTCTTCCTTTTTCATGTATGTTTTGGTTAGATAGGTTAGGTCCTTGTACATTGATCATGGTTCCATAATTTTAAGAACTTTAATCATGATATAAAAGTAATATATTTTCATTATATACATTTTTTGAGTCTTTTATAAAATTAGAGATAGAAATTTGAATTACACCGTTCATGTAGACGGTAGTCCATAAGTACGCACATACACTGCTTTAGTTTTATAATGGATGAAATAAAATAAATATAAACAAAAAAAATTAAAAATAAAAATTAAATCTTATATATATCATAAATATTACATAAATACATTTTTATTTCAATTCAATTAAAAAACAAAAAATGAATCGCTTCACTTCGTGGAGGTGGTAGTCCACACATACGCATAAGTGATGTTATAATTTTATAAAGGGTTTCAAGGTAATAATGTGGATAATATATCATAATTAATTAAGTATAATTATGTAATAATTATAATATTTAAACATTAATACCATCAAAATACTCATCTATAAATTATTGTGATTCGAAATGAATTGTATCGCTATATGGAGACAGTGTGTCGTACATACGCATAAGTGATACTTTCACTTACTATTTAATAGAAAGAGGGGGAATACATGCGATTTAGTAATAATAATAATAATATATCTTTATATCTATAATATATTTATATAAGTTAATAAGAATTAAAAATAAAGTGATCGATTAAGGTGATTACTACTCCTATGAAAATACTCCTTTAGATATCCTCTTAAGGATCCCAAGGCAGGTTTTTTGGGAATCTCAACACATCTAGAATGTGTCTAATGAAATTTATAAGATATTTTTATTGGTTTGGTGGTGATATAAGATTCAATGTGATGTAAATAAGGGAATTATTGGGTACCCTTTTATAATTGAGGGGAGGGGCACATTTGGAATTTCCTAAAATATTAAATTTATATAAATTAGTTTTTCTTCTAATGAATAAAAAATAGATAATATTCAAATATAATATTATTATGAGTCTAAATAATCTCATATAATAATAATTACACAAGTTTTAGTTATATGTTTTCCCTTATCTTTTATTTTTAACCCCTTGTAAACAAGTTTGACAATTACCGTAATATTAACGTTTTGTGCCCTTTCAAGGTTAATAATGTTGCTATAAAATGAAAATATGACACATAAGTAGAAAATGGTTTATATTTACCACCATTACTCATTAATTTTGTCAAATCTATTATTTTTATGATTTTTAAATCATTTAATAAAATATTATTCATTATAAAATATCATTAATGTTATTTTTAACATTATCCATTTACTTTTAATTTAAATACACCATGAAAATGGTAGATTTAGAATATAATAATTTAAAAACTCCATAATATGTCATATATATCAATAAAATTCATGGAACACACTAACACATTAAAATAATATCACTTTTAATATTTTTATAATCATTTATTTTTTTTGTTAATTAAATAAATATTGTATTAGTGTTGCCCAAGAATTTAAGGTAATTATTTAATCATTAAAAATGATAAATAGAGTACCATCATGAATCTAATTTTATTATTTACATAATTAAAATTAATATTCAATCACCACTTGATTTTGTACCAATGCGAACACTTATCGAATATTTAAAACTAAGAGAGTGACATTTTGAAAATTTCTTTGATTAAAAAATTATATAGGCCATTTTCATTGAAACATTTCCATTAACCAGATTATTTTTTAGCCTAAGATTATAAGGGTCAAATTCAATTCTTCTAATAATAATTATGATTAAAATTTTTTACATATCACTTAACCTAAACTAACATGATTCACCCTTTATTAAGGTGTTAAGTATTACCAATTTTGGTATTCAAATTGACCAAAAATAAAATCGATATATTCTAAAAAATTCATCATAGTAATAAAAAATATGGAATATATTTTTTATACCTATTATCAATAAGTGTTATAAATAAGAACTCGAAACATGATAATAATTTCTTTGTAGATAAATATACTTTTTAAGCATAAAACTTGGTTTATTCTTATCTCATTCTTTGAAAAATGTAAAATGAATGTTAAAAAATTATATAGAATATATAAGATTGGAATTTCATTATAATAATTAACAAATATTTATTAATTTAATTTATTAAGGAAAAAATATTTTACAAGCATAAAAATAGTTTCTCAGAAAAAATGAATTTTGTGTATAAAAATGTTTTTATACCAAATTAAAACATAAATTTAATTAAATTGGGATTAATTATATAATTTAAAACATAATAGAAATATATTTAATTTGTAACTATTTAAAAAAATGAAAAAATTTACATGTTTGAAATGAAAATACAATTTTCAATAAAAATCGGTATTGTTTTACTATTTGTTGAAAATCATACTTTTTAGAATATTATAAAAAATTAATCTAAAGATAATTTTGACATACTAAATTAAAAAAAATCTTTTTATTAAGTAAAATTTCTCTAAATTATAGAAATTAATTATAATATTTTCTCATAAAAAGAAATAAAAACCATTTTTTGAAGAAAATATTTTTTAAGAATAAAATTAATTCTCTAAAAATTCAGTGATTATTTAGTAAACATTTATGAATATATTTATTTTAACTAGTAACTTTATATTTATTTCATAAATTATCTCATCTTATTCATACCATCTAATTTAACTCCTAGGTTATAAAGATCATATTTATATAATAATATTTCATGGTTCTCTTAGGCTCGATATTTCATTTCATAAACACTATCAAACAAAATGTTCTTTTAAAATAACATTGTGTTACAATAAAAGAGACATAATAATATTTTTTTTGTGATAAGAGTAACAAAATTATACTTATTATTCCATGAAACACACATTTTATCATAATAAGAGCACTCTCTACAATTTGAAATTAATGTCATTAACACTTCTAGCCTAATCTGCATTAATTGTTTTGAAAAGATCAACATACCATTTAATGTAATAAATCTATCCAAAACAAACAATACCTTTAACATAACTATATATTATCTCCACTAAAATTTTATTATATTCATTTTATATAGTTTAATTATATGAACACAAAGGCATAGTGTATATGATATTTTTTCATGAAGTGGTAAAATAGAGTAAACTTAAAATATATTTTATGAACTCTATTTGGATGAAATATTTACCATTACAATCTAAGGAAAGATTATCATACACCACTATAAGAGTAGAAAAAATATTTGAATCTTTGTTTCTAAATTCCATCAATGGTTCTCAAGAATATTTCTTTTTGTGTAATTAATGTAAGATATTCTCCTAGGATAATTTGATGACCCAATAAATATCTCTTATATCTAATTATTGACATCTCAAAAAAAATTTATATTAAGAGAGAATTAATTGAATTTATTACAGCATTTATAAAAGTTTTTATCATCAAAATAGATAATGTTAATATTTGATTTTTTGAGCACTTATTTATGTAAAGGTTGTTCTCAAATGTACCTTTTCAGAATTTAAGTGGCATTAAATAAGAATCCATTTTTAATAACCATGATCATTAACCTTAATTAGAACCATATAAAGATTTATTAATCTTTCACACAATTAAAGTATCATCTTTATGTAAATATATTTTATGTTAGTTAATATATACCATTTTCCTAATATCTCATTTTAGAAATTAGAAAATAACATCTAGTGAAAATATTTTATTTCTTCATTGAGTAGTGATAGAAAGAAATATTCTAATGGATTAATGGATTTATATAAGATAAAAATTCTTGAGGAACACGCCTCATTTTATATGGGATTAGCTATTATAAATTACTATCGCCTATTGTTTCTTCTTATCACATTTCATTAAGGATATTCTAAAATGAACACATTTTTCAAATAATATTCATATATTTTAGCCTCAAAACCAACACCTATGTTTTATTTTTATCAATATGACCTACATGTTCATTAATCACTTCCATCAAACCATTATTCTTTAAATATTCCTTCATATCCTTTGGAATTACTATATGAATCAATGAGTTATTATAATTATTTCATAAAGATCACCTTATTTGAACCATCGAAATTTTATCTCCAATGATTTATTGAAATTCCATATATTTTCTCATACTTGGGTGAATTGAAAAATTTCACTCATCATTTCATAAAATAGATAAATAATTTTCCTCATATTTTTATTTAATACACATTTTAAAACAATTATTATATTTTAATCATTTATTTAAACAAATTAATACCTTTTTATTTATTTTCCACTATCTTCACTTTATTTCTAGGATCATAACAAAAGTTTTCAATGTAATTAAAATTAATGCAATAAAAATAGTTTATTATTCATTGTATTTTTCTTCTTCAATTTAACAAATATATCAAAAATACTCCATCAACTCCATACTGCTTAAATTTTCTCATGTTTGTATTTTTCACATTAATTATAATAGTAATTATAAATCCCCTCATTTATTATAAACTTGTATCTTCTTGTAATATATATCAAGAGGATACATTTTTTAATTTAAATGAAGTAATCATTGATTTTTTATCCTTATTGATAAATAAATATATTACCTCCAAAATTATTATGATGTTCCATGTTCAAGAAAATTATCATGATCCATCTCCTCAAATTTATATTATTTATTTTCAAAAAATAGTTTTATTTCATATTTTATAGTGTATTATAATCATGTTTAATTACATTATTCTCTAATTAATCTTTTCACTATCCACTCTTATACTCAATATTAAACAACATGATCATGATTCATGTGATATGTGTGAAAATATCAATAAATGAGATAGAATATGTTTCTCTATATGTTTACACATAATTTAATGTCACACGTATATCAAAGATAATTAACACCTAGGGTTGAGTCATTTTAATATCTTTTTATTATGATAGTAAATAAATATATAACCATTATGACATTTAGTACACATCCAGTAAATTTTTCCTTTCATTATAATAACATATTGAATATATTTTTATCAATTAAAATTATTCATATTTACTTAACTAATTTAACTGAGACTATGATAGCATATATCACTTTTTTCCTTCAGACTCAAATAACATTATTTTTTATCATCTCATGAGAGAAACAATTATAGGATCCTAGAAAAACGAATGAGGAAAATGGTGCTACAATAAATTATCAAAATCTAGACTATTGGATCCAAATAATAAAATCTATGTGCCAATTTTTTATAAAATTTTAATAATGAAAATTACATTAATAAATTATCATTAGATTAGATTCATACTCTATGTCAATTTCACCATTTTTCAAGGAAAAATTTTTAATACCATTAGATATATCCACATGTTCTCTTTATATCTGTGGATATCAGCCTCAATTTTAACGATGTTAGAATATTGATCTAAAATATCCATATGTTGATTGTAGATGAATTTATTTATTACTATCTAGGGATTGAGATGGTTATAGATAGAGAGATATCACTTCTAGTTTAATAACTAAATGAGGTTTGTGGTAGCTAATCCTAAATGAACAATATAAATGAAATATTTTTTTTTGGGATTTGAGTGTTATTGATGAGAGATATGTGGGCGGTGTGTCTTCTATATAGGTGGGTGTTAGGTAATGTGGTGATAGATTATGTGAAATCTATGATCTCTTCCATATATTAAAATAGAATTGCCAAAAAAATGCATCTAATTGGTAGTGTGTTTTGTTGCTCAAGCATCATTTGTTATGGATTCGAACAATGATCAATTCGAGCGGTGGGGGAGAATGGGGAAATAGTGGAGGTCGTGACAAATGTTTCACTATAAGTTGTTTTCTTATTTTTTTTCTTATCCTTGGGCCTTAGAACCATGTTAATTGGAACTTTATACCACTAGTTCTATGTCCCCTTAGTAACAGCCATACCCACTAGATCCCATCTAGTTGGTGAAAGGCTGAGTTGGCACAAACCCAATCCCGCCTTGAATAGGCTAGGGGTTGGAGACAATAATCAAGAAGGAATAACTAAAATGGGATGATTTTACCAAACGTATGTGTAATGAGACACCCAACTATATCCATGAAAAAATGAAGATGATTATAATAAAAAATGAAACATTTATAGTAAAACTATTCATATAATAACCTCTAGAGAATACATCAGAGTATGAAAGTGTAAATCAAAAATGAAAGGAAGAAAATTCATTCCAAACATGAAATTAAGTCATAACCTAACAAAAAAATATAATAAATGAAAACTAGAAGAACCTTCCCCCATATCAATAATTAAGACCACCATACATGGTCTATAAACCCAAGTAACATAATGATTCCCAACAATCACCATCAATGTACCAATCATCTCCATAAAACATAACATTGGCAATAAAATCCAATCAATGGTTGATTATACACACACCTAGAAGGATGCCCCAAAAACCAAAAAGTTATAAATATAAGTTATGATGTAATTAATCTCAACCCAATGAAAGAGGGAAACAAAACCCAACATAGATATATATACTCATTAAGAATCGCAGTAGAGAGAGAAATGGTATATCCATCCCACAGTCTAGTCCATAGTCGATGAGTTTGCATGTAGTTCCAAAATTCAACCTCTTTGGCTTATAATCTAATAAAAAATCACAAGAATATTTGGTTAGGGTCCCACCCCTAGATGTTTTGATCAATAGATTAGTTAGACAGAAATCCCTTAGAGGGACTTACTACTGAAAGAGCTCAAAAATAGGGGAGTACCACTCCATAGATAGATAAATGATTCCTAATGTAGGGAAGTACCATCTCTACATGTATAAAGAGTATAAGGGACCTACACCCTTGTGTAACATATGATAACTAACCCCAAAATAGTTCTAATGATCCTACCATGATCATTATCATCAACAAAAATCATATAAAGACTATTCATGCTTGGAATACTTCACATCATATGTAAAATTACTTAATCAAGGCTACCATCGTGATATATGTGAAAAAATACCAATGATAAGTTATTCATGGAAAAAAATAAAAGTCCCGAAATAAGGATAGATGGTAGAAAGATGTTTCTAGGAGAAGTGAATGGTGTTTATGAGGGTCAAAAAGGCATGTGACCCCACCTCTTATCATGTCTATGTTCTCCTTTAGATATGGATTGTGAAGCCATGTCATACTACATGGAATTTACTAGTGTTACATGGTGCATATCACCCAATCAGGGCCTATTAGTGTGATCTTATTCATGCATGTGTAATTCAATCTGTGATTGTGTACCTGGCCATGTACCTAGTCATTTTTGGGTACTAGGGAATTCTCGTATACTCTTGGAGTACATGTCTTGTCTGACCACACGTGGTCCTGGGTGTGTGCCAGCTATGACACGACTTAGACACCTGGAGAGGCTCACAAATCTTTTAGGCCTGACCACATCGTGTGTCATCTGTAACCGTTCATGAAACTTTACCATTATTGTCAGGTGACTACACAATGTGTGTGTGTTATTATAGACTACAGGGTGTGTAGTTGGGTTTTCCATAGGCCAAATGGCCAGGATTTCATGCATCTCTAGATCTTCTTCTACCGCCATAATTTACACCATTTTACCACACAAGATTAAAGTAAAAATCCTCCATCCATTGATTCATGGACTCTAATGAATGAAAATTAGCATATGATATCTCTCTTGAATCTTGTAATATGAATCATCTCAATTCAGGGTTCTGGAGCCCGAAGTCGTCAACAACAACTGATAAACAATCATGATTTTTCCCCAAATCACCGATAATTTTGTAGTTTTCATATTTATCATGTATCTAGGGGTTTTATCACACACGAATCGAAGAAATATTTTCAAACTATGACTACGCAAGCTAATGGTGAAGAATATGAAGATAAAGTGGGGAAAAATGACAAAAATGAAGGTGAACCATCATTTTCCAAGTGTTCTTAGACAATGAATGATATGTGGGGGATCATTTGTGATAACAGAGAATAGTAAAAAATTTAAATCAATAATTCAATTTATTAAAATGGGATCATGTAAAGGGAGAATAATTTCAGATCAAGAAGCAGATAATAAAATCTATGCTCAAAATTTTAATTAAAATGATGAAAACCACAATATATGTTCCCTTCCTCAATTTAGGATCATTTTTTGGTGAATAATTCATTTTCTAGTGATGAGGACAATATTCTTCATTCTCTACCTCTCAATCTAGCTTGATCTAATTGCTTGTTGTTCTCTGATCTCAATACACCAATGAACAAAGTATAAGAACTCCTCTCAAAATCCTCAAATGGTTTATGCATCTATCCCTGAGAATATATCATAAATAGATATAAATAGAAAAATTTATCTCATGAATATTTAAAATAAAACAATTTATTTATTTATTTATTTTATTTACACTTTCCCTCCATTGGCTTCTTCAACTAGGCGTCTGGTGCCGACCAACATCCTTTCACACATTGGGTAAACACACATTTCATATTCAACTGTGGTCTCAAATTTTCCATCTTTGGTCCCAAAAAATGGGAAAGATATATTGATGCACGTGTATGATATAATATAATTAATATTTTTAATATACCATTTCTATGTCTCTCAGAGGCCCAGAATCTTACACTGACTGAATTTTTAGCTCTAAAAATTATTCCTTAATGTATTAAAAAGATGTAAAAGGGAAAAATAGAATCACTAAATTTCCCCCTCCATTATGTATTTTCAACCAGAAATCATAAGCTAACCAAAATTTGGGAATACTATGCTCACATATGGATTTCTCACTCCTAGGATCTCTATTACGTGTTCTCATGTTGCCAAAACACACAAACTAGGGTAATGGGATTCCATCCCAAGATCCTCACCTACCAATACTCAATCTATATCGAGTACTCTATGAAGGTGGATCCATCATTGATGTCTATATCACCTTGGTTAATAACATGTGTAGGGTCATTAACATATATCCTCAACAGTGACACATGGAAGACATCATGCACTCGATCTAACTATGGGGGTAGGTCCTAGTGGTAATAAACCTATCAAACCCTTTGTTGGGTCTTGAATGGCCTGATAAACATGTGATATTACATGTGATAATTTTATAAGTATAATTGTTTCACTAAATGGTCATAGAGGATCTCTATTGTGATGTGGACCTATAAGTTCCATAACACCGTTCATGAATATATGTTCTATGGCCGGATAATATTTTTTGAGGGACATAAATAATACTGGACATTAGAGGTGAGGAATCATAAAGCTTTTACGTACCTTCTTATGGTGTGCTCCCTTGGTAATATCCCAGAGGATATTATGAGAACGAGACCCGCCAGTAGGAAATCCACATTTTATAGTGTCATTGGATTTTCCTATATGTAGACATGTGTTTTGGATCTTATACTTTAAGATTATTATTAATGGGTATTACAACTCATGCACATAGATTCATTGAAGAAATCTGTGATGACACACTATTTTTAGGGAGGTAGGATATTTTGGGTGTGTCATGGGTAATACAGCATTAATAGATAATGCGAGAAAGGATTTTTCCCTTCTCTTCCATAATAGAAGTAGATATCTTAGGCCCTTTAATGGAATTGATATAGCCTAAATAAATCCAAGGCCATGGTGAGTTGTGGGAATTTTCAATTCAAGTAAGTCAATGAAAGAATAATCAATCATATGGGTTTATGGCACTAACATGCAACCCTCTTGAATTAAGATATTGAGACAAATAGATTACATTACACAGTAAGCATTCGTTGGAGGTGAAACATCATTGCAGTGTTAACTTTTTCTCTATGGATTCCTTCGCATGATTCTAGATGCTAATCGTGGACTTTAGGTAGGCTCTGCTTAATACCACTAAGAAATAGGCCTAGAGGATCACACACTAGTTGTGTACAGGTATCTCACTTAAATATTCATTTAAGAAGTTTAATAAATATTATTCCAGATTATGCTTTAATAATTATTCAAAAATGCATGATCACATTTATTTCAATGCTAGTTATTTGATAGAATATAGTGTGGGTGAAATAATATATTTTCTAGCGATTAATGAAGTGATATCTATTTGAGAAATAAAATTTCAGTATTCAAGGTCTAATAAATGTGGTGGAGGAAATAATTAAAATGGAAAAAAACAAAAGTACACGCCATGTATATTAATTTATACATGCTATGTAGTTTTTATGGGGATTTTGTGAGAAATAATATTATTTATTTATTTAAATAATATTTGGTGTAACCTGATGGTCGCATGTCAAGTAATAATAACAGTAAACTATTATTATTATACATTGGGTTTTACTAATAATTAAATGAAATGAATAAATGCATTCAGATAATTAATTTGTATTATTATTCTAAGAAATTAAAATCCCAATTATATTATTCTCATGAGACCTAGCCTTTTTCTATGTGGTTATTCATAATGGATCTAGAGAAAGATCTCAATCCAAGAGGTAATTATTCTCTTCCAAGAATGCTGTCAAGTTACGAGAGAGATCCTCATCCACTAGATAAAAGAGAGCCCTTTGGAATTTCCTCTCAAGGCGATCGAAGGCAGACATTGCAAGTGGAGGCTCCTCTATTATAACACTCAGAGATCCCTTTGGCTTTGTCAAGAGATACATAGAGCATGTGTGGATCACTGCTAGAGGTAACCTGGACTTGGATTTTGTGATGCAACAATGGATCACATTGGATCGTGATCGGAAACTTCAACGAAGGGAGAATTCCATCAAGGTAATTATTGTCCTCTAATTAAATTAATTATAACTAACATATGATGGCCCTATCTATGGTTCTGGGACTCCCTTTATTTCATTCTTAGTTCTATTTTGAATATTTGGAATTTAATTATCATAATGGTTCTCAGATTAATTTTTTTAATGGAAAAATTAAAGTTGGGTATCCCACCAATGTTCTTCCACTGTGCCAGGAACCTACACCTTTGTTTGAGCGATGACATGATGGATCACTCACTATCTCGAGTTTCATGCATGAATTCTAACACTCTTATTGGGATATAGTGAATTCACTCTATTAGTTGAGCGTATAGGATCGTTTGACAATTCATGGACGACTGATTTACACACCATTATATCAAACAACTTGAATTCCAGGTACATGTCCACTTACGTCTGCACGTAATTGGTTCATATAGGTCCATGAAATATTTACTTAAACAATATATATATATTATTACTCTATATATAGTAACTGATCATACTCACATTTTGGTGATGAGATGATGTAGTTAGACCCTCCATGATTTTTATGGGAACATGATTGGGTTGGTTATTTATTTTAGTATTGATTTCCTTTTTGGTTATTACCTACACACTGTTTAGTTATGAGCACTGCTAGAATTACATGTACACACCATTGTTGTTGGCCTACTAATATTTATATCTCACACCAAACTCTAGCTACCTTTGGTACCTATGAATATTATGTATTTGTGGGTATTAATAAGGTAAGAGGGTCATACTATATGATGTTTATAAGTATATATTATTGATAGATCATTGGAGCAGAGGACTGAGCATTCGCTTATGATGCTAGTGGAGAAATTTTTGTACTTTTGTACTTTTTTATAGAATTTTTTATGCATGTTCCTTTTTTACCCTTTTTATAGATTAGCATTCCATGTGTCAGGTGTTAACACTACCATAGAGAATTTTGATATTATTTTCAGTTGTTCCGTTTTTAACTTCCACTTCTTGTTTAATTAATTCATCTATCCAGATATGCTTATGTTATTATTGCATATTTATATTTGTACAAATTTTTCCACTCTGGTAAGAGGGTATAGTATCTCCACCATACCACCTTTATACCCTCACTGCTATTTAGTAGCCTCTGGTATGCAGGGAGGCATGCTTGAGGCCATGTGACCCACCAGCTTGGGGGGCGCAGATTAAGTGGACCTCATGTTAGGATATTACAAAGTGGTATCATAGGTAAAATCTTTATTTCTATGATATTTGGGTATTATAGAAGAGAATATGAGTTAAGAGATTTGGAATTGACCTTGTTCCTAGACATAGCTAACCCATGTACATGGGAAACCCAGATTACCTAGGATAGGAAAAATATTTATTGATTATTCCATTTTCAGTTGATAAAAATTCAGCATTGGTTGATGTAATTGTATTATGATGTTATTATTATTGGTATGATTGAAATGATATTTCATTCCATAGTCTGATGAAGTGAGGGATTTTCATTAGTACATGCATCATCGTAGGAAAAATTGTGTTAATATTTCATGCATTTCTTCATGCCACATTTATTTTCAGCATGGAATTTTCTATTGAATATTGAGAGCATTTTAATATGTATTTAATTGTGTTGACACTTATTATAGGTATATATAAACATAAATGATACTTAAATTACCTTCCTTAACCTCCCAATTGTTTCCTTAATAGGTTAGACAATACACCATAAGTAGTCAATTATTTCATGTTGAGCTATGAGCCATTGGTCACATGAGTTTGATGTGTTATGGTGTGGGTTAAGTGAATGCTATATATTTAATTCATAATGAGTATGAGACCTTATATATTGTAAAATTTAAATCCACATGATTTAACCATTCAAGATGATTTAAATACTTGAACAAACATAGTTTTAAAATGATTATGATTCCCAAATTGAAATGGTAATCTTGTATAAATCTAACACAGTGACTTGGACATGAGCCAGGAATTAGTAGTTGGTAGTGGGTATCTATTGTGTTATTATGTATATAATGGTCTCTTCTAATGCCTAAACCTAAATTTTTCAGTTGGCATATAGGTTTTATTGTTTCTATAGGAAGCCATTATACCTATACTAGTTTCTATATTCAATTTCTTAAAATTTATTATATCTCTTCTGAGGTGTCTGTTTAGAATTATAAAATTATACTACCACAAATTTCTCCAATCGTGTGCCCTAAAGGTGGCAATGATCAGACACTTACGGTTGTGGGCCAAGAGTCACTAGTGATTCCCCCTACAGTGCCACATTTTTTACCCATTCCTATACCTGATGTGGGCATCGACGCCTAGTTCCAAGAAGGATTACTACAGATTTTTTAGGGTATGAAAGGTGTATCTTGACCTAACCCATGTATGGTAGAGTTAAATCATAAATTTCTACATCATCATCCTTCATCCATTTTGGGGGATGGAGGACCTCATGTTGTAGAGTCTTTTCCAGAAGTGATCCTTTCAATATTCCAGCATCTTGAGACACCTCTAGAGTGAAGGGTCATGCTAGAAATCATATATGCTATGTGATTCTACTAAGAAGTGGTGGGATGTTATCATATGAGTGGATTGACATAGAGATACAGTCTGAGATGATTTCCAAAAAATCTTCTATGACTACTACTTTCCCCAAACTATGAGGTCTAATAGATGTAGATAATTCTTGAACCCATAGTATGGGATCATGTTAGTTATGGATTATTCTGCTTATTTCTCTGAGTCGTAGCGGTTAGATCCTACCCTGGTAGGTAATGATCTTATGACCTATAGAAGATTTGATAATGGGTTGGTATACGACATATGGTTTCAGGTTAATGTGTTCAGGTTGACTATAATATCTAAAATCATCAACCATGCCTTTATTTTAGAGTGTAACTTGAGGAAAGATGAGGGTGAGAGTCAGGGAGGTTTAGAAACTAGATCTATAAGTGGTTTATATTTTGGGAGAAATAGGAATTTTGAGGCTACTGGTAGAGGTATTAGCTATCAGGATCCTACAGATAATTTTTTATCTATCACCCGTGTGGGAGGCCATGACACATGAAGCCTTGGTGTTTATGTGATACATTTAAGTGAAGTGGCTACGATAATGTGGGACATATCCATTTCTTCTACAGCATGTTCCCATCAGTTCCCAGTGAGAAGGTATCTATTCTAACCCCTTGATCCTGAGTGGGACAAGTAGTATCAAGATAGTTGGGTAGCTTGTATACCACAAGCTGATCAGGTTGTTGTGGAGGTTGAGCCAGAGGTAGTCAGGCAGTGACTCAGGGTCATGGTATAGACCAATTACATGAAATCCAACCAATACCAGAGAAGAAAAGCAACTGAATTTATACTATACGAGGTACAATTCTAGTAGCCTCTGCTTTTTTGCATCTTATTTATTTGAAATTGGTGAATCTCACCCTTTTATATCTGAGAATGTAATGGGAATTCTGGGCCTTTATATAGAACACTTTTATAGAGTTATGATTCTTGATACTCCTTTCGGTATCTGAATAAAGGGATTTCTCAATTTTAAGGACTTCCCCCTTGAGATAGGTGGTAACCTTTTTATATGGAATATTTTTATTCTCATCTTGATGTTCTTTTAATTAATCACCAAGATGGACTAGTTAGTTCCCTATCAATACAATATTTGATGCTATCATTAGAGGGTAATTTTTAGATCATCATAGGGAATTAGGAATGTCTATAAATGAGAATGAGATCTCAGAACAACATGAGCATCACTCAAGTAGTAGAGGCTAGGAAGTGTTACAATGTATATTTCCAGTTGTTTATTAGATAATTAAGGTTTATGGGCCAATATATTTCATCATTTATTGAATCATTTTAGAGATGTATTTCATGAATATGTATCTGGTCTAGTTCCTATGCGAGAGGTAGAATTCACTTTTGATATTGTACCCGGATTAGCAGAAGTGGTTTTTTCTTCTTATAGGATGGAACCTAAGGAGCTCCTAGAGCATAAAAAATAGTTAGAGGATCTAGAGGCTAAAGTTTTTATATTCCCTAAAACTTCTCCTCGAAGTTCACTAGTTCGTTTTTCCAAGAAGGAAGATGGTAAAAATAGGCTCTTCGTGAATTAATTTCTATTGAACCAACTTATGATAAAGAGTTTGTATCCACTGTCATGAATAGATGAACTATTTGATTAGCTGTGAGGATCTATATTGTTTTAAAATATAGATCTAAGTTCAGGCAATCATCATGTGTGTTCTAGGACATCAAACATACCCCTCACAACTTTTAGATGCAAGTATGGTCTATACTGTTGGACTCCTCATGTATTAATCATGTTTTAATGATCAAAAATCCTATTTATTTTATAAACCATGTTAAATCTATATAATATATCTCACATAAAATTTATAGTAGCTTAGTAAAATCAATCCAAAGTTCTTAAGTGTTATACACTTAGTTTGGATACTATATACTATCTTTATTCACTTTATAATGATTTCTCTAACAAATGATTAAATTTAATTCATTTCATAAATACTATTGCTTAAGTATGAATACAGATATTTTACTAAGTCGTGAGACACCGTGATCATGAGACACTATGACAAGAAGACTCTGTGATATCCTAACACCGTGAACAAGACACCGTGAATATGACACTGTGAACAAGAAGACATTGTGATCATGAAACACCGTGATATCCAAAAACCATGAACAAGACCCTGTGAATGAGACACTGTGAACAAGTAGACATTGTGACCATGAGACACTTTGGCCATGAGACACTGTGACCATGAGACACCGTGACCATTATACACAAAAAACAAGACACCATGAAAGAGACATCATGAACAAGACGACACCGTGACCATGAGACACCGTGACCGCAAGACACTGTGACCAATACAAACACTGCGTGAAGGAGACACCATTTCCATGACATACTGTGACATTGTTTCCTAATATATTTTTTCATCTTTCAATTTAATCTCTAATAGTCATACTTGAATATTTTAATGAACTGACATAACTAATGTTTCTTTGTAGACATATCATCAGACAATACGAGGTATGAGGTGTAGAATACATGAAACCTGTCGGCCCCAGCACTTGCACTCCAAGATAAAAGAGTAATGTGGCCTAGAAAAATAAAGAAGTAGCGCGATACTAAAGAACAAGATAGTGGGTGTGAGCATCACAACCGAATACATTTAGATAATTTGCTCACGCAACTTGACGTTGCTAAAGAACAAACAAAGAATACTAGAATCCTGAGAACATCTTCTCACTATAAAACACCACGAAGAACACAATATGAATATGTCTAACTTGAAACACTCTGTTTTCCATACGAGTACTTGAGTTCTACATCTTCTTCATCTCAGAATTCCAGATCTGCAAAGACCAACACTCAGAGCACTTATAAAACTATATCAATATTACTGCTCTATTGTGTATGATTTTATTAATTTTCGAGAAGAGTGTGTATCTGTTTTACAACACACTCTGTCTCCTGCATTAAACTGATGGATACAAGATATCCTTTCTCAATCATTCATTTAATCTTGTGTATACCCACAAATATATGTGGAAGAGGTCCTTGTGTGGCCTAATTGTCTGTACCCATGAAGAACTATGGAAGAGGTCCCTATGTGCCCTGGACAGTACTGTGTACTATTGTTAACCTCGATCCAAGGTGTGGATCAAGTTTCTTTATATAAACTGCTTAGTGGATGGTGATCACAAAGTGGTGTGTATTAGATCTCAGCTTGAGACTAACCTAGTTGTTTCATATCTATTGTTCTACTTAATATAGTCTTCTCTATTTTACTGCTTTACTGTATAATTCAGAAATCTCTAAATTCACTTTGATAGTTACTCTTGGAATGAATTTCTAATTGTCTTGACTTAGTAGAATAGTTTCAAAAGTAATATTAATAACTAATATTAAGATTACTGAGAACTAATAAATATTCTAAGAGGTTATTGAAATAGTAAAACTTTTATAATAGCTTATTCTTGACTAACTGAGTTGTATTTAATCTTTTGGGGGAAAATTTTAGAAATACTTTTTAATAATAAATTTTTATAGTTACTCAATTCACCCCCCTCTTGATTAATATACTCTAAACAACAAATAGAAGTAATTAATCATGTCGTTTGGACTCATGAATGCACCTACAGTCTTCATGGATCTTATGTATTGGATTTTCCAACTGTATATGAATTCATTTAAAGTAGTATTTTTTAATGATATCTTGGTGTATTCACTCTACAAACAGAACCATGTAACCCATATTTATATTGGGATGAATATACTAAGATAACATCAGCTCTATTCTAAGATCAGTAAATGACATTTGTTGATTGACAAAGTCCACTTCTTCGGTCAATTTATCTCAGAGTCAGAAGTTTCAATAGACCTATAGAAAGTGAGAACTTTATTTTCTTGGGAGGATCCCAAGAACAATTTTAGAATCTGATGTTTCTTTGGGAAATCTATATATTATAGATTATTTATCCAGTATTTCCCATTGATTTAAACACTGTTCATGGGATTAAAAAAGAATGGTGTGAAATTCAGAAGATCATAAGCTTGTGAATCATCCTTTCATAAGGTTAAGGGAAATTCAAATTTAGCACTAATACTGATCCTACCAGAGCTAGGTAAGAGCTATATCATATACTATAAAGCATCAAGTAGCATTATTAGATATGTTTTGATTTAGTATAAGCGAGTAGTTTTGTATAGGTCTCATCAGTTGAGGCCTCACGAGAATAATTACCTGATTCACAACCTTGAGATTTCTATTGTTATACATGCCCTATTCTATTGGAGAACCTATATACTTTGAGAGAGTCTTTTGGTGTTAACTTATCACAAAATCCTCAATTATATCTTTACATAGTGGGATCTCAAACTCATTCAGCATAGGTGGGTGGAGTGCCTACATGCATTTGATTTCGAGCTTGCCTACATGCTAGGCAATAGTAATTATGTGGAAAATTCTCTGAGCCAAAAGTCACATATAGATGAAGTTAAAGAATAAAATGGAGATTGTTAACTTATGGTCTTATACTTAGTTATGAACATTTAGGTATAGGAGGACCATGGTATAACTATTATCTCATCCTTATCAGTGACCTCTACTCTTCTGGAATGAGTGAGGTTGAGACATTATCTGATCCCAAGGGCCTCTTCCTAAGGGAAATCATTTCATATGATGATACATCTTCATGTTGGACCATGGATGGGAATGATACTTTACTATTCAATGGGAATGTATTTTTCCCAATATACATTAGAGATGATCTAATTTGGGAATTCCACCCTTCAATATAAGAGGTTCACCCCAGTGTCACCAAAATGTGTCAAGAACTATGACACAAATATTGGCATCCTGGTATGAAATGAAATATCTTAGGATTAATCACTCAGTATTCCACCTATCATCTAGTGAAGGTAGAACATCAGTGACTTGTAATGCTTCTAGATAATTCTTTCATTCCAGAGTGGAAATGGGATGACTTTTTGATGAAATTTGTGACTGCTCTACCCAGATCACCTTAAAATAATTATAAGTGTGGGTTTTCATTGATCGATTGATGAAGGTCACAAAATTTTTTCCTGTGTGAGATACCTTCATGGTAGATGATCTAGGAAGGTTGTATGTTAAGGGGGTTTGAAGTATCCATTGAGCTCCTTATTCCATCATTTTTGACAAAGAAACTCATTTCATGTCACGATTCTGGAAGGGGTTTCATAAGGCCTTGGGTACATAGGTTCGTATGATCACAGTATACCCCAACATTCCAATAGACAGACAGAACATACAATTCAGGTTTTAGAGGACATGATTCATGTATATTTCCTTGATTTTTGGTGTTCCGAGGAGAAACACATTCCCCTCATTATGTTTTCTTATAATGAAATCTTTTCGGATACAATCAGGATGTCCCCTTATGAATCCTTATATAGTAGGAATTTCTTCTCAAATTTGTTCTAGCTAGAGGCATGTGATGCCAAAATTATTGGACTATGTCTTCTGTAAGAGACTACAAAATATGTCCAAATGATTAGAAATCATATGATGACAGCTCTGTCCAGAAAACAGTCATATGCCAACAAAAATTAGTGACCTCTCGAGTTTAAGGTTTGATATAGGGTTTCCATGTGACTCTTACCCAATTTGGGCCATAAACATGTTTGGAATTAGGGTAATATCTCATTGAGGTTATTTGGGCCCTTTATGATTTAGAAATAGATCAGACTAGTTTATTACTATTTTTTGCTCCCTTAGAGATACCAGTCAATGCATAATGTCTTTCATGTATCTCAGATTCATTGATACTAACCAAACCTGACAAATGTATTTCATCCTAAAAAGGTTTAATTGGATATAGATGCTTCCTTCAAGGAGTATCCAGTGCATATTTTTTATCTAAGAATGAAGAAACTCTAAGGCTATTCAGTTCCATTGGTACAGGTGCCATGATATCACGGTCGAGTACCAGACGAGACCTGAGAATGGGAAGCTGATATACAAGCTCAGTGGTCCAAACACTTTGCTAACAATAACACTTTACCCTCTGAAGGACAACTTGGGGATGAGTTTCTTTAAGTATTAAAGGTTGTAATGACTCATTTTTCAGTAAGGTATGGGACATTTGTTTTTCAATTTTAATTCATTTATTAATCATGGTAAATGTAAACTATATCCTAAGTAAGGTCCCATGAGTCTCTGGGGAATTTTCAGAGCTTGGAGTTCTAAAATAATAGGCAAAATACTTGGCCAAATGGATTGGAGTAATCGTACAGCCCATCCCACATAGTTTGTCTAAAACCGTGCGGTTATAGACAATGGTGCTTGTAGGCTGCACAGTTTTTCAGTAACCATGAGACCTGAGGCACACAATGATGAGGGGTTACTGAGATTTAGGATATATCAGATTTTCATGGTTTGTGCATATTTAGATAAACCTTTTACCTAATCTTAAACTGTTCCCCCCTTATAGTAGTGACTTGCACCCAATTTGTTCACTATTTACAAACCGTGCACCTAAAATGTGGGTCCCCTTATTTTGGGGTGAAAATAAATTTTAACATAATTTTAACTTTTAAACCCTTTTTCATTCCCTAATTATTCCTCCAGATAATTAAAATGTCCCTCCACTCCCTTTGATCTTAAAAACCCCTCAAGATTGGCATCAATCTAACTCCTGCATCTGGTGTCTAATCCTTGATCCATCAGAATAATTGGATCTATATTGGTAATCTTCTCTATATTTATACATTCTATCTATCTTTATTTTCATATTTGTCAAACTATTTAAGTGGAATATCATTTTACTTATTTTTATTATGTTGGACAGTCTCCCATATCTCTTCCATCCTACTTCGAATCTGAGGCCGATAGAAAGTAAAGAGTAGTCCACAGCCTTGAGGTAGGTGGTCACTGTAAGAGCTGGGGTCCTAGAAAGTAAAGAGTATTCCTATCTGTGAGCATGTGTAATGGTCCTTAGACTGTAATATTAACATCAATACATGTTATTACTCATTAACATTGATTTACAGATGAAAACTATCATACAGATAGTTGGGGAGAAGTAGGGTACATTGGGTGTGTCACAAATAACATGTTATTAATGGATAATTCGATGAAGGATTTGTCCCTTCCATTTATGGAAGTTGATATCTCAGCCCTTTGATTTAAATAGAACCATCACAAGAAATTCCATGGTCATGGTGTAACTATGAGTTTATTTAATGTCTTCAAAGAAAGACATATCAAGAATAAAGGTTGATAACACTATCATGAAACCAACTTCATGATACATTAAGAGAAAGGGACTATATTACATAATGAGTGTTCATATGTAGATGTTGTTGTTGCGACTTTAAGTTCTTTCTCTTAGGTTCCTTATCCCTTTTCTAGATATTACACTTGGACTTTAGGCATACCCACCTAACGCCAACAAGAAAGAATCATAGAGGGTCACACACTAACTGTTTCTAGTGGTCTCGATTAAATTCTATTTGAATATAATTAATGGAATAAATATTATTCTCAAGACTATGGAATAATTTTATTCAAGTTATAATGATCACATATATTAAATAAATATTGATTTTCCGGATTGTGAATAAAAATATCTTTATTTATTTTATTGAAAATTTAAAAAATATTTATTTACTAGTTTGTAAATAAAATATTTATTTTAAAGAATAAATTATTTATTTATTTATTCAGCTTTTCAACAAATGGAAGTGGAATTTGAAAAGACCAAAGATGGTCCGGAAGTAAAATAATTATTCTCAAGATGATAAATAATTATTTAACTAGTTGGTAAGAAAATAACACGGTTATAATTAGGTGGCACGAGATTTCATTTATGATTTTTTTGCGCAAGTTGGTACGCCATAAATAATGACGTGGTTATTATTACTTTGTAGCACGGTTTTTCTCTAAGATTATGAATTTATTTAATTGAGGTTATGTAATTAAATATTATAATTTAATCCCCATGTTGATAAATATACACGTAAGTCTATTGTGCCATGTACAAGAAACTAGTGACATAAGAGATATTCTAAGTCAGGAATTTTCTCTTGACTCCCCTCTTCTCTCCCTCTAATGAACAATAGAAATTATTCAATATTGGAGAACATGCGATCAATATAGATTGATGAAATATGTTCACTTATCCGTGCTAGCACCTGGAATGTGAGTGACATCCATCAGAGACTGTTGGAGAATGTGTAGATCACTGTTATAGGGATTCTGGTTTGAATTCTCACAAGCACAGTGAGATAATCTAAAAGTGTCATCCTAGACGATCATCATCATCAATGAAGAAATTGCCAAGGAACTAGGAATTTTATTTCTTTATAAAGTAAATTTAAATTAATTATAAACATGATTTTCAAGATCCTCTCTAAAGGTTCGAGGACTCTTTCTTCTTTATCTTAATCTTTGATTCTATTCTTTGGAGATTGGAATTCCTCTTTGTATTGATCTTTGAATAATCATTGATCATGGTAAAAAATTAAATTTTGGCTCCAGCCTAACCATGCTTCCACTATGCTTGGAACCTTCAAGTGGTATCAGAGGGAGGTCATCATAGTTTATAATTGTTTCAGTAACTTGTTGATGATTTATGATTTTAATAATTTTGTTTGTCAATTCAAGGTTAAACATTCTTGTAATATGGATTTTTAGATTTTTTCTCCCTCTTTTCATTTCTCATAGACGTCAATAGAAACAAATGATTTTTTTGATTAAAATTAAAATGGAGAACACATCAGAAGTTGCCAATGATTTTTCCCAGGTGATAGGAAATTACACGCCTGTGTTTGGACTTACACGCCATGTTCCCTGCAATACATGCCATGTAATCTGGACTACACGCCATGTAGTCATGTTCAGCGCATCGGAAGTAATTCATAAATTACATAATCCATGTATATTTATTACATGCGGTGTAGTTACTTCTACACCGCATGTAGACCAAGAAAGATAGGCACATTCTTACCAGATTGCATGCCTTGTGGACCACTACACACACGATGTATATCCCCTTTGGTTCAGGGGCCAAACAGTGTATACCATACATGGCTAAGCTGATTGGTAACCATGTAATGCAGAGACAACATGACCTACATCCCACTGTATGCGATGTTTACTCTAAAATTTCTGAAGTTCACTTCACACGTTAAGTCCCAAGTCATTTACTGCCGGACATATGGTGAAGGTAGTGCATGCCATGTAGTCAGAACTACAAGCCATGTACTTTACCAAATTACACAATGTTAAAACATTATTGTCTGTGTAATTTTCAGAAGTACATTTCATGTATAAATAGTTCTATAAGTTATTACTCTATGCATTGAAATATCTTGTATTCCATATTCCATAAGAGTAAAATACTATGTGAATCTAATACATGTTGGGTAGATTCGAATAGGTATTCACCAGTATACCTACAAGGTGTATTTAGGTTCTTGGATGATAATTTCAAAGAAAATCAAAAAAGGATTAAGATAAAATGATTGATTAATTAAAGATAATAATTAATCTATTCAAGCACAATTTATCTTAATAAGAATGATTAAATAATTGAATGATAGTTTTATTAAATACATAAATCATTGAATGTATGTGGGTGATCATGAGTTAGATCGAGACCTTTTTATGTGATTGGTTTCCTTTTAATTTATTTATGAAATTAATTATTTCCCTACGATCCATCTATCCTCATTAATATGTAGGGAATGCATAACCATGGTTTCTTTTATGTAAACCCCTTTCTAACCCTCACCTACGTGTGAGTTTAAAAAACATATGTAAAGGATGGAGCTCCCAAGCTGGTGGAGGTGGTTCAAATCAAGAGTTGAGGTGAAACCAATCCAAGGAGATGCAATGGTGGATAGGTGGAAAGCTATAAACATGAAGGTGTTTCTTCCCTAGTCCAAGGTTAGTTTATAAACCACTATATAAACAAACCATTAGAAAAAAAATCACATGATCATGACCTTTACTTTATGTTATTTATGTTAGTTTCAACGTCTTCCATTATTGATGTTTTGTCATGATCACATAATTAATGAACTGACAAGCATGAAAGATGGAACTAAAATTAACCACGCTTGTGCATAAATATTATAAATACATGGTTAATAACTTTTTTAAGTTTCACTTAATATTAAAAATAATGTGATAAAGATAATAAGTCAATTTATACATAATTGATAAAAATTACTCAACAAAATATTAAGTCAGACTAAGCCTTATGTTACTTGATTAAGGGAAAGAACCAATAAAAATATGTGTTTGACCAACCCTTTTTGGGACACATAATTTTATATGGGAATCCATTATTAAAGGTTTTGTGTTGAATTAACCATATTACATCCAGAGGAGTATCCCTTTATAGACTAGGTGTAATATTGGATGGATCAAGGTGAATGTTGACGGCGCTTCCAAAGGTAACCCTGGTCCTTCCAGTTGCGGTGCTATCTTCAGGGACACGGCTGGGCATTGCCATGGCTGTTTCTTTGTTGGTTGTGGCCACTCTTCCTCTCTGGAGGCGGAAATGCTTGCCGTTATTCATGCTGTTGACTTTGCTCTTCAAAGAGGTTGGAGAAAGCTTTGGATTGAAAGTGATTCAACCACCATCATTAATGCCATCTGGAATGGAAGCATTCATCTATCATGGTCGCTCACTGCTCGCTGGTTGAACTGTCTCAATCTTCTCTGTGGGATCGAGTTTATAGCTACTCATGCCTATCGTCAAGCAAATTCCGTTGCTGATGCTCTAGCCAACAAAGGTGTACATCAAAGCATGACTTGGATGGACTCGATCCCCCCTGATTTATTTCATCTTTTGGATAGAGATTGTAAAAAAATCCCGTCTTTTCGCTTCATGTAATCTCTCTTTTGTTTCAATAAATTTTTGCTTTGGCCTTTAAAAAAAAACAAGAATTAAGTTGATAACCATCTTGGTAAGAATATTAAGAAACTCTACTAAGACTGAGTTGGAGAATTTCTTAATCCAGACTTTATTGATTACTTACGGAAGTTTGGGATCCTATCCCAACTCAGTCCTCCTAACACGCCCCAGTGGAATGGTGTGAGAAAAAAAGAGGAATCACACCTTATTGAACATGGTGAGATCAATGATGAGTAATGCAAGGCTTCCATTATCTTTTTGGGGATATTCATTACAAACAATAGTGCACATACTAATACATGTACCGGGAAAATCAATAAATTGTATTCCATATGTGTTCTGGTGTCGAGTGAAAGCCATGTTAATGAATTTAAATGTGTGGGGAAGTGAATCATTTGTTAAGGCCTCTACACGTAACAAACTTGAACACTAAGGCGTAAAGTATACCTTTATAGGATACCCTATGGAAACAAGGGGATGTTACCTATACAACCCCTTATAAAAAGGGGTATAGTGGAAAGACACGCCATATTACATTAGAGGGAGAACATCTCCCAAAGTGATAGTGGGAGATAGATATACTTCTATGAAGTCGAGGCTCAATGTACACAAGAGTTGGTAGAAGAACAGATTCCAAAAATCCCTGTGGAAAAAAAGAATTGTTCCAGAGACACAAGAACATTGTAGGAGTACAAGAGAGGTTAGAGAACCGAAACGGTATAGTTTTCTAGTTACCATGGTTTTTGACTCATTATTAGTTGATAATAATGATTCTATAAACTACAAGGAAGCATTAAGGGGCACATATGTTTCCAAGTGGCAAGAATCCATGAATTATGAAATGGATTCCATGTACCAAAACCAAGTCTGGATTTTGGTAGATCCTCTAATTGATGTAAAGAATGTCAGTTGCAAATGGGTATTCAAGAAGAAAAATGACATTGAAGGACAAGTCAGTACCTATAAGGAATGATTGGTTACAAGAGGGTTCAAGCAGGGTCAAGGAATTGATGGTGAAGAAACCTTTTCACCAGATGCAATGCCGAAATCAATCAGAATTATATTTTCCAATACCGCTTACCCAGACTATGAGATTTAGAAAATGGATGTCAAAAAAACCTTCCATAATGGGAACCTTTAGGAAGACGTCTACATGACACAACATGAATGTTTTATGACTCCAAAGGATTCCAATAAAGTAAGAAATTTGCAAAAAAAATCATTTATGGATTAATGGATGCATTAAAGTTATGGAAAATTCTTTTTGATGAATCTATAACGAAATCTGATTTTATCATGAATGAATGTCATACATGTATCTATAAACTATATAGTGGTAGTACAGTTGTTTTCCTAATAGTATTTATTGATGACATAATACTTATTAGAAACGAGATACTAGTCTTACAGTTGTTTAGGAATGGTTGAATCAATGCTTCTCCATAAAGTACTTGGAAGAGGAATCATATATTCTTTGGATCAAGATCCATCGTGATATATCCAAGAGATTTATGGACCTAATTCAAAGTATATACATTGAAAAGATACTGAAGATATTAATTATGGAACAATCCAAGAGGGTATTGTTTCTAGAGTCACATGGCATTAATCATTATAAGAAAATGTGGCTTCAAACACATGAGGAAAGAAAGAGAATAGAATGGACTCTACACACATCAGTGACTGGGTCAGTCATGTATGTTATGCTATGTACTAGGATAGATGTCACCTATGCATTGAGTGCGGAAGGAAGATATCGAGGTGACCCAAGTGAACACCATTGGATGGCAGTAAATTATATTCTAATGTGTCTAAGGTGTACTAAAGATATGTCCCTTGTTTATGGAGGAGATGATGAACTATTCATCAGAGGATATGCCGATGCTAGTTTCTAGACTGATCAATAAGACATGATGTCAAAAACTGGATACATCTTAACTTTGAATGGAGGTGTAGTGAGCTGGAAGAGCTCTAAGCAGAGTGTGGTCACAGATTCTACAGTCGATTCTGAGTACATCACATCTTACGAGGAATCTAAATAATAAGTTGGATAAGCAGCTTTATCTAGGAGCTAGATGTGATACCTATAAGTAAAGATCACATCACAATGTAAGGTGATAATACAGTAGTAGTGGCTCTCTAAAAAGAGCCAAGGTCACATCAGTGGACGAAGAAAAAACATAGAAATTATCAACTCTTGAGGGATTTTTCTCAGAGAAGTGAACTTGTAGTGAGAAATATTTACATGGAAGACAAGGTAAAGGACCTATTTACTAAATCCTAGACTCAGCATAATCATGATCATCATGTGAGGTCTAGACGACTGAAAGTCTAAGGTAGTTAGTTTCTGTACAAGTGGGAGTTTGTAAGAGTTGGTGTTCTATAACCAACTGTCTATACTTTGAATACATGAATTTTAAATATATTTAGATATTAAAAATTTTATTACAAAATTTACATTATTCTACATTACTATAGTGTTATAATATCCTGGAGTATTTTACGAATTTACATGGTCATAGAAGCTCCCCGCTATGATGAGAACTTTGAAGTGTTATGACAATATTCTTGAATATAGTTCTACAGTTTGATGACATACTATGATGGGATACGTAATATGTAGATCATTAGTTGCGATTACTTGAAAGTAGATGTGACTTCTTCTCACGAAGTTCTCACATGTAAATCTACAAGATGGGAGATTATGAGAACAGACCCGCCAGTAGGAAATCTGTATGTTTTGTTGTTATTAGATATTCCTATCCATGATCATGTGTAATGATAAATAAACTTTAATATTATCATTAAAACATATCAAGTCCCACACACTTTGATTTACTAACGAAAATCATCACACAAACAGTTGGCGGGATGTAGGGTACATTGGATGCATCATGAATGACATGTTATTAATGGATAAATAGAGGAAGGATTTTCCCTTCAATTTATGGAAGTTGATACCTTAGCACTTTGATTGAAATAGAACTGTCATTTGAATTTCCATGTCCATGGTGTAATGATGATTTTATTTCAGGTAGTCAAAGAAGGACATATCAAGCATAAATATTGATGGCACTATCATGAATCCATCTTGGTGAGATATTAAGATAAAGGGACTATAATACACAGTGAGTGTTCGTATGTGGATGTCATTTTTGTAATATTAAGTTCTTTATCTTTGGTGCCTTGACCCATTGCTGGATAGTATTCTGGGACATTAGGCCAGCCCTCCTAATTCCAACAAGAAAGAATCCTAGAGGGATACACACTAAGTGTTTTTGGTGGTCTCGATTAAATTATATTTGAATTTAATTAATGGAATAAATATTATTCTCAATACCATGGAATAATATTATTCAAGTTATAATGATCGCATAAATTAAATAAATATTTATTCACCAGATTGTGAATAAAAATATATATATTTATTTTATTGAATATTTAATAAATATTTACTTACTAGTTTATAAATAAAATATTTATTTAAGTGAATAATTTATTTATTTATTTATTTAGGTGTTCATCAAATAGAAGTGGAGTTTGACTAGAATAAGGACAGTTCGGCAGTAAAATATTTATTTGGAAGACAGTAAATAATTACTTAACTAGTTGTCACAAAAAAAATAATGTGGTTATAATTATGTGGCACGTGATTTCATTTAATATTCCATTTTTGCAGGTTGTCACACCACAAATAATTATGTGGTTATTGTTATTATGTATCATGGGTTTATGCTAATGTAAAGAATGTATTTAATTGTTTTTATGAAATTAAATTTTATAAATTCATCTCTGTGTTGATAAATATACAGGTATGTCTATTATGCCATGTACGGGAAAAAATGACGTAAGATAATTTCCATGTAAGGAATTTTTTATCGACTCCTCTCCTCTCTCCCTCTCAAGAATGAGAGATGTTCTTCAATATTGAAGAACTGTTGATCAATATAGATTGACGCAAGACATTCCCTTCACCACACTAGCACCCAGAAAGTGAGTTGGTCAATCGGAGACCATTGGATCATGTGTGGATTACCGCTAGTTGGATTCTAGTTTGGATCCTCACAAGTGCAATGAGACAATCAGAAAGGGTCATCCTGGATGATCAACATCATCAACAAAGAATGTACCAAAGAACCAGGTATTTAATTTCTATAGAAATTAAATTTAAATCAATTATAAACCTGATGTAAAAGATCTTATGTAAAGGTTTTGGGTCTCTTCCTTCTTTATCAAAATCTTAGATTCTATTCTGTGGAGACTGGCGTTCATCATCGTATTGATCCTCAAATAATGTTTGATCATCGTAAAAATTTAAGTTGTGTGCTAACCCAACCGCTCTTTTGCAGCGCCCAGAAACCTTAAGTGGTGTCAGAGGAAGAACATCATATTTTATAATTATTTAAATAACTCATTGATGATTTAAATTTTAATAATTTATTTTTTCCATTCAAGGTTAATCGTTCTTGTAATCTGGATATCGAGATATGTTCTCCCTCTTTTCATTTCTCAATGATTTAAATAGAAATGAATGATTTTTTTAATTAAATTTAAAGAAGGTAACTCATCGGGAGGTTCCAAAGATTCTTCCCAGGTGACACAAAAGTACACACTGTGTGTTCAGACTTACATGTCATATTATCTACCATATACTCCATTTAATCTGGACTACACACCATGTAGTCATGTTCAGTGCATTGGGAGTAATTTGGAAATTACTAAGTCTTGTACATTAATTTCACGTGGTGTAGTTAATTCTATATTTCATGTTGACTGTGACATATAGTCACGTGATTACTAGATTGCACACAGTGTGGCCTACTGCACACGACTTATAATCCCATCGGGTTAGGGGCCAAACCAAGTATACTATACAAGGCTATGCCGACCAGTAACCATGTAACGTGGAGACAACACAGCATGTATCCCACTATAAATGCCATTTACGTTGAAATTTCCAAAGTACACTTCACATACCGAGTCCCAAGTAGGGTACTTCATGATAGATGGTGAATATAGTACACACCATGTATTCAGAACTACACACCGTGTAATTTTCCAAATTACACAAAGTTAACACTTTAATGTTAGTGTAATGTTCAGAACTACATATCATGTATAAATTGTACTACAGATTGTTACTCTACACATTAAAATATCTTGTATTCCATATGTAATAAGAGTAAATAGTATGAAAATATAATAAATGTTGGGTAGATTCATATGGTTCTTCATCAGGATACCTCTAAGGTTCATTTATGTACTAGGATGAGAATATCAAACAAATTCAGAAAATGATTAATATAAAAGGATTTACTGACTAAAGATAATAATTAATATATTTGTGAGAAATTTATCTTAATAAGAATGATTAAAGTATTTAATTCTAGTTTCATTAAATGCATAACTTGTTGCATGTATGTGGGTGACCAAGATCTAGACCACGACCTTTGTATGTGACTAGTTTCCTTTTAATTCATTTATAAAATTAATTATTATAATACAAGACATCTCTCCTCATTAATACATAGAGACTAAATTCCTGTGGTTTATTTTATGTAAACCCATTTTTCCCCTCACCTGTATGTGAGTTTAAAAATCATATGTAATGGATGGAACTCCCAAGATGGTGGAGGCGATCTAAGTCAGGAGTCGAGCTGAAACCAATCTAAAGAGATACAATGGTGGATAAGTGGAAAGCTGTAAACATGAAGGGGTTTCTCACCTTGTTCAGGGTTATTTTATCAACAACTAGATAAACAAACCATTAGAAAAAAATCTCATGATCATTCCCTTTACTTTATTTTATTTATGTCAGTTGCATGGTTTTTCATTATGGATGTGCTTTCATGATCACATAATTAATTCTATAACAAGCATAAAAGATGGGACTAAAACAAACCATGATTGTGTGTAAATATTATCAAGACACGGTTAATCACATATGTAAGTTCTACTTAATATTAACAAGAATGTGATAAATATAATACAGAAATTTACATATAAGAGATAAAAATACCCCAACAAAATATTAAGTCAGAGTAATACTTCTGTTACTTGATTAAGGGAAAGGCTCAATAAAACAATGTGTTTGACTAACCATTGTGGGGAAACATACTTTTATACTGGAATACCTTATAAAGGTTTCAGGTTGAATTAATCATATTACATCAAGAGAAGTATCCCTTTCTAGATATGGTGTAGTGTTGGAGGCAAGTGAGGAGGAAATCCAAGTCAGGATTTTAGGATTTGGGAGTCCACTCAATGGATCAAGGCGCCACAAGCACACATTTGGCAAATATATACCTACCTAAATACCTTTAAATATCTTGAACAACCCTTGTTGGGGTTATGTTAAAGGGAATATAGATCCTTTCCACAATAATGTCATGACAACTAGACATTCTGAGTTCAATGGTGAGGGCCATTTGGACTTGATAAAATAAAAGGAGAAGTAATAAAATTAATTAATTATATATCATAAAATGTATTAAAGAAAGTTATAATCATATAATCAATTAATTATAAAATAAAATTACATGCTCGTCAACCACACTATCCCTGGGATCAACTCTGGACAAAGGCAACATCCTCACTGGCAGTAAATTCCATGAATGGTTTAGACGCCTTTGGGTTATTCTGTACAATGAACGGAGATCTTAAGTGAGGGAGTCCACATTAACTGATCTAACTACCTAAGAGGCGAGTGATGAACAGTTCTTGGTCTATAATAAAAATATGAATGATTGGATTTACGTTCAATGTTTGATGCTATCTTTAATATATAGTGAGCTCATGAAGTCTCACAAAAACATGGATGCCTATAGAATGATTGAGCACTTCTATGGTCTTTACCATGAAATAGAAAAACAATAATGGTTTGAGATCTCCAAGGCACTCTATCAGAGTATTCTTGGAGAGGGTTCTCTAACTGGGCCTCACGTAGTCAAGATCATTGTCTACATTTAGCACCTAGAGGTTATAGGGTTTAAACTCCTCGAAGAATTGGGAACCGATCTCATTCTTGCATCACTCCCTCATAGCTTCTCCAGCTTTGTTTTAAATTTCAACATGAAAAACATTTAGGATTCTCTATTTTATCTTTTTATCCGCATTATCCAAGTGGAAAATGATATTAAGCGCAAAAATCCTTCAGTCATTATGGTGAACAGAGGAAATGTAAGGTGATGAGCTTTAAGCCCAAATATTTTTCATTCCATTTCAAGAAAATAAAGATTCATGGGGAGGCAAATGAATAAGAATCTATTTGTTTCACATGTGTAAAGAAGGTCCAATGGAAGAAGAACTACACCGAACCTAAAAAGTAGGGGGAAAGCATCAACTGTATTTGTTATTGAATGCAATCTATATGTTTCTACAAACACTACTAAATATATGGTCTTTAACAGTGCTAGAAAATGGCACTAACATCTCTAGAAAAGCATTGTTAATCTGGGAGAAGATAAAGGGGGTCCATTTTGTTATCACTCAGAAAAGTGCTGATAAAGGCCCCTTTTATTAGTGCTAATAAAAGGTGACTTCTATCAGTGCTAAAAAAGAACTGATAAAAAGGTCATTTATCTGTTCTTTTTTTTTGCACTGATAAAAGACAAAAATTATTAAAAAAAATTAAAAGAAAGTACAATGCACGGGGGATCTTTTAATGGTGCTTGACCCCCCCCCCCCCCCCCATATCGATGCTAGGTGGACCCCCTCCCACTCTCGGCATGCTGCACTTGCTCGCGCATCCCCCACTTGCCCGCACGCCCCTGCTTCCACCCAAACTCGAACCCAAGACCTCCCCCCTTGTGCGCCTTCACCTTTACCAATAAGATATTTAGTTTTTTTCTCTATTTAATGATACTTCTATATATATATATAGTTATATTTATTTATATATTAATATAGATTCATATTAATATAAATATATTTATTCATATTAATACATATATATTTATTCATATGTTAATACGCGTATATTTATTCATATATTAATATATATTAAATTTATTTAAATATATAGAGTTATATTTATTCGTATATTAATATAGATTCGTATTAATATAAATGTATTTAGTGATATTAATACATATATATTTATTCATATATTAGTATATATATATTTATTCATATATTAATATTTATTTATATTTATTTATATATATATTTTAGTTATAATTATTTATTTGTATATTTATTTTTATATTAATATATATTTATAAGAATAGTTTTAAATACATTTATAAGATATGTTTTTTATGTGTGTTTATAAATAAATAAATAAATACATACATAAATATGTAAAACACACACACAGAGACACACAGACACACACAGACACACAGACACACACACACACACACACACACACATATATATATATATATTTACAAATAAATACATATATATGTCACGACCCACCTTCACCAAGATGAGGGAAAGGACAACAGATTACCAGACCCTTCCTTCTACAAGTTGAAGGAGAGATAATGACCCCCAAGACCCACCTTCAATAGGTCTCGGAGTGGCGACTAGCACCAAGGGTATAATATCACACACTATATGGAAGGCATTACCATTTTTATTTTAATAGGATCGGGAGATAAGATAGAAAACCCAACAACACCAAAGATGGAAGTAAAGGTAATGCCGAAAGTAAACCATTCCCATATGAAAGTTCAAAAGTAAATGCCACAAGTATAAGGAGAGTACAAGGTAAAGTACCAAGAAAAGAAAAACATCAACAACAACTATCCAAAAGGTCCGCTCTAGTACGGTCCTGTGCGATCCCTGAAGTCCTTCTTAAAGCCTTAAAGCAGTTTATATACGCAGGGTGAGTATACAAGTATACTCAGTAGGGAAAACCAAAGACTCTCATGCACAAGTGGGGAGACATGCTAATGCCCCGTGGAAAAATAGAAAACCAAGAACCTAGAAAGGAAACTAACCACCCAAGCCTCCCCAAGGCACACTCCCCAAATAACGCAAGTCAAGTAATTTATAGTATTAGCACATCGATGTTTGGGTACCCCGCGCCACTTTCCCACTGGTTATTGAAGACATCCTACGCATCGAACCAATGTCGCCATTCTCTCTGCAGTCCCAATGCCACACCCCACTCACACACACCTGGGCCACAAACTCACGCAGTCCTATTGCCAAACCCCGCCCGCAAACACCTGGTCCACAACCACTAACCCGCCTGCAGACACTTGGGCCACATCTTTCACACGTAACCATGTCTGCAAACACCTAGGCCAGAACAACGGCTTCCACGCCCGAAGACACCCGGGCCTCATCTCGAAGATACTTAGGAAACCACCTTCCCGCACACACCTAGGCCAACCACCGTAACCACCCCGCCTGAAGATTATTGGGCTAATAATGGACCTCAGGCCATCACAACCTGCCCAAAGATACTTGGGCTATCCGGGAAAGGGAGCAGAAAGGAGCTAATAACCATCCACTAACATTACTATTGGGAAAATCACCCTCCCCCATGAAATGGGGGTGTTCGGCACTAAGTGCTCAACTTGGGAGGGGTGCGAATAAGAAACACAAAACTAAAAGTATATGTATAGGTAACAAGCAATCACCAAAAGTTTAGGTTTTTCTTTAGCTTGCCTAAAGAACACATTCAGCACCCACGTCCAAGTCACAACCACACCAAACAAAAACTCATCTATCTCATCTTTGTTTTCATGTTTAGTAATAATGTTAGCTGAGTTTTCTGAACCTACTTAAGCAACTAGCAAGCATAAGCACAAGCCAAAGAAAGAGTACAGTCAAACATCAACTTAAACATCCACACCCGGTTCTCTTGTAAAGTCACAACAACAAAGGGATAAGTGAGATCCCTCGAAGTACTAGAACCAAAGAAAACCCCAACGTACATCCCCATGTCCCCAGAATCCAACGGTTTCTCAACAACAGAGGATTCCACACCAATTCGTGATACAATCAAGGTAACCACCCGACCTCAAATTTACAAACACTAATATCACAACAATAGGGGATGCCATCCCCACCCACATCACCCAGCAATCGGCCGTGAATGAAAAACAAACAAACCACCACCACCAAAGTAATGAAATAGCATGCCGGTATTTTCAGATTTAAACGATTTAACACACTCCATGATTCCAATTCCATTGTACTTTAACCGGGGTTATCACAAAAAAGGGTTGATCCTGGTGCTTTAAATTTATTTATCCGGATTTACGTAATTAACAAAATTCTTTTACACAGAAAGGGTTCACAACCACAATAAAATCCATTCAATATCACCAAGAGTAGGGGTTCATTAGTGCACAGAGAAAGACCACCAACGACCATGATTTTCAGTAGGCGTAAGCCCACACAATTCAAGAGTCAATCATGGAAGATCATAAAACGAAGCAGCATCATCGATCACACCCCTCCCCCATCATTATTAGAATCCATTTATTATATTTATTAAGTTTTGGTTAATCCAATTCTATAGAATCAATAGCACACCCACCCCACAAGATACACAGAAAGGAGAGACGAAGGTGAAACCCTACCTGATTGATCAACGATCGAAGTTTATCTTCAAGCGCCAGGAACACGATGCGCGATTCGTAGGGGTGGGGCCTCGGGAACGCAAGGACGAGCAGACGAATTGATGGGGTGATCTAGAAAAAGAAGCCTAGGGAGAACCCTTTAGTTTATAAGGGCTGGGGACGGTTGAGATAAGAACATGAAACCACGTAAGGATTGGGTGTCGTGGGCTGACCATGCGGCCCCACACGTCATTAAAGAGGTCCTCGCCTTTAGGGGCGGCTTAAACTGATGCACCTAGGGTATCTCACTCAAAAAAACGCCATTAATTGGCGTTAATGGGCCTTAAAACAGGCTTAAACCAGTCAAAATAGGGTTTAAAACTCAATTTGTGCAAAAATGAGGCGCTGCTGGAAAAAGCCGTGGGGGTAGGCTAGAGTAACCAGTAGCCGAGAGCTACCAGTAGGCTGCAGCCAGCGGTAGACGGAGCTACCGGTGGCCAAGATACCAGTAGGATGTGTCTACTGGTAAACCAAGCTACCGGTAGCTTAGCTACCGGTAGGCTGCGGCTACTGGTAGACCGAGCCATGGGTAGGCCGAGCTACCGGTAGGCTGAAGCTATCGGTAAACCGAGCTACCGGTAGGCTGAGCTACGAGTAGGCTCCAGCTACAGGTAGACCAAGCTACCGGTAGTCCGAGATACTGGTAGGATCTGGCTACCGGTAGACCAAGCTACTGGTAGGCCTGCTACCGGTAGGCTAAGGCTACCCGTAGGCCTACCATGGGTTAAACTTCACCGAGAAGTTGGGATGGCCTCCCAGACCACCCAGAACACCTCAAGAATTAGATTTTTACTAATTAATGGACCTACAACAACCCGGGCCATTACATCTGATACCTCTCAAACTATTCTCTCCCTCGATAATCAAAACAACCCACAAGGAAAGAGAGGGTCCGAAAAACCACCTCAAAAGATACCTCTCAGGAGTGAACCCCATTGTTAACTAAAAACACCTTTCTCTTAAGAACCAAGCAACATACCAGGTCAGACTGCCCAATATATGGGTTGGGGAGTCTCTTCCCCCATGTTAAGATATTATCTTCTTTGGGCGTCACTGACTCGCCCGAACGGGTTTAATCGCATCCACCTTAATTCATCTTGATTAGGGGTCTGATCCTCCCCTCCCCATGGCCAGGACTTTTCACACACATTCAGAGAGGAAAGAAAACCCACATATTTCACAGCCAAAAAGGTAAAACAATCCACCACAACATGAATAAACAGAACAACACAAATTCAAAACAACTCTGGGTACTAGGCACGAATATGTGCTTCCCTCTCCCATGTACTCTCCTCAATCCCACCATGTCTCCATAACACATGAACCAATGGAATGGTTCGCCCATGAAGTACCTTATCCTCACGATCCTCGATCATAACTGGTCTTTCCACAAAGGTCATGTCATCCTCGATGTCTAGCTCTCACCAGTCGAGGGCGTGTGAGTCTTCATACAGATACCGACGAAGCTGGGACACATGGAAGACATCATGCAGCCTCAGTAGTGGTCGTGGTAACACTAGCTGATAAGACACTTCACCGACCCGCTGCAACACTTCTAAGGGTCTGATGAACCTGGGAGAAAGCTTACTCCCCTTGCTGAACCTCCATTGTCCACGCCGAGGGGATACCTTCACGAACACGTGGTCTCTGACCTCAAACTCCAAGGGCCTTCTCCTAGTATCATCATACGACTTCTATCAGTGCCGGGCCACCTTCATCCTTTCCCGTATAATCTGAACCTTCTCTGTCGTGCTCTGCACCACTTTCAAGCCAAGGATGCCCGCCTCTCCGACTTTGGTCCAACACACAGGTGAGCGGCATGGTCTCCCGTACAAGGCTTCAAATGGGGGCATACCAATGGTAGAGTGATAGCTATTATTGTAGGAAAACTCTACCAAATTCATGTGTCACACCCACGATCCTCTTGAGTCCAAGACATATGCCCGCAGCATATCCTCCAAGGTCTGGATGGTGTGCTCTGTCTTTCCATCTGTCTGAGGATGGAAAGTAGTGCTAAGACGTAGCTGGGTGCCAAAAGCATGATGCAATCCTCTCCAAACTCATGAGGTAAACCGTTCATCCCTATCTGAGACTATGGACCTCGTAACTCTATGAAAATGCACCACCTCATCCACGTACCTTCATGCCAAATCATCCACTGCACTAGACTCCATAATCACCAAAAAGTGAGATGACTTTTTAAACCAGTCCACTACTACCCAGATGGCATCGTATCCCCTTTGAACCTAGGGTAGTCCTGTGACTAAATCGATCGAGATGTCCTGCCACTTCCACTCAGGGATATCCAGAGACTGCAGCAGGCCACCCGGAACATGGTGTTCAGCCTTCACCTGCTGACACACTAGGAACTTGGCCACAAACTCTGCCATTGATTGCTTTACTCCGGGCCACCAGAGATGTCTCTTCAGACCCTAGTAAATCTTTGAAACTCTTGGGTGCACCGCTAGGGGTGAGTTCTGGAACTCACTAAGAACCTTGCCACACATCGCCTCTGGAACAAACAGCTTTCCTTGGAAAAGCATCCAGTTCTGACCATCCTCTGTCTACCCTTCCAAAGCATTGTTCTGGAAAACTTGATCTCGCATCACTTTGCACTCTGGGTCTCCTCACTGAGACCTCTCCACTTGCTGAAATAGAGACGACTGCACTGTCATCTGATACAGGAAACTTCTACCGCTATGCATCCTCACATCCAGGTGCAAGGCATCCAACTCCTCCATTACCTTCCAAGCGTCTGCCAACTCTCAGACTGCATCCTTTTGCGACCTCCTGCTCAAGGCATCGGCCACTACATTTACTTTCCCTGAAGTGTAGGAAACCTCGAAGTCGTAATCCTGGAGGAACTCCATCCACCTTTGCTACCTCAAGTTTAGTTCCCACTAGGAGAAGATATACGTCAAACTTTTGTGATCTGTGAAGACCAAAAAGCGTTCTCCGATGAGGTAATTCTGCCATAACTTTAGTGAAAAAACGACCTCTGCAAGATCCAGATCATGGGTGGCATAATTACACTCATGAGGGCGTAGCTGCCTGGACCCATAAGAGATCACCCCTTGTCGCTGCATCAACACACATCTGAGGCCTTTCCCTGAAGCATCACAGAACACCTCATATGCCGCCCCTTCTTCTGGTAGTCTCAGCACTGGGGAACTAACTAGATTCTTTTTCAGATAGCTAAAGGTTGTCTCGCACTGCTCACTCCACATGAAAACCTGGTCCTTCTTGGTCAAGGCTGTCAAAGGGGCTGCAACCCGGGAGAATTTGGGTACGAACCTTCGATAGTAACCCGGAAGCCCGAGGAAACTGAGAACCTCTGCCACATTCTTGGGTGATTCCCAAGAAACAACTACCTCAACCTTTGATTGGTCCACCGATACCCCCTACTCAGACAATACGTGCCCAAAGAAGTGCACTTCTCGCATCCAAAACTTGCATTTCGACAACTTCTCGTAGAGTTGGTGTTGCTGGAGGACCTCCAAAACCATCCTCAGGTGTTCCACGTGGTCCTCCTCTGACCTTGAATAGATTAGGATGTTGTCGATGAACACAACCACAAACTGATCCAGGTACTCTCGGAAGACAAAGTTCATAATCCCCATGAACACAGTCAGGGCGTTCGTAACGCCGAAGGGCATGACCACAAACTCGAAGTGCCTATATCTGTACCCGAAGGTCGTCTTCGAGATGTCTCCCTCCTTAACCCTCAACTAGTGATATCCAGACCATACGTCGATCTTCGAGAACCATCTTTCCCCTTTAAGTTGGTCAAAACGGTCGTCTATCCTTGGAAGAGGGTAGTGATTTGTGATCGTTACCTGATTCAACCACCGGTAGTCTATGCACAACCTGAGACCACCATCCACCTTCTTTGTGAATAAGACTGGTGCACCCCACGGTGACACACTAGGTTGAACATAACCCCTATTCATCAGATCATCGATCTTAATCCGAAACTCTCATAGCTCCGAAGCTGCCATCCAGTTGGGAGCCATCGAAATCAGACAAGAACCGGGATGTAGGTCTATCCCAAACTCGATATCACGTCGAGGGGGTAGAGTGGTCACCTCCTTAGGGAAGACATCCATATACTCACTAAAAATCCCTAGCACTTACACCATCTCAGAATCCACAGACTCTTCTGACAGCTCGGCTAACAAAGAGAGGAGGGGTTCCTCTCGTCTACTACCCTTCTGGCCACTCCGCTCACCGGTGAAAGTAACACGCCGGCCACCCACGTCTGAGAACACAACCCTTCCTCAAAAGAAGTTGATGACGACACCCACATAGAATGGCTAGTCGATGCCTATAATGACATCGTATGGCTGTATCCGTAGTAGTATTAGTAGATCCCTGATCGACTGATGTGGCCCTATCATCAGTCTACACCCTCGACAAACATATAACAAGTCGGTCTGACCTCTGACTGGTGTGCTCATCACCGGGGGCACTGGATGTCTCTCGGCATATAGACCCAAATCACGGGCTAGACTGGGTGCAAAGAAAGAGTGCGATTCTCCAGTATCGAACAAGGCATAAGCAAGGGTACTGAACAAACTGATCGTACCTCGAACAACCTCCGGTCCCGTTGGAACTGCTGCCTCTGCGGCGTGCAACTGTCCATGCCCAACTCCTCTGCATCTCATCTATTAGCCACCTCCCCGACCATTCCCTGGTCGAGGTCCCTGAGGAGAGCCATGAGGTCGGCCTCCCCCTGCCACATCTACCCTCGGAGGAGCGGGAGATCGCTGACCCTGCTGCAGTTGGAAAGGCCTGGCTGGAAACTGCTGCTGCTGAGGTTAGCGCTGAACCTTCCCACTGCCTCCATACTGTACTCGATCTGGGAACTGATTCCAGAGATGTCCATGGCTCCCACAGACGAAGCACCTCTGTCATGGGCCCGGTAGGAAGGGGCGAGGACCGGGGGACCGGAACTGGAACTATTGCGGCCTGCTCCCTGCTGGTCGGAACCGATAGGGTCCTGATGCTGGTGGTCTGGTGCTGATAGCCTTCCCCTTCGATGATCCCAGCTATATCCCCTCTCCTGATACACCTCCAAGTGTGTGCATCCTCTCCACCACTTCGGCCTTCTTCTGGACCTCTAAGTATGTCGGCAAGGTGAAGGGGGTAACAACGTACTGGAGGGAGGGTCAGAGCAGCTCCTCTAAATGTCTTGCCCGAGATTCCTCATCTGGAAAGAGGTCTGGAGCAAAATGTAGGCAGTCCTTGAACTTGATTCCCACCTACCTTACTAACATACTCCCCTGTTGGAGGGAGAGTAGCTCCAACCTCTTCTCCGCCTTCATCGTAGAATAGAGGAATTCCGCCCTGAACTCCTTCTCGAAATCAGACCATGCCACCAGAGCCTCTCTTCTCTCCCCCAGGTAGAGCGTCCACCACTGACGCGCTGATCCCCACATCTGGCTGATGGCCAAAGGAACCCAGTACTCGGTCGAGGCCTGGATCAAGCCGAAAGTTATCACCATCTCCTCTAGCCAGCCCTCCGTCTTCATATCAGAGGTGCTTCCCTTGTACTTCTCAAGGGTCTATCGCTGGAAGGCCCGAATCGTCTTCTACCACTAGTCCTCCTCCTCTCGATCAGCCCTCTGTCGATCGTCCAAGTCAACCTCCTGGGCCTCAATCGCTTGTTCAACTCATGGTCATCTCCCGGTTTCCATAGCTGCAAGGTAAATAAGGAATTCCTAAGCCCAAGTAGTGCAGAATATTGTTCTTAAAATTTCTTAAACTTCTTTTTGATTTCAATTCCCAAAATACCCATGAAACATGAGAACACAAGTCATTATGATGCATGTACCTTTACTAGGTTCTCTACCCTGCAATCAGTGTGGCCTCACCTAGTAGTTCGGTAGGTCCTGAATCCTTGCATCGGATCACGGGGGGCCCTAAATTCCTGTGTCCTAGCCGGTCTTCCCTAGCCTAATTCACGTACCAAGGTCACCCAACACTTTTTCCCAACCATCCCATCAAATCCCCACTATGCCTAACTCTAGACTCCATCATATCTCTCAACCAAATCCATTGATACCATTCTGTCACGACCCACCTTCACCAAGATGAGGGAAAGGATAGAAGATTGCCAGACCCTTCCTTCTTTAAGTTGAAGGAGAGATAATGACCCCCGAGACCCGCCTTCAATAGGTCCCGGAGTGGCGACTAGCACCAAGGGTATAATATCACACAAAAAATGGAAGGATTTTCCCTTTTTATTTTAATAGGATCGAGAGATAAGATTGAAACCCCAACAACACCAAAGTTGGAAGTAAAGGTAAAGTTGAAAGTAAACCATTCCCATATGCATGTTCAAAAGTAAATTCCACAAGTACAAGGAGAATACAAGGTAAAGTACCAAGAAAAGAAAAAAAAACAACAACAACTTTCCAAAAGGTCTACACTAGTATGGTCTCGCGTGATCCCCGAAGTCCTCCTGGAAGCCTGAAAGCAGTTCATATACGTAGGGTGAGCAAACAAGTATACTCAGTAGGGAAAACCAAATACTCTCGTGCACAAGTGGGTAGACATGCTAATGCCCCGTGGAAAAAGATAAAACCAAGAACCTAGTAAGGAAACGAACCACCCAAGCCTCACCAAGGCACACTCCCCAAATAACGCAAGTCAAGTAATGTATAGTAATAGCACATTGATGTTTGGGTACCCCATGCCACTTTCCCACTGGTTATTGAAGACATCCTACGCATCGAACCAATCTCGACATTCTCTCTGCAGTCCCACTGCCACACCCCGCTCGTACACACCTGGGACAGAAACTCATGCAGTCCCACTGCCAAACCCCACCTGCAAACTCCTGGGCCACAACCACTAACCCGCCCACAGACACCTTGGCCACAACTGTCACATGTAACCATGCCTGAAAACACCTAGGCTAGAAAAACCACTGCCACTCCCGAAGACACCTGGGCCTCATCCTGAAGATACTTGGGAAACCACCTGCCCGCACACACCTAGTCCAACCACCATAACCACCCCGCCCGAAGATTCTTGGTCTAATAATGGTCCTCAGGCAATCACATCCAGCCCGAAGATACTTGGGCTATCTGGGAAAGGGAGCATAAAGGAGCTAATAACCAGCCACTAACAGCAGTGTTGGGAAAAACACCATCCCCCATGAAATGGGGGTGTTCGCCACATAGTGATCAACTTGGGTGGGGCGTGAATAAGAAACACAAAACTAAAAGTATATGTATAGGTAACAAGCACCCACCCAAAGTTTAGGTTTTTCTTCAGCCTGCCTAAAGAACACATTCATCACCCATGTCCAAGTCAAAACCACACCAAACCAAAACCCATCTGTCTCATCTTTGTTTTCATGTTTAGTAATAATGTTAGATGAGTTTTATGCACCTACTTAGGAAACTAGAAAGCATAAGCACAAGACAAGGAAGGAGTACAGTCAAACATCAACTTAAACATCCAAACCTGGTTCTCTTATAAAGTCACAACAGAAAAGGGATAAGTGAGATCCATCGAAGTACTAGAACCAAAGAAAACTCCAAGGTACAACCCCATGTCCCTAGAAGCCAAAAATTTCACAAGAACAGAGCATTACACCCAAAATCATGACATAATAAAGGTAACCACCCGGCCTCAAAATTACAAACATAGATATCACAACAACAGGGGATCCCATCCCCACCCACATCACCCAGCAATCAGCCGTGAATGAAAATCAAAAAAACCACCACCACCAAAGCAAAGCAGGAACATGCCGGTATATTCAGATTTAAACAATTTAACACACTCTATGATTCCAATTCCGTTGTACTTTAACTGGGGTTATAAAACAAATGGTTGATCCTGGTGCTTTAAATTTGTTTACCCAGATTTACGTAATTAACCAAATTCCTTTACACGATAAGGGTTCAAAACCAAAATACAATCCATTAAACATCACCAGGAGTAAGGGTTTGTTAGTGTACAGAGAAATACCACCAATGACCATGATTTTTCATAGGTGTAAGCCTGAACAATTCAAAAGTCAATAATGGAAGATCATAAAACGAAGCAGCATCATCGATCACACCCCTCCCCCTTCATTCGTAGAATCCATTTATTATCTTCATTAAGGTTTTTTTAATCCAATTCTATAAAATCAATAGCATACCCACCCCGCAAGATACAAATAAAGGAGAGACGAAGGTGAAACCCTACTTGATTGATCAATGTTTATCTTCAAGCGCCAGGAACACGATGTACGATTCATAGGGGTGGGGCCTCGGGAACCCAAGGACGAGTAGACGGATCGATGGGGGTGATCTGGAAAAAGAAACCCAGGGATAACCCTTTAGTTTATAAGGGTCTGGGAAGGTTGAGATAAGAACGTGAAACCGTGTAAGGAGCAGGGATCGTGGGTTGACCACGCGGCCCCACACGTCATTAAAGAGGTCCTCGCCTTTAGGGGCGGTTTAAAATGACACACCCAGGGTATCTCACTCAAACAAATGCCATTAATTGGCATTAATGGGCCTTAAAATAGGATTAAAGGGGTCAAAATAGGGTTTAAACCCCAATTTGCAAAAAAAGGTGGTGCTGCTGGAAAACCCCGTGGGGGTAGGCTAGAGCTACTGGTAGCCAAGAGCTACCGATGGCCGACAGCTACAAGTAGCCAAGCTACCGGTAGGCTGCAGCCACAGGTAGACTGAGCTACCGGTAGCCGAGCTACCGGTAGGCTACGGCTACCAGTGGACCGAGCTACGGGTAGGCTACGGCTATCGGTAGACCGATCTACCGGTAGGCTGAGCTACGGGTAGGCCTGCTACCGGTAGGCTTAGGCTACGGGTAGGCCTACCGTGGGTCAAACATCACCGAGAAGTTGAGATGGCCTCCCAGACCACCCAGAACACCTCAAGCATCAGATTTTTACTAAGTAATGGACCTCCAACAACCTGGGCCATTTCATATATGTTTATCGGAAAAACCTTAGAATGATAAAATGGCCATAGCTTCTAATCCAGAAGTCTGTTTTAAATCCAAAATTTTTAAAATTGAATAAAATGAAATAGTTTTTGATATGATATGTATTACAGGCCTAGAAAACATCTAAACCATAAGTTATACCTATTTGAATGTTAAAAAATCAGGGTATCCCGACTAAAAACTCAGTTTTGGAGGCCTTCTAGGCATTTTTGGGACTCAAAAAATATGATAGAAGGTTCCCTTGGTTACAAGCGTGTAGATCTCATCACAAGCTTCGATTTGATATGATGTAGTGTAAGGACCCGACCCTAGTTGCCTGGAGTCGGTGCCTTATTTGATTACGTTGGAATACATACAAGGAATACAAATCCCGAAGGACCGAGAATTTTAGTATTATTGGAAACAAATTACATACATAAGTTTATCATTACAACATGAAGGGAAAAAAACTATTTTATTCCACTAGAAACATCACATCTTCTAGATTATGTTTGTAAGTCATTCATAAATTACTTCTTCATGTCCTGAGAAAATGAAACATAATAATGGGGTGAGCTCAAATGCTCAGTAAGAGTAAGCAATACAGCGGAAGATAATATAAACATTAGACATGGTGAGTAATTTAAAACACATGCCTTTAATAATGAACATGAATACATTATCGCAGAAATATGAGCTGAATAAATAATGCCATAATAAAACATAATCATGGGTATTCTAATAGTCTAATAACCACATGAACTTCAAATACTAGCATTAAAATGAGGGAAGTGCATATACCGGACATCATAACCATACCGTCCAAGCCTCGTGCTAGGACCATAAAATAATCATTTTGTCAGGGCCTCGTGCCAAGACCTTAGTTTTTCTCATGAGACCTACCGATGCATCGAGGGGCTATAGCGGGCCCCACCCATCACATAATAAGTCCAATTCATTCCTCATATGATAGGGGATCAACATAAACAACATATACATTCATATTGAAACTATCATATGAAATGTAACTATCTTTCCCCAATTATTAAACATAACACACTAACCATTCAGAATAATATGTTGAATGGTTTTAGGATAGATCATCCATAATAGAGTTAGTCATAAACCATTCAATAAAATATGGTATTTGACATCATAAATGATTAACCCCAACAATACATAAGAATCAACAAGAGTATTGAATCACACAAGAATACTCTTATAAAATCATTAAGCAATCTGGAGATAAATACTCTTTATTTTGAAAAGAAGAGTTCTTTTGGAAAAAATTTTGCATAAAACCAGAAGTGAAGTAAGATAGTATTTTCATAAAAAAAATTATTGATTTTAAAATGAGAATGGTTTCAAAAAAAATATTATACAGTGCCCTTGAAAATAGATATGAATTTGAAAAATTCCCTTTTATCGGACTCGTATTTTTGGAAACAGTTTTTAGAACTTATTTTAAAGCATGAAACTATCCATAAAAGAAGGTAGGTTTCTGGTTTGTAAACATATATATGATACTCACACAGAATATATGATGAGTACATAACAATACATAAGAATTTCATTGAGGCAATTAGATAATGAAAGTAACCCGAATGAAAATGGTAGTTCGAGTGAAAAACCCTTACCACTTTGTAATCAAAAGATTCGTATTCCCTAAAAATTAATAACATAAATATTATATATTTAATACCATGAAGATAAAGATATTCATGATATTTGTAATCAATGGTCAGTATACATACACCATATAAAAGTATTAGTAGTAAATATGGGAAATCTCATGAAAATGGAAGTGAGATGAAGAAACCCTTAAAACTTTGTAATCAATTGAATCATATGCCCCAAAATTAATGATCGTAAAATAATAAATTTAATATCATGAAAATAAATATATTCATGATAAGAAACAATAATGGGAAGTATACATACACCATACAAAGTAATTGTAGTGATTACAGAATATCTCACAAAAATGGAAGTGAGATGAAGAAAACCTCACCTTATGCTTGAAGGTGTTCTTGACTTGTTATTAATGACATGAATAAACAAATTAGGATTATTAATTCATAATTCCAGAACCTTATTTATATTTATTTGACATGGTATAACCTTATTAAGTTCTTTAATGGCGTTTTTGATGGATTCAAGATATTCAATTGTATTGTTTTGGATGCATTTTCTTACTTGGTTTCATGCTTTGTTTACTTGTATTTATGAATGGAAGTTGGTTTCAAATATGGTTAAACATACAAAATTGTTAAAATAAATTATTAGTGAAATTAAAGTGACATAAATGATAATATAATGATTATGTTTATATACCATGATGATGTCTCATTCGACGAGTTAAAGACAAACGCTTGAATTTGGTTTGGCAGTTTTTTGCTAAGTAAACTTATTTTGTATTTTATTCCATATTTTGAAAATGTAAAGATTTTAGAACATTAATCAAGATAAAACAAATATATTATGACTTGGTGCAACCACATAATTGGTTTAATGACTAGACTTGAAAGAATTAATAGAAAGTGAAATTACATCGTCCACAATGTCGGTAAATTGACACATCACGGATAATGTTTTTTATTCCTTAAATAAGCGAGAGAGCAGAGGAATAATGATTTTTAATTTTCCATAAACATGAAAACATCCAGAATATACATGATTCTAGAGATTTCATGACTCTTGTATAAGAGGGGGTGAATAAATAAAAGAAAGGAATCATGAAATAAAGAAAACATGACAAATTTCTTATGAAAATTTGGCAGCCAAACAGCGTCTCTTAAAATTTCATAAAAACAAGATTGATGAGTGGAAGAGGATATCTCATCATTAATAGATAATATGGAAAGAAAGGGTAAATATTTAATGAAATATCCCAACACAAGTGAAAAGTAATGGAAGAGAATAACATAAAATAAAATAAAAGAATGAAAATAAAAGAGGTTGTTTACCTCTTGATCTCTTCTCCTTGAGATTCTTATTAAGGGCTTTGATTGTGGTCTTTTGGGGAGACAAAAAACTCTAGGACGTGGGGAAGAATATTGGGGAGGGAATTTGGCAGAATTTAGACAATGATCATGGCTTGAGAGGTGTGGGAGGAAGAGGGGAGTGAGGGTGGTATTTATAGTGGAGGGGAGGTATTTTAGATTATTTTAATCATTATTATAATATTTTTATCAAGATATAAATAATATCAATGAAAGTGGACCTAAATAGTAATAATATCATGTGAGTTCTAACCAAGTGGCCTTGAATCACTTATGATGTCATAAATAGTGAATTTTACAGATAATTTGATTATACGTTATTTTATCGTATTTCACTATTCACCGAAAATTCTTGAATTTCAGCTCATTCCCAAAAAATCACCCTTACCATTTTTCAACGGGTAGAATTCAAAAGTGAAATCCATTTTTCAAAAATAATTTTCTAAATATTATTAATTTAATTTTTAAATAAGATCATAGTTAATTCTAAAAATAACAATACTGAAGTGCAATTAGTTTTAAGTGACATTGGAAAATTAATTAAGATCCCATTATACTATTTCTTTGAGAAAATAAAATAATATTATTATTTACAATTTATGAGGACATATTACTAGTCATATTACTATTCATAAGGGTATGTTACTATTAACCAAAAATCAAGTTTGTTCTATCAGACTCTAAATGACTTACTGAACACAACTATAGATGCCCATTTCTTGAAATTCAAAATATAGAAGTGGATAGATTATTAAATTGAATTCTATAATAAATATATTTTTAAATTCTTGGGGTGTTACATTATTACCTCCTTTGAAGAATTGTGTCCTCGCAATTGATTTCATAACCACAAAAGAATGCTCTCGGACATTCTTACCAAATCTCTCGTCGTAGAGGATCATCAGGTGCGTTCAGCGGAAAAACAAAATTTTTGCTCAACTCCACTAGTTCTTTGACCCAGACACACCTTGGGAAGAAGGGGTTGAACTCTTGCATCGAACACTCGGGCTTCCAGAGGGAGGCTCAAACAGTGCAACGTTCAGAAATGTATGAATGGACCAACATACAAAGAACTCGCCGAACTATGTCTTGACTGAGGACATATAAGTCGTAGATATTGTTGTGCAGGCTAAAACTAAGGAGTTGGTACATGTAAGCTGCACAAAGGATTCCCTTCAAAGTATCCTCTTTCAAACAAAACCTGGCCATATATTTTCATCCTAGGGCGAAACATAGGAAAATCCCTTCGTGGTATTTTTCTCTTCGCCTATACTCATCCAATTGTGACATGGATAAGTGGTAGTAAATGGAAGCATTCAATTGACAGGTGTGGAGAATTTCCAGACTATTTGTAACTTCATATAGTTTTTTACACATTTTTTGCAAGTTTTCGAGAGGTAGGTACCCTTCTTCACAGGTTTTGATCGCAATGCTATCCAAGATCTCCACATGAAGAGACAACATATGGGTTTGTCATTACATCTAAAAATTTATTATAAAAGTTCACTTAGTGATACTCATTCAAAATTATAGCCGATGAAAGGATAACAAAAAGAAGAGAAAACATGTTATATTCTTATATAACCAACGGTTCAAAAACTAAAACTAGGCTAATTGTTTCCTGAGTCCTCCAAAAAACGAATCCCCAACCTAGTTCAAAGGTTTCAATCTCACAACACTAGACACGTGTTACTATCGAATTCCCTTTACCGATGCTAGGGTGCTGAAGACCTCAGGTGAATTCTTAAGGTAGTATTCAGCTGCTCGATTTCCTTAACCAAGACACACTCCAGACAGCTAGGGTCGAATCTGTGCTTAAAGCACTCAAGCTTCCATAGAGAGGCACGAGAAGTGTGGAGGTCGGAAATTTCAGTGTGGACTAAATCCCTATAATTCCCATGCACCACATCAGCCAGAGTGAAACATAGAAAAACAGTTTCATGATACTTTCCTCTTTTCCTATATGCAGAAAATTGTGCATATGGAATACGGTAATAGACCAGATTGATTCCTTGGTAAATATGGACAATTTTTGGATGATTTGATACTCGATGGAGTAGTTTACAAGTAAGATGTAAATTAGCATAGGGCTGGTCCTTTTCGAAGCATGTCTTGACAATTATGGTCTCTAACAACTCGGTAGGTAGTGATAAAATATTGTTTGGTTGACTCGTATCTTCTATCTGAAAAGTTTTAGTAAATCAACATTCAGTATGGAAAATCCATTTTAAACCAAGTTATTGTTTTATATAAAAACATATCAAAACAGAGAATACAAAATCATTCATTTAGACACGATTTATAAAACTCAATAAATTACACAATCTCTTGCTCCCTTTCACAAAACATTTGTATGGACTTCCTGAAATCCTTGGTGATGTCCCTCTACCTCCACCGCCTAAGGAGGAAGGTTTTCTTCAACTCTACTCCCATGGTAGAATAAAGCTCGCGGGTCTCATCTTCCCAAATACACTCTCGGCAATTTAGATCATGGTTAAACCCAAGCTCTCGTTTGATACTGGTGGTTTTCCAGAGATAGGCACGGGTAACATCAAGTTCTGCAATATATTCTTGGATTTGGTTCCTAAAGATCTTTCGAAAAAATTCATATTTGAAAGATTTGATGAAAGATTCAAAATCTCAGAGGTCCCCAAGCATGATGAAACACAGGAATTGGTACATAAAGAATGTGCGGAAGTCCATCTCCTTTGCAGCTTCTCCAAAATACATGAAGGCCAACCATTTCTTATTTAGGGAGAAACACAGGAAGAGTACCTCATAGTACTTAACTTTATTTTTATAATTCTCGAACAGTTCATTGGCCATTTGGTTATACAAAACTTCCAATACTCAAAAGATCCGAAGGACATTTGAGTTGTTCGACACTTTGTAAAGAAGCTTGCAGGATAATCGGAGGTTTCCAAAGGGTTCATAGTCTTTCGTACACGACTTCACGATTATAGTCTCGAGGATTTCTATGGTAAGGGAAAAAATACTTGTACCTTCATTTTCCATCTGAAAATTAAGAATACATCGCTCTTAGTATTGTTTAAGCAGGTTTTTAATTGTTTAGTTCTAGTTTCCAGAGTTATTCAAACCCAATACTATGAGAAAAATTTACATTAACTCCCTTATAAGGGCATGTAAAAAAATATGAATTATCCTAAGAATATCCCCCAGGAGTGTCATAACCAAGAGTGCAGCAAGGCCCGTTGTTGTGTACTAGTTCCTGTTCGAGTCTAGCTCAAAGCATTGTTTTCGGGTTTTACCACTAGATACGTCTGTGCCAGAGCCACCTCTACCTGCTCGTATCCAGACAGGGATGTATTTTCTATAAGGATTCACATATTCTATTCCTTACCAAAAAACCAGGATGTTCTTGTACGTTTATCCCCAAATACTATTATAGGGCTTTGTTCCTTACTATAAATTTCCTAATCCAATTTCCAAGTGTTCTACTAAACTTCCTCTGATACAAACTGTAAGGACCCGACCCTATTTGGCCGGAGTCGGTGCCTTATTTGATTACGTTGGAATACATACAAGGAATTAGAATCTCGAAGTACCGAGTAGTTTAGTATTATTGGAAACAAATTACATACATAAGTTTATCATTACAACATAAAGGGAATCAAAACACTATTTTATTCCACTAGAAACATCACGTCTCCTAGATTATGCTTGCAAGTCATTCATAAATTACTTCTTCATCTCTTGAGATAATGAAACATAAGAAAGGGGTGAGCTCAAATGCTCAGTAAGAGTAAGCAATACAGGGGAAGATAATATAATCATTAGACATGGTGAGTAATTGAAAACACGTGCCTTTAATAATGAACATGAATACATTATGGCAGAAATATGAGCTGAAAAAATAATGCCATAAAAAACAGAATCATGGGATTCTACTAGTAGAATAACCACATGAACTTCAAATACTATCATCATAATGAGGTAAGTGCATATGTCAGACATCATAACCATACCGTCCATGCCTCATGCTAGGACCATAAAATAATCATTTTGTCAAGGCCTCGTGCCAAGACCGTAGTTTGTCTCATGAGACCTACCGATGCATCGAGGGGTTATAGAGGGCCCCACCCATTGCATAATAAGTCCAATGAATTCCTCATATGAGTGTGGATCAACATAAACAACATATACATTCACATTGAAACTATCATATGAAATGTGACTATCTTTCCCCAATCTTTAAACATAAAACACTAACCATTCGGAATAATATGTTGAATGGTTTTAGGATAGATCATCTACAATAGATTTAGTCATAAAACATTCAATAAAATATGGTATTTGAAATCATAAATTATTAACCCCAACAATACATAACAATCAACAAGATTATTGAATCAAACGAGAATACTCTTATAAAATCATTAAGCAATTTGGAGATAAATACTCTTTTATTTTGAAAAGAAGAGATATTTTGGAAAAATATTTTCATAAAACCATAAGTGAAGTAAGATATTATTTTCATAACAAAATGAGTGATTTTAAAATTATAATGGTTTCCAAAAACATATTATACAGTGCCTTTGAAAATAGATATGAAGTTGAGAAATTCCCTTGTATCAGGCTCGTATTTTTGGAAACAGTTTTGAGAGATTCTTTTAAAACATGTAACTATCCATAAAATAAGGAAGGTTTATGGTTTGTAAACATATATATGATACTCAAATAGAATATATTATGATTACATAACAATACATGAGAATTTCATTGAGGTAATTAGACAATGAAAGTAACCCGAATGAAAATGGATGTTCGGGTGAAAAACCCTTACCACTTTGTAATCAAAAGACTCTTATGCCACAAAAATTAATAACATAAATATTATAGATTTAATACCATTAAGATAAATATATTCATGATATGTGGAATCAATGGTCAGTATACATACACCATACAAAAGAATTAGTAGTGAATATGGAAAATCTCACGAAAATGGAAGTGAGATGAAGAAACCCTTACAACTTTGTAATCTATTGAATGATATGCCCCAAAATTAATGATAGTCAAATGATAAATTTAATATCATGAAAATAAATATATTCATTATAATAGACAATAATGGGCTGTATACATACACCATACAAAGTAATAGTAGTGATTACGGAATATCTCGCAAAAATGGAAGTGAGATGAAGAAACCCTTACCTATTGCTTGAAGGTGTTCTTGACTTCTTATTAAATACCTGAATAAACATATTAGGATTATTAATTCATAATTCCAGAACCTTATTTATATTTATTTGAAATGTTATAACCTTATTAAGTTCTTGAATGGCCTTTGTGATGGATTCAAGAGATTCAATTGTATTGTTCTGGAAGCATTTTCTTACTTGGTTTCATGCTTTATTTACTTGTATTTATGAATGGAAGTTGGTTTGAAATATGGTTAAACATAAATAATTGTTAAAATAAATAATTAGTGAAATTAAAGTTACATAAATGATCTTATAATGATTCTGGTTATATACCATGATGATGTCTCATTCGACAAGTTAAAGACTAACACTTGAATTTGGTTTGGCAGTTTTGTGCTAAGTAAACTTGTTTTGTATTTTATTCCATATTATGAACATGTAAAGATTCCATAACATTAATCAAGAAACAAATATATATATTATGACCTGGTTCAACCACATAATCAGTTTAATGACCATACTTGAATGAATTAATGGGAAGTGAAATTACATCATCCATGATGTTGGTAATTTGACACATCACAGACAATGTTTTTTATTCCTTAAATAAGTGAGAGAGGAGAGGAATAATGATTTTTAATTTTCCATAATAATGAAAAAATCCAGAATATACTATATTCTGGAGATTTCATGCCTTTTGGATAAGAGGGGGTGAAGAAAGAAAAGAAAGGAATCATGAAATAAAGAAAACAAGAGAAATTTCTTACGAAAATTCGGCAGCCTAACGGTGTCTCTTAAAATTTCATAAAAACAAGATTGATGAGTGGAAGGGGATATCTCATCATTAATAACTAATATGGAAAGTAATGGAAAATATTTAATGAAATATCCCAACACAAGCCAAAATTAATGGAAGAGAATAACATAAAATAAAAGAAAATAAAGAAAATAAAATAGGTTGTTTACCTCTTGATCTCTTCTCCTTGAGATCCTTCTTAAGGGTTTTGATTGTGGACTTTTGGGGAGACTAGGAACTCTAGGACGCGGGGACGAATATTGGGGAGGGAATTTGGCAGAATTTAGACAATGCTCAAGGCTTGAGTGGTGTGGGAGGAAGAGGGGAGTGAGGGTGTTATTTATAGTGGAGGGGAGGTATTTTAGATTATTTTAATAATTATTATAATATTTTTATCAAGACTATGAATAATATCAATGAAAGTGGCCCTAAATAGTAATAATATCATGTGAGTTCGAACCAAGCGGCCTTTCATCACTTATGATGTCATAAATATTGAATTTTACTAAAAATTTGATTATATGGTATTTTATCGTATTTCACTCTTCACCGAAAATTCTTGAATTTCAGAAAATTCCCAAAAATTCACCCTTACCATTTTTCGACATGTAGAATTCAAAAGCGAAATCCATTTTTCAAAAATAATTTTCTAAATATTATTAATTTAATTTTTAAATAAGGTCACAGTTAATTCTAAAAATAACAATATTGAAGTGCAATTAGTTTTATGTGACATTGGAAAATTAATTAAGACCCCATTATCTGATTTCCTTGAGAAAATAAAATAATATTTTTATTTACTATTCATAAGGTCATATTACTATTCATATTACTATTCATAATGGTATGTTACTATTCAACAAAAATCAAGTTTGTTCTATCAGACTCCAAATGACTTACTGAACACGACTCTAGATGACCATTTCTTGAAATTCAAAACATAGAAGAGGATAGATTATAAAATTGACTTCTATAATAAATATATTTGTAAATTCTTGGGGTGTTACATTTAGAACTCAAAAGGACACTCGAATCAAAAGTTATGGCCATTTGATGTTCAAGTAACATTTTGAACTTATTTTAGATATTTTATTAATTTTTTGATTTGCTTGTCTTCAAATTGTTATTAAATGATTATAAATCGATTATAATTAGCAAATTATTAATTAATAATATTTTTATAAAATATTTTAAAGCAATATTCACTAAATTAATTATATATTAAATATAATAGTATATTTATACTTATCTAAAACATATTTAAAAAATACATATTATATTTATATCAATATAAATATACTTATATAACAATATATTATTTTTCATGATTTTTTTGAAATTTATCACCACTAGGAAAAAGCACTGATATGCCCCTACTTTATCATTGCTACAAAAAAAGCACTGATAAAGGGATCCCCTTTAACGGCGCTAAAAAACTGATAGTGGGGGCTTTATCCGCGCTAAAAAAGTGCAGATGCAGGTTCACTTTTAACAGCACATTTTTTAGTACAATTAAAACTTACCATTATCACTGATTTTTTTAGTGATGATAAAGCCCCCCCCTTATCAGTGATTTTTTTAGCACTGATAAATTTTGGCGTTGTAGAATCCTGGTTTTGTGGTCATAAAATTGGGTTTTATATATAGATTTTGGTGCACACATATGTATCCAAATATATAAACCAAGTAGATTAAGGAATAATATCCCAGGGGAGGTAGATCTACGAGTAGCCAACGAAGCCAGACTTCCTGTTGTTGCTGTCAGAGACTACCACCTCATGTTTCCAACTAGGATGATCTTGGTGATGAATGGTTGTTATTATGTTCTGTCTCTTACTAAAAACATTATTTATGTATCTATATTAGATAAAGATGGATTTGTTTTCAAATTTTGAAATTAGTATTTCTTCTTTTAAAAAGATAGAATTATTTTTTGTAGGGAACATTTATACAATGGTCTTTATGTGTTGTATTACACAAACCATGTGATGGAAATCGATAAAAAAGATACTTTGAATGACTCATACCACACCCATATTTGGAAACATCGGCTAGGTCATGTAAACGAGAAACACTTGAAAAAGTTACAACAAGATAGATATTTAGAGTCTTTCTAACTAATCCCACTTGGCGTATGTCACGCATGTTTACAAGGGTAAATGACCAAAACCCCATTTAGTGGGAAAGGTGAAAGGGATAAAGATCTTCTTGAATTGGTTAATACCAGTGTGTGTGGACCATTTCTCATTGATGTAAGGGTTGGGTGCTCATACTTCATAACTTTTACTGATGATTTTAGAAGATATGGATATATCTACTTAATGAGGTATAAGTTGGTTTCTTTTGATAAGTTCACAGAATATAAGAATGAAGTTGAGAACTATCGTGGAAAGAACATTAAGAAAATTCTCTCAGACTGAGGTGGAGAATATCTTAATCATGAATTCATTGATTATTTATAGGAGTTTAGGATCTTATCCCAACTCACTCCTCCTTACACACCCCAGTGGAATGGTGTGAGGGAAAGGAGGAACCACACCCTGTTGGAAATGGTGAGATCAATTATGAGTCATGAAAGCCTTCCATTATCCTTTTAGGGATATGTGTTATGAATAGTATCACACATACAACCAAGTACCAAAAATCTATAAGTAGTATTCTATACAAGTTCTGGAGTGGAATGAAAACCATGTTATCGAATTTACATGTGTGGGGAAGTGAAGCATTTGTTAAGGAATCTTCAGGTAACAAACTGCACACTGAGGCGCAAAGTGCACCTTTATAGGATACTCCAAGGAAACAAGGGGATATTACCTATAAAAACCCTCATAAAAAAGGTTATAGTGGAAAAACACACCATATTCCTTAAGAGGTGGCATATCTCCAAAATAGATAGTGGGAGTGAGATAGAATTTGGTGAGGTCGAGGTACATGGTACACAATAGTTAGTACAGAAACAGATTAGACAAAACCTCGTGGAAGAAAGAACTGTTCCAAAGACACAAGAACTGTATAGGAGTACAAGAGAGGTTAGAGAACCAGAATGGTATATTTTTCTAGTTACTGAGGATGGTGACTCACAATTAGTTGATAGTAATTTTCCTTTAACCTAAAAGGATATAGTAAGTGGCATAAATATTTCCAAATGGAAAAAATCCATAAATTCTGTAATAGATTCCATGTACCCAAACCAAGTCTGGATTTTGTTGATCCTCCAGTTGTTATAAAGCCAATTGGTTGCAAATGGGTATTCAAGAAGAAACTGGACATATGAGGATAAGTCTATACCTATAAGGCATGACTTGTTGCAAAAGAGTTCAGGTAGTGTCAAGGCATTGACTACGACAAAACTTTTCCACCAGTTGCGATGCTGAAATCCATCAAAATTCTATTGGCCATTTCCACTTACCATGACTATGAGATTTAGAAAATGGATGTCCAAGTAGCCTTCCTTAACATGAAATTTTAGGAAGATGTGTACATGACATGAACTAAAGGGTTTATTACTCCAAAGGATGCCAATAAGGTATAAAAGTTGTAGAAATCCATTTATGGATTAATGAAAACATCCAAATCATGGAACATTCATTTGGATGAAGGCATAACATAATTTGGTTTAATCAAGAATGATGTGAGCCTTGTGTCTAAAAACAGTTTAGTGGGAGTGCGGTCGTTTTCCTAATATAATATGTTAATGAAATATTACTTTTTGGAAATGAGGTACCAATCATACGATCTATTAAGGCATGGTTAAATCAGTGGTTCTACATGAAAGACTTGGGTGAGACATCATATATTCTTGGCATCAATATTCATCATGATAGATCCAAGATATTGTTAGGCCTAAGTCAAAGTAAATACATTGAAAAGATACTAAAGAGATTAAATATTGAACAATCCAAGAGGGGATTGTTTCCAGCATCACATGGAATTCATATTTCCAAGAAAATGTGTCCTCAGGAACAAGAGGAAAGAAAGAGATTGGAAAAAACTCCATATGCATTAGCGATTGGGTCAGTCATGTATGACATGCTATATAATAGGCTAGATGTCACTTACCCACTGAGTGCAGTAGAAATATATCAAGATGACCTGGGTGACCGCCATTAGATGGAAGTCAAGACTATCCTAATGTATCTAAGGCATACTAAGGATATGTTCCTAGTTTATAGATGATATGAGGAACTAGTCATCAGAGGATATGAAGATGCTAGTTACTAGACTGATCAAGATGACATAAAATTGAAAACAGGATACATATTCTCTTTGAATAGAGGTATAGTGAACTAGAAAAGATCAAAGTAGAGTGTAGTCGTAGATTTTATAGTAGAACCTGAGTATATCGTAGCTTTTAAGGTAAATAAATAAGCAGTTTAGATGTGAATATTTGTCCAGGATTTGGATTCGATACCTACCAGTAAAGATCTCATCACACTGTACTATGATAATACTGTATTGGTGGCTCTTGCAAAATATCTAAGGTCACATCAGTGGATAAAGAACATAATTCAGAAGTTTCATCTCTTGAGGTATTTTTCTTAGAGAGGTGAAGTTGCAGTGAGATGTACTTCCATGGATGAAAACATGGAGGACCCCATGACTAAATCCTTGACCCAGTAGAAACATGATCATCATGTGAGGTCTAACAAACTAAAATTTGTAGGTAGTTGGATCTAGTCCAAGTGAGGGTTTTTAAGAGTTGGTGTCCTAGAACCCACTATTTGTACTTTGATTACATAAATATTTAATACATTTAAATATTAAACATCTTATTACATATTTTTCATTATTCTACATGACTATAGTGTAATATTATCTTAGAGTATTTGTCACATTGACTAGGTCATAGTAGTTCCCCTCTATGATGAGAACCTTAAAGTTCTATGACAATATTTCTAAATATAGTTCTTCAGTTGGATGATATACAAAAATGGGACACATGGTTTACATTCCTTTAGGTTTGAGTACTTGTAATTATATGAGACTTTTTCTCATGAAGTTCACAATTAGTAATATCCTAGATGAGATTATGAGAACAGACCCGCCAATAGGAATTTTACATGTATAGGTGTTATTAGATATTCAAATATTTGAGCATCTGTAATTTTCCTTAGACTTTAATATTATCATTTATATTGTTAATGACTCGCACACTTTTATTTAATAATGAAAACTATCATGTAGACAGTTGGAGGGAAGTAGGGTACATTGGGTGCATCATGAATGACATGTTATTAATGGATATGTTTAGGAAGGATTTGTCCCTTCCATTTATGGATGTTGATATATCATCCCTTTTATTGAAATAGAATCTTCAAAAAAATTCCATAGACATGGTACAATGATGAGTTTATTTTAGGTATTAAAAGAATTAAATATCAATTATAAAGGATGATGATACTATCATAAGACCAGCTTTATGAGATATTGAGATAAATGGAGTAAATTATACTATGAGCGTCTGTATGTGGATGTAATTATTGTTACTTTATGTTCTTTCTCTTGGGTTTCTTTAACCCTTTACTAGATAGTACTCTCGATCTTTAGGCAAGCCATCCTAATTCCATTGAGAAATAATCCTAGAGGGTCACACAATAAGTGTTTCTGGTAGTCTTGTTTAAATTGTATTTGAATTTAATAAATGAGATAAATATTATTCTAAAGACCATAGAATAATTTTATTCACGTTATAATGATCACATAAACTAAATAAATATTTGTTTGCTGGATTGTGAATAAAAATATATTTATCTATTTTATTAAACATTTAACAAATATTAATTTACTAGTTTTTAAATAGATTAATTATTTAAAAGAATAAATTATTTATTTATTTATTCTGGTGCTCAACAAATGAAAGTGGATATTGAGGAGGCCTAAGACGATCCGGCAGTAAAATAATTATTTTCAAGATGGAAAATAATTATTTAACAAGTGGCACAATACAAAATAATAATAACTTGGTTATAATTATGTGGAATGGGATTTCATTTATGATTCCATCTTTCACAAGTTGGTGCACCACAAATAATGATGTAGTTATTGGTATTATGTAGCATGATTTTTCTCTGATGTTATAAATGTATGTAATTGATGTTACACAATTAAATATTATAACTAAATCCCCATGTCGATAAATAGATAGGTACATCTATTGTTCCATGTATTGGAATCCAATGATGAATGAAAAATTCCATGTCAGAAATTTTCTCTCGAATCCTATCCTCTATCCCTCTCAAGAACAAGAGACATTCTTCAACATTGAATAAAAGGTGATCAAGATCGATCGACGAAAGACATTCACTTTGCCACATTAGCACCCAGAAAGCGAGTGGCGTCAATCAGAGACCATTGGAGCACGTGGGGATCACCACTACAGGGATTCTTGTTTGGATCCTTACAATCACAACAAGACAATCTGAAAGGGTCATCCCAAATGATCAATGTCATCAAAGAAGAAAGTACTTAAGAATGTAGAATTTAATTTCTTTAGAAATTAAATTTAAATTAATTATAAACATGATGTGAAAGATCATCTATAAAGGTTTTATGCATCTTCCATCTTTATCTAAATCTTTGATTCTATTCCATGGAGACTAGCATTCATCTTTTAATTGATCCTATAATAATCATTGATCATGGTAAAAATTAATGTTGGGCACTGGCCCGACCATGCTTCAGTTGCACCCGGAACCTTCAAGTGGTATCATAAGAAAGTCATCATTGTTTATAGTTATTTAAATAACTTGTTGATGATTTACAATTTAATAATTTAGTCTATCAATTAAAGGTTAATCATTCTTGTAAACTGGATTTTGATATTCGTTTTCCTTATTTTCATTTCTCACAAATTTCAATAGAAACAAATTATTTTTTGATTAAAATTAAAACAGAGAATGCATCAGGAGGCACCGACCATTCTAACTAGGTGACAAGAAATTACATGTCATGTGTTTAGACATACACATTGCGTTCTCTACCATACACTCCAAGAAATCCAGATTACATGTCGTGTAGTCAGGTTCAGTGCATTGGAAGTAATTCAGCAATTACTCAAGCTGTGTGCATTTATTGTATGTGATGTGGTTAATTCTACACTGCATGTTGATTGGGACAGATAGGAACATCCTTATCGAATTACTTTCCATGTGACCCACTGCACATGATGTATAGTCCGTTTAGGGCTAGGGCCAAACCATTTATACCATACACAGCTAAGCCAGTTGGTAACAATGTAATGGGCAGACAACACAACGTTTCACCCATTGTACATGCCCTGTACTCTATTTCTGAAGTACTCTTCACACACCGAGTCCCTAGGCATGTACTTCAGGATAGATGGTGAATGTATTACATGCTATGTAGTTGGAACTACATGTTATGTACTTTACCAAATTACACAAAGGTATAACATTAATGTTTGTGTAATATTCATAACAATATATCATGTATAAAGCATACAACGGGTTGTAACTCAATGCATTGAAACATATTTTGTTCCATATGTCATAAGAGTAAAATAGTATGGGAATATAATAAATGTTGGGTGACCTGTGCTATCATTGAATCCATTCAAAGTTTAAAAATTATATTCCTACTAACTACAGTATATGTGGCAAGCAGGGTCGAACCCACAGGGAAGGTAAATTTTCCACTACTAAACTAAAAACATGGAAAACTCCACTGTTGTCAGTAGTGAAGTGTTTTTTCTAATCTTCACTTTTTATATTTTTTTATCTTTTAATTTTTATATGTTTTTATAAACTATAATTAAAACCACACATATTATTTTTTTTCTTATAATTGTTTTCCTGACCAAAACTGAAACAGAGAACTACTGAAAATAAGACGCAACAATGAAAATAAAATTTTGATACAAGACAAACAGAAAAGAATGCTCAAGGATTACTCTAGTATACTGGTTCAGATTATTTTTCCTATTCATGTAAAAGTACATCTTTGCACCACTGAAAAAAGGCGACTTACTTCCCTCACCGGGAGATAAGCCACACAAATTGCACAACTTAGAGTTCGCCAATCCAAGGAATTACAACTCCAGAAAGATGATTTAAAATGTCAACAGTAAAAACTCTTCGTAAGTGCTGATGTTTTCATTACAAGTGGATTAATTTAATGATGAATCTATAATCAAACTTGCCGAATGATTACAGAGTTTTTAAAATTCAGTGCTTGTGGTACAAAGCATAAATGTGTGTTTAGAATTGATCTCGCCGATCAATTCTAATCATAGAAGAAATGTTTAATGAAAAGGATGAAAAAGATTACCAATAGAACTAGAACTCTCCCCGAACTAAAAATTTAGCTAACTAGTTAATTGATCATTATCACAATAGAAATGAGAAACATTTCAAAGTAATGGAGTACACGAATTAAAACAAAAGGGAGAAAGAACTTTCTGAATATCCTCTGCTCCTCTGCTCCTTCGACTTCAGGACTGCAATGCTCCGGATGAGAGAGAAGCTCTCGAATCTTCAATTAGTCACAAGGTGTGTGAATCATAATGAGTGTCCCCCCCCCAATTCTATTGCTTTCTCTATTTTAATACCTTGCTGTTTTCTACTGCATGTCACTGCTTGATCTCCACAGACTTGGAAAGTTCTACACCCACGCATTGCAAAATGTCCATTTTTCCATGACCGGCACATCGGGCTATCTTTTCTCACATAAATAACTTCGACAAGTTAGTTTTATGTATCTGGACGCATTTTCACCTCTTGAATGCACCTGCACACGATAAATACAAAATGAACTAATTAAAACTTGTCAAAAGAAATTAAAAAGTTACAGTTATTATTTTATGTTTACTATAATAATAAATATCCTAAATGGATAAATATTATATACTTTTATATTATTTATAAAACTATCCATTTAATACTACTATGGTATTACATAAATTATTAAAAAGTAATTGATTTAATTAAATTAATAGAAAAATTACTAAGTTATTAATTTTATTATTTTTAACTAAATTATTAAGATTGACAACATAAATTAACAAATAAATAAGATAATATTTAATATTGTGTTAATAATTTAATTATTACTATTAAAGAAATGAAATTGTTAGGTTAATTGATTAATTAGTTAATTTTAATTTAATAATTAAATTTATTATACAAGTTTTAAGTATTTTAAATTAATAAGAATATTTTATAGTTTATTTATAATTATTCTTACTAATATATTTATACTACTAATTAATTATGAATACTTATTACTAAGTTAGTTTTAAATTTTAATTTACGAATTATATTTTTATTAAAATTATAAATGTTTTAAATCATTACTTTTATGAATTAAATTATATTATTTGACTTGTAAAAATGTTAATTTTACTTTAATTTTCTTTTACTAAAGTTAAAGTTTATTTTCTATTTCTTTATATTTTATATTACGTTATTTTTATTTTTTTTATTTTTTTAGATCTTGCTTCTCCCCCAAACCACAACACACAACAAGTGAGGAAGGGTTTCTTCCTCCTCAACCCGACGACGGATCTCCTTCAGCAGGCCTACGGTGGCTTCGCCTTGCAGCGACTCTGGCATGGCTCGGCGGTCCTCAGCCTACAGCAGCGTAGAGTGTTTCAGAACACGACACTGGTTCACTCCTAAAAACATCGGCTTCGACTCCTCTAGTGCGCAGCAGTCCAACGGACCTCCTCCGGTCCAACGCAACTCCTCCAGCAGTGCGGCAACGGCTCCGGGAAGCAGTGTATTATGGCTTCAGATAGAGGTGTGTTATCCCAACTCCAACGGTATCCTATTTCTATCCGGTTAGATCAAAATTCCTTTGATGATACTGCTCCATACCTCTTACTCGGCCTTGAATCCTCCTCGAACAGGCTCGGCGGAGACTCCCCAGACTTCATCAGCGATGGTTTCGAATCAGCGACAGATTCCTCACGTCGTGACGTTTTATTTTATCAACTTGAAACTCAGAGGAACTCCGAGGGATTCTCCTTGAAACATCAGCAACACCTATTGACTACATAAATAGTGTCAAGGAAAAAATTCAACTCATGACAGTGGTTCTAAATTCAATTTAGAGGAAATAATTTGTTAGAAAACTGGTTTGAGTCTATTTTGTAGCGTTGCTTTGATTGTGTGTGGAGAAACATCATTAGTGACAAGAATAGAGATTCTGGGTATGATGAATTAGTTTATAGTAAAGACCAGAGAAACTACTGCAATGGTATGACCAGTGAAAAAGAGATTGAAACGCGATGGAGACTTAACATCAATGAGTGGTTACTGTGAAAACGAGGAGAACAAGCTGTGAATCCAATCGTGATTAGGTCTGCTGCGCATCAGTGCGTCAGTAGATGGAAAGGAGAGTAATGAAACCGATGCTATATCGGTAGCAGAACAGGGTAAAAACACTTACCGATAGAAGAAATGGGATGAAAGGGGTCAACTGAGACCATTGAGGATCGGTAGCATAAGAGGATCGGTGAGACATCAAGGAAGTGAAACAGGGGTGGAAATGATAGTTTAAAAAAAATGGGGTATTGGTAGCAGAAAATAAAATTGGGAACGCTGTGAAATTTGTAAAACCGATAGTGGAAATTGACTCACCAATAGAAGAAATAAATATCAGTTTTAACAGGACAAAACAAAAGTGAAAGAAAAATGAGAGACCGACGGGATGATAAAAAAATGTGAAACCTGTAGTTAAAATTTTCAATCGGTGAGTCATTGACTCACTGATAAAAGAAATAAAGATCGCCACAGTAGAACAAAATAAAACAAAAAGAACGGTGAGTGACGACTCACCGAAAAATAAGTCACCAATAATTAAAATATTAAAACTCAATCGCCGCAACATGAAACCAACGATGATTTAGGATATCAGACTCACCAATAGATAGAAATAAAATAACACGCCAAAGTTACAGGTGACTGAAACTGATGGAAGGATCGGTGCGTCACAACAACGGTGCATCACGAGAGATCGATGGTGGTGTTATGAAGTAATCAGTGAGTCACGACTCACCGATAGTTATAAAAAAAGTTCTTTGTGACATAACATCGGTGCGACACTCACCGAAAGTTAAAAAAAAATGATAACAATAAAAATTAACTTACAACAGATAATAAAAAGAACAACACTAGTTAATAAATACAAAAGAAAATTTAACTAAGCTTTTTAAGATTAAATAATTAACTGTAACTAAAAACCAACTTAATTAACTAACAAACTAAAAAATAAAAGTAACTTAATTATTAACTAAGACTATAAATGCTATGATTAATTCAATATATGTCTAAATAAATGTAGAACTCCTAAAATTAATTAACTGCGAACATAAAATTAAAACAGTTAGATTTAACTAGAGTTATTAAACGACAAAATTAATTAAATAGATGAATAAATGAAAACATAAAATCAAAAATATAGTAATTTATTAACTTAATTATTAAACCTAATTACTTAGCATAATAATTGACCCGGTTAAGAAAAAATAAAGTTAATAAATCAGAACTAAATAGTAATGTCTTCAATTGAAGACTGAATTAAATTAATGCAAAAAATGAATAATTAATTAATTAATAGACATTTAAAATTATTAAACAGATTAAGAGTATTAAACTAAAAAGTAATTCAATATATTTAGAATAATTTGAAAGACTAAAAAAATGACTAAAAACACTTGTTTAATTATAAAAAAATGATTAACAAATGTAGTGATAAAATTACAAAAGTGCCAACATTTATTAAAAAGTGTCAAAATAATTAATTAAATTGATAAAAATTAAATAAAAAGATGTGGCCAAACTATGTAATAATAGATCCACATCAAATTCCCCCAAACTTAAGTATTTTTTTTCCTCAAACAATCCCATGTTTTATTAAACTTGAAAAATAGTAAATTGTATTAATGATTTTCTCAAAATGTAACATGTCCAACACTCAAAATAGAGGAAAATACATAATAGTAGGCTTTGAGAAAATTATTTACTCATATGAATCATTCTTAAAATAAATACTCACTGGTAATCAAGAAATCAAAGAACATCCTTCAAAGAAAATGTCATGCCTCGTATGTGATACAACATAGTCACTAACTTCAATCCAATCTCAGGTTCTAAGTCCAAAAATGAGAAGAGCTAAAATATCAATGGAATTAAGACCTTAACCAAGGAACTTTGTACCTTGACTTTTTCACCTAGGTTCCAAAAATAATTAATTTTTTTGTAAGTCACCTCAATGATACAACCTAAATGATTTCCATATAAACCAACTGATCCCTTCTTCATTTCACGTTCATCATTCCCCTCACTTTAATGAGCTCATTTTTGACCCTAGACACTTTATTTATTTTTCCCAATCCATGTATCATTGTGCTAAGCACTGTTCAATGCACTTATTCAAAGTGTACAGAGGGATTTTAGTAAACAGAAATGCACCCAGCATCTATGGACTCAGAGACTCACCGTGGGAACCCAGATGCCCAAATTACTACAGTTTCAAAAGATTTATCTAAAATTCATTTACATTGGCTCATTAAAGCAATTTATGTTTAATAATTAAAAGAAATTAATGAGGCCCCTAGAATCAGAATCAAATTTTCAGTTCCAAAGGGTATGATCCTAGCTCCATTAAAGGGATTCCTATATCACTTTTATAAGTAGTTCCTAAATCAAGAGATCCATCAAATAACTAAGTAAGACCACTCAGAAATCATTCAACCTCAACAATTTCAGGTTCAAAGTAGTTCCTACTACCAGCAAGGAACTTGTCCTAATGCAAGACCCAAGTGAGTACAGTGTAAAGCCTAAAATTATAGAAGAATTTTGAAAAACGTTAACCATTTTTTTAACAAGAATTTTGAAATTGTAGTGGGAATTGATGGCCTTTCAATTAAGCACAGTTTAGCACAGTCAGGAATTGACCCCCTCCCCCACACTTAAAACCCAAATTTGTCCCCAAAGTTTACATCTAAATATGGAGAAGAACAATTACTCAATTTAAGTTCCAAACAGATTTTCAATTAAGTAGATATATGACATGTATAAAGGTCGCAATGGAGTTCAAAAATATTGATTTCCATAATGAATAAATAATATACAGGGTCATTTACAAGTACATGCATTATCATTCAGTCCAGTGACAAAGATTTTCAATTCATCTTAAAAGAAGTATATAATATGTGGGTGCCCAATTAATTAGGTGTAAGCATTTTAACAAAGTATGATTCAAGTAGATGTTCAATTAAGCAGTAAGATGCATGCTAACACCCCTTAGAAAAACCATTTAATGAAAAGAAAACTAACCAGAAAGCATGAACCCCCCCCCACTTAATTTCAAGAAGTGAGAATATTTTAAACAGTTAATTTCAATTATTTTCAGCAAGAGGAACATGCAGAATTTATGCACAACACGGTAACATGCAGCAGGATTTCTTAATACCAGCAAGATTGTTTAAAGAAAATATTTTTATGCAAGACAAGCAACATATTGTTTTTTGAAATGGTAAGGAGAAGAATTTTATTAACATAAACAGGAGTAGAAAATAAATGCATAATGTTAGAATACTACCCCAACTGGTTCTTCTCCAAAGATGATCATGGGAATTCAACTTCATTATTACACAGCAGCATCATCCTAAAAGCACAGAGCAAGAGAACCAGTAAGAAAAATCCAGCATAGATAGTACATATAGAAGGCAGCACAACATCACTTTATTTAGTAAAAAGCAGTACATAAATATAAACAAAAGATCATGGGTTGACTCCCATGAATCACTGAATTTAAAGTCTTCAATTAGACTTTATTTAATTACAAAATTTTATTTACTAACAAAACAAAAACCATGGGTTGCCTCCCATGCAGCGCTAGGTTTAAATTCCTGAGCCAGACTTCATTTAAGAAATATTTCCTAGCACTGTGAAGGAATCCAATCCCTTTGGTTGTCCCTCAAAATAAAGTTTTACTCTTTCCCCATTGACCAACATGGGTCTATTTTCTTCACCAACAATTTCCAAAGCACCATTCTTCAAAACTCTCACAATAGTAAATGTTCCAGACCACTTGGACTTCAGCTTCCCAGAAAAGAGTTTGAGTCTAGAATTAAAGAGAAGGACCTTCTGTCTAGGTTTGAAATCTTTGTTTTGAATGATAGAATCATGAAAGATTTTAGTCCTCTCTTCATAAATCCTTGAATTATCATAATTCTCTCTTCTAATCTCATCATGTTCACTCAGCTCAAATAATCTCCTCTCACCAGGACTCTTAAAATCAAAGTTCAGAGCCTTGACTGCCCAATAAGACTTATGTTACCACTCCACAGGTTAATGAAAGCATTTTCCAAAAAGAAACCTGTAAGGAGACATACCTATTGGAGTCTTGAAAGCATTTCTGTATGCCCATAAAGCTTCATCAGGTTCAAAAGAGCAGTCTTTCCTAGAATTTCAAACAGTTTTCTCAAGAATTTGTTTTAGCTCTCCGTTTGAAATCTCCACCTATCCACTAGACTGTGGATGATAAAGAGTACCAGTTTTATGAACACAACCATATTTCTCCATTAAAGATTTAAATTTATAGTTCTTAAAGTGTGTTCCATTATCAGTGATAAAATCTCTTGGGACTCCAAATCTTGTAAAGATATTCTTCATGAAAATTTTTATTACAGACTTGGCTTGATTGTTGGGCAGAGCTACTGCCTCAACCCACTTTGACACATAGTCAACAACAACTAGAAAGCACTCATTCCCATTAGATGATGGAAATGGTCCCATAAAATCTAAACCCCAAACATCAAAAATTTCAACCTCCAAAATACCCTTTTGGGGTAAATCTTGCTTCCTACCCACATTGCCCAGCCTCTGACACCTATCACAGCTAATCACAAAGCTCTTAGCATTCTTAAAAGGGTAGTCCAATAGAAACCAGATTGTAGGACTTTTTGAGAAGTTCTCTCACCCCCATGGTGATCTCCCCAAGGTTAAGAGTGACCACTTTCTAAGATAGGAAACATCTCTTCCTCAGGTACATATCTCCTAAGAATACCATCAGCACATCTCTTAAACAGCAAAGGATCATACCAAAGGTAGTATTTAAGTTTGAAAATGAATTTCTTTCTTTGATTATTAGACATATTTTTGGGAATGACACCTACTGCAAGGAATTTGGAAAAATCTGAAAACCAAGAAGATTTCTTGACTGAGACAGTGAGCAGCTTCTCATCAGGTAAAGAAGAGTTAATCTCCCTAGGATTTTTAGATTCAGATTGAGTAAAAGGAAGCCTCGATAGGTGATCAGCAACTAAATTTTTAGCTCCCTGTTTATCCCTAATCTCTGATTCAAACTCTTGCAATAATAAAATCCATCTAATCAGTATAGTTTTAGTTTCCTTCTTATACAACAAGTATTTTAAGGCAGAATGATCAGTGAAAATGATGAATTTAGAACTTAACAGATACAGTCTAAACTTCTCCAAAGCAAAAACAACACTTAAAAACTCTTTTCAATGGTGGTATAATCCTTTTGGGAATCATCTACCAGTCCAATAGCATAATACACCACATGAAACTTCTTATCTCTCCTCTTTCCAAGGACAACACCTATAGCCATGTCACTAGCATCACACATAATCTCAAAAGGTAATTTCCAATCAGGTGCAGTAATGATAGGTGATGTAGTGAGTTTCTCCTTAAGAATATTAAATGATTTCAAACAGTTCTCATCAAAAATGAAAGGTGCATCCTTGACTCGTAAAGAACACTATGGATTAGTTATTTTAGAAAAATCTTTTCTGAACCTCCGGTAGAAACCGGCATTCCCTAGAAAACTTCTAACACATTTAACAATAACAGGACGTGGAAATTTATGAATAACCTCAATCTTAGAAGTATCAACTTCTAGAACTTTCTTAGACACCTTATGACTAAGTACAATACCTTCAGTAACCATGAATTGACATTTCTCTCAATTAAGCACAAGGTTGGTTTTAATGCATCTCTCCAAAACTAGCTCAAGATTTCCTAAACAAGTATCAAAAGTACTCCCCACTATAGAAAATTCATCCATGAAAACCTAAATGATTCTCTCAGTCATATCCGAGAAGTTATCCATCAGACACCTTTGAAAGGTGGTTGGAGCTCCACACAACCCAAAGGGAATCCGCCTGTAGGAAAATGTTCCAAAGGAGCATGTGAAAGTGGTCTTCTCCTGATCCTCTTGAGCAACATGTATCTTGTTGTAACCAGAATACCCATCCAGGAAACAGAAGAATTCATTTCCATCAATCCTCTCATGAATTTGATCCAAGAAGGGCGTTGGAAAATGGTCCTTCCTAGTGGCTGCATTCAACTTCCTATAATCTATACAAACTCTCCATTTTGTGGCTTTCCTAACTTGGACTTCTTCATTCTTTTCATTTTTAACTATAGTGAAACCTCCCTTCTTGGGGACAACCTAGACAGGGCTGACCCAAGCACTATCAGATATGGGATATATCATTCCAGTTTCCAACAGTTTAATTACTTCCTCTCTCACAACTTCTTTTATATTTGGATTTAATATTCTTTGACATTCTACCCTAGGCTTATGACCAGGCTCCATAAGAATATTGTGCATACAAAATGAGGGACTAATACCCTTGATATCAGCTATTGTACAGCCTATGGCATATTTAAACTTCTTCAAAACATTCAGCAATCTTTGCTCTTGGTGTGCATTAAGTTCAGCAAAAATTATTATAGGCAAAGTGGAGTTCTCACCTAGAAACGAATATTTGAAATGATCAGGGATGGTGTTTAGTTCAAGAATAGGTGGTTCTAAACTTGAAGGAAGACTATTAGGCCTGGGAGGTCTAATTTATTCAATATATTTCTTGTAAGGAGTATTGAAAGATGAAATATTTTCAATTTCAAGTTCATATTCAGAGATAACAGTCCTACTGTCCAAGGTGGACAGCTCACTGTCTAGACTTTCCATATCAGATTTTAGCAAGTTTATCAAAGCATAATCATCATGTTTTCTAATAAGCTCTCCCTCAGAATCATAAAAATTCTCCGAAGTTTTGGTGCTAACAGAAACACCCTCAATTTCACTCAGAAATTTCCTATGTTCAGAAACAGAATACTCTCCTAAAGTAGAAACTAGAAAGTTTTCTAGTTCTGGAAGATTTTCCAGATTGGTTATTATAGTAGAATTTCCAACTTCTAAAACAAATTCATGAAGATTTTCAGCTTCACTAATGTTTTCTTCAACGGAGGATTGTTTTTCAGATTTTTCAATAAGTTCAAGTTGTTTTTTATAAGAACATTTAGCTTCAAGGAACTCTATTATTGAACAGTTTTTAGAATAAGTTGGTTCATTAATATTTTTAAAAACATTGAACTCTTCTTCTTGTTCAACAATTTTGAATATCAGTTGACCCTTAGACACATCAATGATAGCACCACATGTGGCCATGAAGGGCCTACCAAATATGATAGGTACCTCTTGATCACATTCCATATCCAGAACAAGAAAGTCAGTAGGTAAAAACAGTTTCCCAACCCCAACTAGTAAGTCATCTATTCTACCCACAGGATGAGTGAAAGATCTATCAGGTAACTATAGTATGACCGTGGTGGGTTTAAGATCACCCAGATTCAACTATAAAAACACTGAGTATGGGAGAAGAATAATACTAGCACCAAGATCACACAAACAATTGAGCTAACCAAAATTTCCTAGAGTACTAGGGATGAAAAAGCCACCTGGGTCTTTCAATTTTGGTGGGATTTTCTTTTGGAGAACAGCACTGCACTCTTCAATGAGGCCCTAGGTAGAAAATTATTCAAGGGTCTTTTTATTTGAAACAATTTTCAATAAATATTTCAGATATGATGGGATTTGAATTAAAGCTTAGATAAATGGTATGTTCACTTGTATCTTGGATAGAATACAAAGGAACTGAAGAAGTTCATCCCTAGTGTTACTTAGAGGATTCAGCTTCTCAGGGAAAGGGATGGGTGGGGAATTTTTTTGAAAATAGTAGGTATGTCCCTCACCTCTTCCACAACTTTTTCTTTTACTTTATTCATTTTATTTTTATAAGATGTTCCAGCATGAGTTTCAGGTGAAAAATTCAAATTAAGATCATTTTCATTAATTTTTAGTGAATTTCCAGCATGAGTGCAAAGCAGATTTCTATTTTCAGATTGAGAAATATTTTCATTTTGATTGTTTTAAATGTCTTTTTCAACAAAAGTTTTAGTATTAATCCCAATTCTAGTGACAAAATCCATGGAATTGTCTCTCGGATTAAGTTCAGTGGTACTTGGAAGTATACATTTTTCCATAGATGAAAAATCCCTAGTAAGTTGGCCTAACTGTGTTTCCATGTCTTGCATTCTCACATCAGTTTTCATTTTATCAGATTCATATTGATTTTTATTCTTGGTTAGTTAATTCAAGATTAGATAAAGCTTAGAAGACATGTTACTATCATTGTTTCCTTATGTATTTGATGACTCACCCCTTTGATGGTTTTGAAATTTTGGTCTTGGTTGATTCTGATAATTAGGGGCACATGATTGTTTAATTAAGCCTTGATCTTTCCAGGACAGATTTGGATGGTTCCTATAGCCTTGGTTGTAATTGTTTGAAAAATGATCTTTTTTAGGAGGCATTCTAGGACCATAATTGACAAAGTTTGAATTTTCTTGTTGTCGGTTTGGCATATCAAAATTAGGGAAATAAAATTTTGTATGCCCGAACATACCACACTGGACACACTATTCCCTTAAATATTGGTTGGTATTTTGACATCCTAGTTGGTTAACAGTTTTTTTCGAGTTCTGGTTCATTAAAGATTGAAGTTGGTTGGTGATTTTATCCAGTTGGGCTTGAGATTTATTTATTGAACCAGTGTTTGAATTAACATTTCTATTGACTATTTTTCTTCTTGAATTTTTATGTTGTGAATTCAGTGTAAGATTATTAAAAATATTTCTAAGTTATTCATCAGTCTTATCATTGTAATTACCCCTAGTAGCTTGGTCAACTAGATTCTGTCTAGAGGAGGACAACCCTTCATAGAAAGTAACCATGAGGAGATGAGATGGTAGTTGATGATGGGGACACTGCCTAAGAAGATCCCTGAATCTATCCCAAGATTCCTGAAAATCTTCTCCATCCTCTTGGTAAAAACTAGTGATCTTAGTTCTCAGTTCTCCTTTTAATATTTGGGGATATAATTTCATAATGAATGTGTTGTAAACTTGATCCCAATTTTCAAAAATGTTTTCATCTAAACATAAAAACTAATTCCTAGAATTCCCTTTAAGGAAAAAGGGAAAAACTCTCATCCTTATCGCATTTTTAGTGAGTCCTAGTAATGGTAGTTGCTGCACAGTGTTGTTGAAGTCTCTAATTATGGCTAAAGAGTCCTCATTAGAGAGCCCATTGAATGCAGGCAGCAATGCAATGTGAGATTATTTCAGCTCATAATTTCTGGCCCTAGGAGATAGTCTAATGGATGATGGATTTATTGAAACTTGAGGGAGTCGGAACTCCCTCATTCTAGGTCGTTCATGTTCATCTAAGAGTTTTGGATGGTTTTGGAAATTATTATACTTAGGAACTCTATTATCCATGTTTTCGATTTCAGTTTTGTTCTTCATTCTTAGAGCAGCTAAATGTTTATCTAATTAAGGGTTAAAAGGGTCTAATCTAGAAAGAGATGTTCTTGTGCTCATATAAATAGTAGTAGATAGTGAAAACAATAACAGTTCTGAAAGATGAGTAACAGTTATTTTTACAATTTTCAAAATTTTCAATTTTTTTAAGATTTTTATAAATGTTTTTTTAAATGTTTTTTTTAGAAATGGCTCGTGCCTTCCCCAGAAACGGCGCCAAAAACATGACCTATACTATCTTTTATGCCAGTCAAAGTTTAAAAATTATATTCCTACTAACTACAGTATATGTGGCAAGCAGGTTTGAACCCACAGGGAAGGTAAATTTACCCCTACTAAACTAAAAACTTGGAAAACTCCACTGTTGTCAGCAGTGGAGTGGTTTTTTCTAATCTTCACTTTTTATATTTTTTTATCTTTTAATTTTTTTAAGTTTTTATAAACTGAAAGTAAAACCAAAATTTTTTTTTCTTATAATTTTTTTCCTAACCAAAACTGAAACAGAGAACTATTGAAAATAAGATGCAACAAAGAAAATAAAATGTTGATACAAGAAAAACAGAAAAGAACGCTCAAGGATAACTCTAGTCTACTGGTTCAAATTGTTTTTCCTATTCATGTAATATTACAACTTTTCACCACTGAAAAAAAGTGACTTACTTCCCTCACCAGAAGATAAGCCATGAAAATTGCACAACTTAGAGTTCGCCACTCCAAGGAAGTATGACTCCAGAAAGATGATTTAAAAGGTCAACAGTACAAACTCACCGTAAGTACTGAATTTTTCATTACAAGTTGATTATTTTAAAGATGAATCTATAATCAAACTCGCTGAAAGATTACAGTGTTTTGAAAATTCAGTGCTTGTGGTACAAAGCATAAATTTGCGTTTTGAATTGATCTCATTGATCAATTATAATCAAAGAAGAAATGTTTAATGAAAAGGACGAAAAATATTACCAGTAGAATTATAACCCTCCCAGAACTAAAAATTTAGCTAACTAGTAAATCGATCATTATAACTATAGAAATGAGAAACATTTAAAAGGAACAGAGTACAAGAATTAAAACAAAAGGCAGAAAGAACTCCCAGAAGATGCCCTGCTCCTCTGCTCCTTCGACTCCTAGACTGCAACGCTCCGGATGAGAGATAATCTCTCGAATATTCAATTAGTCACCAGGTGTGTGAATCAGAATCAGTTTCCCCCCAATTCTGTTGCTTGCTCTATTTTAATACCTTGCTGGTATCTACTGCATGTCACTGCTTGATCTCCACCGACTTGGAATGTTCTTCACCCACGCACTGCAAAATGTCCATTTTTTCGTGACCAGCACATCACGCTATCTATTCTCACGTAACTAACTTCGGAAAGTTAGTTGTATGTATCTGGATGTGTTTACGCCTCTTGAATGAACCTGGACACGATAAATACAAAATAAAATAATTAAAACCTAACAAAAGCAATTAAAAAGTTACAGTTATTATTTTATGTTTACTATAATAATAAATATCCTAAATGTATAATTATTATCTACATTTATATTATTTATAAAACTATCCATTTAATAGTACTATGTTATTACATAAATTATTAAAAAGTAATTAATTAAATTAAGTTAATAGAAAAATTACTAAGTTATTAATTTTATTATTTTTAACTAAATTATTAAAATTGACAACATAAATAAAGAAATAATTAAGATAATATTTAAGATTGTATTAAAAATTTAATTATTACTATTAAAGAAATTAAATTTTTAGGTTAATTAATTAATTAGTTAATTATAATTTAATAATTAAAGTTATTTCTCAAGTTTTAAGTATTTTAAATTGATAAGAATATTTTATAGTTTTTTTATAATTATTCTTACTTATATATTTATACTATTAATTAATTATGAATACGTATTATTAAGTTAGTTGTAAATTTTAATTTATGAATTATCTTTTTATTAAAATTATAAATGTTTTAAATAATTACTTTTATGAATTAAATTATATTATTTGACTTGTAAAAAATTTAATTTTACTTTAATTTTCTTTTACTAAAGTTAAATTTTTTTTTGATTTCTTTATATTTTATATTATGGTATTAATATTTTTTTATATTTTTAAATCTTGCTTCTCCTCCAAACCACAGTGCACAGCAAGTGGGGAAGGGTTTCTTCCTCCTAAACCCAGCGGCGACTCTCCTTCAGCAGGCCTGCAGTAGCTTCGCATTGCAGTGACTCTGGCACGGTGCGGTGGTCCTTGGCCTACAGCGGCGTAGACTGTTTCAGAACACGACATTGGTTCGCTCCCAAAAACATCGGCTTCGACACCTCTAGTGCGCAACAGTCCAGAAGACCTCCTCCGGTCAAGTGCAACTCCTCCAGCAACACAGCGATGGCTCCAGGATGCAATGGATTATGGCTTCAGATAGAGGTGCGGTATCCCGACTCCAGTGGTATCCTTTTTTTATCCGGGTAGATCCGAATTCCTTTGAAGATATTGCTCCATACCTCTTACTCGGCCTCGAATCCTCCTCGAACAGGCTCGACGGAGACTCGCCAGACTTCATCAGCGATGGTTTCGAATCAGCAACGGATTCCTTGCGGCGTGATGTTTTATTTTATCAACTTGAAACTCAGAGGAACTCTGAGGGATTCTCTTTGCAACATCGGAAACACCTATTGACTGCATAAACAGAGGCAAGGAACAAATTCAACTCGCAACAGCGGTTTTAGATTCTATTTAAAGAAAATAATTTTTTAGAAAACTGGTTTGAGTCTATTTTGTTGTGCGGTTTTGATTGTGTGTGGAGAAACATCGTTAGTGATAGGATTGGAGGTTCTGGGTATGATGAATCAGTTTATGGTAAAGACCGGAGAAATTACTGCAATGGTATTATCATTGAAAAAGAGATTGAAACGCGATGGAGACTGAACATCGGTGAGTGGTTACTGTGAAAATGAGGAGAACAAGCTGTGAAGCCGATCGTGATTAGGTCTGCTGCGCATTAGTGCATTGGTGGATGGAAAGAAGAGTAAAGAAACTGATGCAATATCGGTAGCTGAACAGGGTAAAAACACATACCGATAGAAGAAATGGTATGAAGGGGTCAATTGAGACCATTGAGGATCGGTAGCATAAGAGGATCGGTGAGACATCAAGGAAGTGAAATAGGGGTGGCACTGATAGTTTTTAAAAAAATAGGGTATCGGTAGAGTTTTTTTTTTACATTTTTTCAAAAAAATAATTCTGAAAATACATCTAGGTTAAAAAAATTTATTTTTTTAACCCCAAAGGTGGCACCCGGTTTGCTGCCTTTGGGGGTTTTTCCGCCCAGGGCAAGGTGGCACATGGTGTGCCGCCTTTGCCCAAAAATTAACCGCAAAGGTGGCACACTAGGTGCCGCCTTTGCATAAATATTTTTTTTAATTTTTTTTATCCATTACAGTAGTCTGTATTCTGACTGATACCCTCACCCAGGACTCCCTTTTATAAGAGGGTTTTCCCTGAAAACAATACTGCATTTCCGATGTGCGATTCTGGTTCTCCTTTTCCTGCACAGTACATTCTGCATTTCTGATGTGTGATTCTGTTTCAAGTACGCGACTTTGAAAGACTATAAAACATAAACTACAAGACCAATATAAATGAAACTTTATACACTGATTAAACATATAATAAATAGTTGAAAACAAAAATAATTTCATAAAAAATGTTGATACAGATTAATTTATAAGCTTTCAAAACCACGTACTTGAAACTTAAACATATTTCAAGTACGTGACTTCGAAAGCTTATAAAAGATAAACTATAAGACCAATACAAATGAAACATTAAACATTGATTAAATACACATTAAATAGTTGAAAACAAAAAATAATTCATAAAAAATGTTAACTAAAAAAAATTTATAAGCTTTCAAAACCATCAACATGAAACTTAAAAATGTTTCAAGTTCCCGACTTTGAAAGACTATAAAACATAAACTATAAGACTAATAGAAATGAAACATTAAACATTGATTAAACATATAATAAATAGTTGAAAAAAAAACATCCGAAAAAATGTCCATAAAAATTAATTTATAATGTTTCAAAACCGTCTACTTGAAACTTAAAAATGTTTCAAGTACGCGAATTTGAAAGACTATAAAACATAAAATATAAGAACAACATAAATAAAACATTAAACATTGATTAAAACATTGCTACATATAGCTTTGAAAAAGAAACATTGCTACATATATCTTTAAAAAAGAAACAATGTTTGGTTAACATATGATGAAAATTCTTGGAAAAAATGCAACATAAATCTGTAGGAATTACATTTTTTTATCAAAACATGGCACTCATGTGAATTGAATCCTTTTAACTTCATATAATTCATTGACACAATGTTATTGATATTTGATGAATACCCCTATAGAACCTTTACATCATTGAACAAGTTGAAAAACAAATATATCTCTCCTCCCTAGATAGAGTATAAGAAGTATGAGGAAGAAACATTAGATTTTCACCCTTTACAGGAGCCAACTCTTCTCGTATTCCCATTTCAACCATGTCTAACCTTGCCTCAATTACATCCTGTGTTTTTTCAGGGGCATTTAGCAATGTTCCCATAACACTGTCACATACATTTTTTACACATGCATCACATCAAGAAAATTTCTGACATACAAAACAATTCCAGTGTGGTAATTCAAAAAAAACTGGTCTCTTTTTTCAACCAATTTTTGTAAGGTTTTTCGATTCATTATAGTTTCCTCAAATCACCCTAGTACAAACACAAGAATAATCAAGAATGATAAATCTACCAATTTTAGGTCTCTTCCCTACATTCAATATAATCATGCCTAATATTTTTGGTAAGCTCAAGTTACATACTTTAAATCACAGGGGGGGGGTAATCACTTGTGTCATAGATGGTCTCCCATGTTATTCCATATGAAAATTTTAACAAATATTATTTACCTATCATCCCATTCTATCCCCATTAGTGTCTAATTCCAAACTCCATCTTAAGTGTAATATCAAGTGAGTATATATTAATAAATTACTCTACATCCACTTCCCCACTAATATGGTCATTCTCACCATCTAATGGAATATTTATTATACTTAAACCCCTTCTATATAATCCCATAACCATATATCCACACATACACATGTCACAAACACATAAAAAATCATATCCACATAACAACCACACATCACATCCAAATCACAGTATGATATCGTGAACATGAAGGACATAAAAATCATACTCTCCTCCTACAATGCACAACCCCCACGTTGTTTCCACACCAAATACACATAATCATGTAAAAAAGAATATATATACACCAAAACCTAAAATCATTATAGGTCGTATATATACACCCACTATGATCCATTACAATGCATATTAAGCATGAAGGGGGAAAAGGAATAGGGAGTGGTTCTATATGTCTTCCCTCTATAACCTATATATTGAGAAAAACACTTAGAACCAAAGTACCCATATGGATTTCAATCAAGTTTCTTGACTCAAGTGGTGGTGTGTAAGAAATAATAAGAAAATATAATAAGTATATAGTCACACATAAATCTTTCCTAAGGGTTTACACCAAACTAACACTCCAAACACCCTTGTCAACCATTGCCTTGTTACAACCACCCTTTTATAACCAATTCCATTATAATGACACAAATAATCCCCATCAAAACACATAATCATCCATATCAACATCACCAACTTCTTATTACATTTAACATTATAATTTCATGGATTTTTATTACCATGTGCATTTCAATTGTTAACCATTTGAATGTAAAAACAATCATTAAATCACTACCCACTATAATCCATTCATTAATCATTAATAAGATTTATTCTATCATTAACCATTTATTAAAAATATGGAACTACAGTTTTATCAGCTCTAAAAAATCGCTCATAAATCCTTCATGTATCAGCGCTAGCATTTTATCATTGATACATTCCATCTTTATCAGCACTTTTTTGCATTGATGATGGGGCTTTTTATGATCACTTTTTCAGTGAAGATAAAGATTACCCTACATCAGTGCTAAAATTTTAGCACTGATACATGGCTTCTTTATCATCATTTTTTTCTTAGCGGTGATATAAAGTGTTGTTTCCCTTCCCCTTTTTTTGTAGTAGTTATAGATTTCTCAAACGCTTCCCATTTACATGACTGAGATGGTGATTCCACAACTGGGTGTTGTATGAGTCAGTTGAGTTTGTTTCTTTATCAATTTTCAACATTTGGTTTTCATAATTTAATACATACAAACTGTTATTTAAATGTGTCATATCATAACATACGTTGTTCTTATAAAAGAAACAACCCTTATTTCCAAACATGAAAATAAATCCATCCATATAGAAACATGATACAGAAATTATGTTCTTGGTAACACTAGGTACATAATAACAGTTATGTAAAACTAGAATCATTCCAGTTTGCAATGAGAGATGGTAATAGCCAATGGCCAACGCAGCCAGCCCCGCGCCATTGGCAGCTCGAAGATCCACCGCTCCTCTGGAAATATTTCTAAATATACTTATTTACAACATTTGAATAAAAATTTGATCCCTAAATGCTATATTTATTATATTTTTAATCAATGTTTAACGCTTCATTTTTATTGGTCTTATAGTTTATGTTTTATAGTCTTTCAAAGTCGGGAACTTGAAACATTTTTGAGTTTCAAGTTGATGGTTTTGAAAGCTTATAAATTATTTTTGGTCAACATTTTTAATGAAATTATTTTTGTTTTCAACTATTTCTTATATGTTTAATCAATGTTTAATGTTTAATTTATATTGGTGTTATATTTTATCTTTTATAAGCTTTCAAAGTCACGTACTTGAAATATGTTTAAGTTTCAAGTAGGTGGTTTTGAAAGCTTATAAATTAATTTTTATCAACATTTTTTATGAAATTATTTTTTTTTCAACTATTTCTTATAAGTTTAATCAGTGTTTAAAGTTTCATTTATATTGGTCTTATAATTTATGTTTTATAGTCTTTCAAAGTCGCGTACTTGAAACAGAATCACACATCGGAAATGCAGAATGTACTGCATAGGAAAAGAAGAACCTGAATCCCACATTGGAAATGTAGTTTGATTTTCAGGGCAAACCCCCTTATAAAAGGGAGTCCTGGGTGAGGGTATCAGTCAGAATCCAGACTGCTGTAATGGCAGAACCGCTGGATATTAAATAGCAGAAAAATTTTGGTGAAAAGTTTTGTTGTACATATGTATATATATATATATATAAAACAAAACAAAACAAAAAAATGAAAATAAAAATAAGAAAATTTTAAAAAAAAATATTTATGCCAAGGCGGCACCTGGTGTGCCGCCTTTGCTATTAGTTTTTGGGCAAAGGAGGCACACCGTGTGCCACCTTGCCCTGGGTGGAAAAACCCCCAAAGGCGGCACACCCGGTGCCGCCTTTGGGAGGTAAAAAATAATTTTTTTTACCATGGTGGTATTTTAAAAAATATTTTCTTGAAAAAATGTAACAAAGAAAACTCGTATCGGTAGCAGAAAAAAAATTGGGAACACTGTGAAATTTGTAAAACCGATAGTGGAAATTGATAGGTGAGTCATTGACTCACCGATAGAAGAAATAAATATCGGTTTTAAGGGGACAAACGAAAGTGAAAGAAAAATAAGGGATTGATGGGATGATAAAAAAAATTTTTAACTGATAGTTAAAATTTTCAATCGGTGAGTCATTGACTCACCGATAAAAGAAATTAAGATCATCACAGCAAAAAAAAATAAAACAAATAGAACAGTGAGTGACGAATCACTGAAAAATAAGTCACCGATAATTAAAATATTAAAACTCAATCACCGTAATGTGAAACCGATGATGATTTAGGATATCGGACTCACCGATAGATAGAAATAAAATAAGACGCCAAATATACAAGATACCAAAACAGATGGAAGGATCGGTGCGTCGAAAAAATGGTGTGTCACGAGAGACTGATGGTGGTGTTACGAAGCAATCAGTGAGTCATGACTCACCGATAGTTATAAAAAAACTTCGGTGTGACATAACAATGGTGCGACACTCCCCAGCAGTTTGAAATTAAAAATGATAACAATAAAAATTAATTTACAACAGATAATAAAAAGAACAACAATTGTTAATAAAGCCAAAAGAGAATTTAACTAAGCTGTTTAAGATTAAATAATTAACTGTAATTAAAAACCAACTTAATTAACTAACAAACTAAAAAATAAAAGTAACTTAATTATTAACTAAGACCATAAATGCTAAGATTAATTAAATATATGTCTAAATAAATGCAGAACTCTTAAAATTAATCAACTGCGAACATAAAATTAAAACAATTATATTTAACTAGAGTTATTAAACAACAAAATTAATTAAATAGATGAAAAAATAAAAACATAAAATTAAAAACATGGTACTATATTAACTTAATTATTAAACTTAATTACTTTTCATAATAATTGACCCGGTTAAGAAAAAATAAAGTTAATAAATCAGAACTAAATAGTAAAGTCTTCAATTGAAGACTGAATTAAATTAATGCAAATAAAAATGAATAATTAATTAATTAATAGACATTTAAAATTATTAACCAGATTAAGATTATTAAACTAAAAAATAATTAAATATATTTAGAATAATTATAAAGACTACAAAAAAGGACTAAAAACACTTGTTTAATTATAAAAAAATGATTAACAAATGTAGTGATAAAATTACAAAAGTGCCAACATTTATTTAAAAATGTAAAAATAAATAATTAAATTGATAAAAATTAAATAAAAAGATGTGGAAAAACTATGTAAAAATAGAGCCACATCATTGGGTAGATTATAATGTGCTTTCACCATGATACCTCATAGGTGAATTTATATAATAGTATGAGAATCTCAAGGAAATTAAGAAAAGTATTAAGATTAAAGGATTGATTAATAAAAGATAATAATTAGTCTATTTGAGTGAAATTTATCTTAATAAGAATGATTAAATAATTTAATGTTAGTTTTATTTAATGTGTAACTCATGGAATGTATGTGGGTGATCATAAGCTAGACCAAGACCTTTGTATGTGATTGGTTTTATTTTAATTTATTTATTAAATTTATTGTTGGTATGCGAGCCATATCTTCTCATTAATATGTAGGTACTTCATTCCCATTGTTTCTTTTATGTAAACCCATTTTTATCTCTCACCTTCATGTGAGTTTAAAAATGATATGTAATGGATAGAGCTCCCAAGCATGTAGAGGTTGTCTTAGTATCGAGCTGAGGTAAAACCAATCCAAGGAGATACCAAGGTGGATAGGTTGATAGCTATAAACATGAAGGTGTTTATCCCCTAGGTCAGGTCTATATTATCAACATATAGATAAACAAACCATTATAAAAACATATCATGACCATTCCCTTTATTTTATTTCTTTCAGTTCTAAGGTTTTTCATCATGGATGTGTTGTCACGATCACATAATTAATGAACTAACAAGCATGCAAGATGGAACTAAAATAAACCACTCTTGAGAGTAAATATTATCAAGATGTGGTTAATCACTTAAGTAATCTCCACTGAATTTTAACTAGAATGTGATAAAGATAATAATTCAATTTACGCATAAGAGATAAAAATCCCTCAACCAAATAGTATGTCAGACTAAGCCTTTTGTAACTTGATTAAGGGCAAGACTCAATAAAACTATGTGTTTGACCAAACCTTTTTGGGACACTTACTTTTATAAAAGAATCCCTTATGAATGTTTTTGGATTGACTTAACCATATTACATTAAGAGGAGTAACCCGTGCAAGACTTGGTGTAATATTGGAGGAAAGTGTTGAGGAAATCCAAGTCAAGATTTCAAGACTGGGGAGTCCACTCAAAAGATCAAGGAGCTACAATCCCACAATTGAAAAAAAAATGCCTACCTAAATACCCTCAAATAGCTTGATCAACCCTTTTTGGGGTTATGTGAAGTGTAATATGGATCCTTGCCTCTATAATGTCATGACAAATGGACATTCCGAGTTCAGTGGTGAGGTCCATTGGGGCTTGATAAAATTCTAGGAGACTTAATAAAATTAAGTTTTTATTTCTCATAAAATGTAATCAAGAAATTTCTAATTATCCACTCTTTTAATTGTAGAATAAAATGAAAATCTCTTCAACAAAACAATCCCCGCGATCAATTTTGGATAAAGACAACATTATCACCAGCAGTAACTTCCAGGAATGGTTTAGATGGAATTGGGTTATTCTACACAATGAATGGAAGTATTATGTGTTGGATTCATCATTACCTTATTTTCCTACCCAAGAGGTGAGTAATGAAGATTTCTTGGTCTAAGAGAAACATATGAATGACATAGCCGATGTTCAATTTTTGATGTTATCATCAATTTCTAGGGAGATCATGAAGTCTCACGAAAACATAGATGCTTATAGCATGATCGAGTACCTATATGGTCTTTATGAGGAGACATTGAGAAAAGAATGGTTTGAGATCCCCAAGGCCCTCTTTCAGAGTAATATTGGAGAAGTTTCCCCACCTGGGTGTCACCTAGTCAAGACCATTGGATACATTTAGAGCCTAGAGTTTCTAAGGTTTAAACTCCACGAACAATTGGGTATCGATCTCATTATTGCATCACTCCCTCATAGATTCTCCATATTTGTTGTTAATTTCAATATGAACAACATTGAGAAGTCTCTATCTGATTTTCCTGTCCTCATTTTCCACGTGGACAAAGATACGAAGCACAAAAATCATTTTTTCCTTATGGTGAATAAGAGGAAATGGAAGGAAATATCTTTAATCCCAAATCTTCTTCACACCCTTCCAAGAAAAGGAAGATAAAATGGGAGGTAAGGGAATAGAAAGAGGTTCGTTTCACATGCGGAAAGAAGGGCCACTGTAAGAAGAACATCACCCAGCCTAAGAAGTAAGGGAGAGCATCAGATGTGTTTGTTATCAAATGAAATATATCTATTTCTACAAATTCAATATTATATATAACTTTTGTTTCTCACATATGTATCCAAATACAAGAAAAGTAGATTAAAGAATATTTTCCAAGGAGAGGTAGATCTATGAGTATCCAATAGAGTTAGACTTGTAGTTGTAGATGTCGGGGACCACCACCTTGCGTTTCTTATTAGGGTGATCTTGGTGTTGAAGGGTTGTTATTATATGATTTTTGTTAATAAGAACATTATTTATATATCCTGATTAGATACATATGGATTTGTTTTAAAATTTAGAAATGAATTTTGTTTCTTTAACAAAGATAACTTTTTTTGGGTAGGGCTCATTTGTATAAAGGTCTTTACGTGTATGATTACACAAACCAAGTAATGGAAACTAATAACAAAGGTACTTCACATGAATCAAACCACACCCAACTTTGGAATCACCGGCTAGGTCATGTAAATGATAAATGCATGAAAAAGTTACATCAATATTGATATTTAAATGCTTTTTAACTAAAAAATATTGGATTATTTCACGTGTGTTTACAGGGAAAAATAACCGTAACCCAATTTAGTGGGAAAGGTGAAAGGGATAAAGAGATTCTTAAATTGGTTCATACCTATGTGTGTGGAAAATTTCCAGTTGAATCAAGTGGTGGGTACTCATACTTCCTAACTTTTACTGATTATTTTATTAGATATGGATATATCTACTTAATGAGGTATAAGTCAGATTCTTTTGATAAGTTCAATTAATACAAGAATGAAGTTGAGAACGATCTTGGTAAAAAGATTAAGAAACTCCTCTCAGACTAAGGTGGATAATATCTTAATAAAGGAATCATTGATTACTTATAGGAGTTTATGATCCTATCCCAACTCACTACTCCTTTCAAACCCCAGTGGAATGGTGTAAGCGAAAGGAGGAACCACACCTTGTTGCACATTGTGAGATCAATGATGGGTCATGCAAGTATTCCATTATCCTTTTGGGGATATCTATTACGAATAGTAGATCACAGACTAAACCAAGTACAAAAAAATTGATAAATGGTATTCCATACGAGTTATGGAGTGGAAAGAAAGCCCTGTTATCAAATTTAAATGTGTGGGAAAGTGAAGCATTTATTAAGACCTCTTTAGGTAAAAAAAATTCACCTTGAGGCACAATGTGTACCTCTATAGAATACCCTAAGGAAACAAGAGGATATTACCTATAAAACCCCTCAAAAAAAGGTTATAGTAGAAAGGAACAAAATATTCTTTGAGAGAGATAACATCTCCAAAATAGATAGTGGGAGCGAGATAGAAATTGATGAAGTCCAGGATCAAGGTACAAAATAGTTGGTACATGAACAGATTCCACAAAGCCTCATGGAAGAAAGAACTATTTTAGAGACACAAGTACTATGTAGGATTAAAATAGGGGTTTGCGAACCGAATTGGTGTGGTTTTATAGTTACCAAGGATGGTGACTCATTATTAGTGGATAATAATGATCCCCTAACCTAAAAAAATCAGTAAGTGGCACATATGTTTCCATGTGGCAAGAAGCCATGAATTAGGAAATGGATTCCATGTACCAAAACCAAGTCTAGAATTTTGTAGATCCTCCTGTTAATATAAATATTGTTGGTTACAAATGGGTTTTCAAGAAAAAACTGGACATGGGAGGACAATTCAATACCTATAAGGCACGGATGGTTAAAAAATGGTTCAAGCAGTGTCAAGGCATTGACTAAGATGAAAAATTTTCACTAGTTACAATTCTTAAATCCATAAAAAATCAATTGGATATCACCGCTTATCATGAATATAATATTTTGAAAATGGATGTCAAACCATCCTTCCTTAATAGGAACTTTTAGGATGATTTATACATGACACAACCTGAAGTTTTTAGGACTCCAAAGGATTTCAATAAGGTATGAATGTTGAAAAAAATCCATTTATGGATTAAATCAAGAATCCAGGTCATGAAACATTTATTTTGATAAATCCATAATGAAATTTGGTTTTATCAAGAACAAATATGAGCCCTGTGTCTAAAAATGGTTTTGTGGGAGGGCCGTTATTTTCCTAATAGTATATATTGATGACATATTACTTATTGGAAACGAGATACTAGTCTTATTGTCCGTTAAGTTATGGTTGGATCAATGGTTTTCTATAAAGGATGTAGAAAATGCATCATATATCCTTGGGATCAAGATCCATCATGATAGATCCAAGAGATTTCTGGGCCTATGTCAAAGTACATACATTGACAAGATTATGAAGTGATTCATTATGGAACAATCAAAGAGATGATTGTTTCCATTTTCATATAGCATTCATCTTTACAAGAAAATGTGTTCTCGGAAAAACTAGGAAATAAAGAGAATGGAAAGGACTCCATATACATAAGTGATTGGGTCAGCCATGTATGTCATGCTTTGTACTAGGCTCGATGCCACCTATGCATTGAGTGTGGTAAGAAGATATTAGGATGACCTAGGTGAACGCTATTGGATGGATGTAAATATTATCTTAAAGTATCTGAATATTACTAAGGATAACTTCTTGGTTTATGGAGGAGATAATGAATGAGTTATCAAATGATATGCAGATTCTAGTTTATAGATTGATCAAGATGACATGAAGTCATAAACATGATACAACTTCACTTTGAATGGAGGTGTAGGGAGTTGGAATATCTCAAAGTAGAGTGTGGTCAAAGATTCTATAGTAGATTATGAGTATATTGCAGCTTCTAAGGTATATAATAAAGTAGTTTGGATGTGAAGCTTCATCTAGGAGTTGTATGTGATACCTAATAGTAAAGATCCCATCACAATGTACTATGATAAGATAGGCATTGAGCTAACTCCCTCATCTGGTGTCCAATCCTTGATCTGTTAGAAGCATTGGATCTGTCTCAGTAAGCTCCTATGTATTCTAATATCCTATCAATGTTTATTTTCAGATTTTTTCCACTATTTAGGTAAAATATAATTTTATTTATTTTTAGGGTGTTGGATAGTTTCCCATATCTCCTCCAACCAGCTTCGAATCTAAGGCTGATAGAAAGTGAGGAGTAGTCCATGACGATGAGGTGGGTGGTTACATAATTTTCCCTTTGGGCTTTGATGTCTCGTAGCTATGTTGTTGTTCCACATAATGGATTTTTTCAAGCCTCCACTTTTATTTGGTTTCATCATATCTAATTGATCCTTGCACCTTAATACATGCCTATTGAATCTTATTGGGTATTTTATAGGGTAGTTACCCCATCTATGATCACCCCATGGATGTACCAAGTGAAATTTCCCCTTATGTGTAACTGAATAAGTTTCCCGGAACACCTTTGATCTTTTGTCTTAGTCTTAAAAATGAAATTTTCATTATTATATGAATGCTTATAGGACCTAGAGATCCTATTAGGTATTTATATCAACCTAGTTTTGGAATTTCCCATGTCAGTGATTAACACTTTAACCATGGAACCTTTTAAAGGGACCTCCCCCCTTGGGATTATTAAATTTAAATACCTTGTTAAATAAATTAACTAGATTATATTACATAGAATGGTGTGTCCATGATGGTGGCTTCCATTAAATGAATTTAATATTTGAAATAGATTAATAATGTAGACTGTATTATACCTGATGGATGATCTTTTTAATATTAATTTCATGTATTATATGAAATTATTTATAAAGGGTGGTAAGATCACACCTTTTATTATTATTTTTAAATGATTACCAAAAAATGGTAATGCTTGTATGAAATAGAACATGGATAATGAGATGTATGGTAGATATTTCCTCAGTCCTTATATTATAAATGATTATTCCTTGATTGAGTGGGTGATATTATTGTAAGGGATTTTTTATCATGGAGGTATCATGCTCCCTTACATCGGGTGTCCAGCATGACCTCTCACTCCATTGACACTATTAAGACGTTGGGCTTAACGTGCCATGTTTCTTTATTTGAGTGATGACATGATGGATCAATCACTATATTGAGTGTCATACCTTAATTATCACACCCTTATTGGGATATAGAGAATTTACTCCATTTCACGAGCTTATAGACTCATTAGAATGGTTATGGACGTTTGGGTTATGTCTTGGTCCAGCCAACAACTCGTATTCTAGGTATATGGCCACTTACATCTGTACATGGTTGGTTCATATAGGTAGATGAAATATATAATTAATATATATATATATATATATTAATATATATATATATATATATATATATTAACTGATCATAATCTCATTCCATCCATGATCTGAAGCACATTGACACACCATGTGTCCTATCGGAACCTAAGTGTGCTTTTTATTTATTTTAGTATTTCATTCCTTTCCTATTGTTACCTATATAATGATTAGTTACAAGAATTAATTTTATTTAATGTAAACAAAACTATTGGTGGCCTACTAATATTTATATCTCACACCCTACTCGGGCTGCCTTTGGTACCCAAATTTTTTTTCTAGGTATTGACAATGGAAAGGGACCTACAAAAGGATGCTAATAACCATAGATTATAGATGGAGCTTAGAAGTAGAGGACCAACCATTCAATTGAGATTCTAGTTGATTTTTTTGTGTGATTTTTTATTTTTTTATAGTATGTTTGTATACCCATTCCAATATTCCCCTTATGTATATCCTCATTCCATGCATCATGTATTGACACTGCCATAAAGGATTTTGATATTACTATCAGTTGTTCAGTTTTTATCTTATGATACTTGTTTATTTCTTTCATCTATTCAAATATTATTCTGATACTGTTGTCTCTTTATATTTTTATGTTTTTCCTCTCGGATAAATGGGTATTATCTCCCCACTTTACCACCTTGACACCCTCAATGTTAGTCAAAAATGTTTGGTGTACAAGGAGATGTGCTTGAGGCCATGCGACCCATTGGCTTGAGGTACATAGTAAGTGGACCTCTGGTTGGGATGTTACAAACCAGTAGTATCACATCTCCCTTCATAGACTAACCCAGTGGTGGATCTCCACCTAAAACGATCTCCCTTAGGACTAATCCCTCCGAGTCAAATAATTGACTTCTCTTTATTCTATCTTAAATTGATGAGATTGCCACTAAGTTCATAAGGTAAATCCACTTGTCACTCTATTGAACCTTTAGATTCATCCCCTAATGAAGATCCATCAACCTCTATTCATCACTATATTTATAATAATCTTTCATTTGATTCTTCTAACTCAGACCATAAGTAACTGTATTACACTTTTTTATCACATAGGAAAGCTCAATGTCAATGGATTGAAGTTTTTCGACACACATTCTCTATTTGAGGTTCAAATCATGCTGTATAAAGACATATTTGTAGATTTTTTGGTTGTTAAAAACAAAAAACCACTCAACTAGAAATTAATGCCTCAAAAAATGTAAGGCATGAATGAAATTCACTATCTCGATATTGTGTGTTGGGTGATTCATCTCACAGGACCTCAACTATTGATATCCATACAAAATGACCCAATCCTCCTACATAATAAATGTTCCCTTCCCAATACCTGATTCATCAAAATAACATTTTATATTGAATCCCAACATCTGGAAGAATCGAAATCAGAACTGAATTCAGTCTTCCATTCGTCTCTAGAAAGGCTTCCTCACACATTTTAGACCATAATAAATTCACACCTGTCTTAGTCCATATGATAACTGGTGTTTCAAGGAATGATAATTAATTTATAAAGAACATATAATAACCTTATAGACCCTAAGAAACTCTATCTATCAGAGAAGTTCTTGGTATGATGTAATGAAACAACAACTCTGACCTTCTCTTGGTCAACTAATGCTCCTATATTCAAGATAATGTGACCCAAAAAGTGAACATTGTTGATCTATATGTGGAATTTAGTGATATTATCATATAGATGGTTCTCTATATGTGTATTAAATATGATCTCAATATTTTTGGAATGGTCATGTATTTTCTGTGAATACACCAAGATATCATACATGAAGACTATCATAAATGAATTTAGATATTAGTGGAAAACCCAATTAATTAAGGCCATAATGATTGTAGGAATTTTTATGAGACCAAATGAGATTACCAGATACTCATATAAACTATACCAAATTTAGAAAATTGTACCTAGAATATCTGATGGTTTTACTCATACCAAATGGAAGCTCGACCTCAAATCAATCTTGGACAAAACCCTTTATCCTCAGAGTTGGTCGGTGTGGTTTTTGATATGAGGCAGTGGATACTGGATCTTAAAAATAATATTGTTCAATCAAAGATAATACATGAAAAGTATAAGGGTACCATCTACCTTCTTTGAAAAAAGGATAGGTGAACACCATGGTGAAGTGATGGGTAATATAGAACCCTTATATTCCAAATCCTCTAGTTGTCTCTTGAACTCCTACGACTCGATAATACTCAACCTATAAGATGGAATGGATACTAACGGAGATCCAAGAACTAGATCAATAGAAAATTATACCTCTATATTAAGAGGTATTATTGAAATTTAATTAGAGAATATGTCTCTAAATTGATCAAATACCAGATGGAAATCATATTGACATACTATCTAATCCTCTATAAAAAGGATAACAATATGGAAAATCACTCCGCTCAGTCCACAATGATCGAGTCCAACTCAGATCACCTAGACATCCCATTCACCCTTAAGTATATAACCATGAATTTCTAGTAAAGGACACCCTTTATCAATATAAAATCATGTAGGCATGGTAATGAACCAACCATTTCATCCCAATAATGATGTTGAAACCATCCATCAAGAAAATGAAGAGGTTCCATAGAAATTTATGGATGATTATCTAAAGGGGTCACTCTTTACACTCATGCACACTCTTTCAAATTATTCATAAAGGTATGTTAAGGTTAATCTCCCCATGAAAGTGTCGAATTTCAATTTTGATGATTTCCACAATTTCCAAATATATAAACCAATGTGAATCACTAGTGTCAAAAAATATAGAAACAAAAGTAGAGGCTACAGTAATAGTTTCTCAAATTATAGATTTCATGGTGCTATGATCCTCTATAAAAGAATACACTGCATTGATATAACCAAATATATTGTCCTGAGATACAACCTGAATACCTTAGGTAGGTCAACCCTACTAGCATTATACACCTTAATTCTAGATTACTCAACCATGACCACCTCCTCGACTTAAATGTTCAGTAGTAATTCAGCTACCTACCTAGTGAGGTTCTACTGAACCTACTCCTAAAGTCCAAGTTGATTTGGATCCTCTCCCACTACGAATAGATGGTAAGGTCTTTGAAAACATCTTAAAATGATAAAACTTTCTACATACTCAATAATATGTGGGAAATTTGGGAAAATAGGTTTTCATATTCTCTAGATTTCGGTTTTGCAGAAAAATATCATAACTATTAGTGGGTGTCATCTAGCTGTGCCTTCCCTTGTGTGTAGTCTCAAAGTGATGCCTTCTTCCATTTTTTCAACAACTTTCCTATCTCAATCTTGGACCACCCTATCCCACACTGTCAACTTCCCTCAAGTTTTTTCTCATTAACAAGGGAATGTTTTACTATTTATGACATTTTTTTCAACCAAAATACATTCACATGAGATCATTTGGCGTATTTGATCCATCCTAAAAATGTCTCATTGTTGCCAACTCGTCACCAATAAGAATCGATGTAAAATTCTAAAGCTCTATGAATTGAAAATAATAGTCCATCATAGAAATAGTACCCTACTGTAGAATCATAAAATCTATAGCTATATTTTATCTCAACATTTGGGGAAAGGAATATCTATAGAATACTATCTAAAAAACATCCAAGGCCATTCCCTGATGATGATTTACTTGGGCGATAACATCCCACCACCACTTGGCATAATATCAAATCATATACATAGTGATCATAACTCTCCTATTATGAGGTGTCTTAAAAATATCAAAGATTGTAAATATGGACTCCAACCTTGATTCTATAGACTGAGAGCCGCCATCCCCCAAAAACATTGGTGGATGTTATTGCTGAAATTCTCACATCAACTTTTCTATTGTATGGGAAGGTTGTGGGATACCATTATGGTCTACATAAGATGAAGGAATCCCTATTGAAATAGGTCATCATTGGATATGTTGGAAAAAAATAGGGTTCATAGGTGGAACTATGATATGTAACACTAGTGGCTCAGGGCCCACCACCTCTGTAGCATGGTCATCCCCGCCCCAGGGCTCACGACTCAAAGACATCATAGTGGAATGGATCAAAAACTTGCAAACACATGCCTCATATGTGATTTGATAACAAAATACTATAGATAAGAGTATGATAGGTTTATACCTTCAATATTTAAGTCACACCCCTCGGCCTAATCCAAAATCCAGGTCTGGGTGATGTAAATTTCATAAATAATAGAAAGAAAAACGACCTAGTACCCACTATTGAGGCCATTTTGGGGTCAAGTTATCTATTATAGTAAGTGGTCCCAGTAAATATAATGTAAATTTCAAGTTATGAGGGTAACACACTTTATGTTTCAATTAGAATCCCTAATTAAGGATGACCATTTCATTTCAAAATTTAAATTCATTTAAGTTCATACTTATTTATATAGTATTATTTTTAAATGTTTGAGTTATATAGATCATAATTTCCTACTTATAAAGGCTCATACACTTTATAAATTGAAATATGGTGTCCATTTAATCATATACACAAACACTTTCTAGCCCATGCGACTAATGGTCCATGACTCAACATGCCATAATTTACCACTTAATGTATCATTATCAAGATATGCTAGAAAAAACTATAAGGTTGATACAAGAACTTTATGTAAAAAATTATATTTCTCATTCCCCTACATTAAAACATTAACACAATTAAATATATATATATATAGTAGTCAATGCACTTATAAAAACCATAGGAAATACAAGTAATGAGATGAACCTATATAGAAAGGCATAATACAAGACATGTGAGCTCTACATGACTATTACGATGCATGATTCAACACTTCCTTTCCATATCGATCCAAAGGTGAAATAGAATTCACAATCATAATAATCATAAACATCTAACATCATGTGTGTTACCCAGTGGTGAAATAAAAACAATTGTAATAAGTAGAATACAAAATCGAAATTCTTATCCCATGAAATTTGGATTTTCTTTGTACATAGGTTTGATACTCCCAAGTGCAGTCTCATTAACAAATTATGAAAAATCCTATTCTCCTTTATAAAATCCCAAAATAATAAGGTAATGAAGATAAGCCTTTGATTCCACTTTGTTCCATCCCATCCCAGATCACTTGATAATGGTATTCAAACTAATAGTCCACATGGCCTCAAGTACACCTCCCTGTATTATAGTGTCAAGAGACTAGATGTGAGGGTCCTTGGTGGTATAGTGGGGAGACTATACCCTCATAATCGGAGTGATGTAGTGGTGAGATATTTAATAATTAGAAGAAGCATAATTAAGAAAAATATATCATTGCAAGTAAACCATTAAGGTAGTAATAATTCATCATGAAAAAAGTGGTACCATATACAAAATTATGAGTATGACATGGATATATAAAAAATTCTAGCATATGTACATACGATTAAAAAAATTATAAAATGACCAAAAAGCTAGTTTCAAAGCCTAATGGCATTTAATTTTTTTTATTAATTTCAACTTTTAACTAGTTTGATGGGTAACCATAAATGAATCCTAATAGAAAAGGCACTTAAGCCTAATACATGACTATTAACAGACCAAATACACTTAAAGAAGACACCTCCCAAGATGATAATACTCCAAATCACCCAACCTACAAGTTTGATCATAAATAAATTCACTATATATAACTACATGATCACTAGTCCTGATGGTTAAAGATATACCCTCTCATTCATTCAATCTGATAGTTTTTCTTATGGGTGATTCTTCTCTAAACCTCTTCTAGGATACACCTGTGTTTTTTCATAGAGTAAGTCGTCCTTCCACATATATATCTCTCCACAAACCTATTCGAGTGTTTCCATGTCTTTCCTACTGATGGACCACTCTTTCACCCCGAGCCTTTTTCCATCCTCACCTCAAAGATACCATGTTGAGCCTTCTCATATCAATGAATGACACACTGTATCACCACTGACACCCACTACTCAGGCATTTTCATGGCCACCATTGAGATCCACCCCAAGGATGTCCCATCATAGATCTTCCATAAATATTTGATGATGACATACCCCTTGCACCTCTGTACCCACCTCCATCATGGCCGACCATGGCCCAACCAAAATTTTTTTGATGAATGGATTTGAACCAAGCTATGGATGTAGGATTGTGGTATTTATATTACCACTAGGATACAACCCAAACTATTCCATAAATATATCCATTAGAATCATGAGATAAGACTAAGTCTCAATCTCCCAAGCTTCCAATCTATAATCAATCAAGAATCCAACACTAGGATATTTCTCTTGTCCCTATATGCATCCATGAAGTTTGTCTGGAAAATAGTGACCCAAACATGGTGTGAGATATACTTATTATGCCACCACCAACAGTATCTAAAATTATCTAGATATTTTATATAATATGAGGGTGTGTAGATATATTAATGATAAAATAGAAATGAAAACTGTAAAGATTCTTCTTTAGTTCCCAAGCTAACACTACCTACTTCGGCTCATTCCATGAAACCTCTAAAAAATGTCGCCATGAACATATACATATAAATATATATGCATGTATGTTTATATATGCACTATATACATAATAATGTTTACAGACACACACACACACACACACACACATATATATATATATACATAGTGTTATCCAATACCTGTGGCATAACTCATGCATCCATGTCTAGTCACTAGTGTCTCAGAAATTGGTAGGGGACACCATGTTCGAGTGATAAACATCATAAGGGTCACCAGAATAAAATATCATAGGTATATATTATGTCATTCCCGAGTATCATTGGTGTATAAGATTCCATGATCGAGTTTTATATCAGTAGGTACATCATGATCAAGTATCATAGGTGTATGGGATGCCATGCCCAAGTATCATAAAAATAGGGATTCCATTCCCAAGTATAATATTAGTGGGGCTTCTATGCCTGAGTATCATAGGTAATAATAAGTCAAATAATATTTAGTGTGATCTGGTAAATTTTTTATTATTCATCAGCGGTCCACTTAAACAAGTCCAAAACAATTTTTTATATAAAATCACATAATGTAGTCATTCCACTCACTTTATTTTTAATTTTACATAGCCATTTAATCAAGATAACAGGCCAAAAACACTTATATGGTTTTTTGGTCACATAATAATTTATAATTTCAAGGTGAAAATCTATAAGCGCACCTCAAGTGTGGCATTAATCAAGGGGACATATTAAAAAAATAATAAGGAGGCACAATGTCATTTCTATCAAGGAAAAAATTAATTAAGGGGTAAGTTTATTTTTATAGTAATTTATGGAAAATACAGTGATTGGCATCACAGAAAATAATATAAAGAAACACGATATTATGTATAATTACTAGACCACCAACAATATTCATGTAGTATATGCCTCATCCAGTAGCATCCCTTTATTTGGCATGGAAGGAGATAAAATAGAGAATTAGAAAATTTCCATAAATGTATGGAATATTTTCTCACACCAAAATAGTGTAGAATATAGAAACATAATCCAAGAAAACAAGATAATGGATAGAATATCTTTGGAGAGAAAATAAAATACAACAGATGGAGATTGAATTGAGCATCATATAGAGAAAAAGGGATAAAAATATATGGATGATAGAGGAGGAGATCTCCCAATTTGAGAGGATTTTGGAGGAATAAAAAAAGAAAAAAGGGGTTTTAAGTTTAATAGGATGAAAGGGAGGAAATACAAATTCACACTTTAAAAAGGGGTCATACATTTTGATCCCATAGTTAGCCAAATCGTGTTCCAATCATGTGATTAGAATTATCCCTAGACACCCGACGCATAGGTTAGGTTCATGGTTAGATTGACCATGTGTATCCCATGAAAAAACCCATGTTCAATGATGTCTATAACACTCGAAGGATCATAAGGCATGGGTTATATTGTTGGAAAAAATTGTTCATCCCCCTTCATTGCACTAGATCACCTCTCATGGTTTAAATAAAAAATGAATACATGTCTACATGGTTTATAATAACCTTTTGGGCCACCTGTTTCCTCCAAAACATGTGGCTCGGGCTCCAAAAAATCCCTATACACCCTTGAAACCTTTGTCACATCACAAGGATTACATATTCGGTCAAAACCAAATAATTAAAATCAAATTAAAAGGTTAGGTGTCTCATAGAAAAGATAGGATCTAACAAAAAAATCAGATATTAAATAATTGGTAGATCCAAAGTCAAATAAGATATTTGCAATTTTAGAGTTGATAGTAAGTATACCTTTCACCACATAATTATTGGACCCCTCATCTTAAATAGTGATCTCATGAGATTACCATCTCTCGGTTTAATATGTTTTTTGTCATTATCACCTACATTAACCCTCAAAATTGGGTGCTTATTATCATAATTCAAAAACTCCATTCAATTTACACACTAAATTGTTGGAGTTACATTTTTTGGATCTTTCTCATTGTTTGTATCATTAGATAACTTCTTACCATCACCTTTGTATTCAGCCACTAAATTACCTCCCTTCCATACATAAAACATTTAGTAGTTCCCTAATGAAATTTCCTCTATGTTTTCTTCCACACTTGAAGCATGATAGAAATATCATCTCCTTCTTTCCATGATTTTTTGTGTTTCCCTTGAATTTCATCCTTCTTTTCTTATCAAAACCATATGATTTGATGGGATAATCCAAACTACATTTCCACCTTGATAACACAATGGCTGATTTATTTATAGCTACCAACATCTCATAGGCTTAAAAACTTTCTGAAATTTGGTTTTAATCCAATGAATAATATCTCACCCTTACCTTCATGATGGATAATAATGCTAGATGCACATCTCACGAGCCTTGTAAAATTTTCCTTATAGGTACCAATAGATTCATCATCCCTCCTCTTTAGATCAAAGAATTCCTTCTCCATTTTTTTGTATGAAGAATCTGATGGAATTAATTATTGAAAAATAATCTATTAAACTCATACCATTCCATGGATTAAATATTATCATGTTCCCTTTTATTATTGATGATATTATTCCACTTATTCAATTCACATTTAAAATAATATATAGTTAAAATGATTTTTTCACATTCTAAACACTGTAGAATAGAAAATATATTTGCAATGGTACTAATATGTCCCTAATAAACTATCATATCAATGGATGCACTAAAGGAAGGCATATGTTTCCTCATTAATGACCCAATAGAACATTTTCCCCTTCATTTTCTAGTTTGAAAATCCATCATGATTCATGTCTTGAGAATGTTGTCTGAGTATAGAAATGATATTTTTGATTCCAAATCCCATAAATTATCAATGTTCTGGAGGAAATACATTGTAGTTTCCATCTCAATCATCATTAACATAGTTCCTCTAGGTTCAATTCATTTACTAAAACCAAAAACCATAGTGTAAGCAACAATAGTCACAGTTCAGAACCACATAATCATGAAAAATCTCTTATAGGATGTAAAAATCATGACACCTTATTTTTAATCTATGAAACCTTATCTTTACCCTATGCAATTCATAGTCATAATCTATTTAAATCCATCATGATGATTATAGGTTCTTGAAAATTCATCAAAGGGAAGTCAAATACTCCCAGAAGTTGGGAGAAGCAAAGATATGAATGTTGGAATGAAACTTTGAGGAGAAAAGTGAAGAAATAAAATTTTGAAAAGGAATCCAGCCCATCCACATACCATCAGTGGGAATGGTTAGTAGAATACATAAAATAGGAACCACCGGTATGAGGAAGGCCTATTGAGTGATGTCCTGTAAGGTGTTGGCTAGCGAATGAAGCGATTCGCAGTGAATTTCCACCTGCGAACTGAAGCCACCATGAACCGATTTTACTATAGAAAATCCAACAAAAGTACGCTCCACATACCATCCCTGCGAATGATGGGGTTCAAAGATGAGGAGAATCTGATGGAATACCTAAGCCTCTCCAAACCCGGGTTGACATAGACTTTTGGAGGTTAGGATATTACTTTAATGGGCCTCCTCAAATGGTGTCGTTTTACCAATAGATACGATCACTCTAATGCGCTATAAAAGGAGCACAATATAAGCATGGAGAGACATAGAGTGGGAGACAGATAGAGAGAAGGACGAATGAATAAATATTGAGGGATACATAGAGGTTTCACTCTAGCTTCCATCTTGTTTCATCGGTGAAGCACGAATAGAAAACCACTCCCTACGCTGGTACATCCGACCATGAAACATAAAACGGGGGAATTGAATAATAATAACAGAACTGAGAACCCAACTAGTGAACCTCATAACAAAGGCTTCTTGTGGATGAACTCCCCATGAACGATGATCCCCCAGACCCTCCTCAAGTATGGTGCTCTGCGTAGCGTACCGCTATGCAGAATGAACCCGACATCGCGTACCAAATCGGTATGCAGATATAACCCAAAGTAGCATGGTGCACGATATACCAGTTTAATATGCAGTGGGATATACCGATGCCCACGTACCTCCATAGTACGTGGCTGATCCCTCTTCCCGTATACCACTCTGGTATGCGGAGCTTCCCCCATCCCATGTGAAAAACTAGTACGCGGAATAGGTAGTTTGTGGGTATTGTTACCACTGGTTCTAACCTCACCCCTCCACTATCGTCCATCTCCCCATGGTCCCTCTACTAACCAGTCCTCCAACATTAGGCCAAAGTCTCCTCCAAATCCACCAGACATGTATGGTCAGACCATCGAGTGAATCAGTGCTCCCCATTGAATCTACATACCCATGGAAAGAGGAGTCACGAAGGCCCTACCAACAAAGGTGCATGTTTTGGGAATACCTGTGAGGCTACATTCCCACAGTAACCTGGAGACCAACCTTGGGAAACTGACATGAACCTCCATGTTATCAAGATTAAGGGTGATCACTTTCTTTTCCATTCAATGAGGGATAGTTATCAGTCGAAGGGGTTATGTTTTCTCACCCCTTTGATGAGGGAAAAACTCATCCCTTTCCCAGAACATGCTCTAGGGCCCTCCCACTGAGTTAAGTCCCCAATATTCCATGGTCGGCCCTCATGAACATTAATGTCATCTCACATGGAAAAGTTCATTTCTCTGCACCCTCACCCACCATCACCCCGACCTTTTTCACCGTGGGCTCTCCCTCCCCCACAAACAGGGGGAGGCTTGTGCATTATTGAATCTTTAAAATCGACTTGTATCTCACATTGAGCATGACTCACATGGGCTTAGAGGTTTTTGAGGATTTCAATATCCACACAATCTGAACAAACAGAACTAAAAATCCTAATTAAATCAGGATACTTAGGACGCCTACGAGAAAGCCTGAGCTCAAAAGGGTTCCCATCCAAAAGGTTCCACCTAATCATGTCCCTTCAAATGGGTAGCTTCTATTCGTAAGCCCCACACAATTCAAACTATATGGGTTCTGATTTCTCTCTCGAGGATACGTAAGATTTCCTCCTAGTGGTCCTGATCCCAACGCCAAGTCACCTTACCTCCCCCTTGGATGACAATAAACTTCAGAGCACCTTATAATATGGCTCAAGTCAGCATCACCTCCATAGAATCAAATATATGCATGGTTATGATGATTTTTCAAAAAAATGGTAGCCCATGGACACACAATTTGGGAATGAACCAAGGATTCAAGAACATATGAAAATGACTTAAATTTATAAGAGAGTCTCAGAACATGAAACAATCCTCCATCGAAAGGTTGTGGTGAGTCTGACCTCTCGTAATCTCAACCAATGGATTCCTTAAGTGTCATTGGCCAAATATTTAGCCAATGAGTGATTTCCTTTAGAAATCATATCCATGAATCATGGATACTAGGGCCTTTGATCATTCTTGGGGTCCATGAATAAACTTGTGGGAGACTATCCAAGGAAGTTACATCTGAGAAAGACTGATTAGATGAGTACCTAACCCCCTCACAATCGCCCGCTGGGGCCAACAGTTCACGCGGGGTTAATTCAACCTTATTTAAAGGATAATGATGTCGAATGGGTCAAAATAATGGAATGGTAAATTCGACAAGTACCCGCCTCTATAGAAAAGGGATGGGTGATGATCCTCATCAGACCATTTCTGCACCACCTCAAAGGCGGAACAAAAATGGGGAACCCAACATGAATCCTTAACCAATATGGTGGTTCTTCCCCAATGATAAAAGACAAAAGGATAATGCATGTTGGACCATTTTTTTCCCTGTTTTGTGTAAAATGTGCCACCTCAGAGGTGGAACAAAAATGTCGAACCCGACATGAAACCTTAACCAAGGTGGCGGTCTCACCCCACTCAGGCCCCTTTTCCCTACAACAAAAAAAGAGGAAGGGGCCAAGTTGAAAATCAAAATATGAATATGTTTAATGAAATGATACATTGACAATGTTTTTTGTCCTGTATGTCTTATATATATATTTCGGGTTCCTGTAGAGTGACCTTAGATCCAAATGACATCCCCATGATCAATGCAGACGCATGCATCATCGATCCCGGAGGCGGTCTGCGCTTCAACGAAGAGAATGACCCCCTATCCTACCTAGTGTCTTAAATGTTGGATATATAATACTCTGATCAAATAGAACCACCGAAATGGTACTATCCCCATGCTAAAGGCCGCAAGACAAGCCCTCTAGTATGAAATATTTCGCCACTCACCTCTTCAGCTGCTATAGGAACCCCAACACAAGGCAGCCTTACTGGTAATATCAAATAATTTTTGGAGCTTGTCCCCGAAACACGATAATGAGTACCACCCTTGTCTTAGGGAGATAGATGAAGTCAATGCTGATGACTTCATCTCAATTGTACATGGGTTATATTCATGGGCCCCCGCAAAAGAGTGGGGTCGCCAACACTATATGACTTGTCCTCCTCCAACCGAGGAGAACCTTATGCAGAGGGCACCTACTAAAGTCTAGGAGAATTTGGCCCCTCGTGCTTCCTGCCAAGGGTGAGGAATATATATCCAGAAACACACTATCACCCTTGTTTCTAAAGAGTATATCGTTCATACTAACGTGGCAGTGTTCAATAAAAAGATACAAAACTCTTCCCTCCACACCCAATCCCACCACAGAAATAGGATGGTATAATATGAGCATGAGAACATTCTTGTTAGTGCTCTCCAGTCCCTCCATGAAGGCAGAGTGGCAAGATACCGGAATATGCATATATCTTCTGATGCACAACAAGCCCACCATCAAAATAGGGTTGCAACCAGCAATATGTAGGAAAAAATACGTGCTAACGCACAACAAGATTTTCATCCAAATAAAGTGGAAATGATCTATTTTTAGGAATAAATACCTACTGATGAACAAGAATCCCATTAACCAAATATGGAAGAACTAACCTATACGTAGGCACAAACACCTACAGATGCATCCCAAGCCCACTATCAAAATAGTTCAGCAACCAAATATGAGTAGAGTAAAATTCATACGGATGCATACAAAGTCTGTGAGGAAAATACAGCGGCAAGAGAGTGGATGAGAATCCCCTCTCATGAATATGAAGACCACCAGTATAATACGGTGGCAACCAGAGAATATAACTGGTGACAGACTCTTTCCTTTGTTCTGGCATAAGAGAACAACTATTATCTACTAGCAACTCATGGAGGATCAGAGCAGGCACAAAATCCTACTCAAACATCATAATGGACCTTAATACCCACTACATCAAAAGATGTATCAAAGCACATCCTAGAAATGATGTAAGATCAGACGTTGATTCTAGACCATATCCTCCAAACATGCCAATATAACATTGCATCGGTGAAAAAGGTGAGAAATCAGGCCGACGAACTAGTTGACTTAAACAGAATGACTCACTCACAAAATGAGTTAGTCACTCTGGAGTAGTTATGCATCCATACTCAAATCCAAGATGGTTAAAGGAAATATAACACAACATACGGAACACCAAATTGGGAACAAATACTCATTCCAACTGGGGGACACTCATCCAACGTTGTGGCCACTCTATGGAAAACATATATCCCTTCCAAAATTCAAGATACTTTCCATTGTATCCCGATGACATCATGGGACCCAACAAGACAGGGACCCATAAATTAAGGCCACTACCAAAACCAAGTGGCCCTCGTTACCTACAAGAGAGCGCCCATAAATGATAGGCTCCAAGGGAAATTGAAAAATGAAGAGTATATACCTGACCCTACTCTACTAGAATATGGGGTTTTTGACGCCCTCAAACATATATCAAAAAAGGATCAAGGCCTTGTCATTCCATTACCAAATTATGGAAGTGAAAGTAGCAGTTGCGAAGATCCTCCCTACAATGTCACTACCAGCAGTTCTAAAGGTGCTCCCCAAAGCACCCACAGGGGTTTACTCCGTGGGTCAAGAATAATCGATCACGAGAGTCTATCTCTTGATTCATGTCGGGGTAGCCCTCCCCTAGACCTAAATATTAAACAGCAAGAAGTTCATCCCCTTGTTTTTATCCACCCTGATGGTCTCCCCAGGGTATGCACAACTGATATAATTCTCCCTGTAGTTAGGCATCAAGTCATGATAGTAGTCATCGCCATGATGATAGTCATTGTGAAGGACCTCCCCATAACGACTGTTACTATAAAAGTACTCCCCCTAGTAACATCAAGTAATGAGAAGGTCCTCCCCTCATTGTAGTACATCCTGAAGGCCCTACCAAAATGTACACTGTAGAATTTCTCCCTATATCCAGGTATCAAGTCATGATGGTAGTCCTTTCCATGATGACAGTTATTACTAAGGCCCTTCCCAAAATGATAGTTACTATGAAGGTCCTCCTCTTTGTAACATCAAGCAACAAGATTGTCCTCCCCTTGCTACAGCCCAGCTGAATGGTCTTCCCCATGGTATACTCATTAAAGACAATTCCGTCGGTCGGGCATCAAGTTGCAATGGTAGTCCTCACCATCATAGCACCACTTGTGAAGGTCCTCCTCGCAACCAAAATTCATGATAGAGAAGTTCATTCCCTTAATGGAACAAATATGAGAACGCCCACATATATTGAGGTTCTTAGAAAGGAGTCAGACAGATTAGGAACTCTGTCTATAACAAGCGATATTCTTTCTCAACCAGAGGATGGCCCGAGGCTATGCTCATTTTCTGAGCCACCCTGTGACATCCACAAATCAATAAGGCACCCACCATCCCAATTTCTTATAAAAAATTATTAAGAAGTAGTCGATATGGGAATATCAAGTAGAGGATAATCCTAAAGAACATCAGCATGATATGTTTCTTGTGAGAAGATATCTAGCTAGGGAAAATAAACAAATGATGTATTGTTTTATGACCACTTCTCAATTCAACATACAAGGAGAGTTTTGGGGGAATTCATGCATGACATTTGACTCAACATATGGACAACTCTTCGAAAGATGAGAGAAAAATTCCTACCCTATGAAGGGTACGTGAACCATGTTATCATGATATGGGATCTTCACCGTCTGATTGAATTGGTAGGCCTCCTGTCCACAAGGCATCCATAGTCAAAAAGGAGAATAAAAAACCTTGAACTGTCTTGCCTCCATGCACTTCATAAATTGAATCGCCTCATTGGAAATTTCCCAGTTGGAGTTCAAATTCGGTTACGGGGAGAATATGAAGCTTTTCACTTCACCCCACATCCCGTTTAGTAAGCCCCATTGGAAATGACATCCTACAATGTCAACACCTAGAGGAAAAAATCAAGTTTAAACCCTACTTAGATAATATGGGATACTCCACAAAAAATGTCTCAGAGTAAGTCTCAAAAGTGTTAGATCCAAAGGGATCAAGCCATTATAAATCTTCGAAGTCAGGAAACCAGAAACATCCAGCAGGATTACCACTATAGGGAAGCCAACCAGGAAGCAGTTTCCTTGTCTTCAAAAGTCCATAGACTCCGTGCGGTCCCAATCCCATACTCGGATCACACCCATGAGGGAGTACGTGAATTGAAAGGGTGGAAATAGTGGTGGATATCGGTGCTATATGAGAAAAACCCCAACCCCAATGGTTGGGGGAATTTTTAAATCAAAATTCCCCCCATAAGACCAGAAAATATAGACCATAGCACACCAAAAGGTTAATGGGAATAACCCCAGCCTGTAGGGCTGGGGCATTTTTACCTCAAATCCCTGCACATTGGACGTTTGTCTTCCACCGTTTAGGAAGAATGATGGATATAGGAGTTAACCGTTCCACCCCTTCTTGTGTTTCACACCCTCCGAAACAAATACGAATTATAAGGTCAGACCAAGGATCCCTTCAGGTCAATATTCACCAGGAAAACTAGATAATACCATAGAATGGAAGGAGAAGGTCCAGAAATGGTGCAAAAATTATTCCTACCATTCAACACCGGGTACACAACCCCCAATGTGGTATGCCTCAGTAAACGTGGTAAAGGTCAACCCCAAAGATCTCACAAAAAATTACACAGAAAGAGGATATGTTGAGGAAGATGGTTCCCTCCCAGAGGTATCCTGCACCGAGCCTGATGGTGTGCATACCCAGAATAAGGGCATTGTCCTAAATCTAGGTGCCACCTCAGGTAACCCATTGTTACCTCCACCACGAAACTCCAATGAGGTTAAAATAAATCCAAGGTCGTTTATAATCCGCCTCCTCCTCCCCATGAGAATGAATCCCTCACTCTTGAAGTGAGGTTTTCCAAGAAAAAACAAGAAATGAAAGATCTTAGGAGAATTAATGTCAAGCTACATCGACGGAGTTATCTTTCCAGATGTGTTCCCCCCACGGAACATCAACAAGTGATCCTATAAGAGGTGCCCATGCCACAGGCACTCATTCTGGTAAACGGATCCAATCTTGGGGGGCCATTCAAACTGGCCCTAGAAGGACATCAAGACTTTTTCCCACTAGGATGGAAGCCGGAATATATCCAGGTAAACCCACAAATGATACCCCAAGTTGGGTATCAACCCCAAATTCTTGCTGCACCGACACATCCAATCTTGGCTCATTCCATGACATCTCAAGATCAATCCTAATAGAATATTCATCATGGGATCTTAAACACTGTTGAGTAGTTAACTACTCTACTAGAATCCATGGGGGGCTGCATGCTCCAATATAACCACAGCACAAACCCTACCCCGATTGGGTGAGAAATGTTACACCACTACCAAACTTAGAGAACCCCTTATTTCCAATATTCAATGTATTGGGGGAACTAGAACAATATTTGATGAACTATGCATCTTAATGTGATCCCATGATGGTCACTCTAGATTAGTAAGAACCTGTAAAACTCAGGTGCTTTGTACGAACCCTGCAGGTCTTGTCTTTCGTATGGTATACTAGCCAATAAGCTAATTCAATTATACGTTGGGAGGACCTTCGGTGAGAGTTTCTCTTCCAGTTCAGTTCGACGCTTCCTGAGACAATGGTTAGTTACCTCATTAACTGCAAACAGATATATAATGAAAGATTCTAAGACTTCATTTCTATATAAAGGTCCTAACATATTCTTGGAACTGGCCACTCCCACAGGATGAGATGCTTTCCATGTGCATCAACAACCTTCGGGATGAATTGTGAATACCGCTCATCCCGATGAAGTACACTAGTGGATTTATAGACTTCTGTACCATTTCCCAAAGGATATAAGACTCCTTGTAATGGACCAACCTCAAGTCTCAAATGGCCCTATCATCTCCAAGTAAAATAACGGAAAAATCTGAAGCGGATTTTTTCATGCTAAATACACCCCCAACACCAACACCAGCTCCAGATACGAGGCCCCCACCAAACCATGCGGGACCCCCATAGACACCAACAACCACCCCACCTCAACAAGATAATTGAAAGGGTACTAAAAGAAATAAGTTCAAATAACTAATAAATAAATTTTATTCTCTTCGAGATGGCTAGGTTTATGGCTACTTCATAGCCACCGTGAATTGCAATTTTCTCCGACTTCTAGAGCCAAAGTGAGCCAATGAAGTAAGTCTCGATGACCTTCCAAATTATTTTTCGTATCCCTGAATTCTAGGAGATACCATCCAAGAGTTCTTTTTTTCAAGGATCTCCTACAAAAGATGGTGGATTTCGGGAAATTTGTGTTGGGTCTGCCACCAGCAAAGGTGGCGTATGTTTCCACCTTCGAATCAAGAGAGGAAAAGGACTGGAAAATAGTAACCAGCAACATAAGATCGTCATCTGAGTCTATGGAATCATATAGGTGCATTTGAAAAAATCTATTGTTCCCCCAAAATATCTTAATACAGCACAGTCATCCTCCTCAACCATGCGGTCCTCTAAAGGCCAGAAGGGCAGAAATCAAGAGCAAGAAGATGAGATGACACCAAAACTGAAGTCAGTTTTTATGATTTCAAAATTCATGCCAATATTCTTGGAACAATGGTCACTGCCCGAACAAATGGCACAATGGGCGTCGCCCCACCAAATGGTGCAACGGGCATCGTCCCGCCAAACAGCACCATCAGAGGAAGACAGTCAGAAAGAAACAGTGTCTGATCAAGAATTGATCTTTGACTCCATTAATGTCATTCACTTGATGAAACCCTTATCTAATGAAGAATATGGATACGAACAAGAATTTACCATGCCCAACTGAAGAGTCAGAGGAAGATGCCACAGAGGCCAGAGGTTTTGAGGAAGGCATGATCATGGTAGGAGTCAAATTCCTTTCCACACCACAAGTCAAACCATTAACATCACAGAAACTCGTAGATGGTCCCTATGACCAAAACAACAAGAACTAGAATTCTTATTTTCCCCTATAGAAAGAAATCCAAGCCTATCTATCTTGGAATATCCATCAAGGGAAGAAAAAATATAGAATCTCCCATGGTATACAGGTGGACCAACTCGGCCAAACGTGGAAAGTATTGCAGCACCACTGACCACTTCTATAGAGGTTGAACCATCTACGTCCAAAGCTCAAACCCCTAAAGTGTCTATAATGCAGAAACCCCATGTCGGGAAGTGCCAAACATTAAATTAGAAGTATGGTATTTTAATGCAAATATCTTTAGTACCATCAAAGATATCAGTCCTACATGCCTTGAGTTTGTTTTCAGATATTACGTAGGCACTCATGGGAGCCTTTCTAAGTCCCCAGGAGTTTTAGGTTGAAGTAGGAGTGGCCGAAGTCTACCAGATAAAGACTAGTCCTGAAGAATCTCACACCGTCATCTCCTTCACAGATTGGGATGAAGATTCCATAATGAAAGGGAACATAAAACTCTTATATGTGTCTATCAAGATAAATGGAATTGATGTTCAGATGATCTTCATCAACAATGGCTCCAGAGTTAATCTTATCCCACTGAGAATGCTTCTTCAGTTGGGATATGATGAAAACAGCTTGACACCCTGCACTACAACTCTGCTGGGATATGAAAAAAGTGAGAATAAGACATTAGGATGAATCAAGATTAAAACTTCGCTCAAAGATATAATATCTGACATTGAGTTCTTATGGGTGCGGAAAAGTACAACATTCAATGTCCTTCTATGGAGGCCTTGGAAGCAACAACATACTGAAATTATATTCTCATAACATCAATGCATTAAATATTTCACTAATGAGAAAAATGGGATGTTGCGTGTCGATAAATCCCCATTTGAATTTTTCAGTCGCATTATATCGACGCAGAGTTCTATGAGTCAAAATAAAAACATCCATCATCTGATGAAATTGATTGGATCAATTACCTGAATGGATTGGAGATGGATAATGTGAATCCCCTCCAACAACTTGGATAAGAGTATGTACTACCCATCAACCAAGTTGAATGCATAAATGCAAGCCTGAGACTAGACTTAGTTGTTTTCATGGTCTCTATTAAGACCACCAAGTTAAAAGACATAGAAAAGTGGGATGACTCCCATGTTGTCAAAAAAATCCCTGTCAAAGATGCTCTCTGACCATCCTCGGGGTATCAAACTACTCTTACCTCACACACTAAGGAAGAAAGATGATTTCTCTTCTAACATCGAAAAGTTCATCTCAAAAATCCTTTCTCCATCAGAAGAGGAAGTTGATGAAGATGATTAAAAAGAAGAAGAAAACAACCTCAAATATGTCCCTCCTACATTCAAAGAAGGTGTCTCCACCATAATTGATGGACTTAAGGAGAGAAATATGGGCACCAAATATGAACTGTAAACCAATCTAATTAGTATGGCCATACTTGTTATGGAACATAAGGAATAAACCTCCTTCCTAAAGAAAAATTGAGATGTGTTTTCCTAGAATTACACAGATATGTTGGGCCTCAATACTGATATTTACACTCATTATCTAGACTTACCAAAAGATCACTAAGGCTATATAAAAGAATCCAGAAGCACCCACTTGACGCATGCGGCCAAAATAGAGGATGAGGTTGACAAAATGATAAAAGAAAACTTCATATGGAGGTCCAATATCTGATCTGGATAGAGAACATAGTCTTGGTAAAAAAGAAGAATGGACAGATTAGAATTTGCATTGACTTTAGGGACCTTAATTGGGATTGACCACAAGAGGAATTCCCGATCCCAATCACATAATTCTTGATCGATGCAACAGCCGGATATGAATTCCTCTCTTTCATGGATTACAATTATGGATACAATAAAATATGGATGGCCTATGTAGATAAAGAAGATGATACTTATAGGGCCCCTCCGGGAGTGTTCAATTATAAGGTCATGCCCTTTGGTCTAAAGAATGTCGGTGCCACAAAGCAGTGCACTATACACCACATATTCAAGCTCTTCTTGGGAAAGTTCATCAAGTGTTATGTCAACGAACTGGTGGTTAAATCACAACAGTGTTCGAACCAACTGGACGATCATGGAACTGTCTTCAACAAATTTCAACAACATAGTTTAAAGATGAATCTCCTTAAATGCGCCTTTGGTGTTACCTCGAAGAAATTTCTTAGCTTAGTTTTACGCCATCATGGCATCGAACCCGACCCCGAAAAGACAAAATTCATTCTTGGCATGTCCCCCCTCGAAACCTCATCGAGTTGAGAGGTCTCCAAGGGAACCTCTCCAACATTCGGCACTTCATATCCAATCTAGAAGGAAAATGTTTACCTTTCACCATGATAATGAAAAAATGAGCTACATATGAGTGGGATAATAATTTCCAAGAGGCATTAGACAATATTAAATGATTTATCTTAATCCTTCTGGTGCTCATGACACTAGTTGATAGGAGACCAGTCATTTTATATGTAACAGTCCTGGAATGGTCATCTGGTGCCTTCCTCGTGCTGAAGAATGACACAGGTAGCGAGAACAACTACTACTACCTCAACCGAACAATGATCAATGTCGAAACCCAATATTTTAAGAATAAAAATAAATTCCTAGACCTAATATTCACATTTCAGAAGCTCAGGAATTACCTGCAACATCATGAGGTCCACCTGGTCTCCCACTGCAACCCGCTCAAATATATCCTCAAACGTCTCATGCTAAATGGGTGTCTATCATAATGGGTGGTCATCATACAATAGTTCGACATATGGTACGTTCCTTATAAGTCCATCAAGGTCTAGGCATTGGAAAACTTCCTGGCTGAGCCCCCCTCAGAAGAAACAGCCTTGTGGGATGCCAAAAATTCAAATGAAGAGGTGTTTTCGGCCTGGGAGTCCCCCAGGCATGGGAAATGTATTTCAATGGTGACTATTCTATAAAGAAAGAAGTGTTGGTTCCCTTTATGAACCATGTTTGAGCAGTGATTGAAAAATTCACATCATAACCAACGTTTAATTATATCTCCCAGTCACAAAATGCTCAAGACGATGCTTTGGAAAATGTAGCCATAGCCATGGTTGATCCCGATTTGGATGAAATAGTCATTAGCATTGCCCACTTCTAGATGGTCTGTCCATCCATCCAGAGTAATATAGAGTAAATTGATGAAATTAGTTCTATTCCAGAGCCTTACGGTCATAGAACCAATTGGATGATGCCCATTGAAATTTACCTTCGGCGTGGACAACTACCACTAGATAGGGCTGGAAGGGAGAAGGTCTGAGGACGAGCAGTACATTTTATTCCTATACAATGGGATAAAACAATATAAGGTTATATAAAAATTAGGACATAATGGAATCATTATCTGGTACATTTATGGAGAAGAAATCGTTTTTGTCATAAAAGAAGTGCACGCTGGAGAATATGGAGCGCACCAGTCAACAACCATGATCTCTCACCAAATATGGAGGCTTGGGTATGAATGGGCCACCATGATATAGGAATTTTCCATATTCATGAAGAACTTCCATTCCTTCCATGTTCATGCTAATTTCATGCACCCCCACCTGGCATTACTTCAAACATCTAAGTACGTTCATCTATTCATCACATGGGGGATTGATATTGTGTGACCATATCCTCCCACCACAACCATAAAATTCAAGTTCATACTCATGGAGACCAACTTATTTTCCAAATGTCCCATAGATATACCCCTAAAGTAATTTGGGGAAAAAACATCATCAGTGTAACACCCCAAGATTTCATAGTATGTTATTTCTTCAAAGAAATTCAATAACTTGCACTACACGTAACACTGAGTTCAAGCACACCACGACTTACCAAACTAACCCTTCAAAAGATGTTATGAATAGTATTAAATGAATTTTGAACTTCAGATAATCCTTATAATTTTAGAATCCATATTATGAGTTTCTTAGACATAATGTAAGAACACATACATTTTTTCAGATAAAAGAAGTATTTTTCAAAAAAATGCAATTTTTCCGCCTTTTAATGGAGAACCCTTTTTTGAAATCCAATATTTGAAACATTTATATATTCAATTTTACAAAATAAACTTCTTTATAATCAGGACATAAGAATTTAGTTTAAATAAATTTTTGTTGACTTTCTGATAACTTTCATATTTGGGAGAATAGTGAAAAATACTATATTTTAACTGAAAAAAACTTGTTTAATAAAATAATTTATAGTGTTAAATTATATATTTTAATGGATTGGAAGTATAAATAGATTATATTTTTACCATTTAATACAATACAGGTCATTTTTAATAATTTCACTTTGACATTGGACATAAACAAGTGTCAATCTTTTGATAGATATTGTTTGTTAAAAACACGCCTTTTGGTTTTGACAACGGGAATTAATTTTAAATTTATTCCATCCACTTAGGTGTTTTGAATTTAGAAAAATGGATTCCATATTTGGAATCAGAAGGTTCATGTTTTGTAAATAGGTAACTTTTATTTTTAGAAATTAGCAATATTTACTTCAGTAAATATTTTATTTACCGTGGCTAAAAGGGTAAATCCAGTAAATAAGGTTAAAAAGTAAAATTATAATAATATTAAATTACCCTAAAACGTGTCCTAACCTTATTTCCCGATACATTTCCAACCATGGGAATCTTTGGATCAATTTTGGGACCACTTGGAGCAACTTGAGACAGATAATGACACTTTATATTAATTAATTTAAAGTAAAGGAAAAAATGACATAAACATATATCTTTTAGTAAAACATTTTTTACAAGGTGTCATATAAGTTATCTTTTCGACTATAAATATTCATTATAAAGATAAAACTATTTCTACATAATTTTATTTTATTTATAATTTTTAGACGTTGAATAGTTAAATTTATTTATGACCCAATGATGATGCATTGTTTTTCTTAATAATAAAAGAATCAAATAAATGGTATTATAAATGTTAAAATAAATATAATTTGAATATTATGATGACATTAAGAAATTTTCTTGGTTAATATGACATGTTAGTATTTATTAAATATATTTACTTTGAATTAATAAAGTTTTTTTGACTTTAACAAAAACAAATTATTAAATAGTGTCAAAATTGACATTAAAGAGTTTTTAAAACAAATATTATATTATTAATTGATATAATACTCCTAAAAATCTAAAGTTTGGAGAAAGCACTTATATGATGATATTTATGTCATTAATAAACCACTTGGGGTTTTCTTGGAAGTTTATAGTATGTTTATTAACCAAATAATATATAAATATAACGAGACATGGTAAATGTCAAACTAATTAACTAAGAGTTAAATCTAAAAGATAAGGTTAATATAGTGACCCAAACCTGTCTAAAACCTGTTGGTTGAGTGTATTTCTACCCATACCCACCATATCCTCGAAATAAATCAGTTTGGATCCATTAGAAACCAAATATATATTTATTATAAAATAATATTTTAAGTTTTTCCTAAGGTGCCCCTCACCCCTCTTATAAAAGGGCACCCCCTTCTCTCAAATTCATACTTTAAAGCCTTTTAGTTCAGCCAAAACCTACCCAAATATCCACTAAACTTTTCTCACTTCATCCTAGAGGCCTTTTTTAGTCAGAAAGCCTGCCAAAGGAGCCCTTTTGATCAAATCAAAAGCAAGAACCTGAAGAAGAGGTAATGACTTCACCACCCTCTTTCAAGTTCTCTTATTCTTCCACTTACTCTTTCTTTGTTATTTCCATTATAAAATAATAAATCCAATATCTTATATATACTGTGATGTTATTATAAATATGGAACAACTATATTCATTTTTCTATCCATCTTATGAATGATAATGCCACCATGCGTGCGTACGTACGGCTTACCGTCTCCACGTCGTGGTGTAATTTATTATTCAACAATATGTTATTTGGATTGATATAATGATGAGTAATATGTATATAAATAATGAAAATAATATGTTAATGTCTCTGTAAAATTAATATATCATCCAATTCCACACCTTAAAAAATGATATTTTCGCTCGTGTGTACGTACGGATTACCATCTCCACGACGCGATGAGATTCATTTCCACATTCACTATTAATTGGTGATTATTAAAATATATATTACTAATAAGTATGTAATATATGACATAATAATGATACTGGATATGTATATATATATATATATATATGTACTTACATATATCTTATTCACTTACTTTCGTTCAATACGATATGAAAACCGAAACAACGTTTATGCGTACGTACGGACTACCATCTCCATAAACGGTGTTTTTAATTTCATATATATGTCTATTATACATATTTATATTCTAAATATATATGATATATAAATCATGTTTTATATTCTAGAAGTATTTAAATCTTGATCTAAGTGATACAATCAAGAGTAACAAGTTAAAACACCTACGATAAAGAAAGTGATTATTACTCAAAATGTTAATTTTACATGGAAATTATTATTAAACGGGTATTATAAAGTCTTAAATGAATCATGTATGATATCATAAATATTAATATGGTTTTTTTGTAATTTAATAACATACTACGATCTTCATACAGGTGGTTAAACGTACCCTTTACTAAAGGAATGTTCAAGGTAAGGGTTAATTCCTCAATCTCATTATTATCCGAGATTGTTTATGTGTAAGTATTTACTGGGATATTTTTATCATCCATGTCCATTTTTCATAAAAAAAAATCAAAATGAATATTTTAAGGATTTTTTAAAGGTACCCTTTATCAAGATCAGAATTTTAAATGTTTTAAAGATTTATCTTTCTAAATCTTTTTAATTAATGCCCATGTTTTTCAAATGATTTTAAGGGACTATTTATATGGACATGAATGTTTTGAAATGATAATTATTTTCAAAAGTATCAAAGTGATATGAGAAACATTGATTCAAAAATATCTTTTAAATTAATTCCTTTATGAATCTGCGACTTTTAAATGATTTTACAAAAAGGATATTTCTCTCAAAAAGTTTTACTCATCATTTTCAACTATGTCAACATCCTTTACTGGATATTATTTTTGATTGAGGTTGATTTATTATAATACAATCTTCCATATTGTATTGAATGAGTTATATGTTTGACTGTGGATGTTCTATATTTATACCATTCATGGTTTCTGGTTAATGTATTGAAATTTCATATACTAGTTTTAATACGAATGTTTATGTTATGTTTCAACTTTTTTATATGAGGAATGCAGTGGAATTAGTAAGTGATGGGTAGAGCCCGCTATAGCTACTCGATGCATCGGTTGGTCTCAGGAGACAAAATAGTGTCTTGGCACAAGGCCTTGACAAAAAATTTATTTGTAGTAATGGCACGGGGCCTTTATTTTGTGGTAATGATGTTTGATGTTAGACATCCCCTCATTATGAAATTAGTTATTACATGTGATTATTCAACTAGTAGAATATCCATGTGCATGTTTATATGGTAATGTTTGATTTATTTTTTTCCATATTATATTCATGTTTATGTTTAAAAAGGTTGTGGTTTTTATCACACATCTTTTTTTAAAAGTTTATAGCTTCCGCTAAATTATTTACTCTTACTGAGCATCTGTGCTCACCCCTTTATTTTGTTTTATTTTCCCAGGATTCCAAGAAGTGTATTATGATTGATAAGAAGGGTTAATCTTGGGGATTAATGGTGTTATCAAAGGATCATTTATGTTGTTTTTTATTTTTTAATGTGTAATGTAACATTCATGTATGTAATCTATTTTTCAAGACTACTAAACTGATTGGTCCTTTGGGACTTCATTCCTTGTAATCATGACAATGTATTAAAATAAGGCACCAACTCTGGGTAACTGGGGTCGGGGTGTAATAGTTGTTATCAGAGGAAGTTTAACAATAACTTTGGAAACTAGATTTATATAAACTCTTATTAGAGAACATAGACCTAAGATATACTTTGAGGATTAGTATATAAGGACTTCTAAGAATTTAGGTAATGTAGATATTTTGTGAGTTTTCCAAGAAAATTCATCCCTGTCTAGATACAAGCAGGTAGAGGCAGCTCTGGCACAGATTCACCTAGGGGTAAAACCCGAAAACAACGCTTTGAGCTATAATCAAAGGGGAACTAGTGCATGACAATGGGCCTTGCTGCACTCTTGGTTAAGACACTCCTGGGGGATATGCTTAGGATAATTCTCGTTTTCTTTACAAACCACTATGAAGGGTTTATGAGTATATACCTCCTCAAAGAAAGCATTTTTGTGATTATGGATTATATCCATAAACTTTTCAATTTATGTTAGGTATTTTACATGATTGGAATTATGAATTGCGATTCATAAACTAACCTAGAGTATGCCATTGTTTATAAATGGCACCCAGTAACATGAATGAGAACTCCAGCAATACATATGATCCAAAGAGTAAGAAGGGTCATATAATTCATGGTATTAATCCAAAATTTAGAAAGGAAATAGTCTCCCATGTATTATCATCATATTAATAAATAGTATCATGTGTTAATAAGATAAGTAAATAATTCTCTAAGTACTATGGCTTTGAAGGGAATCAAGAGAAAAAGGTATAAAAGCGAGAAAGATGGATAAAGGGAAGAGGGGAAAGAAGGATTTTCCAATATGTGATAAATGTGGAAGGAGTCACCTTGGTAAATGCTTGAAGGGAATGGGAGTTTATTATATGTGTGGAGAAAAAGGACACCAAGTACGTGATTTCACAGGTAAGAAAAAGTTTCCAAATGTAAAATGGTTTATCTGCAAGGCGTTGATACACTACGTGAATCAATGTCTCATTCATAAGGGTATACCGCAAATGATGTTATTGGATAAGAATCAAGTTATGATACTAACTCATATGAAGAAGAATGACTAGTGTTCTTATGTTTTTATTATAGAATTATTTCATTTGAGTGTTGTATCAATAGTATACTGGTTACATGAATTATGGAGATAAATAAAGATTTTACTACAGTACAATTTTATTAAGGATTTGAGATTATATGGTTCTAAGAAAAGTGACTTAATAGTAAGATACACTTTTTGGAAATTAAATGGGTGAAGGAAAGGTAATACTTAATATGGTCCTGATAATGAGGTAGTGATTTTGGAATAAGAGGTGGATGATTTTGGTAATTCAGGATGTTGCGGTGTTGTAAAAAAAATACATAACGAAGGCGTTCACATGTTATTACCTGGAAAAAGGGATCCTAATTATGTTTAACTTCCTTATAAACTTTGGAATGATAGTTTGGATATAAGTATTTTGGATAATTCTAATGTTTGGAATGGATTAATTTTGAAATTGGATACTATTGTTAATGTTATTTTTGGATTTCCATAAAAAGAAAAACACGGAGGTCAGGTGGAAACTTGTCACGTTCGGCAAGGCCATGAGACTTGAACCCGCAACTGAAGGGCGACAAGGGTGTATCACCTACCACTGACCCACGTGATGTCCTAGATTGAATAATGTAGTTTTTTTAAAGGTTCTGGTAGATGAATTATAAATTATTTTTTATAACCTTATATGAATAGGAAAAATAGAATATTTTTTTAGTTCTATTATCTTTTAGAGTGAAAGATGAGTCTGTGGTAGAAATTAGTTAAAGGATGAACTCTACTTGTCAAGTATATATTTTTATTCTCTTATTCTATGAAGAAATTAATTCCTAAAATTTAGGTAAGGAATCTTAAAACTAAAAATGTGTTATCCTAATACCTTATGTTTTGTGGAACCAATGATATTTTAAATCATCATAGATTGATGGCTTTGAGGCCCTAAATTCTACAATTGTTTGTGACTGATGGCCTCAATAACACCCTAAAAATATTTACGTTTTTCCTCCAATTATGTGTCTCTAATTTTCCACCAATGTTCTCTTAATCGAGATCATAATTTGTTCATTACTTTTTTATTCCCCTTTTCCTCTTATTAAGACTAAATTTTATTAACCCAATTTCATATGTGGGTTTTCTCACAATGGTATTTTCTATTTTCAACCTTTTATTTTTGAAGACCAATTTCAAATTGAGAGGATGCAATTTATTGAAGGAGGGAAGAATGTAACACCCCAAGATTTCATAGTACGTTATTTCTTCATAGAAATTCAATAACTTGCACTACATGCAACACGGAGTTCAAGCACACCACAACTTACCAAACTAGACGTTCAAAAGCGGTTATGAATAGTATTAACTGAATTTTGAACAATATATAATCCTTATAATTTTAGAATCTATATTATGAGTTTCTTAGACATAATTTAAGGACAAATACATTTTTTTCAGATAAAAGAATTATTTTTCAAAAAATGAAATTTTACCGCCTTTTAATGGAAAACCCTTTTTAAATCCAATACTTGAAACTTTTATATATTTAATTTGACAAAATAAACTTATTATTTATAATCGGGACATAATAATTTAGTTTCAATAAATTTTTTATGCTTTTCTAATAACTTTCATATTTGGGTGAATAGTGACAATACTATATTTTTATTGAAAACTACTTTTTTAGTCAAAATAATTTATAGTGTTAAATTATAAATTTCAATGGTTTGGAAGTATAAATTGATTATATTTTTACCATTTAATCCAATACTACTCATTCTAAGTAATTTCATGTTGAGATTAGACAAAAACAAGTGTCAATCGTTTGATAGATATTGTTTCTTAAAAACATGCCTTTTGGTTTTGACAATGGGAATTAATTTTAAATTTAATTTTTCCACTTATGTATTTTGAATTTAGAAAAATGGATTCCATTTTTGGAATCAGGGGGTTCAAATTGTATAAATAGGTAACTTTTATTTTTAGACATTAGGAATATTTATTTAAGTAAATATTTTATTTACCGTGGTTAAAAGGGTAAATCCAGTAAATAAGGTTAAACAATAATATTATAATAATATTAAATTACTATTAAACGTTTCCTAAACCTATTGGATGATATATGTCCGACCATGGGAATATTTGGGTGGCTTTTGGGACCACTTGGAGCCACGTGAGAGTGATAATGACACTTTATATTAATTAATTTAAAGCAAAGGCAAAAATGACATAAACTTATATCTTTTAGTAAAACAATTTGTACAAGGTGTTATATAAGTTTTCATTTAGACTATAAATATTCATTATAAAGGTAAAAATATTTAATACATAATGGTATTTTATTTATAATTTTTATACATTGAATAATTAAATTTATTTATGACACAATGATGATGCAGTGTTTTCCATATTAATGAATGAATCAAATAAATGGTATTATAAATGTTAAAATAAATATAATTTGAATATTTTTATGCCATAAACGAATTTTATAGGTTACTATGGCATGTTATGATTGATTATATAAATTTATTTTTAATTAATAATCTTTATATGACTTTAACAAACATCAATTATTAAATAGTTTCAAAATTGACATAAAAGAGTTTTTAAAACAAATATTATATTACTAATTGATATAATTTTCTTAAAAATTAAAGGTTCAGAAAAAAGACTTATATGATGATAGTTATGTCATTAATTAACCACTTGGGGTTCTCTTTGCAGTTTATAGTATGTTTTTGAACCAAATAATATAGAAATACAAAGAGACATGGTAAATGTCAAACTAATTAACTAAGAGTTAAATCTAAAAGATAAGGTTAATATAGTGACCCAAACCAATATAAAACCTATTGGTTGAGTTCATTTAGACCCATCTCCATATTAGACTCTAAATAAATCAGTTTGTAGCCATTATAAACCGAATATGAATTTATTATAAAATAATAGTTTATGTTTTTTCTAAGGTGCCCCTCACCCCTCTTATAAAAGCGCACCCCCCTTCTCTCAAATTCATACCTTCAAAGCCTTTTGGTTCTGCCACACCATACCCAAATATCCTCTAAACTTCCCTCAATTCATCCTAGAGGCCTTCCTTTAGTTATAAATCCAACCTATGGAGCCCTTTTGATCAAATAAAAAGGAAGAACCTGAAGAAGATGTAATGATTTCACCACCCTCTTTCAAGTTCTCTTATTCTTCCACTTACTCTTTATTTGTTGTTTCCATTCTAATATAATAACTCCAATATCGTATATATATTTTAATTTTATTATAAATATGGAACAACTCTATTAATTATTCTATCCATCTTATAAATGATAATTTCACCTTGCGCGCATACATACGGCTTACCATCTCCACGCCGTGGTGTAATTTGTTATTCAACACTATGTTATTTGGATGGATATAATGATGAGTAATATGTATATAATTAATGAAAATAACATGTTAATGTCTCTGTAAAATTAATATACCATCCAATTCCACACCATTAATGAAATGGTATTGACGCTCGTGCGTACGTACGGATTACCATCTCCACGACGCGATGAGATTCATTTCTACATTCACTAGTCATTGACGATTATAAAAATATATATTACTAATAAGTATGTAATATTTGACATAATAATGCTACTAGAGATATATATATTTATATATATGTATGTGTGTACTTACATATATCTTATTCACTTAGTTCTGTTCAATATGATATGAAAACGGAAACAACTTTTATGCATACGTACGGACTACCGTCTCTATAAACGGTATTTTTAATTTCATATATATGTCTATTATACATATTTATATTATAAATATATATGATATATATAAATCAGGTTTTATATTCTGGAAGTATTTAAATCTTGATCTAAGTGACACAATCAAGAGTAACAAGTTAACACACGTACGATAAAGAAAGCGATTATTACCTGAAATGTTAATTTAACATGGAAATTATTATTAAATGGGTAGTATAAATTCATAAATGAATCATGCATGATATCATAAATATCAATATGGTTCTGGTATAATTTAATAACATACTACTATCTTCTATATATAAGGTTCAACGTACCCTCAACTAAAGGAATGTTCAAGGTAAGGGTTAATTCCTCAATCTCATTATTATCCGAGATTGTTTATGTGTAAGTATTTACTGGGAAATTTTTATCGTCCATGTCCATTTTTCATAAAAATGATTTCAAAATGAATATTTTAAGGATTTTTTAAAGTTAATATTTATCAAGATCAGAATTTAAAATGTTTTAAAGATTTATCTTTCTAAATCTTTTTAATTAATGTCCATGTTTTCAAAATGATTTTAAGGAACTATTTATATGGACATGAATGTTTTGAAATGATAATTATTTTCAAAATTTCAAAGTGGTATGGGAAACATTGATTCAAAAATATATTTTAAATTAATTCTTTTATAAATATGAGACTTTTAAATTATTTTACAAAAAAGATATTTCTCTCAAAAAGTTTTACTCATCATTTTTAACTATGTCAGCATCCCTTACTGGATATTATTTTTGGTTGAGGTTGATTTATTATAATACTATCTTCTATATTTTATTGAATGAGTTATATTCTTGACTATGGATGTTCTATTTTTATATCATTCATGGTTTATGGTTAATGTATTGACATTTACTATGCTAGTTTTAATACGAATTTTTATGTTATGTTTCAACATTATCATATGAAGAATGCAGTGGACTTAGTAAGTGATGGGTGGAGCCCGCTATAGTTCCTCAATGCATCGTTTGGTCTCATGAGAAAAACTAGTGTCTTGGTATAAGGCCTTGACCAAAATTATATTTGTAGTCTTGGCATGAGGCCTTGACTATGTGTTAATGATGTCCGGCATTAGATATTCCCTCATTATGAAATTATTTATTACATGTGATTATTAGACTAGTAGAATATACATGTTCATGTTTATATGGTAATGTTTGATTTTTTTTTCATATTATGTTAAAGTTTATGTTTAAAAAGGCTGTTGTTTTTATCACACAACTTTCCCTAAAATTTTATAGCTTCCTGTTAATTATTTTCCCTTACTGGGAATCTAAGCTCACCCCTGTCTTATGTTTTATTTTCCCAAGATTCCAAGAAGTGTATTATGATTGATAAGTAGGTTTAATCTTGGGGATTAATGGAGTTCTCAAAGGATAATTTATGTTGTTATTTATTTTCTAATGTGTAATGTAACATTCATTTATGTAATCTATTTTCCAAGATTGTTAAACTGATATGTCCTTCAGGACTTGATTTATTGTAATCATGACAATGTATTAAAATAATCTACCGACTCTGGGTAACTAGGTTAGAGGCATTACAATCAGATCTGTGAAGGCCAACATCATCACCAGATTTTGTGTCCCTCATACAATACTGATGGACAATGGTACCAACTTCTGCTCTGTTGAGCTGAAAAGTTTGTACCTTGAGTATGAAATCAAAGCGAACCATTCTTCCTTTAACAATGCGGCGTCCAATGGTCAGATAGAGGATTTCAACAAGACTCTATCCAACATACTTCAAAATATTGTTGATAAGGATAATAAATCATGGCCAGACAAGCTCCTTTATGCTCTATGTGATTACCAGACCATGACCCGCAAGACCACCTAAGAAACCCCGTAATCACTAGTATACAGAGCAGAAGTGGTTTTTCCTATCAAAATCCGAGTTCCATCACTTAGTGTGGCCATTTGCAATCAACTTTCCATGGATGAGAAATCCCAAACACGGTTCGATGAGTTGGAACAGCTAGAGGAGAAAAGGTTGCATACTATGCACTATTTGGAAATCTACCAAAATCATATTTCATGAGTCTTCAACAAAAAGGCTCACCTTCAATCTTTCCCCAAAGGAGAAATGGTGTTAGTCCTCAGAACCCTGATGATACTCAGGAAGAATCCCCCAAATCGTAAACCCAAGTGGGAAGGACCATATTTCATACATTGGGTCTATTTGAATAGAGAATATGCCCTGATATCAATAGACAGAGAGCTCATCATAACCCATAAAAACGTAAAGTTCTTGAATAAATACTTCTTGTAACACCCATGTTATGGTCCAAAATATAAGAACATAAACTATGAGTTCAAAATTATCATGTGTTATGGTCCAAACTCTATGAACCTAAACTATGAGTCATTATAATACCCCCAATGTTATGGTCCAAAATATAAGACCTTAAACTATGAGTTAAAAATTCTTTCATGTTATGGTCCAAACTCTACGACCCTAAACTAAAGGTCATTAAAATACCCACAATGTTATGGTCCAAACTCTAATACCTTAAACTATGAGTTAAACATTCTACTACTTTATGGTCCAAACTCTATGACCCTAAATTATGAGTCATAAAAATTCCCCCTCGTGTTATGGTCCAAGCTCTATGACCCTAAACTATGAGTGAAAATAGCCTCCAATGCCATGGTCCAAACTCTAAGACCTTAAACTATGACTAAAGGGAAAACACCATATAGCCATGGTCTGATCTCTATGACCCTAAACTATGAGTAAAAAATTCCCCAAATGCTATGTTTCGAGAACTATGACCCTAAACTATGAGTTATAATACCCACAATGTCATTGTCTAAACTCTAAGACCGTAATTATGAGTTTTCTTCCTTTCCACATGACGTTAAACTATAAGGAACTCATCCCTAAAACATGGAGTTAAACTGTGACTCATATCCCCATCATAAGGTGTTAAACTACGTAACATAAAACATCATAATAGAATGAAAATAAACTAAATGATTTCATACAGAACTATATGTGGATTGATTCTTACCCCCGCAGGATACGTAGCGACGTCGTGATCTTTGATCATGGCCCATCCCCCATAAAAAATGCCTCTATCACACCCCATATCTACCCATATTCATAGTAGAAGCCCTTATCAACCCCTGTTTCTCACGTTGAGTATAACTCATGTGAGCTTAGAATTGGTGGTAGAGATTCTCTTATAAAATTCAACTATGGGGTAATAGGATAGACCTAGCATCCGTGATAGATAGAATGAAAGTGACTCTACCCTTTGGACCAAGCCAAACCAGTACATGGTACATACAGAACAACGTGTGGCTTGATTATTTCCCTCATAGAATATGTATCGATGCCTCGACCCTTGATCCTAGCCCAACCTCCATCAAAAAATGCCTCCATCACGCCCCCTATCTATCCATATTGGTAAAGGAAACCTTATCACCCTTTGTTTCTCACATCGAGTATAACTCATGTGAGCTTAGTATTTCTGGTAGAGATTCTCTTATGAAATTCAACTATAGGGTAATAGGGTAGACCTAGCAACCGTGATGGGTAGAATGAAAGTTTCCCTACCCTTGGACTGTGCCAAACCGGTACAGGGTATACAAAAAACTACCTGAGGCTTGATTCTTCCCTTGCAGGATATGTAGCAGTGACCCAATCCTCTATCTTGGCCTAGCCCCACCAGAGAAGAAAAATAAAATCCCCCATCATATTCTCTACCTCCTCGTACTCACGAAAGAGACTCTATAACCACTCCTTGTTCCTCAAACAGAGTATAACTCACATGAGATTAGGATCAGTGGTGAGGATTATCTTACAAAAATAAATCATTGGGGAATATGATAGGCCCAATATCCATGTCAAGTGAAAACAAAATTCCTTCAAGTTTTAATAACACATAAAGAAACTTCTTGTAGGGAACATTCAAAACTACGTGTGGCTTGATTCCTGCCATCGCATGATACATAGTGATGCTCAGATCCGGCGTCCTAGCCCAGCCACTAGCAAAAAATTCCCCTTTTCCCCTATATGTAGGTTAGACTTGTTTGCGGAGTCTATGAAAGGTCCTATTCCATGATAATAAAATGTGAAATTCTTCAAGATTTTTGTTTGGCCTTGTCCTCAGTATTATGATATTCCACACATTCCTCTCAGCCCTAAGAAATCAAAAGATCATGCTTCCCCTTATACTTATGGGTCAGACCTATGTGGAAGCTCCAAGTAGTTCATGGTTAACCATGTTCTAGGTATTCTCACGTTCTCAGGCACATCTTTCCCATTTGTCACACTCCATACCTCAAGAAAACATGGGTCCCCATAATCATCCAAGGTCATCTGAGATGGAAGGCCAGTGTCCTGCAGACACCTTTGATTGACTATGAAACTCAGGCTCTGGTGGGTCCGCATATATTGCACACAAAAATGGCCATCAACCAAAGGAAAATTCATCCCCGAGAGAGTCCTCTCCTATCCCAATACGCCCAATGGCTTCAAAGCCCCATGTCGTCCCTCCTAATGAAAGTTTCCCCCAGGACTATGGTCTACACATTCAATCATCACTCGCATCTAAGGGACACCAGAACATCCCGATTGCGATTAAACTAAAACTTTTGAAGATATTTATGGAAAAAAATCATCCTCACCAAATGACGTTAAACTTCAAGGCCAAAATCTTCCTCACCACACAACGTTAAACTGCGAGGCCAAAATCGTCATCACCGCAAGATGTTAAACTAAAAGGCCAAAATCGTCCTCACCGAACGATGTTAAATTGAAAGGACAAAATCTTCATTACCGCATGCCATTAAACTATAAGTCAAAAATATTCATTACTTCAAGACATTAAACTACAAGGCCAAAATCGTCTATACCGCACTACATTAGACAGTAAGGCCAAAATCGTCTTTTCCGCAAGATGTTACACTATAAGGACAAAATCATCCTTACCACATGATGTTAAACTACAAGGAAAAAAATTTCCTCACCGCACGACCATAAATTTCAAGTCCAAAATCATCCTCATCGCACGGCATCAAACAGCAAGTCCAAAGTCAACCTTGTTGTATGATGTTAAAATTGTAAGGACAAATTGTCCTTACTGTATGATGTTAAAACTATATAACAGTGGTTTAATCCCAAAAGTGCTCTATAATGATGATTTTTGTATTCCTATGAAATCACACGAAATCCTAGTAATCCCTTGTTTCTCTCACCGATCATGGGTCACGTGAGATTATGGATTTTAGAAAGAAATACACCATGGCGTTATGGAAAAATAGTCCAAGAATTTGGTCCTAGCAGTACGACACTAAAAGGCATGCACAATTCCATCCCCCAAGAGGAACTGTATGTCCTAACCATGTGATGTTAAATAAGTAGGTATCCCAAAGATAGAACGAATGCCTCACCCTGCGTATGGGTCAGATCTACATAAGGGACACCCGATTCCATGAGTAAATCGCAGCCCAAATGCCCCCAATGTGTCTAGATACACTCCTTCTATACTTAAAACATCATTATTTGAGTGATCTTGAATACCCATAACCCTCCAATGCCATGTAGTATGGAAAGGTAGTTTCTTGTAGACATCTTTGTTTGACTATGCACATCATGCCCCGAAGGATCTGCATATGTTGCCCACAAAAATGGCCATCAATCAAAGGAAAATTCATCCCCTGGAGAGTCCTCTCCTATCTCAGTTTTCCCAATGGAATCCAAGAATCATTCCATCCCTCCGGATTCAATGACCCTTAAAGTCATGGTTTACACTTTCTTCCTTACATATATACTAGAAATATTAGAACATAAGGTCTCAATTCATCTCTGGTCTCTTTAGAGGATTCTAAAGATATCCCATCCATATACGAGATGTTAATCCGCATACAATAGAAGAGTTCCCCTCTCATTTCCAGGTTTCCCTGAATAAGATCAGTTAAAATTCCCCTTTTTGATGCTTAGTAACACCCCTCGTTGAAGGTCGCATACCGTGTTCAAAAAGATCCCAATCTTCATAATCCTCAATATCCATTGGAAAAAGAAAGCCAGTGTCCTGTGGACACCTTTGCATTACTATGCATATAATGCCCCGGTGGATCTTCATATGTCACCCATGAAAATGGACATCAATTAAAAGAAATTGTTCCCTATGAGAGTCATTTCTAGCTTTGTACACTCAAATGACATTAATGTCTTGTCACACACCCAGATTCGGAAAACTCTAGGATGACAGCTTATGTACCTCCTTTTTCCCAAATGCACCTGACCGAAAAAAAGAATCTTAATTGACTTGATCATTCCCTAGCTCTCCCTCACACAAGAAAGAGACGTGAGGGAATATTTTCCCATTAAAAACTGAGATGAAGATCCCAAATGTATTTAGACACCACTACTTGGGTCTGCCACCCACAGTGGGTCTCGGTTTCAAAATAAAGTCAAAATTTTGAAAATTCCATCATGCCATATGAAATGGAAGGCTCGTATCCTACATACACCTATTCTTGACTATTCATATCATGCCCTGGTGGCTCTGTATATGTTGCACAAAAAAATGGCCATCAATCAAAGGCAAATTCATCCCTAGGATAGTCCTTTTCTACCTATGTACAACTAAAGCGGCTCCTGAGCCTCATGAATGTCCAGAATATACAAATTAAGGGTCAAAAAATCCATAATCCATGTCTAAAGGATATTAGAACATTCCCAGCATATGGTCCTAAGTTAGGGCCCAACCCCATTAATTTTGGTCAAAGTTGTTCGATGGAAAACTTCAGTAATAAGCTTGGGTGGAAGGACAATGAATTGCCAGAAAAAAAGACTCCATACATTCTAGAATAAAATTATACAAAAGGGAGCCTCTGGAAGAAATTCAACTATCCATCCATTGAAAAAAAGTGGGAAACATTGAGCCATTATAAATAGCATAAATCACGTTATGTCAAAAACCCACCAAGCGCAGCCTAATAAAATGGAAACTTATGCTAACTAAGATCATTTCATGTAGGCTTAAGAAAAATTAATGTAATAATGAAAAATGCACAAAGTTTTTGGGGATTTATTTGTAGCCCTAGAAAAATCCAAACTACGCTCGCTGAGTCCATTGGCTTAGGCATAAATTAGAGAATTATCTGATCAGTCAAGTTGAAACTGCTTCTACATCGGAATAGCCTCATCTTCGTCCTGATCGGAACCCATTACGATGGAGAGCATTTGTAGGGTCCATAAAATTCAGAAAAGGGAGGGAAAATAATCTTGCAAGTTGGGAGAAGCAAAGATATGAATGTGGGCTTGAAATTTTGAGGAGAAATGTGAAGAAATCAAATTTTTCAATAGAATCCATCCCTTCTACATACCATCACTGGGAAAGGTTAGGGGAAGACATAATATGAGAACCACCGGTATACGGATGGCCTATGGTGCACTGGTCCATGAGGCATTGGCCAGCTAATGAAGTTGTTCACAGTGAATTTCCACTTGCGAACTGAAGCCTCTGCGAACTATTTTCGGTAGAAAATATCCGATAGAAGTACGACTCACATACCATCCCTATGAATGATGTGGTTCATGGATGAGGAAAAACTAATGTCATATCAAAGCCTCCACAAACCCTGGTTGACCGAGTCTTCTGCGGGTCAAGATATTACTTCAATGGGCCTCCACAAATGGTGATGTGTGCCCAATAGATATGATTGCTCGGATGCTCCATAAAAAGAGCGTATTAGAAGTACGGAGAGACATAGAGAGGGAGATGGACATAGAGAAGGATGGAAGACGAAAGCTTGAGAAATACTTAGAGGTTTCACCCTGGCTTACGTCTTATTTGATTGGTGAAGCACGAACCGTGAACCACTCCCTCCATATGTATAGCCGGTCGCAATCCATAAAATGGGGGAATTGAATAATAATAATAAAACCACAAACCCAACTGATGAACAGCAAACCAAAGACTTCTCATGGATGAACTCCCCACGAACGATAATCCCCTGGACCCTTCCACAGTATGGTTCTCCATTTAGCATACTACATTGCGGACTGAACCTGACACCGCGTACCAAATTGATACAGAGATATAACCCAAATCAGCATGGTGACCCATGTACCACATTGGTACGTGGTGGGTTATACCCATGACCGCATACTGTAGCGGTACGCGGACAACCCCTCTTCCCACATACCACTATGGAATGCAGAGCCTTCCCTATCCCACGTGAAAAAATAGTACGCATAATGGGGTGTTTTCATGTATTGTTCCCACCAGTTCCAACCTCACCCCTTCACTATCGTCCAATCCCCCATGGTCTCTCCAATAACCAGTACTTAAGAATTAGGCCAAAGCCTCCTCCAAATCCACCGGACACATATGATCAGACCATCGAGTGCATCAGTGTACCACATTGAGTCTGCATACCCACAGTAAGAGGAGTCACGAAGGCCTTCCCAAAAAATATGCAGGTTTCGGGAATGCCTGTGAGGTACATTCCCATGGTAACATGGAGTCCAACATTGGGACACTGGCATAAACCTCCCTGTTCTCGGGATTAATGGTGATCACATTCTTTTCTATTCAATGAGGGATAGTGATCAGTCGAAGGGGTTATGTTCACTCCCCCTTTGATAAGGACAAAAATCCTCCCCTTCCCAGAATGTGCTTTCGGGCCCTCCTACTGAGGTAAGTCCCCAACATTCTAGGGTTGGGCTGCATGACCTTTAATTCCATCTCACATGGAAAGTTTCATCACTTATCACCCTCTCCCATAATCGCCACGACCTTTTCTGCTGCATGCTCTCCCTACCCCACCAACAGGGGGGAGGCGTGTGCATTTTTGAATCTTTCAAATCCTATTATTTCTCGCACTGAGCATGACTCACATGGGCTTAAAGGTTTGCAAAGATTACAAGATCCATAACATCTGAACTATGAGAACTCTGATTCTTGAATAAATCAGGATACATAGGATGCTTATTAGAAGGCTCAAGCACAAAAGGGTTCATGTCTAAAAGGGTCCACCCGATCATGTCCCGTCAAATGGGAATCTTCTAGGCGTAAGCCCCACAGAATCCAAACTACAGGGGTTCTGATTCCTCTCCCGAGGATACATAGGACACCCTCCTTATAGGCCTAATCCCAACCTCAAGTCACCTTCCGACCCCTGGATGAAGATAAACTCCAGAGCACCTTATAATATGGATCAAGTCAGAATCACCTCTATAGCATAAAATATATGCGTGCTTACAAAGATTTTTCAATCCAAGGGTATCCCATGGAAATACTCTTCGTGAATGAACCAAGGATTTATGAACACATGAACACGACTTAAATCTATAAGAGAGTCCCAAAATAAGAAACAATCCTCCCCTATAAGGGTGCGGTGAGCCTAACCTCCCATCCTTTCGACCAATGGAGTCCTTAAGATTCGCTATCCAAATCATCAGCCGACCAGCACCTGCCTTTGAATGTATGGTCCATGAATCATGGATACTAGGGTTGTTGTGCATTCTTTTCTCCACGAATAAACCCATTAGAGACCATTCAAATAAGTTACATTTGAGAATGACCAATTGCATGAGTGCTTGACCCCCACGCAATAGCTCGATGGGACCAACAGTTCCCATGGTGTTAATTCAACCTTATTTAAAAGATAATGATGCTGAATAGGTTGAAACAAAGTAATGGTAAATTCGATGATAACCCACATCTATAGGAAATTGGACGGGTGATGATCCTCATCGGACCATTTCCACACCACCCATAAGTGCACCACCTCTGAGGCGGAACAATGATTCATAATGATTTTTTGAATTTCCAAGGCATATCCCCCAAGGGTTTGGAACGAGGTTTGAAGTATGAACCATTATCATTCACTAGTGATGATCGAGTCCAATTCAATGCAACCTTTTTAATGTTATTACAACTAGGTAACTCTATGCTAGATCCACATCTTCTTGTAATATATGTACAAGAATTTAATTTCATGTAAACCATTAATTATATCCTATACCAAAATTCAATGATATTTTCCTATACTTTGACTCATCCTAAGAATTATACATTGAAAAATCCTTAGGGTTATCACTTAATTTTTCTCATCCTAGTTTCAAAATATAAAATAATTCAGTGATACCAATTTTCAAGACCCAAACTTCTCATGAATAAATACTTCATCTTAATAGATGAATATACATTACATAAAATAACAATCCTTACCATAATAATTTAGGTCTAGTGCCTTTGGAAACTTTAACACATAAATAGTTATTCCATAAGTGATCTATGTCATATCCCACTAAGTTCTTCATAATTAGAACCCTTCTTAGATATATCATACATAATACCTTTATTCATATCCTAAAGAAAGGGAATATAAGAAAGAGTGAGTTTTGATTCTCATTAGGGGTAAATAAGGGAGATATTGATATAACTTGAGTGTATGGGTATGAGAAACTGATAATGACATACTAAAACCATACCCATAATATCATAGATCATTAACATGAGTCATGGATTAAATCTTAGTAGTTTATAAACCATTAATCATAATGGTATCAAATAACATGACCCATGAGAGAATTACATTAGAATAAGACATTGATTTGTGGAATATAAATATTCAATGAAAATCTTATATCAAGCCTACCCACCTAGACATTCATAACATATTATGTTTGAGCTAACCACATGTATTCATACATTGGTCTTGGGATAAAATCTCACATACCTTTTTAAACATGGGATGTCCTCCCATGTAACCTTTTTAGAGCATAGTTTAACTGCATGTGTACCCTCTTTCAGGATAGGGATAACCTCATTTATACCCTTTGAGATCATATAACATTAATCATTTTCCAATGCATTGGAGGGAGATATAGGTCCAACTGGTCACATGATTAAAATAATACACACAAGTTCCACAATAAAATAAAAAATTCATCATATCAAAACCCATGAAAATAATTTTTTCACATAATCATTTAATTGTTTCTACAAAGCATAACCTGTGGAAAAAAGAAACAGGTTTCATAATAATTTTATCATTGTATAACACATAGAAGATAAATGGGTTTAATAAATATCTTATAATCATAAACATAAACCATTAAAAGAAAGAATAATAATGGTATTATTGGATCATATCCCTATAAAATCATAATTAACCTTAAATGATGTCATTTGAGATGGAAATTTATTTTGAATGAAAAATCACTTGAAACATTTCTTGAGGAAAAAATATTTTCTTTGAAAATAACTTTTTTTTAAAAACAAAATTCATAAAATATTATGGAAATACTATTCATTGAATATATACTTGAAAAATTATAAAGGAATATTCAAAGAAAATAATTTTTAGGATATCTTAATACTTCCATTCATTTAATACAAGTTAAAAAATATTATTTTCACATTTTCAGTAAAATCATATCTAGCCATGTTCGGAAAATGACACACAGATTCCTTTTAAAACATTTTTAAAAAGTAAAAAAGGGTAAAAATGATTTTAAAAATTAAAATTGGAACATTAAAATTTTTTGAATTTTTTTAGAAAACATGGACATATAAGAGGAATTATTTTCAAAAAAGGATAAAATAAATTCTGTTTTCTTTAAAAATATTCTTTTGAAAACATCATTCTATAAAGAGAGGAAAATGAAGGGAAAACATGTATTCTTCTAAAATAACCAAGGGAGAATAAAATTAACGTTTTCTTAAGATATAGGTTAAAATATTTCATCATTAGAATCATAAATATAAACAACCTTGATAAATGATTAGATTGTTTCATAATAGACTTACCACTTTGGTTTTTTTGAATTCTATGCCCCATGAACGAATAACATGAAATAAAACTTATAATATCATAATAATAAATAAATTCATGATATTTCATGTCAGATGGGATCTATATACATCTCAGAAAACAATATAGGTTCATAACATAGAATATGCCCCAAAATATTTAAATTTAGACAAATATATATTTCCTTAAGTCTCAACATACTTAAAACATGTTAAAACATCCTCTTCTTTGGAGAGCCTCTTTAGGATTACACCTGAATCCTTCTTAGGAGGGGTTACTAACCAAACCAAGGATTCAAGGATTAGGGTAGGTAGGTAAGGAATTTATTTTTGTAGGTATTGGAAAAGCTAAATAGTTTTATAATTTTGAAGATAATAGGAGAGGGAGTGGCCAATTATAAATGATGTGAGTGGCACAATTGTAATTGTTTTAAAAAAAATGTGTACCCTAGATTTTTATCAAGCCTAAATAATCTACAATGGAACATTATCAAGAATATAAGTAAAAAAAGATGAAATATTTATATCCAAAATATTTTTAGCATGTTTTGGGTAATTTATAACCCATATCTTTTAATTTTAACCCCACGGTAAACCCTTTTTCACCTTAACCGTGGTAAATAATATTTATTTTTTGACTATTCATTATAGTAAAAAATTAAGTTGACCATATTCATTAATATAAAATATTTTTATCCCAAATAAGGAATAAATTTTTCAAAATTAATTTCATAGAAGTGGAAAATTTTAATTTAAAATTAATCCAGGAGATGTTATGAGAATGTGAGATTTCAAAGAGAAAATGTTTAAATGTTTAAGAAGTTTTTATATTAAAAATCAATATAAAAATGATTCCAATTTACCAAATTTAATTTATAGGTATATAATTGAACTATGTTTACTTTCAAACTAATTTTAAAACAAAAATTAACCTCATAAATTCTTTTAATAAAATAAAATTATTCAATAAAACTCAGTATTTTTCACTTTTCATCAAGATATTAGAATTTTTAGAAATATCCCAAAAGTTCACCCTAATCTAATTTTGAAAATATAATTTCATAAATGAAGTTTATTTTATCAAATTAATTTTATAAAAGTGTTAAAAATTAATTTTATTATTTTTTTCAAAATGAAATAAAAAAAAAATTGAGAAAAGAATATTGTTGAAACATATATAGACTTTACAAATAAATAAGTATTTTTGAGAAATATTTTTTATTTATATTAAACCATTATAATTAATATTTAAAAAATATTTATTACTATTTATATTTATAATTTTAATGGATAGGTTATAAAATTTTCATTTAAATAATAATATTAATATTATATCGTGGTTTATTAAAATTCAGTGTCACCTGCAACAAAAGCTAAACTCAGTGTTGTGTGTAATCAAAGCTATCAAATAAATTTAATTTATTTGGAGAAGAAAACACAAAAAAAACGATGGTGTTACACATAATAATTTCCATCATAACCTAAAGAAAGTTAACCATAAGAAAGAGTGAGATCAAATACTCGGTAAGGGTAAACATAATAATAAAGCATAACATAAGAGATGTGTGGAATAACATGAAATATTAATGAGGATGATCTTAAACATAGAAGCATGGAATAAAGATATGATATCATATGTACATATATTAAATAATGATCATAACATAAGTTCATGTCATCATATAAATGTGGTGATAATATAAAAATGACATCATAAGAATATGTCAAGGCTCCCTCATTAACATAAAAAAATTATCTAGGCTAACAACCCACACCACATAGTTATCCAGGCTCACATCCCACACACCATGGTATCTCATTATATGAAAAAAAATTACCAATTCATTAAATAAATATATAATTATAAACCTACCTATCAAATATTGAAAATTATACATTTTTGTACCACATGGATTCAATCAATATAGCATGAAAGCCCAAGGAAATAAAATTTATTTTATATGATTTTTAAGTGCTTCCCTAGGGAGGTATTTGTTATTTCATTAATATACATGACCTGATAAACCCATAGAAAATAAATGGTTATAAAATGACTTTAAGAGTTATTCTATGTAAATAAAACTCAATAGGGATGATTAATCATATGGTTTTCACATTGTATAAGATATGAATATATGGATTAGATATTAATTTCCCCAATTAATCGATGTATTGTTCATATAGGTGAACCCCCTTCAATCAATGTAATGGAACATAGGTAATTCACATATGAAATTCATTAGAAGTAAACCATGCCTATACATGTAGACGATTAGGAAAGATAGTATCATTGATGGATAATACAGTAGATGTAAAAGATTATTTCATAAATTACCAAGATAAATAAGGTGGATGTTATCATTTAAAAAATTCACTTGATCAAACATACCAAATCGGAGAAGAACATTATTAGATGCATTAAAAAGATTTATTTGAAAATAATAATTCCCCTTTACCTTTGAAAACATTTAAAAATAAATATTTTATTAAATAATAGGAATAATAGTTTTCTCTTTGAACACTTTAAATCATAAACAAGAAGTTTCTTAAAAATAAAAAAAGAGGGAGTACAATAAATTCACACATAAACAAGTAAAAGGTATTCCTTTCATAAAAAACTACCCATGTGGAAAGTGTTAAAAATATTTTCATCACAAATTTTAAAAAAACGCAGTTGAAAAAATATTTAAATCAATTTTGAAGGAATGCATTTTGGAAACATTACATTAGAATAAATATTTTCTAAAATTAATCTAGGGGAAAATATTTAAATTCTAATGAAAATTTTTATAGAAACCAAAATTATAAAAAATTATAGTAAAAAATTCATTAGTAAGAGGTAAATATAAGCATGAAGGTCAATTTAAACATTATAAAAAATTATTTTGATAGGTAAAACAATTATATGGAAGATAATATACATTTGAATGTATAAAATTTATTCTTATCAAAATTGTATTTTATTTGAAGAAAATTTTAATCAAATGGGAGTATATTAATAAATTTAATGAATAACCATAGAGAAAAAAAACCAAATATACCATTATAAAAATAATAGTATGATAAGAGACTTAGAAGATCAAAATCAAGAAGTGATTCCACGACTCATGGGAAAAAGGACATGTGTTGAGAAAACAATTATGACTTGAGTAAATTTTTAACAAAAACCCTTGATGTATAAATACTGTTAAAATGAACCTAAAATACTATGAATATGATATAATTCCTGATTAAATAACAATTTTTCATCATATACACCATATAATAGTAATTTTGTGGATAAAGTAAAACGTGTATCAATGAAGGGAGTTTGAGAGAGAAAACAATTACTCTATTTACTTTCTTAGTTGATGAAACTATAAATTCATTTAAAACAAACATAAATATCTTAATAATATATTTATAAACATTATTAATGTCTATAAAACCTTTATATACTTCATTTATAACTATTTACTATTAATATAGTTGTTCAACATGGCTTATTTTTAGCATCGGGTGTTAAAACTTTTAATTTTCATGTACAAGTTTTGTAATGTTAATGTTGGGATCTTAGTTTTTATACCAATTTAGTAATTAATATATATCTAATTTTTCTATAATATATATCTCATAATTAGTTATAATGTTCCATTTTTCTCACATTAGAGTTTTAATTATGACTCATGAAGATGAAGTCTGATAGAAACTTGTTTTGGAAATTATTAATGAACATAAAAAATATATTATTAACATGTTTAGATATTAATATTACATATCCATAAAAATTGTAAAATATTTATGCATTATTATTAAATTCCATTAGTATTATATGAAATTACTTAATCGTTCACTATATAAACATTACAATTCGCTGAAGTCGGCGATAAACCAACTGAAACAAAAGTGTATCATAATGATTGAATGAGTAAGAAAGTGATATTACATAATGTAATTATAACATTTATAAAAAATTATAAATTTAATATATATTAGATATATCCATAAATTCAAATCTTATAAATTTTAATGATGTTTGGTGTGGACAAATGAAATTTTTCATTCATAGAGGTGGTAGTCCACACGTACGCACGATTAACGAACCCATTTCTCAATGAATGGATGGAGTGACAGTATATGAAAATTCAAACTTTAAGAACTATAAATATGTTGTAAACATAATATTATTTCATAACATACACTTTTATATCCATATATGTTAGATTCATAAAAAATAAGAAGCATCGTTCATTGAGGTGGTAGTCCACACATATGCATGATTAATAATCTCACCCATTAATGAATGGACGAAATTATGGATAATAAAAAATGTGACTATTTAATAATTTATAAATTAAATAAAATTATTATTATTCATAAAATTGGTCCTTGATATCAACCAAGTTATTTTTTTGATGAAAATCAAATAGCATTATGTTGTGGTGGAGGTAATCCGCACATACGCATGATCGATGCATTTGTTTTTCGTAAAAGATGCTATGGAATTAATGAATAATTGTTGTTAAATTAATAAAATTGCATTTCAGTATATATAGGAAAATTAATTAATTATATTAACATTGATAAGGATTATTATGAGGAGTAAAATTAAAAATAAATACTAATAGGGGAGTAATACTCACGTTAGGAACATTGATTTTCCTTGGAATTACACATGAAAATGATATGTGTATGCTAACTAAAGAGGGTATAGGGAGTAGGTTAATGGAATATATTTCCTGTGTGAATAAATGGGAATATTTTTTTCTAGTAATATGAAATAAATTTTGTACCTTTGAGAGTATTGAGTACTCCCTTTCTTAAGTGAAGGAAATGGTAGTTTTAGAAACCCATTCACTTCGTACATTATTTATTTAAACTATTAAATGGTAAAATACAACCATAGTTTTAACTTATGGTGTATGGGGTATGATATGGCAGAAATCAGTTCCATAAAATCCTTTTTATGACATGTTTTAGTGATTTATGGGTTTTTTACTTTTACTCTTAACTTTACACAACTGTACTTTTACCGAGGTAACATTTCTTTTCACCCATGTTAAGAAATTGAAAATTTCTCTATTAATATTGATATTGTCACATAATTTTAGCATTATAATCCTATATATTTTATCAATTAAAATTACTATGATTATGAAAATTTAATTTTAAAATATACACGCTTAACTCTTAAAAACATCATTTAATATAATCATGTTTTTAGCATAAAATTTATGTGTGTGATAAAATTATTAATGTCAATAATTTTTATAACAGAAATTAATATATTATAAATAAAATTAATGTTATGGGAAATAAAAATAAATAAATAACTAAATTTTACCAAAATATTAATTAATTGAATCAAAATACTAAAACATTTTTCTTTATTAAAGTAACTATTAATTTTAATTCCAAAAAGATTATCAATGAGTTTTATAAGTACAATTTGTAAAGACCCAAAAATTCCATATAATTTTTTTTAAATTATTTGGGATTATTATGAGTCTGAAAAAATTGGTGGTGCATGATTCTAAGGCCCGTTGTGCCCAGAACAGAATTTTTTACTTTTTTTAATGCACGTTTCGTAAACGTGCGAGCAAGAATCCCAATATTTTGAACTGGTGATCATAATTAAAATTAGAGGGCTCCATTGAACTCATAGTGTTGGGATACACTTAAAGGAGGCCTAACTTCGACCATAGTAGGTCGAGAGAAAAAGATAGTTTTACAGACTTTTTGAAAGAATAATAAAATAACATAAAAATGTTATTTAACTTTTCTACAACCTCTTGAGCAATGGTGGCAGGGACCACATATGTGTTCGGGCATTTAATGATTGATATTAAATACCCGATTACACATAGGTTGCATAATCACCATTCATATAATTAATAAGATTCATTAAATACACCAATTAATAAACCATTACTTTAATGGAGATTTAAACTCTTAACTAATCATTTTAATTATTCAAACATTGGAAAAAATGAGTATTGGTGGATCGTGGGAGAATCCTTGATGAAGAACTGAATAATGAACTTCCCCCCAATGAACAATGTGGGCTTGAACGACGTTGTTGGGGGAATCGATCTGGGATTGATGAAACCCCGGTGGATTCAACAGACATAGATTCTCCTTCTAAAACTACAACATCTCCTCTGAATCTGAGGTAGGGTTGTAATTAAATTCAAATAAATTCTCAATTAAATTCCTCTTTCTTGAAGAGCATGAGGAACGTGATCAACCAAGATGAGTTGATCCGTGGTTTGTATGAAATGTCGGGTGGTTGTTGCAGGAGTTTTAAATGGGTTTTATTTTATTTTTGATGGTTGTTTTACTAACTACTTGATATGATACTAACATAGAGGGAATGGGCTAAACAAACAAGGCCCAGACCCTCTGCCACTTTAGTTTTTTTTTTGTGTTCTTTGGGGTGGATTCTCAACTTGACAGAATCTTGAATCTGGAAGTCGCACAGTGACAGAAGCATCCCAGGAGGCCTGTAGGCGCAATCAAAAGGGAAAACAGACCACCAGAGCTCACCCAGTAGTGTGCGAAATCCCCGTAGGTGAGAGAAGGCGTCGTTAGGTGATGATGGTGGCCAGTGTCTCTTGGTGGCTGTAAAAGAAGGTGATTTCCTAAGGCACCATGGTGGAAAGGTGGTGGCCGACCCTTGGTCGGCCGCGTTGGCAACAGGATGGCATGTTGTCGCACCCCGAGGAAGGAGGTTGTGGCTTTGGGCCACGACATAGGGGGGGCTCGTGCCTTATGGGTTCCACTAATAGGGGTGGCGTCACCATTATAAACAAGACAAAAAAAATGTTTATTCGGGAAGGGGGATTCATCCATGCGCGGCACGGTGGTTCATACCCAGCTAAGGCTAACTGCGCACAGTCCACTTAGGCTAGACCAAAAGGTTTGGGCCAGGCCAGGTTGGACCCGGGTTTGACTCGGACCCGGGTCAGGGTGGATCGGGTCAGTCTGAATGGGTCGGACCATACCTGGACTCTTTTCAGTCCAAATACACTTAAAAGGTCGTATCTCACAAACCAGATGTTCGTTTGATGAACCATTGATGGATATGAAATCCTTGGAATGATAAGGTACTTTTGAGACACTCCAACTGAGTTTTGGAAAATGTGGGAGTGAGGTCAGGTTGAATTGAACACGAATCCAATCAGGCTCTTGGTACTAAAATTATTATAACTCACAGACCGGGCGTCTGATTAACACATCGTCTATCGCATTAGGACCCTTATGACATGGCGATCATTTGCGTTACTCCTTAATGAAGCCTCGTGGAAGCTGAGTCACGATTGATATCTTTATCCGCAGATTCTATGAAACTCAAATGCACCGATCATAGAGACCATGTGTGGATTAGCATCATAGAGACCTTGTGTTGATTAGCATCATATCGACCATGTGTGGATCAGAATCATAGCGACCCAGTGTGGATCAACATATGATTGACCCTGTGTGGATCAGCATCCAAGCGACCCTATGTGGATCAGTATCCAAGTGACCCTATGTGGATTAGAATGATAGTTACCCTGTGTGGATCAACATCACAGAGACCCTGTGTGGATCAGCATCATAGCAGCCTTGTGGGGAATAACATCACAATGACCCTGTGTGGATCAGCATCATAGAGACCCTGTGTGGATCAAAATCATAGAGAACCTATGTGGATCAGTATCATAGATACCCTGTGTGGATCAATATCATAGAGACTATGTTTATATGAATAGTGTACGACCTGATAATGACCAACCATAGTGTCCCATCATGGATTGGTGATATATGACACTGTGTGGATCCACAATGGAAAAAATCCTTTGTGGTTTACTTGTGGGAAAATCCTAATGAAATAGAATGATATAACTTAAGTCTAATCATATTTATTCTAGATCTCTGAGTTTTTTTTTGAAAACAAGGAGGATAAAATTAATGATGAAAATCAGCAGTAGTACATAAGCAGAGCCAAGAAGGGAAGTTGTCCAGCCATAGCTGGTTGACATCGAAGGGGCCTGAGGCCACCAACTGATGGGCCGCATTATTTCCTTCCCTTTTGGTAAAGGACAAGGTGCAGTAAGAGAATCTTTGGCGCAGTGAGCGGATTCTCCTGACGATGAATCCAAAGGCCTGAAGTCACGCGTCATTATGGTTAATGGCATTGATAACTGAAAGGCAGTCTGACTCGATTATGATATCAGCCCATCCACATTCCACAGCAAGCATCATCCCTCCAAGAATGGCATAGGCCTCAGCAACTGCAGGTTCCCAGAAGGCGTGATGTGGTTCATTTTTGCTGCAATGATCTACCCCAGATGATTTTGAGCCAGGAGGCTGAGAGCAACAGGCCTATCCTTGGGGAGAGAAGCGTCCACATTGAGCTTAAGGCTCCCTTCATTGGGGGGGGTGGGGGTCTAATGAGGGGGTCAGGAGGGGGTAACGCCTGGAAAAATGTTTCCATTGCGTTCCTTCCATCCCCCAATCCATGAATTGGATCGTTCAATTCAGAACATGGGGGGCTGATGGACATGGTGGAAAATCGAATCGTTGCGCTGAACCCAAATGATCCAGGCCAGGGTGCAATGAGTTCTTGCATTATATGATTAGAGATAGGAACACCAGTGCATAAGAAGATCGGGGAGGTCAGAGGCAATGTCCTGTGAAGCATCCGAAGTCGAGCCCCATTTATTCCAAATTTCCTTGGCTCCTGGGCAGTTCATGATGGCGTTCCAAGGAGTTTCAGGAATATTTGGGCATAACGGGTGTGAATCAGCGCTGGCCATATGTCGGTAAACATGTAGGCTTATGGTAGGGAGGTTTCCCATGCAATCCTTCCACCAAAATTGGCGTATTTTTTGGGGGGAAGTTGAGATTCCAAAGCGCTTTCCATGGTCCCTCATCACGGTCACAAGAGTGGATGCCAAGAGCCAGTCTATACCCAGATCTCACCGTGTACTCGCCTGAAGAATCATTGGTCCAAAAAAGATGGATGGGGCCTGCATCAGGGACCCAAGGGATGCTCAGAATAATTCTTTGGTCTCTCTCATTAAACCATTCCTGGATCTTATCCACACACCATCCTAGGCCCTGGTCTTAAAAGAGGCAGTTGATTGTGGCGTCTTCCAGACCAGGTTTGGTGGGGGATGTGGCCTACATACCATCCTTATCGAAAAGCCAGGGATCGATCCAGATGTTGACAGAAGATCTGTTTCCAATCCTCCAGCCCAGTCCTTTTTCCATGAGAGTTCGGGCCCCCCAAACACTTCTCCAGAGGAAGCTAGGGTGGGGGCCAAGAGAGGAACCGCAGAAGTCTGTGTGAGAAAAGTACTTGGCCCGGATAATTCGTGCACATAAACATGATGGATGGTTAAAGAGGCGCCATCCTTACTTGGACAGCAGAGCAACATTTAACAGAAAAAGATTCTAGAATCCCATCCCTCCCTCCGCCTTGGGTTTTCAGAGCCTCTCCCAGGCCAACCAGTGGGGTTGATTTCTTCCATCATTTTTTTCCCACCAAAAGTTGGAAGTATGTGAATGGATCAGGTTAACGATGGCCGCCAAGAGCTTAAACGTCGACATAAAGTAGATGGGGATGGACTGAATGACATATTTAATGAGAGTTCCCTTTCCAGCTTTGGAGAGGCTTTTTGGGGTCCAGACTTGAATTTTTTTCTCAATCCTGTCCACAAGAGCTGCAAAGATTTCTGTTTTGGACCGGCCAATCACTATAGGGAGTCTGAGATACTTCTGGTGTTTATCGACCAAATGGATGCCTGCAGATGCACAAATCTCAGCTCTCTTTCGAGGAGGCACCCATACACTGAAGGAGATTTCCAATTTTTCATGATTAACAGACTATACAGACACCCGCTAATATTGTTGGATTGCTTGGATGATCACCTGGCATTCATTAATAGTGGCTCTGGAGAAAAGGAGGCAGTCGTCCGCGAAGAAGAGATGTGACACTTGTGGGCTCTCACGGCAGACCATTGCACCATGAATAGACTTAGAGGATGTATCCCTAGAAATAAGTTTAGAGAAAACATCAGTCACCAAAATGAAGAGGAAAGGGGAGAGATGATATCCATGGTGTAGGCCACGAGTTGGGGTGAATCTTTTGGTAAGCTCCCCATTGACCTTGATTCTAAAGGAGACGGTTGAGATGCAGTGCATGATAATTTTTGTCCATTTAGTGCAGAAGCCCATTCTCAGCATCACAACTCTAAGGAACTGCCATTCCACTTTATCGTAGGCTTTAGTCATATCCAGTTTCTAGGCCATGGTTCGTCTTTTCACCTTGGAGTGCATTTTCATAGAGTGGAACACATCATGGGCCACAATTGCATTATCAGTAATCATCCTCTTGGCCATGAAGGCGCTCTGGTTTTCGGTGATAATATCAGGAAGCCAAGGACACAGCCGGTTGACAATGATTTTTGAAAATATCTTATACGAGACATTTCAGAGACTAATCGGTCTAAAATCAGGGACTGCCTGGGGTTTTTTGATTTTGGGAATGAGGACGAGGACCATTTCGTTGATGGAAAAAATGCTTGTATTCCCTGCCCAGATGTTTTTTTATCATTTTGAAGATATCGGGACTGATAATGTGCCAATATTGTTTAAAAAATAAGGGGTGAAAACCATCCGGTCCTGGGGCCTTAGTGGGGTGGATATGCTTCAAATCCTGGTGTATCTCATCATTCGTCACTTATTTTGTGAGCTGCCGATTGATCTCCTTAGTGATCACAGATCTGATGCATTCCTCCACTTCAGCAGACACAAAAGGAGTCCCTGTGGAGAACAGGTTCTGGAAATAGCCTACCAAGGCTTCATGAATGCCGCAAGTGTCAGAAACGTTTCTTCCATTAGGTTGTGAAAGGCATCTGATAAATTTTTTTCGGCGCTTAGCTGACACATTTAGGTGGAAATATCTTGTATTAGCGTTTTCCTCTTTAATATGGATGTCACGCGCCCGCATAGCCCAAATGATTTCCTTAACACGAAGGGCCCCGTCCAACTCTCTTTGAGTGGCACCAATCCTGGATATGTTTCCATTGGATGGGGGTTTCTCGAGGAAGTTTTGAAACTTCTTTTCAAGGGTATCACAATGCCTATCCGGTTGGTGGAATTTCTTATTGCTCCAATATCTCAGACCGGAAGCAACCTATTAGAGATTGAGGCCAACATCTTCATGGGATCTCTTCCAACTTGGTCAGACCACCTCTTTGCATTCCTGGTCTTTTGCCCAGAAGCTCTCAAACCTAAAGGGTCTACTGAGTTGTCGATTTCGTTCACATTGAAAATAGTCGATGAGAATTGGGCAGTGATCCGAACAGTTAAGGGCCAAGTGGCCAACATGAAACATGTTGAACCGATTGATCCAATTAGAAGAACCCAAAAATATATCAAGGGGTTCAGCAATGCGAGTATCTTCGGTATTTCTGTGGAACCATGTAAAAGGGTTACCTATGAACCCCAAATCAACCAGGTTCGCCTTAGTGACCATGTCTTTGAAGTTAGACATAGAGGCTGAGTGTCGAAAACTCCCACCTCTATTTTCCTTATGGAACATGATCTCATTGAAATCACCTTTGAAAATAATAGGGCTAGGTAAATCATGTCGCAGCTTGCAGAGAAGGTCCCATGACTTCCCCTTATCAGAAAGGGACTGCCAGCCATAGAATCCCACAAAGGTCCTGGGTGGGTGCAAGTCCGTTTGAATAGTCACATCCACATGATGCATGGAGAAAGACAAAATTTTAACATCAATATTGTCTTTCTATAGGAGACAGAGGCCCCCAAAATGGCCTTGTCTAGGCAGCAGAAAGTAGACTTGGAAGTCACACTTCAGAGCAATACCATTGGTTTCCTTGTTTTCTAGTATAGTTTCGGACAGGAAAACCATATCGGGACGACTTTGGGTGCAATTTCGCTGAAGCATGCGAACCGTTCGTGGTTTTCAAAGCCCACGACAGTTCCATCACAAGACAATCATTGGTCTAGGTGGGGCTGGGTCTCACCCACCTCCGCCTTTGAGTTCTCGGAACATGTGTTTCCACCCATCGTTTTCCCACTTTTTGGAGAGTTCCCCATTGACCAGAATGTTTCAAATCATCTTTTCAGATCTCCAGGTTTAGGGTCCCCCATTTTACCATTATATACTTCATGTTGCACCATTTTCCAAGTTTGACAGGTGATTGGGCCTGGTGTTGGATTTTCAGTCATCTTGTATTCACCCTGTGGTAGGATGTCTGGATTGGTTCTTTCTGGTTCGGGGTCGGGATCAGGTGGTTCAATGTGCATCGGTTTTGGCTTCAGGATTCTTTCGGGTGGGTATTTTGGTGTCTTCACTAGTTCTGTAAATATTGATCTAGTTCCCTTCAGGGGGTCAGGATGTATACTAGTTTCCCTCTGAGTGTTTGGTCCCACTTTAGAGAAAGCTGGTGGTCCAAGCATAACGATTTTTTTATGAACAGTTTCCGCCCGCCTGGTATGGGCCAATGTTAGGCGGTCATGGCCCTTTTATTTCTCCATCTCAGGGATGAAGGAATATACGGTCGATTTGGCTTGGAGCCATGGGCCATATTGAAGGATGAGATTATCAGAATCATTCATTTGCTTTGAGACACATGCTCTTTCCAAATGACCCGACATGTTTGAGCCGATTCTTTTTCATTGTGATTTGTGATTGAGATCATGCCTTATTGTTTTTACTTTGTGGAATTATGAGATACCTTTTGGGAGTCTCAGTAACCCTACTAGGTTTTTTTATACTCACCCCTATATGGGCTTCACCCTCAACATGTCGGGTATTGTGAAAAATACAAGAATCTTGGCTGAGACCATAGAGATCCAGGACCAGGGAATACATAGAGGTGACAGGTTGACATGAAGAGTTGTAGAGATGAGTTGTACCTACTCCTCAGGTAGGATCCTTGGCGAGCGATCTTAGGAGATGTTTTCTTTTATAGTTGGTTTTTCTTTCAGTTGGGCTTGTATTCTTGCCCTGTTACTTTCAGTTATACTTGTACTCAGTTTTTTAGTGGTATGTCGTTTCCCTTTTGTGAGTTGGGACTTGGTTGGTCATGTGTTTGCGTACAGGTATCTAGGAAAATGCCTCCCACTTACTAGTTGATGCATTTGGTTCTAGTCGCTAGCCCTTGGACTTTGAGAGGAGGGCTTGGGGTAGTCACATCACTGTCTATGGGAGATGGGTCATGACAACGTGGTATCAGAGGAGCCAGTTCTATCAAAGAAATAAGACTCTGATATTTCCAATGGAGCAATACTGTTTAGTTTTTTAAGATTGGTTTTTATTTCAGGGAGTCCATTGTTGCTAAAATGGCCAACATATCCACACACTAGGACCCTGAATTCTGATTTCTGACTCAATTCACAAAAACACTGATTGCGTGTGTTTTAGAAATGTTTTACTTTTTATCTCTTTTCAGTCATCTCACCAGGTATTACTTATTGATTGTGTCACACCTGTTTCTTTTCAGGATTCCACCACGTAGAAAGCCATTCAGGATTCCAAGGAGAGTTCATGATGATGGCCCACCAAGCGATGAGGCTTTAGTGCAGGGCCCTCTTAGAGAAATAGCACCTTCGGGTGGTGAACCAGTATCACCACTACATGTTGGGAAGTTGTTGCCACTAGCCCCACTAGCGGACGGTGCACGCCGACTAAGCACATCGCACAAGTTCCAGTGGCAGAGGCCTCCAGTGTTTCGAGGTGATAATGATCCCAAGGAAACTAAGGACTGGTTGGAGGCTGTGGAACAAGTTTTTCTCTTAGTTGAGACACAAGCAGATCAAATGGTGATCCTAGTTGTTAGCCTCTTCTAGGGCACAACCGGGAGATGGTGAAGCCTGATTCTCTAGTTACACGATGAGGCAACCCTCACCTAGACAGACTTTGAGAGCCTCTTTAGGGTGGATTTTTTTTCTAGTGACACTTGGCTTTATGCATTTTCAAGAGCTGCTACACTTACAGTAGGGTAGCTTGAAAGTGTAACAGAACTCGGCGAGATTCACTGACCTCTCTTACTACTCCACTTACATGGTAAGAGACCCTTTCTTTAGTGCCCAGAGTATGGTCTCTAATGGGATATCTGAGCATTGATGATATCACTCAATATTCCGACGCAAGATGGAGTCCTCGAGAAAGCATTATTGGTGGAGAGATTCTCAACTGAGTAGGCACCGACAGTGAGATCCACCACCAGCCGATAGGTAGCAAAGTCATCTGCTGCAGGTTATAGGCAGATGACATAGATATCCAAGTTGTCTAGAACTTCCACAAGCTAACCCCTGGATGTAGGGTCGGAGGTTAGGAACACACAAGGTAGAGAATTCCAGTAGAGGAGAAGATCGTGCTTCACGTGTGGCAGGCAGGGCCACATGGCTCATGACTGCCCAGATTGATATATCGATGATCAGAAGACAGTCGAGGGACCACCTAAAGAGTGGTAGATATTCAAGTGAGTAGGTCCATAGGGTGTTGGATTTGGTAGAGGAGCTGGTCGTACAACAGGTGGTGGGAAGCAATTTGAGGTTCTACGGCCACCACCTCGAGGTGGTCCACCCTGACCTCAGGGAGCAGGAGGACAGGGATGATCACAGCTTCATGCAGATAAGTCCTATGACCACAGTGCTCCATATATGATTTGAGGTATGGTCTGTGTCTACTCCACCCTAGTAGAAAAACTTATAGACATAGGTTCCAATCACTCTTTCATTGCAACGACACTCGTTCAGAGCTCAGAGATTTTTGTAGAGTCATTGTCTCAATATTTATGATTACAGACACATATGGGAGAGGATTAGATGATTACATACTAGTTCTAGTAGTGTGATATTACTCTATGAGGTGATATCTTTGGCTGAGATCTTATAATAGCAGCGTCAAGGCCTTACGATGTTATCGTGGGTATGGACTGGTTATCCACGGTTCATGCTCAAATTGACTATTTTAGGTGCATGGTGCGGTGTGTCTGTGGGGATGGGACTGAGGTTTTCTTCGTTAGTGATAATGGATCTTTTACAGCTCATGATGTAATTTCCCAGAGGATGGTGCATCTGATCACACATCTGTTGTCTAGCCTTAACATTGGAGTAGTTAAAGATATGAGTCTGATCTATCCTATTGTTCTGGACCGGTATGATGATATCTTTTATGAGGATGTTTCGGGACTACCTCCTCATAAGTAGGTAGACTTCTACATAAACATGTACCCCATGATGACACCGATATCTACTACAACATATCATATATCTCCCGTGGAGCATCATGAGTTGTGGGTACAATTGGAGGACTTGCAGTGGAAGGGTTCATAAGGCCCAGTGTTTCTACATGGGCATGCCTGATTTTGTTCGCCATGAAGGAATATGGGAGTCCGAGGCTTTGTGTGGACTATAGTAACCTAAACTAGGTGAATGTGCTGAGGATTGATGATCTCTTTGACCAGCTAAAGGGAGCTCGATGGTTTTCCAAGATATACCTCAGATTAGGCTATCATCAGCTCAGGGTACAGGACAAAAAAGTACCTAAGACAGCCTTTTAGATGTGTTTATATCCATTATGAGTCCATTGTGATGCCCTTCGGCATGAACAATGATCCGGCTAAGTTCATGGGCCTTGTGAACAAGATCTTATAGCTTTACCTTGATCACTTCGTGGTAGTATTCATTGACGACATCTGGGTGTACTCAGCGTTGGAGGAGGAGCACACAATGCACCTGCAGATAGTTTGGGATATACTCTGAGAGCACCAGTTTTATGGAAAACTCTCAAAGTTACAGTTCTAGATATGAGAATTCCACTTTTGAGGGCACGTTATCTCAGAGGCTGGAGTCATAGTGGATCTTATGAACATAGAAGCAGTACTTTCTTGGGATCCACCCAAGAGTGTGACCGAGGTGCGGAGTTTCCTCTGACTGTATGGGTACTATCGAAGATTCGTACCCAAATTTTCCAAAGTTTGGGCACCCTTGTCAGCCTTGAAAATGAATGGACAACCCTCCATGTGGATGGAGAGATACCAGCAGAGTTTTCATGAGCTAAGGCAGAGACTGATGAGTGCACCCATCTTGAGGCTACCAGAGGAGGGAATTGGGTATGTAGTATACCTCAACGCATCAAGGACTGGATAGGATGTGTTCTTATGCATGAGTGAGTGGTTATTTCCTATAGCTCATGTCAGCTAAGACATCATGAGTAGAACTATGATAGCCATGACCTGAAGTTAACAGTAGTGGTCTTCACCTTGAAGATGTGGCGACACTACATGATGGGTGAACGTTTTACAGTCTACTCTGAACAAAAGAGTCTCATGTATATCTTCTCACATAAGAACTTAAACCTGAGATAGTGACGATGGATATATTTCCTATAGTACTATGACATTGAGATGGTCTATCCTCTTATTAAGGGTAATGTGGTGGTAGATGCACTCAAGAGGTTTGGTTTGTTGTTGTTGAGTGAAGCGACAGAGCATCTAGCTTCATTTCATTTATCATTCATGTATAGTGATGGAGCAACTTACCTCTAGTATATGAAAGTTACTCCCCCACACCTTCAGTGAGTTAGGGAGGCACAACTTGGGGACTTTGAATACTAGGCCTGACATTCTCAGATATTCTCAGGACAGGATCCTGATAGATTTTCTAAAGGTGGGGAGCATGTCATCCACTTTAGAGGACACACTATGGTACCAGTGACTCTATGAGAGTATGTGTTAAGGGAGTTCCATAAATCCCCTTTGTAGGTACATCCTTGTGTGGTAAAGATGTACCAGGACATCCAGTATGAGTACTGGTGGCCAGGGATGAAGAAAGTTAGGGAAGAGTTCGTTTCATGATGCCTCACTTGTCAGCAAGTGATGGATGAGCATTAGGTTCCAACAGGCTTAGCGTAGCCACATGGGGAGCCAGAATGGAAGTGGGATGGTATATCTATGTACTTTGTGACAGGGCATCCACGTATGTCCAGGGGCCATGATTTCATCTTGGTGATCATTGACCAACTCACCAAGTCAGACCACTTCATACACATTCGAGAGTAGGGATTGGTAGAGATCTTGGGATGCCTCTATGTACAGGAGATAGTAAAAGTTCATGGGGTGCCATCGACAATCGTCTCGGATCATAACGCTCATTTTACATCCCGATTGTAGAAGGGATTGAAGGAGGTGTCTAAGACTCATCTACGTTTGATCACTACCTTTCTTCCTCATAAAGATGGTAAGATGGAGTAGACCATAAAGACGCTTGGTGACATGATTAATGTTGTCATCCTAGATTTTTTTCCACAGTTGGAAGGAACACTTTCCCTTGGTGGAGTTCATATACAATAATAGATACCTCTCCACCATCGGCATGGCACTGTTTGAGGCCTTGTACGGGGAACCATGAAGATCATCACTATGTTGGATAGACCCAGGGGAGTCAGCACTTATTGGCCCAAAGGTGGTACAATCTACCACAGAGAAGGTACAGATCTTTCGGGAGATGATGAAGACTGCAAAAATATGGCAGAAGTCTTATGTAGATAGGAGACAGAGACCCATGGAGTTTGGGGAGGGAGACCATATCTTCCAATGTGTCTCACCCTGACTAGGATTACAAAGGTTTGGTCAGGGAGTAAATCTGTCTCCAAGGTTCATCAGACCTTTTCAGATCTATAATAGAGTAGGCCAGGTGGTGTACCATCTAGATCTTCCCCCACAAATGTACTAGGTGAATAATGTTTTCCACATGTCACAGTTAAGGCGGTGCGTGCACGATCCATCTTATGTTATCAACTAGGGAGAGCTAGACATCAATGATGGGGTGACATTTGTCGAGTTCCCTAGAGGGATAGAGGATCGACAGGAGTAGGTCCTTCGTGGGTCAACGATTCCTCTGGTGCATGTATGATGGCAGCATGGGAACCTTCCAGATATCACATGGGAGCAGGAGGCTCAGATTCATGCTCCATACCCCAATTTGTATCCCTAGTTTTTTTGTATCTTTCGGGGATGAAAATAACTAAGGTGGGAAGAATATAAAGACCCAGAAATTCCGTATAATTTTTTTAGATTATTTGGAATTATTATGAGTTTTCAAAAATTGACAACACTTGAATCCGAGGCCTGGTATGCCCGGAATGGAATTTTGAACTTTTTTTAAGGTACCTTCAGTAAACACGCGAGAGATAATTCCAATATTTTGAGCCGGTGCTCAGAATTGAAATTTAAGGGCATCGTTGAACTCACAGCACTGGGATTCACTTAAGGGGGGCTTATCTTCAACCGCAGTAGGTTAGGAGAAAAATATAGTTTTAGGAACTTTTTGAAAGAATAATAAAATAACATAAAAATGATATTTTATTTTTCGACCACCTCTTGAGCGATGGTGGTGGGGACCATGAAGGTTTTCGGGCATTTAATAAGGGATATTAAACTCCCAATTACACATAATTTTTGTAACCACCCTTCGAATATTTAGTAAGACTAATTAAATACACCAATTAATGAACCATTAATTTAAAAGTGAGTTAAACTCGTAACTTCTCTTTTTAAATATTAAAATGTTGTAAAAATAAGGATTGGTGGATCATAGGAGAACCCTTTATGAAAGAAGTGAAGATAAAACTTCCCTCCAATAAATAACAGAGGCATGAATGATGTCTTTGGAAGAATCGATACGGGATCGACGAAACATTGGCATCTTCAACGAACATAGATTCTCCTTCCACAACCGCGACATCTCCTCTGAATCTGAGGTTGGGTTTGTTATTAAATTCAAGTAAATTCTCGATTCAATTCCTCATTCTTGAAAATCATGAGGAATATAGTTCAACCAAAAAGATTTGATCCACAATTCGTATGAAATTGTGGGTGGTTTTTAGTGGAGTTTTAAATGGGTTTTACTTTATCAGTGATGATTTGTTTACTACCCACTTGATATAATATTAATACGAAGGGTACAAGATAATCAAAAAAGGCATGCACCCTCCACCACTTTGGTTTTTGTCGCGTTCTTTGGGGGAGGATTCTCAACTTGATATAATCTTAAACCCAGAAGACACACGGTGATATCACTATCCCGGGAGGCCCATAGGCGCAATCAGAAGAGAAAAAGGACCACTAGAGCTCACCTGTTGGCCCACGGAAGCCCTGAAGGTGTGGAACCAGTGCAGCTGGATATCACCGGCCACAAAGGAAGGTGGCAGTCGAAGCCACCACGTTGGATAGTGGGGGCGGCCAGTCCTTGGCCGGCCGCGTTGGCAGTAGGGCGGCGCACTGTCGCGCGTCACGGAAATGGGGCAACGAGTTCGAGCTGCGGATGGAGGTCTCGAAGCTAGCAGCTTGCGAGTCCCACTGACTAGGGGAAACACCATGTTGTGCCTCCATTACAAACAAAATGAAAAAAATGTCTTTTTGGGAAGGGGGAGTCATCCCTGCACAGCCCGGCAGGTCACACCCAGCCAAGGTGGGGTGAGCTAGTCCACAGCCCAGCAGGCTGAGCCCGCCGTGGCCCAGCCCACTCAGGCCAGCGCATCCAGTTCTGGTCGGGTCGTGTAGGACCCACACTAGGTCGAACCTAGACCGGGTCGAACAAGGACCAGGTCGTGGCAAGTTGGGTCGGTCCCACCGAGTCGGACCAGACCCATACCCTTTTCATCCCAGATACGTTTAAAATGTCATTTCTCACAAACCATACGTCCATTTGATGAACTGTCTATAGAGCCAAAATCCATGGAATGAGATAGTCCATTCGAGATACTCCACCAAATTTTTTGAGAAAGTTGGAGTACATCCTCGTTGGATTGAATCTGAATCCAACTAGGCCCTCGGTACTAAAGTGCTTATAACTCACAGATCGGGCGTCTGATTGACATATCGTCTATTGTGTTGGGACCCTTACGATATAACAGTGCTTTAGGTTACTCCTTTGTGGAGATTCATGGAAGTTAAGGCTCAAATAATATCTTGAGGAGCATATTTTACAGAACTCAAGCGCACTGAGTGTGGGGAATCTTTTCGATGGCTGTCAAATGAAGAGAGACCATGTGTAGATCAACATCATTGCGACCCTGTGTGGATCATCATCATAGCGAATGTGTGTGTATTAGAATCATAGCGACCCTCTATAGATCAGCATCATAGAGACCCTATGTAGACCAACATCATAGAAAACTTGGGTGGATCAGCATCATAGAGGTCATGTGTGGACCAGCATCATGGCCACCATTTGTGGATTAGCATCATAGTGACCCTATGTGGATCAACATCCTAGAGGCCCTATTTGCATCATCATCATAGAGACCCTATGTGGATCAGCAGTGTGCATCCTGAGGACAACCAACCTTAAGCATCCAATCATGGATTACTGACATACAACCTTGTGTGGATCGATAAGGGAACAAATCCTTCATGGTTCAGTTGTGGAAACTACTGAATGGAATAAAATGATATATCTTAAGACTAATAATCTTTAGTACTGTTCTCTGAGTTGTATACCTAGTTTGAGTTGAGTATTTTTCTTGGTGATTTGTGATTGATATCATTCCTTATGGTTTTTCATTTGAGGAATTCTGAGAGACCTTCTGGGGTCTTGGGGTCCCTAAATGTACTTTTATACTCACCCTAGATGGGCTTTACCTGCACCTTGTCATGTCGTGTGCAGAAGAAGAGCATCTTGGCTGAGACCTTAGGGAGCCAGGACCAGGCAGTACATGGAGGTGACAAGTTGATGTAGAGAGCTGCAAAGATAATCTGTACCTACCCTTTCAGGTAGGATCATTGGTGAGAGATCTCAGGATTTGTCTCCAGTTGTAGTTATTTTTCTTTTAGTTGGGCTTTTATTATAGACCATTTACTTTTAGTTGTACTTGTACTCAATTTTTCAGTGGTATGTTGTTTTCCTTTTGTGAGTTGATACTTGGTTGGGCATGTGTGTGCATACATGTATCTAGGATAGTGCCTCCCACTTACAGGTTGACTCATTCGGTGCCAGATTCCAACCCCTGGCCTTCATGAGGTGGACGTGGGGTAGTCACGGCACAGGCCCCGGGGTACGGGTCATGACACAAGTAATATTTTAAAATGAATAGTTATATTACTTCATTTAATATTGTATCACTTAAATGCTTTTATGACTTCCAATTTCATTCTAATATATTTATAAATTCATGAAAATTGTATTTTTTGTAAAAACTGCACTCTTGACTAAAAATTGATATTTTCAAAAAATTGATCAAAAATTCATACTATGTAAATTTTGATAATATAAATTAAAAAATTATAATATTAACTAATTATATTTTTAAAAATTATGTATTTACATTTTAATATAAAATTCAAAAAAAAAGATAATATATTTTTTTTTTAAAATCCCTCTTAAACATTATGTGTTTCTAATACTATTTCATACAAATAGTCTAATTTAAAGAATTTTAATATTTTATATCATTGTATTTAACCTTAATTATATTATAAATATGATTATTTTAATTTAATAATGTATCTTTCCATCATTTTAGTGTGTTTGAAGAAATTTTAAAAACTCTGTATTGTTTAATGGAAAATATATATGTAGTGAAATCTTGAGATGTTAAGATGATTAAACCGACACCTATACCATTATAAAAATGGGAAAAAGTCACCAAGGATTACTAGAGTTTTTGTCCTAGAACCAACTATTGGTACTTTATATTGCATGAATATTTGAATAAGTTAATATAAATAAAATACCTTTTTATATATCATTTATTGTTTTATATGAATCAATGTAATAATTTCATAGAGTATCTTTATATTGAAAAGGTCATATTAATACACTGTTATGAAGATAAAATTTAAATTATATGATGATATTATTAAATATTGTTTTAAAGTTGAATAAAATGCTATGATGGGACACATATCATGTTGACGGTCAAGTGCAAGTACCCATAACTGGGTGAAGCTTTATCTCATGTTAATCTATAAGGTAGAAGGTTATGAGAACAACCCCACCAGTAATAATTACACATGTTCACATGTCATTGGATATTTCTATCTTTAAGAAAGTGTAATGATCCTTAAACGTTATGATCATTATTATTAATGCATGCCTGGACTCATTCACTTTGATGTATTATTCTAAATTGTGATGACATATGATCATAGTGAAGTTGGGGGTGTTGGGTGTGTCATGAATAAAGTGTTATTAATGACTATGTCATGGAAGTATTATTCCCATCTATATTTATCATAGTTGATATCTTATCCCTTTGATTGAAATGGAATCATCACATTAAATTCTATTTCTATGGTGTAATGATGAGTTTATTTCATATAGTCAAATAAAGAAATATCAAGAATGTGGGTTGATGACATGGGTGTGAAACCTTCTTTATGAGATATCTCAACAAATGGATTATATTTTATACTTATCGATCATATGTGGTCATTGTCATTGTGGCATATCTTCTTCCTTTTCTAGTTCCTTGACCCAATACTAGATAGAAATATTGTATTTTAGGCAAGAATATCTAATACTACTCTGGAAAAGGTCTAGAGGGTCACACACAATGTGATTCCATCGATATTAGTTAAATATTATTTATTTAAAAATATGAAAAATATTATTCTCGGGACTAAGAAGTAATATTTATTTAAGATATATTATGCAATCACAAATATTAAATAAATATTTATTCATAATGTAATTATTTAATTACATGAATAAATTACATTTATTTTTCTAATGTTATTCGCAAGGAAATAGATAAAAATTATTCATTAATAAATAATTTATTTAATTTTCTGAATATTCAGTAAATATTTATTCACCAAACTATGAGTAGAATATTTATTTTACTTATTGAATGAATAATAACTTTTTAAATACTTATTGAATAATTCAATAAATAAAAAGGGTGGTGAATGGACCAAGATTTGGGTCTGGTGACAACTATTTATTTACCATAAAATAAAATAATATGTATCACTGTGTGGGTAACCACATGTCATAAGTAAAATATTATTGTTATTATTATTATTTTCATGACATGGGGTTTATTGGGGTTTAACATATAGTTAAGGAACTTTGGGGATTTAATTATAATTAAACCCCAACCTCATGTATATTTATAAACTTCTATGTCAATTGGATAATTATTAATCATCGTGCAGAACAATTTCCCCTCAAGATCTCACTACCCCTCTTTCCTCTCAAGACTAAGAATAACAAGATAGATTCCTTCAAGCTTGAAGGAATGTGAAGAGATCAAGATGAACAATAAAATATGATAAATTGGATGCACAAGAACCCAACATCTTATTAGTGTTGTTCATAGATATAAGGAGAATTTGTGGACCACTGATGTAGTGTCTCTATATTGGTTCCTCACAATCCAATAAGGATACACTTAATAGGTTTGAATAACCAACACCATCAATGAATAAATATATCAAGACCGATTTTGTCACAACCTATCCCCCGAGGCTCGTGCCAAGACTACCCCAAGCTCGCCTTCCATAGGCCAGGGGCTGGCAACTAGAACCAAAAGGCGTATTCCCTAAAACCGGGAAGGAATTTACTTTATAACCTGTAAATACACTCAACCAAGAACATAGAAAGATAATAACACAAGTAAACTGTTAAGAAAAAAGAGTGTTGAAAGTAACAGGGTTCGGAAAACAAACCCAACAGTAAATATAAAAGTACAACTGAAAATACAATACAACTGAAGAAAGTGAAAGAAAACTATTGGGTCGTCCTTTGAGGTTCCTACATAAAGGGTTGGTACAGATTGCCTCCTCATCACTCCACATCCTCCCATCTCCTCTCCGTATTGTCACGTCGTATGGTCCACCTCAGGGCACCGTCCAGTCCTGGTACCCTCAGCCTCAATCAGCGTTGTCTGTTGTCTGCACCAAATACAACAAGGTGTGGGTGAAGCCCATGTAGGGGTGAGTATAATGATACTCTGTAGAGACCCCGAGACCCTCAAGGTCTCACAAAATCCATAGAGGATAAACCACAATGCTTTAAAACTAGTGAAAACTATACTTATGTATTTTCCCATACATATACCTAAGTTATAAAATATTACCCATCTCATTCATGAAAAAACACAAGGCCCAACTCCATAGACAAAGTACTACTGTTCCAAGAAGGAAAGATTACCACGACAGTAAGTACCACACAGGTATGCCACACAGAATAATACCACAATGGTATCACCATGAAGGTAAGTACCACTTAGGTATGTCACACAGAAGAATACCACAAAGGTAAAGACTCATCTCAAACTTTGTATAAATTAGGTATGTTAGTCAAGAGGACTATATGTAACTACTAAATGATCTTACTCTATTAAAAGTTAGAACCACGTAGGACCCTAAATCATCATCAGGCCCACATAGAATCGTAGTACATCGTTAGACCCACATAGGATCCTAGAACGGCATCAGACCCACACAGGATCCTAGTTCATCATCAGAACCACACAGGATCCTAGTACAGCAGACCCACACATGATCCTAATACGTCATCAGACCCACACATGAGCCTAGTATAGCAGACTCACACAATATCCTAGTACATCATCAGACCCACACATGATCCTAGTATAAAAGACCCACATATGATCCTAGAGTAGTCCCACTTGGATTCCTAGAGTGGATCCATGTTGGATCCTCAAGCACAGACCCACGAAGCATCCCTTTCTCATGTTACAACCAACTACAGGGTTCCCGCACTAAGCTCACTTGATTCAGGGAGGATCCACTCCTCAAGCCACAATTAGATACTCCAACTTCCACAAAGTCCCATGAAGAAGTATCCCAAAGTAATGCCACGTAATACGGGTCTCAATGAAACCGACGGTGCATCAATCAGACACCCGGTTTGTATGTTATTATCATTTTAGTCATGAGGGCCCGGTTGGATTTGTGCTCGTTCCAACCCGACCATACATCAACTTTATCCAAACCTTGAGTGAGGTATACCAAAAGAACCATCTCCCTCCAAGGTTTCTGGCTCCACACACATTTCATCAAACGGATGCTTGGTGCCAAAGTTATATCCAAAAGATGGAATATGGGTCGAAGTTGGTCCGGGTCCGGTCCGACCCAGTCAAACCGACCCGACACAGCCCGACCTGGTTCGGGTCGACCAGGCCTGCTGGGTCCATCCCGGCTCGCGTTGGGCGGCCCGACCTAGAAGGTCAGGCATTGTCCTCCTGCATTGTGAAGAACACAAAAAGAACCACAATATTCGCGGAGGGGTTAGACCATTTTGGTTTGGCTCATACCTTCTGTGTTATGGCGGTAGCAAGTAGTTCAAATATTTCTTGAATCACGAATAATTTTCAACAATGGGAAAGGGGAAAACTCGAAACAAAAATACCTACCTTGGAGGTTTGTTGACATCGATAAGGAGGGAATGTCAGATGTTGGTTCTTCTTCATTGAAGACATCCCATTTTGAAGGTGGCGTGTTCATCATTGGAGAAGATGGAACGTTTGGAGAAGATGGTGCATTCTTTGTTGGAGGATGAGTTCTCTAAGAACTCTCTCCAAGCCGACCTTTCTCCAACAATTTATCCCAAGAAAAAAGAGGAGTCGACCCAAATAAAATATGTTTTTCCATTTTTAAATTGTTGGCACAAATTAAGTTGGTATCATTAATAAATTTATGAGGCATAATTAATGTAAAGGAAACATAAAGTCACCTCCCTCGTTAAAGAGATATTTTAAGAGTAGGGTCTCCCCACCTTTAAGAATTTGATTTGGGGGGTTTAGGCTCGGGTGCTCCCCACCATAGAACATTAAAATGGGAGGATCAAAATAAAATAAAAATTATTCTATAATTATATTTTAAATCCACAAAAAAAAAACTAACTTTCACCCTCGACCAACTACCGTCGAGGTGAAAGTCTCCTTAAGAGTATACTGGCACTGTGAGTTCAAGGGTTTCCTCAGATTTCAATTCCGAGCACCGGTTCAAAATTTATAAAAACCCGCTCACATGTTTACTGAACATACCCGAAAAAAAGTTCAGAAATTCATTCCGGGCACACTGGGCCTCAGAATCACACACTGTCAATTTTCGCGGACTTTTAAAATTTCTATATAATTAAAAAAAATACATAAAATTATTGGATCATTACATTCTCCCCAACTTAGGGCTTCGCATCCCCATAAGACACAACTCAAAAACTAGGAAAACAAGTAGGGGTATTAAGAAAAAATCTAAGCCTCCCACTCCCATGTTCTATCCTGGAGGTTCCCGTGCTCCCAGTGAAAGTGCACTAGAGGTATGACATGGTTCATGCATGTATCTCCTCGGCCGAGATATGTGGAAAACGTGGGGCACCCTGTGCAACTGAGGTGGAAGATCGAAGTGGTAAGACATCACATCAACTCTGCTGAGGACCTGGAAGGGTCCAATGAACCTCAGAGATAACTTGTCGCCACGACCAAATCTCCGCAAACCCCATTGGGGTGAGACCCGTAGAAAGATGTGGTTGCAATCCTCGAACTCCAGAGGTCTCTGTCTCCTATCGTCATAAGACTTAATCCTACTATGTGCAGTCTTCATCCACTCTTGGATGATCTGCACCTTCTCCATGGTAGATCGTACCATATCTGGTCTCATATGTGCTAACTCCCTTGGGCCAGTCTAGCACAAAGGCGATCTGCAAGTTCAGTCGTACAATGCCTCGAAAGGTGTCATCCCAATGGTGGAGTGATAGCTGTTGTTGTATGAAAACTAAACCAAAGGAAAGTGATCCTCCCAACTACGACCGAAGTCAAGGACGCAAGCACATAGCATGTCTTTGAGGGTCTGAATGGTTCGCTTAGTCTGGCCATCCATCTGAGGATGGAAGGCGGTGCACAAACGAATTTTCATCCCGGTAGCCTCCTAAATCCCCTTCCACATCTGAGAAGTGAAACGTGTATCACGATCAGAGACAATCGTCGAGGGTACTCCATGTATCCAGAAAATCTCTTGATCATAGAGGAGTCTCAATATCTCTACTGAACCCTACTCTCTGATTGGTATGAAGTGGGACGACGTGGTGAGTCAGTCAATGATCACCCTGATAGAATCATCATCCCTAGATGTACGTGGAAGTCCAGTCATGAAGTCCATGGATATCTCATCCCACTTCCACTTTGGGACCTCTAAAGGCTGAACTAAGCCTACTGGTACATGATGCTCCACCTTCAGTTGCTGACATGTGAGGCACTGAGAGACAAACTCTGATACTACATTCTTCATTCTCGTCCACCTGTGCAGTTGTCAGAGATCTTGGTACATCTTCACCACTCTTGTATGTACCGCTAGAGGGGATGTGTAGAACTCCATCAAAACTTCCTCTTGAAGGGGCACTGGTACCATGCTACATCCTCTAAAGAGGATGATGTGCTTCCCACCTTCAGAAAATCCATCAGGCGCCTGTCCTGTGGATATCTGAGCATATCGAGCCTCTCAGTCAGTGTCCCTGCGCTGCGCCTACCTGACTCACTGATGGAGTGGGGGAGTGAATATAAGAAACTGAAGAAAAGTTACTCCATCTCAATCCACAAAGGATATCTGCAAAGCGTCCAGCTGCTCCATCGCCTCACCTAGAAGTTGTATACCAGACCTCATGCTGAGTGAATCTACTACAACGTTCCCCTTCCCTGGAGTATATACTATCTCAAAGTAATAGTCCTTGAGGAACTCAAGCCAACATAGTTGTCTCATGTTAAAGTCCTTCTGAGAGAAGATATACCTGAGACTCTTGTGATCTGAGTAGACTATAAAATACTCACCCATCAAATAATTTCACCACATATTCAAGGTGAAGAACACTGCTGCTAACTCTAGATCATGGGTAGCATAGTTCTGCTCATGTTGTCTCAGCTGTCGAGAACCATATATGATCACTTCTCGCTCCTGTATTAGGACACATCCGAGCCCGGTCCCTGATGCGTCGCAGTAGACTACGTACCCTACGCCCTCCTCCGGTAGCCTCAAGTTAAGGGCACTAGTCAGCCTCTGCCTAAACATCTAAAAACTCCACTGGCATCTCTCCAACCACACGAAGGGTTGTCCCTTCTTCGTCAATGCTGATAAAGCTGTTGCAACTCTTGAAAAATCTGGCATAAATATTTTATAGTATCTGTCCAAACCCAAGAAAATCCATACCTCCATCACACTCCTAGGTGGATCCCAAGAAAGTGGTGCCTCAATCTTCGCTGGATCCACTGCAACTCTAGCCTTCGAGATGATATGTCCCAGAAAGTGAACCTCTAAGATCTAGAACTGGCACATCGAGAGATTACCATAAATATGGTGTTATAGGAGTGTGTCCAAAACTATCTGCAAATGATAGGCATGATCCTCTTTAGTATTTGAGTAGATTATAATGTCATTGATGAAGACTACTACAAATTGATCACGGTATGGATGAAAGATCCTATTCATGAGTCCCATGAACACTGTTGGGGAGTTGGTCACATAGAACTACATGACCGAGAAATCATAATGGTCGTACCGACATCTAAAAACCATCTTCTGCACATACGCACCCCATACTTTGAGCTGGTGATAGCCTGATTTGAGGTCTATCTTCAAGAATCACCGTGATCCCTTAAAATGATCAAAGAGGTTGTCGATCCTCGATAGTGGGTACTTGTTCTTCACGGTCACCTGGTTCAGGCGTCAATAGTCGACACAAAGTCTCAAGCTCTCATCTGCCTTCTTGGCAAAAAAAAATCAGGGCTACCCAAGGAGAAACATTGGGCAGGATGAATCATTTACCCTATAAGTCCTCCAATTGTGCCTACAGCTCATGAAGCTCCGTGGGAGACATTTGATATACTGGTGTAGATATCGGTGTCGTCCAAGGGTACATGTCAATGTAAAATCCCACCTCTCTAGGAAGAGGTAGACCCAAAACATCATCAGAGAAGACATCTCAGTACTGGTCCACCACTACATGATAGCTCAAACTCTCCTTGTTAACTGATCTGAGGGTAAGGATAGTCAACTGATGTGTAATCGGTTGCACCCTACTCCGAGTAAGTCCATAATGTGATGCAAAGGCTCCCTTCTCACCAGTAAAGGTAAACCTGGTCCCATATGTGCAGATGCACCACACTTTGCGCCTACTACATTAAATATGAGCATGGATTGTAGATAACCTGTCCATACCCAAAATGACATCGTAAGGCCTCGACGCCGCTACTAGGAGATCCCAGCCGAAGCTCTCACCTCCTAGAGTAAGCTCACACTGCCGGCACAAGTGTGTAATCATCGAATCTGCTCCTGTAGGAGTCTCTACCCATAAGGATCAAGCCAAGGGCTCCATAGGAATCTCCAAGCTCTGAATTAGGGTAGTGGAAATAAAATAATGAATGGAACCTATGTCTATAAGTACTGCAACTAAGGTGGAGTAGACACAGATCGTACCTCATATCATATCTGGATCGCCATGGTCATGGCCTTCGCTGCCTGGATCTGAGATCTCCCCTGTCCACCTGCTCCCTGTCGTTAAGGTGGACCACATGGTGGTGGTGGTGGTAACATCTTGAATCATCACCCACTTCTAGCTGCACGGCCAGCACCTCTTCCACGTCTGCCTACTCCCTGTGGACCTCCTCGGTCGAACCTCTGTCTCTGCATGGGCAGTCCCTCGACCGTATACTGATCATCGGTATGGTGGGTCGAACATTCACAAGCCTTGTGATCCTACCCTCTGCATGTGAAACACTGCATGTTCCTCGCATTACTAGCTCTATCTCTGGTACCCTGCACAACCCACCCTAAATCCTACAGTCGTCCACCTGTAGGTTTGGTCCTCTTGGACCTCAATGAAATCTGTCTATTTCCAACTTTAGAAGACTCTGCTACGTGACGAATGGTGGTGGGTCTCGCTGCTGGTGAAAACTCAGTAAGAAAAATCTCCACTAAGAGGGCTCGCTCTAACACTCTCGCCTACATAGGGATGCTGAGAGAAACCATCGAATCCCTGATCTCCCGCCTGAGTCCCTACTCAAAGGTATATGCCCTAAATAATGGGTCCCACTCCATATCAATGGAGTAGTATGAGAGGTCAGGGAACCTCACTGAGTACTGAGCCACAATCACACTTCTGTGCTCCAGATGAATAATCTCATGTATGCGTACTGCGCGAAGAGTCATCGAGACCAACCTTTCTCGTAACAGGCTCTTCAAGTCTACCCAGAGAAGAATCACCCCGTCGTGAACCTGGAGCATCAAGGTCCACAATCTACATATTTATGGAACTCATGCAACGCACTCAAGTGGCGTACACCCTCTGCTCTAGGGCTTGGTGGAATCGGTGGACCAATGGGTAATGGTACCGCTGGTGCCTCTATTGTAAGAGGGCCCTACACTGAGGCCTCGTCGCTCGGTGGGCTATCATCACGTACTATACCCGGAACCCTAGTAGGATATCTGCATAGAGGCATCCTAAAAAGGAAACCGGTTTGCTACAGTCAATAGGTTATACCTGGTGAGCGGACTCAAAGAGATCACAAAGAAAACACTCCAAAACACACTCACTATCAGAGTTTTCATGCCCTGAGCTAAATATCAGAAGTCAGGGTTATGGTGTATGGATACGCCAGCCACCACACCAACACTGGATTCCCTAAACTGATAAACACACTAACTACACTTAATACTATTGTCGTTTAAAATATTAGAGTCCAATGTTCTACGGTAGAATCGACTCCTCTGATACCAATTTGTCATGACTCGTCCCCCGGGGCCCGTTCTGAGACTACCCCTTGCCCATTTTCCATAGGCCAGGGGCTGAAAAATTGCACCAAAAGGCGTATTCCCTAAAACCAGGAAGGAATTGCCTTTATAACCTATAAACACACTCAACCAAGCTCATACCAAATTGCGAACACAAGTAAACTGTAAAGAAAAAGAGTGATGAAAATAAGAGGGGTCAGAATAAAATCCCAACAGTAAAGATACAAGTACAATTGAAAAGACAATACAACTAAAGATAGTGAAAGACAGTTACTGGGTTGTCCTCCGAGATTCCTACCTGAACGGTAGGTGTAGATTTCCTACTCATCACTCCACGTCCGCCCGTCTCCTCTACGTACCATCATGTCGTATGGTCCACCTCCCGAGCGCCGTCCAGTCCTGGTACCCTCAGCCTCGATTAGCGTTGTCTATCATCTACACCAAACACAACATGGTGTGGGAAAATCCCGTACAGGGGTGAGTATAACGATACTCAGTAGGGACCCCGAGACCCTCAAGATCCCACAAAATCTACAAAGGATAAACCAAAAACCATGAAAACTAGTGATAACCCTACTTAGGTATTCGCCCATACATATACCTATGTTATCAAATATTTCCCATCTCATTCATGAGGAAACACAAGGCCCAACTCTTTATCCAAAGTACAACTATTCCATGAAGGAAAGATTACCACGATGGTAAGTACCACACAATTACGCCACAAAAAATATTACCACAAAGGTATCACCACGAAGGTAAGTACCACATAGGTACGCCACACAGAAGAATACCACAAAGGCAAAGACTCATCTCACACCAGGTATATCATAGGTACGGTAGAAAATATTACTAGATGTAAATACTAAGTCATCTTACTCTTTTAAAAGGTAGATCCACATAGGATCCTCAATCATCATCAGAACCACATAAGATCATAGTACATCGTCAGACCCACAATGGATCCTAGTACGGAAATAGACCCACACAAGATCTTAGTACATCATCAGACCCACACATGATCCCAGTACAGTATACTCACACAAGATCCTAATACATCACCAGACCCATACAGGATCCTAGTACAGAAGACCCACACCGGATCCTAGTACATCATCAGACCCAGACAAGATCCTAGTACAGCAGACCCACATAGGATCCTATAGTTGTACCACATGGAATCCTAGAGCGGATCCATGTGGGATACTCATGAACAGACCCACGAATTATCCCTTTCTCATGTTATAGCCAGCTATAGGGTTTCCGCACTAATCTCTCTTGATTCCGGGAGGATCCGCTCCTCAAGCCACATGTCAATACTCCAGCTTCCACGAATTCCCACGATGAAGTATCCCAAAGGACAGTCACCTAATAGGGGCCTCAACAAAATAGACGGTGCATCAATCGGACCCCGAGTTTGTATATTATTAGCCTTTTAGTCTCGAGGGCCCGGTTAGATTCGTGCTTGTTCCAACCCGACCATACCCCAACTTTATCCAAATCTCACGTGGGTTATACCATAAGAACCGTCTCACTCCATGTTTTCTGTCATCATAGACAGTTTTTTAAACGGAAGCCCAGTTCCAAATTTATAGCCAAAAGAGTGAATATGGGTCGAAGTTGGTCCAGGTCTGGTCTGACTCGGTCGGACCGACCCGATTCGGGTTGACCCAGCCCGCTAGGTCTGGCCCGGCCTGGCCTGGCCACATGCGGGGGGGAGTCGCACACCCCCCCGGTCCTACTCACTGAATGACCAAAGCCTTTCGGTCTCCAGACAGCACGCATGACCCATTGTTGGTCCCACTCGGTCCAACTCGATCGGCTGAAATGGTCGGCCATTGGTACTCCCAGCATCGTGTCGTGTGCCACCCCTCCACGGCTGGCTGAAGGCCAAATACCCTCCATTTTCCATTGTGGAACAAGCCATGTCCCTTTCTGGCCAGGCGGCACGAACACGAGCCACCACCCCATCATGCGGCCAACCTCCACTGGCCGTTATTCTTGCTCTACCACAGCCAACAGTCCACAACCTTTTCTGGCGGTGCGGTTGGGCCACCACCATCTTCGCGGCTGGCCGTTGTGGAGAACACCATTCCCAAACCCCACGGTGATGGTTGTCATCCTCCTTCATCGCGAAGAACTCAAAAATAACCACAATATTCATAGAGGGGTTGGTCCATGTTCATTTGGCCCATACCATCCGCATTAGGGCGGTAGCAAGTAGTTCAAATATTTCTTGAGTCATGAAGAATTTTCAACAACAGGAAAGGAGAAAACCCAAAAACAACAATCCCTACCTCTAAGGTTTGTTGACGTCAATGAGTAGGGAAGGATGGATGTCAATTCATTGTCGTAGAATACATCCCATGTTGGAGGTGGAGTGTTCCTCGTTGGAGAAGATGGCGTGTTTCGAGAATATGGCACGTTCTTCATTGGAGTATGAGTTCTACAAGACCACTCTCCAAGCCTCCCTTCCACCAAAAATTTCTCCCAAGAAAAAAGAGGAGCCAACCCAAAAAAAATATGTTTTTTCATTTTTAAATTGTGTGCAAAAATTATATGGCATCATTAATGAATTGATGAGTTATAATTAATGTAAAGGAAACCTAAAGTCACCTCCCTCATTAAAGTGGGAGTTCAAGATTCAGGTGGTCCCCACCTTTATGAATTCTATTTAGGGGGTTTAGGCTTGGGTGGTACCCACCATAGAACATTCAAATGGGAGGATAAAAATAAAATAAAAGTTATTATATAATTTTATTTTAATTCCATGAAAAACACGAAAACTAACTTTCACCCTCGACCAACTTTCGTCAAGGTGAAAGTCTCCTTAAGTGAATACTAGAAATCTGAGTTCAACGGTGTCCTCGAATTTCAATTCTGAGAACCGATTCAAAACTTACAAAAAACCGCTTCCACGTTTAATGAATATACTTGAAGAAAAGTTCAGAAATTCATTTCAGGCACACCGGGCCTCGGAATCACGCACCATCAATTTTCTCGGACTCATAAAATTCCCATATTATTAAAAAATAGTACATGGAATTTCTAGGTCTTTATAGATTTAATCATTCTCCTAATGTATTAAATTAAATATAAATTAATTTGAAAAGATATTCACTTTATTATGGTGAATATCAAATTTCAATATTATTTAGAAACAAAATTGTCCGTAATTACATTCACTCTATACACATTATGGATGATCTGTTGAATCCAACAAAATCTAAGTTATCCATAAACCTAATAGGAACTTTCGTTGCACCCAAAACCAACCAGAGGTATTAGAAAAGTAATGTTAAATTTATAATTATATAATTATTTTTTGTAATTATGTGTATTTAACATTAGTTTTCATTTAACAAAATTAATTCTTGAATATGATCATTGATATATCATCTTACTCCCTTAATTTCACACTCATATAATCCATATCTGATTGAATATTAGTGAATAACATATGAACAACCCATCTAGTGGTGCTGGGAAGTCTTGCTGGAAAACATGGGAATACACAGCATGTAGCTGGAGTACATGTCACTTATTCCAGTTCATTTCACTAGGACATAGTGTGAATCAATTCACCACATCATGTAATTCATTATACTCGATGTGTTAAATTATTTTTTGTCAACCAAGATAGCCTATCACATGACATGTGGGACTACACACCATGTAATTGTGTAATACGCCTTGTAGTCCACACTTTATCATGGTTGAAAATGTATAATAAAATATATGTCAAGAATTACTTACTTGATTTGTAATAATTAATAGTCATGCAACAAAGAGGTTTCAATGTGTGTATTAGATGTACATGTCATGTACCTCACACATTTATATACTAAAATACATGCACAACCTCTAGGAGTGTATCACAAACACACATCGAACATGATACATGGTGTCTCATTGGGTGTACACACAGTGTACTAAACTTATTTATAAAAAAAAAAATTAAAATTAATTTATTAATCTATAATCCTAGTCATTATTTGGTCCATGTGTCATTTATTGACTCATACATTCTATATGATTGGTTTTATAAAATATTAAAATTTTAATTAATTTCCCTATGAAAATATGAACTACATACCATTTATAGTCATAATACGCTGACTAATCTACACATTAAAATCATTACATGCTAAATTAATTAGTTTTTGTTTTAAATATAATTTTTTACTCATAAACACCATGTAATAACATGATACAGTTTGTATTCTATATTTCTCATGATTATACTTTATATGATCTTTATACAAGGAGAGTAGTTTGAATAGGTACTCACTATGTTTCTTCCATGGTCAAGTTGTGTACTTAATTTATTAAATTTTAAAATATATTAATTTATTTAATCAATTTAAAAACATTGTATATGAGTATCTCCCTGATATATTATTTTAAGATAAAGATAAATAAAATCAATCAATTAATCAGATAATTAATGGTATTGATTAAAGAGTATTTATCTTAATAAAATAATGGATCGAAATGAATTATAACAAGATATATTAAACGTTTATTCATTACACAAGTGGATTCTGATGAGATTATATTTGCCTTTATAAGTGTGTAGTTTCATTAATTTAATTATTAAATGGGTTTTGTAATTGTTAATATTAAATTAAATTGATGACCTATGAGTCATACCGTCCTCATTATAATGTACATTCATGTGTTCCCATGGATACTTTTATATAAATACCTATTATAGTTTCCTTAACCTACATGTGAAGTATATTCATTTTAAGGATGGATCCCCCAGGTGCATATAGTTGGTTCAAGTTCGAGTCAATGTGAAACCAAACCTAATAGATATATAGGATATAAGTGGAATGTTACAACTCGATCCCAAACTGACTCAAGGAGTATTTTTTCCCTAGTATAAATGGTTTGTTTATTATCCTATCAATAAATAAACCACAAGATAAAGTTCATGATCATTAATTTTTTAATTTGTTTTATTTCTACCAAATGAATTATTTATTTTATAGATGTGAGACTAGGATCCCATAAATAAATTTATTAAATATTCCAAGATGGAATTAAAATAAAAGGATTATGTGTAAATATTTCATCAAGTACATGGTTAATCACTAAAGTAAAATATAATTAACATTAATAAAATGTAAATATATAAAATAATAAAATTTATGCATAATAGAAAAATATTTCATGTTACTATTATGATAGTATTTTTTCTATAATCTGGGTTAAGATGGACCCATAGATAAAGTGTCAGTCCATGCATTTTTTAGGAGAACTTTTAATTGTCGACAAATATAAATGAAGATAGTGGGTGAACATAACTAAATTTTTAGTTAATATAATGATATTTTTTTGTTTAGTAAAAATTTGGAGGCAAGTGATGAGGAAATACCAGTCAATATTTCAAGATTGGGGAGTCCACTAAATGGAACAAAGAGCTACAAGCCTAAAACTGGCATGAAGGCCTACCTAAAACCATATTATAATTTTTATAGCCTTTTTTTATATTTTAATAAGGGGAATATTTTCCACTAAAATGAATTACATGATGGGATGTTCTATGTTCAATGGAGACAGTCATTGGGACTTGATAAAATAGTGGTAAACGTAATGAAATTAACATTATTATTTCCAACATACTTTTTAATCAATTAAATTAATAATAATATTTTTTTATATAGTTGTGGGATAATTAAATGTTTTTTAACCACATTATCCCAATGATCAATTTTGTGAAAAGGTAATCACCTAATAAGAAGTAATTTTTAGGAGTGGTTCAAATGCTTACGTGCTGGGTTTTACCATGAACATATGTCTTATTTTTTATAATCCTCAATCCTTGATCTTCTTTGAAAGAAGGTGAGTGATGAGGAGTTTTTTGTCTATGAAAAACAACTAAATGATTTATTATATGTTCAATGTTTAATGTTTTCATCCATGTGTAGAGAACATATGAAGTCAAAATAAAATATGGATGGTTATATCATTCTCTTATATCTCTATTATATTTATAATAGTGAAATATATTGGATACATTTTGCACATAATGGTTATAGGGTTCAAGATACCTGATGAATAGCATATCAATATCATTATTTCATCACTCCCCAAAATATTATCTAGTTTTTTTGTTATTTTCAATATGAAAAATTTGGAGAAGTCTCTCAGAAATATTCCCACTCTACTTCTCAAAGTTAACAATGGTATGAAGCATGAAGATTATTTAGTCTTTATGGTGGAAAATATGAAATTCCAGGTAATGATATTGAAGTAAAATTTCACGTGTAAAGATTATTCACAATTCCCTTCTAAGAAGAGTGGGATCAAGGGTGAGACAAGGGAATGGGGTTAGAAGAAGGGTCATGGGAAGAAAAATTTTCATACAAAAAATAAGAAAGGGGAAGTATTATATGAATTTATTATCGAGTGAAACCAATATTCTTCTTCATAATGGTCATTATATATAATATTTAATTCCCAAATATGTATTCAAATATAATAAAAATGAATATTCCATAAGATTTTCTAAGTTGAGGTAAATCTACAACCAAAAAATGGATCACGGCTTTCTATTACAGAAATTGGGGACTACTACATCCCTTTTGTATTTGTAATGATCATTGTTTTGAAAGATTTCTATTATGTGTATTCCATTGAAAAATCATCCATACTTGATATAGATGGATTTATTATTAAATTTATAAATAAATATTTATTTTTTTAAAAAGAAATCATTTTTCATGGTGTGGTATATTTAAATTGAAGTCATCATGTGTTGGATTACATTAACTAAGTAAGTGAAATCAATAATGAAAATAGTTCACAATATGCAAACCATGCCCAACTAGGGAATAACAAGTTAGTTTATGTAAATGAAAAAAAATTTAACCAGATTACACTATGATGGATATTTGGATTCATGTGAACTAATACCAATTGGTGTATTCCATGCATGTATGCAAAAACTCCACATAGATTCTTGAGTTGGTTCGTATTGATGTGTGTTGAAAATTTTCAGTTGAATCCATTGGAGGGTACTTATACATCTTAATTTTTATTGATGAATTTAGTATATATGGATATATGTACTTGATGATATGTAAGTCATATTGGATTTCAACCCGGACTGAAGGCCTTTAAAAATTTTATTTATTTCTAGATAATTCACTTTTTTGTTTTGATAGGTAACCCTTACATAACCCATAGGCTTAAAGGCACAAGGCCCAGAACATAACCCAAAGGCCTAGAGGTACAAATCCCAATACATGAATTGAAGGCCCATAGACCATACTATACTAAAACTGGCCCTTACAAGTATATGCATCATTTAAGGTACTCAGCTCCCCACCTCATATGGCTGGTTGGTTACTATTTCCCCATATATAGATGCATGGTGCCTAGTTCCAACAAAGATTTTCATACCCTCTCTCCAATATGGTTGAATCTACTCTGGTGTATTCTAATTGCAATATATCATATTCTAGGGCCTTATAATATTTTTATTTCTCAAAAAAACATCATGATCCTTTTATCATGAAATCCCATATGTCGGATCCTTGAGGTGTCCCAGAGGCCTTGGGGCCCAAAGGCCAATGGCATCCTGACAACCCTATGGCTTGTAGGCCCAAAACGATGTAAAAAAGGACCAAACCAGATGACTAGTTCTATCTTCTATAATATTGCATAGTACCTTCTACAGTACTGATATAGTAACATAGAAATCTACCTCCATTGGGATTTGATCCTGGGTTACATACAAGATTACGGTGTGTGCTAACCACTCGACTATCATTCCAACTATAGGTATAATTAATATTTCTTTGATATATTCAAGTAATATAAGAATGTATTTGATAAATATATTGATAATAAGATTAAGAAACTCATTTCAAACCATGTCAGAGAATATCTTAATGAAGTCTTCATTGATTATTTTCTTGATTTTTCCATTTTATATCTACACACACCTCCTTAATCAAAATAATGGAATAGATTAAGACAAATATGGAATTGAACCCTATTATACATTGTGAGATCAATGGTGAGTCATAAGAGTCCTATATTATCCTTTTGTGGAAACACATTATAGAAAACAAAACACATACTAAACTAATTGCCAACTAAATCCAAAAATAGTGTTCCAAACAAATGTTAGGGTGGAAAGAAACCCAAGCGGCTAAGTTTATTATTGTAGGGTTGTGAATCATTTCTTAAGGAAATATATAGAAATAAAATTTCACCTAAAGTCACTATGAATATAATTATATGTTAACCTAATGGAACTAGAGGATATTACCTATAAAATCCTTCAGATAAGAAAGTTTTAGTTTATATATATAACATTTTTCTTGAAAGGAAAAACTTTTCTAGACTAGATAGTAGTAGAGATATATAATTTTATGAAGTTTGGGATCAAGATACACAAGATTTAGAATCAGAAAAAATTCCACAAATATATGTTATAGAGGAAGGTATTTAATCACAAGTACTTCGTAGGAGTATAAGAGATGTTATAGAACATGAAAGCTTTGGTTTTCTACTCACTAAAAATTGGAAAATTGTTATTAGTAAATAATAATTATCCAAAACACTACAAAGAAGTAGAAAGAGGCATACAAGATTCCAATTGTCAAGAATATATGAATTATAAAAAGATTCTATATACGAAAATCCAAATTGGCTTTTTTAGATCCTCCAGTTGATATAAATCTTATTGGTTCTAAGTGGGTATTTAGGAAGATACTATACATGGACAGATAATTCATTTCCTAAAAGGACAGACTAGTTTCAAATGGGTTCAAACAACATTAATCCATAGAAAAAAATGAAACCATTTCTCTAATTTTTATGCTAAAATTGATCACAATTCTAATTAATATAATACATTACAATGTATATGAGATTTAGAAAATATATTTCATAACAAATTTTTTTAATGAAAACCTTTATAAATATTTCTATATGACACAAATAGAAGGTTTTATGAATCAAAAGGATAATAACATGGTATGAATGTTTTAATGACCTGTTTAGGGATTAAAATAAGAATCTTAGTCATTAAAAATTTTATTTGTTGATGTTATAATTGAATTTAATTTTATAAAAAATTATTGTGATCCATTTATCTATAATTGGTTTATTAGGAGTGTGTTAATTTTAATTATAGTTTATATAGATGGCATACTACTTATTGCAAATGAAATATCAGTTATATAGTATGATAAATCATGGTTAAAAATGGTTTCTATATGAAGCATTTACACAAATAAGAATATATTGTTAGGACAAGATCTATCATGATATATCCAAGTGGCTTCTTGCACTAATTCAAAGTACATACATTGAAAATATACTAAAGATATTCAGTATTGATAATTACAAAAGGTCGATATTTTGAGTTTCACATGGAATTCATATTTCCATGAAAATGTTCCATTAAACACATGAGGAAATATAGAAAATTGAAAATATTCCACACATATCAGTGATTTTTTCATTCATATATATTATGGTATGTACAATGTTAGATATCACAAATTCCTTAATTGTGGTTGGAAGATAACAAGCTAACCTAGGTGATCACCATTAGATTGGAGTTAATGATATCCTATAAGTATATGATGCATACTAAGGATATATTGCTGGTGTATGGAGGAGATGAGAATCCAATAATTATGAGATATGTATAATCTTGTTTGAAAAAAAGATCAAGATAATCCAAAATCACAGTCTGTATACATCTTCAATCTCAATATAGGTGTTGTGAGATTGAGGACCTCAATGAAAGTTGTGGTCCCTTATTCATCAGTGGAGTCTGAGTACATTATGTCTTTTTTGGTAGCTATAGAATCAGTTTGTATATTCAAAATAATCCAAGATCTTGATTTGGAGCCTAGTAGTAAATATCTCATCACACTCAATTTTGATAACACTATAGTGGTGACTCTTATAAAAGATACAAGTTCACGTTATTAGATTAAGCACATACTTTAAAAATATCATCTCTTTGGATATTTTTCTTATATAGGTGACATCATAGTGACAAGGGTTTACAAAGAATACAACATGGTTCAATCGTTAACTAAATCCTTGGTAAAAACATGATCATCACGTGATATCTAGTGGGAAAAATATCATTAGAAGTTTCCTCTAGTCCAATTGAATTCTATTGGATTTGGTGTCCTAGAACTAACCTTTTATTATTTATATTGTATGAAGATTTGAAAAAGTGTATATAAATGGATTATATTATTATATATCATTAATTTTTTCTATATGGATTTAATGTAATAATGTACTACAATATCTATCACATTGAAAAAGTTATAACAGTTCCCTGCTATGATGGGAACCATGAAATACTATGATAATGTTATTCAATATTGTTCAATGATTGTATTATATTATATGATTATACACATAATATGTTGACTTTTAGGAGTTATTACTCATAATAATATGATACTTTATCTAATGGAGTTCACACTTTGTGATCTCTAAGGCAGGTGGTTATGAGAATAGATCTTCAAGTAAGAGTTTCACATGTTTAGATTTTATAAGATATTCATATTTGTGAGTATGTGTAAAGATACATAGACTTTATTATTATTATTAATTCATTTCATGACTCAATCCCTTTCATGTATTTCTACAAAACATGATGAAATATGGTCGTAGAAAAGTTTGGTATGTTGGTTGTGTCAAGAATGATGTGTTATTAATGAATAAATTGTGAGAGGATTTCACCCTTCCATATTTATAGAAGCTAATATATAATCCCTTTGATTAAAATAGAACAATCACATTAAAATAGTTGGCCATTGTTTATTGATGATTTCATTTCAGATATTCATAAAAAGACATATCAAGCATATAAGTTGATGACATGAGTGTGCAACATGCTTAATGAGATATCATGATAAAGTGACTATATTACATATTGATAATTCATGTGGGGTTCTTTTCATTGTGACATATCTTCTTCCTATGTGAGTTTCTTTACCCATTTCTAGATAACAATATTAGACTTTAGGTAGGTCTACCTAATGACACTTGGGAAGGGGCATAGTGGGCCACACACAAATATTAAATAAAGAAGTTTTCACAAGGTAATTATTTAGTTATCTAAATATATAATATTTATTTTTCTCCTATTATTATTAAGGTAATATTTAATTTTTTATTCATTAACAAATAATTTATTTAATTACATGAATATTTTATAAATATTTATTCATCAGAATATGAATATAATATTTTTTTATTTATTGAATGAATAATATTTTATTAAATATTTATTTAAAAATTAAAAAATTAATAAGAAGATGAATGGTCATAGTTTAAGATCTGATGAAAAATATTTATTTACCAGACTGTGAAACAATAAATTTGCATCCATGGGTTTGTCCATGTATTCATTATTATTTACATTACATGGGGTTTATTATGGATTAATTCATAGATAAGGTTTATTGATAAATTAATGTGAATTAAACCATAACCCTATGTATATTTATAAATTGTTTTGTTAGTTAGATAAAAGGTTAATCATTGTGAGAACAATTCCTCTCAAGATCGTCCTCCTTCACTTTCCTCTCAAGACTAAGAATAACAAAAGAGATTACTTCTAGACTGAATAAATTTTAAGTGATTAATAAAAACAATGCAATATGATCAATTGGTTTCCAAAAAATAAAAAATTTCAAGAGTATTGTTCAAAGATCAAAAGTCTGTGTGCCGATCACTACTAGAGGGGATCTTCTTTGGATCCTCTTAACACAGTGATGATACACTGGTCGAGGTTGAATGATCTACACTAAAAATAAATAAATATATCAAGATAGAATGAATATTTATTCTTGTGTATTAAATTAATTATAAATTAATGTGAAAATATATTATTTTAGTTATGGTAAATATCATTTTTTAATATTCTTTTGAAAATAATTCCTTGGTAATAATGTTCATGACAAGTACATTGCAGATGATCCACTGACACTGACATAATCTGAGTTGGACGTAAGTCCAATAGGTGCTTTCATTTCTTCCAGACCTAATAATTGGAATCATATTGATCACATTAAATTTATAATTATTTAATTTTTGTAAAATTTTACATGAATTTAAAGTTAGTTTTCATTTCATGTGATTTTTTCTTAAATCTGGTAAAAAAGATACCTTCTTTCACCCATCATTTTTTACTCATATAATCCATATCTAATTAAATATTAATGAAAAACATTTGAAAAATCCATACGGAGGTGTTGATATGTATATATGGACAACATAGGATGAAATAGAATGTAACTGGGGTAAACTTCATGTATCCAAGTTCATTACACCAGGACATAGTGAAAATAAAATCAGCGCATCATGTAATAATAGACATTGGGTGCATTAAATGCACCATATGTTAACCAAGATAGTATGAAAATGGAATTTCAAATATCATGCCACGTAATTGGGATACACATCTTATAGTCTACGCATTTTCTCTATAAAAATCACATAATCAATTACAGGTTGAGTATTAATTACATAATATGTATGACTGAAAAGTGTGCAACAAGAAGATTACATGGTTTGTACAAGATATACAAGTTGTGTATCCCACACATTTTTTCATAGAAATGAAATCTTGGTCCCTTGGCTTATATCACAAACATATGGTAAGCAAGATACATGGAGTGTATCTAGATGTACACATCATGTACCCAACCTATTTTTGTAAAAAAAATAAATTTTTTATTACTCCATTAACCTCAGCATTATGTACTTTGTGTATCATTTATTGACTCATACACAACATAAGATAGGTTTTATATGTTATTTAAATCTTAAATAATTTTTACATAAAAATATGAAGTAAATACCTTATAAAGACATAATAATCCAACTACTCAAGGAATTGAAATCATTACACACTACATTGATTAAATTGTATTTTTTGTTTTATTTTTTGATGCATTCATTCCATGTAATAAAGTAATAAAATATATATTATATATGCCACATTTTTAGACTCTATATTATCTCTATTCATGATGATTAATTTGAACAGTTACTTATTGAGTTGATTCAAACTACAAACTACTAACTAATTTAATTAAATTTTAAATAAAATAAATATATTTAATTTTTTAAAAATCACAGTGGATGGTTATCTCTAGGATATATTTGATGAAGATTGTGATAAAATGAATTAATTTATTAATTAAATAATTAATAATATTAAATCATGTGCATTTAACTTTATAAAATAATTTATTTAAATGATTACTTGTGAGTTAATTAAAAGCATATTCATTTCAAAAGTGGATGATCATGAGCTTAGAAAAAAAAATTATCTGTGTATTGTTTATTTGTTTTAATTATTCCATGATATTTTGTAATTATTATTATTAAATGAAACTGACGGTCTATAAGTCATCCCTTCCTTATTATAATGTACTGTCCTAGGTACCCATTGATTCTCTTAGGTAAAACCCATTTATACTTCCCATCAGATATGTGTGATGTAAATGAACTATAAGGATGGAGATCATAGGTGTATAGAGTTAGTAAAAGGCATAGTTAAGGTGAAACCAAACCTAAGGGATGCACATGATATAGGTGGAATGTTGTGACATGAACCCAGACTAAATCAAGGAGTTGTTTCCCCTGGGATCAATGGTTTTTTTATTTTTATTTAAATTAAAAAGTATCTAGTTAAAGATAATAACAATACTACTTTTAATTTAATTTATTTTTATCTAGTTCATTTTTTTTATAGATACAGACCATGATTGAGTAAATAAATAGATTAAATATGAAAATTTTAAATTGAAATGAAAGTACTATACGTAAATATTTTATCAAGGATATGATTAATAACTTAAGTAAAATCAAGTTACCATTAAAATTACATGTAAATAGATAAAATAAAAAAGTTTTGTCACTATAAAAAACCAACCTAAAGTTCACATTAATCCACTGTGTCTTCCATTTTATGAGATTAGATAGACCTATAGTTAAAGTGTCGGTTTAGGTTTTTATTAGGGACACTTTTAATTACTGGTAAATCTAAACAAAGTTAATCAGATGAATTAATTATACTTGTATATAATTTATTATCCATTGTTTCTTACTAAAAATATAGAGACAAGTGTTGATAAAAACGGAGTCCGAATTTCATGATTGGTGAGCATATTAAATGAAACAAGGATTTACAAGCCCACGGATTGAAATACTACCAACCTAAATACCATCTTATAATTTTTTCATATCCTTTTTCAAGATTATATGAAGTGAAATTTTGATCCTCTCACCAATAATTTCATATGTGATGAGATATTATCAGTTCAATGGTGAGGTTTGTTGAGACTTGATAAAATAGTGGGAGAGTTAATGAAATTAAAATTATTATGTCTTACGTAATTTTTGATGAATTAAGTTACTAATAACATGATTTTATATTATTATGGAATGATGAAAATTATATAAACTAAATAATACCTATAATAAATTATTAATAAATACCATCACATAACTTAAAGTAACTTCCAATAATGGTTTTTAAACTTAATGGTTTTACTATACTATGAAAAGATGTCTTACATGTGATAATCCTTAATATCTAATGTTCATATTACGGAGGCATGTGATGATGAGTTTTTTTCATGAAAAAAACTTGAATGATGCTTTATATTATCATTGATTAATATCATAATCCATATTTAGAAAAGTCATTATATCATACGAAAAAAATGGATACCTATAAAATGTTTCAGTATAAGCATGATCATTATTATGAGAGAGAAAGACCAGAATGATATGAGATCTTCAAGGCTCTATTCATGAGAAAACATAGAGAAGGTACTCCAAATATGCCTCACATAGTCAATATTATTAGATACATTGAGTTCTTAAATGTTATGGGGTTCAATATAACTGATAAATTGCATACCAATATCATTCTTTCATCACTCCCTCAAAGCTTCTCCAGTTATGTTGTTAATTTCAATATGAACAACAAAGAAAATTCTATCCCAACTATTCTCACACTAGTTTTCCATGTTAACAAGGATACAAGTCATGGAAATTATTTACTTCATATGGTGGATAAGAAGAAATTATAGTCAAAGATATCAAAATCTAACTTAAATTCTAAATATTCTTTACAATGAACTTCCAAAAAGATGAGGATCAAAGGGAAAACAAGGTATTGGGATTCTATATGTTTCATAGATGGAAATTAGGGCCATTGGAATAAAATATAAACTCAAGAAAATAATTAAAAAGAAGATTAGAGTGAATTTTTTATTGATTTAAATCAATCTATTTCTATAAATTGGGTATTAGATATTGAATATAATTCTCACATATGTATTCAAATAAAGGAACCAAGAAGATTTTGTAATATTCTCCAAGGTGATGTAGATCTACAAGAAGACAACGGATCAAGGATTACTACTATGGCTATTAGGGCTACCACCTCACTTTTATGAATGGAATTATCTTCGTTTTGAATTATTTCTTTTATGTTCCTTTAATCACCACAAAAATAATTTCTATATTAAAAATTGATACATATGGGTTTATTATCAAATTTAGAGGTAAGTGTTACTTTCTTATAAATAAATCATTTTTTATGGTAAGGAATATATAAAATAATTACCTTTATGATTTGGATTTCAAGAACCATGTAATGAAAATTGATAACGAACATAGTTCACATGGCTCATACCACACTCAAATTTGGAATCATCTGCTATTTGATGTAAACATAAAGTACTTAACTATATAACACCAATATTGATATTTGGATTCATTTGAACTAAAACCCTTTAGTATATTTCATGCATTTTTTCAATGAAAATAATCAAAGCACCATTTAGTGGATTAGATGAAAGGGATTCAATGATTCTTGAGTTAGTTCAGACTAATTTGTGTGGACTATTACCAATTAAATTTTAGAGTGGGTACTCATACTTTATTACTTTTAATAATGAATTTTTAAGATATGGATATGAATACTTAATAAGGTATACTTGAGACTCTTTAAAATATTCAAGGAATTTAAGAATAATTTCAAGAACCATATTGGAAGGAATATTTATAAACTATACTCAGACCACGGTAGAGAATATCTTAATCAATACTTCATTTATTATTTATAGGAGTTTGGGATTTTATCTCAACTCACACCTCCTTATACACCACAATGTAATAGTTTAAGTCAAAGGAGGAATTGTTCCCTATTAGACATGGTTATATAAATGATGATTCATGTGATTCATCTATTATCCTTTTGGGGATGAAAATTATAAAAAACAACACAAATACTAAACCAAGAGAAAAATAAAGTGACAGATAGAATTCCATAAGAACTTGGGTGTGAAAATAAAACCTATTTGTAAAATTTATAAGTATGAGGTTTCAAATCATTTTTACGTCAATATTTGGAAACTAACTTTCACCCTAGGGCACCAAGTATAAATTTATATGTAACCCAATGGAAAATATAGGATAGTTCTTATATAATCCTTCAGATAATAAATTTTTGGTTAGCATAACTGTTATGCATCATTAAAGAGAAAAAAATCTAAAAAGGATGGTCTTATCAAGATAGACTCTGATGATGTCCACGTATAAGATATATAGTTTTTTTTACAAGAATAGATTCAACAAAGCCCTAGGGAAAATGATGTTATGGAGGCACAAGTATAGCATAGAAGTATAACAGAGGTTAGATAACCTGAATGAAATAGTTTTATAGTCATTGAGGATGGTGACTCATTATTAGTAGATAATAAAAATCCTACAACATAAAACAAATCAATAAGTCGAATAGAAGCTACCAAGTGGAAATAATCTATGAATTCTAAAATGGATTCAATGTACTCAAATTCTATTTGGATTTTGTAGATACTCTAGTGGATATAAATCTTATAGTTTGTAAATTGGTATTTAAGAAAAAATTAGGCATGGATGGAAAATCTAGCACCTATAAAACATGAATTCTTTCAAAAGGGTTCAAATAAAATCAAAACATAAACTACGATGAAACATTTTCCCCATTTTCTGTACTAAAATATATCTGAATTATACTTTTCATAACAGCTTACCATAATTATGATATTTTAAATATGGATGTAAAAACATCTTTCCTTGATGAGAAACTTTATAAAGTTGTCTATATGGCACAAATATAATGATTTGTGACTCCAAAGTTCGATAACAAGATTTGAAAGTTACAAAGATCCATTTATTGATTAAAGCAAGCATCTGGGTTTAAAATTTTCAATTTGATGATTCCATAATAGAATTTGGTTTCTTAAGGAAATAATATCATCCTTGTGTCTATAAAAGGATTAGTGGGTGTTTAGTTATTTTTATGATAATGTATGTTAATGAAATACTACTTCATATAAACATAATTCCAATCTTACTTCATGTTAAAAACTGGTTAATAACATGCTTATCGATGAAGGCATTAGATAAAGAAACATATATTCTTTGTATCAAAATACACCATGATAGATAAAAGATGCTTCTTTGACTAAGTCAAACAATTTATATTGACAGTATATTGAAAAAATTTAGTATGGGACAATCCAAGAGTGGATTATTTCAAGTGTCTCATGGGATTCATTTCTCTAAGAAATTGTGACTTTAGATGCATGAGGAAATATAGAGTATAGAAATGATTTCATATGCATATCTGATTGGATTGGTCATGTATGTTATATTTTATATAAGGATAGATGTAACTTATGACTTAGGTGTGGTATAAAGACATTAATATGACTCAGGTGACCGCTAGTGGATGGAAATCAAGAATATCTATATGTGTCAGAGGTTTAATAAAGATGTGTTCTTGGTTAATAGATGATATGCGGAGATAGTCATTCGGGGATATGGATATTCTACTTTTCAAATAAAACTAGATGATATAAAATCACAGTTTGGATAAATATTCAGTCTTAATGAAGGTTTTGTGATTTCGACAAGATCAAGAAAGTCATGGTCACTAATTTTATAGTGGAGTCGAAGTACATTAAGGCTTCTAAAGTGGCTAAAGACAGGGGCTTTAGATGTGAAACATTACCCAATAGCTTAATGTGGTTCCTAGTAGTAAAGACACAATAACACTCAATTGGGATAACATTAAAATGGTGGATCTTAAAAAGGATCTAAGGTTACATTTGTAGAAAAAGAAAATACATTAAAAATATCATCTCTTGTGGGATTTTTCTCAAATAGGTGACATCATAATGAGTATAATTTCCACATAAGGAGATGTTGTTGAGCTTTTAACTAAATAAATAACTACATAGAAACATGATCATCATATGAGATCTAGTAGACTAAGAGTCATTTCCAGTTGTCTCTAGTCTAATTTGGGTCTTATTGGAGTCGGTGTCCTACAACCAACTACTTTTACTTTAGATTGTATAAATATTCAAAAAAAGTGTACATAAATAAAATATACAATTACATATCATTCATTTTTCAACATCAATTTAAGGTAATAATGATCTATAGTATCTATTACATTGAAAAGGTTATATAAATTCCGTACGATGATGAGAACCTTGAAATTATATGATTATATTCTTAAATATTATTCTATTACATGATAGAATTATATGATGGGACACATAGTATATTGAATATCTAATGTGATTAATCATAAATGGATGGGACTTAATTAGATGAAGTTTTTACTTGGTAATCTCCAAGAAAATAGTCTATGAGAACAAACCCACCAGTAGGAATTCCACAAGATTGACTATCATTAGATATTCCTTCCTAGGATTATGTGTAAAATCATTAAAATTTAAGATTATTATTACTTCTTTTCATTACTCATGCACTTTAATGTATTTATATATATAGGTACCACATATGATCATGGAAAATTTGGGTATATTTGGTGTTTATTGGATGAAGTGTTATTAACAAATATGTTAGGGAAGGATTTATTCCTCCCATATTTATGGAAGTTGGTATCTCATCCCTATGATTAAAATGGAATCATCACATTAAATTTCATGATCACGTTTTATTGAAAAATTCATTTTAAGTAGTAAATGAATGAAGTATCAAGAATATAGGGTTATGATATGGGTGTGAAAACTATGTGATGAGATATCCTAAAAAAGGTGTTATATTACAAAGTGACCATTCATATGTTGTAGTTATTTTAACATATTTTCTTTCTTTTTAGATATATTTTCCTATTGCTGGAAACTGATCTTGGACTTTAGGAAATCCAACCTAATTCCACTTAGAAATATGACTAGAGGGTCACACACAAAGTGTTTCTATCGATCATAGTTAAATATTATTTATTTAATAGTTGAAATAAATATTATTCAACAAACTCAGTAGTAATATTTATTCAATATATATTATTTGATCACAAATATTAAATAAATATTTATTTTCAATATAATTATTTAATTACATGAATATATAATGTTTATTTTTCTCTTATTATGTAAATATAATAATTAATTATTTATTAATAAATAAATATTTGTTTTATTACCCAAAAAAATAATCATTATTTATTTTACAGAGAGTGAATATAATTTTTTATTTAATGAAATATATTTGTTTAAGTATTTATTTTGGAATTCAATAAATGACTGAGGAACATACCATGTTTTTGGTCTGATGACATATTTCTATTTATCATACTGTAAAATTATATTTATCACTACGTGGGTTTGCGCACATCATAATAAAAATATTATTATTATTATTATTTACATGGTATGGAGTTTATTAGGGATTAATTCATTGTTTTGGTCATTTTTTAAATTAATTAAAATTAAACCCTAACCAAAGATCAATTTATAAACACTTTTGTTACTCAAAGAAAGGGTAATCATTGTGTGCAATAATTTCCTCTCAATAAATTTTTCCTTATCATTATTATCAATACCAAGAAGAGTTAAAGAGATTATTTCAAGCTTAAAATAATATTAATTGATCAATTTGAACAATGAAATATGATCAATAGGTCATGATATCACATGTCTTTTCATCAGTGTTGTTTGTATATCAATGGAGCATGTTTTGATCACCACTAGAGGGTGTTTACTTTCTGTTCGCGTAATGAAATGATGATATATTGATCATATTTAAATGATCAACACAATTAATAAAAAATATCATGAATGAGTAAATATTTATTCTTGTGGCTTAAATTAATTATAAATTATTGTCAAAATTTATTCTCTTAGTTTCAGTGAATATCATTTGTCAATATTCTTTAGAAAAAATCTGATTAGTCATGAATTATATGTATTGTAGTCTATATATGATATTTTGAATGAAAAAATTATAGTTGGACCTAGGATTAATAGGAAATTTCTTTACATCTAGAAACAACATGTATTTTTTTCATATACCTTCCTAATAACTATAAAGTCTATAAATCAATTTGGGTAATGGAGGATTAACATAAAAATTTGACACACAACATTACTATTTAAGAGGATTTATCTCTCACTCAACATTCCATGTTATATATAAATAAATAATTATAGCTACATGAGTTACCACCGGAAATTTTAGTTTATTGAGTTCCATGGTTCACATAAAATTCTGGAAATGTTTCAAACAAGAATTTGATACAGAGATTATCTTTAGTAAAACTTATTATTCTTAAACTAATACTCAATATGAAAGGTAAATCTTGACTTTAGAATATATGATAATAGTTTTCTATATAGATTTAAATGGAATCTGGTATCAACATATTCTTCTAGTTTAGTTCTCATATAATTAAAATTTCCACCATATAATTCAAATATCACCACATGAGGCTCTATATTGGAAGATATGTATAACTCAAACATGCTAGGATGAATTTGTAGAGAGAAAGCTATTAGGACCCAATATTTCTCAAGAAATAATTGAGAAGTTTTATAATATTTAGAAAAATATAAAATCAATTAAAATTTTATAGAAGATCTATATTTATAATCATTAATGATATTTGGATTTTGATGTTTGTGATAAATTTTTCCTTCAAATATCCCCTTAAAAGTGGGTTATGATATTCCAAAAGAATGTAACGTTGATTCCTAGATAAACCAGTCCCTTTTTTATTCTTGATCTTGTAGGCACTATAGTCTATCACTTCTAACACAATCCATACCTCTCATAGGTGAATTATGTGTTCCATATATCAATTTTTAGGAAGTGTATACAATATCTGTCACATGTTCTAAACTTAGAAGAAGTAAAATTGGAACATGATATCTCTTATGTAAAACAACTAGTAAATATTGTGGATTGAAGAGATAAATTGATGTTAAACCAAATCACCCACCTTGTCAAAGTTCTATGTAAAAGTAATATGTTTTAGGAATATATGTGGAAATTTAAATATATAATGAGTCAAAAGTACCCTCATTCTTTTCATATGATAAATAAAATTTTAAGGATGAAATTACTTCAAGGGTGATAGAATGGAACACTCTAATATTATAATGCTAATAATCCATTTAATGTTATAATAGATTATTTTACATGATAAAAAATTAACATTCACTTATCTTATTATGTTATAAAATTACAACACGAAATTGAATACATTAAAATATGAATAAATGAGACATAATTTGAAAAATTATAAGAGGAATGAAACATCAAGTAATGAAAAAGACCATGAACATTAAATTATCATACTTGATGTTTTTTTGAAGATCACACATTTGATTATAATAATGTAAAGAATAAAAATTTTATTACGATGATAAAAATACTTGGAACAAAAATGAGAGAATGATAAGAGTGATTTTTATGAACTGTGTAAGTTAATATGTCAGAATACAAAATGACTGATTGGCTTATATAGTTGTTGGGATTATATGTTCATTGGTCTTATATATCCCTTAGTATTATATGTCTATTTGGAATATATGTATATTGATATAATCATTTGACATAAGAACAATTAATGTGATAAATTTTAATTTTAATTTTATTAAGATACGCTCGTTGTAACATAGTAGTTGAATTTGCGGGTATAAATAGAAGTAATTGAATTATGAAAACTATTTATAAAGGTAAATAAATGTAATCAAGAAATAGAGGTATTACTTATGAGGTATATTTCTCTAATCATAGAAATGAGGTATCATCATTATAATTTTCCTTAAACCAATACCAATATTAACTTTAACAATTATGTTTTAAACGAAATCACCTATGAGTGACATTCAAGCCAGTGGAAATCACTATGGGATAAATGCTAGTTGAATCATCATTTTTGACCTCAATCATTTATTATATAACCTGTAGGTATTATACAAAGTTCTTAATAGGTTTTTTATGTAGAAGTTAGGAATATATAAACATGTTATTATTAACATAATAAATGATATATATTTTTTCATTATTACATTTATACTATACATTGGGAGTTTTTATAAAATTTAATTTCAAAAATGAATTTATTTATATAATATGGGTTGTTTTTAAAAAAAATTATTTGTAAAATTAAATTATTTTTATTAAATAAATAAAAAAATTTAAATATTTGGGAATAAAATCAAATAATGTTAAAAAGGATATTTTTCAAAGAATTATTGCTATGTGTGTAATTTATTTTTATCTAAATAAATTTAATTAATCACTAATAAAGAATTATTTTAGTGAAATTTATTGATAATATAAAAATTAAATTTACATTAACATTAATATAAGTTTCATTAAATGGAATGGAATAATAATAAATTCATTTTTGACTTAAAAATACATTTTTCTAAAAACAATTACACGGAATGTGTTCTTATATTTAAATTAATCATAATAACTTTTAGAAGTTGTATCTAATAAAATATATTTAATATATGGAATTAGATTTTCAAAATTACGTCATGAAACCAATTTCAATTTTATGCATAATATTATGCTACTAAGGTAAAAAATGAGTTGCCAAGGTAAAGGTAAAATGAGGTGAAATTGTTCAATTTAGGGGTAAATTCATAAAAATATCACAAAAAATTATCATTATAATAATTTATGAGTGAATTATCAACCTCCAATTCTTCTACATCCATTATGATTCCATGTTGGATCCACTTTACAGGATAAATTACATTCCTTGTTCATTAAGGGATGGGAATTTTCCAAAATGCCACTCAAGATCACATGTAAAAGGACCCCTCATATACCTACCATATAGCACATCATTCCACAAGTTTCCTTTGGAATACACTATATCAGTTTTGGAAGCATCTTTTAATAATAAGTATTCCAAAATAATTCATTTCCAAGCTTCCCTCTATGATAAAATTGATGTCTTAAACTTAAGTATTATCCACACCCTCATCATTTATTCTTTATCTTTTTCATCCACATCTACTTTAATCTGAATCATAACATTAATAAAAGGATTATTAAACCATTATTATTATATAAAGGAAACATTATATCTATATAATTACATTTTATTATTCATTCATTTGTTATAATGTCTTTCGATCTTGGTGAATTCTACAAGCTAAATGAATGATATTATAATTTGTATATTGTGAATGATCAAGAAAACATAATTACTGATAAAAAAATGTAATAATTATGAATTTAATTTTTTTTTCATAAGTATAAAATGTTAACCTATATAATTATATTTGATAACAAAATCAATTCTTCTTATTGAATGAAAATTCATAGAAAAGGGGGATTTAACCACTGTTTATGAACTGTCACCATAACTTACATAAAATGAATATTTGACTTAAAAACTGTACAAAATACACCTATGTAACCTACATGAATATTCTTTAGGTGATTGGAACATAATAAATGATCAAGAACTAAAATATCCATGTTGAAGCTAACATAGAACAAATAGGACAATTAACACATGAATTTTAATTTTAACAAAAAAATTATTCATAAATGGGTAATAAGAAATTATTAATGAATGATATAAAGTAAAATAAATATAAATATAGTTATAATATATATTAATATAAAACCTAAATTTATTATAAAGGAGTTTAGAGTGAGTCTGACCATGTGGTAATCCAAGGTGAGGGTAACTAACTGAAAAAATAGTTTTCACATTGATGTTTTAATTTTGATTCTCTCCGAACGAAATTCAAAGCCCACATGGGAAGGATTTTAATGTTAGTTTTCATAGAACCATAATTTAAAGATAATTAAACATGACTTTATTGCTAGTTTCTAAGAATCTAATGTTAAAAAATATAAAAAAAAATAGTCACAGATCGACATGTGAGTTTTCCTCATTCTTCAACTCGTGATTTTATGAAACCATGGGCTATGTGACTCCCAATAACCATTAATATTTATGTTTCAAATTATTTAATTATCCTCTTTTCATTTTTTATCCACCCTATTTAATTTTACACCCATATTTAGTTCCATTCCATCACCCTCAGCCATTCCTACCACTATAGTTGTGTTCCCCTTTTCTTGTTTGACTTCCACCATCATCAACTATTTATTTTCATAATCTTTTTTACATAATTAGTTTCAATTTAATGTTATATTATCAATATTTTGGGTTTATTTTTAATTAATCTTCTCATAAAACCTCCACATTTATTAATTTATATATTTTTCAAAATATTAATTAATTAATTATAGATTATAATTTAATTGTTTGTTGTTATACATTGTGTATGGTTCTATTCAATTTTAACTTTAATTATTTTTGTTTATAAATTATTTATGGTTAAAAACTTAATGATAAATTAATTTTCATTCATAATTTTTTTGTTATATTTTTTTTATATTTTTAAATTATTTCCATTTTATGGTGATGATTTTTTTTCTAAGATGCATCCTTACAAGTCAAAAATTTTATCTGGGTTATTTTTTAGTTTGTCTATTTATTAATAATATTTATATTAATAACTTTATATATATATATATATATATTTACAATCTCTATGTTTTAAAATTTATACATGTTTATATATTTATATGATTTTATGTCTTAAACTTATCAATAAATATATATATTTAAATGTTTATATATTTAAAAATTTGCATCTATTTTTTTATTTAAGGTAATTAATGGATTGTAATTTTATAATACATGAAAAAAAATATAAAAATGAGAAAGGTGTTTAAAATTTATTAGAGGTTACAAAACAAAATATGAAAAAAAATTATTTGATCTTCTTTCCATGCATGAAGTGTTTGAATATGAGATAATTAATGTAGATAGAAATAAATGATGATCTAATTTTATATGGTTTTAATGATAATTATATTAATTGGATGTCATGTAGTCAAATGAAAAACTATTCATTATCTAGTTATGGTAAAAAAGTTTGGAATGACACAAATGATCATCATGAAGAATTAATTTATGATGTAGGTGTTGAAACCATTGAGAAAATGACAAGTGATGAATGATTGTATGGAGATATTGAGAAAATAATGATGCTAGGTTTCACAAAATTTATAATGGTTTCAATACTATTAATATTAGTTGACCTGAAATAATGAAATGTATGTAGTAATAAAAACTTCATTAAATTGATTTAAATTTTAAAAGAGCTACTTCTAAAAAGAAGTGGGCTTATATATTCCCATTATGAGGAAAAAATATTATACCCATTGGGAATAGAGTATAATAAGATACATGATTACCCCATATATTTGAAAATTCAAATTATGAAAAGAGGATAAGATGGAATATATATGAGTGAATCTCTAATTGATACCTATGACAACATGTTGATTCACTATAATGGAAAAGATTTGATCACAAAATTTATGATTTTGGAAATAATGTTATAAATTTCAGAATGTGACTATGCATAGATGGAATGGATCTATATCATATCCTCAGTAGCCAACATAGTTCATGGATTATTATATCGGTTGTTTATAAATTTTCCCCATATATATATATAAATAGAAAATATTTTATGATGATCTTGATGACTTCTAAACCGAACAAACATTGAAATGATATTGATTTTATATCCCCGTTGATTGATGATTTGAAATTTCTGTTGGATAAAAGTATTATATTTTTATATGCACAAAAAACGTATATTATTATCTTTTTATAATAATATTAACTATAAATAAATTTCCTTCAGATTGAAACTTATCTAGATATAGTGTTAAGGAAAATAATTATTTTTTAAATTTATCAATATGGTAATTAATATTATCAATTGTAAAATGGAAGAAATAAATTATACATGGAACATCAAACATTCTTGTAAAAAATAATTATTGAAGATTAAAAAAAGTTTTTAATAGTTTACAAAATTCATATTTTTTTCGTACAACCATTTTTTGCAGAATAATATTATGACAAATTGAAAAACATCAATGTCACATTTTTAAGGAAATGAATTTTTTTCCATCAAATAAATACATGGAATAAATAGTCTATTTAATTTTAGCTAAATTATTAGAATTGTTTTGTGGTAAAACATAACATTAACATCATGCATGTTGAGAAAAAAATATTTGATAGTTTTATTGAAACTTTGTTAGATATAAAAGTAAATTTAAAAGTTAGATTGCATGAAAGACTAGACTAAATATTCATGGGAGTGAATTTTTAGTGAGTTCCCACTGTGAAAGGAAATAAAAAACATTTGCCTTTGACTTGTGACCCACTAAGTAAGAGTGGGAAGACAAAAAATGTTCAATGTATTCATGGTATTAAAGTATAAATTTAGTTTTCTTCAGATTCGAGTATCATATTGTTCATTCATGTCAAGAATTCTATCATTAGGTTATGTTTCCATTTCAATTCCATTTTAGGCAATTCCATATATCCAAATTTTTTAGTTGTTCTATAGAATAAAGACATTCTCATAACTTTCAAATTAGTAATTTACTCTCCACCATTATTTTTTATATAATGGTTGATATGGTGATTCATTTAGTGCGAGAGATAAGAATATGTGTCCCTATTTATTTACATCAGATGTATAATTTTGAAAGATATTTGATATTTTGAAGGGATATGTTATGAATATACATCAACCATAGTCCTATATTATTCAAGAATATATATCTAAAGAGGTGATTTTTTTTCTATAGTGATTATTTATATGAAGTGGAGCATGTTGTTCTCCTTATATATCAAAATTTGATAGTAAATAGTGAAGGAAAATGGGTCAGTAAATAAATGAAAAATCTAATTCCATGGGATGAAGTGATGTAGGCATATTTATATATTCTTAAAGACATAAGTGAGGTTAAAATATATATACCATTACATATTAATGGATTGAAGGTACAATGTCTAAAAATAAATGAAAAATGGTTGATTAATGAACATAAAGATAAATTTGATGCATGGATTAAGGAGAAATCAAACATTAATTTATCTACATAAAAACATTGAAATGATTAGAAAATGGACCATATGTTAATCTGATCACATGGACAAGTTTTGATATTAAGGGTTACATATTTTTCACACAAAAATAGGAGGATAAGTGTACTGTTCAAAAAAGTGGATTAATAGTCATAGTTGGAGAAATTCATTTTTCAAGTTCCATAGATAAAAACCTAATTTCTACATTGGAAATATTTCTTTTAGTTGTTGAGGATATATATATTCTTGATTATGCTAAATTATGTGTACTTGTGTTTAATTGTAACTAGACTGACAATAAAATTGGTGTCAAACAAGATGATTACTGATTTACACTTGTTGATTTGAAAATATTTTTCTATAAATAGGGATCATTTATCATAGTTATGTATAAAAAAATTATATTTTTAACTCATTAAATGAATAGTGGTCAGTCATTTTGAAGGAGAAAAAAATAATTTGGTTGATGAGATTGTTGAAACAATTTAAGATTTCGGTGTGATTTATTTATCTATTACACAATTACATGGGGATAATAATATCTAAAATTTAGACATATTCCATGAAAAAAAGAAATGATCATGTTTAAGGGATATTGGATAACACTCTATTACTCACTTAATTAATAAAATAAATATATGTTCTTTGTGGAACATAAATAGTTCAAAACATTTTTTTAAATTTTGATATTAATATATATATATATATATATTGGTAATTATTTCTATTTTGGTAATAATTTTTATATTCATTAGATTCGTGTATCAATTTATTTTCATAAAAATATTTTTCTTTCATCATTTTATTGTGACTGTTTTTTTATATAAGCCCTTTCCTAGGTATACACATTTAGTAAAAAAAATATATTTATCATTTAATTCCCACTATAAAAATTACATTTTTTATTGATAACATTTATTTATTTTAATCAAATATAGGTTCAGAAAATTCAACATTTTTAGATGATAATCTTTTATGCCATTTTTTTGTAACTTTTTATATTCATTAGTATAAATAACAAAAAAATTGGTTGAAAATTCTATCATTCAATTTTTTATTTCTATTATGAAAAAAATAATTATATCCCTTATATAATATAAATCAAATAAAGGTACATAATATTTCATTAAAGGAGTATGAATATTTCTAAATAATGAAAATAGTATAAGGGTAACCAAGGTATATACATTTTTTAATATAAATATTTATATAATAATTAAACTGTTTAAGGAATTAAAACATGTAGTCCTTGATATTATGTTTATATGTTCTTCTTCTCTAGGGAGGGTGGTACCTGAAGATGGTAGGTGTAGGATTATATATTATGAGAACATTAACTTGAATGTGGATAGAAAAGGTTGATAATTGAGTTTGATGATAATGACCACCTAGTTGGCCCACATGCCAAGCAATTTAAGAGTTACATGGATATATAGAGTCACTATGGGATGATTATTTTATTCTATAATTGGAGTATCATTGAATAGATAGTGAATGATCAGTTATGGAAGTCCATACCGATATAATTTATAACATTATTTATTTTTTTCCAATGGTTTAGATAATATTCATTCCATATGTATATTATTTAATATATTCAATTACATATGACATTTTAATTTCAATGGATGAAAGAAATTAATGAAATGTGTTTATCCTTTTAAGAAAATAAATAGTGAAATTTTAATATAATGTTGAATTTCTATTATATTTTTTAGAGTAAAAAAAATCAAGATCTATACCTTATGTATGGGTTTATAGATATGAAGGCAAATGTTAATTTTTTTACCAGTCAATGGATGGAAGCCTATAGGGTATGCAATTTTTTTGTGTAATTCATTTTTTGAAATTTCTTTTTATTACTTGATAACTTATTCATATATTTTTTATGTAACATGTCTCTTGGAGAGTTCACCAAGAGATACAATCCCGTAACTTATACCCTCATACATTCTCACATGGAGGGTATCCCTTATTATAGGAGAAAATGATTGTCGTAAAATTTATTGATTTAATATCCAAGTTATGTAGAGGCTCTAAAAAGGTTCAATAAATCCCTCCATATCCTCCCACTTATAATAAAATATAGAACAAGAAAAATATGAAATAAAATTGGGTATTAATTACCAATCAAACAAAAAATTATCTTATAGGATTGTATTAATTAATTATTATTTTTATTTAGTATTTTAATTTTATAAATTCATCCCACTAATATGACAATTAAAAATATTATTTCAGGACACCTTTATAGAGAGAGTAATATCAGGGACCTTTAACTCATAGGGTAGAATAGATATTCTTATAACTTATTTTGGAAAACTTGTTTACATGAGTCACCGTAGAGTATATGAGGAGGGTATTCGAATTAGAGATGTTTTTTTCCAACCAAGAATGATGTCAAGGGAGGCAGAATATAATAGAGAAATAACATCCATGAAATTTGAGTTTTGATAGTTAAATCAGTTGATAGATGATATAATTCTACCATCATCAAGGGCTATGTTTGTTGAAATGGTGAGATAGATGAAATATCCATATCCTTCCTACCTAAATCCTCCACCTCCTAATTTATACCCAATCATGTACTATGAGTTTCTTGTTGGGGATCCCTATGAAATTATTATAGCATACCAAATTGTACATCATATAGAAAATTAAGGACAGTATCATCTTATGCAGCCAGGTTAAGTAATATTGGTTGTAAATGATATTATTAATCCAATTTCTCAATAGTCACTACCTACTAAGGAGGTGGTCATAGATTGAATGTTTATTTTCCATTTTTTACTTTTCTGACTAATATATATCATCAGTTAACATATGTGGTATGTGTTTTTTTGATTTTTTATACAATTAAATTCAAATTAATTATAAAAGTTTTATACTTACCATATAAAAATATTTATAAAATTGATGTAATCATGGGAAAGTATTGAAAAATTTCAAGAACCATCCCTTTCAAAAACTCTTTAGGATCTTGATGGGATAAAAATGTTAGCAGAATATTATTCTATATTAGAGAATTATTATACTTTTTTAAATACTTCTAATATTTTTGGTAGTGATTATATATTAAATATATTTATATCTTGAACTAGGGAAACCCCCGTAGTCCCTTGGGCTAGGGAAACACACAGGAAATTAAAAACTACACAAAAAAAGGAGGAAAATCCACCCTTTTATTATAGCTACATGTGAAAATAGGGGAAATTTTTATAGTGTTTGTCTTGGGAATTCAAATTTTCTAAGCCAGTACTGAATATATTTTCAAATGGAATTATTGATGTTCTAAAGGCTTAGGTGCTAACTACAATCATTTTGTAGTTTTTTCTATGTAATTAAATTTCATTTATAAATTTAATTTCTTTAGGTAAAACATATGGTAAATTGAATAAATTCATTATATTTATAATCAGTTGTCTCTATAATATTTGTAAATAATTATGAACCACTATTAATTATACTATTATCGATGTTAAAAAAATTATATTTAAGTGGAAATTAGATTTTACAAATGTTTTAACCATATGAATTTAACGAATATTGGTTATTTTATATATTGGGTGGTGTTAAAAGATGTTTTGAAAATGAGTTAAAGAAGTATGTCTTATACTATTATTTTATTTATTTAATCCTAATATTTTCATTTTACATATATATTGATAATTAATATTTGAAATTACAATAGTTCATGTATTTTGTTCAATAGGTATCACTTTTCAACAATGGACCCAAAAAAAGAATATGTGAAAGGTCAGGTAGATAACTTTTATATTTGAGAATACATATTTTTTATTATATATCTAGTGTTCTTGTTTTAAAAATATTTTTTCATAACCATAGTTTCATCATCAAACAGAAGTCGTTGGATAAGGTTATTATGTTTTAACATTCATTTATGATATAATCATGAATAGAAAAAATTCTAAGGTTTATTTTCATTATAACACTTATAATTTAAAAACAATATACTGTATTTTTTATTTCGTATGATTCTATTTTGTAGATATTTATGATGTTACGCCATTATTACAAAAGAATTTAACTAACTTAAAATTTTATTTAGAAATTATTTTCTATGTCTTAATAATTTTGATATGTAGTATAATTTATGTGTATATTCTTTTAAAAATATGTTTCAAAATATTTCAATGGGTTTTACTACAACTGTTTATGTTGTTATTCTATTTTTTTGTTCTATTATGATACAAGTCTATAATAATGTATTTTTCAATATTTTTTAAAAAATTATATTTGATTTATATTTTAGTTTTACAAAAACAAATATTTAAATTTATTTTCCTTTTTTTTATATTCCATAAAAATCAAATGTCAATTGGATTTCAATTTTATATTTTAAAAAATATATATCTTGAAATACTATAATATTTCATTTTATCAGAGCTTTCAATATCACTTTTTACTAAAACCAAAAATCACATCATATTTCCAAGTCATTTTTACAGAATAATTATGTGGTAACACATGTTTTAAGGCTTTCAATATTTTGTATTGAAAAAAATATTTAAACCCATATCATATGTTGTTTTTTAAAATAAATTTTTTCTTTGGTTTTATAAAAATATACATGAAAACCAAATTTTTTACATCATCTACATTAACATCACTTTTTTTACTATTTCTAAAAGGATAAAAACAATAGTAATGGTTTTACACATATTCTCTCCCTAACAAGACTCTATAATTTTTTGGAATAATCTGGTCACAAGAAGATGTCCAAAATCCTTCATTTCCAATTGGCTCTCTAAGAGAAGATTCAATTCTTTAACTTAAGTAGTATCCAATTCATAATCATTTATTATGTAGCTTTTTCATCCATAGTTACTCAAATATGACTTATAAATTTAAAAAAATGTTTTTAAACCTCTATTATTCTATAAATGTGATATTATAGCTATATAATAACATGTTATTGTTAATTACATTGTTATAATGTGTTCTTGTTTGGGTCATTTCTACCTACTAATTGAATGATGTTATAATTTTTATGTTGTTAATGCTTAAGAAAAATTAAATACACTTAATATCATGTAATAATGATTAATTTAATATTTTTTAATAATTATATAATGGTAATATAAATAAGTATATTCATTGATAAAATAAATTCTTTTTATTAAATTAAAATTCACAAAAAGGTGAATTCATATCACTCATTATGAAATGTCATCATAACATCCATAAAATGACCATTGGGCTTCATAACTACAGTAAAATCACCTATGTAACCTTTTTGAGAATTATTTAGGTGATTAAAACATAATCTAGGATCATGGACTAGAATAACCATATTGAAGCTATCTTAGAAAAAATGGGACAATCAACACCTTAATATTTATTTTAACAAAAAAGATTAATAAATTAATAATAAGAAATTATACATGAATGGAATAAAGAAAAATAAATATAAATATGGTATTTATATATATGAATAGGAAACCAAAATTGATTATATAAGAGTTTAGATTTATTTTTACCAAGCGGGAATCCAAGGTGAGGATTTTTCATCTCAATTTTCCTTCTTTGAGACATGTTTCATAGTATGCACATATTTTAATTTATATGGTATATATACTAACTATTTGAAATATTTTTAATAATTAAACTTTTATTCTTAGTGTTCAAAGATTCATTTCATTTTATTTCATTAAATTTAATCTGATTCAAAAGTTACTAAATTCATAAGGGGTTTTTGTTAACTAAATTTCCGTTTATTTAATTATAATAAATTTTTAACACTTTCTTCATGATCAAATTTTACCACTATCCTATTTAGTTTTATCTATGAATATTAATAATCAGTTATTCATGACTTTCTAGTGAAATTTGTATTATCATTATTTTATAAATTTGTTTCCTTAAAGGTATAGTGGATTTTAGTGACTGGGTTTTCATTTCATTGGGTCATGATATTTATTCTTTTACTATGATCTTATAAGTTTTTCATATTCTTCCATTCCTAAATTTTATGTGTTATTTTCTCTTATACTGTTGGTAAATTGTATTTTCATGTCAAAATATTCTTCTTTTATGTATTTCTTTGATTATGAAAATATAATATTGTTGAGAATAATTCACGTACTCGCTATTGTGACTTTCTCCTCAATGTTTGAGTTATATCGTTACACTGATGTTTTATTTTACTATTGTAAAATAAAAATATATTTATCATATATAATTTTTATATTTATCTTTATCACTTCAGAAAGGAAATTTTTTAACACTTTCAACGATGTTGGTTTTTTAGAAACATACAAAAAAGCATTAAAATATTTTTTTTTATTTTCATGTATTTTTTTATTATTCACTTTACATTTAATTACTTAGAATTTAATTCTTTTCAAGGTTTAATTATTGGTAATTAAACTTAAAAAAATTCATAAAATTATTCTTTTCACCATCATGAATTTTTTTAAAGTGAATTGTAACTTCATCTTTTTATGAAAAACGTTAAAAATGTTTTATGAAAAATCTTCTTAATATTTAAATTACATTTTCATCCCTATCTCTAGAAGATTTATATCCTATGGAATTATGTTTCATTTATCACCCTATAAATTAGCTTATGATATGATTCTTTTGGTAGATCAATTTTTTTGTATCAACTGATCAAATTCTTGATTTCATTTTATACAATACCAATTGAAAATGTTATATAGCCTATAATTTTTCCATGGGGTTTCATGATTATATGTATGATTGATTTCATGTGGAACACATATGTATAGTTTATCATTATATAATGAGTGAGTCTTATATATCCCTCTAATGCATTTGGTAATTTTCTATATATAGTGAGATAATTATGGGATATGATTTTTGATGATCAATATACTATGAGACCTGGGTAATAATTCCTACACTACAACATAACTAAGCTTTAGCGGTAGATTATAAAAAACTACCACTAAATCTATTTTTATTACAAATCCCCAACAATCCCCCCCCCCCACATGCACCTGACCCCCCCCCCCAGACACCATGATGCCTTACCTTTATCGGCACATGCCACCTCTGGTCCCAAACCTTTCCACCCCTCAGCATGCCTCACTGCCCCTCATTGTTAGTCACTACCGACCCTCACTGACCCCCAACCCCTAAAGGCTAATCATTCTCAGTGCTCACCACCCTTGTTTCCAGTCCTAACCCTTATCACCCGTCATCGTGCCATGCCACCCCTCACCGCTGGTCACTACCCTTGCTACCCCTTGGCATCAGTCCCCACCCTCATCTCCCACATCCTACCATTTCAGTAATATTTCTTCAATTTAGTTATGTTTGGATTGTTTTTATTTAATTCAATTTATTTCAAGTTAGTTTGGTTCGATTTAGTTTTGGTTGTTTTATGTCAATTCGATTGATTAAGGTTTAATTTACTTTAGTTGGGTTAGGTAAGGTTCATTCAACTCAATTTAGATAAGTGAAATTTGGGTTCATTCTATTTGGTTTTATTCAATTCATGTTGGGATATATATGTTTGAGTCAACTTGAGCCAGTCAATTTGATTTGGATCTAGTTGGTTAAGATCTATTTCATAATTTTATGATCATTTCTAGTTTTTTAAGATCAGTATGGTTTTGTTAAGTTTAAATAGGTTTGAATAAATTCAGTTTTTTTTAATTTAATTTGGTTCTATTTTTTATAATTAAATTTTGTTTTTTCAGGTTTGATATTATTATTTTTTCAATTCATTTTATTTTTCATATGTCTAGTTTTTTTCGGATTGGATTTTTTGGGTCCCATTCAATTCTATCTTGTTTACTTAAGGTCAGATCAATATGGCTCTATTTTGATTGTATCATGTATTTTTTGACCAGTTCTAGTTTAGATAAGTTGGTTTTGCAAGGGTTAATTTATTCAATTAATGTTCTATTTTAATAGTTGATATTAATATGATTTTGAGTTAGATATTTTTCATGATGGAAAAGTTTGGTTCTATTTTGTTTATTTCAACTCAAATATATTCATATTAGTTTTTTCCCAGTCTTGATGGTTGGGTTAAATTTACTTAATTTTGATTTGGGCATCTCTTATTCTATTTTATTTTATTTTATTAAAGACACGTCATGTTTGGTAGATTCATATTGGTTATTTTCTTTTTATTTTATATTATTCTTATTTGGTTTAGTTCATGTTATTCTTTATTTTTTTAGTTTAGTTTAGTTCATTTATTTTTTTATGGTTTAGTTAGATTTAAGTTAGGTTTAATTATTTGTGATATATTCTATTTGTTTTCTTTTGGTTATATTTTTATTTGGTATTGATTTGATCAGCTGGGTCTATTTGGATAGGATTTTCTAGATATTTTTAGTATGTTTTATTTTATATTTCTCAAATAATAAACAAAATCAACTTACATAACCAACAAATGTATAGGAAACAGAGCTCAAAACAAGGTTTTAAGTGAGATATATATATTAAAGGGTAGTGGTGATTATATGGGAATATCCATTTTTATGTGTCTCAAATATTTCCCATTGAACATATATTATTTTGGAATATGACTAATATCTATCAAATTAGCAGTAAATTACATGGTAATGATATATGGAAAATTTTAAAAACAAACTATAATATTATTTTATGACAAAGGGGGGTTTAATTAAAATTTCAATTTTTAAAAATCATGGAAATAAGGGAAAATGATCATGTATGAATAAACTAAATTGTTTGACTTATAATGGAATTAAAGGTGTATTGAGTGATGGATGAATTATTGTGTTAGAATAGTATGATGATGAATTGTTTGATATAGAAATGAGTATTGTGTTGAAATTAATGTGGTGATTTTATGGTAACATGATGGGTTCATGTTGTTTTGAAATGTATATTTATTGACTTACTTTTGTAGGGTAAATCCTCAAGATATGATATTATATAACCATGATTTTAGTTATGATGTTGGTTAATCCATATGATATACTATATTGGGATGTTTTATGAGTTTAAAAATGGGACGATCAGTCCATGGGTTTGGATATTCCATGGGTTCGATAACTGGAGGATTTTTCCTTCTATTTGGAATAACTATTATTTTTAACCACTTAATAATCAATATTCTCATAGTTCCCCACTTATACGAATCTATAAAACGCCCCTTCCTATTAGAGACATGAATGTAAATAAATTCATCCCATTTAATATAGGTGATGTAAAATTTTAAAAAAAAATTGGCACATTATAGAATGAATATACATGTTATGACATTCTGAATTTAGTATAAAATATAGGAATGTGCTCATAAGTCTATTCTTAAAAGAATCTCAACTAGTTTTTATAAATAAAAATATACTAAATTATATCCATGAAATCACCTACTTAAATGCATTCCCTTGCTACTAAATGCCTATTTAGCATCCTCATAGCTAAAACAATTTTTATAGGATTTCTTAAAAAACAATGAAATTCCATTGATAAATTCAATATTTACCAAATGAATTGTTATACCCAAAAACTAAATTTCACCTATAATTTCAATATAACATCAATTTTTATATTCTTATATATATATATATAAATTATTGGGCATTCTTTATCATTTTAAATTATTTTTTGCATAAATTTTTTGAAATATATGTTCTAAACTTATTTTATTTGATTAAATGATAGGAATGTCAAGGAGGAAGTGTTATACTATTTCTTAGACCATAGTGATTGATTAATACCCATATGTCTCCCTCCCTATAGCGTTTAAGACACCATCTAGTTTCCCCCTACACCATCTCCCCGACACCATCTCTCACACCCTCCGTGAGCATCCCTTCAGCATCTCATTCGTCACCTTCCCCTTCAAGAACCATAGTAGTGAGGGAGTGGGGGGCCACTTATAGTTCATCATGGGGATACTGGAGGGTGACTATTATAAGAAGAAAAAATTAATATGAATAAATTTATTACAATTTTTTTATACTAACTATTTGTGCATAAAAAATGGAATCAATACTAGTGTGGAGAAAAATATGAAAGTTCATATGTATATCATATGACCATGGAGAAGATGGTTGTCTCATTTGATTCCAATGTGTTCCCTACAGATGACATCGTAGGATTTCTTGGCCAGATTCTAGGCCATCTGGATGTGGAGCTGGATTCCCTTCCTATTACATATGATGATTATAGGCATATCCATTCAAATTAGAAAAATGATGTTTTTGATTCCCAAATAAAGATAATTTTAATACATTATTGTGTAATTGAATGTCATTATGTTATTAAATTATAATATTTTCAAAATTAAATTTTATGTACATATCTTTCTCCACTTAACGGTTGCTGATGAGCTAGCAAAAAAGTGGACATTGAAAAATCTGGGCAAGAAATGGAAAGACTTTAAATAGTGATTGTGGAGTGATGCCTATGATACTTTGTTGACTTACTAAAATATGTATGACAAGATACCTGATGGGGTACCCAAAGAGCAATGGAATGTTTTTATAGAAAGACATCATGATGAGAATCATATAGTATTTAAATATATATTATTATATTAATATAATTTTACATTTATAATTGTATATGAAAATGATATGATAATGAATAAATTACTATTAAATTACATTTTATTTATTTTAGGATCCTTCAAGGAATAATGCCTCAAGACGAGTTAAGCAAGTCATCCCTCACACTGTGGGGCCAATGAGTTTTTCTAGAAGGCGATTGACTCTAGTAATTTTGTTACTAGTTTAAATATTTATAATCCAATATTATCTTTTTAATAAATCAAATTGTTTATTCATCATTGTTTAATGAATTCATAGAGTTTAGGGCACCAAAAATCCCCAACATAAGTGCGGTTGGATGTTCACAAAAAAATTGTTGGAAGTTTTGTTAATGAGACAGCCAAAGAAGTTGGGGTATGAAATCATTTTTCATTATAATAACTTATTATCAGTTGTCACTATGTTAAAATTTATATTTTCTAATATGACTGATATTTTAATTATAGTTTAAAATTAAGAAACTATGGGATTCTAATCCCACACATTACTACTCAATTTCCCAGGATGGCCCAATTTCTAAAGACCCTGGGAAGGATCATCATGGTCGAGTGTGTGGGATGGGTTTGGGGCTCATACCATCTAAGGTATTTGGATGACTATCGAGAATTATAGCTACATATAACTCTAGTTTTAGTCAGTCCATACCCTAAGATGCTCTGAAGATGACTAGATTTATCCCCGGTGGTATTTTATCGACTGGTGGTGAGCAGGTAAATCACAAAAATTCAAAATCATTTAGTTTGTAAACATTTATTGGTTTTAAGTTTAAATATAAATATACAAAATTATTTAATTTTCAATATAATTTTCTTATAGGTGATAGTAGCAGGAAGTAGAGATGGAGGTGGAGTGGGTGATGAGCTATGTTCATCATTGGACATTGATTAGTGTTATTGTTGATCTATTGGACAAATATAGTAATAACCAGTTTTTATATATATGATGTGTGGCACAGAGTTGTCACCAAACACTTTCATGACCTAGTATTTTCTTGGTGTCTCATGTTTCCTTTTATTAATTACAAACCCAATCTTCCAAAGACACTAGGAATTTACGATACTTAGGTCGTATTAATGGATATTTATATTTATGAATCATATAATAATGTGTAAAAATTTCTAGGTTGTTATATCAATAGTGTAGAGGATCAATATGATGTTTTTAGTAATATTTATAAAATCATCATAGGTTTATAATAGAGATAATGGATTCAACATAGTAGATAATGGTGGAGTTTTTAGTGGTTCTACCTTTAAGTAATAGTTGCACCATGGATCAGGGATGTGGCCTAGCCTCTTCTTGGTGAAAGGTTTCTGTAGCGTGGACCTTCCCACTGAATTGTGGTCTATTCTTTTATTTTATTGGATCTGAGATATGAATATAACTATGTTTCTCAAACACAACTTTGACCATCCATAATGTAGCATGTTCCCTCCCCTTTATGTCATAATCATCACTTTTTGAGTATTTTTGTGGCATGGTGAAGAGGGTTGTGTTGTGGTCTTATGTTTTACATGCCGCCTTTAAATCCCAAAACCCCTTCAAACCTCATCCAACACCCTCATTATATTGAATTTATTCTCAGTTCAGGGGAAACACAATTGTATCCCCGGAAGGTATTTCATCATCCTTTCATTGGATTTCAACCACATATTTGGGAGATCTATCTTTAGTAGTTTTAGGTGAGACCCCCCCCCCACTTTTCATCTCCCTTTTTCTCTCTATTATTTATCCATAATAGGTTACTATCAAGGGGAACCATTTTTTTTAATGTTGTCTTCTTAATAATATATTTTGGGGTGTTGTGTTTAGGGTGATCAAGGTGTTCTCCTTCATCGAGGTACTTGATGGCGGTCTCCCTCCCTTTCTAACATTGCGTAGTAGATCAAAAATAATTGATTGGGGTCAGGGATCCATCGTCTCTCTTCTAGTTGTTTCACATAGGAGGGTTTATGGTATTATGATCTTTTGGATCTTCAATAATTGTTATATAATCCTCTCTTATTTGGAATTATTCCTTCTTCTACAGTTATTCATTCCTCTTTATTTTGTTCTATTTCATCTAATAGGTTGGTTTCCCTAAATTGGGTTGAATCATGGTTCCATGGGGATAATCCTTGTTACTATGGTCCGATATTTCATTTATAGGTTCCCATTTTTATGAAGTTATAGTTTTTCACCAGATTCTAAAAGTTTCCAAGATTGAGGAATGTGATTCCTTGGTTTATCATAATAAAATGCCTTTTGTATAATTTTTTTTCTCCATGAATGTGTTTTATAGATTCTATGAAATGTTTGAATTTTGATTTCCAAAGGTTTTGAGGTGTGTATGTGTTGAAATATGGATTTCCAAATTAAATTGGATACGTTTCATGTGTTATTCCTTATGGAACTTCATTAATGTTTTCTAAAAGTGATGACAAATGTGTTTTCAAATTGAATAAGTGTGTGTGTAGATTTGAAAGTTCTTTTTCTTAAGAAAATGTTGGTTTCCTTGTATTCCTTTGGATATAAGATGTATGTGCATGTAAAGGATATGGTCTATGTGGTATGAGAAATGAAATATTTCACAAAGAGAATAAAAACCCACATAGTTCATTCAAAGGTTCTTATTAGCATAGTAAAGTTAGGTTATTATTGTGGTTATGCGATCTTGTGCTACTTTCCTGGTAGTGGATAAATATTTTGTTAATAATGAAATTGGAATGGTTTTTTCAGGGTTCTAGTACTAATGTTGCAGAATCAGTTGCATTTTTTATTTTTTCTTCTATCTTTACCAATGGTTAAATCCTCAGCTATGTAAATGAACCATATGTAGTGGGGGTTAAAACTGCCACTAAATAAAGAACAGTATAATTTAGCAGTGGTTTTCGTCCTTTAGTAGCGGTTATTGTGAAAAAAATTAGTGGTGTTTTGAACTGTTTCTAAACAGTTCTGATTTTCCTTTTTAATTTCACAACAGTTCGTGTGGTTTTCTAGGAATTTTCCCTACGAAAACCGATGTTAAAACCACACCAAATGCCAAGAAATGAGTTTACTATGACGGTTACCATAAACCACTACTAAATTGAATAAACTTCCATGTATTTTATGCCAACATCCAATTTAGCATCAGTTTTTTGAAACCTTCATAGAAGCATATGACGATGGTTTAAACCACCACCATAGCCAAAACAAATGCCTCTACGAAGTGATTTTTTGTAGTGTTAATCCCTTATGTTTCACTATTTTATAATGGAATTGGTAATTATCCTTAAAATATTTTATTATTTAAAAAATTATGTTTTTTAAAAATTCATGTGTTATATTTTCATGGTATATGATTATTTCCACATGATTTGGTGTCGTGATGTATTTTTTTGCTTATATGGTGATCCTTTTTTATTCATATGTTCACATGGCAAGATCTATGTTGTTCTTTATTGACATTTCATTATCTATTATTATACCATTAACTTTTTAGTAATATATTTCTCTCATTCTCATGTTTTATCATATACTTATAAATTAACCCTTTATGAATCAGTGATTTGTTTTCCCTTACTATGTTTTTGAACTTAATCATTATGATTATCATTTCCCTAGATAATTTAATGTAGTAATATGTTTAAAAGTATGTCATGTGTGCCAAAATTTTAGAGGATATGTTGAAGAAATAATGTGTTATAATAAATTTATAAACCTAATCCCCAAACACACTAATTAATTAGGTGACAGTACTTGGTGTTTATATGTGATATGTGATGTTTAAATTATGGAATTAATGTAAAATATATTCTTTTAATACTCATGTCATCGCATTGATACCTTATGAAGGTATGTACTTTGACAAATTATTATAAGGCTTTTCGATCTATCGTTATAGATCTTTTTTTCCCAGGAATATTTTGGCTTCTTTAATACCTTCATGGATAATATTTTATCTAACCAAATCTTCACTAATTATTATTTTACTATATATCACTAATAAAACTATGTTACTACCATTAAATTGTTATATAAAAAGGTCAATGCTCATTTATAAAGAAACAAAATTCTATTTTGGACTAATCCAAATGATAATTTCATGACTTTGATTCCTTCTTCAATCTATAAATGAATCTTTATATCTCTCAAACTTTATTTGATTTATTTGATTCCATATAGACATATTCTAGAAGTTTCTTTAAAATAATGTATTTCAAATATCTATAAGAAAAATACATATAATCATGGTATCATTCTATATTTTTTCTCACTTTAACTGATGAAAAGTTTTATCATGGTATGAATTTTCACTTTTCCTTAAATCATTAACACTTATTATTATTTTGTCATCCATTTCCATCTTCTACACCATTTACTTCTTGATCATATGATAGAACATAACTGATTTTAACAAATAAATTGTGATACTTATTGATAATAAGAAAACCATACCCCTCTAGTTATTGAACTTCCTTAATTTACCTATATGGTTTTTTTTATTTTGAACATTATCTTTATTAAGTATTTTGAATCTTGTTCTTGTGAAAGCTCTCACGAATGTTGATCGTAGAATTCAATTAATTCTATCTTGGTTATATTATCTCCTTTGGATATGTGCTCCCATTATAACATATATACTTTTATATTTATATATAATTAATTAAATATCCAATTTTCATTTTGTTAATTAAGGATAACTAAAAAAGATACACTTCATGTTTCTTGATGTGACTTTATTACTAGTACGATCATGATCAAACCCTATATATCTCTATACCTTAATATGTGATAGTTTGGGATTATATTTATTCTATATCTCATCTAAAAACTATTGGTTTCCATGGTTAGAACACTATATTTATTATGTATTCCATTCTTTTAACTTTTCATTTATAAAATGATTGTGAAATAATTTTCATGAATCATCATCAATCTTACTATAATATTTGCAATATCATCCCTCACTCTTAAAGATAAACAATTAGTTTTAGTTATGATATTCCTTGTATTGATATGATTAGTATTTATTTATCTTCATACCATGTTGATACTCATTTTAAATTTTAAATATTTAAATTTATTAATGAAATCAGATTTTATTTCCATCAAATATATTTTTTATTCCCTCCAAATGAACATCAAAAGGAAAAAGTGATAAAAATACACAAAGAAACCATTTTCGGACAAAGTCACTTAGAATAAAAACACTACATTCCCATATCACATTAAATTTTTATGGTCACGTGATTGGTTTATATGATCGTGTAACCTTATATAATCATATACTACCTCTTGTGATATGTGAATTCCTGAATCTAGAATCATTACATGATGCACTTAAGAAAGGATTCCCATGATATACTAGTTTGCAGTTTCTCAAGAATATGTGATGTCCCTAGGATATATGATCACATTACTCTAATTGGATTATACAATGTACTCAGGAAGGGTTTTCCATGATATATCATTTCCTGGTCACTCTTGAATATGAGACGCACCCAAGATACATGATCACCTACCTCTAATAATATCACATGATGAGATCCAAAATGTTGTTTCTAATCCTTTCACTTTTTAATTTTGCTATTTAAAATTCTATATTTCATGTGCATACATCATCTCATAAGGTCCACATTAAGGAAAATGTAAAATTTTCCATACGGGGGGGGGGGCATTTTTTGGTAACTTCTTTAGGATTTTAATTTTTGTGTTTTGGTGTGTGTGTTTTTTTTCAAGAAAAACAATGAAACATAAAAATAATCAAAAAAAAGAACCATAAAACATACTCATTTGCATGTATATTATATGAAAAATAGATTTTTAAATTTTCCAAAAAAACATTGGTAACCTGAAAATAATGATTAGAATTTCATCATTAAATATTGATTTTTATAAAAATTAAATTCATCGATGATATGATTAGTTGTATCATTATAAAAAAATTATTTTGACACAATTATTTCTAATATTTTTTCATGGTAAATTGTGTCATTGGTTTCTCCACATAGATTTTCATGCAACCATGACTTGTGATTTCCTTTCCAACTTAATCAAAGGTATAGTAAAGTTAGGTAATGTTTCCAATCTTATAGAAATAGTTGATCTATACATTTTTTTATCATTTGAAAAATTTTATTAGTGTACAGAATTAACCTATGTGTGTGTACCCAATATATGATAGTTGTACATCATTGAAAAAATAAAAAATATATAAATATATAAATATATATACATTATCATAATAAAGTGGAGAGTGCTGAAATGTACAAAAAGTGAGCATATTTAGGACAGGATATTATTGTTTTAATTTTAGAAATTCATAAGTGATAGGGTATAGAAATTTGATTGTATGGAATATAGAATTGTTTTGATGGAATTAAAACTGTTAAAAATAAATGTTTCCTTGAGCTGAATATACTAAATAAATTGTGGATATATAATTCAAATTTCATTTTTGATATTATAACATGAATCATAGTATTTTAGTCATAAATATTTTTTGTAACTTATTTTATCTTAAAATTATGTAAATAATTCCACCCTAAATAGAATAAAACTTTCATTTATACCATCAAAATAGGATCAGGCATCTTATTCAAGTAAATGGGTCATGGTTTAAGAGATGTATTGGACTCATCAGATTGGACAATACGTTAATATTTGGGCCACGTCTTCTATATACATGGTTTTATTGGGTACAAATTTGGAAAGAAGATAGTGGAAAAAATTACACAAAAATAATCCCTCTATAAGGATATCTAGTTCAATCATTTTTTAGGTCAATTAGTCAGTGCAATTTGGATTAAAATATTTGGCTGAATTTTCCCATTCACACTTGTAACATCTTCAAAATTTGTCCCCCCTACACTCTATAAATGTATTTTTATCTCATTAGAGGGATTTTCTAAGAAATATATAATTTTTTTCATAGGATAATTAGTGAATTTACATTCATATAAACCATTGGAGGAGGGAAGCTCGCAAGCTAAGATCACCTCCAAAATGCTCTTCCTTCCACTTCATTGTTTCAATGTTGTTGTTCTTGCTATAAACTCTCTATTTCTATTATATTTCCTAAATTTTATTTCAATTTTATCATCCTATTCTTATATAATTTATTCTAACAATTGGTATTAGAAACTAGATTGGGTTGAAGCCTTTCCAGACCTTTTCACATGAAAAATGTTTCTATGATGACTACACCACCCATTAAAGAGTTTTTTTTTATGATTAATTATACAATTATAAACTTATTCACTTGTTTTTTTGAATTAATGAGATAATATAATTTACATAATATAATATATTAATTGTTTTTTAACTTAATGGAAACCAATTAATCAATTGAATAATTAACACAAAACATATGTGGTTGAGTAATGTGTAAATTGTGAGAGCACGATCTTTAACTGTAAAATAAAACAACCTAGGTTCAATTTGTATTGTTCAAATAAAATACCAAAACTCAATTCAAACTCTTTTTCAAAATGGATATGTTCCTTAATTTAACACTTATGATAATATATCCTTAGAACATCAAACAAATCGGGGTTCTATGAATACACATTCTAAAGCTGGATAAGGATTTAATTCATTTCATCCTTTTGGTTAAGTTAATTCTCACTGGGTTAGAGGGTTAAAAAATAAAAAGATAAAGAATTATGTGCATTTTAATTTTAAAAATAATGACTAATAAATAAGTGAATAGTTATTTTTAGATCAATTAATCCTTCTGAAAATACTTTATAAAAAAATATACCGATTATGTTTTATCTAATCAAATTTCAAAAAAAATAAAATATTCTTCCAATACACATCTTCTACTATTATAAACCTTGAAAAAACCCCCCATATTTTTTACTAATGAGTTTCTTTTATTTTTTTCAAAATACCTTTAATATGTTTTTTTAATTACTTCCTCCTTAGATAACAACCTTGGTTAACCACTCTATTTCATCTATGTTCCAAAAAAACACAAATAATTTTATAGAACCCATATTAGAGCCTTAAAATTGGCACAGTTTATGAGGAGTAAAATACATTATTCATCCAATTGGATCACTTTTTTTACTTTTATTTCAATATATTATTATCTTTTTATTCTTTATTCATCCCCTTTTCTCAATTTTTCCTTTTTCAGGATCGTCAATTCAAACTTATTATCTTCTTAATATGGTCTATTTGTCTTTAATTCATTTTTATTTTATTTATGACATGAATTGATTCTAATGATCTATTTGATCCTAACCTTGAAAATGAACCCATCCTAACCCATCATTATGGCTCAAATCATATAGTTTCAGTCTATGGGATATTTCAATATTCACCCAATCGGGGAATTCCACCATTTTGATAATTTTAAAATAGGAATCACTTCTTTAACAATAAAAAACAAATTATAATTATGGAAAATAAAAATAACAAACATGATAATACTATTTGAGATTTTTTTACACCTGATATTAATTATTAACCTAAACTCATTACATATCCAACTCTAAGAAGGAACATCAATCTAAAATTTTATTAAATTCAACTTCTACAAAAAAACATGGCTTATCCGGGTGGGATCCAAAAAAATACCTTAAAGAATTCAATGTAGTATATTAAACATTAAAAAACCCTCTATAGTTAAAATCAAACTAATTTCATTCCCATTCTCACTTGATATAAATTCAAAGGAATGGGTCTATTATTTTTAGACTGAAGACATAACAGGCTGGAATGATTGGAATGTATTTTATTATAGAGATTTTTTCCTTTTTTAAGGACCATTATCATTTAAAAATATATCTTTGGGGTTAAGCAAGAACATGTTGAGTCAATGTATAAGTACTTAGAGTGATTCAAGAAGTTGTGTTCAAGTTTCCTACATCACCAAATTAGTGACAAAGTACTCATCAAATACATATATAAAGGCCACATTCCGATGAATTAAAGAATGTTTGATTCCACATCAGAATGATTATTGTTCAAAAAACACTAACAGCTACATGAGAATTGATTGAAATGTTCGAATAAAAATCCCAATAATTTGGTGATCAAGGTACACAACCTAGTAAAAGATTTTATCAGGTAAGTCCTTATTCTCTTGAAATTCAATTAATTGATGATATGTTTTATGAATTAACCACAATGGGGAGACATATTATATTGGATGAAAATAGATATCAACCCACTCTTATAAGACCTATGGAATTTTTCCTAAACTAGACCACCCTACTGATTGTTTCCCCCAATTACAAGAGATAGTGGATTGTGTACTTGTATTCCTTGGGAGACCATATCAGTAGCAACAAAAAACCATATCCCTAGAATAAGTATGATTCCTTTTCACCAATATACAAACAAGGGTGTAAAGATCACACAAACATGAGGTTTGGATCTAGACAATAAAAAACTCCCCCTATTGAATAAACCTTCTAGTATCATCAAATTTACCTACTGGGTTTTAAATAACCCCATAAGTTATTCAAATCCCAAGCATCAAAAATTCAATAATAAAAGTGTTCCCAGCCAAAGGTAGATTCTAATACTAATGAAATTATGAAAAAAAGTATTCTTAATCAACATAATGATCTAAATATAAAATTTATGGCGTTTTAGGAGATATAGATTCAAATGATCTATATGTCCACCACCCTCTATGAGCTGGTAAGCAATAACTTTGGAAATATTCCTTACCAACCTACTCCAAATCCCAAAGGGAATGTTAGTTCCATCACCCTGAGAATTTGGGGGTAAAATGGTTGAGACATAAATTTTGTCTTGTTGAGTCAATAAGGTTTCCTTATGACTTTTCTATTCCCTTATGTTTTTAAAATCACAAACACTCTATCTCAAGGAAAATTGTATTCCGACTAAGATTTATTTTATTAAAGAAAAAATTTCCATCCCCAAAAAAAAATTCTCCTTACCTTTATTTTCATTGTTCATTTTATAGTTTTTCTAAATCTGACTCTTTTTATTTCAGAAGTCTGAAAATCATTTTCATATCTAAATCCTCAGAATTCTTTAAATTTATAGATATACAGTATTCTGTTTTCAGATTCCGAATTCTCTGAAATTCAGATTCCAAATTCTCTGAAATACGGATTTTGAATTCTCTGGAATTCTGATTCTGAATTCTCTGAATTTCATATTACGAATTCCTCAGAATTCATGTTCCGAATTCCACATAATTTAGGTTCCAAATTCCTCATAATTTAGGTTTTGAATTATTTAGAATTAATATTCCTAATTCCTAAGAATTCAGGTTCTAAATTCTTTAGAATTGAGACTCCGAATTCCTTAGAATTCAGAATCTGAATTCCTTAATGTTCAGACTCCAAATTTCTAAAAATTTAGATTCCGAATTCCTCATAATTTAGGTTCTGAATTCTTTAGAATTCAGACACCGAATTACTTAATGTTCAGACTCCAAAATCCTTAGAATTCAGATTCAGAATTCCTAAGAATTAAGGTTCTGAATTCTTTAGAATTCAGACTCCAAATTCCTCAGAATTCAGGTTCGGAATTCTTCTGAATTAAGGTTCTGAATTCCTCAAAATTCAGGTTCTGAATTCTTTAGAATTCAGATTCCAAATTCATTGGAATTCAGACTCCGAAGTCTATATAATTAGGATTCTAAATTCCTTGGAAAACAGAATTCGAATATCCATGTAATATAGACTCTGAATGTATATTTTCTTAGACTCTGAAATTTATTTTCCTTAGACTCTAGAAAATTGGATTTGGTTAAGCAACCATCTTTTACTTACCCATATTATAGTTATGAAACTATGTCATGCAATCCGTTTCTAATTAACCGTTGTTTGAGTGACACATGTACAGGTCCCTCCGAAATTCAAGGAAAAATATAACTGTTTCTAGAGGGAGCCGACCATTGAATAAATTCCTAAAAGTAGGAGCTCTTTTGAACTAGCTAATACCAACTAAGAACTGAGAACTAATCTATCATTCTAGAGACCACATGTTGTTGAAGTGATTTCTAGAGAGAAAAAATATCATTCTTTGTGTGTATTGAACATCTTGTTCAGCTTGCATTATGAGACCCCGATTGTTTCTTTGAACAATCGAGGGCTTCTAAGGATAGAAAGACAGAAGTACTGTCTACCTTAATGTTCGAGAACTTCCTTGATTAAGAAAACAGAGGTGCCGACTACCTTGAAGTTCAAGGGCTTGCAGGGATAGCAAGACAAATTCCGATATTCCTATCAAGGGATTACCCTAGTGTGGGTAAGATAGACTTTTTTGAAAGTATAAATCAATGGACCTTTATCCAAGGTTGTTGGATACCCAACACATTGGGTTAAAAGATTCCATACTTGTTACTTGTTTTTTTTCAAGTTTATTTTCCACTGAATTTTGATTAATAACGAAATTATAACTATCTTATACTTTCTTGTACTTGTATCACTACAAGAAAACCTCCATTTAGCGGTGGTTTTTTCGAGACGGTTTTAAAAACCGCCGCTAAATGCATTCCGGGCCGCCATTTCACTGCGGTTTTTAAACTGCCGCGAAAAAACCGACGCAAAATGCCATAAATTTTTTTTTAATTTTTTTTTAATTTTTTTCGAGGATTTGCGGTGGTTTTTTAAAAAACCGCCGCGAAATAGCGGCGGTTTCGGTAAAACCTCCGCGAAATGAAATGAAAAAAATAAAAAAACACGAGAAACCCCGAAATCACTAAAACGACCATAACATTTGATCCGGGCGTCCGTTAGAGCACCACGACCAGTCAAATCGAAGATCATGAAGAGATATAGAGCCACATATAATCAAAACTGTGAGACGATCTAAGGTATGAAAGATATTAGAGTTATAAAAAAGTTGAAAAAAGTTCTCCAACTTCAAACGGCCATAACTTTCGCTCCGGGTGTCCGTTTGGGCTCTACCACATATCAAATTGAAACCAGCGAAAAGAGCTACACACCAATTCAACAGAATCAACCTTCTGTCGTGTTTTTCGACCCCAAAACCCCCTTTGAAGGCCTCCAAAACCTCATTTCTATCACGGGTGTCCCGTCGAGCTTGTCTTCAAATGGACCTAACTTTTGATCCGTGTGTCAGTTCGGACTCCTCCACCTGCCAGATCATAGCTCGTTCCATGAGCTTCAGTTTGACTTGTCATGGTGCCCATATGCACTCTTGGATCATATGTTATGGCCTTTTTAGTGGGTATCGGGTTTGTTATGTTTTTCGATGCCTCGTTTCTAGCACTCATTCCCCGTTAGCTTTTTTTAAATGGTCGTAACTTTCGATCCGCCTGTCTATTCGGACTCTTTCACCTTTCAGGTCGAAGATAGTTTCAGGTTATTTGATTTGACAGGTCATGGGTCTAAAATGGACTCTCAGATCATAAGTTATCTCCGTTAATGTGAGTCCAATGTTTTTGTCTCTTTATAACCGTTTTGACGGGTTTTAACGGTTGCTCCATTTATTACAGTTTATTTGGGTTCCCATGACTTGTTATCTTTATCGATGGTTTTTTATGGGTTATTATGATGATTATGTTGAATTATTAAGGGGTTTTCCAGAGTTGTCATATGTTTTCATGCGTTCTCATTCTTTCTAATGTCTCATTCCTCATATGCTTCTTCATCCGTTTTCATGTGTTTTCAAGATTTTTCATCCCTTATCACGTCTTTCCATTTTTTTATGTGTTTCCTTTATTATTTATTATTTATTATTTATAATATACTTTAATTTATTTATTATCTATTATTTGTAACCGGTTATTTATTATTTATTATTTATTATTTATTATTTATTATTTATATTTATATTTATTTATTATTTATTATTTATATTTATTTATTATTTATTAGTTATATTTATTTATTATTTATTATTTATTATTTATTATTTATTATTTATTATTTATTATTTATTATTTATTATTTATTATTTATTATTTATTATTTATTATTTATTATTTATTATTTATTATTTATTATTTATTATTACTAATAATAAAATAATATTACTATTAATAATATTTGTTACTGGTTATTTATTATTTATTATTTATTATTTATATTTATTATTTATATTTATTATTTATATTTATAATTTATTTATTATTTAATTATTATTTATTATTTATTATTTATATTTATTTATTATTTATTATTTATACTTATTTATTATTTATATTTACTTACTATTTATTATTTATATTTATTATTTATATTTATTATTTATTATTTATATTTATTTATTATTTATTATTTATTATTTATTATTTATATTTATTTAATATTTAATATTTATATTTATTATTTATATTTATTATTTATATTTATTATTTATATTTATTTATTATTTATTATTTATTATTTATTATTTATATTTATTATTTAATTATTATTTATTTATTATTATTTATATTTATTTATTATTTATTATTTATATTTATTTATTATATATTTATCATTATTTATATTTATTTATTATTTATATTTATTTATTATTTACTATTTATATTTATTTATTATTTATTATTTATTTATTATTTATTTTTACTTATTATTTATTATTTATATTTATTATTTATATTTATTATTTATTATTTATATTTATTTATTTATTTATTATTTATTTATTTATTATTTATTATTTATATTTATTATTTATATTTATTATTTATATTTATTATTTAAATTTATTATTTAGTATTTATTATTTATTATTTATTATTTATATTTATTTATTATTTTTTATTTATTATTTATTATTTATATTTATATTTAATTCTTAATTATTATTTACATTTATTTATTTTTTATATTTATATTTATTTATTATTTATATTTATTTGTTATTTATTTTTTTATTATTATTTATTATTTGTATTAATTTATTATTTATTATTTATTATTTATATTTATTTATTATTTATATTTATTTATTATTTATTATTTATTATTTATTATTTATTATTTATTATTTATTATTTATTATTTATTATTTATTATTTATTAATTATTATTTATTATTTATATCTATTATTTAATATTTAATATTTATTATTTATTATTTATTATTTATTATTTATTATTTATTATTTATTATTTATTATTTATTATTTATATTTATATTTATTTATTATTTATTATTTATTATTTATTATTTATTATTTAGTATTTATATTTATTTATTATTTTTTATTTTTTATTTATTGTTTATTATTTATTATTTATTATTTATTATTTATTATTTATTATTTATTATTTATTTTTTAATGTTTATTATTTATTATTTATTGTTTATTGTTTATTATTTATTGTTTATTGTTTATTGTTTATTGTTTATTATTTATTATTCCTTATTTATTATTTATTATTTATTATTTATTATTATTGAGTTTATATCTGTTATTTATGTGTTATTTGTTATTTCAATTAATATATATATGTATATTAAATTCTGTTTATTAACCACATGACGAGCGTGCTAGAGTGGTAAAGTCTTTGGAAAATATTTAAGAGGTTAGGGGTTCAAATCTCACCAAACGCAGTATTTCTTTATATTGCATGTGTTTGGGCATGTGCAAGGGCATGTGCATGGGCATGGGCATGGGCATGGGCATGTGCATGGGCATGGGCATGGGCATGTGCATGGGATGTTCATACATGGACAAATAAAGTAAATAAAGTAATACGAAATAAATAAAATAAAAACGAAATAAATAAAATAGAAACGAAATAAATAAAATAAATAAATAAAATAAAATAAAATAAATAAATAAATTAAATAAATTAAAAAAAATTAATAAAAATGAATAGAAAAAATAAAAAAATAAAAAAATAAATTAAATAAATTAAATAAATTAAATAAATTTAAAAAAAATTAAAAAAAAATTAAAAAACCGCTGCAAAATCGTGATTTTGCAGTAGTGTATACTCTGATTAATAAGATTATATACACTTTAAGGTAGAATATTTTCCTTGTAAAAATTTTTTAATTTTCATTTCCCGAACCATATTTCCTGAACCTAGCATGTCTGTAGAACTAAGAGGCCTTGTGAATTTACCTTTTTTAACCTTGTTAAACATAGTTTTTCTTAAGGTTAAAATTGAAAGTGTTATACCAACTTGAAAGGTTCCAAAGGAATTTTTAATGTATATAATTCACCCTCAACCTCTTCTTGTAAATTGAGCATCTTCATCATATTTCGATCCTACATGTCTATCCACTGAGATTCACCTCAACCCTAGAGAATCCCTATTCAAGATCAACTAATGAGAAACCAAAGGAGAATGAATAATTTAAGAAAAATATTGATGATGTTCCTCCGAAAATCCCTTATATTTCTAAATAGTGTTGTATGAACTAAGAATATGGAAGAAGAGATAATTTAAAAAATATCTTTTGGATACATTTAAAAATGTTGAGATCAACATCCCTCTACTTGAAGTAATCAAGAGAGTTACAAGGTATGACAAGTTTTTAAAATAATTCTGTACAAATAGAAGAGGCATAAAAGCAAATGAGTGGATCAATATTTGGAGGAATGTATCTACACTCATCACACAAAAACCGGTGATGCCCAAAATGTTCAAGGACCCTGGGACATTCATCATTCCATGCACAATAGGGTACTTCCACTTTTTAGATGTTTTGCTTTATTTGGGAAATTTAATTAAGGCAATTCATCATACTATTTTATCTTCTTTAAATATTGGCGAGTTAAATCTGAAAATATTAGTGATGAAATTGGAAAATAGAGAAACGATATATCTGGGGTATTCCTTGATGGTTTACTTATTTGATTAAGGGATATGTTATTTCTTATGTATTTTTATGTGCTGGATATGGAGGATGATTAAGTAAGTTCTCATGCTTCAATCATTCATGGTAAGAACTTCCTCAAAACTACCAGGATAATCATTAATGTCTATAAGGGTATACTTTCTATGGAGTTTGTAGATGAAATCATATGAATTAATATTTTAGACTCCATTAAGTACCCCTCATAGGACCATTGCTATTTATTCATCCCTCTTTGTGGACCAACTTATAATAAATCTCCAAATTTTGGTTTTCAATGTTTACCAAATGGGAATCATTCCATGCTTAGAGAAATCTTGAGGGTTGGTTATAGTCTGGTGTTGAAAAATAATCTCACACTTATTTCTTATGATCAATCCACACTAATTTATCATTATTTTGGGGATTCTCTTTCTAATTCCAAGCATGTACATTCTGATTGTGACACTGCTGTTAAATTTTTAGTTGGATTTGATATATTATTCTCTGATGTCGATGATGTATATTCAGACCCTAACATTAATTGTAAACATGTTTCAGTTCCCATACCTTTTTTATTAATATAGAACCCATCCAAAATAGAACTCATACCTTTTCCACCAAACATAAAATATTCACACCCATGGAATGACTAAAAATTGTCTGTAATAATTTCTAATAATGTCCTACTTAAAAACAAAACACAACTTTTAAATATTTTAAGGGAAAATATTAAGGAAATCGGGTGTAGCTTATAATACATTCCCGTTATTATCCCCTCTATTTTCATGAATACTGTTCTTTTATAGAATGGGGATAAACCAGTTAGATATCCATAAAGGATACATAACCCAATATTATTAGGAGTTGAAATAAATATGTGGATAATTTTCTTAAGGTGGGTATCATTTAACCCATTTATGACTCTTAGTGGGTTAGCTCTATCCTGGTTGTAATAAAGAAATCCATGTTCACTGTTATAAAGACTTAAAATGATGAGTTTGTTCCTATAAGAGTACAAAAATATTGGAGACTGTTTATAAAATATAAGAAACTGAATCAATCCACTCATAAGGATCATTTCCCCCCTTCAATTCATTGAACAGGTTCTTGAGATACATGCAATAAGTACACAAAATTACTTCTTGGATGGTTTCTATAGATATTTTTAGGTTCCTATTATTATAGGGGACTAGGATAAGAAAACATTCACCTATATGTTTAGTACATTTTCATATCGAAGGATGACATTTGGAATTTTTAACACCCCATTTAAATTTCAGAGGTGCATGGTGAGTATCGTTTCTGATTTACATGAGAATTAAATAGAGGGATTTATGGATTATTTTACTATGTATGGTTCCTTGTTTGATGGGTATCACTTGATCTTATGTAATGTGTTGTATCGTTGCATTGAGAAAAATATAATTTTAAACATCGAGAAATTTCATTTCATGGTAGAGAATGGAATTTTACTAGGTCATGCAGTGCCATAGCATGGAACATGGATTGATAAATCTATGGTAAACATTACTCCATCCTTTACAAGTCCTACATTTGTGCATTATGTTTGATAATTCTATGGATAAGCTGGTTTTTATCAATGATTCATCATAGATTTTAGTAAGATCATTTGACCCTTATCATGATTACATTAAAAAGATAATGACTTATTTTTTATGATTCATGTAGGTTATCATTTGATGAGATAAAGAAGCATCAGACCACTCCACTAATCATACAAACCCAGTAGTGAGAGCTTCTATTTGAGATTATGTGTAATGATTCTAAATTTGAAGTTAGAGTAGCCTTATAGTGTTGAATGTGGGTTCCCTAGACCCAACTTTTATTTTACTTTTATTACCACTACATGTGTAACACCCCAAGCTTCCATGGTACATTTTCCTTTGAATAATACAATAGCTTGTGTTATACGCAACTTCGAGTTCAAACACACCACAACGAATTAAACTAGCCATTATGAATAGTAATACCCACTTTTGAAATTTTATAAATTTTATCTTTCAAAATGGCCTTCATTTATGGATTTGGAATATCAAAATTAGGTTACGGTAAATTTTTGGTATTTTTCTGAAAATTTTCAATTTTGGATGAATAGTGAAAAAAACATTGTGTTATTGTTTAAAACCAACTTTTTAATTAAATATTTAATTGTTTTATTTAAATTTATTTTAGTTAAAAATAGATACATAATACCTATATATGTTCAATGTATTTCATTGGAGTCATTTTATAGTATGTTAAGATATATAAAATTTTATTGAACTTTTTACCGTCTTTTACCCACCTCCTAGGAGCATTTGAAAATTTGTATAAAACATAATTTTACCACTTCTGTGATTTGATTTTCAAAAATCTGAGACACAGTTGATATCAGTAAGTAAAATTTGTTTCAATAAGAAGAAAATAATTTTTTGTGAATATTAACTTTTTACTTTTATTTACCACGGTTAAAAGTAAATAGGTTAATTAAGGGTAAAAATTATATTATTATTACACTAACACATGTCCTAATTCTATTGGATAAGTTTAATTCAACCAAAAACAAAATTCATAATAAAATATGATTCTTTTGGTCCACTTGGATAGGATTAGAACATTTATTATTATTTTATTTAAAGAAGAGTTAAAAGAGTTAAAATCAAAGTTTAATAACTAGACCATTTTTAATATAGGGTTATACATAAGATAAATTCGACTATAAATATTAATTAGAAAGATAAAAATATTTCATACATAATTTAATTTTATTTATAATTTTTATATATTAAATAATTAAATTTATTTATGGCACAATTTTGATGCAGTAATTACCTTATTAATGAAAGATTAATATAATTGATATTATAAATATCCAAATAAATATAATTTGAGAATTTTAATGAATTAGAATAATTTTATAGGTTAATATAAAATTTTAGGGTTGATTAAATAATTTTTTTCGAAGTAATAATTCTGTTATGAATTTAACAAAAACAAAATACCAAATAGTGTCAAAATTGACATAAAAAAGTTTTTGAAAAACATATTATATTATTAATAGGTATTCTATTCCTAAAAAATAATATTTGTCTAAAGGTCTTAAATAATCTTATATATGTCATTGATGAACTACTTGGGCTTCTCTTGGTAGTTTATAGTAAGGTTATTAACCATATAATATAAAAATACAAAGAGATATGGAAAAGGTCAAATTATTTAACTAAGAGTTAAATCTAAAAGATAAGGTTAATATAGTGACCCAAACCTGTCTGAAACCTATTGTTTGAGTGGTTTTCGTCCCATACCCACATTATCTTTGAAATAAATTATTTTGAAGCCATTATAAACTGATCAAAAGTGACCCTCACCTCTCTTATAAAAGGGAACTTCCCCTTCTCTTAATTTCACACCTCCAAAGCCTTTTGGCTTAGCCAAACCCTACACAAATATCCTCCCAACATTCCTCCCTTCATCCTAGAGGCCTTCCTTTAGTTATAATGCCAACCTAATGAGCCCTTTTGATCAAATCAAAAGGAACAACCCGATGAAGAGGTAAATATTTCATCACCTCTTTCAAGTTCTTTTCTTTTTCCACTTCCTATTTTTTTGTTGTTTCCATTCCAAAATAATAAATGAATTATCTTATATATACTGTGATGTTATTATAAAAATGGTATGACCATATTAATTATTCTATCTATCCTATAAATGATAATGTAAATAAACGTGCGTAAGTACGGATTACCGTCTCCATGTCGTGGTGTAGTTTGTTATTCAAATACATAATCATTTTGATGGGTATAATAATGAGTATAAATGATTTAAATAAGAAATATAAAATTATAATGATTCTAAATATATGATATAACATCCAATTATATACGATTTTAATATCAAAAGAATGATATTTTTCCTGTGTGTGCGTACAAATTACCATCTCCACGAACGCGATGAGATTCATTACCCATCGTATCCATTCAAGACAAATTTTCATTTTATGATTAAAAATCATGTTTAAAGACTTAATATCATTCTTAATATGAATAATTTACATCCTATCCATAACAAACATTACTTTTGTAACAAATAATATAAAGGAAAATGAATTAGTTAACACCTGAAACGATGATACTACTGAAATATCATTAACAAATCAATATTAGAAGATCATATATGATATCATATTTATGTATATAGTTCTTGTATAATTTAAGAACAATTATATAACTATTATATAGGAGTTTAACATACCCTTGACCAATGAAAAGTACAAGGTAAGGGTTAATTTTACAATCTTTTTATTATTCGAGGTTATTTTTACGTAAGTATCTACAGGGAAATATTTATTATTCACGTCCATGATTCATAAAAAAGTTTTCAAAGGGATTCTTTTTAAGGGAATTTTTACTAAAGTATAATTTTAAATGTTTTAAAGAATTATTCTTCTAAACCTTTCTCATTAATTTCCATGTTTTCAAAATGTTTTTAAGGATTTATTTATATGGACATGAATGTTTTTAAAATTTTAATTCATTTAAAAAGTTTCAAAGTGGTGTGGGAAACTTTGATTAAAAAATGTCTTTAAATGTCTTCCTTTCTAAATTTTGTGACTTTTAAATGTTTTAATGAAAAAGGGATATTTCTCTAAAAGAGTTTTACAATTCATTTTCATCTATGTCAACATCCTTTGATAGATTTTAAACTTGTTTGAAGTTGATTTATTATGATACAAATATTTCATATTTTATTGAAGGTTTTGTCATATGTTTGACTATGGATGTGTTATTTTTATACCATTTATGGTTTATAGATATAGTGTTGACATTTTGTATGCTAGTTTTAATAAAAATGTTTATGTTATGTTTAAACCTTTTCATATGAGGAATGAATTGGACTTAGTATGTGACAGGTGGAGCCCGCTATAGCTCCTCGATGCATCGGTAGGTCTCACGAGACAAACTAGTGTCTTGGAACAAGGTATTGAAAAAAATATTATTTGAAATCTTGGCACAAGTCCTTGGTTATGTGGTTATGAATTCTAGCATTATGCATTCCATCATTATGAAAGTGGTTATTGATATTACATGTGATTATTCTACTAGTAGAATATCCATGTGAATAAGTAAATGGAATTATTTGATTTCATCTTTTCCATATTATGTTGAATTTCATGTTTAAAATGCTTGTTTTAGTCTTATACATTGCCTTAAATGTTTATGATTATTTATGAAAGTTTTAGCTATATTGTTATCCTTACTGAGCATTTGAGCTCACCCCTTTCTGTGTTTTATTTTTTCCAGGATGAAAAGAAGTATATTATAACTGACCTGAAGGGATAGTCTAAGGGATATGAGTGTGGCCTATCAAGACTATGTTGTTGTAGTTTTATATTTTATAATTTAATGTAAAAATTATGAATGTATCTAGTATTTCTATAGATACTAAACTAATCAGTATTTCGAGACTTAATCTTTTGTGATCATGCCAATGTTATATAATAATGCACTGACTCTTGGTATTAGGGTTGGGGAGTTATAGTTGATATCATAGGAAGTTTAGTACAAACCTTGGAAGCTCTATTTAGAAAAACTTTGATTAGAGGACATTAACCTAAGATATACTTTGAGGATTAGTATATAAGAAATTCATAGAATTTTGGTATTGTATAGATTTTGTGAATTTTCCAAGAAATACACCCCTCTTTGGATATGAGCAGGTAGAGGTGGCTCAAGAATATATGTACCTTGGGGTTAAACTCGAAAACACCGCTTTGAGCTAGACTCGAACTGGAACTGGTGCACGACAACGGGCCTTCATGCACCCATAGTTACGACACTCTAGGGGATATGTTTAGGATAATTATCATTTTCTTTACAAACCATTATGAAGGGTTTATGAGTATATACTTCTTCAAAGAAAACATTTTTATGATTATGAATTATATCCATAAAATTTTCTATTTATGTTAACTGTTTTACAAGTTTAGAATTATGTATTACGATTCATAAAAAATCGAGTGTATGTCATTGTATAGAAATGGAGCCTAGTAGAAGGAATGGAAACCGTATCAACGCATGTAATACATTTAGGGATTTACCTCCTAATCAAGATAATTATAGTGGACCCGATGATGCAGTTAGTGGTGATCATCTTATCACCATACTGGGACAACTCACTCAGGTTATAAATAATGTCCTTACTCGTATGGAGCACCCTGATCCACAACGCAGAGGATCAATGTTAGACTGATTCATGAGGCAACAGCCACCAACATTCAATGGGACTAAAAATCCACTTTTTTAAGATCAATGTATAAGTTCCTTAGAGAAAATATTTCATGCTTTGGGGAGTAGCGAAAGGAAAAAAGTTGTCATGGCAGTTTATCACCTCATGGGAGATGCAGATCAATGGTGTTCATTGATTCTAAACACAAAGGTAGATGATGAAGTATAAAATACGGAATGGATGGAGTTTAAAGATATTTTATTAGAAAACTATTTTCTTTGTGACAATCGAGCAGATATGGAATGACAATTTTTGAGTCTGAGATAAAAGGAGGATGAGAATGTTGCAAAATATGAGGCTATATTTACAAGGTTAGAAAGGCATGCTACAAATTATATACGTAACCCAAGAAGTAAGATTGATCAATTCTTTGATGGGTTAAAACCATTCCTCCATAGAGCATTAGTCTCACAATCCTTCTTGTCGTACGAAGATATCGTCTCATGTGCTATCAAGTGATAAAAAAGAATTATATAAGTCTTATGACATTAAAGCAAAGAAAGAAAAGAAGAGATCTGATGAACACTATGGAAATGGAAATTAGGGGAAGAAGGGGAAATTTGAATGCCCATCCTACGGTAAATGTGGGAAGAAACACCCAGGTACTTGACTGAAGGGAATGAGAGTCTATAACAAGTGTGGTGAAAAGGTCCACCAAGCTCTTGATTGCAAGGGGAAGAAAGAGTCTGTCAATATTGAATGATACAATTGTATAGAAAGGGGGCATTATACAAATGAATTTCCTAATAACAAATGAAACATACCTTAGAAAAGTCCAAGCGATCAAGGACAAGCTTATGTTATCACTACTGATGAGGTTGAATCTCCAAGAGACACGGTGGACGGTAATTTAATGGTTTCCTCGTGTTTAGAAAATGCATTATTTGATTCTGAATCATTGCATTGTTTCATATGTTCCCAGTTTTCAAAGAAAATTAGATGTTTTCAATTTTACTTAACAAGGTATTTTTCAGTTAATACACATACGGGATATATCATTGCAACAATGTTTTGTGAATCGTTTCCAAATTTGGCATATAAATGTTCTTTATCTACTGATCTCATCGTCGTACCCATGATTTAATTTGATATAATCCTTGGTATGGATTGGCTTTCAGACCATGATGCAAAAATTTATTGTAAGAAAAAGGATGTTACAATTATCGATGATGATAGGAGTGCCTTATATTTAGAGCAGAAACATCACCACATAATTCTTATCTAGATCTACCCCCAGTAGATCAACTAAATTCAATTATTTGGGAGGAAGATAATGAAATAACTATGGGTGAGGAAAGGAATGTTCAAATAGTGGATGTACCTATAGTGAAAGATTGTGTTGATTTTTTTTCAGAAGATTTACCAGGACATCCTCTAGAACAAGAAATTGAGTTTTCCATTTATTTAATTCCTGGTTCAAGGCCTATATCAAAGACACCTTATAGAATGGCCACTGTGGGATTATTGGAACTAAAGAAACAACTACAAGAATTGACTAACGAGGGATTTATTCTCCCTAGTGTTTCTCCATGGTTGTCCCCTATTCTTTTTGTTAAGAAGAAAGATGGATCTATGAGGTTGTGCATTGACTATAGGGAAATCAATGCTATAACAATAAAGAACAAGTATCCCCTGCCTCTCCTTGATGATTTATTCATCCAACTTCATAGAGCTCAATATTTTTCAATGGTTTACCTTCGGTATGGATATCATAAGTTTTGTGTGAAGAAGTAAGACATTCCAAAAATAGCATTTCGAACCTGGTACGGGCATTGAGAGTTTACAGTAATGCCTTTTGGGTTGACTATTGCACCCTCCGTTTTCATGGATCTAATGAACATAGTTTTCAAGGAATATATTGGTGACTTGTAGTGGTATTATTTGATGATATCTGAGTATACTCCAAAATCTATGAAGATAATTAAAATCACTTGCGCATTATTCTAAAGACTCTTAGAAGAAATGAATTATATGGGAAATTTAGTAAGTGTGAATTTTCGATCCGGGGGATTTCTTTTCTTGGTCATATTTTCACTAAGGATGGAATCTCTGTTGATCCTTCAAAGACCAAGGCAATCCAGGAATAGCCAGCACCGACGAGTATAACTAAGGTAACAAATTTTTATTGGTTTAGTAGGTTATTGTCGATGTTTCATCCAGAATTTTTCTCGGTTGGCTAACCCATTAACAAATCACACATGTAAAGGGGTTAAATTTGTTTGGAAAAAAGAGTGTGAAGAATTTTTTGAAGAACTGAAGATAAGATTAGTCAATGCTACTATCTTGACTCTACCATCGAGGAATGATGGTTTTGTTATTTATATTGATTCTTTAAAGAAAATACTTGGTCTTGTCCTTATGCAGAATGATAGAGTTATTGCCTATGCATCATGAAAGCTAGAAATTCATGAGCAAAACTATCCTACTCATGATCTTGAATTAGCAGGTGTAATCTTTTCTTTGAAGATATGGAGACATCATCTCTATGGTGAAAAATGTGAGATATATACCAATCACAAGAGTTTTATGTATATTTTCTCACAAAATGAACTCAACATGATCCAAAAGAGATGACTTGAAGTACTCAAGGATTATGGTTTCACTATAAACTACCACCCGAGGAAGGCAAATAAGGTGGCAGATGTTTTGAGTAGAAGGGATCATGGAGTTCTGAACAAGATGAGAATTAAAAGGGATCCTATTTTCATGGATCTAGTAAAGATGGATATAGGAATAACCATGGATGATCAAAAGGCAATTATTTTTCAAATGGTTGCCAAACCATCTTTACTAGAAAGGACAAAAAGTTCTCAAACAGATGATGATAAGTTTCAGAATAAAATTAAAGTTCTGAATGATGGGAGATTGAGTGAATTCTTATATGAATATGGGATTTGGAAATTTGGGATGATACTTTGTGTTCTCGATTTACTTGTTCTGAAAAGGGAATTGTTGGATTATTCTCATAGATCCAATTTCTCTATACACCTTGGTAGCACTATGATTTGTAGATATTTGAAGGAACATTTTTGGTGGGACAACATGAAGAGGGAGATTGCTGATTTTGTTCCAAGATGTATGGTTTGTCAACAAGTGAAATCTGGAAGGCAGCATCCTGGAGGAGTCATGCAACCACTTCCCATACCTGAGTGGAAACAGGATAATATTACGATGGACTTCATCATGGGGCTACAAAAGACTCCTAGAAGGAATGATTCCATATGGGTCATTGTTGATCATCTTACCAATTCAGCACAGTTTCTTTCTATAAGAAAAGATTTACCACATGATCAAATAGCAAGATTATATATTAATGATGTTTTAAGGCTTCATGGATTACCCTTATCAATTGTTTCGGACCATGATCCCCATTTTACATCAAGATTCTGGAAAAGTCTTCAGAAAGCCCGGGATACTGAACTTCGTTTGAGCACTGCCTACCACCCTCAAATTGATGGACAATCAGAACAAAATATTCAAACCTTATAAGATATGTTGAGATCTTTCTCACATTAATTTCAAGGTATTTAGGATCAATATTTACCTCTGGAAGAATTTTCATATAGAAATAGCTTCCATTCATGTATTCAGATGGCACCATATGAAGCATCATATGGAAAGAGAAGTCGCACACCAACTTGTTGGGATGATGTTGGTGGAAGAAAACTTATAGGCCCAAAACTTGTTGAGGAAACGATGGAAAAGATGAAGGTTATCCAAACCCACATCAAAGCATCAAAAATTAGGCAAAAGATCTATGTCGATAACCGAAGGAAGGATTTAGAATTTTAGTTAGGAGATTATGTTTTCTTGAATTTATATCCATGGAAGGGGGTTATATGATTCGGTAAGAAGGGTAAATTAATTCCCAATTACATCGGACATTTTGAAATTATAGATTGAATTGGGGCTGTAGCTTACCGTTTGGCAATGCTGCCAAGTCTCTCAAAAGTTCACGATGTGTTCCACGTATAACTGTTGAGAAAATTCATGCCTGACCCAACGCATGTACTCACCTATGTGGAAATTGAACTGGAACCTAATCTATCTTATTTTGAAGAGCCTATCAAAATTCATGATACCAGAGAACAAGTTCTGAGAAACCGAAATACTCATCTGGTAAAAGTTCTATGGAGAAATCATAAGATGGAAGAGGCAACATGGGAACCGGATGAACTTATGATAAAGATCCACCAAAATCATTTTATTCAGTAATATTCTAGAAATTTATAGGAAAACATTATTTTAAGGATGAGAGAATGTAACACCCCAAGCTTCCACGGTATGTTTTCTGTTGAATAATACAATAACTTGTGTTGTACGCAACTTTGAGTTCAAACACACCATAACCAATCAAACTAGCCGTTATGAATATTAATACCAACTTTTTTAAATTTTATAAATTTTACCTTTCAAAATGGACTTCATTTTTGGATTCAGAATGTCGAAATTATCTTAGGGTGAATTTTTGGTATTTTTCTAAAAACTTTTAATTTTTCATGAATCGTGAAAAAACACTACGTTATTGTTTAAAACTGACATTTTAATTAAATATTTAATTATTTTATTTAAATTTAATTTAGTTTAAAATAGATACATAATACCTATATATGTTCAACATAATTCATTAGAGTCGTTTTATAATAAGTTTAGATATATAGTATTTTATTGAACTTTGTACCTTCTTTTACCCACCTCCTAGGAGCATTTGAAAATATGTATAAAATCCAATTTTACCACTTATGTGAGTTGAATTTAAAAAATATGAGAGACACGGTTGATAGGAGTAAGTAAAATTTGGTTCAATAAGATAAAAATAATTTTTGCTGGATGGTAACTTTTTACTTTTATTTACCACGGTTAAAAGTAAATAGGGTAATTAAGGGTAAAAATGAAATTATTATTATCCAAACACATGTCCTAATTCTATCAAATAAGTTTAATTCGATCCAAAACAACCTTAGGAATAAAATATGATCCTTTAGGTCCACTTCGATTATATTCGGAAATTTATTATTATTTTATTTAAAGAAGAGTTAGAATATTTAAAATCAAATTTTAATAACTAAACCATTTTTAATATAGGGTAATACATAAGATAAATTTGAATATAAATATTAATTATAAATATAAAAATATTTCAAACATAATGATATTTTATTTATAATTTTTAGACATTAAATAATTGAATTTATTTATGACACAATTATGATGTAGTAATTATGTTATTAATTAAAGATTAAAATAATTGATATTATAAATATCCAAAAAAATCTAATTTGGGACTTTTAATGAATTACACTAATTTTATAGGTTAATGTGACATGTTAGGGTTTAATGAATGATTTTTTTTAAGTAATAATACATTTTTGATTTTAACAAAAACAAAATACCAAATAGTATCAAAATTGACATAAAAGAGTTTTTAAAACAAATATTATACTATTAATAGGTATTATCTTCTTAAAAATCTAAGGTTCAGCCAAAGGGCTTACATAATATTATATATGTCATTAATGAACCACTTGGGTTTCCCGTGGAAGTTTATAGTAATTTTATTAACCATATAATATAAAAATACAAAGAGACATGGTAAATGTAAAACTATTTAACTAAGAGTTAAATCTAAAAGATAAGGTAAATATAGTGAACCAAACCTATATGAAACATATTGTTTTAGTGGTTTTAGACCCCTACCCACCTTATCCTTGAAATAAATCATTTTTGAGCCATTAGAAACCGAAAATGATTGTATTATTAAATAATATTTCAAGATTTTCCTAAAGTGACCCTCACCACTCTTATAAAAGGACACTTCCCCTTATCTTAATTTCACACCTCCAAAGCCTTTTCGCTTGGCCAATGTAAATACCCGAATTTCCTGTAGGAATGTTTTTTAAATACATAGGAATTTTACGAGTCTGCAGTTTCTGACGGTGCTTGATTCCGAGGCCCAGTGTGCCCAAAATCAAATTCTGACATTTTGTTCGGGTAAGTTCAGTAAAGGTATGGGTGAAATTTTATAACTTCTAAACCAGTGCTCAGAATCGAATTCCGAGGGCATTGTTGAACTCACAACGTCGGTGATTTCATAGTGAGACCTTCACCGTAGTTGCGTTTTGTTGAGAGTAGAAGTTAGTTTTTGGGGATTTTTAATTAAATTAAATAAAGTTAAAGATTTAACTTTATTTTTTGTTGGTGGTTAAAACATTCAAGGGGAGGTTGGAGGTGGGATCCACAACACCATAACCTCCCTTGGGAGGATTATTAGGTGGGGCCCACCTGACCTCTCTAACCCCCTTTTAAACCCCTCGAACCCTCAATTAAATTTGGTAAAACTCTCCATAAAGTGGGAGAGCCTCTCATCCTTTCCGCACCATTTAACTTCCAACTCTCCACCCATTAATTAAGTGAATGGTTTCTTTTAATTCAAATCTTTTTGAATTCTTTTGCCAACACTTAAATAATGGGTTGGCTTAACCCATTATTTTGGTTGGCAATTCTTTTGGGTGGAATCTTGAGAGACAACTTCATCCTCTCAATGAAGAACACGGAGAACGCTCTTTTCACTGAAAATCGACGTTGTCTCCCTCCTTCTTCAACCGAAGCAAGGAAAGGGAAGTGACGCCCACGAGGAACGCCGATGTCCTCTTCAACTTCATCACCTTTGAATGCCCGTTCTCTAATGACGAGTACCTCTATTCCTCTTCCGATGTTGGCGGAACGACACCGCCTTCCCGTGACTCCATCAAACGACATTGACAAGCAAGGTAGGGGTTTGAGTTTCCTTGTTTCCATTCTACATCATTCAATAATTTCTTTTACGTCATTCCAAATGTTATCAATATAAGATGGGGGGTTCGGACCACACCAACACGGCCGACCCTCTACCTTTTTGATCATGTTTGTTGTTAACGATGGAAGCGGACAACGGCGGCCGACGTCGGGCCGGCCGCGAGGAAATCGGTGGTGCAAGACCGTCGAGTCAACGAAAAGGCGCGACACCACTATGCCATGTGGAGGAAAGAAGAGCCGCGACCACGTCGGGCCCCAACGGAGACGCGCGGCGTCGTCGTGCCGCATGGAGGGAAGCAGGAGGTCATGACCAAGGTGGGATGTGGAGGAGGGGTGGGGCGCCGCCATGCCGCGCCGGTGGTGCATGACCGCGGCCTGGGCGGGCTGCAACGAGAGAGCAGGGGTGCAGCGCCGTCGCGCCTCACTAGAGAAGACCCACAATATAAGGCTGTGGTGGACAGGGGTGGGCGGCCGGTTGAGACGGCCACCGGTGCGCGTCAGGCGGGACTCTTCGGGTCCTGTGGTTATAAGATTCGATGCTTGTGCTGGTCGTTTCAAGAGTCGGGGGTGTAACACCCCCCCCCCCTTTACATGGCCAACTGGCCACCCGGGCACTACACGGCCAGCCGGGCCGAGCCACACGGCTTCGGGTTGGGCCACACCGCCAGCCATACGGGTTGGGTCGTGCCTTCGGATCGGGTCGCCCCTTCATGTCGGGCAGCCCCTTCAGACCAGGTCGGACTCACTAACCGGGTTGGACCCCGGTCCAGACCTGTGTCAGGTCGGGTCGGTCTGACTGGGTCGGACCGGACTCAGACCCATCAGAGCTGAATACACCTATTCACCCACAACTCGGGCTACGAGCATCCATTTGACAAACCTTCAGTAGAACCAATATTATTGGAATGAATCCATCCCTTTGAAAATACCCCACAAGAGTTTGGGTTATAGTTGAGATGCGGTCAAGTTGGTTCGTACACAAAACCAACTAGGCCGCCGGGAAAAAATGCTAATAACTCACAGACCGGGCGTCCGATCAATGCATCGTCTGTTGCGTTGAGACCCCTATGACGTGGAGGTATTATGAGATACTTTCACATGAGACTTCGTGGCACTTGGAGTATTAACCTATAGCTCGTGGAGAAGATCCTCCTAGAGACGAGTGTGTAGAGTGCGGAGACCTAGTAGCTGACAGACCCGACGACTGCTTGACCGATTCGACTCGGAGTGATTAAACTAGCCCAGTGGGGAGCGCTTGGTTTGGAGGCAGACCCATGACGGATGAGCGCCTGGTTTGGTGGCAGACCATTAGTACTCAACAGGAAGAGTACCTCTGCAGGATATTAGGGGGAGTGCCCGGTTTGGCGGTAGACCCACAGTGGACGGAGCGCCTGGTAGTTGGCAGAAGACCCGCGATACTCAATAGCAGGAGTACCTTAGTAGTCCAAGGTTAGTGAGAAGCGCCTTGGTGTCGTGACAGTACCACTGAACTCGATAAAGAAGGAGTTCTCTGGCAGCCATGGTTTTGATAATAAAAATCCTGATTTGAGTTGAGTCAATGACCTTTGTGTTTTCCTTATGATTGAGATGGGTTACTTGATAACATAGTTATATGTATGGGCATATACCTAAGTAATGGTTATCTGTTAATTTCATACTTTGTGGTTTATCCTTGTTGGATTTTGTGAGACCTTGAGGGTCTCGGGGTCCCTACTGAGTATCATTATACTCACCCCTGTACGGGCTATGCCCGCACCTCGTTGTGTTGGATGCAGATGACGGACAGTGCTGACCATGGTAGAGTGTATAAGGACTAGATGGTATCCGAAGGTGGACATCAGGACGAGACGTTACCCGGAGTATTCGGACAGATGTGGAGCGCTGAGGAGGATATTTGTACTTACCCTTCAGGTAGGATCCGTGGTGGATGATCCAGTAGCTGCTTGTCACCATCCAGCTGTTTCTCTTTTTAGTTGTACCTGTTTGTCTTTTCCTTGTACATTATAGTTGGGTGTGTATTTTGGGCCCCTTTACTTTCAGTACACTTGTTATACATATTTTACTTAGTGTTTACTTCCACTTGTACTCTGGTTATTGTGTTTATGTTTTATAAAGGAAATTCCTTCCCGGTTTTAGGAAATTACGCCTTTAGTGCTAGTTGCTAGCCCCTGGCCTATGGAAGGCGGGCTTGGGGTAGTCACGATACGGGCCCCAGGGGGACAGGTCATGACAAATTGGTATTAGAGTATTCAGTTCTACCGTAGAACTCAGGACTCTGATCATTATTTTCTGTGAAATAATAGTGTTAAGGGTACCGAGGGTGGTTTTCAGTTCAGGGAGTCTAGTGTTGGTGTGGCGGCCGACGTATCTGTACACCAGGACCCTGACTACTGATTTCCAACTCAGTGCACGAAAACACTAATTGCATGTGTGTTTTCAAAAGTTTTCTTTAAGTCATCTCAAACCATGTCAGCTCACCAAGTATAATCGTTTGATCGTGTCGCATCTGTTTCTTTCAGGATGCCTCCCCGCAGAAGACCAGTTAGAGCCCCGAGAGTCATACGCTCTAACAACCCACCGAGTGACGCGGCCTAAGCGAAGGGCCCCTTTTCAGTTAATGCACCAACGGAGGCACCAGCGGTACCATGACTCGTTGGTCCACCGATGACACTAGCCCCCGCAGCAGACAATGCACACCACTTGAGTGCGTTGCATGAGTTTCGGTGCTAGAGGCCACCCAGGTTCCAGTGAGATATGGACCCACAGGCGGCTGAGGATTGGCTGGAGGCTGTGGAGAAAGTATTCAAACTAGTAGGGGCACCAGCCGACTTCATGGTGATCTTTGCTGCCAGCATTTTTCAGGCACCATAAGGTAGATGGTGGAGCCTGATGCTCCAGATGCATGATGAGGCGGCACTTCTATGGGCAGACTTTGAGGGCCTATTCCGGGTGGAGTTTGAACCATCCACCCTTCGAGTGGTGCGGATACATGAGATACTACATCTGCAGTATGGGAGAATGAGTGCAGCTCAGTACTCAGTGAGGTTCACCGACCCGTTGTGCTACTCCACTAATATGGTACGGGGCCTGTTCTTCAGGGCCCAGACCTTTGAATAGGGACTCAAGCGATAGATCAGAGCCTCGATGATCTCCCTCAGTATTCTAACCTAGGTGGTGGTGTTAGAGAGAGCCCTCCTGGTAGAGACTTTCTTTGCTGAGCAGTCACCAGCAGCGATACCTACTACTAGTAGACATGCAGCGGAGTCTTCTGCAGCTGGTAGTAGACAGTTGTCGTAGAGGTCCAAAAGGAACAGACCTACAGGTGGACGACCGCACGACTCAGGATCGGTTGTGTGGGGAACTCATAGTGGAGAAAGAGCCAGACATACCAGGAGAAGACAGTGTTACTCATGCGGCAGGCTTAGTCACATGGCACGTGACTGTCTGAACCGCCTTACTGACAATCAAAAGTCTGTTGAGGGACCTCCCAAACAGAGGAAGAGGTTCGATCGAGGCGGTCCGCAGGGCACATGCAGATGTGGAAGAGGAGCTAGTCGTGCAACTGGCGGTGGACGACGATACGAGGTGCTACCGCCACCACCACCAAGAGGTCCACCCCAACCATAGGGAGCGGGTGGACAAGGAAGATCTCAGCTTCAGGCAGCTAAGGCCTACGATCACGGCGCTACAGAGATGATTCAAGGTACGATCTATGTCTATTCCACCTTAGCTGCAGTTCTTATAGACACGGGTGCCAGTCACTATTTCATTGACACTTCCCTCGTTCAGAGCTCAGAGATCCCAAAGGAGCCGTTAGTTTGATCTTTACGGCTAGAGACTCCTATTAGAGAAGAATCGATGATTACGCACTGGTGTCAGCAATGTGAGCTTACTCTAGGAGGCGAGATCTTCGGCTGGGATCTCCTCGTAGCGGCGTCGAGGCCTTACGATGTCATCTTTGGTATGGATTGGTTATCTACATTCCATGATCAGATCGACTATATCAGGAAAAAAGTGTGGTGTGTCCACACGGATGGGACCAGGTTCACCTTCACCGGAAAGAAGGGGACCTTTGCATCATAGGAAGGACTTACTCGGAGGAGGGTACAGGCGATCACTCACCAGTTGGCTTGCCTTAACCTCAGAGTAGTTGATGTGGAGAGTCCGACATATCCTTTAGTAGTTGACCAGTACTCATATGTTTTCCATGATGATGTTTCAGGACTACCTCCTCGCAGAGAGGTGGACTTCTACATTGACTTGTACCTTGGGACGACACTGATATCTACTCCAGCATATCAGATGTCTCCTGCTGAGCTTCACAAGGTGAGGGTACAACTAGAGGACTTGTAGGGGAAGAGATTCATCCAACCCAGTGTTTCTCCCTGGGCAGCCCCAATTCTGTTCACCAAGAAGGCGTACGGGAGCTTGAGGCTTTGTGTCGACTACCGTCGCCTAAATCAGGTGACCATGAAGAACAGGTACCCACTTCCAAGGATTGATGACCTCTTTGACCAGATCAAAGGATCACGATGGTTCTCGAAGATAGACCTCAGATCAGGCTATTGCCAGCTCAGATTTTGAGACAAGGATGTGCAGAAGATGCCCTTCAGGTGTCGGTACGGCCATTACGAGTTTCTTGTTATTCTTTTTAGTGTAACCAACGCTCCAGTAGTGTTCTTGAGTCTCATGAACATGATCTTCCAACCATACCTCGATCTCTTTATCATAGTCTTCATCGATGACATTTTTATTTACTCAACTACTAAGGAGGAGCATGCACCAGCTTTATAGTAATTTCTAAAAGTTCCAGTTTTGGATTCGAGAGGTTCACTTTTTGGGACATGTCATATCGGGGGCTAGATTTGCAGTGGATCCAACAAATATCAAATAGGTACTTGCGTGGGAGCCACCCAGAAGTGTGACAGAGGTACAGAGTTTCTTGGGATTGGCTGGATACTAGCGGAGGTTCGTTCCAGACTTCTCTAGAGTCGCAGCACAACTATCAGCCTTGACGAAGAAGGGACAACCCTTCGTGTGGTAGGAGAGATGCCAGCAGAGATTTTAGGATCTGAGGCAGAGGCTGACTAGTGCCCCCATTTTGAGGCTTCCATAGGCAGGCGTAGGGTACTTAGTCTACTGTGATGCCTCAGGGACCGGACTCGGGTGTGTCCGGATGCAGGAGCGAGCTGTGATCGCGTATGGTTCTCGGTAGTTGAGACAACATGAGCAGAACTACGCTATGCATGACTTGGAGTTAGCAGTAGTGGTCTTCGCCTCAAAGATGTGGTGGCACTATCTGATGGGTGAACGTTTTACCATGTACTCTCATCACAAGATTCTCAGGTATATCTTCTCTCAGAAGGACCTGAACCTGAGAGAGTGGTGTTGGCTTGAGTTCCTCCAGGACTATGACTTCGATATAGTCTATACGCCTGGAAAGGGGAATGTTGTTGTGGATGCGCTCAGTAGGAGGACTGGTATTCATCTGATAGGAGAGGCGACAGATCAGCTGGCTGCCTTGCAGTTATCCTTTGTGGATAGGGATAGAGCAGCCTATCTTCAGTATCTTACAGTCACTCCTCCACTACTTCAGCGAGTCAGGGAGGTGCAGTGTGGGGACACTGACTATGAGACGTGACATGCTCAGATATCCACAGGGTGGGCACCTAATGGATTTTCTGAAGGTGGAGAGCACATCATCCTCTTCAGAGGACGTACCATGGTACCAATTGCACTTCTGGAGGAGGTGTTGAGGGAGTTCCACACGTCCCCTTTTGCAGTACATCCAGGAGTGGAGAAGATGTACCAGGACCTTCGACGACAACACTGGTGTCTAGGTATAAAGAAGGTAGTATTAGAGTTTTTCTCACAATGCCTCACTTGTCAGCATGTTAAGGCAGAGCAACAGGTACCAGTACGCTTGGTTCAACCCTTAGAGGTCCTAGAGTGGAAGTGGGATGGGATATCAATGGACTTTGTCATAGTTCTTCCACGTACAACCAGGATTCACGACTCGATATGGGTGATCATTGGCCGACTCACCAAGTCGGCCCACTTCATACCGATCAGTGAGTAGGGCTCAGTAGAGAGCTTGGGATGCCTCTACGTGTAGGAGATTGTGCGATTACATGGAGTACCATCTTTTATTGTCTCCGACTGTGACACACGATTTACTTCCCGGCTGTGGAAGGGGTTGTAGGAAGCTTTGGGACACAACTTCTCTTGAGCACCTCCTTCTATCCTCAAACGGATGGTCAGACCGAGAGGACCATCCAGACCCTCGAGGACATGATACGTGCATGTGTCCTCATCTTTGGTCATAGTTGGTAGGATCACCTACCTTTTGTGGAGTTTCCCTACAACAATAGTTATCACTCCACCATCGGTATGGCACCTTTTGAGGCATTGTATGGTTGACATTGCAGATCGCCACTATGCTGGACAGACCTAGGGCAGTCAATAAAAGTGGGATCAGAGATGGTACGAGCTACCATGGAGAAGGTGCAAATCATCTAGGAGAGGATGAAGACTGCAAAGAGTAGGCAGGATTCGTATGATGATAGGATACATAGGCCTTTACAGTTCGAGGATGGCGACCACGTCTTCCTACGGGTCTCACCTCAACGAGGTCTACGGAGATTTGGCCGAGGTGGCAAGTCATCTTTGTGGTTCATCAGACCATTCCAGGTCTTGAACAGAGTAGGTGAGGTGGCTTTCCTCTTAGCTCTTCCACCCCATTTGCACCAGGTGCACGACGTCTTCCACGTATCTCAGCTAAGGAGATGTGTGCAAGACCCTTGTCACATCATCAATCATGGAGAGATGGACATCGATGACAGGGAGAGTTTCACGGAGGATCCAGTGTAGATTGAGGATCGACATGAGCGGGTCCTATGTGGATGGTTGATACCTCTAGTGCATGTTTTTTGGCAGCACGAGAACCTCCAGGAGAGAACATGGGAGCGGGAGGCTCAGATGTGCTCAGTACCCCCATTTGTTCCCTTAGTTCGAGTTGTAGCTTACGGGGACGTAAAGCCCTGAGGTGGGGAGAATTTAAAGACCCATATTTCCCATGGATTTTTTTTAATACATGGAAATTTTAGGAGTCTTTAGTTTCTGACGCCACTTGATTTCGAGGCCCGGTGCGCCTGGAATCCAATTCTGATGTTTTGTTCGGGTAAGTTTAGTAAATGTAGGAGCGGGATTTTATAACTTCTAAACTGGTTCTCAGAATTGAATTTAGAGGGCACCGTTGAACTCGCAGGGTCGGTGATTAGTTAGTGATACCCTCACCATAGTTTCGTTTTAATGAGAGTAGAGGTTAGTTTTTGGGGGGTTTTAATTAAATTGAATAAAGTTAAAGATTTAACTTTATTTTATGTTGGTGGTTAAAACCTCTAAGGGGAGGTTGGAGGTGGGTCCACAACACCATAACCTCCCTTGGGAGGATTATTAGGTGGGGCCCACCTGACCTCTCCAACTCCCTTTTAACCCCCTCGAACCCCCAATTAAATTTGGTAAAACTCTCTATAAAGTGGGGGAGCCTCTCCACATTTCCCCTCCATTTAATTGGCAACCCTCTACCCATTAATTAAGTGAATGGTTTCTTTTAATTCAAATATTTTTTAATTATTTTACCAAAAATTAAATAATGGGTTGGATTAAACCATTATTTTTTTGGCAATTCTTTTGGGTGGAAACCTGAGAGAGAACTTCATCCTCTCAACGAAGAACGTGAAGAATGATCCTTCCACCGAAAATCGACGTTGTCTTCCTCCTACTTCAACCAAGGCAAGGAAAGGGAAGTGACACCCATGAGGAATTCCAACGTCATCTTCAAATTCATCACCTTCGAATGCTCATACGCCAATGACGAGTACCTCTCTTCCTCTTCCGACATTGACAGAACGGCGCCACCTTCACGCGACTCCGTCAAACGACACCGACAAGCAAGGTAGGGGTTCGAGTTTCCTTGTTTCCGTTCTACTTAGTTCAATATTTTTGTTTACATTATGCTGAATGTTATCAATATAACATGGGGGGTTCAGACAAAACCAACATGGCCGACCCTCCCCCTTTTTGAACTTTTTTTTTGTTGACGACAGAAGCGGACAACGGCCGCCAGCATCGGGCCGGCCGTGAGGACACTGGTGGCGCAAGAAAGTCGAGTCACCGGAAAGGCGCATCACTGTCATGCCACGCGGAGGAAAGGAGAGTCACAGCCACGTCATACCGCAATGGAGGCGTGTGGCATCATCACGCCGCGTGGAGGGAAGCAGGAGGCCACGACCAAGGGGGTCCGCGGCGGAGGGGCGCGGCACCGTCGCACTGTGCCGGAGAACACCCGAGGCCTAAGGTCGCGGTGGATAGGGGAGGGCGGCCGGCTGAGTCGGCCGCCGGTGTGTGCCATGTGAGACACTTTGGGTCCCACTGTTACAAGAATCGGCACCTAGTGCATGCCGTTTCGGGATCCGGGGGGTGTAACACCCCCCCCCCCTTACGTGGCCAGCTGACCACCTGGGTCAGCCAGCCGGGCCAGGCCACACGGCCAACCGGACGCAACACGGCCAGCCGGGCCGGGCCACACGGCTACTCGGTTTGACCAACATGGACATCCGGGCCCGGCCACATGGCTAGTCGGGCCGAGCCACATGGCCCGATAGGCTGGGCCACATGGCCAGCCAACAGGGTCGGTCCGCACCTTCGGGTTGGGTCGCCCCTTCGGGTCAGGCCATGCCTTCAGGCCGGGTTGGGCCTTCGGACTGGGCCCCCCTTTGGGCCGGGATGCCCCTTTAGACTGGGTCAGACTCACGGATCAGGATGGAACCCGTTCCAGACCCGGGTCAGGTCGGGTCTGTTCGACCGGGTCGGACCGGACCCAGACCCGTCAGACCTGAATACACTTATTCGCCCATAACTCGGGCTACGGGTGTCCGTTTGACCAACAATCAGCGGCTCCGATATTCATGGAATGAAGTCTTCCCTTTGCGAATACCCCACATGATTTTGGGGTATAGTTGATATGTGGTCAGGTTGGTTCGTACCCGAAACCAACCGGCCCCCCGAGACAAAAAGGCTAATAACTCATAGACCAATCGTCCGATCGACGTTCCATCTGTTGCGTTGAGACCCCTATGACATGTCAGTCCTATGAGATACTTTAAAGTGAGACGTTTTGACACTTGGATTATCGGAATGTAGCTCATGGAGCGGATCCTCCCAGAGACGAGCGTGCAGAGTGCGGAGACCTAGTAGCTGACAGACCTGACGACTGCTTGACCGATTCGACTCGGAGTGATTCGACTAGCCCAGTGGGGAGTGCCTGGTTTGGCGGTAGACCCATGGAGAAGGAGACCCTAGTTTTTTTTGCAGACCCGCAATAAGCGACAGAAATATTACCTCTGCAGGTTATTGGGGGGAGCGCCCGATTTGGCAGTAGACCCACAGCGGACGGAGCGCCTGGTAGTTAGCAGCAGACCCGTGGTACTCGACAGCTGGAGTACCTCAGTAGTCCAAGGTTAGTGAGAAGTGCCTCAGTGTCTAGACATGACCATTGTACTTGACAGAGGAGGATTTCTCCAGTATCCATGGTTTCGATAATAAAAATCCTGGTTTGAGTTGATTCAATGACCTTTCTGTTTTCCTCAAGATTGAGATGGGTTACTTGATAACTTAGGTATATGTATGGGAATATACATAAGTAATGGTTATCCATTGATTTCATACTTTTTGGTTTATCCTTGTTGGATTTTGTGAGACCTAAAGGGTCTTAGGGTCCCTACTGGGTATCGTTATACTCACCCCTGCAGGGGCTATGCTCGCACCTCGTTGTGTTGGATGTAGACGATGGACAGCGCTGACCGTGGCGGAGTGTACGAGTACTGGAAGGTACCTGGAGGTGGACCTCATGACGAGATGGTACCCAAAGGAGACGGATGGACGTGGAGCACTAAGGAGGCTATCAGTACCTACCCTTCAGGTAGGATCTGTGGTGGACGATCCCGGAGCTATTTGTCACCTTCCAGCTGTTTGTCTTTTTAGTTGTACCTGTTTGTCCTTTCCTTGTACTTTATAGTTGGGATTGTATTTCCGACCCCTTTACTTTTAGTACACTTTTTATACATATTTTACTTAGTGTTTTCTTCTGATTGTACTCTGTTTTTTGTGTTTACGCTTTATAAAGGTAATACCTTCTCAGTTTTAGGGAATTACGTCTTTGGTGTTAGTCGCCAGCCCCTGGCCTATAGAAGGCGGGTTTGGGGTAGTCACGATACGGGCCCCGGGGGGACGGGTCGTGATAGCCATCCCCTACCCAAATATCCTCCCAACATTCCTCTCTTCATTTTATAGGCCTTCCTTTAGTCAAAAATCCAACCTAAGGATCCCTTTTGATCAAATCAAAAGGAAGAATCCGAAGAAGAGGTAAATATTTCATCTCCTCTTTCAAGTTCTTTTCTTTTTCCACTTCCTCTATCTTTTTTTTTCATTCTAAAATAATAAATCCAGTATCTTCTATATACTGTGATGTTATTATGAAAATCATATAACTATATTCATTATTCTATTCATCATATAAATGAAAAAGTCACCATACGTGCGTACGTACGGATTACCGTCTCCACGTCGTGGGGTAGTTTGTTATTCAAATAATTCATCATTTGGATGGGTATAATAATGAGTATAAATGATTTAAATAATAAATATAACATGATAATGATTCTGTATATATGATATACCATAAAATTATATATGATTTGAATATCAAAAGAATGATATTATCGTTGGTGCATACGTACGGATTAGCGTCTCCACGAACGTGATCAGATTCATTCCCCATCATATTCATTCAAGACTAATTTTCATTTGATGATTAAAAATAATATTTAAAGACTTAATATCATTATGAATATTAATAATATAAATCCTATCCATAAAAAACATTACTTACGTAACAAATATTATTAAGTAAAACGAATCAGTTAACACCCAAAACGATGATACTACTGAAATAACATTAACAAAGAAATATTAGAAGATCATATATGATATCATATATATGTATATAGTTCATGTATAATTTAATAACAATGATGTAACTATTATACAAAGGGTTAACTTACCCTCGACCAAGGAAAATTACAAGGTAAGGGTTAATTTTACAATCTTTTTATTATCCAAGGTTGTTTTTACGTAAGTATCTACTAGTACATATTTATTATCCATTTCCATGTTTAATAAAACATTTTTCAATGGGATTATTTTAATGGGACTTTTTACTAAATAATCATTTTAAATGTATTAAATATTTATTCATCTAAACCTTTCTCATTAATGTCCATTTTTCAAAAATGGTTTAAAGGATTTATTTATATGGACATGAATGTTTATAAAATGTTAATTCCTTTCAAAAGTTTCAAAGTGGTATGGGACACTTTGATTCAGAAATGTATTTAAATTTCTTCCTTCCTAAATTGTGTGACTTTTAAATGTTTTCATGAAAAATAGATATTTTCCTCAAAGAGTTTTACAAATCATTTTCATTTATGTCAACATCCTTTGATGGATTTTAAACTTGTTTGAAGTTGATTTATTATGATACAAATATTCCATATTGTATTGAAGGTTTTTTGATATGTTTGAATATGGATGTGTTATTTTTATACCATTCATGGTTTATGGATAAATTATTGAAATTTCATATGCTACTTTTAACATGAATGATTATGTTATGTTTAAACCTTTTCATATGAGGAATGCATTGGAATTAGTAAGTGACGGGTGGAGCCCACTATAGCTCCTCAATGCATTGGTAGGTCTCATGAGACAAACTAGTGTCTTGGAACAAGGCCTTGAAAAAATCATATTTGTTGTCTTGGAACAATTCCTTGACTATGTGGTTATGAAGTATGGCATTATTCATTCCAGTATTATGAAAGTGTCTACTAATATTGCATGCGATTATTCGACTAGTAGAATATCCATGTGAATAAGTAAATGGAATTATTTGATTTTATCTTTGACATATTATGCTAAATTTCATGTTTAAAAGCATTTTGTTTTAGTATTATACATTTCCTTAAATGTCTATGCTTATTTATGAATGTTTCTGCTATATTGTTATCCTTACTGAGAATTTGAGCTAAGCCCTTTCTATGTTTTATTTTTCCCAGGATGTGAAGAAGTATATTATAAATGACCTGCAGGGATAATCTAAGGGATATGAGTGTGGCCTATGGAGACTATGTTGTTATTTTTTTCATTTTATAATGTAATTAAAACTTATGAATGTATATAGTATTTTGAAGGCTACTAAACTAATCAGTATTTCGTGACTTGATCTTTTGTGATCATGTCAATGTTATGTAATAACGCACAGACTCTGGGTATCTAGGGTCAGGGAATTACAACATTTATGCAGTTTATTACATATACATGTGTTTACATTTCATAATAGTGTATATACTTCTACATCCACTTTGTTTATGGCAGTGTTCTTAGATTAGATGTTATATAAAAGGGTTATAACAGATCCCACATAATAATGAGAACCCCGATATGCCATTGTAGTAATCTAAAAGAAATTTCCTATGGTCTTGATACATCATTCTTAAAGGACACAGATGATGTGTGACCATCAGGTGTTGGGGGATTATAATCATTCAGACTTCTTCTCATGGAGTTCGCACTTCATGATCTCTAGTAGTTGTGATCATGAGGACATACCCACATAATAGGAACACCACATGTTTTAGGTTTCATTGGTCATTCGTTTCTACGGACATGTGTAATGGTCTTAAAACATGATATCATTATCAATGTGTGTCATTTAATTGTGTACTTTGATGCAAGGTGAAAAACATGGAAATTTAGTCATGGTGAGGTAGTTTGTGTCGGTTATTTCATTAGTGACATGAAATTGATTGAATGATCAAGATAGGATTTGTTGCTTCCAAGTTGAGGAAGAGATATCTTAGACCAAGTTGATTAGGATGGTTTCACCTTCATTAAATCCATGGCCATGGTAGTGGAAGGTAAGATCCTCCGGACATATCATCGAATAAGATAAAGCAAGATAAAGGATTATGACACTATTTTTCATTCTCATTTATTGAGATATCGATGACGAAGATATTTTATAACACAGACCATGTTCGTAGGATGGTAGTCATTGCTTTGAATTTACCTTATCTCTATAGGGGCCTCGATGGGTTGATAGACCCCACTCATGGTCAGTGAATATTATACACTACTATTGAGATAAAGGCCAAGAGGGTCACACACTATAGTGATTTAAGAATATACCTTATTTCATGGAATATGAATATAGAACATGGTGGGGGTGGCCAGGGGATCCTAGTATTATACAAGTTTTATGGATCACCAAATAATAAATAAATTCAATAATTATCCAAGTATGGAATAATTTGTTGAATTTATTTATAAAATGTATTTGAAAATGATTAAGTAAATACAAAGGTAAAATATATTTTAAACAAGTTTTAATATCCGGGGTTCTTTTAATATTTTCAGGAGAAGTGAGTCGAGTTATAGACTCAAGTTGTCATGAAATGTATATTTAATATATATTGCAGTCAGTGATAAAATTATAAATATTATTTATGGCGTAAGTTATTTTGACATAAATAAATATTTATAATACTTATAAAGTGAGTATATATTAAATGGGGGTCGATAACCCATATCGGTTGTTTTAGATATCCCTTATATAAGTAAGAGAGAGGCTCTCCCCATGTAACTATTCATGTGTTAAAATTGAGAGCCTCTCTCTACTCATAGAATCTAGATAAGGATTCTATCAACCAAGGAAGGTCATCAAGTTTTTTCTTCTTTGGATCGAAGAATCTTGCCTTGCGATGATCACAGTTGTGTTAAAGAGCTCATTGGAGTACCATGCTAGCACCAGGATTCCAACGAATGACATGTGAGAAACTTTAAGAGGCATGTGTGGATGATCTAGAGGGATTAGACGTCGGAGTCTTCGAGCAACAGTCCTCAGCATCCTGTGGCGGACTTGCAAATGTCAGATCTGAACAAGGAACACATTCGATTTATTTTTTGCTCTATCAAATCCACATGTGGTCCTTGGACCACATTGGGATAAGATCAACAGAGTCGACATTGTTACATTGCTCTGGTGATGCGAATTTTTTTAAATTTCTGGAACATCGTCTTTTTCTACCCATCTCAGTACCTAACAGTGGTATCAGAGTGATGCGTGGTTTCTCAGATTCAAAAATAAAATTAAATTGCATTAAATTTAAGTAAGGGTCATTAAATCAGTTCGAATGGATCCAACCGCACATCGACCCATTTCTAAATTGACAAGTTATGTCCATTTGGAAATTTTAATGGGATCGACATCTTCAGTTTTAAATTTTTGGATTATTATTTTAGGAAGAACACATTTTAATTTTATTCATGTGTTCTTCAAAGTACCGAAATCTAGCCATGCTTTAGCTGAAATTTGGTCACCTAAATTAATCAGGTGGGTTTATTTTTAGTAGATAAATAAAATATTTTATACTATAACATTATTTTTATTTTTCTAAAATAAATATAAAAATTAAAAACATTAATTAAAGGGGGTCTTTAGACATTCTTTCAATTCATTCTTTATTTTTTATGTCTTTAGACTTTAGAAAGACTAAAAAAATTGGAGACCAAGACCCCAATTTGGGTCTTATACCTTCTATTTTAAAAAATAAAGGGTAGAAGAAGACCTGCAGGTCTTATTCCACGTGCAAGGAGGTCACCCCTTGGAAAACCCTAGCGGACGCACCACCCCACACCACAATGGGCCGCCTCCCTTCGCGCCTTTCCGGAGAACGGCCTAGGACCCCAGACCCCACTCGTCATTGTCAGAACAGGTCGGATCACCCAGGGCCACCTCTAACTTGCCATCCTGGTTGGACCACGCTCTCTCGAAGGATCCACACTGTACAAGACCCCCTTGTCATCTCCCCACGGCTCGTGCATTCCAGACCTCCCTGATCTCGGCATCCCCTCTGCCTCACGCCGTCCCGGAGGAACCCCCCTCCCCCCCATGTCACTCACCACTGTCATACCAGGCCAGCTCACACCACGTCCCTGATGCGTCGGATAGCCTCGCCTCCCTCCTTACCGTGCCAGATTGGGCCACCACCCTTGCAACTAGTCGGAGTAGTGGGAATCCGCCCTTATGGCTGGCCAAAGAATCAAGCCACCACCCTCGTGGCTGACCATAGCAGTGCCACGCCACCTTCACGCCTCATCGGAAGACACTACCTTCACAGGGTGTTGTTGGACCAAGAAGATACCCCTTGGTCAAGTCACGGTTCTTCCGAAGTCACATCACGGTCTCGTCGCAGTTGCACCACAGTCACGCTGCGATGCAGCTCTACTCCAGTAAGACACCCTCATGGAGGTTTGCGGTCTAGCCGGACTCCTTCCCTGTCAAGAGTTATCCCTGCTAATTAGTTTTAAATAATTTATATTTTTAAGTTAAATTAATTACAATTATTTTGGGTTTTAAGTTTAATTTAATCTGAAACATTAATTTATTTAGAATTAATATTAAATTAATGTATTAATTTAATTTTTAGAATTAAAATTAAATTAATGGTTTAATTTAATTTTTGGATTTAAAATTAAATTAAACATTTGGAACTGATAAAAAAATATTAATTTAATTTATTTAAATTCCTTTAATTTATTAGAGTTCCCTCGTACTATTTAAATCTTATTGTAGTTTAATTTTAATTGTTCTTAATTTATATAGACTGGTCTTGAAAAAGTGATTGAACCATGCATGTCTGGTTTATTTATTTAGTTAAAAATTTATTCAATGCATGCGATTATTGTAATAATTAATTAGATAAATGACAGACTGTGAATCGTCTTCTAATTCAAATATATATAAGGGGATACGTATCCAATGCACAACTTGTAGTTTTTACCCCATGAACCCCTCACATGCGTTCAAGTATATTTTTAATTAAATGGTGATGATCCTAGATGCAGACCCCGCCATGTTGTGGTGGTAATCTAGAAAGGAGCCGAGCGCATTGCACTGGGGCTAGCTACGGAGTGAGTCAAGTGTCGACTCATGTATGGATTCCCCTATATCATGATAGAACCATTTATGGATCGATCACAATACAATACTCAAGACCAATCAGATTTCATGATTTAACATTATTCATTGTTTATTGGTTTATGTGAATGCTTGATTATTTCTTGATCCCATAGAATAGTAAACAAGATAAAAAATGAATAAATGAGTGATGAATATATATTTCTATTTGCATGTTAAGTTGTGAGCATGAAAATATTGTTTGAACATATAAATATAAAAAGGATTATATTCATCAATAAATATAAAAACCCCTCAATGAAATATTAAGTCTAAATGCCTTCCATTTCTCACATATAAACAAAACTATGTGTTTGGGGTGATATTCATCCAAAGCTGAGAGTGTTTCTTACTACCAGGGTGTTATCATAAAAGAACTAGGTCAACATAACAAAATTTATTAGTCAAGGATTAGCCATACCTAACTTGTTATCACTTTAGAGAAAAGATGTTGAGGGAATCGGGTTCAGATTCCAAAATATGGGACTTTACTCAATCAAAACAAAGAACCACGAGCCAAGTGGTTGACCATCCTAGTGCCTACCTTTTAAACCTCTAAGTAGTGGCGTAGTCATAGATTGTATACTATGAGGGAGGTTTCAAGGAAACTTTCCACTAAATCACTCAAGCGACAGAGCATTCCGAATCTAATAGAAAGGTCTATTAAGGTTCGCTAAAAATAGTGGGAGACATTAAAGTTTTGTAATAATTTATTAATGATAAATTTCAAAAGGTAATCAAGATAAATTACTAACTACTAATGTTTATCTGATGTAAATTTAAAATGGAAATCACAAACGCCACAAGTACTTTATCATTTTAATCAATTCTGGATAAAGAAAATATCCTAACCGACAATAACTTCCAGGAGTGGTACAGGAATTTGCGCATAGTACTACGCTAAGAATGGATATTATATGTTCTGGAATCCTCGATTCCAATTGAGCCTCTTTAGGGAGCAAGTAAGGAAAAAAAAGATAAATAGAAAAATCATGTATACGATGCACTTGATGTTCAAAGCATAATGTTGTCATACATGTCTAGCCAATTGCAAAAACATGCATGAGGATGAGGATGCCTACAAGATGCTTTCACATCTCTAAGAATTATATTAGGAGAGGGATAGACAGGAAGGGTATGAGATCTCACATGACCTTTATAAGTTCATTCTAGCAGAAGGGCATCATGCCAGTCCTCATATACTCATGATGATTGGGTATAGTGAGACGCTTGAAGACCTTGGGTTCAAATTGAACCAAGAACTTGTAGTGTATCTCATTCTTGTCTATCAACCACAAACCTTCTTGACTTTCATTGTCAATTATAACATGAATGATATGAAAAAGTCTCTCCTAGACCTTTTGGCTTTAGTTTGCCAAGCTGACATGGATATGAAAAATACCAATTCATATGTCCTTATGGTGAACAAGAAAAAAAAGGGCAAGGAAAAGGGGTCTAAGTCCAAGTCAATGACAAAGAAACCAATGTATTGTAATGAAAAGAATCCAAAGATTCGGAGGCAAAGTAATGAGTAGGAAGTAGTCTTCTTTGGATGTGGCAAGAATGGCCACTAGAAGAATAATTGCAGTGATGGGAAGAAGAAGAAAATTGATGCTTATACTTCAGTTATTTTTTTCATTTAGTGAAATATATCTTTATCTACAAGTTGGGTATTGGATATGGAATGTGGCTCACACATTTGTATTTGTATACAGGAACCATGTAGGTTCAAGAATATTTCAAAAGATGAAGTGGATATCTGAGCTGTAAATGGTGAAAGTCTGGTAGCCTTGGTAGTGGGAGACTATCACTTAACCTTAAAAAGTGGTTTGGTTCTACTTATAAACAATTCCTATTATGTAACTTCTATAACCAGGAACATTATATATGTCAAGTTTAGAAACTATGGAATTGTATTCCAAGTTTTAATGTAAATGTTGTCTCTTTTATAGGGATAACATTTTTTATGGTATGGAACATCTTAATAATGGCTTATACAAACTGAAACTTGAGAACCCCATAATTTCAATAAATGAAAAAAATATTCAACATGACTCATATATCACCTGCCTATGGAACTTCAGGCTTGCTCATGTAAACGAGAAGCGATTACAAAGATTACATCAAGAAGGGTATTTATACTCAGTACAGTTAGAACCCTTGGATATATGTCAAGCTTGTTTATAAGGAAAAATGACCAAAGCACCTTTATATGGAATGGGAGAAAGAGACAATGTAGTACTGAAATTAATACATATTGATGTATGTGATCCATTTATAGTAGAGGAAAGGGGTGGTTTTTCATAATTCATTACTTTTAATGATGACTATAGTATGTATGGTTGTATCTACTTAATGCGGTATAAGTCTGATTTCTTTTGGATTTTTTTGGAATAGCAAAATTAAGTAGAAACCCAAATTGGAAAAAAGATAAAAGCACTCTACTCAGAATAAGGTAGATAATATCTTAACCGAACTTTCATTGATCACTGGAAAGAGAGTGGGATAATACCCCAAATCACTCCTCCTTATACACCAAAATTGTATGGTGTTAGTGAAAGGAGGAATAGGACCTAGCTTGACATTGTAAGATCAATGATGAGTCATGAAATTTTTCAATTATCCTTTTGGGGATACGCTTTGTAGACAGTAGCATATAACCTTAACTGAGTACCAACTAAAGATACATATGGGATTCTATATGAGTTATGGTGTGGGAAAAACCCCAGTCTGACACACATATGTGTATGGGGGTGCGAGACATTTTTCAAGACTTTACCAAGTGAAATATTAGCATCCAAAAGCATACAGTTCATCTTTATAGGTTATCCTAAGGAAACCAAAGGATATTATCTATATAAAACTTTAAATAGAAAAGGTGTTTTTGAAATATACACCATATTTCTAGAAAGGGAACACATTTCTATTGTAAATAGTGGGAGCAAGATTGACTTTGATGAATTTAATGCTCCAGATGAACAAGAGTTGGTAGAGGAACAATATTCACAAGGGAAGGTGGAATAAGAAGTTGTTCCTGAGTTAAAAATATAGTGTAGGTCTACATAAGTGGTTAGAGAACCAGAACGTCATGGTTTTATTGTCACCGAGTCACGTGACACATTATTCCTTGAGAATGATGTACCTCTAACCTACAAGGAAGTAGTAGAAGGAAAATAAACTGCTAAATGGAAAGAATCTGTGAATTTTGAGATGGAGTCCTGGTAGAAAATCACATTTGTATTTTGGTAGACCCTCTTGCTGATGTAAATCCCATTGGATGAAAATGGATATTCAAAAAAAAGCTGGACATAGATGGTTAGGTTAATACCTTTAAAGCAATACTGGTTTCCAAGGGTTTCAGGAAACGTCAAGGCATTGACTATGATGAAACCTTCTCACTAGTATCAGTGATTAAATCCATCAAAATATTTCTTAAAATAGCATCCTTTCATGATTATGAAATTTGGAAAATGGATGTCAAAACTGCTAAATGGGAAGTTGGTTGAAGATGTCTAAATGAATCAACCCAAAGGATTTGTAAAGTAAAATAATACATATAAAGTATGCAAGCCACAGAGATCCATTTATGGATTAAAGCATGCATCACAGTCATGGAATGTTTGTTTTGATGAGTCCATAAGAGAAATTATTATTTTTTAAACAAAAGTGAGCCTTATGTCTATAAAAAGGTTTAAGGGAATGCCATCATTTTCCTAGTGTTATATGTTGATGACATATTGATTATGGGAAATGAGTTGAAAGTCTTACAATCAGTTAAAACTTGGTTAAATGGATGTTTCTCCGTGAAAGAATTAGGTGAACCGGCCTACATTATAGGGATCAAGATATATTGAGATAGATCTCAAAGGCTGCTTGGGCTAAGTCAAAGTACATATATACTCAAGGTACTCAAAAGTCACAATATGGAACAATTCAAGAGAGGATTTTTTCCTATCTCACATGGTATAAATATCATTGAGAAAATTTGTCCACAAATATAGGAGTAGATTTAAAGAATGAGTATAATCCATTATGCCTTGGCAGTGGGTTATATCATGTATGACATGCTATATACTAGGTTTGATGTTGCCTTTGATTTAAGCATGGTGGGTAGATATCAATCCAATCTAAGAGAGTTTCATTTAGAAGCTGTTAAAATTATCCTAAAGTACATTAGGTGGACTAAGGGTATGTTCCTAGTGTATGGAGGATATGAGGAACTAGTAGTGAGAGGATACAATGATGCTAGTTTTCAGATAGATCATGATGATCTGAAATTATAGTCAGGCTACATCTTTTTCCGGAATGGTGGTGCAGTGAGTTGGAGAAGCTCAAAGCAAGATGTGGTTTCCGATTTTATAGCAGAGTTCAAATATATTACAACATTCGATGAAGTAAAGGAAGTAGTCTAGATAGACAGCTTTATCTCACACATTGGTGTTGCACCTAGTAATGCAAACCATGTTCTAGTATATTACGATAATACTGTTGTAGTGGTGCTTTCCAAGGAGCCCAGGTCTCACCAAAGGACAAAGCATATTATTTTAAAGTTTCATATCTTGAGTGATTTTACTCAAATAGGTGAAGTTGTAGTTAGAAAAGTATCCATTGAGGAAAATGTAGAATACCCCCTGAATATATCCATTTCTCAAAAGAATCATTATTCTCATGTGAGAGCTAGTGGATTGAAACCTGTTAGGATTTGGCTCTAGTGCAAGTGGGAGTGTTGAAAGTGGGTACCCTAGACCCAACATGTATTGTAAATTTCTTACCACTACATGTATGAAGTTTATTATATATATATATTTCTTTAACTTTCCATAATAGTGTAGATACTTTTGCATCCACTTTGTTTATGTAAATGTCTTTAGATTACATGTCATGTCAAAGGGTTATAACAGATCTCATGCTATAATGAGAACCTTGAGATGCCATGATGGTAATCTTAAAGAAATTTCCTATGGTCTAGATACATCATTTTTAAAGGACACATATGATGTTTGACCATCAGGTGTTGCGGTATCATAAGAATTGAGACTTCCTCTCTTGAATTTTTCACTTGATGATCTCTAGTAGTTTAGATTATGAGGACAGACCCACATACTAGGAACACCACATGTTTTAGGTGTCATTAGTCATTCCAATATACGAACATGTTTAATGGTCTCTAGACATGAGATCATTATCAATGTATAATTGGATACTTTGATTCAAGGTGAACACCTTGGAAATTAAGTGGTGGAGAGGTATTTTGTGTTGAATACGTCATTAATGACATGGCATTGATTGAATGATCAAGGGATGATTTTTCACTTTTGAGTTGAGGAAGAGATATCTCCAGCCTGGTTTATTAAGATAGTTTCACCATAATTAAATCCATTTACATAATAGTGGATGTTAAGACCATCCGGACATATCAACAAATAATATAAAACAAGATAAAGGATGATGACACTAGTGTGCATTCTGATTTATTGAGATATCGATGACGAAGAGATTATATTACGCAGACTATATCCGTAGAAAGGTATTCATTTCTTTGACTTCACCTTATCTCTATAGGGCAATCGATGTGTTGATATACCCCATTCTTGGTTGGTGAATATTATTCTCTACTATTGAGATAAGGGCCTAGAGGGTCACACACTATAGCGCTTTGAGAATATGTCTTATTTCGTGGAATAGGAATATAGAACTTGGTGGGGACTGCCAAGGGATCTGAGTATTATCCATGTTCTATGGATCACCAAATAATAAATAAATTCATTAATTATTCATGTATGGAATAATTTTTTGAATTTATTTATAACATGTTTTTTAAAGTGATTAAGTAAGTACAAAGATGTTATGTTATTCGAACGGATTTAAATATCCAGGGTTCGTTTAATATTTCCAGGAGAAGTGAGTCGAGTTATAGACTCAAGTTTATCATGTAATGTATATGTAATATATGTTGCAATTATTTATAAATTTATAAATATTATTTATGGGATAATTTAATTTGACATAAATAAATATTTAAAATACTTATAAAGTGAGTATCTATTAAATGGGGTTGGGAACCCATACTAGGTATTTTAGATATCCCCTATATAAGTAAGAGAGAGGATCTTCCCATGAAACTATTAATGTGTTAAAGTTGTGAGCCTCTCTCTCCTCATAGATTCTAGAGGGGGATTATCTCAAGCATGGAAGGTCTTCAAGTTTTTTCTTCTTTGGATTGAATACTCTTTCCTTGTAGGGATCACTACTGCATCAAAGAGCTCATTGGAGTACCATGCTAGCACCAAAATTCCAATGAACAATTTGTGAGCAGATTCAAGAGGTATGTGTGGAATATCTAGAGGGATTCAACGTCAGATTCTTCGAGTAATGTTCGTCGGCATCCTGCGATAAACTTACACACGTTAGATCCAAACAAGGTACGTGTTTGATTTATTTTGTGCTCTGTCAAATCCACATGTGGTCCTCAGACCGTACCAGGATAAGATCATTGGAGTCGACGTTGTTATGTTTCTCTGGTGATGTGAAAATTTTTAAATTCTTGGCACATCAGCTTCCGCTACCCATCTCGGTACCTAACATACCGTATATGGTTGAGGAGTGTTCGAATATGATCGTGTATGATTCAAGGACATTTTAATTTACATAAGAAAACTAAACTACCATAGAAAATGAGTTTATTTATATCATATTTAATTTATATAAATTTCATTATTATTTATTGGGATTTATGTTATTTTTTTCTAATCATACAGCATTGGGGTACCTATTGAAGAAAGCAGATGAAAATCCCAAACTTATATATGAGATTCCCCTTTATGAAGAGTTCCACATTGAGATAAATTTCGTGAATGTTTTAGAGAACTTTATAGTAGACCAAATTAGTAGGATCACTCACACACTAGAGGATAAAACTTTGGACCAAGTTCCAATTGGGGATACATTTCCTGATGATGATCTTTATTCACTCTTCAGTACACATCCTTGGTATGTTGATTTAGATAAAAACTTTTTCCCTATGAAATTAATACAAAATTTAAAGAAACATAAATTCAAAAAAAAATAAGATTGATTATATGTATTCTATATGGTAATATCCATACCTCTAGCACATGTGTAATGACCAAGTTATTAAGAGGTGTGTTCTTGAATATTACTTTAAGTATATTCTACATTTATTCCATACACTCACTTGTGGAGGAAACTTTTTCCCTCAATATAAATCCATAAAGGTATTAGACTCATTTTTATATTAGACTAGTTTGTTTCATTATACCCATATATTTTTGAAGTCATTCTTAGATTTCCAATACACTAGTAATATTTTTATGAGACACATGATACCACAACAACCCATATTATTCTATAAGATTTTTTATATATGGGGTATCAATTTTAATGATCCATTTTCTAGAAAATTTGGTTTATTTTATTTCCATGTTGGAGTTTATTTTTTTATAAACTTGGTGGAGGATAAGTCCACCAAGACTGATGATTCTCATGTTGTAGTGGTTTTTTTGGGGAATATATTTTTTGACATTTTGGAATACTGAATGTTATTGTCAACAAACAAGGGTAATACTTTTTCAATAGTAATCTTTCTTACCTCCTTTAAAATTATGGTGTGCAACATAAATATTCTACACTTTACCACCCCTAAACAAACAGATTGATTGAATTTCGAAATCAGGTGTAGAATGTTTTTTGGAGAAAATTATGCATCCAAATAGAAAGTATTGGAGAAATTTCTTGGATGATGATCTTTGGGATTATAGAATGAAATATATGACTCCTATTGGTATGTCCTCATTTCATATTAATTTTGGGAAAACTTTTCATCTCTCCAGGGAAGTTGAGTATTAGGCATCTTGGGAAATAAATAAATCCAACATGGATTTATCCAAAGTTGGAGATCAACGGAAGTTGAAAATATAATATCTTGATCAGATTTGAATATTATCATATAATCACTCTAGGATATAAAAATTGTGAGAAAAAGAAACCCATGACAAGATGATCTAGAAGAGGTAGTTTCATGAGGGATAAAAAGTTTTTCTTTATAGTTCAAGATTAAAGTTCATACCTGGTAAGTTTCATTCCAAAAGGTTAGGTCCTTTTGTTCTATCTAATGTTTTTCCTTACAGTTTAGTAGAGGTCAAACAATAAGATATAGGAAGGATATTTAAATTCAATGGTATGTGGTTAAAGAAATATATTGAGGGACCTCCTACACATACAATTTATTTCATCACATAGCATGATTTTATCATCACATAAGAACTTCATATTGTCCCTAACCATTTAACTTTTCATCTATCCTATTTAAGATTATACATTTTATGTACATATACAATCCCACAAGGTTCACATTGAGGACAATGCGATATTTTATGTGTGGGTAGGGGTTAATATATTGGGGTATTTTCTTTAGAATTTTCATTTTTGTGTTTTGTGTGTGTGTTTTTATTTTTTTCAAATAAATAACAAAACAAAAAAACAACAATATAAAAAACACCATGTAAAATTATCATTCACATGTGGAACATATGAAAAATGCATGTTTAAATTTTAAAAATTCATTGGTAACATGTTAAGCATTATTAAAATATCATCATTAAAGGCTGATTTTTGTAAAAATGGAATTCACCTATGATATGATTGGTTGTGTCATTATAAAACCATTTTGATTCTCACAAAATTACTTATAATATTTTTTCATAGTAGATTATGTCATTGATTTATCCACATAAATTTTTATAGAACCATGACTTGTGAAATTTTTCCTACTTAATTGAAGGTATAGTTAAGTTAAGTAATTTTTTTCAGCATACATCAATGGTGGATTTATATGTTTTATTATCTTATGTTAAATTACATTATTATACGAAATTGACCTATATGTGTGTAATTGATATCTAACAATTTCATATCTTAAAAAATAGTATATTAATTAATAGGGGAGTAATGAAATGTAAAAAATTGGGGATGTCTAGGTCAGGAGTTAAGGTTTGACTTTCTTGAATGATTAAGTGGGCAGGTCTTGAAATTATATTATAAAGGAATATAGAATAGGTTCTATTTCATTAAACTAGGTAAGATGAAATGTTTTATATGACATGAATATACTAAATAAAGGGAGGATATATGATCTTGAAATGGATGGCACAGACACCTATCGGGAATTAAGGGAACAGTAGACCCATAACTTGTTTTTCTTTGATTAGTGTCATTAATCTCATTATATTTTGTTTTAATTAAATTTAGGAGACAATGAATTTAAAATTTATTCATATTTACTTATTGATGTCATTCCTACTTTTCTTATATTACCACTATGGATTGGGAAGTGTCAACATTCATATCTTGTCATAATTTTCTATAATACATGACATGTGACTTTTCCCAAGAGTGCAAAAGGGTAAGTGTGGGGGGTTGATAAAACACGTTTTTATTAATATTTCACTAAAAATAAGTGACATAATTTCCTCACTTGTGGTAAAAATGTTTATTTATGTAATATTTGGGAATATATGATTAAATAAAAAATTTGATGAAAATTCTAGTTTTAACCCATTAAAGTAAAATGTAGTATTTTAGTCATATATATATTTTTTTGATTAGTTTGACTTAAACTTTTGTAAAAAAATTCATCACTCGATTTTATAAATTGTCACTTATACCACAAAATTTGTATCTATAATTTTGTTTGAGTAAATGGGCCATTAAATCAAAGTTGGACTAGGCTCATCATATTATACACAACATTTCCATTTAGGCCATATCATCTACATTCATGCTTTTATTAGGTGAAAACTTGGAAATTAGATAGAGGACCAAATTACATAAAAAACATACTTTTTTAAGGTTAGCTAGTTCAAGTATTTTGGAGGTCAACAAGTCATTGTGAATTAGATGAAAATATTTGAATGAGTTTTCCCATTCACACTTGTAACCACTTAGAACCCTAGCCTCCCCCCACTCTATAATTGTGTGTTTTTATCATTTAGAGGGGGATTTACCTGAATTTTAGGATTTTTAAAAAAGGAGAATTTGTCCCTTTACATTTATATACACCATTGGAAGAGACTATTTTAATCTAGGATCTCCTCAAAATGATTTTATTTCCCTATTCTTTGTTATAGTGTTGTTGTTCTTGTAATAAAATATCTATTTATCTTATGTTTACTATATTGAATTTCATTTTTAATATTCTATTATTAAATTATTTGGTATAGAAATCCCTAGTAGAAATGATATTGGGTAATACCCTTTCTATACCTTTATACATGCAAAACATCTCTACGATGACTACACAACCCATGTAACAATAGTTTTTATTAGTAGTTGATCCGATTCAACTTATTAACTTACTAATTGATCATTATAATTCAAATTAAAATTGTTTTAATTATGATCCACTAATTTTTTAACCCCCAAATTTTCCTATTAGTTTCAATAGGTAATTATGGGGGAGTTGGTACAACTCATTTTGGGCCATAAAGTCAAAGTTGGACTATACTTATTTGATTGGACACCCCTTCACCATTTGGGTCGTATCACCTATATCCAGGTTTTTATTGGGATAAATTTTTGTAATTAGATATTGGATTCAATTACTCAAAAATAATACTTCCCTAAGGATAGTCTTTTTCACATGTTTTGGAGGTCATGGAGTCAATGAAGTTTGGATTTAAATATTTGGATGGATTTTTCCATTTACACTTGTGACCTAATAAAAGCCCAACCTCACCTCTAATTTATAAATTTTTGTTTATTCTCATTTGTAGTGGGTTTAAATAAACTATAATATCTAGATTATGGGTGAATTGTTTCCTTCCCATTTATATACACCATTCGATAAAGGAATCTCTCAAGCTAATATCTCCTCTAAAATAATGGTTTTTATCTCTTCTTAGTTGTAATATTTTTTTCTTGAAATAAAAACTCACTTTAAATTATATTTAATTTTTTTTTTAATATTTTTCTCCTTTAATTATTGTCTTTGGGTTGGAAATCAGGAGTATTAATTAGATTGGTTTATACCCCTTATAGACCTTTGCACTTATAAAATGTTTCTATAATGACTACACAACCGATGGAAAAGTAGTTTTTCTTAGTAATTGATCTAATTATAACATTATTCACTTATTTATTTTGAATAAATAATCTACATTAATTCCCATAATATTATATATTAATTGAGTTTTTAACATAAAATAAATCATGAGAGAAATTAAATAATTACTATAAAACATGTGAGGTTGAGTAATGTGTGAATTGTGAGAGTGTTGTTGACAACCCGTGGGGTGTCGTCAAATCATATGGGGCTAACCAAATTTAATAATTTATAGAAACTCAGAAAATCTAACTAAAAATTTAGTATCTATTCATTATAATTGTCGAACCCAAAAGTATAGTGTGTATGTTTTAAATTAATTAATGAAACATAAATTGAAATAGTTTATTTTTTTTGGAAAGAGAAAGAAATAGCAGGGTTGATAGGGTTGAAATCCAATATGGTAGACATTCTAGGTTTAGTTATTTTTAGATTCTTGTGCTAGGGATTATATTGTTAGGGGATTATTCATTTTTGGCCCCAAAATTGGGTCAACTGATAACCTTGGTCTTGGTATCCTACCCTATTCCTATGATTTCACCATTGGAATGGTCATCTACTAGATTCAAACATAGGGATAGGTGACCCAAAACATTGTTTAAACATAACTATCCTAGCTTGCATAATGGTTATACAAAAACTAAGATGATCAATTGATTCAATGAAAATATAACTCTTTAATTCACAAGAAATGGTCATGCGATTGTAAAATAAAGACATTTTGAATTAAATAAAAAAAGTTTCAATAATCCAAAACTTGAATAAAATAAATAAAATAATCCCTAATCATCACATAACCTACTATCACATCACCTGACAATAAGTAGACAACTCGATCATGGTGAGAACAAGAAGAATGGATACCAGAGTTAGAATGGATGTGAAGAATAGCTCTCAATCATCACTTTGTGCGTGTGTGTGTGTGTCTCCTCTGTGTAGTGTTTCCTGGCTTCCTTTGGTCCCATAGTACCTTCAATGGGTGGACAAGGTTGGTATTTATAGGAAAATTCCATCAAAACTTGTGGTCTCACTCTCACTATTTTTAAGTCCATCTCCATCATCACAACGTGAATTGGGGTTTCATGTCGTCTAATACCTATGAATTTTCCTCCTTGTGTGTGAATCTCATGTGAATCTCATTTGTAACTTTGACTCACTTCACGCCATGAAATTATAACTCATGACATGTGATTATCTTTCATAGTGTGTCTTCATGTCACGATATGTCCTACATGGAAAATTCCATTTGAAAATGTCATGACATGTAATGAGATTAAACATCATGTAATCAGTCAGCTCTAGTTTCCAGCTCTGCTTTTCTCTCAAAAATCCAGTGTCATGCTACTTTGCTTTACTCACGGTGTGAAGTGTCTTTCATGTCAAATTATCTTCTCTTTTTATTCCTTTTTCTAATATATGTTGTTTCATTCCAAAAAACATAAAATAATTCAATCCACTAATTTTTTTTAATGATTATTCATTTAATTACATAACTCAATATACTAAAACACCTTAAATTATATACATGAAATACACTTATTTGTGGTCTTAATAGATAAAACAAAACAAAATGGTAAAAAAATTATGTTAAATTATAATCCCAAATTTCAATTCATTCTCATTTTTCGAATGTAAAAGTTCACTATTTTACCATTGACCATAATCTATACTTAGAACCTCAATCAAGGCATGGTTCTATGATCGTACAATCCAAATATAGAATATCGATTAATTAATTTCATCTTTATAGTTAACTTAATTATCATAGGTTTGGGGGGGTTACAAAAATTAATGGATCATAATTAATTGGGTTTTTATTTAAAAGATAATTATTAATAATTAAGTTAATAGGTATATCTGGATCAATTATGCCTTATAAAAAAATTTCTAAAAAAACATCTAATTTTGTTTTATCTATCAATTTTTTTTAAAAAAAACAATATTCCTCCAATATTCATATTCTTGTGTTAGAAACCTTTAAAAAACCACATCATTTTTAGTACTATTTAAATTTTTTTATTCTTTCAAAATACCTTTAATATTTTTTTTAAGTACTTACCCCTTATAGAATGACCACGGTTTTCCACTCTACTACACCTAAGTATAAAAAACCCACACATCATTTGAGAGAACCCATGATAGATCCATCAAGAAGAGAAAATATTGGAATCCAATAACTATAAAAACCAAAGATCACATTTATAATGAATAGAATAAAAGGAACACACAGAGAGATAGATAGATAAACATTTAGAGAGAATCATATGGGAGAGGATTAAGCATTACTATATATAGAACTCCACAGGTAAATGATATTCTAAATACAAGTCACTAAAGGAGTGGTTCATCAGTAAATCGTGTATCTAATCATGTGAAAAATAATATATTCAATAGTGTATCCGGTCATGTGATCATATTACCCAAGATCAGTCACACAATCACATAACCATATCCTTATTATGTGGATATAATGGTGCAGTGATGGCTTAATCCTAATCTGGTAACATGATCACCAAACCCTATTATGAACATGTGATTACATAAATCCTATTATAACATGAAACTTTAATTCATTTATGATAATTACATAATCAAAATATTTTCATAATTGTAAATAAAATGACAAAGAATGGGGCCATATTCCCTATAGAAATCCACTTTTGTATAAGTCCCTAAATTTTATAACTTGTTAGGAAATATTCCATATGAGTTAAGTTACCCTTCCTTACCAACAAGTGGGAATAAATTAAATTATACTAATAATATCATGAATAATTTTCACACAATACACATATGAACTATATAGAAAATGATTCATATTATAAATAGGATGTGTAGGATGCATTTCCAAGTATCTATATCCATTTCAAATATGTTTCTGTACTTTGTCTTTCCACATGACCATATTTTTCATGGATTCCATAATGCCCTCTATATGCCATTCAATTTTCACATTGAATTATTCCTTTTGGAAATCAAATTCCTCACCATATGATGTTAAACTACATGGTTTGCATCCATGTTGGATGATGTTAAACTACAAAACAACTGAACTATAGGGGCTCTCATTCCTATTTAAAACAAGATATATAGGATGCCTCCTCGAGGTTCAAACTCAATATCATGTTCCACGATATTATCATTTTCCAACATCTTGACATTCTCATGGAGATATTCATTATGAAATATCATAACTTCACTCATAGACCCATATACTCCATGTGATCCACAAACATATTCCTCATAAGGTAGCCTTAGCGTCTAATCCCCATTCAAATTTATTTTCATGATCCTATACAATGTGTTTGATATTCTAAAATCTCTTCTTTATAACACTAAAAATGAATCATGTGGGATTAGAGATATTTGATTATCATGACATCAATATAGTGGAATGCCTCCATTTTAGGTCTCCCTTTAAATGTGATCCCCAGCCATATTATCTTCTTATCAAAGGTCTATATTCCCCACATGAAATTCTTATAAAGGTCCATATTCCCAATGAATCATATTAGGTTATCAAAATATTCATAAACCCCACTCAATCCTCTATATTCATATATTTTATAACATCTATGTCTTTAACATTAGAACTATTTATTATTTGATTCATGTCTTCATAGTATGTGTATGATGCCTCTCTAAGGATAGAGCCTCCATATACAACATTCAAATGTCCCCATATACATGCCTATATAATAATGTTAATTTTTTTTCCTATATCCAGATCAGATGATATTAAACTACATGAAAAAATCCTTATCGAATGGTGTTAAATGTTATGGTACGGTATTATCACACAACCTTACACTGTGTCACTCGAATGACAATAGCTTTGATTCCTGTCTCTATTAGATGTGTGCGAAGCCTCTATAAGGTTCAAATCCAACATCATAAAACTTCCATTGATATCCTCGTCAAGACACATTCCACATAAGAACATCTATGTTCTTTCCTCACCTGGTTATACTCCCATGATTTTGAACATCACGTCCATTAGGGTCATATCCACTTGGTACCATACTCTCATCAAGCTGTATTCCTGATAAAATCATGCCACCACCTGGAGATCCATATTCCATTTGGATCATATCATATAATCCCCACTATGCCATACTCTCGATGAGAGACATCTTCACAAGTCCATATTCCTTATAAGGTTAACACAATATTGTATTTCTATATTCCTTGTTGATATTTACTTTAATTATGGTATTTTTTTACACCATTTATTTAATATAATTGTGTTTTAATTCTAAAAATTATGTTTTTAAGCTAATAATTTATAATTGTTAATCATTTGATATCAAAATAACAATATCTTATTTTTATTTCAAAACATGTATTTAAATAGTTCATTTTTGTTTTCCAATTAATTTAATGTTCACTAAGTAATTATTTTTTACCATAATTGTTTTATTCATTTTTGAATTTTTACTTTTTATTATTTTCATTTATATATTTATTGTTTCTAAAAATAATAATTTTAAATGTTTTAACTAAATTTTAAAAATAAATAAATTTATCATTTTTTTATTATATTTGTTAATTATTAATTCTTTTATATTTTTAATGTTAATATAACTAATGTATTGTATGTTTTTTTTTTAAATTTAATTTATCATTTTATTGTATTTATTTTTTATTTTTGGATGGTTTAAGGATTGAATGAAAAATTATAAATCACCCACGGTCACTTAAGTGGCAGTACCAAGTTACCACAAGTTTGGATGCATATGTTTAGATTTTCAAAGTCTTAGACTAACCATAATGCACTCTAGTTGTCACATCAAGTTAATAAAATCGGTCATATAAAAAATAAAGTGATCAGGAAGTATCAGCTTACCATGAGAATAACTAACCACAAGCCTGTAAATCAATTTATGCCACCCTAGATTCAAATAACTGAAATGATCAACTACAGTCTCAAAAGGGGCCATGAGCATTGAGAAAAGTACCAGACGCATCATTGAATAAAATCTACCATGATTTTTTTTGAAGTTACCATAAGACACACTTTCAGTAGTTAAACTCACCACATGAAAACAATAGAGAAGCTACCATATGATGGAATCCAAACTTACCATGGTGAAGATGATGAGGACATCAATGTCAAACCAGTATGGGGATCAAAATCTAGATCAACTAAACTCAATGAATTATTAGGAGATAGTTGAGATTATGTCATGATGAAGCTTCTCAAATAATCATGTACACAGATGATAATTCCAAACTCAACATAGAAGATCCCAAGGATGGCGTTAAGTTAATTTGAGGTTTTTGAGGTTTTTAGAAGATGATAAAAGCCTAGAAATATTTACTAGTTGAGTCACATAAATTAAAGATCGAACCACGTCTATTTTTCTTGAAGATCGACTAGATTAGGAATTTGAGAAGGATATTAGTCTGAGATTTTTAGTGATTTAGTATGGATGAACATATTTAGTATCATCATTGAAGAAGAACCCATACCTAAATTAACTAGAGTATAAGAATAATTGTTTTGCCTCACTATGATAGTTTTACCGAGAATTGAACTGATTGAAGGTTTTTTAGGCTACCATTGTTTCAAAAATCCAATACTATAATGAAAATACCAATTCTTGGAGACCAAGAGAAAACAAGAGAGGCTGTTTAAAGTTAATTCAGTTTGACTAAATTTCAAACTCAGGTATTACCTGGCCTTGATCTTGTTATAGAATCCAATTGAGTCTAATTTTTTGAAGCTCTAAAAACCCATGGAATCTGATCAAGAATAGAAAGAGATCAAACCCAATTTCATGGATAATTTTATTTAATATCATCAAATCAATTCTAGTGAAGCTTTTTGTTTTCTGGTTATGCTATTTCCAACGATATATTAGAGAATATGATGGAAGGACCACTTGAATCTGAATGTTATATATATTTTGTTGATATGTTTGGGGAATGAGTTTTGTGTTGAAATTTTCAAATGGGGTGGAATCAATCAAAGTGATAGTTATGTTAAAAAGTTTTAATATTTGAGGGTTGTGAGTGAAAGAAAACAATAAAGGGAATGAATTTTGTATAATGAATCAACCCAAAGCACCTGAATCATGATGAATGAAACCAGTTGAATGTTTAATTGATATTATAAAGAAGACGAAGCCATATGGCTAAGGTATTGTTAACTATGTAAACCTTGAAAAAAAATTGAATCTGAAGAAACTTAATTTTAATCATACAATTTGGATTTCAATCCTAATTGAAGGAAGAGTTGAAGACATCATGACACATTCTATTGGAATTGACATGTGACTTCTTTAAGTCATGTGTTAGAGAATAGGTGTGGAAGTCATAAGGCTTCCTAGAGAAGATTCCATAATTAAAATCAATATGAGGGTGGAGTGAATTCTGTAAGGATATATTTATTAGATCAACTTACGGTTGAAGAAAATGAATAGTGACATGTGCACATGGTGATTAGGAATTTGATCTCAGTGAAAATATCAGTGAGTCACAGAACATAAGACGATGTGCACTCATTTTTTTAAAATATGTTAGAGAGAACTTTGGAAGGGGTAATTACACCAAGCATTGTATAATTCTTGTAAGTATATAATTTTTAAAGGAGAACTTCGTACTAGATCAAGGAGAAATATATTTTGGCGGTGCTCATTCAAGATCAAGATCGAAGAGGATATTTCTTCTTCCTATTTTATTTTCTTCATTTTATTTATAAAAAATTTAATTTATTATATTAATTATTCTAAATAAAATGATTCTAGGATAAATTTATTTTGGTTGTGGAAATCATGTTTTTTTAAACCATTTAGTTTCTTTCTCTTCTTTTTATTATAACTATTGTACTTATATTAGAAATGGATCACTAAGAAGGATTTAATTTTAGGCATAATTGAATGATAGATGACCGCAATTAATTGGAGATTACATTTAATGATTCATCGCCCTTTTATTTTATCTATAATTATACTTAGTAGTTGAGGAACTACTAGATCCAAATTATAGTTCTCACTTATCAAGAGTATAAGTTGGATCCATCATCAATGTGTGGAATTCAAAATAAATCTTTTGGTGAATGAGAAGAAATCTTTTAATTATCCAATCAATGTTTTCCCTAGACATTTTGTTTTATTTTCTTCAGCCCCACTCTATTTTTAATTATCATAAAAATATTTCTAATGATACATTTATACTATGTGTATTTTGATACTATTATCTATTTTTGTCTGATTGTTTTGATTTTTCAATTATTTGGTCTGTAAAATATTATTACCATCCATGTGGGTTTTACACCCTACTCATTAATGTGCCATTAGTTTTTTGGAGTTTAAAAATAATAAAATTTGATATTTTAGATGATGAAACATATTTTTTTTTCATTTTTTTCGGAGACAGAATTAATTTGATTATAATTAAAAATAATATATATATATATATATGAAATATTTTTTTTTTAAATGTGTTTTTTATTTATTTTTGTTCTATTATGTTGGTGAGAGCTATTTTTATTATATTGATTGAAATATTATTTTATTTTCTCTTGTATGTGCACTAGATCATCTTCTAATACGATCAAACCTTTCATCCCTAAAATATAGATACATTTAGGTGTATTGAAAAATAAAAAAATTATTTAAGGGAAAACAATAGGGTGGTTCTTGATAACTTTGAAAATCTTGTTCAACCTCTAATTAGTGAACCTGATGGTCAAAGACATGGTCATAGAGATTTCTAATTACCAATTGTCTCTAGAAATCATGTTTATATTAGGTTGTATCCTCTCTCTAGGGATTATGAGATAAAATAGTTCTTGTTATATATTATATTATATTTTAATGGTCCATCCAATAAAGACTCGTTAGACTTTGTTTGGTATTTTTAGAGCATAGATCAAAAACATACATTAAGAGGGATAAGTGGGGAAGAATTAATGTTGAGAGTTTTCTCAATTTGTTTAAAGAAAAATTATAATTCTTGGTCTCTAAAGATAGAAGAATAAATTTTCATAATTGGTATTAGGGTTTTTAATACATTCATCATGAAATTTTATCCGAAGGTACTTACCTTAGAGATTAGGTATAAAATAATTGGGTATATTCAAGAAGAGGTTGAATTATTCCATGAGACTCAGGATTATTTTAAGTTTCTCATTAGAAAATATCATTACCACTAGTTTTCTCCCCATTTCACAATAAAGAACTTTTAAAATGTATTTACCCCTTATAATAAAAATATTATTGATCAATCTGATTTTGGAATTTCTATGATAAACATATTGAAGTATCCAATAAAATATTTAATGCACTTACACAAAATTATTAGTAAAATTATTCTAAAAGGAGGACCATAGTTGGGAGATAAACAAACCATATTCAAAATGTTGATTTTGTTGTAATATATAATATAAAAATATAAAATTCAATTAGGGATAAGTTTCAACATTGTTCCATGTATGGAAATTATATGTCTTGTTATCCCAACATTAACATGCAATCCAAACCCGCTAAAAATGACACTATTTATGATTTGTTTCCTAGAACTCCAGAAAAGATAATACATTTTAAAAAATATATATAATCAAGGGAATAGAAATAATCCCAATATTTCTTGAAATTATAAGGGTGTGTTTAAAGCACCTACTACTTTGGGTTTCCTTGAATAACCTAGGGCTTATTTTCAAAATCAACAAAGGGATAAACCTTCAAAATTTCAAGAGAATCTTAAGGAACTGATGCACAAAATGAATTATAGGATGTGTACTTAGGATGTTAGCCATAAATATTACTTGGAATCATAAAAAATAATTTTCAAGAAAGATATGAATAACATTCAATTATAAATCAGTCAAACATATGGGGAGTTAGGTGGTAGAGAAAAAAAAATTATGTACAACTAAAATCAACCCTACTAATAATTTCTTGCAACTAATGACAATAAGTGGTTTAAAACTCACGTAGAAGCTATAAATGACCCTAGAAGAGTTCAAAATAAAAATATATAAGCCTATATAACTTAAAAACTATAAAACACTCAATAATTAAATGGGGGAAACAACATTGAAAATGAAAAAAATTAACCATTCCACCTAAAAATCAAGGTGAAAAAATTCTAAAATTAGAAGGAATAAAGGGAAAGAGAAACTTGTTGAGTTTGAGGGAAAACCCACTTCTCTTAATAATTTTTCCCCACCCATAATACTCCCTCAAATTCTTAAACAAAAAATAATAACCTAAACTTAACAATTTCCTTGGGATTTTAACCAAGCTCTAAGTCAATATTCAATTAATCCGATCATTGATTCAGATTCCAACGTATCAGAAATATCTAAAAAAAATTGTTTCAAACAAAAAATATCTTGAATTTATTTCCATATATAGCCTCACCGAAGAGTGTAGTGTTGTTTTTCAATATAAATTCCCTCCAAAACATAAATATAAAAGGAGTTTTTCATTCTGTTCACTTTTTGGAATAGTGTAAAACTAAACTATCTTTTTGATTAGGGTGATAGTATCAAATTAATTACTTTATCAATGTTTCAAATATTAAGATTCTGAGAGTTTCATCACACCAATATTATTCTATAGTTGGTTGAATTATCTCTTACTCATCCCATAAGAAGAATTTAATACTTTTTAGTTAGATTTAGAGAGCTATTTTTAATTGTTGACATTCTCATTTCAGATATGGAATGCGACAAAGAATCCCCTATCATATTGGGTAGTTCATTCTTAGCCACTATAGGAGATGTAACTGATGTATCAAAGGTTAAATGAATCATTAATTTTTCAGTGAAAAAGAGTTGAATCCAATGTTTTCAAAAATGAAAAATAATATTTTCTGGGTGAAAACTTTTTAAAAGTGGAGTTGTTAGAATTTAAAAGACTATTTTATAATTTAAATGAGTCTAAGGAAAAAACTTTTCTTGATGGTTTTTTTTGAATTTTAAAATTATGGTCTAGACACTAATGAGTCTACTCAAATTTATAATTTGGAAAACTTTTTGGATTTAGACTGAAATTTTTTGGATTGTGAATTATGGTGTTGAAGATAAATTTTCTACGTCAAAACATAAATAATTTTTAGGATAAATTAAGTCCAATTTCAATTATAAAATTAATTTTAACTATTTTATATAGTTGATGGATAGTTTTGAGAACAATTTTTAAGTATTATTTGATGAATATCTTGAAATATTGTTTAAAAAATCCAGTTAGTGGGTTTAAAACTTTGGAAATAAGTGAAGAAAAATGAAAAATTGATTCTAAAATTCAATATTTTTCTAGTTTTCAAACTCATTTTAAGAAACATATTGAAGAAATTGGACATACTAGGCCTAATTTGCTTCTATATAGTGAACAATAACCCAATCTAGAGCATAAAGCTTTTCCAAATCACCTTAAATACTCATTTTTAGGAGAAATCACAACACTAAATGTTATTATTTATGTTAAATAGAAAAAAAAAATAAAACATTTCTATGTATTTTTGGAAAGGTTCAAAACTACCACAGGTTTTTCAATAAATAACATCAAAGGGATTTTCCTTCTTTCCCCATACATACGATTGTTATGAAACTAAATCACAAACCAGGATTTGAGGGTAAAATGACACTAGACCCAAAAATTAAATTGGTTGTGATAGAATATGTTATAAAGTTGTTTGATGTTGGAATTATATACTCCATTATTTATAGTTCTTGGTTCAGTTTATTCTAAGTAGTTCTAAAGAAATGGGGATACACTATTGTGGACAATGAAAATAATGAACAAAATTCAAGTTAGGAAGGAAACAAAATAGATATTCTTTATATATTATAGAAAAATTAATTCTATAGCTAGAAAAGACCATTTCTTATTCCATTATTAGATAGAATTTTTGAGAGATTTTTTGGGATGACTTCTTTTTTTAGGGTTATTTTTGTTACAATCATAATCCAGTATTCCCATAATACCTTGTGAAAACTACATTCAAATTCCTATTTGGAGCATATATCTATCAAAGAATTACATTTTCCATGTGTGGTTCCTCATACACCTTTAAAAGGTGAATTGTAGATATATTTTTAGACATGATATAAATGACAATTGAGGTGTTTATGGATGATTTCTCCATTTTTTGGAACAATTCTAATAACTGTTTATAGAATATAGAACATGTTTTGGAAAGTTATTTGGGAAAAATATTATTTTAAAATGGGAAAAATGCCAATTTATGGTGAAAAATGAATTGTTTTAGGATGTAAAGTGTCTAAGAGGTGAATTGATATTGAAAATTATAAAATAGAAGTGATTCAAAAATTAACCACTCCTAAAGATTTCAACGGTGTTAAGAGTTTCTTAGGGCATGCTAGTTTATATTGAAGGTTTATTAAATATTTTCATAAAAAATATCTTGTGATCATTGTTAGTTGAAGATGATTTTTTTTGTTTAATGATTTTTTTGGAATATTTTAAATTTCGTAAATAAAATCTCACATCATCACCCATCATCACTACACCAGATTAGAATTTGAAATATTGTTAGATGATTCTCAAATAAATTATGATACTACTAAAAATGAGTTATTGACTATTGTTTAATACTCCAGAAAAGTTTAGTCAATAACTTTAATGTTCAAATTCATAGTCTTTAAAACTGATATACCTTGAAGTATTTTTTTTAAAGAGTCAAACCCTAGATTCATTATTAGGATATTATTGTTACAAGAGTTTTATTCAGATATTAGGGATAAATAAGGTGTTGGTAATGTTGTTTTAAATAATATTTATAGGTTATTTAGTACCCAATGTGATGATCTTAGGGATATTTATTTCACTGTTCCGGATGAAATGTTACTCACTCTTATAGTTAATAAGACCTCTTGTTATGTAGATGTTTCAAATTTCCTAGAAGCATGGTTTCTGCTTAAAGATTTGACACATAATCAAAGGAAGAAGATCATTTATAAAAAGAAGTATTGTCTCTATGATTATCCCTTTTTTAATAGGTTTTATAATAGGATCTTGAGGTTTTTTATTCCATAAGAACAGATATTTTTTATTTTAGATATTTTCCATTCCTCACCTTAGAGAGGTCCCCATAGAGGACATTAAAAAACTCAAAAATATTTACAAGATACATCTTATTAGCCTAAAATATGTATGGATGGTGGGATATTAGTTTTGGTTTATGATAAGTGTCAAAGGATAATAAATGTTGGAATAAAGTAAGATATTCTTCAGAAAGGTATTTTAGAAGTTGAGATTTTTTTTGTGTGGGGATTGGACTTTATAAGATTATTTTTATCTTCTCTTGGGAATGAGTACATTTTGGTGGAATTTAACTATGTTTAAAAATGGTTTTAGGCAGTGGAACTTCCCAAAAATCAAGACAATAATGTGATTAAATTCATTAAAAAGAATATTTTCTCAATATTTGGAGTACATTGAGATTTCATAATAGATAATGAAACCCATTTCAAAATATAAAATTTAATTATTTGATGGAGAAGTATGGATGTGCCTATTTAATAGGATATAATTATCTTCCACAATCTAATGGATAGGTAGATATTTCAAACAAGGACCTGAAAAAGATTTTAGAAAAACAAATATCTCGAACTCTAAGAAGGGTTGCTCATTAAAATCGGATAAGGAATTATAGGCATAAAAACTATATCGAATAACCCAATTTTTATGTTTCCATATATGTTATTGTTTAAAAAATATTTTCATTTACCTATGGAGTTTTGACACAACTAATACTAGGTTGTGAAGTCTTTGAAAATTAATTTCAAGATTATTGGATAAAGGATATTACTTCAACTGAGTTAGATAGATGAGATTGGAGATAGTCCAATGATAATTCTATGACGTAAAAATAGAGGTACAAATATTTTCATGATTCAATTTTTTAAAATATAGATGTCAAGTTGAGACATAAGGTTCTTTTATTCAATTATAAGCTTGATATTTTTCTTGGGAAGATTAAATCTAAATGGTCGGTACCTTTCACTATCCATAGAGTCCCTGTAAATGGGGTTGTGAATCTTATAATAGAAGAGAAGATATCATTTTTTTGGTAATAATCAAAAGATTAAGAAATATTCTGAAGGGATGGGAATTAGGTAGGCTACCATATTTATTTCAAACTAATTATCTTATAAAGTCTAATAGAGGACATTAAATTCAGTGATTCATGGGAGTTCACCCATGGTCATTCTTCTGTGTCTTTCTATTTTTTCAAATAATAAATATTTATTATTCTATGTTACTCTTTATTTTATAATGGGATTTAATTCATGGTTTCATCACTTTTTCTTAGAGAAGTTTGCTAGTGTGGATGAAAAAATAAAATTAGTCTCTAAATTATTTTCAAGACAAGAGAAGTTGCATGTTGGAGCCTTAATGGATTAACTTCCATTAAATATTCATCCAATACTAAATGATTAATAACCTAGTAAATTTTAACTCAAGAAATTTGGGAAGAATTTTAATTTTTACTTAAAAGGCTAAAACTTCTTAAATTAATGGGTTTCTTATTTTTATTTCTATATTTTTACTTTTCTTATTATTATTTTTTAATGTTATTTTATATTGGCTATTAAATAAACTTGTCATTCAATGTTTTTATTTCTGCCACTAATTGTAGTTAAGTGTGGGGAATTACCCCCTTTTTTTGTGTGCTCATTGTTTAACATGATACTTCTTGATATAATTTGAAAAATAATTCTTCGTGACAATAGAAAAAAATCATGTATATTTTGGAATAAAATTTCCAATTCCTTATTATTGGTTGATTATAATTTGTGGAAGACATCTTTTTTGAACTGTATTTGGACCGTTGAATGCATACTTTGAATTAAACTCAATTGAATACCCTTTGAACAAATGTGTCTAATTGTTTTCCACCACTAAAAGATTCTACAATAGGGATATTATAGGATTTTATGTGTGGGGAAGGGGTATTAATTTGTGCTAAATTGTACTTCAAAGTATTACACATCAAAAATATCTTAAATTTTTTCATATTTGATTGTTTTACAAGATTCTAATTTCTTATTTAGTGTATTAATTTTTTTTGATGTTTGAGATCTTTTTTTCCACTTTAAGAAGGTTAACATTTTGTTCTCTTCTATAGATTTAATCTGGTTCATAAATTTATTATTATTTTGAAACTTTTTTTGTCACGTTTTGGGAGCTAGATTTACAATCATCATTTCTTTTGGATCATTCAATTAGGTTTTAAACTTTTAAGCTATGCATATAAATGAGTTATGAAACAAAATTCCTAATCTAGGTTGTACCTCTATTATTTCTTTTTTTTATTCTTTAAGTTGTTGGATAAGTTATTTAATATTTTTTTAATTATTTAATTTCTTTATCCAAATAGATTGTCTAATTTTTATGGCCTTTTAATTTTGTTTATTTGTTCTCTTGTAGGTAAAGAAAAGTTTGGAAGACTCTGTTAAATGAAAAGTGATGTTTGTTTAAAATTTTAAAAAATATTCAATTTCAATCATTTTTGTCAATCCAAAACCAACTTTTGACCAAATCAATTATTTCTAAGAGAACATTCACTTTTTCTCCTTCAAAGAGTCTATGGAGAATAATATTTTTGAAAATATATTCTTTGTCAAAACACACTTTTTCACCCTCAGGAATTATTTTCTTCCATTGAATTATTTAAATTGATTACTTGAGGATAAGCAATATTTTATATGTGTGGGATTTGAAGTCACCTTTAATTATTATATTTTACCGCATCATTTATTTAATTTAATTGTTTTTTAATTGTAAAAAGTATGTTTTTAAGTTAATAATTTATAATTTTCAAAAAAAAATATCAAATTAATAATATCATAATTTTATGTTAAAATATATATATAATTGGTTCATTTTAATTTTCTAGTTAATTTATTATTTTATGTGTACTTATTTTTTAATATTTTTTTATTCATGTTTGACTTTTTATATGTCTTTCTTTTTAATTATTTATTTTTATTTTTTAATAATTAACTTGTCGATTTTCTAATTTTAATTTAATAATTTTGTTTATATTTTTTTGTATTTTGAATTGAATTTACTATTTTATTGTATTTAGTTTTCAATTGTGGTTGGTTTAATGACCATGTGAAAAATTATAAGGCACCCACAGTTACAAAAATTGTTGTTCCAAGTTACCACAAGAGTGGCCACTTTGGTTGAAATTGATAACGTATTGGACTTACCACAAGGTAGCCAAGTTTCCACATCCAGGGAATACAAGTGATCGTATGAAAAAAAACAAGTAACCATTAAGTCTCAACATACCATGAAAACAACTGACCATAAGCTAGAAAATCAATTTATAGTGCCACGGATTCAATAAACTACACCCTTAAAGGAAAACTATCACTCTGGTTTTTAATGTTACCTTAAGATAAGATTGTCATTATTAAACTTACTGAATGACCAAAATGGTGAAGAGACCGTATTAAGGAATCCAAACTGACCATAGAGAAGATGAGTATGATATTTTTTCCCAACCGACACCGGGATCAGAATCTAGGTTAACTAAATTTGATGGATTCTTGGGTGCCATTTGAGATGAATCTGAGTCAAATGTTCTCAAAGAAACTTCTACATGAAAGATGATACTAATCTCAGGATTGGAGCTCCCGAGGATGGCATCGGGTTGATTTGAGGTCATTGATTATTTTGGAAGATGATGAAGGCCAGATTCGATTTACCGGTTGATTCATAGAAACAAAAGACTAACTCATGTTAATTTTTATTAAATCTCAATTGAATTAGGAATATAGGGAGGATAATAGGTTAATCTTTTAAGAGATTGATTTTCTAAAAACATATTCAGTGAAACCATCATAGAAGCACCCAGGCCCGACTCATCTAGAGGAGAACAACAATCTGGTTGCCTCACCGAGAGAGTTTTACAGAAGATCGAACTGATTGAAGGTTTTCCAGGATAACATTGTTGGATAAATATGATTCTAAAATGTAGAAACATGGGCTCAATGAGCATGAGAAAATATGCATAGGTGTTGGGGTGTAGAGTCCAGCGTCGCTGTGGAAGTAGTCATTGTAGAAAACAAACAAGAGAAGATTCACTCGAAGGCCTTTTATCACCCGAAGGAATTTTATCACCTGAAAGAATTTAAAATCACACCCTAAGGCCTTTTACAATGCAACACTGACACCCATGAATGTACCATTTTTTATACCACTGATCATCACAGTCAGGACACACCGCTTGATCTCCGCAAGCAAGAAGACTTTCGATACATGGCACCATCGTGAATCTCTTTGCATGCCATTGTCTACAATTCTCCCACCATCATCACATGCCATTTTCTTCATCATCTCTTCACATGAGATACCACAAGTGGTAGCCTCTTCTCTGTTATCTCTTGCACCGGCTACATCTTACAAAATCTTGATCGCACTAGGTACCACAAAAGTGGAAACCCCTTCTTGATTCTCTCTCACAATAGCTACATCTTTACCAACACACATTACAAAACATGCTACCACATCCTCTTATATATACATCATGTACATATCTCCATTAATGTGGTCAAAATTCATTATTCCATTAATTAATATTTAGAATAAATATCCATTAATGTTGGGAGAAAATCCTCCATTGATGTTGAGAAAATCCCTCCATTAATAAGTTTTTTCTCCCCTCAATATTCAAAATTTAAAAAAAATCCCAAAAATCACCACATTGATTGAAAATTAAAATACTCCACATTCATCTCCACCATATGGGTCAATTTGATTGCTAACTCCACCAAGCTCTGAATTTCACCCAATGAACGGAACACGCCGCATGACACCTACTGCCAAGGAGACTTTCGATATTTCAGCAAAATAGATAGTACCACCATCATTTTTTATGACATCTGAGTCATTGAGTCCTTGATAAGATGCTCCAAAAAATTCTTCCCACCATGTTCTGAAAACGAGCTATTCAACCAATCCCTTTGATTCCAATTGTTGGGGTGCAGGGCCCAGTGCCGTAGCGGAAGTAGTCATTCCAGAAAACACACAACAGAAGATTCACCCGAAGGCCTTTTATCGCATGAAGGAATTTTATCACCTGATGGAATTTTAAAATCACACCCGAAGGCCTTTTATAATGAAACACCAACACCCATGAATGTACTATTTTTGTTGTACCTCTGATCATCACATCTAGGACGTGTGTCTTTATCTCCACAACCAAGAGGACATTCGATACACGACACCATTATGAATCTCTTTGCACACTGTCGTCGAAAATTCTCTCACCATCATCACACGTCGTTGTCTTCATCATCTCTTTGAACGAGCTATCACAAGTGCTAGCCTCTTTCTGGTTTTCTCTTGCACCGAATACATCTTATTGAATCTTCATCACACTGGTTACCATAAACACAGAAACCCCTTCTTTATTTTCTCTCGCAGTGGATACATCTTTGCCAACACACATTCCAAAAAAATTTACCACATCCTATTATATAGACATCATGTACATATCTCCATTAATGATGTCAACATTCATTATTACATCAATTAATATTTAGAATAACTCTCCATTAATGTTGGGAGAAAATCCTCTATTAATGTTGATAAAATCCCTCCATTAATAATTTTATCTCTCTTCAATATTCAAATTTTAAATCAAAAATAACAAAAATAGGCTCTTCAAAGTTGATTAAATTTTACTAAATTTCAAACTCAAGAATTTTCCATCTCTAAGATTTCAAGGGAATCCAATCAAGTCTGATTTTGTGAAGGAGATGAAAATCATGGGACCTGATAAAGAATGGACAAATCTAAAACCCTATTTCATGGAGAAGGTGATTTCATTTCTTTTAAAACCTTCTAATGAAGATTTTTGTTCACTTGTTATGCTATTTTCAGTGGTAGATCTGAAAATAAGATGACAGAAACCCTTTAATCTGAATGTTGCAGCTGTGTTTTTCATATGCTTAGAGAATGGATTTCGTGATGAAATTTTCAAATGGGGTGAAATCAATCCTAGATTCAATGATTTTAAGAGTTTTAATATTTATAGTTTGTGAGAGAAAGGAGCATAAATAAAAAGAATGATTTTTGAAGAATGAATCAGGATAGAGAGCCTGATTCCTGATGGACGAAACAAGTTGGATGATTGATTGATATTCTGAAAAAGATGAAGATAGATGGATCAGGTATTGTAAAATTTGATGATCTCGAATTAATTTTGGGAGGCTGAAGAAACTTACCGTGGGCCTTGAAAGTCTGATTCCAAGCTATATTGAAGGAATAATTGAAGATAGCATGACACATTTAGTTGGCTTTAACACATTACTTCATGAAGTCATGTGTTGGAGAAAAGGTGGTGTCATCATAAGGATTCTTGGTGAAGCCTCCAAAATTCAGATCTGCCCAATGGTGGAGAAGATTTTGCTCAGAGAGAATTATTTGAGAAACATAAGGTATAATATTTTAAATTATTACCCGCAGATGTGGTGGTTAGGGATTCAAGCGGGGTGATAATACCAGTGAGTCATAGAACTTAATTTAGTGCATGTTCATTTTTTTAAAAAATAATTTATATGGATCTTTGTAAGGGGGGATTACACAAAAAATACAATAGTTATTTGAGGTAGATAATTTTCAGTTGAGGACCTTAGACCAGATCAAGGAGAAATGGAATTTGATGGTGCTTGTTCGTGATCAAGATTGAATGGGAGATTTATTCTCCACAATTTATTTTCTTTATTTCCTTTCAAATTAAAATTGAATCTTTTATAATAATTATTTCAAATAAAATCATTCCTTGCTAAATTACTTATGGTTGGGGAAAATAAATATTTCACTAAAACCATTAAACTTGTTGATCTTATTTCCTTTATAATTTTCTATTTTTTATCCAAAATGGATCACAAAAATGGATTTAATTTTGTGTATAATTTCAAGGTAGATCATCATAATAAAGTGAAGATTAATTTTGATGATTAATCACCCTTTTCTTTTCTCTATAGTTGGATTCAGTAGTGGAGAAACTATAAGGTTTAAATTATATTTTTAACTTCTTGAGAGAGTAATTTAGATTCATCATCAATGTGTCAAATTGGATGAAAATATTTTGGGGAATGGAAATTTATATTTTAATCAACTAATCAAACTTTTTCCTATCTTTCCTATTTGATTGCCTTTATACCTAATTTTTTCCCTTATCTTCATATTGTTTCTATATATACTTTCATGCTATCTATTTTTTCATATTATTAGCAGTTTTTCTATTTGATTATTTTGAGTTTTCAATTCTTTGGTTTGAACAATATTATTTTCTTCCCTATTAGTTTGACACCCTTCTCATTTTTGTACCATTAGATTGTAGGATTTTTTAAAAAATAAAATTTAATATTTTTGATGAAAAAGTATCACATGTAAGGTCAACCAAAAAAGGCCAGGTCATGCGTAATTCCTACACTAACAACTCCTTGGAATATTTCACTTAGTATTTCTTATTATATGAAGTTAAACTACACGGATAGTTCTTTTTCATATGAGCTTAAAAGGTTTGATATGTCTCATTAAGTGGACCCTAATGATCACACAATGATTCACTATTCAAATACACCCTTAAACTGATATTTTAAACTGGTTTTGTAAAGAATATTCCAAATATAATAAGAAATTTTACTTTATGTTTTAATCAATGAATTAATGTTAATCACTATTAAAATGGGAAATGTAATTTTTTTTATTATTTCAATGTAGGAGGAGATTATTTGGAGGGCCATTGATGAAGTAGAAGAAAATTGGCCCAAAATTTCATGGATTCATGAAGACATGTCCACTGTTGTTCCTGTTCAGAGAATTTAGTGCATCCAAATGGGATCATATTTTTTGGGCTAGTCAAAATTTAATGGGATACATTTCATATTAATGAACTGAATCCACATTCAGATTCTATAATTCCCATCTGAACTGATCTATCCAAGGAATCAAATCTGCACAAATTCGGATGCAGTGTTCTGTATTTTATTAATATCTCGTGTTTTATCTGTCCAAACAGTGCCAAACTTTCAGTGGATATATTAAAGAGGTGGGGTTACAACTTTTTTATTTTATCCAAAGCGAGATAATGCTATCTGGAGCCCGAAACAAGTGGCACAAATGGGTTGATGAAATTTGGGTGCCTTAAACCACCTTCCCACATTGCCTATAAATTGGCACAACGGGCACCCCATTTGGTATTTCGAACCAGTGGCAAAGTTTTGTCATTTTGGAGTCCCAAAGATTTATTTTTATCATCACTAGAAGTTTTGGAGGCTATGGGAAGTTCTATTTCAACAACTTCATCTTCCTCCCCTCCATGGATTTCTAAACCCCTTGTGATCACCCGGGGAGGAATGTGATGTAAATCCCATGATTCATGTTTGTAATATTTGAATGATCTTTTTAATTCTAGATTTTTTTTATTCTTTTTTATCATCCTCTATTCTTATTTTATTGAGTTATGTACTGGTATGTTAAGATCAACTCATATGATCAGGTTTGGGGGTACCCATTCATGTGATGTTTCACACACCGTTCACCACTTTCTTTTCCCCCTTCCAATTGCGGTGTTTGTGTGGTTCATATTGGTCAATTGAACTCACATAAGCATTTTCAAGGTCATGTAAATTTATTTCATGGTATTACAATTAAATAACATACAAACCTGGACAACACATCGATTTCTTCATGTGTTTCCTTGGTGAGTTTCGGTTATGATGTCGAACTCAAATTACCCAATCATCGGCGGTGTCCGGTGAATCATTGTGTGTTTTCGACTATATACTAGGAGGTATCCTAGTAAAAATTTAATAAAATTCTGGTTCTAGGTGTTACAAACCAGGGATTAAAATATTATAACCCTATATCATGAAGCGATGAAGGATGAACATCATGTGAGTACCCTGGGTTGATCACACTTAATTAATCTTGTTCATTTGTACTTTGTTTTATCTCGTTCATATTCTATTTTCATATTTAATCATCAAACCCCCAAGTTTTACACAACCTCATTACACTTATAATTTCCTAATAAAATCCCTCTTTTTAAATCAATGATCTAAGGCTCCGTCGAGAGATGACCTAGGGTAGCTGCTATACTGCAGAAATTCTATTCAAAATTAAACAAATAATTTGTCTCACTCAACAATGCGATCACCTAACAATGTGGGGTTTAATTAATTTCAAAAGTACAAGTAGGAAGACCCTTTATGGGACAAATCCTGACACCATAAACATTGACGGCCTTCCAATATAATGATAAACTTTAGAGCTCCCAGCTGTGTGGATTTAAAACATAGTAACCCCTAGGCCATCATCACTGATTAATAATTAGATGAATTTGGAGAACATGTGATACATATAGATATCCATGTAGATGTGATACCAGGATGTGTACAATCATTCACATTAGTATTTTCCAAAAACCAATTATTAAATAGTAGGCTAACTAGTCCCATATTAGTATCTAGTAAACATTAATGAACATGAATGAAATCAATAAGATATCCCCAAAGTTGGAAAAAATCAACCCAACGGGGTGTGATGGTCTTAACCTCCCATCCTCATGATCAATGTGAGTTCCTAAGTGAAATTTGTAAGAAACCTGAATGAATTCTTGCCTTTAGAAAGAAGGAATATAGATCTTTAGAGGTTTGGGATTCATTAGGTGCTTCTAATTCCACAAATAAACCCCATTAGAAACCATCCAAGATAGGAGTAGTGACCCTATGCAAGGATTTTTCATCCACGATTGTAAGAAACCGGATCTTCTTTCTAGGTATATCTTTATTTTTTGGTTTTTTTTGAGAAAAAAAATAAGTTTCTAGAAATTTCAGGAGTACATGTCGTGTACCTATAAGTACACGTTGTGTACCCAGTTTCCACGAGTAGCCGTGTGCTATCTGTGTAACGGTTGAGCACATGGCCATGTGGGGTGACCTAGAGACCACCTAAAGTGGAGGCCGGTTAAATCAAGTACACACCATGTACCCTTGAAGAACACATTGTGCACTTTTTTTCTTTAAAGAGACTAGGGCCACGTCTAATCGACAGGACACCATTCTTCTTCATCTATCTCATTCAGGAGTGAACAAGATCGCTGATTCATATTCGATCCCCCGACTCATCGTTTTTTTTCAAATTGAACATTGTCAGTTACATTGGAATCGCATCGATGAGTTCTTCCTTCTTCTAGAACATCGTCTCTTGATTTCTCCTCTTTCACGAGATATCCTCAGTTGAAAGTTTTTAGTATTTGTATATATCTATGGCATTCTAGGAAGATTCAAGGCTCGAGGCTCATTTATATTGATCATTCAATACCGAGGTAGGTGGTTTTTACCTTTCTGTAGTTAGTAATTTTGTTATATATGAAAAGGTTCCCAATAGCCGTGTTCGGGGTATTGCATGTTTATGGTTCTTAGCCCTGTTTTCTACTGGTATGACTTGTGTGCTTAATTAAATTATTTATGATTGAAAATAGGATTTTTTACATTTATTTGGATGTGTTTCACATTTTTAATTGATATTGACCATTTGGTATGACTTTTCCTATTAGGCTGCTTAGTTTTCCATGCCTAATATTGTTCGGATGGAGTGATTTTATTTGACAAGCTGGGATATGTTTTAAAATATTTATCCAAGTATTTCATGAGGTGTACTTTGGATTCTATACACTATTTTTTCACGATTTATTTACATAGGGTTGTGGGAACCTGGGGTAGTATTCCATAGGGAGAATGAAAGCTGAGGGCTTCTCCATAGTGTCAGTTTACTTTTATGTTGTGAGACCATAGTGGGGATGGACTTTGTGCTTCCTCAGAGTGTCTGTAGTTTCCTTGTTACGAGACCAAAGTGGGAATTGGAGGTTGAGTGCTTTCTCATAGTGTCTATATTTGCTGATATGAGACCACATGGGGAATTAATTGTGAGTGCTTCCCTAGAGAGTCTTTGTTAATACTGAACCAAAGGGTTTATACTGTGAGTACATCCCAAAGAGTTTCTTGTGTTGATTGGTTAAACCAAATGAGATAGTTTGTGAGTACTTCCCAGAGGGTTACTTGTGATTGTTGGTTTCTTTACTAATAAATGAAAATGGATGTAATTGAAATTGAAAGATTGTTTACTTTTGAGTATTTTCTTGTTTATTTATTAATTTTACATATTATGTACCATATATATTCACTGAATATTATGTATATATCTTTGAGTGGTTGCCTACTGGGATTCGTCTCACTCATGTTTGGTTCATGCTTTTGGGACCAAATAGATTATATTGTTGCAGGTCATGATAAGGGAAATCGCCCTTCTACTTCAGGTACTTGATTATTGTAGAGCTGGGGAACATGGGACCAAGATGAGGCTTGTAATGTTGTAGAGTTTTTTACTTGATTTTCTATTGTACTTTGGTTTAGTACTGTATTCCAACATTGTGACTTGTTTGGATATTTTCCTAGATATATGTACCATGCATCATTTTTTATGTGCTCCAATTTATTATTTCATTCAGTCTTTCACTATTAACCTATTTCATGTTATTACTACTTCCTCTATTGTTATTTATTTATTTCCATTGGGTTACTCTACCAATGATGTCATAGTTTCTCCCCTATCATACCCAAGGCCCTCGCTGCTAGTCAGTAGCCTCTGGAATTTGGAAAAATTAGCTTGAGGCCATGTGACCAACTGTGTATGGGGCACCTCTCGGCTGTTTCTGGAACCGGAATGTTACAAAATTGTATTAGAGGAATTATTTTCATCTTGACTTACTATTAAGATCCTATATCTAGGGATAAGAAGGAATAGTTACTTGGTAATAAGTTATTCCTGGGATTATCAAACCTGTATATAGGGAAAATCCAATTTACTTCGTTCTTGCAAATTTTCTGGTTTTTCAATTATTACAGTTGACTTGATTTCACTATTGGGTGATTCACATGTTTTTTGTGGTTAGTGTTGATATTATTGAGGTTATATTTCATTGAAACCCGATGATATGAGGGTATGCCTTCTCATGAATCATATACGCACATGCTAGAGATCACATTTCATGCATTCTGGCCATGCCATTTAGGGTGCATTACTGATTGCATGTTGTTGTGATAGTTGTTGTGCTAGATATGCATGATGTTTTGATAAATGCCTTGATATAATACCTTCTTTTTGATAGGATTTTGAATTGTATAAAGTTAAGTTTGAATGAACGCCAAACATTGGTTCTTGAGGTATTATGGGCCCTCATGGATCAGAATTTGGTGGATCATGGCATTGTTGTTCTTGTATATGACATGTATAAGATTCCAAGCATTGACTCGTGGAATGTATGGACTCTCATGGATCATAATTTGGCAATTTAATGTTCGTTTTAGTGTTTTTATGGGTTTCAAAGTAGTTTCTAAGGCTTACTATCCAGAAAAAACTAGAATACACAGTATGTAATGATAAATACATGCCATGTATCCTTCCGTTTGGGAAGGAATTGTTTTTCTTAAGTACACGTCGTGTACTGTATGTACTTTCCATATAGTCCCTAACTGTGTTACTGCCTGTGTGGGATGAGAGACGGGGTTGGGAAATCTTTGGTGAAACACATCGTGTCCCTGAAGCACAAGCCATGTGTCTTGACCATGTGTCCAGTCATGTGACCAATGACATGGGTGGATAATTATTAGTTAGTACACGTAGTGTCTGGTACAAACACGTCGTGTAGAGTCATCCGTGTAACCAGTTGTGTGACTAACAACATGGGTCGGTGAAGTTTGTATAGTACACATCGTGTCTGGCACAAACACGTTGTGTAGTCTTGTTCTAAGGGAACCATGTGGGGTAGTCTTGTATAAGAACTTATACATGGGAACATGATTCAAGTACATGTCATGTCTTAGAGAAACACATCATGTGTATGGGGTGTTACACAACTAGACTTGGCAGGAATACACACCCATGTAAAGGCTTAAAGAAACATGCAGTGTAGAGGTTATACACATTGTGTATCCCTATTCTAAAATTCACGAATTCTTTCCTTCTTAGGGTCCCTTCTTATGCTTCTAATTTTCAGTCCTTAATAATATTAATCTAATGTGTGCACTTGACCATGAAGAGTTATGCCACCTAGATGTCCTCTGGTTGTACGCCATTTTCAGGGTAGAGACAAGACACCAGATATGGCATATCAGGAACTGCTAGTAGATCCACCAGTCATGCCCATCTTGGAACCAACCATTATCATGTATACAGGTGCCAATGAATAGTTCTTAGAGAGATTTATGAGGTTCATGTAGACCTTCCGGGGAGTACAACATCCAGCCCCTTCTATGGCTGAGCTAACACGGGTTTTCCAGCAGCAGCATCCTCCCACCTTCATAGGGGATGGAGGATCTCAAACTGTAGATTCACGGTTAGAATCCTTTATTTCTATCATCAAGCATCTAGTGACGCCTCCAGATAAGAGTTTGAATCTCTCTATGTATATTCATCGGGACTCTTCCAAGAGATGGTGGGATGTGATCTCATTGGTGGGATGCCAGTAGGTCATGGCTTGGGATGAGTTCCAATGTGCCTTCAAGGAGTACTTTTACCTAGAGAAGTTGAGGGACGATTGAGCCCGAGAGTTCATGATTCTGGAGTAGGGTAATCTTTTAGTTATGGAGTATTCTTCTCGTTTCATAGAGTTTAAGCACTTCAAACTTATCCTAATAGGTGATGAGTTATTTCTGGTCAGGAAGTTTGAGGATGGTCGTAGGCACGACATCTGATCTCAAGAGAACATATTGAAGTTGAATTCCATCACCTCTATAGTCAAACATGCACTGATCATGGAGCACAATCTGAGGGATTCTAGAGCTGTGTGCTAGGGAAGTTTGACATCTGGAGTTGGTACCTCTCAGATTGACAGTAGGAAGTACCATAGGGAGTTTACATACGGAGATATTAGTAGGAAAGATACTTCTTCTTGTGGCCAGGTGGTGTGCTACCAGTGCAGTAAGAGTGTATATTCGATACCACAGTGCCCGAGAGACCCAGTAGGGTGCTGATTTTGGGGCAAGATGGGTCATCGTCAAAGGTTCTGTCAGTTATTATCACCAATAGCTAGTGATAGGGGTTCTGTTTCGACTCCTCATACCAGAGAAGGACCACTAGTTTCTCATCAATATGGGAACTGGATTTTTTCAGGTCGTTCAGGCTGAGGTGGAGGTTGCGGACGTGGTAGCCAGTCGGCAAGATTTCAGTGACAACAGGGTGGATCAGATAAGGGAGGTCAGGAAGGGTCATAGGGTTGCGGTATAGGCCATACTTTTGTAGTGGAGCAGACCCCATAGGAGGTGGATCTCAGACCCTCTATAGTTCGAGGTATGATCCTAGTTTCCTCGGTTTTAGCTTCGGTACTTTTTAATACTGGGGCTTCCCATAGTTTAATATTTTTTTCTATTGTGAAGAGCCTTGGGATCTGTATCTTTTCTTCGGCTGATTTCTTGACACTGGAAACTGCATTGGCGATAAGAACGGATAGTGTACGTCAGTACAAGGAGTGCCCTCTTGAGGTTGGTGGGTGTCACATCCTATGGGACCTCTATGTCTTAGAGATGATGGGCTATGATCTCATTCTCAAAATGAACTAGTTAGTTCCCTTCCTGGCAGTCATTGACTGTTATTGTTGTAGGGTGAGTTTAACCTCACCAGAGGGCAGTTTGTTTTTATACAAAGCTGAATGGGATGTCCAGGCGAGTAGAGTAGGACCTAAGCATCATGGGTTGGGAGGAGTTACAACCCATATATATAGTCAATATCTGGATGACCAGGAGACTACATAGATAGACTTTTTCCGAGTGGTGGATCATTTCAGAGACGTCTTTATAGATGACTTTTTAGGTTTTCTTCTAGATCAAGAGGTAGAATTTTCTATTTATCTTGTTCCAGGAGTAGAACCAGGGTCTATTCCTCCTTATAAATTGGATACATCAGAGTTACAGGATCTCAAGAAGAAGTTAGAGGAGTTATGGGCTAAGTGTTTCATCTGAAAGGGTACTTCTCCGTGGGTTTTATTTTCCTTCTTGCAAAGAGGGTGGATGGTACCCTCAAAATTAGTGTGGATTATCAGAATTTGAACCACTTTATGGTCAATAAATGAAATCCCTTGCTGAGGATTGATGATCTCTTTGATCAGTTTCAAGGAGCATGGATGTTCTTGAAGATTGACTTGAAATCCGATTATCATCAGTTGTACGTTAGACCATCTGATATACCTCTTACAACATTTCAGAGTAGGTATGGTCTATACGAGTACGTGGTTATTCCATTCGGTCTCACAAACATGCTTGCAGTTTTCATGGAACTAATGAACTGAGTGTTCTATCAGTACCTGGATTCTTTTGTGGTAGTCTTCATGGATGATATCTTGGTGTACTCTCACACTCGACACAATCATTCCACACATCTTCATATCATTTTGAGTACACTGAGAGAGCACCGGTTATATGCTAAGATCTCAAAATGCCAGTTTTGGATGGACCAGATTCACATCTTGTGTCATGTTATTTCATAGACAAGAGTATCAGTAGATCCAGAGAAAGTGAGAAATGTAGTTTTTTGGGGGTAGCTGAAAAACATCTTTGAGGTACTGGTTTTTTTAAGACTGTCTAGTTACTAAAAACATTTTATATATGAATTTTCACACATATCATCATCACTGATGGGCCTGACTAAGAAGGGTGCGAAGTTTTTATGGTTACATTCTTCTGATTTAGCCTTTAATGAGATGAAAAAAAGGTTGACTTCAGCACTGATACTAGTTTTTTCAGAGATGGGCCAGAGATATACTATTTACTATGATGCATTAGGTATTGGTTTGGGAGAAGTGCTTATGCAGGGAGAAGGAGTCATTGCATACAGGTCTTGGCAGTGGAGGCTACATGAGAGGAACTACCGGACGCATGATCTCAAGTTGGCTATAGTTTTTCATGAATTACGATGTTGGAGACATTACCTGTTGGGAAGTAATTTTGTGGTTTTCACTAACTGCAAAAATTCTCAAGTATATCTTTACTCAGCACGATCTGAATTTTAGACAGAGAAGGTGGTTTGAGTACCTTCAGTCCATTGACATTGATTTTCCCTACACGCTTGGGAAAGGCAACACTGTAGAAGATGCATTAAGCAGGAGGACTCTGATAGAGGCATTCTATGAGGCCAGCAGTGAGTGGAATCTTATGGTTATGTTCTCTGAGATTCATTTGGTGATGCACGATAAAAAGGGGTAGACTTTCCTTTCTTCTATTTCTATTACCTCTAATCTACCTGATTGAGTGAAAATGAGGTGGCTATCAGATGCTGAAGTCATAGTTCTATGGGAGAGTGTGTAATGAGAGAACCCTATTTCTGGATGGACCATAGGTGAGGATGAGATCTTTCTTTTTCACGAACACGTCTGGGTGCCATCAGACATACACAAGGAGCTGATGCAGGACATTAATTCCTCGGTTTCGGAAGTTCATCCTGGCATCACCAAGATGTATCAAGATCTACACTGCCTGTATTGGTGGCCAGGTATGAAGAGAGATGTTGCTCGGTTTTTCATGAGGTGTTCCACCAATCATCCGGTGAAGGCGGAGCATTAGCAACCAGCAAGGCTTTTGCAACAGTTACCCATTCCCTAGTGGAAGTGGAATGATGTCGAGATGGACTTCGTGACTAGTTTATCGAGGTTGCCTCGAGAGAATGATGCAATTTGGGTTGTCATTGATAGACTCGCGAAGGTTTCTCACATCTTACCAATCAAGGATACCTTCAGTGTTGATGAGATGGTAAGGTTTTACATCCAAGATATTGTACGTTTACATGGGGATCCAAGCTCCATTGTTTTATACAAGGATGCACGTTTTACTTCATGGGTCTGGTAGGGACAACAAAAGGCTTTGGGTACACAGGTACTTCTGACAACAGCTTACCATCCCTAGACAGATGGCCAATCAGAGCGTACGATTCAAGTGTTGGAGGACATTCTTCAATCATGCATCCTAGATTTTGGAGGTTCTTGGGAGAAGAACATACATATTATGGAGTTTTCCTACAATAATAGTTTTCAAACAACTTTTTAGATGGAACCTTATGAGGCTTTGTATGGTAGGCTATGATGATCACCCTTATGTTGGTTGGAGGCAGGAGATGTAGCTATGCTAGGACCTCATCTTGTTCAGGAAACCACAGAGCTGGTGGAGTTGATTTGAAAAAGGATGGATAATGCACAGTCACGAAAGAAGTCTTATGTTGATCAACGAAGACAGCCACTAGAGTTCAAGGTCGGAGATCAGGTGTTCCGGTGTGTCACACCGAGTTTGGGACACATGAGTGTTTGGAGACAGGGCAAGATTTCACCAAGATATGTTGGACCATTTGAGGTTTTTGAGCGAATCGGGCCAGTTTCCTATTGGCTACAGTTACCTCAGAGGTATCGGGATATGCATGATGTCTTCCATGTTTTTCAGTTGCGGCATTACTTCTCAAACACATCTCATGTCTTTCAACCCGAGGAGGTTGAGTTAGAGGTGGATGCATCATTCGAGGAGCATCTATATATATTTTTTATCGTAGTGAAAAGGTTCTATGTGGCTAGTCTGTTCCTCAAGTATGAGTGTTATAACAGCAATGGTGAGTATAGGATGAGACTTGGGAGAGGGAGGTCGATGTACGATCACAGTGGTCAGAGATATTCTAGGTTTCTTCTTCTACGCCGCCTTGCTAGGGAAATTCAGGGATGATTTCATTAAGGGGGGAAGTTTGTAATAACTCGAGTCTTCTTTTAAGGTATGTATTTCTTTTCTTGTTGTTTTTTAGAAGAAAAAGAGTTTCTAGAAATTTTAGGAGTACACGCCGTGTAATTATAAGTACATTGTGTGTACCTATAAGTACATATTGTGTACCTGGTTGTCTTGGCTAGTCGTGTGTTGGTCGTGAAATGGTCATGCACATGCTCATGTGGGTTGACCTGGATACCACCAAAAGAAGAGGCCGATTAAATCAAGTACACATTGTGTACCCTTAAAGAAAACACCATGTACTCTATTTTTTTATTTAAATGGACTGGGATCGTGTCTAATTAACAGAACACACTTCTTCTCCGTCTGTCTCATCCAGAAGAAAACAAGACCACTGATTCTTCTTCAAGCTTGTGGCTAGCTATCCGTTCTATGAATCAAATCTTTCAGTTACGTTGGAATCGCATCGTTGAGTTCTTCCTTCTTCTAGAACATAATCTCTTGATTTATCCTCTTTTATGAGATATCCCCAGTTGAATGTTTTTAGTGTTTTTGTATATCTACAAATTTCTATGGAGATTCAAGGCCCAAGGCTCACGTATATTGATCATACAATGCTGAGGTAGGTGGTTTGTGCCTTTCCGTAGTTAGTCTTTGAGTTATATGTGCAAAAGTCCCCAATACCCTTGTTCAAGGTATTGCGTATTTATGGTTCTTAACCTTGTTTTCACCTGCTATGTCTTGTTTTCTTGAGTAGAGGATTTATGATTGTAAATAGGGTTATTTACCTTTCTATTGATTTTTTTCTCATTTTTTCTTGACATTGACCATTTGGTCTAGCTTTTCCTGTTAGGATGCATTGTTTTTCATGCCTAGTACTATTAGGATGGAGTGATTTTTATCTAACATGTTGTGATATATTGTAGAATATCTATCTAATTAGTTCTTGAGGTTTAATTTGGCTTCCATACACCATTTATGAATGATTTATTTACACAGGGTTGTGGGAACATGGTGTAGTAGACCATAGGGAGAATGGACGTTGAGGGCTTCTCCAGAGTGTCTATTTACTTTTATGTTGCGAGACTATAGGGGGGATGGAATTTGTGCTCCCTCAAAGTGTCTGTAGTTTCCTCGTTACGATACCATAGGGGGAATTGGACATTGAGTTCTTTTTTCGAGTGTCTATAGTTACTGATACAAGACCACAGGGGGAATTTACAGTGAGTGCTTCCTCAGATAGTCTTTGCTAAAGCTGAACCAGAGGGGTTAGACTATGAGTACTTCCTAGAGGGTTTTTTGTGTTTATTGGTTGAACAAGAGGGGTTAGGCTGTGAGTATATCTCATAGGGTTACTTGTTATTATTGGTTTCTTAACTAATAAATCAAAATGGATGTAATTGAAACTGTATGATTGTTTACTTTTGATTATTTCCCTGTTTATTTCTTCATTTTTCATATTGGATTCCATATATATTCAATGAATTTTATTCTCATATATTTGGGTGGTTTTCTAATGGGATTCATCTCACACCCTGTTTGGGTCATTCTTTTGGGCCCAAATAGATTATATTATTGCGGGTCTAGATAAGGGAAAGCACCCTTCTACTTTATGTACTTGATTGTTGTGGAGCTGGAGAGTATGGGACCAAGCTGAGTCTTGCATTGCTGTGGAGCTGTTTACTTGCTTGTCTTTTGTACTTTGGTTTAGTACTGTATTCCAGCACTGTGACTTGTTTGGAAGTTTTCCTAGACATATGTTTCATGCATAATTTATATATGTTCTCTAAATTCTTATTTCTTTTAGTCTTCTATTGTTTACCTATTTCCTGTTATTACTTCTTCCACTATTGTTATCTATTTATTTCTACTATGTCACTCTACCAATAAGGGAATAGTTTCCACACTATCACACCCATGGACCTCACTACTAGTTGGTAGCCTCTGGTGTTTAGGTAAATGCGCTTGAGGCCACGTGACCAACCAGGTATGGGGAACCTATGAGATTCTTCTAGAACTGAGACGTTACAATGATAATCCCTTCATAACACTAAGTGTGAGCCCACCTCATCTCAAATCAATTCAAAAATTTCAAACCCGACATGAATCTTTTAACAACAAAAGGGAACAAAAACAATTTAGTTACACATACAGAGTTAGTTAATCATGGATTCTTATTTATGATTTTTCACTAATTAGTATTCTTATTTTTTTTCTTTGTGATTGGAGACACCCTTATCATGAGTTCTATTTGATCCAAGGAAATGGAATCATCATTGAGAAACTTTTATGGTGCTTCATATATCATGAGATTCATGGCCCCTATAAGTAGAAGGATAATGTTACTTGTTCATTATATTTATCACTCGGTGGTTAACACGATGGTAAGGGAGTATCATTGGAACAATACCAACCCAACATTAAAGGTTGTATGCAAGGGTATCCAAGTGTGGAATCTTGTGATCCCATCACATCTGAGGAAGGCATCAATGAAGTCGGTAACACCTATCATCCCAACTAACAGCTTTAATATCATATCCCCAGAGTGGAACAACCAATACCTTACTTATATCAAGAATCTAGATCAAGAGTTCATCCATGAATCCTCTCTAATTCAAGATTCTCTTGAGTGAAGTCCTATCAACCATCACTACTAACATCATACAACCACCATCCCTTAACCATCTACTGAGGGTGATTCCAAGAAGATGCCCCCCTGTGACTCTGAATTGGCCTTCTAGGTGATCTCACTGGCCTGATGAGTTATAGAACATAGGGAGAAAGATGATATCCCCACTTACACTAAAGAATCCTTCCAACACACTACAATGAAAAATAGTGATAAGACTCGTATACCAATTCACACAAAGAAAGTATGCCAATATATTTTGACATTAAGAAGTGGGAAAGAACATATTATTACTCTCATACGTGAAGATCGTCTACATAACCCAATGGAGAATAAAGGATAGAAGTGGGCACATATTCCCACTTCAATAAAAGATGTATGTTATCATATCCTGGTGATATAAAACATGAAAACATGTATTCCTACTTAAACCCTTCTGAACTGCAAGTATATTCTGGCTACAATGGAGGATATCTTTCAACATATTCTGATGAACACACATGAACCGTAAAATACTCCAATTCGAATCACTATAGTAGTATATCAACATGTTCAACATGACCAGAGAGCTACTATATAGTACACATATATTCTTTCTCCCATTTTGGGGGAATATTGAGAATTTTTTATATAGGAAGATGCATATGATCTAACTCAAGTCCTCGCTCCTAATACTGTTCATCTATCTAATTTGACAGTCACATTAATAAAGGAATATATTTATATAAAAAGATATGGTGGAATATTAAAAAGGAAAACTAGCACTAGGAACACATTATTGATATAAATTGGGATCTTTAGTATATTCTAATAGTCACTATAGGAAATTCCCATATCCATTCCAACAACTCAGTAGCTTTCTATCATATTTTGGTGGATGACTGGTGAAAAAGTTATATTATTGATCTTACTAATAGAGAACTACATAAAAAAACTTGGAGGCCATACAGTAAGAGGCATATAAATCTTCCCCCAATTAATATGTTTGTTGGAATGTTATAGTGGGGAATGAACATCAAAATCAAGTGAATATTCTAGCTTAATCCAAGGTTGGCGAGCATATTCTCGAATCCACCCAAAGGTCAACTAATATTCTTACCAATAGATTAGAAGATCATTGGAATATTATATTATATTTTGATTAGAAGACACATATCCCTACAAAATCCAAATATGGTCATCGACATATTTCATTTACTACCACATAATAGGCTCATATTCCTCCTCAACCCCAAATTTCTGGTCAATATATTCTAACTATAACATTGAAAAATGAATATATTCCTACCCTATAAAATGACAGCATCCTTGAGGACATAGGACCTAGATCTATAACATATCAAGGATATTCTAAATCTTTATATAAATCATAAGGACATATCTACCGGGGAAGACCTCCTCATAGAAGTATAAAGATGGATTATAAAGACCCTAATCCTGACATCCAATGTAGAAAACCACTATTTCGACCCGATTCGCATTGTGTCCCTTTTTTGTGGGTGAGATGGTTACACCGGGACTAGGCAGTGTGTCCTTTTTATAATGTGAAGGAGGTTCCATAGTTGAAGGGTCCTGGAAGGTGATTTCAGGGGGTTTTAATGTTTGTGAAATTGGCCCATGTCGAGTATGATGTACTCGGATGGACTCCAACAGGTTTATTCGTGGAGCCAGAAACACCCAAAGACCCTTGTATCCATAATTCATGAACCTGATTTCCAAAGGTAGGTGCTCATTGGATAAATATTATCCCAACGACACTTAAGGACTCCATCGTTTGAGAGGATGGGAGGTCAGGATCATCACACCCTTTTGGGGGGAAGTTATTTCCTATTAGAGGACTCGCTTATAGATTTAAGAAATTTTCATTTGTTTTTGAATCCTTAGTTCAATCCCAAGAATGTGTCTATGGATTACCCTTGAGTTGCAAAGGTAATCGTATATATGCATGGGTCAATTTTTACTAAGATTACGCCATTTTAAGCCCTATAATGAGGCCCTCTGAATTCTATCATCATCCAGTGATGATGGAAATTGCTTCGATATTTGGATCAAACCCATAATATGGGATTCCTACATATCCTTGTGAGAGGAATTAGAACCCACGTAATTTATTTCCACTTAACTGGACATATCACCTTTTAAGGTCATGTGACAGGGACTTATCCATGCTTTAATGTCATGCGACAAGGACGCCTTGGTGAAAGATTCCTACTCGATATTTGGTTTGGGACTCGCGCCGAAGCGGCCCAAAGGACCCATAAGAGATATGGTCTTCTGGGTGGATATAACCCTACTAGGAATATGGCAAGGAAAACATTAGGGTGATTTGGGTGTTCGGTTTGGATCTCAGGGGGGCTTCATACGTCTCCCAGTTAGCTGGGAATCAAAGACCTTGTAGTCTAGTTTGTGTTAGGGATTATACTATAAAGGAGGCCTTGTTTGCGGGGTGTATGATTGTGGCATGACCTTTAAAAAGTGTCCCCTTGGTCTTAGGACTTTAGATAGGCATCTTACATATCCAGTTTAGAGAATGAATTATATTTCTCATAGTTCATTGGGTGGTTCTTACATGTAGAAACTACCCATGTTTTTTAAACCATGATGAAAATATCAACTCATGATGATTTGAAGGTTTGACTAGGGATTACTCCTAAAAAGAGGATCATGTTTTGGGATTATGTGTGTGTCATGACCACTTCCAGCCTTTAAGACCACATGGGTCATTCTCGATGTCAGAAATAAGAGGTAATGGATCTAGAGATCACACATCCCACTTCATCTGCCGATAGATGGTACTGGATCCCAAAGGGAGGGAGAGAGAGGGGGATTTGAAATGACGATTTCTTCTGCCCGTGTTGATATCCCGGATAGTCACATTCGTAAGTCTATCAGGACATGTCTTGGTCTGAGCCTAAGAGGAGCAAGAGTGCCACCTCCCATGGAAATGTTAGGGGTTTACCTCTAGAAGAGTGACCTGGAATGAGTTCTAGGAAATGGTAGAATAATTTCTCTTCATCAAAGAGAAAGCGGCCATGATGCCTTTGGCTTGTCAACGTCCCTCATTGAATGGAAAAGCCCGTGATTTCCATTGATCCCTAGAATGGGGAGGTTCACATGAATATTCCATGTTTGGACCCCAGTTTACCAATGGAATGTAAACTTAGAGATATTCTGAGATTCCACACCCTTTCTAGGATTACCCACATGACTCCACTTACCATGGGTATGTAAACTCAAAAGGACGCACTGATGCACCCGACGGTTTTATCATATGGGTCTGGTGACTTTGGAAGAGTCTTTATCCTGATTCAGATAGACTGGTTAGTAGAGAGGAATTTAAGGATTATATGTAAATGGAATGGCATGATCGGGACTAAAAGATAGAAATCCCAGAGGTACCCCATTCTATGCACCACTTGTTCATGGGAGGTGGGGTACCCTCTGTATGGCGTACTTCCATGCGAGTGCAGGGGTTATCCACATATCGGGGTGGTATGTGAACTTGGATGCCATCCGCATACCAAGTTGGTATGTGGACCATGATACCATCCACATACTAAGATGGTACACAAACCTGGATGTGGTTCGTGTACAGATGTGGTACGTGACCTTGTGTTCTGTCTTCATACCATGGTGGTATGTGGAAATGGGGTCTGTTTGGGTAGCAAAACACTATACAGGGCTGGGTTTTTTCTTCATAGAGATGTATTATGTGGTATTCCATATCAAATAAGGGGAATTAGACTTTCAATTCATAGGAAGTTCATCCATATAGGGATTCTATTTCACAGTTCTCCCACTAGGTTTCTGGGTTTTCCCATATTATTATCCTTTCTTATTTTTAATGGTTCATGGTGGATTTTATACCTATTGGAAACCATTCATCATTTCATACTTCATCGATCATTTTCCATCAAATTCTTTTGGTCATAAACATTTTGATCTCTGAAAATCCTCTTATTTTTTCAATTCCCCTTGTGGTCCCTTTTATAGAGTGTTGGGGAAGCTGTATCTATGAGAAAATAGCACCTTTGTGGAAGCCCATGGAGGGATCATACGACCCGCAGATGACTCGATCAACCGAGGTTCATAGTGTTGTGGTTTTCAGAGGCAGAAATCGCCACCTCAATCCAGCAAACGATGTGGTTTGTGGGACACTGCCAGCCCTGCCTCATTTTAGAACTTCTCACTCTATAGGTATGGTATGTGGGGACCTACTTATTCGTCATTTTTTCACCAACGACATAGTTAGTGGTGCCTTGGTTTGTTATTTTCATCTCATCTCTGAATGTCTTGGTTAACATTTTTCACCTCTCACAGACATTTCCACTAAAAAAAATGCAGTCCAGTTTGAGTCCTTTTCCAAATTAGATTTCTTCAATATTCTCCTCAAATTTTCATCCCCACATGAATCTATTGCCTTTATAAAAATTTTGGGAGTATTTTATTTCACATTACAAATTTTTCGGGACACTAAAAATACACCCCATCAGAATGGGGTCCAGTCAGAGCAAATAAGAGGATATTATGATGTAAAAAATAGTCCATAACTGAACTAGTTTATGGTAAAAAGGTGGACCCATTAGGGGAACCATGACTATTTATAGGTTCTAAGTCATTTTTTTACCTGGTTTCCCAGAAAAAAGTGCCCCACAAAGCGCTCTAGGCTTTCCTTACTTCCACATACCAGATCCTTTGTAAAATTCATCATCCACGAACTGCACCTTGCATTCTATGAACTATGTATTCTTCACAGTTTCCTCGGTCACAAACCAACCATTGAATCCATAAACCGAACTGTGGAACTTTAAAATGTAAGTTCAAATTTCCACGTAGTAAGACGCTACACAACTCACTTACCCCGCATACATAACTTCACTTTGGAAAACTGAACATTCAATTTCCAAATCCTACTTTAAATATTTGACTATGAACTTTGAATATCCACATAGAGAGTCTTGGTATATGGATTTTCCATTCCTCATACTGATTGACTTTATGGCCAACATTTTGCAGACAAGTGTCTTATGGGGAATTCTGCGTACTGTCGTTTCACATGGAATGCATTCTATGAACCGCTCCTGGGTTTTAGTATGTAGAGCCTCGTGTTTCAAAAATTCTTTGCTCCTTTTCCATTTTTGGCCTTTTTTCCCAATTATTTTAAATTCTATGATCTTTTACAAATGGATATTTAGTTTTGTGTGATGAAATGGATCTTCCTCTTATCTTAATGGAAGTGATCATGAGGAGGGAATCTATGGTTGATAATTTTGAAGACAACCTTCATTCCTATATCATTCTTCAAGAGGGTATTCTGAGAGACCTTCTTTCACCAGATCTCACGGACTATCTTCTATCTATCCAGTTTCCACTTTACAACTTTGGCCTCTTAGATGATGTTCCCTTGCCATTTCCCAATCACAGTACTCATATTATTTACCTAGAGGCATCCCAAGGGCATGATCAGGTCTATATTTACCAAATGTAATAAATTTTTACTTATTTTACTCAATAGAACGTGTTCACACTAGAAGGATTTTCATGGACTCAGAGAAATCATTGTCATTGTAACACCTCTTTGAGGTCGGTCATTAGATACTACCCATCCATTGTCAATATTTCTCAAGAGAATCCCTATGGTGGGTCGAGTACCAAATGGGACTTTTGATCTAAAGGATGCTTCTTTGATGATTGGTCCTAGGCCTTCTGGGTGAATCAGATTTTTTTGGAGTCCCCTGGCTAGTTGGAAGCAGTAAACTTGTATCAGGCAACATGGGTTTCACAATTTTCAATCTATTCACCCAGTGAGATATTTCCCAAACTACTTAGTCATTGGTATTCAAGAAAAAATACCTTCAACTTATTATATGGGAAGGTTGGGATTAGTTTATGGGACATCCCTCAACTCGGAGGTCTTCCCATTCTAGGCAACATGTATGATGAGTTTCTTCCAGTGGAAAATTCCTGGGGGAACGTCGAACAAGTATCTCCACTGGAAAGGTACTTATTTGTCATGGTATAAGGATTACTCAATCAAACCATCCAATATCATTCTCTAATTTTAATCAAATATTGGATTGGGATATTATTATAAGAGAACGGTCTGAGACCGAGGGTTCACCGCAGCGGGACTCACCTAAATCAATAATCATCACAAATCACAGGCTCATATAGTTCCACCCTCAAGGTAGGTCGATATCCCACCAGGGGGTATGTAATTCTGTCAGACGTACTCCCAGATCTTAGATTAGAATGTTTCTTTTCCATGTTTTTTAGTGGATGGAATTTCCCATTTCAGGATGTTTATACCGGTGTTTGGTATTTCACTCTGATTATGGTAGTGTCATTGAAAGAAAGATAACCTATTAACCTGGTCATTCCTACCCTTTCCCAAATATATGAACTGTTGGGGTAGATACAGAAAGGGTAACCCCCACATTTTCTTAGTGGGATGTTTCAATTTTCATATGGCTGGATGATAGAGGATTTCCTCTGCTATGAGTATCGGCATACTACAAGGTTTCATCATTTTGAATTTCTCCCAGATCTTCTCAACATTGCTGACGTTCATCCCCAATCATTGAGTGTTAATGATGAAGTCAAATTGTTGAGTGATGTTTCTTAATTTTCTTTCACACCATACATGGCCCCCAAGGATCCATGATGGATAACAAAAGGGGATATTTGTAAGATAATTTTTATATCATTATTCTCTCGGATGGATTTTTATCTTCTCGTATAGACAGGGTAACCCTCATCAAACCCTACACTCCATATCGGTTTTCCATGAAATTTGGATGCCTTCAATAGGTCGAAACTCCCCTGCTAATCTGGTTAAGAGGGAGTATCATCACGTGACGCTTCACCAATTGTGGTTGGCCATGATGTGGGAGGATGCTAATTTGGAATTCCTCATTCCTACCATGGTAGGTTCAAATTACATGTCATTATAGTACACTAAATTTTGTTTAGTTTCTTACCCTAATAGGGCATTGGGAAGGCCACTTCGATGAGTTCAGAAACTGTTGGATTCTTTCGACCCTGTCCTAATCATGATAGTTGTGTTATCTGTTACCCCTCATGTGGTGATAAGGTTTTATACTCACCATCACATGTGTTTGTAAGGGTATTAACCCACACAATAAATATCCATGTAAAGTGACCCAAATCCTGTATCTTTGGACGATGTGTTTTATGGTCCTACCAAAGTCAGCCCGAGTGTGAAATCACCCAGTGTTCCTAAAGTTTCTTCCAACCCCCATCATTTAGTCTAGGTGGATAAACCATCTATTGGGAGGTAAATTCCCCCTTATTGGGTGACTTGGCTCAGGGTGCTTCCATCTTTTGCAATGATTCTTCCTCATTGGATACCTATTGTGGTGGAGGAGGACAAAGAGTCGGATGCAATTAAGAGGCATCAAGCTGTGTGAAAATGGGCATGGCTTAAAATCTATACTCTTGCTGCTAAAACTCCCCTGAACGATTTTTCCAACAAAGAGGATAACTATTGGTGATTATTTTTCAATATGGGTTTGGGAAGATTTGATTACCGATTCCTGCATCTCTTTGTGAACTAAATTGTTATTGCTGAAGAGGATCTAACTTCTTATGAAGGAGACCTCCCTCACTTCAATGCTTCTCACCACCAAGCTCAGACTTTATAGAATATTACTAAATAGTTTCATCATCAAGAAGCTCAAGAGGCTAGTTCTCATGACTATGTGACTACCTAGATGGAAGAACTGCATGAGTGTGAGGCTTGTATGGCTAGACTAAAATCACAACGGGAATCATCACGTTCTAATTATGAGGCCATCCAACAGAAAGGGAATGACCTTTGGACTGTTATGAAGCGATTACACCCAATGGATGAAGATGAATTTGAATGGAGTGATTTTGTAGAACAAGCCCCTAACAACCCTCATTGGGCATTTATCGACCTACAATCGGGATACATTGTAATACCTCGGGCTACCCTATACCCCCTTTGTCTTTCCATTAGGGAGAGACTCTGTATTATGAATGTTCCCCCTGATCTCACTTCTTTTGATAAAATAGAAACATTTGGCTTTCTAGTGTTCCTATTTTACCTTTTTATTCAACATTAATCAATTATGATTGACATCAATTGGAACCATAATCTCAACTGGATATCAATTTTAGTCATAATCCAGGATAAAGAAATAACCAACTTATACTCTAATTTTTACCAAAACCGAGAGGGTCAACAAGTATTGTTTGGCTCTTTCTAGGGTCACATTGAAAACCCAACAAACGTTGTGCCTTTTTATAATCACCCAAATTTTTACCTAATCATGTTATAGTGTGCGATTAGCGGTTATAACTTGAATTTTTATTAGGGAACAATTTGCAGGTTTTTTACTTAAAGTTCTTTGTGTCTCTTGATGATTTTTAATTGCGTGATATTTTTCCTAAACTGTATGTAGCATAGGTTTAGCAATCTGTCACTCAACTTTTTTCCATGATTCCCTTTGCAGTTTTTCACCCTATCAAGTGTTGTTTATTTTTCATTAGTAGTTTAAATTCTTAATAATTGGACTATCATTACTAATGTTTTAGGTTGAACAACTTTGACCAGGCCTTTTGGGGTGAGGGACCCAATTTAGGACTAATTAACCAATAATGTACTGACAACTTTCATACATGGATGAGGGATTTTTCTTGGCCTTGAATTTTTATTTATAGATTAGTATTTGATATATAGCATAGAATACATGGTGTGTATGGACATTTGAAATTCCTCTCTGGAGGAAGAGTTTACCCTTAGTGGACAAAACATTTTTTTGGCCAGCATATGCAGAGCCATCAGGGCATTGTGTGCATACTCAAACAAAGGTGTTCACAGGACCCTGACCATCCATTTTTTATGACCAGAAAATTTGTATAGAAATTTGGATTTGTTTTTCTGTTGGGGTCTATAGTGGGAGGCCTGTTAAGGGAACAATGTATGAATGTATGGGGACATTTTTTTGGTTATGGTTTAGAAACCGTTCCCATTCAAATTTTACTTGTGCAAAGGAGGGATAGTACAAGATGTAGTTTGAAGTCATACAACCAAGTCTTTTGAGAATTATGGAGTGAAATAATTTTACATTGACTATAGGAGGTTAAATGATTCATCTTTCCCCACATTAGTTCGACCATAAAAGTCATTTATCTTCAGGAATTGAAAAGGGGAAATATGTAAACCATAATATGGGGGTTTCTGAAATCGGGGGATGAGGTGAGACTTACACATCATAGAAGTGTACAGAGATTGGAAAATCCTCTCTTGAGGATGAATTTTCCTTTGGTTGATAGACCATTTTTGGGAAACATATTCAATGCTTGGGGTAATTGTGTGCATATTCAAAAAAAGGTGTCTATAAGACACTAGCCATCCATTTCCAATGGTCATGGATGGTTATGGGGAATCATACCTTTCTGGACATAGAGTATGGTGTGTGGATATGGGTGAATGATAATGAAAAGGAAGAATATCAGGTTGAACTTCACCAGGAAGACCAAGAATTAGTGGAGTCATATTTATCTTATTCATATGAGTTATTTCCTTATGCAGGTCTGAACCATTCATAGGCAAGGATGGGGCACTTTTTTTCATAGATGAATCCAACATATGAGATTTTTATGTCACTACATATCTTGTGATGATAGAAATAAAGTTGTACATAGTTATTTTAAGGATCATTCTTATGAGGATCTGATTCATGAATATGGATGGTTCATTTTATTATATAGATTCACCAATTAGTCAGGGCATGTGTTGAACTTTCCTACGTATATTCATTTTTTTCATAGGTTCATAAGGGGAAATACCCTTTGACATGACCTAGACTAAGGGTTAATACTGGGTATCAAGTATTGTGTAGTTGAAATGTCTTGAGATTAGGTAGTTGATGTTGAATCCCTAAGTAACCTAAGGGTAATCAAGTTGATAGGTTCTGACATGTTTAGAACATGAGTAGGAAAGAAGAGTGTAAACAATGGTTTCGAGGGTTCTTGGATCATGAGGAATGACATAGGTATTAGAAGCCACTAGGAATACAGAAGTAGGAAAATACTATTCTAAGGATGATTTTTACCTTGGTTGATAGACCATTTTTTTTGGCAGTATATATAGAGATTTTGGGGCATAATGTGCATATTCAAACAAAGGTTTTCGTAGGACACTAGTCATCCAATTCTGATGGTTTTGGATGATTATGAAGATCCAAGATCACTTAAAGCATGAAGTTTGATTAATGGAGGTAGTGTGATTGGAGACATTAGAAGCATTTGGTTTGTGATTTACCCATAGAGTTGGGAACTCACCCACATTGATCTGGGTCATACATGGGGTGAGGAATTTTGATTCCCTCAGTGGGGTTGGTCCTAGGATTGGAGATCTTGGAACCTAGAGATTGGACACCCTACCTAGTTTTGATTTATAGGTTGGGTAGGGGAATTTTTCTATATTTGGGGTACCTTGCAATTTAATTTCTTGTGGTTAGGACTTTAGTTTTCCCAATATGGAGGGTAAAATGATAATATGCCATTCAAAGTCATTCTAGTAGGGTTAGTCGTTGTAGATTGATTTTCCCTGGATCTATGGGGGAGTCCCCAACCGAAAGACCTAATCCCACATGATATATTATCTTTATGAGATACAGGGTGTGACAAGGGTTTCACTCTGCCACCTAGGGATGATAGGATCAAATAAAAAAGCATTGTTGGGTTGTGCAGTTTAATATCTTGTGGTGAGGACGTGGGTGACCCAATGTGAACAGGCTAGTTGTTGTGGGTCCATGCGGTTTTAAGTCTTTTAAAAAGGGCATCGAAAACACAGTTTAATAATCATGTTGTAGGGAAAAAATATAAAATGGATCATGTGTAAATATAATATAATCAAAATGAGGATATTCTTAATACGTTGTAGAAATGGGCAGGGGAAGAAAGTGTAAACCATGATTTTGGGATCCCTTGAGTTAGGAGGTATGATTCAAGGATTATGATCCAATGATCATATGGAAGTAGGAACAACCTATATTGCGATTGATGTTTCCTTTGGTTTACAAGCCATTTTTGTGGGAAACATATGCAGAGCCGTCAGGGCATTGTCTGAATAATCAAAAAAGGTGTTCATAAGATAGTAGCCATCCGTTTTTTGATAGTCGTTGTTTATAATGGTGACCTAATATTTGTTAGGACATTGATTTTTATAGAAGAAAATGGTATTTATGGGTACATGAAAAGATATCCAGACCATGATTAGTTTTTAGGTAAGAGATCCTCTATATAGATCTGATTTGTATGTAAAGGGAATCATGGCCTTTTGAAACTTTCTCGATGTATGAATCTGGATATGAAATCCCTTGCATCTGTTTTCATTTCACATGCAGGGGGGTTGGGGGAATTTTTTCATTTTTTATTCTGTGTATATGGACCTAGGATTTTTGGCTCAAGTGTTGCTATGTATCTCGTTATACTGAGAATCAAGCCACATGTACTTCCTAAAATACATTATAGTTTAATTTATTATGGTTATGACTTCTTTGTCCATGTAGTTTAATGTCATGCCATTAGGAATGGATTAAATTGACATGAAAATGAGGAGGTGAGTGAAGTGTTGTGATGGAACCTCCTGGAGGTTTCCTACTTATCCCAGTTATTTAGGAATCAAATTCCACATTGTTATGGAGAATATTTTCTTTGTGCCGATCTGACCCAAGCACCAAAAAGGAACAGTTTTTTTGAATGGTGGATTGACCAGGATGATGGATATGGGCATCACTATGTATCTTATGAGGTTAGGAATCGAGCCATACATAGTTCTTAAAATAACTTACAGTTTAATGTCATGTGGTTATGACTTATTTGGTCATGCAGTTTAAAGTCACACGGTTAGGACTAGAGTGAATCGATGTGAAAAGGATGAGGTGAGTAAAGTATCGGGCCTGAACCTCGTGGAGATTTCCTATGTATCCTATTTAGTTAAGAATCAAATTCCATGTAGTTCTAAAGTATATGTTCCCTGTGATAGTATGACCCATGAACAGGAAAGGAGAAAATTTGTTTGAATGGTGGATAGACTAGGATAAAGGATATGGGCATCGTTTTGTATCCTACAAGGGATGAAATCAAGACATACGTAGTTATAGAAAGCTCTCTATGCCAGTATGACATGTGCACAGAGGGGGGGATTTGTATCATGTAGTGGATAGACCAATACTTAGGGTCAAGGTGTCTCAACATATCCTATGAGGGAAGGAATCAAGTCATGCATAGTTATTAAAGGAAATTCCCTATAGATGTCAGATCCATATGTAGGGAAGGGGATTTTTCTAGGGTGGTGGCTGGATCAGGATGGAGAATCTGGGTTTCACTATGTATCTTGTGAGAGTAAGAATCAAGCCATACGTAGCTATAGATATGTCTTCCTATATAGGTTTGTCCCATACACTAGGAGGGGTCTTTTTTAAACCATTTTTTAATAGGCATGTAGCGTACATGTATCCTCTTTTCTTCTTAGGGGAAACCTCTACCACCATTTCTAATCTCATATGAGCAATTCTTGGTGTGAAAACAATAAATAGATGAGGCCTTCTCTCATAATACAGATCCAGTTTAGAGTACAATAGAGTTATTTTGTTACCATGTGGTGGTTGGACCAAGATGAAAGATTATGATGTCACTATGTATCCAATCAGTGGATGGGAATCAAGTCATAGGTAGTTCTAAGACAATATGATCCCTGTATCAGTTTGACCCATGCATAAGAAAAGGAGGAATTGTTTTTTTTTACAGTAGTAAGACTAGGATGAAATATCATATTATCACTACGTATCCCAAAGGGGTAGGAATCATGCTATATGTAGTTATATAGTGTGGCATGGTAGGTGACTGATGCCAGAGAGAATGTCCCCTCAGCTGAGAACATTGTTGGGGCCATGCAATTTAATGTCATCTGGTTAGGACTCAGAATTTCCCTATGCAAGTCTGACCTATTTGTAAGGAGAGGGGAATTATTGATTTTGACTAGTGGTTGGACCAGGATATTGAATCTAGGCATCACTACATATCCTGTGAGGGTAGGAATCAAGCCCTATGTAGTTTTAAGGACTCCTTGTGCCAGCCTGGCCTATGCTCAGAGAGGGGGGAATTTTATACCATAATTTCAAGATGACTGGCTTGTTATACTCCTCTATTATTTTTCTATGTAGGGTAAATCCTAACCACAATTCCTAAGCTCATGCGAGTTATACTCATTGTGAGAAACAAGGATATGCGAGGAGTTGCATTATAGTATAGGGGTGGAAGAGGATATAAAAGAGGCATTCTAGGTTATGTGATGACTAGACCAAGACTTAGGGTCAAGGTGTCTCTACATATCCCATTGATGAATAGGAATCAAGCCATACATATCTCTGTAAAAGTCCCTACCTTTATAGGCATGGTCCATATGAAAGAAGGGGAGCATTTTTTTATCTTTACCTTACACGAATCTAATTCATGCGCAACAAGTTATTGTTTTGAACATAGTGATCACCTTGAAGTTTAACATCTTCTAGTTTGGGAAAATATGCTAAGCAGTTTAATTTCATGCAGCATGGAAGAAGATGATGAGAAGTTTAACGTCATGTAGGATAGATAAAGATGATGATAAATTTATCATTATGCATTATGGATGAATATGTTGAGTAGTTTAATGTTGCACCGCATGGACAAAGATGTTGAGCAGTTTAACATCGCGCGTCATGGATGACTTCATCGAGCAGTTTATATTCATGTCATCAGGACATCTTCTGTATAGTTTAACTTCATTTAAGAAATACATATTCTATATAGTTTAACATCATGTGGGAAGGAATTATTCCATTCAATTTAAATTCATGTGGGAAGTACATATTTCTATGCTTTTGGATACACAAAATATTACTGCAGGAACCTTGCATTGGTCGGAGTAGTGGTGAGATGTACATCCATTGAAATTAAAGAATATGCTCTGTTAGAAAAAACTTTGTGTATAACATATGGTCCTTCCCATTTTGGATCCAACATTAGATGCTTCTTCCCAAGTATCATCAAGGTTTTGAGGACCAACACCATTTCTCCTTCATGGAAAGATTGGAGGTGAACCTTATTATTAAAGGCTTAGGAAATACGATTTTGGTAGACTTTCAAAAAGTGTATAGTGTGCAATCTTTTTTCATCAAACTGCTCCAACTCATCAAACCATTTATAGGATTTCTCACCTATAGATATTTGATCACAGACAGTGATGCAGAATTATGGGAGTAGAATTTCAATTAGCAAAACCACCTCTATCTCGTATACTAATGAGTATGGGTTTTCTTGAGTGGTGGTGTGGTTTGTGGTCTAGTAATCCCAAAGATCATAGAGGATATTTTCCAGCCAGAATTTCTTATCCCTATCTAGCATCTTTTGGAGTATGTTGGATAGGGTCTTATTGATATCCCCTATCTATCCATTGGTTGTTTCATGGTAGCAGGATGAATGGTTGGATTTGATACCATACTCATGGTAGAGTCTATCCAATTCAATAGAGAAAAAATTGGTTCCTTTTTCCATTAGTATTGTTGGAGGGAAACCAAACCTAGTGATGATATTGGATTTCACAAAGCTGAAAAATATTTTTTCTCTGACCTCTTTAAGGGGTTTTGGTTATGCCCATTTGGAAAAAAAGCCGGTTGTTTTGAGAGTAAATTTGAAGTCTCTGGTCGTGGTAGTAGGATACGGTCCTATGATGTCCATTACCCATATGGAGAATTGAGATAAGTTCATATATGTGTGAAGAAAATAAATGGGTTGATTGATGATGTTAGCATGGACTTGGCAGGGATGACACTTTTTGGTAAAATCGGCACAATCCTACATCTTGGTGGGCCAATAGTACCCAAGCCTTCGAATTTGATAAGAGATTTTGGATGTTGAATGGTGTTCCCCACAAGTTCTGGAATGCACTTCTTCATGAAAGCAGCGGTATATTATATATAAATTCACTTCAGAAGGACTCCATCAAGGCCTCACTTATAAGGGACCTTTTTCTGGTTAGTGCCATCGTACAACATGAAATTAACTGCTCATATTCAGATCTATTCCCTTTCAGTCCTATCTGGCGAGATTTAACCCTTTTAAAGATAGTCCACAATGGTGGCCATCCCGCCAGTGGTATGACCATACATCTTGGAGATGGGACTGATCTCATTGATTTCTTCTATCTTGGCCTAAACATATGGTAAAAACATCCAGAATTGGGAAATGTTGATGACCGTTTCCTTCCAATCTAGATTGGTCAGTGTTATGGTTTCATTTTCTAATACAACAGCTTGCACATTCTATAAATGAGGGATATAATTTAGTGTCAGATTCAATAGGAATTCTTCCATCAATTCTTGAACATGGTTTATCAAAGGGACCAGATCCTCTTTCTTGATAGTATTGTCACCATTTAATTTATTGATGACCAGTTCTGAATAACCATTTATCTTTATGCGTTTGGATTTTACTTGGAGTGCTGGTTCTAGGCCTGCGATAAGGTCCAGGTACCCTACTTCATTGTTCATGCATCCTTCTCACAATAGGAAGGAATATGGAAGAACTTCTTTTTCCAGGGATATGAGTATGACTCCAAAAACCAATTTGTTAAATTTGGGATCTTCTATTGTTTTTTCTTGTAGGATTATGGAGGCATATTCAAAGTAAATTTCCCACATCTGTGAGTTCTCTTGAATAGAGAATATTTCCTCATCAGTTAGCTCAACATCTAGTGGGGCAACCTCTATTGAGGGATTCTCTTCCTGGAAATCTGCTAATGTCAGTATTTTGATGGATTTCTATGGTATGAACAATATATCGAACTGTTATAGGATGACCAACCACCTTGATAGGTGTCCAGACAACATTGGATGACTGAGAATTCATTTGAGTCGGTTGCTACGAGAGATAATGTCAACCTCATTGTGCAGCAAATAATGACTCAGCTTCTGAACCACAAAGGTCAAGGTCAGGGAGCTCTTCTCAATATTTCAATATCAAGTCTCAACATCAACCATTGTTTGGATGAGGTAATAGATACTATTCTCACTATCGGCATCATTCTTCTACGTGATGAAAGCTCTTGGGTATCTCTCCAAGGTGGTCATGTATAAAATTAGCGGTCTTCCTTCAATAGGTGACATTAGAAATGGCGTAATCAAGAGATATTTCCTGAGATTATTGAATTATTTATTGAAATCATCAGTTTATTTATATTATACCTCTTTCTTCATCAACTTGGAGAAGGGAAAACATTTTTTTGCAAGGTTGGCTATAATGCGCCGAATTTAAGCCATGTTTCCTTATATTATTCTCAACTCAGTCAGGTTTTGAGGTGGTGAAAAGACAAGGATGACCTATTTCTTCTTAGGGTTGACTTCGATTCCACAGTGGCGCATGACGTAGCTAAAAAATTTCCTTGAGTTATCCCCAAAATTACATTTCAGGGGGTTCATCTTCAGATTGTGTTGTCGTAGTTTATTGAAGACAATTTCAAGATCTTCGATATGGTCTAAGAATTTTTTTAATTTAACCACAAAATCATCAACATATTATTCAATGAACTTTTCCAGGACGGGTTTGAAAATGCGGTGGATGTCCCACTGATATGTGGTGCCAAAATTCTTCAAAATAAAGAGCATTTCCCCATAGAAAAACACTCCCTGGGGATCCTTGAAGGTGGTGTCTTCTTCATCTTCTTGGGAAATTTTTATCTCGTTATATTTTGAATATCCTTCTATGAAAGAGAGAGCCTCATATCTAGTAGTTTCATCGATCAAGAATTCAATGATCGGGAACGGGAAATCGTCTTTCCGGAAGTGCCGGTTAAGGACCCCGAAATCGATGCAGACTCTGATCTTACCATTCTTATTTTTGATAGGAATAGTGTTTACTATCCAGATAGGATATTGTGCCTATCTAATGAAGTTATCTCTAATGGAATTATTGATTTAAACCTTTATTTTGGTAGCATGGGTGGGCGTGTCCTTCGGGGGACTTGTTGGTAGCCACGGTGCTCTTCCGGTAGGCCCAAGTGGTGAGTGGCCACCTCGGGATAAAGGCCTGACATTTTCCAGTAGTTCCAAGAAATAAAATCTCGATTATTCTACAAGAAAGAGGCATATACTTTTTATTATTTGGAAATCATGGTCATCCTAACCAGAGTGGTTCGTGGGTATTTTTTCATACCCAAGTTTATTTCTTTGAGTTCATCAATGGTGGTAGAGATGCCTTCCTCAAAAATGGGATGGGTATCCCTATGATCTTCTTCTTATACCTCCTATTCATCCTCATCATCATCCAGTTCGTCTTCTAATGGGTAAATAATTATTGATATAATTGTACCATAATTTAGGGAAGAGTCATAGTTTGGTGTCCGAGAAGCGAAGTTGCCTCTTCTGTCTCGGCCATCGACGAAGGATTCTCTGGAGAAGACGCAGTGAGGGGTAAAAGAGTTTTCTCACCTTATTTGATTGATGAGATACTTTTTCCTACCACGGTGGGTGAGGCATGTATTTCCTAGGTTTTTGATGATAGTTCAAAGGAATTTTTATTTGAACATTCCATATTTTCTTGGGAGTCAATGAGCCTTTCAACATTATCAAAAACAGTAGCCGTACCTAAAATCATGAGGACTGCTGAATACACATCTGAATTTGGAATTTTTCCCTCAATATAATTGATGGGAAGTACATAATCATCCCTAAGATGCATGAGGTAATCTTTGGAAACTATTTACAAACCATTTGGGGTGGTGACCCTATCAATTCCACCAGCTGAGGTTTGTTTCCCCTTTTTTTCATAGAACCACACATCAATATAATGTGATTCACAAAAGTCAAATAGAGACTTATTGGTGTGTAGTATTCCACTTTATACATTAATGCTATATTTTAGGCACTGGTGGTATGAGGAGGGGATTATTGTGTGTTTATGTAGCCAAGGCCACCTTAGCAAGGTGTTGAAGGCTGTATTATTCCAAACCACCAGAAATTATGGGTGAGCTATAAGGTCACTGAACTGGGTTTCGAGCTTAATTTATCCCAATAACTTCCACTCTCTTTTTTCTTATCCCAAAAAAGTTGTGTTAGAGGATTTCATATCACCCTCATTGCAGCCCAACTGACTAAGTGTCCAAATTGGAAAGAGATTAACCCCAATGCCATTTTCGATGAAGTATATTTGAATATTGACAACATTTATTATTCCAGACACATATAAGGGATTGATGTGTCATTTCATGGTGGATTATTAATCTTGATCTGTGAAGGAGATAACCGCCTAGCATTCCATATGATTGGTCTGTGTCTAGTAGACTTCAGTGGTGGCTACTTCAGCTTCAAACTCTTGGGGGATCATCAAAGCTTTAATGAGTGTTTTTCTAAGATCTACTGATAGATTCATTGCATCCATGATTGAAAACTTAGCTAGTACTGAAGCTATCTACTTCAGAATATCATATTTCCGATTTAAAGGCCACTACTTCCCATCTTGGGGATTCTCTTTCATGAGTGCTTAGGGGTCTTGATCATCTGATGGATATGGTCTGGCCCCTAAAACACCGATGGTGCTTCTACAGTTTGTGAACTTAGTCAATCATTACTGTTAGAATGCCACATGATTTTAGACATTTGTTCATATTCTGATGGGTACTTCAGGGTGATCAAGACAAATTTTCTTTCGACGGGGGTAGGAAATATTTCTTGTTCCCATTGGGTCCATTTAAGGCCTCTTTCATTAGTCTCTACAAGATTGACAGTTTGAGCATGAGTGAGGTTAGGTATTTGGTTTTTGTCATGTCTGTTTCTTCCTTAGTAACCTTAGCTTCTACAACTTCTTACTCTAGTTCCTAGATTATGTGGTGGAACTGGATTTCATAACCATATTCATCATCAGGTAAGGGATCCACTAATTGGATTACATTTATAGAACCAAAAATAAGTTCCTCATCTGATAATGACTCTGCCTGATTGACTTCTACCGATGGTGCCATTTGGTGGGGCGGTGCCTATTGTACCATTTGGCAGGGTGACTCCCGTGTCTTCTGAGTCGATGGCATAAAATTTGATAGTGTCAAATACAAATTGGGTTTTGGTGAAAGTTCATCTCTATGCACTTTCATTATTCTTTTCTGATTAGATAGCTTTCTCGAAGTCTATCCCTTGTAGGATTGCAGAGCCAAGGATGATAGTTGTGTTTCATTAAGATATGTTGGGGGCATAGTTGGTTGTTTCAAATACGCATGGAGTATGCCATGATCTTAGTTGACTATTTTCTAAGTCCTCAAAATATCAAACTTCTACTCTTTTTTTGTTAATATCTTTTTTCAATCCACTTCTTTGTCCAGATCTATGGTGGAAACATATGCCACTTGAATTGGCGATGGTCCCATCTTGACTTTTTTGGAACCAATCATCATTTGCAAGAGGTCCTTGAAGATGAAACACTTCTGGATGGTGTGTAAATCCGGTTGAAGGGATAGTAGTTTGGCTAGACATCTAGGCCTAATTCTTTATCCCTCTTTGGCTCTGGTATACAAAGCAAGTTTCAATTCATAGCGGCTATAAAGTATCCACATACCTGATCATCTATAAATGAGTACACTTTATTCCTATGTTGATTGAATTGATTTCTTTTGGCCCCCTCTAATCATATTACTGATTTGGGGATGGTTGTTGATGTCTATAGGACCCTTCGTAGTTTGGTGGGGGATTTTGGAGCCAGAGATGGTGCAGGGGGTGTCTTAAGCATGAAAAAATATGCTTCAGATCTCCCAACTCTCTTTACTGAGTCTTTTATGGCTGCACAAGACTTAAGATTAGTCTGTTTTAAGGAATATTCTATCTTTCGAGCGATGGAGGAGATTTCTTGAAACCCACATGTTTATTTTAGTAGAATAAGTGGTGTTCATATCTCATCACATTGATTATAAATGCACATGGCCAAAATATAATCTAATGGGAGTGGTCGGTTCAAGGATTTATTCAGAGCCTTTCATCTAGTGATGAATTCTAAGACTCTCTCATTTTATCGCTATATATAGTTCATGAGATCAAAAAATATCGTTTTTGGAACGTCAAGCTGAACTGGATCTAGAGATCCTCACATCCTGTTGTTGAGTTAGATTACAAACTGGTGTACTAGAAAAAGGTTGAACCTTGTAGGGTTCGCACAAAGCATTTGAGCTTCACATATTCTTATTTCTCTAGGGTGCCCATCATGGTATCACAGTAATAAGGGTAGTTCATTAGACAATATTCCAGGTCCCCAAAACATTTTAACACTATAAATATTGGATTCCTGAAATTTGGTGGATGTGGTATGTTTCTCACCCAGTCAGGGTAAGGTTTCCGTCCTGGTTGTATCGCAGCGCACCGCCCCTCCATTTATTCTATTCATGTTATAAATATCTATGTAGTTTTCATGATCCCTTGATGCATGTTCGGATGGACCTAAGCATGAGTGGGCATAGTGGGGGGCAAGTTTGGATGTGTTGTCACTGCTAGAACTTGAGGCGGATGCCCGGCTAGGGGCATCTTCTGAGTATTTTACTGAATATGTTCTAATTGTTTCCCTAATGGAGGGAAATCTTGATATCCTACCAGGATTGGGTTCAGATAGACCAATAGTCCCAGTGCTACCTTTGATGAGCTTTATAGTATTGCTTTATCCTTCAGGATGACCATATGAGGCAAAGGTACATCTGATGAAAATGTGTGTTGATGCTCCACCTGGGGGAAATACCTAGTAGGATGGCTTGCTCGTTGTAGCTCATCATTGATGTGCCTTATCTCTTTCATTTCTTCCTCCTATCGAGTGAATCTCTCCTCAATCATGGGAGAATTGTTTTCATGAAGAGGAGAAGTTGGGTCATAAACCTTGTTCTTATTCCTTTCTTTATTGTAGATTCATGTGGGAGGTTGTGGAAGATTGATTGATAGGGCATCCAAATTTAAGGAAACTCTTTGGTTTCTGGTGTGCAAACCTCCAGTGTTGGTGTGGACCATCTCTGGGAGGGAACCATCTTCTATGGTTTCTTTGTTATTTGTATTATTTTCAGAAAGGTATGTGGGGATGATGTCCACAATAGTCACTGATGCGTACCGCATTGGGTGTGGCATACTAGGTGTGAATTGGTAGGGGAGATTCTTACATCCTTTTTTGGATCTTATCCAGACATTTTTTGATGCTCTTTGAGTTTCTAGGAGAAGGGTGACTCGAAGGGAGCCCTGGTATGACCTTACAGTATGCCTTTGTTCTGGTGGATGAACAAGTGACCCCTCTATCCATTATTCTCCCTATTCGGGAGATGACAGACATCCTTTGGGTGAGAATTTGAGGTAAAAATTAACCCAGTCCTATGGGCAAGGGTTTGCGACTGTTCCACTATTGATGTGCCTTCTCCCAGATATGATGGTCTTATAGGGGAATTTTGTATTAAAAATTCCCCCATCCATGTAGGATGGGGATGGTCCTGTATTTTTGTGACTGCTACTTTCATTTCAACTTTATTGATCTCACACATTCCATACGGGTGTGAGCTAGATATGGTGTTAGTTCTGCATGTGAATTAATTTATTTTGAGGATATTATTAGTGCTCAATGATTTGATTACCTTAGATAAGAAGCCTTCTGTATGTTCTCAGTGGCATGGTTTAAGAGCTTCTTGATGGCTTTCTCTCATTGGGTTTGATTCTTCTGAGACTTACTCAAGGTCGGTTCTTGTATAGTGTTCAACCTTTTCTGAGTGGGGACTTTATTTGACTTCTGTCTGGGGGTGATGAAATTGCAAGATGTCACCTAAGGTGGGTTTTGTTGGATGGGAAGTGGGGTGAATTGTAGATCTCCATGTTCTCCCCATCCCTAGAAATGAACACTAGGAGGGGTGTTGCTGATAAGAAAGTGAAACTTGTGTAGTTCATGGAGGCAAGCCAGCCCGAGGTATTTCTGTTGCCTTTCTGATTGTGGTTTCCATGTAGATAGAAAGGATTCTAGGCCAATCTAATGGTGAATCTCACCTTGTACACTAACATGATCTTCATGCCCTTTGTACGGAAGAAAATATTTTCTTTCACCTAGAAGAGAGTTGTCCAAATGTTAAGGTGAATATTATTTATAAATTCTTCTGACAACTTTGTTGGTATGTTGAACTGAGAAGTGGTTGTGGGCCAGTATATCACTGGTATGTTATCCATAGATATTTTTCTTTATAGAAGAAACATATCTAGTTGTTGTTATCCCAGGGACTCTTCTACTTGATCCACCCAGTTTGACAACTCCTTAATGATTTATTTCCAAGAAGAGTGGTTAGTGGGAGTCTCTTTGACATGTTAAGGGTACGGTGGTGGATCAGAAGATGAGTGTGGCCCCAAGATTTCCTTTGGTTGAGCAAGGATATCTATTTTTATGGAGAGATTATCCCACACATCGTACTCCATTTTTCCAAGTTCCTCGGAATATGGGGGATTTATCGCATTTGACTTGACAAGGGAATGACCTTCTCGCTGGCATTAACTATTACTACGAGGAGGACCTTCACAGTTTTTAGCATGATGGAAAGGAATACCATATCATCTTAGTTTATTTCCGTATATATTCTTATGTAGTGTATAACTAGGGGAGGACCATCAGGGCAGACCACAGTAAAGGGATTACATTCTTACAGCTTGGTATCATTGAGGGGAGAGAATTCAAAATGACTACTATTATAGAGGGGGCTACCATCATAGATTTGGTTACAAGGAGAGTATATACTATGTACATTATGAGTTGTTCCTTTAGGATTTATTTAAATGAGAGAGTACCTTCTCATTTCTTGATTTCACTATAGGGAGGCCCTTCGTAATGATTGTTATCATGGTGAGGACTACCGTCATATCTTAACATCTAACTACAGGGAGAAACACATCTTCAGTGTATACCATAGGGAGTACCATCAAGAAGGAATATTGTAAGGGGAGGTCCTTTTTGTTGTATGATCATCTGGTTAGAGGGAGGGATACCCTGGCATGCACTAGGTGATAGGCTCCTATAATCGATCATTTCTGGCCCACTAAGTAATCCCCCATGGTTGCTCTGGGGAGGACCATTGGAGCTTTTGGTGATGAAATTTCATGGAGGACCCTCAAAAATACTACTTTCACTTCCATGATTTGGTAATGGATAGATAGGATCTTAAGCCTTTATTGATAGATTTTTTATGGAATCAATAACACCAGCTTCTAGTATAGAAAAATCATGAGTGTGCTCTTCAATTTTTGGCTTCTACGGGTCCCTATCTAATTGGTTAATGTAATTTTTTTGGGATACACTAAAGAACATCTTATGTTCTGGAAAGGATATATGTCTGCCCTATAGCAGCCACCATTTTGGAAAGGTGTCTCCTAGTTGGAATGTGTATTTCTTCCTAATTTGGTTGTCCATGTATTGTGAAATATGGTTTTTTACCCTTTTGGACTAGAGAATTGATGATGGTCTGATCCGGAGTGATTATCTAATATGGAGGATGAATCACCCCAGCTGAGGAGATCAGGTCATGGGCCCAACTCCTCACTTTTTCTTCTGAAGCAATGACTTCTTGACATGTCTGGAGATTTAGTTTTGGATTAATGTCTTCTCCTCCATCATGTCCACGATGTGTTGAGATACGCCTTTTGATGGAACGTGTATAAATTCCAATTCTGATGTCAGATCAGGAGTATGTACCTTCTCCTATCCTCCATGGGTTTCCAGTGGGTGTTAGAAGTTCTCTAGTGTCATGGTAGTGAAATGATTCTACCACCAGATTTATTTTACGGTTTCCATCTTATTTGGATGGTGGGATTTTTATTTGCAAGAATGAATTTGCATCTTTTAATTTTACACTATATTTGTCTCATGGGCTTTATTTGCATCAACAAAAATTTGACTCTGCTCATATTTTCATGCCACAATATTTGGATAGTGTGATTAATATGTACTGGAAGTGTTGTATGACTACCTATAATTTCCCTCCCTATTTAGATAGTGTTCTAGTTGTACATCAAAAAGAATTTGAACATTCTTATAGCTAGTTTTCGCCCAATTTGGATGATGGGATTCTTACAAATTGGAAGAAATTTTCATCTACCTATAATTTTTCACCCTGTCTGCGCGGAAGGACTATTGAGAATTGAAAATAATATGTATTTTATTATTTTATGTCACTCTATTTCTATGGTTGGATTTATATGAGCAAGCGGGGATATGCATCCACTCGTAGTTTTTTATCGTATTTCCATGGAGGGTTTCAGTAGGAAGGGAGGAATTCTATTCCTCCCATTATATGACACCATGTTTGTGCGGAGGACCTCCTCCTCAAGAACCAAGCTGATAACCTACTTCTGATTTTGTGTTTTCCTCCCTCGGTGGGAAGCCTGAGGGGCCCTTGTCCATTGGACTTTAGTAGGTTCTCTTAGTATGGGATCCTCTTCAGAGTGAGGATATAGGGTCATAGGTCGCTGGATGTGACATCCTTCAGCAGGATCCCTCAAGTGGGGTTCCTTTGCAGCTAGGATAAATTCATTAACTTCGACTTCATCTGAATTCCTAAGATAAGGGAGGTATTCATTGTCGTGTTCTGGGGACAGGCTCCCAAAATTATTTGATATGGACGTTGGATTCATCCCATGCTAGATTTTCGGGTGTGGTTGAAGTGGAGTCTAGCACGATTTCACCGATTGGAGGGACTGCATTATAGCCTCCACCATAGGGAGAGTACCATTTTAGTTTTACTCTTTAATCAATGTGTTTGAAACTCCACATTGAAGATGCTAAGTAGGCAATAGAGTCATGTTCATTAGGGATGCATTCACCTATGCAAATGCTGATGCACGTGTCGGATCAATTTATCGAGATTCCATTTGGATCCAAGATAGCTTTGTGAAACCTGTAATATATGTAACTAACTCAAAAAAAGAAACCCCATCAAGGTAGAATCTCATGATCACATGCATGATCTGTAGTCTTTCGTGGAACTCTTCCTTTTTAATGTGAAAGGGGTTTGTGGTGGGGTGACACACCGCCTTGGTTAAGGATTCACGTCAGGTTCACTATTTTTGTTTGAACCGATTCGCATAATGTCATATAGGGGTAAACAAATGGTTTGATGTTCCATATCCACTTGTTCTTTATCATGGGGGTAAAACCTCCACATTGGTTAAAGATTCACATCAAGTTCACCATTTTTGTTTCGACCTAATAAGCATCGTGGCCCATTTTTGTGGGAAAGATGGTCGCACCGGGACTAGGCAATGTGTCATTTTTATATTTTGAAGGAGGTTCCACAGTTGAAGTGTCATGGTGGGTTATTGTAATGTGGTTTAATGTTTGAGAAATCAGCCATATCAGATATGATGTCCTCGGATTATCTCCAATAGGTTTATTTATGGATTCAAAAACACCCAAAGACCCTTGTATCCAAGATTCATGAACCTTTTTTCCAAAGTCAGGTTCTCTTTGGATGACGATTTTTCTAAAAACATTTAAGGAATCCATTGGTCTAGAGGATGGGAGGTTGGGCTCATCAAACCCTTTTGAGGGGAGTTATTTCCTACTCTTGGAATCACTTATATATTTAAGCAATGTTCATAAATTCTTGAATCCTTGGTTCTTTCCCAATAATGTGTCCACGGATTACTGAGATGATGCTATTTTAATACCTATGATGAGGCACTCTAGAGTCTATCATCATCCAGGGAGGACGGAAATTGCTTTGATATCTGTATCGAACCCATAAGAAGGGTTTATTACATATCCTCATCAGAGGAATCAGAACCCACATAGTTTTGTGCCACTTAACTAGACACATTTCCATTTTAGGTCGTGTGAAGGGGACCTATCCATGCTTTAGAATCATGCAGTGAAGAAATCTAGGAAAAAGATACCTATTCAAGACATGGTGCCAGACTTACACTAAATTGGCCCAAAGGACCCACAAAAGATATGGTCTTCTAGGTGGATATAACCCTATTTTGAATATGGATCGAGAAACATTAGAGTGACTTGGGGGGTCAGTTTCGGACCTCATGGAGGCTTCCTATGTATCACAGTTACCTAGGAATCAAATCCCTCGTATTTTGGTTTGAGTTGGGGCTTATAACATAAATGATTCTCTGTTTATGGGGTTCATGATTGGGGATTGACCTTTGAAAAGGGTCCCATTAATCTTGAGTCTATAGACAGGCATCCTAAATATGTTGTATAGAGTAGTAATCAGAGTTCTTGTAGTTCATTGGGTGGGACTTATGTGTAGAAGATGCCCATGTTTCTGGAACCATGAGGAGAATCTCGACTCATAGTGATTTGAAGGTTTTACTGGGGCTTACACCTAATAGGAGGCCCATCCTTTGTTATTATATGGTTTTCATGAACACTTATAGCCTTTAAGACCACGTGAGTCATGTATGGTTTGAGAAACAAGAAGAGGTAATGGATTCAGAGATTGTGTGTCCCACTTCATCTGCTGATAGATGGTACTGGAACCCAAAGGGAGAGAGAGAAAGAGAGGCTTGGAATATGCCAATTTCCTCCCCCAGGTTGATATATATGATAGTCATGTTTACAAGTCTATTTGGAGATGTATTGGGATGAACCTAAGAGTATCAAGAGCACCACCTTCCATTGAAAGGATAGGGGTTTACCTTGGTGAGAGTTCCCTAGAATGAGTTCTAGGAAAGGGGAGAAGCATTGATCTTTGTCAAAGGGAAATAAGGTATGATATTTTTTCCTTTTCATTATTCCTCACTGAATAAAAAATCCAGTAGTTACCCTTGATCCATTGAACGGGGAGTTCCACATGAGTATTCCAAAGTTGTATCCTAGCTTACCATGGGAATGTAAACCTAAAGACATTCCAGGGGTCCACACCCTTGCTAGGATTACCCACATGACTTTTCTTACTATAGGTATGTAAACTCAAAAGGAAATGATAATGTGACAAGAAATTTTATCATATGGGTCAAGTGGCTTTGGAGGAGTATTTGGCCTAATGCTGATGGACTGGTTAGTGAAGGGAATTTGAAGGATTGGATGGAAACAAAATGGCGTGATTGGGACTGGAAGACAGAAAGCCCAAAGGTACCCCATTCTGTATACCACTTGTTCATATAGGTTGGGGTAGCCTCTGCATGGAATACTTCCATACGGGTAGAGGGGTTTTCTTCATAATGGGGTGGTACGCAGACTTAGATTTCATCCACGTACCAAGCTGTTATGCAGACCGGGATACCATCTATGTATCGAGATGGTATGCAGACCTAGATTTGGTTCGTGTACCGAAGTGGTATGCTGCCTTGGGTTCCATCTGTATATCGTGGTGGTATGAGGTGATGGGGTCTATTTGGATAGAAGAACACTATGTAGGGTTGAGTTTTATCCACATAGAGATGTGCTATGTGGTACGCCAGATCAAATAAGGGGCATTAGTCCTATAGTTCACACGAAGTTCATCAGCAAAGATATTATGGTTGGTGGTTCACCCACTAGGTTCATGGGTTTTCCCATATTATTATCCTTACTTCTTTTTAATGGTTCTCAACAAACTTTATACATGCTGGAAACCATTCGTGGTTACATACATCATCGATTGTTTTCCTTTAAAGTCTTCCTTTCGTAAACTCCAAGCTCTCAAAAAATCAACATCTTTTTTTAGTTTCCATTGTGGTCCCTTTTATATAGTGCTAGAGAAGTTGTATATATGGGTAAAAAACACCTTTTGCGGAAGCCCAAGGAGGAATCATCTGACCCATGGATGACTTGGTCAGCTGAGGTTCGCGGTGTTGTGGTTTGTGATGAAAAAAATCGCCACATTAATACTACGAATTATGTGGTTTGCAGGAAATTTCCAGCCATGACTCATCTATGAACTACTCACTCTATGGGGATGGTATGTAGGAAATTACTTCTCCATCACGTTTTCTCTAATGACACAGTTCATCGAAACTTGTTTCACTATTTTCATCTCATCAACGAACAGCTTAGTTTGTAGTTTGTTCCTTCAGTAGACCTTTCTTGATAACCAGTGCACAGACCAGTTTGGGTCCTTTTCCAAATTGGATATCTTTAATATTATCCTCAAATTTTCATCCCCACACTCATCTCGTTCCTTTATCAAATTTATGGGAGTATTTTATTTCCTTTTGTGGATTTTTCGGGACACTACAACCACCCCATTAAGATATATCACCCAGGAAAGGACATCCCCCACCCTTAATAGGGAACCTTTATATATAAAGTTTCTCAAAAAACTTTGGTAACCTTCATATGGTTCCCCATCAAATGTTAAAAATTCATCACCTTAGTCAATTGATGAACTAGATCAATGACCACAACATCTGCCTAATAATTGTTTGAGTCACTATCTATGGAAAAGCAACCTCTATGGTCTGACCAAGATAAGGAATATTCCTATGATGAAAACATTGGTATTGTTATATGGAAATATTTATCCAAGAACAATATTCTGATTGTATTCTATCCCATTTCAACTTCCAATTATGACATCCCACATGACCTAAATGAGAAATGCATGACTTATCTTTTCCAAAACCTGTGGGTGAATTGATAATGGTTAGGATAATCACTTCTCTTTTTAGGGATGTGGTGATCATTTCCAACAAATGAAAAATATTTTTTTTTCAGATTGACCATGCTACTTTCTATGAGGATTTGGACATGAATTCATAAAATCATTTTGAGAGCCTATAGCATTATTGTATCCATATCACATTATCCCTTAGGAAAATAATTGTTGAAGCATCATCGAATGTATGTATATAGAGGTGAGGGGTAGAGATAATTAAACTTCACTTGATACCCATTTCAGCATAGTCCCATGAAAATGGAATCCTATAATTTTATTGTCATATAAGTGGCTATTGGTTAGAAAATTTCTTGTGTTATTTGGTGAATCTAATAAAATCCTCTTTTATCTAAGGCACAAAAGTATTATAATCAAAGAGATAATTCAACTAGTAAGACCTTGTGGTAATCCTCCCATATGTCCTATAACACATCTCATATAAGGGATCCATAACCTTATGCCCCAAGGAAACTCCCCCTAGAAAGTAGCACACATTTTTAGTAGGAACTACATCTAGACCATTATCAAGTGAAAATGCACCAAATAAATAAGATTTTATTAGAATTCACTATAGAAGTTATCCTAGAGAAACCCCATCTAATAGGGCTGGTGGAATTTTCACCACTACCACCACCCCAAGGTTATCAAATCCTTATCCATTCCACAAGATATTATTGGTGGATCTAATTCAACTCTATCCAACATTACTATGATCATTTCTACCACAATCACAACCCCATGAATCATAAAATTATAATAATGTTAAGGAACTATCGGTGATAGCCCCACATCAACCCCATCCATCATGTTTGGGGGAATTATTATCATATCCTTAGAGAAAGTTATCATTTTTAGATTGAGAAGTGGTTGATATTATATAAAACCCTAGTCATTCCTATTTCCTTGAGAAACAATCCTACCATTCAAGCGATATTTGGTGATGATAGTCATAAATTCTCTCAGATAAACTATTCATAGGCAAAACCTGGTGGAACATCAGATGAACTGGACTAAACCTAAAAATTCATAAGAAAAAATGTACCATTATGGAAAGGGGGAAAGTGGAAAAAAAATCATAACTCCCTAAGGGGAATCATGATAGAAAAAAATCCCTCAAGGTAGCATTGCATTATTTTTTGTTTGATTGTATTTCTTGAAAAACTGTGTTTACATGATCAGTTATGCAGTTCTAGAGATATTTTTAACAGTGTATCTTGAAAAATATCCAAGATAAAGGAATGGGTTCCCTGTAAGTGGTATAGGTTAATGCGTACACAAGGTGACATTGTTTCTCTAGTGTTTTTGGAATTTTTGGGGTCCAAAATTTGGAGGATGGTTATCATTGTGAAAGATGGATTTCCTTGACCACCTTATATAACTATGGTAAAGGCATGTGTTTCTTGAAGACTGGGTTTTGAAAATTGAATTTATAAATGTTGTGGATCATTTTGAATGACCGTCACAAATTTCATAAGGAAAGACGGTACTCTCCATGATTATTAAAATATTTTTGAATTATAAATTTCAATGGTGCTTCATGAAAACTGGGAGCAACACAAACGAAATATAAGTGCTTTTCAAAAAATGTTGATGATGTGGATGGAATCTATTTAAATAGGAGGTAACACCTATAAATACTCCTCTACCCATTTAAAAAATTATATCAACACTTAATGAATATTCTAAAGCTATGAATTCACGAAGGTGATTCTTGAAGGCTGTTCTTTAGAAATAGTTCATAAAAAGGGAAGTTTGTGAAGGCTATAGAAGCTGACCAAAATTTATAATCATTATGAATGTATTGTTTTTTCTAAAGGATACCAAAATCCAATAGAATTTTGTGAACTTTGTGAATAACAAGTGAGATTTTTCAAAGTGTTGAGCTTTCTGAAAAAAATATTGCTTGTTGAAAGAGGTGAGCTTCATGGAAGTTGGAAATTTGTGAATGATAAGTTAGATTTGTGAAAATAAATAGATTTATGAAGGAATCAAGCATCATGAAAGTATTGAAAAGATATTTCTCCTTAAATCTATGGTAAAGTTATATTCATCAGGTTGATGAAATGGAACTTCAACATAGCATCTATCTACAACTAAGGATGTATTCATTCATGACAATAAATGGATTTAAATGTCTATAAACTGAGTTTGAATCCTTTCTATAGCAATGATAAAAGGAAGATGAATAAGGTGTTTCTTTACACCAAGAGTGATCCATTGAAAAATATATCAATGGAGTGACCCTTGGGATGTATCGAGCTATCCATAAACATAATAAAGGTAGTGATACTAGGCATATAAGTGATCTAGCCTAAAACTTATTTTGGCAGTGAGCTTTAGTGGATTTGGTACATCGGTACATTTTCATTGTATGCTCCTTGGATGTATCCCAGTGAGGGTAAACCAAGTAAAATTGATGTGTATTGTGAATTATTTCATTTTTGTTCATACATTTATATGGGAAAGAGATAGAATAGTGGTTTTTACTGGTGAAAAAAGATCTAAAGGATCATTTGTTATTATCTGTTCTACCCTGGTTCACCCCCCCTTCCCACCCACCCACCTCTCAGCGTATTTAACCTAGTTTGGATAAAAATAGTATCATAGATAATGGTTGAAAGGTAATGGTTTACTCTAAGTAGAAGAAATGGTGATTTTCAATCATAAGGGGATCCTAATCATTAATGGAAACAATTTTCAATTTTGGAAGAATCGGGTGAAGCACTACTTCTAATCATTAAGAATGGGTGTCATCATAGTAGCAATTCATGGAATTTTGGCAAGTATTGACAATGTTTATTTATCAAAATATTACCTAAGGGAATTGAATTCTAATTATAAAGGAATAAATGATTTATTGGGATCTCTATCTAATGAAATGTTTACAAAGGTGATTTCATGAAATTCTTCACATGCTATTTTGGAAGATTTTCTGAATGATTATGAGGGAAACTCAAAAGTTAGATAAGAAAACCTATATGTTTGATGGAAAAAGTATGAGGATATGATAATACACCCTAATGATTCTATATATTCATTATTTATCCAAGTTAATTTTATTATGGAAGTCATTTAAGGTCTTGAAGAAATTATTGAATACATAAATATTTTTAAGCACATCTTGAGAAGACTTCCACCTCAGTTCAATCTAAAAGTTTATATATTAGAATATAAAGATAAAAAATATATGACATTGGATATATTACACAATACTCTAGTTTCATATGAGATTAGAAATAATGATACTATGTTTGTCGAAAAAGATAATTCCAGTGAGGTGTAATTCAAGGCCATTCATAATCTCACTATTGAATATGGGCAGAAAGAAGAAGATATGGATGAAGTAATGTCATTCCATTCCTCAAATATATAGAGGAAAAGGAAAGTTAAAAGGGAAAATCCCGCATTCATTATTTCAATGTGGAAAGGTTGGATATCTTGTTGTAATGTGCCACTAGAAGTTTCAAGAACATGATGAGGATAAAGTTAAGATTCTCATGAATTAGTCTTCAGCCTATGTGAAAGGTAATAAAAGTTCAAGAGAAATTTATTCAAAAAGAAGAATCTTGTTTCTCAAGAAAATGAAAGTTCAAAAGAATATGAAGATGAATCGATGAATAACTTTAATTATCATGGATAAAATTATATGGTGGTAGTTGTTGATAGTTTAAATAAAAGGAAAGAAAGGAACAAAAATAAAGAAGAATTTGATGGAAGAGTTGGATTGTAGGCTAGATTATAATTCTTTCTTAAGAAGATTGATATTTAGAGATCCAAAACTAATAAATAAAACTAATTGTTTAGTGATGCCAAAATTTAAATACAAAAATAGGAATAAGAGAAATTTATGCTAAATGAAGAAATTGAAAAACTGAATTCTTCAATGTTGGAGAGCTCATAAAAGGATGTTGAGTACAAGCTCAAAATCAAATAACAAAAAAGATAAATTGATATTTTGACCGACACTAGAAAAGATCAAATCAAATGCATAAAATAACTTTAAAAGTAAGTCATCATCCTTTGATGAAGTGTTAAGGATCAATAAAAATTATAGAAAATATGGAAGTGAAGTATAGAGTTATAGTAGAATAGAAGAAATAGTCAATAACAAATCACATGGATGGTATGGGGATTGGTCGAAACAGAAAGCAGTAATGGTTAAATTTATACCACAAGAACCTACTCCAAGATTGAAGATTTATTTAGGTAGAAATAAAAACTAGAAGATTCAAAGAACCTAATGGAAAACTAGTAGTGCAATAGTCACATGGAGCAATGCACCCTGCATTAGAAGTTATTGTTGTGGAAATATGGGAAACTCACAAAATGTTTATTCCATATCCAAGAGGTGTCAAAGGGAATAATACCAACATAGGCATCCATATAGATCTCCAAATTCTAGGACATCATTTTCTTGTCACTATTTTAGGTGTATAGGATTCAGACACGTGGAATGATATTTCTATTCATCAATGTAGAGAAATTTGTCGAAGCGGACTAAATATGGCCATATGCAACAACTCAATGTATCATCAAATGATCTAAAAATTATAAATAGAATTTCATCTTTGCATGATGAATCTGGTCAATAATACTTCTATGATGATCAATATAATCAATCCATAACAAGTATGAATTAAAAACATGGATCAAAAAGAAAAGATATGAGAATGTAGTGGTTGCAGAGATTTACATTAAAGAATCAAATCATTATTTTGTATGTATTCTTGATAGTTGATTCACATCCCATATGACAGGTAATAAGGATCTTGTTATGGGTATACAATATGACAAGTAAGGTGTTGGAAATTTTAGAAATGATGAAATCCTAAATATGATTGGCTTGAGAAAAAACAAATTTAGGGAAAACGAAATGAGATGTGTTGATGTATTGGTTGCTGAAGGTATCAGTCACAAATTTCTTAGTGTCAATAAACTATGTGACTTAGGGAATTCTATAAACTTTAATAATAAGATGTTTGTCTTCAAAGGAATATATGGTGTAGTTTTTCTATAGGTAAAAATGAAAAGGGGGAATCTCTACCTTATAAGTGGAGAAAATGATATGTTCTTTTTATCCATATATCAAGAAAATAGGTTGTGGAATAAAATACTCGGTCATCTATGTCAGTCAACCATGGAATATCTAGTTAAATGTGATGCAACTTGAGATCTCCCTAGGATATCACATGATCATACTCGCACTTGTGATTCTTTTCAAAAAGGAAGGATTACTAGAAAGGCATACAAGGTGAAATAATAGAAGTTAACTATAGTTATTGAATTGGTTCATGTAGATGTAAGTTCACCTATCTCACCATGATACATTGGAGAGAAAAGGTATTACATTATTTTCATTCATGATTTCATCAAGATGGAATGATTATTTTTTATTTCCCACAATTATGATGTGTTGAGTTACATAAAGAAACATCGAATGTAATCTTAAATGATTCTTGGATAGAACATTCTAAAGTTTCATACTTATAATGGTTTAGAATCTACAAATAGTCAAGTAGAACACTATCTTGAGAAACACGTGATAAGGCAATAAGTTTCACAAGTAGTAACTCCTAAACAAAATGGTTTAGTTTTGAGGAGAAATCTAATCATCAACAACATGCCAAGAAAAATTATAATAAAAAGGTTATACCAGAGAAATTATAGAATGAAGAAATATTGGCATTGGTATACATATCTAATAGGGATATATTGTGTCTGAGGGAAGAGAAGACTCCATACAATATGTGTCATGGATAGAGTCCAACATTGAAATACATTTGAATATTTGGAAGTAAACTTTTTATTCTCAAAAAAAATAAACATAATATATTTTAATTATAAGGAGATTATGAGATATTTCTTGGATATTCATGAAAAATAAATGCATATAAATGTTTCAACAAGATGCACAGAAAGGTAGTTCAAAGTAATGATGTCACTATTGTGGAGAATGAACAGAATCGTCAACAACACAGTGGTCAGTTTCATGATGAAAGTGATGAGGATGTAAGCACCTCAGGTGGATTTGAAGTGAAAAATAATAATTTATAAGAAGATTCAAATGATGAATAGGAGGAATTCAAATATATATATACATTAATGTTGAAGAGTCAAACTGAAATTGAAAAATAGAACATCATTGGTGATCAGGCAGCGCCAGTTCAAAAATGAAGAATGAATTCATTACAGCATGAATATTTCCTATCTCAGGTAGAGAATAAATGTTTTGATGATAAAAATGTAGATGAAAAATGGGTTCAGTCTATGAATGAAGATCTTGAACATATTTATAAGCATAATACATGGGATATTGTTTCAAGAAAAATATATAAGAATGTCATTAGTAACAAATGGGTATTTTGAAACAACATGAATGAATATGGAATAGTTATTTGAAGTGAATAATGATTATTTTTAAATGGGTACTCCTATATTGAGTGCACTAATGTTGATGAAACATTTTCATCTATTATGAGGTTAGAGACAATAAGATTATTCTTGGCCATAGTGGTCCAAATAAAGTTTAGAGTTTTTTAAATGGATGTTAAGTCAATATTTTTGAATGGGGTTCTAGAATAAGAAGTTTTTATTGAGAAAATAGATGGTTTTATCATTTTTTAGGATGAGAACAATGTTTTTTGGTTGAAGAAGGCTCTTTATGGGCTGAAACAAGCACCAAGATCAGGGTATTCAAGACTAGATTAGTTGCTAAAGAAGATTGGTTTTCAGAGTGGTGGAGTTGATAATAATCTCTATGTCAAAAATGATATTATTCAAAGGATGATGGTGATGGTGTATGCTGATGACATAATATTTGGAGTATTAGATGAATCAAATGGTAAACAATTAGAAGAATTCATGAAAAGTGAATCTGAAATGTCAATGATGGGTGAACTGATGTATTTCCATGGTTTACAGGTGACACGGGGAAAGAATGACACATTAATTTCTTGGTATAAATATTCAAAGGATGTTTTGAGAAGATTTTTAATGGATAATTCCAATGAAATAATTAATCTAGTGGCCAACCGAATGAAACTATCACATGATGATGAAGGCAATACAGTTAATGTCACTGAATACAAGAAAATCATTGGAAGTCTATTGTATTTGACAGTGACATGAACTAATTTTTTTTAACATTATAAGAATGAAGATATCAAATTAATCCCAAGGAAGCCCAATTTATTGAAATAAAAATAATACATTGGTATATAAAGGGAATAGTGGAGTTTTTTATTATATATTAAAAAAACTTTAGTAAGAGTTATTGGACTATACAGATCAAGATTAGGCTGGACCAGCATATGACAGAAAATCAATATCATGTGGTACATTCCACCTTGGAGTTCTATGTATTTATTGGATAAGTAATAAATAGGATTACATTTAATTTAGCACTACAAAAGATAAATATAATGCAGCTACTCGAGCTTGCATGCAGTTAATGTAGATGAAGAAGAAGATTGATGATATGTGGGTTCTATTGAAGCCTCTAAAATAAATACATTATAAAAATTCAAGTGATATAATTATTAGCTAAAATATTTCCATCACTCAAGTAAAAGGAACATTGAAATCAAGTATCATTTTATCTAGGCGAAGGTGGAATAAGGGATTTTGAAGTGGGAGTATGCTCATATAGAACTACAGGTTGTGGATATTTGAAAAATTCCAAACCCAAAAATGTTTTTGAATTTCAACAACTGGATATTAGAGATTAGTAAACTCCCTGCACTTGATAAAGGGTGGATGTGGGACCCCCTCTTTCTAAGGTATGATGTGTTTTCCCATTATATTCTGATATGTTTTCCTTTTCCAATTACAGACCACAATGAAGTAACCCTTGGGTTTATTGACCAAAGGGGAGAAATTATGGCTATAAGAGGGAAGTTTATGTCATAATCAAGATTGGGGGAGAATATTATAAGGGGACTAGTTAAGTAGGGGAATATTAAATATGAAGATGCTAAATATTATCAATCAAAGTTTATATATCATGACATATGTGGTTTGTGATGAAAGCAGATGAGTGGTTTTAGAATGAAGTGATTCATTAATTAAAATTTCATTCGACTCTTGTTTTTCAAGATGAGAAAGGCTCATGTGGGATTAGAGTGTGTGTTGAGTAAATATTTTATTTTTATCTAAATCACATGAAGAAAATTTTGGTAAAATAAGTTAGAATATTCAGTGAGGTATCAAAATGTGAATAATTTTCAACAAACCCAAAGGGGGGATTGTTGGGGGAAAACTCCTCAAGGTAACATTGCATTATTTTTAGGTTGATTTTGTTTGTTGAAAAAGTGGGTTTCCATGATCATTTTTGGAGTTCTAGGGAGATTTTTGACATGATACATTGAAAAGGATAAAATACAAGGAATGTATTTCCTAGAAGAGGTATAGAAAAATGAATACACAAGGTGATGTCATTTTCTAATGTTTTCCAAATTTTTGGGTCTAAAATTTAGAGGATTAATATCATCACAATACTTGGATTTCCTTAAAAGACTTATATAAATATGGTAAAGTGATGAGTTTCTCAAATGCTGGGTTAGGCGAATGTCATTTTTCAAAGGTGTGGATCATTGTGAATGAGCATCGTGAATGCAAGAAGGAAAGACGGTACTCTCCACAACTATGAAAAGATTCAAGAATGGGAAATTTTCATGGTGCTTCATGAAAACATAGAGCATTGTTAATGAAATAGTATAGCTTCACAAAATGGTTATGATGTGGATGGAATCTTCTGTAATGGGAGTCAACACTTATAAATAGGCATCCACCCCTTTAGAAAAGTAGATCAAGACTTAATGAAGATTCAAAAGATCCAAATTCATGAAAGTGATTTACAAAAGTTTTTCATGTGAATGTATTCTGGTTCACAAATTCTATCAAAATCCAAATGAAATTTGTGATATTCAATAAGGTTAAGTGATATTCATGCATGTGTTGAGATTCCCAAAATGAGTTTGCTTCACAAAAGCGGTGAGCTTCATGAATATTGTGAGATTCGTGAAGGAAAAGTGATATTAATGAAAGGAATGAGCCTTGGGAAGGTAGTTAGCATCATGAAAGTATTAGAAATAGATTTCCTGGAAAATATATGGTAAAGTGGTACTCATAAAGTGGGTGAAAGTGTAAGTTCAAAAGATAATCTATAAAAAGCTAGGGATTTATTCTTTCATGATAATTAAGTTACCTATATGTCCATAAACTGAGTGTGAATCCTTTCAAGAGTAGTGATCAAAGAAAGATGAAGAAGGTGATCCTTTCTACCAGTAGTAATCTATAGAAATAAATATCTAGGGGTAACCCTTGGGAAGCAGTTAGTTACCCCTAAACATTTTAAAGGAATTGATCCAGGGCATAAAAGTGATCTAGACTGAACCTTAATTTGGTAGTGAGGCTTAGTGTATTTGAAACGTCATAACTTTTTATTATATGATCATCGTATATAGCATAGTGAGTGTGAACCAAGTATAATTGTTGTGTCTTGTGCATGATTTAATTTAAGTTTATACATTGCTACGAGAAATGGAGATAAGAGTGTTTTGTTTAACCAAGAAAAAATATATGAAGGGGGAATTTGTTTAAATATTTTATTCCATGATTCACCCCCCCCCCATCAGGATATTTAACCTAGTTGGGCTAAAAATCATAAATTAAAGAGTCACTCTATTACTTATATAATGTAAAAATGATTCTGTATTTCTGATATGCCTTGATGAAAATCTTCACAATCAAATTAATAGATTTTCCATATCAAGACAAGAACACTGAGGTATAAAATATGGATATCATACTCCAAGATACAGATTTTAACAAAAAATCGGTCAAGGTTGTGCATACCCAGAACTAGAGGAGGAACTATAACTTGGCACCTTTAAATGAGGACTTCCCATCCCCTTGACATCATCCTACTAGAGACAAAGCGAAGGGTGTGGCTATAACCCACTTACAACCAAGAGTGAGAAAATTCCTCTCTATTAAAGAGAAGTTGGAATAGTACATGACTAATATATTAAATCTCAGACAAATTTATAAGTATTTACTTAATGGAAATATTCCCACCGTACATCACCTCTAATCAGAAGTGACTACCTCTCCTCCCACTCATGAGGAGGGAGTTAATCTACTCTCAAGAGAAGAATATTAACACCGTGTCAGATCTAGATCTAGTTAGGCATTCAATTTTAATATATTAATTGATTAGGACCATGATTTCCCCCAATGCGAAATTCACTTCCATTAAATCAGTATAGTCACTCGATCTATAAGAAAATCAGAAGTCAGAGGTTGGAATATGTGAAATGGCCACGTCAAACTTCACCCATTAATAACACATAGGGAACAACTCACGCAAGTTTTCCCTAAAAACCCTCATTAACTTTGAATCTCTTATCACTCAAATGAAATCCATAGAATGGATACATTCCCCATTGAAATTGAAATAAATCTATATCTGGGATGGGTGGATACCACTCCTCCTACACCCAACTACAAGAATCCTATTTTCCAAAAAATCAATGGAATTAGAGATTTGGAATAGTATCTATCACACTTAATATATCCATTTATCCCTATGATGGGCCCACAAGACCATAAAGAAGCATAAATGTTGGGGTTATTTATAAATAATTTAGCAGGTTAACTTTTTTTGGTACAGTAGCTTGTAGGTACGATCCATCACAGGCTAGAAAGACCTTCATCATCAATTAATTTACCTATTTATCTCTACGATAAGAAAAATAATGTTTGTTGATATCATTAAATATAAATAGTGTAAAAATGAAAGGGTCTTTGACTTTATCACTACTTAGAAAGGCCTGACATACTCACTCAACATTCAACCCCCACAGGAGTAGTTGTTAGAGAATTGTGTAGAGAAACTCTATGATGAACTATAGACACTGTTAATACCATTGAAATTACCATGCAGGTTTTAAGATTTTTCATACATGAAATCATTCCTAAAAGATTATATTTAGTGAACTAGGGACTAATATTGACCCATTCCCATATCACAAGGGAAAAGGTCTTGTAAGGCATAAACTGCTGCTATAACACTCAAACTAGTTCCAGTAACTGTTGAATCACCTTGGAAAGATCTACATCACCCAAGGCCTTCCTCTGAGTGGTGGAAATAGAAAAACTTCCCTCATATAGTTGTAAATAGAGATCAAGTACACACTTAATTTAAGGAATGGAATAAAACAATTTATTCCTTTAAAAACAAATAGGTTAATGGTTAATTTAATTTATCCATGAAAAAAATCTCATCAAGATTTCTAAGCCCCGTAAACTTGATGAAGTTGTCCTTAGTGATCATCCTAACTATTTATCATTTCATTAGAGAATGGGATAAACTAACAAGACTTATTTGACTTAAAGTAAATCCTCTAAAGCTTGGTTGATTCTGGATAAGTGATATTGGTAAAATTCTCAGTGGAAGTGGCCTATGTGACCACTATCTTATTAGAGGGATAAGGTTACTAAAAAAAGTTCTAACTAGGTTTGAATGAAATTTTGAGGACCGGATGAATTGGACTATGGTTAATCGGGATCAAACTGTTATTATGTCACACTCTTTCAATTGATTATAGTCCTTACACATCCTGTATTATCTAAAGGGGTGTATCCATACTCATCCTTTAAAGGGGATGCAATGAAAAAAATAATATTAGGGCACAAGAACAAGAGTATCATATTACACCCAAACTGACCCAGACTCTTATGGATTTATCTCCCCCGTCATTTATAGAATAATAACCACCCATAAAAATTTATGATTAATCAGATAAAGATATAATATTTAGTTTTACAAATTTCATTCACTTAATAGAACCTTTCTTTGATGATAAATATAAATATTAACCCAAGTTCCCCATATCTGACTATGGATCTAAATGGAGTGGCCACATAAGCTAAGGTAATAGAGGAGAAGAAATCATGGATGAGCATAGTATCCTAGAAAAATACTCACCAAATCTATATGAATTGTTTATACACATATAAAATCACTTCATCTAGCTAAGAAAAATCATAGATACACCTTGGAATCTTTGAAAATTCATCCAATTCCAATTGTTTTAGAAGATCTCTTTGCATGTGTACAACTATTCGGTCAGCCTAGATAGGTGGTTAGGCCATCTTGGATCAACCCTTCAAAAACGTTCATTCCATTAACTTCTATTTATGTTCTATATTCTTCTACCTCAATTGATTCAACCCCTAAGTCATATTCCATGAAGTAACCCCAGGGTGGGAAAAGTATGCCTCTAGTACAGAGGTATGACATTTTGAAATAGTGGATGGTTGTTCCATAAAAATTATAATATTGGATTCTATTTATCCTATAAAAGCTCATAGTGAGGCACTAGATGAGGACCTCCAGAGTCCCCAATAGTTTGAGACATAAGTTTTCATAGATCAGGTGTATCAAGTAGAAACTAGTTTTTTAGGAAACCCTGTCACTATCTCTTTCATAAAGAAATTTTGTGAAGAATAAATTCAAGGGGCATAACATAATCCTTTAAGTTTTAGTCAAGACTAAAAATTTTGATACTCAATGGGTTATAATTGTTAACAAATCCAAAATTAATCTTATACTGGTCTATAATCTCCAACATTTAGAATATAGTGAGAATTATTTGTCTCCCATGAAGCTGACCATTTAGGGGTATGGAAAGAGTGAGTAAAATCCCCTTAGAAAGATCAAACTCAAGGCTTAGTTTTGGAATCTATTGTCTAATTATGAGTTCAGGTTTATCCAGTAGGACATTATGTATAACTTTATAATCAAAATACTTTGTCTTCATAGCCATGCGGTAGTGTCATCATCATACCATCAATGGTTAAAGTACTCCATCAATGGAAATTTTGGAATTCTTTGTGGTGATAGCGCCCCATTTGAATCTTTTGAATCATATTACACCAAGGCTAGTTTCTATAAGTGACAAGGAAAGAAACATATAATAGAGTTTTATATTTAAGTTTCTTCTCCCAATAGTTTGGGAACTCCTTATATAAACTCCTGGATCATTCTGATCAATGATAATGTATTTTCTGTTAACCAGATAGTTGTAGTAGATCTAGTTCTAGTGAACCTCCACATTTCACAAACATTACTCCCCCAAGTATATATAGTAATGTCTATGATATTTGAAGCGAGTCCATTAAAATGAAATCAAATCATGGTCAAGGTGATCATATCCCAGAATAAGAGTGATCTTTTTCTATCACAAGATGGATTAGAGAATTCCCCTATAACATCAATGAAAATAAAAAAAAATTACCCCATGACATCTCTTTCAATTTGGGATTTTAACATTTCTGCCACCCTCAATGACAATAGAAAAGAAGGACAACATCTTGGAGTTCTACTAATCATGAAACCCAATCCTTGTAACTTAGAGGGTCCATGAATGACTTCTTGTACTTCACAAAGAATAGAAATTATCCTGTATTATCTACCAATCCAAAGAAAACTTCCATTTAGGTTGATATGTGATAAGAAGAGTATGACCTTAGAGATTCACCTAGAGTGTCTGAAGAAGGTGTCTCCACCACAATTGATGATATAAGATATATAAATATGGAAATCAAAGAGGATCCATAGCCTACCTTAACCAGGTTCATCATGCATTTGGAAAATCAAGATATGTAAATCTCTTTCTTGAAGAAAAACCATCATGTTTTATCCATGAATTACATGGAGATTCATGGGCTGGATCTTGATTTGGAAACCTATCACATGGTCCTTCCAGATAATCATTGATGATTCAAGTCGGTGACCAGAAAATTGTATCCCTCTCCTTTTATTAAGGTATAGTGTAAAGTTGAAATTAATATCAAATATATCTTTATTTGAGTGGATAAATACCTTAAATGTCTTTTTAATATCATCCCTATTAAAAAATGAATAGTAAAAATAGGGGTTGCGTCAATTTTAGAAATATCAATCATCACTTTAAAAAGGATGGTTTCTCATTTCTGATTACAAAACTCTTGATTGACACGACCATAGGATTCCAAACCCGTTCCTTCAAGGATGGTTACTGGAACACCCCGACCCCAGTTACCCATAGTTGGTGCAATATTACATATCATTCGCATGATAAAAAAAGATCAATTTTTTAAAGACCGATTAGTTTAGTAGCCTTAGAAGTACTAGATACATTCATAAGGTTTACATTACATCATAAAATGGAAAACTAAAACAACATCGTTTCCTTGGAAAACACTGAGATCCCAGAGACTATCCCTACAGGTCAGTCATAATATACTTTTTCGCATCCTAGGAAAAAATAAAACATAGAAAGGGCTGAGCTCAGATGCTCAGTAAGGATAAAAATATAGGAGAAACTTTCATAAATAACCATAATCATTTAAGTCAACGTATAGAACTAAAACAAAAGCCTTTTCAACATAAACTTCATCATAATATGGAAAATATAAATCAAAATAATTCCATTTACTTACTCACATAGATATTATACTAGTCAAATAATCTCATGAAATATCAATAGCCTCTTTCATAATGATGCAATGCATAATGCCAAACTTTCATAACCTCATAGTCAAGGCCTTTTTCCAAGACTACAAATAAGATTTTATCATGGACTTATGCCAAGACACTAGTTTTTCTCATGAGACCTACCGATGCATCGAGGATCTATAGCGGGCTCCACTCGTCACTTACTAAGTCCAATGCATTCCTCATATGAAAAGTTTTAAACATAACATAAACATTCGTATTAGAACTAGAATACGAAATGTCAATACTTTATCCATAAACCATGAATGGTGTAAAAATAAAACATCCAGAGTCAAACATATCACAAAAACTTCAACACAATATGGAATTTTTGTATCATAATAAATCAACTTCAAATAAGCTTAAAATTCATCAAAGTATGTTGACATAGATGAAATCAAAACATTTTTTCGAGAAATATCTCTTTCTATTATGAAATAATTTAAAGGTCACGTAATTATAAAAGAAAAAATTTCTATTTTAAAATATTCTTATAAACTTGTAAGGGAAGATTTTATGATGTTATAACGGTGTAAAATAGCCGCACCCACCGTATAAGTTAAAAAAGCATTCTTACTTTAATTTTGTGGAAAAGGCCATAAAGTACCCTGTTTGGAAAATGACGGAAATATTCCTTTCAAACCATTTTATAAAAATTCAAAAAAGGGTATAAATAACATTAACCCATAGTCTAGTAAACAGTAAAAAAAATTTGGAATACATTTTTAAGAAATGTGGATGTGGATGATAAAGAGGTCCCAGTAGATACTTACGTAAAAACAACCTCGGATAATAAAGAGATTGTGAAATTAACCCTTACCTTGTACATTTCCTTGTTCGAGGGTAGTTTAACCTCCTACATAATGGTGAAATAATTTTTATAAAATTATACAAGAATCATATACATTAATATGATATCATATATGATCTTTTAACATTTCTTTCTCAATAATATCTTAGTATTTATTGTCGTTTCGGGTGTTAACTGATTCCTTTCCTTTATATTATTTGTTACGTAAGTAATGTTTATGATGGATAAAATGTATCTTAATAATATTTAGAATTATATTAAGTCTTTAAACATTATTTTTAATCATCAAATGAAAATTAGTCTTGAATGGATACGATGGGGAAGGAATCTCATCTCGTTCGTGGAGACGGTAATCCGTACGTACGTACGAGCGACAATATCATTCTTTTGATATTAGAATAATATATAATTGGATGGTATATTATATATTAAGAATCATTATCATGTTATATTTAATATTTACATCAATTACAAATCATTATTATACCCATCCAAATAAAAATGTATTTAATAACAATTACACCACAACGTGGAGACGGTAAGTCATACGTACGCACGTATGGTGACATGTCATTCAAAGAATGGATAGATTAATTAATATGGTTGTACAATATTTAAAATAACATCACATTATATATAATATACTGGAGATATTATTTTATAATGGAAACAACAAAGAAAGAGGAAGTGGAAGAAGAAAGGAACTTGAAAGAGGTGATGAAATATTTACCTCTTCTTCAGGTTCTTCCTTTTGATTTGATCAAAAGGTATCCTTAGGTTGTCTTTATGACAAAAGTAAGGACTCTAGGATGAAGGGAGGAAAGTTTAGAGGGTATTTGGGTAGGTTTTGGCCCATCCAAATGGCTTTTAAGGTGTGAATTCAAAATAAGGGGGAGTGCCCTTTTATAAGAGGAGTAAGGGGAACCTTAGGAAAATCTAGAAATAATATTTTTTAATAAAATAATTTTCGATTTCTAATGGCTCAAAAGTGTATTATTTAAAGGATAAGGTGGTTATGGGTCGAACACCACTCAACAAATAGGTTTTAGACAGGTTTGGGTCACTATATTAACCTTATCTTTTAGATTTAACTCTTAGTTAAATAGTTTGACATTTACTATGTCTCATTGTATTTTTATATTATATGATTATTAAACATACTATATACTTCCAAGAGAACCAAAAGTGGTTAATTAAGGATATACCTATAATTATATAAGTCTTTTTGTATAACCTTATATTTTTAGAAATATAATATCAATTAATAATATAATATTTGTTTTAAAAACTATTTTTTGTCAATTTTGACATTATTTGGTATTTTGTTTTTGATAAATTCATAATAGCATTATTACTTTGAACCAAATTCATTTAACCAACAATAATATGTCATATTAACCTATAAACTTAGTTTAATTCATATAAAGTCTCAAATTACATTTATTTGGATATTTATAATATTAATTATTTTAATATATCATTAATGAGGTAATTATTGCATCATCATGTTGTCATAAATAAATTAAATTAATTAATGTATAAAAAATATAAATAAAATACCATCATGTGTGAAATCTTTTTATATTTATAATGAATATTTATAGTCGAATTTATCTTATGTATAACCTTATATTAAAAATGTTTTAGTTATTAAACTTTGATTTTAACTCTTTTAATTCTTCATTAAATAAAATAATAATAAATGTCCTAATCTAATCCAAGTGGACCTAAAGGATCATATTTTATTCATAAGGTTGTTTTTGGTCAAATTAAACTTATCCAATATAATTAGGAAATGTTTTAGTGTAATAATAATATCATTTTTACCCTTAATTACCCTATTTACTTTTAAACGTGGTAAATAAAATTAAAAAGTTACTATTCACCAAAATTTATTTTCATCTTATAGAACCACATTTTACTTACTGATATCAACCATTTCTCTTGGATTTTTTAAATTAAACTTACATAAGTGGAAAAATTATGTTATATATAAATTTTCAAATACTCTTAGAAGGTAGGTAAAAGACGGTAAAAAGTTCAATAAAATTTTTATATATCTAAAATTATTATAAACTAAATCCAATAAATTACATTGAACATATATAGGTATTATGTATCTATTTTTACCTAAAATAAATTTAAATAAAATAAATAATTATTTAAATAAAAATTCAGTTTTAAACTACAACTCAGTGTTTTTCACTATTCCTCAAAAATTTAATGTTTTCAGAAAAATACCAAAAATTCACCCTAAGCTAATTTCGATTTTCCAAATCCAAAAATGAAGTCCATTTTGAAAGATAAAATTTATAAAATTTTAAAAAGTGGGTATTACTATTCATAAAGGCTAGTTTGATTGGTTGTGGTGTGTTATAACTCGAAGTTGCCTACAACACACGCTACTGTATTATTTAAAGAGAAGCGTACCGTGGAAGCTTGGGGTGTTACATTCTCCCATCATTCAAATAATTTCATCCTTGAAATTTCTAGAGTATTACTACGTAAAAAGACTCGGGTGGTTCTTCATCATAAGTTCCTCAGGTTCCCACGTTGCCTCTTCCATCTTATGGTTTCTCCATAGAACTTTTACCAGACGAGTCGTACGGTTTCTCAACACTTGTTCTCTTGTATCAAGAACCTTGATAGGCTCTTCGCAATAAGATAGATCGGGTTCCAGTTCTAATTCCTCATAGGTGAGTACATGCATTGGGTCAGGCATGTATTTTCTCCACAGTGATACATGGAATACATTGTGAACTTTGGAAAGACTTGCCAGTATTTCCAAATGGTAAGCTACAACCCCAATTTATTCTAGAATTTCGAATGTTCTGATGTACCTAGGACTCAATTTTCCCTTCTTACCAAAATGTATAACACCCTTCCATGGACATATCTTCAAGAAAACAAGATCTCCTACTTGAAATTCCAAATCCTTCCTTCGGTTATTAGCATAGCTCTTCTGCCAACATTGTGCTGCCTTTATGTGGTTTTAGATTACCTTCACCTTTTCCATAGTTTCCACCACAAGTTCTGGGCCTACGAGTTTTCTTTCACCAACATCATTCCAACATGTTGGTGTGCGACATCTCTTTCCGTATAACGCTTCATATGGTGTCATCTGAATACTTGACTGGAAGCTATTGTTATAGTAAAATTATACTAGAGGTAAATATTGATCCCACATACCTTGAAAGTCAAGCGATCATTATCTCAACATGTCTTCTAAGGTTTGAATAGTCTGTTATGATTTCCCATCATTTTGGGGGTGGTAGGCAGTGCTAAAACTAAATTCTGTATCCAGGGATTTCTGAAGACTTTTCCATAATCCTGATTTAAAACAGTGACAACTGTAATGCCCCGACCCTAGATTCCCAGAGTCAGTGAATTATTTTAATACATTGTCATGATTACAAGGAATAAAGTCCCTAAAGACCGATACGTTTAGCAGTCTTGGAAAATAGATTACATGCATTAACGTTACATTACACTTACTAACATACAACACAAAAAAAATCCTTTGAGAATGTCATTGTTCCCTTAGCTTAACCCTGCATCTCAAACATAAAACACTTCTTGGGATCTTGGTAAAATAAAAAATAATAAATGGTTGAGATCAAATGCTCAGTAAGAATAACAATATACTGGAAACTTTCATAAAAAAGCATAAACATTTAAGGCAATATATAAAACTAAAAAATCCTTTTCAACATAAACTTCCTCATAATATGGAAAATATAAATAAAAATAATTCAATTTACTTACTCACATTGATATTCTACTATTCGAATAATCACATGAAATATCAATAGCCACATTCATAACGATGGAATGCATAATGCAAGACTTTCATAACCACATAGTCAAGGCCTTGTGCCAACACTACAAGTAAGATTTTGTCATGGACTTGTTCCAAGACACTAGATTGTATCATGAGACCTACCGATGCATCGAGGAGATATAGTGGGCTCCACCCATCACTTACTAAGTCCAATGCATTCCTCATATAAAAAGGTCTAAACATAACATAAACATTCATGTTAAAACTTGCATACAAAATGTCAATACTTTAACCATAAACCATGAATGGTATAAAAATAACACATCCATAGTAAAACATATCACAAAACCTTCAATACAATATGGAATACTTGTATCATAATAAATCAACTTCAAACAAGTTTAAAATTCATCAAAGGATGTTGACATAGATGAAAATGATTTTTAAAACTCTTTGAGAGAAATATCCCTTTTTCATGAAAACATTTAAAAGTCACACAATTTAGAAAAGAAGACATTTAAAGAAATTTTTGAATCAAAGTTTCTCAAACCACTTTGAAACTTTTGAATGGAATTAACATTTTTAAAACAATCATGTCCATATATATAAATCCTTAAAACCATTTTGAAAACATGGACATTAATGAGAAAGATTTAAAAGAATAAATATTTAAAATTTTTAAAATTATGTTTTAGTAAAAATAAGTCCCTTAAAAGAATACCTTTGAAAACTCTTTCATGAAACATGGACATGTATAATAAATATGTCCCAGTAGATACTTACATAAAAACAACCTCGTATGATAAAGAGATTGTGAAATTAACCCTTACCTAGTTGTAATCAATCGAGTCGTATGAACAATAGTCAATAACCACCAAAGGAATCACAAAATATCATGAATATAAATAAAATCATGATAATATATATCAAATGGCAGTACACAATACACCACATGCAATAAATAAGTGGTGAACAATGGAAATCTCACGGAATTAAAAGTGAGATAAGAAACCCCTTACTTTGCACTTTCCTTTGGTCGAGGGTACGTTTAACCTCCTGTATAATGACCATAGTATGTTATTAAATTATTATAGAACCATATTAATATTTATTATATCATACATGATTCATTTATTACTTTAAACTACCCATTTAATAATGATTTCCATGTTAAATTAACATTTCAGGTAATAATCACTTTCTTTATCGTATGTGTTTTAACTTGTTATTCTTGATCGTATCATTTAGATAATGATTTAAATACTTACATAATATAAAACTTGAATTAAATATAATTTATATTTAGAATATAATTATTTATAATAGATAGATATATGAAATGGAAAACACTGTTTATGGAGACGTTAGGTCGTACGTACGCATAAACATTGTTTCTGTTTTCATATCGTATTGAACAGAAGTAAGTGAATAATATATATGTAAGTACATAAATACATGTATATATATATATATATATATCCAGTATCATTATTATGTCATATATTACATACTTATTAGTAATATATATTTTTATAATCTTCGATGAATGGTGAACGTGGAAATAAATCTCATCGCGTCGTGGAGACGGTAATCTGTACGTACGCACGAGCGACAACATAATTTCCTTAAAGATGTGGACTTGGATGGTATATTAATTTTACATAGACACTATCATGTTATTTTCATTATTTATATGCATATTACTCATCATTATATCCATCCAAATAACATAGTGTTGAATAACAAATTACACCACGGCGTGGAGGCGGTAAGCCATAAGTACGCACACATGGTGACATTATCATTCATATAATTGATAGATTAATGAATATGGTGGTGACATATTTATAATAACATCACAGTATATATAAGGTACTGGATTTATTATTTTGGTATGGTAATAACAAATAAAGAGTAAGTGGAAGAAGAAAAGAACTTGAAAAGGGTGGTGAAATCATTACTTCTTCTTCAGGTTCTTCCTTTTTATTTGATCAAAAAAACTCTTTATGTTGGCTTTATGACCAAAGTAAGTCCTCTAGTATTTAGTTAGGATAGTTTGGGAGATATTTTGGTAGTGTTTGGCCGAGACAAATGGCTTTGGAGGTGTGAATTTGAGACAAGGGGAAGTGCCTTTTTATAAGAGGGGTGAGGGGCACCTTAAGAAAAACTTAAAATATTATTTTATAATAAAATATTTTTCAGTTTATAATTGCTCCAAAATGAATTATTTAAATGATAAGTTTGTAATGAGCCTAAAAACACTCAACCAATATGTTTTAGATATGTTTGGGTCACTATATTAACCTTATCTTTTATATTTAACTCTTAGTTAAATAGTTTGACATTTACCATGTCTCTTTGTATTTTTATCTTATATGGTTAATAAACTTAAGATAAACTTCCAAGAGAACCCCAAGTGGTTAATTAATGACATATATAATATTATTTAATCACTCTGGATGAACCTTAGTTTTTTAGGAATGGAAAACAAATTAATAATATAATATTTGTTTTGAAACACTTTAATGTCAATTTTGACACTATTTGGTATTTTGTTTTTTCTAAATTCATAAAAACATTATTACTTCAAAAGAAATTCATTTAATAAACCCTAAAATGTCATATTAACCTTTAAAATTAGTTTAATTCATAAAACGTCTCAAATTAAATTTATTTGGGTATTTATAATATCAATTATTTTAATATTTCATTAATATGGTAATTACTACATCATCATTGTATCATAAAAATATTAAATTATTTAATGTATAAAATTATAAATAAAATAAAATTATGTAGGAAATTGTTTTATCTTTCAAATTAATATTTATAGTTGAATTTATATTATGTTTAACCCTATATTAGAAATGTTTTAGTTATTAAACTTTAAATTTAACACTTTTAACTCTTCTTTCAATTAAATAATAATAAATGTCCTAATCTAATCCAAGTGGACCTAAAGGATCATATTTTTATCATAATGTTGTTTTTAGTCGAATTAAACTTATACAATAGAATTAGGACATGTGTTAGGGTAATTATAATATCATTTTTACCCTTAATTTCCCTATTTACTTTTAACTGTGGTAAATGAAAGTCAAAAGTTACTATTCAAAAAAAATTATTTTAATCCTACTGAACCAAATTTTACTTAATGATATCAACTGTGTCTCTTGGATATTTGAAATTCAACTCACAGAAGCGGTAAAATTAAGTTTCATGCAAATTTTCAAATGCTCCAAGGAGGTGGGTAAAAGACGGTAAAACGTTCGATAAAATTTTGTACATCTAATTTTATTATAAAATTACTCCAATGAATTACATTGTAATTATATAGGTATTATATATATATATATTTAATTAAAATAAATTAAAATAAAATAAATAATTATTTAAATAAAAAGTCAGTTTTAAATAGTAACAGTGTTTTCACTATTCATCAAAAATTGAAAGTTTTCAAAAAAATACCAATATTTTACCCTAAGTTAATTTTGATATTATGAATTCAAAAATGAATTCCATTTTACCAAATTCGAAACATAGAATCTACATTTATAAATTTAAAATTAATTCCCATTGTCAAAACAAAAAAACGTATTTTTAAGAAATAATAACTATCAAAAGATTGACACTTGTTTATGTCCAATTTCATTGTGAAATTATTTAAAATGACCAGAATTGGATTAAATGGTAAAAATATAATCTATTTATACTTCAAAACCATTAAAATTTATAATTTAACACTATAAATATCTTTGATTAAAAAAGTTGTTTTTAGTTAAAATATAGTATTTTTCACTATTCACTCAAATATGAAAGTTATCAAAAAAACACCAAAAATTTATTGAAACTAAATTATTATGTCTCGATTATAAAGACGAAGTTTATTTTGTCAAATTGAATAAATAAAAGTTTCAAATATTGGATTTGAAGAGGGTTTTCCATTAAAAGGCGGCAAAATTTCATTTTTTGAAAAGTACTTCTTTTATCTGAAAAAAATGAATTTGTTCTTAGATTATGTCTAAGAAACTAAAAATATGGATTCTAAAATTATTTGGATTATATAATGTTCAAAATTCTATTAATACTATTCATAACCACTTTTGAACGGCTAGTTTGGTAAGTCATGGTGCGCTAGAACTTGGTGTTGCATGTAGTGCAAGTTATTGAATTACTTTGAAGAAATAACATACAATGAAATCTTGGGGTTTTAAATTAATCCCTCCTTCAATAAATTTTATCCTAGCAATTTGAAAAAAAAAATCAAAAATAAAAGGTTTAAAATAGAAAACATCTTTGTGGGAAAACCCACATTGGAAATTAGGTTGATTAAATTTAGTCTCAATAAGAGGAAAAGGAAAATGAAAGGGTCGCCAACAAATTATGATCTCGATTAGGAGAACATTGGTGGAAGTTAGAGACACATAATTATAGGAAAAACATAAATATTTATAGGGAGTGATTGAGGTCATATGTCACAAATAATTGTAGAATTGAGGGCCTCAATTCCATCAATCTATGATGATTTAAAATATCATCGGTTCAACAAAGCATAAGGTATTAGGATAACACATTTTTGTTTTAAGATCCCTTACCTAAAGTTTAAGAATTTATTTATTCATTGAATAAGAGAAACAAATATCTACTTGACATATAGAGTTCCATCATTTAACTAATTTCTACCACAAACTCATCTTTCACTCAAAAAGACAATAGAACTTAAAAAATATTCTATATATCCTATTCATATAGGGTTCCAAAAAAATGAATTTATAATTCACCTATCATAACCTTTAAAAGAATAAACTACATTATACAATCTAGGGACTTCACGTAGTCCAGTGGTAGGCAATAAATCCTCATCACACTATGGTTGTGGGTTCGATTCTCGTAGCTTTGTCTGACGTGACAGGTTGTCACACGGTCTGCGTGTTTTCATTTTTATAAGAATCAAAAAATAACCTTAACAATAGTATCCAATTTCAAACTTAATCCATTCCAACCTTTAAACATATCCAAAATACTTATATCCAAACTCACAATCTAAAATTTATAAGTAAGTTAAACACAATGAAGAACATTTTTTCCACATAATAACATGTGAACACCTTCACCATGTATTATTTTAAAACATAATACCCCCCTAAATTACCATAAAACCTTATTGATTACAATCATGCTCCCTTATACATTATATAATACTAGATATATTCCTTATATCCTAAAATATTGAATATTCCAACAATGATGAAATAAACAAACTATTAATCAGTTCCAAGCATGTTAAGAATATCCAATATAATTTATCCAAATCAACCATCTATTATTCCGAAATCACTACCTCATTATCAGGACCATATTAAGGATTACATTTCCTTCAACCATGTATTTTTTCAAAAAATTTATCTTACTATTAAGTCAATTTTCTTAGAACCATATGTTTCCCTCAGAAATCGGGGATGACCTCCTTGATGGGAGATTCAAACATTCTGATCGGTTTCTAACGGGTTTGTTCGTAGAACCGGAAACATCCAATGATTCCACATCCATTTGGACCTACTTTCCAAAGGTAGGAACTCATTAGTTTGTGGATTGATGAGGCTTAGGAATTTTCATTGGTCGAGAGGATGGGAGGTCGGACTCATCACACCTTTTTTAGGGGAATTATTGTCTACTATAGGACTCTCTTTATAGATTTAAGTTATTTTCGTGAATCCCTATTACATTAACAAGTATAAAATGAGCTTTCCTTCAGATTTGACAATCAATGATTAAATATGTAGAAAATTTAGAGAATATTTTATATGTATTCGAGGTTCTTCATCAATAGAGAATCATCTGTATTTATTAGAGATTCTTGTTCAATGGTATCCTTCGACACATTTATATAGAAGTCTCTTGGTCATTATGTTGACCATGCTGGTTTTGAAGCCACTCAGTGGGGCACTTAAAGTTTATTGTCATTCAGATGGACATGGATTATTTCAGAGTTGGGATTGAACCCGCAGATGGGCTACCTACATATCCTTTGTTTAGAAAATTAATTAGAACCCACGTAGTTCGGGTAAGGGAGTATGATGTTTATGATTGATGGATCAAAAGAGGATGTCATAATTACTTTTACACTCTAAACTCATGCGATTCATGCTCGGTGTGAGAAACAAGAGGTATTGGTAAAAATTAGACAATTGTTCCATGAAAGATGAAATCATAAGAAATAATGTGGGACTTATGTGTGTATGACTTCCTAGATAAATAAAAATTAGGATTAAATTCAGGGAAGAAATCTAGGAACATGGTCCATAAAGGTATATGTGCTTCATGGAGATTTGAATACTCTAACTGGGGGCTTACTCCAGAAAAGAAGGCCCAAATTAGGAGGGGACTTATGATTGGGTTTTAATACTGAGAAGTAATCCCAGATCAATGGTAAATTTGGAATGGTTAAGAGAAATTAAAATTGGGGCTTGCTCTTGAAAAGGGAGTCCCAGGTTAAGGTACTTGAAAAATTAAGGGACTTGGGGCTTACTTCAGAAGAAGGAGGCCCATATTTAAGACTGGGGATTACTCCTGAAAAGGAGGCCCAGGCTAAGAGAATTATGGTTGGGGCTTACTCCTGAGGAGGATGCCCATATTTGAGACTAGGGCTTACTCCTGAAAAGGAAGCCCAGGTTAGGGGATTGGGGCTTACTCCTGAAAAGGAGGCCCACGTTAAGAGAATTATGGTTGGGGCTTACTCCTGAGGAGGATGCCCATATTTGAGACTGGGGATTACTCCTGAAAAGGAGGACCAAGTTCAGGTACTGTGGCTTACTCTTGAAAAGGAGTCCCAGGTTAGGGGACTTGAAAAATTATGGGACTTGGGGCTTACTCTTGAAGAAGGAGGCCCATATTTGAGACTGGGGATTACTCCTGAAAAGGAGGCCCAGGTTAAGAGAATTATGGTTGGGGCTTACTCCTGAGGAGGATTCCCATATTTGAGACTGGGGATTACTCCTGAAAAGGAGGCCTAGGTTAGGGGATTGGGGCTTACTCCTGAAAAGGAGGCCCATATTAATGAGTTCTCTCATCTTAAAGGATGAGGTTGAATGAATGAAATCTCAATCTTTAGTGACACAAAGTTGTGTAAATCACTAGGTTTTGAGAGATATTCCACAGAGTTCCTTTCAGATAAGGAATTCAAATCAAGAAATCATGCCATAAATGGATTTGAAGAGTGTCTTGAAGACTGAATCTTGAATAGGAGAGGTGGAATGGCTTAAGAGGGGTGAAATGGGTAAGAAGGGCACCCAAAAAGGCAGGGGCACGCAAGTCCTGGCAGGCGCGCAGGTACTGCATGGGTGTGCAAGTACTGGTCACGCAGGTATACCTGCACAACACATCGTTACTTGCGCGATGGTTAACCAGCAGGGTAATACTTGAGCGACTCTTTGTTAAAGCCTTTAGAATCATCTTGAGGTTCGTCTAGAAGAGTGGCGCGCAAGTTCTATTCAAGGAATAAGGCGGCGGGCAAGTGTGGCCATTTCCCTTAAGGGCTGGCCACTCAGGTGTGCAAGTGTTGAGGAGTTTCAACACTTAGGCCTTCCTCCCCCTCTTTAGATCTTCCGTTCTAGGTAAGAAATTACCTTAGAAGTGTTTTAGAATCTTTGAGAAGAGACTAGGGCGTCGGGAGCTTAAATCTGAGTTTCTGGAAAAAATACTCCTAAATGGGGGGCCCACAGGGTCTATTTATAGGCTGAAGAAGACCCGGGCGGTTATCCTTTAGGGCGCGCAAGTCACTTGTATGACCAATAGGCATCGCGCAAGTGGACTTGCGCGACAGTGATGGAACTTGTGTGGCCCACGTGCTTTTGAAGCCTTGTTCATGCCTTTGTCGATTTTTGATGTTTTCTTTAAAGGATGAATCAATTTGTGCTCAGATATTCCGATTTTCCAATCATTAGACTCTGTGATGAAAGAAGTGTCAACAAAAGTCCCCCCTCAGAGTTGGATCCGGAGAGAAAAGAGGATTTGAGTCTGAGGAAATCGAGAATCAAAAGGAAATTGGGGCGCGCAGGTTAGGGCACACAAATGAGCTTTGGGCGCACAGGGTCTCGCGCGCAGGGATACGGCCTTTAATCGCGTAGGGTATGGCGCGCAGGGTCAGGGACACGTCTATAAATAGAGGGCCTCACTTCAGTACAAGGCACATGGATTTCAAGATTTCAAACCTTCGAGATCTCGCCATGCATGTCACCTTCGTCGCATAGGCTGCTATGTTTTCTGCTGTTTCATTGTCGTCGCGCTGCTGTATAGGTATCTGGACCTGCGTGGTGATACTTGAGCGCCAAATACTTGCGCGCCACGTTTATACTTGCACGCCTTAATGCCTTATCCATTTTTTCTGGATTCCGTCACAAATTTTATGAAAAATCAACTTACTTAAGAGTTAATTATTCATCCTTTGTGCATATTCAATGACTCTCAGGAGAATCGGAACGGCTGATGAACTGGCTAGCAAGAGAATTGATGACTTGATGAACATTTTTGGCCATGATTGCTATGATATTTGCGATAGCACACTCCCAGATTTGGCTAAGTACTTGAAGAAATATCATCTTAATTTCCCACAGAGCATCTACATGCCTCTATATGGTCATGGTCATCTGCAAGGAGTCAATGTTCCAGATGCAAAGAACTATGCTCCTGAAATGCAGCTGTACTGCTACTCCTCTATTTCGGTTATGTTGTGTATTAATAGAAACAACAATGGTGTGAACTTTCAAATTTTTCGTGCATGCCATTTCTTTGCAGATATGAAAATGGAAAACCCATGGGCTGAAATGTTTTCCACTACTGGTTGGTGGAGACAAGACAAACATGGCATTAGAGCAATATCTGAAAAGAGTACTCTCTCCAAATGTCTCTTTACTTCCAATGCTTCATTCTCAAATCCATGTATCCATATTCCAAGTCTCTTGGACAGAAACAGAGTCACTATTTGATCAGCAGAAAATTTTCTCACACCGCACTCAAGAACATTCTTTTACAATTGTTCCAAGAAGAGATGGTATCACTGCATCTCTTATGGTATCCAATTGAATGAATGAATTCCAGGTGGCCGCTGATGAAGCTCAGGATGTCGTAAATCAAATGAAGACTTACGTTGAAAGTCTTTTGTAATTCCTGAAAAAAGAGAAGAGACTCCAGTCTGTGGATGTCCTTCTAACTCTTGTGCATCAATGAAAAACACTTTCACCTTCACTCATTTGTACCTGCATTCTTTTGCTACATGTTTTAGATTTTACCTAAGCCAATGGGCCTAGTAACCATAGTTTTATTTTTACTAGTATTAATGTATATAACCCTAAAAACTTTGAACCTTTTAATTGCTCAATATTACCTAAATCATACAAAATGTATGTTTAGTGAGCTGGAACTTGACTTTTATTCAGAGTTCCCTTGTCTTTTGTGGGAAGTTTAAAGTCATGCACGTCGGACATAAAGAGGCTAATGTATAAGGTCGAAATAGCTTTGACTGAAATGAATTAAAATTGACTCAATTCCTTGAAAATTCATCTGAAAACATATTACCATACTCAAGTATGGGGGAAAATATGTAAACTATGACTTACGAATATTTGAATTTGAGAAATGATATGAAAAAGAGATAAAAGGCATCAGAAGAAGTAGTTTCCAAGAATGAAGTTACTATTATTTAACAAACCTGTTAGGGGGTTGAATTATGCAGGGCCACCTAAGGGCATTGGCTGCATAGTCAAATAAATAGTATCTTTTGGCTAACAAGTCTGTTATGTAGACTGTTTATGCAAGGCCGCCTAAGGGCACGTGCTGCATATTCAGGAAAAAGAACTCTCAAAAATTTACCTTTATACTGCTAAAAGCCAGTGAAAGTTTATGGAGATTCAAATTTTCCAAAGTATAGAGTTTGTTGTATGGAAAGAGTTACTCGAATATGGAGGAGATATTTCCAAACAAGATTATCGAAGAACTGGATGGATATTACTCTTACGAAGGTCTAACCCAAACGTAGGGAAGGAGAATATAAACCATAGACTTGAATACTTTCAGATCATGAAAAAGGATATAGGAAAAATATGTTAAGGATGGCTACTTTTGCGGATCCCTACATACTGTCATTTAAGACCAACAAGGAAAAAAGAGGCTTTCTTCTCAAGAATGAAGTTACCAGTATCCGAAAAACCTGTTAAGGGGTTGAATTATACAGGGCCACCTAAGGGCAATGGCTGCATAGTCAAATAATAGTATCTTTTGGCTGACAAATCTGTTATGGAGACTGTTTATGCAAGGCCGCCTAAGGGCACGTACTGCATAGTTAGGAAAAAGAACTCTCAGAAGTTTGAGATTTTTGTGACTAGTAGTCAAGAAAAGGTTTATAAAGAGCTGAAAATATTTAAGGTTAGTATTATGACACATAAAGATTAGTATTTTCCAATGTATACAGAGATACACAGATCAATGCTAACCATAATCATGTTGTGGCTGGGTCCTGAATTGAAATGTTGGACATCACTACATATCCCATAAGGATGAGAATCAAGCCATACATAGTTCTTAAACTACAGTTTAACATCGTGTGGGACAAAAAGGATTAGAGATCTTAGTTTAGGGTCATAGAGCTTGTACCATTGTAAGAAATACACAGTGTGTGTTTTCATGGGGACTTTTCAGCCAAGGGACTGGAAGTGGAATTTGGGGTTAGGCCCAAAAGACTTGGGGTTGGATTCGAGGGACACTCTAATCTTCCTACGTATCCCATAAGGATGGGAATCAAGCCCACGTAGTTCTAGATATACCCTTTGTACAAATTTGATTCGTACATGTGAAGGGTGAAAGGGGGCTTTAGTACAATGATGGTTTAACCCAAGATAAAAGGTTTGGTCATTTCCATGTAATCACGTAGTCTTTGAAATGAAACCTGATTGAAAAATCAATGTAAATAATGGTTCCCTATCAGGTGAGGGTATCCAAGAATATTTTAGTTTATTGTCATACTGGAAAAAAGTGTTTTATAGTTTAAAGTCGTATAACAAGGATGAAAGCGATCCAATGTAAAGATATTGATTCTAGGTGCGGTTTCACGAATCAACATCATATGAGATGGAGGTGAACCGATGTGAAGAGATTGATTTTGGGCCTGAACCTTGGAAGGTTGCCTACGTACCCAGCCTAGAAGGCAAGGATCATTGTCTGTGTAGTTCAATTAAAGAATGAATTAATGATCAAGTTGTTCTTGGGGACAACGACCTAAAATAAAAAAAATGTTGTTGGGACTTACACATGGTTCCTAGCCCAAAGAGAGTGTTATGGTTGAGGTTTTCTCTAAGATCATGTGAGTCATACTCATTGTGAGAAACAATAGGTAACAACAACCTTAACGATGCATAGTTTAATGTCATGTAGGACATATAAAGGGACTATTCAGTTTAAATTCTTGTAGTTAGGACTACTGGTGTTGCACAGTTTAGTGTCATGTAGCAGGGACAAAGTACAGTTTAATGTCATGTAGAACATATAAAGGGACTATGCAGTTTAAAGTCTTGCAGTTAGGACTATTGGTGTTGCACAGTTTAGTGTCATGTAGCAGGGACAAAGTACAGTTTAATTTCATGTAGGATGTATCAAGGGCTTTCTGTATAGTTTAGCGTCATGTAGTTAGGATGATGGGGACAATATAGTTTAACGTCATGTTGGACGAATGGGGGATTTTGTAGTTTAATGTCATGCAGTGAGGACAAAAGATTATACCATTTAACGTCATGTTAGACGTATTAGGGACTTTTTTCACAGCTTAACGTCATGTTGGACGAATTAGGGATGATACAGTTTAGCGTCATGTTGGACGAAAGTACGAATAGTTTAAGGTCATAGGAGTGGACCGTGGATAGTGCAGTTTAATGACATGCTAGACGGTGGTGTAGTTTAAGGTCATATAGGACCTTTGATGATTATGTAGGTTAATGTCTTTCCATACATAAGGGACTTTTATAGAGTTTAGCGTCATGTATTTAGGACATCACAGTTTAACGTCTTGCCGGACGTAAGGGACTTAAAAATAGTTTAGGGTTATATTCATGGACTGTTGATGATGCATTTTAAGGTTATATAGGACCTAGTTGCAGTTTAAGGTCACACTGGACCATTTAGGGAACTTTTTCACAGTTTAACGTCGTGTAGGATGAAAGTACAAATAGTTTTAGGTCATATGTATGGACCATTGGTGTACAGTTTAACGTCATATAGCAAGGATGATGAAGGGGATACAGTTTAACGTCGTGTGGGATGAAAGTAAAAATAGTTTAAGGTCATATGTATGGACCATTGGCTATGCATTTTAAGGTCATACCGGACCATGGTACATTTTAAGGTCATACCGGACCATTTAGGGAACTTTTTCACAGTTTAACGTTGTGTGGGACAAAAGTACAAATAGTTTAAGGTCATATGTATGGACCATTGGTGATGTAGTTTAAGGTCATACTGGACCTTGGTGCATTTTAAGGTCATATCAGACCATGGTGGAGTTTAAGGTCATACCGGACCATGGTGATGTATTTTGTGTTTATACAAAATACTTCTTCAAACATCTGGCATTGGTTGGAGTAGTAATGAGTTCTCCATCCATCGAGATTAATGAATAAGCTCCATTGGAGTAGACCCTATGTATTGAGTAAGGTCCTTCCCATTTTGGATCAAGCTTGGGAGGTTTCTTTCATGGTATCATTGGAGTTCTGAGAACTAATACCAATTCTCCCTGAGTGAATGATTGAAGACAAACTTTTTTGGTAAAAGATCATGTTATTCGATTCTGATAGAATTCCAAGTGGTTCAAAGTGCACAATATTTTCTCATCTAACCGTTCCAATTCATTCAATCACTCTTGAGATTGTACATCTGTAGATGATTGATCACAAATGGCTACTCTGAGCAAAGGTAATTGAACTTCAATGGGAAAGACGGCTTCTGATCCATATACCAGTGAATATGGAGTTGACCGAGTTGTAGTGCAGGTGGTAGTCCGATAAGCCCATAAAGCATGAAAGAGTTTATCAGGCCATGACATCATATATTTATCCACCATATTTTGCAGTATATTTGAAAGAGTCTTGTTTAAGGCTTCTATCTGGACATTGGCCACTGCATGATACCGAGATGAATGGTTGGATTTGATGTTGTATTCTTGATTCAACTTCTTCACCTCGGATGAACAGAATTTGGTGCCATTGTCCGTTAATATGGTATGAGGGACACCAAATCCGGTAATGATGTTAGACTTGATGAAGCTAACAACGCATTTAGAACTCACTTCCTTGAGAGGTATTGCCTCTGCCCATTTGGAAAAGAAGTCAGTAGCAGTAAGAATGTACTTAAACTGCTTGGCCGTAGCTGAAGGGTAAGGTCCCACCACATCCATTCCCCATGTGGCAAATGGCCATGAGTATTTAGTTGTATGAAGAAACTTTGGAGGTTGATGAATGAAGTTGTCATGTACTTGGCATGAATGACACTTCTTTGTGAAATCAACACAATCTTGTATCATTTAAGGCCAAAAGTATCCAAGCCTTCGAATCTGATCCGACAGTCTATGTCCAGACTGGTGGGCACCACAGACTCTTGTATGCATTTCTTTCATGACAGCCATTGTCTCTTCCCCATCAATGCATCTGAAGAGAATTCCATCAAAACCACATTTTTAGATAATTTTCTCTATGTGATCTGGGCTATCATAAAGAGTAAAATTGACTACGCGTCGCTGGATTTGTTATTTCTTGGCTCTATCAGGTGGAAGTGTTCCATTTTAAAGGTATTCCTTGATAGGTGACATCTATCCTGTAGTATGACCATACGGTTCAGGAATGGGACTAATTTCATTAATTTCCTCTGTTCTGATTCGAACATAAGGTGAAATTGCACGACGGTGGGTAATACTGATGGTTGTATCATCCCGATTTGGAACTTCCAGAGTTGTGGCTATATTAGCCAGTGCATCAGCTTGAGAGTTTTTTGATCTTGGGACATAATAAAATGTCAGTTCTGAAGGGAATTCCGCCATTAACTCTCTGACATAATCATACAAAGGGATTAGTTCTTCTTTTATGATGTCATAATCCCCATTGAATTGTTTGATTACCAGTCTGAATCACCTTTCACCTTTAAGTGATTCACTTGTGCTTGAAGTGCTAATTCCAAGCCTACGATGAGAGCTTGGTATTTTGCTTCATTATTGGTACCACCTTCCCACAATAAGAATGAATAATGTAACACTGCCTTTTCTGGAGAAATGATCACAATTCCTAATCCAAATTTGTTGAATTTAGGATTTTCCATTTTCCTCCCTGCTGGACTTCTGGAAGCACCATCAAAATACATTTCCCATGCCTGAGGAATTTCTTGAATAGAGAAAACTTCCTCATCAGGGAGTTCAATATTTGAAGATGTGTTTTCCACTTAAGGGTGTTCAGCCAGGAAATCAGCCAAATATTGACCCTTTATCACCTTTTGAGACACATACTGAATGTCGAATTGCTGCAAGATAACTACTCACCTTTCCAGACATCCTGTAAGCATTGGACGACTAAGGATGAATTTGAGCGGGTTATTGCGAGATACCAATTGGACCTCGTGATGTTGTAGGTAGTGTCTCAACTTCTGAACTGCAAAGATTAATGTCAGGAAGCACTTCTCAATACTTGAATACTGGGTTTCTGCTTCAAGCATAGTTCGACTGAGATAGTAGAGGCTGTTTTCATTCCTAGCATCATTCTTTTGAGCAAGAAAGGCACCCAATGATCATTCTAAAGCTGTCACATAGAGGATAAGTGGTCTTCCTTCAATAGGTGTCATGAGTACTGTTGGATTCAAGAGGTATTTCTTGAGAATATCGAATGCTTCTTGACATTCTTCAGTCAACTGGTAAGTGACTCCCTTCTTCATCAATTTGGTGAAGGGTAAACTTTTTCCTGCCAAATTGGCGATGAAACACCGAATATAGGCTATGTGTCCTTGAATTCCCCTTAATTAATTCAAATTTTGAGGAGGTGACATACCAAGGATTGACTTGGTCTTCTCAGGATCGACTTCAATACCATGATGGCGTACAACAAAGCTGAGAAATTTTCTTGAGGTTACCCCAAAATCACATTTTAAGGGGTTCATCTTCAAATTATGTTGTCGAATATTTCATAATATGACTTCCAAATCAGCCAAGTGATTAGAACGTTGTTTTTATTTGACCACCAAATCATCTACATAGCATTCAACAAACTTACCTAAGAAGGTTTTGAAGATACGATGCATGGCATGCTGATATGTTGCACCTGCATTCTTTAAGCCAAAGGGCATTACCCGGTAACAAAGCACACCCTGAGGGGCTCTGAAGGCTGTGGATTCCTCATCTTCTGAGGCCATTCAGATCTGATTATATCCAGAATATCCATCCATGAAGGAAAGTGCTTCATAGCCATCTGTTGCATCAATTAAATGTTCTGTAATCGGAACTGGGAAATCATCCTTAGGACAATGCCGATTAAGATCTCTAAAATCTATGAAAACTCTAATTTTTCTGTTCTTATTCTTTACAGGGACAATATTAGCCAACCACTTGGGATACTAAACTTCTCTGATAGTGTTAGATTTGATAAGATTATCCACTTCGGCTTTAATTTTAGAAGCATAAGTTGGGTGTGTTCTTCTCACGGCTTTCTTAAATCCTCGATGTTCTTCTGGTAAACCCAAATGATGAGTAGCAACATCAGGATCAAGCCCGGGCATTTCTTTATAGTTACAAGAAAATATATCTCTATTTGTCTTTATAAAAGAAATATACATCTCTTGCTCTTCAAGAGTCATGTCCACACTGATTAAAGTGGGGCGTGGATCATCTTTTGTTCCCAGATTTGTTTCTCTGAGTTCATCCACAGCGGTAGAGATACCCTCTTCAAATGCTGGAGGAGCATCTCTGAGATCTTCCTCTTCTTCTTCATCATGTATTATTTCTTCTGTTTCTAATTTCATAGTAGATGATAAAGCAGAATTTTCATTATCAGAAGAGATGTAAAAAATTTCACATATTGAAGAAGAAGCTTCCATTTCCAACCCGATTGATGATGAAGGGTCTTCTTTGGGTAATAAAGAGGAGATGATGGATTGAGAATCGACATCATTGTTCACCTCTAATGTTTCTAAAACTTATTCTGGCCTGGTTAGAGAAGTATAGACTTGTTGGATTTCAACAGATGAAATGAAGACGTCACTATTTGTGCTTTCATTACTGCTTGCTCGGTTACCAATTTCTCCCATGTTGTCTGGTTCGATTGTCGTAACTGACATTATGGATCATTCCATAAGAGTATTTTGATTTGGGTATATCTTGTCAATTTGACTGATAGGCAACGCATAATCTGTACTCACATGTGTAAATGGATTTAATGGAATCTTCTCCAAACCATAGGGAGCATTAACTTTGGTAATTTTCTTTTGTTGTGGATTTCTCCCTTCCCTTCATGTGATAGAATTCCGCCTCAATGTATTGAGAATCACATGTCTTGAATGGGGTCTTATCACCATAAAATGTCCCAACTTGACCATCAAAACAATATTTGAGACATTGATGGTATGATGAAGGGATAGATGCATGTTGATGTAGCCAGGGCCTTCCAAGCCAGATGTTGAAAGCTGAGTCTTGATCAACAACCATGAAATCTGAATTGGATACAAGATCTCCAAACTGAGTTCTGAGTGTAACTTCGACCAGTGGTTCTTGTTCATTTTTATCATATCATTGTAACATCATGATAGAAGGAGATAAATCAGATTTTTTGAGGCCCAATCGACGAAGTGTATGAATGGGCATGAGGTTCACTCTTGAACCATTGTCAATGAAAGCTCTTCGGACGTCTACACCATTGACCTTGCTAGATAAGTACAAATGTCTAATATGCCCATGAACAACATCATCTTCATCTTTATTAGTAAAAGATATTATTGCATGGCATTCTGCAGGATTATTCTCTATGTGATAGACTTCAGCTACAGCAATTTCAGTTTCAAACTCTTGAGGACCTGACAAAGCCTCGATGAGTGCTTCCTGAAGATATTTTAACAGATTCAGATCATCCAGAATTGATAACTTGGATGGTACTTGGGCCAAGTGTTTCAATATATCATAATTTTGATCTAGAGGTCTGCATTTCCCAAAAGGAATATGTGGTTTAGCAGGTACCATGGAAGCAGATGCTTTGGATGTTGATGCATCTTGTATCGGGATAGGAGTTGGAAATATTCTTGGTTTTGGAATATTAGACTGATTAGATCCATTTATTTACTGAGAGGAAGAAGATGGAACCATCAACTGGTCTTCTAAATTAATTGTGCCAGGACTGAATTCTCTATTGGTAGAAGAACTTGCTTGTTCTTACTGAGCTCACTGAAGGTCTCTACCATGAGTTTCTGCTACGTACACAATTCTAGCAGGGGTAGAATTGGAGTAGTGGCTTCTGAAAGATCCACATCTTCCCTTGTATCCTGAGCCTCTGGAACTTCCTCTGATTCCCTTGTTTGATACAGGGAATTTAGGCTCATCGAAATCAAAACTACTACTGTAATATGGACTTGTTAGTTGAATCATATTAACAGAACCGAAGATTAAATCTTCATCTGATGAAGACTCTACCTGATTATCCTGTTTAGGTTGTGCTGTTTGGTGGGGCGGTGCCCGTGGCTTTGAAGTAGATGGCATGAAGTATTCTAGAGTCAAATACAACTTAGTCTTTGACACATACTCATCTTCTTCTGGTTGTTTTTCTTTCTTTGAATCATGTCGTTTCTTTGAGGAATTTCCCTCTGATGAAGAGGGTTTTGCCACAACATTCATGGCAGAAGACACAATCAGTTTCTATAATTGTGTTCGCAAAATACCATAAGTTCGCTTGATTGTATTTCTGACCATCCAACCATCATACTTCTGTGCATTTTTGCTTTTGACTTCTTGTTATTCGCCTTCCTCCTCTGGAACTGTAGCAATAACGCATGCTACCTGAGCTGAAGAACCTTTTAGCTTGACTTGTCCCGAGTCGACCATCTTTTGCAGGAGGTCTTTGAAGACAAAACACTCTTGGATGGGATGCCCCAACATTTGATGAAAGGGGAAATAATTGGGATGGTCTTCATCTCCTTCCTTGTTTGGCCTTTTGGGCCTTGGCAATTAAACCAAATTATTTTCTAGAGCCGAAATGAAGTAACTAGGAACTTGTTCATTTCGGAAAGAGTATGTTTTTCTCTTCAAATCCTCAATTTGTTTTCGTCTTTGATCTCTTTGATTATCTGGATGAAGCAGACTTTGTTTTTGGCGCTCAGGAGGTGGAGCCCTTCGAGAAGATGAAGGTTTTGATGAAGAAACAGGTACAGGTGCTTGTTTAAGAATAACTGTAGCAGTTTCTGCTTTACCCATTCTCCTTCCTGGAGCTGATGGAATTACATGAGATTTAGCCTTAGCCTATATAAGGGAGTCTTCAATCTGTTGAGCGATTGAAGTAAGGTCTCGAAACCCTCCTTTTTATTTCACAGGGATCAACGGAGTGCGTAATTCGTCATGCAAGATTTTCCACACAGATTGGCAACAATTCTTCTTGAGGGAGTGCTAATCTTAGGGAATATGTTAATCCCTTCCAACAAGCAATGAAATCTGAGACCCTTTCATTCTCCCTTTGCTTACAGTTTGTAAGATCAAAAACTGTTGTCTTTGGAAATGTTGAACTGAACTGAGGAAGGAATTTTTGACGAAGATCTTCCCATCCCGTAATTGACTAGGATTGCAAGCTTCTATACCAGACAAAGGCTGGTTCTTGCAAGGTCCGTATGAAGCATCTGAGTTTTACTGCTTCTTGCTGCTCCAGAGTTCCCATAATAGGATCACAACAAGACACGTAATGCATCAAATGCTGTTCAGGGTCACCTGATCCATTGAAAATAGGGAATACATGGTTTCTAAAACTGGATGGAGGAGAGATTGAATCTACCCATTCAGGGTAAACTTTCTTTTCTGGTTGAACCTACGCATGTTTCCCTTCCATAGTTTCTAACTGAGCTGTTAATGACTCAATGTTAGTTATTCACTTTTGAGAGACATCCGGTTGAACTTGGACTTGGGTAGGTGCAATGACTGGAGCTTCGACAGATGTGGTGGTTGGTGCTGCAACTAATGGTAGCACTGCCAACTGTTGTTGAACTTGACCCGTAGGATTATACCTGTGAGGGTGTACTGATAAAGGAGGATATTCTTGATCCATCTCAGTAGCTGCAACAAATTCCTTTGGCTAACTGACTCCAGCACTCTTAAGAAGAAGACTACTCTGAAGTATTTCTGCATTCAACCTTCTTAATTCCTTCATTTCTTCTTCCGATTATGCAAACCTTTGCTCTAGTGAGAGCAGTTGGACTTCTCTAGAGGAAGGATATGTAACCTGATTCTTTCCCCTACCTTTGATGGATCCTTTTTGGAGAGGGGGAAGTGGGTTACTTGAAGGATTACCTAGGTTCTGAGTAACCCTTTGATTTTGTGTACACACACCTTCTTTATTTGTGTCGGTTTGTACATCTTCTTGAGCAGGAACCTCTTCATCTGAGTCCCCTAAGTGAGCCTAATCTGGTGGATTAGCAACAATGGCATTGATGACATTGATTGATGCATAACGCATCGCATCCTTTCTATCAACATTTCTGTGATATTTTCTTCTTCCATGTTTTTAATGAGACATTTCCTTTTGTTGATTTGATCCCTCGTGAACTTCTTGACAAACCGTAATTTGGAGGGAATCTCCTGATAATTTGGCTATTCGTTCCTCTTGAGTCTTCTTCCCCAATCAAGAAAAGACCGAATTTCTCTGAGGAGGGGATTGATGATTTGAAAAATTCCCCAGTCTGGTGGACTGGGGTTGTTCCTGCTATTCCCGCTCAACTCCTAGAATCCTATTTGTCGATTCCGAGGGTTAGTTTAAAAGTGTCCCCAATCTGGCAAGCAGGGGTGGATCCTGACATGCTATGTCTTAGACTTTCTTAAAAGCTCTCCTGATCTTGCGAACCTTAGTCCGGAAATTAGCTGGATGCATTAACCTGTATCCACTTTTATCGCCTGGTTCAAAAGACCGTTGGATGATTTTCGACACTTCTGTCACTTGATGATTGCTTTCCCCATACGAGAGGCCTGTTTAATATTCTCATTTGCTTGATGCAAAAGTAATTCAACAACTTGTTCTATGTATTCTTGATTTTGAGAGGAACTAATTGAGGCCTGTTCTTGGACAAGCTTTTTATTACAAAAAAATCCCATTGATTGTGGCTGGCCATGGGCAATAACATTGCTTGAGACCATTTTCAGCGGGCTTTTCTGACTGGAGAGCACCATGAAATGTAGTGCTCCATGAATACCCCATCCTCTAACATGAATACCAGATGGGGCATTGGCAATTAACTAACGCAATCTTCTCAGTGCACCAACGCATGAACGTTGAAGGGATCTCTGCTGCTTTTCAGCCTTCGGATATCAAGAGACTGATAGAGATTCCAAATCAATCTGACATTGTAACCCTTCTATTATCTTAAGATGATTTTCATATTCATCATAAAATAATACTTTTTTCATCATCTGAAAAATAGTTTTCTATATGTTGAGACGAATATCATGAATTCCATCTTCCGTCAACATCTTTGGAATGTCATACTGAGAGTCAGCCAGAGGAAAAAACATGACTGGTACTTCACCTTTTGCCAGTTGTTTCTCATGTTCATAATTTCCTCTTTATCATTAATTGAATATTATTCTACCTGATTTGACCAAAGTTGGTGTTTCCTTGTTGCCTCATTAGATTCAACAAGATTCTTAGAGAAATCATTGATCAAACTAGAAGATGCATGACTTAGGGGTGGTTCAGAGAATGACCTACACACTGGGCTATCTTCTGATTGAGAAAGTATTTCACCTGGTAGCGATGAAGCATCAGACATGAATGGTTTTTCATTTGCAAGTGCCTCAAGATAAGAGGGCTTTCTCGGCACTACATTGTCCACTGGAGCATTTTCTGGGCAAAGTGCATCACTACTGCAGAGAGGACTTTTGCAGAGAAATTCATCATCATGGGGAGGACCACCATAATGGGTTACAGAAAAAGTTGAGATCTCTTTCTCCTTCGTATTCTGAACACATAGAGGGTTCATGTGGCTCTCATCTGAAGATGAAACTTCGAGATCAACCGAATTGTCATGAAGCAAGCCTTCATGAGGAAGTGTCTATTGAAGACCTTTGGAATTAATGTTCCCACTATTGGGAAATGAGGGATTAGAATCTTGAATTCTGACAGATAATTGTATGAGGGCTTCAAGAACTCCAGCATCGAGCAAGGCCTTGTTACAGATTGGCTCTTGATCTCCTGACTGTGTTGGGAGAGTATTTTTCTTAGATGCTTCTTACTCACCTTGGAAACCACTTATTGATGAAAGTGGATGCTCTGAGCAGGTTTATATGCCGGATTAGGAAATATGGCCAGGTTAGGCTGACGATCTCCCCTCAAATCAGGTGTAAGTGCCTGACTTGGTTGTCCGTATGATAAGGGGGAGTATTCCCCACAACCCTATTGGACTGGAACAGATGTATGTGTCTGTTCTGGAGTGAATTTTTGATGTGTCACTCCACTGGTAGGGATAGATTTATGTGTCTTTCCCTGAGATGTCACTGAATTTGTTATAATATCCTGGCAAGCATCCAGAATATGAGCAGGGATTTGCTTCTTCTCTTTCACCATTAATAGAATATGCTTGATGACTTCAGCTACCAGAATGGGGATATATGTCCATTCCATGCTTGGAGTAGGTGTATGTGCCTTCTCATGTCCTCCTTTTCCTGCCAGTGAATCCTGACAGTACTCAAGTGTGGGGGTAGAGAGTTGAGTCTGCCTCATGTTTGTCGTCGGAGCTTTTTGATTGACTTCTCTGAATGCTACCAAGCGAGACTGTTGGTAGGCTTGATCAATACTAGCAGGTGTATGTGCCTGCTGATTTCACTTCGCTAAATGTGGTTGACGAGCTTCATCGTATATAGTCAGACAAGCCTTCTAACTAGATGATGATGTATAAACAGGTGTATGTTCCTACCCATAGTACTCTACCGGAATTGCCTAGAGGGATTGGCGTGATGTTTCCAGACGAGTCTTCTGGATAGCGGAATTAAAACGGGGAGGTGTGTGTGCCTGCTCGTTGCTTTCCACCAAGTTAGGTTGGTGGACTTCTTCGGAGAGGGCAGAGATGAGAACCTGCTCACTGTTGACCGGATTCCGCCGCTGGTGGTTCGTCTTGCCTGCTCAGGTTTGAGGAACCTAAGCCGAATGCCTGGAGTCGGTACCCTCATCATGTTAAGGGAGTACTTCCGCATGAGTCTGGCGGGGATTGTTGATTGGAGCCCTCAGGAAGGACTCATGCTTATTTGAATTAAGGCCATGAGGGACCTTCTCATTCACCTCCCCAGAATATGGGAGTGAATGGTGATTGCTTTCCGGGGATAACGACCCGAAACGGTTGGATACGGTAGTCAGCACCGCCTTCGTCTTGATCACTAGCCGTCGTTGTCCGGATGATCAGTGTGAGTAGTTCAATTGGAGGGCTTGTCGGGTAGCCTCCAGAGTTGGGATGGTACCATGTTGATGGTACTCCTTAACCAGCACATTTGATACCCAGCGTTGAAGACGCTGAATAGGTGATGTCTTCCTCAGAGTGGACGACGATCCAGTAGGAGTACCAGCAGTGGCATTTGTAGCAGCAGTATTCACAGGTGTAAACTTGAGAGCAGCCATTCTAGAAATGCAGAAGATTTTAGAAAAGAGTGCATGTTTGATATAACAGACGTAATCAAGATGAATTCAGCCACTATATCTTTTGGATGAGAACATATGTCAATGATTGTTTTTGTTGGCCCTCTCATTGCGTTTTAAATAGGGGCCTATCAAATAGGTAAAACATCATTTTATCTTGGTTAAGGATTCACGTCGAGTTCACCATTTTTTGTTTCCCTCGGAATTTGGGGATGACCTCCTTGATGGGAGGTTCAAACACTCTGATCGGTTTCTAACGGGTTTGTTCGTAGAACATGAAACATCCAATGATTCCACATCCATTTGGACCTACTTTCCAAAGGTAGGCGCTCATTAGTTTGTGGACTGATGAGGCTTAGGGATTTTCATTGGTCGAGAGGATGGGAGGTCGGACTCATCACACCTTTTTTAGGGAAATTATTGTCTACTCCGGGACTCTCTTTATAGATTTAAGTTATGTTCGTGAATCCCTATTACATTACCAAGTATAAAATGAGATTTTCGTCAGATTTTAAAATAAATGATTAAATATGTAGGAAATTTAGAGAATATTTTATATGTATTCGAGGTTCTTCATCAATAGATAATCATCTGTATTTATTAGAGATTATTGTTCAATGGTATCCTTCGACACATTTATATAGAAGTCTCTTGGTCATTATGATGACCATGATGGTTTTGAAGCCACTTAGTGGGGAACTTAAAGTTTATTATCATTCAGATGGACATGGATTATTTCAGAGTTGGGATCGAACCCGCAGATGGGCTACCTATGTATCCTTTGTTTAGAAAAGGAATCAGAACCCACATAGTTCGAGTAAGGGAGTATGATGTTTATGATTGATGGCTCAAAGGAGGATGTCATAATTACTTTTACACTCTAATCTCACGTGAGTCATACTCAGGGTGAGAAACAAGAGGTATTGGTAAAAATTAGACAATTGTGCCATGAAAGATGCAATCATAAGAAATAATGTGGGACTTATGTGTGTATGACTGCCCAGATAAATGAAAATTAGGATTAACTTCAGGGAAGAAATCCAGGAACGGGGTCCATAAAGGTATATGTGCTTCATGGAGATTTGAATACTCTAACTGGGGGCTTACTCTTGAAAAGGAGGCCCAAATTAGGAGAGGACTTATGATTGGGTTTTACTCCTGAGAAGGAATCCCAGATCAAAGGTAAATTAGGACTGGTTAAGAGAAATTAAAACTAGGGCTTGCTCTTGAAAAGGGAGGCCCAGGTTAAGGGACTTGAAAAATTAAGGGACTTGGGGCTTACTCTTGAAGAAGGAGGCCCATATTTGAGATTGGGCCTTACTCTTGAAAAGGTGGCCCGGGTTAAGAGAATTATGGTTGGGGCTTACTCCTGAGGAGGATGCCCATATTTTAGACTAGGGATTACTCCTGAAAAGGAGGCCCATGTTAGGGGATTGGGGCTTACTCCTAAAAAGGAGGCCCAGGTTATGAAAATTATGGTTGGGGATTACTCCTGAGGAGGATGCCCATATTTGAGACTGGGGCTTACTCATGAAAAGGAGGCCTAGGTTAGGGGACTGGGGCTTACTCCTAAAAAGGTGTCCTAGGTTAGGGGACTTGAAAAATTAAGGTACTTGGGGCTTACTCCTGAAGAAGGAGGCCCATATTTGAGACTGGGGCTTACTCCTGAAAAGGAGGCCCAGGTTAAAAGAATTATGGTTGGGGATTACTCCTTAGGAGGATGCACATATTTGAGACTGGGGCTTACTCCTAAAAAGGAGGCCCAGGTTAGGGGACTAGGGCTTACTCCTGAAAAGGAGGCCCATATTAATGAGTTCTCTCATCTTAAATGATGAGATTGAATGAATGAAATCTCAATATTTAGTGACATAAAGATGTGTAAATCACTAGGTTTTGAGAGATATTCCACAGAGTTCCTTTCAGATAGGGAATTGAAATCAATAAATCATGCCATAAATGGATTTGAGGAGTTTCTTGAAGACTGAATCTTGAATAGAAGAGGTGGAATGGCTTAAGAGGGGTGAAATGGGTAAGAAGGGCACCCAAAAAGGCAGGGGTGCGCAAGTCCTGGAAGGCGTGTAGGTACTGCGTGGGCGCGCAAGTACTGGTCGCGCAGGTATACCTGCGCGACACATCGGTACTTGCGCGACGGTTAACCTATAACGACCCATACTTTACATACATTGTTAATACTTCAAAATTGAAGCACACTTATTACAACATATGACAAAACCACAATGGACCGTATAGGTATAGTGTCTTTAGAAACTGGGAAACATAAACAACTGGTTCATAAATCTTCTACAATGTCTCCCATCTATTTCATCATATCTAGGGTCCCTTTTAGCATATTCTACTTAATATCCATCTTCCTGACCTGGGGAAAAGAAAACATAAAAGGGTGAGCTCAAATTCTCAGCAAGGGAAAATAAAGAAAATACAAATCATATCATATCTTTTTGAAAATCATAACCTGCAAAAGAGATCATAATATCTTAACATGGAATAAATCATAGAAGTGAAAATGAGATCCCCATAATCATAACATAAAACTTGAAACCTTGTGTCATGCACACATAATCATGGAAAATCATTTCTTGTTAGTCATGACTCATTGCCAAGACTATCTTAGCGGACAAAGTCCATTTCTGAACCGAGTTCACTCCTCGTTTCAGTCCTGTATCACTGAACCGAAATAACCTTCCATTCCAGCCATGTCTATCTCATGAGATATAAATATTTACCCAATGCATTGGAGGGAGATATAGTTCCCACCCATCTCATAATGATACCATTCTTATGTGTGCCACAAAATCATAAATCATACATCATTGCATAACCCATGTAATAAAATGGGATTCTTAAACATCATGCCATCATAAAACAATTCATATAAGATAAAGGAATTCATAAAAATAATTCCATCACAACATAATCAAATTAATGTAATAATAGGTATAAAAATATAACCCTTTATTATCTTAGATGGAAAATAATTTTGATAAAACACTTGAACTTCATTCTTGAGGAAAATATCCTTTCTACTTCAAAAACACTTTTCCATTCTTAACATGTCGTACAATTATAAACTAAAATAAGTTGATTAAAAATAAACTTCAAAACTTTTAAAGGAAACTTCTTGTAAATAATGTTTTAAAAATCCATTCATGCCGTATAAGTTAAAAAAAGCATTCTTTGTACTTTTGTCGGAAAAGTCAAAAAGTACCTCGTACGAAAAACGACAAAAGATTACTTTCATATATTTTACTAAAAACTTACAAAAGGGTAAAATTGGATTTAAACAATTGTAGGTGGATGGAAATAATATTACATATTGAGGAAACATGGATGTGGATGATAAAATACACCCCAATAAATGCCAAAGTATAAACAATCTCGGAAAAAAAATGAGATTGTAATATTTCCCTTACCTTAGGTCCGACTTGCTTTGTAAGTGTCCGAACCTCCTGTATAATGATTTAAATAATGTTATTGACTTATTCCATAATCATACTTATTTTTATGATATCATATATGGTCATATTCTTAGCTTCTTAGTAGTAATATTTCATTGCTACTTGTTATTCGTGTGTTTATAACTTTTTGTTCTTATGCGTGTTTTGTCGAATAAATTCTTATTATTATCTTTAGGTTATAGATACCTCATTTACAGAATGATATTATTGTAGTATATATCATATTCATTCATTCAATTCATTTATATAATCATTATGAAATGAAGATCATGTAGAACGAGTCGCATCACATCGTGGAGACGGTATTCCGTACGTACGCACGAGTGATGATATCGTTCCTATGATCGTGGAATTGTATTGGAGTATATATATATTATTTCAGTATCAATATTACTTTATAATAATCATAAATAGTTACTCATTACACCATTATACCCATCCTTGTAAGGTGATGGTGGAAAATAGATTACACCACGGCGTGGAGACGGTATTCCGTACGTACGCACGCGCGGTGATTTCATTTTTCCGTAGGATGGATAGAAGGTGAATTAGGGTTGTTTCATATTTATAATAACATATCAGTATGTAAGTAATACTGATGTTATTACTTTATCATGAAACAACAAAAGAAGAAGAAGTTGAAGAAGAAAGAAATTGAAAAGATCGGTAATGGATATTACCTCTTCTTTGGAACGCCTCTTTGAATCCTCCACTTAGGGAACTAAGATTGGTCTTTGAAGAAGACTAGGACCTCTAAGATTATTCTAGGTAAGTGGAGAAGGGATTTTGGCAGGGGTTGTCCGAGCTTGAGTGCTCAAATTGGTGTGAGGATGAGGGGGAGGAGGTTCCCTTTTATAAGAGAGGAGAGGGGCACCTTAGGAATGTCTCAAAATATTATTTTATATTAAAGCCAAAATCGGTTTATAATGGTTCCAAAGGGTCTTATTTCGAAGCTAAAGTGGAGATGGGTCGAATCCTATCAACCAATAGGATTTAGACAAGTTTAGGTTATTATTTTAACCTTATCAATTAGATTTAACTCTAAGTAAAATAATTTAACTTTTACCGTGTCTTTTTGTTTTCTTACACTATATGGTTAATACACTTACTATAACATGCGAAAAGAACCCCAAATTGTTTATTATTAATATATATAACCTTATCTAAGTCATTTGGCTGAACCTTAGATTTTTAAGAATAACATAATAATTAATAATATAATATTTGATTTAAAAACTATTTTGTGTCAATTTTGACACTATTTGATATATGATTTTTGTGAAAGTCATAACAGAATTATATGTTCGAAAAAAGTTGATTAAATCAACACTAATATATCATAGTAACCTAGAAAATTAGTGGTATTCATAAAAAGTCTCAAATTACATTTATTTTGGTGTTTATAACATCAATTATGTCAATATTTCATTAATAAGATAATTACTGCATCATCATTGTGTCATAAATAAATTAAATTATTTAATGTCTAAAAATTATAAATAAAATACCATTATGTAGGAAAGCTTTTTAGATTTCTAATGAATATTTATAGTCTAATTTATCTTATTTATAACCCCATATTAAAAATTATTTACTTATTAAACTTTGATTTTAACTATTTTAACCCTTCTTTAAATAAATTAATAATAAATGTCCTAATCTAATCCAAGTGGGCCTAAATGGTCATATTTTATTCCTAAGTTTGTTTTTGGTCGAATTAAACTTATCCAATAGAATTAGTACATGTGTTTGGGTAATAGTAATATCATATTTACCCTTAGTTACCCTATTTACTATTAACCGCGGTAAAAAAAGTAAAAAGTTACTATTCACCAAAAAATTATTTTTATCTCATTGAACCACATTTTACCTACTGATATCAACCGTGTCTGTCGGATTTTCGAAATTCCATTCACAGAAGCGGTAAAATTAAGTTTTATGCAAAATTCAGTTTTTAACCTACCACTTAGTGGTTTCACTATTCATCAAAAATTGAAAGTTTTCAGAAAAATACCAAAATTTCACCCTAGGCTAATTTCGGTATTCCGAATACAAAAATGAAGTCCATTTTGAAAAATAAAATTTATAAAATTTCAAAAATTGGTTATTACATTTCATAACGGCTAGTTTTAATAATATTTTAATAGCATATCGTTGTTTAGTGAAACTCAGTATTGCGTACGACGCAAGCTATCGAGGAAGGTCGTGATTGCCTGTAAAGTAAGCCAAGCTAGTGTGTAGTGAAAGATTCCTTTGATAACATAAAAACAAAATTTTACTCATAAAAATCTCGGGTGTTACATAACCAGCAGGGTAATATTTGAGCGATGCTTTGTTAAAGCCTTTAGAATCATCTTGAGGTTCTTCCAGAAGAGTGGTGCGCAAGTTCTATTGAAAGAGTAAGGTGGCGCGCAAGTGTGGCCATTTCCCTTAAGGGCTAGGCACTCAGGCGTGCAAGTGTTGATGAGTTTCAACACTTAGGCCTTCCTCCCACTCTTTAAATCTTACGTTCTAGGTAAGAAATTACTTTAGAAGTGTTTCGGAAGCTTTGAGAAGAGACTAGGGCGTCAGGAGCTTAAATCTGAGTTTCTGGAAAAAATCCTCCTAAATGGGGGGCCCACAGGGTCTATTTATAGGCTGAAGAAGACCCGGGCGGGTATCCTTTAGGGCGCGCAAGTCACTTGCGCGACCATTAGGTGTCTCGCAAGTGGACTAGCGCGACAGTGATGGAAATTGCGCGGCCCATGTGCTTTGGAATCCTTGTTCATACCTTTGTCAATTTTTGATGTTTTCTTCAAAGGATGAATCAATTTGTGCTCAGATATTCCTTTTTTCTAATCTTTAGACTATGTGATGAAAGGAGTGTCAACACCATATAATCTCAAATCCTCAATAAAATAGTACTACAATACAATCTTTATTTAGCTCCATAATTCATATAACCAGTATATTGTTGATACAACACTCAAATGAAATAATTCTATAATAACAACATAAGAACACTAGTCATTCTTCTTCATCTGAGGTAATATCATAACTTTATTATTATGCAATAGCATCATTTAATGTATACTCTGATGACTGGGGCATTGATTCGCGTAGTGTCCCAATGCCTTACATATGAAGTATTGTACATTTGAAACTTTCTTCTTACCCTTGCAATCATGTACTTTGTGTCCTTTTTCTCCACACTTATATTAGTCTCTCATTCCCTTCAAGCATTTACCAAGGTGATTTTTTCCATAGTTATCACATATGGGGAAATCCTTTATTTCCATATTCCTTTTATCCATCTTTCTCTCTTCCATCCTTTTCTTCTCTTGCTTCCTTTCAAATCCATGGGACTCAGAGAATTATTTACTTATCTTATTAACACATGATACTATTTCATCATATGTTGAGAATACATGGGATACTATTTACCTTCTAAATGTTGGCTTAATACCATGAAAGATACAATCCTTCTTACTCTTTGGATCATACGTATTGCTGGAGTCACATTCCTTCTAATGGGTGCCATTTCATTGCAATGGCATACACTAGGTCAGTTTATGAATTGCAATGAATAATTCCAAACTTGTAAAATACCTAACGTAAATTGAATAGTTTGTGGATATAATCCATAATCATAAAAATGTTTTCTCTGAGGAAGTATATACTCATAAACCATTCATAATGGTTTTTAAAGAAAATGAGAATTGTTCTAAGCATATCCCCTGGGAGTGTCGTAACCAAGAGTGTAGCTCAAAGTGGTGTTTTTGGGTTTTACCCCTAGGTACATCTATTCCAGAGCCGTCTCTACCTACTCGTAACCAGACAGGGATGTATTGCTTGGAGAACTCAAAAAATCTCTACAATACCAAAATTTTAGGAAGTTATTCTACACTAATCCTCAAAGTCTATCTTAGGGTAATGTGCTCTAATTAGAGTTTATCTAAATCTAGATTCCAAGTATTGTACTAAACTTTTTCTGATACCAACAGTAACTCCCTGACCCTAGATTCCCAAAGTTGGTGCATTCTTTTAATACATTGGCATGATTACAAGGGATCAAGTACCGAAAGACCGATCAGTTTAGCAGTCTTGGAAAATAGATTATATTCACGAACGTTAAATTACACTTCCTATCATAAAACACAAACAAAAATCCTTTGAGAATTCCATTGTTTCCTTAGCTTAACCCAGCATATTAAACATAAAACAGTTCTTGGGATCCTTGGAAAATAAAACATAAGAAATGGGTGAGCTCAAATTCTCAATAAGGATAACAATATAGCGAAAACTTTCATAAATAGGCATAAACATTTAAGGCAATGTATAAAACTAAAACAAAAGCCTTTTAAACATAAAATTCATCATAATATGGTAAATATGAATCAAAATAATTCAATTTACTTACTCACATAGATATTCTACTAGTCAAATAATCACATGCAATATCAATAGCAACTTTCATAACGATGGAATGCATAATTCCAGACTTTCATAACCACATAGTCAAGGCCTTGTATCAAGACTACAAATAAGATTTTGTCAAGGCCTTTTTCCAAAACACTAGTTTGTCTCATGAGACCTACCCATGCATCGAGGAGCTATAGCGGGCGCCACCTGTCACTTACTAACTCCAATGCATTCCACATATGAAAAGGTTTAAACATAACATAAACATTCATATTAAAACTAGCATATGAAATGTCAATACTTTAACCATAAACCATGAATGGTATAAAAATAACACATCCACAGTCAAACATATCACAAAACCTTCAATACAATATGGAAGATTTGTATCATAATAAATCAACTTCAAATAAGGTTAAAATTCATCAAAGGATTTTGACATAGATAAAAATTATTTGTAAAACTATTTGAGATAAATATCCATTTTTCATGAAAACATTTTAAAGTCACACAATTTAGAAAGGAAGACATTTAAAGACATTTTTAATCAAATTTTCCCATACCACTTTGAAACATGTTAAAGGAATTAACATTTTTAATACATTCATGTCCATATAAATAAATCCTTAAAAACCAATTTGAAAACATAGACATTAATGGGAATGATTTAGAAGAATAAATATTTAAAACATTTAAAATAATGTTTTAGTAAAAAAATTACTTTAAAATAATCCTTTTGAAAAATCTTTCATAAAACATGGACATAGATTATAAATATGTCCCAGTAGATACTTACGTAAAAACAACCTCGGATAATAAAAAGATTGTGAAATTAACCCTTACCTCATTGTAATCAATAGAGTCATATGAACAATAGTAAATAATCACCAAATTAATCAAACAATATCATGAATATAATTAGAATCATGATAATATATATCAAATTTCAGTACACAATACACCACATGCAATAAATAAGTGGTGAACAATGGGAATCTCACTGAATAAAAATTGACTTAAGAAACCCCTTACCTTGCACTTTTCTTTGGTCGAGGGTACGTTTATCCTCCTGTATAATGACCATAGTATGTTATTAAATTATAGAAGAACCATATTAATATTTATTATATCACACATGATTCATTTATGACTTTACACTACCCATTTAAAAATGATTTCAATGTTAAATTAACATTTCGAGTAATAATCGCTTTCTTTATCGTATGTGTTTTAACTTGTTATTCTTCATTGTATCATTTATATAATGATTTAAATAATTCCATAAATTAAACACTGATTTATATATCATTTATATTTAGAATATACATATTTATAATAGATAGATATATGAAATGGAAAACACCGTTTATGGAGATGGTAGGCCGTATGTACGCATAAACGTTGTTTCTGTTTTCATGTCGTATTGAATGGAAGTAGGTGAATAAGATATATGTAAGTACATAAATACATATATATATAAATGTATATATATTCAGTATCATTATTATTTCATATATTACATACTTATTAGTAATATATATATTTATAATCTTCGATGAATGGTGAACGTGGAAATGAATCTCATCATGTCGTGGAGATAGTAATCTGTGCGTATGCACGAGCGACAATATCATTCCCTTAAAGGTGTGGAATTTGATGGTATATTAATTTTATAGAGACATTATCATTTTATTTTCATTATTTATTTACATATTACTCATCATTATATCCATCCAAATAAAATAGTGTTGAATAACAAATCACACCACGGCGTGGAGACGGTAAGCCATATGTACGCACGCATATGGTGACATTATCATTAATAAGATGGATAGAATAATTAATATGGTTGTACCATATTTATAATAAAATAATAGTATATATAAGGTACTGGATTAATTATTTTGGTATGGTAATAACAAAAAGAGTAAGTGGAAGAAGAAAAGAACTTGAAAGAGGGTGGTGAAATCATTACCTCTTCTTCAGGTTATTCCTTTTCAATTGATCAAAAGGGATCTTTATGTTAGCTTTATGACCAAATTAAGGTCTCTAGGATGAATTTATGATAGTTTGGAGGATATTTGGGTAGGTTTTGGTTGAGCCAAATGGATTTGGAGGTGTTAATTTGAGAGAAGGGGAAGTGCCCTTTTATAAGAGGGGTGAGGGGAACCTTAGGAAAAGGTAGAAATATTATTTTTTTAATAAACTAATTTTCGGTTTTTAATGGATCCAAAGTGTATTATTTAAATTATAAGGTAGGTATGGGTCTAAAACCACTCAACCAATAGGTTTTAGACAGGTTTGGGTAACTATATTAACCTTTTCTTGTATATTTAACTCTTAGTTAAATAGTTTGACATTTACCATGTCTCTTTGTATTTTTATATTATATGGTTAATAAATAGAATATAAATTTCCAAGATAACCCCAAGTGGTTCATTAATGACATATCTAATATTATTTAAGTCCTTCTGAAGAACCTTAGATTTTTAGGAATAGAATACCAATTAATAATAAAATATTTGTTTTAAAAACTCTTTTATGACAATTTTGACACTATTTGGTATTTTGTTTTTGCTAAAATTATAACAGTATTATTAATTCAAAAAAATAATTTAATCAAACCTAACATGTAATATTAACCTATATAATTAGTGTAATTTATAAAAAGTCTCAAATTACATTTATTTGGGTATTTATAATATCAATTATTTTAATATTTCATTAATAAGGTAATTACTACATCATCATTGTGTCATAAATATATTAAATTATTTAATGTCTAAAATTATAAATAAAATACCATTATGTAGTAAATTTCTTTATATTTCTAATGAATATTTATAGTTTAATTTATATTATGTGTAACCCTATATTAAAAATGGTTTAGTTATTAAACTTTGAATTTAACACTTTTAACTCTTCTTTGAATTAAATAATAATAAATGTCCTAATCTAATCCAAGTGGACCTAAAGGATCATTTTTATTAGTAAGGTTTTTTTAGTCAAATTACACTTATCCAATAGAATTAGGAAATGTGTTAGGGTAATTATGATATCATCTTTACCCTTAATTACCCTATTTACCTTTAATTGTGGTAAATAAAATTCAAAAGTTATTATTCACCAAAAAATTATTTTCATCTTATTGAACCACATTTTACTAACTGATATCAACCGTGTCTCTCGGATTTTTAAAATTTTACTTACATAAGTGTTAAAATTAAGTTTTATGCAAATTTTCAAATGCTCCTAGGAGGTGGGTAAAAGACAGTAAAACGTTCGATAAAATTTTATACATCTAATTTTATTATTAGATGACTCCAATGAATTACATTGAACTTATATAGGTATTATATATATATTTTTACTTAAAATAAATTTAATTCAAAAAATAATAATTTAAATAAAAAGTCGGTTTTAAATAATAACAGAGTGGTTTTCACTATTCATCAGAAATTGAAAGTTTTCAGAAAAATACCAATACTTTACCCCAAGCTATTTTTGATATTATGATTTCAAAAATGAAGTCCATTTTACAAAATTAAAAACATATAATCTTAATTTTTTAATTTAAAATTAATTCCCGTTATCAAAACCAAAAAATGTATATTTATGAAATAATAACTATCAAAAGATTGACACTTGTTTATGTCCAATTTCAAAGTGAAATTACATACAATGAACAGAATTTGATTGAATGGTAAAAATATAATCTATTTATACTTCCAAACCATTAAAATGTATAATTTATCACTATAAATTATTTTGATTAAAAATGTTTTTTTCAGTTAAAATATAATATTTTTCACTATTCACCCAAATATGAAAGTTATCAGAAACACACCAAAAATTTATTGAAACTAAATTATAATGTCTAGATTCTGAAGAAGAAGTTTATTTTTTCATATTGAATATATAAAAGTTTCAAATATTTTGATTAAAGAGGGTTCCCCATTAAAATGCGGTAAAATTTCAGTTTTTAAAAAAATACTTCTTTTATCTGAAAAAATGAATTTATTCTTACATTATGTCTAAGAAACTCACAATATGGATTATAAAATTATAAGGATTATATAAAGTTCAAAATTATGTTAATATTATTCATAACCACTCTTGAACGGCTAGTTTGGTAAGTCATGGTGCGCTAGAACTCGGTGTTGCGTGTAGTGCAAGTTATTGAATTAATTTGAAGAAATAACATACTATAAAATCTTGGGGCGTTACAATCATGATCAGAAACAATCGATAGGGTTACTCCATGAAGTCTCACAACTTCATTAATATATAGTCTTTCTAGACGTTCAAGGGGTAAATCTTCTCTTATAGCAAGAAAATGTGTTGACTTGGTAAGATGATCAACAATGACCCAGATTGCTTTGTTCCTTCTAGGAGTCTTTGGTAGTCCCATGAAAAATTACATCGTAACATTATCTAATTTACACTTTGGTATGGGGAGAGGTTTCATGACTCCTTGGGTTGTTTCCTTCCATCTTTCACTTGTTGACAAACTATACATCTTTAAAAAATCAGCAATATCCTTCTTCATGTTGTCCCACCAAAAAGGTTCCTTCAAATCTCTATACATTTTGGTGCTCCCAGGGTGTATAGAGAAATTGGAGCTATGAGCATCATCCAACAATTATCTTTTTAGATTAGGTATATCGGCAACACAAAGTATCTTCCCATATTTCAAAATTCCATCTTCATATACGATTTCACTCAATCTCCCATCATTCACAGCTTTAATATTCTTTTGAAACTCTTCATCACCAGTCTGAGAACTCTTTATCCTTTTTAGTAAATATGGTTTAGCAAAAATTTGAAAAATCATTGATGTTTCACCTTTCATGGTTATTCTCATATCCATATTTACTAGATCCATGAAAATAGGATCCCTTTCAACTCTCATCTTGTTCAATACTCCATGATCTTTTCTGCTCAAAGCATCTTCCACCTTATTTTACTTCCTTGGGTGGTAGTGTATCGTGTAATCATAATCTTTTAGTAGATTAAGACATCTTCTTTTCCTCATGTTTAGTTCTTTCAGTGAGAAAATATACTTCAAGCTCTTATGATGAGTATAAATATCACATTTTTCACCATAGAGATAATTTCTCCATATCTTCAAAGAAATGATTATAGCTGCTAAAAAAAGATATTGAGTAGAATAGTTTTTCTCATAAAATTTAGCTATCGTGATTCATAGGAAATAACTTTATCATTCTACATAAGGAAACAACCAAGTCCTTTCTTTGATGCATCACTATAAATAACAAACTCATAATTCCCTGACGGTAGATTCAAGATAGGAGCATTGACTAATCTTCTCTTCAATTTTTCAAAACATTCTTCACATTATTTTTTTCAAACAAATTTCACCCCTTTAAGTGTGATCTTGGTTAATGGGTTAGCTAATTGGGAAAAATTTTGGACGAAACGCCGATAATAATATGGAAAATATAAATCAAAAACAATGTCATTTAATTACTCACATGGATATTCTACTAGTCAAATAATCACATGCAATATCAATATCCACTTTTATAATGATGGAATGCATAATGTCATACTTTCATAACCACATAGTCAAGGACTTGTGCTAAGACTACAAATAATATTTTTTCAAGGCCTTGTTCTAAGACACTAGTTTGTCTCATGAGACCTACTGATGTATTGAGGAGCTATAGCAGGCTCCACCCGTCAATTACTAAGTCCAATGCATTCCTTATATGAAAAGGTTTAAACATAACATAAACATTCATATTAGAACTAGCATACAAAATGTCAATAATGTATCCATAAACCATGAATAGTGTAAAAATAACACATCCACAGTCAAACATATCACAAAACATTCAATACAATATGGAAGTTTTGTATCATAATAAATCAACTTCAAATAATCTTAAAATCCATCAAAGGATGTTGACATAGATGAAATCAAAACATTTTTTAGAGAAATATCTCTTTCTATTTTGAAATCATTTAAAGGTCAAATAATTATAAAAGAAAACATTTATATTTTAAAATATTCTTATAAGATTTTAAGGGAAGCTTCGATGATGTAATAACAGTGGAAAATAGCCGCACCCGCCGTATAAGTTAAAAAAACATTCTTACCTTACTTTTGTGGAAAATGTCATAAAGTAACCTATTTGGAAGACGATGGAAATATTATTTTCAAACCATTTTATAAATGGTAAAAAAAGGGTATAAATTAATTTAACCCATAGTCTAGTAAATATTAAAAATGTTTTGGAATACATTTTTATGAAACATGGATTTGGATGATAAAGAGGTCACAGAAGATACTTACGTAAAAACAACCTCGGATAATAAAGAGATTGTGAAATTAACCCTTACATTGTACTTTTCCTTGGTATAGGGTAGAATAAACGGTTGTATAATAGAGAAATAATATTTATTAAATTATACAAGAATCATATTCATTAATATTATATCATATATGTTCTCTCAACATTGATTTGTTACCAATATCTTAGTATTTATTGTCGTTTCGGTTGTTAACTGATTCGTTTTCCTTTATATTATTTGTCACATAAGTAATGATTGTTATGGATAGGATGTATATTATCTATATTCATAATGATATTAAATATTTAAACATTATTTTTAATCATCTAATGAAAATTATTCTTGAATGGATACGATGGGGAATGAATCTCATTGCGTTCATGGAGACGGTAATACGTAGGTACGCACGAGCGACAATATCATTATTTTGATATTATAATAATATATAATTGGATGGTATATCATATATAAAGAATCTTTATCATGTTATATTTATTATTTAAATCAATTACACATCATTATTATACCCATCCAAATAACAAAGTATTGAATAACAATTACACCACGACGTGGAGACGGTAAGACGTACGTACGCACGTATGGTGACATGTCATTCAAAGAATGGATAGAATAATGAATATGGTTGTACCATATTTATAATAACATAAAATTATATATAATATACTTGAGTTATTATTTTATAATGGAAAAAACAAAGAAAGAGGAAGTGGAAGACGAAAGGAACTTCAAAGAGGTGATGAAATATTTACCTTTTCTTTGGGTTCTTCCTTTTGATTTGATCAAAAGGGATCCTTAGGTTGTATTTCTAACAAAATTAAGGCCTATAGGATTAAGTGAGGAAATTTTAGAGGGTATTTTGTCAGGTTTTGGTCGATCCAAATGGCTTTGAAGGTGTGAATTAGAGAGAAGGGGGAGTTCCCTTTTATAAGAGGAGTGAGGGGAACCTTAGGAAAAGATACAAATATTATATTATAATAAAATAATTTTCGGTTTCTAATGGCTAAAAAGTGGATTATTTAAATTATAAGGAGGGTATGGGTCGAAAACCTCTCAACCAATAGGTTTCAGACAGGTTTCGGTCACTATATTAACCTTATCTTTTAGATTTAACTCTTAGTTAAATAGTTTGACATTTACCATGTCACTTTGTATTTTTTATATTATATGCTTAATTAAATTACTATATACTTCCAAGAGAACCCCAAGTGGTTCATTAATGATACACCTATCATTATATAAGTATTTTTTTTTGAAACTTATATTTTTATGAATAGAATATCTATTAATAATATAATATTTATTTTAAAAACTCTTTTTTTGTCAATTTGAACATTATTTGGTATTTTGTTTTTTATATATTCATAACAGCATTATTACTTAGAAAAAAATTCATATAACCAACCCTAATATGTCATATTGACCTATAAATTTATGTTAATTCATAAGAAGTCTAAAATTACATTTATTTGTATATTTATAATATCAATTATTTTAATAATTCATTAATGAGGTAATTACTGTATCATCATTGTGTCATAAATAAATTAAATTATTTAATGTATAAAAAATATAAATAAAATAAAATTATGTAGGAAATATTTTTATCTTTCTAATTAATATTTATAGTATAATTTATCTTATGTATAACCCCATATTAAAAATGTGTTAGTTATTAAACTTTGATTTTAACTCTTCTTTAAATAAAATAATAATAAATGTCATAATCTAATACAAGAGGACCTAAAGGATCATATATTATTCCTAAGGTTGTTTTTCGTCTAATTAAACTTATCCAATAGAATTATCACATGTTTTAGGGTAATAATAATAGCATTTTTACCCTTAATTACCCTATTTACTTTTAACCGTGATAAATAAAAGTAAAAAGATACCATTCACCAAAAATTATTTTCATCTTATTGAACCACATTTTACTTACTGATATAAACTGTATCTCTCGGAGTTTTGAAATTTAACTCACAGAATTGGTAAAATTATGTTTTATGTAAATTTTCAAATACTTCTATGAGGTAGGTAAAAGACGGTAAAAAGTTCAATAAAATTATTATATATCTAAAATTATTATAAGCTGAATCCAATGAATTACATTGAACATATATAGGTTTTATGTATCTATTTTGAACTAAAATAAATTTAAATAAAATAAATAATTATTTAAATAAAAAATCAGTTTTAAACTATAACTCAGTGTTTTTCAATATTCATCAAAAATTGAAAGTTTTCAGAAAAATAACAAAAAAATCACCCCTAAGCTAATTTCGATATTCCGAATCCAAAAACGAAGTCCATTTTGAAAGATAAAATTTATAAAATTTCAAAAAGTGGGAATTACTATTCATAACGGCTAGTCTGATTGGTTGTGGTGTGTTAGAACTCAAAGTTGCGTACAACACATGCTACTATATTATTCAAAGAGAAGCATACCATGGAAGCTTGGGGTGTTACAGGTACTCAGGGTACAATCAAAACAATATGTCCCCTAGATATGAGGAGGCTACTTATTTCAGGGAACTTCAATGTATATTTTTCTACTAGGTCATTCCCTTCGGTTTTATGAATCTCGGTTCCACTTACCAATGCATCATGCATCCCATATTCAAACGCTTTATAGGAAGTATCATGAAATTTTATATTGATGATCTGGTGGTCAATTCAAGGAATAATTTTAATCATCTCATTTTCCCATAAAAATTATTGGAAAATTATAGAGAGATATAATGAAAATAAACCATCTAAAGTGTGACTTCAGGGTAACATCAGGGAATGTTCCGTTTTGTGGTATTCCACTGTGGAATCAAGGTTAACCCTGATAAGACTAGTTCAATCCTAATAATGTTACCTCCTCAAAACCTTAAAGAGTTGATATGGATTTATGGATACCATTATTATATCAAAATTTTATTAGCCAATCTAGATGGAAAAATCGTCCCTTTCATAAAGTTTTTGAAGAATGGATTCACTTATCAATGGTACTTAGATTTATAAGAAGACTATGTGAACCTTAAGAAATATCTACTTCACCCACTGATTTTAATGCCACTAGTAGAAGGAAAACCACTCATCATATATGTGGAAACTAAATAGTGATCACTAAGTTCTATTCATGTATAAAATAATGGTAAAGGGGAATTTTATATATCCTTTATTATCTTAATTAGAGATTTCTAAATAGGGAGACCCAATATTATGATATTGAGAAGAACTTCATTGCATTAATTTTTACAGTTCAAAAGTTGAGGCACTACTTGAATCCCCATGAACTCCACTTGGTCTCTCATATTGATCTACTAAAGTATGTTCTAAACTGCCCTATACTAACTAGAAAGTAGGTTTTATGGGTAGTTATCATGTAACAATATGACATCCAATTCATATAATAGAATTCTATCAAAGGGAAAGCACTAGCATATTTTATTGTTTCACATCCTACCCTAGAAAGAATTCCATTAAAAACCAAGATATTATAAAAAATGGTTTTATATGCCCATGATGCTCCCAAAACATGGTATATGTCTTTTGATAGAGTCTCTCAAAGTCCAATCAGGAAAATATTGAAAATCTTTAAGCTCAACCAGGGTGGTCTGGGGATTGTAATGGTCTCCCCAACTAAGGAAATAATGTCCAATTACTTACTGTTATCTGAAGGTTTCACCAACAATAAGGTATAATACCATCACATTATTAGAGGCTTGTAACTATCCTTGTAGATATAGATAAACCATCTAAATTTCATGGGTGATTCAGAACTAGTGATTAAAAAATCAATAGTTAATACACCATTAAGAAGGAAGATTTTTCCCCTACCATTCACTATCTAAGTGGAATGATGGTGGATTTCCATTTTTAACTAATAAAGAATCTATCCCTCTTCTATATAATTCTCATACTGATGTACATGATAATGAATTCATCACTCAAGCTGACCCTAACTAGGATAAAAAGTCTTTCCATATTACATGCCAAAGGGTATTTCCCATAGTCCTTGTCTAGGAAACTAAATAAATAAGTCATATTAGTGATACTTTGGGGAATGATAATAAAATATCCTCATCAACTAATACTAGATGTATGAGTCCCATAATTAAATACCTATAAACTGGACCCTACAATCAGAAAAATCCAAAAAGGAGTGGATATGACACCAAGAGGAAATAATCACCCTTTTTAATGTTTTGAATTAAAAAAAAAATCTCTATAAATGTGGTTTCAATGGAGACCTCCTCATATGAAACTAAGAAGGATGGACCCTCATTGTAATGTATGAAGTCCATATAGAATTCTATAGTTCTCATCTATTAGGAACCAAAATCTCACACCAAATTAGGATTCATAGTTATTTTTGGTCGATGATGATACAAGACTATGTGGAATTCCCCAAGAAATTGAATTCCTATAAAATACATAATAATTTCATACATCAAACTCTAAGTTAGTCGCATACTTACAAATAATTTCAGCTATTAATCATATAGGGAATATATTTCAGAGGTGTATATCCCCCAGCTTCATCTATGTGGTCTAAGTATATCCTTAACGCCACCTACTTATTTAAAAAATATGATAAGGTCAGGTCTTTCCAGTAGGTTGAGATGAATAACATCATCAAAATCCTGAAATCAAATACCATCACTATATTTAGTTCCCCTCATATTATATTGATGGGAAATGGAACAAAATTTAATTATTATGAGTTGAAAAGGATGTATCAGGAGTACAATATTGAGTCTAACAATTAATCGCTCTATTTTATAGTGGAAATCAGTAGATAAAATATTTAAATAAGTCTCTATTAAATATAATTTAGATAATAGTGAATTAAGATAAGAATTTTTCCTATAAAAACTCTTTTGTTACTTGTGGGGAAATTATACCATAACCCATACTTCCATAAAAAGAGACCCCATATTCAATTGTCTATGTAATAGAAGTGGTTCTTCCCATTTAATTATATTTTCTCTCACTTCAAAACCCTATCCATGTTCAACTCTCAGAAGATGAAAAATAACATAAGAAACTCAAAGAGAATGGGTTTCATAGGTTGAATAACCTAGAATTCCATTTGAATAAGGTTTCATGATGCTTAAATAAGAAGTCCTACCACTACTCATTCCTTTGAGGGGAGTTAGTATTAGTTCTTAGAATACTAATGATATTAGGGAAGAAGCATCATATTTTGGATCTAATGTGGGAAGGACTAGATGTTGTATACAAGGTTTATTCCAATAGAGCTTACTACTTAGAAACAATGGATATAGAAAACAATATTCCACTAACAATTCTTGGTTTCGTAGAAAATAATTTGCATGATTTTCACATTAACAGCTAATTTCTAGTGGAAAGAATCTAAACTACACAATATTCAGGTCAAGAATCAAGACTATAAATTCCATATCACCTTTATCCTCACTATAATATATTAAACAATATAGTATTTATCTATTATGTATAACATTAAAAATTGATGTGTAATTCTATCATGTATGACTCTAAACTACTCAGAGTTTCCAATTACTTATGTTTTATTTCTCCTATTCATGACAATATGATCTATGTAGAATTATTTTCTAGACAATTCACATGTTCCTTAGAGAATTAATATAAGGACCCAACCTTATTACATTACATAATCTTGATTTTAGTCAAGAAATCACTTCCTTTTACATTGAGGATATTTTAAAGATTAGATATTTGGAGAATTTGGACATAATAAATTCATAAAATTACAAATTTTTATAGAGAGGATACCATAAAAACAGTTTCCATTTTTTCAAAATATAAAACTTTAAAGCTTAAAACATGATTTTTTTGAAAATTCTTCAAATATTTTACTTGGATTACTTCTTTGGCTTACACATCCTTCTGAGCTGAGAAAATAATTTTAAAAAAACTTGGGATGAGCACAAAAAGCTCAGTAAGGTATGTAAAATAAGAAAATAGCACATTAGTCCATGAATACTTGTAACATATCAAAACATTTTCAAAATACATAATTGTCACTCATATATACTCACATTGTGAAACATGATATTTCTAAAAGATTTACACAATAAATAAGACCATAAATATAACAATAATGGTATCTTGGGGCATTACTTAAATAATCTTATAACCCTATCACCTACCTTATAATTTTTAACCCTCACAGCTACCTTACAATTTGTGTAACCATCACAATTACACTTGGAGTAACCATACAGACAACCTACAACTTACACATACCTAATGAATTAGAGGGAGATATAGGTCCCACCATTCATCATAAACAATTCCCAAGAACCATAAAATAATCCTACAACATTAATAATTTCATAAAAACATTACTTTTGAATCTTGTAAAACAAAATTTTTAAAAGAGGATTTTAAAAGTAAAACCCCTTACAAAAATCATATAATTGAAGTGAGACATAATAGAGTAGATTTAATATGTATATGGACTATAAATAAACATAATTCAACATATTATAAAAAAATCTTCACACAAACAATTTTAATACCACATAAATAATGAAGTAGAAGGTTAACCCAAAGAATGGAATTCAGGTTAAGAATTTCCTTACCTCAGGTTTTTCATACTTCAAACATGTTTAAACCTCTTGAATAGTGGTTAAAAGAGTGTTATTATTATCTTATAGAAAAATATTATTCTTTATAATATATTACATGATCATTTTATAACATCATTTCACCCATTAATTGTTAGTATTTTGTTTCTTGCATTGTTTTGGGTGTGTTTTTTTACATGTTTTTCATGATCGGTTCATGATGGATTGTTCTTGTCGATTGGAAGTGAAACTATAGAATTATAATGGAGTAGTATTTAAATATTTCTAGAACCATAATTATACCATTTATCATTTTTAATTTGTACATTAGGATTATTCATAAGTTAAAACATTAATGAAGTTCATTTAGATCATTTTTAGCGGGTCTTTGATAATAACGACCTGATTTTGTATTATAAATTAAATACATGTGTACAAAATAATTACATAACCAAGGATTTGACACAATAAATATATTATAACATAGTTAAACCATAAAATTGTTTCATGACCATCCTTGAAAGAATTAAATAAAATTGAAATCACATCATCCATGATATTGGTAATTCGACACATCATAGACAATGTTTTTAATTCCCTGAATAAGTGGGGGAGGAGAAGAATATTGATGAGGAATTTTCCATGAACATGATAAAATACATAATATATAAGATTTATGTAGCTTTCATGACTCTTGGATAATAGGATATGAGGAAATAATAAGAAAATAAAGGAACTCAAAATAAAATAAAAATTGAAAAATACCTTAAAAAAATTCGGCAGACTTAAAACATCGCTTAAATTTTCCTAAAATAATTTGATGAGAGAAAAGGGGTATCTCATCAATATTACGTAATAAGGAAATTAAGGGGAATATGTAATGGAATATACCAACATAATCCAAATTTAATTGAAAATCATAACATAAAATGAAAGAAAAGAAAGAAATTTAAAGAGGATGTTTACCTCTTGATCTCTTCTCCTTGAGATCCTTCTAAAGGCCTTTCGTTTTGGCCTTTTGGTGAGACTAAAATATCTAGGATGTAGGGAAGAGCCTTGGTATGAGAATTTGGCATAACTTAGGTAAGGCTCAAGGCTTGAGAGGTGTGGGAGGAAGAGGGGATTGAGTTTGGTATTTATATTGGAGGAGAGGAGGTTTTTAACATTATTTTAATCATTATTAAAATATTTTTTCTCAAGACTATGAATAATAATAATTCATGTGACCCCAAAGAGTAATAACGGAATGTGTTTTAGAAACAAGTTTTCTTACATCAGCCTTGCATCACATATGATGCACTAAATCAAGTATTTATTATTTATCAAATTTTATCGTATTTTACTATTCATCAAAAATTCAAGAATTTCAGAAAATTCCCATAAATTCAACCTTACTATTTTTAGACGTATCAAATTTACAAATTAATTCCATTTTTTTGAAAATAATTATCTATATATAATTAATTTAATTTTTAAATAAAATCATACTTAATTCAAAAATTAATAATTTAAAAACAACAACTACTTTTATATCATATTGAAGAATTAATCAAGATGTCATTATCTTAAAGAATTATGAAAATAAAACAATAATAAAATTTACTATTCATTAGGGTCATATTACTATTCATATTATTATTCATAATGGTATGTTACTATTCACCAGAAACACATGTTGGTTTCATTAGACTCTAAATATCATACTGAACATAATTGTAGATGACTAATTTTTTAAATTCAAAACATAGAAGTGGAAAAAAAAATTTCAATTGCTAGTTATAAATATCTACTTAAAATAATGTTTCATGCATTTAATTTATTTTTTTAAAACCTTGGGGTGTTACATTATCCCCACCTTCTAGAAATTGTTTCCTCACAATTTTATTTACTCATTAAATAAGTGAGGGTACCTTTATCTCCTAGTATTTTAAGACTCCCTTGTTGCTTCTTCTACCATGTGGTTTATCCACAAAACCTTTACCTGGTGGATTACCTTATTCGGAAATACATGTTCTCTTCGATGAAGAATCTAAACTGGTTTCTCTTCACAGAAAAGGTTCTATTCTAGCTAAACTGGTTCTTGGCTCAAGACATGAGTTGAATCTGGAACATACTTCCTCTACATCGAAACATGAAAAACATTTTGTACCTGAGACAAACTCAGAGGCAAAGCTACTTAGTATGTAATTGTTCCAACTTTCTCTAGGATTTCAAAAGGACTAATGAACCGCGGACTTAGCTTCCCTTTCTAACTAAAATGGATCACACTTTTCCAAGGAGATATTTTTAAGGAAAACATGGTCACCTACATCGAAAGAGAAGTATTTCCTTCTATTATCTGCATAATGTTTCTGCTAGCTCTGAGCTGTCCTCAAGTGCTGCCGGATCATCTTCACTTTCTCATCCAATTCCTCTACTAATTCTGGCCCCATCAACTTTCTTTCACTGACTTCATCCCAAAACACTAGAGTACGACACTTCTTCCCATAAAAATCCTCAAAAGTTTCCATCTGTATACTACAATGAAAACTGTTATTATAAGAAAAATAAACTAAAGAAATATGTTGATCCCAACTTCCCCAGTATTCCATTGAATAAGCTCAAAGCAAATCCTCCAAATTCTGATTCATTCGTTCTGACTGGCCAACTGATTGAGGATGAAAAGTTGTATTGAAATTTAATTATGTGCCCAATGACTTCTGAAGTCCCTTAAAAAAGTTAGAAGTGAACCTGGTATCCCGGTTAGATATAATGGAAAGAGGAACTCTATGTATCCTGATAATATCTTTAAGGTATAGTCGAGAAAGTTGATCTAAAGACATTGTATCTCAAATATAAAGAAAATGTGCATATTTTTTTATTTGATCAACAATAACCCAAATCGCATTGTTACCTCAAGAAGTCTTTTGTAGTCCCACCACAAATTCCATGGACATATTATCCCACTTCCACTATGGCACTAGAAAAGGATGAAGCATCCCCTTCAGAAACTGTCACTCTGCTTTAACCTATCGACATGTCAAGTATTTCATAGTAAAATAAATAATATCTCTTTGCATTCCATCCCACCAATAATACTCCCAAAGGTCTCTGTACATCTTAGTACTTTCTAGATGAACTGAAAATGGAGAACTACGAGCTTTACACAACAAATATTTCTTCAATTGAGAATCACATGGCACACACAACCTTTTCCAAATCTTAAAACACAATTGTTATCAAGGTTATATTCTATAAGCTTAACCATTTTAACCAATTCTACCTTTTTTTTACTCACGGTCTTCCTTCTATGCTCACCTAAGTCTGTCTGATAACGATGACTGCACTAAAACCTGAAACAAAATAGATGTATTCCCTACACCAACAACTTCTAATCCAAAATTAATCAAATCATCAATCAACGGATTATTTTAGAAACATAACATGGTTGATGATGCATGATTCTTTCGACACAATTAAATCTCCACTTTGTTTTCTTTTCCCAGATGGTAATTGATTGTGCAATCATAATCCTTTATCAGTTCAATCCATCTTCTTTGCCTCATGTTTAATTCCTTCTGATTAAATATATACTTCATACTTTTGTAGTCATTATATATTTTAAATTTTTTCCATATAAATGATGCCTCTATATTTTCAAATAAAAAACCATGTCTTCCAATTCCAAATCATGTGTGGGATAATTCAACTCATGAGGTTTTAGTTTTCTTGTAGCATAATCAATTACCTGATCGTTCTACATCAAAACACAACCAAGTCCCTTCAAAGAAGCATCACTGTAGATTACAAACTCACTATTTTGAGATGGAAAGTTAAAAACTAGAGCATTCACCAATCTCTTCTTCAGTTCTTGAAAATAAAAATCACATTATTCTATCCAAATAAATTTAACCCATTTTGTGCTAACTTAGTTATTGGGATAGATAACTGTGCAAAGTTTTTAACAAAATGTCAGTAATAACCTACTAATACAAGAAAACTACGAATCTCCGTAAAATTTGTAGGTCTTAGTCGTTCATCAACCACTTGTTTTGGAAGGATCAACTGTTATTCCATCCTTATTTACAATGTTCCCAGGAAAATAAATCTATTGTAACTAAAAATCACACTTTCTGAATTTTCCATACAGTTTCTTTTCCATTAAGGTTTGTAAAAAAACCCTTATATGTTTTTCATGCTCCTCTTTATTTTTAGAAAATACTATAATGTAATCAATAAACAAAACCACAAACTTATCCAAGAACTCATGAAATATTCTATTCATTAGATTCATGAATAAAGCAAGTGCAATAGTTAACCCAAACGGAATAACAACAAATTTATAATGCCCATATCTAGTACGAAAGGCTATTTTCAGGATGTCATCCTCCTTCACCTTCAGCTGATGGTATCCATATCTCAAGTCAATCTTGGAAAAGAACTGAGCTCCCTGGAGCTAATCAGACAGGTTATCAATGTGAGGAAAAGGATACTTATTTTTAGTAGTGATGTTATTCAAAGTTCTATAATCAATGAAAAGTATCATGGAACCATCTTTATTTTTAACGAACAAAATTGGAGCTCCCCATGGTGATTTTATTGGACGAATAAATCCTTTATCAAGAAAATCATAGAAATAATTTTTCAATTCAAGAAGTTATATTTGATCCATATAATATCGGGGTTTTGAAATTGGCTTAGCATAAAGAACTAAGTCAATTGTGAACTCGACTTCTCGATCAGGTATGACACTGGGTAACTCATCAGGAAAAAGATCAAGGTATTCATTTACCATAGTCACATTATCAATCTGAATAGTTACCTTGTTTTCAACAATATGAACAAGATAACTTTCATTTCCATCTTTCAAAAGTTTCTCAGCTTCCTGATATGTTATCAATTATATGGGATCATTCTTTTATGAAAACTGAAATGCTTTCTGAAAAACAAATTCTTTCGCTCTACTGTCAATCTTAGCATGATAAACAGAAATCCAATGCATTCCTAAAATAAAATCAAACTCAACTAAGGTTAAAACAACAAGGTTTTCATGTAAATTATTTCCATAAACCAAAATATAAAAATTCTTATAATTTATCATTTCTAAAATATTTCCCCCTGGTTTTTTAACTACAAGTTATAGTCTCATTTGATGAGGTGATATTTCCAATTTACCAGAAAATTTCTCTGAGATGAAGGAATGTGTAGACCCCGTAACAAAAAAACCTTAGAAAAATATAAGTAAACAATGTACCTAACAAAACTTTATTGGATGGCTCGGCATCTGCTGACATAGTCTCAAAATATCTCACTACATCTTTCATATTATAGTCTGGCTTCTGTGCATTATTTGGATCTCTCTTTGGGCAGGAATTTTCATAGTGACCCATCTCACCACATTTAAAACACTTTACAGTTTGATTATAAGGATTAGTATTAGGATCATTTTCATTACAATCTCGGGCCATATGTCCAAACTTACCATTTTTTTAAGACATTCCCCAGGGTTCTTCTTGACACACTTTTCAAAAACTGGAAAATGGATTTTCTTACCATCAGATTTATTTGGTTTATTTTTACCCATCACTTTCCATATAGACCTCTTATTCTCCATCTTTCAAAAGTGAATGTGATCATCAAAAAACCCCATCTCTAACCTCTGAGAATATCAAAAAAGTTTCTCATAACTTTTTAATTCACAGGATTCCAATGCCCTTCAATACCTTGGCTTTAGTCCTGAGTAAAAGTGATTGATTTTTTGACCAAGATCCAGAATAATTTTTTGAATTATACCTCACCATTCGGGTGAATATCACTTCATACACAGCTACTAAATAATCCTCCTTTTGCTTCAATTTGAGGAATTTCTTCTCCAACCTATGTCGCACCACCTTACCAAAATATTTTTCAAGGAAAAGAATTTTAAATTCATCCAAATCTAAGGAATCAATATCCTCTCTGTCCCTTATATTCTTTACCATTGACCACCACTGATCAGATTCACCTTCAAAATGAAAAATGGAAAGACACACATTTTGGTTATTTGAACAACCCATTACATCAAATATCTTTTCAATGTATTTAATCCATCCTTCATCCGTTACTGGGTCAGAAGATCCATTGAAAGTAGGAAGGTGTTTTATCATAAAATATTCCACTATTGTTATGTTTTGTTGTCGTACCTCTGGTTTTTCTCTTGCATGGATACCACCACCATTTATTTATTGTGTTAGCTAAGCCATTACTATCACAAACTTCTCGGTTCCAATCCCTACCATTCTAGGCTGCATATTCGGAAAGATGTCATTCTGTCGGTGTCTCTCCTCTTCTGCTTCCCTATTTGTTCTGCATACAACCATTCCGAACAAATATATCTTAGATGAAGAAATAGGGTAATTCTTAAATTCTATAACTTTTAAAATTAATCATAGAGTAAAAATCAAATATGGTATTCTTTAAATATCATCCCAACACCTAAAGTTATCTAAACCATCCTCAGATACCAACTATAAGGACCTGACCTTATTACATTAAATAATATTGATTTTAGTAAAGAAATCACATCCTTTTACATTTAGGATATTTTCAAGTTTATATATTTAGATAATTGGAAAATAATTCATTCATAAAATTACACATTATTATAGAGTGGATACCATAAAAACAGCTTACATTTTTTTCAAAATATAAAACATTAAAGCTTAAAGCATTATTTCTTTGAAAATTATTCAAACATTTAACTTGGATTCCTTATTTGTATTACACATCCTTATGACCTGTGAAAATCATTTAAAAAAACTTGTGATGATCACAAAAAGCTCAGTAAGGGATGTAAAAGATGGAAAGAGCACATTAGTCCATGAATACTTGTAATGTATGAAAACATTTTCAAACGAAATAATCTTCACTCATATATACTTTGTGAAACATGAGATTTCAACCAGATTTAAACAGTAAATAAGAACATAAATATAACAATAAAGTTATATTGGGGAATTACTTACATAATCTTGTAACCCACTCAGCTACCTTATAATTTGTAACCCTCACAACTACCTTACAATTTGTGTAACCATCACAATTACACTTGGAGTAAACATACGGTTGAACTCCAATTTACACATACCCGATGCATTGGAGGGAGATATAGGTCCCACCCTTCATCATAAAAAATTTCCATGAACCAGAAATTAATCATACAACATGAATAATTTCATAAAAACATTGTTTTTTTATATTGTAAAATAAAATTTTAAAAGAGGGTTTTAAAAGTAAAACCCCTTAAAAAGTCATAAAATTGAAGTGAGACTTAATAGAGTGGATGGAATATGTATATAGACTGTTAATAAACATAATTAAACATAGTATAAACAAAACTCTTCACATAAACAATTTTAATACCACATAAATAATGAAGTAGAAGGTTCACCCAAAGAATGGAAATCAGGTTAAGAATTCCCTTAACACTGGTTGTCTTACATAAAACTTGTTTAAAAATCCTGTATAATATTTAAAAGAGTGTTATTATTATATTAAAGAAACATATTCATCTTTATAACATATTATATGATAATTTATAGCATCATTTTACCCATTAATTGTTAGTACTTTGTTCCTTTCATTGTTTTGGCTGTGTTTTTTTACATGTTTTTTATGATCGGTTCGTGATGGATAGTTCTTGTAGATTGAAAGTGAAACCCAATAATTCGAATGGATTAGTATTTACATATGTCTAGAACTATAAATTACACCATTTATCATTTTTAATTCTTACATGAGGATGATTCATAAGTTAAAACATTAATGATATTTGATTAGATCATTTGTAGTGGTTCTTTGATAACAAGTATTTCATTTTGTGTTATAAATTAAAACCATGTGTACAAAAGAATTACAGAACCAAGGATGAGACAAAATAAATATATTATAACCTGGTTCAACCATAAAAATGGTTTCATGACCATCTTTGAAGTAATTAAAGAAAATTGAAATCACATCATCCACGATGTCAGTAATTCGACACATCACAGACAATGTTTTTAATTCCTTAAATAAATGGGGGAGGAGAATAATATTGATGAGAAATTTTACATGAACATGATAAAATATAGAATATACAGATTTCTGGAGCTTTCATTCCTCTTAATAAGTATAGGTGACGAAAGAAGAAGAAAATAAAGAAACTCAAAATTAAAGAAATTTTGAGAAATCCCTTACAAAAATTTTGGATCCTAATGGCGTCGCTTAAAATTTCATAAAATGATTTTATGAGAGAAAATGGGTATCTCATTATTATTAAATAATATAGGAATTTAGGGGAATATTTAATTTTATATCCCAACATAATCCAAAGGGAATGAAAAATAATAACATAAAATGAAAGAAAAGAAAGAAAACTAAAGAGGATGTTTACTATTTGATCTCTTCTCCTTGAGATCCTTCTTAAGGCCTTTGGTTTTGACCTTTTGGTGAGACCAAAAGCTCTAGGACATGGGGAAGAGACTTAGGAGGAGTATTGTGTAGAACCTAGGTAAGGCTCCAGTCTTGAGAGGTGTGTAAGGAAGAAGAGAATGAAATTGGTATTTATAGTGGAGGAGAGAATGTATTTAACATTATTTTAATCATTATTATAATATTTTTTTCTCAAGACTGTCAATAATCATAATTCATGTTAACCAAAATAGTAATAATGGCATGTAAGTCTGAACCAAGTGGTATTACATCATCCTTGCATCACCTATGATGCAGTAAATCAAGTATTTATCATTTATCATATTTTATTGTATTTTACTATTTATCAAAAATTCTAGAATTTCAGAAAATTTCCATAAATTCACCCTTACTATTTATAGACATGTAGAATTCGGAAATGAGGTCCATTTTTTGAAAATAATTTTTTAAATATCATTAATTTAATTTTTAAATAATATAATACTTAATTCAAAAATTAAGAATTTGAAAACTATAACTACTTTTATATCACATTGAAAAATTAATCAAGATGTCATTATCTTAAAGTCATAAGAAAATAAAATAATAATACAACTTATTATTAATTAGGGTCATATTACTATTCTTGTTACTATTTATAAGGGTATGTTACTATTCACAAAATAATACAAGTTGGTTCCATTAGACTCTAAATAACATACTGAACACAATTGTAGATGACTGTTTTTTGAAATTCAAAACATAGAAGTGGAAAAATTATTTTTAAAGTCTAGTTATAAATATCTACTTAAAAAACATTTCATGTATTTCATTTATTTTTTTAATCCTCGGGGTGTTATAATTAATGCCCCTATAAATTATTTATGAATAATATTAATACAAGGAAACATCCTTAAAAAGAACTATGGGTTAATTAATTCCTACTAATAAAGGATAAATAGTGGTGAATAGATACTTTTTCATGGTACTAGCCACAAAATTATAAAATATACCCCCTTTCTCTAACATATGAGTTAGATTTTTACATGGTACGTTTTTTAAAGAACTAGGTGTGGATTTATTATTCTTCTCATAGGATAAATAGTGACTACTGGATCCCCTATCCAAGGCCCATCCATAAATCCCAAAAAAAATTCATCTTCCTCCTCAGTGTATGATCCTTTCTGACAATATTTCATTTCCACAATGGTGTTACACTAAGGTGTGGCTCAATTGTCATTACCTACACTTGAGTTATATCCATGTAGAAGAGGCCTCATGAAACAATTATGTATGAATTGATAAAATTACCCATATTATTTATAATTTAGATCTATGTAGGAACATTCATCATAGAGTTATTTATCATTGAATCTATTCTAAAAATACTCTCTTATATGAAAAATCATGATCTTTATAGAGAACATAAAAAAAAGAAATATGTTTGGTTTGATTCATGTAACCATAGGTTATGCCTTGTCACTTAAATATTCTATCCTATCAAAGTCATAATTTCTAAAAAAAGTGTCCCTCTCCCTATATATGAGATTGATCTATATAGGTAACATATAATAATTATGTGTGGATTGATTCCTATAAACAAAGGATACTTATTAGTGTTATAAATCTTTATCCTAGACCTAGTGACTTTTTTTCACGACACATTAAATTGATTGTGTTTTTAAATATAAGTTATAGTATATGAAATACCCAAGATATTCTATAAGGAGAATTTGTGGTTTATAAAGTATATTTCAAATAATATTTTTCAAAAACAAATAGGTGGGATTTTAAAATATTTTTTAAAAATAAAGTTTCTTAATAAAACAGTTTAATATTTCAAAATGGAATTATGTTTTTATAATTAAAAGGGAAGGAGGTCATTTCAATTTCACTATATATCATGGTTAGTTCATTTTTCAAAAAATTAAACATGATTTAATGAAATACATTGGTTGAGGGTAATCAATTTATTGATTACCCTCTTTCCATTTAAAATGATGCACAAATAGCCAGCCCTTAACATGAAAATTGTGTTGTCAAGGTTTAGACATTAAGAATATAATAAAGTCTATGAAATCATACTAAAAAATCATTATGTACTGGTGAAATATGATACTTTTCGTATCCAATCAGAACAACCTAATATTCTAACTTTAAATCTCAACCCAATTGGTATTGACATGAAAAGTGTTTCACTTGATCATATCAAATCAATGAATTCAAATGAGAATAATTTTAATATAATACTTAAATAAAATGTTACACATAAAAGTTACACCAAACTAGTAGAAGAAGAAGTGTTGAAACTACCGCTCCAAGTGTGTGTATGTCCCTCAAAATGATCACCCACCATTTAGCTCTCTATCATGAGAAATAGAAGGATAAAATGGAACTCATACTTCATATTGGACCTCTATATGAGAATAGGGATCTCCTAAACCTCTAGGATGAATAGAATAATACTTTGGATATAAAAAATGGAAAAACATTTCCCCGGTCTAACTTGAAAACGGGATGCCCAAGGTACCAATTTATAGGCTATGTGGAAGATGGTTTTTGGAACCCAAAATATTAAATACTACTTGGATAATTAATTTGGGATATAATACAACCTTATCTCACTTTTAAAATAAATAAATGGATATTTCCTCACCTAGTGACTATCTCCACTAAAAATTCGGTATCATTTGCAGGCCTATAGCCATAGATATGACCAAATTATAGAAGTGACCTTGATATTATGAATAGTCAATATCTTCTCTAATGATGGTACATTTTGGACCTCAAAATAGAGGAATTGAGCTACTTTCTCTTTTAGATAATTTTCTCCCACAAAATTTCAAATTCACCCATAGAATACCAACCTAACCAAATTCACTTATTAGCCACAATATAAATTTTATCTTACATGTGTGCTTTGGAACTTATGTAGTTTGGATTCTTTTACTTGAATTTCATCCTGGACTCTCTAAATCATCTCCACCTACAATATAATCATAAAAACAAGTTAAATTTAAATTTTTAACAGTGATAAAAATTAACTAATTGAAAAAAATGTGAAATTAAATTTGTTATTATATTAGGAATTTATAATTCAAACTCATTTTAACACAATAGTATAAGGTTGGAAATGAATACAGAATTTCTATGCAATCACACACCCACACCTAATCATTTATATTACCAATAAAGATCACATTTTTGAAAATGTTTCATGAAGATATTCTCTAGATCATGAAAATTTTACATTAATATGAAATTGATTTCATGATAGAATAATGAGAAATTTATGAATCATACTAATGATTTAATCAATGTAAGCATGGAAATGAATGTCTCATAAATTATATTGGAACAAAAGTCAAGGGAATAAATGATACTAGTATTAAAAAGGAATTAAAAATTCAACCATGTCACTAAATATCTATATGTGCATCTGATAACCATTTCATAATATTATTTCCAATTACTATCTAGTAAATATAGGTTATTTAAAAAAATAATCGTTATTTTTTCCACTAAACTCACCCTATATCCTTTAAAATAAAATTTCAAGGCCCACCCAATTATGTTTTATTAGAACTCAACCCTTAATCTTCTAACCTAGATATCCCTATATGTTATTCATCCCATCACTCCCTTAATTATTTAGTTATGTTATTTTTTGGTATTTGTTTTTTTATCGATTTTGAGGGCACAAAACAGTCAGATAAAAGGAACACATGGGAAATTCAAACTTGTATAGTAATGAAATTGATCATATAAGGAATTAATGAATGGAAAATCATTTTGGAATGTATAGAAACATCAACCTAACTTATATATACCTTCAATTAATTAATTAAACTTTTCTCTTCACGGTTGAGTGTAACGACACATGGATATGTTAAATGATATCATTAACCCATAAAAATTCACATAAAAGGTAATAATATATAAAATGTTTTATTAAGATACAATCTTTTATATCATTGAAAAAACCCACTTAAAATCACCCCTACATGTTAATTCTATTCTGAAACTAAAATTCTATCTATGAAATAAATTGTCCTTAAATTTTAAAATAACATGAAATCAGAAAATTCATCATGATTTCTCAATAATTTTTAGGATTGGATGATATTTTAAAATGATTATTCCAATACAAAAGTGAAAAAAATAAAGAAAAGGGGGGAGTTAAAATACCATGAAAAAACTAAAAATGAAAAGAAGAATAATAAAGATGATGAAAATCCAAACTAACCTATTTCTGATGTTTTTCTGGGGTGAACGCATCCATCAGTGGAGGACACATAGATGTTGTCCCTCATTACTACTTTCCAAAGGCAGGAGGCATCCATTCTTTATTCATGAATTTTTTCTCCTTAATCGAAATGGGATGATGGAATGTCGGTTCTTCCTTCCGTGGATTCCTCCTTAGAACTCGTTACCACATCCGGGTCTCCCATATAGATTAAGAAGTTGTTTATAAAACTCTTCCCAGTGCCATATCTTCATGGACACTAATTTATTAGACTGCTTCTGTCGGGACATTCCAAGGGTTCTGGTCCGGGAAGCAACCTTAGATTTGGGGAGTAGTCACATTGGACATCACTAGTGTGTCTAGATGTTGGAACATTAGTGCATCTGGGTTTCTTCCCCTTATTATAGGGATTATCGAGGGTTTAGAAGCCTGAGGAATCCCACGTCGAATGCAGGGAATTTTATTCCATAGGCATGTATCTGAGGTTTTCCTCAGCTTCCCATGTTTGACATAGGGTATGCCACGAGTCTAACGTCTAGCGGAGATGGATCGGACTGATCAGAACACTGACTAGAGTGGATCAAGTGAGTCAACCCCAGTAGTGAACTCGGATGTTGGGGAAAACATGTTGTTAGCAACCCAATTGTTGTTAGGAGGAATGGGGAATGAGGTGGCATGATCCCTCCGAGATGTGGTGGCCTGGGTAATAACCAAAATGGATGATTAATGGTTAAGTGAAGTGGGTTTAGAATAAGATAGAACTATCATGAAGGTGAAAATAGTGTGGGAATTTATCCTCAAAGAGACTTCCTACATATCCCCACAGTAGGGAATCAAATTCCACGTAGTTCGGTGGGATTATAAGAAACCTGAGGAGGCGGCCCATGAGGATGGATGCATGGATGGGACCCAGAGGTAGTGGAACCTTTGGGTTGAGGCATGACCTTCCCGAAACACATAGGATCGAGGGATAGATCAAGATGAGACATGAGGGATGGGCTCGAACCTCAGAGTGGATTCCTATGTATCCATACAGAATGGAATCAAAGTCCACATAGTTCATCTGAAGACGGATTACTATTGATTCGGGACTTCAACAGCTTACCGTCGATTAGGGGCACAACGTCTTACTACTGAATGGGGTCACAACAGCTTACTGTTGGATGGGATCACAACAGCTTACCACTGGATAGGGTCACAGTAGTTTACAGCTGGATAGGGTCACAACGGCTTATATCTGGATAGCATAAAAATGTATTACCATTGGATAGGGTCACAAAGGCTAACCTCTAGATGGTATCATGACAGATTACCGTTGGATATGGTCAAAACATCTTACCACTGGATGGGGTTACAACAGCTTACCTTTGGATGGGGCTGAACCTCAGGGAGGCTTCCTACATATCATGTCTAGGAGACAGGGATCAAATCCCATGTAGTTCTGGATGGTGGCAGTAGTTTAACGTCATTCAGGACCAAAAGGGGGAATACATTTTAACGTCATATGGGGTGAAGGTGGTCCGATGTGAAGGGGGGTCGGAACCAATGGATGGTGGGCTTGAACCTCAGGGAGGCTTTCTATGTACCTCTCCTTGGCAAGGATCAAATACCATGTAGTTCAGGTTGGGTTTTGGTGAACCAATGTGAAGATGGTTGGGACCAATGGGTGTTGGTCTTGAACCTTAGAGAGGCTTCCGACGTACCTATCCTTGGAAAGGATCAAAGACCATATAGTTCAAGTGGGGTTGGCGAACCGACATGAAGAGGTTCGGAGCAACCAATGGGTGGTGGGATTGAACCTCAGAGAGGATTCTTACGTACCTAGCCTTAGAAAGGATCAAAGACCTCATAGTTTATGTGAGGTTTGGGCAAACCGACGTGAATTAGGTTAGAGTGACTGGGTGTTGGGCTTGAACCTCAGGGAGGCTTCCTACGGACCTCGCCTTGGCAAGGATCAAATACCTCATAGTTCAGGTTGGGTTTGGGGATTACAGTCTAGGCTGCCTGAAGAGGATGTCATAGTCGATGCTTACTCTTAATCCCATGCGAGTCATGCTCGGTGTGATAAACAAGAGGCATCAAAGACCTGACGATCACGTCGTGAAAGTTGCGTCCATGGGAAGTGGACTAGGGCTACACGTAGTTGACGGCCCAAATAGGAAACAGGGGCTTATACGTGGTTAGAAGCACAGGGATATGGATATTGGGACTTACTCTAGGATGGAGTCCTGGGTGGTGACAGATCCCAACAGGATAAAGATTTGGAACCTAGGAAGAGAGGAGGACCAGGGGTGATGCCTCCTGCAAAAAAGGCTAGGGGCTTACACCAAGATGGTTTCCCTTTCCCCACGGACGGGAGACACTCTGATAAAGAGGATTTCATTCCATGTGAGGAACAATCTCACTCTCATGGATACCAGTTTGTGTAGAAAATGTCTGAGACGGGGCACCCTGTGTTCACGGCCCAGGGCGAGGCCATAGTTTAACGTCATGTGCTGAGGACAATGGCACTTGGCAGAATAATGTATTGTAGCTTGGATGAGGTGGATTTTCAATGCACCCCTAAGAATTACATAACTGATACCCTCCCACCCTTGAGGGAAGGAAGTCATCGGCAATTCCATGAATGGGGAGGTGTCGAGAGGTTATCCCATTGGGGGTCCACATTAGTGTGGCTATGCAAAGAAGTAATAGTCATTAGCATGCCTATGCGAAAAAGCATGAGGCAAAGAAACTCAATGTGAATCACCACCCAATGGACTTTGAAGTTACTTCGTGAAAAACTAGAGGGTTGCATGGGAAAAGGAGTTGCAGGGTAAAGGAGTTCATAGGTAGAAGCCTTATAGAGCTTTGGTGCTCCATGTAGTGAAGGGGATTCATGAAGGGGTATGCTTTGAGAAGTGAAGTGCCTTATCCTAGGAATAAGGAATAGGTGTATATAGGAGGAGATTTGTGAAGTGGAAAGGAATTCATGAAGTATTTCCTCACGAAGCAAGGGTGCCTCGCGAAGCAAGGTGTTGTGAAGAAATGTGATTCGCGAAGCATAGTGACCCTACCTTAACATGTGGGTCACGTGTGCATAGAGGGTGTTTCGCGAAGCATAAATGCTTCGCGATGACCCGAGTCCGTATGGGGATCCCCTTCATTCGTGAATGCCCATGGGCTTCGTGAAAGGCATCCCTCTTGGAAGAGGGGTTGAATTAAAGCAAAGAGGGAGGAACTTCACAATGAAAAAGTACCCTGAGAATCTCATGGTTCACAGATCAAGAAGTGCTTCATGATTTGAGAGCTCAGAAGGTGAAAGGTTGGATGATCTGTCCTTTGGGCTTAAGGGGAGACCTGTATTTATAGGCAAGAGGCGCCTTGAAGTGGATCTCCCTTGGCGCGAATACGGAGTTTGCTCCACAGCGGGTCACAAACATCAAATTAGATCGCAGAGGATCCTGCCTCTTTGCTCAACGGCGGGTCACGAACGTCAAATCAGCTCGTGGAGGATCCCACCTTCTCACTCTGCGGCGGGTTACAAATGTAAAATCGGCTCACGGATGATCCCACCTCCTTGCTCCATTGTGGGCTGCGAATGTCAAATTCATTTGCGGAGCATCCTGCCTCCTTGCTTCGTGGTGGGTCACAAATGTCAAATTGGCTCACAGAGGATCCTGCATCCTTTCTCCACGGTGGTCAAGTGAACGTCAAATGCGTTCGTGGGGTGGCCTGCCTCCTTGCATCATGAAGGGCGCAGGGCCATGGGGCTCCAAAAAAGTTCTACACAAGGCAACCCCATTCCCTTCCCTCTCATTATTCTTCATCCCAATTTTTTGCGTAAACAAATGCCCCCTTTAGACTTGGAGCCGCGGAGAAATCAAGGGTCAAAGTCTGAGGGTCAATCGCTAAAATCCCTCAGCTAATTGTGAAGTTGTTTCATGAAGAGAGATCGTGAGGCCGATAGGAGATGTGTAGGTTGAGCGCACCATGAAGCTCGGCATGGTATGGATGTGCTGTGATTCTCTGAAGGTCTTCGCCTGTAAATAGGGGAGTTGACCTCTCTTTTACCCTTTCTTTCCTCTGTGAATTTGGATTTTAGCACCCTCGATTTAGAAAGCTCCTTTGTACTCCACGAATTGGGTCTTCTGCTTCACGAAGCATATTGAGTCTTTGACTTCACATCAGAGCACTTTGCATCTTGGTGTTGGCAGGTCGGGGCAGGGTTCAGCGAATAGTCTTCGCGAACGCACTCTGCGAATGAGATTTCCAAACCAAACCCAAAAATCATCCAAACTCAAAACTAAATGGCTCAGGAAGAGGCATCTAAGGGGTTCCTTGTGGATGTTGCCTGAAGGGAGGAGTTGGAAAATAGCTTGGGCCTAGGGGAGTTAATACGGGGCCATTCTGACCATGGTTTGTTGGTGGAGCTGCTATTGGAGAGCCAGAGGAACTATACACTATGAAAGAGGTTGTCTTTGTACAGCTTTGAGCTGAGGGATGATGTATTCATTCCTAAAGCAAGTAGGGACGATCCAACTTATTGGTTCAAGAGTACGTCATGTCAACACCAATGGTTCAGGGTGGCTGACATCCATACCCGAGAATACTTCACGCTCGTCAATGATGACTACCTATATAACCACTTGAACAACGTGGATGGGAAGGCACTACATCCGGAGAAATCCCCCCTCTGTACCAGAAAATTTTGGAGATAGCCTTGAGGAACCCGAGGAAGGGATGGTCTAAGGAGTGGGACCTCTGCCAGGGAGGCAAATTCACAGATAACTGGGCCTGGGCATACTGGGTAGGTGCCTTGTGTGAGGAGTTTGGGGCAGAGTTGAGAAGAGTGGGTCTGTATGAGGAAGCTTGGGCCTCCCAATTCCATATTTACCTACCAAAGTAGCTGATTCCAGAATTGTTGAGCAGGTGGTCATCGACGACCAATACCTTCCACTTGAACCACAGGGAGGTTGGAATCATCTTGTGGGATGTGCACCAGATCTCAAGGGTCCCGATATTGGGGGCGATGTACGATGAATTCCTTCCCGTTATGGGCGTGTGGGAGGATTCAGATCAGATGTCGCCGCTAGCGATGGGGTTCATGAGGCTGGTGCTCGGAGAGGACAAGGAAGCAGTGAGGGATGTCAATTTTAGGCGGTGGTTCAAGCAGTTTCTAAATTTTCTGAAAGAGGGAAACATTCCGGTGAGGCCTCATACTTTCCTAAAGGGGACTCAATGAGGCAAGGAGCACTCGTACTAGCAGCTCTTGGAGGATAGCCAGTGGAAAACCTGGGGATTTAGCGTCAGCACCGAGCAGCAGCCGATAGTCAGGCTGACGACATTCATCGTAGCTCTCATCTGTGGTTGGATCCTACCGGTGAGGGATACAAACATGGGTGTGCGACCAAGAACATTCAACATGGCATCCATGTTGGTGACAAGAGGGCGAGTCAACCTCGGGATCTCGATGCTCGCCAAGCTATACAAGATTTTGTGGCACTTCAAAGAGGGGAAGAGGTCGCAGAGGATATGTGGGCCATTCCACCTCCTATATGGGTGGATAGAAGTGCATGTTAGGCGGGTTTATGAATACCTGAACCCTATCTCGCCTCCAGTATCAAACTTCCACCAATAAATCTTGAATGTCGTGGGAATATTTCCAGCCTAGCTAACCACACCGTTGGTACTGAACCGAGTGTGGAAGGTGGAAGAATTCAACTTACTCCCATTTCCATTGCCAACGGGTGCTTTTACCGATGATGTTCAAGGAATGGAAGAGCAGTCGTCCTATCTCTTGGCCTTTCGAGGTGGAGTGCTAGTGGAAAGGGGGGACCGTGAGCCCCTTTCTGAGCCGCACACCCCCACCGATTTTCCAGGCAATTTTTGTGTCTCCAGCGGCTTACCCTGCAGGTCTATCTAGGGGTGTCCCATGAGAAACACCCATGTGTGATGAGGCAGATGTGGCTCATGTTCACATTGGAAAACGGGAAGATGAGCAACGAGCTGTCTCCACCTACCGCTATTTTCGGGTTGGTAAAGGAGTATTCCCAAAGCTGTGAGGTGGCCTACCTGGGGGAGATGCTGAAGCAGCCAACCATTCGGGTCTGTGATAGTGAGCCTTCCCAACCTCAGGGTCATGGCCGAAAGGTGTCAAGGGCATATCACAGTAGCAGGGTTGTTGTGGCGGGGATGCCCGCACCGATTGAGGGGTGATAGTGGCAGCGGATCCAACAGCGGTAGCAGACCTGGTGGTCCTAGAAGAACAAGGTTATCCAGAGGGGAGGCCATCGAGAGGATTCCATAGGATATCCACCCATGATCCGGGTAAGTGGATGCACCATATAGACATGCTGGAGAACGATGTCTTCCCAGAGTCATGGGACTTCTGAGATGTCAGCCGACAATTAATCAGCCTGTCTGAGATGTGTAAACACTTGAACTCTCTCAGGATGGATTTGTCGGGGATAGGACCTATTAGGGCCGGCTTTTCGGTGTCTCAAGTAGAGGTGGAGCAATACCTGATAGATATGGAGGACTTTGTGTATTCCTAGGGTGCCTCGTGTCCAATGACAGACCGCATCAAGGTGTTTTTGGATCGTATGTTCCCTCCGTAGTTGTTGACTGGTGAACTGAGAGACTGTTTTCCTCTTTAGGAAGAATAGGACGAGTCATCCTGGAGGGACAAGTCCTGTAGAGGGAGACCGTTGGAGGAGAGAGAATTCGGAGATCAAGACCTGGATCTTGAAGATTTTACAAAGGCCCTCGAGGTAGAATCTTAAACCCCTTCCTTAGGGTATTCTTCTAGGTCATTTTTGGAATCCTTACTAACATCAGAACTGTGCAGGAGGACCTTGTACACAGAACTCATTCTCTTCCTTCAATGGATGTAGATGTGGGGGCCTTCAGGATCCACACTCGCCACTATTGAGATTAGTACGTCTGGCGGGGCAAGGACACTCGAGTTGGCTCCAGAGTTTTCAGACCTTCCGACAATATACGGGGGGCCATGCCTTGGGGCCCCAACATCATCAACCCAAGAATGAGACTGGGAATTTTAACTCTGTAAGTCTCTTATCAAATTCATTATTGTCACTCCTTGACCATGTTAACTGAATTTCATACCCCTCACTTGGTATGAAAAGTTCTCTAGATGGTGTGGGTTTCCATAGTGAGGTCATTTGGTACTCTCAGTAGTAGCTTTCCCAGGGGAATGTCGGTGATTGTAGAGGGGGATATATGGACCGACTGAGCTGCGGATCTCCCGATCACTGGTGGGGTTATCAGTTGAGCTAATCCAGATATTATTGAAGTGGGGTCCAACGATGAGGATCGACCAGACAACCCAAGTCCCACCATGCCCAATCCAACACCAGATGCAGACCCCGCTGACGAATTCCTGGGAGTATTCCCTACATATGAGCCTGCTAATCATGCTAAATGGGACGAGACGGCCTCTGAAAAAGAGGATAGAAAGACAGTCCATCGCCGATCATGGAAGCTGATCAAGCACCTCATCGATGACACCCCCCAAGCACTATGGCTGGATGAGATGGATAGAATTCACTCAAGACTGTGAGAACGGTGTGCCGGGGGAGTGGATTCCCAACGTCCCCACATGCTCGTTCGAGATCATATGGTGGAGAAGAATTGGGAGTATGACTGTGGCCTTGGAGTGGGCTGGCATCGGAGGAAAGTAGTGAACAAAATAGGCTCCAAGAGGCTGAAAATGAGGTCTAGTGGCTATAGAGTCGGGAGGATGAGCACTCAACCTCCCTCAACGCACAATCTGAGCTAATATTGTGATTGATGTCCCAACTGGAAGAGTCCGAAGAGGGCATGAAGTGATCCTCTGAAGAAATGACTGTCATCTGTACTGGCATGGAGTGGGCCAGATTGTGGCTGACGAGTTGCACCCCATCGCTTCCGAGGAGAATCAGGAGCTGAACAGGTGGTAGAAACTCCTAGACGGCACAAGCCAGAGGGTGGCAGAGCTACAATGCTCTTTTGATGGGTTCAAACCATCCATGGGAGGGGTCGATCCTAGGGTTATGTAATGCATGTATCCTCTAAATATAATTTCATGCTTGAATATTTTATTCCAACTATATGCTTCAGTTCCATTATTTGTGTTTGTTTATTTCATTCTTGTGACATTCGTGGAGTGTACAGTGATCATTCCCTAAGATCATGTGGGTCCAGCCCGATGTGTGAAACATAGGATGACAACCTTATTACTCCATTCAAATGTGGGAGTGAAAACCAAACATCAGGTATCCCTGGGTTTGAATAGCTTATCTGAATTCCTAGGAGAAAAGAGGAGAGGATTGAATGGAGGAGGAAGACCTCAGAACAATCGAATTTCCATTTTCCCAATTTTCTCTAGTCCACAAGAGGGGTAATGCCGAGGCATTGGAAATCAATCTGAACATAAGGGAGTGAAAATTTTGAATCACAATACCCCAAATTTGAAACACTTTAGGGATGGTATGACAATAAAGGATCACTGCTAGCCATGCTCGAAACACAGTATCCGTATTTCATTATCCTGAAACGGGAATAACAACTGAGGGCCAACTGCTGATCATGTTCGAAACATAGAACCTGACTCAGAATGTCATCAATTGGTCTTCCATAATGTTATCCTAGGATAGCAGAAGATCCATAGTTCGAGAATCCATACTATTCAGGGGGTCCTTTTTTAGATGTGAAAGAGGAAGAGGGTCTGAATAAGGGGCACGCAAAGCATGAAAGGTGGAGTGATAGTTTGTTCGAATGGAACCCAATTCTCCTAACATTACGCCACTGTGGTGGAAACATATCAGGTGGGCACACTAGTCTGATCATAGATCATTCTTACTTATAGACAGGACCTCTCTTGTGAGGAAGCTATCACATCCCAACATTGTCACCAGGCATCCCAAACTTGTTCAGGGTAAAGCTATAATTTCATGGTTCACCAAAAGAGTTCAAGACCAGGGAAAGAAACAAGAGGGGGATGGGACTTATGATTCCTAGGGCTGGACCCGAGATGTAACACTTGGGTGTCACTACGTATCTCATGAGAATGAGAATCAATCCATACATAGTTCTTGAACATAGCGTGGTCAGAGACCAATGCGGGTATGTAGAGACCCGAAGCTTGACGTACATTGACATTACATTACATTTGCGGAATACATAGTACATAAAAAAAACACACACACAAGGATCGTAATAGTTTAGTGTCTTTGGAAACTCGGAATATAATCTTCTAATCCTGGTGAAAGATCTTCATCATCTCCCATAAAGATCTTCTTTTTTTTATACCTAAAACCTTTCTTTATATCCTGGGGAAAATAAAATATAAAAGGGTGAGCTCAAATGCTCAGTTAGGGAAAACAAAAGAAATATCAATCACATCATATACATAAGCACATAACTTTTGGAAATCTTAACCTGCAAAAGAGATCATAATTTCATAACATGGGATAAATCATGGCAGTGAAATGTAATCACAATAATCATAACTTAAAACATGAAACTTTGTGACATACACACATAATCATAGAGAATCATTTCTTGTTAGTCAAGACTCATTGCCAAGACTATCTTAGTGGACAAAGTCCCTTTCTGAACCGAGTCACCCTCGTTCCAGTCCTGTTTCACTGAACCGGTATAACCTATCGTTCCAGCCATGTCTATCTCATGAGATATAAAATCTTTACCCAATGCATTGGAGGGAGATATAGGTCTCACCCATCTCATAATGATACCATTCTTATGTGTGCCACAAAATCATAAACCATACATTATAGCATAACCCATGTAATAAAAATGGGATGCTTAAACAACATGACATCATAAAACAATTCATATAAGATAAAGGAATTCATAAAAATAATTCCATCACAACATAACCAAATCAATGTAATAATAGGGATAGAAACATAACCCTTTATTATCTTAGATGGAAAATAATTTTGATAAAACACTTGAACTCCATTCTTGAGGAAAATATCCATTCTACTTCAAAAACACTTTTCTTTTCTTAACATGTCATAAAATTATAAACTAAAAGAAGTTGATGAAAAATAAACTTGAAAACTTATAAAGGAAGATTCTTGGAAATAATGTTTTAAAAATCCATTCTTGCCGTATAAGTTAAAAAAACATTCTCCGTACTTTTGTTGGAAAAGTCAAAAAGTACCTCGTACGAAAAACGACAAAAGATTACTTTCATATCCTTTACTAAAAACTCACCGAAGGTTAAAATTGGATTTAAACAATTGTAGGTGGATGGAAATAATATTACATATTTAGGAAACATGGATGTGGATGATAAAATACACCCCAGTAAATGCCAAAGTATAAACAATCTCGGATAAAAATGAGATTGTGATATTTCCCTTACCTTAGGTCTGACTTGCTTTGTAAGTGTCTGAACCTCCTGTATAATGATTTAAATCATGTTATTGACTTATTCCAGAATCATATTCATTGTTATTATATCATATATGGTCCAATTATGACTTTATATTACCCGTTCTTTTGTAAATTCATGTTAAAGTAGCGTTTTGGGTAAAATCGTCTCATTTGTCGTTCGTGTTTTTAACTTGTAATTATTAATATAATTACTTGGATCATGATTACTTATATCCAGACTGTAAAACATGATTTATATATAATATATATTCATTATATATATATATATCGATAAATGGAATGAAATACACCATTCATGGAGATGGTAGTCTGTACGTATGCATGAACGTTGTTTTCGTTTCCTTATTGAATTGAATGGAATTAAGTAGATGACATACATATAAATATACATAAATACAGTATCATTATTATGTAATATATTTCATTAGTACTTATTATATATACTTTATAATCATTCATGAATGGTTAATCATTGAGAATGAATCTCATCACGTCGTGGAGACGGTATTCCGTACGTACGCACGAGCGATGATATTGTTCCCATGATCGTGGAATTGTATTGAAGTGTATGTATACTATTTCAGTATCAATATCACTTCATAATAATAATATATAGTTACTCATTACACCATTATACCCATCCAATTAAGGTGGTGGCGGAAAATAGATTACACCACGGCGTGGAGATGGTATTCCGTACGTACGCACGCGCGGTGATTTCCATTTTCCATAGGATGGATAGAAGGTTAATTAGAGTTGTTTAATATTTATAATAACATATAAGTATATAAGAAATACTGATGTTATTACTTTATCATGAAACAACTAAATAAGAAGATGTTGAAGAAGAAAGAAATTGAAAAAGATCGGTAATGGATATTACCTCTTCTTGACGCGCCTTCACATAACCTCCACTTAAAGAACTAAGGATGGTCTTTGAATAAGACCAGGACCTCTAGGATGATTCTAGGGAAGTGTAGAAGAGATTTTGGCAGCGGTTGTCCGATCTTGAAGGCTCAATGTTGTGTGAGGAAGATAGGGAGGAGGTGCCCTTTTATAAGGGAGGAGAGGGGCACCTTTCGAATAACTAAAAATATTATTTTATTATAAAGTCAATTTCGGTTTTAAATAGATCCAAATTGATTTATTTCAAGGCTAAGGTTGGTATGGGTCGAAATCCTCTCATCCAATAGAATTTATACAAGTTTAGGTTCCTATTTTAACCTTATCATTTTGATTTAACATTAAGTTAAATAATTTTACTTTTACCGTGTCTTCTTTTGTTCTTACACTATAAGGTTAATAAACTTACTATAAGAAGTCAAACGAACCCCAAATTGTTTATTATTAGTATATATAACCTTATCTAAGTCATTTGGCCGAACCTTAGATTTTTAGGAATAAAATAACAATTAATAATATAACATTGTTTTTAAAAACTATTTTATGTCAATTTTGACACTATTTAGTAATTGATTTTTGTGAAAATCATAACAGAATTATAAGTTCTAAAAAAGTTAATTAAATCAATACTGATATGTCATATTAATCTATAAAATTATTGGAATTCATAAAAAGTCTTAAATTACATTTATTTTGGTATTTATAACATCAATTATGTCAATATTTCATTAATAAGATAATTACTGCATCATCTTTGTGTCATAAATAAATTAAATTATTTGATGTCTAAAAATTACAAATAAATTACCATTATGTAGGAAATCTTTTTAGCTTTCTAATGAATATTTATAGTCGAAATTATATTATGTATAACCCTATATTAAAAATGTTTTAGTAAATAAACTTTGATTTTAACTCTTCTTTGAATTAAATAATAATAAATGTCCTAATCTAATCCAAGTGGGCCTAAATGATAATATTTTACACTTAAGGTTGTTTTTGGTCGAGATAAACTTGTCAAATAGGATTAGGACATGTGTTAGGGTAATAATAATATCATTTTTACCATTAATTATCTTTTAACCGTGGTAAATAAAAGTAAAAAGTTATTATTCACCAAAAATTATTTTCATCTCATTGAACCACATTTTACTTACTGACATCAACCGTGTCTCTCGGATTTTTAAAATTCCATTCACAGAAGTGGTAAAATTAAGATTTTTGAAAAAATTAATTTTTTTAACTACCACTTAGTAGTTTCACTATTCATCAAAAATTGAAGTTTTTTAGAAAAATGCCAAAATTTCACCCTAAGCTATAATTGATATTCCAAATTCAAAAATGATTTCTATTTTACAAAATTCCCAACATATAAGTTGCATTAATTAATTTTATAATTAATTTCCGTTGTCACAACAAATAGCGTGTTTTTAAGAAACAATATCTATCAAAAGATTGACACTTGTTTATGTCTGGTTTAAATGTGAAATTACATCCAATGACCAACATTGTATTAAATTGTAAAAATATATTCTAAATATACTTTAAAACCACTCAAATTAAAAATTTATCACTATTAATTATTTCTATTGAAAAAGTTGTTTTTAACTAAAATTTAGTAATTTTCACTATTCATCAAAATATGAAAGTTATCCGAAAATCACCAAAATTTCACCCTAAGATAATTTCGATATTACGAATCCAAAAATGAATTCCATTTTGAAAAATAGAATTTACAAAATTTTAAAAAGTGGTTATTACTATTCATAACGGCTAGTTTTAATAATATTTTAATAGCATATCATTGTTTAGTGAAACTCGTTATTGAGTACTACACACGCTATCGAGGAAGGTCGCGATTGCGTGTAATGCAAGGCAAGTCAAGGATGTGTGTTGTGCAAGCTCCTTTTGGTGTAGCGTACAACACAAGAGATTAGTGAAATTAAAAAGAATATTTCTTTCATAAAATCTCGGGGTGTTACATTCTACCCCCCTTAAAATGAATTTCGCCCTCGAAATTCGTCGGGGTTATAAATGGTTTACTATTCGAAAGTTTCTTTAATAGAAACCCACATCGTAAAAAGGAATACCAAAACCAATCTTTAAAAATGAAAGTATGAAACGTAACGGTTACCCAAATAAACTAATCACTGGGTTTCCACATAGGTGAAAATATGGATATGGAAGAAAAATCTAACCATCATGTTCTAATGAAGAGTGGTAGAGAACATGGCTATGGAAAAGCTAGTAATCACAAAGCCATAAATTTGTGACGATCTAAGGTACCATCTAATTAATCAGATATAAGATCACTAGGACAACATTTTTGGTTTTCAAGATCGTTTCCCTAAAGTTGAAGAATTTGAATTAGAATAAATACTTACTTTATTTTGGTACAATCTCACTGTTGTTTGTGCCTTGAACAATTTCCACTTCATCTCTTAAATAAATGAAGTTGAATTTGTTATTCGTGAAGTGTTAGCAGATCATGTGATAGAATGACAGGTCATTCCATCTGTCTCAAACAAAAGGTTAGAAAAAATTATATACATAAGTCGATCTATAGTGAGATTAATCATATATGGTTCCTAAAATGGACTTATACTTCATATATCATACTGCTTAATATAATAAAACTAGTTTCTACTAAACAGGGACTTCCTGTAGGCCAGTGGTAGGCGATAAAGGCCATTCGCACTTCGATTGTGGGTTCGATTCCCACATCCTTGTCCGACGCGATGGGTTGTCGCCCGTCCTGCAGGTTGTCCTTTTTCTAAAACTAAATTACTATAACATCCCATCAATAATATCGAAAATCTTATATCCTTAAACAATGCTAACTTGTGTCCATCATAATCCATTCCAATCTTTAGGCTTATCCATAATACTGCAGTACACTCTCATAACATAGTGAAAATGATTACCAGAGATTTAATACCATCGTTGATCCCCATATATCATAAGATATGTCTTGTTGGTCACATTCCAAACATTCAAAGGCCTTAATCTAGTATTCTCTTGAATACCCATTGAACCATAGTGAAAACTTGAATGCAGTTAAAAGTTAACACTTTCCACATACCAAAATCCTCAAAATTCTATATACTCAAACCATGATATCACTTAGTCCTTATATCAATCATGAGCTCATGAATACTGTTAAACATTTCATTTTCTCGTTTTCCCTTCATTATGAGCATATCATATTATTTCCAAAAATATCCCAATCACTTTGAATACCACATTAGACCAATACATAAATATTCCAATACTCCATGATACAACATTATTTTGGAATCCCATTACATAAACACTTAATCATTCCACCACATCATTTTCATATTCAACATCGCCAATAGCGATCACATGTGACTTCCCTTTGTCCTTTGCCTTCAGTGGTTTCTCATGTTGATCATCACTAACCCTTGGATTAGGGCATTTATTAGCATAATGCCCCATTTCCTTTCACTTGAAGCATTGAAGTGTTGGTGGTGCGTTCTTTGTAGTGTTTGCTTTATTCACATCATTAGAAACCCTTTTTCCATTACTTCGACACTCAGCTACTCGATGACCTTCTTGTCCACACTTAAAACATTTTCTAGTCCCTTTAAGACAATCTCCACCATGCTTCTTTCCACACTTTGATCATAAGGAAACATTCATCTTCTTTTCACCATTATTCTGAGATTTCTCCTTGAACTCCATATTTCGTTTCTTGTCAAAACCATGAGATGGATATGTAACACCAACTTCCATTTCTACCTTGATAGCACAACGCACAATTTCTTCATAGCTACTGAAGTCTCTTATAGCTAATGCCCTTAGAAGACTTGGTTTTAAGCCACTGAAAAATCGATCAACTTTACTTTCAGGTTGGATGATAATGCCAGATGCATACCTTGCAAGTCTTGTAAAATTCGCTTCGTATATACCGACAGATTCATCATCCTTCTGCTTCAGCTCAAGAAATTCCTTTTCCATCTTTGTTCGAAGAATACGAGGGAAGTACTTATGAAAAACAAGTTCTTGAACTCGTCCCATTCCATGGACTCAATTTCATCTCTTTGCCTCGTATTCTTGATAAGATTCCACAATTTATCAGCTTCACCTTCCAAACGATATACTGCTAAGATGACTTTATCATGTTTAGAACATTGAAGAACTGAAAATATCTTTTCAGTGGTACTGATCCATTGTTCAGCAACAAGTGGATCAGAAGACCCACTGAAAGAAGGTGGACGTTGCCTCATGAAGGACTCAATAGAATATTGTTCCCTTCTCTGCTCATTTGGAAGTCCAGAATGATTCATAGCTTGTGTAAGTATAGCAATAAGATTTTTCACTCCATCTCCCATAACATTTGTTTGTTCAAGAGAACAATCATTGCATTGTCCATTGCATTGATCAACACGGTTCCTTCGGGTTCCAGCCATCGTCTAAAACCCAAAAAGAATAGTGTGAGAGGCAAAAATCATGCTAGGGAAACAACATAATAAAGGGGGAGTGCCTTCAATATCTAACATCTTAGGTTTAATTCTATGATTTTTAGGGTAATTCTAGTACTATAACCTATACATATACTTAACCTTAGGGACATCCCTAGACATACCTTAGAAATATATCTAGGGATCTCACTAACGTTTTCGCATCCTAGTTTCCAAAGGTTGACTAAACCTTTCCTCTGATACCAACTGTAGAGACCCGAAGCTTGACGTACATTGACATTACATTACATTTGCGGAATACTTAGTACATAACAAAAACACACACACAAGGATCGTAATAGTTTAGTGTCTTTGGAAACTCGGAATATAATCTTCTAATCCTGGTGAAAGATCTTAAACATCTCCCATAAAGATCTTCTTTTTTTATACTTAAAACCTTTCTTTATATCCTGGGGAAAAGAAAATATAAAAGGGTGATCTCAAATGCTCAGTAAGGGTAAACAAAAGAAATATCAATCACATCACATACATAAGCACAAAACTTTTGGAAATCTTAACCTGCAAAACAGATCATAATTTCATAACATGGGATAAATCATGGCAGTGAAATGTAATCACAATAATCATAACTTAAAACATGAAACTTTGTGTCATACACACATAATCATAGAGAATCATTTCTTGTTAGTCAAGACTCATTTCCAAGACTATCTTAGTGGACAAAGTCCCTTTCTGAACCGAGTCACCCTCGTTCCAGTCCTGTTTCACTGAACCGGTATAACCTACCGTTCCAGCCATGTCTATCTCATGAGATATAAAATCTTTACCCAATGCATTGGAGGGAGATATAGGTCCCACCCATCTCATAATGATACCATTCTTATGTGTGCCACAAAATCATAAACCATACATCATAGCATAACCCATGTAATAAAAATGGGATTCTTAAACAACATGACATCATAAAACAATTCATATAAGATAAAGGAATTCATAAAAATAATTCCATCACAACATAACCAAATTAATGTAATAATAGTGATAGAAACAGAACCCTTTATTATCTTAGATGGAAAATAATTTTGATAAAACACTTGAACTCCATTCTTGAGGAAAATATCCATTCTACTTCAAAAACACTTTTCTTTTCTTAACATGTCATAAAATTATAAACTAAAAGAAGTTGATTAAAAATAAACTTGAAAACTTATAAAGTAATATTCTTGGAAATAATGTTTTAAAAATCCATTCTTGCCGTATAAGTTAAAAAAACATTCTCCGTACTTTTGTAGAAAAAGTCAAAAAGTACCTCGTACGAAAAAATACAAAAGATTACTTTCATATCCTTTACTAAAAACTCACCGAAGGGTAAAATTGGATTTAAACAATTGTAGGTGGATGGAAATAATATTAAATATTGAGGAAACATGGATGTGGATGATAAAATACACCCCAGTAAATGCCAAAGTATAAACAATCTCGGATAAAAATGAGATTGTGATATTTCCCTTACCTTAGGTCCGACTTTCTTTGTAAGTGTCTGAACCTCTTGTATAATGATTTAAATCATGTTATTGACTTATTCCAGAATCATATTCATTGTTATTATATCATATATGGTCCACTTATGACTTTATATTACCCGTTCTTTTGTAAATTCATGTTAAAGTAGCGTTTTGGGTAAAATCGTCTCATTTGTCGTTCGTGTTTTTAACTTGTAATTATTAATATAATTACTTGGATCATGATTACTTATATCCAGAATGTAAAACATGATTTATATATAATATATATTCAGAATATATATATATATATCTATAAATGGAATGAAATACACCGTTCATGGAGACGGTAGTCCGTACGTACGCATGAACGTTGTTTTCGTTTCCTTATTGAATTGAATGGAATTAAGTAGATGAAATACATATAAATATACATAAATCCGGTATCATTATTATGTAATATATTTCATTAGTACTTATTATATATACTTTATAATCATTCATGAATGGTTAATCATTTAGAATGAATCTCATCGCGTCGTGGAGACGGTATTCCGTACGTACGCACGAGCGATGATATTGTTCCCATGATCGTGGAATTGTATTGAAGTGTATGTATACTATTTCAGTATCAATATCACTTTATAATAATAATATATAGTTACTCATTACACCATTATACCCATCCAATTAAGGTGGTGGTGGAAAATAGATTACACCACGGCGTGGAGACGGTATTCCGTACGTACGCACGCGCGGTGATTTCCTTTTTCCGTAGGATGGATAGAAGGTTAATTAGAGTTGTTTAATATTTATAATAACATATCAGTATATAATAAATACTGATGTTATTACAGTATCATGAAACAACTAAAGAAGAATATGTTGAAGAAGAAAGAAATTGAAAAAGATCGGTAATGGATATTACCTCTTTTTGACGCGCCTTCACTTAACCTCCACTTATAGAACTAAGGATGGTCTTTGAATAAGACCAGGACCTCTAGGATGATACTAGGGAAGTGGAGAAGAGATTTTGGCAGGGTTTGGCCGAGCTTGAAGGCTCAATGTTGTGTGAGGAAGAGAGGGAGGAGGTGCCCTTTTATAAGGGAGGAGAGGGGCACCTTTGGAATAACTAAAAATATTATTTTATTATAAAGTCAAGTTCGGTTTTAAATAGATCCAAATTGATTTATTTTAAGGATAAGGTGGGGATGGGTCGAAATCCTCTCATCCAATAGAATTTAGACAAGTTTAGGTTCCTATTTTAACCTTATCATTTTGATTTAACATTAAGTTAAATAATTTTACTTTTACCGTGTCTTCTTGTGTTCTTACACTATAAGGTTAATAAACTTACTATAAGAAGCCAAACGAACCCCAAATTGTTTATTATTAATATATATAACCTTATCTAAGTAATTTGGCCGAACCATAGATTTTTTGGAATAAAATAACAATTAATAATATAATATTTGTTTTAAAAACTATTTTATGTCAATTTTGACACTATTTAGTAATTGATTTTTGTGAAAATCATAACAGAATGTTAAGTTCTAAAAAGGTTAATTAAATCAATACTAACATGTCATATTAATCTATAAAATTAGTGGAATTCATAAAAAGTCTTAAAATACATTTATTTTGGTATTTATAACATCAATTATGTCAATATTTCATTAATAGGATAATTACTGCATCATCATTGTGTAATAAATAAATTAAATTATTTGATGTATAAAAATTACAAATAAATTACCATTATGTAGGAAATATTTTTAGATTTCTAATGAATATTTATAGTCGAAATTATATTATGTGTAACCCTATATTAAAAATGTTTTAGTAAATAAACTTTGATTTTAACTCTTTTAACTCTTCTTTGAATTAAATAATAATAAATGTCCTAATCTAATCCAAGTGGGCCTAAATGATAATATTTTATGCTTAAGGTTGTTTTTGGTCGAGATACACTTGTCCAATAGGATTAGGACATGTGTTAGGGTAATAATAATATCATTTTTACCCTTAATTATCTTTTAACCGTGGTAAATAAAAGTAAAAAGTTACTATTCACCAAAAATTATTTTCATCTCATTGAACCACATTTTACTTACTGAAATCAACCGTGTCTCTCGGATTTTTGAAATTCCATTCACAGAAGCGGTAAAATCAAGATTTATGAAAAATTTAATTTTTTTAACTACCACTTAGTAGTTTCACTATTCATCAAAAATTGAAGTTTTTCAGAAAAATGCCAAAATTTCACCCTAAGCTATAATTGATATTCCGAATTCAAATTATGATTTCTATTTTACAAAATTCCCAACATATAAGTTTCATTAATTAATTTTATAATTAATTTCCACTGTCACAACAAATAGCGTGTTTTTAAGAAACAATATCTATCAAAAGATTGACACTTGTTTATGTCTGGTTTAAATGTGAAATTACATCCAATGACCAACATTGTATTAAATTGTAAAAATATATTCTAAATGTACTTTAAAACCAATCAAATTAATAATTTATCATGATTAATTATTTCTATTGAAAAAGTTGTTTTTAACTAAAATTTAGTAATTTTCACTATTCATCAAAATATGAAAGTTATCCGACACTCACCAAAATTTTACCCTAAGATAATTTCGATATTACGAATCCAAAAATGAATTCCATTTTGAAAAATAGAATTTAAAAAATTTTAAAAAGTGCTTATTACTATTCATAATGGCTAGTTTTAATAATATTTTAATAGCATATCGTTGTTTAGTGAAACTCGTTATTGCGTACTACACACGCTATCGAGGAAGGTCGCGATTGCGCGTAATGCAAGGCAAGTCAAGGATGCATGTTGTGCAATCTCCTTTTGGTGTAGCATACAACACAAGACATTAGTGAAATTAAAAAGAATATTTTTTTCATAAAATCTCGGGGTGTTACAGGGTAGGGGGAATCCCTTCTAGTGAGGAAGCTGATGCATCCCATGATTATCATGGGGCATCCTAAAGTTATTTAGGGTAGAACTATAGTTTAATGTCATGAATCAATGACATATGAACCCATTTATTTTAACGTCATATGGTAGGAAGAACTGTGAAAGGGGATATCCTGAAAGATGAGTACATGGTGCGATAGCTATAAACCGAATGAAAAAAAGGTTAGGCTGGACCCGAAGCAAAGTTCATGGGAGGTCCTAAGTATCCCGTCTGGATGGGAATCAAGCCACTTGTAGTTCTATGAAGTGGCATGGTAAGGTACCAGTTCCAGAGATAAAAAGGTCATGCGGGTCTAGCCCTTACACCAAAAGAAGAGGCATTTGATGGGTCTTTTATGTCATTTAGGGTGCATGTATATATATATATATATATTTGTGAAGCTATGGACCTAGATTAGCAAGCCCAGGAATCGCCACAAGAATCAAGCCCTATACATACATTGAAAAATGGCATGGTAGATGACTGATACCAAACACGATGTCCCCTCGAGCAAGGAAATCATGATGTAGTGTCGTTTTTCATTGTGCGGCCAGGACGATAATGTCACAGTTTAGGGTCATGTGATGGGACCATGCCATTCACTTTTAACTTCGTGTAGGATAGATGAAATAGTGTAAAGTTATGTGGGACTAGGCATATACAGGAGAGATGAGGTTCAAGAGGGAATGTGCCGGTGTGGTAAATCATACCTGATGTTAATGAGGACGAGGTCCACATCACACCACACATGATTCCAGGAAATAAACCTCAGGAGGGAGGGCCTAGAAAATATTATAAGAGATAGGATATGAGAGGCTAGCTCTCAATTGATTTGGACTCAAAGATGAGATATCCGGGTATTCCTACGTATCCCATGAGAATGGGAATCAAGCTATACATAGTTCTTGGAAGTGAATTTTAACGTCATGTAGGAAAAAACTAAGTTGGCCCCAAAGAGAAGACGTTTGGGCGTTCCTATGTATCCCATGAGGATGGGAATCAAGCCGTATGTAGTTCTTAAGAAAGGAAATATAAAAGAGATATTAGTTTAAGGTCTTTAGAGCTCGAACTAGAGAGAAGAAAAACTCTTCCAAATAGGCGTAGACCTTGATTCAATCCCTAAGCCCATGTGAGTCGAGATCGGTGTGGGAAACAAGGTCAGAAGAGGTCTTGGAAATACCTGGAATGTGTGTAGGATAGAAATCAGTGCGAATCCCTGAAACATGCCTTACAACAGTTTTGTCCTCCTACCATGCAAATGTACACTGAGGGGTAGTACCAAGAGTGTCAAAATTCAACTTTAGACATGATGAGGTGGAAAATGATGTGAATCATGCAACCGATATTTTGGGCTTAATGGGGTTGGTGTGACGATGGAGGACAACTATTGACTATGATTGAAACATAGTATCCATATCGTGTAACCTAAAATGGGAACAACAAATGAGTATCAACCACTGACTATATCTCAATGCGGGACTTGTATCAATTTTTTGTTCTAAACCCTCGAAGACGTTGGCTCGTAATGGTAAGAGGGCCCTTAGGCCAAGCATCCATGCCATTTGTGGGTCCCTTCGGATGTGAATGATGATGAAAGCCCTAATAAAGGGGAACACGAAGCCTGGAAGGTGGCTGGGAACATGTCTGGGTAAAATATGACACTCCAGGCACTGAACCAGAGTACTCTTGGTCACATTGGTGAATCATCGTTGAGGGTCGAGGGGGGATCAACGTGAGAGTAACCAATTTGAAAAGATGAGTATAGAACAAAGAGACGGAGAACTCTTAGGAGAAAGAGGTATGTGGAACGGTTGTTACAAACCTGATGTGAATGAGGACATAAGCCCATACCACAACATATATCCCTCTCATGGAAGAATTCAGGTCAAGGGGCCTAGATAAAAGAGAGATATCTAAGTGATGGGGCTGGGCCAATAGACTAAATGTTCGGGCATTACTACGTATCCCATGAGGATGGGAATCAATCCGTACGTAGTTCTTAAGGGCCATGTAGTTTTAACGTCATGTAGTGAGAACGTAAATAAGGGCATGATACCCCAACGTGGGTTGTGTATGGCATGGCGAGTAACACAACATGAATGAGGACAAAATCCCATATGACGCCATACAACCCTAAGTGAGAGCTTGGGCCAAGGACCCAAGATTGGGCCATACACAGAATGTCACATCCAGGTTGATGTTTAACATCTTACAGTGAGGATGATAGTGATCTTAGTTTAATTTCATAGATCTTTGACCTTAGATGCCTCATTTTTAAAATGGCAATGATGAAAAAGGACAACTGTTGACCAGATTCGCAACACAGCATCCCTCTTTACGTGACCAGAGGCCAGGGTAAACAATTAAGCATCAACCGTTGACCGTATTCGCAACACGGTACTTGTATCAATTTGTTGGTTGAAACCCTCGAGGATGTTGGCCCTTAATGGTAGGAGGGCCCTTAAGTCAAGCACCTGTACCGCTTGGGGGTCCTTTTGAATATGAAAAATAGTAATAACCCAAATGACGGGGGCCGTGAAACATTGTGGAGCCTGTGCTTGTGTAAAGGGCTATAAGCAAAGGAGGAATGTCTCATGGGGATATGTGGGGCATGGAAAAATAGCCCAAAATGAGTGGGGATATAAGTTCATGCCATACCACTGAGTCCCAAATGAGAACTCGGGCTGAGGGGCCAAAAGGGTCGAGGGACCTAAGGCCTGGTTTCCCAGCTGATTGTATCCATATGACCTATTGTGCAGTTACCGCCTCATCACAGCTCCTAAGTCCATGTAAACAGTGCTTAGTGTGGGAAACAAGGAGCTGAATTTGGATTTCCCTATCATATAATGGTCTGATAGCTGGCATCACCCGAGGGGAATCACAACTCCGAGAAATAGTGGGTAGGATGAACCACCACACTCAATGTTTGGGACCTACAGGGGTGGTGATAGTAATAAAGTATATCCACTGACCATGTTCTAAACACAACGTCCTTATAGTGTGACCTGAAATGGGAACATAAATGAGCATCGACCGCTTACCATATTCATAATGCGGGACTTGTATCAAATTTGTTCTCAACATCCTCAAGGGAATTGGATCGTAATGGTAGGAGAGCCCTTAGGTTGATCATCCATGCCAGTATGGGGTTTATTTGGATATAAAAGATGATGGAGTCCCAATCAAATGAGTGGGTGAAGCATAGCTATGTCCATGAATTTTAATGTCAATAAAGGCAGTGAAAGTGATGGACATCTCTGGGTAGCGAGACGTATGGTGGGATCGATATTATATAGACATGAATTGGGTTAAAATCCTATACCATAACATGTGTCCTGACCTGATGGGATATTTTGAAGTTTGGGCTGGGCCAACAGACGAAATTTCTGGGCCTTCCTACGTATCCCATGAGGATGGGAATCAATTCATACATAGTTATTAAAGTTCATGCAGTTTAACGTCGTGCGGTGAGGATGTGGGAGACTATAAGAACTATGAGGGAGTAAAGGGTGAGATCATCATAATCATAACATGGGCGGGGCCAAAGAAGCCTTCACTACACCATGTAAGGATCCTCCAAGAGGCATGCCCCTAGGGGGTAGTCAAAGAAAAGAGTTTGGGGGTTGGACTCAAGACGAAATGTTTGAGCATTCCTACATATCCCATGAGGATGGGAATCAATTGTACATAGTTCTAAGGGTTCAATTTAAAGTCTTGCAGGGTGACATACAATTTAATTTCATGCGGAACGTTTTACAGTTTAAGGTCATGTAGGACCGGGCTATTTATGGTCATGTGGGACTAAACAGTTTAAGGTCATGTCGGACCCTCTAGATCAAGAAAATTATTTCTTGAGGAACTTTTCATTGGTGTGAGTATTTATATGCTCACCATCCATGGTTACTAGTGAGTACGCACCATTGGGGTAAACCTTGTCAACAATGAAAGATCCTTCCCACTCGGGCTCTAACTTGGGTGGTTTCCTACCAGGTGTCATTGGTGTTCTGAGGGCCAATACCAAACCACCATTCAAGAAGGAATGGAGGTGAACTTTCTTCTTAAAATCTCTGACTATCTCGTTCTGATTCCTTTCCAGATTATGCTGGGCACAAATTATGTTCTCAACGAGTGCTTCCAACTCATCCAGATGGATTTTAGTTACTATATCTGGTGATTGATAGTCATAAAATGCTATGCGCAATGAGGTAAATTTAATCTCGATGGGCAGAATGACCTCTGTCCTATACACCAGGTAATATGGGGTCACATGGGTGGAATTGTGAGTCATCGTCCAATAAGCCCAGAGGGCATTGGAGAGCTTGTCCGGCCAACTCTTCTTATTTTGACCAACCATTTTCTGTAGAATGTTTGAGAGGGTATTGTTGAACGCCTCTATATGTCCATTTTCTTGTGCATGATAGTGAGAGGTATGGTTAGAACAGATGTTGTACTTAGCTTAAAATTTCTTCAGCTCAGCCGCTCGGAGGTTGGTTCTATTATCGGTGAGGATGGCTTGAGGGATCCCAAATCGGTAGATGATATTGGAGCTCACATAGTCAATGATGGAATGGGAAATTAACTCTTTGAGTAGAACTACCTCTACCCACTTGTAGAAGAATTCTATGGCAATCAGGATGAACCTGCACTGGGGAGCTGTCACCGGTGGATATGGTCCCATGACATTGAGTCCCCACACTGAAAATCGCCAAGAGTACTTGGTGGAGTGAAGAGTTTATGGCGGCCGATACAGGAAGTCAGCATGAATCTGGAATGCATGGAATCTTTTGGCGAACTTGATGCAGTCATGGATCATGGAGGGCCAAAAATACCCCAGTCTTTGGATCTAAGGATACAACTTCTGCCCAATTTAGTGGGTGCCACAGGAACCAGCATGAACCTCCTGCATGACCTGAGAAATCTCGACCCCTTGGATGCAACAGAGGAGAATACCATCAAACCCACGCTTGTAGAGAATCTGTTCAAATCTGGGAACACTTTAGAGGGTAAACTGTAACGTGTAGTGTCGTATTCACTCGCACTCAGCCTGATATACCAGGAGATTACCATGTTGGAGTTATTCAACCAAGGGTATCCTCCAATCAAGAGTTACTCCAATCACCATGTCTGGGGGACCTGGGGGTATTGACATGGAGGCGCTAGTGGTAAGGTGGATTACCTATGGGATATCATCATTATCTAGAGTGAAGGGAGATATGAATCCCTGGTGTGCCACATGGATAATCAGATCATCTGGCTCAGACTCTGCAAGTGATGCAGTTAAGCCTGCCATGGCGTCTGACCTACCATTCTGTGACCGAGCGACATGGGTAACCTTTGGACAATATGGGAACTGGGCCATTAGCTGGAGAGTGTGCTCCAACAATGGTATGAGATCTGGATTTTTGATGATATAGTCACCATTGATTTTTTTGATGACTATTTCAGAGTCCCCTTTCACATGCAAATGGGGCACGGCGATCTCGAGAGCCAGGTCGAGGCCAGTGATAAGAGCCTGATACTCTGATTCATTATTGGTGTAGCCTTCTAACAATAGTAATGAGTATGGTAGGATATATTATTCCAGGGTAATGAAGACGATACCCCGACCTACCCTGTTGAGCCTAGGGTCATTGAGCCTCCTCCCGGTGGGGCTTCAGGAAGCACCATCAAATTGAATCTACCAGCACGGCATGGCTTGGTCCACCGAGAGGATCACGTCATCAGGGAAATCAAGATTCAAGGACTGGCCAACATGGGCTGAATGGGTAGAAAGGAAATCTTCCAATCCTTTCCCCTTTATAGATTTCTAAGGGACAAACTTGATATCGAACTACTTTAGAACTACCGCCCACCGAGCTAGAAGACCTATCAACATGAAAAGACTCAAAATGTACTTCATTGGATCTACCCAGGACACCAGCTATACCTCATTGTGCTGCATGTAATGTCACAATTTCTGTACTGCGAATACCAGTGCAAGGAAACTCTTTTCAATGTGGGAGTATCTGTTCTCTGTATCGAGGAGCATGCGGCTGAGGTAGTAAAGGATGTTCTTCATCCCCTCATTGTTCTTCTGGGCGATAAGGGCATCGAGAGATCATTCCAGGGCGGTCACATAAAGGAACAAAGGATTTCTAGAGACCAGTGGCATTAAGACTGGAGGTCGGAGTAGATACTGCTTGATCTCCTCGAATGTAGTCTGACATTCTTCATCCCACACATATAGTGTGCCTTTCTTCATGAGATGAGAAAAGGGCTTACACTTGCCGGCCAGATTCTCAATGAATTAGCGTATTTAGGCTAAGTATCCTTGAAACCCTTGAATATCCTGAATGTTTCTCGGAGGATACATCTGGCTAATGGCCTTGATCTTCTCTAGGTCAATTTCAATACCCCTGTATCTGACAATAAAGCCGAGAAACTTTCCAAAGGTGACCCCAAAGGCACACTTCAATGGGTTCGTCTTCAGGTGATGGGAACGGAGGAAGTTGAACACTTTCTCAAGGTCTTTGATATGGTCCTAACGCTGGTGAGATTTGACCACCAAATCATCTACATATCATTCCACCAACGTTCCAAGGATAGGCTTAAATATGCGATGCATATCCCACTAGTTGGTGGCACTTGCATTCTTTAAACTGAAGGGAATGACTTGGTAATAGAAATTCCCTTGTGGTGCCCTGAAGGATATGAACTCCTCATCCTCGGGGGCCATTTGGATCCGGTTGTACCCGAAGTACCTATCCATGAAGGAGAGGGCTTGGAATCCAGTTGTAGCATTAATCAACAACTCCATCACAGTAAGGGGAAAACCAACCTTCAGACAATGATGGTTGAGATCCCAGAAGTCAATGCAGACCATGATCTATCCATTCTTCTTCCTTAATGGCACAATATTGTCCATCCATTTGGGGTACTAGACCTCCTTAACAAACATGGCTCTGATGAGCTTATCAACTTCCACCTCTACCATGGCACCATGAGAAGGGTTCATCTTTCTGGGAGGCTGCTTGAACCCATGATGATTTTCCGGGAGACCGAGGTAGTGGACTACTACCTGAGGTTCTAGTCCTAGAATCTCATCATAACTCTAGGAAAATACATTGCGGTGTTGTTTCAGGAAGTCTATGTACTGTTGTTGCTCCTCGAGGGGCATGGAATCACTGATCAAAGTGGGTGTTGGGTCTGCCTCGCTACCAAGGTTCACCTGTACCAACCTGTTGACTGTGGTAGAGATACCCTCCTCAAAAGAGGGAGGAGTATCCTCTAAACCCTCTTCTTTGCTTATAGAGGGGGAATCCTCGACAGGAGGAGTTGCTTCTGAGTTAAAAAATCCAGACGGGAGGCTGGTACCAACCTGAGTGACAGTTGTCACTGTATCAGAGGACTCTTGTGATGTAGTAACCATAGCAATGAAGGCTTTTGATCCAATCCCATTTGGCCTTTGGCCCAAGGGGCCACGCTTGATGATGTCGAAGAAATAGTGGCATGTTGGCTTGAGCCGATTGATTCCAGCCTGGTGGAACAAGCAAGTATGATGTATCGTCATTGCCATGGGGCATACATCCTAATACCTTATGAGGGTAGGAGGCTCCAGGATCACCTAAGCCTGATTTTTATTGGAGTACGAGGTAATCTTCCGGCATCACTTAGTCCTATGAATGTGTTCCCCCCATGTCCCAGAAACAATGAAGCATTATCCCACGTCCAGGGTCATAGCCTCCAATCGGTGGATTGGAAAGACATAGGAATCATCTAGATCTGTCCACAGGTCAGTCGTAGACGTGGCATGCTCGGCCTCATTAGTCTGAATTTTCTTATCCTTACTCTTGTAATATTCAGCATCCGGGTAGCGGGCTTCGCAAGAGGCAAAGGGAGACCCATCACCTTGAAGCAAACCCACTCGACCATTAAGGGATTATTTGAGACACTGGTGATATGATGAGGGAACCACTGCATGAAGGTGGAGTTATGGCCATCCCATAAACGCATTCTAGGCGGTGTCTTGGGAGACAACCATAAATTCGGTGCTGGAAACTAGGATACCAAAGTGGGTCTTCAAATGGATCTTATCGTTCGGTGTCTGTTCCGTTCTTTCATAACCATGGATTCTTATGTTAGAGGGACTCAGATCATCTTCAAACAATCATAGCTTTCATAGTATTCTATTCAAGATTAGGTTAATTCCAGAGCCCTTGTCGACAAGACAACGACGAACCTCCATGCCATTGAACTAGACGGTGATATACAGTGGGAGAATGTGCCCCTATATGGGAGAGCCTTCATATTCTACAGATAATGAGATGATGTCCTGGCATTCATCATTCTCAATTGCCTCAACATGGAAGTCGTTTGTGGCTGCTACATCCATCTCGAACTGGAGGGGGCTTCTTAAAGCATCGGCAAGGGCCTCACGCATATCTGATGACATCTGAAGGGCCTCAAAGATGGAGAGTCTTGATGGAATTTTGGAGAGATGATTATGAACATTTTACTTCCGTGCCAGGCACGAACTTCTTCTTGTAGGAGGTCTCTCTATGATAAGAGGTATGGTGGGCCCTACTAACTGGACCAGTGGATGACTGGTACTGGGAACATCCTACTGCTCACTGGTCAAGGCCTATGGAGTGGCTACCGGATGAGGTCCAGACGACTGAGACCGGCCTATAGTGGGGCGTTGCTGGTCATGGAATGGTCGGGGTGGCTCTGCCTGATCTAGAAACACAAACGACGGTGAAGGCGGACCTGATTCCATCAGATGAGAAGGTTGCACATGTTGAGCTCTATGCTGAACCTGTTGCCTGGTTTTAGTAGCATGCATAGACTGGCTGGAATTTCTAACTAAGGCACTCCGACAACCCATATAGCCACGGATATGTCGATGTTGACGACGACTAGGGACATTTGGAGGATCCTTCTGGCGCTCCTAATTGTTAGTAATCATGTAGGGGTTTACCAGCTCTACGGTGTTAACCGACACATACCATTGACCATCACTTGAAGAATCATCCACTACTGGAAGGATTATGGGAGGGATTTCTATCTTCGAGGGGCATGAAGTCTCTGAGAGTATAGGATGATGATGGCATCGGTGGGGGACTTTGCTTTCCCTTACGTCTCCAATGTTTTCTCTTCTGGGAAGAGGTCGGATGAGATGACAATGTAAAAGTGGTGGCTATAGCTTCTGAAGGCCCTAGCTGATTCAGGTTTGTCTGGATGACACCATGAGCATGGGAGAATGTTTTGCGATCCATCCAGTCATCATACTTCTGGGACCCAGGACTAGAAACCTAATGCCACTCGACCTCACTGTCACTGTTGTTGTCCGGCCTAACAAAGACGCATGCCACATGTGCCAGATCCGGGCCCAAACAGACTATGTTGTTATCTACCTGTTCTTGAAGCCAGTATTTGAACACATAGAACTTATGGAGAGTGTTCCCCAGGATCCATTGGTAGGGACAGTAATTAGGGTGATTAGTGAGGTTTTCCTCTTCTGGTCTTCTACACTCAGGAAAATGTAGAATCCCTTACTCCAAGGCAATGTGGAAGTAATCGGGTACATGTGTCTCATTGAATGAGTAGGTTTGGTTTATCTTGTCTGGAAAGGGGGCCCTTTGAGATTGACCCTGACGAGGGGCTAGAGGACCCTGTCGAGGAGGTGGAGCTTGGTTATCTTTCCTCGGCGGTGGTGGCGCATTTCGCGGGGGAACCTGCCAATTTTGGGGTGGGTGCTGCTGGGCTGGTGGCTACGCCTGAGGTAGGGGGCCTCTACGAGGCTGTGGAGGTGTCTCCACTAGCAATAACTCTAGTCGTTTGGGGGCCTCTACGAGGATGTGGATGCATCTCCACTGGAAACAACTCTAGTCATCTGGGGCCCCTATTTGGGCCACTGTAGCATGCTCGGCCCTGGAGGCCCTTCTCGTGGAGATCGTAGAAGGCAACAGACGTGCCTGCTTAGCCTGTTGTAAGGCTTCATATAAGCGCTGAGCCTTATCAGAGAAGTCTTGGAATCCCTCGAGATAGTTCTGGGTGATCAGAGAGAGGACCAGCTCCGTCTTGACGTTCCCTATGCACATCGTCAGCAATTTCTCTTGATTCAATGGCATGTCAAGGGAATACGTGATTCCTTTCCACCGGATGAAAAAGTCGGAAATGCGCTCATCAAGCCTCTGTTTGCACTTAAAGAGGTCTACGATACTCGTCTTCTGCATGGTGGAACTGAACTGGTAGAGGAATTGCCTATGGAGGTCCTCCCAGCTAGTTACTGATCTGATGGGGAGCTGGCTGTACCAGATAAACGCAGACCCTTCCAATGTCTGCACAAAACATCGGAGCTCAGCGGCCTCCTACTACGCTGGAGTTTCCAACATGGGGCCACACCTTGAGGTAAAGTGGGCCAGGTGTTGTGGTGGTTCCCTTGTCCCGTTGAAAGGAGAAAAGGTGGTATTCTCGAAACCTGGGGGTGCTGGCATATCATCCACCCCCATAGGATATGGCTTGCCATCATGTGGGAGTGACACTTGTCACGTTTCCAATGCCTCAAGGTAGGAAACGAGTGTCGTTATTGGATCATCTGGGCGGGGGTTCCTGTCTTGATGGGGATCCCTAACTACCAGTTCATTGGCGGGTTCTTCAACATGATAAAGTGGACCAGCGGCTCGTGGGGCGTCTGGTGGAATGACCTATGGGGCAGCTGGGGGATCCCGAGCTGGATCCTGAGGGTTGTTACGCTGTTTAGGAGGATTTGGTGATACGTACCACGCCCTCTTTCCCTAATATCCAGCCTCAACCCTATCTGTGTGGGTAGGATGGTCAGGTTAAACTAGAGGAAATTATCCATGGGGATGTTGTGCCTACTCATGCTGCCCCCGCCTAGGATCACCGTAGTCTGGTCATCGCTCTGCAGCACATTCAGAAAAGATTTCATCAACCACCTTATTCTATTTGGTGAGTTGCTGACACAACGTTGCGTTCTCGGGGTCTTCCTCCTTCTACACTGATCCAGATGGGTCACAGGGCTTGACAGCTCCAAGATTCTATTTACCTTTACCATGATTCTGGCTAAGGACTATTGCCTCAGTGGGCGCGGGGAGACCTAGAAGGCTCCTCTATTGGTAAGTAAACCTCCCCAACAGATCCAATAGTTGTGGCACGCTTTCATAGGGGAGTTCCCTATCAAGGATCTCTAGCTCATTCTCCTCTTCCGATAGGCTGACCATGTTGACCACAGCTCTACTCGGGGGCATGTCCTCGATATCACCTGGCTAGTCGGGCCATTGCCAGATAGGACTGAAGAGGAGAGAAGTGTATTGCCCCTAGACATGTATTTTCACATTGGGGGAATCCTCTTTGATAATCTTGCAGAGTACCTTGAAACTCTGGGCGCATCTTTATTGGAGGGCCTTACAGCGGCCTGGCGACTCAGGGCGCTGAGCCACAGGGAGTGCGGATAAATCAACCAGACGTCATTTCTCGCCAATGTCTTAAAAATGCACTTAGCTCTTCAGATAAGTCACTCACTAGTGATGAAGAAGAAAATACGTCTCCCAAAGGGTTTGATGAAAACACTCAACTTCCTCTGGGGTGAGGTATTCCATCTTGCAGAAATTTGGTTCTGCCACGGGCCAAAACATCTCAGGGAAGTGGTCCATCGTGATGATATTCTATAAGCTCCTTGGCTTAGATTCTGGGTCTGGCCCTTCATTACCCCACTCGTCAACCGGAGGCGACTGAGGAACCAGTAGCAGTACTGAAGAAGACCGCTGGGATGGTAGGCTGGCCGGTGGAGAGTACAACAGGTGAGCCGAAAAACTGCCGCATCTCGGGTTGTCCTCCAAGGAGTGTAGCAACTTAGCCACGACGTCGCGGTAATACGGGCTCACTACCATGGTTTCTGACGGGGGTACCATGACTGTTGGCAGGGGACCACGCTACTGTTCATCCATCATTGGTCCCCATAATATCTCTCTGTGATCTCTAGTCGAGGTAGAGAGTGCTTCTGGTGATGATGGTGGTGATCGCACGGGCGTAACCTGTGGAGTTTCCAAATATTCATCCTCCTAGACATACCTATGGATGGAGGCAGGAATCTAATGGACCTCGCATTCTGGGAGTAATAGGCTGATGCACCTTGTTCCTACCCCGGCCCTTGACACAGAGGACCTTGGCAAGGGTTCCATCATTGATTCATATTCGGCTTCAGAATCTGAGAAGCAAACTGGTTTGATCTCAGTCTGAATCTTCTCATTGTTGCTTTTATAGTGGTTACGACCCACCCTCCTACCCCTGGATGGTTCTTCAGGGTAGGTCAGATTTCTGGCATGAGGAGGACCTTCGGTCGTATTGGTGCTGGGGAAGAGAGGGCTTCCGCCTGATCATGCTAGAGTGCGAATAGCACTGGGACAGATGTCCAAGGGGATATGGGCAGGACCTCTGTGGGAAGTTCTGGATAGGGTAGGACCTCTACTCAATCCCATGGGAGCATGGGTGGGACCCCCATGCTAGTTTCCCATGGCGACATCAGTGCGAGGAAGGTCCTCGTACTTTTCGATCTGAACACAGGTAGGGCCTCCGTGCTAGATGCTGGTGAGGCGAGGCTAGCCTTCACCCCTCTCATTGTTGAGGCGAGGAGGAACTTTTCCTAATATTTTAAGAACATGGGGAGGTCCCCTACACTAGAGGTTGACCAGATGCGCAACGTCCCCACATCGGCGGTTTGTTGCAGGTGGGATTACTATATGCCCAATGTAATGAGAATGGGAGAGTCTTATGTACTGGGTGTCACCATCATGGGGAGGTCCCTCATTCGGAATGAGGGTAGAATGAGGCGGAAATCCATGTCGATCCTGAAAGCGGGGAAGACCCGCGTTCTCCATAGTGGCGGTATGGGGTGGGCCTTCGTACTGACGGTGGCCATTACCTGCACTGGCGGCTAGGAGAGTCAACCCATTTTTCCCGTGGGGTAGTTGGGGCCTCGGTCCGGGCGGGATATACAATCTCTCCTTCTCAACATACACATGGGGTAGATGATACATGTCGGCAGTGGCATGTGCCATAGTAGTTGCGGATTTTGACACCCCTTGGAGGGTGTCTTCCTCGGCATGTGCCCGACGTTGTCATCGGGTCAACCAAACTGGAGTCAACGGTGCATGCACATGGCTTACCTACTCCTCGACTCATGGAACCGTGTGGTGGTGCTGGTCTGGCCTAGTGGGAGCCCTCCATGGGGGCCTCTAGAAAGGGATCCTGACCAGTCCAGCCCACACGTCTCCTACCTCGTCGGCGAAGGGGAAAGGGTCATCGAGGAATTATAGGGAGAGTCTTCTGAAACGATTTAAAGTTGGAGTGGGGAGCAGTGAATCCTTGCGTGGCCCGTGGGGATAGAGTTGGTGGCGAGGAGAAAATGCGTCCAGATCTTGGTGGTCCATATCCCTAGTCAGGATAATCCCCATCTTCTCATAGCGACGTAAGAGGTCATTGATCACTCTCTGCTGAATGAATTCAAATGTAGAAATGGGGCGTGGGTGCCTAGCATTTGTAAGTGTAGAGATTGAATCAGAAGTAGTGGAGTCACATGGGACTGCCAGGTTGGCATTTCCCCTGCCCCTGCATCGGTGGGTGGGCAGTGATCGAATTCCTACAGTAGCTTGGTTCCTGAAAAGCAGGGAGATTAACCCATTGGTGCTGAAAGGAAAGTAATTGAAGACTAGTGACCCAACGTCATTCGGTCTTTCATGGATAGTAAGTTGGATCCATGATGACAACATCATAGACAGGGTTTTCTAACGTTTTGACTGCCCCAACTTATGGTAAGTTTCACGATAGGCCTGCTATTTTCTTGGCAGGACCCAACACCGGATAGCTAGATCTGGTGACATGCTAATCCACTGATGTCTCAAATGATAATAATCTTTATATAGAGGGGAATATCTTTATGTAGGGTTCAAAATTTTTGTTTCTGATGCTTTCGCCAGGGCACCTACATCCTTCAGTGGAGGAAGCATAGCTGTTTCCCCACATTCCCTCTTTCCAAAGGTGGGCGACATCCGTTCCTTGTTCAGGGACGTTTTCTCATTGATCGAAACTAGATGATGGGATGACGGTTCTTCCTTCCATGGATTCCTCCTCAGAACTTGTTACCTCGTTTGTGTCTCCCTTATAGATTAAGACATTGTTCATGAAACTCTTCCCAGTGCCATATCTTCATGAACACCAGTTAATTACACCGCTTCTGTCAGGACATTCCAAGGGGTCTGGTTAGGGCATAAACCTTCGGTCTGGGGAGTAGTCTTGTTGGACATCACTGGCGTGTATGGTAGTTGGAACACTTGGGCGTCTGGGTTTCTTCCCCTTATTATAGGGCTTCTCGAGGGCGCGGAAGCCCAAGGAATCCCACATCAAACACGGGTAATTTTATTTCATAGGCATGTATCTGAGGTTTTCCTCAGCTTTCCATGTTTGACACAGGGTATGCCGCGAGTTTAACATCTAGCGGTGACGGATCGTACTGATCGGAACACTGACTAGAGCGGATCAGGTGAGGCGAACCCTAGAGGGAACACCGATGTTGGGGCTAACGCACGATTAGCTACCTGAGTGTTGTTAAAGGGAATGGGTAATGAGGTGGAATGATCCCTCCGGTATGTGGTGGACCGGGTAAGAACCAAAATGGATGATGGATTGTTAAGTGAATTGGGTGGAGAATAAGACGGAACCGTCGTGAATGTGATGGTAGTGTTGGGATTGATTCTCGAAGAGACTTCCTATGTATCCATGTGGTAGGGAATCATAGTCTGCGTAGTTTGGTGGGATTATGGGTCACCTGATGAGGTGGCTCATGAGGATGGATGCATGGATGGGACTCGGAGGAAGTGGAACCTCCGAGTTGATGCATGACCTTCCCAAAACACATCGGATCGAGGGATTGATCAGGATGAGGCATGAGGGATGGGTTGGAACCTCAGGGAGTCTTCTTACGAATCCCCATGGTAGGGAATAAAAGTACATGTAGTTCATCTGAAGATAGCTTACCATCGATTGGGGACTTCAACAGCTTACCATTGATTGGGGGCACAACGGCTTACTGCTGGATGGGTTCACAATAGCTTACTGCTGGATGGGATCACAACGGCTTACCACTGGATAGGTTCACAACGTCTTACCACTGGATAAGGTCACAAGGGCTTACCACTGGATGGGATCACAATGGATTACCACTGGATAAGGTCACAATGTCTTACCACTAGATGGGATCAAAATGGCTTACCACTAGATAGGGTCACAACGGCCTACCGCTGGATGGGGTTACAACAGCTTACCGCTGGATGGAGCGGAACCTTAGGGAGGCTTCCTAAGTATCATGTCTAGGAGACAAATATCAAATCCCACGTAGTTCTGGATGGCGGATGCAGTTTAACTTCATGCAGGATGCAAAGGGGGCATACAATTTAATGTCATGCGGGACGAATTTGGTTCGACGTGAAGGGGGTCGGAAACAATGGATGGTGGTATTGAACCTCAGGGAGGTTTCCTATGTACCTTGCCTTATCATGGATCAAAGCTACATAGTTTAGGTTGTGTTTTGGTGAGCCAACGTGAAGATGGTCAGGACCAATGGGTGTTGGGATTGAACCTCAGAGAGGCTTCCTACGTACCTAGCCTTGGCAAGGATCAAAGACCACGTAGTTCATGTGGGGTTGGAGAACTGACATGAAGGGAGTCATAGTGACCAATGGGTGGTGGTATTGAACTTCAAAGAGGTTTCCTACTTACCTAGCCTTGTCAAGGATAAAAGACCTTGTAGTTTAGGTGAGGTTTGGGGAACCAACGTGAATGAGGTCGGAGCAACCAGGTGTTGGGCTTAAACCTTAGGGAGGCTTCCTACGTACCTCACATTGGCAAGGATCAAAGACCTCATAATTTAGGTTGGGTTTGGGGATTACACTCTAGGCTTCCCAAAGAGGATTTCATGGTCGATGCTTACTCTAAGACAATGTGAGTCATGCTCGGTGTGAGAAACAAGAGGCAGCAAAGACCTAACAATCACATCGTGAAAGGTGCATCCATGGGAAGTGGACTGAGGTTACACGTAGTCGGTGGCCCAAATAGGAAACAGGGGCTTACGCATGGTTAGAAGCCCTGGGAGATGGAGATTGGGACTTACTCTAGAATGGAGGCCTAGGTGGTGAAAAGCCCAGTAGGAGAGGGATTTGGAACCCAGGAAGAGAGGAGGATCAGGGGTGCTGCCTCCTACAAAACAATTCTAGGGGATTACACCAGGATAGTTTACCTTTCCCCGCGGATGGACACCACTCCAATAAAGAGGATTGTATTCCATGTGAGGAATGATATCACTCCCATGGAGACTAGTGGGTGTAGAGAATGTCTGAGACGGGGCACCCCGCATGCACAGCCTAGGGCGAGGCTATAGTTTAATGTCAGGTGTTAAGGATGATGGAGCTTGGCAGTTTAACATCCTACATCTCAGATGAGGTGGGTTTTCTCCGCAACCCTAGGACATACATAACTGATACTCTCCCACCCTTGAGGGTGGGAAGGCATCGTAAATTCCGTGAATGGGGGGTGTCGAGTGGTTATCCCATTGGGGGTCCACGTTAGTGTGTATATGCAAAGAAGCAATAGTCGTTAGCGTGCCTATGTGAAAAATACTGAGGTGAAGCAACGCAATGTGAGGCACCTCCCAAGGGACTTGGAAGTTACATCGTGAAAAATTGGAGGGTTTCATGAGAAAAGTAGTTGCAGGGTAAAGAAGATCATAGGTAGAAGTCTTGTAGAGCTTTGGTGCTCCATGTAGTGAAGGGGATTCATGAAGGGGTATGCTTCGTGAAGAGAAGTGTCCTAGCCTAGGCATATGGTATAGTTGAATATAAGAGGAGATTCAGTAAGTGGAAAGGCATTCGTGAAGAAATGCCTCGTGAAGCAAGGGTACCTCACGAAGTAAGGTGTTGTGAAGCAACATGCTTCGCGAAGCAGAGTGACCCTGCCTTAGAATATGGGTCGTGTGTGGATGGAGGGTGTTTCGCGAAGCATAAATGCTTCGTGATGACCCAAGTCCCTATGGGTATCCCCTTCCTGTGCGAAGGCCCGTGGGCTTCGTGAAAGACATCCCTATCAGAAGAGGGTTTGAATTAAAGAAAAGGGGGGCAATTTACAATGAAAAAGTACCTTGAGAATCTCATGGTTCACATAGCAATAAGTGCTTCACGATTTTAGAGATCAAAAGGTGAAAGGTTAGATGATTCATCCATTGGGCTCGAGGGGAGCCCTGTATTTATAGTCAAGAGGCGCTGCGAAGCAGAGCTCCCTCGGCACGAAGACGGAGTTTGCTCTGTGGTAGGTCGCGAATTTCAAATCATCTTCCGGAGGATCCCACCTCCATGATCTGTGGCGGGTTGTGAACATCAAATCAGCTCGTAGAGGATCCCGCCTCCTTGCTCCATGGTGGGTTGTGAATGTAAAATCGGCTCATGGGGGATCCTGTCTCCTTGCTCTGTGGTGGGCCGCGAATGTCAAATTTGTTCTCAGAGCATCCCGACTCCTTGATCCACGATGGGTCGCAAATGTCAAATCGGCTCACGGAGGATCCTACCTCCTTGTTCTGTGGCAAGCTCGCAAATGTCAAATGGGTTCATGGGGTGGCCCGCCTCCTTGCTCCTTAGTAGGTGAAAGGCCATGGGGCTCCGTGAAAGGTCTTCGTGAGGCAACCTCGGAGCCTTACCTCTCATTCTTATTCATCCCAAATTTTGGCGCAAACATAACCCAAGAATGTACCCACCCACCACCACCCCACCCCTCCCACCCATACCTAGATTTTGTGTCTTTCTCACTATAATAAAATAGAATTTTTGAAAAAAGGATAATACTTGGTGAGTATTACTAATAGATTTATTTTAAAGGTGGATTTCCACCAATGGGGACTCCAAAAGGGTTGCTTGGAATTGCTTCAAATTATACCCACTAAAAGTAAATTTTCAATGTATTTTTCTTTTTTTCCCCTAGACAACCCCAAAAGTAAAAACATTAGTCACAATATATGGTCCAATCCAATGAGAACATAGCTTCCCTAGGTGAAACTTCAGGGTTGCATTGTAATGGATGGCCTTCTACCAAATTTTGAACTACTGATGAAGTATGTGGTAGTCATGGTTAGCCTTGGTTATCTTCTTATAGATTCAAGATTTCTCATATGAGTCACTTTTCATTTCCTCTAGCTTCTACATCTACAACTTCCTATGTTCACCTATATCTGAGACACTCATATTACATTATTTAACAACACAATATGTATGGTTTTATAAGTCTATAAGGATTTCATGAACCTTTTCAAACACAATCTTATACGGTGAAAATTTTATCGAGATTCTAAAAGTAGTTTATTATGCCCAAATTTCATCATACAAGTGAAAAATCTAAACATTCCTATTAGGTTATACTGTTTTTTATAAGATTCTATTAACTTCCTAATTTTCAATTTCACATTTTCCATTATTTTGTGGGTTATATATAATAGAGACTTTATAAATAAACCCATACTTATGATTCGGGGTTTTTATATTTAAATTACTGAAATGGGAACTCTGATCACTAAGAATTAACCTCGATAAACCAAACCTTATGAAAACCTAAGTCTCACAAAGTAAGAAAACACTCAAGTAGCATCGGTCCAAGTTGGATTTTCTTCCTCCCATTTAAAGGTATAGTCAAAATCCAATAATATTTAAAAACATCAAATTAATTTATAAAAGACCCCATGAATTCAATGCCCCATGAATTGAAGATATCGTAAAATAACATGGGTTTTTAGGGTATTTCCTTCCACATAGACATATTCCTTGTGAATTGAAATTGTGTGAATGACTTATAAAAATGATGGGAATATCTAGAAAATGTTGTCCAATAATTTCTAGATTCAAAAATATTTCAAGATGTGCATTGAGAGCCAATGTATCCTCTATAAGACAGAGCGTGTCAAAAGATCAAAACATAGGTGAGATCATGGTCGAGGACACATCGACGAACAACCTAGTGACTAAAAGTTAACAATGAGTATGGGTAATACCAAAGGTACCATAATGAAAAATGATTAAGTATTTGGTATTGTTGAGTGATAAAATCTTTGGAGACACTAGATGCTACTAAAAATTTCACAATGTTTGAATACAAAAGGTTAAGGTCCACTAATCAAAAGGTGCTCATCTAAGAAGAATTACAAAATGTCAAGGGATGAGTTAGAATGTTGGTATAATAGTTGAGAAATGCTACTAATGTGGTCAATAACTACATTTTCCACTCCTATTTTATCTCAAATATCTAGGTTAAACTCCTTTAGAAGGAAAACCCACCATATGAGGTGGGTCATAGCTTTATGTTTCTTAAGGAGTAATAGAAGGGAAGCATGATAAGAAAACACAATGAATTTTGGACCAAGAATATATCTATGGATTTTCCCAAGGAAAATATAATAAAAAAAATTATTTTAAATGGTCATGTGGTTTTCCTGGGAAGGTACAAGGGTACGTAAGGCATATGCAATCATAAGAGGAGGCCTCTTAACCCTTTGTGATTAAACTATCCCAAAAATAATGAAAGGTTTGTCCCATATAAGCTTTAAGGGGAGATCCCACCTTGGTGGTTGGATGATGGTAGGTTATTTGAGTCTCCTTTTTAGTGAATTAAATAAATCCTTACAATTTATATAAAAAATATCAGAAAATTATTTTGAAAATCTAGAAAAGGGAAATGTTATCTTTCTAATGTCTTAAATGAATCGGCATTTAAAACCAGCATGACCCAAGAAATATCGAAACTAAAGAACACATTTTAGAAATGGAAAGGGTGGAAATTATATTAATTTTTTATTTATATACTTGAATTTCCTTACTCAAAATATCATAATCAATAACTATACATTGTTCCACCATAAAGTTACATTTTTCATAATTTAAAATAAATCAATGCATCGATGCATCCTAGAATATAAAATAATAAACATTCATTAAATATGGAACCATAAATATTGAATTAACTTATAAATACCTCCAATAAATTCTCTACGTAATCTAGGAAAAAAATATCCATGCAATTTTGGAAAGTACCTGGGGCATTAAATTGGTCAAATAACACCCTCTTATATACAAATTTACCAAATGGACATGTAAATATTGCCTTTTTCTTGATCCTTTGGAGATATATTAATCCATAGGTATCTAAAAAAATCCATCAATGATATAGTAATGAGAAAATTTAAAGAGAAATGGTCATTATGAGTTAAATAGTTAAAATAATGGTAGTTTATGTAGACTTTCTAGCTATTTTTCACTCTAGTTGGAAATAGTTCATTATGCTCATTATGAAAAAATGTAAGAACATAATTTTTAGGAAATTTTTTTATTGAAATAACCCATTTACTCTTAGTGATAGGATATATGATCCCAACTACTAAGAGTTTTCTTACCTCATTTTTGAAAATTTCAAGGGGGGGGGGTTTAGTTGACATTGTGTTTACCTTATTGATTTAGCTTCATCCTCAAATAGAATTCTATACATGCATATAGATGGGGAAATTTTAGGGATATCAATCAATTTCCATTCAATTACCTTTATACACACTCTCAAAAGGTCAATCAATTTTATTTCATGATCTTGATAGAGGTTATTGGAAATAATGATGGGTAGTTGGTCGAAACCCTCAAGGAATGAATTTTTTAAGTTACATATAAGTGGATTTAATTCAATATATTGAGGGTTGAGAATACAAAGAAATAATTTTTTTGGTATTAATATCATTTATACCATCTATCTACTCATTATTTATATCCTTTATGGGAAATTAAATATCAATAGTCATTATAGAATCATCTATGGTTTCAAAATTACCAAAATGTATGAAATCACCAATAAACATTCATGCATGGAATTTCTCAATTCCAATGGATAAATATACTAATGAATCATAACCCAAGATATAAAAAATCGTATAAAATGAGGATAGGGGTTCTGAAAATGAATTTGGAATGGCATAATTCATGGGAAGCACTTTCATCGAATAAACAAGAAGTGTAGAATACTACTTAAATGGGTGTTTCATTGCATAAAGGAAATTAAAACCTTCCTTTTTTCTCCTGAACTCCATGGAAAATTTTCCATTTTGAATGGTGATAATAATATTTTTTATTTTATTAAATGTTCTCTAGATTATGATATGTGTATGTTCTTGGTTTTGGTTATCATCCATCCAAGAATGTAGAGGTTTTCAAGGAAGATGAGATTATTCACTCATATAAGGATGTCCCCGATCACCCATGTTTGGTGGGTTGTGATATGGTTAGAAAGTTTCATTATGATTCAATTTTGTTGAATCTCTCTAACCTAAAAATAAGTATACACTAAGTGAGGAATCACATTAATCAAATCACCTAAATCAAGAATTGGATTTGAAAATAAAGTCTCCCCTATAGTGAAAGGTATTGAAAATATTCCTAGATCCTTGCATTTGGTTTGAATTTTTAGTTATATTAGAATGATACATTCCTTAAAAGTTTTACACTCTTATTCTCATTCAATCACTGCCTATGGGTATAATTCTCTTTAAGGAATTTAGCACAGTGAGAAATTTTGTAAAATATATCCAATAAAGGAATGTTAACATGTACCTTTTAAATGTATCACTAATATATTTATTAATTTAATTATCAATTTTTTTCTTGAATTGATAGATTATTTAGGGAAAATGAATTATAATGGATATATAAGGGGAATCCTCGATGATAACCTATTTACCTTTTTTTCTTTTTATCTTTACCAAAATATTTTAGTGCTTGAGAAAGAGATTTTTCAAGAGGATGATAGACCTATTATATAGAATCAATAGAAGAAGAAAATTATTTTCCACTACAAAGTTTGATGTAACATAAATTACCTTTATCTTTGGGATTTAAAATAGGTCGGGAATGTAGTTTTCTAGAACCATGCATCATTATCTCACCAATGGTGTTTGTAGGTTTTCCCACTTGAGTCCTTAGATCTTGATTTTCTAATTGAGTGTCCTTTTATTACTTGTGGTTCTAGGATTCCATTTTCTTAAGTATAACCTCAATACTTGGTTAATGTTTTGGTTGGGTTTTTTGAAAATAACTTTTTAGTGGTTAAATATTTATGGGTGGTTGTGGATTATTACTACGATTCCTTGGGTGGTTCCATGATTTTTAGGGTTAGTAAGGATACCCTCCTTTCCCATAATCATGGTTATCTTTCCATCCAAATTTATATGGATAGTATTGTTCTTTCCTTATGGGTTGGTTGTATATATGCCTTGAGAATATTTCCTTCTAACTATTTGAAGGATCTCTTAGTTGATGTAATTATTCTAAATAGAGGGTTTTTACAGCATAGATACCACAATGAATTAGAGGAGGAGGTAGGTTTCCCTTGGGAAAGTGAAATTTTTTAGAGTAGGGTACTTACATCTTCAAACTTTATGTCCACCTTTTTCACAAATTGTTAAATTTACACCGCATTGAAACCTTTTATGGGTATAGTGGACCTTCAAAAGAATTTTTTCATATTTTTTTGCATGTTTAAAATGAGGGTCCATGCATTGATTGGTGTCTTTTTTCCTATGGATCCTCTTAAAATATCATCAATTATATTAATATTAATATTAAATAAACCTTCATGAAAATATTGTATTGAAATTCTCTTGCTTATCTGGTGGGTGAAAACTTGAATAAATCCTTTTAAAATATTCGAAATATTCATGAAGTGTTTCCTCATTATATTATATTATTCTACAAATTTATTTCCATATTGTTGTAGTTTGAGTGGATGAGAATTATTTTTCAAGAAAAAGTGGTTTAATGCCTTCCCAACCTATAATTGGGGAGTTAACATAGTATATCTATTATTATGTATTATCTTAAAATAAAAATGAAAAACCATGAAGTTTTACAATTTCTTCATAAAAAATTGTAGGTATTAATATTGAATATAAAGTATGGAATTACATTAAATGATTTTTTGGGTATTCTCTAGCAAGTCTATAAAATTTTGGAAATAAGTGAATTAGACTATATTTTATTTCAAAGTTTGGTGTTTCACGTTTTTCTTTAATATATTCAGATTTAATATGAACATTAGGAAAAGTTAGTTCATTTAGAGTTTGGTTATTTTCAACCACAATAAACATGTAAATTTTGTTTTATATTTAATTTTCAAAACAAAATGGGTTTAGAATATTCTTGATGTGTAGTGTTCCCTCCTTCAAAGGATCGGCGCGTGTGTCTCGGGGTCACTGATGTAAGATCCTCTCTTATTCAGGTTCCAAAGGAGGTAGTTCACTCAAAGTAGAATGATTAATTAATATAACCTACAAAAAAAGAGTTTATAATTCCACATATATAAAAAATCATAAGATATAAATAAATAAATATTTACAAAATACAAAATGTTCTTATAAAAAATGCTCACTAAAAACCAAATATCTCTACAACAATGACTCCAAAATCTGATCATGTTTTCATTAAACCTAAAATTGATTGTGTTTTTAAAGGTGTTGTATAGTATATGTAACAAAATAGGTTTTCTCTCGCATAGTGTTGGTAGTTTATAGTGTGTATTTCCAATAATCTTTTCAAAAACAAAAGATAAAATGGGGGAATTTTGAAAGAAAATTGATAATTAAAATGACTTAATTAAAGAATTTAATGGTTTGAAATGGAATTTGGATTTCATAATTATGAGAGAAGGTGGGCATTTCAAGTCCACTACATGTCTTGGTTAGATCATTGTTCATTAAATCAAACATGGTTCAATGGAATCCTTTGTTTTAGGGTAAACAAGATCTCAATTCCCCTCTTTTGTTTTAAAATTATATACAAAGAACCAACCCTTGATATGAAAATTGTGTTGTTAAGGTTTAGACCTCAAGAATATAGTGAAAGATATGAAATAATACTGATATCTCAATATGTATGAGTGAAAATTGATACTTTTATTGTCCATTCAGTACAATCCCAGATTCCAACATTAAATCTCAACCCAATTAGTATTGAAATGAAAAGTGTTTCACTTGATCATACTAAAACAATACATTCAATGGAGGATAATGTTAAGATAAAACAAATGGCATGTTTCAAAAATCAATTAAACTAAACTAGTATAAGAAAAAGTTCAATAAATCCCTCTCTAAGTGTATGTATCTCCCTCGAAATGACTTATCTCCTTTTAGATCACTATCAAGAGTAGGAGAACTCTCTCATAGAACTATGCCTTCATATTTGATCTCCCAATGAGGATAGGGGCCTCCAAAACTTATAGGATAAATAATGAAATATATTTTATATATGAAATGGTAGAACCTTACCCCCTAGTTAAACTTTCAAATAGGGTGACACGGGTACCAATTTATAGGTAATGTAGAAGGTGGTTTTGGGAACCCTAAATTTCAAAATCTAGAATCATTTGGAGGGATACAAACTGATATATGTTGGAATTAAAAAAGAGAAATCAAAACTATGAACAATGAATATTTACTCCAATTGTAGTGCATTTGGGGCCTCAAAATGGACTAATTGGGCTCCCTGTCCTTTTATATATTTGTATCCCACCCAATTTTTTCATTTATTCACTAAATTTTATCCCATTTTGATCCAAATATTATCTTTTGTGTAAATTTTAGTCTAAATTTGTACTTGGTCTCTTGAACATTTTTTCTCATTTTGCTTGAATTTCTTCATGGGCTCTCCAAATAACTTCCACCAATAATGTAATCGTCAAAATAAGTAAAATTTACCCTGTTAAAAGTGATAAAAATACCTAATTAAATTGAATATTAAGTGTAATTTTTTATTATATTTGTAATTTTTAATTAAAAATCAGTTTAGCATGGTGGTATAAGGGTGAAAATGAATATTGAATCCCTAAATGATCACCCAAACACAATTACAAAAAATGAACCCCTTCACCTTAGTATTATAGCTCTATTTGTGACACGTCTAATTTTGGAATATCTCTATACTAAATCGGAACTCAAATTTATTCCCAAACACATGAAATTTATTTTTACAAAATAATATAAATGAAATCTTCTTTATTTGATGTATGAGCCTGATCTACATGGGGTTCTTCATCATTGAGTTCTTTGTGAACTTATGTTAAAAATTACCTCACCCATATGTAAGTGGTTGGATTTTATATGGATTTACATATAATAACTACCTTTGTCTTGATTATTTTCCTTACAAGATACTGAGTGATGACCAGAATTTTTGAATTATGTTTAGCCATAGAGATTGAAAATCAGCCACCTCATCTTTGTTACCAATCAGATCACTCTCTATTTATGACATGCCTTGTTTTTTTCACTATTAAAATTCTTTTAACTAACATGAAAATTTTATCCACACAAAATACCCCCTTCCAATCATATGATCCATATATGTATAGAAGAATTCAACATGAGTTCCCTTATTTATAAACTTATGCTTATAAAGTTCCTTTATTCCCTATACATGAGTTAGATATGTTCAAGGGAAATTATTCATAAAGGAAAACACATTTCCCAATATCTATCATCTTATTATGAAAGTATATCTTATATTAAAGTCTCATCTATAGTTTTATCATCCAAAATTCCCTCTTATCCTTCATGCATTGGATTTTGATAAAAATCCATACCAAAACCTACACTGGGGAAGGGGAGATCTTAGAAATGCCCCATTCTAGAATTCTTCATGTACACATAGACCCATTTTATGATAAAGTGTCCCTTTACTTTTAGCCCCACATTTTCACGCACCCCTAGGAAACACAATATGGGTTATTCTCCATTCACCTCTTGTTTCTTACATCGATCATGACTCATGTGAGCTTAGTAGTCTTGTCTGATCACCCCATTTAGCATAACTATGATCACCATAACTAAATGTGGGAGGTAAAAAAATGGTCCACCATTTAATATCTTAAACAAATCAAGAATGTTCTAGTCTTAGTGACCCGATTTACTTATATATTATTCAAATCTACATAAGATCCCCTAGCATATAGCTGTTTATCCACAAGCTTATGCAAGGATGAAAATATCCCTCATAATCAAAAAATCCTAGAAACATGGTGTTAAAATATATGACCTTTTTCCTATCTATATGATGTTAAAATAAATAGTGTAAGGTCCTCATCACAAGAACATAAAATAAATAATACATGAGTCCTTATCGCATGATTTTAAACTCAAAGATATTTGTGTCCCTATTGTGTGATGTTAAACTGCATAAACCATCATCAATTATCATTCCTTTTCAAAGGTCCTCAATAACCTAACCATAGCTAATGATGGTTTGGGATACCTTCATCAACTTTTCTGACCATGTTTGTCTATGAATCACACTTTGTTTCTTGAGTGTCTTGGGTTTCCATAGACCTTTCATGGCTATCTATGATGAGTGTATCTAACTTCAAGGGAAATCTCTATTTGGATATGAATGTATACTCTAATTTTACTCGTGTATATGCACCCACAATTTATCCTTACAACCATAAGAATCTACATAATAATAAGAAGTCCCTTTGATCCTCTCATGCCATGGAAACATTATAGTAGAATTCATCATTTAAATATAATCAGTGACCATCCCTTGAATTTATATACCATACCATTACTCAGTATTTGAGGCCCTTGAGTCACATTTTTCTATATCTTCATTCCCCATTCAAAAGTTTTTTAGATTACTCTTGATATTGGGAATCTTAATTGTTTTATTGTGTCACGCTTTCCATTTTTCATGGTCTATGCATCATAAACTAAAACTATGTACACTCTTTTAAACACATCATGGCCTAAAACTATGTCTTATATGGTCCATGAATCATGACCTTAAACTATGTGCACTTTGATCATAGTTTTATGCCCTTAAACTGTGTCCCTTTATGCTTTCAGTACCCTGAACTTAAACTACTAGTTAAATAGTAATAAAACTTGTCAAACTGAAAACCCATAAATGGATGTCTAAGAAAAATCCAAGTCTTCTCTCTCTAAGATTCACTATTCAAGAGATTATGTATAAGTTAGTTTTTAAATAAAAGATTCATAAAGATCATGGGGATGGTTTTATGAACTTAAAAATATGATTTAATATCACTAGATCTACTGGTCTCAGAAAAAGTTATAGTAGTTTTTTATCGCACCCCTTCACTTTGATAATGTGTTCAGTACATAGAAATAAGACTTTTAGGGTGCCAAAACCCTCCTTGGATATCCTTTTCTCCATAACCTACTACATTGATCAGAAGTTTTAATCTTCTCAAACCTTTAATATCTATTGATAATGAGTGTATCTGGTTCTGAGGGACACCTATATATGGCTATGCATATGTTCCCCTCTTTGGATCCAGCATATGCACCCCAAGTTTATCCATCCAACCTGAGGAATTTTCATATTATGAAAAAAGTCCCCAAATATCTATATTTCTTGAAAACATCACAGCAGAATCCATCATCCTAGTGTGATTCATGGTCATCCCTATTTTTTCTATATCGTCTCATCATCCTTGGTTAAATCACCTTGAGTTTTGATTTACACTACCCATGATCTAACTATTCATGTGGATTCAACATCCCCTTTGTTATGCCACCATATATTATACTTATTATCGAGGTAAGGATGAACTACCTCATAATTGAACCATTTTATGATAATCATCGTATGAACTTAAACCTCGCGATAAATGTTTCAAGCTTCTTGAGCATAAACTAAATACCCCCCCCCCCCGAGGTAACCTATACTAGAAATTAACCCTCCCTTTGACTGAATGGCCCAAAGGCCTAAATTTTTATTAATTTTGGAAACCCCCTTTTAAGGAAAAAATATGGAAACCTTACAAGATTTCAAGGACATAAAACATGCATAAAAATTATAGGTCATTGCCCAGAACAGACTACATAGACATACCCCTCCCCAGCATAATCATCAGTACGGAATACCTCCACCATGCATGACTATTCAGCAAGTTGTCCCGTGCGAGAATGCATGGGCCTGGTACCAATGGCGGATCCATACCCTATCAAACATCGAAATTTGGATAGTCATGGAGCGTGAAAGCTCCTGCTCTAATCCCCTTCTCGAGAAAATCCATGTAGAAATTCTAGAAAGTGCCTTCCAAAGACCAAAACTGAACCATTGCAGCAACACCACAATTCCACAAAAAAACCACCATCAATAAAACAATCAACTTTCACACTAATCCAACTCCCACCATCAAACATACTCAATCCAAATAGATCACTTACCTCCATCCATCCAAAATCAAGCAAGAGAAAAACACAAGATCAAACAGAAATCAAACCACAATAAAGCTTCCAAATGATAATCAAATATAGATTTAAGCATAAAATCCATGGATGTGTTTGAAAAAGGAAGGATTACAGAATTCGAGGAACCAGAAATTCGACACCAAATCACAGACTCAACAAAGGAGAAGCCACAACTATTGCGCAGACTCAGCACCATGAACCAGTTCATCCAATACCAAAACGAATGTAAAAAAACGAAGGCAGAAGAAATCACCCGAACATCAAAATGAAGACTCGCCGCCCAGATCCTATCACCGATAACTATAACACACTCAAAGAACACGACAAATCACCAACCGCACAAACTAGAGACAAGTCAGAGACCTCAGGCCACTGGATCTGGAAGCTCGGTCGTGGACCAGCACCACGCCTCCATGTGAGACCCTATCCAGTAATGAAGGAATCAGGTGGGAAGGGGACGACAACAGTGCAAAGGATGAGATGACCCAAGCCCAAGAAATTCCACTACAACCAAGGAATCTCCACCTAATCTCATCGAGCAGTAGAAGAGTCACCACTTCAACCCGAGTTGAAGAAGGCGACAACGAGGGGAAAACCCTAACAAATCGTGCCCCTTACGGGCTCATCCCTCACATCCCTCCCTTCATATCTGATTTTACTCAGTCCTCTACATATATACTCTCTCCTTTACACCTGATCCATGCATCACGACTATAACATGTGTTCACTTTGGTCAAAGTTTAACAACCTAAAATTCCATCCATTGATACATTGAACTAAAAGAAATTAATCTTCTAGTAAAATAAACATAAAACTATTTAGGATAAAAAACATGTGAATGGAATTATGAGAAAAATTTATTTCTCCACTTAGTAAATTTCACTATTTATGATTTTAGAAAAAACTTGAGAACAAAATCAAAAGTAACAAATCCTATAGGGTTCAACATGTGACCCTAGAAAAAACCAATACATTCTTCCTGGACCCCCTAGGTTCAATAAAATGAAAGAGTAATGACGTACCAAATCTTAACCACTCTAACATGTTGAAAACATGATAACATGATCATTAGGGTATCAAACACTTCTCAACTACTTATTTACAATGACCATACATCATTCCTTGAATCCTCAAATGCTCAAAAACCTTTCATGGATATTGGTATGGATTGTATGATGTTTCAAGGGACTTTTGTTATTGACTATGAATGTAAACCAAATGTTGGATCTTGCATATGTTCCCCCAGTTTGGCCCATCAACCAAAGGCATTTTTAACCTATAAAATGTTCCTCAGATTTTTAATCACCTTGAAAATACTACTATGAAACTCATCATCCCATTGGGAGTCATGATCATCCATGACATGTGTACCTCATTTCATCACTCTGATTCATTCCCTTTTCAGTGTGATTTTTCAATTTAGTGATTCGTCCATTCAAGTGGATTCAATATCCTTTCTATCATGCCTTCTTTCATCATTCCCATTAATAAATAAAGGATTTTGTACCAAATTCTCAAACTTTTTGATAGTCCTAGTCAAATGACCTTAAACCATAAGGTATGTTGGTCTGAGCTTCAAGACCTTAATTATAATTCCCTCAATATTTTACCTAGTTAATATATTCAACCTTAAAAATTTTCTATAATATTCTGACTCACATGATCTTAAACTACCTAAGGAAAGAGATATAATACTCACTAGGCTAAGAACCTATAAATAGTATCCTAAGAAAAGGTCGAGCCTCTACCCACTGGACACACACTTTTCATGATCTAGAAAAAATTGGGCATTTCAAAATTAGAAAATCTATAATGATTGTTCAATCGAAACCCAATGAAGGGTGGCCTAATAAAAATAATAATCCCCACCCACTAATCCTTCATCATATGAATCTTAGGAAAAAGTAAGGGTGAATAAGAAAGAGGAAACAAAGACTCTAGGGTCCCACCATATGATTCCAGTAAATAGTCAAGTTTTTCTAATTAGACCCTAATCATAGGAAAAATTTAGACCATTACCTATTCATATCATGATCATCCAAATAACCTCTTTCATAAAAAAACATTCATCATTATTCTGAATGGACCAGTTATAGTGTGTCATTGATGGTGTTTATACTGATATTTTTCATGTGCTGCACCAGGTAGGAATCCATTATTATTCTGAACTCACCAGCTTAACTTCATCGACAATAGTGTTCAAGTATACATACATCCATGATCCACACCTAATATTAATTTATCATTATTACAAATAGAACATCTCTTGTTCATTAGTGAATGGTGTTTATGTTGATATCCATATGTGGGTTACAACTAGGAGGAATTTATCATTATTCTTAATGTATTGAATCTAGTGTGTCAGTTATAATGTCTATAATGATATCCATCCATAAGGCATTCCCAAAAGGAATTCATCCTTATTCTGAATGCACCAGTTCAAATATATCAATGATGGTGTGTACATCGATATCCATCAGTAATCCACACCCAGGATTAATTCATCACCATTCCAAATGGACCATCTCTAGTGTATCGGTGATAGTGTTTATATTGATATTAATTCATGATCCATTCCCATCAGGAATTCATAATTATTCTAAATGAACCATTTTTAATGTGTTGGTGATGGTTTTTATACCAATATCCATCTATGAACCACACCCAGGAGGAATTCATCATTATTCTTAATGCACAAGCTCTAATATGTCAATGATGTTGTTTATACCAATATATGTCTATGATCCACACCCATGATGAATTCATAGTCATTTTGAATGGACTAGTGATGGTGCATCGATGATGGTGTTTATACTAATATTCTCTTATAATCCATTCCCAAGAGCAATTCATCATTATTCTGAGTGGACTGGTTCTAGTGCATTAGTGACGGTGTTTATACTCATATTTTTTCATGAGCCATACCTAGGAGGAATTCATCATTATTATGAATAGAATTGATCTAGTGTATCATTGATGGTTTTTATACAGATATCTATACATGATCCACACTCTAAGGAATTAATAATTATTTCAAATGGACTAGATATAGTGTGTCAATGATTTTATTTATACTCATATCCATATGTGATCCATACGTAGAAGGAATTCATAATTATTTTGAATGGACTGGTTCTAATGCATCAATTATGGTATTTATATTGATATATTTCTATGATCAATGACTAAGAGGAATTCATAATTTTTATGATTGACCAGCTATACTATATTGGTTATATTTCTTTCATTGATATCCATTTGTGATCCATTCCTAGGAGGAACTCATTATAGCTCAAGTATTTAAATTTGGATTTGGGTTGTTTTAAAATTTTAGAGAGGATTAATGTGTCTCGGTGATTTACTTGATATTGAGTCATAAAGAAACTATGATTAATAAAAATATCAATAGTAATAGATGTAATGAAATTAATTTTTTCATTGATGGTTTAGAAGTAATGAGGAACCTCGTTATCTTGGGGTCTCTCCTATGATCCCCTAAAAAATGGGAGCCTGACATTATAATACTACTATAGAATGTGATCAAAAGGATCCTTGTTGTTCCCCATCTACTATGTTAGAGTAGTTATAGACTAGAATGATTGATCTACCATCATATTTTTCTTCTTTTTTAGTGAGTCATAATACCTCTTCTTTAGAAACAACATCAATTTTGGTCATTTCTACCACATCAACGAGCTTATATTTTTCTATCAACCTATTCTCTACAACAACAATCATATAACATGGGTACGAAAACTTCTATTTAATTCCATAAATTTTATCTCTCCTTGTGGCAACCAATTTTTGAAGTGTTTCTATTTTCATCACATACTAGGAGGATTTGTTAACATCCCCATTCTGATGTTGTGTGAATAAAAGTGATACTTTTATCATTGATACTCTCTATTAAATGAACATATTATTCTCCATAATGTGGACCACCTACTTCTACTTGGTATGGAATGCTTGATGGTTGAATCCTCCACATCCAATGGTAGTGAACATGTATTGTAGATGACCTAGTCGGTCTTTAAGCTCTTCAAAAGGTACCTCCATTATCAAGTTCTAGATGTATCACCACACTTTTTTCCTGATTATTTTTTGAAATATAGAGTACTCTAAGCCTATAACTAGGACTAAAATATGAATAAGGATGCATTTTATAACCAATTCATTAAGTGATGAGTTTATACGTTTATCTCTTAGAAGGATCGATATATAATTGGCTTGTACCTTAGCTACTCATGTTGGGAGAGATCCTGAAAAGGTAGGATTTTGGATCTTTGAGCTCTAAGGTGGAACTTTTATAATTAAACAAATAAATATTATAATCCAATATACATATATTTTTTTATCAAACAATCGTTAACTCTATTAACCACTGAGAATATACCTTTTTTAGCTACAATATTAAATACTCTCATTACTTTAACCTAATCCTAAGGGATAATACAAATGTTCTCCTATGATAAGAAACAATGAATAATGGAAAATACCATTCCCACAAACATATTAATCTTGAAGATTATGTTGGTATCATCTCTATAAAGAGATGAAAATGCATACAGAGGTCATAAAATATGTTGTCTCCACAAATGTATGTTCCATTATAGATGAAACACTTACCCTCACCAATTGATACCTCTATCTTGGAAATATAATTATAAAAATAACTGCTTATGTCAGGATCACAATCATGCATGCTAGATCGAATAAAATGAGAGATAATGCATTCAGATAAGTCACTAGGTCCAATCCTATTTGGTCCATAGTCATTCTCACCCCTACATTAACCCGTTCCAAAGCAAGAGGTACCACCAAAGGGATGGGAAGTGTATCATCATTGACCATAAACACATGTTTCCTTAATGATTCCTAATGAGGACCTATATAATTAAATAGGTTAGTAAAATCTACTTTACTGATTCAAAAAACGAAATATTTAAATATAATTCTTACTTGTTGACTCTAAACAAGGTCACATCATCGATGAACATACTCACATTCTCTTCTTATTATTTTCTAAGGGGATACCCTCAGATGAAAAAAATGAATGTGATGCTTGAGGTGGAATTGGTTGTGGTGCTGGGGTAATTGCTTGTTGATCAATAATTAAAACTTCTATTTGCTCAATTTTCCTAGGAGATTATTGATCACCAACCTCCTTTCTATCATGAGAATCAACTTCAACTCTAATTCCTCTATGAAAGTATACTAGGGAAAAAAGTGATGTATGAATCTATCTTTCCTCCTCCAATGTAAAAGGGAAAGATTAGTAGGGTCTCAATTATATCAGGGAGTATGTGAGTAATAATAAAATATATCCCACCTTATTGATGGAACTATGTTGGTCTCCCTTTTTATCACCAATTTTCATTATACTATGAATTATCATTTGTAATTCCCAACCCATATAATGAGCTTATCATTTTATGGTGTTTATCATACCTTTGATATCATGAATTAATCCTTCAAATTTAGTGTGATATTTCCCATAAAATATTTATTCAAGGGTTTTTATACTCCCAAATCCATCTACATCTACCTATGCCTAAAAAAAGTCCTTAAAATTTTCTACAACTGATGTTTTTCTCCTCCAATCATCCTGATGATTGAACACAATGGGAAATACCACCATAACTAGAGTGGGAACCACAAAAGATATAATTCTACTTGTTGTAACTCCATATTCTTTTACCATATTTATTGGTGCACCACCCAATGAATTAATTATCTTTAAATGCCTAATTTTCTTCAGAGGCATCTTTGGAACCACTGGTATACTAAAATACAACTATTTACCAGGCCTTCGGCTTTTCAATTATGTTGGATCCCATATCGCCTCACCCTTAACCATCGATAAAAGATATTTTTCTCTTGGTATTATCACAGCGAGTTGACTATCAAGATAATATCATATCCATGTGTACGCATAAGCCTTTGATATACCAACACCCACAAAAACATGAGGGAATGTCACCCAAAGCTAAGTTTCTTCCATGGAAAACATGAGCTGAAACTGGTGAGATACTAGGTGGTGTATTTATAAAAAAATGTTGTGAGGATGAGTGGGTCACTTCATCTAGATGCATCTAAATTTCCTCCCAAATAGAAAAAGTGCATACTATCTGTAGAAGATCTTTCCATTAATCTGATTTGATAATACACCCTCATGGGAATCCACTAGATATGAATGAAATTTAGGATTTCCCTTTCCAATTTTAGTAATGGAATAGGATGAATCTCTATATGGAATGAACACAAATTGATCATGTTGTCTCAATTTGTCATGTATCTCCCAAATCATAATTCTAATGGGCTTGACCCCACCGATGCTTTGGAGGAAAGGTATGAACTAGAATCGGGAATGACTTGGGTGTTGATAAACTCATAACCACCTATGTGATCTCCCAAACACCCCCATAACACTTGTTAGGGGCCTAAAATAATATATGGTATGATTACCCTATAAATTTGGAAAATATGGGGAAAAATTTGGATACTATAGGAATGGATAAGCCAATTTATAATCCAATTTCCAATTTTGTCAACATTACGAAGTTGGTCACCCTTACACCTCCTTTACCATGAATCAGAAATATGTACCCACTGAGAAACATTATTAAAAATATTTCAAATTGAACAAGTTGATTATCCAAGGAAGTCACTTTCTATCCCTAACTATTTAACGATCCCTCTTCAAGCATCGACTAATAAGCACCCTCAGCCCCATGAGATTTACAATATGGGAAAGCATTGGGTTTATTAGCTAATGGTTTATTCCTTGTCTTCTTGATAAATAATAAATCCCAATTATTAAAAGATATATTCACTCTAAGATATGGTCCTTCTCAAGGACTTATTTGGGTAAATTAAGAAGCACCTTTTCAATTGGAGGAGTCCATTCAGCATCATTTCAAATAGGTGATGGAAGGATAATTTCATCATACATATGCACCATTGATCCTCTCAACATTACCGAGGATTATATCGACTTTTCCATGTTCCATGTGAAATGTATTGGTGTCTATGATCAAATTATTGATGAAGTACTCCATAAAACCTTTATTGTAATAGGAATGATCCTGTCAAAACCATACATCCACATATAATCCTATTTTCATCAATTATATGGCATACTCTATGCAAGTGTGTCACACCCAGAAAGGCCAACCCGAATCTATTATGAATCCACCACTGGATCAAATATACTAGCTTGATGATCATTTTGAAATTTTTATTTGACACAGAATGGCATTTTATAGACTTGTAAACATGATTATCAGGCTCAGAGTCATACCAATTCCCATTTAGAACCATCAAAAATAGAGACAACACATAGTCATTAGAGGGATCTTCCCTAGGGATTATATGAACCACATATGAAATATTAACATGGAATGTATTGTGAGTATTGATAATCTAATAATGAGGAAGGATCCCTTATCAAGGTGGTGATATCAATATGTCATTGTGAAGGTTGAACCCAAAAATAGGATGCCAGTTAGAAAACAGATACTATAAGAGATTCATCCCCATTAAACTCATAACATGATCATGAGATGATTGAATACGTTCACATTATCTAGTATCCAATCTATTCACTATGACATTCCATCAAGCCACAGCCTCTTCAGCCTCCTTTCTTGAAGACATCTACATCATAGGAGGGAATGTTTTGGTTGGGTATAGAAAATTGGAAATATTTAAAATAAAAAAAGTATTTGAATCAAAAATATTTTATATTGAAAAAAGGATCAAATAAAAATGGGATCACATTACTTACATTAATTCATGTGATCGTGTGACTATAAAATGTTCATGTAATCACATGATCGTTGTGACATCATAAGAATGCATAATCATAAGGAAATCACGTGATCACATAAATATATAATGGATATGTGATTATTTTAAATGATTGAGTGAATTACCATTATCTATCATGAAAATATAGTTACATTATTATTTCATGTGATGATAGTTACATAAGTGCGTTGTGTGATTTGTTTATGTGAAGGGGTTATGTGAAGTGATCACACGATATTAGTGTGCACAAGTTCACAAAAATCTAGAGAATTGATTCATGGGTACAAAGATATCCCCTTATCCAACTATTTATAGTGATGGACTCATGAAATACCAAAATATTCATAGAATACCATGATCTATATTCCAGATCAAGGGACTCAAACTTATGTGGGGATCCACTTCTATGTAATTGAGTCTTCCCTTCTTATTTTGGACTTAATTTTTGTGGGGGGTGACACCCTCCATAAAAATGTGGATAAGAAGAAGTAATGGAAATACACAAAGGAGACATTTTGGGAAAAAGTAATTTACAATAAAAACACTTCATTCCCATATTGGATGAAATTTTAATGGTCACAAGATTAGGTTCCACAATTTTCTAACCTTTACTTCATCATGCATATTCTACTGGGTTATGTGATATCTTAACCTTAGAATCATCATGAGAATCACCCCATAAAGGCATTACATCACAGACTAATTCATGATCAATAATGATTATGTGATTCCCCTAGGATACATGATCACATGACTATAATAGTATTATGTGATAGACCTAGGAAGGGATTTCCATGATGGACCAATTCATGGTTTCTCTTTATCATGTAATTCCCTTAGGATACATTATTTTTGTCTTTGATAGTATCACACTATGAACTTAGAAAGGATATCAATGATAGATCAGTTCATGGTTTCTCTTGATCATGTAATTCCCCAACGATAAGAAATCGATGAAACCCAACCAACACACATGAACAACCAGGGACAAGTCTTTCAATGATATAAACCTTTCGCAATCACTCTTAATCATGTGATACACTAAATACATTCAACCTTATTCATGTGGGTCACATGAGATGATGTCAACTTATGTGGGTGTATTACACCACCTCAAACCCATGTACATGGTTCAACCTCCTTATGATGTGGTGAAGATATATGAATTTAATGCCTATAAAAAACTTGGATCCCATTCAGAAGACATGGAAAAAAGAAAAATAACACACCAAGAGATAGAGATATGAATGTGTAGATATAAGTAAAGGGGGGAAGGCTTCAACATTTCTTTCTGAAGAACTCCACGGGAAATTGATGTTCTAAATACAATTCACCTAAGTAGTGGTGCACGAGTCAACCATGTATCCAATCATGTAAATAATGCAAGAGTCAACTGTGTATCTAGATTTGTGATCACATGACCCAAGCTCAGTCACATGATTTCATAACCCTATCCTTGTTATGTGATTGTAGGGGTTATATGATAGCGTGAGAATAAGCTAGTCATGCTATCATTGGACCTTATTTTGGTCATGTGATCATGTAACTCCTCTTATTACATGTCTCTTAAAGGCCTTTGTTCCAATTACATACTCCAAATACTATCCTTTTTTCTATCAAAGGACAAGGATTGAGTGTATATATCTCATGGAAATCCACTTTTCTATAAGAACTATGATTTTAAGACTCGTAGGGAAATATTCCCCATGAGTTTAATTACCCTTATTTACACACTAGTGTTACATGAGTAAATTATACTAGGAATCTCATTTGTAATCCCAAAAGAATCCCTATATAAACTAAACAAAATCTAATTTCTATTATAAACATGTTTCATAAGACACCTTTATAAAGATCAATATACATATCCAATATATTTATATATCCAATATTTCCACATGTTCATATTCCCCAGGGAGACCATAATGCCTTCCATATGTCATTTGATTTTCAATTTTCCTTATTCCTTATGGAAATCAGTCGCCTCCTCATACAACTTTAAACTAGATGGTTAACATCTTGATTGCATGATGTTAAACTACACAATATCTAAATTATGTGGGATTTTATTCTTGTTTCTAATATGAAACATATAACACCTCCCTAAGGTTTGAACTTAGTATCACATTCCCCCATATTATCATTATCCAATATCCTATCTTTTATACGGATATATTCCATAGAAAATATCATACCTTATCTCATAAATCCATTTCCTCTATGAGATCCAAAACCATATTCCTCATAGATCAGACTCAGTGTGTTAGCCTAATTCAAATCCAGGGTTAAGTTCTTATGAAATGTGATTGATATTATACTCATAAAGGCTCGAAGAATGAGTTAAAACCCATGCTCTCCAAAATTTATTAACAAAAAGTAAAGTTCAGGTGATTACACGAGGTACAATGAGTTTGTACCACCAAGAGAAAAAAAGAATAGGAAGAGAAGGTGAAAAGAAAAACCTATAAGTCATCCCTGAGAGGGTGAAAGAGTTCAGCAAGAATCAACCCCAATGCCTGGGTCACCATTGAAATTTTCTTGCAAAATCCAATGGCATGCAATCATACTTGTGTTTGTCTGAAAAAATTGATAGCAGCAACAGAATTTTGCAGGGTGTATATTCTTCATGAAATACCGGATCAAGAAACAATATTTCATGCATGAATTGATGGAGGCTTTAGCTGCACTTTCAAAACATGAATTGCAGACTTCAACTGTGCATAGTCTATTTCACGTTTTCACTGCAAGGTCATACATTTGCCATAAATTTGAGCATGCAGTGGGCAGTCTGTAATACTAGATCAAAGCTCCTCATACATCCTGTGTTATCGTCAAGAAGCATGATGGGAATCCATCCACTATAACTTGAAGGCATATGAAACCACCTACAAGAAAATTACAGGATCCAAGGCTATGCAAAACTACATTCAGTGACTTCACAGGACTGATTGATATTATACTATATCATGTTTCTCACACTAAGTATGACTCACATAGGTTTAGAGATATGTGATGATCATGCCATCATCATAGTGAAAATGCCCCAATTTTAAGCCTCATTTTTAGGTGTAATCCCAAACTATATTATCTTCTTCTTAAAACGTCATATTCCTCATGATATATTCTTTAAAAGTGTAAAATTCTCAATGAAGAATATCAAGATAGTCTCATATGCATAAAATCTTTTCAATAATCTGTTGTCGAACATTTTATGTCATAGATGACTCTAATATGGAACTAAATGGACTCTAATTCTTATCTTCATGTGATACATAGGATGTTTTTCCAAGGCTTAATCCCCCATATCCAACATTAAAATGCCCCTATATATATCTTTACAATATGATGTAAAAATATGTGTCCTACGGCCTAGTAAAATGATTTTAAACTATACAACAACATCTTTACCACATGACATTAAATGGCATGGTATGGCCCTATTATGTAACATTAAACTATGTCACTCAAACTATGTAGACTATAATTCTTATATCTATGGGATATGTAGGTTGCTTCCCTTAGGTTTAAACCCAACATAATAAACCTTCCATTTCCATAATCATGAATCCATATTCCTTATGAGATCATTTATGACCTTCCCTCACCTGGTTATACTCTTATGAGTCTAGACTACTCATTCATTGAGGTCGTATCCCTTATGGACCATCCTCTCATCAGAACATATTACTAATAGAAACATTCCCCAACCTAGAGGGATATATTCCTTCGGTTTCCTATAATCTCATCATCATCAGGACATACTCCCGGTAGAATCCATCTTTATAGGGATATATTCATTTTAATATCAACCTAATCTCATAGGTCCATATTCCCTATAAGGCCAGCTAGATGGGGCCACTCATCTGTAAGTCTAACACCTACCATTTCTATGAATCTTTTTATTATTCATCCTTACAACATGATGTTAAAATATTTGTATTAGTACTTTTCAGATCACATTAAAAGGTAATACATGTCCTATTAATAGTCATTGAACTGCATGGGTTCTGATTCCTTCCACAAGGATAAGTAAGAAGCCCTTTTATGGTCCCACTCCTGACACTATAAATAATCACCGTATTCATAGATGGTGATAAACTCTAGAGCACCCAGTTTTTTGGATTTAAAAAATGGTGACCCCTAGACCATCACCACTAAGTAATAATAAGATAAATAAGTATAACCTCTAATACATATAGATTTTCATGTCAACATGATGCCTCTGATGTGTATAAGAATTCGCATCAGCATGTTCCAATAACTAATAACTAAACATTATGAAAAGTAGTCACATAATTGGATATGGTAAAGATTCATGAACATAACTAAACTCTATAAGAGAGTCCTGAAGTATGTAGAAATTCCCACTAATTTGATGTGATGATTCTAGCCTCCCATCCTCTCAGCCAATGTGAGTTCCTAATAATCATTGGTAAGAAACGCCAATGACTGATTACCTTTGGAAAGAAAGAATATATCTCATCATTAATGTATGACATGTAGGGTATTTCCAATTCCATGAAAGAACCCCCCTTGGAAACCATCCAAGATAGGAGTAGTGCACTAATGTAATGATTTTGAAGCCCTACTCATCCCCTCAGAAAACCAAGTGTCAGCCACCCCATCCTAGTTTGAAAAATAGATATATACGTATCTAATGATGTTATCATTGAAAGTGATGACCTATGAGTATTTATCCTTAGATTATACCTGAAATGGTCCACATATAAATTTATGAAATAATTCAAGAATCTTTTGAGCTCAATCATCATTATTACTAAAAGGTGACCTAATCTATTAGCTCTGCAAATGAGCATAAAAAATATCCCAGTATATTAACTCAAGAGTCTAAATACCCTTCTTGTTAAATATTTTCAAATTATTTTAATTCACAAGGCCCATATGTAAATGAAACTATAGGGTGTACTATGATTCATGTTGTTTTGTATTCATCATTTTCCCCTATATATGATATATTTATTTGAGTATATACCTATAAACCAATATTATGATGTTCTACTACATAAACTAAAACTATTTTGGTCTAAAATTGACATAATAAAGGTTTATTAATGTTAAGAACATAATAACATAGTCCAATAAAAGAATCAATCCATTGAGAAATATTACATGGTAATCTCTTCTAGCTAATATAGAATGTATTATTCCATTAGAAACTCAATTTTGAACTCCATCACTAGCAATATTCTTGAATGTTATTATTTCTCTTATTATAATAAAAAAATTTGAGTCACATGATGTATATAATACCCAAGATAATGAAATAGAAATATAAATGAAATGACAATTTTACCTAAAGTATGTGATTGAATCTTATTCTTATTTACTTCATTGAATTCATTTTTAAATATACATTCTATCTATGTGAAAATAGATATCCTCCTTCTCATTACATTCTTGCTTAATATTTGGATTCTTAAGAGGACATTTCATAGCTACCTATAGATTTTTTCTTAATATAGAACACTTTAACTTTCCTTATTTAATATTTACTATAAAAACTAAAATATGTATTTCTTCATGTCTTTATCATCTGGGAAAGCCATGACCAAAAGATATGGAAGTGTTATCTCTATAATATTAAATTTATAGTTATGAATAAAACTAGATAAACTAGGTTATAAGGATAAAAGAATGATATGTGTAGATATATCTATATCCATATTAACTCTTAACTATGTTATTCATTATATATACCTGATCATATTGAATTCATGAGAATTATAATGAACTCTATCAGTCAACTTTCACAAGAATAGTGTGTTAAAGATAACATTTATCTCTTACATCACTTTCTCTAAAAAAATTATAACATATGTGACACCATACTATATCCATCCATATCTATATATTTCAATTGCATCTCAACAAAAATTTATGAATTCAGGATGTGATAAACAGTGTATGCATCATCTATGTGCCTCATGTAGACAAGTTTTTCACTCTTACTAGCCTCTAGAGGTAGATCATCAGGTTCATGGGACTATAATATTTAAAACAACTTCTCTTATGGTAGTTCTACTCATAATAATTTATAACACTCCTAGAAATTTATACAAATAAAGATATTTCCTTTGTCCAAAATTGATTGTAATGATAATTAGCATATAGTTTTACATATCATATTATATAATTGAATAATATAGAATATCATTACATTACCTTAATTACCAATTTAAAGGCATTATTTATTGACTAACCATATATGTATCTCGCTACATTATCAAATCTCATTATCCATCACTATTGGATTTAGAATATCTAGTCACTCAGATATCCTAGTGGTAAAGGATCCTTGTTTCTCTTATCATAGTACAGATCATGGTCATTAAATACTAGTCAAAGGTATTTAGGTAGTATTTACTCTTTCCAAATTAAATAAATCACAAATCCATGATATGTTGAGTGGTTTATTGATCCATACATCTGAAACTCATATTTAAACTATTGGAAATCTACTTTTTACCAATAGACCTCTACTAATGGTTTGTAAAATAATTATTATATAATTCTTATACCAATATTTTTAACAAACTAATGGTATAGATGTCACTTATAACAAATTTTTTTGATAAACCATTGGTATAGTTACCCTATACTAATGGTTTGGATAAATCTTTGGTATAACTCTAAATAATTTCGGTTGCCTATACTAATAGTTTTAGAATATTTTTAGTATAGGTATATACCAATGGCTTTACAAAACTATTGGAATAGGTTAGACAATTAATTTTGTATTTTTACATATAATAATAATAAATACATAAAATTTAAAAATAATTTTATACATACAGATGTATATATTTGTCTAATTGTATACATAAGGTTGGTTTTAGACTAGTTGTTATGTTGATGAATAATAATTAACCATGAACAATAAAAGAAATCCTATATATAATAGTTATTTATCTAAACATAATTTTTAATTTTGTAATATATTTGATCACATAAATAAAATTTTCAATTTATAGATAAAAATAAAATAACGAACTAATCATGAGATTTTTAACTATCAATTGGTTTACTGAGTAGTGATAAACTAACCTAAAACATAGGTAGAATAACTCCTTGAGTCTTTATTGACTCAAATTATAGTATCCTTAATTATCTTGTGATCCTTGTTTTTTGTCCTTCTTTTATTGCATCAATTCAATCACCTCCTCATCGGAACAACTACTATTAAAATGATACTTGCATACAAGTGAGGGGGTCCATTTGAAAGGGTCAAAAAAATTAATTGTGGACACATGTTCTTGTGATCATAAAGAAGAGAGGGATTATTTGAATATTATCATTTTTTTAATTTAATAATTGTTAAAAAAAATAAACCATACTACAATTAAAATTAAATAAGTAAATAAAACTAAACATAGACTGGCCAATTTAAGTTATTAATCATCAACCACATGGAAAAACTATAATAAACTATAAAAAAATATCTCAATCACCTTATTTTAAAATGAAAATGAAATGAATGATTTTAAATTATTTTAACTCTTTAACTTATAGTCTAATAAATTTATCCCTTAAATTTTTAAAATAAATTATAATTCCTTGTTTATTTTATTTTAAAAATGATAAAATAAATTAAAATATTAGTAATTTAATTTTCATTAAATTTTTTTTTCCTAAATTATTTTATTATAGATTCATGCATGAATACATACATTCATTCATTTTTATATACATATATATACATATATCCAAGTATATAATTAAAATAAAATTAAAATAAGGGGGTATGTAAAAGAGGTTCAGTGTTTTCCTGGGCACTACCCGGGTGCTTCCTAGGGAGTCGCTTAGTATTTGGGACACCATCTAGGTAATTTCCTATAACATCAAATATTTAAGTGTGACTTTTATTTCCCTAAGTTACTTGTTTCCTTTTTTTTAATTAATAGAAACCTGACTAAAAATAAACACTTTAAGATATGAATAACAATAACAACACTTTATTTATTCATAATGGAACATTACAAAAAAAGTACATGATACCAAATATTGCATACCATTAAATATTAAATATCATGGATGATTTCATCCCATAAAAGTTAATAAATTAAAATGAGAAAATAAACATAAAATATAATATTTTTAAAACCATGAAATCCTTTTGATCATCTTCACCCTTAAGAATCACTATTAGTAAAAGTAAACTTATAAATATATAAAAAGATCATGAAAATAGATAGAATTTTATAAAATACTGTATTAAAATTAAATGAATTATAATTGGCATTTGAGAATATATAATGGAATGAATTTATATGATTTAATGGGGAAAATATACCAATTATATGAACGTTATAAAAGGGTATATAGTCGTTGGGTATAACACTAGAAAATATATTACCATTTTGGAATTATCGATGTTTAATAGATATAAATAATGTTTATTTAGAGGTTAAAAATATCTTTTATATTTAATTTAATAGAAATAAAATAAATTATTTTGTAATAGAATTAAAATATATTAATTCACTGATAAAATATCAATGATTCTAAATAAAATATTTTTATGAATTTTTTATTTTTAAAAAATTTATTACTTTTAAAGAATGGTATAAAAAAATTTAACAAAAATTAAAGGAATGACCAGTAAAATAATTTAATAGAATCCAAGAAATAATTAAATAACCATAATAAATATTAATTTAATTACTTAGGGATAAATAAAAATATTTTAAAAAAATATTATTTCATCAAATATTATATTCTTTTATTTAAAAGATAATTTTTCATATTTTGAGTATTATATTTAATAAAATTTATTTTATATATATATAAAATAAATAAATAATCAATTATGAAGTGGTTATTATTTAGTTTGTAATAAATATAAAATAATTTAATGTTAAAATGGGATATTTTTCAAATATCTTTTTTTAAGTGCAGAATGTAACTTTATCTTAATAAATTAAATTAATCACTACAAAAGAATTATTTTAAGGAAATTTTTGATAATATATAAAATAAAATATATTAACATTAATATAATTTTTATTTAATGGAAATGAATTCGAATAAATTTATTTATATATATTTAAAAATACATTATTTTACATCACTATATATAAATAAATTTTTTCCACCTTTAGAAATTAAATCCAATAAAATTTATTTCATATTTTTAATTATAATTCCCAAATCTGGTAATAATTAAAATTTCATTTTTATGAATAAAATAATTCACTGAGATAAAAATCGAGTTACCGCAGTAAAGGTAAAATAAGTTTAAGAGGTTAAATTAAGGAATAAATTCCTAAAATATAAAAAAAATTGTCCATAAGTATATGAGATAATTATAAACCTAAAATTTTACTTCTTAAATTATTTTTCTATTTTGGGTCCACCTTCTATAATAAAATATATTCTTTATTCATTAGGGAATGGGTATTTGTAAAAATGTCACTCAAACTCGCATATAAAAGGTCCCCTCCTCAAACCACCTCAACCCACATATTTTCATAGGTTTAATCTTGAATAAATTTCCAAATTTTCTTCCTATCATACCTATATCACATTTGGTAACCTATAGTCGTAATAAGGATCCCCAAATCCTTTATTTCCAAGAGGCGCTTTAAGAGAATATTTATGTCTAAAACATAAGTGTTATCCTCTCCTTAATCGGTCTTATTTATCTTATTAATCCAACTATTCTTTATTTTCAACTTTAATAACATGTTTTTTAATGATTAACCATGTATAAATGTAATATTATTACTATATAATAACATGTTCTTACTCATTCATTTGTTATAACGTTTTTTCATTTTTGGGTTAGTTTTACTACCTACATGAAAGATGTTATATAGTTTTCACCACGAATGACAAATAAAATATAAGTAATGGTAAGATGATGTAATAATTTTTTATTTAAGATTTTTTCATAATTCTATAGTGGTACTATTCTGAAGAGTATTCACTAAAAAATTCAAAGCTTTTGTTAATTCAATAATCACTAAAAAGAATATTTTTAAGTGTTATATGTGAACGATCACCATAAATTACATGAAATTGCCATGGGACTTCAAAAATATTTAAAAAATATATAATAATTATTCATTAACAATATAAAGGCTATAAACCCATGTTCAATGATAAATTACTGAAATATTCATATTGAAGCTAGCACATAAGAAATAGGATAATAATACTTTAATATTAATTTTAATAAAGAGTGATTGATAAATGGATAATAATAAATTATAAATGAATGGTTTCATGTAAAATAAATATAAATATAGTTTTTATATAAATGATTTATAAGCCTAAATTTATTAAATAGGAGGTTAGAGTGTGTCCAACCAAGCAGAAATCTAAGGAAATGGTTTCTCATTTCAATTTCCCTTCACTAATATATGTGTCATATTCAAAAATTATGTTATTCTGTGTCATGTATATAATAGACCATTTATGTATTTTATAATAAATTTCATGCAATTCAAGGTAATTACAAATATATTTTAGGTTATTTCTTTCAAAGGATTTTGATTTTAAAAGATACTAAATCCATAAGGATTTCTTTCCAATCTCACTTTGAAATTGAGATTGTAGATGACTAAATTTCCATTGGGGTAAATTATATTTTCTTTATATATAAAACCTTATCTATTTTATTCTTCTATTAATATTTATAGGGATTAATTTTCTTCTTAACATTTTACTTCCCATTATTTCACAATTCTAATGAAAATATTCTTATAAGTGGAGCCAACCATATCTCTTCTTTTCAATAGGTAATATTTCTCCTCTATTTCTATATTTTCATATGATTTTATGGATATAGTTTTTATACTTCTATTATTTATGAATAATATTTTATATTGAATTTGAATTTCTTTAAAAAAAAATTGAAAGTAATGTTTTAACATTTTCTACATTATTACTTGTCTTGGTGGACCATGAGCCTATCATGTAACCACTGAGAGTTATAAAAAACCACACACTCAGGATCCACATGGTTTCCCAAAATATTAAATCTCCCCATGCATCATAATTTCAAATCCAAATATAATCCTCTAATTGATAAAAATTATTAAAATAATCCATATATTATCAATGTAATTTTAAATCCATTAATACATTTTAAACCTGCAATAAATAAATAAATAAATAAAAATACTCACAACCCAACATCCCCTGTGAACTCAAGGCACTAGATAATAAAGAGATCTTAAGGCTCTCCCTTCACCCACCCTTCAAGTTTTTATGGCCCTAACTTCAATCTAATAGACTCTCCCTAATGAAAAAGGTCCTTCTATATCCTAGTACCTATTAAGAAACTAAGATCTTATACCATTTTTTCATGAACAAAATCTAGACCACCACTAATCTAGGAACCCAAGTTGACCTTTAACATACCTGATGGGAATTCTCAATCCCCATTGTTTTCAAACAAGAACCAGGGAATCAAACAAACATGAGTGGGAATAATTTCAACTTATAAATGTAATTTAGAAAGTTTTAAATTTTTACCAAAATTGAAGCATGGCTCATCCTTATGTTGGACAGTTATGAAAAAAACAAACAGGTTTATAAACTATCCAAACTAAATGAAGTATAATAAATAAATGAACAACTCAATATAAAACAAAATGAACTAATATCTCTGTTATAATGATGGTTCACTGAGATTATATGATAATAAAACAAAAATTAAATTATAATAATACCCAACATAATCCTCACATGAATCCATAAGTCACCATCCAACCAAAATGCTCCATGGGTGATCAAATACTCAACCTGAAACTGGAAATATGATAGGAATAAAAAAGCAACTTATTAGGTATACCAAAGAAACCACACCTAATGTATTCCCTTAAATCAAATATATTAGTCAATATTATTTAAAATAAAATTTTCCAAAATTGGTTTTTCATTTTAATTTTTAAAATACAATAATAGTTTGTTTCTCTTTTCCTTTAAAATAGATCCTTTTCAAAATATAGAGGTTAAAACACATTAAAATATTTCTTCATTTAAAAGTTTGACATAAAAATGTTATAAACCATTTTGAAAACATTAAGTTACCAGTTTCCTTTAAATTATAAGTATATAATTCCTGAAATGTATAGCGACCCTACTTTTCTTACATGATTATTACCTCATTTTAAAGATAAAAAACATAAAAGCATTACAAAACTAGGATCCAAAGGTTTATTTCCTTGGAAAAACTAGTACCATACTAAACATATAACTAATAAAGTATAAAAAATATTTAATTCCTTACTCTCTAGCTTCTTATTAACCCTTTTTTCTCCTTAGTATAAGTATTCACATGAGGATATACATCAAAAGAATGGGTTAGCTAAAATCCCAATAAGAGGATGAATAATAGACATGAAACATTGGTGAGCATAAACATCATCATCATAACATAAGAAAATGATCATCATTATCAACATGAGGGTAATAATTAGATAAAGTCAAGGAATTCGGTAATTCATAAAAATGAAACATCATGTCTTAGTGGTGAACTACCATATATAGTTGTGAATAATGACATCTTCATGTTCACGCATAACAAATGTGCATCATCATAACATCATCACTATGAACAAATATAGTTTCATGTTCATGCACCTTCCACATTATCTCGTCACATTAACTAATGCATTAGAGTGCTATATAATTCTGAGTTCACCCATCACATCATAACATTTATATAGTCATTCATGCCACATAGAACATATAAAAATAATTTCTATAAAATAACCCATGGAAAGGAAATGGGTTTCATGATAATTTAATAAAGAATACATTAATAGATTAAAATTAGGGTTCCAAAAATAAAATGGGAATAACAAACATTGTAGAATAATCATCAATCTTGAGTGAAGAAGAAACAATCTCAAGAGAAGCAAAACAAGTCTTTTTAAAAGGAATAGTTCTCTTGGGAAAATATTTTAATTTTTCCTAAAAATAAACTATAAGTATGAATATCTCAGAAGATAAAAGTGAAGGAAAATAAATGTCATTTAATTAACATTAATGGAACATCCATACTGAAAATGAATTGAGAGAGGAAAAACCCAACGCAAAATAGTTGGGTTTGAGAATCCCTTTACTTAATGTATGAATGCTTTCTTCAATTTAAAATCTTGTATAATCAAATTAGATTTATTAATTAAAAAATCCATAACTTATTATACATTTATTTTAATCATTATAATTTTATTAAGTTCTCTTATGTCCATTTTGATGAGCTATAGTGTTTAATTTCATCATTTGGGAATGTTTGTTTTCATGGTTTTCATGATCAATTCAATTGTATACATGAATGTAATTTCATGTAAAATGGGGATAATTATATAGAATTGGTGTTATATTTTATTAATTAACTTAAATAATTTTAATTGTTCTTATATATAATTTTTTTGTGGTAGGAGCATGAATCTTTAGACAAAACATTAATGATAATCATTTTGAATAATTTGGTCATTTTTTAATCACAATGAACTCGTTTTGTTTTATTATTTAATATTATATATATAAATTTGTTGTGGATAATAAAAAATGTTATAAAATCTATTATAAAATCTTTTTAAAAATTATAATGGTTTTATTACCATCCTTGAATGCAGTAGTGAAAGATAAAAAGCATTGTCCATGGTGGCGGCAAATCGACACACCATAGATGATATTTTCATTTTTATAATAAAACAAAAAGGAAAGAAGATTTGAAAATGAATTATTCCATTAAACAAATTATCGTAAATAAAATATACTAGAATTATCATGCCACATGGATAAGTGGAGGTGAGGATAGGATAATAATTGAAATGAAATCGAAAATAAATTAAGATAAAAAGAAATAGGATTTTACGTCCTGATTTTCTTCTCATTGAGAACCTCCATAAGGAAAAGGGTTTGGTGTTTTGAGGAGACCAAGGGATCTTGGACTTGGGTTTATGGGCTTGGGAAATGTATTTATAAGAACTTAAAAAATATTCAAGTATTGGAAGGTGTGAGGAGAAGAAGTGGTGAGAGGTTCTATTTATAGGGGAGAAGATAAGTGTTTTCTCATTATTTATTCATTATTTTATTATTTTGGCTCAATGATATGAATAGTTTAAACATTATCACTAAATATATTAAAATAATAAAGTATAGTTTGGGATTTTGGTCTTACATCACCCTTACATCAATAACGACTCAAAAATTTATGTATTCACCTTTTATCGTAAATTTTCATATTTTACTATTCACAAAAAATTCATGTATTTAAGAAAAATACCAAAAATTCTCCCTAAATATTTTTCAATGTATAGAATTTAAAATTTTACTCCATTTTATAAAAATAAATTTCTAATTATGATAAATTTAATTTTTAATTAAAGTCATCATTTACTTGAAAAATAGTGATTTTAAAATTATAAATGATTTTATAAAACTTTGAAAAAATAATTAACGTCTCATAAAATTATCTTAAAATAATAATACAAAAAATGTTAATTGTTTAATTTATTTTTTAAAAAAAATCTTTTAAATAATTATATATTTATAAAATTATAAATAAACATCTATATCTTACAAAGATAAAAATGCTTAATTAATAATTTTTAAAATAATTATTTACTTATACCATGATATAATTATATCATATTTTCATTTATAAGATGCATAAATTCTATTTATACTTTCATAGATGAGGTTACTATTCTATTGGGCGAATTATAATTCCTAGTGGTCATGTTACTATTCCAAGGGTCATGTTACTATTCCATCATGATTGGATACTTAATTTCTAAAAATACCTATTATTTCATTCATTCTTTATATATAATGTTTTTATTGTGTTATAAAAGTAATTTAATGTGGTTTATACTATTTGAAATATTTCTAATAAGGGAATTTCCATAGATAAAATTTTGTGTCTTTACAATCCCCCCCCCCCCCATATGAAATATCTCCCTCGAAATTTACTTATACATAATACAGTGAAACAAAGTGATGGTACTTATCCTTCATAACTTCCTATGGTTCCCATGTTGAATATTCATACTTATATTTCTTTCATAGTAATTTTACTAGGTCAGTTATCGTATTGTGTAAAACTTTATCTCAACGATCTAATATCTTCACTGAATACTCCTCATAAGAGAGATCATTTTCCAAAAATAACACCTTTAAAATCAGTTTATATGAATAATATGGTATGTACTTTCTTACGAGAGATACGGGGAATGTATCATGTACTTGAGACATGGTTGGTGGGAGTGCTAATCTATTGGACAAAACTCCAAAATGATCAAGAATATCGAAGGGGTTGATATACCTATGACTTAGTTTTCCCTTCTTCCCAAATCTCATGATCCTCTTCTATGGAGATATATAAAGGAATACCATATATCCAAAATCAAACTCTAGGTCTCCTAGATAATTGTCTGTATAGATATTTTGTTGACTTTCGGATTCCTTGATTTTTTGTTTAATGTTTTTTCCTTATCCACCATTACCTCAACCATTTCAGGTCCTAGTATCTTATGTTCAGTGACATCACCCCAACATCCCAGTGTTATGCATCAATTACTATAAAGGGTTTAATAAGTATCCATTTGGATTCTTGAGTGGAAACTACTGTTTTAATAAAATTAAAATATAAGAGGATGATAATCCCATCCTACTTTGAATTCCATAGAACACACCCTCAACATGTCTTCTAGTGTCTAAATAGTCTCCTCAGATTGGCCATCAATTTGAGGATGATAAGTTGTATTGAACTTCAACGTAGTTTTTAGATCATGTTGGAGACCTTTCCAAAAATTTAAGGTGAATCTTGGATATATAGTAGATAAAATTTATAGAATTACCCCATGTATCCTTAACACTTATCTAATATAGATATGTGTAAGTAGATATAGTGATAAGTACTCATGAATTGCAATAAAGTGATCTATCTTTTTTAGAGGATCTATAATAACACATATAGAATTGTTTCCTCTATATTCCTTCATAATTATGGTGAAAAAGTACCTGGTGATGCTTCTTCATTTCCACATTGGTATGGTTAATGGTTTCATCATCCCCATATACCTTTCTCTTTAAAATTTCACTTGCGGATATACCTGGTGCTTCAATGTATATTCAGTGATCTCCTTATTCATATTGTACCACGAATAGTTCTCTTAGAGATCTCAATATATTTTTGTGATCCTTGGGTGAATTGATAAGTTTGAGCTATGTAAATCACTCATAGTATCTTTCTTTATCTCTGGAATGGATGGTACACATAGTTATGACCCAAATCTTACCACTCCTTTCTCATAAATTCTTATGTTGGAGTATTTTCCCTTTCTGAAAGCTTCCACCTTCTTCTAAATTTCTACATCATTTCTTTGGGCATCCATTATTCTATCTATGAGTGATAGTTGAGAAAACATTTGATAAAGTATTGATGATTTTCCTTCCTTGATTACTCCCATGTTAATCCTTTTAAAATCTAAGACAATTAGATCCTTCTCAATTCTCATCATTGATAATGTTGCATGATCCTTTATACTTAGAGCATTTGTCACCTAATTTTCCATACTAGGATGGTATTGTATTAAGAAGTTATAATAATTGATGAGATCTAACCATATTCTCTAGAATATATTAAGCTACTACTGTGTGAATATATACTTGAGGCTCTTATTATTAGTATATATTTCACACTTCTCCTCGTAGAGATAATGCTGCCTGATTTTCAACATGAAGGTCACAACTACCAAATCAAGATCATGTGTGGGATATATTTTCTTGTGAATTTTCAACTTCTTTGATGTTTAGTCTATCACTATATAATTTTAAATTAGTATACAACCTAATAACTTCTCAGAATAATCGATGTATATCATAAATAGTTCTCCACTTGTTAGAATTATGAGTACTGGTGTGATGATAAGACATTTTTTTTAATATTTAAAGCAATATTCACATTCACTAGTCCATAAAAACTTTTCTATATTATGTGTAGTCTTGGTTAGTGGGTTTTAAAATGGTGATAAGTCCTTCAAAAATCACCATTAATACCCAACTAGACTAAGGAAACTACGAATCTCTATAATAGATGTTGGCATGGCCACTCTTCGATTGCCTTTTTCTTATAAGGATCCATTGATATTCCTTTTCTTGTGATATCATTCCCCAAGAATGATACTTTCTTCCAACAGAAATCACATTTACTATACTTTTCATAAAGTATCTCCTTTTGGAAAGACTTTAGAATAGTATTCAAATGCTCCTCATGTTCCCCCTTTCTCTTAGAGTATATCAGAATATCAACAATAAAGACTACCACAAATTTGTCGAGGTAATCTATAATAACTCTATTAATTAATTACGTGAATATTTTTAGAGAATTAGAGAGTCCTAAGGTAATCACTGTGAACTTATAGTGTCCATACCTCATTTTAAAGGTAGTCTTGGGAATATCTTTCATCCTCACCTTTAATTGGGGATACCCCGATTGAAGTTCTTCCTTAGAGAAATACTTATCCCCACACAGTTGATTGAAAAAGTCATCTATCCATGGAAGGGGATATATTTTATTTATCCTGATTTTTTTGAGATCATGATAATCAATATATAGGTGCATTGATCCATCCTTCTTCTTGATGAATAGGATAACTACACCTCATGGTGAAGCACTCAGGCATATAAAAACTTTATAAAAATTATCATGTAATCACTTATTTGGCTCTTCCAACTCAACAGTGTCCATTCTAAAAGGTGTTTATGATATATTAAGATATCCAAGAATAATTTAAATTGAAAACTCAACTTTTAATTCAAGAGTAAGGCCAAATAATTATTCGGGGAACACATCAATTTATTCCCTCATAATGGGCATGTCTTTGAGCATGATTCTCTCCTTTGTCTCAATCATTTGAGCTAGATATGATTTCTCATAAGGAAATAATATCTGCACTTGAGATAATTCTCTTCAATAAGATTCATCCTCCTCTTTACACTTGTAAAAAATTAGAGGATGCCTCTGGATGTGAAGAGTGATCTCCCTTTACCGATAGTTGATGTTATATTTTTGTAAAGATAGCCAATCTATGCCGAATATAGCATCAAACTCCACCAAAGGAAGTAAGAAATAATTTAATGGGAGGTTTGGTCCACAAATATTAATTGGGGAGGAGTTATATTCTTTTGATGCAATAATTTCCCCATTATATATTCTTATAGATAACTCAACCTTAATATTTTGAGGTGGTGTTTTAATAGTTCTAATAAACTTGAAGGATATGAAAAAATACGTAAAACTAGATTCAAATAGTACATTCACTATTATTGAATGAATAAATAGTTTACTTATCACCACATCATTGTCGGTATCCACCTTAATAGTAGTGATGACATAATATTTCCCTTTCTCCTTTGGATTTGATTGTTTTTGACACTTATTACCCTTGAGGACTCAAGGTTTAGTGCACTAGCTTTCTTAGTACCCTTTATCCTAATAGTTTAAGCATTGAACCATATTTTGTGCTCTCCAATCATCCACTTAATTTTACATCTTCCTTATCCTATTTTAAATTCATGATATTGGTGTCTTTATCTCCCACACTTTAATCATTTCTGTATCCCTTTGAGGAAATTCCCTTGATTCTGATTCCCATATTTTTGACATGTGAGTGGTTGAGTTTTCTTTCCACCTTTTTCATTAGATCATTCTTCTTGAAACTCTTTATTTCATTTATTATCTCCATAGAAATGGGACCATTCTCTAAAATACATCTCCACATTTAGATCACATCCGAAAACCTCTTCATAACTCCCAAAGTCTCAAAATTTTTTGAGACTTTCAAAGGTGTGGTTTTAAACAACTAAAGATTCAATCTATTTTTCAATCATTTTTTATAAAAAACAAGAGGTGTACCTTGTAAGACTTGTGAAATTTTCTTCGTATGACGTGAAATATTCACAATCCTTTTTCTTCATCTCTAAGAATTCTCTCTCCATATTTTTCTGAAGAGTTCAAGGGAAATACTTGTTAAGAAATATTTTCTTAGAGTCTTCTCTCTCCATATCTTCAATTTAATCCTTGTTATTGTTGTTCTTAATCCATGCTCACCTTTGATCAGCCACTCCATCTAAATGATAAATGGAAAATGCCACCTTCTCCATATCAAGACAGTGAAGCACATAAATTATCTCATCTATTGATTTGGCCCACTATTCTACGACTAGTGGATCAGAAGATCCACTAAATGCAATTGTTTATTGTGGTATAAAATACTTGATAGATATATTCTCCCTCTTAGGTGAAGGAGGAAATTTCACAATATTCATGTAATTGTTCGTGGCCGGATATAGTTGGGTAAGAAACACCATGAAATTTTGAACTCCACCTCCTAAGGCATTGGGGATGTCATTCGGGCAATCACTGCATTTCCCCTCACATGGGTTGTTTACCTGTTTTCTCCTAGTTCCAACCATTTTCTAAAATATAAAGGGTTTGAAAAAAACATAGGTAAAATTTGAATAAAAAATAAATTATTCCTTTGTATAATTAATGTTACAGTCATATCTTGTGGGTTACCTATGTTTGTAATTTTTCTAAAACAAATTTTCTTGGGTTATTTTATATAATTAGTCTCATAATAAGGGTTGTTACTAACTTTAACTAATCCTAATTGTGACATACTGGACCCAGATGCAACATAACTGGTGCCCCAAGTCCAGTGGGCTACATGACCTCAAGCGCATATCCCCAAATTCCCAAGGCTTCCGACTAGTAGTGACGGCCTAGGGTGTGTCCATGGGGATACTATGCCCTCATTAGCAGAGTCTAACATAATGGAAGGATATAAATAGTAGTAAACAACATAATAAATATTAATAAATAGCAGAAGAGAACTGATACACTAGATAAACAAGAATAAAAATAACTGTATCAACTGATACAATGATGATGTAATGACATGTCACTAGAAAACTAGAAAAGATGGATACAAGACAATAGTCATAACATTTTCCAAAAATTAAAAGAAAACAAAGACTAATCCAAGAATATTGAGATCCAACTCAGTAATTTTCTATCAAGCTTCATCCTAAACAGTAAGCAATCAAGTGTTTGAAGTCATATACTTCCCTTTTTCAACACCTACATCCATGTAATATAATCCAAGTACCAAACGGTTCCTGGAGAGGGTGTGAGATAAATCTTAGTGGGATACCACCAACGGTTTCTATAACATATGACCCTTGAAATGGAATATAGAAGTGTGCATGCATGCATATATAAAGTAATGAAAATCCTAAAATATAACTAAATATCTGAGTACCTCCTTCATCCCTTGGCTGGTGTCTGAACATGTAACCAATTAATTTTAATTAATTAATTACCATTTAATGTTAATAATTCACGTGAGGAAAATCTAGAACTGACATCACCTCGTGCTAGTATAAGTAGTGAAGGTCCCAAGACGTAACAAGGCAACCTGACCAAGATATCCAGTGAAGGAGTTCAAGGGTAATAACCAAGGTAACGTAGATCTCACAGAACACTAACTTAGTAGTATCTGAGTCTATAAAAGGGTTAAGAGTGTTATAAAAGTATAATAATCCAAGGAATTCCACAATAAGGTGCCTATCGAGTCCAAGGTGATCGACCAAGGTAAAATGGGGCTAAGTAAAGACAGGTTCCCATGGGCTTTCACCATGGAACCTACTAGTCAATGCTCGATCCAAGGAGTGTATCTGAGGTATCTTTTAATAATGTAATAGACCCTATGGTAGTATATTTGGAATCTAAGTAATGGGAAATAACCGGAGTCTAGGTGGGTATCAACCTATGCTAACCGAGTCCTTGAATCGGAATGGGGTTCCTGAGTCCCAAGGTATTATCCTCTCAAAATCCAAGGTGAGCTAGAGTCAATCCATTCCTATTTTATATTTTAATCATGTAATCCTTCATTAGGTTCAATCCTTGTGTTCCATTAGTGTGGATAGGCCAAGTTGCGTTGAAACCATTTAATCGAGTCTTAATTAACCATTAAGTCATATTGAATTACCGAGGTTCGCTCTATTACCTCTATAGGAAAAAGACCATTTCTTTTCGCTTTATGTTTTGGAAATGGAAGTGGTTTAAACCGCCACCATATGGCTCTATGGAGGTTTTTTGAAACCACCTCTAAATTGTGTGTTAGCATACAATATGTGGCGGTTTCTTAGATTTTTCGGCGGTTTATGGGAACCGTCATAGTGGGTACATTTCACAGCGGTTTTAATGGTTTTAGCGGCGGTTTCCCCCGAAGAAACTGGTTTTCTTTCATGGAGGTTATAACCGCTGTGAAATAATAAAGGAATATGAAAACTGTTTAGCGGCGGTTAAAACCACCACTAAAAAATATCAGTTTCTCCAGGGAAAACTACCACTAAAACCATTAAAACAGACGCGATATAATAAAGGAATATGAAAAATGTGTAATGGCGGTTAAAACTGCCGCTAAATTATTGTCTGTATCGATGGTTTTAACCTCCGCGGATAGCAAGATACCATAATTGTAGCGGCAATTAAAATCACCGCTAAATATATTATATTTATTCAGTGGTGGTTAAAACCTCTGCTAAAGATAGATTTATAAAACAAAATGAAGCTGATACATCAGTCCCATTACCAATGCCCTGAAAAAAAACCATTCAAATAGATATTACATATAACACATCATAACCACAACACATCACAACCACTGATCTCAAGTGAATCACTATTGAATCCAATGAATAATAAGACTCCATCGAAAAACACCCAAAAAAGAAAAGAATTGCCACTATAATTAAGTCTTGAATATAATATAAAGATAATAAAGGATTAATGGGGAAAGACAGCGCTACCATGTATCAAATAACTTCAATCTAAATGATCCAATATGATCCAAGTGGTTTAGAAAACCAAGGAAGGTGACTGGGGAAGGGGAGGATGAGTAAGGTTCAACTAAGAATTGAGGGAAAGTCTAAAATTCAAAACAAGAAGGTAATAAAACTCATATTTATAAGTGAATCATGCTGGACTCTACCAAAACATGGTTAATATCCATAACTCATGTGGTGGGTTTGGTAAAAGTCTGATCTAGAACCCTCACTGTCATTTTATCTTTTTTTCCATTTTGAAATGGAAGTTGGCCTCCCACAAATATTAGAACATAGAGTGGTCTAATACATGGTAGTTATTCTATATTCTTTCATATATTGAATCCATGAACTAGTTCCCATTTCCCAACGATTTTACCCTCACCATGCCCAAGGCTACAATGTGGAGATGTTGGGTTTCCTATTTTGGATAGGTGGTCCTCTGATATTCCATGCCAACCCAAGGGCATTTCAAGATTCTCAGGGTGCATAGGAAAACCACCAGGACAACACACATAAACTACTGAAAAATATCCCTATACCCATGATTTTTCTTAAAACTGTGGGCATAGGTGTTCCCTATACCCACGGTTCTGGAAAAAAGTGGGTTTAGGTATAGTATACAGACCTATACCCACAGTTTTGGAAACAACTGTGGGTATAGATTTTTTTTATGACCTATACCCACGGTTTTATAAAACTATGGGTATAGTTGTTTCTTTTAAGGCTTATACAAACGGTTTTATGAAAACAATGGGCATAGGGTTTTTTTGGAAGACCTATACCCACGGTTTTGAAAAATCATGGGTATAGATTTTGTGGGGAAAAAAATCTGCAGGAAACAAAAAATATTTGGCGAGAAAACCTATACCCACGGTTTTCCCATTTATACCCATGGTTTGATTTAATATATATACATGAATAAAAATATTTAGATGAATAAACTATGTAGATTAGTTGGTGAGGCGCTCGTTGTTATATTCGGCAGTCGCAGGATAGAATCTCGCTGAATTTTTTTTTGGATTTAGAGAGTTATAAAAATATATTAAATTATATGTAGATTTATTTAAATTAAAACATCATAGGCGGGTTGGATAATGGAGACATATTTCTCTAGAGGAAGTTTGGTTTTGAAACTTACTGTTATTATTTTTCCTAATATTGATGTAGATTAATATATTTATCCAAATATTGATATATATAAACGTAATTATGATAGCATAGTGGTGAGAAGTGTCTCCTAAAAAGGGTAGGTGTGGTAGGTCACGGGTTCAACACCCCTGTGTTTCAATTTTGTACAATTAATACCCACGGTTTTCAAACTGTGGGTAATTCCTTTGACAGCTCGGAAGTGGGTATGACAGCATGGCAAAAAAAACTATACCCGTGGTTTTTAAAACTGTGGGTATAGACTGGGGACCTATCCTGATGCCTCGGTTTCCCACGGTTCCCAAAACCGTGGGTATAGCCTATACTTACGGTTTTGGGGGCTATACCCACAGTTTTAAACCGTGGGTATAGGTCATTTTTTCAATAGTGATAACTCCATGTCATCCCCAAGTCATAGTAAAATATCTCATTTTACACAAGAGAATGCCCAACATAAAACTACCTCCTTCATATCCAGACAAGTCATTGCACAAGACATGGTGGCCTTCAAAGGGATAAAACACCACCTCAAACCTAAAAATCACCACAAAACACTTCCCAAACATCCCTAGGACTTGATAATTCACAAAGGGATGTTCATAAAGGGTATGTACCATTACACTCATTCTATTTATTTTGTTTAACCTATTATTTCTCAATTCTAAGTCAAGGTGATATATTTTCCCCAAAATTATAAGAACTATGTGTGGATTGATTAATATTTTCATGGGATACATAGTGATTCTTAGATATCCTATCTCAAACCCAACCCAAACACCTATATCAAGTCCCCCACTTTATCTTAGTGATCGGGTTTCTTCATTCACATTGGTTTTGCATCCATAGGATCGGCATCAAGACAATTTCATTTTATTTTAAGCATCATTTTAAACTACATTAAACCTCATTTAATAAGGTATTTTTCATATGATCTTAAACTATACATTATTTTAGTCATTTTCACATGATATTAAACTATGTGATTCATGATCGAAGAAATGGCTGGCGGCGGTGCTTCTTCGTCTCTTCCGGCTCCTTCATCTTTTCCATCTTCTTCGTCTCTCCCGGTGACTGGCGGCGGTACTTATGGTCATGGGGATGGAGTGGTTTCGTATCCTTCCGCTTATGGTGTTACCGGCCCGGCTGGAGGCGGGGGTGGTGTTCTGGAGAAGGTCTCCTTTAAAGAGGCCTTGTGTGGTGGCGTTTCCAAGGTTGGTGCTGGTTCGTCCTCTTCCTTGGTGGGCTCCTTTCCGGTCATCCCTCCTGTTGTGGTGGAGAGTCTCCTGGTTAGGAATTTCACGGGAGTTCCGGTTGTGTCTCTTTCAGCTCAGGAGATTAAAGAGGCGGCGACCTCCCATGATCTGACTCTGGTGGCGCGTTTTGGCTGCAACAAACCTTCCTGGGCGGTTTTCCGAAGTTTTGTGGACTCCTGGGGTCTTTCTCAACCGGCAGTGGTTTCAGATTTTTCCCGGGTGGCGTTCTGTATTCATTTTGCTTCCAGGGAGGATTTCGTAAGGGCTTGGTCCAGAGATGTTAGAAGATGTGGTTCCTAGCGGTTTTCTCTCTCGAGGTGGTCTTGGGACTGCCACTTTGGTCGGGAATCTTCTATGGATGTTGTTTGGATCTCTCTTCCTGGGTTACCCCTTCCTTTTCATAACCCGGTGATTCTCAGGGAGGTTGGCAATGCGTTCGGGTCCTTTCTCTGTGCTGATGATAAAACCTTCTCTTTTCAGGCCGCTACGAATCCACGCATTTGCATGGAGTTAGATCTTTCTGCGCCTCGTCCGCCCTTTGTGGTTTTGGAATCTGATGATGGTTTTTTCTGGAAACAAAGGTTGTTTTATCTTCAGAGTCCGTGGTTTTGCGTCTTCTGCGAATTTCATGGACACCTTGAGGCTTCTTGCTGGCGGCGGGCTGGCCATCCTCGTCAGAGTTTGGAGTTAAATACGGGTCTTGACCCGCCTTCCTTGGGCAGGGAAAGAAACGTCGAAGTTACCGTTGCTCCCGCCCCAGAATCAAATTCAAATTTTTCTGGGGAACATAGTACGCCACTTTTGGTGTGTGAGGACTCCTCGGCTGACACGGTTCCCCTGCGGTCGTCCCCTTCTCCGGTTTGTAAGGATCTTCTCTCCTGGTCCCCGCTGTCGGATGCTCAGGTTGAGATCGGCTCCTGGGGAGAGAGGTGAAACCCTCAGAAGGCCCCAGAGGATAGATTTGTGGTTTCCTTGGGGGGTGCGTTGTGGGTCCTGGCATCCCCTTCGTCCCCTTTGCTGGTTTCTTCTCAACTGTCGTAGGATTTTCTTCAGAAGTATTTGGTGAGTAAGCTGTCGTTCCATTCTGTAGAGGAAAAGGCTCTGAACGGAATGGCCCCTAGTGTGAATAAAGAGTTGGAAAGGGATCATCTCTCCCCCAAAGGAAGTTTTTGCTGTCGTTAGTTCATGGAGATGTGGACTCAGAGGCCTTGGGCTTCCGGGCTGCTGGAAGACCGTCGCTCCTGGCAGATGACGATGCGGCTTTTAAGAAAGTTATTCTTTATCCTAAAAGGAATTTTACAGTTTTTGTTGAATCGGGGCCTCTTACCCGCTCCAAGTCCAAGGGGAAGGGTATGTTGTCCCTTCCTTCCTCTCAGTCTCCCCGTTCGTCTGCTTCAAAGGCCCGCAGGGGCAGGTTTTAATGTTATCAGTTATTATTTGGAACGCACGCGGTTTTGGTGCTCAGGCCAAACGTGCGTTTTTGGTTTTGGAAAGCAGGAAAGCCAATGTTTCGGTGGTGGTCGTGTTGGAACCAAAGCTCTCTGCAAACAAGTTGTCTGAAATTTCTAGGAAGTTGGGGTTTCCTAACTCAGTACATGGGGGTGATACTAACACTCAAATTTGGATTGGATGGAAGGATAACATTCCTCTTGAAGTGTTGAATATCTTACCTCAGTGTATCGATACGAAGATTACTATTGGTGGTGTTCAGATTCTTTTCTCGTTTGTGTATGCGGGTACTACGGTTATTGGGAGAAGAGACTTATGGTCCCACTTAAAGTTCACCCATGCTAGCTCCCTTCCATGGTTTGTGGGAGGAGACTTCAACACCATTGTTGATCCTTCAGAAAAGAAAGGAGGCTCGAGGGTTCTGCAGGATAACATATTGGAGTTCCAGGAGTGCACGACCCATGCAGGACTTATGGACTTGGGGTTCACAGGTGCTAAATTTACATGGTGTAACAATCGTAGAGGTTCGGAGCGCATTTGGAGTAGATTGGACCGTTGCCTTATCAACATGAAGGGTCTTGATTTATTTTCAAAATCTTTGGTCACACATCTCTCCCGTATTCATTCAGATCATGCCCCTATTCTTGTAGACATAAGATGTGAAGTGGTGGTGAGCAGAACCTTCAGCTATTCTGGGGAGTGGCACCGTGACCCGGGTTTTTTATCAGTTCTGGAAACATCATGGCTCAAGGAAGAGCGAGAGGGTTCATGGGCTGGGTTGGTGAATCGCCTCAAGCGTTTGAAACTGGACATCAGGAACTGGCTGAACAACTAGCAAGACTACTCTAACCGGGTTATCAGTATGCAGGCGGATATTGAGAGGTTGGAAGAAGTTATCTAGGTGGCATGGGATGATAACATCTTTATTGAGCTGTGTGACAAGAAGGTTGCTCTGGCGGAAAAGCTTCTCGAGTTGGAAAGAATTTCCAAGGAAAGGTCTCGTGTGAGATGGCTCAGAGAAGGAGATCGTAATACTGCTTTATTTCAAGCTTGTATTAAGGAAAAGAGAAGCACGAAGATCAATATTAAAATGGAGAACGTTTTGTTCACGTCTGATGTGAACGTGGCTGGCGAGTTAGCGTTGAAGCATTTCAAGAGCCTTCTGGCAGGAGGTCCTTCGTCTGGTTTTGTGAGAGATGATGCGAATGTCTCTGGGTTCTTAGGTGGACTTCCCATTTTTTTGGATGAGAATGATAATGAATGTCTATCCTATCTTCCTCAGGAAAAGGAGATTAGAGAGGCCCTGATGAGCATGCCCACAGGAAGTTCCCCTGGCCCAGACGGGTTTCCGGTGTCCTTTTATCTGTTTGCATGGAATATTATAGGTACTTTCATGGTGCATTCTATTCAAGACTTTTTCAGGGGGGTTCTTTAAACAGGGGTGTAACGGCATCAAGGTTGGTACTTGCTCCCAAGGTAAAAGATCCCCATCTTATCAGCCAATTCCGCCCCATTTGCCTCTGTAATGTGTCTTATAAGATATTAGCCACAGTGATTGGGAGGAGACTCGCAAAACTCTTACCCAAAGTGGTCTCGGCTGAGCAACACGGGTTTATTCAGGGCTGTAATATACAGGGGGCGGTGGGTATTGCAAGTGAACTGGTTTAGGACGTCAACAGGCAGACGGTTGGTTCCAATATCATCATTCAAGTCGACATGAACAAAGCTTATGATCAATTGGAATGGAGCTTCATTATCAGGGTAATGAGGGGTTTCGGGTTCTAGGAATGTTTATGTGATTTATGTTTCAGGTGATACTCCTCACCATGGCTCTCTGTGGCAATGATGGGGAGGAGTTTTGGTTTCTTCAAAACTGTCCGGGGCGTGAGACAAGGTGACCCTTTATCCCCATCCTTGTTTGTCATTGCACAGGATTCTCTTTCTAGGAATCTGAAGAAGAGTCTATTAGAAGGACATATAAAGTCGTACGTGGGCAAGGGGAACTCAGGGAATATCACTCATTTGATGTTTGCTGATGATATTCTGTTTTTCATGAATGGTCGGAGTAGTTCCTTAAATCATTTTAGAGGATTAATGGCTAGTTATAATCTTCTCAGTGGTCAATCTATCAATTTTGTGAAGAGTAGTGTTTTTATCTCGTCGAAGTGCTCGAGACCTCACTGTAGAGTTATTCAGAGGATTACTGGGTGCAATCAGAAGCAATTTCCTATTCTCTACCTTGGGGTTCCACTGTCATATGGACGGGTCAGGAAGCAACTCTTTTCTAGAATTATGGATCATTTATTGGGAAGGATCATGAACTGGAAGAACCAAATCCTTTCGTTTGGAGGTCGAATCATGCTGATAAATAGTGTGCTCTTCTCTATACCCATGCATGTGTTTTCTGTTGTGAAGCCACCGAAGGGCGCAATTCAGAAAATGGAAAGTATACTGACTACGTTTCTTTGGGATGCCAAGACAGAAGGGCATTGTCATTGGGCCTCTTGGCGGAGGATGGCACATCCAGTTGATGAAGGAGGTATTGGTCTGCTTGATATTCGAGAGACTATTCTTGGGCTACAAGCACGGCTTGCATGGGAGGTTATTGCGGTAGAGTCACTTTGGGCAACTTTTTTCAAGGGTAGATACGGCTGGGGTGAGGAATGCAACATGCAGGGGGCGACGAGGCTGGCCAAATGTATGTTTGATCATATGGGGGTGCTTTGGGGCTGTTCCAGGTGGATTATAGGAAATGGGGATATTAGTTTCTGGCATGATAATTGAGCGGGTGAGATTCTGGCCTTTGAAGGTTGTCCATTTCCTGAAGTGTCCTTCAAGGAAGCTTGTAATCAGTATGAGGTTATATGGGCGGCGTTGAGCCCCACTCAGTTGGACATGTTTACGGATATCGTCTTGAGTAGAGAACCGGATACATGCTGCTTTACGGAGGCTGTTTCGGGCAGATTCAACACCCGCGACTACAGGAAGATTCTCCAGAGATAAAGGTCCTCAGTGGAAGGGGGATAGTTCTTTTGGTGCAAGCAGATTCCGATGAGGATGAATTTCTTGGTGTGGAGAGTTATCAACATTGCATTACCAACAGAGGAGAATATACAGAGGAAGGGAATTTGTTTGGCATCGCGGTGTTTCTGCTGTGATTTTCCAAGGACTGAATCGGCGGTACATCTTTTCTTCCAGGGACAACGGGCCTCTATTCTTTGGTCTTCTTTCTCCAATTCACCAGTCAACGATGAAATGCTTGGGACCTGTTCAGAGTTTGTGGCTGCATGGTTCTTGGGAACTCAAGACAGGACTACGGAAAGGTCCATCAGGGCCGTTGTCTTGGTGGCTGTTTGTTGGGTCCTGTGGGAGGCACTCAATCAGGTTAGATTGGGATCTAAAAAGTCTATCTTGTCCCTTTTTATCAGACTAAGAACTCTCGTGGAGGAGTTGGCGTCCTTGATTAAAGGGGGGAGGTAGTCGGTGGAGGTTTGTAACTTCCTTGGGAAACCTTGCAGACCTCAAAAGAAGCTTGGTTGTTGGATAAAATGGCAGCCACCTAAACTTGGGTTGAAACTCAATATTGATGGTTCTTGCATGGAGGGAGTAATGAGGGGTGGAGGATTGCTGCGAGACTATTGGGGATCGGTGTACGATGCCTTTAGTGCTTTTTATGGACTGGGAAACTCCTTGAGGGCAGAGGCCCGAGCCCTCCTCTCAGGCCTTTTGATCTGCAAGGAGAAGGGATTGGCAGTTTCAGAAATTGAATCTGATTCAGAGGTCCTAGTTAAGGCGGTACAAGGAAGGTTTGGGACTCCTTGGGACTTTACATACATTATTCGAAGGTGCAAGGCATAATCCAATCATGGAAGACTTATCCATCATAGCTGGAGAGAAGCTAACTTCGCAGCCGATTTGCTGGCCCGCCAGGTCAGTCAGGAGGATCCTCTTGTGGTTTTTGATAGCCTCCTCTCTCTTCCCCTAGAATGTCAGTGTGTGGTTAGAGGGTATGCCCTGGGTCTGCACCATTTTCGTCCCCCTTGAAGGGTTGTCTTATTTGTTTCTCGTTTTTGTTTAATATTAATAAAAAATAACTTTCAGTCATGGTCCATCTTGTAAGACTTGAAACTTCTTAGAGTCATCTACCTAGTAAGACCTATCTTCCTCTACATATTATCCAAATCTACATAAGGATACTTAGCATGTGGTTCTTCATCCATAAACCAATGTTATGAAAAAAATGACTCTTACCCTAGGAAAGAGCCTAATATGCATAGGGGTGTTATATAAAAACTATATATGGATTGATTCATGATGCTTCAATATATGTAATGATGTTGGGATCTCCTATAATCGGTCTTGGTGAAAATTATAATCACACTGGTTATACCCTAAAGCCGAGACCCTTTCTCATTCACATCAATTTGATTATTTCATTCTCACATAATAGTTCCCATACATCTCATCCTTCTCCTCCCATACAGGAGATAAATTTTTATAGAGGACCTTTTCCAAGAACTATGAATGGATTGATTCCTCTTACTATACGATATGTTCTTGATCTTTCATCCTTGGGTAACAAACCTAATAAATTTAGGAAAAATGAATCCCAAAACATGATTCATGAAAAAAAAATTGAAGTATATGGTGAATACCACACTAGAGAAATCAAGATGTAAAAGTAAACATCAAAAATCAATAAAATACATTAAAGAAAACATGAGAAATCAAGAAAATGTTAGGTCGTGAAAATGTTTGGTGGAAAATATGTGACATACATGATGCATATACAAATTTACTGTTACCATATTTTCCCAACATATAAACAAAAAAACTAATCATGGTCTGATGATGAACAAATCTTGTCACCCTCTCCACCTCCATCTCTACTTCCAGCAACCACCTGAATGAACATTATATTGAAAATTAAATATAGTTGTATATTTATATTTAAACTTAAAACCAATAAAAGTTTTAAAACTAAATGATTTTGGATTTTTTTTATTTACCTTCTCACCACCATTCGATGTAATACCACCGGGTTCAGATCCAGTTGTCTTCTGATATAAATCAACAACGCTTTCTATAAAGCGGATATCTGAGCCCCCTAGTCATGAATTGTGTTTTTTAGAGAAACAATCTCTCTTTGAGTCTCTTGGGGTATGGACTGACTAAAACTAGGATTAGATGCAGCTGTAATCCCTTGAGGCTTTCCAAAGACCATAGATGGTATGGGTCCCAAACCCATCCCATGAACTCTACTAGGATGCTCCTTCCCAAGGACTTTGCAATTGGGTTATTCTGGGAGACTGAGTATGACTGTGCAGGATTGGTATCCCACGGTTCTTTAATTTTTACCTATAAATCAAATAGAAGTCATATTAGAAGAAATATATATTAACATAATAAAAAATGATAATAAGTTATTATAATGAAAAATTATTTCATACCCTAACTTCTTTGGCAGGCTCATTAACAAAACTTCCATCAGATTTTTTGTGAACACTGAACCACACTTCTGTTCAAGATGCTTCGTGCCCTAAACTCTGTGATTTTATTAAGAAAAAATATATCAAAAATTTAATATATTAAAAAAAATATTTTCTTATAAATATTTAAACTAATGAAAATATTACCAGATCAGATCGGCTTCTAGAAAAATTCTTTGACCCCGTAGTTTGTGGGATGACCTACTTATCCCGTCTTGATGCATTCTTTATTTAAAGATCCTGAAATAAATAAAATTCAATTTAATAGTACTGTATTCAATGTCATCTCCTCTTCATTTACATGTATAAACGTAAAATGATATTATTATAGTAATATGTATTTAAATATCATATGCTTCTCATCACAATGTCTGTCAACAAGAACTTTCACTACTCTTTGGGTACCCCATCGGGTAGCTTGTCATACATCTGTTGGGCAGTCAATGAAGTATCATTGACATCGCCCCAAAATCTCCATTTAAAGTATTTCCATTTTTTCCAAGATTTCTCAATGTCCACTTTTGTGCTATCACATCCGCAACCATAAAGTTGAAAACCATCTGTACACGGAAATTCATTTTGAAAATATTAATAACATGGCATTAAATTACACCATAATGTATTAAAATTACCGTTATTTGGGAATCAAAAACTTCATTTTTCCAAACTTTAGGCATATTTATCAAATCATCATATGAAATAAGAAGGGAAACGGGCTCTGTGGCCAGCTTCCCTAAAATCTAGCCAAGTAATCATGTGGCGTCATCCATAGGGACCCCATATGAATCAAATGGGACAACTATCTTCTCTCTAGTCAAATTCTATACATCTGAAATTTTTATATTTTTCTCCATAGTTGTATATTTTCCATCTTTAATGAACAAATAGTTAGTATAAAAAAACTGAAATAAATTTATTCATACTAAAATTTGTACCTATTACAGTCACCCTCCAGTATCCCCGCAAAGAACTAGAAGTGGCCCACCGCTCTCCCTCTATTGAGGCTCCTGAAGCTGGAGGTGACGACTGAGCTGTTGAAGGTCCACTCACAGAGCATGTGAGAGATGGTTCTAGAGGAGATGGTGTAGGGGGCAGGTGGATGGTGGCTCAGATTTCATAAGGAGGGCGACCGATGGATCTTCATCTATCGCAGTTGTTGATAAAATAGTATATTTCTTCCTCCTTGTCATTCTAGTCATTTAATCAAATAAAATTAAGTTCTAAACATATATTTTAAAAAAATTATACAGAAATAAATTAAAAAAGATAACATATGCAGAGTACTAACAAACAAAATATACATAACAATGAAAATGATTATTAAAAAAATTAATACACATAACTATTAATAAATAGGGAAAGAGATTTATATATACTAGTTGAAAAAATATATAAATATGTTAAACATTTGGAAAGATTCTAGGATCAGATCAAAAAAACCTCAAAGACATGTTTTCCCAATAGCCCATGGTGGTTATCAGGTATAAATAATCAGATAGAGGAATAAAACATCTAATAAAATTGAAAGATCCAAACAACACATCATAAGAAATGAGTGGAAAGATCCATAAAATCTGTGATATACAATAGATATAAATTTGTATGATTAACCTCATCTAGTATAGTGGAAATCTCCATAATCCTATTGAATAAAGGTTTTTCTAATAATTTACTCCACTAAGACTATACACTGGAACTAGGAAGTGATATCGCCAAATTGCAACAAAAAACTCTATTAACACACTTCACACAAAATAAAACCAAATAGAAAATAAATATTTATGTTGTTAAGGTAATTCCATACATCTACGGGAGAATATTAAAAACATTTTCAATGTAAAAGATACAAGAAAATACAAAACTCATCACTCACATCCAATCTATTATAAATTCTCAAAAAAAATAATCTAGAAACTTACAGTATTTAGCATAATATTATATACAAACTAATTTGGATGGAGCAATTTGATAAACTATTCTGGATGGGAAAATAACCACAAATAAGACTATAGATATTTAAATCCTTTATATCAACAATTTAAATTAAAAAAAACATAATTAATTACTATAAATGGTTGATATAGAGTAAGAGGTAAGGATCTTAAACCAGGGTATATAAGAGATAAAGGTACAATTATAAAAAACCACCTTTGTGGTTCAATATATTATGTATGAAAAAAAGTACATGTGGTTTAGTGATGGTGATTGAGATAACTAAATAGTACTAGGATAGAGCACTACATGACCTCATTTTCACCTCTCGATCACCAAAGGCTAGATAATAACATCAGGGTTCTAAGAAGACCAGTGGGATTTGGTTTACCCAATTTTATTAATAAACTAAAATACAAGAAAACTAACATGATCCAAATAGAGTTAATTCCATGTGATAAATATTTAAAAACCATATAAAGGTCAATAGTATAAAATGATCCCTGAAACCTAAGGCTAAAGGAAAAAATCAATCTCCTGTCTCTATTTAAAACACTAAATGGAACTTGAGTCATACAAAAATCAACCATGGTTAGAAAAAACAATTCATTAGAACAGGTACTTTTACTTATAGGTACCCGAAAAATAGACCATGAAATTTCATGTCCCCCCCCCCCCTAAGTGTATATACTGGGTGTGAGCATATAATACCCAATAATAAAACACCTAGTTTCTAAATTATATAGAATACACTAACATATGTTCCTCATATCAATATAAACATTTATATATATTTATATAAAAATTAATTTACAAATGGTTATCAATAAAAACATGGAAGCATCAGATAATAGAAAACTCCATAAAATAGAATCAATTATAAATATTAAATCCCTATAATGGGAGGGTATAGAACTAACATAATTTCTTTAATAAAAAACTTGGATATGAGACATCAGGTCAAGGAATCCATGATTTCATTCCCATTGAACTAAGATCATAGTAATTCTTCTCATGGTTGATTCATGGGAAAATCCTTGTATTTTTTAAAGAGGAAGGTGTATACAAGAATCAAGGAACTATCATCACATGAATTTAGGGATAGGTGAAAGGGGTATATAAAATTCAAGTCATTTTGATCCCATTCCATTCATCAATCTCCATATAATACATACCAACACACAAGTTATACAATAGAAAAATACCCCTTCTAACATACTCATTATTTATCAAAACAATTTCCATGGTCAAGGTAGAATTATTATTTATATTAATCAACAAGCTTGGTTTAAAAAAGTAAAAACAAGCTCAAAATATCAAAGTAATATTCATTCTTAAGAAATAATTCCATTATAATGAATCTAATTCTCAACAAAACAAAAGTTAAATATTCTTGAATGTGATACATTAACTATAATATCAATAAAACATAATTCCATGTCACACATGATCACAACATAAAACATGAATAAATAATGAATATTATATTATGGAATCCAAATAGGTATAAAAATATCAATCCAAACATAAATCTGGTTATAAGGATACATTCTCTTCATGCTACTCTAAATTCCAATTATAATACTTATATATTATTGGATGAAGAGTAATTCATGGTTCACTAAAATATATCCAAAAAAGGATCTAGCTTTATCATGGGATGTAACAAGTGTGCACTAGTAAAATACTACCAAAGATGAAATATGGTATTCGTCATAACAAATTTGATAAACTACATCTGAAATGGGTGAGGTAGCGAGGCACGACGTGGCGGCGTGGCGGTAGGGCGGCAAGGTACAGAAAGGCAGTGAGGCGGCGATGCAACGATGTGGAGAGGGAAGAGGCGGAGAGGTGGAAAGGTGGAAAGGGGTGAGTCGGTGTGGGTTTCAGGGGTCGCTGGGGGGGGGGGGTCTCGTAGGGGTTGGGGATAGAAGGGGGTTGTGGGGGGGGAAGTTTTAGGGTTGAAAAAAAGGTTTTTGCAGAAGTTTTTAAAAAACCACTGCTAAATCATTAATAAAAAATGTAGTAACAGTTTAGTAAAATGCCACTAGCAAATCACCGCAAACAGCTATTAATGTTGTAGTGTACCTTCCATCAATATGAAAATGGGTGTTACAGACATGCATCCTTTATTCAAAATCATTTTATAAGGCCAAGTTATATACTTAGTATACTTTCCATTTCACTTTTTTCATATAATAATCAATTTAAATCACTTACTTTAGGTGGGTCAAGTGGTGAGAATACATGGTACATGACATCAAGCTATTCTAATTAATGAAAATCCATTTATTTTAATAATAATCATCTTTAGAAATATCAAGTAAGGGCACACCCTAATGGTGGCTCAAACATGCCAAAACACTAAAACCCAAATATAACATAACCTTCAACATGGGGAGGATAGAGTTGTGGGTGTAACTGCTAACAACTAATCACATATTTGAAAAGATTATAACCATATGATTCTAAAAATTATAATCATGACTAGTAAATTTTAGAAATAGCCTCCGATGAATTGGTGGGCCCGATACAAATATTTCAAAATCAATGAACTTTAGGGATGAGTTATAGATCACCACCTTAGGGTTGTACAACTATCCTTCTCCGGTATTGGCCCTTGATTTTCCTCAGATCAGAGTAGATCTAAGAAAATGTAAAAAAAATGTTCACATGAAGATATCTAGGTTGAGAGAAAGAGAGAAGAATAATGGATAAATTGGACTCGGGTACTTACTGTTGCCCATCCAACATGATGAACATAAGCTCGATCGGATGTTGGATGAAGGAGATATCTTGATCCCTAGATTTGGCCTTAAAAAATATCCAAAATTTAAGGAAGATGGATTAATCCCATTGGTTCTCGGATTGGAGAAAAGGAGGGGAGTAAATTGATTATAAAGGGAAAAAATGAAAATTTACCCAAAATGTTAGCATGTTCATGGTTTTTCCACACAGTTTGTCAAACCGTGCGCAAACTGTGTGAGGCGGTTCTGCCTAAAAAGAAATCCTCCATAAGGTCTGATCAAACCGTGCACAATCCATGCAAGGGTACTTAGGAAAATGGGGCATTCGCATGTTTAGGCCACATTACCATGCACCAACTGTGTGAGGTGGCTCTGTCCGAAAAAACACAATCCGCATAGTTTTCCAAATCATGTGCAATTACTGCACGATTTACTCTAAACCATTTTCCAAGACAGTTTTCCCTTAAAAGATGGGTTTTGGGCTCCAAACAAGCCCTAGACACCCTCTTAACCTTTACCAACTCATTAAGAATCCATATTAGGTCCAAATTAAAGATTTAGATCGAAGGTTAAAGGATCCATACTAGAGTGAAAAACTAGGTTCTTACTATCTTCCCCCTTTAAAAGAAATCGCCCCTGAGTTCTCCTTACAAGGGTAAAGAAACATTGTCTGAGAACAAATCTGGCCAATGGTCACATATGTCGTCTTCCATATTTTAGTCTTACCCCCCTTAGAAGAACTCTCCCATGAGTTCTCCTTCAAAGGGTAAAGAACTCTGGACATTGGGCACGTACGTCGGCTTCCCTCTCGTAGACACTTTGTCCTTTGGTCAACGATGCGCACTAGATATTCCTCAAATGTAGCATCAACATCTAACTCAAATTCATTAGGATCAACGTTATGATATGGGTTAGTATGATATTGGTGAAGTTTTGAGACATGAAAGACGTCGTGCATGAAATGGTACCTTTGAGGTAGTAGCAACTGATAGGCTATCGACCTAAATCTCTCTATAATTTCAAATATCCTGATGTAATGAGGTGATAGTTTTCCCATATTCTTTAGCCATCTTTGACCAATCTTGGGTGATAATCAAAGAAAAACATGATACCCAACCTCAAACTCAAGAGGTTTTCTATGGAGATCAGCATAAGATTTCTATCTAGACTGAGCAGTAGTCATATGTTTCCTAATGAGATAAACCTTTTCTGAAGTCCTGTGAATGAGATGAGGACCTATTAGGGCTACCTCACTTGCCTCTATCTACAACAAGGGTGAACAACATGGCCTAACATATAAGGCCTCAAAAGGATACATCAAAATCATCACCTGAAACTGTTATTATAAGATAACTTGATGAGAGGGATATGTTTCACCCATGAACCGCCAAAATCAAGGGCATATGCTCAGAGCATATTCTCTGTAACTTGTATTATCTATTCTAATTCTCCATTGATCTGAGGGTGAAAATATGTGCTTAAAATCACGTGAGTCCAAAAATATTTCTACATACCTTTCCAAAACTGTGAAGTGAAATGAGCATCCCTATCTAAAATGATAGTACATGGAACCTCATGTAGTCATATGATCTCATAGAAATACAATATTTTGAACTCATCAACTGAGAAAGTCTCCTGTATTGGAATGAAATGGGTTGATTTCGTTAGTTTATCAATGACTAACAAGATATAATCCCTACCCCTCGGCAAACTAGGTAATCTAACTACGAAATCCATTGCAACATAATCCCATTTCCATTCTAGGACTGGAAGTGGTTGTAACAAGCCTACAGGTCTCTGGTGCTCCACCTTCACCTGCTGACAGGTGGAACTCCTAGGGATGAAGCCTACAGTATAAAGTTTCATTCTAGGATACCAATATCAGCATCACATATCTCGATACATCTTTGATATTCCTAGATGAAATACCCACTGATAAGTGTGCTACTTTTTCATCAACTCCTCTCTCATATCAGTAGGAACCCAGATACATCCACATAGATGCAGTATGTTGTCTCTATCCACAGACCAATATAGAGGTGGGTTATCTCCTGATATACTCTTATAGAGAACCAAACATTCAGGATTTGAAAACTGCCTGCTCTTCACCTTCTCAAGGAGAGAAGAGGTAACTGTTAAGGATAAGAGGTAATACTTCTCATGATTGTCATGAAAATGTAGATAAAGTTCAGATTATAGGGTCATTAACTTCCATTCATCACTGGATTCTTGTATGACTTGTTTTTGAGTTTTCCAACTTAGTGTATCAGCAACCACATTTGTCTTTAAAGGATTATAGGCAAGGTCAAAATAAAAGGATTGTAGATATTCAACCCATATCTACTATCTGAGGTTCAAGTCACACTGATAAGAGATATACTTGAGGTTATTGTGATCTGTATACACCACAAAGTGCTCACCCAATAGATAATATCTCCAGCAACATAAGGAATGGAAAACTGCTGCTATCTCGAGGTCATGTGTCAGGTAATTTATCTCGTGATTCCACAACTTCCGATATCAGTATGCAATGACTTTGTCTTCCTACATCAACACTGATCCTAGTCCAATGCTTTATGTATTACATAAGATGATATAATCCTTTCCAGGTTCTGGAAGAATCAGAATTGGTGTCGAGATAAGCCTCTCTTTCAGTTGCTAAAAGGATTTCACGCATGCTTCTGACCACAGGAACTTAACACCATTCTTTATAATTCTATTAAGAGGTTAAGAAAGACAAGATAAGTCATGTAGGAAATTCCTATAATATCCAGTGTGCCCTAAGAATATCCTGATATCAAACACATTCTTGGGATACTTCAAGGAAAATACAATGCTAACCTTTTTTGGGTCAATAAATACTCATGATTCTGAGAAAATATGACCCAAGAAGTGGACCTTGTTGATCCAAAAGTCACACTTAGCAAGCTTGGGATAAATATGATTCTCTCTCAGTGTACTTAGAACGATCTCAAGATTTTTGGAATGGTCATTATGAGTGCGAGAATACACCAAGATTTCATCCACAAAGACCATGAAAAAAGAGTCCAAATAGGGGTAAAAACCCCTATTAATCAAAGCCATGAAAATGATAAGTGAATTCATAAGCCAGAACAGCATAACAAGATACTCATACAGACTATACCTTCTACAGAAAGTTATATGAGGTATGTGTGGTGGTCTGAATCACACCAAATGATAACCTGATCTCATGTCGATCTTAGAGAACACCTTTTCTCCTCGGAGATGGTCAAAGACATCATCTATTCAAGGAAGTGGATACCGGTTCTTGACTGTAAGTTTGTTCAATATTATTTAATCCATGTATAAATTAATATTCCCATCTACCTTCTTAGAAAAAATAATAGGTGAACCCAAGAAGATGTACTGGTCCTTTTAAATCCATTGGCCTCTACGTCCTCTATCTACCCCTTTATCTCCTGAAGCTCAGTAGGTGTCATGATGTATGGAGGAATGGACATTGGAGCTGCTTTTGGAACAAGATTTATTGTAAACTCTACCTCTCTCTTAATAGTTAAGCTAGAAAAGTCATTGGTAAATACTTCCTTTAAACGATCAACTATTGGAGGGAAATTAGTTTGAAGCAAACCATAATAATCCATGAAAAGTTTTGTAATTTGGGATATCAATTAACTTAGACCATGATACTTCAGTCCATCTCTTAGAGCCTGGGCATCCCACTCACCTTTGAAAAGATAATTGCTACCTTCTTGTGATGTAAAAGATACCTCAAGGTGATAGCAGTCTATAAAGGCATGGTAGAGGACTAACCAGTCCATCTTGAGAATGACATCGAAGTATATAATATCACGAACAAAGAGATTCCACAAGAAAGGGTAAATGCTAACCTCAAGGGGACAGTCCCTGCACTGGTATATTCCCTCCATCCGTATTCCCAATAGTTTTTTGAGGTTCATTACACTATAGTGATATTGTATCTCTAGTCCAAGACTTTCCACAATAGATACAGAAATGAATGATTTTGAAGAACCTATATCAAATAAATAAGAGACAATAGTGGAGGATAGTAGAATATTACCTCATACAGTAGATGGTCCTGCATCCTGATCCTCAGGTATCGGCTGTAAATCATGCAACAAACCGGATCCATGACCATGTGCAACATATAGACTATCAAGATCCTGATTTCTCTTCTGGAATTTCTGATGATTAGGGGTCAGAATACCATATACATGACCTACTCCCCATCCAGACCTGCCAGTACTATTTCAACTCCCCGCCTGACATGGTGCAAAAGAACTCGCTCCTGTAGGTGGAGTGGATGTTGATCCTTTTCCACTTGAATCTGGTGGAAAGGTCTTGCAGAAACACTGAAGATGACCCATACAGCCGCAAGCTCAACACTCCATAGGGTCTCTATCACATTGGGGCTTCTTATGCTCTGGTCTTCCACACTGATGACACACCACAGAGCTAACTAACTGGGTACACTGGCTTCCACTACCCTCACGAGAAACCTCAAAGGAATGTTTCCTGCCTCCGGAAGAACTACTGGCCTGACACGGCACTGATCTTTTCAACCAGGTACTTGCTCCATCCCTCAGGTTATATTCAGTAATAAGGGATTGATTAACTATTGTATAAAAGGTAGGAAGGAGAAATACATTCACCTAATTTTTTATAGCATATTGGATCCCATCCTCAAAACATCTAGCACGTGAAAGCCCATCACCAACTAGAGGCGGTAGAAAGCACTGTAAATCAGTGAAACATGCTGAATACTCCATTTCTAACATAGAACCCTGATTTAGATGCATGAAATCTCTGGCTCAATCAGCTCTCGGTACCTAAGGAAATAACTAATCATAGAATTTAGTTTGGAAATCAACTCATAACATGCCCTGATGACGACCGACCTAGGTAACCACATCCCACCAATGCTTAGATGAATCCCAAAGTATGTATGTATCAAGATTGAATCTCTGATCTAGAGGATTTTCTATATTCTCAAAGATAGATAGCATGGCCTCTAGACAAGACTCATAAGCCTAAGAAATACCATCCCTGGAAAAAGTAGGAGGATTCTACTACTGGAACACGCGGGTCAGATCATCCATCATTAGTGCAACCTAAGAAGCACCATGCATAGATTTCATCAAACATGGGAAACTAGCACAGAAATTATCATCAATGCTTGGATCAAGTACAGTAGGAGGTTCCTCAAGTGTCTCTCTTAGAGGTATGATTGTAGACTCAGGATGCACCACGTCTAGAGCATGGTCATCACCACCCTCATGGAGAACAACACAAGGAATTCATGGCAGCATTGGTCTACAAATTCCATGCACACACCTCAGAACAATCTTAGAATCATAAGATAGCATCACTAGTGAAAACTGAACATAAGAAAACTCACTACCCAAGGAAAACTACCCCAAACTACCTTCTTAGATAGCTAGGTATCGGTAAGTGCTCAAGTATAAGTTTCATGTCATTTCATAGTTAATTCCCAGGTTCACTCCTTTACCATTAATAGACATAATAAAGAGGAATAAGTATGTACAACCAATTCATTTTATATTTTAGGATTAACTTTATAATGGATAGCCATTTCTAATGAATTAGTTCCCATACACCTATCACCAGAAACGACACCCACTTACTTATAACATAATGGCTCAATTTGATAAATTTCTCATCTCAGCCCATGAGGGCCCATACACCTTATGAATTGAGAAAGTAAATCACTCAATCATAGCCAAAGTAATAAAAGTACAATTAAACTATCACAACATCACTCAACAATCACAAGAATATTAAGAAATGCAAAGAAGTGAAATGCACCTATATGCCATTGTAATATTCATGACATGTGAACTCTAGGTGCCTATAATGATGCATGTAACAATGCTTCTTTCCCTCATATCATCGGGCTAAGGATGAAAGAAAATATTGAATAGAGTAATAATAAACAATACCACATATCATGTGCATCACCCAATGGTGAAATAATATCAACTGTAATAGGAAAAAGTAGAACAACAATTATAATTTATTCAACATAGTTTTTACACAGAACATGGGTTCGCAATGCCCAAGAACGACTTATGACCAAGTCCCAAGCATTCCTATTCTCTAATATATTGTCTTAAAATAGTAAATAAAGAAAAGAAACCACCTTTAATACCACTTTGTGATATCCTGGACATAGATTCCACTTAACAGGTGCCCCGAGCCCGGTGGGCCACATGGCCTCAAGCACATCTCCCCAAATGCCAGAGGTTGCCGACTAGCAGCGAGGTCCTAGGGTGTGTCTATGGGGAGATAATACCCTAATTAGAAGATTATATCATAGTGGAAGGATATAAACATTAGTAAACTACATAAGAAGTATAAATAAATAGTGGAAGTAAACTGATACACTAGATAAATGAGAATAACACTAACTATATCAACTGATACAATGATGATGTAATTACATGTCATTAGAAAACTAGAAAACATGGATACAAGAAAACAGGCATAACTGGTTCCAAAAAATAAAAAGAAAACAAAGACTACTACAAGTATCATGAGATCCAAGTCTATCATCTACTATCAAGATCTGTCCAAAACAGAAAGCAATCAAGTGTTTGAAGTTGTATGCTTCCCTTTGTCAGCACCTGTAACCATGTAATCTACTTTAGGTACCAAACGGTGCCCGGAGAGGGTGTGAGATAAATCTTAGTGGGCCACCACAAACGATGTCTATAACATATGGACCTTGAAATGGAATATAGCAATGTATAGGCATTCATATATAAAGTAAATAAAATAGAACAATATAAATAAATACATGAGTACATGCTTAAAACCTTGACTGGTGTATGAACATGTAACTGGTTTATTTTAATTAACTAATTACCATTTAATGTTAATAGGTCATGTGAAACATAGCCAACACTGACATCACCTTGTGATAGTATAAGTAGTGAAGGTCCCAAGATGTAACAAGGAAAGCTGAAAAGGATATCTAGTGAGGGAGTTCCAGGGTAATAACCAAGGTAACATAGATCTCACAGAATGATAACTCAGTAGTGTCTGAGTCTAGGTAAGGGGTAAGAGTGTAATCCAAGGTGATTAATCCAAGGCATTCCAAAATAATGCAACTATTGAGTCCAAGGTGATCGACCAAGGTAAAATAAGGCTAAAAAATATAGGTCCCTATGGGCTTTCACCATGGCACCTACTAATCAATACCACATCAAAGGAGTGTATCTGAGGTATCCAGTAAATATGTAATGGACCTTATGGTAGTATACCGGGCATCCGAGGAATAGACAATAACTAGAGTCTAGGTGGGTATCAACCTAAGAAAACCACATCCTTGAATTGGAATGGGGTTCCCAAGTCCCAAGGTATTCTTCTTTTAGAATCCAAGGCGGTATTGAGTCAATCCATTCCTGTTTTATATTGTAATCGTTTAATCATTTATTACGTTCAAGCCTTGTCTTCAATTAGTGTGGATAGTCCAAGTAGCATTGCAACCATTTAATCAAGTCTTAATTAACCATTAAGGCTTATTCAATTATTGAGATTCACTATGCTACCTTCTATCAATATGGAAAGGGGTGCTACAAACATTCCACCTTTATTCAAACTCATTTGATAAGGCCAAGTTATATACTAAGTATACTTTCCATTTCACATTTCTCATTTAATAATCAATTTGAATCACTTACCTTAGGTGGGTAAAGTGGTGAGCATACATGGTACATTCTATTATGCAATTCTCATTAATAAAAAGACATTTATTATAAGAATACTCAAATTTAGAAAGTTCAAGAAAGGGAACACCCAAACGGTGGCTCAAATGTGCTGAAACGCTAAAACCCAAATATGGCATAACCTTCAACATGGGTCGGATTGAGTTATGGGTGTAATTGTAGACAAATAATCACGTATTTTAAAAGAACATAACCATATGATTCTAACAAGTATAATTATGACATGTGAATTTGATAAACGGCCTCTAATGAAATAGGTTGGGCCCATGTGAATACTCTAAAATTAATGAACTTTAGGGATAAGTTATAGACCAGCCACCTTAGGGTTGTACGACTCTCCTTTTCCACTATCGGCCCTTTAATTTACTCATATAGGATTAGATCTAAGAAAACTTGAAAAATGCTCACATGACGATATCTAGGTCGAGAGAATGAGAGAAGAAGAACAGCTAAAGAGGACTCAAAAATGTACCGTTGCGCATCCAATGTGATGAACAAAAGCTCAGTCGAATGCCAGATGAAGTATATCTCTTAATCCCTAGCTCTGGCATTCAAAAAAGCTCCCAAATGAGAGGAAAAGGGCTTAATCTCATTGGTTCTCAGTTTAGGGAAGAAGAGGGGAGTAAATAGACCATCAAGGGAAAAAATTGGAACTTTACCCAAAATCTAAGCTTGTTCATGGTTTGTCTACATGGTATGTCAAACCATGCACAAACTGTGTGAGATAGATCTTTCAAAAAGGAATCCTTTGCACGTATTGATCAAACAGTTCACAAGCCATGCATAGGTACCTAGGAAAAGGGGGTGTTTGAAAGGTTAGGCCATAAAACCTTGCGCCAACAGTGCGAGCAGGCTCTGTATAAAATAAAACACAATCCACATGGTTTTCAAATTTTTGCCGAATTACTGCACAGTTTACTCTAAACCATGAACCAAGATAGTTTTCCCTTAAGAGATGGGTTTCAGGCTCCGAACAAGCCTCAATCTCCCTTAGAAACTTTTACAACTCATTAGGCATCCATATTAGGTCCAAAGTAAAGATTTAGACAAAAAATTAAAGGATCCATACCTGAGTAAACAACTAGGTTCTTACACTAATTACTAAGATAACTAAACCATTCTCTAATTCCAACTATAGAGACCCTATTTTTCTTACATGATTATTACATAATTTTAAAGATAAACAACATAAAATTGTTACACAACCTGGATCTGAAGGTTTAGTGTATTGGGAATATTAAAACCATAAAAAACATATACATAATAATGAATAAACATTACTTATTTCCTTGTTCTCTAGATTCTTATTGACCATGTTTTTCTCCTCACTATAAGTATTCAACTGAGGATATACATCAAAATAAGTGGTGATCTGAAGTCCTAGTAAGAGAATGAATAAAAGACATGAAACATAGGTGAGAATAAACATCATCACATAACATAAGAAAAATACAATTATCATAATCATTAGATAAATCATTAGATAAATGAAAGGATTATGGTGATACATTAAAATGAAACATCATGTCTTGGTGGCAAAATGCCACTCATATTTTTGAACAAGGTTAGCATCACGTTCATGAATAACATATGTGCATCATCATAACATCATAATAGTAAAAAAAACTAGTATCATGTCCATTAATCTTTCACATTATCTTCTGAGATATATAAAATTACTCAATATATTGGAGTGATATATAATTCTGGTCGCACCCATCACATTATAACATTTACATAATCATGCATGCCACGTAAAACTTATAATAATATTTTCCAAAAAAATTACTCATTGAAAGGAAATGGGTTTCATAAAAATTTCATAAAGAATAATTTCATGGATAAACTTTGGGGTTCCCAAAATAAAAAAGTGAATAAAATACTTGGTATAATAATCGAAAAATCTTGAGAAAAGAAGAAACAATCTTAAGTAAAATAAAAGTTGTGTTTTTAGAAGGAAGAGTTATTTTGGAAAAATCTTTTTATTTTTCATAAAAATAGATTGAAAGTATGTATATCTCCAAAAAGAAAATGGAAGGAAAATAAATGAAATTTAAGGAACATTAAGAGAACATCCATATTGAAAATTGAGTTAGAGAGGGAAACCCGAAAGGAAGTGAGTTCGGTTCGAGAATCCTCTTACCTTATGTCTGGATGATTTTTTCACTTTAATATCCTGGATAATCAAATTAGATTCACTAATTAACAAATACAAAACCTCTTATACACATATTTAATTCATTATAATTTTATGAAGTTTTTTTATGTACATTTTTATGAGTTATATTATTCAATTTCATTGTTAAGGAGTGTTCGTTTTCTTTGATTTCATGATTGGTTCACCTGTATACATGAATGGAAGTTCATGTAAAATTGGGATAATTATATTGAATTGATATTATATGTTAATAATGAAATTATAGAATTTTAATTGGTATTATATATCATTTGGTTATATTTTATGAGGATAAATTATTAGATAAAATGTTAATGATAATCATTTAGATTAATTTGGTGGTTTTTTCGGTCATAACAAACTCATTTTTCTTTATTATTTAATATTATTTATATAAGTTAGTTTCAGAAAATAAAAAATGTTTTAAAATGAAATTTAAAATATTTTTCAACTGTTATAATTCTTTTATGACCATCCTTGATGGTTTTAGTGAAAAATAAAAACACATCATCCACAGTGGTGGTAAATCGACACACCACGGACAATATTTTTATTTTTAGAATAAAAGGAAAAGGGAATAGATTTAAAGATTAATTATTCCATTAACATAATAAAATTATAGTATATAAAAGACACTGGAGTTATCATTATACTTGGATAAGTGGAGGTTAGAATAGGATAAGAAAATAAATGAAATTTAAAAGATATTAAAAGAAAAAGAAATAAGATTTTACCTCTTGATTTTCTCCTCCTTGAGAACCTCCTTAGGGAAAAGGGTTTGTTATTTTGATGAGAACAAGGGATAAAAGACATGTGGTATTGGAAATATTATTGGGAATAACATATATGAGATTCAAGGCTTGGAAAGTGTGAGTAGAAGAGGTGGTGAGTGGTGGTATTTATAGGGGAGGAGAGGGGTGTTTTCTCATTATTTTATTCATTAGTTAATTATTTTGGCTTAAGATAATAAATAGTTTGAATATTATCACTAAATATATTAAAATAGTAAAGGAGAGTTCAATATTTTTTTCTTAAATCATCTTTACATAAAAAATGAATAAAAAATCATGTATTTAACTTTTATCCTAAATTATCATATTTTACTCTTCACCAAAAATTCATGTATTTTAGAAAAATCTAAAAAAAATAACCCAAAATATTTCTCAATGTGTGGAATTAAAAATTGAACTCCATTTTATGAAAATAGTTTTCTAAATATGATAAATTTAATTTTTAATTAAAATCATCATTTAATTGAAATAAATTGATTTTAAAATTATAACTAATTTTATAACACTTTGAAATTTTTATTATGATCTCACAAAATTGTCTTATTAAAATAATACAATAAAATGTTAATTTTTGAATTTATTTTATGAAAATAAATTTTATATTAAATATTTATATTAATTATAAAATAATAAATAAAAATTTAAGTTTTACAAAAAAATACCAACACTTAATTAATAATTTTTAACATATTTATTTACTTATACCATGATATAATTATATCATATTATCATTTATAAGATTCCTAAATTATATTTATACTTTTGTAGATGAGTTTTCTATTCTATTGGATGAATTAAAATTTCTCATCGTCATGTTACTATTCTAAGGGTCGGGTTACTATTTCATCAAGATAGGTTCCTTAATTTCTAAAAATACCTCTTATTTCATTCATAATTAATTTATAAAGTTTATATTGTGTTATAAAAGTTATTTTATGTGGTTTATACTATCTGATATAATTATAAGAAGGTAATTTCCATTGATAAAATTTTGGGTCATTACACAACGAGAAAACATCGTAAATATAACAGTAATAAAATATAATGGAAATGATATCAATGAATAATCTACTATCACATAAATGAAAGTAATATAGACAATATAAAATAAGAAATTACCAAAAAATAATTTGAATACTTAAGATCTTAGGGGAATTCCTATAACAATTTTAAATAATATCCATCATATCAGCATGCCTATTGCAATCAAACTTCCATAACACTCAATCATACTCTACCTGGACTAACTGATGGGAAAACTCCCCAATAGGATAAAAGTCCTAGTATGGACCACTAACTAGATCATAATCCTAAACTATTGTATCATGTGATCTCAGTAACTCTACTAGCTACTCTTGGTTCCCATGATATACATAAAATGGGGGTGATATAATTCAATAATGAAAAACCTTGCTAAATACATAAGTACATGTGTGTGTGTGTGTGTCTAATTAAATGAAATTAAAATCATAGAAAAGGTATTTTACCCAATAAACCCTCAAGGATATGACCCATTATTCAACAAGTATAGGCACATATAAACCTTTTCCTATATAAAGTATAATCCATTCTTTAAAATAAAAAGGATAAGGATATGTATAATGGGTGTGTTTTCATCATAAAAATACACTTAAAAAACTTCCAACTGGGCCTCATAATCATTATTTAGATTCAAATACCACAAACCAACTTTGAAAATTGGTATCTAATATTTTTAGATATTCAACCCATTCTGAATATATGAAAATACACTTATGAAGGAAAAATCATGCCTTTAAAATTCATGAAGTTCCTTTAAGACTAGTTTAAATTACAAAATACCTTTTATTATTTCAAAATCCATTTATAAAATAAATTCAAGAAATTTATCAAACACTTAGTGTGTGATTTCAAATAAAACATATTTGTAATATGTTTTTAAATTGAAAAATCCTTTGAATCAAATGAAATCTAAGTAAAAAACTCAATTTCTTTATACATGATCCTCAAACCAATTTAATAATATATTTTAATATCTGAAACATACATTAAAAATCACAAGAAATTATTATTATAAAATTTTAAGGAAAATTAATGGGGAAACCTACATAAAATATAATATGAATGACCAAAAATATTGAATATGGGGTGAACAAAACCCAGATGAAAATCCATACACCCCAAACATAAATAATCACAAGGAACATAGTCAAAACCTTATCATAAGATTTATCCAAGGAAGAACAAAACAATGGTTGAAGAAAAAAATAATAATAAAGAGATAAGGGATAAATAAAGGTAACTCAACCTTGAAGATTTGACTTCAGAACATGAATAAATCATATTGATTTTCCATGTGAGGTAGAAAAATATTGGATAGGCATCACAGGTTGAGGGTTTTGAATAAGAAATAAGAGAGTGGAATAGGAATTAAAAATTGAAGGTTTTAGAATGATAATTTCATGGTTTTTAAAATTTTAGGCAGTATATATGGTTTTATTGCATGGTATAACAAATCATGTACTAACCATACGTCCGTCCTTTGTAATTCTTGGGCACACACATAGTTTGGACGCATGGTTAGAATAACCATGCACCAACCATGGAAAATGGATATGTCAGAAACTATAGGCCTTCACATTGTTTCTATGTATTTTCTCCTACCCATGTGTAATATGTGCACCCAATAATTCCCATGGAAGGGTAACCCTACATGATCTACCCCTAACCGTGCCCTACCTGTGCAGAATAACTATTTATGTTCAAAAACAAACTGAGAAATCCAAATGTAAGGGTAGCCCGCATAGTTTCTCATGAACCATATGAACTGAACAATGTTATTTGGGAGTGATATACAATGTTTGTTCAATCATCTTGAATAAAAATGTGGTGATTGTAAAAGAAAGCCATGTTATAGGATAAAACATTCATAATTTTCAAAATTTCAACAAGTTTGGCTTAAAACATAAGGAAAAATATGATGTCCAATATAAAAATTTAATAATAGGGAAAACTATGTTTGGTTTATGATAAGAACTCTGACCAAGTTAGCAATGATGACAAGTGAAATTCCTCAACCCAAGTCACCCAGAACAAAATGGTGGGATACATAAACTCATGCATACCTCTTGGTACGCAAGAGGTTTCTAACTAGAAGAAAGGGTCTAAATTGTAAATTGGGGGGATTATTCCCTCAATATCAATAAGTGTACACTCAAATAATTATAATAAAATAATAATAACCCAAAAAGTAAAACATAAAAAAATATAATAAAATATATATTTGATGTCATGTTAGGTATCCCAAGTCATATAATGAAATAAACCAAGGACCCCTAATGTGAAAGGTTAAACTAAAGTATAACCAAAAAAAGGAAATAAATAAAGGCATCATGGGATTAGTCCATAGTATGTCCTGATACAATATCCAAACACTAAGCTTTGTATCATCATCTCCATGTCATGGGGACCTTGACCTTTCCTAAATCCCTAGTTATGAATTTTTCATGTGCATCACAGTGTCTATGTAGGGTGTGATTATTAACCTAGTGGGACACCACCAATGCATCCTTAATAGAATTTCTCATACATAAGATGTGTATTCCATAATAATAAATAAATTTTCAAGAAATAAAAAATCAATTATGAGTTGAGAAATCGTACTCTTACCAAGTTATCATGAACCCCGACCATACCATATTCGACTTCATGCTGGAAGTAAATTCATAATGGAAATAATGGTCTTATTTCATCATAAAGATTACATATATCTCAATGAATACACGTAGACAATAAGCCTCAAGTTTTTACTCAAGTTCATTGTGTCCCATATCTATCATGAGTCCATCCATAAAGACATCATGCCCCATATCTACCTCGGGTTAGGCCACAAGGTCATCATATCACTCCGCTACCTCCAGTCAAGCCTCAAGGCCATCATACCCCTACCCCATGTCTAGTTCCATCATCTTCATCATCACATGTCTCACATGCTCCCCCTATAAGGAAAAACAAATCCACAATAGTCCACTAACCACTTAATACTTGAATAAAAATATCCATAGGATATATATTCACACACAATAGGGAATAACACATATAAGCACAAAACATATCATATCAACCACGAGTCTCAATAGCTATGCACACACACATGTGATCATTACTGATCATTAATATCATGGTATACACAATCTCACACATGTAATAAATATCAAACATGGGTCTCACATGATACACATGCACACACATGTAATCATTATCATGGAAAAGACTTTATAAAAGGTATTTATATGGTAAAAACTTCTTAAATCACACTCATTGATGTTAATGGACAATATTTGTAAATTTTCAATATTAAAATCACACCCAATAACCAACCATATCAAACCTACATGAAAATTATTCCTAAAACTGATCCTAATTCATCATAAAAGGGATTATAGAAAGGGATTCTAGAAAAATATGGAAACATATTTTTTGAATACCCAACGAAAACCTATATCAAGGGAAAATATATATTAGAGCACTGTTAAGGTTTCCAATCCTATAAGTATGATGTTGATATCATAGAAGTCAATGAATCGATCTAGAATTTGCAAACCAAAGATAGGATTTGTATAATATCCCAAAAAATCAACTTAGATTTTTCAAAATCATCAAACCTTTTGATAAGAGGGGGGATAATGGTTATCGGTGAAGATATTGAGACAAAACCATATCAATAACTCCTCCAATTTATTTCACATAGTTTCCCCTTTGAAATAGAAAAATTACATGAAGCTCAATGCCTGGTTCATCCATTTCAGAAAATTAAAATAGATTTCACTATGGTTTTTTGATTCCAACTATTGTCAGGTTGGCTTCAATTATAGAGAGCCTAGGATATCCACTATGATGAACCACTATGGTGTATGAGTAATTCCTTGCCCATTTTGACCCTACCATTCCTTGTACCATGGCATGGTGAGTCTATTCTTTCCATATCCCATAGGGAGTCTCCCAGTTCCTCAAGCATGATACCACACACAACCCTTAGCCATGTTGGTTTTTCCATTTCATATAAGTATATTCTTGGAACAACATAGCTTCCACCGCATCATTCTCCTTCCCATAGTGCACCTAAAATGCCTATTTTTATCCAAAACCACTGGGAACCTCCGAAAAATCCCATTACTATTTTAAAAAACCACAAGGCTCAAAATCACACACATTTAAAATTTAGGATGTTACAAATCTCCCCCTCTAATGACTTCTTGTCCTCGATAAGTTTCTTTAGAGGTTTTCTCAAACAAATTAGGCCACTGATCCAACACATCTGATTACCATTCTCAAGTCCACTCTTGGATATTTCCATTCCACCAAAGAACATGAATAAGTGGCACCATCTTTACCTATAACACTTTCTCACTCCAGTTCATAATCTGAACCAACAGATCCATAAATGATGCATCAGGTTCCAACTCAACATCCTTATTGTTGATCAAATGTGAGATATTGGGCTCTTAAATCTAAATTTGACTCACGTGGAACATGATATGTATACCTAGATATCATGGAGGAAGATAAAATTGGTGATATATAGTTATAATATGCCTGATAACATTAAATAGTCCAACAAACAATGGTTCCAACCATCCCTACTTTGACAAATGTTGATTCCCTAACTAAGGTGACACTGATAAGAAAATCATGTCACCCATATAACACTTAAATGGTATTATCCTCTAGTAAACATATAATATCTATCTTCTATGAGTAGTAACCAACCTCGTACTGATCAATTACACCCTCGTAAGGGCCTCCTACACTGTACTCAACCCAAAAATATATGCCTCACCTATTTCATGACAATAAAGTGGTGACAGATATGACTGACTATAATGATCCTCAAAAGGTTCTATCTGAATAAAATCCTATAAATTTTTATTGTAAAAAAACTACACCAAGTCCAGATGTTCCTCCCATACTAAACCAAAATCTTGGATGCATGTTTGAAGTATATACTCCAGGATCTAGATCATCTTATCCGACTATCCATCAGTCTATAGATGACACTCCATGCTTAGGTTCAACTAAGTCCCTAATGTCATTTTCAAGCCTTTCCAAAACTTTGATGTTAGATAATAATCCCATTAAAATAATATTATCATAATCACACCATGAAACTACACTATTTCTAAAACATATATTTTTCCCAACTCACTTATATAAAGAGTCTCTCAAGTCAGTAAGAAATGTTCCACCTTCATCAGCTAATCAACCACAATCCCCACATCATCTTGACCACTGAGGGTCTAGGGAAATCCCATAACAAAATATATGGTCCCCTAATCCCACTTCCACAAGGGTAAGAGAATATGTTTAAGAAAACATCCTATTCATTGATGATTACCCCTTAACCTCTGAAAGGTAAGACAATAAGAGATAAAACTCAAAATATCCCACTTCATACCCAACCACCAAAAATGTAATATTATATCATTATACATCTTCATCAATATTGGGTATACTTCCAAATAAAAATCATGAGAGTGTCCCATAATCTCTTCCCACGTAGAATTAGGAACCAAAAATCTCCCATGAATGTAGATCACATCATCTCTATCAAAAGATCATCCTGGAACTAGGCCATTCATCCCTAACTACTACTACCTCACTAAGCACTCAGAATCTGACTCATTGATGGCATTTACCTGGTCCAAAAACACATATCTAATAACTAAATGGTCACAATTCATTACCCCTTATTACTTGCATGCATCCGCTAACCACTTATCCAACAATATCATCAACCACCATTCCTCTTCTAAAGGTCACTCTCCAAGATCCTATGTTTTCCTACTATGGGGATCTACAACAACATTATCTTTCCATGGATAATATGCCATCTCAAAATTAAAATTCTGAAAATACTCTACTCAACTCCTCTATTTAATATTCAATTACCATTGAGATAATATTTAATGCAAGATATTATGGTCTTTGTATACACTAAATCTCTCATTTAAGAGATAATAGTGCCCACACTTCATAACATACACCACAACTGATAACTCCAAGTCATTTTTAGGGTAGTTAAACTCGTGGTTCATAGTTTATGAGACCCATAAGCTACTATATGATCTCTATAAATTAATAGAACTCCTAAAATAACACATTTAGCATTGTAGTAAACTATATATCAAATCCTAGGCTTGGGAAACATCAAGATCATAGTTGTCATCAATCTCCTCTTCAGCTCCAAGAAGGCCTATTACCACTGTTCTGACCTCTAAAACTTTACCCCTTCTTATTAAGACTCATTTTAGGTGTTTCTAGTTGGGGTAATTTTTAAATGAACTATTTTTAGTACACTTACAACCCAAGTAAATTTCATATCATGAACATGTTTCTAGGGCATGCCCAAGACATTACAATATCTTTCTTCTCTAAGTCCATATAAATTTATACCTTAAAGATTACATTCCTAAGAAAACCTACCCCCTAGATCTAGAAGTGACACTTCGAATGCTTGGTATGGAGACGATGTGCTTGATTTTTACTTAACACAATATCTTGGTATCTAGCATATATCTATGAGGTCTATGAGTATATGAGCATACCATCAAAAAACACTGCAACAAAGGAGTCAAGATATTGATGGATGATCTTATTCATGAGATCCATTAACATCTCTAGTTAATTTTTCAACCCAAATAGAACGAAAATATACCCATATATTCTGTATCTAATCATGAATGTTTCCTTAAGAATATCCTCCTCTTTGACATAATTCTAGTGGTAACCTGGTTATTAACAAATCTTATAGAACTTTCAGGATCATAGAAACTAATCAAAAAAGTCATTAATACTCGTAAATATGTAACTATTCATCATGGTATCCTAGTTTAGCTTCATTTAGTCCAAATCTAATAAAATTATAATATCCTGTTTCTTTATTAATTACATTGAACCACCCCATGGAGATGTTGTCAATATGATTAAATCATTTTCCACTAAATCCTTTTCATTCACCTTAAGTTCCTTCAACTCAATCGGTGTCATGTGATATGGAGGAATCGATATAGGTTGTTCTTCATCCATGATCTCAGTCTCAAAATCATTTCCTCTATCAGGATAAAATCTATATAATTCATCAGGGATGAAATCTTAATATTGGTATACTAAAGGAAGAAAAGAGGCGGAGGTACTACTCGATCAACTATAAGAACTATGTGTGCTACTTGTACTATAATAACTCAAAACTATCTTAGTTATAGTCTTTTTCTACCTTATCTAACATCCCATTCATCGTTTAAAACAAACTTATCTCTCTTAGGTGTAGTAAATCAAACTTGTATCCTATAGTAGTCGATGTGATCTGGATAACTAGTCATCCAATCCATTCTAAAGATTATATTGAATCATGTTATCTCAAGAATTATGAAATACCACATATATCTATATACATCAATTTATATGGGACATTATAGACATATTTGGAGATGATACACTTACTTTCTTATGGTTTTTTTAGTAGATAACAACAAAGAAGATAACTTGAATGGAAAATCAATCCAAAAAACTTGATTAGATAAAAAAAATGGAAGATCGAGTATCAAAAAATATAGAAGATATCATAGATTTCATCAAGATCGTACCTTAGACAGTTGATATTCCTTCTCTAGTATTAGTTGGGACCTGTTCCACTGTATAAACACGGCTTACCTCAACTCTAAGGACCTACCCCTGAATTGCATAACTCATCAGGTTTACTGAAGTTTGTAGGGTTTGAATATGTTATTGAAAACCCTAAGTAGATCCTTGGTCCACAATATTCATCTTTCCTACACCATTATGAGAGATTGTATGCAATTCCATCAAATAGAACTATTAAATATTCCCAATCTTATAACATCGACTACACTATTTTTGAGGTCCAGGTCAAAAATTTTGATCATGCCCACATTTTCCATAGTTGAAACACTAAGGACCTCCTCTTGTCATAGAGGGGGACTAATAAACCCTTCACTGATCTAATTACCTACCACCCCTACTGCAACTCTTCATCCCTCCTCTTCTTTCTACTACAAGAGGCACCCATTATAGTATTGGAAATTCCTCTAGTCAATCCACAATGAGTTGGAAGAAGACCTACAGCTCTATCCTTCCCCAAAACTTTCTCTTTCACCAAGGCCTTGTGAAGTACCTCTGGATATATTGTCAGGTCAAATATCCAAACATGATGACTTAGTTATAGATGAAGGCCAATATCAAACTTCATAGTCTTATATGCCTCATTCTCATCCAAGAGGGGAGTGAAGCTAAGAAACTCTACGAAACAAGTAGAGTAGGCAGACACTGGCATCACACCGTTATAAAGCTCCATAAACTCTTGCTCATGATATAACATAACCATATTTAGGAAAAACTCTTTAAAGAAAAGATCCTTTAATTTCACCCTTGTAAGACCCTCACATCTTTTTACCAGGTTCATAACACTCCACTACTTATTAGTGGGCCCCAGAAGCATGAAAAAATACAACTTTACCCATATATCATTCAAGGTATACATTTGATCAAAGATCCACTCAATTATTTCAATCTAGTCTACATTATCCTATATTCCTTCAATTCCCTAAAACACTAGGGAATACTGAAGCTGGATGTCCTGAGAAAAATTAACCATTATCCCTGATACTCTTCCATCTTGAATGGGAACTATACGGAAGAATAATGGTTGTAATGATTCATCCACCTAAACCACTAGAGTAAGAATGATAGCATTCTCAAATATATCCTCCTATACATCTGGTGGTGGAACAAGGGCATTCTCCCTTGTAGAGAAATTTTGGTTTTCTCCATCAGACAGTCACCTTAGACATATTCTAGGAATATTTATCTATAATTAAAAATCAATGCTTAAAATTACTATAATAGATTACTTAAGGTAACATTATAAGAGGTTTATAGGCACACACATAGGATTTCTATAGGAAACCTATCCTATGAGGATGCCCACAATGATAAGGATAACCCTCTTAGCACTACACGTGGATAAAGTCTAGTTTTTTGTGTCTGTACATTAGTTAGTAATATATATATATATAACAACAACCATTCTCAAGTTCAAATAATCCTAATGTCAAGCCAGTATATCACAGAAGAAAAAATCATATATCAATACATTTAATTAAATGAACTACCATGCATATAAATTTATAGTTATATATGACATGGGAGCCTATGTTCTTAGTAATGATGCATGAATACACCCAAATCCCATAAAATGTAACAATATAACATAAACAGGATCAACATTAAATCATGAATCCATAATAATTAATAGAAATACCGTCATCATTAACTCAAAGTATCACCACAAAAAAGTTGGATTAGAACTTATATGACTCCCCTAGATGAGTTCCACAGAGCCTATCTCTTTTCTACATTTCCAAAACACAGTCAAGAAGAAAGAAAAAAATCTCCTATGATACCACTTTGAAACACACCAACCCAAATCACCTGATCTGATATAGTGGGATACATGAACTCATGTGTGTCTCCTTGTATGAAAGAGGTTTATAACTTGAAGTGAGGTTATGAATGGTATACTAGGGTGACTATACCCTTAGTATCAATAACCATACACCATAGTAATAACATGAAAAAATAATAACCCAAAAGGTATAGTGAAACCAGATATAACAAATGATATATCATATATAATTTTAGGTATATCGATTTATAAAATGTAATAATCAAAGAACCCCAAATATAGTAGTTCAAACAAGAGTATAAGAAAAAGTAATATGAAATAAATAAATATATTGCAACATCACTCCAAAGTTTGTCCTAATAATTCCTATGAATAACAAAATCCATCTCCTTAGCTACCTATTGCAGGTCCCTTTCCCTTTATTAGATCCCTGGTCATGAAGTATACACACCCAATGATATTACTATGCAGAGTGTAAGTATAAAACTAGTGAGAAACCAATGATGCATCCTTAACATAAGTGTATGTTCACAAGATGTCCATTCCATGATAATAAATAAATGCACAATCAAGTAAAAAACAATCATGTGTTGAGTGATAATGTACTAAAAAAACTGTCATGAACCCTGGTCATTCCTACTTTATATCCATACAAGAATAAAAATTATAATAGAAATTTTGATCATGGTTGACCATAATACCACCATACATCTCTAAGTAGTCACATGTCCAAAAAACCTCATTTTGGGCCTTAAGGTCATTGTGTCCTGTCTTTTTCATGAGTCAATCCACAAGTCCATCATACCCCATATCTACCCCAGGTCATACCATAAGTTCATAATATCCCATTACTACCTCAATTTATGCCTCAAAGTCCTCAAAACCCTTTCCAATTTCAAGTTTCATCATCATCATTGTTACATGCCAGATGTGCTCCTCCTCTATGGGATAACCAAGCCACAATGGTCCACCATTCACTTAAGATAAGAATAAAAATCTCCCAATGTCATACATTGACACACAATAGGGAATAGAACATATATTCACAAACATACAATACAATTAATGAGTCAAAATATCCATAAAAACAAAAAAACATGCGATCCTTATTCAGTATGGGTTTCACGGGATACATACACACTCATGCAATCAATATAAAACATAGGTCTCATGGACTACACACACATGTGATCATTATCAAGGAAACAACCATATACAAGGTCTCTATATGGTAGGTAATTTCATACCTCAAGTATATTAATGCTTGTAGAAAATATTTTTCAAGTCCCAATACCCAAATCATTCCCATGAACAAACAAGATCAAAATCATGCACCAATGATTCCTATAATTGATCCCAATTCAACACAAAATGGTTTCTAGAATAATATTAATGAATGATATTGAAAACTTTTATTAGAATCAATTCAACTTACCCAATAAAATTCATATTCAAAGGAAAATATAGTTATGATTGAAGAGATAATTTTCAATACTCTATATCCAACGTCAATATCATAGAAGTTTATGGATCGATCTAGACTTCAAGAACCAAAGATAGGAGAAGTATAACATCCCAAAACTTCACCCTATATTCTTTTGTATTTTCAATCCTCGTGATAAGATACATAACAAGGGTTATCATGGGAGACATGGAGTCAAAACCACATTAACAAATCCTCTAATTAATCACATGAGTTTTTTTTTTGAAACACATAAATCATATGAATCTGGTGGATGATATATAGTTTCTTTAGAAAATTTTAATATATTTCATCATTTGATGGTGATTCCCACCACATACATGCTGGATTAGACAATAGAGATCCCATGAGACCCACCACAATGACCAACTATGATGAAGGGGAAATTCTTAGGTTGTTTTAACCCTACCATGCCTTGTACCATGGCGTGGTGAGGCCATTCTAGTCATGAACCATAGGGAGACTCACAGTGACTTAATTCTGAGACCACACCAAACTATTGGGCATGTTTTTCTCCCTATATTACATAGGTAGATTCTAGGAACAACATGGTTTCCACCATGGCATGGTCCTACCCATGGTGCGCCTAAAATGCCCAATTTCAACCCAAATCCACTAGGGACCATTTGACATTCCCTAAACCCAAGATAAACCATAACAAGGATAAAAATTACATAACATTAAAATTTTCGATGTTACAACAAGTTTTTTCCCTAATTCCCACTTCCTATAGGTCATAGGTTGGCAACAAGAACTAAGGGTATATATCACAAGTATAGGAGGAATTACCCTCCCAATTCTAAGGAAATATAAATTTAATACCCTAATAAACTCTATATATAAACTAAAAAATTTAAAATTCCCAAAACACAACTCATATATACATGAAAATAAAAACAATGCAATAATGGACAATGGATGACCTCTACGTCTCCACTCCAGCTGACTGAAAAACATCATCCATGATCTTCAATGATATGTCATTAAAAATAACTCAGGGAAATTATTGAGGTATGTGCACTTGGGAGTACTTATAAGGTTTTTATTTCCAAAAAAAATCCAAATCCATATGGAATAAATGTGTTGAGATAGAAATGGGTGAGATGAACTAAGAAAAGGATAATCTAAAGTTATAAATATGGATAGGAATGCAACAAAATTCAAAGTAATAAATAATATACCTAAATCACATAAATATAATCTGAATCAGTATCACTTATAATCAGTATATAAGATCAATAATCTTTTATTATAATTAATGAGGTTGATAAGAGGTTTCTAGAATCGTATAAAAATAAAGGGATGGGTCTAGAAACAAATCACCACTCTTTTAACTATCATAATCAATCTTTTATGAAAACAATTAAATATTATAAGTAAATTATATAAATTTTAGAGTTCCCAGTTCTTATAGAAATAAAAGAGAAATCCCAAAATTGTATCCTCATTATAAATGATCAACAATATCAACTCTATAACCACAACACAACCATCACCAAATCGCTAAAATCATCACATCATAACCACAACCTCATCATCATAGCCATCAAATTACTACCACCACCACATATCTACATCCACAACTCTATCAAAATCAATACCACGTCACCACATAATTATCTCAATGACTCATGATGTATCCTTAATCCATCATATCCCATTAAATGACATAACCTCATACCATCGCAACTCAGGTAAATTTTTACATGTCATAACCTTAAGCCATTATAGCTCATTGAATGATTAATGTGTCATTACATTGAGTTATTATAGCTAGAATACACACACACACACACAAACTACACCTTAGTCCATTAAAATCATGTACATATATAAATGAATATCAAAATTGTAATCCATTACTGACTGTAAAGTCTATATAGGTGAAAACCTTGAGCCATTTCAAACCATATATAGATTTTATTATACCTCAATCCATTATATCCATTGCAAGTATACATATAACTAATAACCATTCCAACTTTCATGTATAGTTTCATAAGATCACATAAAAATAGGTGGACATACCATTTAAAATCAATCTGATAAACAAATGCAAACAATAACATAATTTAATGCAACATCATAAAGTGACATAAGGAGTCAATATCATACAGGATCTAGTAAACTAACAAAATCAATTCACAAACAAAAAGAATAATATAATTAAATGAAATATCACAAGGTAATATAAAGATACAACATCATACATAAGCTAGTGAAATAACCACATCAATTTATAATCTAATAAACATCACAATATCATACATGTTACCGCTACCAAATATTATTATAAAATCCATGCTAAATTATCTATTTATCCGTCAATTATTTAGTTAAATAAATTATTTAATAAATTGTTCACTTAATTAAACAGGAATAAAAATTAACTAAGACTAACCTTACAACCTCACTCGCCACTTCTTAAGGGAACACTATCCAAAATACGAACATGTAAAAAAACTAACATCTAACTAAAACATTAACCTAATATTCCATTACTACCCATAATAAGATAGCCAACTCTCCCAATAATAAACCAACATAACCACTTAATGCTTTAACATATCTTAACTAAAAACAAATATAATGAAATCACTCTAATAAGGAACACTTGAACCCTCCTCTTACCTATAACCTTTCATTATCCGACCCAAAATCTAAATAATTCCTTCTAGGGAAGAAATAATCTCACAGGGTAATTACTAATCTCAAGAAACTAGTAGAAAAACACCCTAAGTCAACCAAATAATATAACTAGACCTTATGTAAAATAATCTTCCAAAAATTAAGGGTAGGAGTTATCACTCTAATTATAATCCATCCCTTAGTTATATCATCATATGGAAACCCTTAGTAAGATAATAACCTACTCAGCTAAGGAAACACTTCTTGACTCTATAAGTAACTGATTTACACTACATAAATAATATCCATATTCAATAATTTTTAATTCTAGGGTTCCTTTTATTTACCATCATCTTATAATTAATAAATATCTTCATATTTACACATAATATTTAGTATAGTATAATCAATATAATGATGCTACATATATTCAATACATAATCAATAATGGTCTAATATTGAGGAATATGGTTAATCATGTTGATCATTCCTTGTATTTCATTATCATTATAGATTTCTATTTCAATTCCATTTTCAAAATATGTCCCATTTCTCATGGAAAATAACATAAATTAAGTAGTGTGTATATATATCTAATCCCTAAAACAATATTTCATATTAAAGAATATTTTCAACATGATTTTATTTTTAACATGAATCTTGTTACTACATCCATATCTTATTTTTACTTCTTAAGGAGATCGAAATGTAAAAATAATATTATTTTAAAGCAAAAAAATTAAGAATAATGGGAATTATTTTAAAAAAATACATGATGAAACTAAACATTTTGAAATTAAAAGAAATAAGAAACATACAAAACACCTTCCTCAGGACTAAAACAAAAATATTGAACTCGAGAGAAGTGTATAAAATGTGTAAAGTAAATAACAACACCTTTACCTAGATTAAACTATGGGCCTAAGGAAAGATTATGAACATACCATTGGAATTAATCCTTAGAGATTATCCAATAGTATATTATCAAAGGATGAATTTATATGAGGAATCATGGATTTAAGGTTCAATAGGGCAGTTATAATCGAGGAGAATGATGGAAATTCAAATCATTCATTTCGGGGCTAACAAAAGTGAGATTTTGTATCATTGGATTTTAAGGTCTATCAATCGAATATTTTTTGGATCAATTAGGGTTGTTTAAAATAATAAACAATATAAAAAGAAACATAGTACTCCAAAAAATTAGTGTAAATACTAATAAATCCCCTACCTTAAAGGATATGAAAAAATCCTAATTAAAAGAATTGAATTCAGACACCAAGGATTCCATGAGAATCTCCCTCTAAAATGATTTAATTCAAACCTAATAAAACTTTACACAAACACCAATTATATAATTTTTTTAACCTTACTTGAAGAAATAATAATAAGAAATGAAGAAGGGATCAAAGGGGAAGGAATATTGGATTTAATGGAAAAACTGTCAAAACTAGGGTATCACATAAGTTTTGAGAGAAATAAGTAACATTGAATGATAGGGAGGATACAACACAAATTAATTATAAAATATAAAATTCCGTAATACACAACATGAAAAAAAGATATAATGTGACAAAACACATCTACAGGTTCACCACATGATCCCCTTTTAAAACTCAATCAACCCATTCTTAATTAAATATAATTGAATAATGTCATAGTTATTTGAATATTCCCACAACATGACTTTTTAATTCTTATAAATTATAGAATAGATATTTTAGTGGTAAAGAAAATTTTTATTATGTAACTGAACCCTTAATTTTCTTTTGTTTATGACTCATATAATCCCTATCAATCATACAATATGATTCAAGAAAAAGGGAATATTTACATAAGTTATTACAGTGAAGCTGTTATAGAATTTAAATATGGAAGATAAGAATAACTTGTAAATTTGACATATTATAGGTTTTAAATGAGATATATAAGGGTCATATCCATGATGAAATGAGTTGTCTGGAAGTTAGAAATGTTTTAGAATCATAATTATTTTTCAAGAAGTTTCTAATGTTCCAGAATTAGAAGCTGATATTCAAAAGTTACTGATATTTTTATAATCAGATAATGTATGATATATAAATGTTCTATAAGATTAACTCTGATCATATTAAACTATTCTAAATATGGGAGATTCTAGAAGATAAGGTTTTCAAAAGATGAAGTATGGGTACAAAAATTAGAAAAATTATGGAATTAATGGGTTAGTCTAAGAAAATACATGAAATTTGGTAAAGTCCCAAGTCACACTATAGTATATATGGACCACCTTAGTGATAAATTCATGGTACATAGAGGTCACCAAGGGTGATATGTATGGGAGACCCAAAAAGTAAAGTTTATTTTTTCAGTGAAGGCATGATATGTATATGCTATTTACATGATAAATACAATACATATGGGTCATTCCTAGGAAAAATGATCATATGTATAGGTTACTTAGTGAACTAACATGTGTACGAGTTAAATCTACACCATAAATATATTGAATCGAATAAATATCTTTTAACACTTTCTAACCTTATATTGAAAATCATAATACATTTCATTAAAATTTTATATTTCACTAACATTTTACTTCCTTGGTTATATGAATTTTTTTATAGAAAATCTATTTTTCCATATATATAAATATCATTTATCATATGAAATTATTTTCTACAATCAGACGTGTATGTTTTGGAACATTAGACAAACAATTACTTATTTCATCATATGAATATTTAAAAAATTATAAAAAAAATTAACCTAGTCTACTAGGTGAACTAATATCAAGACTATTAGACAAACATTTGTTAAATTCATCAGAAAAATAAATATTATTTTATCACATGAAAAAATTTCCATTCCAACAATATGGAATTCAGATACACTATAATGGTGTAGAAACTAATGATAATCAAAATAACATGTTGAGCTAAATCCTTTCATGTAAAGAAGAATATTTTCTGAGTCCATTATAACTACTTATGAGATAAGATATGAACATTGGGAACTCACTTATAAATAGAATCCACATTTGAGGAAGATGAAACGTTTGAAAAACTAAATATCTAAATTTTTTGTGAAGAGTTAGTAGAATATTGTTACTTTTAGAGTGCTTCACTATAATCTTTTTAGGGTGTTTTTTAAGGTATCCATGAGAGTAAATTTTGTAAATATAGAAGGATTTTATTCATTTGAAATTGTCTTTATAATCTTGTTGATGGTGGGATTCTGGGGATAATAAAATAGAGGAGTGTCTAATCTTGCTAGTTGAGGATTTGTGGGGATATGAAGTTAGAGCTCTATCTGATTGTTGTATTAATGTCTTTCTTAGAATAAGAAAAAAAATACCTTATAGTTAGTTGAAAATAGTGGATACCAAATGTTAGGTTTTTTGAAATATTTTATATTTTTAGGCCAAAAGGGGGCTTAGATACCCTGAGTGTGGGGGTAAATCAGTGTATGGATATTAATTTCAAAATTATTTTTCCCCATAGATCTTGACAACTTTATTATAAGGGTAACATATTTTTATCTTTAGTTTTTATATTTATATTATCCTTACCAACTTTTTATGGTGATGATGCATAGAGATTATAAAAATAAGGAAGTGTAGATTTTTACTTGGTTCACTAATATAGGTTAGTCTAAGGAGAATGAATCCAACAGTGTGTTGGTGCACCAAAATCACTAATCTCACTGCTTGTTGGTTTAAGATATGTCAATTCTACCTGGACTCAATTACCTTTTAAATATTGGGGAAGATTCACTATCTGTCTAGGATCACTTCACTCACATTTCCCTCTTATACTCATTAATTTATAAGAAAAAACATTTATAACATAGGAAAAATAAAAATGTCCTCTATTTTTGAGTGTTCTGTCGAATGTAAGATTGGTTCCTTTAAACATCATATGCTTATTCACATCCTTGATGTGTCCATCCCTCTGAGCATCACATTTCCATGAGATATCATATAAAATCCTCCTTATATTGAAAATTTCTTCAATATATTCCAAGTATTTCTATTTCAATAATTTTTCTAGAAATCCATTCACTTTATATTATGCAGTATCACCTTATATCTTTCACTACTTCAGATGTAGTAGTGAATAAACTCCTTCTAAAAGTATGGTCTAATAGAGAAATCCTCTATCTTATTATTCTTATTCTTATGAATTCAGATATGATATTAATATTTCTCATAGGTTAATATTGGTGTGTGTATCATTGCACGAGACCCTAATATATAACTCTTGAATGAGACCCCTTCACAATACCCCTTTACAATACACCTTCATGAAACCTCGCCGTGAGACCTCTCTACAATACCTCTCTATGATACCATTATATGAGACTCCTCTGCAAGACTCCTCCACAAGACCTTCTTATGTTCATGAAAATTGCATGACTCTGGCATGAGATGTTTTCCAAGATACATAGATTGTGTGATACCAAAAGGCCTTCCTTTTACAAGTTCATATATACCTTCATAAGATACCTTCACAATACTCCTCCATGGGACCCATTCATAAAGATTTTTATGTATACACAGATCGCATGATTCTATCACAAGACCCTATTCTTATCATGAAAAATACTTTGTTTTGAAAAAAATATCTTAAGAAAACTTCTCTAACTAATTAAGGATGAGTTAAGGGGTATTTATTGGAATAAATAAAATTCCTTAAATTTTCAAATCATGTAAAGTCATCCATTTCACTACCTTAACAATCATCCTTACATGAATTTAGTGATTTATTCACATGATCGTCTATTTCATGTTGTAATTACTTCACGTGATCACATGCCACATGTCATAAGCACTTTACATGGTCCCAACATGGTATCCAATGAAAATAATGTGGCTAGAAACATTATCTTCTAACTCTTCACATGATCCCATTATTAGATCCATTAACAATTATGTATTCAATGACATTGTCTTCCAGAAATTTAGGTAATCCCTTCATGAGATCCATCGACATTCATGCAGTCATCAACATTGTCTTCTTGTGCTTCATGTGACCTCATCATTAGATACAAAGACAACTATGTGGTCACAGGATTTTGAGTGACCATGAGATATCTCTATCATTTACAGCCTCTCTTCCTTTATGAGTTTTTCATATCTTCTTTTCATGATCTATTGGCACTTCATGTGAATATGTGAACCCGTCACACGATTATTTTATACATATACGATCATGTGGTCCCTTTACAATCATATGTAATCTTCAAGTTCTTCATGTGATTTCTTCACGAGATCCCTTGAAAATCATGTGATGTCTTCAAGTGATCCACATTATCTCATTACAATATCTTCTTATACTTACATATATAGGATGATATAATCATGTAATCGCCTTAATCTCTTGTGATCGTAAGAGATACATGTATACCTTGTCTGGGAAAACACACTCCATGTGATCCTTATACATGATTCTTCCATGTGATCCTACTGCATAATCCTCACACATAATTCTCCCATATGATCCTCTTATATGATCCTCATGTGTCACCCTCCCATGTAATCCTATTATATGATCCTCCCAAGTGATACTCTTATGCAATCCTCTCACATGATCCTCCCATGTGATCCTCCCACGTGATCCTTTCGTCTGATCCTGTCATGTAATACTTCCATGTTATCCTTCTATGTGATCCTTTAGTACATTCCTACCAAATATTCACACCTCCTTTAACAACCATCCTTTTTCAAAAATATAAAATATTATCAACAAACACAATCAACCCAAAATCACCATAAAGAAGAATTTTTTCCAACAATATTCCCCTTTGGGTTTTTTACAACGATTAAAAACTTCAAGAACCAACTTGTTGACAAATCATGTACATGTGAAACCATTTTCCTTCAAAAACCCTAGATAGTGATCAAGGAGTTACTTGAAACATACTATAATACTAGATAATTCAATATCAACATAATAAACAATAGTTTCATGGAAATTTAATTGATGATTTGGTTATTTCTCAATCCTACCACTAGAAACTTTCTCGATACCAAAAGATAGAAAAATATCATCCTTCGGGATCAATTCTTAACATACACACGCGAATGGATTGTATCATGAACTCATCACTCCTATTAATGATTAATATTCATTAAAAATATTTTATTCAATATAATAATATTTAAAAATTCCCATATTTCATTGTTCCCCAATTAGATTCTCCCCCTACCTTGATAAATTCATTTTCCTACCCCTTTATCAATGAACTCAAAGGTAACACTTTATTGGTCTGTAACATATTAAAGAAAACATATTAGCACATAATTGATAAACCCACCATACCTTAGCAAAAGGGGGTCTCACACCCACACTATTCAAGTGTGGGGAGTCAAATTAACATAAAGAGCGTTGTTAAAATACTTCACTGGGTAAGGCCTTCATCTGGATGTCAATAACTTATAGTTTAGTAGTCACCTCCCCAAGATTCACAAGCCCATGGGATTTTTTCTCCTTGATGAATTTAGATTTGATTTCAATGTTATTTTTCCTTGAGTTATGGACTGGATTTTATCTAATATTTATAGAACTTGAATTATAACAGTGGAAATTAATAAAAGACTTAATTTCAATATCCTCTTTTCTCATTGAATTTAATAGGGGATTCCTTCAACTATGAATTTACTACCCATTAATTACTGATCTTTGTGCATGATATCTTCAATAATCTAAAAAATCATAACGGAACACATTTTTCTTTAAACCTCTATAAATCCAATAAAAGAGAGATTGGTATCCCCCTGTGTTCATGCACTTTTTCTTAGCTCATTTGACACCATAGGTTAATATCCAATGACAACATATCTATGTAAACAATTTGAAAATTCACCTTCAACTCTATTTATCAGCTTAATATTTAATCTTTTCACCTTTTATAACTTTTCAACCTCATATTTGTATTCTTATTTATATCTGCACACTAGATATATATTTTCAGCAAGTGAAATTACCACTTTGAATTAAGACATTGACAGATCCTCTAAGACTACTAATTTGGGACTCTTTTAGGAAATAATAGTTTAAGACAGTAAACACCAATGTTGTCCACATCACTTACTTACTTCCATGGATACTAGAATCATAACTTTATTCAATAATTTAGAGGATTCTCTTGTTAAACGAAGATATATTACCTAGGTATCTTATCACCATACCTCCTAGAAAACCTAAAAATTTGGACTGATATATATTATTAATACCAATTATCGAGATGGGGAAATATACTTAATTACTATTCATAAAGGGGTGAATGCATTTTAGAAATGTTTTTTATTTTCTCTAGTAACTTATGGGTATCCTAAAAATATTTAGTTAATGCCACATTATTAGAAAAAAAAACAAATAATAATGAAATAAATTAATGTAGTTTTTTCTCCCCCAATCTATCATTTCTACGTGTAAAAATACCACTTGAACTATGGATTGATACAAATGGTTGAATATTCAACGTGACTTAAAACCACCGGATCATTCAAGTATATATTCTATAGCTCTTTAGTTTCACATATAAATCTTCATTATATATATATTCCTTTTCTACAATACAAATATTATAGATAAATATTTGAAAAAAATAGTGGTTGTGTAACACCACTTAATGAATCTAATACCACATATGAATTTCACGATTTCTAGTTCTTATTGTTGCATGTATCTCTATTCAACTTATGATCATGTTCCCTTTCATCACACACACTCCATAGATATTATATCCCCTTAAACCTATATCAATTAGAACAAATATTATAAATAGTTAATCACATGGGGTTAGGGGTAGCTTTGGAATCCTAGAGAAGAGGATTTTGGTCGACCTTTATGGACCAACCCTTTGATATGTTCTTACAAAGCCCCATAATCTTTTTGTGATTGTTCCAACTACTCAACCAAATTAAACTATTTTAGTCATATAACTATAAAATATTTATATGTATGCTTAGTCTTCTTATGATATGTAGGTTTTTTAGGCTTAGCCTTTTCACAATTTGGGGTTTAAACCCTCGAGTACAAATTTATTTCTTTGATGCTCCACTTTTATGAGATTTTTTATTATTCATTCTATGAGCATAAATATTTCCATAAATTATTTGTTCTTTATTCATCCTCAATTAGATATATCTTTCTACTGAATTCACTTATTACCTTGTGTCATGTCACATGAATTTTCTAAGGCATTTTTTATTAGTTATCCAAGTCACATAACCTTTTATTACTAGGGGTGAGTCTTTCACTAAACAATAATTATTATTGATCATGGTCGGAACAAATCTTCCATTTTTCTTTTAGGTTCATTGACTTCATTTCTAAGAGATTTGATGTGAGTGTGACTGAGAAGGTTCTTGGTATACATTTCTTTTATAACCTTCTGTTTTCTCCATGACTGTAAACCTATTTTTAAACATAAAAGGTTGTTTTCCTACATAGGTTTTCTCTTTATACACCACTAGAGTTATGGAAATCCTTTCAGGTTCCATTTTCTTCCTTACTTTCTTCTAGCAACAATATCTTTAAAAATTCCCATTATTAAAAAATATAAAACATTACCCATTAAAAAAATACCTCGCATCAACATTTATCTACTAATATGTTCATAAAACCATTGTTCTTATACTGATATTGAGGCCTTAGGATTCTTGATACATACTCATAATGTGTCCCAGTCTTCTATAATAATAGTATTTTATAGTTACTTTCTTAATAGAAATGTTTCTTTCATATTTTTCAAGAATCTTATTCTCATACTCATATTTATAAATATTTATGTCTTCATAACATGAAATATATTCCAAAGAATCAAAACAAAAAACATGAAATATGGTCAGGCATCCCACAAAAATAGCTCATGATTTCATCACTTTTTGTATAAATATTTTTAGGCGTGTTTCCAAAAACTACATGACTTACCCTATTTCAAGTTTTATTCATAGTTATATTCCTCTAATTCATGGGAGAGGTTTCATCATATCCAATACTAGATTTTACCGAAATACATGGCCTTTGGGATAAGACAACCATTCCATGTTTTTCCTCTAAAATAAAATATTTTCATTTCATTTTATTATTACCTACTAAAGTAAAAAATAAATAATAAACAAAAATCATCCTTCAATTTGGTCTTTCCTTGGTAATTGGATTGCTCCACTTCTTTCTTAACTTATTCTAGATCTTCTCCTAATTATTTAATCTTCTTATCCCAAGATTCAATTTGATCATTAAGTTATATCTTGAGATTCTTCCCACTATCCATCTCATCTTCCAGTGCCTAGGAGAGCTCATCAACCATGTCACTTTGCTCTTTTATTTTAGGCTTCATATAAAAAAAATAATATTTATAATAGAAAATCTTCTGAACAAGTTCTGACAGTTTTTATAGAAATATCTTCATTTCTTACTTATAAACTTTGATTTTCTTTCCAGTTTAGATTCTTTCCCTTATCATAATATTTTATCTTTTTCATCTATGTGGACATTAGTTTCAATTATTCATATTTGGAATCATTATTCACCCTCATATCCATGGTCAATTGAGAAATTATTTTATTTAAACATTTTAGCATGTTGAATTCGATTTCTTATGCTTGGATATAGATATCTTGAGACTTATTTTATTCTCTTAATTTCTGATCCATTTTATTTTTTCATGTGGATAAATTAAAGAATTAGATTTATTTATATTTATTCATCATCAGTAGTTCTAGAAACACTTGGCATGTTATTTTCCTTACTCATTTCTAGTGCATCATTGAATAATTGAATAGTCTCAATGTCTGATTCATCCAAATATTTCTTTACAACACTATTGTTTTCTTTCAACCGAATCACACTCTTTCCATAAACACTTCCACACTAAGGAATTCCAATAATATTTTTCTTATTCTTTGAATTTATTCCCTTTTTCCATGAAAATGAGATAAGAGAAAATGGGAAATTAATTTCCCACGGTCTAATAAACCCATTCAAATAAAAAATCCAATAAAAGTAACATATGCATTGATAGCTATTGTTAGGCCTAAAGGGGATTAGATACCTAAGAGGAGGGGTAAATTAGGGTATGGATATTAATTTCAAAATTCTTATTGTCCCACTAGATATTGAACTCTTTATTATCAAGGTCACTAATTTTTCTCTTTAGTGTTTATATTGATATTATCCTTTCCAACCCTGCCTAATGATGATTCTTATAAAATAAAGCAAGAAAGAAATCACAAGGAAACATAGATTTTTACATGGTTACCCACTATAGTCTAGTATAAGGATCCTAAATCCAATAGTGTGTTGGTGTACTAAAATCACTAATCTCACTACTTTTTTATTTATTCTAGGTCACTCTTACCTAGGCTCAGTACCCTTATAAATTTTGGGGAAGATTTATTATCTCCCTAGGATCACTTTCCTAACACTTCCCTCTTATACTTTCTATTTTAGAAGGAAAAATTATCATGAAAGACAAATAGAAATTTATTCTATTGTTGATATTTTCAATGAATGTAATATAGGTTTCATTGAACTTCACATTTGTCTTCATTGTACTGATGTGAAAATCACGTTGAGTATGACCTTTCTATGAGATATCATGGAAACTTCTCCACACTTTGGAATGTTATTAAATAGGTGTAAAGTATTTCTATTTCTAGAATGATTTTATAAATCCCTTCACTTGCGGGTATAAAACACCACATTCTCTCTTTAACTTCCTTATATGTAGTAGTGAATAAACTCCTAGAACTATTACTCAATGATGAAGCTCATATATCTTATTATTATTATTCTTATTCATCTTTATAATTTAGATATGACAATGATATTTATCATAGGTAAATGTTAGTGTGTATTTCATTATGTGAGACCCTATATATAACCCATGCATGAGACCCCTTATCAACACCCCTTCATCATAACCCTTCAAGATACCCTGTCGTACGACCCATTCATTTGACCCCTTAGTGAGACCCCTTTATGAGACCTCTCTATGAGAGCTCCCCATGAGACATCTCTACGATACTCCTCTGAACTACCTTCTTTTGTTCACACAAATCACGTGACTCTGGTGTGTGGCCTTTTTCAGGTTATGAAGATCGTGTGATACCAAAACGGATTACTATTCCCAACTCATACATCCCTTCACAAGATACCTTCGCACGACTCCTTTATTATACCCCTTTCATAATAATCTATTTTTTTATGTGGATCATATGATTCCATCAAAATACTTTATTCTTCTCATGATAAATATGTTTATTCTAATAAAGAATCTTAAGAAAAATTATATAACTTTCTAAGGATGGGTTAAGAGGTATTTATAGTCATAAATCCACCACCTTCACTCTGAAAATCATGGATAGATATTTATTGGACCACCTCATCAATTAGTCTTGTGAGCTTCATGTGACCACTTCACAGGATCACCTGCCACATGTCACAAGAAACCCATGTGATCACCTGTTACATGTTGCAAGCACTTCATGTGATCCCATTGTGAGATCCAATAACAATCATATGGTTAGTGAAATTATTTTCTTCTAGTGCTTCCTATGATCCCATCTTGAGATCCAATGACAATCACGCAGTCAACAACATTTTCTTCCAGTACTTCATGTGATAACTTCATGAGATCCAATGAAAATCATGCAGCCAACAGAATTTTATTACAGTGCTTCAGGTAACCCTATCATGAGATCCAAAGATAATCATGTGATCGCATGATTTTGAGTGACTGTGAGATATCTCCGTCATTTCCAGCATCTCTTCCTTCATGCACTTTTGCATGAATCCTTCGCCTGACCTGTTGGTACTTTATATGAATGTGTGATCCCTTCACATGATCAGCTCAAACATATGTGATCCCTTGACAATCATATGATGTCTTCATGATCTCTTCAATTGATCCCTTGAAAATCATGTGATATCTTCAAATTCTCTACATAATCTCATCACAAGATCTTATTATACTTATGAAGATCACATGATGTGATCTCATTATCTCCTTTTGTTATCATGATCACAAGAGAGGCGTGTTCACCTTGGCGAGATAAACACACAGCGCATGATCCTCCCATGTGATCCTCCCATGTGATCCTCTCACATGATCCTCCTATTTTATCCTCCCATACGAACCACCTGTAAAAACCTCCCGTATGATCCTCTTATAACATCCTTTAGGAAATTCACACCAAATCTTCATGCATTGTTTGACAACTAGCCTTTTTCAATAACATTAAACCATGTAAACATGTACAATCAACCCAAAAGAACCACTAAGAGGGTTTTTTTCCAACAACACTTAAGGTAAAAGTGGGAAAATACTTTATAAAGATTTTTGAAAGTCACTCTTACATTATATATAGTATTTATTATAACTTGTTTTTACAAGTATATTTTTCCATTGTGCATTGCTTAAGGAAAGTCTACTTTGTTATAAACTTTTATTATCTTTGAAAATATAATTCAGATAGAAAGTTCATCTGATTTACCTATATAAGGTGGTTTAAAAATTTAGTATCTTCATTTTATAAACTACAATTCTCCCCATCCTTCTTGTAGTGTAATTACGTACTCTTTCAAGCCTACATTTGAAATTAGAGTTGGTTCAACTTCATTTTTAACTTTTACATTTCTTTATAAACTGATAAATTTTATATTATTTATTCTATTTTTTATAAACTATTTACACTAACATGTTAGTAGAAAATATTATTTATTATTTTTATAAAGACGCACTACTACAAAATGTGCAATATACAGTGTTGGCCTTTATCAGTGCTAGAGGAAGGCGTTGATAAAGGTTGTCTTTATCAACGCTAAAAAAACACTAATAAAGGGTGCCTTTTATCATCATTAAAAAAAGCATTGATAAAAGTTATCATTTATCAATGCTTGTTTTTTATCGCTGATAAAGGGTTACCTTTATGAGCACTTTATTTTTAGTAGTCATAAAGGTCTCAGGCCCTCTTGCAAGACCCACATAGAAATAGTGTAAGTGTTGACACTTATTTATATATGATTTCGTTACATACAAAGCTCAGAAGCCTGTTGCGGGAAATGGGCTCCTGCTTACACTATTCACACACACTCATATGGGCCCATGTGGGCATTGGACAACTCTTTGCTTCCCACAGTTTAGGCCACCCCATACGTCCAGGTCGACCCACCTGCCCCACCATCGGGGCCTATACACAGCTAAACCCACCTTTTTAATTATACACTAACAAAAATTTATAAAATACAAGAATTAAAAAATTGAAATAAAAAAAAAATAAATAAATGAATAAATTTAAAATTTATTTAAAAAATTATTAATTAAAAAATAATTAGTAAAATTAATATATATATATATATATATTATGAATATTAATAAATATTATATATTAAATATAGATATATAGAATGAATAAATTGAAATAATTAAAAAACTAAATCAAAAATAAGTAAATTTAAAAAAATATTAAAATTATTAATTAAATAATTATTAGTAAAAATAAATAAATTTAATATACATATATAACTAAACAAAAAAATTAAAAATGAATAAATTAAAAAATTAAAAAATTATTGATCAAATAATTATTGATAAATTTAATATATATATATATATTATAAATGTTAAGATATATAATATATTAAATATAGATATATTAAATGAATAAATTGAAATAATTAAACAAATAAAAATTAAAAATTGTAAATTAAAAAAATTACTAAAAAAATTATTAATTAAATAATTATTAATAAAAATCAAAGAAAATTAACATAAATATATAAATATTATAAATATTAATAAATATTATATATTAAATATAGGTATATAAAATGAATAAATTTTAATAATTAAACAAAAAAAATTAAAATGAATAAATTGAAAATTTATTAAAAAAATTATTAATGAATTTTTTTTAATAAAAATGAATAAATTTAATATATATATATATATATATTATTTATAAATATTAATAAATAATATATATTAAATATACATATAGAAAATGAAAAGGTAATAATTAAAAACATATAAATGTCTTATTTATTTTTAATAGATTTTATACATAATTATTCATTCATACATTTAATGTTTTTAATATACAAAGATATACTCATATATATTTCTATATATATACATATATATATATAAATTAAATCTTAAAATATGCTTTATATAATACAAAATATTTATTCTTACATTAAATAAGTCATATATTTAGTGAAGAATGGTTTATAATTAAAAATGAATATTAATTAAAAATATTTGATAATTATATCGAGTAATGGACATTTAATTGAATGTAATTTTATTATTAAATTTAACATATATAGAATGTGTGTTACATTAATTTCATACATATATATACAAAATTATTGAATTTTTATGTACAATGCACACACACAAATATTTACAAAATTAATGACATCTTATATTGAAATACATATACCTAATATTTGTGTATTTTATTCAAATTTTAATATTCATTTCATAATTTCATTTATTAACATGGTAAATTTAATATATTATGTTTTTAATCAGTAAATTTTATTTATTTATTTTTAATATTATTATAGTTAGTATTATTTATTCATTTTTAACATTTTTATATTTTTATATTTTTTGGAATTTAATCGTTTTCTAATATTTATTTATATTTATTTATTTACTATGTTTTAATATTTTAAATATTTATTCATCTTTATTTTAATATGTATCCATATTTTTTTAATAATTAATTTAATTAATAAAACTTATCCATTTTTTCAACATTTTTAACATGTACCCATTTTTAATTATTCAATTTCACTCATTTTTAACATGCATTCATTTAAAATTTTATATTAATTTTTAATGTTAAAAACATGTTTTTAAATAAATATTAATAAAATTAATATATTTATAAATGTATATTTTCTAAAAAGATTTAGGTACCGAGCGTATTAGACTCTAAAATTTATTAATGAAAATAAAAAGGAAGAAACAACAACACATAATCATGTGGTAAAAAGGGAACCACCATACCAAAAAAGTGGCAAGACAATGACACCAAAATGTATGAAAAAAAGAGAAACAAAGGAGGTCCTAATACCCATACATGAAAGCCCAAAAGCCTAGAACATCCATAATGGCTGAAATCAGCCAACCAAGAAATCTAGATCGTTGAGTACCCACCAACTTCACCAATACTATCTGTGTAAAATTATGTACAAAAAAAGGTCCCTAAGGCCCACCTATCAAGACTTCCTGTGGCCCATAACCATAATCAATAATAAAGTCCAAATTATCCTAAAAATCTAACTGCCAACAGAAACCATGGTCACCACCTGAGTCGTCGCCAGCCACCAATCCAATGGAAAAATCATTACTTGTATGTGTCATGTTGTCACTTGCTCCTTACACACTCCTGAAGTCACATCACCCAAGGTCGACCCTACAACTCGATGAAATTGTTTTCCATGACGGTAAGCACCCTCGTTGTCACCAGAAATAACCAGAACAATCATATGTTGGCTTTCCAGGGAGAAAATTCATGCTCACCGTCATCGGTTCATCATCACCAAGTTTAGGATATCTACTCCTCCTTCATTTTATCCTCCATCCATGTTATTCATTCTCCTTACTCACTACTCCATGCTATTTTCTGAACCCTATTTGGATTTAGGTTCTAAATTGTTATTGTCTCGATCTGTAGGGTATTTATGTTCTATTTTTGTATGTGTTTGATTGTTAGTTATTGGTATACATTTTTGTTATTGGTATTTATTGTGGTTTTAATGTTATAGATTCTATAATTATGTTTCATTTTATTAGGATAGTTATGGAGTTCAAATTTCATAGAATTTATTGATTTAGTTCAGTTATGGGGGTTATGAATTAGAATTATGATGAATGATTTGTGGCATAATTCATGGTGTTTTTTTTGAGTAATGTATTAGAAATATGGTTATGATTTGATAATTTGGGATCAAGGATTGGTTGTATTTTGTGACATGTGATCAATTTGGATATGTGTTTCATAGGTCTAGTGGGTTCTGAACGTTCCGGGCGCAGCGGAAGCGCGTTAGTGGGTTTTCCCAACTTTGATTTTAACGTTAAACAACATTCAATCCGAGATCTGTCACGATATAAAACGCCGAATCTTCGGAATAGAACTAAGAACGAAAAGAAAAAAAGAGTCCTGGAACCCTTGAGGAGGATCATCATATGTTGATTATAATTAATTTAATTAATGCATAAGAATTACCTCGTTGGAATTCTTTCTTCGTTGATGTGTCCGGTCATGATTCGGTGATCTGTCATTGCATCGTAGAATCCAAGTGTAGGATTCCTCTAGCGGTGATCCACACGTGTGTCACGTATCTCCGGATGTTGCCGAAGGGATCTCCAAGTGCTAGCGCGGAAGAACCTTCGCTTACGATATCCGCCTTTGACCGCCTTGATCCGGTGGAGGATCTTGCTCTCGTAACTTGAGGGCGTTCTTGGTGGAAAGGGAATTATCTCTTGGCTTGAGAGTATTTCCAAATCTGTTGTGCAAAACCAATGGATCTTCAAAATTATTGGGTTGTGAGGATATTTATAATCATGTTTGAGGTTAATAGAGTTATGACAATAAATAAACGCATTACACATTTTATTTATTTCATTAAATCTTATTGAAACCCCCCCCCATGTCGAATTATTAATTCCTTGACATGCGCCCACGCTGATTTTAATAAATATCATTTAATAAAATAATATTAAATCCTCAAAATCCCAACTGGAAAAACTACACGGCGTGTAATAATTAATACACGGCGTGTACTTGTTTTCCATAAAACTACACGGCGTGTATATTTAATATACACGGCGTGTACTTTTATTTTCCATTTTTCTCCACCACATTTATTAGACCTTGAGTAATGACTATTTATTTCTTAAATAAATTTAACTACATTACTCGCTAATAAATATATTATTTCGTCCACAATATATTCTCTCGAATAACTAGTGTCAAAATAAATGCGATCAGACATCCTTAAATAATTATTAAACCACAGTCGGGAATAATATTTATTTAACTTGTTAAATTAATATTTAACTGAGATACATGGACACACTTAGTGTGTGACCCTCTAGGCCTCTTTCTCAGTGGCATTAGGCTGAGCCTGCCTAAAGTCCAAGGTTAGCGTCTAGCAACACGCCAAGGCACCCATAGAGAAAGAAGTTAACGCTGCAATGACATGTTACCTCCTACGAATGCTTACCGTGTAATATAATCCCTTTGTCTCGATATCTCCAATCAAGAGGGTTGCATGCTAGTGCCATCAACCCATGTGCTTGATTATTCTTTCTTTGACTTCCTGGAATTGAACTTTCCCATACCTTACCATGGACATGGATTTATTTAGGCTATATCAATTCCATCAAAGGGCCTGAGATATCTACTTCCGTTATGGAACGGAAGGGACAAATCCTTTCTCGCATTATCTATTAATGCGGTATTACTCGTGACGCACCCAACGTATCCTACCTCGCTGTGAATAGTGTGTCGTCACAGTTTTCGTCAATACATCTAAGTGCGCGAGTTTTAATACCCATTAATAATAATCTTAAAGTCTAAGGATCAATGCACATGTTCGTAGATAGGAACATCCAATGAAACTATGAAATGTGGATTTCCTACTGGCGGGTCTCGTTCTCATAATATCCTCCTGGATATTACCAAGGGCGCACACCATGAGAAAGTGCCTCAAAGTTTTATGAGTCCTCAACCCTAATGACCTGTATTATTTTTGTCCCTTAAATAATATCATTCGGCCATTGAACATACATTCAAGAACAGTGTTATGGCACTTCCGGGTTCTCATCATAGTAGGGATCCGCTACGACCCTTTAATGCAACAACTGTCCTTAGGACATTATCACATGACATGTCACGTAGAATAACAATCAAGATGTGATAAGGCTTTTATTTAATGAATAAAGTACAAAGTAGTTGGTTCTAGACCACCAACTCTAACAGACTCCCACTTAGACTAGAGCCAACGGCTAACAACCTTTAACCCGCTAGCTCTCACATGATATTCATGCTTCTGCTGAGATAGGCCTTTAGTCATGGGGTCCGCCACGTTCTCTTCCGTGGATAATCTGCTCACTGCAACTTCACCCCTTTGATAGAAATCCCTCAAGAGGTGATACTTTCGGAGTATGTTCTTTGTCCGTTGATGTGCCTTGGTTATTTTTCAAGAGCCACCGCTGCAGTATTATCACAATACAATGTAATGGGATCTTTACTGCTAGGCACCACATCAAGCTCTTGGACAAAGTTCCGAATCCAAACGGCTTCTTTGGCTGCATCAGAAGCCGCTATATACTCGGACTCTACTTTAAAATCGGCGACAACTGGCTGCTTTGAACTCTTCCAGCTCATAGCTCCTCCATTGAGATAGAAAACATATCCAGATTGCGACTTCAGATCATTCTGATCTGTTTGAAAACTAGCATCAGCATACCCTCTGATGACAAGCTCCTCGTCTCCTCCATACACCATGAACATATCCTTAGTTCTTCTCAGATACTTAAGGATAGTCTTAACAGGAGTCCAATGCTGTTCTCCTGGATCTGCTTGATATCTTCCTACCATGCTCAGTGCATAGGCAACATCAAGCCTGGTACATAACATGGCATACATGATGGATCCTATAGCCGAAGCGTATGGGATCTTGCTCATCCTATCTTTCTCCTATTGTGTCTGGGGACACATTTTCTTAGAAAGATGTAATCCATGTGACACTGGAACCAATCCCCTCTTGGATTTTTCATACTAAATCTCTTTAGTATCTGGTCAATGTATGTACCCTAACTTAGTCCAAGCAGCCTCTTGGATCTATCACGAATGATCTTGATCCCTAGAATGTAGGCTGCTTCTCCTAAGTCCTTCGTGGAGAAACACTTGTTCAACCAGCCCTTAACTGACTGTAAGGCTGGTACGTTGTTTCCAATAAGCAATATGTCATCAACATATACCACTAGGATGACGACCGCATTCCCATTAAACCGCTTATAAACACATGGCTCACATTCGTTCTTAATGAAACAAAATTCCTTTATGGCTTCATCAAATCGAATGTTCCATGACCTGGATGCTTTCTTCAATCCATAAATAGATTTTTGTAACTTGCAAACCCGTTTGGCTTCACCTGGTGTCACAAACCCTTCTGGTTGTGTCATATAGACATCTTCCTGAAGGTTCCCGTTAAGGAATGCTATTTTGACATCCATCTGCCAAATCTCGTAGTCATGGTAAGATGCTATGGAAAGTATGATTCTTATGGATTTAAACATGGAAACTGGCGAGAAGGTTTCATCATAGTCAATTCCTTGACGTTGTCTGAAGCCTTTAGCCACTAGCCTTGCTTTATAGGTGCTAACTTGACCTTCCATGTCCAGCTTTCTTTTGAATACCCATTTTCATCCAACAGGCTTTACATCAACTGGCTCATCGACCAGAACCCAAACTTGGTTCTGATACATGGAATCCATCTCAGAATTCATAGCTTCTAGCCATCTTGCAGCTTCTGAGCTTTCTACTGCTTCTTTGTAGGAGAGAGGTTCATCATTGTCCAACAATAATGATTCACCATCCTCGGTGACTAGGAAACCAAATCTCTCTGGTTCCCTTACCTCTCTTGAGCTCCTACACAGTACTTGTGTTTCTGGAACCTCTTCCATGGGGACCTATGGTACTTGTTCCTGTACCAACTCCTGTGTATCTTGAGCATCAACTTCATCGAAGTAAATCTTGCTCCCACTATCCTTCTTGAGGATGTGCTCCCTCTCAAGAAAGATGGCTTGTCTGGCGATAGTCATTTTCTTGTCTTGGGGGTTATATAGGTAATATCCTTTCATTTCCTTGGGATATCCTATAAAGATACACTTCATGCCCCGGGGTGCTAGTTTGTTGCCTGAGAAGGCCTTAACAAACGCCTCGCATCCCCATACACGTGTGTGCGACAAAGTGGGTTTCCTTCCATTCCATAACTTGGATGGAATTCCATTTGCCACCTTAGTTGGTACTCGGTTTAATGTGTGTGCTGCAGTTTGTAATGCATATCCCCAAAAGGATAATGGAAGATCTGCATGACTCATCATCGACCTCACCATGTCCAACAAGGTGTGGTTCCTCCTTTCACTAACACCATTCCACTGTGGTGTATAAGGAGGAGTGAGCTGAGATAGAATCCCAGACTCCCGTAGAAGATCGATGAACTCTTGGTTCAGATATTCTCCACCTCGATCCGATCGAATCTTCTTTATCTTCTTACCAAGTTGATTCTCTACTTCATTCTTGAATTCCTTAAATTTCTATAAGGACTCTGACTTATACCTCATTAAGTAGACATAGCCATATCTACTCAAATCATCAGTAAAAGTAATAAAGTAAGAATATCCACCTCTAGCTTCTACTGGAAATGGTCCACACACATCTGTGTGTACCAATCCTAGAAGCTCTGTGGCCCTTTCACCTTGTCCACCAAAAGGCGGCTTGGTCATTTTTCCTTATAAACAAGCGTGACATCTATCAAGTGGTTTTAGCTTAGTAGAGTCTAAATAGCCATCTTGGCAGAGCTTTGTCAAGCGCTTCTCGTTCACATGACCAAGGCGGTGATGCCATAACTGGGTGATGTATGAGTCATGTGAGTTTGTTTTGTTATCGATTGCCAACACTTGGTTTTCATAATTTAATACATACAACCCATTATTCAAATGTGCCATACCATAACATACTTTGTTCTTATAAAAGAGACAAACCTTATTTCCAAACTTGAAAATAAATCCATCCATATCCAAACAAGATACAGAAATTATGTTCTTGGTAACACTAGGCACAAAATAACAGTTTTGTAAAACCAAAATCATGCCAGTTGGCAATGAGAGGTGATAGTCGCCAATAGCCAACGCAGCCAGCCTTGTGCCATTGGCAGCTCGAAGATCCACCTCTCCTCTGGCGATCTTTCTAAATCTACTTGGTTCCTGCATTTGAATACAGATGTGAGCCCCACAAGCTGTATCTAATACCCAATGTGTATAAATAGAAAGATTGCACTCGATAACGAACGCACCTTTAGCGTCCCCACGCTTCTGGGTGCAATTCCTCTTCCAATGGCCCTACTTGCCACATGCAAAACACACTGCCTCCCATTCCTTTCCCTGCCTATGGATCTTCCCCTTCTTGGAGGGATGATTCTCGGGGGCTTCAGACCGTTTATAAGTTTTTGGCCCCTTTCCCTTGTCCTTCATTTTCTTGTTCACCATAAGGACCGCGGGTTTGTCACGCCCCATGTCCTTATCTACCTGGCAAATCAAGGTCAGAAGCTCCAATAGACTCTTCTCATTTCCACTCATGTTATAGTTAACAATGAAGCTAGAGAAGGTCTTGGGTAGTGATGATAGGATGAGATCTGTACGCAACTCATCCGGGAATTTAATCCCTAAGATGTCCAAGCATTCAATGTAGCCAATAAGCTTGACTACATGAGGCCCAGCTGGCACAGACTCTCCAAGCTTCGTGGTAAACAAAGCATTGGAGATCTCATACCTCTCCTATCTCGCCTTCTCTTGGTAGAGATCTTTAAGGTGAGACATCATGATATACGCATCCATGTTTTCATGTTGCTTCAAGAGCTCATTAGATATGGCCGATAGCATGAAACACTGGACATCTGTGGCATCATCCATGTGTTTCATGTAGAGAGATAATTCCTCATCACTAGCCTCTTTCCCAGGCGCAACTGGAATAGGCTCTTCCAGCACATATAATTTCCTTTCGTGGCGAAGGACGACGCGTAAACGCCTCTGCCACTCTTGGAAATTGGTACCGGTGAGAAGGTTTTCTTTCTCAAGTATGGTGTGCAATGATATGTTTGAAGTCATTTTCTTGTCGTTTCTACAAATTAAGATGAGCAAAGGTTTAGTACTTTATTATAAAATTGATACAAATAAATTAATACTTATTAGTCTCCCACTATTTTATCGAAATCCAATAGTCCTCACCATTGACTTCAGAATATTCTGTTGCGTGAATATTCTAGTGTCAAGGATCCATATTGCCCTTCGCATTACCCCAACTAGGGTTGGTCAAGAAACTTGAAGGGTTTTAGGTAGGCATTCCAAATGCCAACTGCATTAACTCGCAGTTCCTTGATCTGCTGAGTGGACTCCCCAATCCTGAAATCCTTTTTGGATTTCCTCAACCTTTGCCTCTTGGTCACACCAAGTCCTGCTGTGGCTGTCAACCCTTGATGCGAACCAAGTCAAGTCAACCCAAAAACTTGAATTATAATTCCCCGATAATTGAAAGCACCCCAACTAGGGTTGGTCAAGCACTTTGAACTATGGTTCGATTCTAACCAAAATTATGGAAGGCTATGCCGACTTAATATTTATCTTGAGGGATTTTATCCTTATACGTAAATTGCCATTTTATTATCTTTGATTACATACTTGTTAATATTAAGTGGGATATACTTAAGTGATTAACCATGTCTAAGATAATATTTACGTATAAGCCAGTTTTATTTTAGTTCCATCTTGCATGCTCGTTTAATTCATTAATTGTGTGATCGTGACAACACGCCCACAATAAATAAACCATGAAACTGACAGAAATAAAATAAATGGTATGATCATGAGCTTTTCTATTGGTTAGTTTATCTAGCGGTTGATAAACTAACCCAAGACCTAGGGGAGAAACACCTTGAACCTTTCGGGTTTGTGTCTACAGCTTTCCACCTGTCCACCTTTGTATCTCCATGGATTGGTTTCACCTTGGCTCCTGACTTGAGCTGCCTCCACTAGCTTGGGAGCTCCATCCATTATATATGCATTTATCTCACACGCAGGTGAGGGGTAAAAAGGGGTTTTTACATAAAAGAATCATTGGGCGCGCAGGCCCTACATATTAATGAGGAGATGGCTCGCAGGCCAACAAATTAAATTTAAATAAATAAATTAAAAGAAACCATTCTCATACAAAGGTCTCGGTCTAGCTCATGATCATCCATACATTCAACGATATTTACACATAAATAAAACTAGCATTCAATTCTTTAATCGTTCTTGTTTAAGATAAATCACGCTCGAATCAATTAATTATCTTTAATTAATCAATCCTTTTATCTTAAATCAATTTTCTGAATTTCCTTGAGATTCTCATCCATAATAATTTTAAACAAATAAATTCATTTAAAATTATCTATGTACGTAACTTGTACCTTGGAGGCAACCCGGTGAATTCCCATTTATTACGCAGATGTTAAATTAAACACATATATATAAAACACCTATCACGTGTTGTGCCTCAGCTTTACGCAGGCACCATGGTACACGTCTCAAGGGTTTGTATAATATAATAATAAATTTTAATAAATATGCGTAATTTGGGTGAGTACACGGCGTGTAGTTCCGACTACACGGCGTGTACTTTTCTTCACCGTCCATCTGAAGTACACGCCCGGGGATAAGGAATGTTAATGTACTTCGGAAATTTTCGGAGTACACGGCGTGTACAGTGGGACACACGCCGTGTAGTTTCCGGGTTACACGGTTTCCAGCCGGGCAGGCCGTGTACGGAGTACACGACCCAACCCTAACCCGAAGGGACTACACGCCGTGTTCGTTGGACCACACGGCGTGTATTCCGGAAACCGTGTGCCACCTTTTTCTGGTCAACACACGGTGTCTTAAATTCTTAGAAAGAATCCAATACACGGCCTGATTTGGCGGATCAGTCAATGTATTGAACCTAGACTACACGGCGTGTACTTCTGAATACACGTCGTGTATTCTAGTGTTATACGTCCAGAAACGTTTGGCTCCTCCGGATGAGTTCCTCTATTTTATTTTAATCAAAATTAAAAGAAAAATCTGTTTCTGTGAGGTGAACGAGAAACGAGGGAGGAAGAACAGATCTCGAGATTCAGATTTTCAGAACGATTAAACATAAATTGAAATAACTAAATTATTAAATGCGTAAATAACCAACGAAAAACTAAATAATTATAACCAACGATATGACCGCTCTGATACCACTTGAAGGTTCCGAGGGCAGCGGAAGCGCGTTAGTGGGTTTTCCCAACTTTGATTTTAACGTTAAACAACATTCAATCCGAGATCCGTCACGATATAAAACGCCGAATCTTCGGAATAGAACGAATAACGAAAAGAAAAGAAGAGTCCCGGAACCCTTGAGGAGGATCATCATATGTTGATTATAATTAATTTAATTAATGCATAAGAATTACCTCGTTGGAATTCTTTCTTCGTTGATGTGTCCGGTCACGATTTGGTGATCTGTCGTTGCGTCGTAGAATCCAAGTGTAGGATTCCTCTAGCGGTGATCCACACGTGTGTCACGTATCTCCGAACGTCGCTGAAGGGATCTCCGAGTGCTAGCATGGAAGAACCTTCGCTTGCGATATCCGCCTTTGACTACCTTGATCCAGTGGAGGATCTTGCTCTCGTAACTTGAGGGCGTTCTTGGTGGAAAGGGAATTCTCTCTTGGCTTGAGAGTATTTCCAAATCCGTTGTGCACAACCAATGGCTCTTCAAAATGTTTGGGTTGTGAGGATATTTATAATCATGTTTGAGGTTAATAGAGTTATGAAAATAAATAAACGTGTTACGCGTTTTATTTATTTCATTAACTCTTATTGAAAACCCCCCCATGTCGAATTATTAATTCCTTGACATGCGCCCACGCTGATTATAATAAATATCATTTAATAAAATGATATTAAATCCTCAAAATCCCAACTGGAAAAACTACACGGCGTGTAATAATTAATACACGACGTGTACTTGTTTTCCATAAAACTTCACGGCGTGTATATTTAATATACACGGCGTGTACTTTTATTTTCCATTTTTCTCCACCACATTTATTAGAACTTGAGTAATGACTATTTATTTCTTAAATAAATTTAACTACATTACTCGCTAATAAATATATTATTTCATCCACAATATATTCTCTCGAATAACTAGTGTCAAAATAAATGCGATCAGACATCCTTAAATAATTATTAAACCACAGTTAGGAATAATATTTATTTAACTTGTTAAATTAATATTTAACTGAGATACATGGACACACTTAGTGTGTGACCCTCTAGGCCTCTTTCTCAGTGGCATTAGGCTGAGCCTGCCTAAAGTCCAAGTTTAGCGTCTAGCAACACGCCAAGGCACCCATAGAGAAAGAAGTTAATGCCGCAATGACATGTTACCTCCTACGAACGCTTACCATGTAATATAATCCCTTTGTCTCGATATCTCCAATCAAGAGGGTTGCATGCTAGTGCCATCAACCCATGTGCTTGATTATTCTTTCTTTGACTTCCCAGAATTGAACTTGTCCATACCTTACCATGGCCATGGACTTATTTAGGCTATATCAATTCCATCAAAGGGCCTGAGATATCTACTTCCGTTATGGAACGGAAGGGACAAATCCTTTCTCCCATTATCTATTAATGCGGTATTACTCGTGATGCACCCAACGTATCCTACCTCGCTGCGAACAGTGTGTCATCACAGTTTTTGTCAATACATCTAAGTGCACGAGTTTTAATACCCATTAATAATAATCTTAAAGTCTAAGGATCAATACACACGTCCGTAGATAGGAACATCCAATGACACTATGAAATATGGATTTCCTACTGGCGGTTCTCGTTCTCATAATATCCTCCTGGATATTACCAAGGGCGCACACCATGAGAAGGTGCCTCAATGTTTTATGAGTCCTCACCCCTAATGACTTGTATTATCTGTGTCCCTCAAATAATATCATCCGGCCATAGAACATACATTCAAGGACAGTGCTATGGCACTTCCGGGATCTCATCATAGCAGGGATCCGCTACGACCCTTTAATGCAACAACTGTCCTTAGGACATTATCACATGACATGTCACGCAGAATAACAATCAAGATGTGATAAGGCTTTTATTTAATGAATAAAGTACAAAGTAGTTGGTTCTAGACCACCAACTCAACAGGTTCTTCGGCGTATGGATTTCAAACTTAGTGGTTTTCTAAATTAAAGTAAATATCTCCTGAAAATTCACATGGATAAGAAGTCATATGATAGGGATAATCTAATAGTTATTCCTTGTTTTACTCAATTAATAATCCATTATGGTCTTATGAAAGGTATTTAGATTTCTATTGTATGGTTTCATTTGATATTTTAGTTTCATTGATGGGTAGTTTTCATTTTCGGATTCAGAGTTGGTGTTGAGTATTTTGGGATTAATTCTAAAGTATTCTTGGATAGGGTTCGAGTTTCATTAGGGGTTTTGGAGATCAAGGTACCTATGAAGGTGTGGTTTCTATAGATTACAACTACAGGTAAAACTAGATATATGGGGGGTATCGGGTACCAGTTGTCCCAGACAGAGGCTTGGGAGGACTCAGGGTACCATTGGGTACCCAGTGGCCCCAAACAGGGTACTTGATGTCTTAAAAGGAAGTCTTTTTAGTGTTGGATTTATTTTCATTTTACATATTCCCCCTTTTATACTATTCTCTTATCCCCCTTGATTCAAATATCCTCTTATCGTAAAGGGTCTCCTTCATGGTCTCTATTATGTCTCCTTTTCCTCCCTCTTATAGCCACTATGTTGAAGGTGAATCCATGGGATATTTCCATGCTCAATCTAAAGGTATTCTCAATTCCTCCTCTTTGATTCCCCCTTTTCTCTTTTATTCTAATTTTACATACCATATTTAGGGATTTTAGATTAAATTACACTATAACATGGTGGAATTCACCCTAGATCAGAATTCTTACGTGTTCCATACTTCAAAGAGGTTTTGGTGTGTTTATTACTCTTCATTCATCAAAATTTTAATAAAATGAAATTATAGAATATTTTAAAAAATGTATTCCATGATCTATGGATGTGCTTATGGTATTTTTTCCATATATTTTTTTATAGATTAGGGATACTATATTATAGGGGGGATTTATAGTCTAAACCACATTAATATTTAATGGTATTTTTTTTATCATCAATTGTAGTATTTTTTGTAATTTGGTTTCATTTATTATGAAATTACAGTTCCATGGTTTTAATGACTTCTGATAATCAATTAAAATTTGAAAATTTCTTTATTAATATTGGTAGGTGGTCTCAAATCCCCATGTGATTTTCAAGATATTCTTATAACATGTTTTCCCTATATTTTCAAAATATTTTTATAAAACATTTATTATATTTTAAAATTTTCAAAGGATGGTTTACAATTATATTTTTATATAAAGGATTAAATCTATTTAGTGGTTCCATAGGATAATATATAGATATCAACACTCTCTTTTTATTATTTGGGGTCAACATTACATTATAAATTCAAGTTTAGTAATCCACTAAAAATTGTATCATAATATGTCAGACTATTTATTGAAATTCAAATCTAGTACCTCATATTAGATATATTTACATACCCCATACTCTTAAAGTGTTAGGCACTTTATCTTGACATAACCATTGGTAGAAATTCAACCCTTGGGTATGTTTCTAAGTCATTATATTTTATAGTAAACCTATAGCTAAGGGCCTCCACTTGACTTTTCACCATGTTAATTTTCATATAACTAGAGTGTGTTTCTTTTAACCTCAACCAAATTTTATAATTAGAGTCACTTATTCTCACTTGAAATTGAATAATCTAACATTCAACAAATGACAGTTGACCTAAGGTAAAGAGTGTTTCAATGGTGATTTGTAAGTTGGGTTTAATAAGATAGAAGAATTAATTTACTATGAAAAACCAAAAAAAATAATATATACACCCAAAAATCACACTTTACAACTATAATGGTTTTATGAGATTTAAAATGTGTAAATTTTTTTAAAACATTATTATATAATTGCTTTCTCTTAGGATATGATTTATATTTTTTTCTCATTTCCATCTCTAATTCTTCTTTAAAAAGTTTTATAAATATTTTTTTCAATTACTACTCTCATGTCACTTATAAAACATGGACACTTAAATGCAATGTGGTTATATCTAAGGTTGATTATAATCCTTTTGTTGATTGTTGAGATAACAAGTGTATCATTCAACCTAAACAAACCAAAAAAATTAATAACTGTAGTCTATTAGAAACTTATAAAATTATTTTGAATTTATTATTTACCATTTGATCCTAAGGAATACCACTAAAATTCCCAAGTTTAAGGGTTGAAAAATAATTTTCTGTCATCAAATGTCCCATATGATTTAAATTTATTACTAATTTTTTTTATCTTCGAATTAATCATACGTGACATCTTTCCATTGAAAAGTGATGGTCACCTAAAGATTATTACACCTATAAATCTCTACTTAGATTGTTAATGAAACACTGCATGTCCCCCAAAATACAAATTGAAGAAATGAATAAACATCAACACCTCACACTTTTTGGACTCACACCTTGTATGGTTATAGAAAATACCCTAGAATTTTAACCTTTTTAATGGGAAGTTAAGTGCTTATGAAATTTATTCCTCATACCAAATGCTTTTTTCTTTTCATGGAGTAATTGAATGATTACTTTGAATATTGAAATTGAAATGGATATCCTATCATGAGTGTGTGTAATACCATCGAGTTGAGACTTCTCACAGCCACACCAATCAAGGATCCCCTTTTAGGGATCAAACTACTTCTACTTGTTTTTTCATCTTTAGGAAACAAACTAAGAAATTTTGTCTAAGGCTTCACTAACAGCAAGCCTGGGAATATTTATATTTAAGGAGACAATAGTCATACTCATAATCTTCATATCACAAATTATAATTATTGTATTTTTTTTTAAGACTTATCTCGTGTCTCTTCTATACATGAACTGGTTTTTCCTGAACTAATTTGAAAGTAACCATCCTATAATGTGTACCAGTTATCATTTAGGATGAATTAATAGTATAAAACCTACTACCATTGGGGTAATTATATTCATAAATTAAACTACTCATTTCCTTCAAAGAATACTAAAATTATTTGAAACAATAAAATGTTATATTCCCCTTATTAGAATTATCTATAACTTTTTCCTTTTATTATGAATGTTTTATGAACCTAATAGGATATATATGAATCAAAAATGGATAGATGATAATTTTATGAACAAAGAGTGTTAATATAGAGTTAGAAAAGTTCCTCAAGTTTGCAATAGAGTAGGCATACAACCCTTCTCAAATAATTTTTTTTTGTTTACACTATTTTTATTCAAGAAACATTAGTCCAGAAGAGTTGGAAGAACATAGGATTTGTCACGGAATATATAAGAGCTAAAAATACTTTACTATGGGGAAAAACTAAACATGAATACCAATTAGGATGATACAATGGTTTATGGTTCATTTGATATGATTACTAGTATATATTATGATGGAGATAGTATGAAAGAAATAAAAATGAAAATTTAAGATGAACTTCATGATTATCCAAAGATGTTTTAGAAGGTAAATAGATTTTTTAAGAGACCATTGTATATCTGTTATACTAAATACACAACATTTTCATCTATATTGAAGTTATATAATTGGAAAACTAGAAGTAGATAGAATAACATGATATTTATAAAACAACATGGTCTCCTGAATGATATGATACTAGAAGAAAATGAAATTCCTTATCAAGAAAATGATATTAAATAAATTCTTCCATCAATGGGAATTATCTCTAAAAATAAAATTCTTGTCCAAGTGATTGTATATTGTTTTTCAAGGACCATGAATCACTCATAGAATTCCCTAAGTGTGGTATAGATCTATATGATAAAGTTAAATTAATTCCTTAGAAATATATATGTTCATTTATTATCATTCCATATTTTAGAAGACTATATAGATGTTAAGAAATCGTGAGGAAATTGACATGGAATGTAGGTACAGTAATTGAATATGGGAAACTATATTATCCAATATAATCTTCTTAATGGAATAAAACTGATTATGAGTGTCCTGAATTTGGAATTGAGCTGAGAAACATCCATACTTCATTCTCTATAGACGGAATAAATACTTTTGGTGTTTAGAGAAGTACTAACATTACATGTCCCATCATGTTGGAAAATTATAACATTCTACCATGATTATACATGAAGCACAAACACATTATATTTCCTATTCATATATCTATACCAAAAAAACTTGGCAATGATATTGAAGTCTACTTGGATCCATTGATCTAAGATCTAAATTTGATGTGAGATATAGGCGTTAAAATGTATAATTCTCATAGAAGTGAAGAATTTACTTTGAGGTCCATGTTGTATGGGATGATAAATTACTTTTCTATTAATGGAAATTTTTCAGGCTATAGCATTAAAGGAATGTTGGTGAGTCCCATTTGTGAAGAATACCTACACTTAGTTTGGTTGAAATATTCTTCAAAGACTGTGTTTCTAGGACATCAGAAATTTTTACCTTGATGAAATAAATATCAATCCTAGATAACACCATTTGATTGGAATACTGAAAAAGTTATAGCACCATTTCCACTAATGAGTGATCAACTGTTTGATAAAGTAAAATATATTCACGCTATTTTCAAAAAACCATTTTCCAAAAACCATACGAAATAATATTAGAAAAAGTGATCAATTTTCTTTTAATTACTATATTAAAAATTTTTGTATGTCACACATTTTCTTGATGTCATACATATAGAAAAAAAATGTATTCTATAATGTTAATAGAACATTACTAAATGATACAATAAAAAAATATGAAATTAATGTTAGGTTTTACATGATGGTAGTGGGGATAAGAAAAGAGTTGGAATTTGTGAAGGGTGAAGGGAATCCATTTCTTCTTCTAGAAGTTTACACTCTATCTATATAGAAATAATTGCAATTTCTTATTTTCTTTAATGGTGTAAAAATTCTAGAGTGGTATTCATAAAATATCAAGAATGTCATATTAATGAGTAATTTAATGTTATAGGGACTAAAATCACACAAATATCATGTTTTGATACGATATTTTATATCTATCACTATACATTTCATTCTTCTTAAAAATGTACAACATACATTAACTAGACTCTTATTTTTTTCAAATACATATGCAGTAGATTTATAGACTAGGTGAAGTGTCCAATCATGAATAAGGAGGTTGTAGTTATATTATTTGAATTAGATATGTTCTTCCAACCATAATTATTTGATATAATGGTCTACCTAATGGTTGAATTGGTTAGAGAGGTTCATCTATGTCATCTTATCCATTATAGATTGATGTACCCCATTGAATTGTATAAGAATATTTTGAAAGGTAATGTCAATAATTGAAGTCAACCAGAAGGTTTTATAATAGAATGATTTATTATTGAAGAAGATATTGAATTTATTTACATATTACCTATCATATGTTGATATCATCGATCACCCAAAGTCTTGTCACATTGAACGCTTTATGGGTGAATGTATTTTCAGAAGAGATGTTGTTACAATTACAATCACTGAGTGGGATCAATACCACCTTTACATTTTACATATAAGTGAAGATGTTGATCCATAAGTTGAATCCCATAAATAAATTCTTAGATATTTGAATCCATCAAGGGATGAAGGATGGATATCAAATACACATAATAAATAGTTTATAGGATAGTTCTGAGATCATATTTATAAAGAGTTATCTAAAAATCTAAATTTAATTTCCAAACAACTTTGATGGCTAATCATGAGACCAAATTAAAACTTTACATATTACACTAGTTTTTTAATCAATGGTTATACCTTCTATATAAGATAACATGATGAATATAGTAATATTCAAAACAGTTTAGTTATTCTTGTCGTAAAAGTGATGAACATATTTAGTTCTAAATATAGAAATCAAATTTATGCGAATATATAAAATTTCAACATTATATAATAGATATAAGATTTCAATTATACAACATTTAAATATCTATTTTTCCATTAAAATGGGATGACAACAGGAGTGTGATTAAATTTGATAAAATGCCCTTTGTGAAGGTGAATTTTAGTTTGGAAGGGGAAAAGGACAATCCATTCATAATGGAATCTCAACCAGTGAAAATATTTTATTTCTCAGATATGAAAAACAAGAATTAGTCAATTGTACAGTTGTTGATTAAAAAACTATAGGTTCAGATGAAAATTTAAGTGAGGATGAACCTTTCATTGGGATATCACAAACAGTTCCTATTAGCCTCAATGTAGACATTGTCTTCTACGTTAAAGGGGGCTGCAATGAGAGTGGATTGGATTCTCAATAGAGGATACAACTCCCTTAAACCTTTAAAAAAAGAGAGTTCAATGAGAAGTTTAAAGTGGTTTTTAATATATTATGTTTTTCCTTATAATATTGTGTGTTCTCTACTATATTAACATACTATAAATTAAATGCGTGATTACTCATGCATATAATGTATTTTACACTTTATAATGTTACCAATCTAGAGGAAGAACATGCATTTGATTCTGAAAGTGTAGAATTATTAGGGAATCAATAGCATATTGATGAAAAAAAAATAACGACACAACATCATAGTGTTGGATAAAATTATCAAGGAAACAATAAAGGATATAAAATTTGAGGTTGTATAGAATCAATGCGACAAACCCATTGACCCCAACAAATCAATGTTCATTAGTTATATTGGGGATAGATTGAGGATGAATATTCTAATTTATATAAATTAGTGGCCTGGTTTCCATCCTATAATAAAGGAAACCCATTAGGAAGATTTAAAGGTAATTCTACGATATACTTTCTATATTTTATAGAAAAATTATGTAATGAAATGTTGATTTAATTTTCATTATTCCTTGTAGAGTTTGATTATTTTAGATGATTTACACAATAAATATTTCTAAGTGGATGCTAGAAAATACCATATAGGCTTTAATACTCTTATTAACAAATCCCATATTAGGGATGTTGAGTGGAATATAAATCCCCATCCACTAATTAGTTATGCACACATTATAAAGTAATAAACATGGAATTCTTTCAATTGTTGTTACAATGAGAAATATTTTTAGGTGCATTGTAGTTAATAATATATTATTTGAAATTATTTATTTTATCCAATTTGATTCCAAAATGTTAATTTATAAAATATAAAAAGATTGATGAGAATAAATAGCATGAATCAAAACCAATGTACCCGTATTGTAAAGCAAGGATGGGGTAAGCTTCATTAGAGAAGAAATTGGTATTTGTTTTAAATCAAACATTAAAGTTTTATCTGATATGAAACAATATATGTTTCTTTTTTATATTCATATTGATGAATCAAAATTTGAATCCACTTCCATCCCACATCATGTGACATGGAAGGAGGCCTACTTAAATAAAAAGAGTAAACTAGTTGATGAAAAAAAATTAGAATGAGAAACGCATGTAAGTATGAAATAATCGTAATTTTTTTCTTTATAATGGTATTACACAAAAATATCTATTTATGTTCATATTTTTTTATATGGCTTTGACATAAGAATTGGTAGTGTTCATACCAGAAGAAAATATACATTTAGTAGCTTTGAAGTGGACGAAACAATTTGGTCTCATTAGAGGTGTAAGTTTTGGAGTGTCTACTTGGACATATTTCAAAAAGATAAAGACGTAAGAATATACAAATAATATGATTAAAGAATTATATGAAAATAGATTATTTGCAAGATATTATTGTCTAGTCCAGTTTGGAAGACAAATATATGCGAAAGGATCAAAGTAAACTGATGGTGGAACAAAGAGCAGTAAATAAACAAAAAAATAACCCCGCTAGATTTGAGGCTCTTAATTACCCTCAACCACATACCTTACTCGATATAATCACACTTTTCATTAATCTTTCACTAAATGTGAATTAAACAACTTCTAATAAATTTATATTAGAAAAATTCTATAGAGAAAAGTTGTATATGATTTTTATCTTTCAACACCCACGCACTGCCTTGTTTTCAAAGGTATGATGTATAATATCTCAGGAGATATATTATACAATAAATATAACACCCCGAGATTTTATAGTATGTATCTTCTTAAATAAATTAAATTTTTTTGATATCTTACAAGCTTAAACGAACTAAGATATACTACTAACTATTAACCAGACCATTGGAATTGTAATGTGACCATTAGAAATAATAATGTGGTCATTAGAATAATAGCCTCACCTATGGAAGTATAAATTAAATTTAGGTATCTTCTAAATGAAAATATGATATATTTATATCATGGAATAAGTAAATAAATGTTTTAAAATGATAAATTAAGTGTTTGTATTTTTGTGAAATGTAAATGTTTATTAACAATTTTACAATTAAAATAAATATTTAAAAGATAATTAATTTAATAAAATAGATTCATAAATCAATATTTTTTTGTATTTTAATTATAATATTCTTTGATGATACTATGATTAATTTTTCCAAGTTTCATAAAATCGGTTATAATATTAAAACTGGTATTTTTTCGAATAAATGATTATTTTAATTAGAAATTAAATTTCCAATATTTAGAAAATTATTTTAAAAAAATTGAGTTCATTTTTGAAATATACACATAAAAAAGGGGTTAAGGTGTATTTTTGGGATTTTTATGAAATAGTTGAATTTTTATGAATAGTGAAATATGGTAATTTACGGTATTTAACATTATAAGTTCAATACATGAATCTTTTAGTCATTTATGATATATAAACACACAACTAGCATGCACTAGTTACTTTACTTAGTCACAAGAATCAACACTATTGATAGTCTTGATCCAAAATAATAAACTAATGTATAAAATAATCAAAAAAAAACACTCCTCTTCACCCCTAAAAATTCCACCCCTTCTCCTCACACTATCTAAGCCTTGAATATTATTGAAATTCTGACCAATTATCTTCCCAATACTCTTCCCCATGTCCAATTCTAGCTAGAATTACCAAGAGACTAAATCCAAGTGTCTTAAGGAGGTTCCCAAAGAGACGATATTCAAGATCTAAAATGCTTCTTCTTTCTCTTTTATTTTATTTTCTTTTCTTATTATATCCTCACCACCCCTTTTCAAAAGTGGAATGATAACTCTAGTTTAATATATATAATATAATTTTTTTATTAAATATTCATCATCAAATCTCTCTTATTCTCTTTTCATTTTAAAAATGAAAACATCGTCTATCATGTGTCGATTCACCGCCTCCATGGACGATGAGTTTTTATTTTCCATTACCACCTTCGAGGATCATCATAAAATAATTATTATGAATAAATTATATTTTAATATATATATATATTATAATTTATATCATGTTCTCTAACAAATATATATACATAATATTAAACAAAATGACACAAGATCATGATGGTCGTAAAAACAATCCAAAATAAACTAAAACTTTCCCATCAACATTTTATCTAATGAATCAACCTAATTCCATATAACTAAATGATATATGAGACATTTTAAACTTATAGAATTTAATTCATACTAAATAATTTCACATCAAAAATTTTTCTTCCATTTTACAATAACTCTCATAATTATACACAAGGTAACCGACCATAAAACCATTAAATAAACGATCGAGGAACAAAAAAAGTAAACATTATAACTCATCAGAATGTACATAAATGAACTTTATAAAATTATAATAAATAAAATATATGTTTAAACGGTTATTAATTATGTTATTAATGAATCTAATTTGATTGTCTAGTATACTAAGTACAAGTTCATAATGCTTTCGTACATACGGTAAGGGTTTTCTTATATCGCTTTTACGTCTATGAGATATACCTTATTAAACACTTATTTCATGGCTGTGGGGTATGTATACTTTCCTTTGATTAATAATATCATGAATTTATTTATATTCATGGTATTAAATGTTTCATTTGATTATTATTAATTTTATAGGGTACACAATTTGACTGATTACAAGTGGTAATGGTTCTTTATCTCACTTCAATTTCTATGGAACATATGTCAGATTCATCACCTATTTTATTTTTTTACTTCCCATTTTATTTATGATCATCAATAACTAAATATTTCATTAAATATCCACATTTAGTTTATCATGGATATGATTATTTTCTAAGTTGTATACCATTTTTACATATGGTGTTTATTTTAAATGTTATTTTAACTAGTAAATATTGATAAATCATTGTACTCAACTCAATTCATATATTTTGATAAGGCATATTGTCCATGAATTAAATTTATGTATTAATAATACTTTTAATTTTTAGTTGTGGGTGGGGCCTCTCATTTTATAGCCCCTCGATGTATCGACAGGTCTCATGAGACAAAGTAATTGGAAATAAACCCTTCATGTTTGTTTCCAAGAAGAATAAGATGGATTTCTACCCATAGACATAAACTATATTGTGAAAGGTCTTAACAAAAGTGGTTCATATTCTAGATACATGATGTTCAATAATAAATAATTTCCTTCTTCTCGTATTCATTTATTATTACCCGTGATATTTTCACTATGAAAAAATCTATGGATGTATTTTCATTCTTAGTTTACTGATTAAATGGAATGTGTTTTTCAGTTTTTTACCTTGACATATTGATTATGATTCACTTCATGCTTCTACTATATATAAACCTTACTAATTATTTTACCTCACATGTTCATTTTTTTCCTTCCCTAGCTTATGAAGATGAAATCTTTAAATAAATGTCAAGGAAGCCATTTATTTTAATTTGTTATCTTCTATGTTTAATTACCAATGTTATAAGAGAACCATATATATTTCTTGTTCTTCAAGACTACTAAACTGATAAATCCTTATTTATGTGGTCTCTTGTATCTATTCCATTATTATTAAATAAACACTGACTCATGGATACTAGGGTAAAGGTTTTTACAACAAATAACTCCCAATAGTTCACATGATAATGGGGATTGAGGTAGCTCAAGAGCCGGCCATTGAGCTTCTTGTTCCACTTGATGATCTGGATATTACAAATATCAGTGATACTATTGTAACTTTCATGGTATGGTATTTTAATATAATAAAAATAAATGATGTGTGTATTTAGCAAATTTTTTAAAATTAAAAACCTTTAATACTTTATAAAATAAAGGTCCAAAGTGAGGTATGGTATTACAAATGGATAAATGACTCGAAAATAGAAGTTCGGATCAAGATAATCTTATGACTCAACCAATAAAATAAGATGACATTTCGAGAGTACCTTCTCACCACCAATTCCACTAAAACATAATATTATCAATACAACTTTATGAAGAGACCGCATTCAAAGATAAAAATGTATCCTACATTTTATATGAAGAAGAAACATTTTGAACTTTTATTATAAACATTTTTGGTCTTGAGATTATAAATGATATTCTCACGTTTAAATGGTTGTGAGTCTCAGTTGTGAATACATACATAACATACATTTGTATAATACATCTGCACAAAAAAAATAATCTATTTTGTTCATTAAAGTAAATAACTATTCATATTTTCTATAGGAATTTATATTACTACTACATAAAGGGGAAACCCTATAAATCAAGATCCATATTCATTAATACCTATATCATTTCTATAGATGAATTTAAATTGGAGTTGAAATAAATTTATAAGAAAAAACATGCGCTAAACGAGGCATTTGAGAATAAATCAACTAATTATATAATATTTTTGATTCCTACAATTTAAGGGTAAATCTCTACAATATAATCATATAAAATAAATTTTTTATTTTTTTGATTACTTCTTTGTTTTTGTTTTTTTAGGAAGCACTGGATTCTGATTGCAATCAATATAGATACCCCAAATATTTATTTTTGTGATTTTTTGCATGTATATCCATCAAATCAACCACACATGATGCGTATTGTAAATTTTTAATTCACTTAAATCAACATTTTATAAACAAAATTTGAGTTATATGTTTTAGTATGTGTTTTAACAAGAATTTTTTTATGATAGGGAGATTGATAAATATAGTCTAAGTCATGGTATAAAGTTAGTGGTTAAATATAACGATATTATGGATTACTTAAAATGGAAATATATTATGGTATATATAGAATAACTTAACTACCCAACCATATTTCAAAACAATTTACCAATTTTGGTCAATGTTTCTGTACTGTTTGAAGAAAGATAACATCAGCTATTGGGGATATAATGTTTGAAAATTTATGAAATATATCATAAACCATCAGAATACTAGAATCCCTAAATAGTAAATTTATAAAGGTAATTAAAATTTCATAAAAAAATATTTCTAAATAATTTTTTTGTCTATATTTTCTCAATACTACCAATATTTTTAACAGTCTATATGCTCAAAAAAATGTGAATTTGTTTAGAGATGAGTGGGAAATGTACATAGTGTCAAAATGTTTTCCAACATAAAATTTATGTGATTAGTTCTGTTTTTGTGATCTACTATGTTCTATGGCCTTATAAATATATTTTGGGTGTGAATAATTAGTATTAGAATGCCTATATATAATTTTTGATCAATTTCTCAAGGAGAAGTATAATGGAGGAAATCAATTTGTTTAGAAATGATTGGGAAAAATATATGGTGTTAGAATGTATATAGATATCAGGAAGATATGACTTACTACTACTTATTTAGTCAATTTTATAATCATTTTATCTACTTTTTTTAGTCAATTTCCTTTTTATTTTTTTATCATATTTTATTTGTTAAATTTTCAAATTATTCCAAAACACACGTCACATGCTTACAACTGAACAAATGATCTCATATTGTTTTTAAACATTAGGAAAATGATCCATAATTAATTTTTCAGTAGTATGAATTGAAAAAAAAGTTGATCTAACACTCAATATGGAAGGTATGACTCGAACTATGTGTTTTCAATATAAAAGTTTCATTTTAGTTTAAAAAATACATCAAATAGTAATAACTGATAAAATGATCTTAGACGATTTTCAAATTTTGGTAAAATGGTCCATAATTCATTTTTCACATATAGTAATTGACTGCACATCAATATGACACACTATGTGGTTATTATGAGTCGAAGTTTGTGTTTTTAATAAAAAGTGCCATTTTAGTTTAAAACATACTTCAAATAGTAAAAAACTGAGAAAACAAGCTCAGGTTCTTTTAAAAATGTAAGGAAATAATCCATAATTCATTTTTCACCTATAGGAATTGAACACACATCAATATGACACCCAATGTGGTCGATATGCCCATAAGTACATTTCTTTAATAAAAAAGTGTAATTTTAGTTTAAAACATACAACAAATAGTCAAAAATGAGAAAACGAGGTTAGATTGTTTTCAAACTTTAGGATAATGATCCATAATTCATTTTTCATATGTATGAATTGAACACACATCAATCCAATACATGATGTAGATGATATGACCTAAAGTTTGTGTTTTCAATAGAAAGCCTCCATTTTAGTTGAAAATACATGTCAAATAGCCAAAACTGATAAAACGGGATTGGATTGTTTTCAAACTTTAGTAAAAAAACCATAATTAATTTTTCATGAGTAGGAATTGATTGCACATAAATATAAAACACAACATGGTTGATATAACCTGAAGTGCATGATTTCAATATAAAGGTGCCATTTTAGTTTAAAATGCACATTAAATTGCCAAATCTAAGAAAACAAGCGTGGATTATTTTTCAATATTTTAGAAAATGATCCATAAATAATTTTTCACATGAAGGAATTGACTTAACATAAATCCAAGACACAATGTGGTTGGTATGACCCAAAGTGTGTTTTTTTAAAAATAATGTTCCATTTCAATTTAAAACAATCATAAGATTGCTAAAATAGATAAAATGAGCTCATATTACTTTCAAACTTTAGTAAAATGATCCATAATTCATTTTTTAGGTGTAGTAATTGACCACACAACAATCTAACACATGATGTGGTCAATATGACCTGAATTTTGTGTTTTCAATATAAAAGTTCCATTTTAGTTTAAAACATAAATCAAATAGCCAAAAATGATAAAAGGATATTGGATCGTTTTCAAACATTTTTAAAATGGTCCATAATTTATTTATCACTTCTAGGAATTGATTGCACATCAATCTGAGTCACGATCTGGTCGATATTACTTGAAGTTCATGTTTTAAATAGAAAGGTTCATTTTAGTTTAAAATGGACATCAAATAGAAAAAACCAAGAAAAAAAGCATGGATTACTTTCAAATATTAGAAAAATGATCCATAAATCATTTTTCACATATAGGAATTTACTTCTTGTCAATATGACACATGATGTGGTCGGCATGAACTGAAGTGTGTGTTTTTAATATAAAAGTGTCATTTTAGTTTAAAACACACACGAAAAAGAAAAAACTGAGAAAATGAGCTTGGATTGTTTTCAAACTTTATGAAAATGAAACATAATTCTTCTTTCATGTGTAGGAATTGACTGCACATAAATTTGTGACATGATGTGGTCGATATGACCCGAAGTTTGTGTATTTAATATAAATGTGCCATTTTAGTTTAAAACACTCATAGAATATATAAAAATGGGAAAACAATATTTTATTTATTTAAAACTTTATTAAAATGATCCACAATTCATTTTTCAAGTTTAGGAATTTACCATGTGTAAATATGACACACGATGTGGTCGGTATAACTTATAAAGACCCAAAAATTCCGTATAATTTTTTCTATTATATAGAATTACTAAGAGACTTCGAAAATTGATAGAATGTGATTCTAGGGCACAGAGATCCCAGAACTGAATTTTGAAATTTTTAAGGTGCGTATGGAAATTTCTACCCTTTAAACTAGTGCTCGGATTGAAATTCCAAGGGCACCATTGGATTCGTAGCACCGAGATTCACTTAGGAGATGCTTAACTTCGACCAATAAGGTTCAGACAAAAAAGTTAATTTTTGAACTTTTTGAAAAAAATAATAAAATAACTCTTTGAGTAATATTATTCCATTCCCACCATTGATAAATGGATGGAGGGACTGTAGTACAACATAGGGAATTAAATAAGTGACATTTAATGACTTGATCCTCTTGTTATGTAACTGCAACACTCGTGGTTTAATTAGTTCATTAATTAATATTCGTTAATGAATCATAATAATGAACCAACATGGGGGTTAATTTATTTTGTTTTATCAAACCTATGGCATGGTATATGGGAACCCATGAGAGGAACCTTTGACGAAACACTGATGACGGCACCCTCTGATGAAGAACGGTGATCGATTGACAACCGTTTGAGAACTCAGAACGGACTTCAACGAACGACTTCGAACACAGAAACCTTTCTTAATCTATAATGGAATCCACCAAATCTTGGTAATGGGTTTAATTTTTTATGAATTTAAAATATTTCTCTTCCCCATTCATGAAAAATTCGAAGAATTCTGATCAACTGACTAATGGTTTAATCTGCGATTAATTCATTCTTACAGGTGGTTGTTGTGGGAAATTGATTTGGGTTAATCATTATCTTGAGTTGAATGATCCCTTCCCATGTTTTCACACTAACGCAGAGGGTGATGGACGAACCAAAAAAGGCTTGAACCCTCTACCGAACTTGTTCTTGGTGTGTTCTTTGAGGCAGATCAACGAATGTATCAGCAATGTGGTTTCGAGGGCCACGTAGGGAAGTTGGAGAACCGAAAGGCCCGTAGGCACATGCAGGAAATAAAATGGACCGCTGGAGCATCTCCGGTGGCCCCAGAAGCACCCGCCTAGTGCGACGGTGCTGGTGACCAGTGGCGGCAAGATCCACGATCATTCGGGCTGCGGTGGGTGGAATGGTGTGGCGTCAACGTGCCACGAGGGGAGATGAGTGGCCCGCTTGGGCTGCCTGGCTAGAGCGTAACGGTCGGCTCCTGCCGGTTGTTTCAAAAGATTGGGCGACACCCTACTGGCACCACCATATAGAAGAATCGGCTCACATGCATGTTGAGTTTTCAGGTGGGCTGGACCCACCGACCAGGCTGGACCTACGAACCGAGTCAAACCCCTGAGCTGAGTTGGACCCCTACCAGACCCGACTGGTCCCGTTACACTAAATCAGACATATCTCGAAAACCAGGTGTCTGATTGATGCATAGTTGACATAGATGGAACCCTTAGGATGAGGCTTTTCTTTTGAGATGCCTCATTTGGGTTTTCAAGAAACTTGGAGTATGGAGGGGTTGGATCAAATTCGAATCCAATAGGGCCCTCGATACTAAAATGCCTATAACTTACATACCGGGAGTCCGATTGACACGCCGTCTATTGTGTTGGAAACCTTATGACATGGAGATTTTTTGGGTTACTTTTTAGTGGGATTTAGTGGTAGTTTAGGTACAAACAATGGCTTGAGGATTATAATATATGGAACTCAAGTGGACCAAGTGCGGGAATCATGTGGCTGGATTTCAAGTGAAGAGCGACCCTTTGTGGATCGACATCAGAGAAACCCTATGTGGATCAACAAACTAAAACCCTATGTGGATCAGTAGTAGTGTGACCCAATGAGCAACAACCTTAGAGAAACCTATCATGGATCAGTGACTTATGAACCTATGTGAATCGATGACTTACGACCCTGTGTGGATCAGTAGTAGTGCGACCCGATGAGGACCAGCCTTAGAGTGGCCCATCATGGATCAGCAACTAACAACCATGTGTGGATCGACGACTTACAAACCTATTTGTATCGATGACTTAATACCCTGTGTGGACCGATGACTTACAATCCGGTGTGGATCGACGACTTAGGACCCTATGTGGATGATTGACTTACAACCTTATGTGGATCAAAAATAGAACGACTTCTTCATGGTTCAACAGTGGAACTTCTTAATGTAATAATATGATTTATCTTTACAACTAATAATCATTATTACTATTCTTTAAGTTATATATTTGGTTTGATTTGTCTTTTACTTTGTTCTTTTTGATTAAGATCATGCTTTGTGGTTTTTCATTTATGGAATTCTGGGAGACATTTGGGGGTCTCGGGGTCCCCACTGGATATTGTTATACTCACCCCTGAACTGTCTAGTCCTAGATCCCAAATCTCGATGGGGGTGACCGGTTGACGTGGAGAGCCGCATTGATGAGTTGTACCTACCCTCCAGGTAGGATCCTTGGCAGACGACCTCAGTATCATTTATTCCTTTTTTCTATACTTTCTTTTAGTTGGGTTTGTATAATGATCCATTCTACTTCATTTCACACATTTACTTTCAGTAGATATACTATGTGGTTCTCTCTTGTTGTGTACCTGGTCTGCGTGTTTGCAATTTTAAAGGCAATGCCTTCCCATTTTTTAGGGATATGCATTTTTGGTGCTAGTCTCTGACCCCTGGACTATGGAAGGTAGCCTTGGGGTAGTCACGTTATGGGCCACGGGGGGCGGGTTGTAATGCCCCGACACCAGTTACCCAGAATCATTTCATTATTACATAACATTGGCATGATATAAGGAATCATGTCCTGAAATTCCGATCATTTTAGTATCCTTGGAAGTACTAGATAAATACATAAGTTTTACATTACATCATGAAATGATAAAAAACATTTTGTCCCCTTTGAACACTCTTATATCCCTTATCCTATTCCTGCAGGTTAATCGTAATATACTTCTTTGCATCCTGGGAAAAATAAAACATAAGAAAGGGGTGAGCTCAAATGCTCATTAATGATAACAATATAGCAGAAAATGTCATAAATATGAACAAACATTTAAGGCAATGTATAAGACTAGAACACAGGCCTTTTAAACTTAAACTGTAACATGATATGGAAAAGATAAATCAAATAATTTCATTTACTTATTCACATGGATATTCTACTAGTCTAATAATCACATGTAATATCAATATCCAATTTCATAATGATAGAATGCATAAAGTTAGACTTCATAACCACATATTCAAGACCTTATGCCAAGACTACAAATACAATTTTGTCAAGGCCTTGTGCCAAGACACTAGTTTATCTCATGAAACCTTCTGATGCATCGAGGATCTATATCGTGATCCTCCCGTCACTTACTAAGTCCAATTCATTCCTTATATGAAAAGCTTAAAACATAACATAAACATTTGTATTAAAACTAGCATACGAAATGTCAATACTTTATCCATAAACCATGAATGGTATAAAAATAACACATCCACGGTCAAACATATCAAAAAACTATAAATACAGTATGAAATATTTGTATTAAAATAAATCAACCTTGATCAAGAATAATATCTCATAATTTATGTTTACATAGTTAAAAATGATTAGTAAAAATCTTTGAGAGAAATATCACTTTTTCATGAAAACATTTAAAAGTCTCACTATTTATCAAGAAGATGTTTAAAATAGATTTTTTTGAATAAAAGTGTCACATACCACTTTGAAACTTTTAGAGGAATTTCAATTTTAAAACAATAATTTTCATATAAATAAAACCTTAAAACCATTTTTAAAACGTGGACATTAATGAGAAAGATTTAGAAGAATAAATTTTTAAAACATTTAAAATTATATTTTCGATGGAGTTCCTAACAAAATTAGAGACACTTGAATACAAATAATTGAGGTAATCAAAACTTTATAATATCATGAGAATAAATTTATTCATGATATACTATGTCAAAGTATAGTATATACACCAAATAAAAGTGAATTGGTGCTTAATAGCAATGAAGTCTCAATGGAATGTAAGTTGAGATGAATTCCTTTATAAAGACCTTATCCTTAGGTTAAGGATAAATCAATGACATAATTATGTGTGACAAATATAAATACACTCAATATGATTAGATATTCAGTTTAAATTAATCAGAGGACATTCACATGTATTCTTGTAAAAACAACACCAATGACTTGGATGTTTAACTCAATGAATAGAAATTGAGTTAAAATTACTCTTATCAAGTTTATATCAAGGACTTGAGAATTTATCAATGGATTTATTATGTGTATCAAAAGTATATCCACACAAAGGAGAGTTGAAATTACTACATAAGTAAATAAATAGTTATTTCACACATAATCTTGGAGTAAAGTAATAAATGAAGTTTGTGTAAAATTGAATGAGTGGAAATTGAAATTTGAAATTCCCTTACCGATTTGGTAACCTAAGAAACATACACCACATGAAATAAGGATCATCCAATGATGATGTAAATACCCGTAAATTAAATTATATCACACAAACAATACAATCATGGGTAGTACAAGCACCACACAAAAGGTAATAGTGGAAAATATAGCATGAATCTCATGGGAATAAAAGTCAGATCAAAACCTCTTACCATGTTGTAATCAATTGAGTCGTATGACCAAAAGTTAATAACCACCAAATTAATCACAGAATACCATGAATATAAATTAAATTATGATAATATATATCAAATATTAGTACACAATACACCACATGCAATAAATAAGTGGCGAACAATGGAAATCTCACGGAATTAAAAGTGAGATAAGAAATCCCTTACCTTGTACTTTTCCTTAGTATAGGGTAGGTTAACCTATTTTATAATGGTGTAATTAGAATTATTAAATTACAAAAGAAAAAAATACATAAATATGATATCAAATATGATCTTCTAATATTTCTTTATTAATAATATTTTAGTAGTATAATCATTTCGGTTGTTAATTGATTTGTTTTCCTTTATATGCTTGGTTATGTAAGCCATGTTTTTTATGGATATGATGTATTTGATTAATTTAAATAATGATATGATGTTAATAAAAATTATTTTTAATTATAAAATTAAAATTATTCTTGAATTATTATGATGGGAAATTAATCTCATCGCGTTCATAGAGACGGCAATCCGTACATACGCACGAGCGACGATATCATTATATTGATAGTGAAATCATATGTAATTGTATGGTATATCATATATAGAGAATAATTATAATTTTAAATTTATTATTTACATTAGTTATACTCATTATTATACTCATCCAAATAATGAAGTGTTTGAATAACAAACTACACCACGACGTGGAGACGGTAAGCCGTACGTACGCACGTATGGTGACTTTGTCATTTATAGGATGGATAGAATAACAAATATGGTTGTACAATATTTATAATAAAATCAAATTATTTAGAAGGTACTGGAGTTATTATTTTGGTATCGAAACAAAAAATAAGAGGAATTGGAAGAAGAAAAGAACTTGAAAGACGGTGGTGAAATTATTACCTCTTCCTCGAGTGTTTCCTTTTGAGTTGATCAAAATGGCTCCTTAGGTTGTCTTTATGATCGAAGTAAGGACTCTAGGTTTATGTGAAGGAATTTGGGATGATATTTGGGCAGGTTTTGGCCAAGAAAAATGTCTTTGGAGGTGTAAAATTAAGAGAATGGGAAGTACCATTTTATAAGAGAGGAGAGGGTCACTTTAGGAAAACCTTGAAATATTATTTTATAATAAAATCATTTTCGGTTTATAATTGCTCAAAAATTATTTATTTCAAATATAAGGTATGTATGGGTCTAAATACGCTCAACCAATAGGTTTTAGACAAGTTTAGGTTACCATTTTAACCTTATCTTTTAGATTTAACTCTTAGTTAAATAGTTTAACTTTTAATGTGTCTTCTTGTATTCTTACACTATATGGTTAATAAACTTACTATAAACTTCCAAGAGGACCTCAATTGGTTCATTAATGACATATATAATATTATTTAAGCTCTTTGGATGAACCTTATATTTTTAGGAATATTATATCAACTAATAATATAGTATTTGTTTTAAAAACTAATTTATGTCAATTTTGACACTATTTGGTATTTTGTTTTTTTGAAAGTCATAACAAACTTATCACTTAGAAAAAAAATTATATAATCGACCCTAACATGTTATATTAACCTATAAAATTCATATATGGCATAAAAACTTTTAAATTATATTTATTATAATATTTATAATATAAATTATTTTAATATTTCATTAAGAATTTAATTACTGCATCATTATTGTGTTATAAATAAATTTAATTATTTAATGTATAAGAATTATAAATAAAGTACCATTATTTGAGAAATATTTTTATATTTATAATGAATATTTATAGTCAGAAAGATAACTTATATAACCCCATGTAAAAATTGTTTTACTAAAAGATATAGGTTTATGTCATTTTTATCTTTACTTTAAATTAAGTAATATAAAGTGTCATTATCACTCTCAAGTGGCTCCATGGGGTCCCAAAATCAAACCAATGATTCTCATGGTCGAACATGTATTCACCAATAGGAATATGACACATCTTAGGGTAATTTAATATTATTATAATATTATTTTTTTACCCTTATTTACCGAATTTACCTTTTAATCATGGTAAATAAAATATTTACCTAAGTAATTATACATAATGTATAAAAATAAAATTTACATATTCACACAATTTGGACCTCATGATTCCAAATAAGGAATCCATTTTTTCAAATTCAAAACACATAAGTGGAAGAAATTAATTTAAAATTAATTCCCTTTGTCAAAACAAACGTGTGTTTTTAAGAAATAATAACTATCAAAAGATTGACACTTGTTTTGGTCCAGTTTAAATGTGAAATTACAAAAAACTACATACATTGTATTAAATTATTAAAATAAAATATAATTATACTTCCAAACCATTCAAATTCATAATTTAACACTATAAATTATTTCAATTAAAAAAGTTGTTTTCAATTAAAAATTAGTATTTTTTAGTATTCATCAAAATATGATAGTTATCAGAAAAGTTCCAAAAATTTATCCAAAATAAATTTTTATGTCCCGATTATAAAGAATAATTTAATTTCATTAAATTGAATATATAAAAGTTTCAAATATTGTTTTTAAAAAGGGTTTTTCATTAAAAAGTGGAAAATTACATTTTTTTAAAAATACTCCTTTTATCTGAACAAATGAATTTGTTCTTATATTATGTCTAAGAAACACATAATATGGATTCTAAAATTATCTGGAGAATAAAAAATTCAATATTCATTTAATACTATTCATAACTGATTTTTGAACGGCTAGTTTGGTAAGTCATGGTGCGCTCGAACTCGGTGTTGCGTGTAGCGCAAGCTATTAAATTACTTTAAAGAAAATAACTTACAATGAAATCTTGGGGTGTAACATTCTTCCCCATTTTTTGAAATTCTGTCCCCAAAATTTTAAAATTGGACTTAAGAACTTCATTTAAAGTCCCACATTGGAAAAAAGAGTCAATAAAACTATCACTTTAAAAGAAATATAAGTACAAAGGTCACCTGAGATAACCCATACTAGGATTCCATGTAGTAAAATATGGATTTGTAAGATAAAATAAGTGTTAATTCTAATGGAGAGTGATAGAAAACATGATTAGTAGAAAGTTAACAACAAGAAAACCAAAAAATTGTAATGGGATAAACGGTCATTAGTTTCCCAGTAGGAAAAGTAAACAGACAAAGTTTTTTGTTTTAAGTTCCATTTCATAAAGTTGAGAAATTTATTTATGATATTGACTAAGAACATTAAGTGGTATAGTTACTTTTTAATTATAGTTTCATCCCTTAATAAATTTCTACCACTAAATCATCTTTTTTTTAAATGATGAGTATTCAAGATGACTTGGTCACACCTAATGCACTAGAATCAACTTCTATAGAATCACATAATACAAATAGTATAAACTATATATTTACTTTGTCTTTAGAGATTAACCAAAACCAAAATGGTTAGTACATGATCATATGATCCCTAAAAAGGATAGTCCTTTAAATAAATAAATACTAATCTTAATTTTTGAAATTAAACCAACAGTACCCAAAGTTAAATAAATACCATTCAATAAACAATTTTCCTTAAAATAATTCAATATAATCCAAATTATTATTTGAAACCAAAACATAGAAGAATTTGATTATGTAGTCTTCCAGATTAAATTGTATCTCCAAATAACATCGACTACTCCTAAAGTCACATACTTAAAATTAATTATCCTAATCACATATTCTCTATGATAGGTTAATCATTTCCATAAATAACCCAAATTTCTATAAATCCACAATAAAAACATATATAAAAATCCAATATTACTCCTCAAATGAAATCCCATAGTATTCTACTTTCCATAGTCATATAGTGTTCCCAATAGAGCGAACATCTTCCAAAATAACATTTATCACTTAATCACCAAATCATTTTCCTATAATAGGATATCTATTTGATAAGACATAAGATCCCAAATCAACTTATTATTGATCAATAAAATCATTTAACTAAAAATAATTAGTCACACTAACTAGGTACTTCACGTAGTCCAGTGGTAGGCGATAAATCCTAATCACACTCTGGTTATGGGTTTGATTCCTGCAGCTTTGTCCGACGTGATGGGTTGTCACACAGTCTGTGAGTTGTCCTTTTTCAAAAACAATATTTTATAACATTCCAAAAAATGAGATAAATTCCTCAAAATAACCATAACATAATTTCACCACTAATGTTATCTCATACCTCACATTTTCATCCCAAAATTTAATAACTTGTAATTGCCTCAAATTCAAGGATCATATAAACCCAAATGGTTATTTATAACTATATCAACAAAATAAAAGATAATTCTTTCTAAAATATAATTTTCACATAACAAACTATAGGGTTACGCATACAAGAGAAAATTCTTACAAAGTAATCCCATCTACAAAGATCGCTAATAATTTTAAACATTTCACCATCCATTTATTTCCACATATGTTTTTCCTTGACCAATAGGTTATCCTATAGAATAGGGCATTCACTTGGGTAATTCCCAAGTCCCCTACATTTATAGAAAATGACTGTAAATGGATTCTTGGGATCATTTTTATTTTATTCCATAGTACTCTTCATTTTTCCTCAGAAATTCTTTACTTTATGTCCTTCTTTCCCACACATAAAGAATTTCTTTGTTCCATTGAGACATTTCCCTAGGTGTCTCCTTCCACATTTCCTGCATGATGGAAATTGATCTTTCCATTCTCTATGGTCTCCACTGTTGGAGCTCTTATCATTCACTACCTTTCTCTTATTTGTTGAGTCCGGGAGTTGGTTAATATATATGTTTTTTATCATATTTTTGGAAAACTGATTCGGCATGAACATGATATCTTTTACACCTATCAAAATTCCATTTCTTTGCTCATTTCCACCACCGTTCTCACCTTGTATATCATATTCAATGTTACTATTACTTCCTTGGAATCTAGCAATTGACTAACACAAGAAAGCATAGTGTGAGTCATAATATCATTTAGAGAATATCATAACACCTTATTTTCAATCTAAAACACCTTAGGACTAACCAAGGTTATTTATTCTCATCTTATATTAAAATCCTTCAAATCGGTTTGTAAAGAAAATGTGAATTATCCTAAGCTTATCCCCAAGGAGTGTAATAACCAAGAGTGTAGAAAGGCCCATTTTCATATACCAGGATACTCCGGGTCAAGCCTGAAACTCCTTGTCATATTTTTTACTCCTAGGTACATCTGTGGTAGAGCCGCATCTACCTGCTCGTATCCATACAGGGATGTATTACTTGGAAAATACACATAATATTTACTTTACCAAAAATTTTGGATTTTATTCTATACTAATCCTCAGTTTCTATCTTAGGGTAGTATTTCCTAATCAGAGTTTTTTCTAAATCTAGCTTCCATAGTTTGTACTAAAATTCCTCTAATACCAACTATAACGCCTCAACCCCAGTAACCCAGATTTAGTGCATTATTGCATAACATTGGCATGATACAAGGAATCATGTCCCGAGATACCGATCATTTTAGTAGCCTTGGAAGTACTAGATACATATATAAGTTTTATATTACATTGTGAAATAAAAAAACAACATTGTGTCTCCTTTTAACACTCTTATATCCCTTATCCTATTCATGCAGGTTAATAGTAATATAATTCTTTGCATCCTAGGAAAAATAAAACATATGAAAGGGGTGAACTCAGATTCTCGGTAAGGATAACAATATTGTAGAAAATTTCATAAATATGAACAAAAATTTGAGGCAATGTATAAGACTAGAACAAAAGACTTTTAAACTTAAAATTCAACATAATATGGAAAAGATAAATCAAATAATGTCATTTACTTATTCACATGGATATTCTACTAGTCTAATAATCACATGTAATATTAATAGTCAATTTCATAATGATGAAATGAATAATTCCAGACTTCATAACCATATAGTCAAGGCCTTGTGCCAATACTACAAATATGATTTTGGTAAGGCCTTGTGCCAAGACACTAGTTTGTCTTATGAGACCTAACGATGCATCGAGGAGTTATATTGGTCTCCACCCATCACTTACTATGTCCAATGCATTCCTCATATGAAAAGGTTTAAACATAATATAAACATTCGTATTAAAACTAGCATACAAAATGTCAATACATTATCCATAAACCATAAATGGTATAAAAATATCACATCCACAGTCAAACATATCACAAAACCATCAATACAGTATGAAAAAATTGTATCATAATAAATCAACCTCAATCAAGAATAATATCCCATAAAGTATGTCAACATAGTTGAAAATGATATATAAAAAGCTTTAAGAGAAATATCCTTTTTTCATGAAAACATTTAAAATTCTCACTATTTATCATGAAGATATTTAAAATAGATTTTTTTGAATCAAAGTGTCCTATACCACTTTGAAACATTTAAAGAAATTTCAATTTTAAAACATTAATGTCTATATAAATAAAACCTTAAAACCATTTTTAAAACACGGACATTAATGAGAAATATTTAGAAGAATAAATTTTTAAAACATTTAAAATGATATTTTAGTTTGATTTCCTAACCAAATGAGAGATGCTTGAATAAAAATAATTGAGGTGATCAAAACTTTATAATATCATGAGAATATAGAGATTCATGATATACTATGTCAAAGTATAGTAAATACACCAAATAAAAGTGAATTGGTGCATAACAACAAAGAAGTCTCAATGGAATGTAAGTTGAGATGAATTACTTTATAAAGACCATATCCTTAGGTTAAGGATAAATAAATGACATAATTATGTGTGAAAAATATAAATACACTCAATATGATTAGATATTCAGTGTAAATCAATCAGAGTACATTCACACGTATTCTTGTAAAAACAACACCAATGACTTGGATGGTTAACTCAATGAATAGAAATTGAGTTAAAATTACTCTTATCAAGTTTATATTAATGACTTGAGAATTTATCAATGGAGTGATTATTTGTATCAAAATTATATCAATGCAAAGGGAAGTTTAAATTAATAAATAAGTAAATAAATATTTATTTCGCACATAATCTTGGAGTAAAGTAATCAAATAAGTTTGCGTAAAATCGAGTGAGTGGAAATTGAAATTTGAAATTCCCTTACCGATTTGGTAACTTACAAAACATAAACCCCAGGAAATAAGGATCATAAAATGATAATTTAAATACCCATAAATTAAATTATATAATTCAAACAATACAATCATGGGAAGTACATGCACCACACAAAAGGTAATAGTGGAAAATATAGCATGTATCTCACGGGAATAAAAGTGAGATGAAAACCCCTTACCATGTTGTAATCAATCGAGTCATATGAACAAAAGTTAATAACCACCAAATTAATCACAGAATAACATGAATATAAAGGTAATCATGATAATATATATCAAATGGCAGTATACAATACACCACATGCAATAAATAAGTGGCGAACAATGGAAATCTCACGGAATTAAAAGTGAGATAAGAAACTCATTACCTTGTACATTTCCTTAGTATATGATAGGTTAAACTCCTGTATAATGGTTAAATAATTGTTATTAAATTATATAAGAACCAAATACATAAATACTATATCATATATGATCTTCTAATATTGTTTTTTTAATAATATTTCAGTAGTATCATCATTTCGGGTGTTAACTGATTTGTTTTCCTTTATATGATTGGTTACGTTAGCCATGTTTTTTATGCATATGATGTATTTTATTCATTTAAATAATTATATTATGTTCATAAAAATTATTTTTAATCACAAAATGAAAATTATTCTGGAATGATTACGATGGGGAATGAATCTCACCGCGTTCGTGGAGACGGTAATTCGTACGTACGCACGAGCGACAATATCATTATATTGATGGTGAAATCGTATGTAATTGGATGTTATATCATATCTAAATAATAATTATCATGTTATATTTATTATTTATATCAGTTATACTCATTATTAAACCCATCCAAATAATGAAGTGTTTGAATAACAAACTACACCACGACGTGGAGACGGTAAGTCGTACTTACGCACGTATGGTGACTTTGTCATTTATAGGATGGATAGAATAACGAATATGGTTGTACCATATTTATAATAACATAAAATAATTTATAAGGTAATGGATTTATTATTTTGGTATGGAAACAAAAAATAAAGAGGGAGTGGAAGAAAAAAAGAACTTGAAATAGGGTGGTGAAATTATTACCTCTTCCCCAGGTGTTTCCTTTTGAGTTGATCAAAATGGATCCTTAAGATGGATTTATGATAAAAGTAAGGACTCTATGTTGATTTTAGGGAATTTAAGAGGATATTTGGGTTGGTTTTGTCTGAGCCAAATGGCTTTGGAGGTGTGAAATTAAGAGAAGTGGAAGTACCCTTTTATAAGAGAGGTGAGGGTCACTTTAAGAAAACCTTGAAATATTATTTTATAATAAAATAATTTTAGGTTTATAAAGGATAAAAAATGATTTATTTATAAGATAAGGTGGTTAAGGTTCTAAATCCTCTCAACCAAAAGGTTTTATAAAAGTTTAGGTTACCATTTTAACCTTATCTTTTAGATTTAACTCTTATTTAAATAGTTTAACTTTTACCGTGTCTTCTTGTATTCTTACACTATATGGTTAATAAACATACTCTAAACTTACAAGAGAACCTAAAGTGGTTCATTAATAAAATATATAATATTATTTAATCCCTTTTTTGAAACCTTATATTTTTAGGAATATTATATCAACCAATAAAATAGTATTTTTTTAGAAACTAATTTATGTCAATTTTGATACTATTTGGTATTTTGTTTTTCTGAAAGTCATAACAACATTAGAACTTTGAATAAAATTATATAATAAAACCTAACATGTTATATTAACCTATAAAATTAGTTTATGGAATCAAAACTTTTAAATTATATTTATTTTAATATTTATAATATAAACTATTTTAATATTTCATTAAGAATGTAATTACTGCATCATCATTGTGGCATAAATAAATTTAATTATATAATGTCTAAAAATTATAAATAAAATACCATTATGTAAGAAATATTCTTATCTTTCTAATTAATATTTATAGTTGAAAAGATAACTGATATAACCTCATGTAAAAAAAAATTTACTAAAAGATATATGTTTATATCATTTTGTCTTTACTTTAAATTAATTAATATAAAGTGTCATTGTCACTCTCAAGTGGCTCCATGGGGTCCCAAAATTGACCCAAGTATGCCCATGGTCGAACACGTATCCATAAATAGGTATAGGAAGCATGTTAGGATATTTTAATATTATTATAATATTATTTTTTTACCCTTATTTACCGAATTTACCTTTTAACCATGGTAAATAAAATAATTACCGAAGTAATTATTCATAATGTCTAAAAATAAAACAAATATATTTACACAATTTTTACTTCCTGATTCCAAATATGGAATCCATTTTTCCAAATTCAAAACACAGAAGTGGCAGAAATTAATTTAAAATTAATTCTTATTGTCAAAATAAAAAACGTGTTTTTAAGAAATAATAATTATCAAAAGATTGACACATGTTTTTGTCCAGTTTAAATATAAAATTACATAGAATGAAATAAATTGTATTAAATAATAAAAATATAATCTAATTATACTTCAAAACTATTCAAATTCATAATTTAACACTATAAATTATTTCAATTAAAAAAGTTGTTTTCAATTAAAATTTAGTATTTTTCAGTATTCATAAAAATATGATAGTTATCAGAAAAATACCAAAACTTTATCCAAAATAAATTTTTATATACCGATTCTAAAGAAGAATTTAATTTCATTAAATTGAATATATAAAAGTGCCAAATATTTTTTTTAAAATGGTTTTCCATTAAAATGTTGTAAAATTGCATTTTTTGAAGAATACTTCTTTTATCTAAAAAATGAATTTGTTCTTATATTATGTCTAAAAAAACATATAATATGGATTCTAAAACTATATGGAGTATATAAAATTCAAAATTCAATTAATATTATTCATAACCTCTTTTTGAACGGCTAGTTTGGTAAGTCGTGGTGCGCTCGAACTTGGTGTTTCAAGTAGTGTAAGCTATTGAATTACTTTATAGAAAATAACTTACTATGAAATCTTGGGGTGTTACATGGGTCATGAAAAAGTGGTATCAGATGAGTCGGTTCTACCGAATAAATAAGACTCTGATCTTTTCAATGGGGAAATAGTGTTAAGTGTTTTGAGTATAGTTTTTAGTTCGGTGATTCCAGTGTTGGTGGGACGGACAACGTATCCATACACCAGGACTCTAAATTCTGATTTCCGACTTGGTACACAAAAACACTGATTGCGTGTGTTTTTGAAAAAATTTTCTGTTGACCTCTTCTGAGTCAGATCACCATGTATAACTTATAGATAGCCAGCTAGGATTCTAGTGAGAGATCATGATAATGGCCCACCGAGTCATGAGGTGTTAGTGCAGGGCCCTCTTATAACAATGGTACCTTCTAGTTGTGTACCAGAAGCACCATTACCCATAGGGAAGCAGTTTCCACCAGCCCCACTAGTAGACAGTGTGTGATTACTTAGAACACTGCATGAGTTCTAGCTACATAGGACTACAAGTTTTCGAGGAGAGATAGATCTATAGGCGGCTGAGGACTAGCTGAAGGTTGTGGCTAGAGTTTTCCACCTAGTTGGGACACCAAAAGACTAGATGGTGATCCCAGCTTCAAGTCTCTTACAGGGCACAACAGGGAGATGGTAGAGCCTGGTGCTCTAGTTTCATGATGAGGTGACCATCACCTCGTTAGACTTCAAGGGCCTCTTCAGGGTGGAGTTCATTCCAGTGGCTCTACGCACAGTGAATATTTAAGATATCCTGCACTTATAGTAGGGCAGCATGCCAGTATCCCAGTACACGGTGAGATTCACTGATCTCTCCCACTACTCCACTGATATGGTAAGAGACCCTTTATTCAAGTCCCTAACCTTAGAGCAATGTTTCTGATGGGATATTAGATCATCGATGATATCACTCAACATCCCAATATAGGTTGGAGTGCTAGAGTGAGCACTATTGGTGAAGATATTTCTATCTAAGATGGCACCAACAGTGAGAGAAACCACTGGATGATAGGCGGTAGAGACATCTATAGTAGGCAAATGATGTAGAGGTACAAGTGGGCTAGACCTTCTGGTGGATGGCCCTTGGATTTAGGGTCGGATGTGTGGAGCTCACGTGACAGAGGAGGTCAGCAAAAGAGCAGACTATGCTACTCGTGCGGTGGGCAGGGTCACATGGCTCGCAACTTCCTGACCGGTCGCACCGACGATCAGCAGACGGTCGTGGGATCATCTATTCATAGGTAGAGTTTCGAGTAGGGAGGTCTGCAGAGTGGCAGACATGGCAGAGGAGCTGGTCGTGAAGCGGGAGGTGGGCGGCGATTTGAGGTTCTACCTCCACCACCTCCAGGTGGTCCACCCCGATCTTAGGGAGCAGGTGGACAGGGACGAGCTCAACTTTAGGAAACTAAGGCCTATGACCACAACGCTATAGAGATTATTCAAGTTATGATCTATGTCTACTCCATCCTAGCTGTTGTTCTTATAGACATAGGTTCTAGTCACTCTTTCATTACAATAGTTATTGTTCGGAGCTTAGAGATTCCTCTGGAGTCGTTGGCTTGATCTATATTATTAGAGACTCCTACGAGATAGGATTCAATGATTACACACTGGTGCTAGCAGTGTGATCTTACTTTAGTTGGTGAGATATTTGGTTGGCAGCATCAAGGAAATACGATGTCATCTTGGGTATGGACTGGTTATTCATGGTCCATGCTCAGATTGACTGTTTTAGGTGTAAAGTGTGGTGTGTCCACTAGTATGGGACCAAGTTTTTCTTTACCAGCATGAAGGGAACCTTTAAAGCTCAGGATGGACTTTATTGGAGGAGGTTATAGCCAATCACTCATCTGTTGGCTAGTCTTACCCTTGGAGCAGTTGACAAGAGGAATTTGAGCTATCCTATAGTGGTGTAATAGTATGTTGATGTCTTTCCTAAGGATGTTTCAGGACAACCTCCTCGTAGAGTGGTAGACTTCTACATCGACCTATACCCTGGTACGACACCGATATCTACACCAGCATATTGAATTTCTCCCATAGAGCTTTATGAGTGGAGAGTACAAATGGAGGAATTGCAATGGAAGGGGTTCATAAGGCCTGGTGTTTCTCCATGGGCAACCTTAATTTTTCTCTCCAAGAAGGCAGACAGGCATTTGAGGCTTTTCGTGAACTATCGACACCTAAACCTGGTGACCATGAAGAAAAATTATCCACTCTTGAGGATTGATGATCTCTTCAATCAGTTGAAGGGAGCTCGGTGGTTTTCAAAGATATACCTCAGATCAGGCTATCATCAGCTCAGGGTACGGGATGAGGATGTGAAAAAGACAGCCTTTAGATGATTTTATGGCCTCTACAAGTTCTTGGTGATTTCCTTAGGCATCAAAAATGCACTGGAAGTGTCCATGGGACTCATTAATAGGATATTTCATCCTTACCTCGTTCGCTTCATGGTTTTCATTATTGATGGAATCTTAGTGTACTCAACATCGGAGGAGGATCATGCCACTCATCTACAGATATTTCTAGATACACTCTGAGAGCACCATCTTTATGGTAAGATCTCTAAGTTCCATTTCTGGATATGAGAATTCCACTTTCTGAGGCATGTTATCTCGGAATCAGGAGTTTCAGTGGATCTGGAAAAGATAGAGGCAGTGCTTGATTGGGATCCACCCAGAAGTGTGACCGAGGTGCGGAGTTTTCTGGGATTAGATGGGTACTACTGGTGATTCATACCTAAATTTTCCAGAGTATAAGAACCCTTATAATCTTTGAAAAATAAGGTACATCCTTTCTTTTGGATAGAGATATTCTAACAGAGTTTCCAGGAGCTGAGGCGAAGACTGAAGAGTGCCCCTGTCTTGAGGAAACTAGAAGAGGGAGTTTGGTATGTATTCTACTGTGATGCATCAGGGACCAGACTAAGATGTGTCCTCATTCTGGAACAATTTTATATCGCCTAAGTCTCATGATAGCTAAGGAAACAATAGAAGAACTACATGACCCATGACCTAGAGTTCGCAGCAGTTCCCTTTGCCTTGAAGATGTGGTGACACTACTTGATGGGTGAACGGTTTATAGTCTAATATGATCCCAAGAGTCTCAGTGTTATCTTCTCACAGAAGGACATGAACCTGAGATAGTTTCTATGGTTAGAGTTCCTCTAGGACTATGAATTTTAGATATTCTATACTCCTGGGATGGGGAACATGGTGGCAGACACACTCAATAGGAGGTCTGGTCTACAATTGCTGAGTGAGGCGCCAGAGCAGCTAGACGTGTTGTAGTTATCCTTCGTGGATAGTGATGGATCATCTTACCTAAAATATATGACAGTCACTCCCCCACTCCTTTGGCAATTTAGGAAGGAAAATCTCAGGGACGTTGACTGCAAGACCCGACGTGCTCAGATATCCTCAGGACAGGCTCTTGAAGGATTTTATGAAGGTGGGGAGCACATCATATTTTTCAGAGGACACACCATGGTACTAGTGATGCTATGAGAGGATGTGTTGAGGAAGTTAAAAACATCCCCTTTGGAGGTACATCCTAGTGTGGAGAAGATATACCAAGACCTCCGGTATTAGTACTGGTGTCCAGGGATGAAGAAAGAAGTGATAGAGTTTGTTTCATGATGCCTCACTTGTCAGCAAGTGAAGGTTGAACATTAGGTTCCAGCAGGCTTAGTACAACCATTTGTCGTTCCATAATGGAAGTGGGATGGCATCTCCATGGACTTCATGATAGGGATACCATGTACGTCCAGGTTCCACAATTCTATCTAGGTGATCGTTGACCGACTCAACAAGTCATCCCACTTTCTACCCATTCGAGAGCAGGGATCAGCAGAGGGATTGGGATACCTCTATATACAGAAGATAGTACAGATTCACGAGGTTTCATCGATGATCGTCTTAGATTGTGATTCTTGTTTTACATCCCAATTGTGGAAGGGAATGCAGGAGGTTTTCACGACTCAGCTACGTTTGAGCACCACCTTTCATCCTCAGACAGATGGTCAAACAGAGCAGGCCACATAGACTCTTAGGGACATGATCCATGCTTGGTCTTCGATTTTGGCCGTAGTTGGGAGGATCACTTTCCCTAGGTGGATTTCGCATACAACAACAGCTATCACTTCACCATCAGCATGGAACCATTTGATTCCTTTTAAAGGAAACCATGCAGATCACCTCTATGCTGGACAAACCCAGGGACGTCAGCACTTATGGGTCCAGAGGTGGTATGGGCTACCACTGAGAAGGTTCAGATCATCCAATAGTGGATGCATACTGCACAGAGTGGGTAGAATTCATATGCTGATAGAAGACAGAGATCCTTGGAGTTTTATGAGGGATACCATTGTCTTCCTACGGGTCTCAGCTATATGAGGTTTGTAAATATTTGACCAGGGCGATAAGCTATCTACAAGGTTCATTGGACCTTTCCAGATTCTCAGTAGAGTTGTCAAGGTGGTGTACTACCTACCTCTTCCCCCACAGTTGCATAGGGTACATGACATTTTCCACATGTCTAAGTGAGGAGATATGTGCATGATCCATCGCACATCATTGACTAGGGAAAGCTGGACATTGAAGATAGGGAGGATTTTATAGAATTCCTAGTGGAGATAGAGGATTGATAGGACCGGGTCCTTCATAGATGTTCAATTCCTCTGGTGCATGTTTCTTGGCAGCATGGGAACCTCAAGGAGATCACATGGGAGCGGGAGGCTCATATTTGTGCTCAGTACACCCATTTGTTTTCTTAGCCTTTATTGTGGATTTTGGGGATGTAAAGATATAAGGTGGGGAGAATTTAAAGACCCAAAAATTATGTATATTTTTTTAATTATATGGAATTACTACGAGACTGCAAAAAATTGATGGTACGTGATTCCAAGGCCCGTAGAACCCGGAATGAAATTTTAAACTTTTTTTAAGGTACATTCAGTAAATGTGTGGGTGGGAATTTCTATCATTGAACCAATTCTTAGATTGAAATTCTGAAGGCGCCGTTGGATTCGTAACACTGGGATTCTCTTGGGAGAAGCTTAACTTCGACCGAAAGGGGTCAGATGGAAAAGTTAATTTCTGGAGTTTTTGAAAAAAAATAACTCTTTGAATTATTTTATTCTCTTCCAACCATTGAGCGACGGATGGCAAGACAACATTGTAATGCCATGCATTAAATAAGATACATTTAATGACTTGATCCTTTCGTTGTGTAACCATAACACTAGTGGTTTAATTGGTTCATTAATAAGGATTCATTAATGAATCATAATAATGAACCAAAGTGGGGGTCAATTTATTTTATTTAATCAAACCTTTGGCATGGGATTTGGGAACCCACGATAGGAACCTCTAATTAAATGCCATAGACGTCACCCTCTAATGAATAATAGTGATCGATTGACGACCGTTGGAGAACTCGGAACGAACTTTGATGAACAAATTCGAACGTGGGACCCTTTCTTCATCCACAATGGAATCCACCAAATCCATGTAGGGGGTTTAATCGTTTATGTGTTTAAAATAGTTCTCTTCCTCGTTTTTTTATAATACAAAGAATGTGGATCAACTCACTAATTGGTTGATTGGCGATTCATTAGTTCTTACGGGTGGTTGTTGCGGGAAATTGATTTGGTTTAATAATTATCTTGAGTCGAACGATCCCTTCTAAAGTTTTAATGCTAACGCAGAGGGAATAGGCCAAATAAAAAAATCCCAGACCCTCCACTGAACTTGTTCTTGGTGAATTCTTCAAGTCATATCAACGAACGTATCGGTAATTTGATTTCTAGGGCCATGTAGGGAAGGCAGCAACCTGGGAGGCCTGTAGGCATAGGAGGGAAAGCAAACGGACCACCGGAGCATATCTGGTGGCCCATGAAAGTACTCGCCGACGTGGCACTGCCGGTGCAGCGACACCCCCAAGTGCCATGGAGGCATGAGCTACAGCCATCTAGTCTGTGGAGGGTGGAACGGTGCAGTGTTGATGCACTGCGTGGGGAGGTGAGTGGCCTGCTCGGGTCGCTTGGCTAGAGCGTACCGGCCAACTCTTGCCAGCCATTACGGAAGATCGGGCAGCGCCATGCCATTTAGGAGAACCGAAACACATGCGGGCTAGATTTCTAGGGAGGATGACCCTCAAGATGAGCCAAACTCGATGTCCAAGCCAGACCCGTGAACTAGGTCGAACCCGTGGGCTGAACAGGCTGATCAGGCTGGACCCCTACTGGACCCGACTGGTTCCATTACACTAAATCAGGCATATCTCACAAACTGGGTGTCCAATTGACATGCCTTATATGGATCTATAAAACTTAGGACTAGGTGGACCTTTTGATATAATCCACTTGGGTTTTGGAGAAAGTTGGAGTATGGCTGGGTTGGATCGAACTCAAATCTAACTAGGACCTTGGTACTAAAATGTCTATAACTTACAGATCGGGCGTCCAATTGATGTGTAGTCTATTGCATTGGAAACCTTCTGACTTGGTGGTTCTTTGGTTTACTTCTTCATGGGACTTCATGGTGGTTGATTTATAACTGATGGCTTGAGGAGTAGAATCTACAGAACTTAAGCGCACCAAGTGTGAGAATCATGTGGCTGGCTGTCAAATGAAGAGAAACCCTTTGTGGATTGGAATCAGAGCGACCCTGTATGGATCAACAACTTATGACCTTATGTGGATCAATAGTAGAGAGACCCAAATAGGTCCAACTTTAGATATTACCATTATGGATCAGTGACTTACAACCATTTGTGGATCGATGACTTACGACCTTGTGTGGATCAACAGTAGCGCGACCTGATGAGGACCAGCCTTAGAGTGGCACATCCTGAATCAGTGACTTATGAACCTGTGTGGATTGATGAATTACGACCCTGTGTGGATCAAGGACTTACGACACTATGTGGTTCAACAACTTATGACCCTTTTGGATTGATGACTTACGACCCTATGTGGATCGGTGACTTACAACTCTGTGTGGATCGGTAATAGAATGACTTCTTCAAGGTTCAGCAATGGAACTTCTCAATGGAATAAGATGATTTAGCTTTATGACTAATAATTATTATTCTTTTTCTTTAAGTTATATACCTTATGTGAGTTTTCTTTTACTTTATGATTTGTGATTGAGATCATGCTTTGTGGTTTTTCCTTTGTGGAATTCTGGGAGACCTTTGGGGGTCTCAAAGTCCCTACTGGGTATTGTTATATTCACCCCTACACGGGCTTTGCCCACACCTTATTATGTCTTGTGTAGACGATGGACAGCTTTGACCAAGATTTGGGTGCTAGGACAAGAAGGTGCACATAGGTGACCGATTGAGGTGGATATCCATAGTGATAGGTTGAACCTACCCTCCATGTAGGATCCCTTTCGGATGACCTCATGAGTTTTTTTCCTTTTTACTGTAATTTTTTTAGTTGGGTATGTATAATAGCCCGTTCTTCTTCAGTTCGCACATTTACTTTCAGCAGTTATACTATGTGATTTTCTCTTGATGTGTACCTGGTCTCTGTGTTTGTGGGTTAAAAGGCAATGCCTTCCCATTTTTTAGGGATATTCCTTTCCAATGCTAGTCACCAACCCCTGGCATATGGAAGGCGAGATTGGGGTAGTCACAGCACGGGCTTTGGGGGATGGGTCCTGACATGAATCAAAGAGTTTTTTTCAATATAAAAGTGACATTTTAGTTTAAAACATGTATGAAATATCCAAAAACAATCAAACAAGCTCAGAGGTTTTTTAAAATTTTAGGATAAATATCCATGATATATTTCTGACCTATAGGAACCATCCACACATCAATCCAAAACACGATGGGATCAGTATTAATTAAAGTATGTTTTTTCAATATAGAAGTGTAATTTTAGTTTAAAACACATATCACATATCCAAGACCAAGAAAAAAATCTCATATTATTTTCAAAAATTATGAAAATGATCAATAATATATTACTAACATATAGAAATCAACCACATATCGATATGACCCATGATGTGGTTGATATGAATCAAAGTGCATGTATTCAATATAAGTGTGATTTTAGTTTAAAACGCACCTCACATAGTCAAAACTTATAAAATGAGATCGAATTATTATTAAAATTTAGTAAAATCATACATAATTTATTTTTAACATGTAGGAATCGATTGCACATCAATACAATAGATGATATGGTCAGTATGACTTGAAGTTATTTTTTTAATATAAATTGTCATTTTAGTTTAAAACATATATAACATAGCCAAAACTGATCAAATAATCTCATATTGTTCTCAAAATTTAGAAAAATGATCTGTAATTCATTTTTGATGTGTAGAAATCAACCACATGTCAATCTAACAAACAATGTGGTCAGTATGACTCGAAGTGTGTGTTTTTATTATATGTGTCATTTCAGTTTAAAACATGCCCCACAAATCCAAAACCAAGAAAATAAACCCAGATTATTTTAAAACTTTAGTACAATTATCTATAATATATTTCTAACATGTATGAATCAATGGCACATCAATCTGACACATGATTGACTAATAATACCATTCATATATTTAGTAATTAATAATATCATTTATCATATGTGGATTATATAATAATAAAATTATAATTTATTTATTTTTCATTTAATGTTATTAAAATAGACATTCATTTTATTATAGGGAATACTTTTATTCAAATATTGATTGTTGAAAAGAGTCTGCTAGTTTTGAAATTGTATATGGGTTGTAATTTTTTTGGTTAATTGTAAAAATGACATTAATTTAGATATTATAGGTTCTGGGTGTAGCTGAAGTGTGTGATGGATCATGCTCGACATTTCTTTTTTTTTTCATAATCGATTATTAATCATAGATTTACATGATGATAAACAACATGATCAATGAAATTGAATCAAATAATATAGGAAATGGATATACGCAAGAACTGAAGTGCAGGATCATCACATGTTATTTATAATTAATTTAAGAAATTAAATAATTATCTTACGTGAAATTATTTATTTGTTGATAAATATGACAACATATCTATGTCATACCATCATTTTGTTTTAGGAATCAAGATTATATTCCCTCTAGAAGTGATCCACATGTGGTCCACAAATCTATGAACATCATCGTAGGAATTTTCAAGAGCTACCATTATAGATCCTATCTTTTGTGTCGTTCACCTTTGATCACCCCAAGAATCACATCCAAAGGATTATTCATGATATCCCTAGACTCAAGAGTGGATGGTGAAGGAATATATCTCTTCATTCTTGGGAGTGTTTTTGTAGAGGGAGCACTCTATGGTTTGAGTTGATTATCTTCGGATCTCATTGTGTACAACAAAATTATTTGGATATTCTTGAAAAATAATGTAATTGGGATTATATACTGCTGGGGTTAGAAATAAATAATTGAATAAGGGCCCTTTAATATTTATTTAATCCCTATGAAACCCCATGTTTATAATAATAATAATAATATTATTATTTCTTGACATTAACTAAACTCGTGAATTAAATTAAATATTATTTAACCAAATAATATTCAATATATATATTATTTCTCAATGGACCAATAAAATCATTCATCCATTCCTCCAAAATATTTATTGGTAATTGAATAATAATTATTTATTTAATAAATAAATATCATTGTATTATTATCCAATAAATAAATAAATATTATATTCACTAAATAGTAAATAAATATTTATTCACATAATATTCTCTCGAATAATTGGTGACAAAATATATACAATCAAGAAAAAATGAATGATTATTAAACCACATGTCGAAATAATATTTATTCAACTTGTTAAATATTAAATAATAATATATTATTTAACTCGGAATTTGGATACACTTAGTGTGTGACCCTCTAGGCCTCTTTCTTAGTGGCATTGGGAGAAGAAGCCTAAAGTCCAATGTTAGAGTCTAGCAATAAAGAACCCATAGAGAAAGATTTTAATGCCGAAATGACAAAATATCTCATAAGAACATTTGTTGTTTAATATAATCCCTTTATTATAATATATCTAATCAAGAAGGTTGCATGTCGGTGTCATCAACCCATGTGTTCGATTTCTCTTTCTTTGACTTTTTGGAAATCAAACTTTCTAATAGAACACCATGTTAATCGATTTATTTAGAATATATAATTTATATAAATGGGCCTCATATATTGGCTTCTATTAAAGAACAAAAATTACAAAATCATTTTATGCATTATTCATTAATTAAATATTAGTCATGACCCACCCAATGTATCATACCTCACTGCGAACATATGTCATCGGGTTTTTCATCAATACATCAATGTACAAGACTTATAACAATAATTAATAATATTATGAAAGTATAAGTATCAATACACACATTCATTGATTGTATAATCCAATAACACAAATAAATATGGATTTCCTAATGGTGGATCTTGTTCTTATAATATCCTACACTCGATATGACGAACAGAGTACACCATGAGAAGGTTCCTCAAAGTCTTATGAGTCTCCACCCCTGATAGCATGAATCATTTATGTCCCTCGAATTATATAATATGTCTATATAACATATATTTAATAATACTATTATGGCACTTTTGGGTTCTCGTCATAGTGATGAACTACTATAACATTTCAGTGTGACAGCTACTCTTAGGAAATTATTACATACTATGTTATATAGAAAAGAAATCGTGATATAATATGAAGTTTATTAATATTATAAAAAATTAATATAGGTTTTCATAAAGTATATAGAATTTGGTTCTAGGAAACCAACTCCAACAGACGACCACTTTCACTAGATCCAACTTCTAACAACCTTCAATTTGTTATCTCTCATATGATACTCATTATTCTGTTGAGATAGACCTTTAGTCAAGGGGGCTTCCATCTTTTCTTATGTGAGAACTCTTCTTACTACAACTTCAACCCTCTGAGAAAAATCCCTCAAGATGTGACACTTTTGGATAATGTTATTTTTCCATTGTTGTGACCTTAGAACTTTTTTAAGATCCACCAATATAGTATTATCACAATAAAATGTGATAGGGTCTTTACTGCTAGGTACCACATCAAGCACCTGGACAAAGTTTCATATCCAAATGAATTCCTTGGCTACATAATATGTTTCTATATACTGTGACTTTGTTGTAAAATCATAAATAACTAGCTTCTTTGAACTCTTCTAGCTTACATCTCATCCGTTGAGATAGAAAACATATTCTGACTATGACTTTAGATCATTATGATCTATTTGAACACTAGAATCAGAATAACCCCAATTTACCATCTCACCATATCCTTCATACACCAGGAGAATATCCTTAGTTCTTCTCAGATACTTCAGGATATCCTTAACAGTATACTAATTTCATCTTCATTGATCTTCTTATTATCTTATTACCATGATTAATGCATATACAATATCAATTCTAGTACATAACATGGAATACATGATTTATCCTATCGCTGAAGCATATGGGATCTTACACATTCTCTCTTTATCCTATTGTATTTGAGGAAACATTTTCTTTGAAATATGTATACCATGTGACATTGGAACAAATCGCCTCTTGTATTTTCCATACTAAATCTATTTATTATCTTGTCATTGTATGTTCTGTGACATAGTACAAGCCCTCTAGATCTATGACAAATTATCTGGATCCATGGAATTTCGAATTCTTCACCTAATTACTTCATAGATAAACATTTGTTTAACTAGTCCTTAATAGACTATAATACTGTTATGTAATTTTCAATAAGTAATATATCATCAACATATACTACTAGGATAATGACTACATTCCCACTAAACCTCTTGTAAACACATGGATCGTATTCATTCTTAATGAAATAAAATTCAGTTACAGATAAATTAAATCAAATTTTTCATCACCTAGATTCTTGATTCAATCCATGAATGGATATCAGCACCTTGAAAATCTTTTTGGCATCACCTAGAGTCACAACCACTTTTGGTTGTTTCATGTAGACATCTTTCTGAAGTTTCCCATTAAGGAAATTAGTTTTGACCTACATCTTCCAAAATTCATAATCATGGTAAGATGTTATAGCAAGTAGAGCTTTGATGGATTTAAATAAGGAAACTAGTGGAAAGGTTTCCTTATAGTTAATTACTTGATGCTATTTAAATCATTTAACCTCTATCCTTACTTTATATGTATTTACCTTACCTTCCATGTCCATTTTTCTCTTGAATACCCATTTTCACTCTATGGGCTTTACATCAAATGGAGCATCAACCAAAACCCACAATTTGTTTTGATAGATGGATTCCGTTTTAGAATTCACGGCTTATTTCCATCTTTTATATTTTACTTTCCCTAATTCTTATTTTTAGTAAGAGGCCTATCATTTTCAACCAATCATGAGTCAGCATCTTCAGTGAATAGAACCACATATCTCTCTAGTTCTCTTATCCATCTAGTATTCCTATATAGTACTTGTGTTTCTTAAAGTAATTATTCCATGGGGAGCTATGGAATATATTCTTATACCAAATCTTTTGTATCATAAGCATCAACTTCATTGAATTCAATCTTTGTCCCCCTATCATTTTTGAGAATTCACTCTATCTCAAGAAAGACAACTTGTCCAGAAATAATAAGTTTCATGTTTAAGTGGTTTTATAGGTAGTATCTATTTATTTTCTTAGAATAACATATAAAGATACACATTATGCCTCAGAGTGCTAGTTTTTTTTCTGATAAGGCCTTAATTAATTCCCCACAACCCTGCACACATGTATGTGGAAAAAAGGGTTTATTTACACTCCATAACTCAAAGGGAATTATATTTTACTCTTTAGTTGGTTCACAATTTAGTGTGTGTTCCATAGTTTGTAATTTATATCCCCAAAATGATAATGAAATTTCTACAAAATCTTCATTGACCTTACCAGGTCTAATAAGGTATGGTTCCTCCTTTCAATAACACTATTCCACTATAGTGTGTAAGGTGGAGTGAGTTGAGATAAAATCCCAAACTCCCAAAAAAAGGTTGATAAACTCTTAGTTAAGATATTAACCAATTTGATCCAATCAAAGCTTCTTTATCTATTTTCCAAGTTTATTCTCTACATCATTATTAAATTCATTGAATTTCTCAGAGGACTCAGAATTGGACCTCATTATGTAGGCATATTCATATCTACTCAAGTCATCACTAAAAGTTATGGAGTATGACTTCCCACCTCTAGATTCTATAGGAAATGGCCCACACACATCAGTGTACCAATCCTAAAATATCTATGGCCCTTTTACCCTATCCACCAAATGGAGTTTTGGTCATTTTTCATTTTAAACAATCATTACATATTTCATGTGGTATTATCTCATAATAGTCTAAATAACCATCTAGATATAGATTTTTCAAATGCTTCTCACTTACAAGAACACAAAAATTATTCCATGGTTGGGTGTTATATTATTTGTGTGAACATGATTCATTATCTATTTTAAATACTTGTTTTCCATAATTTGATACATAAATACTATTATTTAAATTTTTAATACCATAACAAGCATTTTCTTTATAAGAGAAACAAATATTATTTCCAAAAATGAAAATAAAACCATATTAATTTGGTCATGATACATAAATTATGTCATTGGTAATAGTTAGTACATAATTACAATATCTTAAAACCAATATCATCCCAATTGGTAATGAAAGGTGGTATCCACCAATGGCACGAGAAGCTAGCATCACACCATTGGAATCTCACAAATCCACCTATCCTCTAGAAATATTTTGGAATCTAATTGGTTGCTGAATTAGGAAACATATGTGAGAACCAAAGGCAATATCTAATACCAAATGTGTAGATATTGATACATTACACTCTATAATGAATGTACCATTAGCTTACCCTTACTTCTGGGATTAGTTCTTCCTCCAGTATCCTTACTTTCCACATGAAAAACATATTACCTCCCTTTCCTTTCCTTGTCTTTATATCTTACTCTTATTGGAAGGATGGTTCTCAAGAGATTTAGAATTGTTCTGCATCTTGTGACCCTTCCCCTTGTTCCACATTTTTTTATTCACTATAAGGACCATGAGTTTTTCATTCCCCATAACCTTATTCACTTAGTGAATCAAAGTAATAGTTTCTGAAAGATACTTCAAATTATTTCTCATGTTATAATTAAAAATAAAACTAGAGAATGTATTGGGTAGTGATGAAAGTATGTTATTTGGGTGAAAATAATAAGGGAATTTAATCCCTAATGTATTTAAGAGTTCAATGTATCCAATAAAATTTACTACATGAGGCCTAGTTAGTACATCAGAAATAAGTTCTTCCATTACATACAACTTCCTTTCAAGGCATAGGATAACGTGTAAGTGCATTTTCCATTCTTGGAAATTTGTGTCTATGAGAAGTTTACCCATATCAAGTATGGATCACAGTGATATGTTCAAATCCATTTTTATTATTTTTTCAATAAATAATATAATCAGATATTTAGTACATTATCTGATAAAATTTAGAAAAATAAATAAATAATATATATATATATATTAATCTCCCACTATTTTATCAAAAACTAATATCCCTCATAATTGGCTTCAGAATATCATGTTTCTTGTAAATTATAGTGTAAAGGATCCATATTCCCCTTATCATCACCCCAACTTTGGGTGGTCAAGTAATTATAAGATTTTTAGATAGGAATTCCAAATACTTATTATATTAACTCACATTTCCTTGAGCTATTGAGTGGAATCTCTAATCCTGAAATCCTTAAATTGTATTTCCTTTTACTTTGTCTCTTAGTTACACCAAGTCATGATTTTTTAGACAACACTTGATATGAACTAAGTTAATTTAACCCAAAACTTCAAGTCATAATTCCCCAATAATTAAAATATCCCCCTCTTTGGCTGGTCATGCATTGTGAACTGTGATTCGATTTTAACTGAAGTAGTGGAAGTATATACCAACTTAATATTTATAATTGAGGGATTTTATCTTTTATGTGTAAATTTTCAACTATTATTTTTATTACATGATTGTTAATATTAAGTGATTAACCATGTCTTAGATAATATTTATGCATAATCCAGTTTATTTTATTTCTATCTTATATACATGTTAAATTATTAATTCATGTGATCACAACAAAAACAGCCATAATTAAATAAATATGGAACTTAAAATAAATAGAATAATAGTGGTATAATTTTAAGCTTTTACTAATGGTTAGTTTATCAAAAAAATGATAAAATAATAGTTGACCAAGGGGAAAGACACCTTGAACCATTTTTGTTTCATGTTACATCTTTCCTTCTTTCCACCTATATATCTCTCTTGGCTTCATTTCTCCTTGACTCTAGAATTGAATTGTCCCAACTAGCTTGGGATCCCCGTCCATTACATATGTTTTTACTCATTATTAGGTGAGGGGAACCAAAGGATTACTTAAATATTTTACATAAAAGAAACCATGGGAACACAGGCCTCTAACATTGTAATAGGATGAATGACATATAACCCAACTATTTAATTAAATAATAAATTAAAAGAAAACCATCACATCCAAAAGTCTATTCTAGGCTCATGATAATCCAAATTCATGAAACAAATTGCACATTTAATAAAATTATCATTCAATTCCAATAATTATTATTTAAAATAAATCGTGCTCAAATTAATTAATTATCTTTTTAACTAATAAATTGTTTTATCTTAATTCTCATTCAAATTTCATTGATATTCTCATACAACATAATTTTAAAAAATTAATAAATTTATTTAAAGTTAACTGTGTACAAAAATATACCTTGGAGGAAACATGATGAATACTCATCCAAACTACTCAATGTGTTTTATACTTGTATATTGTTTACTCTTGTAACACATGGAACACATGAATTATCATGTAATATCATGACATGTACTATCAACTTAATGATCACGTCTTTTACATGATTTTTTTTACATATCATGTAATGATTCAATTCATGTAGAGTAATAACTAAAATACGACTTATACATGATATATCAATCCAAATATTACCTAGAAATTAATTAAAATTTATATATGTAAACATTCATTACATTGAGTGTATTATCAACTTAATGCACGCATGAAAGTTGTAACAACCCAAACTTTCATTAATGGAAATTCCTCTTGATATAATTAAATTTTTATAATGGTTATATAAAATGTGAGCTTCATTGGTTTTATGTTTTAGGATTTTAAAATACCGTTATGAATTTTGATCATTGGTAATATAGTCATTGAACAATGATCACATGATTAGTATAAATATAGGGCTTTAACAAATCCAATTTACTGAGATAAAGGAAGTGATGGCCTCATTAAGTAGACTTTCTCTATATGAAGCCCGATTTTCAGAGCTTAGAAAGGAGGTGGGGTCATTGGGATTCATTCTTGACCAAGCCCAAGCCGATCTTGAACACATTAAGCTTGAGCGGAACCGACTACTGGAGAAGTTGAAGTTAATAGAGATTACCACCCGAGTGATGTTATCCGAGCCACCCCAAGAGTCTATCACCATCGCACACCTTACCCTTAAGTCTTATGTGGGTATTATAAAGGGTTATATAACAAGACCCTAGCACTATGACTATGTATCATATTTTTGTATAAATAATGTGGATTCATTTTATTATTGTTACTTTGTAAATAGTTTTTAAAGCACAAATAGTATTTTTAGTTAATATTCAACTAAGAAATATATTTTAATGAATTAATGTATTTTTGAATTAAATAATATTCTAATAAAATATTATTATTAAATTACTTTTTATTAAATATAAATTATCATATAATTTTATGAATAAAATTGTAATTTTTATTATAGTTTGAAAGATGTTTTTGTCAAAACCCATGAATTTTCGATAAATGTAAATTTTTATTTTAAAAGTAAAAATTTATATATTTAAAAAATTATATATATAAAATGAAGATTATTTTTGGAATTAGGATGTTGAAATTATCCAACAGTTATTTTTTCATAATTTTCTAAGACACTCGAATGTTTGGGTAAAAATTAAATACTGTTTTAATATATAATGTGTTTTATGACATCATAATGACCCAATAGTTATGTAATAAAATACTATAAACATTATTTTAGGCCAATATATATTTTACCATTAAAATAATGTGATTTTATATTTTTTTGATTTATTTTACAAAGCTTTAGTGGACCCTTCAAGGCTTATAAAACATTTTGTCTTTTTAAATTGTTTTCCTTGAGAGTGTGACTCACCTCCACATAGAAAACCCTATTATTTTAAGAAGTTTGGAAATTGGACTTATAAAATATTGTTTTCCTCTCCACTTTGGAAAAAATCATGGGCAAAAACCATGGGTTGGTTTGTGTTTTTGATTAGTTTAATGTGAGGTGTCCCAAACCTAAATAATAAAGAATTCCCTCTCCATTCCTATATAAACCCACCCAAGCTCCCACTTCCTCTTCACTCAAAGAATTTGGAGTTAGAACAACCCCTGACCTAATCTCTATAGAATCCTCCCAAGGTGCCCCAACATCCCAAGAAGCCTCTCTCAAGCCTCTCCCAAGCCTTTGGGATCACACTTCCAGGTAATAAATTCCTACCTTTCTCTTTTTATCAAAGTTTCTTAATATCTGTATGCCCTTTTGTTTTTAATAAAAAATGTTGGGCTATGATTTATCACCTTCCCCATACTGCCCTATTTATATTTGGGTTATGGGAGACCCCTTTCTCTCTCATTAATGCCTCCCATGTACACCTGTTACCATGCTGAAATTCCTTGAGGGATTTCTCTCTCCTCTTTTACATCCAAGTAATTTTTTTGTATTATGCATATAAATTCCATTATTTTTGTTGGTACATGTATATATATGACCCTATTACTGTCCATTTCATGTATATATGATGAGACACCCTTTTCTCTCTCATAAACCATTTTCATGAATCCTTATGTCACGATGTTATGCTAATGAAATTGCACCGCGTTGTTTCAAGCCAAGAACATTGTGTAGTGAATACCATACCCATGTCTCTATCAAGGGTATTCACCTTTATACACATAAACATATTGAATAGTACTTTAATATATTTATTCCACATTAATTAATCACAGAATAACTTATGATGTTGATTGATTCCATGATCCATGTGGCATACTTATGCATGAAATGAAATGTTTAAGAAGGGTGTGCCCTGATAGCACTCAAATGCATTGGGTAAAGTATAGTATCATGATAAATCATGTGAAATGGGTGTTGACTCATGATAATTCAAGTTCAATGAGGTTTTACTCATTCTTCATGTGCAATGAGAGTTTACTCATGCTCCATGTGCAATGATCCTCGTCTCATGCTAATTCCATGTTAAGTGTTGTTGCCACATTTCCATGTTATGATTATCATGCTTTATCATGCCTTTATGTTCATGTTTCTCTTGTGATCCATTGATATTACTATTGTCTGACATATATTTTATTACTAATGTTATTCCATGTTTATTCCCTTATTGGGATTTATATATCACCCTTTTATTATGCATGTCCTCAGGTTATCCCATGCAATGCTAAGTACGAGGGAATGTAGTTGTCATGTAAAGGAAGTTTTCAATAAAGATGTTGTGTTTCATGTTTTAAGTTGTTATATAATTTTCATAATCCCCAAAGACACTAAACCTATCGATCTTCCATGTTGTATCAAGTGAAGAGTTTATGTAAAAAATCATGTTTATGTGTGTAATAAAAAGCAGGGTTGTTATAGTTGGTATCAGAGGATAGGTTTAGTTATTTTTGGGATTAAGATTCGGAAGCCCTAGTGAATACTTAGAGACAAGAATAAGTATAATAAAACCATCCCTAAGTATTGGTGAGTATTGAGTAAGTGGTTTATCAAGAAAATACATCCTTGTCTGGATACGAGCAGGTAGAGGTGGCTCTGGCACAAATGTATCCTAGGGGTAAAACCTGAAAACATCGCTTTGAGCTAGACTCGAATGGGAAATGGTGCATGAAAACGGGCCTTGATTCACTCTTGGTTACGAAACTCCCAGGGTATATGATTTTTTAAATTAACAAGCTTAGTATGAACCCTTATTAATGGAATTAAAAAAAATCCCCTAAGAATATATGTTAGAAAGTAGATCATGAATATCATATATTGAATCCTATGGATTCATAAGTTAAGGAAATAAAAGTTATTTATAAGTCATTAGTTTTGTCCTTGGATTACCCTTTATGTGTTTAATAGTATAAGGTACACATCCCTAATTCATGGAGTGACGAATACGAAGAAATCTTCAAGGAGTAAAAAAAAGGCTTATCACTACACCCGTGCTCACTTTACCCACAATTGGAGAACTTTATATGGTATTCAGTGATGCTTTGAAGAAGGGAATGAGTTGTCTGTTGATACAAAATGACAAACTCATTGCCTATACTTCAATGAAATTGAAAGTTCATGAGCATAATTATCCAAAACATGATTTGGGGTCAGCTACAGTGATCTTCGCTTTAAAATTTGGGTGGCATTATCTCTTTGGGGAGAAGTGTGAAATATATACAGACCACAAATTCCTCAAGTATATATTCACACAGAAAGAGTTGAACATGTGCCAATGAAGATAGTTAGAGCTGATCAAAGACTATGACTGCTCAATCCATTACCACCCTGGGAAAGAGAACAAGGTGGCGGATGCTCTAAGTAGAAAGGACCCGATGATTCTAACATTGATGAGAATTGAGAAGGATCCAATCTTCTTAGACTTGATAAAGATGGACATGGGAATCATAAATAAGGGAACATCATCAATCCTTTCAAAAATTATTTCTCAACCATCTCTTTTGGAAAGTTTAAAGGATGATCAAAAGGATGATGTGGGAATTCAAAAGAAAGTGTAAGTAATTAGAAAAGGTAAATCCTCAGAGTTAAATGTTAATGAAGAAGGAATTGTGAGATTTGGGAAAAGACTATTTGTTCCATCAAGTCCAGAGCTGAAGAAGGAACTATTGGATGATTCACATAGTTCAAATTTTTCTATTCACCCAAGAAACACAAATATGTATCGAGATTTCTGAGAGCATTATTAGTGGGATAATATGAAGAATAATATTGTTAAGTATACATCAAAGTGCCTGGTGTGTCAGCAAGTGAAGGAAGAGAGGTAGGAGTCTAAGGGGATGATGCAAAAATTTCCCATACCAGCATGGAAATGGGAGAACATCACAATGGACTTTGTCACTAGACTTCCGAAGACATCCAAAGGAAATAATGCAATATGGGTTATTGTGGATTGTCTTACAATTTTTTGCACACTTTATTTTAATTCGTGAGGACTTCTTATTGGATCAACTGGAACAGATATATATCAGGGAAGTGGTAAGGCTACATAGAGTACCACTATCTATTGTATCCGATTGATATCCAAGATTCACCTCTAAGTTTTGGAAGAGTCTTTAACATGCTCTAGATACTGAACTAAACTTCAGGATGGCCTATCATCCTCAAATTGATGGCCAATCTGAGTAAACTATTTAGACACTAGAGGATATGTTAAGATCATGTTTTATGGACTTCAAAATAGGGTGGGACCAACATCTTCCACTAGTTGAATTCTCCTACAATAACAGTTTCCACTCGATCATCTGAATGGCACCTTATGAAGCCCTATATGGGAAGAGGTGCAGAACATCGGCATGTATGGATGAATTCGGTGAATGTAAGCTGTTAGGACCAGAAATGGTTGAAGAAATAGTGGAGAAGGTGAAAACCATTAAGCAGTATATCAAGGCAGCCCAGAGTCGACAGAAGAGTTATGCAGATAACCGTCAACTAGACCTTGAGTTTAAAGTTGGATACATGGTATTTCTACACATATCTCCATGGAAGAAGATCATGAGGTTTTGAAAGAAAGGTAAATTAAGTCCTAGGTACATCAGCCCCTTCGAGATTCTTGATCGTGTTGGGGCTGTGGCTTATCAACTTGCACTTCGACCTAATATATCCAAAGTAAATTATGTCTTTCATGTATCCCTCTTAAGTAAGTACATACCAGACCCTTCACATTTACTCTCTTCAGAGGTAGTAAAGCTGGAGGATGATCTATCTTACAAGGAGAAACCAGTGAAGATCTTAGATCGTAAAGAAAAAGTTCTACAAAATAAGACAATGAACCTCGTCAAGGTGTTGTGGAGAAACCACAAGTTTTAATAAGAGATGTGGGAATTGTAAGAAGTTATGAAGCATAGTTACCCACATTTGTTTTAGATTGGGAAAAGTAAATTTCGAGGGCGAAATTTCTTAAGGGGGAAGATTTTAACGATCCAAACTTTCATTAATGGAAATTCCTCTTGATCTAACTAAATGTTTATTATGGTTATATAAAATATGAACTTCATTGGTTTTATGTTTTTGTATTTTAAAATACCATTATGAATTCTGATCATTGCTAATATATCCATTGAACAGTGATCACATGATTAGTATAAATATAGGGCTTTAACAAATCCAATTTACTCAAACAAAGGAAGTGATGGCCTCATCTAGTATACATGCCTCATACGAAGCCCATTTGTTGGAGCTCAGAAAGAAGGTGGAATCATTGTGCTTCGATCTTGTCCAAGCTCAAGCTGAGCTTGAACACATTAAGCTTCATCGGAACCGACTATGGGAGAAGTGGAAGTTAATAGATATTACCATCCGAGCGATGTTATCCGAATCACCCCAAGAGTATTACACCATTGCACACCTTATCCTATGGTATTATGTGGGTGTTATAATGGGTTATGTAACAAGACCATAGAATTATTACTATGTACATTATCTTTTTATAAATAATGTTCATTCATTTTATTACTATTACTTTGTAAAAAGTTTTTAAAGCACAAATAGTATTTTTAGTTAATATTCAACTAAGAAATATATTTTGATGAATTAATGGATTTTTGAATTAAATAATATTTTAATAAAATATTATTATTAAATTAATTTTTATTAAATATATATTATCATATAATTTTATGAATTAAATTTTACTTTTTATTATGGTTTAAAAGCTATTTTTGTCAAAACCCATGAATTTTCGATAAATGTCGGTTTTTATTTTAGAATTAAAAATGAACATATTTAGAAAATTATTTAGATAAAATGAATATTATTTTTGGAATCAGGACATTGAAATTATCCAATAGTTAATTTTTCATAATTTTCTGTGACAGTCAAATTTTTTGGTAAAAATTAAATACCGTTTAAATATATAATGTGTTTTATGACATCATAATGACTCAATAGTGATGTAATAAAATACTATAAACATTATTTTTGGTAAATATATGTTTTACCATTAAAATAATGTGATTTTAGATTTTTTTGATTTATTTTACAAAGCTTTAGTGGACCCTTCAAGGCTTATAAAATTTTTGTCTTTTTTAATTGTTTTCCGTGAGAGTGTGACTCACCTCCACATAAGAAACCCTGTTATTTTAAGAATTTAGGCCATTGGACTTATAAAATATTGTTTTCCACTCCCCTTTGGAAAAAACCATGGTCAAAACTCATGGGTTGGTTCATGATTTTTATTAGTTTAATGTGAGGTGTCCCAAACATAAATAATAAACAATTCCCTCTACTTTCCTATATAAACCCACCAAAACTCCCTCTTCATCTTCACTCAAAGAATTTTGAGTTCGACCAACCCCTGAACTCCTCTCTCTATAATCCTCCCAAGGTTCCCCAAGCTCCCAATAATCCTCTCTCAAGCTTCTTCCAAGCCTTTGGGATCACACTTCCAAGTAAGAGATTCCTACCTTTCTCTTTTTATCAAAGTTTCTTAATATTGTTATGCCATTTTTTTAATTAAAAATATTGAGGTATGATTTATAAATTTCCCCATACTCTCCTATTTATGTTTGGATGATGGTAGACCCCTTTCTATCTCATTAATGCCTCCCATGTACACCTGTTACCATGCCAAAATTCCGTGAGAGATTTCTCTCTCCTCTTTTACATCCAAGTAATTCTTTTGTATTATGAATCTAAATTCCATTATGTTTGTTGGGAAATTTATCTCTATGAACCCCTTAATTTCCATTTCATGTATATATGATGAGACAACCTTTTCTCTCTCATCAACCATTTTCATGAATCCTTATGTCACACCGTTATGTTGCCGAAATTGCACCGCGTTTTTCCAAGCCAAGATCATTGTGTAATGAATACCATACCCATGTCTCTATCAAGGGTATTCACCTTTATACACATATACATATTTAATGGTACTTTCATGTATTTATTCCACATTAATTAATTGTAGAATAAATTATGATGTTGATTGATTCCATGATCCATGTGGCACACTATATGCATGAAATGAAATGTTTAAGAAGGGTGTGCCCTCATAACACTCCAATGAATTGGGTAAAGTATAGTATCATGATACATCATCTGCAATGGTTTTTTACTCATGATAATTCAAGTTGAGTTTTTACTTATGATTCATGTGCATTGAGGTTTTACTGATGCACCATGTGCAATGAGCCTTGGCTCATGCTAATTCCATGTTATGTGTTGTTGCCACATTTCCATGTTATGATTATCATGATTTATCATGCCTTTATGTTCATGTTTATCTTGTTCTACATTGATATGCCTTTTTTCTAACATTTATTTTATTCCTCATGTTATTCCATTTTTATTACCTTACTGGGCTTTATAGCTCACCTTTTTCTTATGCATGTCCTTAGATAATCCCAAGCAATGCTAAGTACGAGGGAATGTAGTTGTCATGTAAAGGAATTTTTCAATAAAGATGTTGTGTTTCATGTTTTAATTTGTTATGTAATGTTCCTAAGTCCCGAAGACACTATACCTCTCGATTTTCCATGTTTTATCAAGTGAATATTTTATGTAATAAATCTTGTCTAATTGTGTAATAAAAAGCAGGGTTGTTATAAAAGTACATGTTAATAAGGTTTTTACAGTAAAATAAATTAATTTTAAATATTCATAATCTGGTAAAAGTACACATTATGTGTATTTAAGATATATATCATTTATTATTATCACTGACTATCCATGTAAAATGCCTAGGTACTTAGCATGTAACTATGCGAGGTAAAAATTTTGAGTACACGATGTGTACATTATCTACATGGCGTGTGGTCTGTGATTTACATGAAACCATTCATGTAGGCTATGTAAGAAGTGAACAACCTGTTAGTGACTAAAGAACTACATTACATGTATGAATGTTTCATGAAATGTACTCTGGATGATTGTGCACCGGGATAGCTCAGTTAACATGAAATGCATAATTAAATTCACTATTTGTAATAAATGAACATGGCTTAAAATTAATTATTAATTAATTATTTATGGATTAAACTCTAGTACATGATGTATACTCTTGTGTTATCTAACTAGACTCATTTTCACCTCTGGATGAGATCTTTGAATTAATTTCATTCATAAAATTAATCGATTTGATTATATTTATTATAAACGAAGAGGAAGAAATAAGATCTCACAGTTTGGATAAAATATTGATTAAACTAGAATTGGAAACCAATAATAAATTAATAAATCAATAAATGATATTTAAATAATTAAAAATAATTATGTGACCCCTTTGATACCACTTACAGGTTTTGGGCGTAGTGGAAGCATATTATGGTTCATGCCCAAATTTTCTTTTTTTCATGATCAATGATTAATCTGAGATTTACATGATGATAAATTTCATTATCAATGAAATTTAATAAAATAATATAGATAATGGATAAAAACTATAACTAAAGAATAGGATTGTGACATATTATTTATAATTAATTTAAGAAATTAAAGAAGTAACTTACATGAAATTATTTCTTCGTTGATGAATCTGACAATGGATCTACATCATACCATTGTTGTGTTATAGGAATCAAGATTGTATTCCCTCTATCAGTGATCCACAAGTTGTCTACTAATATATGAATGTTGATGTAGGAATCTTTGGGAGCTATAATGGTAGATCCCTTCGCTTGTGTTGTTCAAATTTGATCACCCCAAGAATAGATACTAAAGGATTATTCTTGATCTCTTTAGACTCGAGAGTGGAAGGTGGAGGAATATTTATCTCCGTTCTTGGTAGTGTTCTCAGAGAGGGAGATCTCTAGGGCTTTATGAGATTCTCTTCATATCTTGTTGCGCAAAATAAAATTAATTGGACCTTCTTAAAAAATAATATAATTGGGTCTATATGCCACTAGGGTTATAAATAAATAATTGTAAAAGTACCCATTAATATTTATTTAATCCCAACGGAACCCCATGTCTATAATAATTCTATTATTATTATTATTATTTACATGTGCTAAACACACGAATAAAATTAAATATTATTTAATCAAATAATATTTGATTTATATATTATTTCTCACCAAACCATTAAAACCGGTCTTCCATTCCTCCACAATATTTATCAGGGCTTGAATAATGACTATTTATTTAATAAATAAATATCACTACAATATTCTCTATTAAATAAATAAATATTTTATTCACTAAATAGAAAATAAATATTTATTAAATATTCTTCTCATATAATATTCTCTTGAATAATTGGTGATAGAATATATATGATAAATAAAAAATGAATAATTATTAAACCACATGTGGTAATAATATTTATTCAACTTACTAAATAATTATTAATAATATAGTATTTAATTAAAAATCTAGATAGACTTAGTGTGTGACCCTCTATGCCTCTTTCTCAGTGGTATTAGGAAAAGCATCATATAGTCCAAGATTAGAATCTAGAAACACTCTAAGGAACCCATGGAGAAATAAGTTGATGTCATAATTACATAATATCCCATACAGATACTTACTATGTAATGTAATCTCTTTATCGTGATATCTCTAATCAAGAAGTTTGCATGTCAGTGCCATCAAACTATGTGATCGATATCTCTTTCTTTGACTTTTCAAAAATCAAACTTGCTTATAGAACACCATGGACATGGATTTATTTAGGCTACATCATTTCCATAAAAAGGCATCAAATATCAACTTACATTAAATAATATAAGGGAAAAATGATTTATTTCATTATTCATTAATGATATATTACTTGTGAATCACCCAATGTATCATACCGCACTACGAACATATACCATCATGGATTTCATAAATACATCAAAGTACATGACTTATAACACGCATTAATAATAATATAAAAGTATACAGATCAATACATAGCTATGTATATAATAACATCCAATTACACAAATAAATTTGGATTTCCTATTAGAGGGTCTCATTCTTACAATATTCTACACTGAATATTACCAAGGCGGTACACCTTAAAAAGATACATCAACATCCTATAAGTCTCCACCCCTGATAGCTTGAATCAATTTTTTCAATAAAAATATATAATATTTCTATATAACATATATTTAAGAATACGATTGTGGTACTTCTGGGTTCTCATCATAGCGAGAAACTTCTATAACATTTCAGTGTGATATCTACTCTTAGGACATTATCATATAATATGTAATGTAAAAGAACAATCATGATGTGATAAGAAGTTTATTAATATTCAAAACAATGAGTACAAGTTATCATAAAGTACACATAAGTTGGTTCTAGGGAACCAACTCCAACAAATATTTTATAGGAAAATCTTTATTAGAAATTATAGTGTAATGTGTTATTTGTATTACAATCTGGTAAATGTGCATTTATATTTCTTTTTATGTATACTGATTAGGTTTGATTTTACTGGGTTGTTGTATAGATTCTATAGGTTTGCAGCTATGTAGTAGTTGAAATGGACACTATTAGTGCTAGATAAAGCATTGATAAAGGTTCCCTTTATTATCACATCATCTAGTACTGATAAAGGGTCTCTTTATCAAAACTTCATCTAGCGCAGATAAAGGATCCCTTTATCATTACTTTATCTAGAATTAAAAAAGGGACTTTTTTTCAATGACTTGTCTAGCACTGATAATGGTACATTTTATCATTTCTTGATCAAAAAATAATAATTATACCCTTTATAAGTGCTATTAAAAAGCACTCATAAAGGTACCACTTATCAATGCTTTCAAAAAGTGTTAATAATGGTTTTCTTTATAAGAACTTTTGAAATAATTGATAAATGGTACCTATTTAATTTATTTTTCTAGTGCTGATTAAGAATGTGGGATTTTAATATCAGTTAGATTTTTAGTACTTTTAGGTGCTCAAAAATATCATTTTTAATATTGTTAAAAGTATTTTCTTTAGTAGTGATGGCCAGTTTAAATGTTTGGACAATATAAAACAGAAATCTAATCAGATCAATCATCTTTGATAATGTTAATTATTAGTGTGTAAATCATATAAAAACTAGTGTTATCAACACATGAGTTTATAATTTTGTTATGTTAACTAATAACTATTAGATTTTATAAAAAGAGGTTTCTAACTTTACGAATCAAGAAAGTTTGGAATATCAATGTAATTATTGAGTTAGAAATACTTTTTTATGTCCAATGTCAATATATATATATATATATAGAAATGTTTCTTCTTTTGAATCTATAAATAGTATTTGGAAAAGGTTGGAAGTTACTTACTTTGGGAAAACCAATGTTGTTGAAACCAGAAGTGCCATGATCAGATATTAATATCAAGCATTTTATTTCTACCTGAAGAACCTACTATAAATATGCATCGTAAATTTATGCCAATTATAAATAGATTACAATATTTGGGAGAAAAATATCTGAATGGTGAAATTTTGGTAGAGAAAATTATTGATATTATTCCTAGTGAATTAGAATATAAAATAATAGCTCTTGATGGCACTAAGAAAATAACAATGTTAATATTAGATGATCTTATTGGAACTCTTATTAAATTTTAAGGAAGACTAACAATATATGATAAGAAGGATAAAAAATAATGGAGTACCCTTTTCTTCTACTTTAAATACTTCTAATAAAAAATCATCAGATAAAGTTTATAAATATTTTGAAAAGAATAAATTTAATTTTGATACTAAAAGAATTTCATTAGAACATAGTTAGAATAAAATTACTAATATTTTAAATGGAATGATTAAAATAGTCAGAAAGAAAATTTTCAATTATAGATATAAGAAAAATATTTAGGAAGGAATTGAAAATAAATATTCTTCTGAGATGATATGCTATGAATATAATAAACCATGTCATATCATACCAAATTTTACTAAGTTTAAAATGAAGGATAAGAAAGATGGAAACTATAATATGTTATACAAATATAAAGGATAGAAAAGTTTAAAATCCTCTGAAACATGGAGTCCCGGTGGTGAATACAATTCCTTATAAAGTTCTTTATATGAGAATGATATTCATAAGGTTGTGGGATTCATTGCTATAATTCCAATGATTGATGAATGCTTCATGGAAAAGTTATCTACTAAATCCCTTACTAATCTTACATTAAATGAAAATTATCCAAATATTGAGGATGAAGATTATTCTACTTATTTAGAAGAATAGAAATTTAGTTCATTAGAAGAGGATTACTCTTTACCTAGTTTTGAAGAAGAGATCTCAAATCTGAAGGATGAAAATAATAATATTTTGATTCTTGAAGATGATGTTGAAAATTTGAAATCGGTGTTAGCATAGTCAGAAAAATATCAACAATATATGAAGAAGGTGAATAAGATCATTAAAAACCTCATGATTAAAGAATGATATTTTTTATGAACTATTGATAAAATATATAACTTTAGTATTTTTTTAATGTATGTTATTCCTAATATTTTTTATGGATGTTTCCATTTTCACAGGTTAAATGTTTTTCTATCATTAATGGTTAAATATCTTTTTAAATTTTTTATGATTATATTTTTTTAGTATATAATTCCTTACCCTAATATTTTAGATCCACTTTATTTAACCTATAAATATTTTTTTTAACTCATAAAGGGGGAGAAAGGTATAAAAGGGGGGAAATAATATATGACTAGATAGGTAAAAAATAAATTGTATAAGATAGGGAGAGTAAGTTTTTTTTATTTTAGTTTTTATCATTTAAAATTTATTTTTTTTTTGTTTTTTATAAGGAGGATATTGTTGAGTCTAAAAAATATATTTCAAAACTTTTTAACCTTATTTTGAAAATTAAAATAAATTTCATTAAAATTTAATAATTTAATAATTTTTTACTTCCTTATTTATAAGAATTTTTATTCATAAAAACTATTTTTCTAAATTGAGAAATATCATTTATTAGATGAAATTATTTAACATAATTGGGAATACATGTTTTGGAACATTGTATTGATGATTACTTATTTCATAGTATGAATATCAACAAAAGTCCAAAAGTAAAAAAATATAATGTATTTTACTAGATAAAGTTATATCAAGAATTTCAGAAAAATATTTGTTAAATTTATCAGATAAAGAAATATTATTTTACCAGATGAAAAATTTCCTTTCCAACCAGATTAAATCGAGATACACTGTGATTGTGTAGAAACTTATGAGCATCAGAAAAACATGTTGATATGAATCTTTTTAAGTAAATAATAAGTTTGACCAAGTCCATTTAAACCACCTCTAATATTTTCTTATATGACCATGGGGAACTTACTATAAATAGAATAATCATTCAAGGAGGAGGGATATTTTGCAAATGATACTATCTGAAGTTGATATGAAGAGTTTTTAAAATATTATTACTATGAGATTGATACACTATAGAAAATTTGGGATTCTTTTTCTTAATAGATCCATTAGAGGATATTTTGTAAATGCATTAAGAATTTATGTGTTTCTAATTGTCTGTCTGATCTTGCTAATTGAGGGATTTCGTGGATAGGAAGATAGAGGTGAGTCTGATCTTATTGATTGAGGGATTATGGGGATAGGAAGAAAAATCTACATCTGATCATCATAATGAGATATTTTTTATAATAAGAAATAAATACCTTACAGTTAGGTTAAAACCATGGAAACCCAAAAGTAGGTGTTTGTAACTTCCTTTTCACTTAAGGTTAAAGCATGGAAATATTTTATAAAATTTTTTGTAAATAATTATTAATTTATTTATAAGTATTGTTATAACATGTTTTTATATGTTTCTTTATGTTTTTGTTCATAACTTAAGGAAAGTTTACTTTGTTATAAACTTTTCTTATCTACGAAACTATAATTCATTTAGAAACTTCATACAATTTACCAACATAAATTTAGTGGTTTTATTTTATAAAGTATAATTAACCCACACCCTCTCCCCCTATTTTAGTGTAGTTACTTACTCTTTTGATCCAATAACATGATGGTTAACCAATAATCCCTAATAGATTGTTGTGTCGAACCATTTTCAATTAGGTCATCACCCTCTGAGATGCTCTACCATCTCGTCTAGCAATGCCTTCTTCCCATATGGGGATATCTCTAGAGTGATCCCTTAATGGGGAATGGGTTTCTTGGGGTGGAGGGTTTGAAAGGGCCACACCTAGGGATTCTATTTTGGAAAATAATAATAATAATAATCCATGACTAAGAAAAAATAGAGGGTAACCATCCAAATTTCTTCCCTCACCACAAGATCACTTCCAGACAGCCATGGACTCCCATATCACTTGAGAAACAATAAATAAAGGGTTTGGGAAAATCCAAACTCTTACATGTAAGGTTCTAATTAGGACACCACTGTAATCCAAATGATGTATATGATGAATTACATCAAATAGATGAAAATATATACAATCATATTACAAAGTCACCAATTCGTCATTGTATATTAAAAAATAAAACAGTTATAGTCTGATCACTTATTAGATCACAAGATCATTAATGAATCTCTCTCATATAATTATTCATAACTAAAAATATTAATGATTTTAACTCAATATATTTACTATGAATAATAATCAATAGAAGTTTTCAATCACGACAAGAAAATATGAGATCTCAGACTGAATTTTTATATTATAGATAACTAAAAATTTCTCCCAAAATAATTTTGGGGATGGAAATCCATACTAGAAAAATTATCCCCAAAAATGACATCAAAAATAATATTATTTGGGATATATTTTATTTTTGTCTCAAAAAATAATTAATCTAATAAGGATATAGTATATCTCTGATAAATCTATTATTATTTGCAATGAATTAATCCATCTCAAATAATTTGTTAAGAAAATAAAAGAAACAATTATATATTGAATGTTATAGTTAATCCCGCAATTTCTTATTTTTCAAGGATTAATCATTAACCAGTAATTTTTTTTATTTGCGATGGATTAATTCATCCCATATAATATTTTTTATTTGGGACCGATTAACTTATTACAATTAATGTATTTTATTTGGGACATATTAATCCATACCATATATTTTTTAATATAATAATATAACTGGATGACCCTACCCAACTCATCAAACTGGACCCACTCATGACCCAAACTAACCCACCCGGACACATCCCTTGATCGAGACTATCCCACACTTGACCCGGCCCAAGGTCATCCCACCAAATTAGATACGCCCACTCCTAACTAAGACCACCTTTCCCACCCTACCTATCCCATTCCACAAAATATTAGAAAATATTGGTCTTTTCCCTAAGAAATTAACTTTTATCTTCTTAGTTCTAGAAAATGAGATAAAATTGAAATCTAAAAATGACACGTGAACCTTAGTACATAGTTATATGTGTGTTTTAAAAATAAATATACATGTTTCAAATTTATATGTATTAATATTTAACATAGATGTATATATTAATATTTAACATTGATATAATGTTGATATATAGTAACATTAATATTATAATAAATATAATAAGATGTGGTATGGATATGGATATTCTCTTGTGGAGGGAGTAGGGTTCAGTCCGAATAATCCAATTCAGATGTGTGTGTGTGTCTGTGTGTGTAAATCCTCTCCCTAATATATAAAAATATAAATTATATTATATATATATATAATTTTTATTTATTGGGACGAATTATGCATCTTAAATGATTTTAATAATTTAGCGACATATTTTTTATTAATCTAAAATAATCATTTTATTCACCAATTTATTGAAATGAACATATAAATATAAATAAATAAATAATTGTATACATATAGACATGAACACACACAAACACATATATGAACGCATGCATAAATATATATATATATATATATATGTGTGTGTGTGTGTGTGTGTATGTGCATATTTTTGAAATTCATATGTTTGTGTGTCATTAAATACATATATTTATCTCAAAAAAATTTAATTTTCATTTCCATTAACTAAGATATCACAAAAAAATTTAAATATGTCTCTAAATATCCCTTGGTTGGAGTGATGATATAGGATGTATATCCAAGATAAACTTAATGCAAAGTGAATAGTATTTGGAAGACATATACACCAATATATCTGAGACTAATTTCAATTTCATCATGGAATATTTTTTCACACATATATATAAACAAAAACTCACTACATGAATGATCTCTATGAACACTCAAAATGACATTTATTTGTGCTATAAAAGCACTGATATTACTAACACAAATAATGATAGGATGATTTTATCAGCAGTGATAGAGCTAAGTTATAGTTGATAAAGCCTGAACTTTATCCATGTTTGTTTAAATACTAAGAAAATCTATCTTTTATTAAAGATATTTTTGAGTGCTAATAAAAGTTTTCCAAATATTTTAAGATATTTATGAGGACTTACATTATCCTATTGAGACAAATAGAATAGTGAAAATTCAAAATGAATTGGATCGGGGTAGGATCAAAACTTCTACCTTTTTGAATAAGTACTCTTACCATTAGTCTAAGTGGTTTCTCCTATTAGATAATTATTTTTTTTAAATTTATATATATATATATATAATATTTTTATGAATATTTTTATTTAAATTTATTTTCTTATATTAATATATATATACTTAAACACAAATAAGTTTATATATATACTTATATATATATACTCATTATATATATTTAAATACTTTGGTATACATATAGTTATATACATTTTTATAATATATCTATATAATGTTTTCATATATATATAATATATTTCAATACATTAGTAATGTATTATATTTATATATACATTTTTCTTATGCATTTAAAATATGTTGTAAAATACACTTATTACTTAAAATAAATTTAATAAAAAATAATTTTATAATTTATATATTAAAAATTGATAACATATTCATATTTTAATATGATGAACATATTAAAATATACATTTTATGTATAAATATAATTTAATATATTAATATATTTATTTATATATAGTACATATTTATATATTTTATAATATAGATTGATAATGATAATTATATATATAAATATTCATAAACACACAAACATATAATTACAATTATATAATTAAAATTTATAATCAGAAAATAAATATATAAATTTAAAAGTGAAGTATATTTCATGTATTTATATATTTATTTATATGATATGGAGAATATGTGGGCATGGGATTCGCGGCAAGGTGACTTCAGCGATGGCTAGGGCTTCTCTCTATCCATGGATATTCCACGTTTTTTGGGGCATCAGATGTTGTTGGGAGGGATATATAAAGAAGATGGCCATATTACAATCCCTGGTTCCTAAGATTGTTTCATCGACAACCAAGAACAGATCCTTTCAAAAGAAAAAAATTTTAACGATCTTGGGAAGCAATTATTATCGTAGTTTAGGGATGAGGAGGTGGGTATATTTTGGAAGAAAGGTAACACATGCCATGTGACGAAGAATGAGGAAGCTATTTTAGATCAGATTAAAATTAGTAAGTATTCCATTATTGCTCATCTTATCCTTTTGAATGAATCTAAGTCATGGAAGGTTGAGGACTTAGATAATCACTTTTCCTTGATCTAGAGATTCAAACTCTGGAATTTTGTTTCAATGGGTCTGGGTTATTATCACCTCATATTCCCTTATGAAGAACTAAATATAATGGAATGGGGGTTCAATTCGATTTCCCTAAATCCTGGTTTCTTACACAGTCAATATTAAGAATTCAACCTAAATATGCTTGAAGACAGGGTCCCAATGGTGTAGGTATGGGTTAGAGATTATGAATTGCACTAGATTTTATGGCATCTATATGATATTACTTTTTCTCATAGAAACCAAATTATAATGGATAAAGAAATCTACATGTTATATTTGGTCATTATGCTCACATGTTAGTAGAATCTAATCTTGTATCCACCTTAGTTTATAAGTCTTTCCTCTCTATGGTTAAGGATGAATTTGTACTAAGAATTGTGCATGAAAATTTCCTTGCATTTTATTCTCTATGTAAGGTTATTGGACATTCAAATTATAGTTGTAGAAAGAACCCCACTTTATTTATTTGTGCCCAAATAGGCCATCATTAGATTCAATGCAAGTTAAAGGTAAAACTATTCATGCTAGGATATATATTAATGGACCTCTCAATGAACCTATTGAGGATGGGCCTGTTAAAGTTTCATAGAATGATAAACAAATCCCTTACTAAGACATACTGTCCAGCACCCTTCCCTTTCTCTACCTTGAGGTAAATCAAGGATTTAGGATAACATAGAAGAATAATAGGAGGATATTCGTCTTCTCTGTAGATAATTTCCATTTAAATATGTTCTTGTTAAAGGGGTGGAGTTATATGAATCACCTCACTACCACAGATCAATCCTTTAATAGTGCTCAAAACATGTTTTAACAGAGCTAAAAAAGTGTTGTTGTACTAAGTTACATTAAAGGTGATACTCCTTTATCAACACTAAAAAATTCTGATAAAGGGGTTCATTTATCATTTCTTTCATTAGAACTGATAAAGGTGGACTTTTAACAACACTATAAATAGCATTGATAATGGTCCTACTACTACATTGTGCTCTTTTAATTACAACACACTACATAAGAAACCTATATATAGGAATTCATAATTTAATTGAAATAAAAATTACATCTAAAATACATAAAAAAACACTATATTATAGAAATTTCAAATAATTTTTTGTAAAATTACATTATCAAGTGCTATAACAAAAATTTAAAAACCTCAATGTTTCATTATTTTTTTATCTTCACCCACTCTCAAAAAAACACGATCATAATATCAGTTGCCAACCCACCCCCCCCCCCCCCCACACAATAAAAATAAACCACATGTATAAGAAAACAATTATTATGTTAGTAATATTATAAAAAACTAAATTAAACAGAAATATTAAACAATACATTAATAAAATGTCAGTTTAAAACTAAAACCACATAGTTTGAGTCATACTGAGTACACTGAGTATCAGATTGAGGTATGGTTGATTCCTACATATCATAAAATACTTATGGATTGTTTCCTAAAGTACCAAAATAATCCAAAATTTTTTTCTTGGTTTTGATTATGTCACTCATTTTTTTTACTAAAATGTCAATTTAAACTAAGAACACTCACTCTGAGTCATACCAATCACATCGTGTGTTCGCTTGACATGAGATGGATTTATACACATTATAAATGACTTATGAACTATTGTCATAAATTTTCAAGATAATATTAGTGCATTTTCTTAGTTTTCAGTGAGTGATGCACGTTTTGTACTAAAATGTCAATTTTAGATTGATAATGGACACTTTGAGTCATATAGGGAACACCATGTATCAAATTGAGGTTTGGATGATTCCTACACATCAAAAATGGCATATGGTTATTTTTAATAAATTATCCAAATAATCTTATTGTATTTTATTAGTTTTGAGTATGTCACTTGTTATTTTTACTAAAATTAATATCAATATTAAATAAAAAGACACACTTGGAGCCATACCAGTCACACCATGTGTCAGATTTGGGTATGGTTTATTCCTACACATCACACATGACCTATGGATAGTTTTCCAAAAGTATAAAAACAATAAATTTTTTTTAAATTTTTGATTTTGTCACTTGTCTTTTTTACTAAAATGTCATTTTAAACTCAAAACATTCATTTTGAGTCATACCGGGCACATCAAGTGTTGGTTTGACAAGATATTGATTATTAAATATAAAAAATGATGTATAAATCAGTATACTAAATATCAATATAATCCAAGTGTGTTTCCTTGGTTTTTAGTGAGTGACATGTTTTGAACTAAAATGTCAATTTTAGACTGATAACAGTCACTTAAAGTTGTGTCGGGCACACTGTGTATCGTACTGAAGTATGTTTTATTCCAACATTTCACAAATGAATTATATATCATTTTTATAAAGTATAAAAATAATCTGAATGTGATTTATTGGTTTTGAGTTTTTCGCTTGTCCTTTTTACTAAAATTAATGTCAATTTTAAATAAAAAGACACACTTGCAGTCATACCGGTCACACCGTGTGTCGGATTGAGGTGAGAAAAATTCCTACACATCAAAAATGCCATATGGGACATTTTCATAAAAGATAAAAACAATGAGAATTATTTATCTTGTTTTTGATTATGTCACTTGTATTTTTTACTAAAATTTCATTTTAAACTGAATACAAACACTTTGAGTCGTACTGGTCACATCATGTGTCGGTTTGATATGAGAATAATTCCTACATGTCAAAAATTAATTATTAATCATTTACATAAATTATAAAGACAAGAAGATCATGTTTTATTTATTTTTAGTGAGTGACACTTGTTTTGAACTAAAATGTCAATTTTAAACTAATAACGGACACTTTGAGTCATACTGGGCAGACCTTGTATCGGATTGAGGTATGACTAATTATTATATATCAAAAACTAATTATGTATAATTTTGCTAAAGTATCAAAAAAATCCATGTATGTTTTATTGGTTTTCATTATGTCACTTTTCCTTATTATTAAAATTAATGTCAATTTTAAATAAAATTACACTTTAAGTCATACCAGTCACACCATGCGTCGGATTGAAGTGTAGATTATTCCTACACATCAAAAATGACTTATGGATCCTTTCCTGAAATATCAAAACATTATTAATTTGTTTTATTGGTTTTTAGTTTTTCACTTGTGTTTTTCACTAAAATGTCATTTTAAACTAAAAACACACACTTTGAGTTATACTGGTCACATCATGTGTTGGTTTTATGTGAGACTAATTCTTACAAGTGAAAAATGAATTATAAATAGGTTTCCAAAACTATCAAGAAAATGAGTGTGTGTTTTCCCATTTCTCAGTGAGTGGAACACATTTTGAACTAAAATATCAATTTTAAACTAATAACAGACACTTTGAGTCATACCAGGAACACTATGTATTAGATTAAGGTACGAATGATTAATACACGTAAAATGACTTATGGATCTTTTTCATAAAGTATCAAAATATTTTAAATGTTTTTTTTATCATTTTTGACTATGTTAATTATCCTTTTTATTAAAATTAATGTCAATTTTAAATAAAAATACACACTTTGAGTCATACTATCCACACCGTGCATCAGATTAAGGTTTGATTGATTACTGCATGTCAAAAAATGACTTATAGATAAATTTACTAAAGTATCAAAATAATATTAATGTGTTTTATTATTTTTTATTATGTCACTTTTGTTTTTTACTAAAATGTCATTTTAAACTGAAAACATGCACTTTGAGTCACAACGGTCACATCATGTGTCAGTTTTTTTATACTAATAACTAAATATAAAAAATGTATTATGAATAGTTTTACTATATTATCAAGACAATTAGGGTTCATTTTTATGGTTTTTAGGGATTAGGACGTTTTTTAACTAAAATATCAATTTTAAACTGATAAAAGACACTTTGAGTCATACTGGGAACATAGTGCATCGAATTGAGGTACAGATTATCCCTACACATCAAAAAAATGACTTAAGTATTTTTTTCCCTAAAGTATAAAAATAATAATAATGTTTTTTCTTAGTTTTGATTATGTCACTTACCCTTTTTACAGAAAATTAATTTCAATTTTAAATAAAAAAACACACTTCGAGTCATGCTGGTCACACTGTGCATCGAATTGCGAAGAGAATGATTCTTAAATTTCAAAAATGACTTATGGACTGTTTTAATAAAGTATAAAAACAATATAAATGTGTTTTCTTATTTTTTAGTGTCACTTTTATTTTTTACAAAAATTTTATTTTAAACCGAAAACATGCTGTTTGAGTCATACTAGTCACATTGTGCGTCGGTTTGACTTGAGACCAATTTATACCCATTAAAATGATTTATAAATCGTTTTCTTAAATTATTAAGACAATCATAGCATGTTTTCTTAATTTTCATTGAGAAAAAGACGTTTTTAACTAAAATATTAAAATTAAACTAATAACGGACACTTTGAGTCATAACAAAAACAATGTGTATTGGATTGAGGTGTGGATTATTCTTACACAGCAAAAAATTATTTAGAGATAATTTTATTAATGTATCAAAATAATCTGAATTCATTTTATTACTTTTGAGTATGTCACTTGTACTTTTTATTAAAATTCCTGTAAATTTTAAATAAAAAGACACACTTGGAATCATAACGATCACACTATGCATCAGATTGAGGTTTGGGTGATTCTTACACATTAAAAATGTATTATGTATAATTTTCCACAAGTATCCAAAAAATATGAATGTGTTTTTTTGTTTCACTATTGGAAAGTTACTCTATCCCAATAGAGTTATACCCACAGTTTAGAGAAACCGTGGGTATGGAGTTTTTAGACATGAATGTACCAACGGTTTTAAAAACCATTGGTATAGGTTGGTATATACCAATTTTTTTACCAACCATTTGTATGGATATTTAGATAGGTATGCTCCCTCGATCTCCTCCTCCCCTCCTCCTTATTCGAACCACAATCCCTCTTGTGTGTATTCTCTTCCCCCCTCCCCTCATGTGCTTTTGGCCTCCTCCCTCCCCTCCTCAAGTGGTTTTGGCATCCCCCTTCCCCTCCTCAAACGATTTTTGCATCCCCTACCCTCCTCAAAAAAATTTGGTGTACCTCGAGTAATATTTCACCCATCAGAAGGTGTTGTTCCTCTATTTGTGGTGATTTTTTTGTTATGATTTTTAGAGGTAAGATTTGATTACCTCCTATTATTTATTCTCTTGTCTTCCACTATTTTCATGGGTGTTAGTCAATTTTATAAATCTACTTTGATTTTACATGTGTCTTTGTACTTAGTTTTGGATATTGTTAAAATTAATTTGTTTTTTCTATAGTTTTTTAATATTTTTCAAGTATTTTACATTAGAGAGGCATGATTTTCCATTTTAGTTTTTTTATTTTATGGGAAAAAGGTTTCACAATGGGTTATTTGATCACTCAACCCTAGTTTTCAACCACTAGGGATTAGGTTAGTGTGCCATAGCCTATATGAGAACCTAGTTTAAGTCTCAAGACTTTGGTCACCACACTCATTTGTTACAGTCAAGACCATTTTATATTGTGAATGTACCTGATAATGGAGATTTTTAAATTGAGAAATCAAATGGAACTCATATATTGAAGGTTATTATATGGAATTTACATAAATAAATATCTTTTTCTCTGCCTTTATTCCATGAAATCTATGTTATATGTTTTGTTCTTTTTCTTTATCAGTTCACTAAAAATTGTATCAATGTTGAATAATATTTTACCCAATGTGTTGTATCTGAGAATTTCCTTGATTAGAGGACTACATTTAGTTAATATATTTACTAAAATAATTATGAAAATGTTTTCATTTGGACAATGGTTAATATTAGATGATGTCTAGGAATAAATTATGTAATAGAACTGTTTTCATTATAAATGTATTTATATGAATGTGGAATTTTAGTAACCATGATTTATATGTGATTTGATTTTATCACTTTTATTTCATATAATTTAATGGTTTCTTTTATTATATTAATTTCAAAATAGAATGTCATATTTTTTCCTAATGGATGTTTTAGATGATTTATATGATAGTTGGATATATTTAAAAGATAGTGATTGTGTTTATATTTCATATCATTATGTTTTATAATACATGTACTATTTTATTATGTTAATATTCTATGTTTGAATTTTCTTTAATTAAAACACCATTAATTCATATGTATTAATGAAAAATATATGAATTTATCATCCTAGATAGGTTCCCTAATAGAAATATTTTCTTATTTTTATTTTTATTTAGGTGAAATCATTTCCATTGTGCAATTTTATTTCCTTGGAACTTTTTTCTAGCCCTTGTTGAGTAGGAATAAAATTTAATCCTAGTGGTAGACAAGATCGAGTATAGGGATAGATAGATAAGTTTGGTTTATTAAATCATAAGTGAGTATAATTGAATAATATGGATTTTAGTATAAATTTATTCAATTTATTCACCATGATAGTGAATTGTTAAATGTCAGGGATACCCACCTTAGTTCATTATTTTTAGTCATTTCTAGAATATGTTATTTCTCTTATTCTTTGTTTGTATAGCTACCAGTATGGTTTGATGAATTTAATATTAAAATTGTCTGTAATGAATTTTTTAATTATGTTTTAAATTATTGATGGGAACATAAAATTTTTTTTCTTGTAATAGAATGGATAGAAGATGGATGTATCATACTGATCGTATTTAAATTTAGTTTCAAAATAATTTGAAAAAACTTTTATATTTTTCATTTAAAAATGCTTTAGAGAGAGGTTATATATAGTTTTCATGGTATAATTGTGTTTGAATTCCATTTTTAAGTTGGGAAGAAGTTAGATACCATATAATGAAAGCTGGATTTCAAACAAACTATTATGTTTGGTGTCACCATGGAGAGATTGGACAATCATCTACTGTTCATTAACAAAATGAAAGAAGTGGTTTGGAAAATTTGATATTTGATCAGTTTCTATGTGTGCATCATCATGGGAGAGATAGTATTCCAATGAAATAAGGCAATAATATCAATACATGTGAGGAAAATACTAAATATGATGATGTTGAGAGATTGATAATTTTAATGGATAATTCTAGAACTCTAATATATCAGGAATATACTAAAATTACCACGTTATAATTTTTAATGTATTTATAGCATGGAAAACCCACTTATGGAATTTATAATATTTATATTCATTATATTATTAACTTTTTGAAGGATTTTATTCATGATGGTGTATATATTCCCTCAAATCGTTATAAGGCATGGATCTAAATTAAGCATCTTAGATTTTCTACTAATAAAGTTCATGTTTTTTCGAAAGATTACAGTTTATTTTAGGAGTAAACAGCTAACCTTAATGATTATAAAGAATGTGATACATCTCGAAGGAAGGAAAATATAGATGGAACATCATCTCGTGTACCACAAAAGTCCTTTGGAACTTTCTATTGATTCTCAAACTTCAAAATCTCTTTATGTTTGCAAAAATCTCACCTAACATGTGATGTAAAGATCATGACAGAATTAAATCTAATTATGAGTTGGTTCATCCTAAGAATGGATTATCATGGTGGTAATTTGATTCAAAACATCCTGATTTTTTAAATAAGGTGCATAATGTCAGGTTGGGTCTATCCTGTGATGGTTTTAATCTGTTTGGTCAGATACTTAATACTCACAGTATGTGGCTAGTTTTTATTCATGTTTATAATCATCATCTGGGGATTTGTATGAAAAATCCTTTCACTTTCTTTAGTAAACTAATATCTAGACTTTTTGATTCCATCAATTATATATATTTCTACCTGCAACCTTTAATAAGAGAGTCGAAGTAGCTTAGGGATATGGGTGTGTACACATTCGATGCTTCTTCAAAAAAAATATTTCATATATATGTTGCACTTCTATGGACTATAAATGATTTCCCTACTTACACAATGTTGTTTGGTTAAATCACAAAGGTAAAACTATCATGTCCTATTTGTATGAAAAATACATGATCGAGAAGGCTTAAATATTTTCCTAGTTTTAGTTTCATGGGGAATCGATGATTCTTGCTAATGGATCATCAATACAGGAAGAATCATTGGAGTTTTGATAATATTGTTCACAATGAACAACCACCTCAATGTATGTTAGGAACTTATTTTCTTAATGAATTAAAGTATTTTATTTTTTCATTAGTTAAAGGTTAAATGAAATCTAAAAGGTGGAATAATGTTGACATTGAATCTACATACAATTAGAAAAATAGATGTAACTTTTTTATTTTCCATATTGGTATAAAAATTATTTACATCATTATTTAGGTTTCATGAAATTTGTGAAACATATATGTGAAATGTTGATTTTAGTTATTCTATATCATGGAGAATACCAAATATGACTTCTGATCTCATCTAAACTTGATGGATTAGGGTATTCAACTAGAACTACATTCAATGTGTATCGGGGGAAACAAATGTAAAGTTCCTTGTGATTCTTATGTGATGACACGTTAGAGAAAAATTAGTTTTTGGAAGTATTGGAGAATATCATGGATCTTGATTTCTATTCTAGTAACATATCTAAAATGATTCAACAGAAGGGATTAGAAACTAAAATACCTAAAAATTGTGATTATCACATCCTTCTTCATGAATTGATTCTGATAGAAATTTAACATTTTCTATCTAATAATGTAAGGGTGAAATTGATTCACTTGTGACATTTTTTAGATACCTTTGTTCTAAAAGGTTATCCAAATCATTCTTGATAAAAATTAAGTAATAGACTACATTAATTTTGTGTGATTTTCAAAAAAAAATCCTTCGTCATTTATCACCTATATGTTGCATTTAACAGTTCATCTTCCAAATAAAACACTTCTTGGAGGACCCATTTCTTTTTTGTGGATGTATCCTTCTAAAATAAATATGTGTATAATGAAATTTTATGTCTAAACCAAGAATAATCATGAAGGTTCAATTATGAGAGGTTATCTGGATCAAGAATGTATGGATATTTGTTCAATGTATTTTTTTGATGTGAGAATAATTCATAACTAGCCAATGAGAAATGAATATGAGTAGTATGGGTAAATTGAACCTTAATTTTCATCTCTTTACCAAATTGGAGGAATTCCTAGGTCACATACATTGGCTACATTGAGCCTTGAAGAGTGGGATATGAAACATCACACAGTCTTGTTTAACTATGGTTTGTTTGATGACTATATCAATTAAAGTAATTTGGATATTTATATGTTATCTTATACTATGTCATTTCACATATACCTTAGACTTTTATTATCATTTTAAGTATGGAACATAAAAAAATTATAAGTAGAGTTAATCTATCTTTTCCTTTGATAATGAGAGAGGCTTTTCATAGCCATGAGTTTCCAACTTGGTTGAAATCAAAGGTATTAACATTAATTTTATTAACTTAAAATATAGATATAAATTCAATTGTATTATTCATATATATTTTAATTATTTAGTTTACCTATTGAATATATTTCTAAAAAATGAATAGTTTTGGTTTTTAGTCCCAATTCTTTGGTTCGTGGATGAAAATCATTGATAATCAATGGGTATAAAAAAATTAAAACTAATTAAGTGGTAAAAATGAGAACACATCATGATGGTGTTATGTTAAATTCTATAATGGATTATTATTCTAATGTATCAGATATTCGGCCCTGATATAAAGATGTGTATTATTATGGACTTGTTGAGAAAATATCGTTAGTGGATTACTACTCTCAAGGTCGATTCACTAAAATTTAATGTAAATGGTTTGACTCAATGACATTATAGGGTACATTTATTGATTTTTGTGAATTGATAGTTATTGACATTAGTCGATTCTTGGCTACTCATGATCCATAAATTTTGTCATCAATGGAAAAACAATTTATTTATGTGAAAGATCATTTGAAACCTAATTACGGTGTCTTTAATGAAGTAATCCCAAGAAATATTTTTCAATATATTGGGAAAATTGACACTATTAACACCCCAATTTATGTGACCAGAATATTCCAATTGATAACTCAAATTGTCCCTTTATGAGAGTTGATGTTGAACCTGAAGTAGCGGTGGGTAATATATAGAAGAAACCATATATTTTCATAGTTCATTTAGTTTACCTTGACATGAGTTTATTAGGATGGTATTACTATAATTAATTTAATTTAGTTTTATATTGGTATGATATGTATGTTTCACTATTGTTTGGTTTCACTGCATTTAATTAGATTAAGTTCAATTCAGAAAACCGGGTTTAAAATGGTTTTTTAAAAAATTTATAACTTGGTTTTAAATTATTTTTTATAAAACATGTTATCACATTGTTTTTTGAATTTTTTGAATTCTAAGTTGTATGCATGATTTTTAAAAACTATTTTTAAAAAATGTACATTTCCTTCTTATGCAGATTATGAAAAAGCTCGAAGGATCCAATTATTTGATACTGATCAAAAGATGTGTGAATGTTGGTTGGATCTTCTAGTTCCCTTAGTGAGTATAATAATTTTAATATATTTATTCTACATTATATATAATGACATTTTTATTGTGTTTATATATTTTTTTAGGGAAATTCAGTTTCACCAGATTTGACTCATCTTTATCCTACTAGCATGGGTTCGAGCAGGGATGCTCCTTGACCAATACGGAGCACCTGTCTTAAATGTTCTCACCCTAAACCACCAGGGAATACCCCATCTTCTGTATCTTTTAATCCTCTGCTTGAGCCTCCAGGTATGTTCCTATACATTCCTCCAACATCATCTCATTTAGCCTCTTCTTCCTATACCGTGTATGCACCACTTGCAGGGATGTTCTTTCCCTTGCCTCCATCATCATCTCACTAAACCTCTTCTACCCATACAATGTCTACATTTTATGTAGGTATATTCCTACCCATTCCTCCATCATCATCTCATTTAGCCTCTTCTTCTCACACCATTTCTACACTGCCTGTAGGGATGGTGTTGCCTAAACCATTTCCATATTCATTTATGTATCCCCAACCCTACTACCCATATCTTGTCATGTCTACATCACCTCCATTTCATTCTATCCATCCAGGATCTAATGATTTTGTTCCTTCAATTCCCACTTAAGAGCGTGAAGATGATGTAGAACATGCACTAGAACAGGCACATTATTTAGAGGCTACTTAACTAGGATAGCCCATGGATCCATCAAATCCTATTGAGTAGGATGCATCAGGTTTTTTTAATATAACCATGTAAAATTATATCACTTCATTATTGTCGAGTTTTACCATAAATTAATTATTCTTTTTTATCCCATTTATCTTATTCAATGGGATCTTCTAGTAGATGACATGAGCACACCCATATGCGGGAAGACTAAAATCACAAAACACAAATAATGGTGGATTACAATCAAGAAAATCATATGGTATGTAAAAATACTAGGAAATTTATAAGTTTTGTGGCCAATTTATTCAAGTACCACAATATCATTCCAGTGGAATCATTCTCATGGCGACATCTCGGTAATGACATCAAGTACAAAGCATGGGAACATATATGGGTAAGAAATTTTATAAATTTATATCTATATTATTATTTATATGAATTAATACATTCATTACAGAGTCGGTTTAACTTTCCCAATGGTGAAGATAATAAGGTTTCATGGTTGATGGTTCTTGGGGAGTTATGGTGATCATATAAGGATGAGTTATATATTGGTTGGAGGAGTCAAGTTGGTTCTAATTTAGAGGATATACCCATATTCCCTCATTTTCCAAAACCTCAATATCAAAAAAAGATCTCATATTGGGAGACATATGAGTTTGAGGTATTTTCAATATTTAATAGTATGCATATATAATTTAATTATTATTACTTGTATTGATTTTTTTAGGAACCATCGGGAAAAAAAAGGAACAAAGATCCAAAAATGTATCTACACACATTGGGATGCACTACATTTCCCGAGCATGAGAAGCGCCAGGTAATTTGATATGAATATAAATAATATATATATTTATATTATTATATAGTTAATTATGTATATTTTCATGTATTATTTTTTATTCATTATTAATTATTAATATTGGAAATCTCTGACTTATAGCATATTATTCTATTAAATAATTATGATATACCATAAAAACATTAATTTTAAACATGATACAATGTATCTTTGCATCAATAACAAAACAATAAGATAATATTTATAAACATGATATATAATGATATTTTAACATGAAATGATTCCCTTAGAAATGTGATATAGTTTCCATATCTTATATGACTTATGAGACACCTTCCTTAATATAATTAGAACATTAACATTAAATATTAGAACCTTTATCAACATCATCGGTTCCTATATTCATAGTCAAATCTATGAGTTACATGTTTTATTCAATATTAAATATTTTAATTTTAATAATTATATGAAATTATGAACATATTATACATATTATATTATGATTTCATCTTCCTCAAATCATTGCAATTCCTCTTAAAGGAATCTTTCTGGCCTCATGTGATTTGGAAAGCCTATTGTTTATTTTTATACTCTAGTAATATTAATTTTCAATGAATATTGGTAGTGTTAACTTGGATTTTATTTCCATTTTCAGCACTAAATAATAGATTATATTTATATAATTTTCATAATGAGTATCTAAAATTATACAGTATTTATTATTAGCTATTATTTATAACTTTTTCGTCAATTTATCACATGCTTAAATTTGTGAATTGTTCATTAATTTAAAATATATTCCCTTTTATTATTATTCAATATTATAAAATGTTTATATTCTGAATATGTGTATACTAATCAATGTCATTTATAGCAAGCGATATTGGGAATCGAAGGCCATGTGCCTCGAGTAAAATTATTTTTCTCGAGTAGGAAGAAAAAGGATGTAAGTGAAGTAAATGCAAAAACACAAGAAAATATTGTAAGTATTTTTATTTATATTTCAAATGTATATATGAAATTCACAATTTAATATCTTTTTAATATTTTTAACAATCATCCTTGGAGGAACTGGATGCTAAAGAAGATGAAAACTTCAAGCCAAAAGATTATTTGAGTTAGGTATTAGCTGAGGAGCATCGGGGGAGAGTCTGAAATCGACAAAGGAAAAACATAGTACCCTCTAGGTATTAGTCCTCATCAGTCTCCCCTTAAACCTCTCAAACCCCTGAGCTACAAAATTTTCATGAAGAAGTATCTGAGGAAAAAAATATCATTACAAGAGCATGAAATAAGTAAACAGAAGCATGGAATAAGTAAGATGATCACTAAAAACTTCCTTAAAGATATGTTAGTTATAATTCAATAACTTATATCCAAGTATTCTACTACTATTGATTTATATATATCATAAATTCACTCTTTAAATGATTCACCGAGTGATGATAAGATGGTCCTAGTGTTGGTTGATCTGATAGGGGTGGCAATGATGATATTAATGATGTTTTTGATGATGATGATGCTCCAGATGATGTTATTGCTGCTAAAAATAATTTAGTTTCTACTCTAGATGATTTTATTGGTGATGAGGATGTTTCTGATGGTGAATATGATTTTGATGATTGTGATGAGGATGTTTATATTGGGGATAGTGGAGATATTGATCCCCTCTATTTTTGACTTAGTAAGAATGAGGCTTGTGGATGTTTTTTCATTAATTTAATTGATTTATTTTACAAATTTATATGTATGTTTTAGAATTTTATATGGTTTTAAAATTATTAAAAGAAGTTGTCTGAATTCTTAATATAAAATATTTGTACTTCATTGAATTTATATTTTGTTTTTTATTTCATTTACAGGTTCATGTGGTGGTGGAAGAGGTGTAGTTGTTACTGCTACCAAATACAGGTAGGCATGTATATCAATGGTTCTCAAAACCATGGGTATATTTTCTATGTTGGGTTAAGTTATACCCATGGTTTTTCAAACCATTCATATATATTTATACCCATGGTTTTTTTTAAACCTTGGGTAAGAAAGAATCTGTAGGACCTATACCCATGGTTTGTCTAGAAACTGTCAGTATAGGTCTATACTGATACCTCCATCAGCCACAGTTCCAAAAACTATAGGTATATACCATACCCATGGTTTTAAGGGTTATACCCATGGTTTAAAACAATAGGTATATAGTTACTTTCTATTAATGTTTTGAGTATCTCACTTGTATTTTTTACTAAAATATCATTTTAAACTACAAATATGCACTTTGAGTCATGTTGGTCTTATCATGTGTTGTTTTGATGTGATACTAATTCATACTTGTCAAAAATTATATATGAATAATTTTACTAAATTATAAAGAGAATCATAGCATTTTTTCTTAGTTTTTATTGAGTGACACATGTTTTAAACTAAAATGTCAATTTAAAACTGATAACAAACACTATGATTCATATTGGGTGCACAGTGTATCTGATTGAGGCTATGTTGAATCCTACATGTCAAAATTGACTTATGGATAATTTTTAAAAAGTATCAAAATAATCTGAATTCATTTTCTTGGTATTGAGTTTGTCACTTTTCCTTTTTACTAAAATTAATGTCAATTTTAAATAAAAATACTCATATAGAGTCATACCAGTCACATTGTGCATTGTATTGATGTTCTTATGATTCCTATATATCACAAATAACTTATGGGTATTTTTTCTAAAGTACCAAAACAATATAATGCATTTACTCAGTTTTGAGTATGTCACTTGTGTTTTTTACTAAAATGTCATTTTAAGCTGAAAACACATGCTTTGAGTCATACCAGTCACATCGTGTGTTAATTTTATATGATAATGATTCATACATATCACACCATGCATCAGATTAAGATGAGGCTAGATCCCAAATGTCAAATATTATTTATAGATTATTTTTATAAATCATCAAAACAATCCAAATGTGTTTTCTTAGTTTTGAGTATGTCACTAGTGTTTTTTACTAAAATGTCATTTTAAACTGAAAACATATACTTTGAGTCATACCGATCACATCATGTGTTAGTTTGATGTGAGACTAATTCCTAAAAGTCACAAATGGCTTATGAATAATTTTTATAATTTATCTAGGAAATCATAGGTTTTTTCTTAGTTTTCAATGAGTGACATGTTTTTTTAACTAAAATGTAAATTTTAAACTGATAATAGATACTTTGAGTCATACCTAGCACATTGTGTATCAGATTGAGGTGATGTTAATTCATAAACATCAAAAATGAGTTATGGGTAATTTTCTTAAACTATAAAAACTATCTTATTGAGTTTTATTAGTTTTCAGTATATCACTTTGCCTTTTTACTAAAACTAATGTCAATTTTAAATAAAAACACACACTTTGAGTCATACCAGTCACACCGTGCATCGGATTGAGGTGCGGTTGGTTACAACATGTCAAAAATGAATGATAGATCATTTTACTAAAGTATAAAATACAATCCAAATTTTTTTCTTGGTTTCTAGTATGTCAGTTGTCTTTTTTACTAAAATGTCATTTTAAACTGAAAATATGCACTTTGAGTCATACCAATCACATCGTGTGTTGGTTTGATATGAAAATGATTACTAAGAATAAAAATGACTTATGAAACATTTTATTAAATTATCAAGATAATCATATTTCTTTTTCTTAGTTTTCAATGAGTGACACATGTTTTGATCTAAAATGTCACTTTTAAACTAATAATGGACACTTTGAGTCATACCAGAAACACCATGTATCATATTGATGTGGGGATGATTAATACATGTCAAAATGAATTATGGATCATTTTCCTAAAATATAAAAATAATAAGATTTTATATTCTTGTTTTTTAGTATGTCACATGTCCTTTTTACTTAAATTAATGTCAATTTTTAATAAAAAGACATGCTTGGAGTCATATTGATTACACCATACATCGGATTTAGGTTCATATAATTTATACACATAAAAAATAACTTATATATCATTTTACTAAACTATAAAAACAATATTATTTTTTATTTTTTGAAGTGTGTTTTGAACTAAAATGTAAATTATAAACTAAAAGTACACAGTTCGAGCCATACCGAGCACACTATGTATCAGATTGAGGTGCAGATGATTGATTATGTGATGTGTGTTTTTATTTAAAGTTATCAACAATAATATAGAAAATATATAACATGTTATATTTGGATAGAATAGTCAACCCCATACTTCTTGAAACACTTCACATTTTAGGAAGTATGGGGTTTCAGCTTCCATCTAAAAGAAACAAGTTCTCTCTTTTTTGGATTGTTGTAGATAGTTTAAAGAAAAGTATAAATTACCCAAAGTTATTTAAAAAAACTAAATAAGTATCAGATAAAAATGATAAGGAAATTAACTTAAAAATGGAAGATAAAATGGTGAAAATTTTACCTATGTAGTTGGAACACCCCTTTTTATGATGTATGTATACATTCTTCACCCAATTACTTGTTTCCATTACCTCAGTTGCAGCCTCAAAATCCAATATCTCATGAGTATGAGTAGCTTCAAACAAACCACCCCAACAAAAGAAAAGTAATTCTCTTATATAAGAGAAAAGTTATTTTTTTAGTAATAAAATAATGAAATAAATTAAATATTAATATAAAATAACAAATTAATAAAATGTCAATTTTAAATAGAAACAACACAATTTAAGTCAAACTGAGTACATCATGTATCAGATTGAGGTATGGTTGATTTCACCATGTCGTTTTATCCTACAATTCATTCAAAATTTGGGGTTACCTAATAATATTTTTCTTTGAAAACCTAGAATGTAGAATGAATTGATGAATAAAAATAAAATTTCATCAACATGAGTGCATCATCCTTATTGAGTGCATCATCATAGTGAATTAGTTAATCATCCTAGTTAACGAAGTCATTTCTTTTTAATCACTATGAAAATTAACAAAATAAATATCAGGTAAAAAATATAAGTAAATTAACTAAAAATATATAAAAAATGATGAGAAAATCAACTAAATAAGTAGATTAAGTCATATATTCATGATATATGTGTACATTCTGACACTAGGTATGTTTCCCGATCATTTATAAACAAAACTATTTCACCTTTTGAATACAAGGACTTTTTATAGTCATGGTAGTACTATAAAAATATAAATACATAAAGTATTAATAAATATTTTAAATGAAATAGTAATTATCTTCAAAAATACCTCTTTGCGGATACTAGTTTTTTGATGTTATATGATATCTCTCATAAATTTTCAAACATAATAACCAAAATCTTTTCCATTCCTTTATTTAAACCACTATAAAACATTGAAAAAATAATAATTAATTTGTTTTGATATGTTTTTTTATAGTGAAATCTTATTGTAGATACCCTAATACTTATCCACTTGTAGAATTCTATAGGCTCCTTATACGCATGGGTCGTCCTCATGTCATGATTTTGTTGATATTTAAACACCACCTTATCATAAATAATTATCATTAAAAAATAATATAAAATATAAAACTTGAATTTTAGTTCTAAAACGTTGGATTTATTGTATTAAAAATTGAAAAATGTCATCATGTGTGGTCGGTTTGTTGGGTGTCCATGCAGTGAATCCCGAAAATAAATCATTGGAGTATCTAAATTTACTGTAATGAGAAATCAATGTAACCTAAAAAACAAAATGGAATAAGTAATAAAATTAATGAAAATATAGTTTATATGATTCAATTGTATAGTTTTACCCCTACCTCGTTGTTAATAAGAAGATTATATCATACGTAAGTTTTATTTTAAACATTACGACCATTGTTTTCAATATTTCATCAATTTGATCTTAATCCAAGGAGGTTAGTTGTGTATAAGTGATGAGGTGACTAATGAGTAAATATTTATGTTCATAGGGTTTCCCTTTAAAATAGTATTGATATACATTCCTACAAAAAATATGGATTATTTTTAGTCAAAATTAACATAGTAGATTAGCTATTGGAAACAAATCATGAAAATACACCTCATGTATATATTTAAAAATCATACTCCCGACCATTCATAATTGAGGATTTCATTTAAATTATCAAGAGAAATGTAGTCTATAAGGGCCTCTTTATACATTTTTTCTCCAAAATAAACTATGACATTACTACCACTTTGTAAACTTGTATTTGCATGAACCTTAAATGTTAGTAAATGTGTATATTGAATAGGTAAAGTAAAGGTGATTTGTGAAGATATTTTTGATTGGTCAGTTGATCCTTTAGATTTTTTTTATTCTACCTTTCATTTCACCCCCTTCCCTTACTCCATTTGTAATAACATTCATTGATTTGGACCTTTTTTATTAATTTTTAAAGGTTTTGTATGAAAAATAAATCGGAAATTAATATCTCCTTATCAACATGTTTTTTAAAATATCTAATAGATAATCTATGAATGTTCCAATAGCTTGCTCTTTTATATGAATATATGCATCATTAATTGAAATAGGTATCTTTGCGCTTGACTCATGAGCAATGTTGATCCACACTATCACATGACCTATTATAAGTTGTCTGTTGTGTATAATATTTTATTGGATATTGAACATGGTAGCCCTCATAATAAGGTGATGGTTTGGTGTCGATAGATATAAATCCCAATAATAAGTATAGGGAAGGTTCCAATGTTTCTTTATTCACATTTTACGGAAAAAATTATGATAATATTAATTACCCTATCTAAGATAGCTTTTAAGGGGTTCCAATTAAATTTTTATTCAAGACAAACTATTCATGCCTTCAACTCTTCTATTTTTTATCTTTATCACCCAATTAATTTCTTTTCTAAAATATATTTGGGGTGTCACCCAAAAACCTGCACCTATGACATAGAAATACTATTCTGGCCTCTTCAAAGCCACTCATGGTAGTTATTCATCAAATACAATGATGATTATTCCTATGTATATATCAGATAAAAAATATAATAAAATAACTAATCATTATTATGTAATACGGATTTAAAAAAAATTATTAATCCATACATACAATTCTTCCCACACTTTTTGTGCATTTTCATTTATTAGTATCTAATCTTTACTTACAATTTCCCTCTTCCATAGAACATGGTGTGGGATGGAAGTGGATTCGAATTTGGATTCATCAATGTGTATATAAATATAGGTACATAATTGTGTTGTTTTTTCCTATCACATGGAAGTATAATAGTATATTTAAAATACATACCATTTTTTTAAGTGAATCATACCCTATCCTTTCTTTACAGTATGGATACATTGCTTTTTCTACCCATTTCTTGTTTTTAGTACTCATTTTTTGTTTCATTAATTTATAATTATTAATAAAATTGATTAATACATATATTTTCAAATAATATATTAATATCTACAATATATCTAAATATATTTATCCTCATAACAATAAGTGAATACATCCCACTCTTCTTGGATTAGTGAGTGTGAATACATCACGGGTGGTTGTAGGTTTATTTTCCATTTATCATCTTTTAGATGAACTTTGTAAAAATGGTGTAAAATCCTCTGTGATCCTTTCTATAAAGAATTAATACAAATTTAATTTAGGTCTCATATAATATAAATACTCTGTAAGGGATAATGAATAGTAACTTAATGTTTCATTATTTTGTTTTTTAGTAAAATAAATAAATTATATCATACTTTCACCCATTTATCTTTGCAAATCAGTGTCTTAAGCATGAGCATAACATTATGTCATGAATCTATATCAATCATAACAAGCTACTAAGTGGTAAGCCTAATGAAACTATAAGATATTGACTTGTTGGGGTTAACATCCTATATGTGTTCAATCCATCCAACCTCGAACTTGATGGCTTTATTTCTCATCTTTATAATTTTTTCTAACACCATCATGCTACATTGCTCCTATTTTTTATGGGACACCGTTTGTTCATCTTTTACCATTTTCTCAACTTCAAAATCATTAATATTTTTTACTATGGATTTTTAGAATCGGCATGTGTAGAAGCTTTTTGTTCTTCTTTATTGGGAGCACTAGTAGGTTGAGAAACCTATTTCTACTCAAGATTAGGAGAATCGACATGTGAATAATTCATTATCTACAGAATTTATTGAATATTTAATTTAGATTACATAAATTAAGTGGTGAAGAAATAATAATATGAGATAACTCAATGAATATTACAAAAAAATATATAACTTGATTATTGAAATCTCTTTTTTATAAAGGTTGAATAGATATAACCCCTCTATCGAGTATCAAAATACCTTAATTGTGGTCTCCTATGGCATACGAGACCCCATATACATTGGGACCACTATGTAATGATTGCAATGTCCCAATCAAAGGGTCATCCTCAATTGAATTTTCATTTGACACTTTAGTGGTTTGGTCGAAAACAAAACAATTGACAACTTTTGGTTTGTAGGATATGGAATAGAAAATACTTGAATTATATGTGATTCCATTATAAATAATTTATCTTTTTACCCTTCCTTACTAAAATCCACTTTCAAAAATCCCAATTCATCTATCTTAAGAGAACACCTATTATCAACCCACTTGCATTGAAAAATACGCACCTATAATGTTATATAATAGAACTCCCATGTTTGTTTGATGATGCCAAATTATGACATATTCTCATATATTGGATTTTTTTCATTGGTACCAAATACATTTATCACTTTAGCCACAAGTGTAACTCCACTATTTTTCATGGTACCTCATTCATAATGTTCATTTCTATAGAACATATAACCATTAATTACATAAACATTATAAGATAATACAAGCATAATTGGTCCTCTAGTTATCCATAAAAGTTGTTCTGAAATTGAATCCATATTTTCAGATGACTCCTTAATAATATGGTCTCAAAACCATAATATAAACTGTTGATTATGTGTATTTGATATCCAAATTTCATCCTTTGATGGATTCAAATGCCTAATAATTTCATTGTGAGTTATAACATATGGGGAGAACTCTAAAATGTTTTGAAAAACATAAAGTTAGAACTTCTCCTAATCTATAATAGTGATTGTGACAGTATCTATTCCCGAAATTACTTCAACCACAATCTACCCAATGTGATAGGATTTTGCTAAAAAATATCTTTCCACACCGGACAAGTAGTCAGTATAGAATTCAATGGCTTCCTTAACAATATATCGATTTGCAATACAACCTTATAGACAAGTTATATTTTTTTCATACCATTCCAAAATATTCGTATATTGTTCAGTGGGGTACATCCATATATAATATACAGAACCATGGTCAAATTACTCTTACCGAGTGAACTATCAAGTGAACCATCATATCAAAGAATGTCGGTCGGAAGAACATTTTCAATTCACGTAATTTAATAGAAATTTCATTTTATATAGTTTTAAATTTTACCAGGTCAATAATTTTGTTTTATATAGCTTGGAAAATGAAATAGATATTAGTTAATGTATGGTGGAAATTCTTTGAAGAAATACATTGTAAAGCTATAGGCATTATATTTTGAATCAAAACATGATAGACATATGATTTCATACCCTTTAACTGTAAATTATTCATTAACATAGTATTATTAATATTATATGAATTCCCCTTTGGAACCATTAAATTATTCAAGAAGTTAGAAAACTGACATCTCTCCTGCCTATAAAGAGTGTAAGAAGCTAGAGGAAAAAAATTTACTTTCACCCTCCACTGTCACCAACTCTTCCAATATTCTCATGTCAATCATATCCAACCAAGCCTTATTTCCATCATTTTTTAGGTTAATTTAGTAACATGTAAATGACACTATTACATAAATTTTTTCAACATGCATAACATCAAGAAAATTCCTGACATGCAAAAAATTCAAGTATAGTAATTCAAAAAATATATATTTTTCCAACTAGTTTTCATAAGGTTTTTCAAAAAAGTTTTACCAAAAGTAGTGTCCATATCTTTTACTTTCTCAAAAAATTAATCAATTTTTAGTGGATATGGTTGTGTATGTTCTTCTCAAATATCATCAAATGATTTTTTCCAAGATCGGTACATATTTCACTAGGGTAGAAATCTACAATGTCTTAGAAACACGTCTTCAATGAATGTTTCAACCTAATAGATTGTGAACCTCATTCACAAATGGGGAACCCTTGAGTTTCTTTAATTATATATCCTAAAAAATTTACATAATAAGGAAAGTCATTTATCATCCCATACAAGATAGTTCTCAATGTAAAATATTTATTTTTGTAAGCATCATACAACATAACACCTGAATCCCCTAAAAATTTCAATTCTTCGATCAATGGAGCTAAATAAACATCAATATCATTACCCAATTTTTTTTTCATGATATAAGTATATATAACATAATGTATTTTCATTTCACACATAACAATTTTGGAAAGTTATAATTTACGATCATAACCGACCATGTTCTATGATTACTTCTTTGAAAACCAAAAGGATTCACTCTATTTGTAGATATCGTAAGATGAAGGTTTCTCAGCTTGTTTCCAAATTCAATATATTCATGATAAATTCTCATCCACTGAGGAGATTCTACCAAGTGATGAAGTTTAGAATCATTATTTTTTATATATTCATGCTATGTAAATTTACTTACAGTTTCCTCACTTCCATATAGAAACCTAAACCTTGGAATGATTGGAAAGTACCATTCATATTTTGTAGGAACTGATTCATATTTATTATTAATAAGCAGCACACTTTGGACATTATTTAAGTTATTTTTGGTCCTTGAAAAACAATATATGGTTATTTGGATAGGAATATATTCTTTTATATATCAAACCCATTAAACGTAGAATTCATTTATCATCATATGTTCTTCTAGGAAGCTCATTATCTTATGGGAGAAATTCATTCAAGAGAATAAGTAGTTCAGTAAAACTGGAATCACTCCATTCATTTCCAACTTTTAAATTATATAGCTTTCATATGGCTAACAATGTTTTTTATTTAGTATGACTAGCATACAATGGTTTCTTTCCATAACTTTTTAACTTATCAAAAAAATTGGACAATCACTAAGTGTATCTTCAACTGTTATTTTTATTTCCAAAATATGATCTTCATCATCATTCACACCTATAATCACATCCTCGATATGGACTTCTTCATTTTCCACACTTTTAATCGTATCAGATGATCCATAAAATGTAGTGTTATCTTATTAACTAGTTATATTCACTTTTTTGTGTTTTTATTCCACCATTTATAATTTCAATCTATTCCTTGAAAGATAAATTGTTCTTACAACTTCTCTAAACTAATTATTGTTGAATAATAATTGTTTCAACATGAAAAAAGGATAAAAGAAGGGTACCAATGATCCTATACCCAAGTGGTAGACGCTCCTTCTTGGCATCCAAAAGACCCAAGATCAAATCTGGGTAGGGGAGGAATTTCCGATTACTATAACAGCAATATAGTAGTACTGTAGTGGGTACTATAGTAGTATTGTAGTAGCAGAGATACTTTTGAAGTGGTGGCACTGTAGCGGTGGTGGTACTATAGCAGTTATTGTAGCAACCTGGGTATTGTAGCAGTACTATTCACTGAAGGATGCTTTGGGCCAAAAAATGGTCTTTCAAGCCTTGTATTCGGACCACTTTTCCTTAGGCCTTTGGGCTATGTGATGGGTCTCCCTCTACCGAGACAAAAATTAGTCTTTTATTTAATAATAAAAATGAGGCTTCGGACCCAATTTTTTAAAAAAATGGTAAAAAATGGTCATATGCAAGATCTTTTTCAAAATTAATGAACTATTTCACCCCATATTCGTACTATTTTTTCATATGATTTTCATCCATCCATTTTTGATTCATATCCATTATATTTGATTTTGTAACATTAATATTTAAAAAAATATATAAATACACAAAAAGGTTCCTTTCACATATGGGGAACCCAAAATTTGAATGTTTCAAAAAATTTCAACTTGATTTGAAGGAAATGGGTAATTGAATTTAAGAAAAAAAATACTCCACTGGTGGTAGGTGTTATCCCCTAAATTTATCCAAATTGATCACTGGTACCTAGTATGGGATGACTACTACTCAAGGTAGTTCAAGCAACATAGGTGCATTTCTAGAAGATATGAGGTATGAGTCTTAGGTAAAAAATGCAATAATAACTATTCATTAGATGAACCTTTTAAGGATGACGGTTGTCCCCTTAAATCTAAACATTCCCAGGCTGGGTAGTTGGTGAAGTACCAAATAACATTTCTTAGTTTTCTATTTAAAGTTGAAAAAAGAAGTAGTAGGAGTAGTATGATCCCTACAGATGGATCCTTGATTGGTGCGATTGTGATAAGGATCGACTGTATGGTCTTACAAACACTCATGCTGAGATAGTTATTTCAGTTTCAACATTAAAATAAATCCTTCAATTAATCCATGAAAAGGAAAAGGATTTTATTCTAAGGACTTAATTTCAGTAGCGCTTAGCTTCTTGTGAGGCCAAGGTTATGGGAGTGGTGTCATGATGGATAACCCATGGGTTGGATGGAGTTAGTTACATGCCCTTTACATGGTGTTAATATCAATCTATATTATATCAGAGGAGATATTTTGTGTATCTATGAGGTCTCTAAAAGTTAATACAATCATTTAAATATAGATACCACCCTTTTTCCTTAAACATGTATACAATTATAAATATAGATACCACTCATCCCATAGAATTTATATATATAGATACCACTCAACTTTTTGAAATATATTTTACGAATTTTTTGAAAAGAAAAAGGTAATTGTTTAGTTGATATGACTCAAACATTGATGATAGAGCATACTACACTATAAAAAGATTAATGAAACTATTCACTCTAATTTCAAATCAAAAAATTCAATTTTAAAGTAAAAGTTAAATTTAAAAGTTCATTTATTGAGATCATCATTGAAATTTAAAATATCATCCTCATTCTGAAACATCATAGAAATACAATTTATTAACTTTAAAACCAATCATGTACCCTTAAAAACAAATTTAAATTATAAAAATCAATGAATCTTGTCCTGATAAATCATTGGGACACTTTTTTATTAGTTTTTAAAAATGATTTTCACCACTAAAAAACATGTTAAACTTTATTTAAAATGAATTTTTAACAAACAAATTACCCATTAAATTGATTTTGTTGGAAAATAAACACTGAATTCATTTTTGAACTTCCATAGAAAACAAACTCACTATTTTCAAAACCAATTCCTTTCCATTCTGAACTAAGATTTCAGACTTTTAATAGTAGCCAACCCCCTTTGAGAAGCCTATCTCACCTATTATACAAATAATATGCATAAAAATTTACATATATATATTTATATGGAAATAAAAAAATCTATATTATTTGAAAATAATTTTCATAATAGAAAATGGGGATATTGAATTTAATAATGGTTTTGTAAATAAAAAAAATAAATTATTATATTTTTTAAAATATTTTCTACACTCAAATACAAATATAATGAATTAAATTAGATTAATGGTTCCAAAAAAATGAATAATACAATAATCACCATAAATGAATCACAAAAAAAAATGTTTTAATGCCACCAAGAAAAATGATTGTAAAATATTCCAAACTAGAAAACATATTAATGAAAATGATTCTTCTAAAAAATTAATTATAAATTAAAATCTCATTAATTGTTATTTTTAATTTTGTAGAGTCATTCAAACTAAATTTAGATACAGGTTATTCAATACTAAAACTTGGTTTAAAATATGTTGAGTATCAAAACAGTAAAGAATAATCAGAAATACAAAAAATTTCTTCAAATACACCAAAAGGAAAAAACCAATTTTGATTTATAGTTTTTGAAAAAACTAAATTCTAAAATATACATCAAGAATAAAAAAAGTGATCCTCAAACACATGTGGTTGATAAACCTATAAATAATAAGGAGAGAGAATAAAGATTTATGGGGTTTAATAAAAAATTTATCTATGTATATATGTAATAATTGTAACTAGTTTCTACTATACAAAAATTATAGATTGAAACATAAAATAATAAATTAAATAAAAAACACATAGAAATAGATTTCTCTCTATACTTGACCTTTCCCTCTTAGTTTATGCTTTCTATTTAATGTATCATGGAATAAACATAAACCATGACCACCCTCCATCATTTTTACTATCATTAATGGATGAAAATACTTACAAAAATTGAAGATACAACCATGAAATTAAATTTTGAGGTGGTAATCAAGCAATAGTTAGATGATGGTTAGACTAGTGAGGCAAGAAGAATGTAATTCGTTTAACTGTTTGTTGTGTAATTTATGATGGGTGATGTGATGTGGTGTAGGGGTGCAGTATGTGGCCATATGATACATAAAAACATGAGGAAACTTTATCGTGTACGGTTAGGGAACAAATCCGGAGGCACTAACAAAATAATTCGAAACATAAAATTAGAACACACAATAACTTGGAGAGGATTGATTCAATGAGAACAATGGAAATAGCAGTAGGGTTCAGCAAGAGTGGCAACAGTGATGGTAAGGTTCAGTGAGAGTGGCAGTAGTAGGGTTCTGCAAGAGCTTGAAGTCATGAGAGAGCAGTCTCGGTTATAGTTCTTTTTTATAATACTGGGTAAGGATTTTATCAGTATTTTCAAAAATATGTTGATAAAGAGTAGTTATATCAGCTCTAAAATAGTAAGCACTAATAAAATGATTCTTTATCAGTTCTAAAATTCTAGCATTGATAAAGATTAGTTTTATCAATGCTATTTTAGTGCTAATAAGGATGTCTCTGTAGGATCAAAATAATGATGTAGATGCTCAATATACAAGAGGGGGGTGAATTGTATACTTTAAAAAAATTCTTTGGCACTTTTAAAGATGGTAATGTTTAACAAAGTTAAACAAGGAAAATTCACAAGACCTCTTAGTTCTACAAACTTGCATGATTCTAGAAATATGGTTCTGGAAATGAAACTTAAGAAAAGTTTACAAGGACAAATATTCTACCTTAAAGGGTATGAAATCTTACAAATCAGAGTACAAGTATAAAAAAGTATAAGATAGTTATACTTTCCTTATCAATCAAAATGCAGCGGAAGACAAACTTGAAATAATACAAGTGAAAAGTAAGAAATCTTTTAACCCAAAGAGTAGGGTATCCAACAACCTTGGATAAAGGTCCCTTGATTTATACTTTTAAGAAATTATATCTTACCCACACCAGGGTAAGCCCTCAAAATGAATATCGGAGTCTGTCTTGCTATCCCTACAAGCCGTCGAACTTCAAGGAAGTCGGCACCTCTGTCTTCTTATCCACGGAAGCCCTCGAATGTACTCAGCAACATTCGGAGTCACACAAAGAAATTCTGAACAAGATGTTCAGTACGCACAAAGCATGAGAGTATCTCTCTCTAGAAATCACTTCAGCAACATGTAATTTAGAGATAGATCAATGTCAGTACTGAGCTCATTCAAATGAGCTCCTATTTGTAGGCACATTTCCAACAGTCGGCTCCCTCCTCCAACGATCATATTTTTCCTTGAATTTCTAAGGGACCTATACACGTGTCACTCAAACAACGGTTGGTTAGAAATAGAATGAACAACATCATTTAATAACTATAAAAAGGATAAGTAAAATATGGTTTCTCAACCAAATTAAATTTTTTTGATTCTAAGGAAAAATAGGATTCAGAGTATAAGTGAGTAAACCTTCAGATTCTATGTTACAAGGATATACAGATTCTGTTTTTCAAGGAATTTGGAATCAGAATTCTATAGATTTCGGAGTCTTAATTCTAAGGAGTTAAGCGTCTGAATTCTGAGGAATTTGGAGTCTGAATTCTGAGAAATTCGAAGTCCGAATTCTGAGGAATTCGAAGTCTAAATTCCTAAGAATTCAGAATTGTAATTTCAGATAATTCAGAATCTGAATTTCAGAGAATTCAGATTCTGAATTTCAGAGAATTCAGATTCTTAATTTCAAAGAATTTGGATTCTGAATTTTAGAGAATTCAGATTTTGTATTTCAGAGAATTTAGATTCTGAATTTCGAAGAATTCAGAACCTGAATTCGGATCCTGAAAACAGAATACTCTATATCTAATTATTTACAGAATTCTGAGGTTTTATATGTGAAACTGAATTTTTACTTTGGAATAAAAAGAGTTAGCTAAAATATGAACAATGATTAACAGGTAAGGATAAATTTTCCTTGGGGAAGGAAAATTTTCCTCATTAAGAAAAATCTCAGTGATAATGAAAATTTTCTTAAGATAGAGTGTGTGATTTTCAAAATATGAAGGAATGGAAAATTCATAAGAAAATATTATTAACTCAACAATCTCCCCCTTTTTGGAAAGCACAAACATCCTTATGAAAAATAATATAAGGACTTGGAAATTTTTATGGGCTTGTAAATTAAAACTTATCTCCCTTCACTTATGGATCAAAGTGAATATGACTAACTCCCCCTTAAGCTTTGGAAACACTAAGGATCATATTCTGAATTTCCTGAAATAGATTTTTCATTTTATTGCATACGAAAATCTTCATGATGAAAACTCCCCCTTAGATTAACTCCCCCTTACTTAAGGAAATTTATTCTTCATTAAGTATTCTTTTTTTACATTACTTTCTCCCCCTTTGTGATTTTCAATAAGAAATACAGGGAATGTAAAGGAAATATAGTACCTGAAATATTAGTACTAAATAACCAAAAAATATGAAGAGCAACTAAAAATACATTATGTTCAAAAGAATTTGTACAAAGGAAGAAATAAAAAAAAGATCATATTTGAAAAATATTATCCTTATTTCTCCTTCGGCATTATCTTCTTCACTATTGTTTTTAACTTCTTGATCTCCTTTTGATCCTCTTCTGCATGCTTGAGAAACTGATCCTGATCTTCTGTTTTATTCTCTAAGGATTTAATTTTTTTTTCCTAAACCTTAAGAGATTCTGTTCGGGCCTTTAGAAATTCTTCTTTATTAGCAAGCTTCTCTTCAATCTCAATTCTGAGATCTATTTCCCTTTTCCAATCCTAAGCAAATGTGTTTAGCTTCCCATTCAAATCCTTAACTTCTTTCTTTTGACAAGTATGTTCCAGAGTTAGCTTTTCCTCAAAACTATTAGTGAGATCCTTGATCTTCACATATTCGGCGTTAAAGGAATCCTTGACACTTTATTTAAATTCATCAAAGATTCTCATCTCTTCTATTGTATTCCTTGACCATCTTTTCATCTTTTTTCATGATCTTTTATGAGACTCATAGCTAATGAGAAAAGTCTTGAAGTATTCCTCGAGTTTGACACACTTATCCATTTCTATGGATACTGAATCCAATTTTTGATTTAATGAATGATGAGGGATATGGCATCTTGATTCTATTATAATAAATCTTGGAATAGACCTAACAGGATTTTTCAAATACTGAACTAAAAAGTCATGTCCAAGAGAAGACAATTCTGAATCTAAGACTTTGGTTGGTGAGGATTCATTTTCTAATTCAATGGCCTTCCTCTTTGATGAACCACAATTTATTTCCTCTTTACCACAGCTTTTCTAGGTGTACCCACAACCACCTGTTTTCCCTTATCATCCTTTGGAATGACTTTTTCTTGATCAGGAGATTCATGTTCACTCTCTGATAACTGAAAAATTGTGTCTTCATCAACTTCTTCCTACTCGGATCCTACCTCAACATCCTCCGGGTGAATGAAATCATGATCTCTACTATCATTTTCAAACAACTTACTCACTTCTTCCTCACCCTTCTCCTCTTTTATAGGGGTAGATATTTTTAAAGACTCAACTTCAGAAGTTCAGATGGATAATTTCTCAGAGGGACTCTCCTTCTCATGATAATATTCTACTTGGTTTATGATATCTTCGGTATCACCATTCCCTTCTTACTCTTCTTCTTCTACTTATTCTTCTTACACTATTTCTTCTACTTGATCTTTTTCCAGAATCACTAACTTCTTTCCTGGAGTCTCTGGTAATGGTTCTAACAAAAATTATTCTAGTACCGAAATATTCTCGGAGGCCTTCTCAGTAGCCTTAAGAAGGGATTTCACTATCTCAGCCTCAGACAACTTATTCCTTTTCTTGTTTTCTTTTTCTTCCTTTTCCAGATTCTCAACAGTCTTTTCCTTCAATGTTTTTGCCTTAGCAGGGTCCAGGATAAATTTAGGATCTCCTTCCTTCTTTTTCTTCTTATCTTCTCTCCACTTAGCCACTACTTCATCAAGATATGCTTTTTTCTTCTTTGGATTTGGAGGTGAGGATTGAGTTTCCTTAGCCACTGTGGTTTTTGTCTTCTCTTTTAGTTCCTTCACCTCCCTCTTTATTCCACCCTTCTTAGAAGTTTCAGCCAATTCAAGCTTCTTTGATAGAGCTTCAACTTCTACTTCCAAAGAATCATGAAATTCTCCAGATTCACTATTAAATCCAATCTTCATCCTCCTTAGATTATCATCGCTCAAAAGCATCACCTTACAATTTATAGACTTAGAACTCCAGGGAATCTTGAAAGACTGAAGACAAAGAACAATTACTTTTGAAATAATGGTCGGTTATTTGATAATATGAGACGTCATATTTCCATTCTTTATATTCTCAATCATAACCAAGATATTCTTAACCAGGTTTATCTTTCTTCGTTTTACTAGGAAATCCAAAATATAAATATCACTTTTCTTTAGGGTATCCTTGTCCCCTATTCTTAGAATTAGAAAACCTTAAACCAATAGCTGAAGAATCTTAATATTTGTAGAGAGATAAATAATTTTATAAGTCTTCACTTCCTCAAGACCAAGACAAGATAGAGCCTTTTTCTTATCAAAAGATAATATTACATTAGGTAGCATGTGAGAGCAAAACTCAGCTTCTCCCTTATAAGGAATTCCTATCAGATTTGTTGCCATGTTATAAGAAAGAGATTATAACTTTCCATAGCTCTTGAATGAAAATTTATTTCTTCCTCATTCATTCAAAAATCTAACTGTATCATAGATTTCAAACAGAAATTCAAAATACACCGGATTCTATGCTCTTGGTTTCGATATGCAAACACTCTCCCAACTATTCAGCTTGATATTTTAAGACACAATAGAATCATACTTGGAATAAAACTTCGGATCGACTAACCTTTCACGGTAGATCTTCCACTCAAATATTTCCTTAACACTTTATATCTCTTTCTGAGAAGAGGCTTCAGCAGACATTCAGAAGTAAGAAAACTTTGAAGATCTAGAACGGATTTTCAAAACAGTGGCAGAGCTTCAGCACGCTAAGGCTTGAATTTTGATGTAGTCTAACCATTGGGGGGTCCTTTATATAGGAAATCTATGTGATGGTTCGCTTCCCATATTTATCCAACAATTGAAAGCATCTTGAGAAGATCTAACAGTTGAGATGATAGCCGAAGAAAGATTTTGATAGATTCCAATCTTTTGAGGTTTTTAAGATAAAACATTCATATTTAAGGAAAATTGAATCTGAAAAATTTAAAACAAAAAGAAAATAACAACAAGTAAAAGAAGATTACAAAAATTTAGGAAAGGAAATATACCCTTTGGATTACTAGGAAGATTATTCTTAATGAGGAAAAATTCTTCTTGAAAACATTAGATTCTAAAAATTTTGATTATGAAAAATTTGAATACAAAAATTTTGACTACAAAATTTGTACTGCGAAAAATTTGACAAAGAAAATTTTTTGGCTAACAAGAAAATGTACTACCCCTATGAGAAGGAGTTTATTACTGTATGGAGATAGGTTTCAACAAGAAGTTAATACGGAATATTACCTTGTGGTTATCATTTCTAACTTCTGTTTAATATATTCAAATCTATCGGGTGGTAAAGATTTTGTGAAAATATTAACAAGTTGATCTTGCGTTCTGATAAATTAAAGAATGATATCTCTTTTTAGTGTGTGATCCCTTAAAAAGTGATTCCTAATATATATGTGTTATGCACAAGAGTGATGTGTGGGGTTTTTACTTAAGACAATGGAACTAGTATTATAACAAAATATTTGTGTTTTGGTAAAAATCATACCATAGTCTTTGAGTGTGTGTTGCATCCACAACACTTGAGCACAACAACTTCCAGCTACTACATATTCAACTTTAGTAGTGGAAAGTGCTAAAGAGTGTTGGTTTTTTCATGACCAAGAAATTAATGAATCTCTTAATAAATGACAAGTTCTAGATGTACTTTTCCTATCCATTCTACATCCACCAAAGTTATCATCCAAAAAACTTTTTAAAACAAAATAATTTCCAGAGGTATAAAAGAGTCCTAAATCCATGGTTCCCTTTAAGTAGTGAGAAAATATTTTCACTGCCTTTAAATGAGATTCCTTAGGATTGGATTGATATCTTTTACATAAGAATACTGAAAACATTAAGTCTGGATGACTAGCTATCAAGTAAGGTAAAATTCTTATCATACCTATAAAAGATGTTTGATCTACTCATTTCCCAGCTTCATCAAGATCAAGTGAATTTAAGGTACCAATGGGAGTAATAATACTCTTAGTATTTTCATATCCATACTTTTTAAGAAGGTATATAATATAATTATGTTGAGATATATAGATTCCTTCTGGTTTTTGAGAAATTTGAAAACCAAGAAAAAATGTTAACTCACCCATCATACTCATTTCAAACTCAGATTTTATTAGGTCCGCAGAGGAATCAGTTAAAGATTGTTTAGTTGAACCAAATATAATTTCATCAACATAAATTTAAAAAATCAAAACATTTTTCTTATCTTTCTTTATAAAAAGGTTTGGATCAGCATTTCACTTAACATAATTATTTTGAAGCAAAAACCTTGTAATTCTATCATACTAGGTTCTAGGGTCTTTCCTGAGTCCATACAAAGCTTTGGTAAGTTTGAAAACATATTCATGATGTTTTGTATCTTCAAAACCAGGAGGTTGTTCAAAAAAAATTACTCTTAAACATAACCATTAAGGAAAGCACATTAAAAATCCATTTGAAAAAGTTTGAAATTGAAGAATGTTGTAAAGGAAAGTAAAATACGAATAGATTTAAGTCTAGATACTGGAGAAAAGGTTTCTTCATAGTCTATTCCTTCTTTTTGAATATAGACCTTATCAACCAATCTAGATTTATTTCTTACAATGATTCCATTTTCATCACATTTATTTCTGAAGACGCATTTTACTCCAATAACATAAGTTTTCATAGGTCTTTTAACCAAGGTCCAGACTTTATTCCTTTCGAATTAATTTAGCTCATCTTGCATAGCTCTTATCCAATCATCATATCCTAAAGCTTCATCAGTGATTTTTGGTTCTAATTGGGAAAGGAATGCTAAATTTTCTACTTAAATTCTTAAGGAACTTTTAGTTCTTACAGGTCAATTTACATCACTAATGATACTATCACTGGGATGATTCTTGAGAAACAACTTATTTGGGTTTTGTAAAACTTGTTCATCAACATAGAGTAGGAATTCTTCTAGGGTAAATGCTTCAAAAACATTTTCTTGGACATTTACCTTATTAGAAGGATATTCTATCAAGGTTTGATAATCAGTTTTTGAAAACACATCCGAGGATGTAGGTTGAGGTTGTTTAGACACAAAAGGATTAGTTTCATTAAATTTGACATGTACTATTTCTTCAACAGTACAAGTATTTTTATTGAAAACTCTATAAGCCTTAGAAGTTGTGGAGTAGCCTAAGAAAATTCCTTCATCAGATTTTGGTGTGAATTTGTCTAGATTATCTTTAGTATTCAGAATGAATACCTTACAACCAAAAACCTTGAAGTAGGAAAGTCTAGGTTTTTTACCATTCCATAACTCATAAAGAGTTTTATTAAGAAAGGGTCTAATCAAAACATGATTTATAGTATTGCCAGCAGTACTTAAAGCTTCAGACCAAAAAAATTTGGCTATCGAATATTCACTCAACATGGTTCTTATTATCTCTTGAATAATTCTATTTCTTCTTTCAACAACACCATTTTTTGAGGAATTCTAGGTGCAAAGAAGTTATGATTAATGCCTTTTCTACTACAAAAGGTTTCAAAATCAGAATTTTTAAATTCTCCTCCATGATCACTATAAATATTTACCAATGGAAGTTTTTTCTCATTTTTATCTTGGGCTCTAAAACTTTTTAAATAAGAAAAAGCTTCAGATTTATTTGCTAGAAAATAGACCCATATAAATATAGTGTAATCATCAACTAAGAAAAATACATAATATTTGCCTCTGGTACTTCTAGTTTGTGTTTGACCAAAAAGATCCATATGCACCAACTATAATACATCAGTGCTTAAGACTTCACCAACTAATTTAAAACTTGATTTATATTGCTTTCCATATTGACAAGGATCAAAAACTTTTGAATAATCAAATATAAGCTCCGATAGATCCCTAACTATTCTTTTCTTAGAGAGTTTGCATAGGTTCCTAAGGTTACAGTGTCCTAACCTTCTATGCCATAACCAAGAATGATCTCCCATTGCACTAAGTCAAGGTAGGTCTTGGCTCCTAAGTTCTTCTAAGTTTAATGTGTATACATTATCTTGCCTAAAATTCACAAAGTAACCTTCATCACATAATTGAATTATGCTAATAAGGTTGTTCTTAAGACCCTTAACAAACAAAACATTCGAAATCAATGTTTTTCTAAGAAATACAATATTACCTATACCAATAATTTCTCCCTAAACATTATCTCTGAAAGTTACTTTTCCTCATTTTTTCTTCATAATATTTTCAAAGAAGTGTTTTTTACCAGTCATATTTCGGGAACATCCACTATCCATGTACTATGTATTGCTATTGGTATTATCTTTACTTTCCTGAAAACAAGAGTGTTAGACTTTCAAAACCCAAATTTTCTTGGATCCAAAAACTTTAGAAATAAAAATTTTAGGAATCCACATTTTCTTAGAAAAATGGGATTTATGAAAACCTAAAGACTGAGTTTTGTTTAAGGAACAATTTTTTTCCCAATGCCCACCACACTGACACTTAGTATATAATAGAGCACTTTGAGGAACAAAATCATTGTTACAAAAAATCATTTTTGAACTAGTATAACCAAAACTAGAATTATTCCTTAGAGGTCGAATTTGGGAATACATCTTATCAAAATTTTCCTTACCTAAGGTAAAGCTTAAAAAACACTTCCTCAAGGAAAATATTTCTAACATCATCTTAATAACTAAGTTCTTATCCTCAAAAACATTAGTTTTAGCACTAGAGTTAGGCTCGAAAACATTTTTCTTAAAAATTACTTTTTCTAGATCCTTAGAAAGTTTATCCTTCTCAGAATTAACTTCCTCAAGGTTTTTGGAAATACTTTCAAAATCAAGTGTTTTCTTTTCAAGATATTTAGAAAGATATGATACTTCTTTAGTAGGAATAGAAATCTTAGAATTTTCCTTATCAAGATTTTTCTTGACTTTAGAATTTTCATTCTCAAGGAGCTTAGCAAACCTAGAGACTTCTTCATAAGTCGGTAAAGTATTATCTTCATCAAAAGAAGACTCTTCATTCTAGGATTCATAATATTTACTATCACTATAATTAACATTCAAGGATAAATTGGTAATGGATTCAGTTTTTTGTACCTCGGCCATTAAACAATGATTTTCAAAAGGTAACTTGGCATGTAAACCAAGATTCTTCTAACCAGAAGATCCGTACTCTGAGGATTCATCAAAAGAGTCACCACCACTGGAACTCTAGGTTTCATTGCCTTTAAAAACATTTTTAGATTTAGCCTTGTAGTATTTATTTCTATTACTTTCATAATTCTTTTCCTTTCTATCTTTTCTCTTAAGTATTGGACAATTTGGCCTTATATGACCTGCTCTTTTGCGTTCATAACAAGTGACTTCAGAGTTTTTCTTATCCTTTCTTTCTTTCTTCTTATATCTATACTGAAAGTCTTTCTTCCTAACTATCTTGTTCATCCTTCGAGCAATATTATATAGTCCATTCTCAAAATGTTCACTTTCACTTGATTTAGATAAAACAGTGACCTTCTTCAATTTAGATCTTGTTACTCTCTCGTGAGTCTTAGATTTCATATGATTAAAGGTAGTTATAAAAGCAACACTTCCATTCCCATTCTTCTTCTTAACATTGTCAGCATCTCTTTTCATTCTAGTCTCATGTTGAAGAAGAGTTCCAAAAATCTTATCAAGAGTAATCTGTGAGACTTTCCTATTCTCATCAATAGTTGTTCTCTTTAATTTCCACTCATTATGCATGATGTTTATAATCTTGTCCACAAGTGCCTCATCATCTAAACCTTTTTCACCCATGGATTTTAAACTATTAACAATGGTCATAAAACTTTGTTGTACCTTACATATAGGTTCTCCATAAGGAAGTAAAAAACTATGATATTCTACTCTGATCATAGCTCTTCTAGTTTCGATAACTTTGCAAGTTCCAAAGTGAGTTACTTCAAGATTCTTCCAAATACAATTTGCAGCTTCACAAGATAAAATTTGGCTATATATATTCCTGGTCATAGAACACAACAAAGTATTTCATACCTTGTAGTTAAGTTGGTATTCTGAATTTTCTTTATTAGTAAAAGTTCTGACTTCCTTATCAGGAATCTTGTAATCTCCAGTAAGCATTACAAAGTTGTCCACTCTAGTGTTAATAACAAAAGTCTTTATACAATCTCTCCAATATTCATAATCATTCCCATCAAATATAAGTGGTCTAGTAGGATTAATATTGTCAATTGAACCAACATTCATTCATGTCATCTCAAAGAAAAAATCATTCCACACAAACTTGTTAGTAATAAGAGTTTGTAAACAAGGATAAAAATATCCTAAGCAAGGAAAATATAGAACAAGGAAAAACTTGAGCAAGAAAACTTATATGTGAATATAATTATTTCAGAGACCTCCTCTGATACCAATTGTAGGATCAAAATAATGATGTATATTCTCAATATACAAGAGGGGGTGAATTTTATAATTTAAAAAAATTCTTTTGGAACTTTTAATGATGGTAATATTTAACAAAGTTAAACAAGGAAAATTCACAAGACCTCTTAGTTCTACAAAATTTCTTGATTTTGGAAAGATGGTTCTGGAAATGAAACCTAATAAAAGTTTACAAGCAAAAAGATTCTACCTTAAATCATATAGAATATTACAAATCAGAGTACAAGTATAAGAAATTATAAGATAGTTATACTTTCCTTATCAATCAAAATGCAGTGGAAAACCAAATTGAAACAACACAAGTGAAAAGTAAGGAATATTTTAACCCAAAGAGTAGGGTATCCAACAACCTTGGATAAAGGTCCCTTGATTTATAATTTCAAGAAAGTATGTCTTACCCACACTAGGGTAAGCCCTCGATACAAATATCGGAGTCTGTCTTGCTATCCCTGCAAGCCCTCAAACTTCAAGGTAGTCGGCACCTCTGTCTTCCTATCCCCAGAAGCCCTCAAATGTACTCAGCAGCATTTGGAGTTGTACGAATCAATTATGAACAAGATGTTCAGTATACACAAAGCATGAGAGTATCTCTCTCTAGAAATCACTTCAGCAACATATAATCTCTAGATTAATCAACATCAGTACTGAGCTCATTCAAATGATCTCCTATTTATAGGCACATTTCCAACGGTCGGCTCCCTCCTCCAATGGTCATATTTTCCCTAGAATTTTGGAGGGACCTATACATGTGTCACTCAAACAATGGTTGGTTAGAAATAGAATGCACGACATCATTTTATAACTATAACAAGGATAAGTAAAATATTGTTGCTCAACCAAATTCAATTTTTCAGAGTCTGAGGAAAAATAGAATTTGGAGCTAAGAGAGTAAACCTTCAGAGTCTATGTTACAAAGATATATGGATTCTATTTTTCAAGGAATTCAGAATCAGAATTTTATAGATTTCAGAGTCTGAATTCTGAGGAATTCAGAGTCTGAATTCTGAGGAATTCGGAGTCTGAATTATGAGGAATTCGGAGTTTAAATTATGAGGAATTTGGTGTCTGAATTCTAAAGAATTTAGAGTCTGAATTCTGAGGAATTCATAATCTGAATTATGAAGAATTCGGATTCTGAATTTTGAGGAATTCAGATTATAAATTCTGAGGAATTAGGAGTCTAAATTCTGAGGAATTCGGATTCTGAATTTTGAATAATTCAGATTCTAAATTTCAGAGAATTCAAATTTATAATTTCAGAGAATTTAGATTTTGAATTTCAGAGAATTTGGATTCTGAATTTCAGAGAATTTAGATTCCAAATTTCAGAGAATTCGGATTCTGAATTTTAAAGAATTCGGATTATGAATTTCAAAGAATTTGAAACCTGAATTCGGATCCTGAAAATAGAATAATCTATATCTAAGTATTTATATAATTCTGGGGTTTTATATGTGAAACCAAATTTTTACTTAGGAATAAAACGAGTTAAGCAATAATATGAACAATGAAAAACAGGTAAGGATAAATTTACCTTGGAAAAGGAAAATTTTCCTCATTAAGAAAAATCTAAGGGAAAATGAAATTTGCCTTAAGATAGACTGTTTGTGATTTTCAAAACATGAAGGAATGGAAAATTCATAAGGAAACTTTATTGACTCAATAGTCTCTTTATTAATGATAAAAATCACTGATAAAGATCTAATTTTTTAAATATACTTATTTATTTGTAACTATAATTATAAATAAAAATATTTAAAAAAAATCTATATATTTATCAATTAAAAAATATTAAAAAGTGAATTCATAACATTTATGTGAATTACATACATACATATGTACACATACACATCTATACACACACATGTACATACACGCATGTATATACAGAAATACACATACATACATGTAATTATACATGTACATATATTTTAAATTATTTAATATTAATATAAATATATATATCTAAATAAATATATTAATTTATATACTATATAATTGTTTAAATAAAATATTAATATATTATATTTATTTTAATTATATACATATTTTGTAATCAATGTATATAAATAAACTTTTAAACATTTTGAATTATATAAATTTGATGATTTTTATATATAAAATTATGAAAATAAGATTAATTTTTATTAAAATTTATATAAATCATATTTATATATTAATTTAAATAGATATATACTTATTTGAATATAAATATTATATATGTGTGTGTGTGTGTGTGTAGGTATAGGTATATATATATATTTATAATTATAATTATTAATAAATATATTTATAAATATATTTATATAATTATATATATTTATTAATATATAAGTATATATAATTAAAAATATAATAATTATTATTATTATTTAAATATACTTATTATGATTTTATAATTATTTAAATATATATTTATTTATTATTATATGGATTCTGGCTCAAAATGAGAGCTTCTCTCTCTTTCTTACTATAGAGATCATGTTGGTGATCGCTCCAAATCAAGCATCTATACAGATGACTAAATCCCTAGTGAGGTGGTTGGACATAAGGAACTCTTTGTACTTTGTTGTCAAAGTAATAGGAATGAACTACTTAATTCAAGTTATGAAAAGAATGACGGTGACCATGATTTTTTTTGTTGTGCCCCACCCGATGGTGGGGATAGCGATGGGTTTTGGTCAGAGAAGTCTTGGACGAGTGTGATCCGGACAATGATGGAATGGATGTTTGTAAGCTAGCATATAGAGTGAGGATCCCCTCTGGAAGAATATGGTCTCGTGTTTGATGTGTTGTGGTCCTCGGGATTCACTAGTTTGGAAAATGGCAGAGCTTAAGGATGGATCTCAGCGAGGTTGGGATTAAGGCGCAGCTAATGGTTGCTTTCAATGGTGAGTTAGTGACATTCTTGGATAGAGACGATGGTTAGTCTGGCGTCAAGGTCCTACATGATGGCGGGGATGGAGAGTAGGCCGATGGTGATGGCTGGCGATAATGATGGGGCCCGAATGGTGTGTAATACTCCAAGTTTGGCCATGTTTTCTAGTGAGGTCATTCAGGAAGTTTCATGGGGAGTGTGTTGGAGGTGATCTCGGGAGATGGTGAGCGGCGACCTTAGGTCATCTATTTTCAAAAAACTTTGGGATACTTTATGATGTGAGGTATCTTTGGAAAAATGCATGTGGGAGGGGATGTATGCCCACTGGATATTTTTCTTAGCTAGGAAGATTTGATTTAATTGGTTTTAGTGGGCCTTGTTTTGGATGTCCAAAAATAAAATGGGCCATTAGGCCATTTTTTACTGGGTCTACTCTACGTGTTGTTATGAAAGACCAGGGGGTGTTGGTATCGACTGGTGAAGGTATTTTATTTGGTGTTGGTATGGGATTCTCAAGCAGTCACCAGGGACTTGGGATGTAGATGATTGATCCTCAAAGCACCGTCAGCGGTATGGGATGTTGATGGGTGTGATGGATCCTTCTCACTGTGGTTATCGGTGGAATGTGACACTAATGGGTTCAAGGAAAAAGTATGATGATGAAGTGTCGGTGCTTGGACAATGCACAAGGGATGGCACTGAGGGCACAGCGATGTCCTTGGGGTGGAGTTCAATGGACGACGGTGTGGCAACATTTGGGCTTTGGGTGTGTAGGGGATTTCACTGGATGGTGGGATTGGGGTCACACAGGATCCCGCAATGGAGATTTAGATCTGTTTCCAGGGGAATTAAATTATTTTCATTGGATGATGGCCATGTTTTTTAGGGTTCTTCAGGGCCCATCTTTCCTCTAATGGTTAGAGATTTCACTTCATCTTTTTTTGGGGGGTGCTCACCTATCGCCTTTTATGTCTGGTGGTGATTTTTGTGAAACTTATCTTGTGTTGATGTTTATGTGCACTCTTATTTTCTTTAATAAATTTTTAGGACTGAGCACGCTCAGATCCTAAACTTTCCTGATAAATATATATTTATTTATTTGTAATTCTAATTATAAATAAATATTTTTATAAATATTTTTATATAAATATAAATATATTATTATATATATTTATATGATTATATATATTTAAATAATTATATATATTTATTAATATATAAATATAATAAATATATTTATTATTTAAATTTTTTATTATAACTTTATAATTATTTAAATATATATATCTATATTTCAAATTATAATTATAAAGAAATATATTTATAAATAATTTTACATAAATATAAAGGTTTTTATATAATAATATAATAATATATATAGGTTCTTGGGGGTACAATTATATTTAAACACACACACACCTCACACACAGGTTAGAAAGGTAGGTCATAGCCCCCTCTAAGGGATAGCCCACCCATCAAGCATTATTTATTAAGTACATGGCCCATAGGCCTAGTGGGAATGAAAGCCCATTACATGGTCTGTAAACCTAGTGGGAAAAAATCCCATTACATGGCACTAAAGGCCCAACCATTTGACCCAAAGGCCCTCTGGTGAATAGGGATGCTTCGGTATCCGGGCTACTATAGCGTTGTTGCCACTATAGTGTCTACTACAGTTCCCACCACCGCTACAGTTTCACCGGTCAATAGTTCCACCGCTGCTACAGTGCACTACAGTACTACTACAGTACCTGTGCACAATGGATTTTTAACCCTTGTTTTTTTTGTAGTATTACGGGATGCTTACCATTAAGATAACCCCTAACTACTAATTATATAATTTATATATGTATATAATTATATATATGTATATAATTATATATATTTATATAATTATATTTATTTATTGATATATAAATATATATAATTATAAATATAATAAAAATATTTATTATTTAAATAAATTTATTATAATTTTATAATTATTTAAATACATATATATTTAATTATAATTATATTTATAAATAAATATTTTTATAAATATTTTTATATAATTATAAATATATTTATATTAGTAGAGATGAGATGGGTATCGGGAAGAAACTTTGTGGTGACTCTGATGGTGTTCATGGATTTTAGGGCTCGATGGCTTTTCTTAGGGATATTGAAGTCGATCATCTAGCTAGAGGGGATCTTAATCCTTCGGTGAAGATGATATCAGATGATTCAAAGGCATCTTCCATCCATCCTCATGGATTTTTATCTAGAGATTCTAAACAAAGCTTCATCTTGGACAAAGATGGTGTTGATGAAAGAATTTTTAGACGAGATAATTCATATCATATTTGTGTAAATTAGGATTTGATTCTTGAAAGGTTTAGGATTTGTGAATACTCAGTAATCACAATAGTAGTTTTTCCCTCTAGTCAAAAACCATTGAAAACTGAGGATATGGAATAAAGGTTATCCATCATCTGGGGATTCTGGGAATGGAAATTCATTCTCGTTGGGAGGGGTCATTTCCATATCTTATTCCCCTCAGAATAGATGAAGTGGAAGGCCCATGGATTTGGACTGATGTAAGACACCGACCTATTCTAAAGAAGTATTGGTATTGTTTAAAGGTATTGTTTTACCTTGTTTTGAGTATGTCTTGGTTGGGTTTTACCTTGGGTGTGCTTCGGTGAAATTTGGAATTTTTGGGAGGGGTTATGGGAAGTGCATAGTTGGCAGATGGTTTTTCCAAAATGTGTTCCCTTCCACAAAAAACCATGTAACCCCAGATAGTGATGGATTTCATGGTTGGTGCATGGTTTTTCAAACCGCATTCCCTCTTAGGAGTAACTTTTGACCCCCCCCCCCCTCAGTAGAGGCGCACATTTAAGGCACGCGGTTTGGAAAACCATGCACCCCTGCCAAGGAAACCTTTCGCAAAGGTTTAATTATTTCAAAAATTAGATTAAAAACTTATGAACCCCCAAAATTCACCCAAAGTTTACCCAACATGATCCTAAATATTTTCTATCATTTTTTGAGGTTCTCAGACAGATTTCATGACCTTCTAACCTCTAATCTTGATGATTCAACGCCCAGATTAAATATTTTCACCTATCCCAGTAAGATATTCTCATCCCGATTGGTTTCCTCCCTCTATCCCATCCCTATATCATCTTTTGAAGGGATTATTTCCTCTGTTGGTGATGTATATAGATCTAGGTTTTTGTAGATCTAATTCATTTGATCTTGTATCTAGGTTTTAGATCTAGATCTCGCTCTTCGTTGTGAAACTGAACATTTCACTTCAATTTGGGGATTTCTGTTGGTGGGAATTCATCATCAATTTTGAGGTATGTGGTCTAAATTCAATTTACATAGTCTTGAATTCCAATTATGTATATGTGTTTTGAAATTTCAATTGGCACATTTGGAAATTGAATCTTGAATTGAATAAATTAATTGATTAATTAATTTATGGAATCATGGAATTGATTAAATGATTTTCTATATAATTATGAATTGAGTTATACTTGGTCAAATTAAATTGGTAATCATGATTATGAAATTGGTGAATAATGGGACATTAAAATGATTTATTAATAAGGTTATGAAAATTGTTCAATTGATGATATTTTGGAATTGATTGGTTAATTGAATATTGTGATTGGGGAATTGATAGGATATTGGGATTGTGTAATTGGTCAATTAATGTGATTATGAATTAATTTATAATGTGGATTATGAGATTTTTGGCTTAATCATGACGGGTTAATAGGTTTATAATTTAAATAATGAAATATGTTTTAATGGTTAATTTTTCACATTATTCCATGTGATTAAAATGAGTAACCTTGTTTTTTGTGATAAATTATAATAGAATACCATGATGTGAAATGGTGTTAAAATGGGTTTATATTTATTTACCTTTAATGATTTGATATGTGACAAATGAGTGTGGGATAGGGACTGGGGATCCAAATACCCATATGTGATAAATGAGTGTGGGATAGGGACTGAGGATCTAAATGCCCATATGTGATAAATGAGTGTGGGAAAGGGACTAAAGCTCTAAATACCCAAGTGTGATAAATGAGTGTGTGATAGGGACTGAGGCTCCAAATACCCATATACAATAGAAAGTGTGGAATAGGGACTAAGGATCCAAATACCCATGTCACATTGAGTTGTGGGAAAGGGACAGAGGCTCTAAATACCCATGGGGTGTTAGACATGACATTCTACACCCATGAGATTGACATTAGAATATGGTTTCAAATGACCGTGATGTGAAATAGAATGAAATGGATAATGAAATACCATGTGTTATATTGAATTATGAATTCCATATGTGATATGGTTCATACTACAGCATGGACCGAAGTAGGTATTGAGGTTTCAAGTTTCCTTGTGAACCTAGGGGTTTATATGGTTAATTAAAGAATAATGAAATGTGATAATTGTTTACTTTATGCATTTTACTTTATTCTTTATACAACTGTATACACTACTATTGACAATATATTGTTTTAGATGCCATTTTCAGTGGTCTAATGAGTTTTACTCACACCCTACTCAGGCTTCCAAATTGGTACCAGAATAGACTTCATGTTTGTAGGATAGGATAAGGGCAAGAGCCATATGTTAGATGGATAAGTCGGGATGGAGCATGTATGATGGAACAGGACATGGTATCAGGACCCACTTGGGAGTTTTTAGTGTCTTTATTTTGGGGTTTCCATTTGAATCTTGACATGTACTTGGCATGACATATCTACTACTTTAGTTTTGGATATTGTATTCCTATTTTGATCATCTTGTGATACTGGTATTTTTTAGGTTATAGTTATATATTTTAGTTTTTTTATTTACTTTTGTTGTTTTTTTTACTTTGATAAAGAGTGTATAGTCTCTTAATGATTTATATTAGACCCTCGTTGTTATTCGGAAACCTCTAGTGTTTGGGGAGGTGTGTCTGAGGGCATGTATCCAACCATCTCGGGGCACTAGTGTGTGGCACCCTGGTTGGGACATTACAAAGTGGTATCAAAGGGGGTTTGTTTTCTTTTATTTTATATTACTATTTAGCAATGGTAGACAAGATACTGGGAAGATTCAAGTCTTGGAAATGAGCTTGTTCATGGGAGTATCTAACCCATGTATGGGGTAAAACCCAAGTACCTAGGGTGGTAATGTTGTTATTAGTGTTTGTTGTTACGGTTGGATGTTATTTCACCTTGGAATATGCACTTTTTGTATGATGTGATTATTGTTTTTGATATTTTATAAGATATGAATCATGTCTTGGTATTAAATGAGAGTTGATTATTCATGATTCATTATAGGAATTTGGTATTTATTGTAACATGCAACATTTTAGACATCCATGGGAAAAATAAGTTTTTGGGTAAATTGTTGGTTTTGAAATGTTTTTCCTTGCCTGTGTAAAATTTAATGAAAAAGGTGCCTAATGTGAACTTGAATGTTGTAAAATGATTAAAGATGTCAATAAATGGTTGTTTAATGGGATTTTAATAATGAGAATAATTTTACCCTTTTTAACCATTACCTAGATGTAGGATGGTTAAGGGTAGTGATAGGAATTCAGATTTGATTGTGTGTCAGAGAAAGGAAGAATGATTTGTTATGTATTTATTTAAATCTAACTTGTTAAATTGTGTTAATGTGGTGTTATGTGTCCTGAGATTCATGTTTATAATTGTATAAATATTCCTCCATGACGACGCTTGTTGATAGGATGATCGGAGGTTATGGTTGGAAATGATCCACCAATAGTGAAACCTGAGGCATCGATAGTGTCGGGTAAAGGAGTCGGAGAGCATTTTTGTGATAAATTTTCTTGATTCCTAAATTTTATGGAGAGAGAAATATAGAAGTTTTTGAAGAGTATTTCTAGACTGATATGGGAGTTTCATGTGAGTTACCCTCTAACGTTTACCAGATAGGGTGAACCTAAAGTGACTGAGTTATAGATTGAGTCCATACAAACTAATACCTGGCCATTTTGGAGAGTCCTAATGAAAATAGGGTCAAGTTGGTTGCTTATATGTTACAAGGATCAAAGAAGCACTGGTGGGATTTTCATGCTCAGACTGAGCTATAAGATGGTATGTTATGGAAGTAATTTTTGGATAAGTTCCTAGAGAACTTTTATCCAGAGACATTGAGATAGGAGAGGGAAGCTGAATTCATGAAGTTTCCTTAGGGGAGTATTTCCATGATGGTTATCCCAGTCGCTTTACTGACTTGCATCAGTTTTCTCCAGCACTAGCAGGGGATGAGACGGTTATGTCAAGGCATTTCCAATATAGATTTATATGTGAGATTAAGTCCCAGGTTAACATATTTTGGTTAAAGAAGTTTGCTGAGGTGGTGGATCAGGCTCTCATAGATGAGGGGAACCTGAAGGATAATTATAGTGGAGGAAAGTTGGTTTCTTATAGATGATTAGAAGGTACATATTCTAATAATAGGAATATTTGATATGAGAATTTTGAACAGGTATTTGGAAAGAAGAGTGGTTAGGGGGAAGTATTAGTTACTCGGGATCTTACCTAAGTTATTTTCCACTAGTGCAATAGGTCGTTCCACTTTCGTAGACATTGTCCCTGACCACCAGTAGAGTGACGACCTTGAAAAAATATGGGAAATATATAGAGGTTCTGTATTAACCCATGATAGATGGGTAGTAATGGAGAAGCTAGGTAGAACCAGAGTGTGGGGAGGGGATCTTATACACCCTGTCACTCTGGCATTTGGAGTTCTACTGGCCATGGCATTAGAGGTAGTGGATAGGGTGCTTCTAGGAAAAAATTGTTTGTTTCAGCAGAGTGGTGCATCTTATGGAACTTAGAATACATCACATGGATGAGGGGCATGATAGTTTATTACAGTTCAAACTACACTTGTGGATACAGAGGCTATACTATAGATAGTTAGAGGTACTATTCTTGTAGCTTCTATACTTGTTAGTGCCTTATTTGATAATGGTTCCTCTCATTCTTTTATATCTACACAACTTATAAATGGGTTGAGTCTAGAAGTGGATTTTTTTAGTGAGGTTTTGATGATCGATACACCATTGGGAGTATGATCAAGATACATTTTTTTGTGAAAGGGGTGTTTTCTTGAGATTGGGGAGTATCAATTTATAAGGGATATTTATATCCTTTATAAGTCAGGATTTGACATAATTATGGGTACGGACTGGTAAGTAGTACACCGATCCCACATTGATTGCTACCAAAGGAGAATGACTTTTACAGATTTTAATTCTAACATTGTTTTCACTACAGAGAGTGGGATATCAAGGAGGGTCGTGTAGGGCTAGTTCATTAGTAATTGGGGGAGCTCACCGCCCAGGTTTCTAGTCTTTTTCTAGATGATGGGGGATGCGAATCATGATTTATTTCCACCCATATTGGACCGGTTTTAGTTTTTTTCCTAAATACTTCTTAGGGTTTCCACCTAATAGAGATGTGGAATTTACAATTGATCTCATTCTAGGGGTTGATCCAGTTTCTATTCCACCATATATGATGGAGACAATAGAGATTCAAGAGTTCAAAACTCAACTGTAAAGGTTGATGGATAAGGGGTTTATCTATCTGAGTATGTCTCCATGGGGTTCTCTAGTATTATTTTCAAAGAAAGATGGTAGGAGTTTCTGCTTATGTGTTGACTACTAAAAGTTGAACTATATGATAGTGAAGAATTGGTATCCTCTTCTGTGTATCTATGATCTCTTTGAATATTTTAGGGGAGATTTTGTATTCTCAAAGATTTACTTGAGATCAAGGTATAATCAGGTGATAGTTTTACCATATGACATACCTCATACTACTTTAAAAAGTATGTATGACCTTTATGAGTTCATCATGATTCCATTTGGGTTGAAAATTATCCTATAGTGATTATGGGTTTGATGAACCAAATCTTGCACCCGTACCTAGATCAGTTTGTGGTTGTGTTTTTAGATGACATCTTGGTGTACCCCATGACTCATGATGATCATTCCCAACATCTTTACATCATCATGAGTACACTAAGATATAATTGGATATACACCAAGCTATCTAAGATCCAATTATATATTGATCATTTACACTTCTTAGGTCACATCATCTGAGAGGAAGGTGTGTCAGTGAACCCAGAGAAGGTATAGGCAGTTGTTTATTAGGATAATCCCATTAATGTTTTTGATATCTATAGTTTTCTGGGATTAGAAAAATATTATCAGAGGTTCATCTAAGGATTTTTTCCATTTGGAAGCACTAACTTTGGGCTTTACCAAGAAGGGGATAAAGTTTTAATGGTCTGGATTATGTGATAATTCTTTTTAGGAGTTGAAGAAGAACCTAAAAACGGCACCAATATTGATCCTACCTAATCCAAGTGAGGATTATACAGTATTTTGTAACAATTTTAGGATGTTTATTGGAGTATTGTTGATACAAAGAGGTAGAGTTGTGGTATATGGGTCTCAGAAGTTAAGGCCACATGAACAAAACTACCCTACGCATGACCTCAAGTTAGCTGCAATTATTTATCCCTTGAAGTGTTTGTGACATTACCTATTGATTGAAAAGTTTATTGGGTATACTAATAAAAATATCCTAAAATATATCTTTTAAAAATGTTATTTGAATATATGGAAGTGTGGGTGGGTTGAGTATATGCAGTCATTTGATTTTGAGATAGCATATATGCCCAAAAAGGGAAACATTGTTGTTGATGCTTTAAGGATGAAAACTTAGACTCGGGTAGTTCAGAAGTCTAGTGATGAGTAGAATATGGTGACTTTAATGGATGAGATGCATTTTGTGGTTCAGGGGGGCCAAGGTAGATGAATCTCATATCGGTTTCAATGGAGTCAACTCATTTAAGTCAGATCAGGGAAATGCATTATCATGATCTGGAATGTTTGGCTTGAGGGAAATCCTTGAAGGTTGAGAGACACCTTCATATTGGATCATATATGAGGATGAGATCATCTATGTTAGGAATAGTTTTTTTGTGCCTACGGTTATAAGGGAGTATCTTATGTGTTAATTTCATTCCTTGAAGTGGGTGGTGCATCCAAGTGTGGTGTCCGAGCAAGAAAAAGGAAATTGTAGGTTTTGTGACATGATGTTACACTTTTCAGTAGGTGAAGGATGAGCATAAATGACCTGGTGGTTTACTATAGTTTTCCCCCATTCTAGAATGGAATTGGGATGACAATACCATGGACTTTGTGGAAGGTCTTTTGAGGATTCCTCGAAATAATGATGTTATTTGGGTGGTTGTGGACCAACTGATGAAAGTAGCACATTTCTTTCATATATGGGATACTTTTTTGTGGATCAGTTAGGAGAATTTTATGTTCAAAAGATAGTCCATCTACACAGGGTTCCACAGACTATTTTTCCAAATCATGATTTGAATTTTACTTTGGAATTATGGTAGGGATTACATAAGGTTCTTGGTACACTGGTTTTACTGAGTACAGCATTCCACCCACAGATAGATGGACATTCAGAGCGTACTATATAGGTTCTTAAGGATATTTTTTGGGCATGTGTCCCAGAGTTTGTGGTCCTTGGGATAAGCACTTAACATTGGTGGAGTTAACCTATAACAACAGTTATCATTAAACTATACAGATGGCACAATATGAGGCTCTTTATAGTGGGAGATTCATATCACCTCTATATTGGATGGAGATAAGGGATTTAGTATTTTTTGGACCGAGTATTTTGTAGAAGACGTCGGGGCAGGTTCATCTAATTTAGAAACTTATGGATACGGATCAGACTACACAAAATTCATATGTTGAAAGGAATCGATGACCCATAGAGTTTACAATGGGTGATCATGTGTTCCTCCTAGTGTCAGCTAAATTGGGTCACAATAGAATTCAAAGGTAGGGAAAGTTGGTGCCCATTTTTTTGGGTCTGTTTGAGGTTGTGGGGAAAATTAGGCTGGTAGAATATTGATTGGATATTCTACATGGGTATAGTTCTATGCATGATATTTTTCATGTGTCACAACTTTGGCAGTATCACCCCAACCCTAATCATGTGGTCGATGTGAATGATGTTGAGTTGAAGACAAATACATCCTTTGAGGAGCATCTGATGCGTATGTTGGATCACTGTGAGAAAGTGTCGTGGGGAAAGATTGTGCTGATAGTTTGAGTATTGTGGTAACATTGACATGTTCAAGAGGAAACATGGGATAGAGAAGAAAATATGAGGGATTAGTGGCCTAACCTTTTTACCTTGAAATCTTAAGGATGCTTTGGAGTATACCTTGAGGATGGGTTGTTATAAGTTGGGGAGACTATAAGATATCAACCAAATATAGATGTATTAGGATTTTTTATAGGTACTCTTTTACCTATTCTTAGTATATCTTGGTTGGGTTTTATCTTGGGTGTATTTCGATGAAATTTGGAAGTTTTTCGAGTGGTTATGGGCAGTACACATTTGGCGCACAATTTTTCCAACCCATGTTCCCTGACCCAGCAAATCATGCAACCCCAAATAGGGATAGATTGCACATTTGGCACATGGTTTTTCAAACCATGTACCCTCTTAGGAGTAAATGTGCCCCCCCCTGAAGAGGCACATGGTTTAGAAAATTATGTGCTCCTGCTCCAGAAAATGTGTGCACAAGTTTAATTATAATGAAAATTAGATTAAAATTTTCCAAAGAACCCAGAATTCATCCAAAGTCAACCAAACTCAACCCTAAATGTTTTCTCTCGTTTTTGGAGGTTCCTGATAGATTCCAAGACCTTCCAACCTCCATTATTGATAATTCAAAGCTAGGATTGAAGATATGTACCTCTCCTGGTAAGAGATTCTCATCCTGATTGGTTTCCTCCCTCCCTCCCATTCTTGTCTCATATTTAAAAAGGAGTATTTCTTCTATTGGTGATGGATCTAGATCAAGGTTTTTGTAGATTTAATTTTTTTGATCTTGGATCTAGGTTTTGGATCTAGATGTCATTATTTATTATACAATTGAATGTTCCTCTTCAATTTGGAGATTTCCATTGGTGGGATTTTATCATCAATTTTTGTGGTAAGTGGTCTAAATTCAATTACCATAGTCTGAGTCTCTCCCGCTTGAGAGTTTTTCCTCCTAGGGATTCCTAGGGTTTGAGTTTTCTCGCCCGATCGGCTTCGGCGGCTCCGTCTTCATCGGTTCAGTTTCTGGTTTTCTTCCTCATCGTCTTCGGGTCCAGTGACAGGGGCTCGGGATTCCTAGGGTTTGAGTTTTCTCGCCCGATCGGCTTCAGCGGCTTCGACGTCACCGGTTCAGTTTCTGGTTTTCATCCTCTTCGTCTTCGGTTCCAGTGATAGGGGCTCGGGATCCCCCATTCCAAGCCGTTCCCTGCGCCTCTTTCCTCTGGTTCTCCTTGTCAGCCACCGGACTCCGTTTCCGGCGTTTCGTAGGAATTCGGGCTTCATCCCCTCGAATTCATCTTCAGACGCATTTCTAGGTCTTCAAGCTGCCCTGATGATTTTCCCGTCCCCCTGTTTCTTCATCTGTGCCAGATCTGGGAAGGGGAAGGCTGTTTCGAAGCTCTCACAGCAACGCGGTGAATCGTGAAGCACAATTTGCGAAGGGTTCCCTGATCTTCGAAGGTGCGGTGGTTCCCCGGGGTGCGGAGGACGTGGACGTGAAGAAGAATTCTTCGGCGTGCAAGTGGGAGCATCTCGCAGCCTGACCGTTTCTCGAAGCGCGAGGGGACTTGCGCGAGACCTGCCGGTGTTACCTCGCGCACCACTTGGATAGGGGACTTGCGCGCGGGGACTTGCGCGAGGGGACTTGCGCGAAGGAAATCATCGCGCAGGGCTGGTTGTGAAGTGAGGGGACTTGCGCGCGGGGACTTGCCGGTTTGAGGGGACTTGCGCGCGGTGTGAGGAGACTTGCCGGTGTGAGGGGACTTGCGCGCGGGGACTTGCGCAGGGCTGGAAATCATCGCGCAGGGCTGGTTGCGTGAGGGGACTTGCGCGCGGGGACTTGCCGGTGTTACTTCTGTTTGGTCAACCCCTCCCTAGGTGATTTCGTGGCGTCAACATGGAGACGGATCTGCTGAACCAATGGAAGAACCTCACGTTGACAGACAAAGAAAAAGAGCCACTTGCAACCCGTAGAAATGAAGACAACACTTTGACAAAACGTATGGCTTTATTAGTGGTCGGGAGACTGGCGACTAAGGCACCTTTTAATCTAAAGGCCCTCAGGACCACTCTTCAAAATCTTTGGAAATTGGAAGCTGGAGTAGCCATCCGGGAAATTGAGAACAAACTCCTTGTTTTTGAGTTCTTCAGTGATAAAGACAAAGATAAAGTCCTCAGAGGACGACCTTGGTCCTTTGACAATCATCTCATCCTGATGGAGGAATTTAAAGGGGGTGACGAGATTCAGAATTTCACACTTACCCGATCCCCGTTCTGGATAAGAATTAAAGGAATACCGTTCCATGGGAGATCAACACATGTGATGAAAGAAATTGGAGACCGGATCGGACACTTCCTAGAATGGGATTGCTCGGACCCAATACAATGGGGCCCCTGGGTTCGAATAAAGACTGAGATCGATGTGTCTGAACCCTTAATGCGAGGTATGTTCCTAAAAATTGATGATTCCAACACCTGGATCTCGTTCGAATTCGAAAAACTACCAATCTTCTGCTTCCTTTGCGGACGTATCGGCCACATGGAGAAAGCGTGTGGGGCAAAGCCAGAGAATTCCACCGAAAATATTACCTTTCAATACGGTCCGTGGCTCCGGGCCAAAACACACAGAGAGGCATATATCCCTGAGGCGGAGAGACAAATTGATCGGGACCGTCTCATTGCAACCCATCTAAGGCGACCGGAATCTGAACAACCTTATATCATAAGGATGGGACCACCTGTCTTCCCTAAAGAACCCCCGGCTGAGCTTAGGGGAAATGGAAACGCATCCCAAGAGATTATCGTCAGATGTAATGATGGGGCTCGGCAAGACAGTCACCTGATTCAGGGTATCACAAAATCTGACTTCGCTTTAACTGCACCGAATTTAACGTTCCTTACTTCAACTGGGCCGCTACCTAAACCAAAAGAACCTCCAGAGAAATTTCCGAGGCAGAAACATGTTTACTTGGATCCGCCTGAAGCTGAGCAGAGTCCAAATCGGTTCCCAACTGATGCCCTTCTGCAAGACGATTATGGGATGACTGAAGCCTCACCTTCAAGACATGTTACTCGTAGAACCTGGAGAAGGGCACGTGGCGGTGGTAAAGGCGATTGTCCAGGGAATCCCAAACCAGGAGATCTGAAACGGCAAAGCGAGTCCAGTGGTATGCACACCAGTCTTCCCAAAAGGAGGAAAGCATCAGGTACGTCATTAACCCCACAAGAGACAAAGGCGGAGGCGGGTCAGGCCCGGCCCCGCCTAGAGCAATGATTGCTTTATGCTGGAACTGCCGTGGGCTTGGCAACCCACGAACGGTTCGTATGTTCCAGCGCCATTGCGCTTAAAGTCGCCCTGATATGGTTTTCCTATCCGAAACCATATTGGAAAACAAGGACATCACAAATCTTGCCCTAAAATGCGGTTTCCAGGGTTGTTTCCCGGTTCCCCGACAGGGTCATTCAGGGGGATTATGTCTGCTCTGGAAGGATAATGTCGATGTTAGGCTCTTGTCTTTTTTCCAGCGCCATGTGGCTGCATCCATTTGTGATCCCCACAACCCCACCTGGACTTTTGTGGGCTTCTATGGCTGGCCCTCCCAGTCTGAAAAGTGGAAATCTTGGGATCTTCTTTGCAAACTCCGTCGTGATCTGCCAAGACCCATTCTGTTTGGAGGGGACTTTAACGAGATCCTTTTCCAGAAGGAGAAAATAGGTGGAGCTATGCGCTCCTCCACGTCTATGTCTAATTTTAATGATGCTATCCTTAAGGCAGAGCTGATGGACCTGGGTTACACGGGTAATCCCTTCACATGGTTCCGAGGCAGATATGATGGAACTCGAATCGCTGAAAGTCTGGATAGATTCTTTGGCTCAATGGACTGGATGAGCCTCTTCAAAATGTACCATATCAGACATCTCACGTTCAACTGCTTGGATCACTGCCCAATTGTCATTAACTGTACCCATAATGAGCACGTTACTAGTTCCAGGAAACCATTCAGATTCGAAAGCTTCTGGTCAAAAGATCCCGAGTGCGAGGCGGTTATCCGTTCAGGCTGGAAGAATGGGCAAGCGGATCTGAGAACCAACCTTCTCCGAGTGGCATCTGATCTGAAGACATGGATCTACTCTAAATTCCGTCATCCGGACCGGCAATGCAATTTTCTTGAAAGGAAGATTGGCTATCTTCTTAGCAAACCCCCGTCTAGCAGCATTCTCTCCAAAATAAGTGAAACCCAACGAGAGCTGGATGTTGCCCTGCGCAATAAGGAAGGTTTTTGGGCTATGCGAGCGCGTGATATTCATATAGCAGAAGGGGATGCTAATACCTGTTATTTCCACCAGAAGGCTTCAGCAAGACGCCGAAAAAACTTTATTTCTGGCATTCTAAATTCAGATGGAAGTAAAGTGTCTGACACAGGGGGAATCCAAGAAGCATTCCTGAGCCATTTTCAGAAACTCTTCTCTGCAGCCCATTCTTACATTTCTCCTGAGATTGAGGACTGCATCAAACCTATGATTTCTGACGATATGAACAGACAACTTTCTAAAGATGTGACGAATGACGAGACTCTTAAGGCCTTAAAGCAAATCCACTCTACGAAAGCCCCGGGACCAGACGGATTCCACGCCCTCTTTTTCAAGAATTACTAGCACATCATTGGTCCAGACTTTTGCAATCTAATGCGGGATATTTGGGCAGGGAAAACGGACCTGTCTTCTCTTAATGAAACTATTCTTACACTCATTCCCAAGATGAAAAATCCGCAAGGGGTGTCGGACTTTCGACCTATCAGTCTGTGCAATGTCTCGTATAAGATCTTCTCGAAGATCCTGGCGAACCGGTTGCGTCCTTGGATACCCGACGTCATTTCAGAGAACCAAAGCGCTTTTGTGGCAAAAAGGTTAATCACTGATAATGCCATTATTGCTCATGAAATTTTCCATTCCATGAAAACACGTACACGAGCGAAGAGAGGGATCATGGCGTGGAAATTGGATATGGCTAAGGCCTATGATAGAGTGGAATGGAACTTCCTCGAATTTGTGATGCTCAAGATGGGTTTCTGTACCAAATGGATTGCCATGATCATGCAATGCATCTCGTCAGTTTCCTTTTGTATTAATGTCAACGGGGTGCTCACCTGAGGCTTCTCCCCATCCCGTGGGCTTCGCCAGGGAGACCCTCTTTCACCCTTCCTTTTTATTTTAGTGGCTGATGTGTTTTCTAACCTCCTTTCCAGGGCAGCCTCGCTTTCCATAATTCATGGGGCGAAAGCGTGTCGCAAGGGACCTCCGATATCCCACCTCTTCTTCGCTGATGATTGCCTTCTTTTTTCTCGAGCTACTCCTAATGAGTGTACTGCAATCTTCCAGGCGATACAACAGTATGAACGGGCTTCAGGACAAATGATCAATCAGAGTAAATCAGAAATTTCTTTCAGCTCTGGAGTTCCCCAGCCGAAAAGAGAAGATCTCTGCTCTTTAGCACGCATTCCTGGGGTCGATAAGCACCAGAAGTATCTTGGGCTCCCGACGGTGGTTGGACGGTCAAAGAAAGAAATCTGTTCAGCTATTGTGGATCGAATTGAAAGAAAAATACAAGGTTGGACCCCTAAAAAATCTCCAAGGCCGGCAAGGAAATCCTCATCAAGGCGGCACTTCAATATGTCCCCAGCTATTTGATGTCTATTTTTAAACTCCCTGATGTGGTGCTTTCAAAGATTCAATCCAGCACATCTAACTTCTGGTGGGGATGAAAGGACGGAAAAAATAAAGTCCATTGGATCGCCTGGTCTGCTCTCTGTCAACCAAAATCTGAAGGCGGAATGGGTTTCTGGGACCTTTCTCTTTTTAATGATGCTTTGCTGGCTAAACAAGGTTGGCGTATGATTAATAACCCATCATCCCTATGCACGCGTGTTCTCCGGGATAAATATTTCCCACATAAGGATTTCTTGGATTCCCATCTTGGCTATCGACCCATTTTTCTCTGGAGAAGCATTTGGGGCGGTCGTAATCTACTGAGGAAAGGACTAGGCTGGAGGATTGGGAATGGTCTTACGGTCAAGATTTGGACCGATCCCTGGCTTATTGATCAGACAGGCATGAAGGCGTCATCCCCTATTTATCCAGGATCCGAACATGCCACAGTCTGTTGTCTTTTTGATGATCAAGGGGCGGGATGGTGTCTGGAAAAACTCTTCTCCTGGTTTAATGAGAGGGATAGGAGAATTATTCTGAGTATTCCCTGTGTGTCAGATACAGGGCCAGATCATCTCTACTGGACAAACGACAGCTCAGGCGAGTATACAGTGAAAGCTGGCTACCGGTGAGCTCTTTCTGCTCAGATTTCAGAAAGAGATGCGAGGCCCTGGACATCAATTTGGAAGCTTAATGTTCCCCCTAAAGTTCGCTTTTTCTGGTGGCAGGTGTGTACTGGTATCCTCCCAACTAAGAGCCTCCTTGTCTACAGACACTTTTCAAACGACAACTCATGCCCTTTCTGCCCTTCTGTGACTGAATCCCCTTTCCATGCCCTTATTCAATGTCCCGGGGCTCAGGAGGTTTGGAATGGCTGGGGATCAACTATAGAGTTGTTCCCGGACACCGCCTTAGACCTTACATCTCTCCTGATGCGATGGTGCTCCTCCTTTTCGCCGGCTAAAGCAGGCGGCCTGTGCATTTTGGCTTGGATTATCTGGGATAGGCGGAACGAGGCCATTTTCAATCATGTCCGGAGGCCCCCCAGATTTTGGATTGACCGGGCATTGTCATGGATTGCGGTATGGCAGAACCACCCTGAACGACAAAGACTTTTCACCCACCCTCCTCTTCCCCAACATTGGTGCCCCCCACCGGAAGGGATTTTTAAGATCAATGTGGATGCCTCTATCCCTAAGGATGGCCCAGTTGGACTAGGTTTACTGGCCCGAGACAACCTGGGAAATCTTATCGCTGCCAAATACGAAGCACGTTATGCACTTTGGGAGCCCTCAGTCGCGGAGGCCGCCGCCATCCTTGCTGGGTTAAACTTCGCAAAAGATCACGGTTGGGATTCCATTCACATAGAATCCGACTGTCTCACTGTAATCAATGCCATCAATCTCACTGATGGCGGGCTTCAACCTTTCGGTCCCATTATCCGGTGTATTCACTCGCGGAGACAAGGCTTCAATTCCTGCAATTTCTCATTTATTAGAAGGGAAGCGAATGAAGCTGCTCACAAGATGGCAGGCATTAGCCCTCCTTATGAGGATTTGCTTTGGTTCAATCATTTTCCATCGTGGTTATGCTCCTGTATTTCTGCTGATCTCCATCATTAATGGATCCGTCTTATTTTGTCAAAAAACAATTACCATAGTCTTGAATTCCAATTACTTGTATGTGTTGTGAAATTTCAATTGGATTATTTGGAAATTGAATCTTGAATTGAATAAATTAATTGATTAATTAATTTATAGAATCATGGAATTCACTAAATGATTTTCCATATGATTATGAATTGAATTGAACTTGGTAAAATTGAATTGGTAATAATAATTATGAAATTGGTGAATAACAGGGCATTAAATTGAATGATTAATTAGGTCATGAAAATTGGTCAATTAATGAGAATGTGTAATTGATTGATTAATTGAAATATTATGATTGGGGAATTGATGGGATATTTGAATTGTGTAATTGGTCAATTAATGTGGTTATTAATTAATGTAAAATATAGTTTATGAGATGTTTGGATTAACCGTTATGGGTTAATGGGTTTATAATTTAAATAATGAAAAATGTTTTGATGGTAAATTATTCATATTATTCCATGTGATTAAATTTAGGAACCTTGTTTGTTGTGATAAATTGTAAAGTAAAACCATGATGTGAAATTGTGTTAAAAAGGGTTAATGCTGATTTACCTTGAATGATGTGGTATATGATAAATGAGTTTTAGATGGGGATTGTGGCTCAAAATACCCATATGTGATAAATGAGTGTGGGATAGGGACTGAGTCTCCAAATACCCATATGTGATAAATGATTGTGGGATAGGGACTGAGGCTCCAAATAATCAAGTGTAATAAATGAGTGATTGATGGGTACTAAGGCTTTAAATACCCATATTTGATAGAAAGTGTGGAATAGGGAATTAGGATCAAAATACCCATGTTATATTGAGGTGTGGGATAGGGAAAGAGGATCTAAATACCCATAAGGTATTAGGCATCACATTTTATGCCCATGATAATATCATTGAATTATGGTTCCAAATGACTATTATGTGAAATGGAATGAAATGGATAATAAAATCCCATATGTTATATTGAATTATGAATTCATTATGTGATATTTTTTAGACTCTGGCATGGGTTGAAGATGGTATTGAGGGTTTGGGTGTCCTTGGGAACCCAGGGGTTTATGTGGTTAATTAAAGAATAATGAAATGTGATAACTATTTACTTTATGAATTGTACTTTATTTATTATACAAATGCATACATTTTTATTGACTAGATATTGATTTAGACATCATTGGTGGTGTCCTCTAAGTTGTACTCACACCCTAATTGGGCCACCTGATCAGTACCTGAATAGAATTCATGTTTGCAAGATAGGATAAGGTAAAGATCCATATTTTAGATTGATAAGTCAAGATGGATCATAGATGATGGAACTAGACTTGGTATCGGAACCCGCTTGGGAGTTTTTGGTATCTTTATTTTGGGTTTTTCATTTAAAACTTTACATGTGATTTTCATTACATATCAATTGCTTTAGTTTTGGATATTTTATCCATGTATTAGTCATCTTGTGAAACTGGTATTATTATGGTTATAGATATATCCTTTGGTTATTTTTTATTTACTTTTGTTATTTTACAACTTTGATAAAGAGGGTATAGTCTCCCCATGATTGATATTAGACCCTTTCTTCTAGTCTACAGCCTTTGGAATACAGGGGGGTACGCCTGAGGTCATGTGGCCAACTATCTCGAGGAACCAATATGTAGCATTAGGTTGGGATGTTACACCCGATTTCTCTCAATCTAGAGATGATGTGCATCTGGTATTGGGATCTTTTCTTCAATCCAAAATTATTTTGAAAAATAATAACTTAGGTTTGGGTTTCAATTTATGGTTTAAATTATATTTTTTGGAATGCACATATTTATTTGACATTACCTTGATGATTGGGACCCCGATCAAACTTGATCCTGAAATGGAGAAGGCTCTCTTTATCTATTTTGTGTGCTTCTTAGTGGATGTGGATCTCATCTCACCGCCCATCAATAATGTGACCCTGTCCACATCATATTTCTACTTTAATTTAATTGTAAGGTATTAAAACTACCCATATTATGCAACGGTTTTAAATCTATCAGGCATTCCAAAGAAAAATTCTACAAATAGGTATGTTGTTCTATTTGTAATTTGAATGGTCATGAGGAAAATGGTTGTAGGAAGAGGAACTCAATGTCTAGAAAGGCTGTGGGTGTGGGTGTTTCTTTTACCCCTTATGCTAGTGTTTTTGGAACCTAAAAGGGGGGATATTGATGGAATTAAAAATCTGGTCTCTAAGAATAAGGGGAAGGGATTTATATTTGCTGATGTTGTACCTTCTGTGGTTATCTCGGTTATGCATAAGAAGAGAAGTACATGCAATGATATTGCAAAAAAGGGCTCTATATCCTTAGATGATGAGATTATTTCTCAAGATTCTTATGATAATCGCCTGGAATAGCTCCATAATAAGAAGTCACTTCCTTCTTATAGGGATATGATTTTTGCACCTTCTAGGTCTTCCTCTGGACATCCTAATGGTCCTGGAATGTGAATTTATGAATCTTATGATCTCTCTCAGTCAGGAAGGATGATGGTGAATGGTCTTATTCCTATCTCACATATTGTTCTAGATGCTTCTGTGTCTTCTAAATCACTGATGAAGTTTAACTATGATGTTTCACTCATTACATCAAAATATGTAATGGTAAATGTTTCGGAGTGCATGGATAAAAAGGAACTTGTGTGAACACCAATTGGTGGATGGTGAACCTAATGAAGAATTAATGGATGATAAATCCATGGATGTAGATGTTGTTTAAGAGTTAACAAACCAATAACTAAAGAATGATCCACTGATTGTGTTAAGGGATTATAAAGGTAAGAAAATTTTAGTGGATGAAGAGGGATTCCAAGTGGTCATCCCTCAAAACATACAAAAAAAAAGTAGCCTCAAACACAGACTAAAAAATTTCTACCCACTCTGATCCATATACAGGTTGACCTTCTAGGAAGCAATTCTTTATAGATTCTACCCCTACAGGTTGATCATCCAACTATTGATGAGAATGTGGAGTGGTCATATCCACCCCACTTTACTGACAAAATGAAAAATGCATATGTTTCTTCGGCATGGCCTCAGATTAAGAATGTAGTATTTCACAGAAAATAAACTCTAGTGTCATACCTTTAGAGGATCAGGAAGGTGAGTGTACCACTAAAGATCTTAGCAAGGAAGTTGCTGAATGGTTTTTTTCACAACTTGAAGTCAGTTTTTCTTTTATGGAGCCTAATATATTCAGTTTCAATAACTATTTAACAGTTCAAAAGTTTTTATCATTAAACATTGAATTTGGTTTTTGGTAAAATCTAAAAATGGACTTTTGGGATCTATCTCAAAAATTCAGGACTTCCTCCACTTCTGGGACTTCTCTTAATCATCATCGGATAAAGAGTATGAGGCCCCAGAAAGGGTCAAGACATGGCAGAGAGGTCGACATCCAAATGGAATAGGAAGATACCCTAGGAATTTGGGATCTAGAGGGACTTTTAGGGGTTGACTAAATATGATAATCTTCTTTTCTTCTGATGTGGGAACTTTCTACTTTGTTTTACCCATATCCTTTCTTGTACATTTTAATTTTATTAATAAATTTGGGGTCATGGGTTTGGTCTCCAAATCCATGACTAAACTGTCTTGGTATATTTCTATATTTATATATATATAATTATATATATTTATTAATATTTAAGTATATATATTTATAAATATAATAAATATATTTATTATTTAAGTATATTTATTATTATTTTATAATTATTTAAATTTATATTTCTTTATTTAAAATTTTATCAATAATTTTTTAAAACAATATATATATATATATATATATATTTGAATTATAAAAATATATATTTATTTATATATCATATTTATATTAATTATATACACAAATTTTTTAATTAATGTATATAAATAAATATTATTTTTTGAATATAAATATGATAATTATATATATATAGTAATATTATATTTTATTAAAAGTTTTTATCAGCTCTAAGAATAGTGCTCATAAAGATCCACCTTTATCAATAATTTTTTAGCACGGTTAAAAGTTACCATTATCAGTGCTTTTAGCTAGTGCTAATAAAAGTTACCCTTTTATCAGCACTTTATGTTTAGTGATGATAAAATCAAGTTCTACATAAGGCATGATCTATGGTAGTGCCTGTTGAATCAGTGGATGGTCAATCTGACCGGAAAATATTATCCAAGATGATGTTGATTTTGAATTATGGTAAGAGCAAGCATTGGCTACTACCAAAATCATAGGGAAAATCAAGATTGTGGATGCCTCCTTGAAGAAACCAGAGAAGGTTGTTGATCTTGGTGTTCACCCAGGTAAGTATGGTTCTTCATAACATGATTCTATCTTGAGGTCCAGCCCTATTGGGCATATGCTAGTTGTTCAAACCAATGTTGAACCATTTTGTGAGAAAGCTACAACTTTGTACAGTCATGTTGTAGCTATTCCAATGGAAATGTGGATCAGAATAGGCTTTATTAAAAAGAAAAAGGATAGTGATATTGTGAAAACCATTTTACATGGAAATTTTGCATCTTTGGACTTACAAAAAAGGGGTATTGCACCATTTTCAGATGATATAGGAACCTCACTACCATAGTTTATCCCATTAATAGCATTCGAAAAGGGATTTAACAGTACTAAAAAAGTGTTTTTGTCCTTAGCACTATTAAAGGGGTGCCTTTATAAGCACTAGAAAAGAACTAATAAAATACCACCTTTATCAGTGCTTTTTGAAACACTGATAAAAGGAAAACTTTATTAGCACTTTTTTTAGCACTGATAAAGGGGTTCCTTTATCAGTGCTAGAAATAGCACTAATAAAGGCCCTATAGCTATAGTGTGATGTTGGAATTACATCACACTATAGAAGTAACCTAAATACATATGCCAAATTGATAATTTAATTTAAATAAAAATTAAATCAAAACTAAAAAAAATCACTATATTATAGACATTTAAAATAATTTTTTATATAATTACATTTGTAATTACTATCACAAAAATTCAAAAACATCAATATTTCATTGTCTTTGGCACTTGACCCCTTCTCAAAAAAGCTCAATCATGGTATCTATTTCTGAAAAAACCTCCCCAAATCAAGAAAAATAATCCACATGTATAATAAAAATAATTTTATGTTAGTAATAATATAAAGAAATAAATTTAACATAATATGAAATAATACATGAATAAAATGTTGATTTTTTTAATACAAAGGACATAATTAGAGTCATAATGGTAACATAATGAGTTATATTGATATGGGGATAATTCCTACATGACCCGAATGACTTATAGATCATTTTACAAAAGTATCGAAACAATCCAAATGTGTTTGTTCAGTTTTGAGTATGTATCTTATCTTTTTTAATAAATTTTAATTTGAAACTGAAAACATAAACTTTGATTGATACTGGTCACATCATGTGTCGGTTTGACATGATACTAATTCCTATATGTCAAAAATGACTTATAGCTCATTTTCCTAAAGTATTATGATAATCCGAGGGTGTTTTCTTGGTTTTTAGTGAGTGAAACATGTTTTGAACTAAAATGTCAAATTTAGACTGATAAAGGACACTTTGAGTAATAACAGGCACACTATATATCTAATTGAGGTGATGATGATTCCTAAAAATCACAAATGAATTATGAACCATTTTTCTAAAGTATCAAAACAATCAAAATTAATTTGAATTGTTTTTAGTATGTCACTTCTATTTTTTACTAAAATGTATATTTTAAATAAAAGGACACACTTAGAGTCATACTAGTCACACCATGCATCGGATTGAGGTGGGTAAAATTCTTACATGTCACAAATGACATATGTATTATTTTACTAAATTAAGAAAACAATATGAATTTCATTTATCAGTTTTGAGTATGTCACTTGTCTTGTTTACTAAAATGTCATTTGAAACTGAAAACATGAACTTTGAGTGATACCAGTCACAGAGTGTGTCATCTTGATGTGATATTAATTATTACACATAAAAAATGACTTATGAATAATTTTACTAAAGTATCAAGACAATAAGAGTGTGTTTTATTTATTTTCAATGATTGGCACGCGTTTTGAACTAAAATGTCAATTTTAGATTGATAACAGACACTTTGAGTCATGTCGGGAACACCGTGTATTTGATTGATGTATGTCTGATTCCAATACATCAAAAATGAATTATGGATCATTTTAATAAATTATAAAAATAATATGAAAGTGTATACACAGTTTTGAGTATGTCACTTGTCTTTTTTACTAAAATGTCAATTTTAAATAAAAAGACACACTTGGAGTCATATCGGTCACACTGTACATCATATTGAGGTGTGGTTGATTATTAAATTTCAAAAATGACTTATGGATTGTTTTTTTAAGTATCAAAACAATTTGAATTCATTTGGTTAGTTTTGATTATGTTACCTTTTTTTACTAAAATGTCATTTTAAATTGAAAACAAGCACTTGGAGCCATATCAGTCACATCGTGTGTCAGTTTTATGTGAGACTAATTCTTACATGTCAAAAATTACTTATTAATCATTCTCATAAATTATCAAGACAATATGATCATGTTTTATTGGTTTTTAGTAAATGATATACATTTTGAACTAAAATTTCAATTTTACACTGATAACAGACACTTTGAGTCATACCAGGCACACCATGTATTGGATTGAGGTTCTTATGATTCCTATATATCAAAAATTACTTAGGGATAATTTTATTAATGTATAAAAACAATCCAGATGTTTTTTATTAGTTTTGATAATGTCACTTATCCTTTTTATTAAAATGTCAATTTTTAATAAAAATACATACATAGAGTCATACTGGTCACACTGTTTATTTGATTAATGTGAGGTTGATTCATATATATTGAAAATTATATATGGATCATTTTCTTAAAGTATCGAAACAATATAAATGAATTTAATCAATTTTGAGTATATCACTTGTATTTTTTACTAAAATGTCATTTTAAACTAGAAACATGTACTTTGAGTCATACCGGTCACATCATGTGTCAGTTTGACATGATACTGATTCTCAAACATTATAAATGACTTATAAATCATTATTCTAAATTATCAAGACAATTAGAGCATGTTTAATTAGTTTTTAATGAGTGACACAAATTTTGAACTAAAATGTAAATTTTAAACTGATAATGGACACTTTGAGTGCACACCATGTATCAGGTTGAGGTATGGTTGATTCCTAAATGTCAAAAATGGATTATATATCATTTTAATAAATTATAAAAACAATCCAAATGTGTTCTCTCAGTTTTGATTATGTCACTTTATTTATTAAAATCTTAATTTTAACTAAAAAGACACACTTGAATTCATGTCGGCCACATCTTGCATCGGATTGAGATACATATAATTCCTACACATCACAAATGACTTATAGATAACTTTTTTAAAGTATCAAAATAATAAAAATATGTTTTCTCAGTTTTGAGTATGTCACTTGTGTTTTTTACTAAAATGTCATTTTAAATTGGAAACATGCACTTTGAGTCATATCGGTCACATCATGTTTTGGTTTGAATTCAGACTAATTCCTACACATCAAAAATGATTTTTGAATAATTTTCCTAAATTATCAAGACAATATAATCAAGTTCTATCAGTTTTCAATGAGTGACACTTGTTTTGAACTAAAATGTTAATTTTATACTCATAACGAACACTTCGAGTCATAACGGGAACACCGTGTATCATATTGAGGTGAGGTTGATTCCTAAACATCAAAAATTACTTATCAATAATTTTACAAAATTATAAAAATAATAAAAACATGTTTTCTTTTTTTTTTAGTATGTCACTTTTATTTTTTACTAAAATGTGAATTTTAAATAAAAAGACACACATTAAGTCCTACTGGTCACACCATGTGTCAGATTTAGGTGAGGCCGAATCCTACACATTGAAAATTATTTACGAATCTTTTTAATAAAGTATCAAAACAATCCAAATGTTTTTTCTTGGTTTTGAGTATGTCACTTTTTTTTTACTAAAATGACATTTCATACTAGAAACAAGCACTTTGAGTCATACCGGTCACATCATGTGTCGGTTTGATGTGAGGTAATTCCTACATGTCAAAAATGATTTATGAATAATTATCTTAAATTATCAATATAATCCAAGTGTTTTATCTTGGTTTTCATTTAGTGACACATGTTTTGAACTAGAATGTCATTTTTAAACTGATAAAGGACACTTTGAGTCATGTTAGGCACATCATGCATTGAATTGAGTTTTGGCTCATTCCTATATGTCACAAATGACTTATAGATCACTTTAATAGTGTATAAAAATATTCTAAATGTGTTTTATCAGTTTTGAGTATGTAAATTGTATTTTCTACTAAAATTTTATTTTTAAATAAAAAGAAAAACTTTGAGTCATACCAACCATACCGTGCATTATATTGAGGTGAGTTTAATTCATACATGCCAAAAATTACTTATGGATCATTGTCCTAAAGTATATTTTTTCTTGGATTTGAGTATGTCACTTTTATTTTTTACTAAAATGTTATTTTAAATTAGAAACACATACTTTGAGTCATACTAATCACATCATGTAATGGTTTTACCCGAGACTAATTTCTACATGTCACAAATGACTTATGAATTTTTGTCCTAAATTATCAAGAAAATATGAGTGTTTTTTCTTGGTTTTGGGTAGTGATGCACATTTTGAACTAAAATGTCAATTTAAAATTAATAATTGATATTTTGAGTTATATTGGGAAAACCGTGTATCATATTGAGGTGTGTCAGATTACTACATATCACAAATGACTTATAGATTATTTTCATCAAGTATCAAAATAATCCAAATTTGTTTTCCTAGTTTTGAGTATGTCACTTTTCTTTTTACTAAAATGTAAATTTATAAAAACAAAGAAACACTTGGAGTAATACTCGTAACATTGTGTGTTATATTGAGGTGAAACTGATTCTTATTTGTCCCAAATGACTTATGAATTGTTTTCTTAAAGTATAAAAATAATATTAATGATTTTTCTTGGTTTTTAGTATGTGATGTGTGTTTTTAACTAAAATGTAAATTAAAAACTAAAAACATACAGTATGAGTCATACTATGCACAATGTGTATTGTATTGAGGTGTGGCTGATTAAGTACATGATTTTTGTTTTGATTTCAACTATCTCAAAAAATCCAAAAAAGAGAGAACACGTTCCAATATTATGGTAGAGATAACCCCATTTTTCCTCAAACACTTCATGTTTTAGGTAGCATGGGGTTTCCTATTCCATCAGAAAAGAACATGGTTTTTATTTTATGGATTTTTTTTGGATAGTTCAAAGAAAAATATGAATTCCCAAAATATATGTGAAGAAAAATAAATAAGTATTAGATAAAAATGATATGGAAATTAAATTAAAAATAAAAGATAAAATGATAAAAAAATAATTAAATAAGTAGTAGTAATTCACCTTTTCATGATGGTTGTATACATTCTTGACCCATTTCATTATTTTCATTATCTCAGTTGTAGCCTCAAAGTCCAATTTATCATGAGCATGAACAACTTCAAACAAACCACCCCAACCTAAGGAAAGGAATCCACTTGTATAAGAAAACAATTCTTATATTAGTAATATTGTAAATAAATAAATTAAATATAAATATGGAAGAATTCATTCATAAAATGTCAATTTTAAACTGAAACCATATAATTTGACTCATACTGGTTACATCATGTATCTTATTGAGTGCATGATCATATTATAAGAGTGAATCATTCTTTTTGATGAAGTTGTTTATTTATAATCTCAGTGAAAATTAACAAAATAATTATTGGATAAAAATGATGTGGAAATTAACTAAAAAAGTAGATAAAATGATGATAAAATCAACTAAATAACTAGTAGAAAGTCAAATCTTCATTATATATGTGTACATTCTAACATTAGGTATGTTTCATATACATTTCTAAACAAATATATTTTATCTTGTGAATATGAGGACTTTTGAAATTCATGTTAGTATTGGAAAAATATAAATATACAAAGGATTAATAAATATTTTAAATTAAATAGTAATTATCTTCAAAATTATATCTTCAGGGATGCTAGTTTTTTGATTGTATATAATATATCTAAAAAAGTTTTAGACATTATTGGTTTGTTTTGGATAATAAAAATATATTGAAAAATAATAATTAATTTGGTTTGATATGTGTTTTGATAGTGAAATCTTATTTTATATACCCTAATACTTATCTACATGTAAATTTGAAAGGCTCTTTGTACATGTAGATTGTCCTCATGCCATGAATTTTAATATATTTAAACATTGTACTATAATGATATAATTTTCATTAAAACATAGTATAAAATATATATAACTTGAAGTTTTGTTCTAAAAAGTTAGATGTAGTGTATTAAAAATTGAAAAATGTCATCTTGTGTGGTCAGTTTGTTGGGTATACATGTGGTGAATCCAGGAAATATATATTTGGAGTGTCCAAATTAAATACAATGCATACCCAATATTCTCTAAAAAGGAATAATTAATAAAAGGAATGAAGATATATTTTATATGATTAAATTATATATTTTTACCTCTACATCATTAGTAATAAGAAGATTCATTTGTCCATAAGTTTTCTTTTAAACACTATGGATAGTTTTACTACTATTGCATCAATTTTAGCTGATTTCATTTTGGTTTGGTCTGTAAAAGTGGTGTGAGGACTAATGAATCCATATTTGTGTTCATAGGGTTTTCTATTCAAATAGTATTGATACTGACGCTTTCAAAAAATATGAATTGTATTTAGCTGTAATTAACATAGTATATCATCTATTGTAAAACCAAATCATGAAAACACACCTCAAGTATACATTTACAACTAATACTCCTAGTTATTCATACTTGGGGATTTCATTTACATTCTCAAGAGTAGTGAAGTCTTAATGGACTCTATGTACATTTATTCTTCAAAATAAACTATATGATTACTACCACTTTGTAACCTTGTATACATATGAACCTTCAATGTTAGTAAATGAAGATATTCAATAGGGTGGGTAAAAGGTTATTTTTGGAGATATTTTTAGTTGTTAAGTTGATAATTTAAATTATTTTGATTTGACCTTTCATTTCACACTATTCCCTTTGTACATCTAAAATAGCATTCATAGATTTAGACCTTTTTCATTAATTATTAAAGGTTTAGCATTAACAATAAATTAGAAATGAATACCTCCTTGTCGACATGTTTTTTTACAAGATATGACAGTTATGCTATGAATATTCTAATCGTTTACTTGATTGTATGAATATTTGCATCATAAAGTGGAATAGGTAGCTCAGTGCTCGGTTCATGAGCTATACTAATCCCCACCCTCACATGACTTGTTGGAAGTTTTTTGTTGTGTAGAGTGTATTCTTGGATATTGAACACTATATCCCTCAAAATAAGGGTATAGGTGGGTGTTGATAGATATAAATCACAGTCATTTTTACCTTGTAGAATATCAATACAAGAAAGGTATCAGTGTATTCTTGATTCACATTTCATAGAAACAATTATGAGAATATTGACTACCTCATCTAAGATATCTCTTTTATGGAAATGGCTCACCTCCAAGCTGGTGGGGGTGGGGGGATCTTCATGCAGTGGTTGTTCTTGAGTTGTTTCATATCTTTGCTTCCTGCAATAACATTTTATAGCAACTCAGGATTCCAATGAATTTTTTATTCAATGTAAGATAATCATAATTGTGTATCTTCTATTTTATTATATTTATACATATTTTCTTTTCTTTTATAAAAATATGTCTAGGGTGTCACCCCAAAACATTTACCTCTAACAGGACCATACTATTTTGGCCGCTTCAAGGACACTAATAGTAGGTGTTCATTCGGTACATCTATTTATGGTTCCTATGTCTAATTCAGATAGAAAATATATAAAAATAAGTAATCATTATCATGTAATAGTGATTTAAAAAAAATATTATGTCATACTTTCACATTTTCCCATACTTTTATATTTTTTCATTTATTAGTATCACATGTTTATTTAAAAATTCATCCATCCATAGCACATAGTGTGAGATGGAAGTGGATTTATATTTAGATTCATCAATCTGTATATAAATAGAAGAATATAATTATGTTGTTGTTTCATGTCACATAAAATTATTATAGTATATTTAAAATACATGATAATCTTTTTCAAGTTAATCATACCACATCCTTACTTTACGGTGGGGGTATGTTGGTTTTGCTGCCAGTTTCTTATTTTCAACTCTCATTTTTCATTTTACAAATTAAAAATTCTTAATCAAACTAATTAATACATGTATTGTCAATCAATGTATTACCAGCCACAATGTACCTAAAAATATATCTCCTCATGATATCCAGTAAACACATCCCATGATTCTTGCCTTATCATGTGTTCATACATATGCGGTGGGTGCAAGTTTATTTTCTCTTCATCATATTTGAGATGAAATTTCATTAAAATTGTGTGAAAGCCTCTGTGAGCCTTTACAGAAAGCATTAATAAAAAATTATTATGGGATTAATGTACTATAAATTCACTCTAAAAGGGATAATGAAGATTAATTCAATGTTTCATTATTTTATTTTTTAGTAAAATAAGTAAAGTATATCATAGTGTTACCCCGACCTCTTCCTAAATCAGTGTATTAAGCATGGTAACAACATGGTTTTAGAAATATACATCAATAGGAACACACTATTGAGTGACAAGCCCAATGAAACTACTAAACATGGCCTTGTTGGGTTTAACATGTTGTCCACACACATTCTATCCGACCTCGAATTTGATGCATTTTTCGTTCACCTTAATAATTTTTTCTAAAATCATATAGCAAACCTACTTTCTTACTTAAATTTTACATTTTTTTCAAATAAAAACCGAAAATACTTATAATCAAGAATCTAAGGGTTTATTATAATGGTAAAATTATGTCCATACATCACTTATTTATAATAAAACATAAATTTTTATTTTAAATATTCTTCTTTATCCTCTTAAAGCTCATATTATCATTTGTATATGTAGTCACCTGAGGATATGCAACAAAGAAAGGGGTGAGATAAAATCTCAGAAAGAGGATGAGTAAGGACATGAATCAAGAAAAAATGGGTGAGAATAATCATCATAATCATAACATAAGCATAGGATCAACATCATCATCAGGTGAGGAAGCATTAGATAAAGGCATAGAATGTGGCAATGCATAAAAGTGAAACATCATGTCTTAGTGGTTGAATACCACAAATAGTTGTGAAAAAATATAGAAAAATTTTCATGAATATTTCACATTATCATATGAGATACATCACATTTTCCAATTCATTTGAGGTATATATAATTCTGGGTCCACCCATCACATCATAACATTTACATAATCATGCATGCCACATAGAAAATATAACAAACATAGTCATAAAATAACCCATGGAAATGAATGGATTTTATATGAATTTCATAAACAATACATTCATGAATAAACTTTGGGGTTCCAAAATAAAAAAGGAAAAGAACACTTGGTATAGTATTAATCAATCTTGGGTGAAGAAGAAACAATCACAAGAGGATTCAAGATGTGTTTTGGAAATAATAGTTCTTTTAGAAAATCTTTATATTTGTCATAAACCAAGTTAGAAACATGTATATACTCTAAAATAATATGTATGAACAATGAAATTATATTTAACTAATACTAAATTAATATCCACACTAAACTTGTTCATGAAATAGGTTTAACCCAAAGAAAGGGAGTTGGGTTCAAGAATCCCCTACCTTATGTCTGAATGTTTTCTATACTTTCACTTAATATCTTGAATAATAAAATTATATTCATTAATTACTAAATCCATAACTTATTCTAAATTTATTTTATTTATTATAATTTTATTAAGTTCATTTATGTCCATTTAGATGAGTTATAGAGTTCAATTTCATCATTTTGATAGTGTTCGTTTCATGGTTTATCGTCAGTTCCTTTGAGTATAATTATAGGATTTCTCATAAAATAAAAGAAAAAATGGAATTAATAAACTTACATAATGAAACAAATGATCCCATATATCATTTTTTCTGATATGAGGACGATTTTTTAGATAAAATGTTAATAGAAAAAATTAATTTATTTTCTTGATTTTTATGGACATTACAAACAAATATCATTTTATTTAATATTATGTTTATATATTGGCTTAAGAACATAATAAAAATTATATTATATATATTAAAATCTTATGGGTCTATAATAATGGTTTTATGATCATCCTTGTAGGCGGTAATAGAAAAAGAAAACTCATCGTCCATGAAGGTGGTGAATTGACACATCATAGATGATGATTTCATTTTTTGAATAAAAGGAGAATAGAAGATATTTGAGTATGAATATTCCATAAACATAATAAAATTATATTATATATATGATATTTTAGTTATCATGCCTCTTTGTACTGGGTAGGTGAGTAGAGGATAGGAAAATAAAGGGAATTGAAAGAGAAGGATTGAGGATTTTACCTATTGAATGGTGTCTCCTTCATAACCTCCTTAAGGCACTTGGGTTTGGTATTTTGTTGATACTAGAAGATAATATAAGTGGATAAAAGGTTTGGTGATAGAATTGGGTATAATTTAGATAATCTAAAAGGCTTTCAAGGTTTGAGGATAAGGGGTGGTGAAAAGTGGTATTTATAGGGGAGGAGAGGGGTGTTTTTTTATTATTTTATTAATTTGTTTATTATTTTGGCTCAAAAATATCAATAGTGATTATTACCATGAAAAAATATATTGAATATAGAAGGATAGTTCTATATAATGGTTCTTACATTATCCATACATCGTCCATGACTCAAAAATTCATGTATTTAGCTTATTCTGTAAATTACTGTATTTCATTATTCACCAAAAATTCAACTATTTTAGAAAAATATCAAAAATTCATCCTAACCATTTTTTAATATGTAGATCTAAAAAATAGACTCCATTTTATTAAAATAATTTTATAAATATGGGAATTTAATTTTTAAACAAAATCACCATTTATTCAAAAAATAATGATTTCAATATTATAATAGATTTTTTGACCCATTGAAAAATTAATTTAGGTCTCATAAAATTATCTTATAATTTTAATGTAACATAATATTAATTTTTGAATATATTTTATGAGAATAAATTTTCTTTTAAATCATTATATTAATTATAAAAATTTTAAATAAATATTTATGTCTAACAAAAATAGTAACACATAATTTATCATTTTTAAAAAATTTATTTACATATAACATGATATAAATATATCATATTTTCATTTATAAGATGCCTAAATTTTATTTATAATTTCATATGTGAGGTTACTATTCTATTGGCCTGGTTACTATTCTTAATGGTCATATTACTATTCCAATGGTCAGGATTCTATTCCATTGGCATGGGTTCCTTAATTTATATAAATACCACTTATTTAATTATTAATTTATGAGAATAATTTTTTTATTGGGTTCTCTATGTGTTGTGTGTGTTTTATACTATATAAAATAATTATAAGAATTGAAATTCCATTGATAAAATTTTGGTTCATTACATTCTTCACCCTTTTGAAATTTGACCCTTGAAATTTTTTTTTTACATACTAAGGTGAAAATAGGTGAGGGTATTTCTCCTTCATCACTTCCTCTGGTTTTGATGTCACCTCTTCATACTTATGGTTCTTCTAAAACACTTTGAAAAATTGAGTCATATTTTTTTATAGGACTCTGTCTCTAAGGTACAAGATCTTCATCAGATACTCTTTATATGAGAGGTCATTCTCTATTTGTACCACCTCCAGATTCAGTAAATGTGAGGGGTCGGGTATTTACTTCTCGGGGGAGATACATGCAACACATCATGTACTTCATCTATATTTGGTGGAAGTGAAATATGATAGGCCATTGATCCTATATGATAAAGGATCTCAAAGGGTCCAATGTACCTTGAACTAAGCTTCCCTTTCTTTCCAAATCACATGACTCTCTTCAACATTGCATAGGATTTCTTCAAACAACAGAAAAGTAAACACCAGATAGATGTTTAAAAATGTATGCCTCCAAAGTTGGTCCCTGAACAATGCTCCATTGATCTTACAGAAGAATATGTAACAATAATATGCAGTAGTAGCGACACCAACAGTAGTGATTCAATCAGATAGATTAAAACATGTATGTCTTCAAAGTGTAGCTCTGAAGGAAACAACACACTTATTGTATATATCCTCTCCTTTTTTTCTTTTTCCTAATTAAGAACATATTTATATTTATATTATAGGTTGAATAGATCCAAGTCAAACCATCTCTAAAAATATCACACAATAAATTGTGAATATTTAAATTCAAAATCATTCAAGAGATTCTTAACTTCTTATGGGAATCGAAACGATTTACTCTATTTAATGCGAGCATTTAAATCAATCAAAACAAGCCTTTGAATCGGTCATAAAATAGATTTGAATAGATCTTTAATTCCATAAAAACCATTGTATAAATCTAGAATAATATCATAGATTTAAAACTCTATCAATGAATAGTCAAATATAGGGTTCCCTCCCATGATGAAAAAAACTCCAAATGTAAGGTTGATAGCATACGGTTGATTAAAAAAGTTGGGTTGATGTACCAAACATTTTTTTACTCAAACATAGGAATCCTTAAAAACATAAGTTTGTTTATTCATACTTTTCCAATAGTGTAGGGTACAAGATCTGCACATTCTCTTTCATACATATGGTTGTTGAACCATATGTTATCCTTATAAATGTAGGGTATGAATAGTGTTTCCATAATACTTCAACAAATATTTCACACAAATCAATGACTTAAATATATTTCTAGAATAATTATTTCACTGAATATTATCTTCCTGAAATTCACTTAAAATAAACTACATTATTAATATAAACTTGGGTAATTGTGAGTATAAAAACTAAAAATAAATTAATGAAAATATTGAATCAACACATGATCAACAATCTCTCCCTTTTTTATCCTCACAAAACTCATAAAAAAATACATAAAATTTAAAAATAATTTTTAGAAGAATAAAGTTTCATTAATATAAATAAATTAAAACACATTTATTTTTTAACAACATTTCTTATGAGCACATAATTTTCTCCTATGAATATTTCACAATTTTAAAATTTCTCATTTCTCTATAAATTTATCCCCCTTTATCTCTTTATAATTTTTCTTATAAAGAAAACTTCTCTCCCATGATAAGGATCAAAACATTTCCCCCATGTCCTATGGATATGAAATTCTCCAACTTCTCCCATGATGATTAACATGTAAACTAAAACTATAAATTTCACCCCCTTTTGTGAAAATAAAAATAAAGTATTAAAACTCTCCCTAAATTCATGCTTCCTTAAAAAGATATAAATATGTAATCAAGGAGTATATATAAACCATTATTTTAAAAATGTATTTGAAAATAACGTTTTAAACAACTTGAATAACTTTTGTAAATTAAAACAAATTTTAAATCCTGCTAATAGCTCCCCCAGAGTCATAGAATATAGGATATTCAAGGAATTAAAAAATTTACAAGAAATAAAATAAATTTAACTAGTTTTTTCACAAGTAATATTTAAAACAAAATTATTTACTACTTATAGTAATAGACTAAATTATGTAAATAGATAATCAAATATTAAGTTCATTATTATGTAAGATAACCAATAAAATCTTAAAAAGAAATTCTGAAATAACTTATAACACATATTTTCACTAATATATTAAAAATTGTATATATAATATAGACTTTAAACAAATAAAATCAAAGTATTATGAAGGAATATATGGTTCATTTGAAATTTCCAAACTTCTAAATGTATCACTTAAATTATCTAAAACTCTTAACAGTACTTCTTATCAGTTTTGAACATATTCTATTCTTTGATATGAAGAAGATGAACACTATTCAACCAAAAAGAGTTTCAAATTATTGAGATTCATCTTAGTAAAAACTTCTCTTCTCAGTAACTCCATATGACTTAGAATTTATACTTTAAAAACTTAAAAGTATTCTTTTGAGGTAGAACTGTCTTTCACATATTAATATTTTCTTTGTAACGAATCAAAAACCATTTTCGATACAGATAATTTCTATAGTTATTTATACGATTTTCTAGACATATTTATATCACCTTGTAGCTTCAATTTTTCTTCATTCAAGGTGATAACTTTAAACCAAATATTTTCATAAAACATTTGAGATGAAGATACTTCTAGTTCTTCATGACTATGAACTTTATTATTTCATTTAAAAGAATTTTCAAATAAATATTCAACATAAAAAATTGACTGTTATTTTAACAAATCAAAAGGATTACCTTTTTTCCCTTTGTGAGAAAAATTTTCTTCTTAAGTTGAAGTACATTACCAATTAATCATATTATGACTAGTTTTCATAAGTGTTTGAATAAGATATTTTTAAATAAGATGGATAAATAAATAAAAATTATAAGAAGATGATATGTTCTATTCTGACAGTTTGTAGATGACACTTTATATTCTTCATTAAAAAAATATAGAATAATCATTACAGATTTTAATTTTTGAAAATACATATTATTTAAGAACAGTTTTCTAGTTATGTAAACAAATGAAAATTTTAAAACAAAAAATATAAATATTTTAATAGGTTTAAGTGTGAAAAATATAAACACTTTCAAAATTTAAACATGTACTATATTATCTAGAGATTTAAAAATAATTTTTAGAGGTATTTGAAAAAAAAATGGAAAATAAATTAGGAAATAAAAATATACTAAGACATGATTCAAAGAGTAATGAAGCGTAATTATCAAATTACAAGATATATCTCTCTCCCCTGTATAAAATAGTTAATGCAATAGAATAATATAGATATATTAAGATAAAATACTTCATAGATCATTGATTTTTATACTGAGGATTTTTTTGATAACAAACTACTTCATAGTTGATCACTCCTTTGGTATATATTTTTTTATATCACTTAATTGACCAATTAAATATTTAATGATGTGGATTAGTAGTGTAATCCTTCAAAAAATCAAATACAAGTTTTTTTTGGTACTTATATGCTTTTCAAACCAACAATGATAGCAATAAAATTTTAGGTAACCAAACTTGTTTATTTTGAGTAGGGATTATACTATTTAAGTTAAATAATTATTTACAGAAACAAACATTTTTAACACCATAAATTTAAGGTTTTTTAAATCATATGTCATTAATATAATTTATATTAATACCATAATAAAAAATATTAATATTAGATATGTTTTTACTATTTAAACCAGGAACAAAATAATTCTTATATAATTTTGGTATTTCTCCATTACTTTCGATTCCATGTTTTCCTTTCTGAATTTTATTTTTACCAAGGATTTGATTTAAATATTTTTCTCTTTGTATCAATATAATATAAGCTTTTTTTAAATTATCAACTTCAACCAAGAATTATTTAATCTTAGTTTCATGTAAATCACAAGAGATTTTAGAAGAATTAATTTTAAATCAATAATATGTTTTGATAAATTTTCTTTATATAATAGAATAGAATTATAATATTTTCTAATTTTTATATGGTATTTATTTATGGATTAATATTTATCTTTTAACTTAAAGAAATACATATTTAATTCACCATAATAAAGAGTTTTGAGAGTAATAAGATTTTACCTCATCAGTATGAGGTATAAGACATAAAATTTTCCATTTATACCCAGACTCCGAATTTGTAGAAGATTTAACATGTGAACCAGAATAATTACACCTATTAGTCTTCATAATTTTCTTTACCTTTCTCTTATAATCAACTTTCCTTTGAGATTTAAGTAAAGGATAATTATCCTTTGTATGCCCTCTTTCTTTTCATTCACAACATCTATTTTCTTCAATCCCTTTCTTTTTATTTCTGTGTAGTTTTTAAAATATTTTAACAAGATATGATAAATATTTATATAAATATGGATGACTAAAATCAGTTGATTCATTCATAATAGTTTTAAGAGCAGTTTGTCACGACCTGACCCTACCCGAGCTCGAGCCGCAACTACCCCAAGCCTACCTCCATAGGCCAGGGGCTGGAAACAAGCGCCGAAGGCTAAAAAACTCAGGGAGGACTTTTCCTGAGTATCTATACACACACATGCAGCCCACTAAATGAAGAAGTGCAAAGTAAAAGTAAAAGTAAAGTACTAACTTCTATAAACAACCACAAAAGTGCATCGACCTCTAAACAGTACAAAGAAAGTGCTGAAAGTAAACTGAAAGAAAAAGGGGCAAAACGCACGCCCAACCAGAAAAGTGCCACAACCCAGCAATAGGTAAACAAAAGTAAACAGCTGGTAGAGTCCCACACCTGGAACCCAACTACGACCACCGCACGCGGTCCGAGCTCCCGAACTCCTAAGCTCCACTGAAGTCACGACCAACCTGTTCATCGTCTACAAGGGCACACCAAGTGCGGGCAAAGCCCAAGAAGGGGTGAGTATAAAAATACTTATTAGGATGCCCCAAAGGCTCGAGGGAGCAACAAAGGAGGTACTGAAGAGGTGAGGAGTAGATTGAACAGAGAAAATTAAAGGAGTAAAACCGAGAGTGCAGAAAAGAGTACAGCTCAACCCAACAAGAGGAAGGAAGTAGACTCGCCCAAACACAAGGATCTAGAAATGGTGAGAATATAAACTTCTCGTCGAGTCTTCGCTAGCTATAGCAGGAGAAGGACTCATCCAACTAGGAGAAGCTAGACATGGAAAGCATGTGGCATACCCCGCGCGTCTTCGCCTCTCCTAGAAGGAGAGTAACCAAAACCCAATTAGTGGGTAATGGAACAAGGAATACATATATATATGCTCTGACAAGAAACCCGAACAAGATTGTAAGGGGATATCCATCCCGTAGCTCAGCCTAAGAAAGTGAGTAGCCAAAAGTCCCAAAAGTAAACACCATTGATGCCCAGTATCCATACGCCTGCCCCAAACTGCAAGTCAAGAGGCTCAAATCACCACACTTTGACACTATCTGCTTTGGACGGGACTGACTCGCCCGCAAAATTTTAGGTCGCGTCAACGGGATGCGTCTCGGTGGGGAAAGCTCCCCTCGTACTTGAGAGTTCAGGGAAAATTCAATCCACACCTCGTCACTACCCCGTAGTTGATAGGTTTTCTCAAAGTCAAAGACGTCACATCACTGACCCGTACAACCAAGGGTCCCACTGCAGTAATCACAGAGAAAAGCCACAGACTAGCCTAGTAGCAAGGACTGAGTCTGAAAGAAGTCATCGGGTAACCCACTGCTAATTCTCTACTAGAGGGTAAACCCTAAAAGGTCGTTGGGTGACCCACTGCCCAGTCTCTGCTGGAGGGTAAACCCTAAGAGGTCATCAGGTGACCCACTGCCCAGTCTCTGCTATAGGGTAAACTCTAAGAGGTCTTCGGGTGACCCACGGACCAGTCTCTGCTGGAGGGTAAACCCTAAGAGGTCGTCGGGTGACCCACTGCCCAATCTCTGTTGGAGGGTAAATCCGAAGAAGTCGGTGAGCAACCCACTACCCAGTCTCTACTAGAGGGAAAACTCGAAGAAGTCAGTGAGCAACCCACTGCCAAGTCTCTACTGGAGGGTAAACCCGGAACTGCTCTGGCCATCCCTACTGGATGGTACAACACTGGCCAACAGAACATGGAGTGGGTATCGCGCAACCACCCAACTCCAGAACAAAACCAGGGAAAACCACTCAACCCTGCTGGTCTAAACCATCATGAACAGGACCAGGGGGAAACCCACTCAACCCTACTAGTCGAAACCATCGAGAACAGAAGGACCCTCTACATTGTGAGAGGTCAAAGGTACGTAAAGTAGAACATGGCACACACATGGGGCCCACATTACGTGTGGCCCCAAGTTATCTCCAAACCAAGCGCACAAATGTTCTCAGATACAAACTATAACATGTACCTCCCAAAGTTCTCAAATACTCCCAGAGTATGCCACAATGTCAGCCCAAGGGCTATCGTGCACACGGCACCCAATGTCAACACAAAAAGGTGTAAACATAACTTCTCCAACCTTTTTCCTCTATGTCCATAGCACGTCCAACCACATCTCTTTAGACATCAACTTCACTCACATGGGAGTGAACGCGACCTCATGCCAAGGGTTCACTTCCGAACACAGCAAGAAGAACCGCCACCGGAGCACCTTTCATGCTTCTACATTTAATAATATCATGTAAGAGGCTCCGCTCACGCGAACTGATTACCCATTGTAATCCTCATGGAAAAAACATGAGAGATAGACTACTTCCTCGCCTCAAACAGATGTCCGATGGAAAAGTCTCCAACACCGCTTTACGCCCGAACAGCGTCCCATGATCCCGAGTCTTAGCCCCGAAAACAGTCGGACGCATCGCACCATTGCGATCTCCTCGGAAAGACACGTCAAATTAACTGCTCACTTAATTCCAACAGATATCCGGAGAAAAAGATGTATTTCGTCATACCGCACATGATCGATGCTTTGTGGGACCCTTATTTCGGTCCTAAAGTGCAACGAATGGATCACACCTTTACGATCCTTTCGAAAAATTACACAAGATTGACAAACCACTTGTCTGAATCGGACACCCGGTGAAGAAGATGGAAATCACCGCCAACTCCCAAAACGGCCCCCATGGGGCCCTCACCATTATGCAGAATTAAAGTAGGCAGATTGCGCCATTGAAATGCCCTTGGAAAGATACCCAAAAACGACTGCTTGCACGCCCCGAGCGGACATCCGATGAGAAAGTTGCTAACATTGTTCATAGATTAAAAGATGGACCGTGGGGCCCACGTCTCAACTCTGGCTTCGATGCCTGAAAACCCTCTGGAAAACTTCACCTCGACACCAGGGTCGCAACGTCACTGACGGCACTCAAAACAGACATCGGATGTGTCTGCGCCATCCAAAACAAAAACCCTCGGACAAACACCAATCTACTTAAAGGCGTGTCGCGCCACTAAGGCCCCTCGTTTTAGGAATTAAAAACCCTCAAAACCATCTCAACAAGTTCGTCTTGATTTAAGGATCACACTTCCATAGATGGTATGCGAATCTGAAACCCGGTTTGAATTTTAGGAGCATTTAAACATTTAGTGTACAAAAACAGGTGGGTCGGGCCGGTTCGGCCGGCCCACCATGCCTGAATCGGACCGTGGTTCGCGCGGGCCGGCTGCCTTGCCCAGACCGGCTGGAGCCGGTCCGGTTCCACCCCCACAGGACCTGCATGTTGCGGGTCCTTGTCTCCAGCCGGGGTTCGACGACCCCGGTATTCCGCTCGTGTTAACCAGCCAAGGGGTCAGTCCCCACTCCGTGTCGCGCGCCCCAGTCGGCACCTGCAGCTGGAGCCCCTCCCCGCAGCCGCCTGGTGCGCTGCCTCCGCTCGACACCGACACCCACGGCCGCCTGCCGCCGTACGCTGACCTGCGCTTCCATGGAGAGCCCCGCCGCCACCACTGGGTCGACGGGCCGCCGCACTGGAAGCCGTCGCTGCGCTGGGAGCCCGCCGCCGCCTGATCTCTCCTGAAAAAAAAATACAAAGAAAGAAAACTGCCAGAAAACTTCCAGGGGCCACCCCGGACGCCCTGGGACTTCGATTTTCGATCCAAAAGGTTCTTTGGAAGTCCGATATCGAGATCTACTAAAAAATATCCCTCTCCCAACAAAATAATGGCAATTCGATGTGATAAATTGAGCTCAAAGATAAATGTGGAATCAAAAACGCAAAACGTAACCTTCTACCTACAGGGGCGTAGCCCGGAGCTTCACCGCACGTGCTGCTACCGCACCCGCCGATCGATGCCGCCTTGATCGGAGGAGGTAGGTGGAGGATGAGAGGGGTTTGAGGGTGAGGGATTTCTGTAGGGGGATTCAAAGGGGAGGAAGGGGGTGAAGGGTGTTTAAATAAAACAAAAACCATTTAAAAAAAAGAAATAAAAACTTATCCCAAAATTAAACCCACGTCCGAAACCCCCGACCCAGTAGAACTTAGGTCATACCTAGGGTAAACACCGCTTCCCGGGAACAATGGTGGCCTTGAAATTTTAATCTGAGCCTCCTTTCAAAAGTTATAAAATTTAGCGTTCGAAGATGCTAAATTATGAAAACGCCCCTGGTGTCAGTTTTCACAGAAGGCATGTGCCCGCGAAAGTTACACCCCTTCTAGGGTAAACGGCATGATTCGGACTAAACAGTGCCCTCAGTTTTCCCATCTGAGCCACCGCTTAAGAGATACTTGAGTTTAACCATCAAATGAATAAATTAATTATTTTATTTATCTGTTTAACGTTCTAGTAACGGGCGAGGGGTCCCAACGCCCCGCGTCGACATGTTTTATGTCATTCCTATGGTAAACACCCCATTTTGGACCCATACGTACTCTCATATTTAGGATCCGAATTACTATTTAAGAGTTATCCCATTTATTTGGCAAGCTCAGTGTGAACACACTGAAAATTTAATTTCGGCCACATCGGGGATCGGAATCGCACGCCGTCTGAAGGTGCTGCTCTAGAATAACATCAAGAATATTCCAAAGTCTTTTATAGAAAAAACCAGGTTCTTACATCATTAAATCCTTCAAGATTTTTGTCCCTGAAAAGCAAAACCAGAAAATAACTTAGGGTACTATGCCCACACCTCACTCTCCCGTACCCAGAAGAACTCTTGCACAGTCCCGCATCACCACACACAGGCCAAAGGATTTGATCTATTCACGCGAGGTCTTCCCTTACTGATGATGTGAATAGGAGCATGCACACTTCTTCTCGGGTGAGTCGCGTGGGAGACGCTATGCACCCAAACCAGCCTTTGGGGTTAGGGAAAGGTGGTAGGAAACCTCGCCATCCCTTCGCATGGCCTCAAACGGCCCGAAGGCCCTCAGGGGTATCTCACCTCCCCAACCAAACCCCTATGTCGCACGCCGCGACTGGAATCACCATTTGGACCTGGTACAAAGCCCATTGATTCCCTCCTTCAGAATATCCATATGGTGAAACACCCAAGGATATCTGGTCATGCAAGATTTCATAGTCGATGTCCCATGACCCAGACACTCTTACATGCTCGGAGAGCGAAGGAGTCGACACCATCGACTAAATAAAAAGGTCCCACGCCTTTTACCTTACCAACACAGGGTTACACCGATGCCCTGCACCACCCTGGTAACAACTCAAACAAGGATATGAAAGAAAATAATTTCACACACAGAGCCTAACAATTATACTGCAAAAAGTAGAAGAGCTGTAGAGTGTACCTCTTATCACCTCATGCTCTGCAGGATCATAGACATCCAAAGCTCGCAGCTGCCCGTGGTCCCAACTGTCAGCTCCCGGAGCCTGACGTGGACCGCCTGGTGGTGATGGAAAGACCTCGTAAGGTCATCCTCCACTTCCAGCTCCTCCTGCTCCTATACAAGCACCACCTCTTTGGGCTCTACTCTGATCAAGATGCTACCTCTGTCGTGGTGGTGCACTTTATGCCTGCCCGATATTCTCAGCGTTCCTGGTTGGGCAGTCCCGCACCAGGTGACCTCGCCCATCGCAAGCATAACACCGACTCTCTCTGGGCTGCACTGGTGCCCTCCAGCGCCACTGTGGTGTACGACCATGGCCTAGAGTCCACTCATAGAAGGGTCTCCTCGGGTGAGGCCCTGAACTTTGCTACCATAGTGGTGCAAGACCACGTCCCCAAAACCGGCGGGTGGAAAGCCGCCTGCATCGAGGTTCTGTCTGCTGGCGCCAGCTAACTGTGGCAGACGTCTTGGCTCCATCATGCTTACTGCCACCATAAACTGTAAAGCGCGACAGAAATCCCTCTGTCACCAGCACCTGCTCTAGCATCCCGTCATAAGTTGGAATTCTCAAGGGTATTATGACAGCATGAATCTCTCTGCTGATACCCTGCTCAAACTTCCGTGCTCGGAAGTTGTAGTTGTGGACCAAGTCTGGGTAAAAACGTGCATGGTCTACGAAACTAGTCGCATACTCAATCACTTTCATCCCTCCCTACTAAAATTGCAGGAGCTCCTGGTTCTGAACAGAGCGTAATCAGGAGGGGTAAAACTCCTCACGAAACAACAGATGAAAGTCACCCCACAAAAGCAATGAATCGTCGAGTAATTGAGTCACCAGACTCCACCAATGCCAAGCTAATCTGTGGAAAAGGCTGGCTGCCAAATCCACCATAAGATCTGTCAGCTTCTGCACAAGCCTGAAGAGGCGAACCACTATCTCTAGCCAAACCTCTACTGCCTCAGGGTCTGGCTCACCACTAAACCTCAACTGTCTCTATCGTTGGAACTCACGGAGCGCGCTCAACCTGTGCTCAAGCTCATTCTTCTCTATTGAAGTTTTTTGCTGCTCACCAGGTGGGGGTGCTGCTACCAGCCCACCTGGAGAAAGGGTCTCGCATGATGGGTCTCGGACTGAGGCCTCGTAGCTCACAGGGTCATCGTCACAAACCAAAGCCGGTATCCTGGATGGCTGTATTCACAGAGACATCCTGAATGTTATCAAGGAGTGCCACGATCAGATGAGCATATATGTATATAACAGTAACAATAATGGGGATCTGACTCAAGAAGGACAGTCAAGACTCAATCATATGTGATGCACAAACCAATTTTCCCTGCAATGAGTGTCTCAACATGCCGAGTCGACAAGATCGTTATCAGGGTCCTGGTGAATGGAAACGTCGGTCGCCGCACCATCACTGGACTCCCTGGCCTGAGCGCCTCTCTTGAGACACCTTGACACTGTTTCCCTAAATCCCAACCAATTCCTTTTTAGGGATTTCCAAACAACGTCCTAAGGAACAAACCACCTCTGATACCACTTTGTCACGACCCTACCCTACCCGGGCTCGAGCCGCAACTACCCCAAGCCCGCCTCCATAGGCCAGGGGCTGGCGACAAGTACCAAAGACTAAACAACTCGGGGAGGCCTTTTCATGAGTACCTGTACACACACACGTAGCCCACTCAATTCAGAAGTGCAGAGTAAAAGGAAAAGTAAAGTACTAACTGCTATAAACAACCCCAAAAGTGCATCGACCTCTAAACAGTACAAAGCAAGCGCTGAAGGTAAAATGAAAGAAAAAGGGGAAAAACACGTGCCTAACAAGAAAAGTGCCACAACCCAACAACAGGTAAACAAAAGTAAACAGCTGGTAGAGTCCCACACCTGGAACCCAACTACGACCACCGCATGTAGTCTGAGCTCCCAAACTCCTAAGCTCCGTTGAAGTCACGACCAACATGTCTGTCATCTGTAAGGGCACACCAAGTGCGGGCAAAGCCCAAGCAGGGGTGAGTATAAAATTACTCAGTGGGATTCCCCAAAGGCTCGAGGGAGCAACAAAGGAGGTACTGAAGAGGTGAGCAGTAGATCGAACAGGGAAAATTAAAGGAGTACAACCGAGAGTGCAGTAAAGATTACAGCTTAACCCAACAAGAGGAAGGAAGTAGACTCGTCCAAACACAAGGATCTATAAACTGTGAGAAGATGAACTTATCATTGAGTATTCAATACCTATAGCAGGAGAGTAGACTCATCCAACCATGATAAGCTAGACACGGAAAGCACCTGGCATACCCTGTGCGTCTTCGCCTCTCCTGGAAGGAGAGTAACCAAAACCCAAGTAGTGGGTACTAGAACAAGGTATACATATATATATTCTCTGACAAGAAACCCAAACAAGATCGTAAGGGTATATCTATCCCGTAGTTCAGCCCAAGAAAGTGAGTAGCCAATAGTCCCAGAAGTAAACACCATCGATTCCTAGTATCTGTACGCCTTCCCCGAACTGCAAGTCAAGGGGCTCAAATCACCGCACCTTATCACTATCCGCTTTGGGAGGCACTGACTCACCCACAAAGTTTTAGGTCGCGTCACAAGGACGCGTCTCGGTGGGGAAAGCACCCCTCGTACTTGAGAGTTCTAGGGAAAGTCAATCCACACCTTGTCACTGCCCTGTAGTCGAGAGGTCTTCTCAAAGTCAAAGACGTCACATCAATGACCCGTAAAACCAGGGGTCCCACTCCAGTAATCATGGAGAAAATCCACTGACTAGCCTAGGAGCAAGGAATGAGTCTGAAAGAAGTCATCGGGTAACCCACTTCCCATTCTCTGCTGGAGGGTAAACCCTAAGAGGTCGTCAAGTGACTCACTACGCAGTCTCTGCTGAAGGGTAAACCTTAAGAGGTCATCGAGTGACCCACTGCCCAGTCTCTACTGGAGGGTAAACCCTAATAGGTCGTCGGGTGACCCAATTCCGAGTCTCTACTGGAGGGTAAACCCTAAGAGGTCGTTGGGTGACCCACTGCCCAGTCTCTGCTGGAGGGTAAACCCGAATAAGTCGGCGAGCAACCCACTGCCCAGTCTCTACTGGAGGGTAAACCCGAAGAAGTCGGTGAGCAACCCACTGCCCAATCTCTGCTGGAGGGTAAACCCGAAAGTGCTCTAGCCATCCCTACTGAATGGTACAACACTGGCCATAAGAACACGGAGTGGGTATCGCGCAACCACCCAACTCCAGAACAAAACCAGGGGAAACTACTCAACCTTGTTGGTCTAAACCATCGTGAGCAGGACCATGGGGAAACCCACTCAACCCTGCTAGTTGAAAGTATCGAGAACAGGAGGACCCTCTACGTCGCGAGAGGTAAAAGGTACGTAAAGTAGAACATGACACACACATGGGGCCCACACGACGTGTGGCCCAAAGTCATCTCCAAACCAAGCGCACAAAAGTTCTCAGGTACAAACTACAACATTAACCTCCCAGCATTCCCGTATACTCCCAGAGTATGCCACATTGTCATCCCAAGGGCTATCATGCACACGGCACCCAATGTCAAAGCAAAAAGGTGTAAACATAACTTCACCAACTTGCTTCCCCTACGGCCCTAGCATGACCAACCACATCTCTTTAGACATAAACTTCACTCACATGGGAGTGAACATGATCTCATGCCAAGGGTTCGCTTCCGAACACAGCAAGAAGAACCGCCACCGGAGCCCCTTTCATGCTTCCACATTTAATAAGATCACGTAAGAGGCTCCGCTCACGCGAACTGATTACCCCATTGTAATCCTCGAGGAAAAAAACACGTGAGATAGACTACTTGCTCACCTCAAATAGATATCTGACAAAAAATCACCAACACTGCTTTAAGCATAAACAGAATCCCGTGATCCCGAGTCTCGGCCCCGAAAATAGTCGGGCGCATCGCACCATTGCGATCTCCTCGGAAAGACACGTCAAATTAACTGCTCACTTGAGTGCAATGAATATCCGGAGAAAAAGATGTATTTTTCCATACCTGACCTAAACCATCGTTGAAGCCGGTCAAAGTTTAATATTTATATTCCTACTAACTACAATATATGTGGCAAGCTTGGTCGAACCCACAGAGAAGGCGAATTTGACCATTATTCTTCTAAAAACTTACAAAAATATCCCACTGTTGTCAGCAGTGGAATATATTTTCTATTTCTTTTATATTTTTTAAAATTTTTATTTAAAAATTGTACTCTAATGAAACACTACAGTATTTTTGAGTTTTTGTTCGAATCTATTATGAAACAAGAAATAGACTAAGAACAGTGTGAAACAGAGATATAAAATGATGATAGTAACAGTCAAGTAAAATGCCCAGGGAAAAGTCTCCATTCTACTGGTTTAATAAGTATTCTGATTCACTTTAAAGTTATTGCCTTTCGCCACCATAAAGAGAGTGAATTGTCTCTCTCGCCAAGAGTTAAGTCACACAAGCTGGTTGATTTCGGATTTTGCCACTCCAAAACAAATTAGTTGTGAAAAGTTCGAAAAGATAATGACAACATGACGAACTCGCTGTAAATCCCGAAGCATTTGTGAATAGATTTTTTTTTAAGATGCTTCCACGATCAATCTCGCCGATTTGATTGTGGAGTTTTGAAAATTAATTACTATTGTTGAAAAGAAATTGAATGAACTTAGCATCAATCTCACCGAACGATACTGAATTCATTGAAATGATTAAGTGAAAACGGAAGTTAAAAGATAACCAGTGGAACTTTGATTTATCCCCAAACTATATGATTTAGCTAGAAAACATTTATCTTATCACTATCTCAAAAACTAAAGTCATTCAAATATAGAGGAGAGATTTGGAATAAAACAGAGGAAGAAAACTCCTTCTGCTCGCATGAATTATTACTCCTGGACCTCAGATCTCCAAAGGATGGTTCTTAGAGAAGTGCCCCGAGGACTCTGCTCTACTCAGAGACTGGTGTGTTCGTCAAGTGAGTGTGTCTCGGTGAATGAATGAGTGTGTTAAAAATATGCTGCTTTCTCTTCTTAAGTATCATTTTTCATCTGCTACAAGTTATTTCCACAACTTCCACCGACTTCAACAGTTCTTCACCCACGCACTGCAAAATGTGTGTTTTTTCACGACAAGCACGTCGCGCTAATTTTACCCTCCTAACTAACTCTCGCTGAGTTATTTGGATGAACCTGGACACATTTAATTCCCTTGAATGAACCTGAAAAATAAAATAAAATACAAAGATAAATAAATGAGATGCAAAGAAAAATAATTATTTTTAAAGTAAATTGTTATATTACTCGTTATAAATTAACTTTAGTTAATTGAAAATTACTTACTTAATAAAACTATGGTAAAACTTAAGTTATTAAAATTTTATTAATTTAACTAAGTTAATAAAATAATTACTAAATTACTAATTTTATTATTTTTAACTAAGTTATTAAAAATTACACTATAAATAAATAAATAATTAAATTAATATTTAATATTATATTAATAATTTAATTATTACTAGTAAAGAAATTAATTTGTTAAATTAATTAATTAATTAGTTAATTTTAATTTAGTAATTAAAATTGTCACTTAAGTTTTAAGTAATTAAAATTAATAAGTATATTTTATAGTTTATTTATAATTATTATTAATTATATAATTTGTACTATAATCAATAAATTAGTTTATTATTATCATTTATTATTAATTTAGTTTTGTATTTTAGTTAATGATTTATCCATTTATTAAAATTTTAATTGTTTTAAATTTATTATTTTATATTAATCTGACTGTGTAAGTTAACTTTAATATAAATTTAAGTTTACTTTACTTTCGTTTTTTTATTAATTTCTTTTATTTTTTTATTTTACTTTTTACTTTACTTTCATTATTATTTTATCTTTTTTTTATTATCTCTTCCTCCCCCCAATTTTCGGCGCACGGGGGAGGGGGAGGGTTTTGGGTTGCTTCTCCAAACAGAGCAGTGCAGCAGTCTAGCAGTTCTTCTCTTCAGCTCTGGCATGGCGCACAGCAGGTGGTGCGAATCCCTTTAGCAACTCTAGCGCAGTGCACAGTAGAAGGCCTCCTCCTTAAACAGCAGCGGCGAAGGGGTCTGGCAACCTGGCTTGGCTTCAGCTACACAGCGCAGCCCTCTCCTCATCAGCGGTATCCTCTACTCCTCCCTTTGGTGTGTGGTGACACTACTCTCCAGATCCACCTCGTCCTCAACTAAAAATCCCAACTTCTCTTCTTCCCCTCCAATGGTGCGCAACTACAAGAAAAATGGGGAAAGGCGGTGAGGAATGGGTATCGGTAGTTGTAACGGTGAGGTGAGGGAAGAGAAACGTGGTATTCAAGTATTAGTGAGGTTGGAGATGTATCATCGGCGAGGGAGCTACCGATAGAGAGAAAGAGTAAATGGGTTAACGGTGATAAAATGAAAAGGCTGCATCGGTGAGGATAGAAAGCAGCTACCGGTGAGGTCAAAAAAATGCCTAACAGTGAGGAAAGAGTACCAGTAAGGAATGGGTACCGGTAGCTGTAACGATGAGAGAAAAAAAGAAAAGCCTATCGGTGAGGCAGTATAACAGTGAGGTGCGGAAAGAGAAATAGTTACTGATAGAATAAAAGATTAAAGGTAAGCAGCGGTGAGCAAGGTCACCGATATGAAATAAAAAGGGATCACTGTTAGAAAAAGATTAAAATTTAATAAACACAAATAAATTAAACATATAATTAAATCTTAAGTAAGGTAAATAAAAAGATTAAAAATAATTAATTAAAAAGAAAACTAAACACCATTAATTTAAAACAAGATTTTTATTAAACTTTAAACATTAAAATAATTAATTGACAAATCTTAATTTATTATCTGAATAATTAATAAAGTAAGATTATAAAAGACTTAAATTAAAAAAACTATAAAAATTAATTAAAGAATAGAACCAAATATAAATAAAAATCATTGGTGACCCCATAAGTCACCGTAAGAGCTCGTCTACCTCACCGGTAGACTAAAACCAAATAAAAATGAATTAATAACCAATCTGCATACATAAAATAATAAAATTAAAGTTTAAAAAACTATTAATTAATTAATTAATTAACTACTTGAACTAATAAAATTAAAGGTGAACTACTTTAATTAAATTAAACAACACAAATTATTTACTTAAGTGATTGGCAGAGCATCTAAACAAATTAATCAATATAATTAACCTATTCTAATGTAACTAAGTTAAAATATTAATTATTAAAATAAAGTCTAAGTTAATTAGATAGAATTACAATGATTAAATAATTGTTTAAAATAAAAAATAACTTATTAAAAAGTCCAGCAGAATTAATTTAAAAAAACTAAATACTCACTGCTACTGATAAAATTAAAGGGCTCTCCAGTAGAAATTAAAGGCTAACAATAGGACATAAAAATAAGGCTATCGTTAGACTTAGATGAGAGCTACCGGTAGGAAAGAAAAGTGGTGACAAAGATTACTAATATTAAAAAGGTCACTGTTACATCTCAAAATTGGCTACCGGTAAGAAAAAAGAAAGCAGGTCGCCATTAGACAGTACCGGTAACCTGGCTACTGGTAGAGCAAATGTAACCCTGCTATCGGTATCTTAGCTACCGGTAGTCTGGAAAGCCGTAACTAAGTTGTATAAACTTAAAAATTAAAAGAAAATTAATTATAAAACTCAATAATTATTATTAATGAAAAAAAATAAATAAAATAAACAAATATAGATTAAATAAACAAATTGAAAATTAATTATATTAAAAACAAATAAGGAATAAATCAATTATTTAAGGGTCCATAATTACATAATATGTTATGAAAAATGAATGTTTGACAAATTTAATTATAAAAATACAAAAGTGTATTTATTAGATAAAAAGTGTAAAAATAATTAAATAAATCATTAAAAATTAATAAAAAGGATGTGGCAAACTGTGTAAAATAAGGCCACATCAAATTCCCCCACACTTAAGCATTGTTTGTCCTCAAACAATCCCATTTTTTATTTTCTTTGAAAAACATTGAAGTGTATTATTATTTTTTTCCAAAATGTACATGTCCAACACTCAAAACAGAGGAAAATACATAATAGTAGGCTTTAAGAAAATGAATTACTCATAAGAGTCTTCCTTAGAACAAACACTCACTGGAAATTAAATACACAAAGACCATCCATTAAACAAGATGCCATGCCTCATATGTGATACAACTTAGTGACTAACTTCAATCCAATCTCAGGTTCTAATTTCAAGAGTGACAGGGAATGAAATATCAATGGAATTAAGACCTTAACCAAGGAACTTTGTACTTTGACCCTTTTCACTCAGGTTCCAAAAATAATTAATTTTTTTGTGAATCACCTCAATGATACAACCTAAATGATTTCCATATAAACCAATTGATCCCTTCTTCATCTGGCGTTAATCATTCCCCTCACCTTAATGAGATCATTTTTGACCCTAGACACTTTATTTATTTTTCCCAAGCCATGTATCATGTGTTAAGCACTATGCAATATGCACTTATTTAGAGTGTACAGAAGGATTTTAGTAAACAGAAACGCCCCCAGCATCTAAGGTCTCAGACACTCACCGTGGGATCCCAGATGCCCAAATTACTCTAGTTTCAAAATATTTATATAAAACTCATTTACATTATCTCATTAGAGCAATTACTTTTAATAATTTAAAAGATGAAAGAGGCCCCTAGAATTAGAATCACACTTCCAGCTCCAAGGGAATGATCATAACTCCATAAACATGTGACCCATATCACTTCAGAAGAAGACTCTAAATCAAGATATCCATTCAACCTCTAAGAAAAACCACTCAGCAGTCATCCAACCTCATCAATCTCAGATTCAGTGCACAACTTAACTACCAGCAAGGAACTTATCCTAAGAAAAAACCCATTTCAGTACAGTGTAAAGCCTAAAATTATGCAAGAATTTTGAAAAAAATTATCCATTTTTTTAACAAAAAGTTTGAATTTTCAGTGGAAATTGATGGGCTTTCAATAAATCACAGATTAGCACAGTCAAGAATTGACCCCCTCCCCCATACTTAAAACCCAACTTTGTCCCCAAAGTTGACTTCTAAATATAGAGCAGAACAATTAATCAATTATAGTTCAAATCAGATTTTCAATTAAGTGGATTTTTGACATGTATCAAGGGTCTCAATGAAGTTCAAAAACATTGTTTTCCACAAAGGATAAATAACCAGCAGGTTCATTAGCAAGTACAAACATTAACATTAAGTCCAGTGACACAAATTCTCAATTCAGCTCAAAAAAAAATATAATGTGTGGGTGCACAATTAATTGGGTGTAAGCATTTTAACAAAGTATGATTCAAAAATTTGTTCAATTAAGCAAACAAAGTTAATGCTAAACACCCCATAGACTAATTATATTCAAAATACCAGCAGCATATACCCCCCCCCCACACTTAGTTTCATACAGTGAAATGGGTTTAAAACAATGCAATTCAGTTTCCAGCAGTGAAGTACATGCAGATTTTTAATTCAAGTTAGTGACATGCAACAAAAGTTTTTATTTTAATAGGCAATTTATGCATCAGATTTTCAGCAAGTATATAGAAGATTTTTTTTTTAAACAAACAGAATTTTTTAATGAGCAGAATTTATCAGTAAGCAGAATATGTAGTGGACTTTTTTTTCAAAGAATTAAGGAGCAGAAAAATGAAACAAACAATAACAGTAAGATAATTCCTTGACTAAGTTTTTCATTACTCCTTCAGCATGGTAATTCCACTCCTGAAATATCACAGCATCATCATCCTAAAAACACAGAGCATGAGAACCAGAAACAAAAATCCAGTAGAGACAGTAAATACAGAAAAGAAGAGAGCATCACTTTATTCAATACTAAAACAAGAACAAAAATAAAAGTATACACAAAATAAAGAAAATGGGTTGACTCCCATGAAGCACTGAATTTAAAGTCTTCAGTAAGACTTTATTTAATTACAATTTTTTTATTTATTAACAAAACAATACCATGGGTTTCCTCCCATGCAGCGCTAGGTTTATAGTCCCTAGCCAGACTCAATTTCCCTAGATATTTTTATCCATGATCATTTAATGGAAATGAATTATTAATTATGTGAACTTAACTATTATACAACAATTAAAAAATAGGATCAACCAATAAATTCTTATCTACAATTAAAAATAATATTCTCAAAAGTATTTTCATTGAAACAGTTACTAATATACTGTTCAGCCCATTTTGGGCTCTAAAGACCACTTCCTCAACTCTAAAAATGTTTAACAACTTCACAATAAAATCACTAAATTGACCAGTAATACTAACATGGCTTCCCCTATACTTAGAGGTCAACTCCAACTCAGAATCAGAAGCAAAAACATCATAAAATTCTTCAGTATTTTCATCGAATGTTCCCAACACAGCTTGCACAAAATAAAACTCAGAAAACTCTCGGAAGGAGTCATATTCGGGTTCCAACAGGTGGTACCCGATGTCTAGAGACGACTCAAATGATGTAAATTTTTCAAGTTCAGGTTGGAAGTCATCACAAACAACATCAAAATGATCAAGAAAGAAAGTTCCCAAAAAATACACTTGCTCATAACGAGCACAATTTAGTTTTTCATCGGGGCTCAGACTATAAATTTATCCAACTTCAGAAACCCTTAGACAGTCGAATTCATAAGGAAATCTTTCAAAAATGGGTTGAGATAGTTCAGGACAATAATGTGATTCACTATCTAGAATGGGTTCAAGGGAAATATTTTGTTCATCTAGAAAAGGGAGTGGGACAGGAATAGAAGCTTGAAGAAAAGTTTCAATAGGCTGGGGGATCAAAATCTATGTGACCTCAAGAGAAAAAGAACCATACTTAGCTCGGACCTCAATTTTAAAACATTGATTATCAACAACATCTATCAAATCACAAACAACCACATGTTGAGGCTTTTCAAACACTAAAAACTCCTCCACATCATCAATGGCTTGGAGAGTGAGTTTCCCCTTAGACACATCGATGACAGCACCAGCTATAGCAAGGAAAGGTCTCCTAAGATGATTGGGGCCTTTTCATCACACTCCATATCTAAGATAAGGAAGTATGTGGGTAGTGTCAGTTTTCCTACACTCACTAATAGATCATCCACCCTCCCTGAAGAGTGTGTGAGTGACCTATCAGCAGGTTGAAGACAAACAGAAGTTGGTTTCAAATCCATGAGACCTAACATTATAAAAAGGGAGTAAGGAATAAGATTGATGCTTGCTCCTAAGTCCCACAAACAATTAAGTTTCTCAATTGATCCAATTTTTAATTGGATAATAAAGCTGCCATGATCTTTCAATTTTGGAGGCAACTTCTCTAACAAGATCACACTACATTCCTCATTGATATTAACTTTGTCTAACTTCTTCCAATAATTTTTATGTTTTAGAAACCTTTTGGTAAAAGCAACATATGAAGGGATTTTATCTAAGGCTTCCACAAATGGCATGTTGATACTAAAGTTTCGAATCATTTTAAGAAACCTCAAATGATCAGGTTCATTATTCATCTTCACTCTTTTAGGGAAGGGAATGGGAGGGGCATAATTTTTAAGAACAGGTTGATTATTCTCCTTCTCCTCAATTCCATTGTTTTTCTTATCTTCTTTAATTAACTCTCACTTCATTTTCCTGGGTTCTTGAACTTTTTCAGGTGCAAATTCAATATTCTGTTCAGGTTAAACAAAGCTGTCCAAATTCTCAGATTCTATTTCAAGTATATTTTTCTTTCTAGATTCAGTTTTTTCAACAGTTTTAGTTTTCCCAGAGTGTTTCTTAAATTGTTCTTGGGTTTGAAGGACAGATATAGTAGTAACAGCCATAATATTCTCACTTGGATTAAGAATTGAAGTGTTGGGAAGCTTTCCCTTTCCCTTGTCACCGTGATCCTTAGCCATTTGAATTATTTGATGTTCTAAATTGTGAATCTTATCATCTGTTTCCTTCCTAAAGGAACTGATTTCTCCCAAAACTTGTTATAACAGCCCCTTTAACTCCCCTTGAGAATTAGAAGATTCAGCCCCATATTGGTTTGAGTTACAAATTTTAGGGTGTGATTGGTAGTTAGGGGCAGTGGTCTGCTTAATGACACCTTGTTCTTTCTAGGAAAAGTTTGGGTGATTTTGATAACTAGAAGTGTACTGATTGGAGTATTGATAATTTGTCTCTTGGTTCCTAGCTCTAAAATCTACAAATTTGTCACTCTCGTCAAACTGGATAGGGAGATCAAAATTAGGACAACAAGTGTGAGTGTGACCGAACATCCCACAATGATTACATTTCTCCCTTAAGACCCTATCACTAACAACAGCAGCTTGAGGATTGTCTTCACCTATATGGATGACCCTCTTCCTAGAGCACTTGTGCTGAAATTTTTGAGCAAGATTATCATACACAAGTTTAATCTCATCAGCAATGGAGTCAGAAAAGTCACCCCCATAGAATTGGTCAACTAAATTTTGGTTGTAAGGGGTGAGAGGATTATAGAAGGTTTCCATGAGTAAATGGGGAGAAAACTAATGATTGGGACTTTGTCTAAGGAGACTTCTAAACCTATCCCATGCCTTTTGAAATAACTCTCCCTCATCCTGGACAAACCCAGTAATTTTATTCCTAATCTCAGAGGTGGTGTTCCTAGGATAAAATTTTTATATAAAGGAATTAAACACCTCTTCCCAGGTCTCAAAAATTTCTTCATCTAAATTCTGAAACCAAGTCCTAGCCTTCCCCTTCAGAAAAAATGGAAACAACCTCAATCTAAACTCCTCCTCACAAAGCTCTCTCAGAGGTATTTGTTGTATAGAACTATAGAACTCTCTAATTAACTCAAGCGAATCCTCTCTTGGAATACCATTGAATGAAGGAAGTTGAGAAAGGTGATACTGCTTAATTTCATAGTTCCTAGACCGAGGGGTTAACCTAATACAAGATGGTTTACTTGATACTATTGGAATTTTAAATTCCCTAAGTCTAGGTAGCTGAAGGTCTAGAACTATGAGATGTGGCACATTCATGTTTTGATCAACTCTATTATCCTGATTTTCCATTACATTGTTTTTTTAGGTGCAGCTAAATGTTTGTCTAGTTCAAATTTCAGAGGCTATAATTTAATAATGAATTCTCTTGTGCTCAAGAAAAGTGTAAAACAGTTCAAAATAGAAAAATAGTAGAATTGATAGAATTTTAGTAATTAAAAGAAACAGTAGTGGAATACAGTAGTAAATGAAGCGTATTTGTTTTACAGTTTTAAATTTCTTTTAAAATTTTTTTTGAAGTTTTTTTATATGTTTTTTTTTTATCTTTTAGAAAAATAATGGCTCATGCCTTCCCCGAAAACAGTGCCAAAAACTTGAGCTGAAACATCGTTGAAGCCAGTTAAAGTTTAATATTTATATTCCTACTAACTACAGTATATGTGGCAAATAGGGTCAAACCCACAGAGAAGGTGAATTTGACCACTATTCTTCTAAAAACTTACAAAAATATCCCACTGTTTTCAGCAGTGGAATATATTTTCTATTTCTTTTATATTTTTTTAATTTTTATTTAAAAAGTGTACTCTAATGAAACACTACAGTATTTTTGAGTTTTTGTTTGAATCTATTATGAAACAAGAAACAGACTAAGAACAGTGTGAAACAGAGATATAAAATGATGATAGTAACAGTCAAGTAAAATGCCTAGGGAAAAGTCTCCATTCTACTGGTTTAATAGGTATTCTGATTCACTTTAAAGTTATTGCCTTGCACCACCATAAAGAGAGTGACTTGTCTCCCTCTCCAAGAGTTAAGTCACAAAGACTGATTGATTTTGGAGTTCGCCACTCCAAAACAAATCAGCTGTGAAAAGTTCAAAAAGATAATGACAACAGGACGAACTCGTCGTAAATCCTGAAGCATTTGTGAATTGATTTTTTAAAGCTGTTTCCAAGATCAATATCACCGATTTGATTGTAGAGTTTTGAAAATTAAGTACTAGTGGTGAAAATCAATTGAATGAACTCAACATCAATCTCACCGAACGATACTGAATTCATTGAAATGATTAAGTGAAAATGGAAGTTAAAAGATAACCATTGGAACTTTGATTTATCCCCAAACTATATGATTTATCTAGAAAACATGTATATTATCACTACCTCAAAAACTAAAGTCATTAAAATATAGAGGAGATATTTGGAATAAAACATAGGAAGAAAACTCCCTCTGCTCGCATGAATTATTACTCCTGGACCTTGGATCTCCAAAGGATGGTTCTCCAAGAAGTGCCCCGAGTACTCTGCTCTGCTCAAAGACTGGTGTGTTCGTCGAGTGAGTGTGTCTCGGTGAATTAATGAGTGTGTTAAAAATATTATGCTTGCTCTTCTTAAGTATCATCTGTCATCTTCTACATGTCACTGCCACAACTTCCACCAACTTCGAGAGATCTTCACCCACACACTGCCAAATGTGCGTTTTTTCGCGACAAGCACGCCGCGCTAATTTTATCCTCCTAACAAACTCCCACTGAGTTAGTTGGATGAACCAGGACGCGTTTAAGTCCCTTGAATAAACCTTCAAAATAAAATAGAATAGAAAAATAAATAAATGAGATGCAAAGAAAATTAATTATTTTTAAAGTAAATTGTTATATTAATCGTTATAAATTAACTTTAGTTGATTGAAAATTACTTACTTAATAAAACAATGGTAAAACATAAGTTATTAAAAAGTTATTAATTTAACTAAGTTAATAAAATAATTACTAAATTACTAATTTTATTATTTTTAACTAAGTTATTAAAAATTACACAATAAATAAATTAATTAATTAATTAATATTTAAGATTATATTAATAATTTAATTATTACTAGTAAATAAATTAAGTTGTTAAATTAATTAATTAATTAGTTAACTTTAATTTAGTAATAAAAATTTTCACTTAAGTTTTAAGTAATTAAAATTAATAAGTATATTTTATAGTTTATTTATAATTATTATTAATTATATAATTTGTACTATAATCAATAAATTAGTTTATTATTATCATTTATTACTAATTTAGTTTTATATTTTAGTTAATGATTTATCCATTTATTAAAATTTTAATTGTTTTAAATTTATTATTTTATATTAATTTGACTATGTAAGTTAAATTTAATATAAAGTTAAATTTACTTTAACTTTTGTTTTTTTATTAATTACTTTTATTTTTTTTCTTTTACTTTTTACTTTACTTTCATTATCATTTTATCTTTTTTTTATTGTCTCTTCCTCCCCCCAATTTTCGGCGCACAGGGTGGGGGGGGTTTGGGTTGCTTCTCCAAATAGAGCAGCGCAGCAGTCCAGTGGTTCTTCTCTTCAACTCTGGCACGGCGCACAGCAGGTGGTGCGGATCCCTTCAGCAGCTCTGGCGCGGCGCACAGCAGAAGGCCTCCTCCTTAAACAGCAGCGGCGAAGGGGTCCGGTAACCTGGCTTGGCTTCAGCTACACAGCGCAGCCCTCTCCTCATCAGCGGCATCTCCTACTCCTCCCTTTGGCATGTGGCGACACTACTCTCCAGATCCACCTCGTCCTCAACTAAAAATCACAGCTGCTCCTCTTCCCCTCCAATGGTGAAAAACTACAAGAAAAATGGGGAAAGGAGGTGAGGAATGGGTATCGGTAGCTGTAACGGTGAGGTGAGGGAAGAGAAACATTGTATTGGAGTATCAGTGAGGTTGGAGATGTATCATCGGTGAGGGAGCTACAGATAGAGAGAAAGAGTAAATGGGCTAACAGTGAGAAAATGAAAAGGCTGTATCCGTGAGGATAGAAAGCAGCTACCGGTGAGGTCAAAAATATTCCTAACAGTGAGGAAGGAGTACCAGTAAGGAATGGGTACCGGTAGCTGTAACGGTGAGAGAAAAAAAGAAAATCCTATTGGTGAGGCAGCATAACAGTGAGGTGCGGAAAGAGAAAGATCTACTGATAGAATAAAACATTAAAGGTAAGCAGCGGTGAGCAAGGTCACCGATATGAAATAAAAAGGGATCATCGTTAGAAAAAGATTAAAATTAAATAAACACAAATAAATTAAACATATAATTAAATCTTAAGTAAGCTAAATAAAAAGATTAAAAATAATTAATTAAAAAGACAACTAAACACCATTAATTTAAAACAATATTTTTATTAAACTTTAAATATTAAAATAATTAATTGACAACTCTTAATTTATTATCTGAATAATTAATAAACTAAGATTATAAAAGACTTAAATTAAAATAACTATACAAATTAATTAAAGAATAGCATCAAATATAAATAAAAAGCATTAATGACCCAATAAGTCACCGTAAGAGCTCGTCTACCTCACCGGTAGACAAAAACTAAATAAAAATGAATTAATAACCAATCTGCATAAATAAAATAATAAAATTAAATTTTAAAAAACTGTTAATTAATTAGTTAACTATTTGAACTAATAAAATTAAAGGTGAACTACTTTAATTAAATTAAACAACACAAATTATTTACTTAAGTGATTGGGAGAGCATCTAAACAAATTAATTAATATAATTAACCTATTCTAATGTAACTAAGTTAAAAGATTAATTATTAAAATAAAGTCTAAGTTAATTAAATAGAATTACAACGATTAAATAATTGTTTAAAATAAAAATTAACTTATTAAAAAGTCAAGAAGAATTAATTTAAACAAACTAAATACTCACCGCTACTGATAAAATTAAAGGGCTCACCAGTAGAAAATAAAGGCTATCGATAGGACATAAAAATAAGGCTACCGTTAGACTTAGATGAGAGCTACCAGTAGGAAAGAAAAGCGGTGACAAAGATTACCGATATAACAAAGGTCATCGTTACATCTCAAAACAGGCTACCGGTAAGCAAAAAAAATTAGGTCACCATTAGACAGTACCGGTAACCTGGCTACGGGTAGAGAAAATGTAACCATGTTATCGGTATCTTAGCTACCAGTAGTCTGGCAAGCCGTAACTAAGTTGTATAAACTTAAAAATTAAAAGTAAATTAATTAGCAAACTCAATAATTATTAATAATGAAAAAAATAAATAAAATAAACAAATATATATTAAATAAACAAATTGAAAATTAATTATATTAAAAATAAAGAAGGAATAAATCAACTATTTAAGGGTCTATAATTACATAATATGTTATGAAAAATGAATATTTGACAAATTTAATTATAAAAATACAAAATTGCATTTATTAGATAAAAAGTGTAAAAATAATAAAATAAATCATTAAAAATTAATAAAAAGGATGTGGAAAACTGTGTAAAAATAAGGACACATCAGTACCGCACACGAGAAATGCTTCGTGGGACCCGTATTTCGGTCCTGAAGTGCAAAGAACAGATCGCATCGTTGCGATCCTCTTGAAAAAGTACACAAGATTGACTAACCACTTTTCCGAATCGGACACTCGGTAAAGAAGATGGAAATCACCGCCAACTCCCAAAACAGCCCCCATGGGGCCCGCACCATCATTCATAATTAAAGCAGGTGGATTGCGCCATTGTAATGGCCTCAGAAAAACACCCAAAAATGACTGCTTGCACGCCCCGAACGGATATCCAATGAGAAAGTTGCTAACGTTGTTCACAGCTTAAAAGACGGGTCATGGAGCCCACGTCTCAACACCGGCTTCGACGCCCAAAAACCCTCTGGAAAACTCCGCCTCGACGCCAGGGTCGCAACGCCACTGACAGCGCTCAAAACGGACATCGGATGTGTTCGCGCCATCCAAAACAAAAACCACCGAACAAACGCCAATCCACTTAAAGGCGTGTCGCGCCACCGAGGCCCCTCGTTTCGGGAATTAAAAACCCTCGAAACCATCTCAACAAGTTTGTCTCGATTTAAGGATCACACTGCTATAGACGGCACGCAAATCCAACACCCGGCTCTAATTTTAGGGGCGTTTAAACATTTAGTGGACGAAAACAGGTGGGTCGGGACGGTTCGGTTGGCCCACCATGCCTGAACCGGCCTGCGGTTCGCACGGGCTGGCTGCGTCGCCCGGACCAGCTCCAGCCGGTCCGATTCCACCCCCACAGGACCCGCGTGTTGCGGGTCCTTATCGCCAGTCGGGGTCCGATGACCCCGGTCTTCCGCTCGCGTCAACCGTCCAAGGGGTCGGTCCCCCCTCCGTGTCGAGCGCCCCAGCCGGAGCCCCTCCCCGCAGCCGCCTGGCGCGTCGCCTCCGCTCGACCCTGACACCCGCAGCCGCCTACCGTCGTGCGCCGACCTGCACTGCCAAGGAGAGCCCTGACGCCACCGCTGGATCGCGGGGCCGCCGCGCTAGAAGTCGCCACCGTGTTGGGAGCCCGCCACTGCCTCAGCTTGCCGGAAAAAAAAAAAGAAAAAGAAAACCGCTGGAAAACTTCCCGGGGCCACCCCAAACGCCCTGGGACTTGGATTTTCGATCTGAAAGGTTCTTGGAAGTCTGGGATCGAGCTCTACTCAAAACTATCCCTCTCTTGACAAAATAATGGCAATTCGATGTGATAAATTGAGCTCAAAGGTAAATTTGGAATCCAAAACGCAAAACGTAACCTCCTACCTGCAGGGGCCTAGCCCGGAGCTTCGCCGCACGTGGCTCTACCGCACCTGCCGCTCAATGCCGCCTTGATCAGAGGAGGGAGGTGGAGGAGGAGAGGGGGTTGAGGGTGAGGGGTTTCTCCAGGGGGATTCAGAGGGGAGGAAGGGGTGAAGGGGGTTTAAATAAAACAAAAACCATTTAAAAAAAAGAAATAAAAACTTAAACCAAAATTAAACCCGCGTCTGAAACCCCCGACGCAGTCGAACTTAGGTCACGCCTAAAGTAAACACCGCCCCCCAGGCACAACGATAGCCTCTAACTTTTAATCCGAGCATCCATTCGAAAGTTATAAAATTTAGCGTCTGAAGCTACTAAATTACAAAACCGCCCCTGGCGGCATTTTTCACAGAAGGCCCACGCCGGAAAAAGTTACACCCCTTATAGGGTAAACATCATGCTTCGAACTCAACGGTGCCCTCGTTTTTTCAATCCGAGCTACCTCTTAAGAGATACTTGAGTTTAACCATCAAACGAATAAGTTAATTATTTTATTTATCTATTTAACGTTCTGGTAACGGGCGAGGGGTCCCAACGTCCCGTGCCGACATGTTTTATGTCATTCCTAGGGTAAACACCCCATTTCAGACCCATCTATACACTCGGATTTAGGATCTGAATTACTGTTTAGGAGTTATCCCATTTATTTGGAAAGCCCAGTGTGAACGCACTGAAAATTTAATTCCGAACACACCGGGGCTCGAAATCGCACGCCGTCTGAAGGTGCTGCTCTGGAATAACATCAAGAATATTCCAAAGTCTTTTATAGCAAAAACCAGGTTCTTACAAGTTTCTTTATGTTTTATATGGCTTTCAGCTTCATCCTGTATCTCAACTTCATACATGATCAAAGTTTCAATGAATTCTTTTATAGCTAAATTTTTTACAAGTGTAGATAGTCTTATAGCTACAGATATACCATTCCACTTAGATGGTAGTACTCTACGTACTTTTTATGCTTAATCTGATTGTGAAATTAGATCTCCCAAAGAAAAAACATCATTGACAATCTCTGTCAATATTCCATTCATTTGAGTGATAGTTTCATCCTCATCCATTATTAAAGTATCAAAATTTAGTTTTACAGTAGTGTACCCTAATTTTATGATATTTGTATTTCCTTCATAGGCAAAAACAATATTCTTCTACATCTCATATATAGTATAACATTGAAATTCTTGATTTAATTCATTAGTTCTTAAACCATAGACAATGGCATTCGTTTATTTTGAATTAAGAATATATTATCTTTCATGATCATCATTCCAATTTTCTAAATCTTCCTTAGGAATCTCATAAGGATTAAAAAACATTAAATAAACCCATATTATAATATTTTTTAAATAATTAATCATACGGTATTTCCATCATTCATAATTATCCTTATTAAAGTAAGGAGCATGGATCATCGACAAACCTTCTCTAGAATCATTCATTTCAAGATGTCTTTATATAAATCATTAACTAATTCTTATTGAATCCAATAAATATTCTCAATTATTAATTAGAGTAAAAACTTTTGAATCACTTTAAAAATAGAATACTCAACTATTAGAACGTGATTATTTGTTGATATCAAATAGTGCCAAAAGAGTTTTTAAGAAGAAAATATACCAGTAGATCCCTTCCTTTGATAACACTTGTTAGTATCGAGTATAAACATATTTTTATAATAAGAAATATCTCTAATAAATTCCAACCTCTAATACCACTTATTAGGTCAGGATAGTGATGATTAAGAAAAAGACACGAGAGGGGGGAGAATTATGTACATCAAAAACATTGATAGATTCATAACACCTCTCTTGTTATGTGGTGAACCTTTTATTATCTCTTAAATAAATATGATAAGTGAAAATAAATAAAGTAAAAGAATATATCAATGTATAATGGTTCAGGGCACAAAGATCCCTTAGTCCACTCCACAAACACTCACTCAATGAGTTTGGTGATTTCACTATATATGTCCTCTTATCATAAGGCCTTAACAACTGAGTGCATGCAGTTGAAACCTTTACAAGGATTTTATAGGGTCTTATGGTTATTTTAAAAGAAATTGAAAATCTATAACTTAGTGCAATAAGCATAAACTTTATTATAATTGAGTTCGAGCAGTCTAAACTCTAACAAAACTGATTCTGAGTAGCTGAGACTCCAATAAATAAATAGAGATTTATTTGATTGAGAACACAGGTTAAACTTCATATTCGAATAAGAAATTAATAGATTTAATTGATCTTCAATAACACATAGTAACAAATAGATCTTCAATATTTCATATAATTTCTTCAAATGACACCAATAAAAATACCAGACAAATTTTTAACCATGTATGTCTCCAAAGTGTATCTATGACCAATGCTTTATAGATCTTGTAGAATAACATGTAACAATAACATGCAGTAGAAATGATAGTAAAAAAGGGTTATTCAGTCAGATAGATCAAAACATTTATGTCTCCAAAGTGTATCTCTGAATGAAATGACACACTTGTTGTATATATCCTCTCCTTTTTTCTTTTTTCCAATAAACAACGGCTTAATATTTATACTGTAGTTCGAATAGATATAGGTCAAAATAGCTCTCAAAATATAACACAATAAATCATGAATATTTAAATTCAAAATAATTTAAGAGAGTCATAACTTCCCATAAGAATAGAAATAATTTAATTTGTTGAATATGTTCATTTAAATCAATCATAATGAGCGTTTGAATCAGTCATAAAATTGCATTGAATATATTTTAATTCCATAAAAATCTTTTCATAAATATCAGATAATATCATAGATTTAAAAATCCATCATTAAATAGTCAAACCTAGGGTTCATTCATGTGATAAGAAAACTCCAAATGTAGGGTTTACAACGTATGATTGATCAAAAAATTAGGGTTGATATACCATACATTATTTCCTCAAACGTAGGGTTCCTTACAAATGTAGGGTTCCTTACAAATGTAGGGTTCCTTACAAATGAAGGGTTATTTATCCATATTTGTACAATATCATAGGGTACATGATCCATACATGATATTTCAAATTTAGGGTTTTTGAACCATAAATTACACTTGAAAATGTTGAGTATGAACTATATTTCTAGAATAATTTTAAACACATCCTAAATACTTCAACAAATATTTCTCATGGATCAATGACTTGAATATATTTTCATAATAAATATTTTAATGAATGTTATCTTTTTAAAATTCACTTAACAACAACTTTATTAGTAACATAAATGTGGGAGTTTGTGAGCATAAAAACAAAAAAAATAATAAAATTGTTTAATCAAAACATTATCAACACGGTAAATACATCTCCGTATTCCCTCAAAATAGGAATTTCTTTGAGGTTGATAGCTTCCTCTAAATCAACCATTTGACCAAGATATACCTCTTCACAAGGCATCAACACCCACACCATTGATGGATTTTCCAAAGTAGATTCATGGTCTTCCTTGAATTTGTAGAGGATTATGGGATGATTCAGAATATGAAAAGATATTTCCTTTTATTGATGGTTTATGTGTGCTCTATATAAGGAGATCCAACCCATGCTCATTATAGAATTAAATTCCACTAAGGGAAGTATTATGATATTTTCTAGAAGAATCTTCCCATATACGCCAATAGGAGAAGAGTCCAACACTTGGGATGCAATGATTAAAACACTAGGTTTTCTTATAGATATCTCTACTTCATGGTATTAGGAATTCGATTAAATAGTTATAGAAAACTGAAGGATATAAAGGAATTCATAGAACTAGAATCAAATAATATTTTTTTATTCTTGAGTGAATAGGAAGTGTACATTGTATGAATTTGTTTTATTTCTCCACTTTAGCAGTAGTGATGGAATAATATTTCACTTTATTCTTTATCTTTGGTGGTCACTAAAACTAATTACCCTCAAGGACTCAAGGTTTAGTGAACTAGCATGCATAGTACCCTTTCTCTCTACTATTTTAGCATTGAACCATGGGTGGTGCTCTCCATTCCTCTATCATGTTGGTCGGATTATTCATGTCACTATAACATTCATGTGTTTTGTGGACTTATCTACCACACTTGAATCATTTCCCCATTCCTTTTAGATAATTCCCATGATGTTTCTTCCTATATTTTTGACACATGGGTGGTTGGATCCTCTTTCTTCCTTTTTCATTTGACCCACCAACATGAATCACCATTCTTCTCTTCTTATCTCCATAATCATGAGACCATTATCCAAACTCCATCTATACTTTGAGAGAACATAAAACTACTTCTTCATAACTCCCAAAGTATTAGATAGCAATATCTTTTTGAAGGCGTTGTTTTAAACCACTAAAGAATCTATCTATTTTCTATCATTTTTTATAAGAAAACCTGAGGCATACCGTATGAGCCTTGTGAAGTTTTCTTCATAATCCATGACAGATTCACCTTTCTTTTTATTTATCTCTATGAATTCCTTCTCCATCTTCATATAATATTTTTAGGGTAATACTTATTAAGAAATATTTTCTTAAAATCTTCCCACTCCATCTCTTCCATTTCCTCCTTCGTCTTGGTGTTCTTTATCAATGATCACTATTGATTAGCTTCTCCATCTAAATGATAGACATCTAGAGTCACCTTCTAAATCTCAAATAATGGATCATAGAAAATATATTATCCATTAAGTTAAACAATTGTTATGAAATGAGTATATTGGATGATCTACTAAATTTTGATGGTCGTTGTCGCATTAAGGACTCAATGGCTAGCTGATACTTCTTAGGTGAAGGACGGTTTTCCACGTAGTTCAAGTTGTTGTTTATAGATTGATATAGATGGTTTATTATAAACATAAAGTTTTGAATTCCACCTCCCATTACATTGAGGATGTCATTCAGATAGTCGTTTCATTGTCCCTCACATGGGTTGTTGGCCTGGTTTCTTCTGGATCCCACCATTTTCTAAAATAGAAAAGGTTTGAACAAAAGTTAATTCAATAAATAATGAATAATTTATCATTTTATGCTATTTTAACTAAAGTAATATCTCATGTGATATTTATGTTAAGCATTTTCCAAAACAAAGCTTCATATACTTAGTCTTATCCTAAGGGCTTTCACTAACATTCACTAATCCTAATTCCCAAATTAACAGAACTATGATATGATACCAACTATAGAGACCCTACTTTATTACATGACATTTACATTTTTTTATAAAAACAACATAAAAACATTAAAATCTAGTATCCAAGGGTTTAGTATCTAGGAAAAATTAGGACCATACATCACTTCTTCATAATAAAACATAAATAGTAATTTAAAATCATCTTCTTTATCCACCTAAATATCACGTTCTCCTTAGTACATGTAGTCACCTGAAGATATGAAATAAATAAAGGTGTGATTTAAAATCCCAATAAAAGGATGAATAAGGCCATGAATCAAGAAAACATGGGTGAGCATAATAATTATCATCAAAACATAAGCATAGGATCATCATCATAATCATGAGAGGAAGTATTAGATAAAGTCATAGAATGTGGAAATTCATAAAAATGAAACATCATGTCTTAGTGGTCAAATACCACACATAGTTTTGAACAAAGATAGAATCATTTTAATGCATATTTCACATTATCTCATGAGATACATCAGATTACACAATGCATTGTAGGGCTATATAATTCTGGTCCCACCCATAACATCATAACATTTACATAATCATGCATTCTACATAGAACGTATAACAATCATATTCATAAAATAACCCATGAAAAGAAATGGGTTTCATAAGAATTTCATAAATCATACATTCATGAATAAAATTTTTCATTCCCAAATAAAAAATAAAAATCATACTTGGTATAATATTCATAATTATTGATTGAATAACATATAATCTCAAGAGGAGTTAAGATGTGTTTTGGAAAGGAGAGTTATTTTGGAAAATCTTTATATTTTTCATAAACCAAGTTGAAAACATGTATATCCTCAAAAATAAGAGGGAGTAACAATGAAATTATATTTAAGGAACATTAAAGTAATATCAACATTGAAATTTTTCATGAAAGAGGTATAACCCAAGGAAAGGGAGTTGGGTTCAAGAATCCCCTTACCTTATGTCCAAATGCGTTCTGCACTTGAACTTAATATCCTAAATAAAAAAATATTCATTAATAAATAGATATAAAACCTATTCTACATTTATTTTATTTATTATAATTTTATTAATCTTTTTTATGGTAATTTTGATGAGTTGTGAGTTCAATTTCATCATTCTGTGAGTGTTCGTTTCACGGTTTATGGTTAGTTCCCTTGAGTATAATTATGAGAGTTCTTTTCAAATAGAAGAAAAAATATAGAAGTGGAATAAAATAGAATTAATGTACTTCAATAATTATTAATTATACCATATATAATTTTATTTCTTATATGAGGACGATTTATTAGATAAAAATTTAATAAAAAATATATATTTTGGCAGTTTTTACGATCATCATGAACTAGTATCATTTTATTTAATATTAGGTTTATATATTGGTTCCAAAACATGATAAAACTTATAATATGTATATTAAAATATTATGGAACCATAATAATGGTTTTATTTCCATATTTTAAGGCATTAATGGAAAACAAAAACTCGTTGCCCATGAAGGTAGTGAATCAACACATCATGGGCGATGTTTTCATTTTTTTTTAAATAAAATAAGAATAGAAGAGATTTGATTATGGATATTACATTAACTCAATAAAATTATAGTATATATATGATATTGGATTTATCATGCCTCTTTGGATAGGATAGGTGAGGATAGGATAGAAAAAGAAAATAAATTGAAAGAGAAGGATTGAGGGCTTTACCTCTTGAATGTCGTATCATTGAAAACCTCTTCAAGGTACTTGGGTTTGGTCTTTTTCTAAAAACAAAAGATCATAAACGTGTGGAAGAGTATTGGGGATGTAATTTGGAATAATTTATACAAGATACAAGGCTTTGAATGAGTGACGAGAAGGGGTGGTGAAGGGTGGTATTTATAGGGGGTGAGTGAGTGGGGTATTTTTTGATTATTTTATTCATCTGTTATTATTTTGTCTCAAGATAATAGATAATGATGATTACACACTAAATAAAGTAACTAGGAAAGTATAGTTTGAGATAATGGTTCTTACACAAACCATACATCATCCATGACTCAAATATTTGTGTTTTTAGCTTATTCTGTAAATTATCGTATTTCACTATTCACCAAAAATTAAACTATTTTAGAAAAATTCTAGAAATTCATCCTAACCATTTTTTGATGTTTAAATTTCAAAAATGGACCCCATTTTATTAAAATATTTTTTAAAATATGAGAAATTTAATTTTTAAATAAAATCATCATTTATTCAAAAAATACTGATTTTAATATTATAAATGATTTTTTGACCCTTTGAAAAATTAATCAAGGACTCACAAAATTATAGTCTAATTATAATACATCATAATATTAATTTTTGAATATATTTTATGAAAATTAATTTCTTTTTAAATCATTATATTAATAATAAAATTGTAAATAAACATTTTTTGTTTTACAAAAATACCAACACTTAATTTATCTTTTTTAAAACATTTATTTACTTATAAAATGATATAAATATATCATATTCTAATTTATAAGATGATTAAATTTTATTTAGACTTTCATAGGTGAATTTACTATTCTATTGGACGGGTTACTATTCTTAATGGTCATATTACTATTCCAATGGTTAAGTTACTATTCCATTGGTATAGGCTCTTTAATTTCTATAAATACTACTTATATCACTCTTAATTTATGAGAATAATGTTTTTATTAGGTTATCTATGTTATGTATGTGTTTTATACTATATAAAATAATTATAATAAGGGAAATTCCATTAATAAAATTCTGGGTCGTTACACACTGTCACGCTACGGCGCTCTTATTTTTTCTAGGAAATCGGTTCCTCACTGTCTACCATTTCATAAATTTCAACATTTTTAATATGTTAGTCCTCTGTATTGGTAGCATCAAAATGTGTAGATGGTCATTATTCCTCTCCACTGGGAGAAGCAACAGTGTAACACCCCTAGTTTCAAGTAAGTAACCCATTCTTTATGTATTTTAAGTATGTAAAGTGTTTGGGTGAAGTTTGGGGGTTTAGAGGATTTTTGAAATGTTTTAGGGGATTTTTTGGAGGTTCATTATTTGATAATTTTTAGTAGAAACCATAAAACTCCTACAAGAAATTCTCTAAGGTGAGACAGAGGCTACTGGGTAGGCGCGTGTTTTGGCCAAACCGTGAAGCCACCCAAGAGTAACCATGAAAAGTGTAATAGAGGTAAAACATGGTTCACACAGAGTTTATCTAACCATGTGATTCAACCATGTGAAGGGTGTTTTGGAGGCAGGATTTGGCGTACGATTTGTGCAAGGTTTGACTAATCGTGCGCTATGATTGTGCACAGCTAAAAATTAGATCCTAAAAAAGTAGATCTCATTTAATATTAACTATAAACCACTCATTTTTTCACTTTTACAACACTAAATCATTTTTCTATCCTTCAAAATGTTGTGGAGACTCTTCCCTTAGATCCAGGAATGATCCTTTGGAAAATCTTGGTGCATTGAAGGCTAGATTTCTTGGTAAGTCTCTGTTCTTCACGGTTTTCCTTAGATTATTCTTTTTACCTATATAAAATTCATATATCTAGTCCTTTGTGGATATATATATGTGATATTTTATACCAATAATGATAATGTTTTGATGTTTTGGTTTTAGGGAATGAGATCTATGGCATGTTTTTGGATTTTTAACCCGTTTTGATGAACAATTCATGTGGTTCTTCATTTTCTCCATAGTGTTTGAGGTAGTTGGATTCACTCTTGACTCCTATTATTATAAAATGAAGCATTATTTTCAATTTTATTATTTTTCTTGAAAGTTATTATGAAATTTTTGTGAAATTCTTGATGGAAACCCTCTTTAGTGACGTTTTATGGAATTCTGAAAATTGGGTGTTTTGGTGGAAAGTGGAAGTGGTAGCATGATTTTAAATTAATTACTTTAAATGGTTTTTTGGTTTTTATGTATAGAAAGGTGTTTTCAATAAAATTATATTTTTATTTAAAAGTTTATAAAATGATTTTTTTGGCATGATTGTTAGCTTAAAGGGTTAGGCATGAGCTGAATTGGGTGTATAATGGTCCTGAAGTACCACAATCAAAGGGGTGGAGTATGGATGTGAAGTCCCACCATCAATGGTAACACCAAGATTGAGTGTGTGTGTGTGTGTGTGTGGGTGTTTTTGTGTGAAATATAATGGTTTATGCCAATTCATTATTGAGAAATGGTTGAATGACTTGTTTAGTTTCTTTCCTATGAAAGGGATTTGGTTTGGAAAACTATTTTGGTATGAAAACTATTTTAATTAGAAATGGTTTGGGTTTGATATAAACAATTTTTAATTGTTTTATATAAATTATTTTATATGAATGTGCTACCATTTTATATCCAAGTGGTGTGAGTAGGGAAATCATTTGGGTAAAACCTACTAAATTTCATTACTCAACCCCTGCTTGGGAACTTTGGTGTGTTTGTAGATATTTTTTATCGAGACATAGGTAAAGTAAAATGTCTCATTTCTTTAGTGATGCATCATGATAATTTGGGATGTATTGTGGGGTTGAATCTTGGATCATGTTTAGAGCTATAGAGTTTGTGTCTTGCTGTCTTTGATCTTTGTTGGTTTTGTATTACACTTTATACTTTGATATTGGTTTTAGTTTCCGCATTATACTCTATTATGGTATATTCTTGGTTTGGTTAATTTTAAGTTGTATACATTGTTCTCATGCATAATTTAGTGGTTATTTGGTTATGGTGTGATTGGTTGGGTTGTTTTGTTTTCAAAAGAAAAATCACCCCCAATTGTTATAAATCCCTTAGCATATATTACTAGCCTTTGGCATCCTAAAAATGTCGCCTAAGTCCAAGTAGTAATTCTTCCTCATAACAAACAAATGATGAGGGGCGGGATATTTCAAATGGTATCAGTCTTGGTCGTCCAAATCTATTGGGACATGTGGTATCAGTTTTCCTTGTGTATCAATTGTGTTAATCTTGGTTTTGAATATTCATCTGGGTTTAGTCCTTGAATTTGGGATGGTAGAAAGGAGTATTATTTTCAGGACTTGAAATATAGATCATAAAAAGGCATAGCTAACCTATTTATTCTAAACTTCAAGTTACCAAGGATTTGGGTACATAGGTGTTTTGGATGCACTTATAGAAGTGTTACCTCATTTTCATGGGATTATCCAATGAGAATATCATGACATGCATTGATAGAAATGGATTCCCACTAGGAGTTCATATTTCATTTTTAGTAATGATTTATCATTTGGTGAAATTTTGTTGATTTTTGAAAAGTATTGAAATTTTTTTCAAATGTGATATTTTTAAAAGGCATTATAGCGGTATTTTAAAAATGGTTTGATTCTCAAAATCATGGTGGATTTTTCAAAAATGGGTTAAAAATAAAAATTGTGGAATTTTGGGAAAGCCTGGTTGTGATAGTTATGATATGGTAAATTTGAATTGTTAAGCCTTAATTTGATAGAGAGTGAGACTTGTGGTGTTTTGTTTTCATTATAGAAAATTGTACTCAATAGGCATTGTAGAAACCAACCAAAAGATGCCCCTAAGAATGTGGTTGCACCTGAGCTACAGGTAAACCAACAACTGGCTCAAAGTATAGTCCAAGACTTTTAGGACATGGATAGAGGGAATATAAGAGATGAACCAAGGAAAGTGGGTATTTCCATTCAGTTCCTAAAGAAGAATCCAACCAAATTTCAAGGTGATTAGGAACCAGAGAAGGTAGAGGTGTGGCTGAATAGGATGAATCAAATCTTCTATTTCCTTATCACACTAGAATATTTTAAAGTCAATCTAGAAATGTATATACTGGAGTATCGTGCACACCAGTGGTGGGATTTAGAAGTTTAGGAAAATTGGATCAAGGTATTACAAGGGAGTATTTTTAAGAATTGTTCAACAAAAAATTATATCCTCATACGTTCAAGATTGCAAGAATAATAGACATTATCATCTTAAATCAGGATAACCACTTGGTGATAGTGCATACAGAAAAATTTATGAATTTAGTATGATTTTCACCTAAAGTTTCTGTTAGTGCATCCTTGAAGGCACTCATTTTTAAATAAGGGGTGAGGTAGAATATTTGATTGAATATTTACATGCTTGGTATAATGTATTATACAAAGATGTTAAATAGAAAGAGATACCGGTTGAGGAAGCATGTTGATACCTATGGGAAACGTGGAAACTCTAATGCCGGGAGAAAGCATAAGAGGGACACTTATTTCCAAGGTAGTGGAATGACTTTGAATCAGATGGCTGCATCGGTTAATCTTCCTCTAAAACCTAAGATAAAGATAGGATGTTTCCAATTTGGTTCTTTGGACCACATGAAGTGAGATTGTATGACACCACATAGAGTATGACACAATTTCAACCAGATGGATTATCTTCAATGCTATTGTCACAGTGCTCTAAGGTCGGTTGTTCGAGACATGTCTCATGTTTTGCAGATGTTGTATTCTTAGACAATATGAGGTCATTGTAATATCTATCGTCATTAGAACCAATCTAGCCATGGTGATTCTAGGAATACCATGAATCCTCCGTAACGGAAGCATCAATAGGGAAAAAAGATCAAAGTACAGCAAGTAAGTAGTGATATGGATCTGAGCAATTTATTAAGGATAATCAATCTAGACCATCGATGGTAAGAGGTATGATTCTTTTAAATTATACCCTTATGAAAGATTTTTTTGATATAGGTGCATCCCATTCATTTATTTCTTCTGGTGTTGTTTAATTTTTGGGTTTTCATATTGAGTGATGCCTCCTATTTTGAAACTTCAAACTCATCTTGGTCAGAGAGAATGTCAAGAATTTATGTGTAGATGATTTTTTATAAAAATTTATAGAGATTATTTGATATGGGATTTATCTATTTTGGAGATGGATGTATATGATATAATCTTGAGTATGTATTGGTTGATAATGTTAAAATATCACATCGACTGTTATACCCAAAAAGTTAGTTTGATGACTGATAAGGGGGGTGAGCATCTCTTTATAGGAGACTGGAATGTAAAGGAATGTGCAATGGGCTTGTTGGAACCTGTATTTGGAATGATATCATATCATATGGTAGTTTTGAACTTGTCATTGGTGGATGAGTTTTAGAATAATGGTTTTTGAGTAGTTTTTTATTAGTTTTCATATTTTTTACCTAAAAATTTATTAGGGTTTCCACCTATAAGAGAAGTGGAGTTTATGATTGATCTTCTCCTAGGGACCAGTCCTATATAACTTTTTTCTTACTCAATAGAACTAAAAAAATTAATGGAATTGAAATTGTAGTTAGAAGAGCTATAAAACAAAGGGTTTATTCAGCATAGCACATCTCTATGGGAAACACCAATATTGTTTGTTAAAAAGGTGTATGGAACTCTTCAGTTGTGTGTAGATTATCATAAATGTAATAAAGTTATGATAAAGAATTTATATCCACTTCCATGAATTGATGATCTATTTGATCAATTGAGGGGATCCCAGTGGTTCTATAAAATTGACTTGTGATCAGGATATCACCAATTGTAGGTTCAAAATGATGATATTCCAATGATAGCTTTCAGAAATAGATATGGACATTATGATTATGTGATGACGCCTTTTGGTCTTACTAATTCACCAAAAGTCCTTATGGAATTGATGAATCAGATATTTAAAAGGTATCTAGATTCTTTTTTGGTGGTGTTTCTGGAATACATACTGTTGTATTCAAGGAAAAGTGATAAGCATGAGAAACACTTGATAACAGTGTTAGTAATTTTATGAAATCATCATCTGTATGAAAAATTATCAAAGTTTTATTTTTGGATAAAATATGTATGTTTCCTTGGCTATTTTATCTTTGAAAGAGGTATGTTTTTAGATCTAAAAAAGATATAAGTTATGATTTCTTGTCAACTAACAAATAATGTCTTCAAGATATGTAGTTTCCTTGGTCTATCTTATTATTATAGAATTTTTTTATGGCTTTTCATGACTATATTCATCGATGATAGCTTTGAAAGGGAAGAATGTTTCATTTCTAATGTAATAGAATATGTTATAATTCTTTTAAATAGTTAAAGGTTCACCTTTTATCACTACCAATCTTGATATTGTTAGAATCAAGACAAGGGTATTTGGTTTATTTTAATGCTTTTAGATCTGGGTTGGGATGTGTTCTCATGCAAGGAGATCATGTTGTTTATTTTTTCACACAGTGTTTACAGTTTCATTAGATAAACTAGCCAAAACACTATTTGGAGTTAGCTTTCACAGTCCATGATTTGAATACTTAGCATCATTATCTCTTTGGTGAGAAATTTACAATGTTTATAAATCATAAGATCTTGAAACGCATTTTACCACAAATGGATTTGAATCTAAGAAAAATAATATTGATGGAGAATCTCCAAATTTTTGAATTTGACTTGATGTCTACACTGGGTAAAGGAAATTAGGTGGCAGATTCATTAAGCAGAAATTCATATGCTCAAATGAAAAAATAGGATTCAAATAAAGTGTATTTGATGCTAGTGATAGTTGAAATACACTTGGATTGTGAATATTGAGGCATTTTTGTGGTATTCTTTCCTATTTATTTTTTTCCCTATTTTGGTTAAGATATTTAAAGAGGCACAGACATCTGATTTAGAATGTGTGGCGATGAGGTCAAAACTCAATGGCGGGGTGATCATTGAGGGATGGAGGTTGGATGGTAGTTTAGTTTTGTATTTTGGTAATTGGATGGTTATACCTATGGATTTTCAGGAACAACTTCTTCATACTTTCCACTATTCGAGATGGGTTGTTCAAAATAGAATATAGAAGGTGTATAAGGAATTGAAATCATAGTTTTGGTGGGTGGGCATGAAAATTATGGTGGTTAAATTTTTTTGAGATTCCTCACATATTAATGGGATGTGGAAGAGCATAAGTGACCATTCCCTTGACACTTGGCCTAAACCTTCACTACTTCAATAGGTTTCTATTATTGGTAGTGACATTAATTTGATTCAAGTTATTATTTGTTTATGTGATTCTCCTTCACTGTGAAGGTGTGTTAATGCTATAATAATTTAAATTTCATCACTGTGTGTTCATTGATGATTAGAGTGGATACTATGGGAGATAATCCATTAATTTTTTATCCAAGAATTTAAATGGAGTGATGGTTATCTTAGTAAGAGGTCTCAAAATCATGAAGAGTAAGGGATGATGAAGCTAGAGTGGAAATGAAGGAGGAAACTGAGGCTGCCAAATTTCTACTGAAATTTATTCCTGTGAAGGACAATATGGACATTGATAAAGAAGAGCCTAAAATAATTTGGCATCACAAATCATGGAGATGGTGCATTCATCCAAAATTCTATGGAAAAGTATGTTACTGAGATGACTGGGTTACTATATGAGGGCATGGAAAAAATGCATCTACTAGATCTTCTTCAATGGAATCTAAGATCCAACTCACTCCGGAGCTGGAGAAGCTCAAGGAGAAGTAATTTGTAATCTTCAATCGAAGGAACTCATAGTTGGAGTGGGAAATTTTTGATTATGATGATGAATCTGATCATGATTATAGGAATGATCATGTTCTTGATTTTTAGTTTTACCTTATGGATGAGGGAATGCCTCATTGTTTGACCCCATCCATCCTCTTTTCTTCTTTTGTCAATTTTTTTTTAATAAATTTTTTAGGAGTGAAATTTCATGTCTCCTGAAACTTTTGAGTATAATAATAAATGGACAAATTAAATTAAATTAAATTTAAAAATATTCAAATTTAAATTCATAACATTTACGTAAATTACAAACATACATGTGTACATGATATAGTAATGTCTATAGGAATGCCTATTAAAATGGACAAGGAAACAGAAGTGGTTGGGTTTGACTAATATGATCATATCCTTGTGAAAGTATATATATGTTATTTATTAATTGATAAATTTATTATCTCAATTGACAATGATGGTATTGATTTGAAAATTAAATATGAAAGAGTTCCTCAGTTTTTTTTGGATTGTAAGGTAACTGACCATGATTCTTTGAACTGTAAGCGATCTATGGTATGTAGTTTCTGATCTACTCAAAGGAATGATGTAACTTCATGTTTCAAAAAGAATAGAAGATTGAAAAAAATGTGTGAGGTGTTCTTGGAGATGATTCAGACCTACCTCAGGATGGTGGAGTGAATAATCAGGGAGCTTTGGTGATGAAGGGTTGCACTAAACATGGACCTTCAAATCCTCCTCCTACTATTAATGGGGATGGATGTACACAAGTTAAGTTTGATCATAATAATTCCATTGATCCAGTTTCTACATAATTTAATGATCCTCTTGCTTATGATTGAAATAGGGTAATGAATCATATTGGCCAATCTAATAAGTCTTGGGTAGAGATTGTCATGGAGGGCCAGGCTGATGAGGCATAGTTATTCATTGAAGCAATAGAAAAACTGAATACTAATTAGTATATCCATAACAAACATATGGTAGCCTCAAGAGATCATAAAGTTAAGAACAAATTATATTTTCAGGCCCTGTTGTGAGAAAAAATTAAAAATTTTGAGAAAAACTAGAAGTTGGCTGAATTTATATCAAAGAAAGGCTGGACTAATGTCTCGGATAGCTCTCCAAAGACAGGTTTAGATGGTTCAGAAGGTTATTGAAATACATCCATGATGGATATGTAGGTGGTCACCAGGATTGATCTTCCCAACAAAGCAAGCACAGAGACTCATGAGGTGCAAGGTAGGAATGGTGATAATAATCTCATACAGATAAAAAGTCAGAGAAGCAAGACTCCTGAAGATAGTGTGGATGAGCCAAAGAATGATCCTTGTTTGAAATTGAGGGTCGATGAAGTGGAGGATCCGGCACCTACTACTCTTATTTTCCAAGGATTTTTTGAAACTTCTATGTAAGATAGATTAGAAAAGTTTAGTGGGCCAAATTTCATTGTGCAATAGCATATAGTGGCTGATTCTGACAACCAGTAGAAGAGCATCACCAAAAAGATGTACCCTGTAGATGGTGTTATGAAAATGACTTCTATAGGTCAATATGGGGTATCCAAAATGAGGATTTTTTGGAATATGATAACCATAAGTTCAAGGAATACTTAGAGATGGTTTTTGATTCTCGGGTTGTTTACAGAGTGGATGATCTGCATGATGATTACACTCAAATGAAGAGAGTTTTAAAGGAAAGATTATCAGCTTCTAAAAATGAATATTTTTGCATGGATAAGATATCCACATCTAATTCTTTTAGTGTGTTAGAATTGTAAAAGGAGGTTTCCTTAGAGTCTGTCCGTAATAAAGGAAATAGGGATGGATATCCAAAACAGGAGCAGAAGCATGAGGTGGACATAAAAGACTTGAGTGTTACGGAATCTGATGAATCGTCCACAGATGAAGGCCATGAACCATGGAAGCATGCCAAGACCTGGAATCATGGTCGAAATCCATGTGGAAGAACCCCACGTAGTAGGGGTAGGTGTTGGTGAGGTCCCAACCTTACTCGAGCAATGGATTTTCCTTACTTTTAATGTGATTTTGTTTTTGTGAGTTATCTTGTCATTTCTGACCTCTTTCTCTTTATTGTATCCTTTTATTTTAATAAAAAGGGATTGGGCCTTTGTGCTCTATCCTAGACTTGTTTAAATATATATATATATTTATTTATTTATTTATATATTTAAAAATTAATAATTATTTAAATATTTATTTATTTATTTATAATTTTATAAATACTTTTTTTAAAACATTATATATATTTGAAATATTAAAAAATATATATTTATATATAATATTTATATTAATTATAAACATGAATTTTTTAATTAATGTATATAAATAAAAATTATTTTTTGAATACAAATATAATAATTATATATATATATATATTAATAATATTTTTATTAAAAGGTTTTATTAGCACTAAGAATAGAGCTCATAAAGCTCAACCTTTATCAATGCTAAAAAAAGTGTTGATAAAGGGTACACCTTTATCAACGCTTTTTTAGCACTGATAAAAGTTACCTTTATCAGTGCTTTTGGCTAGCGCTGATAAAGGCACCCTTTTATCAATGCTTTATGTTTAGCGCTTATAAAAGTAGGTGTTACCTATGCACTGATCTGTGGTGGTGAGCTGACTCTAGTGTAATGTACAACCCCTTGGATGTGCATCCAATGGTCCATGAATCTCCTTCAATTGTCTAATCTCTTTGGGATTTGAGAAAGCCAGTTACTGGAGATGATTCTAGAAGGATTTCATCTTCATTGGTGAGATGTAAGGTCCCCACATATAAATCCTTTGAATTGCTTGCCTCCAAAAGCAACAAGGGGGACTTAAAAAGGATACTTGGTGATTTTAAAGAAGATATCAATTTCATTGGTGATGAGTTTGTGGATGATGGAGGTGGTCCTTGGCAGCAGATAATCAAGACAAGGAGAAGGGGGTGACATCCTCACAGTCGGGGTGGAAGAGCACCTTTTCACAGTATGAGTACCCGATATCGGGTTGTTTAATTGTTTTTGTTGGCAAGAATGTCTACTTGACCCATCCCCCCCCCCCCTTCGACTCTTTCTTTTTCTCTATTTAATAAAGGGGTGCGACTCAGCTGAGTTTTTATATAATTATTTATATATACTTCATATTTCTATATTCCATAATATAAATATGTAATTATAATTATATATATAATTATAAACAGGTATAAATGAATAAATATATACCAACAATTTATATAAATATAAATTATTTTATATAAATAATATTATATAATAATATTATATTATAAATGATACATTTTATCAATGTTTTTAAAAAACACTGATAAATGAATACACACAAATTTTTTATGTATTTTTAATAACATGGGATGCACTACCACAAATCCAAGCAAGGGATGTGCCGAATTTTATCTGTGCTAAGAAAAAAGTGCTGATAAAAGCTGCACTTTTATCAATGCTACAAAAAGAACTGATAAAGGTGTATCCTTTGTCATGGTTTTTTTAGCGCTAATATAAGATATAGTTATCAGTGCTATTCATAACACTGGTAAAAGTTTTTAGTAAAAAATATTATTAATATATATATAATTATTATATTTATATTCAAAAAAATATTTATTTATATACATTGATTAAAAAACATATGTTTATAATTAATATATATTTTTTAATAATTCATATATATATATAATGTTTTAAAAAATATATTTTTATGATTATAAATAAAAATATATGTTTAAATAAATATAAATTTATAATAATTTTTTTTAAAAATAACAATTATATTTATTATATTTATAGTTTTAATTAAATAATTTTTAAATATATTTATTTATAATTATAATTATATAAATAAATAATTATTTAAATAAATATATGTCCCCAATGGATTTGGTCAATAAATATATATATCAAGAGATAATGATGATATTCATGGACATGATTGGTGTTGTTTACGTCAATACATTGATGCGTGAGTATGTATAATTAACGTAATATGATCATAAGTTTATTTATGGACAAGTTTGTGGGTTAATATGTTCTAAATGTTAAGATTGCCAATATTATGATAACACATGAATATGTTATGTATTCATGACTCATGAATGTTCAATTATACATTGACAGACTTATTAATGATGCTTTCCATATATATATGATGACTCGTTTTTTATAATATATACCTTATTAGGTATGATTCATTCATGTTATACCCATCAACTTATTATGTTCTCATAAATAATTATAAAATTATAATAAATATATTTATTTTATTTATAATTATAAGTTTTTAATTATATATAAATACTTTTTAAATATATTTATTTACAATTATAATGGGTTTCATTCCCACTGGGTATTTGGGCCATGTATTGAATAAATAAGGCTTAATGGGTAGGTTATCCCTTGGAGGGGCTATGGCCTGCCTTTTCGGCCTATGTGTGTGGTGTGTGTGTTTAATGTAATTGTGCCCCCAAGAACCTTATATATATATATATATACATTTATAATTATAAAATTATAATAAATATATTTATTATATTTATAATTTTATAAATATACTCTAAACAATGCAGACCATGAGTTTTAACTCATGGTCTCCAAAATTTATTAAAAAATATGAAATTACAACAAAATAATAATGGGGTACACCAGATACCCCCAAACACAGAAGTGACCAACAAAGGACCCAACAATATCGAGACACAAGGACCCCCAAACTCACCCGAAGTCCAAAAGTACTTAGGTTGAAGCCCCACAACAGACCCATTCTAACTACAGTCTATACCTATCCAGTCCACCCGCACCCACCCTACGCAACATCAAAAGTCATCACTGGCCAAACAGAAACACAAGACAGTTGTATTCAAATAGCCTCGTCCGATCAAGCATGTCACCTCCCTATCAGGATGTCGACATCCCCACTTGACTCCCTGATATTGAGCTCATTGCCTAACTATTCAAGGCCCCCAATCATAACACGTTGTTGCGTATCATAGGGTCATTGACACTCGAAGTTAAATTTTCCATCCTATGTGCAATGCATCATGTCCCGCATCCTGAGGACATCACACCTGTTGAAAATCAGCTGCAATCACCGTCGTCGAGGTGAAGCGCCACCACTGTCAAGGTGATGCTGCCACCGAGATCCTAATAAAAACAACCAGTCATTGGGCGGGTTGTCCTCATCGCCAACCAATACCCAGAACACGCCGCCACCAGGAGTCGGTAAGTGCGATCCGGATCATCGTCGGCCTGCTCCTCCTCTAAGAGAAAATCACCAACAAACCCTACGGTGAAAATTCGCCAATGATATGCCTACCACCGAGGGAGACACCCTCCGTTCCAAGCCGCTGACCATCGAGATTGCCCACTTGGGATCCCAAACACGATGCCACCATACCCTACAACCCTAGGTCACCGCAATCCAAAAGTACTATCCCACCAGCATTCCCCTAATCGCGTAGAACTTCACGTTCAGTCACCACACGAAGAGCAGGCCGCAGCACGGCTGTCGATATGCCCCCATCTAAAGGAAGGTGGCTGGATCTAACAAGATATGCCTTCGATCCATCCCCACATGGAGAAAGGAGCCTAGATATGGTTCCATGGTAGCAACCACAACATGAAATATTTCGTCGCATCCCACCTTCGTAAAGGCTCTATCATCTGCAGCGATCATTGAGGCGACTTCATCATCAACCAACAACGAGGGATCCTTTTTACCCTCAAATGACTTGATTTAGCAACACCCTCTAACACACTCAGCAAAGAGCTCAAAATGCCCAAAAATTTTATCCTAAACAACTCATCTTGGAAGGAGGGGCAGCACAGTTCTCTCATTACCTAAGCAATCCCCAGCAAATTGTAGAGTGAGCGGCTCTCGTTTTTTGAGAGATAAAATCTCCATCATCAATTTTATGAATATATACAATTATATAAATATATTTATAAATATATACAAATATTTAAAATTATAATTATAAATATATATATATATAATGATAAAATTATAATAAATATATTTATTATAATTTTATAATTGTAAAAAATAATTATTTATTTATTTTTGTAAATATAAATAAATATATATTTATTTAAATAATTATAAAATTATAATAAATATATTATTTATATTTATAATTTTATAAATATATATAATTAATATATTTATTATATAAAATTATAAAATTATAAATATAATAAATATATTTATTATAATCTTATAATTATTTACATAAATATCTATATATTTTTAATTATAACTATAAATAAATATATATTTATGTAAATAATTATAATATTATAATAAATATAATAATAATTCTATAATTATTTAAGTATATATATTTATTTATAATTATAATTAAAAATATAATAAATATATTTATTATAATTTTATAATTATAAATATATAAATATATATATAATTTTATAAATATATATAAATATATAAAAATATAAAAAAAATTATAAAAATATTTATTGTATATATAATTATAAATAAATATTTATATATTTATATAGTTATAATTATAAATATATATATAACTATATTTATTATATATATAATTATAAATATATATAATAATATAAATAAATTATTAACATTAGATCCTCATCAGCACTAAAAATCACTGATAAAGAGGGGTTTTATCAGCACTTTCGATTCTAGTGCTAAAAAACTACTCTTTATCAGCACTTTTTTGAAAGCACTTATAAAATCCTTATCCCTTTTTTTAAATAACCCTAACTAGTTGTCCTCTATTACACACCTTCAAGCTCTCGTGGAAGCTGACTGTCATCTCACCATCTCTCTCACCGAACCCCACTGCCGCTCTCCCTGAACCACACTAGTGTTGTCGCGCTACCACTCTCATCGAACCATATTCCCGCTATTGTTGTTGTCGTCCAATCCCACTGTTGCCTTGCCGAACCCCACAATCGGCGCATCTCCTTTGTGACTTTTTTGAACATTTTCAACAAATCAAGACCCGCAAAACTAAAGTTATTCTATTCAAATCTTGTTTTTATGTATTTCTCAGTTGATTCTCTTCATGGTTCAATTTGTTTGTTATTCTCAAACAATAGTGTGTGTGGAACCCAATTTATGATATTCTTGTGAAATTTGTTGTGTCTCTAGTTATGGTCTTAGGTTGTTTAAAGTTAAATATGGTTTTAGTAAATTGATATGGTATAGTTATGTGATGTAAAATTTGGTTTGGGAAGGTTTATTTAGTTGTGATGAATGTGATCAACCAAAATTTGGATTTTATGTTTTGGGTGTAATTATTGATCTTTTAGTATAAATTTTTTTATAGGAAGCAGTCTGAGTGTTAATATAGTAATGATGATATTTGGGTTCGTTCAAGAGATAGAGGTGAGGATGAGAATTCATTAGAATTTTTGGGTAAGTTTTCTGATAATAGTTTATGTTTAGATGATTTGGTCATGGATTATAGATTCCCATAGTAAATCATTGAATTTTTTTAATTTTTTTAGTCATTGTTTTTGAAGGCTTAGTCAGTGTAGTGGGAATTATGAGTTACGGTACCCTAGATTAGTTATGATAAAAAATTAAAATTCTTCTTGGATTTTATAACATGGAAGGATGGTTTTGATTTAGTTAAATGCTCAGTTTTTCATTTGGGTGGTTCCTTACTTTTGGTATGTGTCTAGCTTTGGACAAAGATACTTTCAACATTATTATAATAGTCAAATTCATATTAATCCAAAGGTTGCAACACACCATAATTAGATACTTTTAGGTATTAGTAATGTCATAAAGGAGATTCAGTATATATCAAATTAAAGCAATTAACCCACAATGGGTGAATTTCAATAAATGCATGCTTTCCCAAACTATGTATTTCACTATAGGGGTTATTTCTTAATTAGTGCTCAGTTTAGCCAATTGAGAATCCAAATAATGTATTTTAGGAAAAATTTCATCATTCTTAAGTCTTTAAATTATAATTATTTTATAATTGTTTTGTTTTTGTGAATACTTTCATTCCTTAAAATATGGACAAATAAATATATTTTAAATTAAAAATATAAAGTGAATTTTGGAAAATATATATCTGTTTAAAATGTTTATGGAAGGTAAAATCAGAAAGTTTTAATTTGGATTTCATTATTTATTTTCAAATGATCATGGAAAGGCTTGTTTGATTTAATAGACTTATAAGAAATTCAAGGTTTTTATGATTTTTATTTTATAAAAAGAAAATCACATGGATAGTGTAAGACTCAAGATTTCACTATAATAAGCATTTCATTATAATAGACATTGTACAATACATGTTCTTTTATTTCATTACTGTAATGAAAAACAAAACTAAAAAATCAATGTAATGAACCAACTCAGATCAACTTGCCAGGTCACCCAAGTCGATTTGTCACAAGGCCTGAAGTATGTTCTCGATCTCCATAGGATAGAAACAAGAACTTAGGGAATCAAACACTATTGATAGTTGAATAATAAGAGGCAACCTGAAGGTTGACATAAGTTTCATGTGGACACTAAGAAATTCATTCCTTAGACTAATGATAGAGGAATTATAGGAGGCAACCTGAAGGGTGACATAAGTGAAACCATTACCATGTAATAAAAAAATAAATGTCCTATGATAATCACTAAGATGAGAACATGTAGTAAAATGGGTAATAATGGTGGTAACCCTAGTTGAATATGGATATAGAACTTTGGTTGGGAAAGTTCTAACCTCTAGAATTGAATATTTATATTTTAATCTGGAAAAGTTATAAGGGGTTTTTATAAAATACCCTTGTATCCTAAGGTTTTTCATAAAAATGCTCTTCCTTGTGTTTTTTAATAAATTACACCCATTTAAAATTCTCAATTTATATCCCAAAATTTCAAAAATAAAATATTTCCCTAGATTTATTCAAACCCATTAAATTCAAATTTAAATTCATAAAAGAGTTAGAGAAGTATTTCTACCCATTTAAAATTCCACCTCAAAAACCCCTTCTTAAATTTCAAATTCTAGTTTACATGAAACATTTTAAATCTAGTCACTTTTTTCCATTTAAAAAACATTTGCTCACATCATTGTATTAAATCCCTTGGGTCTCATGTAACGACACTAATTTTCTCAAAGGTACATATTATTATTTAAAAAATATAATATTTTTTTTATTTGTGAAACCATTATTATTTTCAATAGCCATATTTTTTACTATGAAAAGGTTTTCAAATAATATAGCTTTTATTTTTTTCTCTTATTACATTCAATATCTTTATTTATAAATTTATTTCAATAAGTTTTATCGGTGGTGGAAGTCTACGGGTGAAGCGGGGTGGGAAGATGAAAAAATATAATAGCGGGGAGCAATGTGATGGCTCGAGTGATGGCGTACCAATGAGGGGGCTGATTGAAGACCTTTAAATATTTCAATAAATAGGACTAGATGGGTGGGTTATCCCTTAGGGGGGGGCTATGAACTATCTTTATATTTTGTGTGTGTGTGGTGTTCATGTGTTTGAATGTATTTATACCCCTAATCACCTAATATATATATATATATATATATATATATTATAAAAAAATAGGATGGATATGAATAAAGAATGGATGGATGTGAATCATATGACAAAAGAGTGTGAATATGGAGTGAAAGAGTTCATCAAGTTTTCAAAGGATCATGCATATGGACCTTTTCAAATCCTTTTTCTATGTTTACACTATTGTAATCCAAGACTAATTATTCAAGAGGATTTGGAAGAACACTTGATCTGTCACAGAATTGATCAAAGTTATAAATATTGGAATAAATATGGGGAAAAAGAAAATGTAGCTAGTGACTAGGATATCACATACTTTTATGGATCATCTGATATGATTAAAAGTGTGGATAATGAATAAGACTACATCAATGTTGTGATTACATGTGTGAATGATGATGAAGATTGTATTGAGGAAATGAAAATGATGGTTGAAGATGAACTTTATGATTGCACAAAATTGTTTCAGAAGTTAAAGAGTTGTGAAAATATTTCATCATATGTTGGTTGCACTAAATATATAGAATTTTAAGCCATACTAAAACTGTATAATTTGAAATAAGGCAACAGATAGAGTGACACCAATTTTACTGAACTACTTACTATATTGAATGATATGTTCCTAGAAGATAATGATCTCCCTAGCTGAACATATGATTCCAAAAAAATTCTATATTCGATAGGTATGATCTATGAAAGAATACATGTCTTCCCAAATGACTGTATACTGTTTCACAAGGACCAAAAATTACTTAAATAATTCTCAAAGTGTGGTTCTTCTTGATACAAGAAAGATAAATTGGGTCCTACGAAATTTTTATGGTACTTTCTAATCATTCCATTATTTAGGATCCTATATGGAATTGAGGAGACTACAAGGAAATTGATGTGGCATATAGATACAAGAAATAAAGATGGGAAACTATGCCACCTAGCAGACTCTCCTCGGTAGAATAAAATTGATCATGAGTATCCTAAATTTAGAAACGAGCCGAGAAACCTTATTCTTGATTTATCTATAGATGGAGTGAATCCTTTTGGTTTTCAAAACAGCACTCCCAGTACATGGTCGGTTATGTTGGTAAATTATAACTTTCCATTGTGGTTATGCATTAAACGAAAATACATTATTTATCTATGCTTATATTAGGAAAAGAACAACTAAGCAATGATATTGATGTTTATTTGGATCCATTTATCTAGGATTTGAAATCCACAATCCATTTTTTATTTTATTGAAAATCCACTTTGAGGGTGAGTGGGAACCTACAACCATTCCTCCAGCATCAAAACACATCCATACAAAATAGATTTCAAATTCCAAAATAATAAACCTGAATCATACCACTCCAACACCGTCAAAAGCATCCTGTTTCAAAATTCCGCAAAACCCGCGATCTGCCAACTTGACTCCACAATCCCGCCACCGAAAAAAACCCATTAAAATTTTGAAAAAAAGGGAAGACAAGAATCACGCCTCTGACACCTAGAGACGTACACACTGGCACCGAACTGTCTCCAGCACAGACCACCATCGGATCACCGTCGACGTCACGTACGAGCACAAATCGTCGTTGATGCCGGGAAGAACACTAACCTGTTGAGAGACACCATCGAAGACCTTCATCTCCATAAGAGAAGTATACATCATCACCACCAAGAACCCGTCGTTGAAGTCAGTATCACTGAGCCACCAAAGATGTCGAAAGTAGAATCATGGAGGACACACAACGGGCAGAACACCCTGAAGCACCAGACACCTCAGCACCAAACCAACAAAACCCTAGAGACGTCAGAAATGCCATAGAAACCCAACATCATGGTCGAGACCGACCAAAACCATTGAACCACCCGAGGAACCCATCATCGTACTCATAAACCTCATGCCACTGACGATCACCGAGAAGCACCTACACAACACTGAACAAAAAGAGGGGAACCCAGGGATGAAAACCAAAAAAACAACAAACAAAGAAAGAACCCAGAACCCAACGAAAACGAAATAGGGCCGAAACGGGACTGGAACCCTAAAAATAAACCAGGATTGAACCAACTAGTGATGGGATGAAACCCTAGAAGGAGACTAGGGGATGGAACCCTAAATGAAGAAGAAAAGATACTTCGAGAGGACCCGCAACCGCCAAACCGCTATCCCAAAGCCGTGGTGTACCCATCACTCCAGATCTAACCTAGAGAGGAGCGGTGGTACTCGAGGCCAGAGAACAGTAAGGTGGCTGAAAGAAGACCTTCAAGGAGCTGAGGGAGGTGAAACACGGAGATAAGACCAGAACCGGTGAGAGATAGAGAGCAAGAGAGAGAGATGAGGAGGAGGAGGATGACATAGAGAGAGCGAAGCCAGGCTGAACGAGCGGAGAAGAGAGAGCCAGGGAAGGTGCCGCGGGAGATCTAATTTCATCAGGGAGAGGGGAAACCCTAGGAGGAGGAAGATGGCGAGCTGATCCAAAAGCCTGAGAGTGCCCTGGAGAGTGAGGCGCCATTGATCTAAGATTTGAAATTATTATGGGATTCAGGTGTTATGTTGTATGATGCTTACAGAAATAAAGATTTCACATTGAGATCCATGTTGTACGGGATGATAAATTACTTTCCTAATTATGGAAATTTATCAGGATATAACATTAAAGTAACTCAAGGGTGTCCCATTTGTAAACAAAGTACATAGTTAATTAGGTTGAAACATTCATCAAAGACTGTGTTTCTAAGATATCATAGATTTCTACCATAACGAAATAAGTACTGATCTTGGACGACATCATTCGATGGAAGTTCAGAAGAACATACAACATTTTCTTCACTAATAGGTGATCAAATACTTGATAAATTAAAATATATAGACACTAATTTTGGTAAAACATTTTCAAGAAAACTTTAAAAATCGATTGGAAAAAGAGATCAGTTTTTTTTAATTATCATATTGGAATTTTCTATTCGTTGGAAATTTTCTTGATGTTATACATGTTGAAAAAAAATGTATGTGATAGTGCAATTTGAATGTTACTAAATTCACCAATAAAAAATTATTTAATTAAGTCTAGGTTGTACATGGTTGACATAGGAATACAGAAAGAGTTGGAAAAAGAGAAGGGTGAAAAATAAACTTTTCTTCCTCTAACTGCTTGCTCTCTTTCTAGGCAGGAGAGATTAGTTTTGAAACTTCTTGATGTAAAGGTTACAGAGTGTTATTCATCTAATATCAAGAATATCATGTTAATGGATGATTTAAAGTTAAAGTGTTTGAAATCACATGACCTCCATTTTTTGATACAAGATCTAATTATTATAGATTTATGTTTCATTTTTCCCAAGAATGTTCATCATACATTAACAAAGCTCTGTTTTTTTTTCAAATCTATATATAGAAAAGTTATAAACCAAGAAAAAATACCGATAATGGAAAATTAAATTTTCATTATATTATGTGAATTGGAAATGTTCTTCCCACCAGCATTTTTTGATATGATGGTTCACTTGGTGAGAGAGATTTGACTATGTGGTCATATATACTATAGATGGATGTACCCCATTGAATAGTATATGAATATTTTGAAAGTTTATGTCAAAAATTGAATTCAACTAGAGATTTGTATTATAGAGAGATATATTTTTTAGGAAGTTATTGAATTCTGTACCGACTACTTGTCTGGCGTGGAAACATTGGTCTACCAAAACCTCATCACACTGGGTGGCTTGTGGGTGAAGGAATTTATGGAAGAGATGTTGTCACAATTAATATTACTGATTAGGATCATACCCAACTTTATGTTTTTCATAACAATTTTTAGGTTTCCCCATATGTTGAAACCCACAATGAAATTATTAGGAATTTGAATCCATTAAGAGATGAAAGATGGATCTCAAATACACATAATAAACAGTTTATAGGATGGTTTCGAAGCTATATTTTTAAGGAGTCAAATGAAAATTTGGATTCAATTTTAGAACGACTTTGATGGTTATCCAGATTACCAAGTGTGTATGTATTATCATATAATGGTTATGTAATTAATGGTTATATTTTCAATACAAATGAACATGATGAAGGTAGTACCATACAAAATAGTGGAGTAACACATGTGGATAAAGCAATGCATATTTCTCGTACTAAGGACAGAAATATAATTTATGAAAACATGTCATATTTTGGCATCATCAAATAAATATGGGAGTTGGATTATACAACATTACAAGTGTAAAATTTTCAATGAAAGTGGGTTGATAAGAGGAGTGTTGTTAAAATAGATGAATTGATATTTTTTAAAGTTTATTTTAGTAAGGGTACAAAGATGAACCATTTATAATGGAATCATAGGAAGTAAAATTATTTCATGTTCCATATCCCACAAACTGAAAGTGGTCAATTATTATATTATCAACCAAAACCATTGAAGGGTCAGGTGAAAATTCAACCAAGGATAACCCTTTCATTGGGATATCACAATCATTTCATAGTGGTCCCAACGTAGATGGGGTTTTGTATGTCAGAGGAGACCACAATGAAGGGGTTTGGATACTTGATAGAGTGGTCAAATCCCTTTAGCCTTTAAAAAAAGAGTTCAATAATCTGGTTAAATTTTTTTATAATATATATTTTTTGCCTAATGTTATTATCTTTCCACTATTGCATTCATGTAATCTAAATTAAATGTTAAACTACTTCTATAGATAATTTATTCTTCTTGTATTAGTGCTCCCAATCCTGAGGAACAAGAGGTCTCTCAACCTATTGTTTATCCCAATATAGAGTAACAACAAACTTCTGCATGTGTTGGTGCTCCCAGTCCTGAGGAACAATAGGTTTCTCAACCTGTTGCGACTCTCAATGTAGAGGTACAATGAACTTATTCACATGCCAATGCTACAGATCGAGAGAAATAACATATAGACGGTGTTGAATATGAGGAAATGGTAGGCGATGAAGGACCAATGATGTGGAAAAAATAGGAGCGTCATAGTTTGATGGTGTTAGCAAAAATCATTAAGGAAAGAAGAAAAGATATCAAATTTGAGGTCATATGGAATGTGCAGGGCTAGCATGTTAACCCTAACAAGACCATGTTCAGTAGTTACATTAGACTCATCACTCAAAAACACATGCCAGTTGATATAGATTCATGAAACCATGTTGTGTCCATGCTTAAGGAACTGATGTGAGAAGCGATTATGATAACATTATGATATCATTTCTTTATTTTACTAAAAAATAAAATAACAAAACAATGACCTGCTCTTCATCATCCCTTTCAGAGTGCATTTATAGTAGATGGATCCCATAAGAAATATGTATTAATTATTTCTGGAAGGATTCATAGAGGCTTTCGCACAATTCTAATGATGTTTCATATTAAAGATTTTGAAGGGAAAATAAACCCTCGCCCACCAATTATGTATACACACCTGATAAATCAAGAAGTGTGGGATGATTTTATTAGCTGGCATGTGAAGATGTCTTTTCAGGTTGATTTTGGATGGTAATACATCATTTGACAACATGTGCATTCATTAATTTGATTGAGAATTTTTTATTTATTAAAAAACAAATGAGTACTAAAAATAAGGAATGATTAGTAAAACTAACGTACCCCTACGGTAAAGTAAGTACGGGGTATGCTTCACTTGAATAAAAATGGTATGTATTTTAAATCTACTGTAATTATTTTATATGACATGAAACAAAAGCATAATTATGTTCCTATGTTTATATGTAGATTGATAAATCCAAATCCAAATCCACTTCCATATCATGTTATGTGCTATAGAAGGAGGAATGTGTAAATAAATATGGGATACTAATAGGTGAAAAACACAAAAAGTGTGGGAAACATGTGTAAGTATGACATAATAAAAATTTGTTTTTCTTTAATTTCTATTACATAACAATGAATAATTATTTTCCTATATTTTATATCTGACTTAGTTATAGGAATCATTAATACCTGTACTGGATGAATACCTATTATCAGTGGTCTTGAAGTGGCTATAATAGTATGGTCGTATCAGATGTGTAGATTTTGGGGTGATACACCGAACATATTTTGAGAAAAAAACAACATGAGGATAAAGATAAGAAAATGGGAGATATGAAATCAAGATTAACTTACCTTGAAGAACAATTTCATTGGAATACTCAGTTGTTAGAAAATGTTATGGGGGGAAGCAAAGAGAAGAACCAACTCAAGAACAACTATTTTGTGATGATCCTGCCCCACCCCCACCAGCTTTGAGGTGATCCATTCCCCTAAAATATCTATCTTAGTTGAGGTAATCAATATTCTAATAATTGTTTGTGTGAAATTTGAATCATACAGACATTGATACCTTTCCTGTACTAATATTCTACTAGGTGAAAATGATGGTGATTTATATCTATAAACACCCACCCATCGCCTTGTATCAAGGGATACGATGTTCAATATCTAAGATGATCGTCTACGCAATAGATCACTTCCAACAGGTCATGTGAGAGTGGTGATTATCATAGCTCATGATCCAAGCATGAAGCTACCTATTCCACTTGATGACGATGATATTCATATGGTTGACCAAGCTATTTAACATTCATCTCATGGTCGTCAGATCTTGTAAAAATGCATTTTGATAAGGACTTATTTGTTTCCAATTTATTTTTCATGCTAAACCTTTAATAATTAATGAAAAAAGGTATGAATCGATGAATGTTATTATAGAAAAACAAATGTAAGGGGTGAAACAAAAGGTAGACTCAAAACCATATAAAGGATCAACCAACTGTTCAAAAATATCTTCTGAAAGTGCCTTTACCTTACCCTTTAAATATTTATATTTATTAACATTGAAGGTTTATGCAGATATAAAGTTACAAAATGATAATAATCAAAAAGTTGATTTTGTATAAAAAATGTACAAAGATTATGTTACAAACTAAATTTATATTGAGAATTTAAATTAAATCCTCAACTATGAATGGCTAGGAGGCTCAGTTGTACATGTATACATTAAGTTTTTTTCATGATTTTTTTCCAAAAGTTGATATAATATGTTAGTTATGACTAAATACATTTCATATTTTTTACAAGATTATATATAAATACCAATTGAAGGGATTACCCCATGAACAAAAATTTGTAATCATTAGTCTTCACATCACTTCTACAAAACAGAAATAAATAGATTCAACAAAATGAATGAAATGGTTACAAAACTAGCCAAATTGTTTGAAAGAAAACTTACGGATGAAAGAATCTTCTTAATACCAATGATGTAGGGGTAAAAATATACAATTTAATCATATTAAATATATTTTCATTTATTTCATTACTTATTCCTTTTTGTATTTTTAGGCAACATTGGATGCTCATTGCAGTTAATTTGGATACTCCAAATATTTATTTCATAGATTCACTGCATGGATACCCAACAAGCTGACCACACATGATGGTGTTTGTTAATTTTTAAAACACTAAATTCAATTTTTTAGAACTAAACTTCATGTTATATAATTTATATTATGTTTTAATGATAATTTTTTATGATAGGGTGGTGTTTAAATATCATGAAATTCATGGCATGAGGATAGGAATTAAGTATAAGGAGCCTAAAAAGTTCATCGACTAGACAAGTATCGTGATATATATAATAATATTTCACTATCCAAACACATATCAAAACAAATTACTTATTTTTTTTAATGTTTCTACAGTGTCTAAAACAAACAAATGGAAAATATTTTGGTTATTATGTTTATAAATTTATAAGAGAGATCAAATTCCATCAAAAAACTAGCATCCCCAATGATAATTAATATTTCATTTAAAATATTTATCAATCCTTTTGTATTTATATTTTTCCAGTACTACTATGACCATCAAAAAAATAATATTCACAAGAAGATATAGATTTTCTTAGAAACGAATGGGTGGTATACCTGATGGAATAATGCACACAAATAGCATGAAGATATGACTTCCATTGAAGTAATGGATTACTTCATATTTATGTTTAATTTATTTCTTTTTAGTATTACTCACATAAGAATTTTTTCTTATAAAGGTGGATTCCTTTGTTTGAGTTGGGGTGGTTTGTTCGAAGATGCTCATGCTCTTGAGAGATTGGACTTTGAGGCTGCAACTAAGATAACAAAAATAAGGAAATGGTTCAAGAATGTATACAACCATCATGAAAATTTTAATTCCTACTACTTATTTAATTAATTTTTTCATAATTTTATCTACTATTTGTAAGTTAATTTCCTTATCATTTTTATCTAATACTTATTTAGTTTTTTTCACAAATCTTTATGCTTTCCATTTCTTTCCTTTGTCGAGCTGAAAACACTACATATTGAGTTGATGTTCATAGCCAAAAAATATTTATCATTGAAATCCAAAAGAGTATAGGAAGCTCGTGTTCTCATTGTGGTGAATTCTTATGATATAATGGGCACATGATATTCCTCTACTCTCCTTTATTTCAACAATGAGAAAGGTTTTTCAGCTAAGAACATCATGTTAATATGATGTTTTAGCAGTTATAAAAATAAAGGAAATAGAAATCATGATGACATTGGTAGTTAGGATTGTTTTTAGATTTTGGGATGTGTTGGAATCAACTGCACCTTAATCCGACACACAATATGACTAGTATGACTCCAAGTGATTCTTTTTATTTAAAATTGACATAAATTTTAGTAAAAAGGAAAACCGACATACTCAAAACTGATAAAACCTATTCATATTGTTTTGATACTTTAATAAAATGGTCCATAAGTTATTCGTGACATGTAGAAATCATCCGCACCTCAATCCGATATACAATGTTCCTGGTATGACTCAAAGTGTTATTATCTATTTAAAATCGACATTTTAGTTCAAAAAGTTTCAATCACTAAAAATTGAGTAAACATACTATGGTTTTCTTGATAATTTTTTACAATGATTCATAAGTCATTTTTGATGTGTAGGAATAGATCTCTCATCAAAATGATATATGATGTTATTGGTATGAGCCAAAGTGTGTGTTTCCAGTTTAAGATGACATTTTAGTAAAAAAGAAAAGTGACATACTCGAAACCAAGAAACAGTATTCATATTGTTTTGATACTTTAAGAAAACGATCCATAATTCATTTGCGATGTATAGGAATCATTAGCACATGAATCCAACACATGGTGTGACCGGTATGACTCCAAGTACGTCTTTTTATTTAAAATTGACATCAATTTTAGTAAAAAGGATAAATGGCCTACTCAAAACCAAGAAAACACATTCATATTGTTTTCATAATTTAGTACAATGATCCATAGTCATTTGTGATGTGTAGAAATTTCCCACACCTTAATCTGATGCCCGATGTGCCCAATATGACTCAAAGTGCCCGTTAGTTTAAAATTGACATTTTAGTTCAAAAAGTGTCACTCACTAAAAAATGAGTAAACGCACTCAGATTGTTTTGATAATTTAGTACACTGATTCATTAGTCATTTTTTATGTGTATAAATCAGTCTCACATAAAAAGAACACACGATGTGACCGGTATGACTCAAAGTGCATGTTTCCAGTTTAAAATGGCATTTTAGTAAAAAAACAAGTGACATACTCAAAATTGAGAAAACACGGTCAGATTTTTTTGATACTTTATAAAAATGGTCCATAAGTCATTTGGGATGTGTAAGAATCAGTTTCACCTCACCTTGATGCACAGTGTGACTGATATGACTCCAAGTGCGTCTTTTTATTTAAAATTGACATTGATTTTAGCAAAAAAGACAATTGGCATACTCAAAACCAAGCAAACGCATTCAATTTGTTTTTATACTTTAGGAAAATGATCCATAAGTTATTTTTGATGTGTAGGAATCAGTCTCACCTCAATCCGATACATGATGTGCCCCGGTATGACTCAAAGTGTCCGTTATTGGTTTAATATTGACATTTAGTTCAAAAAGTGTCGGTCACTAGAAACCAAGAAAACTCTCTCAGATTGTCTTCATAATTTAGAAAAATGATTCATAAGTCATCTGTTACGTGTGGTAAGTAGTCTAACATCAAATCGACATATGATGTGACTGGTATGACTCAAAGTGTGTGTTTCCAGTTTCAGATGACATTTTAATAAAAAACACAAGTAACATACTGAAAATCAATCAAACACATTCAGATTTTTTTGATACTCTATAAAAATGATCTATAATTCATTTGTGACATGTTGGAATCATCTACACCTCAATCTGATGCATTGTGTGACCGGTATAATTACAGGTGTGTCTATTTATTTAAATTTAACATTAATTTTAGTAAAAAGAACAAGTGACATACTAAAAACTAAGAAAACACATTCATATTGCTTAGATACTTTAGAAAAACGAATCATAAGTCATTTATAACATGTGTGAATCAACCTCACCTCAATCTGATGCACGATGTGACCGGTATAACTCTAAGTGTGTATTTTTATTTAAAATTGACATTAATTTTAGTAAAAAGAACAAGTGAAATACTGAAAACCAAGAAAACATATTTGAATTGTTTTGATACTTTAGGAAAACGATCCATAAGCCATTTTTGACAAGTAGGAATCAATTGCATCTCAATATATTTCATGGTGTGACCGGTATAACTCAAAGTGTCTCTTTTTATTTAAAATTGACATTATTTTTAGTAAAAAGAACAATTGACATACTGAAAACTAAGTAAACGTATTCGGATTATTTTGATAATTTAGAAAAATGATCCATAAGTTATTCTTGATGTGTATGAGTCAACCACACCTCAATCTGACACACGGTGTTCCCGATATGACTCCAAATGTGTCTTTTTATTTAAAATTGACATTCATTTTTTGTAAAAAGAACAAGTGACATACTGAAAACTGAGAAAATACATTCAGGTTGTTTTGATACTTTAAGAATATGATCCATGAGTCATTTGTGATGTATAGGAATCAATTGTATCTCAATCTGATGCACGGTGTGACCGGTATGACTCAAAGTGTCTATTATTAGTTTAAAATTGTCATTCTAGTTCAAAACGTATGTCACTCACTAAAAATCTGGTAAACACGATTCGATTGTCTTGGTAATTTAATAAAGCAATTCATAAGTCATTTTTGATGTGTATGAAGTTGTATCACATCAAAATGACGCACGATGCGACCGGTGTGATTCAAAGTGCGTGTTTCCAGTTTGAAATGACATTTTAGTAAACAACACAACTCACATACTGAAAACTGAGCAAACACATTTGGAATGTTTTGATACTTTAGGGAAATGATCCATAAGTAATTTTTGATGGGTAGGAATCAGTCACACCTCATTCTGGACCACGGTGTAACTAGTATAACTACAAGTGTGTCATTATTTAAAATTGACATTAATTTTAGTAAAAAGAACAAGTGACATACTAAAAACTGAGCAAACACATTCATAATGTTTTGATGCTTTAGAACAATAATCCATAACTCATTTGTGACATGTAGGAATCAACCACACCTCAATACGATGCATGGAGATCGGTATAACTCAATGTGTGTCTTTTTATTAAAAATTGACATTTTATTAATGTATTCTTTTATATTAATGTTTAATGTATTTTTTATGGTATTACTAACATAAGATTTGTTTTCTTATATATATGGATTCTTTTGCTCGGGTTGAGATGATTTGTTTGGCAATTGATGTCATGGGCAGATATTTTTTAGAGGGGATCACGGGCGCCAAAATTTAAAACATCAATGTTTTTAAATGTTTGTAGATAATTGTAAATGTAATTATATAAAACATTATTTGAAATGTATAGAGTAGTGTTGTTTTTGTATTCATGATATCAAATTTTATTTCAATTAAATTATATATTTTTCATACATAGGTTATAGGTTTTTACTGGGCGTGTTGTTATAAAAACTATACACTGCAACAGACTAGGCCTTTATCAGTGCTAGAAATGGAACTGATAAAGGGTACCTCCCTTTAATAGCGCTGAGGATAACAACGTTTTTTAGCGTTGTTAATGGCCTTTTTACACGTCGTTAAAGGGAACATTTGTATTACTGTTTTGAAAGTTGGAAAGATACTTATGGATCCTCATCAAAATAGGGAGAAAACAAAAAGGTAGGAAGGAGGTAGAAATATAAGATGTTGACTTCATGATCCATCAAAAAGAACTAATATCATGGGAATAAATGTTCTAAAGGAGAAGTGCAAGAAAGTTTCCTCATGTGAACATAAAGATTTCTAGAGGAGAGAGGATTTTCAAATAATAATAATAATAATAATACACTACCACAAAACTGGGTTTCCGCAGCACCACCCTTTAACAGCGCTAAAAACAAGCGCTGATAAAGGAGGTGTCTTTATCAGCGCTAAAAAAAGCGATGATAAAGGTTACTTTTAACAGTGCTAAAAAAATACTGTTAAAAGTGAACTTTTATCATCCCTTTTTTTAGCGCTGTTAAAGGGGCCCTCTTTATTAGTGCTTTTTTTAGTAGTGTTGATAAAAGGAGGGGCTTTATCGGCGCTTTTTTTCCTAGCGCTAATAAGATGTATATTAAAAAAATATTTCATAAAAAATAATATATTGATATATAAGTATATTTATATTGATATTGATATAATGTATATTTTTTAAATATGTTTTAGATCGATTTGATATGTGGTAGACGCAAAACGGACACCCAGAACAGAAGTTATGGTCGTTTGGAGGGATTAAGGACCTTTTCAGGACTTGAAGAATATGAGAAGGTGTTCCAGTGGTCACTGGAGTTTAGGTTTATTCGCAAGATTCTATTTGATATGTGGTAGAGGCAAAACAGACACCCGGAGCAGAACTTATGGCAAAACGGACACCCGGAGCAGAACTTATGACCGTTTGGAGAAATTATGGGTCTTTTTTGGCCTTGAAGAACATGAGAAGGGGTTATAGTGGTTACCATAGTGTAGATAGTTTCACAATCTTCGATTTGATATGTGGTAGAGCAAAAACGGACACTCATAGCAGAAGTTATGATTGTTTGAAATTGAGAAACCCTCTTAGCACCTAAAAACCAAAGAAACCCGTAACTCACTAAAACAGTCATACCTTCTGCTCCGGGTGTCCATTTGAGCACCGCAACTAGTCAAATCGAATCTCATGAGACGAGTGAGGACCAAGTCCAATCAAAACCGTGAGAAGATAAAAGAAATGAAAGATATATTAGTTATACCACTCTAAAAAAACTCCAACTTCAAACGACCATAACTTTCGCTCCCGGTGTCCGTTTGGGATCTACCACATATCAAATCAAAGACAGTGAAAAGATCTAAGAAGTAGGTTGACTCTAAGAAAGTTTCATTTATGTCTTAAATCCTAAAACCCAAAAAACCATCAGAAGGCCTCCAAAACTCTGTTTTTGTGTCCGGTGCCGTGTCAATTTTTTTTTAAAACGGTAATAACTCCCGATACATTTGTCTGTTTGGCCTCCTCCACCTGTTATATTGTAGTTTGTTCCATGAGATTCAGTTTGACTGGTCACAGAGCTGAAACAGACACTCGGATCAGAAGTTATGCACGTTTCAGTGACTCTGCGGTTTGTTAGGTTTTTCAAGCCCTCATTTCTAGCACTTTTGTCATGTCTTCTATTTTTTCAAATAGTTGTAACTTATGATCTTTCTGTCCGTTTGGCCTCCACCACCTATCATATCAAAGCTTGTTTGATGATTTTTGATCAGACTGGTCAAGGAGCTGGAACGAACTCTCGGATCAGAAGTTTTCACCGTTACCCTGAGTTTATGTTTTATTTGACTTTCTGACTGTATTTACGGGTTTTGAGAGTTTCTCCATTTTTTACCTGTTTTTCAAGTTTTCAGGGTTTGTTATCGTTTTTCATAATGTACTGTTATTTATAATCAAATATATAACAATATATACAAATTTTTTATATATTCACACATAAAGATTTAATTTTATAAATAAATAATTAAACATATTTACATATAAAATATATTTCTCAATATATAAGCATTATCTAAATAAAAAACTAATATCCATTTTATTTTAAATACAAATATATGAATATTTATATACCTATATAATGTGTACTTGTATATATATGTGTGCGCGCGCGCGCGCGTCTGTATTGACAAACTGAGATTAACAACGTTTTTTTGACGTTGTAAATCAATTTTTCGAACACTGATAAATATCATATTTGTAGTAGTGATAATAATAAGTTGTTTACATCTGATGTTGCGAAACACAACACCATAAACCTTAATATCATCTCATATCAATTTAATTTCATGCCAAACCCACACCAAATTCGAAGCTCCAAGAATAATAATTAGTTTAAGTTCAAAACATAATTAAATACAAAATTCACATAGTAAATAACCTATAATATTTAATTAAATCAAATAATAAAATAAACATTTATATAAAATTGTGATAAATTACATGTTCCATTCGGGGGACAATAATAGTTGAAGTCAAGGGGTTTGTTGAATGTACACGGAATGATGACCATTAATCTTATAAGTCAAATATTATCTGATTTTCAATTTTAAACAATTTTTATTTTTCATTCGATAAAACTATAATTATTAAATACAATGCATGCATCCATCCCCTGCCCCCACGTTCTCACACCATCCACCATTGATTCGATCCCACTCGCCTCCCACTTACATATTTGGAGATGCTGCTTTTTGACTTTACATGTCGCTTCTTGACTCTCTAGCCCACATCATGATGATTACGTAATCTATTCACTCACCGTTGGAGTTCAATTTAAAACAATTAAGCAAAAAAAGATTATGGAATTGAATTTATATTTTAACGAATAAAACATACTTATATCATTTGAATAATGTTTTCATCGCTCCATATTAGCAGTTATGAATTTAACCATGTGATAAAAATATCAAATAAATCGCTGTGTAAATTGAATTATAAATGATGGTTATCTAAGAGAGAAGGAATACGAAATATACTATGATTCATCTTCAATCAATATTCCTTTGTCCAAATCTTGTATGCTCAGAGATTTCATGAAGTCTTCTATACCTTTATTTATATTAATAAAACAGTTGAAGATTGAAAATAAAATAACAGGAATCATTTTATCAGAATATAGAACACGGCTTACAAAAAAAAATCACTTTTCTAATTTCTATGGGACTATTGAAATGTCATATCTATTAAACAATAGGTTATTTATATGAAATTGCACATTGCTTATCAAAAACTATATTGTGATAACCATTTTACTGTTTTTTATAGTGTACATAAAATAGAATTTACACACGCACACACGGACACACACACTTATTATTTGGTCCAATCAATTAGTCATGGTAAATAAAAGGGGTTTCCCGTAAAAAAGAGTGGTTTCATTTATGCTACAAAGTGAATCTTTCAAGTTGCGATCTACATACTTGAAAAATTTTCTCCTAAAACAATATATAATTCATAGTTAAAATATAATTTAGAATGATTTATGTAATCATTTATGATACAAACTTTGAATAAGTGTGGCCGATATTATTATTTTTAGAGTTTGCAGCCACAAATATGCCAAGAAGTCTCATGTCAATGCAGTTGAAATATTTATATTCAACTTTAGTGACAGGAAACATCGTGGCATAATCAAGGTTATAAAGACTAGAAAATGTGATCAATATTCTTTTGTCGAGAGCTTCTATACTCTTGGATGAAATGAAGTATTAACAATTCTTATTTAGGGGAGAAGAGATAAAACATATACTGAGGTGTACTTATTCCAACCATACGAATCAATATTCATATATAAATAGCTTGAAGGCTCAACAGTCACATATAAAAAATCAACCAAATTTTGAGCCTGCGTGTTTTAAACTAATGAATATTGATCCATATGATCTGACTAAGAGTAATTTAGAGTATATTTCTTGTCCCTTATTCCTTATATACAAGTTATTGTGACTTCATGTCATCATCGAGGTCACATGAACTTGGGAAAAATATTGATCACATTTTTTGAGTGTTTATAGTCTCGATGAGGCCATGACGTCAAATATCACAATAACTAAAAAGAAAATTTTCAACTGTAGTGACAAGAGACTTCATGACTGTCATGAACTGACCCTAATCGGGGCTCGAGCCGCAACTATCCCAAGTTTGCCTTCATATGCTAGGAGCTGGCGACCAACGCTGAAGACATAATTAACACGAGGAGGCCTTTGGTTAAGTACCTGTATGCACACACACAACCATATCGATGCAAATCTGTAGAGAAATAATAGTAAAAGATGAAAAATACTAGGGGAACAACCATGCATGTAAAACCTCTTGACAATGCAAGAGTACGATAGTGCAAACTGAAAATTAAAAGGGAAAAAATACACATCCAATCAGAAATATGTCCCAACCTAACAAAACTGGAAAGTAAACCACTGAGAGAGTTCATCTCCTGATCTCTAAGCTATGACCACCGTATGTGGTCCTAAGCACACAGTATCCCTAAGATCCTCTGAAGTCACCACCAGCCTGTCCGTCATCTGCATAAGACACAACCCGTGTGGGCAAAGCCCATACATGAGTGAATATACACACACTCAGTAGGACGCCCTACAAGTTAAAAGGAGAGCAGTAAGAGATACAAAAGGAATAAAAAGATAGTATATAGTAAACAAGATGCACCTCAACCCAAAGCAAGAAGAGTAACCGCGTCCAAACACAAGGGCACATGGTGTGTAGATGAACTACACATCGAGTCTTTGCCACCCATAGCAGGAGAGTAACCTCATCCAACCACGAGAAACTATACCTAGAAAGCTCGTGCATACCCTGCGTGTCTTCGCAACCCATGGAAGGAGAGTAACCAAATCCAAAGGTATGGATATATATATATATATATGCTTGGAAAAAAGAAGCCCTAAAGAGAGAGTAATAGGATCTTCACCTCATAGCTCAACCCATAAAAAGAGTCACCAACAGTTCCAGAAGTCCAACAATGATGTCCAATATCTCGCACATCTGCCCAGTAGAAAACTTCAAAGTCAAGCCATGCCTCGTCACTGTGTCACACAGTCGAGGGGTCACAATCTCTATGTAGAGGACCCATGCCCTAGTACTACTGGAGGGTTCCACTCAGTAAATAGACATATGACACATACCATGTTCCAATAGGAGGGTTCCACTCTAATAGTCGGTAGAGGAACCATGCCCCGCCTAGTAGGAGGGTTCCACTCTCTGATGCTAGAGCACCCATGCCCTGACTCCGCAGGAGGGTTCCACTCTAGGAGTCTGTAGAGGACTCATGCCCAACTAAACTGGAGGGTTCCACTCTAAAAGTCTATAGAGGACTCATGTCCAGCCTAAATGGAGGGTTCCACTCTAAAATTTTGTAGAGGACCCATGCCAAAACCAGCTAGAGGGTTCCACTATAAAAGTCATCGAGGACCCATGCTCGGCCCAGTTAGAGGGTTTCACTTTAAAGTCATCGAGGACCCATTCCTAGTCTACTTGGAGGGTTCCACTCGGGATGCCTATGGTGATCATGTTTGATCACTGCCATCGTTGATCATCACCTAAAAAAGAGTCATGCTTGGAAAACTCACATCATACTTCAAAAGCCGCAGTAGAGGGCACCATTGCGTTCTACGCAGAAAAATACTCAGGATACTCGTGGGCCAAAATTCAAGTCCAAATGAAGAAGATACGAGAGTTTGAAGTTTCCTCAAAAGGAACCAAGGGGTACATGACATGTGAGGGGACCCACACAATGTGTGGTCCCGCTCCATCACCTGGTCGTGTCCCTAGAGGTACACGGGTTGCCAACCGTGCAAGGATACACAATGTGTAGAGGATCTACACGACATGCCCATGCCACTCAAGGCCCCACCCATGTTCTTGGATGTGTTTGTGTATCCATCATGTGTCTGTGTACTCAACACAAGGCATGTGCTCGGCCGTGTCCATGTACTTCAGTACATGGTGTGCCTTTGGTTGTGTCTTCCAGCATGGGGTCCTATCCATGTGCTTTGCTACACTGTTTTTTCACCCGGGGAAGCAGTACACAATGTGTAGGGGATCTATGCGGCATGTGTAACATCCAAGGTAAATGAAGAATAAGAGATTTTCATATTTATTAATATTTGTGAATTAAATATTAATTTTACTTTAAAGAGGTTTCTATGTTCGATAGCGTACCCGATACGCAATAACGAGTTTCTTTGAAAATCTTACGTTGCACACTAATAATATAATATAATTATTTTAAATGGTAGTTAACTCCTAGCTATTGTATTGGCGGGAATGAACAAAACTAACTACAATATGATTATACATGATTGTTAAATGTATTTACTTTTATCCAATAAAAGTTAGAGGCTTAAAATGTGAATGAATCTAATTTTAAGCCTAATTTACATTAAAAGGTCGATTTACCACCTTTTAATGGAGAACCCTCTTTAAATCTAGTTTTGGTCATTTTAATAAATTCTATTTAAACAAATAAAATCCTTCTTTAGAATGGGGACATCAAAATTTACTTTGTGTAAATTTTTGGAAATTTTCTGATAAAGTTCATTTTTTAATGAATAGTGAAAAATATTGTATTTTAATTCAAAACTGCGTTTTAATCTAATTTATTTATATGGTTATATTATCTTTTTAATTGGTTTTAAAGTGTAATTAGAATATATTTTTACCATTTAATACAATGTTGGTCATTTGAGTTAATTTCATTTTGAAATTGGACATAAACAAGTGTCAATCTTTGGATAGTTATTGTTTCTTAAAAACACGCTATTTGTTTTAACAACGAGAATTAATTTTAAATTAATTAATGAAACTTCTATGTTTAGAATTTGGTAAAATAGACATCATTTTTGAATTAGGAATATCAAATATATCTTAGGCTGAATTTTTGGTATTTTTCTGAAAAACTTCAATTTTTGATGAATAGTGAAACCACTTAGTAGTAGTTACAAAAACTGACTTTTTCATTTAAATGAAATTTTACTACTTCTGTGAATTGAATTTCGAAAATCCGACATATAGGGTTGTTATTAGTAAGTAAAATGTGGTTCAATAAGATGAAAATAATTTTTGGTGAATAGTAACTTTTGACTTTTATTTACTGCACTTAAAGGTAAACAGGGTAATTCAAGGTAAAAAGAATATTATAATAATTCAAAATTACCTTAACACTTGTCCTAACCTTATTGGATGAGTAATGACCGACCATGGGCATCTTTGGGTCGATTTTGGGACCCCATGGAGCCACTTATGAATGATAATGACATTTTAGATTAATTAATTTAATGTAAAGACAAAAATGACATAAAAAAATATCTCTTTGTAAATTAATTTTTATATGGTGTTATATAAGTAATATTTTTGACTATAAGTATTAATTGGAAATCTAAAAATATTTCCTACATCATGGATTTTTTTTTATAATTTTTAGACATCGAATAAATTAAATTATTTATGACATAATAATGATGCAGTGTTTACCTCATTAATAAATCATTTAAATAAATAAGATCATAAATATTAAAATAACATCCAAAACCTGTCCAATTCTTATTGAATGATTTTATTTCAACCATGAGTCATCTTATCTTCGACTCTAATGATTTTTAGACCTTTAGAAACCAAATATCAGTATATAATAAAATAATATTTTCACACTTTCCTAAAGCGCCCCTCCTCCCCTTATAAAAGGAGACCATTTCTAACTAATTCCTCACACCTCTCAAGACTTTTGTCTCATCCAAACTCTACCCAATTAAGCTCCCCACATCCCTCTCCTCCACCTTGAAGCCTTGCCTTAGGCAGAAGGCACTTCAACAAACCATTTTGGTTCAAACCAAAGTGAGTTACCCAAATTAAAGGTACAAGTTTCTCTTAAATTCTTTTGTTTTATTTTGTTTTATTTTGCTTCTCCAACCCCTAAAATCTTTTTATTACTTTATTTTATAATAACAACAGTATCCTCAATATACTAGGATGTTTTTATGAGATGTATTTGAACTACACTTACACACACCTCCATCAAATGGGTAAAGAACATACTGTTTCTGTGGATGACAAACTAACGACTCACGAAACGATGATTGTTCGATTATCTCCTACCGCCTCTCATGGTGGCCATTAAGATGACACTGTATTTATATATGATACATATTATGTTTTTGTTTTCTTTATGATTATGTATTTTTCTTTTATAGCATACCTTTATGGTTTCCATAATGTGTAAACATGATAATTTCATTTGAGGAATGCGGGCTACCGCCCCTTAAAGTGGCATGACTCGTTCAGGTCATACGTGGGACGTATAAAGGATGAAGTTAATTATATTATATTATATTATAATTTAATTATGATATATCTATGTATCATTATGTTTTAATTCCATTAAAATAGGAAATAGAAATGGAAGTAGCGTTCATGCGTACGTATGGATTACCGTCTCCTTGAACGGTGCATTTCATTTCTTACCTCCAAATGTTATGTACTATTATAAATACATGTATATACTGGGTGTATATGATATATATGATATCTAAATCATGAATATCATTCTGGGTATAATGAACTTTTGACCATGTGAACAACTTGTAACTATATGGTGTTCATTTTTGACTCATGTACGAAATATCGACAAAACGAACGTTATTTACTTAAATGATTACGTAATATTTATAACATGGTAATAAGTGATATAAAAGTAATAATAAACTTGAAAATTTTTCTTAAGCAAGTAGAAATTAATGTTAGTTTATTATTCAGGAGATTAAAGAACGAACGGGTCAAGTCGGGCACGAGGTAAGAGACTTTTCTCAATCTCCTTTCATTGAGGCATATTTTGTTTTAATACACGACTTTATTTTATATGCTCTATAAACACCATTGAATTTTCAAAGGGAATCTTTTTCTGCGAAGCATTTTACTAAACGACAAAAGGAATGTTTTTTTACGTAAGCGGTGACAACGACATTTCCGCTGCCGCGAGTATTATTTGATCTTTGGCTTCCTTAACAAGCCGTAATATTTTTAGAAGGAAAATAAATACCATATACTCTTTTAAGTATTTTGGTTTTGAAAATGGTTTTGATAATGGATTTTTTATGTCAATATATTTAAGTGATATATTGTGATTTAAATGTGGAAATGTTTTCTTTTCTTTATATATGTTGTATGTGTTATGATTTTATAATGGTACTTGGACATTTGATGGGTGGTTACGTGATAAACCAAATGATGGGTGGTGCCGTGATAAACCAGGACAAGTGATTACGTTATAACCTCCAATGCATTGGGTATGGAAGTCGACCGTATGGCTATTCCATTTAGTGATATGTGTGGAAGTTGACTGTATGGTTATTCCATTTAAGTATGTTTATGTCCCAAGTTACCTTTATATGTTATGTGATATTTATATGGGTTTTATGGTAATATTTTGGTTACAAAAGGTTAAGTAGTGATCTTTTATTTAGTGAAGAGTATTTACTACTTCATAAAGGTGAAAAGTATTACTTATGTTAAAGTATTCATGGTTTACTTGTTGTTTTGAAAAACTAACAATTTTTTTTCTTTGTATATACCTTACTAAGCTTTTTATGCTCATCCAAAGTTTTTGAAATGTTTTTCACAGGACATAATGTGGAATAGGGTCAAGGATCAGATCAAGGAAAAGTCACGCTGTCTTAAACATGGAACTAGACATAACTCTTTTTTTTAAGAGTTTTTATTTTATGAAAAAAATGGAAACTGAGTAGAAGTGTCTACTTTGTAATATTTTGAGATGAAATAGTTATGTCATAATTCTCTAAAACTCTAAACCTGAAAAGACGCTCAATGAGAATTATTCGTTTAATTCAATATTATGTAATGTTTTAAGGCCGAGTCCTTATAGTTGGTATCAGAGGTCAGTTTAGACAACTTTAGGAGTTATGGTATTGTTAAATAAATGTCCATAACTTAATTTATTGTAATATTGAAATGATATAGAATTTACAGATTACCATGTTGCTTTGCCTAATATATTTCTTTGTTCAGAATGGTTTTTCTTAGAGGAAACATAACAAATTTTCTGGGAAGGCATACAGAGGGAAATGACCTTCCAAATCAGTATCCTGATATGGTCAGAATCAAAATTGAACAGTTTTTTTGCAGTGATGGCTCAGTTGACTCAGGTGATAAATGTTGGTTGTGTTCATTGATGATATTTTGGTTTATTCTAAAAGTAAAGAGGAACATTAAAGTCATTTAAGGGTTGTATTGCAAACCTTAAAAGAAAAGAAACTTTATGGGAAATTCAACAAGTGTGAGTTTTGGTTACACAAAATTTCTTTCCTTGGTCACATTGTTTTCAAAAATGGCATAACAGTTTATCCTGCTAAAAAAAGTTGTTGAAGAATGGTCAAGACCCACAAATATAAATGAGATCTGTAGTTTTCTGGGTTTGAAAGGTTATTACTGGAGGTTTGTTGAAAATTTTTCACGGTTATCTAGTCAAATGACTAAGTTAACTCGAAAAGGTGTTAAGTTCATTTGGACAAAAGAATGTGATGATTGTTTTCAGGAATTGAAAAATATATTGGTGAATGCTCCAGTTTTGGAACTACCTTCCATAAATGGTGAGTTTTTTATTTACAGTGATGCTTTATTGAAAGGACTTGGTTGTGTGCTAATGTCGAATGATCAGGTAATTTCTTATGCTTCAAGTTAGTTGAAACCTCATGAGTTAAATTACCCTAAACATGATTTGGAATTAGCTGCTGTTATTTTTGCTTTAAAAATTTGGAGGCATCATTTGTATGAAGTAAAATGTGAAATATATACTGATCATAAAAGTTTAAAGTATATATTCACTCAAAAATAATTGAATAGGAGACAGAGGAGATGGTTGGAATTAATCAAGGATTATGATTGCACGATTTATTACTATCTAGGAAAATCAAATAAAGTGGCTGATGCTTTGAGTCGAAAAAGTAATGCTTCATTAACCATGTTATGTTTGGAACGAGATCCTTTGGTTTTTGATTTGATGAACTTTGGCATAGAAGTTGTTGGTGCAGGAAATTCTTCTGTTTTGTTTCCGATGTCAGTGAAATCATCTCTATCAGACAGAATAAGGCAAGCGCAGAAATAAGACAGTGAGTTGCAGAAAAAGGTAGAGTTGGTTCAGAAGGGTAAGTTGCCTGATTTTAACGTTGATAATGATTGTGTTTTGAGGTTTGGGAAGAGATTATATGTGCCTTGTGATTCATAGTTGAAGAATGAGTTGTTATATGAAGCTCATAGCTCTCCGTTTTCAGTTCATCCTAGTAGTACTAAGATGTACAAAGATCTTCGGGAGTATTACTGGTTGGATGGAATGAAAAGAGATATTGTTGATTTTACTGTGATGTGTTTGACTTGTCAACAAGTTAAAGTAGAGCGGCAGTTACCAAAAGGGATGCTTCAGCCGTTACCAGTGCCAGAGTGGAAATGAGAAAATATATCCATGGACTTTATTGTGGGATTACCGAAGACATCTCGAGGTAATAATGAAATATGGGTTATAGTTGATCGATTGACCAAATATACTCATTTCCTTCCTATTCGATATACTTTTTCTCTAGATCAACTTACTCGGTTGTATGTTAAAGAGATAGTCAGGTTGCATGGATTTCCCCTCTCCATTGTATCTGATCATGATCCCAAATTTACTTCTAACTTTTGGAAAGGCCTTTATAAGTCGTTGGGTACTAAATTAAATTTTAGTATAACTTTTCATCCTCAATCAGATGAGCAGTCAGAATGAACAATTCAGACCTTGGAGGATATGCTACGTGCTTGTTCACTAGATTATCAGGGAAGTTGGGACCAACATATTCCTTTGGTTGAATTTTCTTATAATAACAGTTTTCATTCCAGTATATAGATGGATCCATTTGAGTCATTATATGGAAAGCATTTTCGAACTCCAACTTTTGGGGATGGAGTAGGTAAAAGGAAGCTGATGGGACCAGAATTGGTAGAAGAGATGGCAGAGAAAGTTCAGTTGATTCAAAAGCACATGAGGACAGCTCAGAGAAGACTGAAAAGTTATGTGGATAGTCAGAGGAAGGATATTTCTTTTGAGGTAGGTGATCATGTCTTTCTCAAAGTTTCTCCATGTAAAAGTGTGATGCGTTTTGGTAAGAAGGTAAAGTTGATTCCGAGGTTCATTGGACCTTATGAAATCCTAGAGAAAGTTGGATCAGTTTCTTATAGAGTGGCCTTACCTCCAATTTTGTCCCAGGTACACAATGTTTTTCATGTTTCGATGTTGAGAAAGTATATTCCAGATCCATCTCATGTTTTAAGTCCAGAGGTAGTTCAGTTGGAAGAGAATCTCTCTTATGAAGAACAACCGGTCCAGATTCTTGACCATAGAGAGCAAGTTTTGTGGAATAAGGTAATTCACCAAGTAACTGTTTTGTGGAAAAAAACCACATGGTTGAAGAGGAAACGTGGGAATCTGAAAAATCTATGAGGGATAAATACCCCCACTTATTTTGATAAGTGAATACAAATTGCGAGGACGCAATTTCCAAAAGGGGGGAAGGATGTAACATCCCAGGTAAATGAAGAATAAGATATTTTCATATTTTTTAATATTTGTGAATAAAATATTAATTTTACTTTAAAGGGGTTTCTATGTTCGATAGCGTACCCGATACGCAACAACGGGTATCTTTAAAAATCTTACGTTGCACACTAATAATATAATGTTATTATTTTAAATGGTAGTTAACTCCTAGCCATTGTATTCGCGGAATGAAAAAAACTAACTACAATATAAATATACATGATTGTTAAATGTATTTATTTTTATTCAATAAAATTTAGAGTCTTAAAATGTGAATGAATGTAATTTTAAGCATAATTTACATTAAAAGGTCGATTTACCGCCTTTTAATGGAGAACCCTTTTTAAATCTAGTTTTGGTCACTTTAATACATTCTATTTGACCAAATAAAATCCTTCTTTACAATGGGGACATCAAAATTTACTTTGTGTAATTTTTTGGAAATTTTATGATAAAGTTCATTTTTAATGAATAGTGAAAAATATTGTATTTTAATTCAAAACTGCGTTTTAATCTAATTTATTTATATGGTTAGATTGTCTTTTTAATTGGTTTTAAAGTGAAATTAGAATATATTTTTACCATTTAATCCAATTTTAGTCATTGGAGTTAATTCCACTTTGAAATTGGACATAAACAAGTGTCAATCTTTTGATAGTTATTGTTTCTTAAAAACATGCTATTTGTTTTAACAATGAGAATTAATTTTAAATTAATTAATGTAACTTCTATGTTTATAATGTAACGCCCCGACCCCAGCTACCCAGAGTCGGTGCATTACCTCGTAACATTGGCATGATCACAAAAGATCAAGTCTCGAAAGACCAATTAGTTTAGTAGCCTTGGAAACACTAAATACATTCATAAGTCCTTCATTACAACATAAAGTGAAAAACTAATAACAAATTCTTCATAGTCCACACTCATATCCTTTTCTGACTATCCCTGCAGGTCATTCATAAAATACTTCTTCACATCCTGGAAAAGATTACAACATTGAAAGGGGTGAGCTCAGATGCTCAGTAAGGATAACAATATTGCGGAAGCTTTCATAAATAAACATAAACATTTAAGGCAATGTATAACTAAAACAAAAGCCTTTGAAACATGAACTTCAACATAATATGGCAAAAGTAAAATGAGATAATTCCATTTACTTATTCACATGGATATTCTACTGGTCGAATAATCACATGCAATATCAATAACCACTTTCATAATGAGGGAATGTATAATGCCAGACATTCTGAAACATTTTGTCAAGGCCTCGTCCAAGACGTCTAAAATGATCAAGGCCTCGGCCAAAACCATAAATCAAATTGGGAAAGGGCCTCGGCCAATTCCACGTCTAGTTGTCTCATGAGACCTACCGATGCATCGAGGAGCTATAGCGGGCTCCACCCGTCACTTATTAAGTCCAATACATTCCTCATATGAATAGGTTTAAACATATCATAAACCATAACATAATCATATCACATAAAACATGCATAAAGGAAACATAACATTTCCACATTTCAATCACAAGATATCAATACAACACATTGATATAATAAAAACGCTTTCAAAACCATTTTCAATACCAAAATAAAAGAAAGTTAAAACTTTGTATTTATTTTTCATTAAAAAAAATGATGGCTTGTAGAGGAAGCCGAAACTCAAATAATGGTCACGGCGGCGGAGAAGTCATTGTCGCCGCATAAGTACGGAAAGAAAAACATTCCCTCTTGTCGTTTAGCAAAACGCTTCATATAAAAAAGATTCCTCTTGAATAAACGTAAAAGTCAAAGGGGTTTATACACCGTATAAAAGAAAGTTGTGTATAAAACCAAATATAGCTTAATGAAAGGAGATTGAGACGAAGTCCTTAAAAAGATTATTTTTAAAATAAAATAGATCTATTATGTGTATTCACTATAGGTACACATAAATAAAGTAAAAATACAAAATAGGACATAATAACATCATGACATAATTTGAAAGTAGGAGATTAACCCAAAGAATGGAAGTTGGGTTAAGAAGTTCCCTTACCTCGTGTCTGACTTGACTCAACCGTTCTTTAACCTCCTGAATAATAAACTAGAGTTAATATATAACTTATTAAGAACCATTTTTAATTTCATTATCCTTTTTATATCACTTATTACAATGTTATGAACATTATGTAATTATTTAAGTTAATAACTGTCGTTTTGTCGATCTTTGGTACTTGAGTCAACAATAAACTTCTTATAATTACAAGTTGTTTATGTGGTAGAATATCCATTATCTACAGAATTATATTCATGATTTAGATGTCGTATATATCATATATATCCAGTATATACATTCATTTATAATATTACGTAACATTTAGAGGTAAGAAATGAAATGCACCGTTCATGGAGACGGTAAGCCGTACGTACGCATGAACGCTAATTTCATTTCTATTTCGTATTTAATGGAATGAAATCATAATGATATAAATTTATAATATAATTACAGTATAATATAGTGTATAATACCATTTAATCCATCCTTTATACATCCCACATATGGCATTAACGATTCAAATCACTTTGAGGGGGCGGTAGTCCGCACTTCCTAAAATGAAATTATCGCGTTTTACCCATAATGGAAATCATAAAGTATGCCATAAATGAGAAATACAGAAGCATAAGTAAAACATAAACACATTATATATCATATATAAATATAGTGAAATCTTAATGGCCACCTTTGAAGGTGTTATATGAGTGTTGAACAATCATCGTTTCGTGAGGCAGAAATTCGCCATCCACAGAAACCGTATGTTCTTTAACCATTAGATGTAGGTGTGTGTAAGTTTAGCTCAAATACTTCTTGTAACAACATCCTAGTATATTGATTATACTGGTGTTGTTACAAAATAAATTAATAAAAAGATTTTAGGGGGTTGGAGAAGAAAAATAAAACAAAACAACATTAGAGAAGACATTACCTCAAAATCGGGTAACTCTTTTTGATTTGAGCCAAAGGCTTCCTTGGGAAGAGTTCTGCCCAAAGTGAGGCTTCTAGGAGTAATAGGGGGATGTTGGGAGAGTATTTGGGCAGAGGTTGGCCGAGCCAAATGGCTTGAAAGTGTAAATGAGGTGGGAGAGGTGGGGGCCTTTTATAAGTGGAGAGGAGGGGCACTTTTGGAAAGATTGAAATGTTACATTATTTCACAATTATTTTCGGATTCTAAAGGTCCCACACTTATATAATTAGAGTATAAGGTGATAAGGTTTCGAAATCTCCTCTTCCAATAGGCTTTGGACAAGTGTAAGCCTTGGATTTTGCATTATCTTCTCATTTTATTTAAATCGTTAAACAATGAGGTCATCGCTGCATCATAATGATGTCATAAATAATTTAATTTATTTAATGTCTAAAAATTATAAAAAAAATAATATGATGTAGGAAATCTTTTTAGCTTTCTAATGAATATTTATAGTCAAAATGTGGACTTGTGTAACCCCACTTAAAACCTATTTTAGTAAAACAACTCATGTTTGTGTCAATTTAATTTTAACATTAAATAAATATATATTAATGTCATTTTCCAACTAAAGTGGCTCCATGGGGTCCCCAAGTTGACCCATGGGTTTTCTTGGTCGGACATGACTCATCCAATAGGAGTAGGACAAGTGTCATGCTCATCTCACATTATTAAAACATTATTTGTACCTTAAACTACACTAATTACCTCTAATCGCGATTAAGAACTTAAAAGTTACTATTCACCAAAAAATTATTTTAATCTCATTGAACCACATTTTACTTCTTAATGAAAACCATGTATGTAGGATTTTTGAAAATCAAATCACAGAAGTGGTAATATTTCATTTAAATGAAAAATCAGTTATTTAACTACCACTTAGTGGTTTCACTATTCATCAAAAATTGAAGTTTTTCAGAATAATGCCAAAATTTCACCCTAAGCTATAATTGATATTCCGAATTCAAAAATGATGTCTATTTTACAAAATTCCAAACATATAAGTTGCATTAATTAATTTTATAATTAATTCCCGCTGTCACAACAAATAGCGTGTTTTAAGAAACAATTTATATCAAAAGATTGGCAATTGTTTATGTCCAATTTCAATGTTAAATTAATTCTAATGACCACCATTGGATAAAATGGTAAAAATATATTCTAATTATACTTTAAAACCACTAAATAGTATAATTTATCACAATAAATTATTTTGATTAAAAAAGTTGTTTTAAGTATTTTTCACTATTCATAAAAAAATCGGAAGTTCTCAGAAAGTTACAAAAAATTCAACTTAGGATAATTTCGATATTACGAATACAAAAATGAAGTACATTTTGAAATATAAAATTTCTATAATTTTAAAAAGTGGTTATTACTATTCATAACGGCTACTTTGATTAGTCGCGGTGTTTTAGAACTCGAAGTTGCGTACAATGCAAGCTATTGCATTATTGAATGAGAAGCGTATCGTGGAAGCTCGGGGTGTTACATATAATTTGGTAAAATATACATAATTTTTGAATTAGGAATATCAAATATAGCTTAGTCTGAATTTTTGGTATTTTTCTGAAAAAATTTATTTTTTAATGAATAGCGAAACCACTTAGTAGTAGTTAAAAAAACCCGAATTTTTCATTTAAATGAAATTTTACCACTTCTATGAATTGAATTTTGAAAATCCTACATACATGTTTGTTATTATTAAGTAAAATGTGGTTCAATAAGATGAAAATATTTTTTGGTGAATAGTAATTTTTGACTTTTATTTACCACAATTAAAGCTAAATAGGGTAATTCAAGATAAAAAGAATATTATAATAATTCGAAATTACCTTAACACTTGTCCTAACCTTATTGTATGAGTAATTGCCGACCATGGGCACCTTTGGGTCGATTTTGGGACCCCATGAAGCCACTTATGAATTATAATGACATTTTAGATTAATTAATTTAATGTAAAGACAAAAAGGAAATAAAAAAATATCTATTTGTAAATTAATTTTTATATGGTGTTATATAAGTAATATTTTTGACTATATATATTCATTGTAAAGATAAAACTATTTCCTACATCATGGTATTTTTTTTATAATTTTTAGACATCGAATAAATTAAATTATTTATGACACAATAATGATGCAGTGTTTACCTCATTAATAAATCATTTAAATAAATAAGATTATAAATATTAAAATAACATCCAAAACCTTTCCAATTATTATTGGATGATTTTATTTCAACCATTATTCATCTTATATTCTACTATAATTATTTTTAGACCTTTAGAAACCGAATATCATTATATAATAAAATAATATTTTGACACTTTCCAAAAGAGCCCCTCCCCCCTTATAAAAGGAGACCATTTCTAACTAATTCCTCACACCTCTCAAGTCTTTTGGCTCATCCAAACTCTACCCAATTAATCTCCCAACATCCCTCTCCTTCACCTTGAAGCCTTACCTTAGGCAGAAGGCATTTCAACAAACCATTTTGGTTCAAACCATAGTGAGTTACCCAAATTAAAGGCAACAGTTTCTCTTAAATTCTTTTGTTTTATTTTGTTTTATTTTGATTATCCAACCCCTAAAATATTTTTATTCCTTTATTTTATAAAAGCACCAGTATCCTAAATATACTAGGATATTTTTATGAGATGTATTTGAACTAAACTTACACACACCTCCATCTAATGGGTGAAGAACATACTGTTTCTATGGATGACAAACTAACGACTCACGAAACGATGATTGTTCGATTATCTCCTACCTCCTCTCATGGTGGCCATTAAGATGAAACTGTATTTATATATGATATATATTATGTTTTTGTTTTCTTTATTCTTATGTATTTTTTTTATATCATACCTTTATGGTTTCCATTATGTGTAAGCACGATAATTTCATTTGGGGAAGTGCGGACTACCGCCCCCTTAAAGTGATATGACTCGTTCATGACATGTGTGGGACGTATAAAGGATGGAGTTAATTATATTATATGATATTATACTAGAATTATGATATACCTATGTATCATTATTTTTTAATTCCATTAAAATAGGAAATAGAAATGGAAGTAGCATTCATGCGTACGTATGACTTACCGTCTCCATGAATGGTGCATTTCATTTCTTACCTCCAAATATTATGTACTATTATAAATACATTTATATACTGGGTATATATGATATATATGATATCTAAATCATTAATATAATTCTAGGTATAATGAAATTTTTCCCATGTGAACAACTTGTAACTATATAGTGTTTATTTTTGACTCAAGTACGAAATACCGACAAAACGAACGTTATTTACTCAAATGATTACGTAATGTTTATAGAATGGTAATAAGTGATATAAAAGGAATAATAAACTTCAAAAATTTTCTTAAGAAATTTGAAATTAACGTTAGTTTATTATTCAGGAGATTAAAGAACGAACGGGTCAAGTCAGACACGAGATAAGGGACTTCGTCTCAATCTCTTTTCATTGAGGTATATTTTGTTTTAATACATGACTTTCTTTTATACGCTGTATAAACACCATTGACTTTTCAAGGGGAATATTTTTCTATGAATCATTTTACTAAAAGACAAAAGGAATGGTTTTTTTACGTAAGCGGTGACAACGACCTTTTCACCACCGCGAGTATTATTTGATCTTTGACTTCCTTAACAAGCCGTAATGTTTTTAAAAGGAAAATAAAAACCATATTCTCTTTTACGTATTTTGGTATTGAAAATGGTTTTGATAATGTATTTTTTATGTCAATATATTTAAGTTATATATTGTGATTTAAATGTGTAAATGTTTTCTTTCCTTTATATATGTTGTATGTGTTATGATTTTATAATGGTACTTGAACATTTGACAAGTGGTTACGTGATAAACCAAATGATGGGTGGTGCCGTGATAAACCAGGATGGGTGGTTACTTTATAACCTCCAATGCATTGGGTATGGAAGTTGGACATATGGCTATTCCATTTAGTGATATGTGTGGAAGTTGACCATATGGTTATTCCATTTAAGTATGTTTATGTCCCAAGTTACCTTTATATGTTATGTGATCTTTATATGGGTTTTATGGTAATCTTTTGGATACAAATGGGTAAGTAGTGATCTTTTATTCAGTGAAGAGTATTTACTACTTCATAAAGGTGAAAAGTATTAATTATGTTAAAGTATTCATGGTTTACTTGTTGTTTTGAAAAACTAATAGTTTTCCTTCTTTGTGTATACCTTACTGAGATTTTTATGCTCATCCTAAGTTTTTGAAATTTTTTTCACAGGACATAATGTAGAATAGGGTCAAGGATCGAATCAAGGAAAAGTCATGCTGTCTTAAACATGGAACTAGACATGACTCTTTTTTTTCAAGAGTTTTTATTTTATGAAAAAAATGGAAACTGAGTAGAAGTGTCTACTTTGTAATCTTTTGAGATAAAATAGTTATGTCCTAATTCTCTAAAACTCTAAACCTGAAAAGATCCTCAATGTGAATTATTTTTTTAATTCTATATTATGTAATGTTTTAAGTCCGGGTCCTTATAGCATGCCATCCATATAAATTTTCGAAACCCTAGTTGGCACAACATAGGACCCGACACGCAATGCATTCTTTGAACTACACGACGTGTATTCAGGTTTTTTCCAAAATCTTAAATCCACATTCCATGCTATAAATCTGAGTTCACCACTTTTAATCTAGCCTCATCTCCTCCCAAAAACGCGGATCTGGTCATTATTCATTGTTTTTGGCCATTCGATAGCCATAAAATGGCACCTGTTGGTCTTCGGAGGCTCGTCGCACATCCCGCATGCCTTTGGTTCTTCTGCTATTGATGATTTGAAAGCTAGTCATAAAAATGACCCCCACAACCCGCAATCCATCTGAAAACACCCCTGGTTTTTTGATCCATTCCTCACATGTGTATTTTTCATAATTTCATGGGTTCGATCGAGCTCAGTACCACTTGAAAAAGTCAAACTGGGACCACAGGGTCCAATCGACAAAGAAATGTGAAGAAATTGTGGTAAGAAGGCATGAAAACATATGTTTATTGATATTTTCCAAACATTCTTGGTCAATGACCAAGAATTGGGATAACCAGATTAGAAAAACAAGAATAACCAATTTGAATTTCAATATGAAGGCACATGCAAAGGCTACAATTGGCGCATATCATAAAAGGGAAGATCATGCTCAATCAATTTAATAAAAAAGGGAATAATACACAGTTTGATGAGTCCTACATGGATATTGGATTGTTTGTCAACGAATAACATTTTTTACAATGAATGGAAGAATTCATTTCATTCATTGCATCCCAATCTGCTCCGATCCAGAGATTCATCATTTTCAGAATTTGATTCGCCAACAAAAGAAAGAATAAATCTCTAGAATACTCTTAGGGTTAATGTGGCGAACCCTGGAAGATTCTTCATAGTGGTGATATTATAAAAATTTTAGTTAGGTTAAATTAATAAATTGATTAAAACAATTTAATCAATTAACCAACTAAATACATCACCAATGAGCGAGATATTCGAATGCCTCGCACCGACCCATTTTAGGTCGCACCTAGAGAAAAAAACAAGTTCTGGACTCAACTGTGATCTCAGATTTCTGTACCAAGCTTCCATTTAAGAGTTATCTCATTTTCTTTAAGAAACCATGTGCGCGTAATATAAAATATATTTAATATTTTTATAAAATTAATTTTATTCACACTAGGCCTCGAAATTGTACGTCGTCTCAGCACCAGGCATTGGAAATATTTCAAAGTCATACAATACAAAAACCAAGTCTCTAAATCATTCCCTCTTTAGATCATTTTATCTTAGAGAAGCAAAAACCAAACAAACAACTTGGGATACTGAGTCCGGATCGGACTCTCCCACTCCCAAGAGCTCTCATGCACGTTCTCGTGCTGCCCCAATATGTGAACCAAGGATATGGTCCATCCATACAGGGTCCTCTCCTATTAATCCTCGATCGTCACCAGGTGTTCCACAAAAGTGGCTCCATCCTCAATGTCCATCTCTCCCAAGTGAATGATGTGCATGGGGTCATGCACATATCTCCACAACTACGACACGTGGAAGACATCACACACTTGTTCCAACTATTGGAGTAGGGCGAGATGGTAAGAAACCTCGCAAAACCTGTGCAAGATCTTGAATGGACCGATGAACCTTAGGGATAACTTACATCCCCGACTGAATCTACACAATCCTCATCGTGAGGAGACTCTCAAAAAAATGTGGTCTCCCTACTTGAAATCCAAGGGCCTATAACAAATATCATTTTAAGATTTATACCTGAACTGAGTCATCATCATCCGCTCACAGATGACTTGGACCTTCTCCATCGTCACCTGCGCCAACTCTAAACCCACAAGAGATGTCTCTCCAATCTCTTTCCAGCACATGGGTGACCTGCAAGGTCTTACTTACAGGTCTTAAAAAGATGTCATGCCGATAATAGAGTTTTAGCTGTTGTTGTATGCAAACTTCACCAAGGGAAAGTAATCTTCTCATCGCCATCTGAAGTCTAGCACGCAATCCCTTACCATATCCTCCAACACCTGGATAGTGCACTCAGTCTGCCCATCCGCCTGGGGGTGAAAGGTTGTACTCACACTCATTTGGTTCCCTAATTCACCATTCATACCTCTCCACAGTCATGACGCAAAACACACATCACATTTAGAGACAATTTTCAAGGTCACCCCATGAAGACGAACTTTCTCCCATATGTATAACTGTCCTAAACTCTCCACTGAACTCTGATCCCTAATAGAAATGAAGTGTTCTGACTTCATGAGTTAGTAAACTATTACACAAATGGAATCATGGATCTTCTCTATGTTCATAATCCTTATAAAAAATTCTATGGATATGCCATATCACTTTCACTCTAGGATCTCAAGGCGCTACAACAAACCTGCCAGAACCTAGTGCTCAACCTTCACCTGCGGAAAGGTGATGCACCAAGAGACGAACTCATCTATGCTCTGTATCATGCCAGACCACCAAAACTGCCACTAAAGGTCTATGTACACCTTTTACATAGCAGTATGTACAAATAAAGAAGATATATAGAACTCTCACATCACCTTCTCCCGCATCGCGACTGGAACCACCGTCCATTTTTGGAAAAGGATGATGTGATTACCTCCTTCAAAATATCCATCTAGTGAATCCCCCATGGATATCTAGTCACATAAGACCTCACAACTGATATATCCCATTTGGGACTCTCTCACATGCTCGAGAAGAAGAGGATTCAACACCATTGATTACAAAAAAATTATACCCTCCTGCTCCACCAGGGTAGCTGTAAGGAAGCCAATTGCTCTAAATCCTCCTTCACCAAGTGATTCTAGGAATTCCTGTTAAGGAAATATGCTACCATGTTTCCCTTCCTCAGAGTATAGAATATCTAAAAGTAATAGTCATACTGAAGATGCAACCAACACTATTATATCAGGTTCAAGTCTCTCTACGTGAAGATGTACTTGAGACTTTGATGGTTTGAGTTAACCACAAATCACTTCCAGAAGATAGCACCTCTACATCCTCAGAGTGAAGACTATCATTGCCAACTCTAGGTCATGAGTCACGTAGTTCTTCTCATGGGGTCTCAACTACCTCGACTCGTATGCGATAACTACCTACCACTAAATCAACACACAACCAAACCCATATCCCGAGGCATCACAAAACATTACGTACTCTATGCCCTCCTCTGATAGTCTTAACACAGGATCCCTCATTAGGCAAAACCTCAACTCTTTGAAGTCCCTCTGATACTGAATAGTCTAGGTAAAATGCTGCCCTTTTTGCATCAGGGTGGTTAAGGAGGCCGTAATCTTGGAGATGTCTACCACAAACTTCCTATAGTACCCTTACAAAATAAGAAAACCCACACCTATGACATGCTCTTGGGTGGCTCCCAAGAAAGAACTCCATTGATCTTCATTGGTTCCATGACTAAACATGCTCAAAGATGACATGCACTAGAAAGTGAACCTCATGAATCAAAAAATGATACTTTGAGATATTTTTGTAAAGCTGGTGCTCTAGAAGAAAATCTAGAACCATCCTCAAGTGCTCTACATGCTCCTCCTTTGATGAAGAGAAGATGAGCATGTCATCGATGAAGAAAACCAAAAACTGGTCCAAGTATGGCTGGAATATCCGATTCATCAAATCCATAAACATAGTGAGGGCATTCATCAAACCAAAGTGAATCACCAAGAAATCATAATTTCCACAACGACATCAGAATTCCAGCTTCAGAATATCATCCTCATGAACCCTCAACTAGTGGTAGCCGGACTTGAGATCAATCTTCAAGAACCATATCACACCTCAAAACTAGTCAAAGATGTCACCAATCCTTGGAAAGGGTTACTTATACTTTATCATGACCTATTTAAGGTGATGATAATCCATGAAAAGATGCAAGAACTCACCCACCTTTTTCACGAACAACACTGGAACTACATAGGGGGACACACTGAGCCTAATGAAACCCTTCTCTCGAAGGTCCTCTAACTGCAATCGTAGCTCCCATAGATCAATAGGGGACATTAGATATGCCAAATAAGATACCATAATGGTTCCAAGATGCAAGTCAATATAAAACTCCACCTTACACCTTGGAGGTAGTCCCAAAATGTCCTCAGGGAAGACTTCCATATAATATTCCATGACAGAAGGAATCCAGATGATTGAAGAGACAACTAAACCAATGGATATACTCAAAAAATAATGGGTGATGGGATGAATCCTCTTTACACTACTATAAAATAGGACTTTAAAATTACTAGAATAGGCCTTTATCAACACTAAAAAAGTACTGACTACTGCAGTGTTGTTAAAATCCCTAGGATTTTATCAACACTAGAAAAGCACTGATAAAACACCCTTTTATCAGTGCTTTTAGAAGAAATCACAAAAGACACAATTTTCATCGCTTTTATTTAGTGCTTATAAAGGGAACCTTTATCATCCCTTCTAAAAGTGATTATAAAGACATCCTTTATCAGTGCTAATAAATGTGCTAATAAAGGGGCATACTACATTGTAATGTTACAACACATTACAGCACCAGAAACATGGGATACTGAAGTGTGTGGTAACAGTACACTCTAGCACCAGAAACAACACAAAAAAACTAGCAAAATTAGATACAAATATATATTTTAAATGAAATAGATTTACAACACAAATATAAAAAACACTATTATAGAGAAAAATAATGCACCTATATAAAAGAAAAAACCACCCCTGGTCGAGTAAAACAACACACATATATAAGAAAACAATTCTTATTTTAGTAATAATATAAAGAAATAAGTTAAATATAAAGTGTTAATTTTAAACTAAACTTTGAGTCATACCGGGAGCACTGTGTATCTGATTGAGTTGCGGTTGATTCTTGCATGTCACACCATTTATTTTTCATCTTCAAGAATTATATCTATAAAAATAAACCAAATAATTATAAGATAAAAATGATAAGGAAATTAATTAAGTAATAGTAGATAGAATGGTTAGAAAATAATCTAGCCTCATTTTCTCAGTTTTGATGTGATGTGTGTTTTAAAGTAAAACGACACTTATATAATGAAATGATGCACATGGAGTAATAACGGTCACACCATGCATTATATTTAGGTTCATATAATTCATAAACATCCCAAATGACTTATGGATCATTTTACTTAAGTATCAAAACAATCTGAACGCGTTTCCTTGGTTTTGAGTACGTTACTTGTGTTTTTTAACTAAAATGTAATTTTAAATTAGAAACACATAATTTGAGTCATACCGGTCACATCATGCATGGTTTTGATATGAGAATGATCCTTACACATAAAAAATAAATTATGAATCATTTTCCTAAATTATCAAGATAATCTGAGTTTGTTTTCTTGATTTTAGTGAGTGAAACTTTTTGAACTACAATGTCAATTTTAAATTGATAATGAAAACTTTAAGTCATACCAGGCACATCGTGTATTGGATTTAGGTTAGGATAATTCTGACACATAGAAAATAAATTATGGATTATTTTCATAAAGTATCAAAATATTCCAAACACGTTTTCTCAGTTTTGAGTATGTCAGTTGTCTTTTTTACTAAAATTAATGTCAATTTTAAATAAAAATATGTACTTGGAGTCATACTGATCACACCATGAATCAAATTGAGGTTTGGATTACTATAACACACCCAAAATGACTTATGGATCATTTTACTAAAGTATCAAAACAATTTGAATCTGTTTTTTAGGTTTTGAGTATGCAACTTGTGTTTTTTACTAAAATGTCATTTTAAACTAGAAAAACAAACTTTGAGTTATACTGGTCACAACCTGTATGGTTTTGACGTGAGACTGAATCCTATACATAAAAAATGAATTAAAAATCACTTTAATAAATTATCAAGATAATCTAAGTGCATTTGATCAGTTTTTAGTGACAATTTTTGAACTAAAATATCAATTTTAAATTGATAATGAACATTTTGAGTCATATCAGGAACATCGTGTATCATATTGAGATGAGGATTATTACTACACATAAAAAATGAATTATTTATTTTTTCCCTAAAGTATAAAAACAATATAAATGTGTTTTATTGGTTTTGAGTATATCAGTTATCTTTTTTACTAAAATTAATGTCAATTTTAAATAAAAAGATTCACTTGAAGTCATACCAGTCACACAATGTGTCATATTGAGGTGATGATTATTCTTACACATCTAAAATGACTTATGTATCATTTTTATAATTCATCAAAATAATATTAATGCATTTTCTCAATTTTGAGTATGCCACTTGTTTTTTTACTAAAATGTCATTTTAAACTAGAAACACTCATTTTGAGTCATACTGGTCACATCGTGTTTGAGATTTTTGTGAGAATGATTACTAAATGTAAAAAATAAATTATGAACCATTTACCTAAATTATCAAGACAATCAGATCATGTTTTCTTGATTTTTCAATGAGTGACACTTTTTGAACTAAAATGTCAATTTTAAATAGATAACGAACACTTTGAGTCATACTAGGAACATCGTGTATTAGATTGAGGTGTGGATGATTCCTACACATAAAAAATGACTTATGGATAGTTTTAATAAATTATCAAAACAATATTAATGTGTTTGGTTGATTTTGAGTATGTCAGTTTTCTTTTTTACTAAAATTAATATCAATTTTAAATAAAAAGGCATACTTGGAGTCATACCAGTCACACCATGCATAGGATTGAGGTGTGGATAATTCATACATGTCCCAAATGACTTATGGATCATTTATTAATGTATCAAAACAATAAAAATGAATTTACTTGGTTTTGAGTATGCTACTTGAGTTTTTTTTACTAAAATGTCATTTTAAACTTGAAACACACACTTTGAGTAATACCTTTCACATAGTGTGTGGGTTTGATGTGAGACTAATTACTAAATATCACAATTAAATTATGAATCATTGTACTAAATTATCAAGTTAATATGAGTGTGTTTTCTCAGTTTTCAGTGAGTGACACTTGTTTTTATTTAAATGTTAACTTTAAACTGACAATGGATACTTTGAGTCATACCAGACACATCATGCATCAAATTGAAGTAAGGATGATCCCTAAATGATAAAAATTATTTATGGATTGTTTTAATAAATTATAAAAACAATATAAATGCATTTTATCATTTTGAGCATGTTAATTGTCTTTTTTAGAAAAATTAATGTCAATTTTAAATAAAAAGGCATAATTGGAGTCATATTGGTCACACCATGTGTCAGATTGAGGTGTGTATAATTCCTATATGACTCAAATTAAATATGGATCATTTTACTAAATTATAAAAATAATTATATTGCGCTTTCATGGTTTTGAGTATGTCACATGCGTTTTTTACTAAAATTTCATTTTAAACTGGAAACATGCACATTGAGTCATCCCGGTCACATCGTGTACCGATTTGAAATGAGAATAATTCCTACAATTGATAAATAAATTATGAATCATTTTAAAAAATTATCAAGACAATCCGAGTGTGTTTGGTTTTCAGTGAGTGATGTTTTGTGAACTTATATATCAATTTTAAACTGATAACAAACACTTTGAGTCATACTGAGCACACTGTGTATCATATTGATGTGTGGTTGATTCCTACACATCAAAAACGACTTATGGATTTTCCCTAAATTATCAAAATAATATTAATGTGTTTTATTGGTTTTGAGTATGTGATGTGTGTTTTGAACTAAAATGTAAATTATAAACTAAAAACCTACTGTTCAAGTCATACCGGTCACACCATGCATCAAATTGAGGTGAGGCTGATTGAGTATGTGATGTTTTTTTATTTCAATCATCTACACCAATATAGAAAATAAATAAATGTTCCATTTAGATGAAATAAGAAACCACACACTACCTGAAATTACTCATCCAAAAACACCATGTTCTCTCTTTTCAAGCTTATTGTAGACGATTGAAGGAAAAATACAACTTTCCAAAAGATATGTGAAAAAAGATAAAAATGATAAGTAAATTAAATTAAAAATAATAGATAAAATGGTGAAAAAATTAACTAAATATCTTGTAGTAATTTATCTTTTCATGATAGTTATATACATTATTGATCCATTTCCTTGTTGTTGTTATCTCACTTGTAGCCTTGAAGTCCAATATCTCATAAGCATGTTCATATTTGAACAAACCACCCCAACTCTAAAAAAATAATCCACCTATATAAAAAAATAATTATTATGTTAGTAATACTATAAAGAAATAAATTAAACATAAATATGAAACAATTCATTAATAAAATGCCAATTTTAAATTTAAACCACATAATTTGTGTCGTACCGGGCACACTACGTATTTCTTTGAGGTATGGTTGATTCCACCGTGTATATTTATCCTACAGTGCATTCAAAACTCTTGTTTATCTAATAATATTACAATTTGATAACCTAGAATATAGAATACATTGAAGGATAAAAATAAAATTGCATCATCATGAGTGAATCATCCTTGTGGAGTGCATGATCATAGTATATGAGTGAGTCATCCTTGTTGAAGAATTCATTTATTCCTATAAAACATTAACTATTAGATTAAACCTATCAACATTCATTGATTGAACTAAAATAAATATTTAGATATGAGTTTTTATGGAACATAATAAAGTATATCTTAACCTTTAACCATCATAGAGAGTAAAAAATCCATGATAAACCATTTAACTTATTTAATGTAAAAAACTTTAGTATGATCCATTATGTATTTTCAAAAGACTCTAAACTCCATTATAAACTATTTACCCCTTTTTGACAGTATTAAATATCAACATATCACTTTATAACACCCAAATGACACTGAAATCTAGTTCATACATTAGGTCTTCTTGGATTATGTTATAGATTAGTATATCCTTTTAAATATTTTGGGTAATGATAAACTCTAAAATAACATAATAATTGTTTGTTCATCAAAATGATAATATCCCTATTCTCATGTATTTTTTATTGATACTGATGATGAGTTTTTTATTAACAAGCTTGTAAACATGGATAATTTTACATAATGAATATGTACATGCATAATGAATGTTAATTTTATAGATTTAAAATGAATTTAGGATATTATATCATGCATCTAATTGATGATCGAATAGACCAAGTAATTCCACCACCCATCAAAGTAGAACCACTGTATTTTTCTTTTCTTATAATTCATTATTTAGTCAATGAAAGTTTGTATTTATTTATTTTTTAGAGGCTTTGGATCAAGATACTAGGTTATTTTTCAAACTGATGTTCATTTATATTTTTATCACTTCATAATTTCATTTGAATCATGTTTTTCATTTTTAGGGATTTCTTCATAAGGCGGTTTATTTTCATTTGATTCCATGTTTCCTTTAACATCATCCCACCTCGATGACCACAATCTCTCACTATTGGAAATCATGGTTTTCCCATTAGTTGTATACCAACGGTTCTTTTAAACTGTTGGTAAATATCACCTATACCAATGGTTTGCATTAACTGTTGGTATTGATCTATAAAAATTGATTTTCCCAACAGTTTGATGAAACCTTTGGGAAAGATTGGAAGAATATTAGTTTTCCCAACAGTTTCATCAAACCGTTGGGAAAGATGGGGAAAAAAATCAGTTTTCCCAATAGTTTAATGAAACCATTGGGAAAACTCTATCTTTCCCAACGGTTTTTAAAAACCGTTGGGAAAGATTTCCCCCAAATACAGGCCAGCTGACCCCCCACCCAACCCGATTGTAGACCGATTGCAGACAGAACCTAATCGAGCTCCTGAATTCTTCTCAGCCACGACACTCTTTCCACCCAATATCCATCTTCAATCAAAAAAATCTTATTTCACACTTCAAATTAGTAAGTGTTACCTTAGTTTTAGCGTTATTTCTCTATTTGTTTTGGTGTTTGATGTTTTGATTTAGGCTAAATTAGGGTTTCTATCTACAGAACCCTTGGATTTTTTTTTATGTTTTTTGTTCTACACTTCAAACATGGTAAAATGTTTGTTTAGTGGGGTGATATGGTACTTTTGGTGGAATTTATTTTAGTTGAAAATTGGATTTTGATTTGGATGAATTTATGTTTCAAATTGAGGTGGGGGAGGGTGTGCAGATGGGGTGGGGGAGGATGTCGAGGGCTATCCAAGTGGGGTGGGGGAGGGGCTGTCTAGGTAGGGTGGGGGAGGGGTCTGTCTAGGTAGGGTGGGGGAGGGGGATGGGTTGTCCAAATGGGGTGGGGGTAGGGCTGTTTGGGGTGGGGGAGGGGAGATCTAGGTAGGGTGGGGGAGGGGGCTGTCTAGGTAGGGTGGGGGAGGGGGCTGGGTTGTCCAAATGGGGTGGGGGTAGGGCTATTTGGGGTGGGGGAGGGGCTGTTTAGGTAGGGTGGGGGAGGGGGCTGTCTAGGTAGGGTGGGGGAGGGGGCTGGGTTGTCCAAATGGGGTGGGGGTAGGGCTGTTTGGGGTGGGGGAGGGTGTGCAGGTTGGGTGGGGGAGGGTGTCCAGGCAGGGTTGTCCAAGTGGGGTGAGGAGGGTGTGCAGGTGGGGTGGGGGAGGGGCTGTCTAGGTAGGGTGGGGGGGATGGGTTGTCCAAGTGGGGTGATGGTAGGGCTGTCTAGGTGGGGGTGGGGGGGGGGTGGCCGGGGTTTCCAAGTGGGTTGTGGGGGGTAGGGGTGTCCAGGTATGGGGGGGGGGCTGGGTTTTCTAAGTGGGGTGGGGGTAGGGCTGTCCACGTGGGGTGGGGGGGGGGGGGTGCTGGGTTGTCCAAGTGGGGTGGGGGTAGGGCTGCCCAAGTGGGGTGGAAACCCTAAATTCAATGTTTTAATTGGAGATTTGGTTTGTTTTATTAGGGATTAGGTGTATGAGGCATTCCCATTCCTATTATGGGTGGTTTTAATCAAAAGTTATGATGTTGGAACAATTTATGATGTTGTTGTCTCTATTTAATCTCATTTCCCCTAACTTAACATTAAATTCTATATCACATTTGGTTTCTGTTTTTTTAATTTCCAGTTAAGTTATTTGTGGTCAATGATTGTCTCATGTTAATTGTTTTTAATGGTTTGGGGTGGAAATTGGGCATTTAATGTGACTTTTCCAAATGGGGGTGCCTTGAGAATACTCTAAATATTTGTTAAAAATTATCAAAGGGATTTTATTCTTTAAAATAGATTTTGAAAGATATTTTCTATTAAAGATCAATCTTATTGAATTGTTTATGAAAAAATGACTTATATAAATTCTTTTTACAGAATGGACAGAAGTTGGATGTATGAAACCGATCAGATATCAAGAGATTTTCAAAACAATTTGGTGAGCTTTATAGATTTTTCATTTCACAATGATTTAGATAGTTGTTGCATACACTACCCATGTTCCAATTGTGTTCTTAGACCTTGGTTGAGCTATGAAGAAGTAAGCTACCACATAACCAAAAATGTTTTTCAAGCAAACTACTTTGTGTGGTATCACAATGGGGAGAAAATGAAATCTCAAATTGGTGATGATCGAAATGAAAGGACTGGAATGGAGAATTTGTTAGATGATCGGTTTCCGTTTATTAGTCATCATGAAAAAGAAAGGATTTCGACTCAAGAAGACTTCGATATGAGGACAGCTGATGCATCTAGTGAAAATGATGATATTGATAGGGTGAAAAAATTGAATGATGCTGCCACAACTCCAGTATATCGACAATGCGATAAAATGAAAAAGCTGGAATTTTTAATCCGATTGTTTCATGGGAAAACTATGTATGAGATTTCTAATACATAAATCGATTACATTCTTACCCTCTTGAAGTGTTTACTTCAATATGATGTAGATATTCCCTCAAACCACTATATGGAATGGAGGCTAGTTGAGGAACTTGGATTTTCAAGAAACAAAATTCATGCTTGCCCGAAAGATTGCAGTTTATTCTATGAGGAAACTGCTGAACGAAATAATTGTATAAAATGTGGAAAATCCCTCTAGAATTAAAAATCTGATGGAACACCATCCCGCGTTCCATAGAAAGTAATGTGGCACTTTCCATTGATCCTCAGAATCCAGAAACTTTTTATGTCTGATAACATATCAATAAAAATGAGATAGCATGATACCGAGAGAAGGAAGACTAATGATGAGTTGGTTCATCCTGCAGATGGATTTGCATGGTAGAGATTTGATGCTCGACATCCTGATTTTGCAGCTGACGTGCGTAATGTGAGGTTAGGTCTTTCATGCGACGGTTTTAATCCGTTTGGGTAGATGATTACTTCACACAACACATGGACAATTTTTATACACATTTATAATCTTCCCCCATGGTTGTGTATGAAAAAACCTTTCACTTTCATGATTATACTCATATTTGGTCCTTCTGATCCTGACATTGATATTGATGTATACATTCAACCTTTAATAGAAGAGTTGAAACTTCTTTGGGATGTGGGTGTGCACACATACGATGCATGTTTGAAAAAAATATTTCAGATGCATGCTGCACTTATGTGGATGATCAATGGATTTCCGGCTTATGCAATGATGTCTAGATGGAGCACAAAGGGAAAACTGTCATGTCCCGTTTGTATGAATAATACACAATCCAGAAGACTGAAACATCACTGTAGTTTCAGTTTTATGGGACATCGACGATTCTTACCAAAGGATCATCCATATAGAATGAATCGTCGAAGATATGATAATACCATAGAGACCGATGGTCCACCTAAGCGTATGCCTGGAACTGATGTGCTTAATGAATTGAATGATTTCAGTTTTTTGTTCAGGAAGGGTCAAATGAAATCTGGAAAGAGAAATAATGTTTCCACTGAAACCTATTACAATTGGAGGAAAAGGAGTATCTTTTTTGATTTTCCTTATTGGTCAACCAATTTGTTACATCATTGCTTAGACGTAATGCATATTGAAAAGAATATATGTGAAATGTTTCTTTCGGTTCTTCTAAATGTCAAGGGGAAGACAAAAGATGATTTACTATCTCGGCGTGACTTGGTGGATTGGGGCATCAGACCAGAATTGCATCCTGTGCATATCAGTGAAAATAAATGGAAAATTCCATGTTCTTCTTATGTGATGAAACCTATGAAAAAAAAACAATTTTTGGAAGTATTAGAGACTATTAGAGTTCCTGATGGTTATTCAAGAAACATATCTAAACGGGTCAACTGAAGAGAGTTGAAGCTAAAATATTTGAAGACTCATGATTATCATGTTCTACTGCATGAGTTGCTTCCAATAGCAATCCGTCATCTTTTTTCCAATAATGTAAGGTGGATGTTATTCGGTTGTGCCATTTGTTTAGAGATTTTTGTGCTAAGAAGTTTTCCAAGTATTTCTTGCAAAAAATGTTGACAAATGCCCCATTAATTTTATGTGAGTTGGAGAAAATATTTCCTCCATCATTTTTCACATGCATGCTGCATCTGACTGTCCATATTTCCACTGAAATACTTCTCAGAGGACCTGTTTCTTTTCATTGAATGTATCCAACTGAAATAAATATGTTCACATTAAAGTCTTATGTCCAAAACAGAAATCATCTCGAAGGTTCTATCGTGAACTGTTACCTGGCTCAAGAATGTATGGATTTCTGCTCGATGTATTTGTCTGATCTTACTACAAGATTGAACAGACCAATGAGAAATGAAGAAGAACAATATGAGAAAATTGAACCCAGTTTTCCATCACTTCCTCAAACAGGAGGAATTCCTGGATCATGTACATTGAAGACATTAAGCCATGAAGAGCGGGAGATGACACATCACACAATTTTTTTCAACCGTGATTTGTTCGATGACTATATCAGGTAACTAAATTAATTATGTATATCTTACATATATATCTGTTAAACTATTCATATTTTTTATCTACAGGGAACATAAAACAATGATAAACATGAAGTATCGTTCTTTATCTTTGAGAAGGAGATAGACTTTGCATAGCAAAGAGTTTTCTTCTTGGTTAAAATTGAAGGTAAAAATATTACTGTTTAAATTAATTATTTCAATATTTAATTAAGTTTAACAGTCATTTATATTGCAGGTATTGAGTTTTTCTGCTGACTCTGTCTTTGAGGAAATAAGAGCTTTGTCTTTTGGTCCTAATACCGTGGTTCGTTTTTTTTAAAGGTTGGGGCTGAAGCCTCAATTTATTATTTGAAAGCAAAGACCTCTTTAGACTGGGTAGAGGGAGACCCATTACATATCCCGAAGGCCCAATGACAAGTGGCCTGAATACAAGGCTTGAAAGCCCATTTGAATGGCCCAAAGGACCCCTCGGTGAACAGTACTGCTACAGTACCCGCATTGCTACAGTACCTGCTACAGTACCGTGGTTCGTGACTGTAAATCAATTGTTATCAATGAGTAAAAATTTATTGTCACTGAATGAGCAAAGAACATGAGAACAAAACATGATGGTGTTATGGTTACTGCCACAACATATTGTTATGCCAGTGCATCAGATAGTAGACCGCGATTTGAAAATGTGGGTTATTATGGAGTCGTTGAGAAAATAATAATATTGGATTATTACTCTCATGGACGAGTCACAATGATGAAATTTCATTGGTTTGATTCGATGACGAGACATGGCACATTTATTGATGATTGTGGATTTTGAGTAATCAATATGACTCACACTCTTGCTACTGAAGAACCATATGTGTTGACATCAATTGCTAAACAAGTTTTTTATGTCAAAGACCAACTTCGACCTGAATTTGGTTTCATAGTTGAAGTAATTCCAAGACATATTTTTGATGATGGTGATGATGTAATTGACACTATCCCTATTTCCATTAGAACCAATCCATTTATTTGTTTTGATGACTCCAATAGCTCAATTTTCAGATTTGATTGTGAACCAGAAGTTGTGGTTGAAAATATATAGAATCATTCATCCATGTTCTCAATTCTTTTAGTTTACCTCGAGTTGGGTTGTTAAGGTTGGTAATATTCAAATTGATTTAGTATTGATCACAAATATGTTTTAGATGACTTGACCGTTATGTGAATTTTCAATGTTTATTGGTTGCTGTTTTATTTGAATTGAATTTTCTAATTTGGAATTGAACTGTATTCAAACCTAGTCAAACAATATTTCTAACTTGGTGAACATTACAACTTGTATGATTTATTAAATTCATTCAAGATCTTCTAAAACAATTGATAGCTAAATTACCAATGAATCCCCCTATTTCCTCATATATTTAGTTTTTTGGTTTACACATTAGTTTCCTTTTTCTAATTAATTACATATTTGTTTTCAAAAGCAGGAAATGCATCCAATTGAAGAGAGACGAAGGAAAAAAATGATGGAGAACAATCGTCGGATGGCGGAGATGGGAGTTCCACCATTAGTGCCTACAGTGAGTACTTTATTTCAAATATATATATATATTTAAAGAATATATAATGTCATGTGATTAATTTTTTTGTAAACATGTTTGTAGGATCCACCTATACGTCGACAGTTATTCGACGAGGAGCCTAGTACTGGTCCTAGTACTCAGGCCGGTGGTACGAGGAGGGTTCGTACCAGAGGTCGACGATCAGCTGCGCATGCCCGACTAGACCCTGCCCCTCCCACTGACATGTCATCCTTCCCACATTCTGATCCCGATGTGTCGTTAGGGACACACGGGATATTTAGGCCTCCCATGTTTTTGCTACCTTCTGCATCTTCTGCCCCATCATTTTCACATCCCATGATGATTCCCACTCCCCAGTCATAATCTGGTCATACTGCTATACCATCTTATTTTACTTCTACTTCTATCTCTCTGAGCTTCTATATTCCATCGTCTTCGACTCCTATTCCACCATAGGGTGTTCCATCAGTTTCTGTGGATCCGGCGGTGCTCAACGATCAGACTGGCACAAGTATATTTATAAAACCCTAAGAAATTTTTATAGCAATATTTATTTTCATTATAACATGTTTTGATAAAATATTTGTTTTTCTTTCATGACAGATACATCTATTGACAGGAGGCGGGGGCATGGGCGTACATGCATGCGTTTGGTGTGGAACCGCCGCACATAGGTTATGGTGGATTACAATGAAGACAACCAAATGGTTGAGAAATCAGGGCATCAATGTCGGAGTTTTTTGGCGATGCTTGCCAAATACTCCGACATCTTTCCCGTCAACCTGCTGTCGTGGAGACATTTGCCACATGAGTTCAAGGATAGAGCTTGGGTAGAGATATGGGTAAAAAAATCTGTAGTATTTAATGCCATGAATTATTTTTGTATTTATATGAATTAATATTTTGATGTCAGCTTCGATTTAATTTTCCCGATGGTGAGGGTGCTCAAGCGGAACGTCTAATGGATTTAGGCAAGCTTTGGAGAGCCTACAAGCATGATTTTTATATTGGCTGGCGTTCTAGAGTTGGCACTAAGTTAGAGGCGGTACCATTCATGGATGATTTTCCTATAGAGAAGTATCATCAGATGATTACTCATTGGATGAGTACCCAGTTTAAGGTATGAATTACATTTGAGGTATTTAAATAATAACTTTCATATTTTTCATCAATATTATCCTTTGAATTATCTAAATTTATTTAGGAATCATCTAAAAAAATAAAAAAAACATTGATGCAAAAAAATACCTCCACACACTAGGACGTACGACGATGCCAGATCATGAGAGGAAGCAGGTATGACAATTTTTTATAAGTTTTCTTTACGACTTAGATTTTCTTTTGTTTTCTCAATTATTTAATCGTTTTCTAAAGTTTTCATATAAATTTAGTTTTCAATGTCATTGTAGAGGCAAATACATAATATTGAAGGACATGTGCCTCGAGCAAAACTGTTTTGCTCAAGTAGACGGAAAAAGGATGGAAGTGCCGTCAACGAAGCGACTCAGCAGCAGATTGTAAGTTTTAATCTATTGATTTTATATTTTAATATCTATTTTGTAACTTAATAATATATTTATATTTGTAACAGGTTTCTTTAGAGGCCCTCGATTCCCAAGAACCAGAAAATTTTGGGCCAACAGATCACTTACATCAGGTGTTGGGAGATGAGCATCCTGGCAGAGTACGCTGCCGACCTAAGATAGCCCCGACAAGGTATTGGACCTCCTTAGGTACGAGCTGTAGTGCCACCGAGCTGCAACAAGTTAGGGCACAGGTAGAACAGGCTGAGAAAAGGGCCATAGAGATGGCAGAACAGTCTGCTAGGGAAAATAGTGCGTTTATGAAATTTATTGAAGTTCTACATCCAACACTTCCAGTAGAGGCCAACCCAACTTTTGATGAGTATATGTCATCGATACGTTCTATATATGGTGCACCAGGTGACAGTTCTAGTGGTGGTCAGGATGATGTCCAGCTTGACGATGATGATGGTGAGGAGTCTGATGTGGAAGTAGAGGGAGAGGAGGAGGGCAAGGCGGGTGGCGAGGGCGAGAAGGAGGGAGAGGGTGAGGAGGAGGGTGCTGAGGAGTGCGAGGACGATGATGGGGACGAGGAAGAGGGTGATTATGATGGTGATGATGGTGATGGTGATGTGGGACAAATTTATCCATTACATTTTTGACTGATATTACTGAGATTTGATATTTAATCTATTCTAGTTGTTGGTTTTATTTAGACTCGTAGTATAGTATTGGAGTTGAGTTATTTTTATATATTATCTGTTTTTATGGATGTTGTTGTCTTTTAGTGGTTGTGTGTTTGGGAACCCCCCTCCTTCCTGGAACCTGGACAACCCCCCATCATTCTCCTTGGACCCCGGACTCCCCCCAGATAGCCCCTGGACAGCACCCTGAACAGCCCCCGGAAAGCCCCCCCACCCTCCTCCCTAGACCCAAGACAACCCCTCGGACAACCCCCCAGACGCCCCCCCGGACAGCCCCCCTCCTCCTTGGACCCCAGACAACCCCCCGAACACCCCCCTAACAGCCCCCCACCCTCCTCCTTGGTCCCCAGACAGCCCCCCGGACACCCACTGGACAACCCGCCGGACAACCCCGCCGGACATCCCCCCACCCTCCTTGATTTCATTTACTACTAGAAAATCTATAATATATATTTTATTTATTTTCATCATGATAATCAATGTAAATCACATTTACACATCTAATCAATATCATAGATTCTTGGTATGTTATAAAAGAGATGTATTCATTGGGCATGACATTGTTAGCTCTGAAATGTTTCATAGCATGATAAACTAAAATCTAATCCATACTAAGAATTATATAAAAATATTCTATATGAATGTCCACAAAATTTTAAGTAAATACCATTCCATTAATAGACACATGAGGATTATCATAAAATGGACAACATTTTAAGTACATATGAAAAACTGAACAAACGCATTCGTATTCCATTGAAACTTTAGGATAACGATCCATGGGTCATATGTGATGTGTATGAGTCAAGCCCGCCTCAATCCGAGGCGCGGTGTGACCGACACCATTCAGAGTGTCTCTCTTTTGTTTAAAATGGACAGGATTATAAGTGAAAATAACAACTAACATACGGAAAACCGACCAAACGCATTCGAAATGTGTTGATGCTTTAGGAAAACGATTCATGGGTCATATTGGATGTGTACGAGTCAACCCGGGCTCAATCCGAGGCACGGTGTGGCTGAGATCTCTCTAAGTGGCTCCCTTTTGTTTAAAATGGACAACATTTTAAGTACATACGGAAAACCAACCAAACACATTCAGTTTCCATTGAAACTTTAGGAGAACGATCCATAGGTCATATATGACATGTAAGAATCAACCCTGCCTCAATCTGAGACGCAGTGTGGCCGACACCACTCAAAGTGTCTATCTTTTGTTTCAAAAGGACGTCATTTTAATTGAAAAACAACAACTGGCATATGGAAAACCGACCAAATGCATTCGGATTGTATCGATACTTTAGTACAACAATCCACGAGTCATATGTGACGTGTACGATTCAACCCCACCTCAATCCGAGGCGCGGTGTGGCCGACACCATTCAGAGTGTCTCTCTTTTGTTTAAAATGGACGAGATTATAAGTGAAAAGAACAACTGACATACGGAAAACAGACCAAATGCATTCGAAATGTGTTGATAATTTAGGAAAAAGATACATGGGTCATATGTGACGTGTACTAGTCAACTCGGGATCAATCCAAGGCACGGTGTGGCCGGGATCACTCTAAGTGGATCCCTTTTGTTTAAAATGGACAACATTTTAAGTACATACGGAAAACCGACCAAACGAATTCTTTTTCCGTTGAAACTTTAGGAGAAAGATCCATGGGTCATATGGGACGTGTATGAATCAAACCTGCCTCAATCTGAGACACGGTGTGGCTGGCACCACTCAAAGTTTATGTCTTTTGTTTCAAAAGGATGTTATTTTAATTGAAAAACATCAACTGGCATACGGAAAACTGACCAAACGAATTCGGATTGTGTTGATACTTTAGAAAAACGATCCAAGGGTCATATGTGACATGTACGAGTAAACCCCGCCTCATTCCGAGGCACGGTGTGGCTGAAACCTTTCAGAGTGTCCCTCTTTTTTTTAAAATGGACGGGATTATAAGTGAAAAGAACAACTGACATACGGAAAACCGACCAAACACATTTGAAATATGTTGATGCTTTAGGAAAACGATCCATGGGTCATATGTGACGTGTACGAGTCATCCTGGGCTCAATCCGAGGCACGGTGTGGCCGTGATCACTCTAAGTGGCTCCCTTTTGTTTAAAATGGACAACATTTTAAGTACATACGGAAAACCAACCAAACACATTCGGTTTCCATTGAAACTTTAGGAGAACGATCCATGGGTCATATGGGATGTGTACGAATAAACCTTGCCTCAATCTGAGACGTGGTGTGGCTGGAACCACTCAAAGTGTATGTCTTTTGTTTCAAAAGGACGTCATTTTAATTGAAAAACATCAACTGGCATACGTAAAACTGACCAAACGCATTTGGATTGTGTCTATAGTTTAGCACAACGATCAAAGGGTCATATGTGACGTATATGAGTCAACCACGCCTCAATCCGAGGCGCGGTGTGGCCGAAACCATTCAGAGTGTCTCTCTTTTGTTTAAAATGGATGAGATTATAAGTGAAAAGAACAACTGACATACGGAAAACAAACCAAATGCATTCGAAATGTGTTAATGCTTTAGGAAAACGATCCATGGTTCATATGTGACGTGTACGAGTCAACCCAGGCTCAATCTAAGGCATGGTGTGGCCGAGATCACTCTAAGTGGATCCCTTTTGTTTAAAATGGACAACATTTTAAGTAAATACAGAAAACTGACCAAACACATTCAGTTTCCATTGAAACTTTAGGAGAACGATCCATGGGTCATATATGACATGTAAGAATCAACCCTGCCTCAATCTAAGATGCAGTGTAGTCGGCACCACTCAAAATGTCTGTCTTTTGTTTCAAAAGGACGTCATTTTAATTGAAAAACATCAACTGGCATACGGAAAACCGACCAAATGCATTCGGATTGTGTAGATACTTTAGCTCAACGATCCACGAGTCATATGTGACGTGTATGAGTTAACCCCGCCTCAATCTGATGCACGTTGTGTCCTACACCATTCAGAGTGTCTATATTTTGTTTAAAATGGACGGGATTATAAGTGAAAAGAACAACTGACATACGGAAAACTGACCAAACGCATTCGAAATATCTTGATGCTTTAGTAAAACGATCCATGGGTCATATGTGACGTGTACAAGTCAACCCAGGCTCAATCTGAGGCACGGTGTGGCCGGGATCATTCTAAGTGAGTCCCTTTTATTTAAAATGGACAACATTTTAAGAACATACGGAAAACCGATCAAACGCATTCAGTTTCCATTGAAACTTTAGGAGAACGATCCATGGGTCATATTTGACATGTACGAATCAACCCCGCCTCAATCTGAGACGCGGTGTGGCTGGCACCACTCAAAAGTGTCTATCTTTTATTTCAAAAGGACATCATTTTAATTGAAAAACATCAACTAGCATATGAAAAACTGACCAAACGCATTTAGATTGTGTTGATACTTTAGAAAAATGATCCACGGGTCATATGTGACGTGTATGAGTTAACCCCACATTAATTTGAGGCACGGTGTGGCCAAAACCATTCAGAGTGTCTCTCTTTTGTTTAAAATGGATGGGATTATAAGTGAAAAGAACAATTGACATATGAAAAACCGACCAAACGCATTTAAAATGTGTTGATACTTTAGGAAAATGATCTATGGGTCATATGTGACATGTATGAGTTAACCCAAGCTCAATCCGAGGCACGGTGTGGTCGAGATCACTCTAAGTGGTTCCCTTTTGTTTAAAATGGACAACATTTTAAGTACATACAGAAAATCGACCAAACGCATTCAGTTTCTATTGAAACTTTAGGAGAACGATCCATGGGTCATATGTGATGTGTACGAATCAACCTCGCCTCAATATGAGACGTTGTGTGGCTGGAACCACTCAAAGTGTCTGTCTTTTGTTTCAAAAGGACGTCATTTTAATTGAAAAACATCAAATGGCATACGGAAAACCGGCCAAACGCATTCGGATTGTGTCGATACTTTAGTAAAACGATCCATGGGTCATATGTGATGTGTACGAGTCAACCCTACCTCAATCCGAGGTGCGGTGTGGCCGAAACCATTCAGAGTGTCTCTCTTTTGTTTAAAATGGATGAGATTATAAGTGAAAAGAACAACTGACATACGGAAAACCGACCAAATGCATTCAAAAATGTGTTGATGCTTTAGGAAAATGATCCATGGGTCATATGTGACGTGTACGAGTCAACCTAGGCTCAATACAAGGCACGTTGTGGCCAAGATCACTCTAAGTGGCTCCCTTTTGTTTAAAATGGACAACATTTTAAGTACATACGTAAAACCGACCAAACGCATTCGGTTTCTATTGAAACTTTAGGAGAATGATCCATGGGTCATATGTGATGTTTATGAATCAACACTGCCTCAATCTGAGACGCGGTGTGGCCAGCACCACTCAAAGTGTCTGCCTTTTGTTTCAAAAGGACGTCATTTTAATTGAAAAACATCAACTGGCATACAGAAAACCGACCAAACGCATTCGTATTGTGTCGATACTTTAGCACAACAATCCACGGGTCATATGTGACATGTACGAGTCAACCCTGCCTCAATACGAGGCGCGGTGTGGCTGACACCATTCAGAGTGTCTCTCTTTTGTTTAAAATGGACGGGATTATAAGTTAAAAGAACAACTGACATACGGAAAACCGACCAAACGCATTCGAAATGTGTTGATGCTTTAGGAAAATGATCCATGGGTCATATGTGACGTGTACAAGTCATCTCGGGATCAATACGAAGCACAGTGTGGCTGGGATCACTCTAAGTGTCTCCCTTTTGTTTAAAATGGACAACATTTTAAGTACATACGGAAAACCGACCAAACGCCTTCGGTTTCTATTGAAACTTTAGGAAAATGATCCATGGGTCATATGTGACATGTACGAATCAACCCCGCCTCAATCTGAGGCATGTTGTGGCCGACACCACTCAAAGTGTCTGTCTTTTGTTTCAAAAGGATGTCATTTTAAATGAAAAACATCAACTATCATATGGAAAACCAATCAAACGCTTTCGGAATATGTTGATACTTTAGGAAAACGATCAATGAGTCATTTGTGATGTGTACGAGTTAACCTCGCCTCAATCTGAGGAATGGTGTGGTCGGTATCACTCCAGTTGTATGTATTTTGTTTAAAATGGACATCATTTCAGGTAAAAATATATGGTAAATGAAAAACTGATCAAATTATGAATTGAATTCCGGATTCCACATATAATTTTCATCCAAATTTTAAATTGAATTTTAAATGAATTATGTATGTTTATAATTATGTTATGAATTCTAATTTAATTATGGATGTGTATAGTTCCAGGATGCATTATATGTTAAATGTTTATGAATTTGTTATCTATATGTATGTGTTAGTTGGTTATTGCAGGTACAATAATTGTATATGTATGTGTTAGTTTATTGCAGGTACAATAATTGGATTGAAAATGAGAGGGAATGCACAAAATGAGACATGGTGGGAAAATTGCAGACCTACTGTGAAAATTGCAAGCTGCTTTGCAATTTGCACAGTATAGGCTATGCCAACAGTTTCAAACCGTTGGCATAACATCTCTACGGTTTTTTTACGAACGGTTCTATGAACCGTTGGGAAAGAGGAAGACTACTTGGGCTTTTCCAACAGGCCAAACCGTTGGAAAAAATTTTCCCAACGGTTTGGCAGAACCGTTGGAATAGGTTAATTTTTCCCCACCCTATCCCAACAGTTCACTGTAAACCGTTGGGAAAAGATTTCCCAACGGCTTACTTACCTACGGTTTTCAGAATCGTTGGTATAACATATACCAACGGTTCTTCAGCCTTTCCCAACGGTTTAGAACTGTTGGGAAAGACTATATTTCCAGTAGTGTCTCAATGCTGATTTTCCTCCAATAGTTCTCTCACACACTTGCTGGCTTTAGTGGTTGATTACACACATATTTATTTAAACATTTGAGTTGGATTATATAAATGTTTGATGATTGGATTTGTGTTTTATAACTCTCAAGTGACTATTAGATCCACTACAAAGACCCTTTCTTTACAATGTAGAGAAGTCACGGGCAAGCAACTGTATCTATTTTGTTATTGTTGTTCAGTTTGTTCTTGGTGAGGGGTTTCTTTCACACTTCAGTAATATTTTATAGTAATTGGAATGTGCTAATAGAAATTTTAGCCTATGATAATTAGTTTGAAAAAATAAGTTGTGTTCATTTTGTTTCTGAAAAACATTCATCCAATTAAATTTCTATATAAAATCACTTAAACGAGTGGTGAAATTTTTTATTTCAATAATCCACCTAAAACAATTGCACAATAGCTATTATATTAAGCTTAAAGTGTTATGCACACTTTTCAACAAATTTTATCAAAAATAACCTTGGTATGATCCTCATTATACTTCATTGACCAACAATTTTATTGTTTGTAAGATAGCACTTCATGTCCTCTACTGCCATGGTCTCCACCTCAGTTTCTGCCTCTACCTCCTCCTCCACCTCATTCTTCAACTTTGACCCTACCTCCACCTCTACCTCTACCTCCACTATTTCTCAAAAATTTTATTGTTTTTATGCCATTGATTCTAAAAAAATTTATTTCCTCCATTATACTTATCCTTGAAAAACAAATCAAAAATAATATATAAGCACTCTGACACTAATGATTCACACCCAAAATATATTTCTAAGGCCATAGATTATACTAGATCAAAAAAATAATAGGTAATCACCTAAATTTGTTTCTAGAAAACATTATGAAAACATGTACACTTCCCAATCATCTTTAAACAAATTTACTTTTTATTTTGAGTACAAAGGCTGTCAAAAATCTTGATAGTATTTAGAAAATACAGAAAAAAATGATTAAGAAATATATTTAATGAAATTTTAATTACCTTAAAAAATTATCTATCAGGGAATGATGTTATTTTCATGCTTTATGATCTCTCTCATAAATTTTCAAACATAATATCCACAATCAATGCCATTATCTTGCTTTAGACACTATAGAAACATTGATCAAAATAAGTAAATTGTCTCAAAATATGTTTTTATAGTTAAATATATCTATACCTTAATCTATTTTCATTTATAGTAATCCATAAGCTTTATCTTTTCATACATCGACTTCATTCCATGATTTATCCTATATTTAGTGACCACCCTATCATAAAAAAATTCTTGTTAAAACACAAAATGAAATATATAAATTTAATTTTATCTATAAAATGTTGATTTCAGTGTATTAAAAATTCACAATAAACATCACGTGTGGTTGGTTTGTTGGATATCCATGCATTAGACCCAAAAAATAAATATTTGGGGTATCCAGATTGACTACGATCAGTATCCAGTGCTTCCTACAAAAATAAAAAAAAAAGTAATGAAAAAATTAAAAATATATTTTATGTGATTAGATTGTAGAGTTCTACCACTGAATTGTAGGATTCAAAAAGACTCAGTCGTCTGATAATTTTTTCTCAAATGATTCAAGTAGATCATCTCTTTTTTTCTCGATTTATTCCTTATCCAATGTAAGTTTTTCCATAGAAATGATACAGGGATTAATGAATCCAAATCATGCTCCACACAGTATTCCCTTTATATAGTAGTAATATAAATTCCTATAGAAAATATGAATAGTTATTAACTTTAATAAACATATTAGCTCACTATTTGGATAGACATATTATGAAAATGTACCTTATTTATGTATTCATAGCTAAGACGCCCAACCATTCATGGTTGAGAATCTCATTTATAGTCTTGAGACCAATTACGTCTGTCATGAAAGTTCCATATATTTATTTTTCATATGGAATTTAAGGCACATTTCCTTCTTTAAATGTGGTATCTACATGATGTTTTAATGATAATAAATGTTTCTATGGAATTTGTGGGGAGAAGGTACTCTTAGAAGGTCGTTTCGATTTCTTGATCGATTCACTAGATTGTGTTAATCTGATCTTCTATTTCCCTATAGATTTATCCATATGTAATATCATACCTCACTTTAAACATTTTTTCATCAAATTTTATAGGTTTTTCATTTGAAAAATTTTGTTAAAGATATACCTCATGTATATTTATAATATTAGACGACCATGCTGTGAAAGTTCCAATAGCATCATTGACTATTGTAATATCCGGATCATCAAGTGGAACGTGAAACTCAATAATCATCCCATGAGATACCTCAATCCCCAATTTCATGTGATATTTTGGGAGGTATTTATGGTGTATGTTTCTTCTTGAGATATTATACACTTTACCCCTTGAACAAGGAGGTGTGCGAGTGTTTATAGATACAAATCACATACAAATATACCCTATAGAATTTTAGTAATATAAAGTTATCAGAATTTTTTTGATTCACATTTAGGAGAAATATTAATGAAAAAATTTATTTCCTTGGGAAAGGTATGAAGTTAGGGATAATGACTAGCCTCAAATCTAGTGGGATCATTTAGTTTATGTGTGGATCTTTATTCCACCACTGGTTCGCTTTGATCATTTCTTATACATTGGTCTACCAAACCAGAATGAAAAATAATATCTTATAGTGAGTTTATTTATGTTTATAATTGCCTCACCATATTATATGCATCTTCATGTGGTTTTATCTTCTTGAAATAAATTCAAGGAGACACTCTAAAACCTTATCCTCTAATGCGACCATATTGTTCCAACCACTTCAAAGCTATTGAAAGCAATTTTTCTTCCAGTACGGTCACTGCCGATTCTTGTGTAGAAAATGAATAAAAAATAGGAACATAAATAGATATTTTTATGTAATATTGTTTTAAATAATTATAATGACCTATCCCATAGGGTCTTGTGCCGTGACTACCCCTAGACCACCTCCAATAGGCCAGGGGTTAACGACTAACATCGAGTAGGAATATCCCAAAATGGGAAGCATTTGCCTAAGTACTTGTGCACAAGAACACATCTACAAGCTCTAAATTATGGAAAGTAAAAAAAAAGTAAACAGTGCATTAATACACTAAGATTCCAACCATATAGTACAATAGTAGGAAACTAGGAAGTAAATAGGGCCAGAATACAAGCCCACCAAAAGAAAGATTCTATCAAAGTGAATGCATAAGTTTCTGAAACTCATCTGCAGAAAACCCTACCTAAAGGGTAGGTGTAGGATAGCTATCTGAAGTCGCATGATCACACCTCGTTTTTATAATCACTCTAAGTACCACCTAGTCCCGGTCCACCTAGAACTCCGTCAAAGCACCAATCTTCTGCAGAAGACATGACACGTGCAGGCAAAGTCCGTGTAGGGGTGAGTAAAACAATACTCAGTAAGACACCACAAAACCACAAAGTAATACCAATAAGAAATACATGAAGTAAACCACAAATAAATACACAAAGTATACCATAAATAAATACACAGTACACCACAAAGAAAACACATGAAGTACAGTCATCTCACAAAGGCATAAGTCTATACCACAAAAAGAAGGATTATTAGATGTAGTCCACAGGACACCCAATATCAGTAACACACAAAGTGTCGATAACACATGGAGTTTCGATAACATGTGGAGTTTCTATAACACATAGAGTGTCGATAAAGCATAGAGTGTCGATAACACGTAGAGTGTCGATAACACACAGACTGTCGATAACACACCGAGTGTCAATAACACATGGATTGTCAATAATATATGGAGTGTCTATAACACATAGAGTGTCGATAACACACAAAGTGTTGATAAGTCATGAAGTCCCCAAGTCATGTAGTCACCATGTCACAGCCAGACATAGGATTCCGCTCATAGCACAATTGTACTGGGAGAACCTACTTCTCAATCCATTAGTTCGTATTCTAACTTCTACAACAACTCACTTAGAGTACCTAAAAAGAACCAACTCATCACAAGGGTCCCAAAACCGCAAATGACTCGTCAAATGGACACATTATTTGAAAGTTACAACTTTTTTTGTAAAAAAGGATGAATCAGGTCTGATCCGGCCTGTTGGACCCGACCCAACCTGGTCTGGCCGACCTGACCTAGACCAGTCTGATCTGGCTGACCTGACCCATCTCGGTCCTATCTGGTCTGGCCCGAACCAGCCCAACCCACTAGGCGTAGCCCCAATCCTCTAATCTGGCCTGCCATATGCAGACCAGTTCGGTGTACTGCACACAGTCCGCCCTGACCGCGTGCCTCCCACTGATGTGGTTCTATGCCGTGTTTCACGTGGCCGACCTACCTTCTCCACCCGGTCCTATGGATTCACTGTCAATGCGGGTTATTTTGACATGGCACTGAGCCACATCCTAGCACACCAACACATACGCTGTCAACGCCAAGACCTCCTACTGCACCCCCAGTCCTCACCTCGGCCTGTGCCTATCAGCCATGCCAGCCCTAACGCAACTACCTACCGCACTCTGCCCGCGTCAGCCACCCCACTGGTGGACTCACCCTTATGCTCCGCCTAAACTAACCCCAACAAGCCATATCCTGCCACTGTCATTGGCCGCCGCACCTGCAGCCCGTCGTCCGGCACTCACACTCCACTTGGACCAAAAAGCGCTGCGCCTCCACCATCACACCTCCGTGGAGTTGTGGGGGTTCAGATCTTTGGTCTCAGGTTGTTGCACCATGAATCCACTCATACAATCATGAATAAAACTTAGAATGGGGGGGGGCAAAAAATCACCCAAAGTATGGATCTTGGCCTTTGTTCATGTCGGCCTCGATTCGTCCTTGTTAGAGGGATCACAAAGAATGAATCAATCACACAGATTTAACCCCCATTTAATCCATGCAATATAACTCCCATCCCACAAGAGATCGAACCATGGATCAACCTATTCATGGGTTAGTCTACGTTCTTCGTCGAATTTAAGAATGAGAAACGAATAACAAAGAATCAACACCCTACCTAGATTTTGGATTGGTCATTGAGGAAGGGTGAAGCTGCATCATTATCGTTCTTCGACCCGTCGATCTTCAATCCAAGATCCGATCTCTAATCCATCATCACTGATTCGCAATCCACCAGAATTTATTGGAGAGAGATCCTTCTCCATTTGTAAGAGGAATTATAGGGTTATGATGATAACCCTAAATTATCTGAAAAAATTCATTTAAAAAAAGAAACCCTTGCTGCGTCACAATAAAATATTTTTATTAAATATTTTATTACCGATATGTCAAAAAACTAACTTCTTTATTTGGCCTATTCTGGATAATGTTAGGCCTTTCCTAGGGTAAATTTTTTTTCTCAATGTAACAGTGCCCTCATATTTCTTATCTGGGCACCCGTTGAGATGTTATTTCAGTTTAAACAAAAACCTCCCACACACTTTATTAAAAGCTTAACATTTTTCAATGATTTTTTTGGCACAATTGGTCTCATAATATCATGACATCTCAGCTCTTGGTCTTGTAATTTTTCCAATTAATTTATAAAAGTAAAATAGAATAAAATCCGAGTCATTACATTCTCCCCATCTCTGGGATTTACGTCTCCAAAATCCAAAACAAGGGATACTCAACAAAAAGATGAGGGTAATGAGCATGAATATGAGCCTCCCACTCCCAAGTGCTCTCATAGATATTCTCATTCTACTACCGAATGCTCACTAGAGGAATCAAACACCCACGAAGGATCTTCTCCTGTTTATCCTCGATCTGCACCAGGTAATCTGAAATTTTTTCCCTATCGTCAATGTCCATCTCGCCCTAGTCGATGACGTGTGATAGATCATGCACATACCTCCTCAGCTATGATACATGGAAGACATCATTTACCTAATGCAATTTTAGTGTTAGAGCTAGGTGGTATTCCACCTCGCCAACTCTACACAAAATCTAAAAATGGCCAATGTATCTCGGCGATAACTTGCCACCTCGACCAAATCTCAGCAATCCCCATCGAGGTGAGACCTAAAAAAATTAATGGTATCCCTTCTAGAACTCCAAGGGCTTCTGTCTCTTGTCAGGAGATGACTTCTGTTGGCTCTGTGCAGTCCTCATTTTCTCTTGGATGATCTGCACCTTTTCGGTGGTAGCCCACACCAACTCTGAACCCATGAGTGCTGAATCTCTGTGTAACAACCCAAAGTTTTCAATAGAAATTTACTTCTTATAATTATGTCATATAATCACATGAAATCACCACATAATGAACTACTAAGTTCTATGTGACCTTTAAATATAATTTTTCTACTTCTGTGATTTGAATTTTTAAAACCTGACATACACAATTGCGATCAATAAGTTATTTGGAGTCTAATATAACCAACTTAATTTTTGGTGAATAGTAACATGCCCTTATGAATAGTAATGTCAACTTTATGAATATTAACATACCCTAATGAATAGTAACCTTACCTATGATAGTATTTAAATAAGATTCAAGTGGAAGTATGATATACCTATATCTGGGAATAAGAAAATAAATGTTTTAAAATTATTGTTTTTTGAGTAAATTTTGATTTTAATTAAAAATTAAATTAATCATATTTAGAATTTTTTTTTTGAAAAATGGATTTATTTTTTGGATTCTACATGACGAAAAATGGTTAGGGTGAATATTTGGGATTTTTCTGAAATACTTGAATTTTTTGTGAATAATAAAATACATTAATTTACCGTATAAATACATTATAAGTTAAATCCACTATTCCTAACATCATAAGTTATGTAAGCACCCAAATATAGAACTCACATGCACTTATTAATATTTTTGGTCATGGAATCATCACTATTTCTTCTCTTATGGAAAAATAATTAACTAATGATTATAATATTATGAAACCTTCCTCTCCCCCACTATAAATACCACCCATCCTTACCTCTTCTCTTCACTCATATCAAGCCTTGTGAATTGCCTATATTCTACCCAAATAACTCCCCAATACCCTCCCCCATGTCCAACATACCTTGTTCTCCTCAAAAGGCCAAATCCTCTCCCCTTAAGAGTCTCTCAAGGAAGATTGAATCAAGAGGTAAATTTCTTTTTTCTTTTCTTTATTTTTCTTTTCAAGTTAATTTATTTTCTTTTCTATCCTTATCTATACTCATAAAAATGTTATTAAAACTCTATTACATTACATGTACTGAATTGTTTCTATGATAATGGAATAATTTATTATCATCTCTCCTTTACTCTTCTTTTATTTTAGTAGTAAAGACACCATCTGAGATGTGTTAATTTACCACATTCAAGGACGGTGGGTTTTAAATTTCCGTTACCATCTTTAATTATGGTCATGAAACGATTTTCATGGTTGAAACATACCATGATATATGTATTATTCCTCATATATTGTTTTTTAATCCTTTTGTACACATGGTTTTGGTTTATAAAACAAAACATGTTCTTTGTGGTCAAAAAACTGCCAATTAACCCAAAAGGTTGTCACGAAAGTTTTATATAATGATTCAACTTCACTCCAAGTAACCAAATTAAATTTTAAACATTGTAACATTCTGTATGTTAAATAATAAAATATAACTTCAATTATGGACAACCACCTTCATCATACATGTTTATCTGAACATGAATCGATCATTAAAACCAAGAAAACAAACGGATCCGAACAATAAAATTGAACATCATAACCAATTAAAATGGTTATAAATGAACTTAAAAAGGTTATAATAAATAATTTACATATATAATAGGTTATTTAATTATTAATTAATTAAAATAATTTTATTATTCAGGTCATTAAGTTCAAGAAAATATCACCATCATATTTAAGGTAAGGGATCCTCTCTATTTCACTTTTATTCAAGAATGTCCTCTATACTATGCCGCTTTATGTGTAATCCCTAATGATGGGGTATGATTTATCACCTCCCCCGTACTTCCCTCATTATTTATAAGTTATTATAAACCTATTTATCTCTCATTAACCCCTCTTAAGTACACCCAATATCATGCCGATAATCCGTAAGGAATTCTACCCGAATCTCCTTTATTCCTTCAGATTGCCTTATCTTTTTTTATACCAAAATAAATTTATCTTATATATTTATTTGAATATTATAAATTATTTTTAAATTTACAAAATTCATTTATCAATACCCTTCCATCATTCTATCTTTGGGATATACATGTTTTTAAGTGATTCCCTCTTCAATACTTTATGATAAGCAAACCTGTTTTAAGGGAACTTACCTAATTCTTACTCAATTTCAAGTGAACTATATATTCTGTTTTAAGCCACAATTTTCTTTATAAAATAAGTACTTTTTATTATTAAAACCTTCTGAGTTCACTTTTGGTTTTGTATAATGTATTTTTCCCTTTTCTATCTTAAAGGGTCTATAGTATTTTCTTTAAAACCTCTCAAAATTGTTTTAATGCCAAAATTACTTAAATAATTTTCTTACATATTTTCACTTCTACTTGGAATCACTTACCATGATAAATGCCTGTTTTTAAATTATGAATTTCCATGTATATTTTAATTCCTTTCCCTCATGGACACTTTTATGATACACCCATTCATTATGCTTTATGACATGAATGTGATTCCATTTTCTCTCCATGGGTTCCCTTCTGTTTATGTATGATGGATCATGTATGATTATTTATGTGGAAATAATATTAATGAGAATGTTAAGATGGGTGTGACCAGATAACACTACAATTAGTTAGGTAAAGTTGAGTCTCATTAGACGTTATGTGAGACGGTCTTTGTGTAACGCTCCGACCCCAGTTACCCAGAGTCGGTGCATTATTTTAATACATTGGAATGATTACAAGGAACTAAGTCCCGAAGAACCGATACGTTTAGTAGTCTTGGAAACACTAGATATATTCATAAGTCTTACATTACATCATAAGGTAAAAAAAACTACAACAACATCTTGTCTTCATATCCCCTCATACTATCCCTGCAGGTCATTCATAAATTACTTCTTCATAATCCTGGGAAAAATAAAACATTGAAAGGGGTGAGCTCAGATGCTCAATAAGGATAACATTATAGCAGAATCTTTCATAGATAAGCATAAACACTTAAGGCAGTTTATAACTAAAACGAAAGCCTTTTAAACTTGAACTTCAGCATAAAATGGAAAAGATAAAATAAAATAATGCCATTTACTTACTCACATGTATATTCTACTAGTTGAATGATCACATGAAATATCAATAACTACTTTCATAATGATGGAATTCATAATTCCAGACTATCATAACCACATAGCCAAGGACTCGTTCCAAGACTACAAATAAGATTTTGCCAAGGTCTTGTGCCAAGACACTAGTTTGTCTCATGAGACCTACCGATGCATCGAGGAGCTATAGCAGGCTCCACCCGTCACTTATTAAGTCCAATTCATTCCTCATATGAACATGTTTAAACATAACATAAACATTCGTATTTAAACTAGCATAAAAAATGTCAATAATTTAACCACAAACCATGAATGGTATAAAAATAGCACATCCACAGTCAAACATAACTCATTCAATACAATATGGAAGATTGTATTGTACCTCAATTTATAATAATGAATGATATTGACATAGATGAAAATAACCATCAAAACTATTTGAGATAAATATCCCCCTTTTCTTGAAAACATTTAAAAGTCACACTATTTGTGAAGAAGCCATTTAAAAATAGATTTTTGAATCAAAGTGTCCCATACCACTTTGAAACTTTTAAAAGGAGTTTTAATTTTAAAACTTTAATGTCCATATAAATAAATCCTTAAAACCATTTTTAAAACATGGAAATTAATGAGCAAGATTTAGAAGAATAAGTCTTTAAAACATTTAAAAATGGTATTTTAGTTAGAGTTTCTAACCAAAAGAGAGACACTTGAATACAAATAATTGAGGTAATCAAAACTTTTTAATATCATGAGAATAAAGGGATTCATGATATACTATGTCAAAGTACATTATATACACTACATAAAAGTGATTTGGTGTATAACAACAAAGAAGTTTCAATGGAATGTAAATTGAGATGAAATCTCTCATAAAGGTCGTATCCTTAGGTTAAGGATAAATAAACGACATAATTATGTGTGACAAATATAAATACACTAAATATGATTGGATATTCAGTGTAAAACAATCAAGGGACATTCACACATATTCTAGTAAAAACAACACCAATGAATTGGATGTTTATCTCAACAAATCGAGATTAAGTAAAAATTACTCTTATCAAGTTCATACCGATGACTTGAGAATTTATCAATGGAGTGATTATGTGTATAAAAAGTATATCCATAGAAAGGGGAGTGGAAATTATGACATAATCAAATGAATAGTGATTCCACACATAATCTTGGAGTAAAATAATCAATGAAGTATGCGTAAAGGCGAATGAGTGGAAATTGAAATTTCAAATTCCCTTATCGATTTGGTAACATAAAAAACATACACCCATGAAAGAAGGATCATACAATGATGATGTAAATATACATGAATTTAAATATATTACACAATGAATACAAACATGGGCAGTACACACACCACATGTAATAAATAAGTGGTGAACAATAGAATTCTCACGGAATTAAAAGTGAGATAAGAAACCCTTTACCTTGTACTTTTCCTTGGTTGGGGGTAGGTTAACCTCCTGTATAATGTTGAAATAATTTTTATTAAATTATTCATGAATCATATACATTAATATGAAATCATATATAATATTTTAACATTGCTTTGTTAATAATATCTTAGAATTATCATCGTTTCGGGTGTTAACTTACTCGTTTCCTTTTATATGTTTTGTTACTTAAGCCATGTTTGTCATGGATAGGTTGTATCTTATTCATATCCAGAATTATATAAGGTTCTTAAAAATTATTTTTAAATCATCAAATGATAATTATACTTGAATGGATATGATGGAGAATGAATCTCATCGCGTTCGTGGAGACGGTAGTCCGTACGTACGCACGAGCGACAATATCATTCTTTTGATATTAAAATAATATATAATTGGATGGTATATCATATATAAAGAATCATTATCATGTTATATTTATTATTTAAATGAGTTACACATCATTATTATACCCACCCAAATAATAATATATTTAATAACAATTACACCACGACGTTGAGACGGTAAGCCGTACGTACGCACATATGATGACATGTTATTCAAAGGGTGGATAGAATACTGAATATGGTTGTACCATATTTATAATAACATCACAGTATATATAAGATACTTGAGTTATTATTTTAGAATGGTAATAACAAATAAAGAAGAAGCGGAAGAAGAAAGGAACTTGAAAAGGGGTGGTGAAAACATTACCTCTTCTTCGGGTTCTTCCTTTTGATTTGATCAAAAGGGCTCCTTAGGTTGGATTTCTGATCAAACTAAGGCCTCTAGGTTGTATTGAGGGAAGTTTAGAGAGTATTTGGGAAGGGGTTGGCCGAACCAAAAGGCTTTGAAGGTGTTAAGAAATGAGAAGGAGGAGTTCCCTTTTATAAGAGGGGTGAGGGGCACCTTTGGAAAAGATAGAAATATTAATTTATAATAAATTCATATTTGGTTTCTAATGGCTCCAAAGTGGATTATTTAAATTTTAAGGTGGGTATGGGTCGAAAAAAACTCAACCAATAGAATTAAGGCAGGTTTTGGTACTTATATTAACCTTATCTTTAAGTATTAACTCTAAGTTAATTAGTTTCACTTTTACAATGTCTCTTTGTATTTTTATATTATATGGTTAATAAACTTACTATATAAATCCAAGAAACCCCCAAGTGGTCCATTAATGATACAAAAATTATGAGATAAGTCTCTGGGCCGAAATTTAGATTTTTAGGAATTTAATATCAATTAATAATATAATATTTGTTTTAAAAACTCTTTTATGTCAATTTTGACACTATTCAATAGTTGATTTTTGTGAAACTCATAATAGAATTATCACTTCTAACAAAGTTAATTAAATCAATCATAATATTTCTTATTATCCTAGAAAATTATTTTAATTCATTAAAAGTCTCAAATTATATTTATTTGGGTATTTATAATATCAATTCTTTTAAATTTTCACTATTATGGTAATTACTGCATCATCATTGTGTCATAAATAAATTAACTTATGTAATATCTAAAAATTATAAATAAAATATCATTATGTATGAAATATTTTTATCTTTCTAATGAATATTTATAGTTGAAAATACAAGATATATAACCCTATGTAAAAATTGTTTTTCTAAAAGATATATGCTTGTGTCATTTTTGTATTCATTTTAACTTAATTAAAATTAAGTGTCCCTATCACCTACAAGTGGCTCCATGGGGTCCCAAAATCGACCCAAAGATTACTATGGTCGAACATGTATTAACCAATAAGACTAGGACACGTTTTAGGGTAATTTAGTATTATTATAATATTATTTTTTAACCATTATTTACCGGATTTAACCTTAACCATGGTAAATAAAATATTTACCGAAGTAATTATTCAAAATGTCTAAAAATAAAAGTTACCTATTTACAAAATTTGAACATCCTGATTCCAAATATGGAATCCATTTTTCCAAATTCAAAACACATAAGTTGCAGAAATTAATTTAAAATTAATTCCCGTTGTTAAAACAAAAAGCGTGTTTTTAAGAGATAATAACTATCAAAAGATTGACACTTGTTTATGTCTGGTTTAATTGTAATATTATGTCCAATGACCAAAATTGTATTAAATGGTAAAAATATATTCTAAATATAATTTAAAACCACTCAAATTCATAATTTATTACTATTAATTATTTTGATTTTAAAAAGTTGTTTTAAATTAAAATTTAGTAATTTTCACTATTCATCAAAATATTAAAGTTATCTGAAAAGTACCAAAATCTCACCTTAGGATAAATTCGATATTACAAATCCAAAAATGAAGTCCATTTTGAAATATAAAATATATATAATTTCAAAAAGTAGGTATTACTATTCATAACGGCTAGTTTGATTGGTTGTGGTGTGTTAGAACTCGATGTTGTGTACAACACATGCTATCACATTATTCAAAGGGAAGCGTACCATAGAAGCCTGGGGTGTTACATTCTCCCCTCCTTCAATAAATTCCATCCTCGCAATTTTTTAAAATTGTGCTTGGGAATATAATGGAAAGTCCCACATCGGAAAAAGAGTCAATAAAACTATCACTTTAAAAGAAAGAAAGAGAGGTATAAAGGTTAACCAAGATAACCCATACTCAGATTCCATGTAGGAAAACATGGATATGGATGATAAACTAAGTGTCAAGTTCTGATGGAGAGGGATAGAAATCATGATCAGGAGAAAGTTAACAATAAGAAAACCACAAACTTGTGTTGGGACTAACGACCATTAGTCTCCTAGTAGGAAATTAAACGGTCAACATTTTTTTTGTTTTAAGTTACATTCATTTATGATATTGACTAAGAATATAAAGATATATACTTACATTTTAGGTAGAGTTTCATTCTTTAATAAATTTCCACCACTAACTCATTTTTTTAAGCGATGAGTATTTAAGAAGACTTGGTCACACTGGAAGAGCTAGAATAAACTTCTATAGAATCACATGATCCATGCAGGATGAACTATATATTTACATTGTCTTTAGAGATTAATCAAAACCAAAATGGTTAGTACAAGATCTAATGATCCCCCAAAAGGATATTCCTTGAGATAAATAAACACTAATCTTAATTTCCAAAATTAAACCAACAATACCCCAAAGTTAAATAAATACCATTCAATAATCAATTGTCCTTAAAATCCTTCAATATAATCAAAACTAATATTAAAAACCAAAACTTATTAAGAATGTAGTCTTCCACGTTAAATTGTATCTCCAAATGTCATTAATTACTCTTAAAGTCACATACTTAAAAGTAATTAACCTAATCATTTCCATAAACAACCCAAATCACTATAAATCCATAATAAAAACATAGATAAAAATCCACCATTACTCTTCAAATGAAATCCCATACTATTCTATTTTCCTTGGGCATATAGTGTTCACAACAAAGAAAACAACTTCCAAAATAACATCTATCACTTAATCACCAAATCATTTTCCTATACCAAGGGTATTCATTTAATAAGACATAAGAACCCAAATCATCTTATTATTGATCGATAAAATCATTTAACTAAAAATAATTAGTCACACTATCCGGGGACTTCACGTAGTCCAGTGGTAGGCGATAAATCCCAATCGCACTTTGGTTGTGGGTTCGATTCCCACAGCTTTGTCCGACGCGACGGGTTGTCACACGGTCTGCGTGTTGTCCTTTTTCAAAAACTATATTTTATAATATTACCAAAATGAAATAAATTCCTCAAAATAACCATAACATAATTTAACCACAAATCTTATCTCATACCTTGCATTTTCATCCCAAATTATGATAACTAATAATTTCCTCAAACCCAACGATCATATAAAACCAAATGATTATTTATAACTATATCCACAAGAGAAGAGATAATTCTTCCTCAAATATCATTCTCATATGGAAAACTGCGGGGTTACAAATACAAGAGAAAATTATTCCAAAGTAAACCCATCAACAAGGAGCACTAATACTTTTTAAACATTTCTCCAACCATTTATTTCCACATAGCTTCTTCTTTGACCATGAAAATATCCTATAGAATAGGGAATTCACTCGGGTAATGGCCAGGTCCCCTACATTTACGGCAAATGATTGTAAATGGACTCTTGGGACCATTTTTATCTTCTTCCATAGTACTCTTCATTTTTCTTCGGAAATTCTTCACTTTATGTCCTTCCTTCCCACATGTAAAGAATTTCTTTGTCCCATTGAGACACTTTCCTGGGTGTCTCCTTCGACATTTCCTGTATGATGGAAATTGAGTATTCCTTTCTCCATGGTCTCCACTGCTGGAGCTCTTATCATTCATCACCTTTCTCTTCTTTTTTGAGTCCGGGAATTGGTTAATATATATATTGTTGATCATATTTTTGGAAAATTGATTTAGCATAAAGACTATATCTTTTACGCCTATCAACATTCCATTTTTTTGCTCATTTACACCACCGTTCCCACCTTGTACATCATTCTCAAAGTCACTATGACTTCCTTGGAATCCATCCATTGAATAAAACCAGAAATCATTGTGTGAGTAACAGTAGTCATAAAATCATTTAGAGATTAACATGTCACCATATTCTCAATTTGAAACACATTAGGATTAACCAAGGTCATTTACTCTCATCTTATATATATAATAATTCAAATCGGTTTGTAAAGAAAATGTAAATTATCCTAAGCATATCCCCCGGGAGTGTCGTAACCAAGAGTGCAGCAAGGCCCGTTGTCGTGCACCAGTTCCCATTCAAGTCTAGCTCAAAGTGGTGTTTTCAGGTTTTACCCCTAGGTACATCTGTGCTAGAGCCACCTCTACCTGCTCGTATCCAGACAGGGATGTATTGCTCAGAAAGCTCACAAAATCTCTACAATACCAAAATTTTAGGAAGTTCTTCTATACTAATCCTCAAAGTTCATCTTAGTTCTACGTGCTATAATCAGAGTTTATCTAAATCTAGCTTCCAAGGTTTGTAATAAACTTCCTCTGATACCAACTGTAATGCCCCAACCCCAGTTACCCAGAGTCGGTGCATTATTTTAATACATTGGCATGATTACGAGGAACTAAGTCCTGAAGAACCGATCAGTTTAGTAGTCTCGGAAATACTAGATATATTCATAAGTCTTACATTACATCATAAGGTAAAAAAAACTACAACAACATCTTGTCTTAATATCCCCTCATACTATCCCTGCAGCCCATTCATAAATTACTTCTTCATAATCCTGGGAAAAATAAAACATTGAAATGGGTGATCTCAGATGCTCAGTAAGGATAACATTATAGCAGAAGCTTTCATAGATAATCATAAACACTTAAGGTAGTTTATAACTAAAACGAAAGCCTTTTAAACTTGAACTTCAGCATAAAATGGCAAAGATAAAATAAAATAATGCCATTTACTTACTCACATGGATATTCTACTAGTCGAATGATCACATTCAATATCAATAACCACTTTCATAATGATGGAATGCATAATGCCAGACTATCATAACCACATAGCCAAGGCCTCGTGCCAAGACTACAAATAAGATTTTGCCAAGTCCTTGTGCCAAGACACTAGTTTGTCTCATGAGACCTACCGATGCATCGAGGAGCTATAGCGGGCTCCACCCATCACTTATTAAGTCCAATGCATTCCTCATATGAACATGTTTAAACATAACATAAACATTCGTATTTAAACTAGCATACAAAATGTCAATACTTTAACAACAAACCATGAATGGTATAAAAATAGAACATCCACAGTCAAACATAACTCATTCAATACAATATGGAAGATTGTATTGTACCTCAATCGATAATAATGAATGATATTGACATAGATGAAAATAACCATCAAAACTATTTGAGATAAATATCCCCCTTTTCTTGAAAACATTTAAAAGTCACACTATTTGTCAAGAAGCCATTTAAAAATAGATTTTTGAATCAAAGTGTCCCATACCACTTTGAAACTTTTAAAAGGAGTTTTAATTTTAAAACTTTAATGTCCATATAAATAAATCCTTAAAACCATTTTTAAAACATGGACATTAATGAGCAAGATTTATAAGAATAAGTCTTTAAAACATTTAAAAATGGTATTTTAGTTAGAGTTTCTAACCAAAAGAGAGACACTTGAATACAAATAATTGAGGTAATAAAAACTTTGCAATATCACGAGAATAAAGGGATTCATGATTACTATGTCAAAGTACATTATATACACAACATAAAAGTGATTTGGTGTATAACAATAAAGAAGTTTCAATGGAATGTAAATTGAGATGAAATCTCTCATAAAGGTCGTATCCTTAGGTTAAGGATAAATAAACGACATAATTATGTGTGACAAATATAAATACACTAAATATGATTGTATATTCAGTGTAAAACAATCAAGGGTCATTCACACATATTCTAGTAAAAACAACACCAATGAATTGGATGTTTATCTCAACAAATCGGGATTCAGTAAAAATTACTCTTATCAAGTTCATACCGATGACTTGAGAATTTATCAATGGAGTGATTATGTGTATAAAAAGTATATCCACAGAAAGGGGAGTGGAAATTATGACATAATCAAATGAATGTGATTCCACACATAATCTTGGAGTAAAATAATCAATGAAGTATGCATAAAGCCGAATGAGTGGAAATTGAAATTTCAAATTCCCTTATCGATTTGGTAACATACAAAAAATACAACCATGAAAGAAGGATCATACAATTATGATGAAAATATACATGAATTAAAGTATATTACACAATGAATACAAACATGGGAAGTACACACACCACATGTAATAAATAAGTGGTGAACAATGGAATTCTCACAGAATTAAAAGTGAGATAAGAAACCCCTTACCTTGTACTTTTCCTTGGTTGGGGGTAGTTTAACCTCCTGTATAATGTTGAAATAATTGTTATTAAATTATTCATGAATCATATACATTAATATGATATCATATATGATCTTTTAACATTGCTTTGTTAATAATATCTTAGAATTATCGTCGTTTCGGGTGTTAACTTACTCGTTTCCTTTTATATGTTTTGTTACGTAATCCATGTTTGTCATGGATAGGTTGTATCTTATTCATATCCAGAATGATATAAGGTTTTTAAAAATTATTTTTAAATCATCAAATAGTAATTATACTTGAATGGATATGATGGAGAATGAATCTCATCGCGTTCGTGGAGACGGTAGTCCGTACGTACGCACGAGCGACAATATCATTATTTTGATATTAAAATAATATATAATTGGATGGTATATCATATATACAGAATAATTATCATGTTATATTTATTATTTAAATGAGTTACACATCATTATTATACCCACCCAAATAATAATATATTGAATAACAATTACACCACGACGTGGAGACGGTAAGCCGTACGTACGCACGTTTGGTGACATGTTATTCAAAGGGTGGATAGAATAATGAATATGGTTGTACCATATTTATAATAACATCACAGTATATATAAGATACTGGAGTTATTATTTTAGAATGGTAAAAACAAATAAAGAAGAAGTGGAAGAAGAAAGGAACTTGAAAAGGGGTGGTGAAAACATTACCTCTTCTTCGGGTTCTTCCTTTTGATTTGATCAAAAGGGCTCCTTAGGTTGGCTTTCTGATCAAAATAAGGCCTCTAGGTTGTAGTGAGGGATGTTTAGAGAGTATTTGGGAAGGGTTTTTCCGAACCAAAATGCTTTGAAGGTGTGAAGAAATGAGAAGGAGGAGTGCCCTTTTATAAGAGGGGTGAGGGGCATCTTTGGAAAAGCTAGAAATATTAATTTATAATAAATTCATATTCGATTTCTAATGGCTCCAAAGTGGATTATTTAAATTTTGAGGTTGGGATGGGTCGAAAAACACTCAACCAATAGAATTTAGACAGGTTTGGGTACTTATATTGACCTTATCTTTAAGTATTAACTCTAAGTTAATTAGTTTCACTTTTACAATGTCTCTTTGTATTTTTATATTATATGGTTAATAAACTTACTATATACATCCAAGATACCCCCAAGTGGTCCATTAATGATACACCTATTATGAGATAAGTCTCTTGGCCGAACCTTAGATTTTTATGAATTTAATATCAATTAATAATATAATATTTGTTTTAAAAACTCTTTTTTGTCAATTTTGACACTATTCAATAGTTGATTTTTGTGAAACTCATAAAAGAATTATTACTTAGAAAAAAGTTAATTAAATCAATCCTAATATGTCATACTATCCTAGAAAATTATTTTAATTCATTAAAAGTCTCAAATTATATTTATTTGGGTATTTATAATATCAATTATTTTAAATTTTCACTATTATGGTAATTACTGCATCATCATTGTGTCATAAATAAATTAACTTATGTAATATATAAAAATTATAAATAAAATATCATTATGTAGGAAATCGTTTTATCTTTCTAATGAATATTTATAGTCGAAAATCCAACATATATAACCCTATGTAAAAATTGTTTTTCTAAAAGATATATGCTTGTCTCATTTTTGTATTCATTTTAACTTAATTAAAATTAAGTGTCCCTATCACCTACAAGTGGCTCCCTGGGGTCCCAAAATCGACCCAAAGATTCCTATGGTCGAACATGTATCAATAAATAATTCTAGGACGCGTTTTAGGGTAATTTAGTATTATTATAATATTATTTTTTAACCCTTATTTACCGGATTTACCCTTAACCATGCTAAATAAAATATTTACCGAAGTAATTATTCAAAATGTCTAAAAATAAAAGTTACCTATTTACACAATTTGAACATCCTGATTCCAAATATGGAATCCATTTTTCCAAATTCAAAACACAGAAGTGGCAGAAATTAATTTAAAATTAATTCCCGTTGTTAAAACAAAAAGCGTGTTTTTAAGAGATAATAACTATCAAAAGATTGACACTTGTTTATGTCTGGTTTAATTGTAAAATTATGTCCAATGAACAACATTGTATTAAATGGTAAAAATATATTCTAAATATACTTTAAAACCACTCAAATTCATAATTTATCACTATTAATTATTTTGATTAAAAAAGTTGTTTTTAATTAAAATTTAGTAATTTTCACTATTCATCAAAATATTAAAGTTATCCGAAAAGTACCAAAATCTCACCTTAGGCTAAATTCGATATTCCGAATCCAAAAATGAAGTCCATTTTGAAATATAAAATATATATAATTTCAAAAAGTAGGTATTACTATTCATAACGACTAATTTGATTGGTTGTGGTGTGTTAGAACTCGATATTGTGTACAACACATGCTATCACATTATTCAAAGAGAAGCGTACCGTAGAAGCCTGGGGTGTTACACTTGGTGGTTAGCCTTGGCTTGTTCTACTATGTGCAACGGTCTTGGCAGTTAGCCTTGGCTTGTGCTACTATGGGAAAATGTCTTGGAAGTTAGCCTTGAAAAGTAATAAATTCATGTTTTATGTTTCTTATACATTACTATGACTCCATGTTTATATGATTCCATATTTATATGTTATGATTCCATATGTTACATTCCTTTTTTATATCATCATGTCATGACTTCTATCCCATGTGCTAATGCTTTGTTCTTATGGTTATTTCTTTACTAGGTTTTTATCTAATCCCTTTTTTCATGTTGTCCCCAGGTTATCCTATACAGATGTATGAGCACAATGGAAGATAGGAGCTCATTATGGAGTTTAAATAAAAAGATATTTTTTATAATGTTTGATTATGTACCTAGTATTCCAAGACACTAGACTTTACAATCATTGTCTTGTACTCTAATGTATAATTATGCTTAAAATCATGTAATATTATATGTAAAAGGATAGGGTCTCTATAGTTGGTATTAGAAGATGGTTTAGTTATTTTTTGGAGATTAGGAATTGGGAACCTTAGTAATAACCTTAAGGATGTGATTTAGTATAATAAAACATCCCTAAATTTTGGTAAGTATAGAGTAAGTGGTTTATCAAGAAAATACATCCCTGTCTGGATAGAAATAGGTAGAGGTGGATCTATAATAGATGTACCTAGGAGTGAAAAATCCGACAAGGATTTTTGGGCCTAACTCGGGGTATCATGGTACACGATAGTAGGCCTTACTTCACTCTTGATTTTACACTCCCAAGGGATATACTTTGCTAAATTCATGAGCTTAGTACAAACCAATATTAAGGGAATAAAAAAATCCCATAAGAATATATGTTAAGAAATAGATCGAGGATAACCTAGATTTCAATATAAAGAACACAAGTTAGGATATACTTCTACTTTAAAAGTTTATCCTTTAAGTTCAAAAGTTTCCTTTTTTATGTTCAATAACTAAGTATTCAAGACCTCTAATTGTACATTCTTTTTCTTAGTTAATGGAGAGAAATAGAAGAACACATTCCAACAACCAATGTGACAGGCAATGTGAATATTGACCTAATGATATGCTTGATATGATGGGAATAAGTGCTCAAAAAAGTCATGATAGTACTTTCTTGGCTCGATCAAGTTATGAATAATAAATTGAATCATGTGGAATTAACTACTCCTCCAAGTAAAGAGCAAGTTTCCATAGAATACTTCATGTGGTAAAGGCCTCCCATGTTTAGTAGATATTTTGATCCCCTCCTTGAGGAATAGTGGATTAAATCCATTGAAAATATATTCTCCATCCTCTAGTGATTTGAAGAAGAGAAAGTTGTACTGGTGGTCTATCATTTTAATGGGGAAGCTGATCAGTGGTAGAAACTGATCAAGAATACAAAGTAACAAGAGGAAATTGATTCCATGGATTTGGAGGAATTCGAGAGGATGTTTTTAAATAAATAATTTCCTCAAACCCTCCATCTCAAGATGGAAAGAGAGTTACTCGGTCTCAAGTAGAAGGAACATGAGTCCATCAGGGCATATGAAGCAAAATTTGCAAGGCTTGCAAGGTACGCCTCTGGATTTGTCATGAATACCAAAATCAAGGTGGATCAATTCTTTAGTGGGATAAAGTTGAGTCTACGGAAGGTGTTGGTGATCCTAAACTTTTACAATTATGAAGAGATTGTCCATTGTTACCTCAAGGTTGAAATGGGTATTGGAGACTCTTAGTGGTCTTATGGTCCTGGTGACAAGAAGCGGAAAATAGATAACAACATGGGTGGTTCAACAAACAAATCCCATGATGGAAAGAAGCCCAAATATCCCACTTATAAAAGTTTTTGGAGGAATAATATTGGGAACTATTTAAAGGGAACCAAGAATTGATTCAAATGTAGAAGAATGAGAAATATAGCCAAGAACTGCCAAAGGGATATGAAGAATCCTGCTAATGTGGAAGAAGAAAGGAAGGTTCAGATCAACACTTAGCCTGTAGTGTAGTGTTACAACTACAAGGATTATGGAAATTATGAAAACAATTTACCTAAGCTAAGGGTTGGTGGAGGAAATCAACAACAACCTCCAAGGAAACAAGGAAGGGATTATGCTATCACTACTGATAAGGTGGATCCGGAAAAAGATGTGATGATAGGTACACTAGTTATTCATTCAAGAATAGAAAACATACTATTTGATTCTAGTTTTATGAATTGTTTCATATCTTTCAATTTTAGTAGAACTATTCAAACTCCACCTCAAAATTTGGAGGATAAGTTATCTATAAGAATAGATAATAGAGAAATTATCGCATCCATGGTTTATAACTCCTCCCCAGTTAACATTTTTGGACTGAACCTCCCATAAAATCTCATCATACTTCCTTTAGTGGATTTTGATTCTATCTTGGGCATGGATTAACTATCTGTTTACAAAGCCAATATAAAATATTGGTAAAGGGAGATCACTCTTCAAATCCCAAAGCATCCTATAATTCTTTACAAGTGTAAGGAGGAAGATGATTCTCCTTTATAATCATTGTCTCAAGTGTGTATATTAATTCCTTATGAGAAAGAATTTCTAGCTCAAATGATTGAGAAAAAGGAGAAAATATCGCTCAAAGATATGCCCATCGTGAGGGATTACACTGATGTATTCCCTAAAGAGTTACCTAGACTCCCTCTTGATCAAGAGGTTTAGTTATCAATTTAACTTATTCCTAGATCTCTGCCTATATCAAAGAAAACTTATATAATGGACACTATAGAGCTGGAAGAGCTGAAGAAGTAGTTATAGTAGAATCTGGATAAGGGTTTTATATGCCTGAGTGCTACACCATGGAGTGCCCCAGACCTCTTTATCAAGAAGAAGGATGGATCAATGCGCAAATGCATTGATTATCATGAGATAAATAAAATCATGATAAAAAACAAGTATCCCATACCATGGATAGATAAATTGTTCGATCAGATTTGTGGGGCCAGTTATTTCTCTAAGGTGGACCTTTGGTCAGGATATCACCAATTAAAGGTGAGGAAGGAAGATATTCCCAAGACTGCCTTTAGAATGAGGTATGGACACTATGAGTTCATAGTGGTTCCATTATAACTCACTAATGCTCTAAAAATTTTCATGGATTTAATTAATAGAGTCTTTAGACATTACCTAGACAAATTTTTGGTAGTCTTTATTGACGATATTATGATATATTCTAAGAGCAAAGAGGAACATGAGGATTATTTAAATACTATGATAAAAACTTTGAGAAGGGAGAAGTTGTATGCAAAGTACAGTAAATGTGATTTTTAGATAGAGGAAGTATCATTCTTGGGGAATGTTATCACCAGCAAAGGGATATATGTAGACCCTTATAAGATAAAGGCAATCGAAGCATGGCCCAGACCAATATCTGTAATAGAGATCCATAGATTTCTGGGTCTAGCTGGGTATTATCAGTGATTTGTGATTTTTTTTTCACAATTGTCAAACCCAATGACCAAGCTGACACAGAAGGAAGTAAAGTTTTTCTAGACTCAGGAATGTGAAGACTGTTTTAAGGAGTTGAAAAAGAGGCTAATCACTGTGCCAGTACTCACACTCCTAGAAAGTGGAGAACTATTTATGGTGTACAGTGATGATTCAAAGAAGATATTAGGTTATTTGATGATTCAAAATGATAAAGTGATAGCATATTCCTCAAGGCATCTGAAAATCCATGAGCAAAACTATCTCACGCATGATCTGGAGTTGGCGGCTGTGATCTTTACGTTGAAAATATGGCGTCATTATCTCTATAGGGAGAAGTATGAGATATATACTGATCACAAGAGTCTCAAATAAATATTCATATAGAAATATATTAATATGTGCCAACAAATATGGATAGAGATCATTAATAATTATTACTGCTCAATCCACTACCATCCTAGTAAGGCAAACAAGGTGGAAGATGCTCTAAGTAGAAAGGATCCTGCATCTTTATCAATGATGAGAATTAAAAAGGATTCGATCTTATTATATTTTCATTGTATGGACATGGGGATCATTAAAGGAGTAAAATCATCAATCCTTTATCAAATTATTTCTTAACCATCCCTCATGGAGAAGATAAAGGATGCTTAAAGAAAAGATTTGAAAATTTTGAAAAGGGTGGAAGCCATCAGAAATGGTAAATCCTCAGAGTTCATGATTGATGAGGAAGGAGTTGTAAGATTTGGGTCACAATTATGTGTAACATCTGATCCAGAGATAAAGAAGGATATTTTGAATGACACACATAGCTCAACCTTCTCTATTAAACCAAGGAGCACAAAGATGTATCGAGATATTTGAAAAAAATTTTGGTGTGACAATATGAAAATGGATATTTCTGAATATACATCAAAGTTCCTGGTATATCAGTAAATGAAGTATGAGAGGCAAAAGTATAAGGGGATGGTGAAACCACTACCCATACCAACATGGAAGTGGGATAACATCACCATGGACTTTTTCACTGGACTTACAAGCACATCCAAAGGAAAAAATGCTATATGGGTCATTGTGGGTTATCTTACAAAGATAGATCACTTTTTCACGATTTGAGAGGACTTTTAATTAGATAAACTTGAACAAATATATATCAAATAGGTGGTAAGGATCCATGGAGTAACACTATCTATTGTATCTGATAGAGATCCAAGATTTACCACGAAGTTATGGAAAAGTCTCCAACATGCTCTAAGCACTGAACTGAACTTCAGTACGACCTATCATCCTCAAATTGATGGCCAATCTGAGAGGACTATTTGGACATTGGAATACATGTTGAGATCATGTTTTATATAAGTCAAAGGAGGATGCGACCAACATCTTCCACTGGTTGAATTCTCCTACAACAATAGTTTTCACTCGAGAATCCAAATGGCACCATACGATTCCCTTTATGGGAAATGGTGCAGAACACCAATGTGTTGGGATGAAGTTAGTGAGTGTAATCTGTTAGGACCTGAAATGGTCAAAGAAATGGTGAAGATGGTGAAAAACATTCAACATCACATCAAGGTAGCCCAAAGTAGAAAAAAGAGTTATGCATACAATCATTGATTATACCCTAAGTTCAAAGTTGGAGACATGGTATTTCTACGCATATCTCCATAGAATAAAGTCATGAGGTTTGGGAAGAAAGGAAAGTTAAGTCTCAGGTACATCAGCCCCTTCAAGATTCTTGATCCTGTCAGGGTTGTGGCCTATCGACTGACACTTCCACCTACCATGTCCAAAGTACATGATGTCTTCCATATATCCCTATTAAGGAATTACATAGCAGATCCTTCACACATACTCTCTTCAGAGGTGGTATAGTTGAAGAATGATCTTTCTTATGAGGAGAATCCAATGAAGATCTTGGATCGTAGAGATAAAATTCTATGTAACAAGACTACTCACCTAGTAAAAGTATTATAGATGAACCATAAGTATGAATAGACAACAAGGGAACTGTAGGAGATAATGAATGAAAAGTACCCGCACCTGTTTATGGCTTAGAATGTAAAATGAAATTTTGAGGGAAAAATTTCCTAAGGGGAGGATAATGTAACAACCCAAAGATTTAAATGGAAATTTCCTTTTTATAATTATGTCATATAATCACATTAAATCACAACATAATGAACTACTAAGTGCTATGATACCTTTAAACATAATTTTGTTACTTATGTGATTTAAATTTCAAAAATCTGACATACACAATTACGATCAGTAAGTTATTTGGAGTCTAATATGAACAACTTAATTTTTGGTGAATAGTAATATACCCTTATTAATAGTAATTTTAACCTTATTAATAGTAACATAACCTAATGAATAGTAACCTTACCTATGATAGTATATAAATAAGATCCAAGTGGAAGTACGATATACGTATATCTAGGAATAAGAAAATAAATGTCTTAAAATTGTTGTTTTTCAAGTAAATTTTGATTTTAATTAAAAATTAAATTAATCATATTTAGAAAATTATTTTTGAAAAATGGATTTCATTTTTGGATTCTAAATGTCAAAAAATGGTTAGGGTGAATTTTTGGGATTTTTCTGAAATACTTGAATTTTTTTGTGAATAGTAAAATACATTAATTTACCGTATAAATACATTATAATTTAAATACACTATTAATGACATAATAAGTGATGTAAGAACCCAAATATTGAACTCAAATTAACGTATTACTATTTTTGATCATGTAATCATCACTACTGCTTGTCTTATGGAAAAATAATAAACTAATGATTATAATATTATGAAAACCCTCATCTCCTCCACTACAAATACAACCCATCCTTACCTCTTTTCTTCACTCCTCTGAAGCCTTGTTCCTTGACTATATTCTGACAAAATCTCTCCCCAAGCTCCTCCTACACGTCCAAAATCCCTTGGTAACCTCAAAATACCAAATCCTCTCCCCTTAAGAGGCTCTCAAGGAAGATTGAATCAAGAGGTAAATTCCTCTTTTCTTTTCTTTCTTTTTCTTTTCTAGTTCATTTCTTTTCTTTTCTATACTTACCTCTCCTCATCCAAATGTTATAAAAACTCCAGTACCTTAAATTTAATTTAAATTTTTTATGATAATGGAATAAGTTATTATCATCTCTCCTTTAATCTTCTTTTATTTTAGTAGTAAAGAAACCATCCGAGATGTGTTAATTTACCATATTCAAGGACAATGGGTTTTTAATTTCTATTACCATATTCATTTCTAGTCATTAAAACATTTTCATGGTTAATAAATACCATAATATATGTATTATTCCTCATATATGGTTTTGGAATCCTTTTGGACATACAATATTGGTTTATAAAACAAAATGTGTTCTTTGTGGTAAAAATATCGCCAATTAACCCAAAAGGTTGTCACTAAAGTTTTATATAATGATTAAAATTCACTCCAAGTAACCAAATTAAATTTCAATCCATTGAAACTTATGTATTTTAGATAATAAAATATAACTTCAATTATAGACAACCACCTTCATCATACATGTTTATCCCAACCTGAACCGATCATTAAAACCAAGTAAGCAAACAGACCCGAACAATGAAATTGAACTTCATAACCAATCAAAATGGTTATAAATGAACTTAAAAAGGTTATAATAAATATTTTAAATATATAATAGGTTTTAAAATTATTAATTAATGAAAATAATTTTATTATTAATGTCATTTAGTTCAAGCAAAGATCACCATCAGATTTAAGGTAAGGGATCCTCTTCATTTCACTTTTATTCAAGAATGTACTCTATGATATGCCATTTTATGTGTAATAACTAATGATGAGGTATGATTTATAACCTCCAAATACTTTACTCATTATGTATAAGGTATGAGTAATCCCTTTCTCTCTCATGAATCCCTCTTAAGTACACCCGATATCATGCAGATAATCTGTAAGGAATACTACCCGAATCTCCTTTATTCCTTTGGGTTGCCTTATAATTATTTATACCAAAATTAATTTACCTTATATATTTTCTAATATCTTATAAATTATGTGTATATATAAAAAATCATTTATCAAGACCCTTACATTGTTCTTTCTTTGGTATATACATGTTTTTAAGTGATTCACTCCTCAATACTTCCCAATAAGAAAAACTGTTTTAAGGGAACTTCCTGAATTCTTACCTGATTTTAAGTGAACTCTATATTCTATTTTAAGCCACCATTGTCTTTATAAAATCAGTCCTTTTTATTATGAAAACATTTTGGGTTCATTTCTGATTTTTTATAACTTATTGTTCCCTTTTCTGTTTTAAAGGCTCTATAGTATTTTCCTTAAAACCTCTCAAAAATATTTTAATGCCAAAATTCCTTAAATAATTTTCTTACATGTTGTCACTTCTACTTGGAATTAATTCCAATGATACATTCCTATTTTTCACTTATTAATGTCTATGTATATTTTAATTCCTTTCTCTTATGGACACTTTTATGATACACCCATTTATTATGCTTTATGACATGAATGTGATACCCATTTCTCTCCATGGGTTCCCTTGTATTTATGTATGATTGATTATGTATGATTATTTATGTGGAAAGAATATTCATGAAAATTTTAATATAGGTGTTCCTAGATATAACTCCAATGCACTGGGTAAAGTTGAGTCTCATGAGATGTTATGTGTGACGGTCTTTCCGGTTAGCCTTGGCTTGTGCTACTATGTGCAATGGTTTTAGCGGTTACCCTTGGCATGTGCTACTCCGAGAAACGTTCTTAGTGGTTAGACTTGACTCGTACTAAATTCATGTTTTATTTTTATACCACATTATTATGACTCCATGTTTATATGATTCCATGTTTATATGTTATGATTCCATATGTTACATTCCTTCTTTTTATATCATCATGTCACACCTTCTGTCTCATGTGCCAATGCTTTGTTCTTATAGTTATTCCCTTATTGGGATTTTAGCTCATCCCTTTGTTCATGTTATCAATAGGTTATCCTATGAAGATGTATGATCACAATGGAAGATATGTAATCATTATGAAGTTTAAATAAAAAGTTGTTTTTATAATTTTTGATTATATACCTAGTCTTCCAAGAAACTAGACTTTATGATTCTTATCTTGTAATATGATATATAATTATGCTTAAAATCATGTTATGTTATATGTAAAAGGCTAGGGTTTTTATACTCTAGGTCAGTCCAACAAAGTGGTGACCTAAATGGTTGCCTGTACAAGGCCTCAAACGTTTCCATGACAATGGTGGAGTGGTAGCTGTTGTTGTATGCAAACTCTACCAGAGGTAGGTGATCCTCCAAACTGCGGCCAAAGTCTAGGATGCAAGAACGTAGAATGTCCTCAAGAACCTGAATGGTCTTCTCTATTTGGCCATCCTCCTGGGGATAAAACACCATTCTAAAGCATAAATGAGTTCTAAAATCCTCCTGCAATCCCTTCCAAAATTGGGATGTGAAACAAGCATCACGATATGAAATGATTGTCAATGGTACTCCATTAATCAAAACTATCTCCTGTACATAGAGGCATACCAAGCTCTTTACTAGACTCTACTCATGGATCGATAGGAAGTGGGATGACTTGGTGAGATGGTCAATGATCACCCAAATGGTATTATGTCCTCTAGATGTGTGTGGTAAACCTGTCATGAAGTCCATCGATACACTATCCCACTTCCAATCAATCACCTCAAGTGGTTGGGTCAAGTCCACTGAAACCTGGTGCTCAGCTTTCACTTGCTGTCAAATGAGGAATTGAGAAATGAACTCTTCCACTACCTTCTTCATCCCTGACCTCCAAAACTGACATCAGAGGTCTTGGTACATATTTTCGCACCCGGATGTACCTCTAGAGAGGACATGTGGAACTACCTCATGAAATCCTCCTACAACGCCACTAGTACAACTGTTCACCCTCTAAAAAGAATGAAGTGGTCCCTAAATGTAGAAAATATATTAGGAGAGTTCCTTATAAAAAACTAAGCACGTCAGGTCTCGTAGTCGATATCCCCAAGCTGCGCCTCCCTGACTCGCTGCAAGAGTGGAGGGGTGACGACCATCAACTAGAGGTAAGATACTCCATCTCCATCCACAAAGAATATTGGTAACATGACCAACTTCTGTAATGCCTCACTCAGCAACTACAAGTTGTATCTCCTACTAAGAGCATCTGCCACTTCTTTCCCCTTCCTAAGAGTATAGAAAATTTCAGTCATAGTCTGAGAGGAACTCTAACCGTCACCTCTTCTTCAAGTTCAGATCCTTCTGAGAGAATATATACTTGAGAATTTTTTGGTTAGAGTAGATGGTAAACTACTCGCCCATTAGATAGTTTCACCACATCTTCAATGAAAAAACTATCACCACTAGATCAAGATCATGGGTTGAATAGTTCTTCTAATGCTGTCTTAACTGGTGCGAACCATAGACAATCACTTATTTCCCCTGCATCAAGATAAAACCAAGCCTAGTCCCTAACATATCGTATAACACTGCATACTCTACACCCTCCTCTAGTAATCTCAAGATGGGATCACTCATCAACCTCTAACTCATCTCCTAAAAGAACCACTATCACTCCTTTATCCATACGAAGGGAAACCCCTTACATGTAAAATCCGTCAAGGGTACTTCTACTCTAGAAAATTTGGGCACAAACCTCTGATAGTACCCAGCCAAACCTAGGAAACTCTGCACCTTGGTAACAATCTTGGGTGGATCCTAAGCAAGCACTGCCTAAATATTTTCCAGATCCTCTACAACTCTAACCTATGAAATGACGTGTACCAGCAATTGGACCTCTAGAATCCAAAATTGAAAATTTGAGAGATTATTATAAAGATGGTTCTCTCAAAGAGTGTCCAAGACCATCCTCAAATGTATCATATGATCCTCCTCAGACTCCGAGTATACCAGGCTGTCATCAATGAAGACCGCCATGAACCGGTCTATGTAAGGCTAGAAGATCCTATTCATGAGTCCCATGAACACTACTGGGGAATTCATCACACCAAATGGCATCAATGAGTACTCATAATGTCTATAACAACATCTAAAGGTTGTCTTCAGTATATCCTCATCCCGTACACGAAGCTGGTGATATTCAAACCTGAGGTCAATCTTTGAGAACCACCTCACTCTCTTCATCCAATCGAATAGGTCTTTGATCCTTGGTAATGGATACTTGTTCTTAAAGGTCACCAGATTTAGGTACCATAAGTATACAAATAACCTAAAGCTCCCATATGCCTTCTTGGAAAACAAAACTAGGGCTGCCCAGGGTGAAACACTAGGTCTCATGAAGCCCTTCCTCCATAAGTTTTCCAACTGTACCCTCAACTCATGAAGCTACACGGGATCCATCTGATATGTAGGTGTAGATATAGGTGTTGTCCCAAGGTACAGATCAATGAAAAATTCAACCTCCCCATGGGAAGTAAATATGGGGACATCCTAAAAAAAGACATCCTCATACTCCACCACCACTGCAGGAAACTAAGGATTCCTATCATCCACTGTACCAAGGGTGATACTAGACAAATGATGAGTAATTGGATGCAACCTCCTATGAGTAAGTCCATACTACACTGCATTTATTTCCTTTTCTCTAACATAGGAAAACCTAGTCGACACACCACACTCTATGCCTAAAATAGTCAATCTGGGTATGGACTATGGATAACCAGTCCATAATGATAATGAAACCATAAGGCCTTGAAGATACTACCAAGAGATCCCAATAAAAACTCTCACCTCCAAGAGTAAGGTCACATTGTGAGTACTAGTGTGTGATCATCAAATCCCCTCTCGTAGGAGTCTCTAAACGTAAGGGTCAAGTCAAAAATTCAACCAGAATCTCCAAGTCTCAAACAAGGGTCATGGAAAGAAAATAATCACCGACACCTGTGTCCATAAAAACTAAAAATAGGGTGGAAAGGACATAGATCATAACTCTAAAAATCCCTAGAGCACTAGGGTCATAAGTCTCCATCACCTATAGTTTTCCTCATCCCTATCCAGCAGCTCTATAAGCCCATGGCAGACCACTTGGGGGTGGTGGTAGTAGTATGTCGAACCTCTTCCCACCTCCTAATACCTTACCTGCTCCTCTGCCATGGTTTCTACCCTACAGACCACCTTTCTCATGCCTCCTCATCTACCTCGGCAGTCCCTCAAACATCTTTTGATCATCCGTACAGAGGGTTGGGCAATATCATGCTAGATGTCCCTGACCACTGCATGAGTAACAAACTCTACCCTTCAGCTGACTCACTCTGCCCTAGTATCCCCACACTACTGATACCATGTCCCGGAGTCATCCCTTGAAGTTCTTGACCCACTTGGGTCCCTACATTGACTGTCAGATACCTACTACCGAAGACTCTACTGCCTGGTGCCTGTTCGTAACTCTCACTACCAGTGTCTTCTTTGCCAGAAAGCTCAATACTAATAGAGATCACTTTAGTACCCTAGCATATGTAGGGATGCTAAGGGATATCATGTATGATCTAATCTCCAGGAATATCCCGTGATCAAAGGTTCGAGCCCTAAATAATGGATCTCACTCCATATCCATGGAGTAATGATAAAGATCAGTAAACCTCACTGAGTACTCTACTGCAGTCTGACTACCATGATGCAGATGCAGGATCTCCCATATGCACACTGAGCGTAATGTTTCCGGGAAGAAATACAATCTAAATAGTTGCTCAAATTATTCCAAAGTGATAGTTGTATCATCATGTGTCTAGGTCACTAAGCTCCAACACCATCCTACTGAGCCCTGAAGAAGACTCGTGGCTAGGACTTCCATCTGGTTGGTAGGTGACCTCACAAGGAGGAAGACATGTGTAACTACTTCCATCCAATACTCAACTATTTGGGGGTCTGGATCACCCCTAAACCTAGGATTTTGATGCATTTGGAACTCATGAAACACACTGAGCCTGTGTGAATCCTCAACCAGTATCACTGGTAGCAACTGCTATCTAAAGGGTGGTGGTATCACTGGTAAACCACCCAGGGGTGCTATCTTCAGTGTCGGGAGTATCACCGATACATACCTCTACACTGATGCCTCATATTTAGGTGGATCATCCTTATGATCATGTAATAGAATCCTAGTTGGCTATATACATGGAGGAATCATGAAATAGATTAATATGTACCATAGTCAATAGAGTATACCTGGTGAGATGACTCAAAAAGGACACGAGGACACACCCAAATCCTATATGATGCATGTAACATTGTTTCCCATGAAACCAATGTTTTCATGTACCGAGTTGAAAAGTATGTGTCCAGAGTCTTGATGTATGGATACATTGGATGTCGTACCAACAATGGATTCCCAGGCTCGAAATCCGAACTCGAAACACTCGACAATGTTTACCTAAATCAACATCATAGAATTCCAGTATTTAAGTTAAAACAACCAACTATGATACCACTATCTCACGACCCGTAATAGATATGCCAATTATATGACTACCCCAAGCCCAAATTTGATAGGCCAGGGGATGGTTACTAGCACTAAGTAGGCATATTCCAAAATGGGAGGAATTTTCCTAAGTACCTGTACACACACACACACACACATCTCTAAGAACTAAATGCTGTAAAGTAAAAACACAAATTAAAAAGTGCATGAATACACTGTGATACCAACCAAAGAGTATGAATGTGAGAAAATGGGAAGTAAATAGTTCTATAATACAAGAACACTAAAAGAAAGAGTCTATCAAAGTGAATGCACAAGTTTCTAAAACTCACCCGCAGAAAACACTACTTGAAGGGTAGGTGTAGGATATATGTTTAAAGCCATAGAAGAACACCTCATATGTCTGATCACTATAATAACCACTTAATCTTGGTCTACCTAAAACTCCATCAAAGCATCGATTATCTACACAAGACACGACACATGGGGGAAAATCCCGTGTAGGGGTGAGTAAAACGATACTCAGTAGGACACCCCGAAACCACAACATAATACCACTAAAAAATAAACAAAGTACACAACAATGAAATAAAAAAAGTATACTAAAAATAAATACATGATATACCACAAAGTAAACACACAAAGTGAAATCATATCACAAAGGTATAAGTATATATCACGAAAAGCAGGATTATCAGACGTAGTCTACAGAACACCCAATATCGGTAACACATAGAGTGTCGATAACACATGGAGTGATAATAACACATGGAGTGTAAATAAAACCTAGAGTGTCAATAACACATGGAGTGCCGATAATAAACATATTTTATATAATACATGGAGTGTTGATAAGTCATATAGCCCTAAGTCACGTAGTCACCAAGTCACAGCCATATGTAGGATTCTGCTCATAGCGCACTTTTATCGGAAGAACCTACTCATCTTGCCATTAGTTTGTATTAATTTTTTTTACAAAACTTAACTTATATTACCATAAAATGACCTTATAATCTCAAGTGTCCCAAAGCCGCAAACAAATCATCAAATAGACACACAGTTTGAAAGTTATGACTGTTTTTGTAAAAAAAGTCTGACCCGGGTCCGTCTGGGTCCAATCTGACATGCCGGACCTGACCCGACCTACTGAACGAATTGAACCAGTTTGGGACAAACTAGACCAATCTATTATACACAGATCAACTCCTCTGGTATGGCCTTCCACATACAGGCCAGTTTAGTGCATCGTATGTGGTCCACCCCGACCACGTGCCTCTCGCTGATGCGGTGCGGTGATGCGTTTCATGCAGTTGACCCACATTCTCCACCTGGTCTCATGACATCACCACCGATGTGGGTTCCTTTGATTTAGAACTGAGCCACATCCTAGCTTGCTTTAACTTATGGAGTCAACACTGTGGCCTCCTATCGTGCCCCCCCGGTCCTCGCCGCGGCCCGCGCCCGTTTGCCATGCTAGCCCCGACACAACCTCCTATCATACTCCACCTCCACCGATCACCCCACCGATGGCCTCAACCTCATGCTCCTCCTAGACCGACCTCATCGGTCTATCTCCTACCACCACGTCGACAGCCCGCTGTCCTGCCCTCGTGTTCTGCTTGGACCGAAAAGTGCCGCGTCTCCACAGTCATGCCTCTACAGTGTTGTGGGTGAGTCAGATATTCAGTCTCGGATTGTTGTTCCACAAATTGGAGGCTCAACAATCAATCCGCTCATAAAATCACGAAGAACGTGAAGAAAGGGGGGGGGGGGGAGAAGCACAAAAAACCATAAGTACAAATCTTGACCATTGTTCATGTCGAACTTGATTCCTCCTTGTTAGAGGGATCACGATGAATGAAGCAATCACAGAGATCTAACCTCCATTTAATCCCCAAAATATCACTCCCATCCCGCAAGAGATTGAACCAAAGATCAACCTATTCACGATTTGGTCCATATTATTCATCAAATTTAATAACAATAAACGAATCACAAAGAAACAACACCCTACCTAGAGTTTAGATAGGTCGTTGACTAAGGGAGAAGCTACATCATCATCCTTCGTCGATCAGTCAATCATCGATCCAAGATCCGATCTCCGATTCATCATCGCTGATTCTCAATCCATTGGAATTCATTGGAGAGAGATCCTTCTCCGCTTTCTAGAGTAATTCCAAGGTTATGATGATAACCTTGAATTCTATAACAATGTTAATTTAAAAAAATAAACCCTTACTGCATCACAATAAGATATTTTTATTAAATATTTTGTTACCGATACGTCTAAAAACTAACTTTTTCATTTGGACAACATCGGATAATGTTAGGTCATGCCTAAGGTAGATTTTTTTTTGAACGCAATGATGTCGTCATATTTATGATCCATACGACCATTTATAAGTTATTATAGTTTAAATAAAACCCACCTGCATGATTTATTAAAAGGCATATCATTTTTCAACGAATTGTTTTGGGAAAACCAGGGCTCGGAATCTCACTCAATATCAGTGCCTGGTCTCGTAATTTTCCCAATTAATTTATAAAAAAAAACTAGAGAAAATATAATTCAATACAATCATAATTAATTACAATTATGTAATATTTACACATGTTTCCCATACTATTTTTGTGTTTTCATCAACTAGTTTACCCTCCTTATTTACTCGAGCCTCCTTCCATAGCACATGAAGTGGGATGGAAGTGGTTTTATATTTTGATTCATCAATATTCATATAAAAAAAGGAACATATGTTTTTTATATCACATAAAACTTTTATTATTGATTTAAAGCACATACAAATTTATTCTCTATTGAAGCATACCCCATCCTTGATTTGTGATTGGGGTATATTAGTTTTGATGAACATTCTTTTTTTCAGAATTCTTTTACTATTTCATAAATTATTTTTTCTGAATTGAATTGGATAAAATATATAATTTCAAAAAATATATTATTGACTGAAATGCACCTAAAATGACTTCTCATTTCGACGATTGATGAAAACACTGGTGGGTGGGGTTTTACTTTCCCCTTAGTATCCCTAAGATGTAACTTTGTAAGAAGAGTCCATAGGCCTATATGGGATTTTCAAGTGGCCATTAAGTCAAATTTCTTACAAAAATATTCTAAAATAAATGAACTTTTCATGGAATAATTATAATTAAATAAACATTTCATTATATAAATTTTCAGTAAAATAGATAAATTATATCATAACATTACTATTATATATTTCCAAAGTATTTCATTTATTACAGGTTTGACATAGTGCTATGAATCAATATAAATTGGTACATTCATCCTCATTGTGACCCCAACATAACTAATGTAGATTGACTTTTTGGGGTCAATAGGTTGTCCGTGTTGATTCCAACCAACCTCAAATTTTATACCCACACTTCTTTCCTTGATAATTTTATTCAACACTGTGATGTTGTGTTGTTATTGTTTTTTTCACCAACATGATATTGATCCCATAATAATTATATAGCTTCACCATCAATAGTATATTATTCCTCAGGATTGGTAACATCATTATGTGTATAAGACATTGTCTTCATGAGTAGTCAAAAATTTAATTTGTCTTGAATAACAACAATGTAAACATAGAGGAAGGATTTAAGAAATGTTTCATGAATACTCTATTGAAAACTTGATGAACTATTTAACTCCATATTCATACTATTTTTTCAAACAATTAGCATGAATCCATTTTTGAGGAAATGGGTAATTGAATTTAAGAAATAAATTACTCCACTATGGTAGGTGTTGTCTTCTGAATTCATCCAATGGTGAAAGTTATAGACAAATGTCATCCTCATCAGCTTCATTTCCTGAAAAATTATTATTTCATTTTTTGCTTGAGACTCATCCTCTATATCTTCTAGACATGCACTTATGTTTCTTGAACTCCTTTGAGAAATATTCATCTCATACCGGGTACCGACGATCATTTTGTATGAATACTGATCAGAGCAGTTCAAGAAACATAGAAGAGATGGGGGATGAGTCTCCAGCAACAAAATGAAATAATAACTATTCATGAGATGAAGCTAGTGAGAATGATAGTTATATCCTTAAAACTTTTTAAATCATGACATCTTAATTTAAAATTTTAAATCTCATATCAAGATTCTAAAAGGTTCCTAACACTACCATGAGAACATCAACTCATCCCCACTGAGATGCACCGACTCTAATCTATGTTACTAGTTCTTTTCCCTCACCTATATCTCAAATTTAAGATCTCTATATCCATTGAGGTTCATGTGTAGTGTGTGAGTATAAAAATAAACAAGTAAATACTAACAAGGCCCCTAAAATATACAACAATTCATATATTTGAGTATATGTTCAAAGTAATACCACTCAAAATACAGAGTAAGTCAATTCACTATGTACTAAAAAACACACAATTATGATTAAATGTACTGAATTCATTTCGTTACAGTGAATTATACTAATCATACCGTAATTTTATTCCATGGTTCTTCCCTAACATTAAAATCATTTCACTAATAAGAGGTTAAAATTTGAATCATATGAGGAGCAAGAATTATTTATATCCCTCTAGAAATAACCACATTACAGGTACCATGAGATTCAACCTCATACCCCTATCATCCAAGACTACCCCTTAGGGATAACCATCACATGTACTTATTTAATCAAAATCATGAAATGGGTATAACGTATACATTTTTATTAGGAAGTGAATTTGAAATATGGGTAAGTCTTAACATAATTGGTTCCCTTAGGAAATAACTTCACAGTGGGTGTCACAAAACATTAGTTAAACCTATCTTCTGAAAAACTATAAAGAAGAACAAACAAAAACAAAAATGTCACATCACCCTCACCCTATCCCTTGATGAATCACTAACATGTTTATAGTAACTCATATTCTAATGTATTTAGAATATAATCATATTCCCCATTCTATAAATATTTCCAAAAATCCACTATCATAATATCAATGTACACCATTAATCCACCATAATTAAATGAAAATAATTTTATTAAATAATATTTATTATAATTTAAATTAATTTTTATAATAGTTTTGAACCATTTCAATATCCCTCAAAACAATCAACCATGTATAAATTATTATTGATTCCATTAATTTAATTTGAATATATTTTTCATCAATATCAATTTCATAATAAATTTTATATGATATAACTTCATAATAATTATTTTGAATTATCATGAATTTTTCACCCATTCTAGAATAACATATGTAATTTTTTTTAAAATACTATACAAATATGAGAATCAAAATTAACTACTATAATTTCATGATTATTTACAATCCTCAATCACCAAAAAATATTCATCAATTCCACTTCTCATTCTACAATTATCTCGTCCTCCATGATACATGGATTTAAAGGGAAATCATTACATAATATAAATAAACTGTGATTATCTATTCAAAATAGTATTGTGGATCCAAAAAAATAGTCAAAATTATAATTGTGAGATTTTTTTCTCATTTAAATGGTTACCAAATTTCTAATTAAATCTGTTTGGCTTAATATTCCAAATACGAAATAAATCTATCAGGAATCCCCCCAATGAGGTCATTTACTAATAAAATTATACATCTTATAATATATATAATATTTTCCACATCAATAATCACAAAATTACTCACATTATATAGTTATAAAAAAATCACCCATTAAAAATAAATTATATAAATAAATCGATAAATCAATCACCTCAACTAATTTATAGTATTTCAAAATAATTAACACCACTAAAAACATTACAAAAAATATATTTAATATTAAACATCACATATTTATCATAATAAAATGGTTAAAATTTCAATTTGAGATATAAATATTTCCACTTATGTTGTGATATATTCTTTTCTATTTTACAAAAATGGTTGGAATAAGGAGAAACTAACCAAACAACACATGTAATTTGAAATTAATTTATTTCTGAAATACATTTATAAAATAGTAAATTATTGAGTTCCAAACACATGTTATTAATTAATATATCCCATATTATAAACAATAACCTAAATATTGTGGAACATAAAAATTCCCCCAATAATAAAAACTTTTACATTGAAAACATAATGAAAAAACAATTAATTTTATTTAGTGGATCCTTATATCAATTTATTATGGATTAGTGTATTAACTCAATGGATATGATAATTTTCATGATTTATTTATTATATTATGATAAAGTTATTGTAATTTTATTCCATTTATTTGAATAATAATATAAATGATTTTTATTTATTAAGAGTATAATGCTGATGGATGAAGTAGAATTGATAGATCTGAAGTAATTTAAGAAAACATATCATAATAAATATTTTCCCTCTACTCATTTGACCAAGATAAAGAGAGAATTTTCAATGATCGTGAACAAATCGAATAAATATATTGTAATATAAGAGAAAAAAATCATAAATCATTCATGGTACACCTCTGACATTGTTATCTACCTTGTTAGAAAAATATATTGTTTCATATTTTTAAAAACCACATTTATATGAATATCTAGTTATATAAGAAAATGGATATTATGATGATGTATTATTCAATTCTATTAATGTACAAATGGAATCTAGAGAATAGTCCCATGTGTGTTGGGATATGAAATGAATTACAAAGTCACTCTAGAGATCAAATAATAAAGGACATGGTGGAAAAATATACAACTGACTATATGTAAAATAAGTTGTTTAATGAACCCAATTATCATTATCTAGGGCAACTAATAATTGGTTAAAGTGTGATATAGGAGGGAATATAGTGAATGAATATTTAAGGGACATCAAAATACCACTCTGTAAAGTATATAAAATTAAAAAATCACTTAGAACACCACACATAGTTCAATGGTTGTACTACAAGAAACATGGTAATAGTGTAATCCAATAAACCAAACTAATTTTCTTTGAGGATAACTATTATCAAAATGAACCTAAGATAAGTAAACTAGGATAGTTCTATATAATGGTAAATCAGACTGCATAAAGGTCACGTGAAGTCAAAATGGGTAGTGAGAATGGATCATGTTGTATTAGTCACCGTGTTTGACTTCAAATTTGAATATGAGAAATGGGAAGCCTTATATGTAAAGGTTTTCCACCCATTAAATAAAATACCAAAGCTGAGAATCATAAGAACCATTATTTTATAATGAAGAATTAGGGTTTGTTATGGTTGAGAACAGTGCAAAAATGCAAACCATGGAACCCGAACAAGTAATAAATGAGAGAGGAAAAGGAGAAAATAACATACATTAGATTCTATCCTTGATTCTTCCAAGAGAACTTAGAGGAGAAGCACAAACAGTAGAGGAGTTTTGTGAGAGCTTGAGAATCATGACCGAATCAGTCGCGGTTAGGGTTATTTTCAATAGATCGAGGACACTTTTATCAGCGATTACAGAAAAGCGCTAATAAAGATAAATTTTATCAGTGCTAAATTGATAAACACTGATAAAAGATATCTTTATGAGTGATTTTTAGCATTGATAGAGATCGATCTTTATCAGTGCTAAAAAAGCGATGATAAAATCCATCTTTATTAGCACTTTTTTAGTGCTGATAAAATGAACCTTAACGCTAAAGGTAAAAGATTTATAATTATAATAATAAATATTTTTTTGAAATATATTTATACAATTATATATTTGTTTATTATAATTTTATAATTATTTATTTATAATTTCATAAATACTTTTTTAAAGAAATTATATTTTTTTATTTATACATTTATAAATATATTTATAATTATTTATTTATAATTATAAATATATTTATATCATTATATATATTTATATCATTGTATATATTTATATAATTATATATATATATTTAATAAATGTATATAAATATAAATATAGTAAATATATTTATTATATTTTTATAATTATTTAAATATATAATTATTTATTTATAAATATATGAATACTTTTTAAAAAAATAATATTAATATATTTATATCATTATATATATATATATCCCCTGGGATGCAGCTCAGTGGTAACTACCCCTATGGGTATTGGCGAGGTCTCGAGTTTGAGTCTCACCAAGTACATCCCTACATAGTATGTTGCCTGTTTTTTTTAATATACCCCTTTCCCTGAATAAACTGAGGCTTCAACGTCAACTTATATAAATATAAATATAAATATAAATATAAATATAAATATAAATATAAATATAGTATATTCATTATTTATAAAAATTTATTATAATTTTATAATTATTTAAATATATATAATTATTTATTTATAATTATATAAATACTTTTAAAAAAAATAATATTTATTTATTTATAATAATTATAAATATATAAATATATAAATATAGTAAATATATATTTATAAATATATCTATTTATAAATATTTATTTAAAAATATATATTTAACATTATTAATGAATATATAGTCTTAAATACATGCATTTTAAAAAAGAGTGTAATTGAATAATTAAAAATGAGTACACTTTAAAAATATTGAAAAAAAGGATAAAATTTATTAATTAAATATAAATTATTAAAAAAATATGGATATATATTAAAGTAACGATGAATACATATTGAAAATACTAAAACCTAGTAAATAAATAAATATAAATAAATAATATAAAATTATTAAATAAAAAAATAGAAAATAGAAAATAAAAAATATTAAAATTGAATAAATAATACCTAAATGTAATAATATTAAAAATAAATAAATAAATTGACTGATTAAAAACAAAATATATTAAATATATCATGTTATAATGAAATTCTAAAATATAATAAAATTTGAATAAATTACATAAATATTAAGTTTATGTGTTTTTATACAAGATTTCATTAATTACATAAATATTTGTGTGTGTGCGTTGTATATAAAAATGAATTAATTACGTATATATATGTTTAATCAATGTAAAAAATGTTTGATATATGTTAAATTGGAAAATCAAACAATATTACCAAAACGGCTCTGTCATGGATTGGGATCCATGAAGCCGAAATTTATTAAAAAAAAGTAAAGGTACATAAGGATAAGGAGGAAATGTTCAAAAAGTGATAACAACACATCAAAAGAAAGATAGAAAGTTCAACACAAATAGTAGATCACCTCTTCTCAGGCCGGCCCCGACCTCGAGTTCCCCCTCAGGGCACTGAATGATGCCCTCTTCTCCATTACATTGGATGAAAATATGGTGCCTCATCGGTAATTTCTAAGGAATTATAAACTTGATCACTGGAATCCATAACATCTGTTACCTACTCATGGTCATCCTGACCAGCCTATTCATCCTAGACTACCACCTCCTCTTGTGCAACCCAGACAACCCCCTTATCACCAGCCTGCTACTATACATTCTGGACAACCTCTATCTATTTCTGCTTTGAACCCTGAACATCTTCCTTCTACACAGTCTCTTATAGGTAAATTACACCCTCATTGAAGGCATTACCAACACCTTTATCAAGGGTAAATCCCTTTAAATACACCTCTCCAACTATAGAATGTAGTGAGTTACCATATTTTCAGTTGCTACAACCTGTATTCTCAAGACCCTCAAGATTGAGCAGGTCAAAGTTAGGTGTGTTAATAGAGTATAACATAGCAAAAAAAAAAAAAAAAATTAAAACTAGATTTATCCATCCCTTGTGACAGTTTTGTAGAGGTATTTAGTGCCACATCCTTGGATTCCCCATCCAATTTGTGCAATTGGGAGGCGGCATCACCTTGTACATCAGTTTGTAAAATAGGATGTGCATTACTCTGGACATCATGCTGCACCTCACCATGGAGAAGAGAAGATGCACCAACCCGAACAGCAGGGTCAGAGGGATAAATATGGGAAACCGTTTGTGAATTAGCTTGAACAGAAGGCTCATTAAACCCATCAATGGGACCAATTCTCACTAGTGAGATCCCAACAACACTATCCTTGGCCACTGACACCCCTTCAGTCTGTTCAACAGAAGTATCTCTTAGTTTTCTAGACATCACCAGCTCAAATCCATCAGCATCAAGCTATTTCAACTTGCCTTTACGGCAAGAAAAATCCACCACTACCTGACCCATATCAATATTAAATTTTTCTTGAATGACCGCCTCTCGGTCAGAGTCATTATCAACCAATTTAGACCAAGATTTCTTTGAATTAGTTGATCCCCCAGCACAACCGGCATCAACATTCAGGGGAGCATCACCACTACTGACCACAACATCAACGTGCTGCGGTGGGTGCATAAGATCCCCACCAATTGGGGTCTCAGTCAAGACTTTTTTGAGTACCTCAGCAAAGAAGGAAGTATCCTTCTTCCTAAAGACCTTATTCCCAACCTATCCATTACCTGGTTGTACCCTCTTACACTAATCAGCAAAGTGCCTGAGTGATTTTCAAAGAACACAATTTATGTTCCTTCTACATTGATCACGTAAGTGACCAATGCAAAGAAAAGAATCACAAAAATTAGGTAGGCATTCATACTGAATTGAGAGTTCAAGATTAAAAGCACCAGCCATAAGAAACATAGTACCAATCAACTTATGGTCTAGATCAACCTCAACTAGCACATGTGCAAAGTGACCAAACCTAGAGCATCCAGTTTCTTTATCTACCTTAATAGGAGACCCTACAGTAGAAGAAACTTCCCGTAGGATTTACAGATTCCAAAAGAACCAACTAAGTCCCCTAATTCTAATCCAAGTTTGCGTGGAAGAGATCTTAATTTAAAAGGGTTCCGATAAGGGGTCCCATTGCTGAAGAACAATGAACCCAGGTTTCAAAAGAATTGGACCGAAGCCCCAATTAAGGCCCCTATTTTTTTGTTTAGTTATTATAATATACTCATTTTATATATCTATATTTAATATATACTATTTATTAATATTTATAATTTATATATATGTATATTAAATTTATTCTTTTTTATCAATAATTATTTAATTAATAAAATGTTTAATATTTTTCTTAATTTACTCATTTTTAATTTTTAATTTTTAATTTTAAATTTTTAATTTATCAATTTTACATATCTATATATTTAATATATATTATTTACTAATATTTATAATTTATATATATGTATATTCACTTTATTCATTTTTATCAACAATTATTTAATTAATAAAATCATTAATATTTTTTTGTTAATTTTTATTTTTATAATTATTTAATTTTATTCTTGACCTTTACCAACACTGATAAATGATACCCTTTATTAGCACTCAAAATAAAACACTTAAAAAGGGCACATTTTATGAGTGCTATGTAAAAGCACTGATAAAGACTAGAACTGTTAAAATTTTGTTTTGTAGTAGTGTTCTCAGAGCACTCACTTGCCCTGCCATGAGATCTCTCTCACTCAAAAAGGTGAATATCATCCCATTAGTGTGAAGGCATATGACTCATCTACAATGATAGTAAATTTGGGCCTGGACCATGGACAACCAATCCATAACCAAGATGATGTCATAGAGTTCCACTGTGATGACCAAAATATCCCACGTGAACCTCTCTCCGCCAAGCGATGGCTTGCACCCCCGGTAGATAAAAGATATGAAAGAATCAAACCCTATAGAAACCTCAAGACGAAGCTGCTAGTATAGCGCCTTAAATGGGAGCTCTAACTCTCACACCAGGAGTATAGTGATGAAGGAATTATTGAAACCTATGTTTACTAATACTGAAGCAAGAGTAGAAAATACACAAATCGTGTATCTAATCATCTTGTGTACCGCTTGGTCATAAGTGTTCAATGCCTGCAACTATCTGCAGCCTTGACCACCAAATCCCTGAGCCTGACATGGGCTGCCTAGTGGTGGTGGAAGGATCTCATAGTGTCATCCACCACCCATAGCTCCTCCCGCTCCTCTTCCATATCTGCCTCCCTAGGGGCCTCCCTACTCTCACTTGGGAGATCCCTAATCACAGTGTTGCCTTTGTCATGGTAGTCTATTAGCTATCTGACTATGATCATTATCATGTATGGTTAGGAATTCATGCACTACATGACCTCACCTATCACAAGTAAAGAATATACCCTCTTCAGGATTCCCTAGTCCTCTGTGTTGTCCATGTGCTGTATGACCATGCATCTGAGTCTAACCATCATAGGATCTCTTGCGCTGAGATCCTATCGACTGATGCCTACTAGTTGTAGTAGATGACTCATCTCTGTGATGTCCACCACCATCTCCAACTTTCTACCGTCTGTCTGATAGAAACTCTCTATCACTAGTTTCCTCTCTAACACCTTGACATAGGTGGGAATGAAAAAGGGTACCACAATGGCACAAATCTATCTATGGAGTCCCTGCTCAAACTATTATGGATGAAAGTAACTATCTCAAATCATGTTAAGGGAGTACTATATAAGTTCTGTGAACCTCTCTGTGTACCCAGCCACTATCATCCCTCCCTACTGTATCTCCAAAATTCTGAATCTGAACTGAGCACAAATAGGAGCGGTATTACTACTCATGAAAAAACCGTTAGAATTCAGGCCATGAGAGTGTCGTCTCATAATGTATATGGTAAAAAGACTTCACCATCACGTAGGTGGTCCATGGAAAATTATATCTTCTAGTTCAACCACCTGATCTATTGGTGTCCGAAGGGTCCTAAAAACACAGAATACTAACTCTATCTAATCCTCTTCTTGTTGAAGATCTAGATCGCCATAAAACCACAACAGTCTCTAGCGCTATAACTTGCAGAGTGTTCTAAGATTACGTGCATACTCATCCTTCTCTACAAGGATGATATTCTAGTTGATAGGTGGTGGTGTTTCTACCTATCCACTTGGAGGAAGGATCTCATGGGATGGAAACTGAACTAAGGCCTCATCGGTCATCAGATCATCGTCACAATCCAGAACTGGTATCCTGGATAGTTGTCATCATAAAGGCATCCTAAAATTAAATAAAGACGTACTATGGTTAAATGAGTATATATATATATATAACAATGGGTATATAACTCAATAAGGACAGTCAAAGACTCAATCCTATATGGTGCATATACCATTGATCCCTACAACCAATGTCTCGATGTGCCAAGTCTACAAGTAGGTAGTCAGAGTCCATGTGAATGGATATGTTGGACGCCCATACCAACACTAGGTTCCCTGGCCTGAGAGCTGCACTTGAGACACTTTGACACTGTTTTTCTAAATCCCAAGAAAATCCTCATAAGGGGACTACACTAAACATCATCCTAAGGATCAAACCACCCCTGATACCAATCTATCACAATCTGACCTTAACTAGGGCTCGAGCTGTAACTACCCCAAGCCCACCTCCATAGGCTAGGGGATGGAGACTTTTGCCGAAGGCATAAATAACATAGAGAGGCCTTTGGATAAGTACCTGTACACACACACATACCCATATCAATGCAGAAGTGTAGAGGAATAATAGTAAAATATACAAAATAAAAGGGGAACAACCATGCATGTAAAACCTCTAGATATTATATGAGTACAGTTGTGTAGACTGAAAAGAAAAAAGAAAAAATACACACCCAACCAAAAATAAATCCCAACCTGAAAAAATAGAATGTAAAATGCTAAGAGAGTATAGCTCCTGATATCTAAGCTATAACCACCATATGCGGTCCCAAGAACCCAGTATCCCTAAGCTCATTTGAAGTCACCACTGACCTATCCATCGTCTGCATAAGATACGTAATGTGTAGGAAAATCCTATGTATGGGTGAGTATATACATACCTAGTAGGATTCCAAAAAATCTAAAGGGAGAGTAGTAATAGATACAAAAGAAATATAAATATAGTAGATAGTAAACATGATGCATCTCAATCCAAATAAAGAGAAAGAGTAACCTCATCCAAACACATGGGGCTCAACACGGTGTGTAGATGGACTAAAAATTGAGTCTTTTCCACCCATAATAGGAGAGTAAACTCATCCAACCATGAGAAGCTAAACATGGAAAACATGTAGCATACCCTGTGTGTCTTCATAACCCATGGAAGGAGAGTAACCAAATACAAAGGCATGGACACACACACACACACACACACATGATCAAGTAAAGAAGCCCAAATTAGAGAGTAAGGGAATATCCAATTCATATCCCAGCCCATGAAAAGAGTCAACAATAGTTCTAGAAGTCCAACAATTATTCTCAACATCTCGTGCATCTACCCAGTAAAAAACATCAATGTCAAGTCATTCCTCATCACTGTTCCATATAGTCGATGACCCACAATATCTAGGTAGAGTACCCATGCTCTGGTACAATAGGAGGGTTCCACTCAGTTGATAGATAGAGGATCCATAGCTTGTTCCAATAGAAGGGGTTCAATCTAATAGTTGGTATAGGAACCATGCCCCACCTAGAAGAAGGGTTCCACTCTCTAATGTTAGAGGAACCATGCCCCGACTATGGAGGAGGGTTCCAATACAGGAGTTTGTAGAGGACCCATTCCTATACCAACTATAGGGTCCCACTATAAAAGTCCATAGAGGACCCATGCCCATCCCAGCTGAAGGGTTCCACTCTAAAAGTCATTGAGGACCCATACCCAGCCCAGCTAGAGGGTTCTACTCTAAAAGTCATTAAGGACCCATGCCCAACCCATCTAGAGGGTTTCACTTGGTATGCCTTTGGTGATCTTGCATGATCACTGTCATCATCAAGCGTCACCTAAACAAGCGCCATTCTCAAAAAAATAAAATCATACCTCAAAATCCACAATAGAGGGAACCATCACGTTTTATGAAAAACAAAACTCAGGATAGCCTAATCATGGGCCAAAATCCGAGTCCAAATGAAGAAGATATGAGAGTTTTGAGTTTCCTCAAAAGGAAGCAAGGGGTACACAACATGTGAGGGGACCCACATGGTGTGTGGTTCCACTCCACCACCTGGTCGTGTCCCTATAGGCACATGTATCACCAACCTTTTAGGGATACACAGTGTGTAGAGGATCTACATGGCGTTCAAATGCCACTCGGAGTCCCACCCATGTGCTTGGCCATGTCCATGCGCTAGACACATGATGCACCTCTAGTTGTGTCCGTGTACTTTAGTACATGGTGTGCCTATGGCCATGTATTCCCACACATGGTCCTACTTGTGTTCTATTCCAAATTTTTTTTCCACCCAGCAAAGCAGTACACAACGTGTAGGAGATCTACTTGTAATGCCATCATTATAAATTTCTGAAACCCTAGCCAGTGTAGCATAGGGTCTGGAACGTCGTGGGTTTTTAAACTACATGGTGTATAGTCAGTATTTTTCCATAATCTCAAATCCATATTCCATGCTCCAAATATGAATTTTCCACTTCGAATACAGTCTCATATCCTCCAAAAAATGGATTATCTAGCCGTTGTTCATCGTTTTTGACCATTCAATTGTTGGAAAATGGTACCCATTGGTTTTCGGTGGTTCGTCACACATCCCACATGACTCCAGTTATTCCATCATTGATTATTTGAAATTAGATAATAAAAATTATGTCTCACAACCCACAATCCATCAGAAAAAAGACATGGGTTGTCAATCCATTCCTCACATGTGAATTTGTCACAATTCTGGGGGTCCAATCAGGCTCGGTACCCATCAAAAAAGTCAATCTGAGACCGTGGGTTAAAATCGGTGAAGAAATTCAAAGAAATTATGAGAGGAAGGAATAAAAAGATATTTTTATCGATCGTTTCCTAGATTTATTGTCCAATGATCAAGAACATGGATATCTAGGTTATAAAAACAAGAATAACTAATTGAAATTTCAATACGCAGCCACATGAAAAGGCCACAATTGACATAGATTGTAAAAGGGATGATCCTGCTCAATCAATTTTATTAAAAAAGGTGTAACCCACAGTTTTATGAGTCATACCTAGAGATTGGATCTTTTTTCATTGAAGAATACACTTTCTAGTTAATGAACGAATCCATTTCGTTCATTGCATCTTAATCTGCTCCGATCTAGAGATTTTTCATTGTTAGAAGTCGATTCACCAATGAAATGAGGAAAAAATCTTTGGAATACTCATAGGGTTTATGTGGCTAACCCTGTAGGATTCACAATAGTGATTATTTTATAGGAATTTTAGTTATGTTAAATTAATAAATTAATTAAATTAATTAAATTAGTTAACTAAATGAATGCACCACCAATGAGTGAGATATCTAAATTCCCCACATCAACCCATTTTAGTTCATGACTAGGGTAAAAAATGTTTTCCAGACCCAAATATGATATCATATTTCTGATATGAGCTTCCATTTAAGAGTTATCCCATTTTCTTTAAGAAACTACGTGTGTGTAATATAAAACATATTTGATATTTTTATAAAATTAATTCCAGGAACACCGGGCCTCATAATGGTACACTGTCTCAACATATGGATCGAGATATATATATATATATATATATAGAAATATTTCAAAGTCTTAAAAGGAAAAAATTATCTCTATAAAATGACAAATTTAAAGATATAAAATCTAGAATAATGAATATTGATTAAACTTTTTCAAATATTGAATCCTAAAAAATTCCATGAATCATTTTAAATGGAAATTCAACTTGAAAATTATATCTTATTTTAAGATAACATATATCTAGTATGTGGGTCACAACTTGAAAGTTTCACTATAAATAAAAAATAAAATTTAATTGGAATGTGATGCGACTCAACTTTTTTTTATTGAATACCCCTAAACTTTTTAATGAATAATTGATTGGACCCAATAATATATATATATATATATATATATAAAGTTTATTTTTTACTCTATAAGACACTGTGAAATGGCTATTGTTATGTTTCCCCCACACAAGGAAGAAACCTTGAGAGGGGAGGGGTTAATCAAGGAAAAATTATAATAATCAACCCTTATAATGGTCTTGTCCTATTGTTAAGAAAAATGAACCTTCTCTCCATCATAATTAAAGTATGGGGGTGATAAAGTTAAGAAAATAGATATCTAAGTGATTTTTACATGGATCACCCATACTAGGATACATCCAAGGAGCATATAATGATAATGTGATGATATTAAAAAACCCTCTAAGCACACTACTTGTTTACAAATTTAGTGTGGAATCACTAATACTATAGACTTACAACCCTAAAAAAAGAATGATAACTCACTGTTCTCATCACCTAGGAAAAACACACTCCTCCTCTAAGTGTTGCCTTGATTTTCCATGAATTAAGAATGATAGGTTACACTATTGGTAGTGTAGAAAAATTCTCTTCCTTCATCAATGTGATGAATCTATATGAACATATGGAATGACAGACTCCTTGATATCCTTATTTATTTCCAAATAAGATTTATAATTCCCCTCTCTTTATACATGATCAAAAACTAGTCTTCCACCTTTTATAGAGAATGGTATCTCAAACTCCCTAAGAGAATCTCTAAATTTACCTAATTTTAGATCATATTATTTATAATTAATTATGATGGGAAAATTTACCTAAAAGCATCATTTAAATATGATTCAAACTCATTGAATTTAGTTATCCTAATACCTCCCACAATATAGGAAAATCAATATATATATATTAACTGAAACTAGTATAACCATGACATATATATCCTTTAAAATGATTATTTTGTAGTCTTAGTCAACCTTGACCTATAAAATAAAAGACTCTATATCTTTAGTATCCCTATTTCTAAAATTTTTACTAGGGAGTGCCCGCGCATCCGCATATGGTTGCACGCATTGGCTACTTTATTTCCCTACATTCCCACTTTATAAAGGCGAGTGACTTTCATCACATTAAAAAAATGATGTCTACTGCTTGATTGAAATTGGATGATCGTAATGAGGTTTATCCTTCCATAAATTCCTCCCTGGAGATCGTCACCTAATCCAGGTCCCCCTCATGAAGTTAATTCATGTTCATTGAACTCAGTTCCGGTGCCATATCTTTGTGGACATTGGTTAAATACAATGCTTATTTCTGGGAATTCTGCTTAGAGTTGATAGGGAAGAAACCTTTGGTTAGGAGAGTAGTCATGTTGGACATTGTTGGAATGTATGGACATTGGGTGCATTAGTCACCTGTATTCTTCCCATTGGGAGGGAATCTCATGTGAGGCATCTTACGTGTGGAACCCAAGGCATCTCATGTCAATCATGAGGTAACTAATGCCAGGGGAATATATCCTCTAAGTATTTTTACCTCAGAAATCCCATGTTTTACATGATGCAAATGGCATCATGGTCACATATCTTCTAAGTATTTTAACCTCCACATCCCACATTTTACATGGAGTATGTTTTGGGGGTTATGTTACAATTTCTACATTCTATAGATCCAAACATCTAGTTAAGATGGATCGAGGCATTATTTTAACATCTTATGGAAATGGGAACATAGTTAATTCCTTGTGGGGACATGATGGGAACATGTTTAATGTATTGCGGGGGAAGTTTGGGCGATCAAGATTCCCCTTGAGGAGGATCAAGGAGACGTGTCCCTATGAGGGATGGATTTTAAACCTAAAATGTTTACCAGTGGATTAGGAAATCCCTTATAGGCAGACCTGGATAAATGGATTAGAAAACCCATTGAGAATAATTCAAGATGGTTGATCATAATTCCCCATAGAGGAAAATTAGGGATGTACGTACCTACGATGGAGAACATGAATAGTTTACCAATGGTCAAGATACCCCTTAGAGGAAAACCTAGGTGGATGAATCAGAACATTCTTTGAGACAGATCCAGGATGGTTGATCAGAATGTCCCATGGAGGTATATTAGGGATGTACATACCTATGAGGGAGTACATGGATAGTTTACTAGTGGATTAGGATTCCACTAGGATGAAGACCTAGATGAATAGATCAGAACATCACATGAGATAGATCCTATATGGTTGATTAGAATTCCCCATGGAGGTGGATCAGGGATGTAATTCAGAATGAGGGAGCACATGGATAGTTTAATAGTGGATTAGGATGCCCCTTGGAGGTGGACCTGGGTGGATGGATCAGAACATACCTTGATATGGATCTAGGATGGTTGATCAGAACGCCTCATGGAGGTGGATTAGGGATTTACGTCCCTATGAGAGAGCACATGGATATTTTACTAGTGGATTAGAACACCCCTTGGAGGTGGACCTAGATGGATGGATCAGAATGTCCCTTGAGAAGGATCCATGATGGTTGATTAGAATTCCCTATGGAGGAAGATTAGGGATGCACGTACCTATGAGGGATCACATGGATAGTTTACTAATGGATTACGACACCCCTTTAAGGTAGACCTGGATGGATGGATCAGAACATCCCTTGAGATGGATTCATGATGGTTGATCAGAATGCCCCATGGAGGTAGATCAGGGATGTACGTCCCTATAAGGGAGAACATGCATAGTTTACTAGTGGGCCAGGACACCCCTTGGTGGTGGAAATGGATGGATGGATTAGAACATACCTTGAGATGAATCCAGGATGGTTGATCAAAATTCCACATGAAGGCAGGTCAAGGATGTACGTACCTATGAGGGAGTACATGGATAGTTTACCAGTGGACCAAGATGCCCCTTGGAGGCAAACTTTGGTGGATGAATCATAACGTACTTTGAGATGGATATGGGATAGTTTATCATAATTCGCCATGGATGCAGATCCAATATGTATGCCCCTATGAAGGATTACATGGATAGTTTACTAGTGGATTAGGATATCATTTGGAGGAAGACCTGAGTGGATGGATCAGAATGTCCCTTGATAAAGATCTAGGATGGTTGATCAGAATGCCTCATGGTGGTAGATCGAGGATGCATGTACCTATGAGGGATAACATGGATAGTTTACTATTGGACATGATTTAACCTTAGTTAGGCATCCTACATTACCTATTTAGAAGTTAGGGATCAAAATCCACGTAGTTTGATACTGTAGTTTAAGGTTGTGTTATAGGACTGATCCATGCAGTTTAAAATCATGCGATAAGGATGCTCATGTCATGAAAGGATAATCTATGAGAGATGGTATGTGGATTACACATTGAAGCTACCCTTTTTAATAGTATTTCTCTTTGTTTAAGTGGTGTGGGGATTACACATTTATTTTCCCAGGGGATCTCATTCCATGTGAGGGAAAGCGGTGTGAGGATCACCCCATGCCAGTCATACATGGATCATCATCTATCTACCATTCTAGGTAATAGGTGTAGGGTGTGTAAGGGGTCATCCCATGTCATCCATACATGAGGAATACTATGTGTATCACATAGGATAAGACTACAATTTAACATTATGTGCTGAGGATGTTTTCATGGAGTTTAACATCATATGATTAGGGCATAGAAACTAGAAAATTTTACAACATGCTGCTTGGACTTGGGTGGACTCACTCCTAAACCCTTGGACTCACACAACCATATATCATGAACCTTTGGGAGGGGAATGTCTTTAACACTACTAGCATACAATGATGGGAGTATTGGTCAATCATAAGTTCCATGCTACAATCCCTATATTGAGAATCAATAGGGGTTACAATACCTATGTTGAGATTCAAGAGGTAGGGAAACAATTACACTAGGTTCATAGGGGATGTTAGGAAGGGATATCAGAAGTCATTTCATGAAAGTTTTGAGTGGTTTGCATAAGATATGTGTAAAAGATTTGGACTTTTCATGAAAGGTTTGTGTGAGCATGGTGTTCTAGCACAAGGGTGGGTAATAGAGGCAAAGGGTGTAGGTGCACACAAGATTTTGAGTTGAGAGAAAGGACAAGGTTCTATGAAAACATGAACTTTTCACGCACCTGACTTACATTAAGAGGAGTTGGTCAAGTATTAGTCAACTATGGGCCAAGTCAAGTGTGGTCCCACATGAGGTCTATCACGCAAGATGCTCTACCTTGGGGGTTCTATGTTTCGCGTTGTCGTGGAAGATCAGTTTTACCCACATCAAAGCAACTCTTCATCTTTTAGAGTGCCTCACTAGTGTGTGTGTGTGTGTGGGGGGGGGGGTTGAGCTTCTATTTATAGCCAAAATTTTCAGTGGTGGGAGTGCAAGATTTTTGGCTCATAAGGCCTTTGCATGTGGTTGATTCCTTTTCCACATGATATCGGGCACACAAGATGTCATCCTTAATGCCACCTTTGGTGTGTAAGACGGGGTATTACGTGCAACCTTTATTTCTTACATCCACCACATATTTTGTGTGCATGACTACCTTTTCGATCCTTTTATCCATGGTGGAAGAAGTGAAAAATCCCGATGCCTTTAGCGTGTAAGATCTTTGTATACAGATTGGAGTCTTGTGTACAACTATGGAATCATGCGCGCATCACCCTCATCAATCCTTGAATGCTCCTTTAGGGTGGGATTCAAGATTGGTTTGCCTAAAAATGACCACTTATAGATTTAGATGGAATTTCAGCACAAAAAATTATCCCCTCAGAATATGATATGAAAGGGGACCAACATGTCGGGTTCTAAGGGAAACACCAAAGAGATGTGTTGATTCCCATAGGTGCACAAAAAACATGTACTTGGGAATGAAATATTGTTCTATGCATGATCAAGGAATTTTTCCATGCCTATAAATAGGTTTAGGGGGGCCCTATGTATAGTACTTTGATTTTACTCTTAATAGGCTATTTCTCTTGTGCTTGTAAGTCTTTCTTTGGTGCAAAACAAACCGAACTTTTTTCAACTTATTTTATATAGTATATATCTTTTATGCACCGTATTACACAATAAAACCCTTATTTTTTACACCTTCTTCTAGACTTGTGTTCTAATATTTCATTTTGTGTATAGAATCTCACTTTTTACATGAACCTTAGGATTTTTAATCTCATCTGAAATGGTCCACCAATAGAACATAGTTGAGATTAAATCTGTGATCGCTACTTGGAGAGCCGAAATGGCTAGAAATACTTAGATCTCTTGAGCTATGAGGGTGGTCTTAGAAAATCAGGTGCTTGTGGACATGATGAAAGAGTCACAAAAGAACTATCCACTAAGTAACTATCTCCCCCCATGGAACTTCATGCTGACAGATGAGGTCAAAGTCCCAGGCATGGAGTGTAACACACTGTGATCGTGGTTCACACGTGAGGATGAACTCAATCACTGGAATATATCTATTCATGGAAACCTTTATAGGGATCACATGGCCATGGATGTATATGTTCTGAATGGGTGGACCAAGATGGTCATGATGGAGCAGCTAGATGTAGAATAATTCCCCACTCACTATGCCAAAATCTTTTAAAGAAGCATGCAGGACAATATCTTGGGATGACACAAGGACTGGGACATACATTTAGTCAAAAATTTCACTAGTGAATCAGCCTGGGCATACTAGGTATTCTACACTTGTTTGGAGTATGAGGTGGATCTGTTCCACATTGGATTGTACGAGGTAGTGTGAACATTGTAGTTCCACTTCTACTGTCAACAAGAGCTAGGGACGAAGCTCCTTAGCCGATGGTCCCTATATACAAACACCTTCTATATTCATCATGGGGAGGTTAACATCAGTTTTTTAGATGTCCATTTCATTGGTGGCATCCCACTGTAATAGTTCCGGTATGACGAGTTCCTTCCACCAGAGAACACCTTGGATAACAGCTAACAGACTCCCCTCCTAGCACAATATCTTCTAGAGGCGTTAAAGAAGAAGCTAGATCATGCTCCCATTTATCATAGGGATATCCTATTAAAAGTGTGGGTTGAAATTTTTTGGAAGAATAATTTGGATGTGAGGATTCCAAGGAAAGGAAAGAAACTCCCGACTACATCGTAGAGGAGAAGGTCGAGATCATATTAGTTGATCCTGGAAGAGGGGCAGTTTCAGTAGTGGGGGTACAACATAGTGGAAGGATGGGAGTTGATAGTCCACTATACTAAATTCCTTGCTACGTTCTTAAGAAACTAGATACTTCTAGTTAGGGAAACTAGAATGTGCCTAAACTCAGGGATGCTGGTGATGTTAGAAATTTTGGCATCTGACAACAGAGTCAACCTAGGGGTGCCTGTGTTGGCCCAACTCTACAGTTTTCTAGGCCACGTGGAAAGGTGAAGCATGCTGAGGAGGATCTGTGGTCCATTCGAGTTCTTACATGGCTGGATCATGGTGCACTTTGAGGGTTATGAATTCCCAAAATCCATTAACACTCTAAATGTCGATATGATTCCATCCCTACTCAATATTTTTAGGGTTCGGCCAGTGATGCTCGATGAGGCCAGGTTCATGATTCAGGTCAATAACCATGAGAACTTAAACTTGCATCCCTTGTCAACCCTGGTTGGTCTAATGGTGGAAGAACTATAGGGAACGTGGGAATAAGACTATCTATATATCTTTAGGGGTGGAGTATTGGTGGTAGAAATTTACAACCACATCTATTACGAGCCGTACACACCATCCTGATTTTCCAGGAAGTTTGGGTGCCTCGAACGTGTGAAAAAGAGCGTCTACATGGGGTTCCATGAGAAGTGGAATCCCTATATCCTTTATCATCTTTGGTGGATTCTGATTCATGTGGGATCATGGGATACAATTTTTCTACCGCCATCCAATTATGACACTGGCCTATCAATGGACTATGCTAGAAAATGGGTGGCATCACATCCAGAGGAAATCTTGTGGAATTGAATTTAGGTGATTGAACCAATGAGTGCAGTACCATAGTAACAATGTGGTTGGTTGGATGCTCTTTGAGGAGTGGGTCAGGAAATGGGGGTAGCTTAGGATAGAGTTACAGTGAGGATGGAACAAGGCACTATTGCACCCCCACCACATGGAGGAGAGGGGTCCAGGAAACTACCTTGGCGAAAAGCAAGGGGATCTCAAACTAAGACGAGTCAAGCCAGGGAGGATCTTGGAAAAAAGATGAGATACCTACTATAGCTAGCTGATGATGCTTTCCTCCCCTATATCTGGATGTCTTGGAGGATACTACAATCATCAATGTCGATAGAGGACATGTGTAGAATGTTAATCCAAGATAAGATTGAGCTCCCAAAGGTTGGGCTAGATTATATCATAAAAAAGGTTAGATTCCATGATAGGCACATGTATCTAATGACCATTGATGACTTTTCATGCTAGTGAGTGGAGTACATTCCTCCTTCCACTCTAGTGTGGATGATTCTTCCTACTAAGATGAGATGGGAGAAGACACCACCTATTGAAATATCAAAATCTAAGGAGGAATAGGTAGATGAGGATGTGCAGAGCTCCAGTGATGAAGAGTCATGGGGGTCAGATTCCAATAAAGGGATCACCCAGGAGAATGGTGAAACCATGACCTCTTAAGAAGACTTGGTCAAGTTTCTCGAGGTAAGACTTAATTTAGTTACCTCCCTCAACCCTTCCCTTTCAGTATCCATAAGCTCTAACTAAATATTGTTTTGTAGAGTATCATCTTGGAGATAGGAAAGGGCCCCCTGATGTATGGGGTGAAGGTTAACCACCAGGTGCTAAGGAGCATGATTCGGGGTCTGTACCTAAGGCCAAAGTAGTTGGTGGGATAACTGAGGAAGTTAGGGTGGCGTCTTTAGATCCTTAGGTCCTCCCTATTATCTATAGGGGACCACATCCTAGCATTCTAATGGAAGCACCCACTGTTAAAGAAGCTATGCACCTAGGGAAAATCATCATAGAAATTCCTCTCCCTCAAGGTAAGAACAAATTTTGATTCACTTAGAAATTATCTGATTTTCATGGAGCCTTTTCATTATCATGTTTTTCTATTTCATACAACTCCCAATCGATCAATATAAGAGGATACAGTTCTAGAAGTTTAGGTACCGACCAGTGTTGAAGGGTCTTCTATGATGGATCTCCCTACCAAGAATCAGGGACTCAATTTTACGATGCTCAGCTCTCGTAAGTTTATTTCTCTCATAAGAGTTCAACTGGATATTTGTTTATCGAATTAACTAATGTGTTCCCATTCAAAATAGTGCTTGAAATATTGCATTCCCCATAAGCGGATAGGCTCAAAACATCTGGGGACCCTTCTCTGATAGCCATTCCAGTCATTGAGGATCTGTTCATTCAAGATAATCCAACGTTATTCATGGGTGAACAGTTTTCTAGGACTACGAGTGACACAACTGGTGGGGTGGAGCTCAAGGCTAGCAGGGGAGAAGCTATTGAGGGAGGGTCAAGTGAGGATGGATGACCTTATGATCTAGAGCCTATCCCATCCAAGAGGATTCCATAGGAGGACCCTGTTTCTAATATTCTTATGGATTTATCTAATTATTAGCCCCAACATTATAAAGATCAAGAAGATTCTAGGTCTTAGGCCATTGAAGAATATCACATAGTCTATCACAAGGCAAGGAGGAACATACAATGTTTTCCCCTTGATCTAGGAACTAGACCTGGTGAATCAGATGGGGTCCCTCTTCCACTAGCTGTATAAACTAAGCACTAGAGGGGGTGGACACTCGTAGCCTCCACATGCTAGTTCACGACTTCCTTGTTGAGAAGGTGCATGAAGGAAGCCAAAATTTAGAGGTTCCTTGATACCGATAGAGATATGAAAACATTTATAATCTCTAGAAAATCAAACATTAAATCTATCATCTGGAGGAGTAAATTAATGATCATTCTTCCTTTCTCAATGCTCAATCAAAGGCCATCAAACAAATGAGGGCTCTACTATTGGAGGAAAGGAAGCAAATGAGGTAGGCAATATCTCAGATAGCTGATCTCCAAGATAAACATGATCAAGCATAGATCATATTGGATGAGATTAATTCTATGGCTGATAAAAAGGAAAAAGAGTTTCGGAGGCAGAAAAAGGTTCTCGATGCCATACACCAAAGTTTGGAGGACTTTTAACGATCAATTGCTAGAGTAGATCCATATGGTCATTTTTTATAAGAATAAAGAAAATCTCTAGGATGTGTATGATCCTCTCCAAATACCATAGTTTTTTGGTTTGAATTTTCCCTCATGCATGGATATTTATTTACCTCTATTAATTATTTCACTTCGATCAAATTTGCGAAACAACCAATGATCAATCCATAAGCTCATGTGAGTCATAATCAGTGTGAGAAATAAGGGAAAACCATATAATTTCTCATTTTAATGAGAGTTTCAGATAATTATCAAGTACTTAAGGTATGCCATTGTTGATTGACCACCAAGAGTGTTTGGTCTGAGAGAGGCTATGGATGGAGAATAGGGCTCATAGAACTACTGACTTGCTTTTCCAATGTGCTCTAGTGCATTAATGGGGTAACAATAAGGGCATTGAATTATACCATAACAAAGGGGGAACATAGAATATGAATCACAATGCCCAAAATTTGGAACACAATGGGAGTGACATCACGATATAAGAAAACTATTGGCCATTTTTGGAACACAGTATCCATATCTCTTATCTCGTGAATAGATACATACAAAAAAGGGTCTATTGATGACCATGTTCGAAATACATGACTTGTCTTGGAATGTCTCCCAAAGTCTTTCGAGGTGTGTACCCAGGATGGAAGGTGAGACATATCTAGAAACCATTCTATTGGGGGGGGGGGGGGGGTCCCTTCAAACATAGAGAAGGATCAGGATCTTAAGAAGGGTCATGTGGAGAATGAGAATGAAGTGATGGAATGTTAGAATGGATTCAACCACTCCCAAAATTATGCCACTGTGGATTAGAGAACATTGGTGTGGTAATATCAGTTTGAATAAAATCTAAACTCATTTTCTAGGAGAGAATCATCTCGGATACTGAGCGATAGCCAAAGAGCATGAACTATGCGGTAGATGACCAACATTGGAGAAAGGGATTCTCAGGCAAGGGCCTAAGATGCCTCTTACTTTTACATCATGAAATGAGGACAATAGACATGTAATTTTATATCATATGATAAAGATGTTTCATTTCATAGTTTAACATAATGTTATTAGGACACATCCCATAGTTTAATGCCATGTGATCGGGACATTACACACAGTTTATGGTCATGTGGCCTAGACCATAAAAAATATTTTAAAGTCATATTTCCATTGACTAAAGGGGAAGTGTCATGATGGGATGTACATGACATCAAAGGAAGATTTCCCCACATGAATGGTGGGGAATAAGAGTTCACATGATTTCGTGTAAAACACCCTTGTTAACTCGAGTCATACCATTAATTTAAGGTCGTATATCTTGAACCATGAGATTAATACCCCAAATGGACATGTGTAGTGAAACAGAGTGAAAGAAACTGATGTAAATGATGCAAAAAGGAGTTTCAATTCCACATTACATATCCCTAGAAAAACAAATTGCATACAATTTAAAGTCATTATGCTTGGAATCATACTCCCCAGTTTATGGTATTAGATCTTAGACAAGAGGTGGATCTTAAATGGATATATGTATAATGAAAGAGTGAAAAAATCGACATGAATGGAGCTAAAGAAGGCCCAGATCCACACTACATACTCCTGAGAGGATTTTCACACAGTTTAAAGTCAGGATTCTTAGACTGGGATTCCATGTGGCTTGAACACATCGATACACTTACTACCAAGTATCATAATCCCACATGATCTATGATCGGTGTGAGAAAAAAGGAGTGATGAAGGAATTTCCCAAAAACATGGGAGTGCACTGTAGGGGTAGGGAGAAGCCGGATTGAGAATGTCCTAATGAATGACTTAAATGATCAATGCATGAGAATGCATGAAGGGGTAACACCAAGTGTGTTGGAACTCCACCAGATCATAAGGTAGTGAAAAAGGAAGTTGGTAAATACTTTTGAGATCTAGATAAGGGGCGACCAATGGGTAGTGATCGACTGTTGAAGTTGTTCAAAACAGATGGACCACAACCACACCATTCAAGAATGGGGTGAGAAAATAAAGAATTAAATTCCAACCAAATTCAAAACAAAGGATCTGATATTTGTTTCCAAAGATCCATCAATGCATTAGCCTAGGATGGTAGGTGATCCTTGGAAAAACACCATGCCATTAGAGGTTCTTGTTTGGATTTGAAGGATGATGTAACCCAAAATGAGAAGAAATCAAAGTTTAGTGATGGGTTGAGAGAATTTATGTATAGGATTAAACACTCTAAGGTATACACCACAATGAATTTTAGCAAGTTGATAAGGAATATCAGAAAGTAGGATCGAACCCGCTCTCAAGGATAGGGAAAATCATCTCACATCAGGAGGAATCCTAGTTTTATTATGGGGTAATGTGTTCATCTCATATATGTCATACAAGTCATCCTGATTTGATCTAGGGTAGGTCTGAAGTTTAACATTTTCCATTGAGGATGTTGGTCTTGGTAGTTTAAAGTCATGAAACTCATACCACAGGTGGGATTGGGTGTCCCAGGGAGTCTTTTGCAGCATGTAAGAGTGATAAACTAACATGAATGAAGGTTGAAGGGTCCTTATTCCACAAAAAATCTCAACAAACTATTTCTTAGGACAATATTGTGTATGGTAAAAAAGATATCATATCAAGTTGATGGATGGGATAGAACTAAGATGAAATATCTGGGTGTCACTATATATCCCATGATGATGATAATCAATCCACACATAGTTCTAGAACACAATGTGGTAGAAGAGAAAAATCATAGTGGGGATACCCTCTCAAATAAGGGTGATGGATCTTCTTACACTTGAATATGAGGAAACCTAGGTTTATACAGGGTAAGGTCACAATTTAATGTCATGCTTTGGGGATGTTTTTTTATCCCATATTTATCATATGGGGTATCCTACTTTGATACAAGGTAAGATCATACCTTATTCAGAGGTATCCCAAACCTTTATAGGGTAAGGATGTAGTTTAATGTCATACGCTGAGGATATTACTTCCCCATATTAAGATATATGAGCATCCTGATCCGTAGATGGTTCAAGGTAATTGAATGGGTATTCTACCTGGAAGGAGGTCTGTGAGACATTTTAGGGTGATTACACCATAGAAAAAGGATGGTATTGTAATGAATCTATAGCAAGGCCTAGATACAAAAATCCTAGGAATTAATATGTATCCAATGAGGATGGTAATAAATCTACATGTAGTTTTGGAGGTGGATACACATAGTTTAAGTTTATATGGTCTAGACCTTGGACAAGAGGGGAACTCAAGGATGTTCATGTGGTGTTGGAGTTAAAATCCGACGTGAATGATCCAAAGAGTCCCTAAACCATGTGAAGAAATATTAAATAAGGATGAATATAATTTAATTTCATGTGACCTGTATCATGGAAAAAAGTTTAAAGTCATGTTTCTTAGACTAAAGGGGAGATCATTTTAAATTCATCACATGTGGACTATAAAATGTGTTTGCTTTAAGTATTATTATACAACATGAAAGTGGTAAAACCTAACATGAATGGAACAAAGAGGATTACGTACCACATAAGTATTGAGAAAAAAACATCAGATAGTTTAGGGTCATAAGTATTGGACCAAAGAAAAGATAAAAAATAGTTTAAAATCACAATTCTTAGACCGGGGCAATGCTGGCCTCATGGGAACTCCTGAGGCATGGATAGAGAAAAAACTCAACATGAGGAGAGGAAAAGGAAGTTAAAACACAAAAAATGGGTCCATAGGGGAAAAGGGTGATAAATTTGTAGCTTTACCTAGAATAAATAAGTATGGTTGTCACTACATATCCCATGAGGTTGTGAATCATGACACATGTAGTTTTGGAACACAGTGTAATAGAAGACCAACATCGGTGGGGCTGATCCTCTTTGGAAAGGGAATTGAAGAGTTACATGATTATTTTGGGGTATCTCTGAAATTCATGGCCAATTTTCTCCTATCGAATGGTCAAGATTCTGCTGCTATGCTAATGTGTATAACAACACTCAGGTCGAATGTAACACCCCAAGCTTCTACGGTACGCTTCTCTTTGAATAATGTGATAGCGTGTGTTGTACGCAACACCGAGTTCTAACACACCATAACTAATCAAACTAGCCGTTATGAATAGTAATACCTACTTTTTGAAATTATATATATTTTATATTTGAAAATGGACTTCATTTTTGGATTCGGAATATCGAATTTAGCCTAAGGTGAAATTTTGGTACATTTCGGATAACTTTCATATTTTGATGAATAGTGAAAATTACTAAATTTTAATTAAAAAAAACTTTTTTAATCAAAATAATTAATAGTGATAAATTGTGAATTTGAGTGGTTTTAAAGTATATTTAGAATATATTTTTACCATTTAATATAATGTTGGTCATTGGACATAATTTTACAATTAAACCGAACATAAACAAGTGTCAATCTTTTGATAGTTATTATCTCTTAAAAACACGCTTTTTGTTTTGACAGCGGGAATTAATTTTAAATTAATTTCTGCCACTTCTGTGTTTTGAATTTAGGAAAATGGATTCCATATTTGGAATCAGGATGTTCAAATTGTGTAAATAGGTAACTTTTATTTTTAGACATTTTGAATAATTACTGTGGTAAATATTTTATTTACCATGGTTAAAGGGTAAATCCGGTAAATAAGGGTTAAAAAAATAATATTATAATAATACTAAATTACCCTAAAACGTGTCTTAACCCTATTGGTTGATACATGGTCGACCATGGGCATCTTTGGGTATATTTTGGGACCCCATGGATCCACTTGTAAGTGATAATGACACATTATATTAATAAAGTTAAAATAAAAATAAAAATGGCATAAGCTTACATCTTTTAGAAGAACAATTTTTACATAGGGTTATACATGTTGGATTTTCGATTATAAATATTCATTAGAAAGCTAAAAGGATTTCCTACATGATGATATTTTATTTATAATTTTTAGACATCAAATAAGTTAAATTATTAATGACACAATAATGATGTAATGTTTACCTCATTAATAAATCATTTAAATAAATAAGATTATAATGATTAAAATATTATCTAAAACCTGTCCAATTCTTATTGGTTGATGTTATTTAGAAAATTAGTCATCTTATCTTCGACCTCAATGATTTTTGGACCATTATAAACCGAATACAAATATATTATAAAGTAATACTTTCACACTTTCCTAAAGAGCCCCTCCTCTCCCTTATAAAAGGAGACCACTTATACTCATTCCTCACACCTCTCAAGCCACTTGGCTCGTCCAAACTCTGCCGAACTAAGCTCCCCACATCCCTATCCTCCTCCTTGAAGCTTCCCCTTAGGCAGAAAGCATTTCAACAAGTCCTTTGGTTCCAACCAAAGTGAGTTACCTAAATTAAAGGTAACGATTTCTCTTAAATTATTTTCATTTATTTTGCTTCTTCAACCCCCAAACTCTTTTTATTTCCTTTCTTTTGTAACAACAACAGTATCCTCAATATACTAGGATGTTGTTATAAGAAGGATTCAAACTACACATACACACAACTCCATCTAATGGATGATGAACATAATGTTTCTGTGGATGGCAAACTAACGCCTCACGAAACGATGATTGTTCAAATACATCTTACCGCCTCTCATGGTGGCCATTATGATGGCACTGTAATTAAATATGATATTAATGATATATATTTTATATATAAGCTTCTGTAATTCCATTTTATTTCATACCATTATTCATTTCATGTTGTATATACATACGATAATTTCATTTGAGGAAGTGCGGACTACCGCCCCCTTAAAATGATATGACTCGTTCATACCACACATGGAACGTATAAAGGATGGTGTTAATGAACTTAAGTAACATATATAAAATATTATATTATACTGGAATAGTAATATACCTATGTATCATTTGGATTCGATTCTTTTAAAATAAAAATTAAATGGAAGTAGCGTTCGTGCGTACGTACGGACTACCGTCTCCACGAACACGATGAGATTCATTCTCCATCGTATCCATTCAAGTATAATTATCATTTAATGATTTAAAAATGATGTTTAAGGACTTGATATCATTCTGGATATGAATAAGATACAACAAACATGACTTATGTAACAAAACATATAAAAGAAAATGAGTAAGTTAACACACAAAACGACGATAATACTAAGATATTATCAAATCAATATTAAAAGATCATATATGATATCATATTAATGTATATGATTCTTTTATAATTTAATAACAATTATTTCACCATTATACAGGAGGTTAACCTACCCCAACCAAGGAAAAGTACAAGGTAAGGGTTATTTCACAATCTCTTCATTATCCGAGGTTGTATTATACGTAATAATCTACTGGGATCTCTTTATCATCCACATCCATGTTTCTTCGAAATGTATTTCAATTTTTTTTTTACTATTTACAAGAATATGGGTTAAAGTCATTTATACCCTTGTTTGACTTTTTATAAGAGGTTTATAAAGGAATCTTTCCGTCGTTTTCAAAACAAGGTCCTTTTAACCTTTTCGACAGAATTGAGGTAAGAATGTTTTTTTAACTTATACGGCGGGTGCGGTTATTTTCCGCCGTTATAAAATCGTCGAAGCTTTCCATACAAGCTTATAAGAATATTTTCAAAGAAAATGTTTTATTTTATATGGACCTTAAATGATTTCAAAATAAAAGGAGATACTTCTTTAAAAAGAATTTTGATTTCATCTATGTCAACATCCTTTGATGGATTTTAAGATTATTTGAAGTTGATTTATTATGATACAAAACTTCTATATTGTATTGAAGGTTTTGTGATATGTTTGACTGTGGATGTGCTATTTTTATACCATTCATAGTTTATGGTGAAATTATTGACATTTCGTATGCTAGTTTTAATACGAATGTTTATGTTATGTTTAAACCTTTTCATATGGGAATGCATTGGACTTAATAAGTGACGGGTGGAGCCCGCTATAGCTCCTCGATGCATCGGTAGGTCTCATGAGACAAACTAGTGTCTTGGCACAAGGCCTTGACAAAATCTTATTTGTAGTCTTGGCACGAGGCCTTGGCTATGTGGTTATGATAGTCTGGCATTATGCATTCCAACATTACGAAAGTGGTTATTGATTTTGCATGTGATTATTCGATTAGTAGAATATCCATGTGAATAAGTAAATGGCATTATTTCATTTTACTTTTTCCATACTATGTTGAAGTTCATGTTTAAAAGGCTTTTGTTTTAGTAATTCATTGCCTTAAATGTTTATGCTTATTTTGAATGTTCCGCTATATTGTTATCCTTACTGGGCATTTGAGCTCACCCCTTTTCTATGTTTTATTTTTCCCAGGTAGTGAAGAAGTAAATTATGATTGACTTGCAGGGATATTATGAGGGGTTAATAGTGTGGATATGAAGACTTTGTTGTTGTAGTAGTTTTTCACTTTGAAATGTAATGTAAAACTTTATGAATATATCTAGTGTTTCCAAGGCTACTAAACCAATCGGTCTTTCGAGATTTGATCTTTCTTGTGATCATGCCAATGTTACGATGTAATGCACCGACTCTAGGTAGCTGGGGTCGGGGAGTTACAGTTGGTATCAGAGGAAGTTTAGTACAAACCTTGGAAGCTAGATTTAGATAAACTCTGATTATAGCACGTAGACCTAAGATGAACTTTGAGGATTAGTATAGAAGAACTTCCTAGAATTTTGGTATTGTAGAGATTTTGTGAGTTTTCCGAGCAATACATCCCTGTCTGGATACGAGCAGGTAGAGGCGGCTCTGGCACAGATGTACCTAGGGGTAAAACCCGAAAACACCGCTTTGAGCTAGACTCGAACGGGAACTGGTGCACGACAACGGGCCTTGCTGCACTCTTGGTTACGACACTCCCGTGGGATATGCTTAGGATAACTCTCATTTTCTTTACAAATCATTTTGAAGGGATTATGAGTATATACATCCTCAAAGAAAAAAATTCTTATGATTATGGATTATATCCATAAATAGTTCAATTTATGTTAAGTGTTTTATAAGTATGGGATTATGTATTTTGATTCATAAACTGATCTAGTTTATGCCATTGTTTAGAAATGGCGCCTAGTGGAAGAAATGGAAACCGTATCAATGCACGCACTCCATGTAGGGATTGCCCTCCTGCTCAAGATAATTATAGTGGGGCTGGTGATGCAACTGGTGCTGATCAGCTAATCACCATACTGGGAAAACTTACTCAGGTTATGAATAATAACCTTACCCGTATGGAGCACCCTGATCCGCAGCGTGGAGGATCAATGCTAGATCGATTCATGAGGCAACAACCACCAACTTTCAACGGGAATACAAATCCATTAGTAGCTGAGCAATGGATATTTTCCCTAGAGAAAATATTTCAGGCTTTGGGGAGCAGTGAAAGGGAAAAAGTTATCATGGCAGTTTACCGCCTCACTGGAGATGCTGATCAATGGTGGTCATTGATTCAAAACATGAAGGAAGATGATGAAGTATCAAATATGGAATGGAGGGAGTTCAAAGATCTGTTTTTAGAAAAATACTTTCCTCGCGACCATCGAGCAGATATGGAAAGACAATTTCTGAGTCTGAGACAAAAGGAGGATGAGAATGTCACAAAGTATGAGGCTAACTTTACAAGGTTAGCGAGGTATTCTAGAGATTATATTTGCAACCCAAGAAGTAATATTGATCGTTTCTTTGATGGGTTAAAACCATTTCTCCGTCAAGCATTAGTCTCACAATCCTTTTCATCGTACGAAGACATTGTCTCATGTGCTATCAAGACCGAAAAGGAATTCTCTAAGTCTTATGACTTTAAAGCAAAGCAAGAGAAGAAGAGACCTGCTAATCATTCTGGGAATGGAAATAAGGGGAAGAAGGGAAAGTTTGAATATCCATCTTGTGGTAAATGCGGGAAGAAACATCCTGGTACTTGCTTGAATGGAATGAGAGTCTGTCACAAGTGTGGTGAAAAAGGCCACCAAGCTCATGATTGCAAGGGGAAGAAGGAAGCTACCAACGTTCAGTGCTACAATTGCAGGGAGATGGGGCATTATGCAAATGCATGTCCTAAGCGTCAGGAGAACTTTACCTCAGAAAAGGCCAAGGGATCAAGGCCAGGCTTATGCTATCACTACTGCTGAGGTAGAAGCTCCGAAAGACGTGGTGGCAGGTAATTTAATGGTTTCCTCAAGTTTAGCAAATGCATTATTTGATTCTGGATCATCACATTGTTTCATATCTTCCCAGTTTTCTAAGAAAATTAGATATTTCCAATTTGATTTAATAAGGGAGCTGTCAGTTAAAACTCCTAAGGGAAGTATCGTTGCAACAAAGTTTTGTGAATCAGTCCCCATTAGAGCACATAAATTTTCTTTATCTGCTGATCTCATCGTCATACCTATGATTGAGTTTGATATAATCCTTGGTATGGACTGGCTTTCGGACTATGATGCGAAGATTTATTGTAAGAAGAAAGAGGTTACGATTCTTGATGATAATGATAAGGAACACCTTATTTTTAGAGCAGAATCGTCACCACCTAATTCTTATTTAGATCCACCCCCAGTAGCTCAACTTAATTCAATTATTGGGGAGGAAGAGAATGAAATAACTGTCGGTGAGGAAAGTAATGTTCAAATAGAGGATGTACCTGTTGTGAAAGAATTTGTAGATGTATTTCCAGAAGATTTACCTGGACATCCTCCAGAACGAGAAGTTGAGTTTTCCATTGATTTGATTCCTGGATCAAGGCCTATATCGAAGACCCCTTATAGAATGGCCACTGTAGAGTTAGTCGAACTAAAGAAACAACTAGAGGAATTGAGTAATAAGGGATTTATTCGCCCTAGTGTTTCTCCATGGGGAGCCCCTGTTCTTTTTGTTAAAAAGAAAGATGGATCTATGAGGTTATGTATTGACTACAGGGAGATCAATGCTATAACAATAAAGAACAAGTATCCCCTACCTCGTATTGATGATTTATTTGACCAACTGCATGGAGCTCAATACTTTTCAAAGATTGACCTTCGATCTGGATACCATCAGTTGTGTGTAAAGAAGGAAGACATTCCGAAGACAGCATTTCGAACCAGGTACGGGCATTACGAGTTTACTGTAATGCCGTTTGGATTGACTAATGCACCCTCTGTATTCATGGATCTGATGAATAGAGTTTTCAAGGAGTATCTCGATGAATTTGTGGTGGTATTTATTGATGATATCTTGGTATACTCCAAAACCTACGAAGATCATGAAAATCACTTGCGCATTATCTTGAAGACTCTGAGGAGGCATGAATTATATGGGAAGCTTAGCAAGTGTGAATTCTGGCTTCAGGAGATTTCTTTTCTTGGCCATATTGTCTCTAAAGATGGAATCTCTGTTGATCCTTCTAAGACCAAGGCAATCCAAGAATGGCCAGCACCTACGAGTATAACTGAGGTACGTAGTTTTATTGGTTTGGCATGTTATTATCGACGTTTCGTCCAGAATTTTGCCCGATTGGCTAACCCATTAACGAAGCTCACACGTAAAGGGGTTAAATTTGTTTGGAAAAAAGAGTGTGAAGAATGTTTCGAAGAACTGAAGAGAAGATTAGTCAATGATCCTATATTGAATCTACCATCGGGGAATGATGGGTTCGTTATTTATAGTGATGCATCAAAGAAAGGACTTGGTTGTGTCCTTATGCAGAATGATAGAGTTATTGCCTATGCATCACGACAGTTGAAAATTCATGAACAAAACTATCCTACTCATGATCTTGAGTTAGCAGCTGTGATCTTTGCTTTGAAGATATGGAGGCACTACCTCTATGGTGAAAAATGTGAGATTTATACTGATCACAAGAGTCTGAAGTATATTTTCTCACAAAAAGAACTCAACATGAGGCAAAGGAGATGGCTTGAATTACTCAAGGATTATGATTGCACGATACACTACCACCCGGGGAAAGCAAACAAAGTAGCAGATGCTTTGAGCAGAAAAGACCATGGAGTTCTGAACATGATGAGAATTGAAAGGGATCCAATTTTCATGGATCTAGTGAATATGGACATGGGAATAACCAGGGAAGGTGAAACATCAATGCTTTTTCAAATGGTTGCCAAACCATCTTTACTAGAAAGGATTAAGAGTTCTCAGACCGATGATGAAGAATTCCAAAAGAAGATTAAAGCTGTGAATGATGGGAGATTGAGAGACTTTGTGTATGAAGATGGAATTTTGAAATTCGGGAAGAGACTTTGTGTTCCCAATATACCTGATCTAAAAAGGGAATTGCTGGATGACGCTCATAGTTCCAATTTCTCTATACACCCTGGGAGCACCAAAATGTATAGATATTTGAAGGAACATTTTTGGTGGGACAACATGAAGAGGGAGATTGCAGATTTTGTGTCAAGATGTATGGTTTGTCAACAAGTGAAAGCTGGAAGGCAACAGCCTGGAGGAGTCATGCAACCTCTTCCCATACCGGAGTGGAAATGGGACAATATTACGATGGACTTTGTCATGGGGCTACCAAAGACTCCTAGAAGGAACGATGCAATATGGGTTATTGTTGATCGTCTTACCAAGTCAGCACATTTTCTTGCTATAAGAGAAGATCTACCCCTGGAACGTCTAGCAAGACTATACATTAATGAAGTTGTGAGACTTCATGGAGTTCCCCTATCGATTGTTTCTGATCGTGATCCCCGTTTTACTTCAAGATTTTGGAAAAGTCTTCAGAAATCCCTGGATACTGAACTTCATTTGAGCACTGCTTACCACCCTCAGACAGACGGACAATCAGAACGGACTATTCATACCTTAGAAGACATGTTGAGATCTTGCTCACTTGATTTTCAGGGTATGTGGGATCAATATTTACCACTAGTAGAATTTTCCTATAACAATAGCTTCCATTAGAGTATTCAGATGGCACCATATGAAGCGTTATACGGAAAGAGATGTCGTACACCAACCTGTTGGGATGACGTTGGTGAAAGAAAACTTGTAGGCCCAGAACTGGTGGAGGAAACGGTGGAAAAGGTGAAGGTAATCCAAAATCACATCAAAGCAGCTCAAAGTAGGCAGAAGAGCTATGCCGATAATCGAAGGAAGGATTTGGAATTTCAAGTCGGTGATCATGTTTTCCTAAAGGTATCTCCGTGGAAGGGAGTCATACGTTTTGGAAAGAAAGGTAAATTGAGTCCCAGGTACATCGGACCTTTCGAAATTCTAGAACGAATTGGGGCTGTAGCTTACCGATTGGCAATGCCGCCAAGTCTCTCCAAAGTTCACGATGTGTTCCACGTATCTCTGTTGAGAAAATACATGCCTGACCCAATGCATGTACTCACCTATGAGGAATTAGAACTGGAACCTGATCATTCCTATTGCGAAGAGCCCGTCAAGATTCTTGATACGAGAGAACAAGTGCTGAGAAACCGGACGACGCGTCCGGTAAAAGTTTTGTGGAGAAACCATAAGATGGAAGAGGCAACGTGGGAACCCGAGGAACTTATGATGAAGAACCACCCGAGTCTTTTTATGCAGTAATACCCTAGAAATTGCGAGGACGCAATTATTTGAAGGAGGGGAGAATGTAACACCCCAAGCTTCTACGGTACGCTTCTCTTTGAATAATGTGATAGCGTGTGTTGTACGCAACACCGAGTTCTAACACACCATAACTAATCAAACTAGCCGTTATGAATAGTAATACCTACTTTTTGAAATTATATATATTTTATATTTGAAAATGGACTTCATTTTTGGATTCGGAATATCGAATTTATCCTAAGGTGAAATTTTGGTACATTTCGGATAACTTTCATATTTTGATGAATAGTGAAAATTACTAAATTTTAATTAAAAACAACTTTTTTAATCAAAATAATTAATAGTGATAAATTGTGAATTTGAGTGGTTTTAAAGTATATTTAGAATATATTTTTACCATTTAATATAATGTTGGTCATTGGACATAATTTTACAATTAAACCGAACATAAACAAGTGTCAATCTTTTGATAGTTATTATCTCTTAAAAACACGTTTTTTGTTTTGACAGCGGGAATTAATTTTAAATTAATTTCTGCCACTTCTGTGTTTTGAATTTAGGAAAATGGATTCCATATTTGGAATCAGGATGTTCAAATTGTGTAAATAGGTAACTTTTATTTTTAGACATTTTGAATAATTACTGTGGTAAATATTTTATTTACCATGGTTAAAGGGTAAATCCGGTAAATAAGGGTTAAAAAAATAATATTATAATAATACTAAATTACCCTAAAACGTGTCTTAACCCTATTTGTTGATACATGGTCGACCATGGGCATCTTTGGGTATATTTTGGGACCCCATGGATCCACTTGTAAGTGATAATGACACATTATATTAATAAAGTTAAAATAAAAATAAAAATGGCATAAGCTTACATCTTTTAGAAGAACAATTTTTACATAGGGTTATACATGTTGGATTTTCGATTATAAATATTCATTAGAAAGATAAAAGGATTTCCTACATGATGATATTTTATTTATAATTTTTAGACATCAAATAAGTTAAATTATTAATGACACAATAATGATGTAATGTTTACCTCATTAATAAATCATTTAAATAAATAAGATTATAATGATTAAAATATTATCTAAAACCTGTCCAATTCTTATTGGTTGATGTTATTTATAATATGAGTCATCTTATCTTCGACCTCAATGATTTTTGGACCATTATAAACCGAATACAAATATATTATAAAGTAATACTTTCACACTTTCCTAAAGAGCCCCTCCTCTCCCTTATAAAAGGAGACCACTTATACTCATTCCTCACACCTCTCAAGCCACTTGGCTCGTCCAAACTCTGCCCAACTAAGCTCCCCACATCCTTATCCTCCTCCTTGAAGCTTCCCCTTAGGCAGAAAGCATTTCAACAAGTCCTTTGGTTCCAACCAAAGTGAGTTACCTAAATTAAAGGTAACGATTTCTCTTAAATTATTTTCATTTATTTTGCTTCTTCAACCCCCAAACTCTTTTTATTTCCTTTCTTTTGTAACAACACCAGTATCCTCAATATACTAGGATGTTGTTATAAGAAGGATTCAAACTACACATACACACAACTCCATCTAATGGATGATGAACATAATGTTTCTGTGGATGGAAAACTAACGCCTCACGAAACGATGATTGTTCAAATACATCTTACCGCCTCTCATGGTGGCCATTATGATGGCACTGTAATTAAATATGATATTAATGATATATATTTTATATATAAGCTTCTGTAATTCCATTTTATTTCATACCATTATTCGTTTCATGTTGTATATACATACGATAATTTCATTTGAGGAAGTGCGGACTACCGCCCCCTTAAAATGATATGACTCGTTCATACCACACATGGAACGTATAAAGGATGGTGTTAATGAACTTAAGTAACATATATAAAATATTATATTATACTGGAATAGTAATATACCTATGTATCATTTGGATTCGATTCTTTTAAAATAAAAATTAAATGGAAGTAGCGTTCGTGCGTATGTACAGACTACCGTCTCCACAAACGCGATGAGATTCATTCTCCATCGTATCCATTCAAGTATAATTATCATTTAATGATTTAAAAATGATGTTTAAGGACTTGATATCATTCTGGATATGAATAAGATACAACAAACATGACTTATGTAACAAAACATATAAAAGAAAATGAGTAAGTTAACACACAAAACGATGATAATACTAAGATATTATCAAATCAATATTAAAAGATCATATATGATATCATATTAATGTATATGATTCTTTTATAATTTAATAACAATTATTTCACCATTATACAGGAGGTTAACCTACTCCAACCAAGGAAAAGTACAAGGTAAGGGTTATTTCACAATCTCTTCATTATCCGAGGTTGTATTATACGTAATAATCTACCGGGATCTCTTTATCATCCACATCCATGTTTCTTCGAAATGTATTTCAAAACATTTTTTACTATTTACAAGAATATGGGTTAAAATCATTTATACCCTTGTTTGAATTTTTATAAGAGGTTTATAAAGGAATCTTTCCGTCGTTTTCAAAACAAGGTCCTTTTTAACCTTTTCGACAGAATTGAGGTAAGAATGTTTTTTTTAACTTATACGGCGGGTGCGGTTATTTTCCGCCGTTATAAAATCGTCGAAGATTTCCATACAAGCTTATAAGAATATTTTCAAAGAAAATGTTTTATTTTATATGGACCTTAAATTATTTCAAAATAAAAGGAGATACTTCTTTAAAAAGAATTTTGATTTCATCTATGTCAACATCCTTTGATGGATTTTAAGATTATTTGAAGTTGATTTATTATGATACAAAACTTCTATATTGTATTGAAGGTTTTGTGATATGTTTGACTGTGGATGTGCTATTTTTATACCATTCATAGTTTATGGTGAAATTATTGACATTTCGTATGCTAGTTTTAATACGAATGTTTATGTTATGTTTAAACCTTTTCATATGGGAATGCATTGGACTTAATAAGTGACGGGTGGAGCCCGCTATAGCTCCTCAATGCATCAGTAGGTCTCATGAGACAAACTAGTGTCTTGGCACAAGGCCTTGACAAAATCTTATTTGTAGTCTTGGCACGAGGCCTTGGCTATGTGGTTATGATAGTCTGACATTATGCATTCCAACATTATGAAAGTGGTTATTGATTTTGCATGTGATTATTCGATTAGTAGAATATCCATGTGAATAAGTAAATGGCATTATTTCATTTTACTTTTGCCATACTATGTTGAAGTTCATGTTTAAAAGGCTTTTGTTTTAGTAATTCATTGCCTTAAATGTTTATGCTTATTTTGAATGTTCCGCTATATTGTTATCCTTACTGGGCATTTGAGCTCACCCATTTTCTATGTTTTATTTTTCCCAGGTAGTGAAGAAGTAAATTATGATTGGCTTGCAGGGATATTATGAGGGGTTAATAGTGTGGATATGAAGACTTTGTTGTTGTAGTAGTTTTTCACTTTGAAATGTAATGTAAAACTTTATGAATATATCTAGTGTTTCCAAGGCTACTAAACCAATCGGTCTTTCGAGATTTGATCTTTCTTGTGATCATGCCAATGTTACGATGTAATGCACCGACTCTGGGTAGCTGGGGTCGGGGCGTTACATCGAATCCTCAGTGATGAAACTTTGTAATAGTCGTTTGTTTTTAGTTGATTGTATTCTGATTGGGGGCTTTGTTTGCAGAGCTTATGAAATGGTTAATGATTGGTGTTTGATTTAAAAATTTGATAAATATTGGGGTGAGTTCATTATTAGGGAGTTAATCTTGTTATATCCTTGAGCTTTTCTTTATATTGCATTTAAATTAACACCCACTTCACAATATAACGTTGATTGGAATTACTAAGTGTTAAGGATTTAATCCAAGAATTAACTTAACTTAGGGTTCTAATCATTACCATTACTTGTTTATTGCAGTGTATTTATGGTTCCAATAATCCATGTAAACCACATGTTAAACAAAATATGTCATTAATCCATGACATGTTAAGTCCAACATACACAATGTTAAATTAACGAATACTCATCGAGCAAATACTCTCAATCACTTAACATCCCTAAATTTTGACTCACCCCAATAATATATTTACTCATCAATTGATATTAATATTAATATATTTTATATATTTATGATGATGAATTAAAAATAGAAGGAAAAGAAAGGGATAAGAAAAGAGTGGTACGTCGAACACACACACACGAATAATGATGAGAATTAAAAAAATAGACTTTAGATTGAATGAGGAAGCAAAATAAGAGAGGGGGATTCAACTGTATTTAAAATATTTTAAGAAAATTAATATTAAAATACATAAGGTGGATGAGAATAAGATATATTGAAGAAGAAACATGCATTAAAACAGAATTACAAAACACAAACTTACAATATTACAAACGAAGAACACAAAAGTAAAAGGAAACAAATAGAGGAGGAAGGGTATCTCAAGTGAAAACTTGAGTATGGAAGGTCCTCCAAAGCCTTTTGAAAGGATTTTTTAGTTTCAATATGTGATCCTCTCTTCTGAATGCCAACCCCTTTGAAGGATAGGAGGGGGATGTATTTATATCCCAAGGAAGTGGTCTGTTTTCATTCCCAATCTGTCCCTCCACTTGTCTTGATGATTTGGACATACAGAAAGAATAATCTTGAGATATATCCTTCTTCAAAGTTTAAGATAATAATTTTGTACTACCTCTATAAAACTTTTGATTCATTTGGACCTATGTAACCAAAGTTATGTCCGTTTTATTAAACAAAGTTAATCTGTCCATTTCAATACCAACTTTTTGAAGTCCAAAATGTGAATGGGTTTTTGAATAGGAATATTCCTTCAAATTCGAATGATTGATTCAAAAAATCCGGCCTTATAAATCTCCTCTTTCACACTGAAAAATATCATCTTGAGTGGATGATTAAATTATGAGATATATCATGCATACTGTACTGAGTTTATTTTTTGTCTAGAATGGTGGGCTGGACTTCAAAGCATAAGTTGGGACGCTTTTTGTTGGAGTTGGGCCGTGAAATTTTTATACAAGACTCATTAAATTGTCCACCAAATATTTGAGGATTATTAAGGAATTATAAATTCTATATTGAGCCTAGTAATTCAATCTTCATGGCTGGTCCAATTTCTTCACAGATTCTACAGGCCCTCTTGTGTAGTCTATATGAGCCTTCAAATGGAATAATTAGCCCATGCTCCCTTCTAATGAAATGTTTTATATTGAATTATGAATCCTAAGAAACAATAAACACACAATTTTGAATCATTAGGGTGAGATTTATAAGTAAAATAGTAAACTGACTCAACTGGACTACTTCTAAAAATGGTCAAAAATTATACTTAGTATTAAAACATTAATATTTCACACAAATTATGCACATTTCATATAAAATAAGTAAAGGGAGTATATAATAAGTCATGAAAATATTAATAACATAAACTCCCCCACACTTAGTCTTGTGCATGTCCTCATGTGCAAAAAATATAAAATTATAACAAAATCATTTTCACTCACCAACAAGTATTAAAATTTTGTTTTCTCCAATCAGGGGAGGTTTAGACTATTTCACTAATCCATTTTGAATTCCACCACAAGTTGTTACAGAAACAATGTTCCAAAACAAATTAATTTTTTCATGCTCAAATTTGGAAATGGAAAATATGGACACTCAAAACTCACACCTCTCAAGATGATAAAATTCATTTGTGGAGGTTCACTTTTTCACCAACAAAAAGTGAAAATCTTAGAGTTTGAAAGAGCTCTTAGCTTCCAATCCCTATAAAAAGTGCACAAGAATCAAGAGGTCTTTTTAAGGGGTTTTTCTGTGGCTATGGGATGGTAGGAATATAATGTCCAAGAGAGAGAAGAAGAGGGTTAAAACACCAACATAGAAAATGCAATGCACATTTTTTTGAAATAAAACATGGAAGGAAATGAAGACACATATTTATGAGGGAATGAAAATTTGAAATAAGACACAAAAGATGAAGAAAATTTGAAGGGGATGAGAAGATGAAATATTTACAAACTACAAAACTTCTCCCAATGACATAAGAATATAATGAAAGTGTTTTTTTCTTTTTTGTCTCTTTTTTCAAAAGTTGAACATGGAAAAGATCTCACACTCATATCCAAACCCATGATTTATCTCCTTACGACACTAATTGTAATAGTTATAACAATATAAAAGGTTTAGGAAGAGTGATTTTTGACATACCCAAGAAACAACCCTTTTTTTTTTTGTTTTTGGTTACTTTTTTTTGATTTTTTTGAACACTTGTCAATAACATTTACAAAATTACATAAATGAAAGTACATTACATTCCCCAGAACTCACATAATGAAAGCCTCTCCCCCACACTAAAATGGTTGCTTTCCCTCAAGCATATGATAACATGATAAAATCAACAAAGGGTACCCAAAATGAAATCCACCCCCCCACAATTAAATTTCAAAAAATTATGCAAATAAAATCCATGTTGATATTGGGTGGGATAAGGAATTGGGATTTTAATGTGGCTATAAAAGAAAAGGTTTTCATAGGCTCGAAGGGGCTTTCAAAATGAGGATTAATGTAAGGGAAATGGGAGGCTATTTGGCTACTGTGATTCTCATGTGGTTCAGAAAATGCCTCTATCATATTAATTCACACTAAAGTAGGAAATTAAGCTCAAAGGTCCACAAAATCAAGACTCACAAATGGGTGTGAAAACACACATTTTGAAAATATGGCCATAGGTAGCCCTAACATGAAATCCAGTGTTGGTTCTCATGGTTGGGGAAAAGAATTTTCCAAATAAAAATTTGAGCATTCAAAATTTGTTAATTTTGACACAAAATTCTTTATCCAAAGTCATGATGAAAATAAAAAAAATTTTAGATGAAAACATGTCTGTTAACTCCCCCAAATGGTTGGACAATATTAGAAAATTGGAAGGTGAGTAATCATGACTCTTGATTTTTTTGTATATTTTTTTTTGTTATGATGATTTTTTTGTTTTGTTTTTGTTTAGTTTTTTTTAGTTTTTAATAAAGATACACCCAAACAAAATAGAAATAGAAAAATAAAGGGTTTGAAAAAGAAAGTGGTAAAAAAATGAAAGATAGAGGAAGAAGAAGAAAGAGGTAGAGGGAGGAAGAGAGATAGAGAGTTAAAGAGAAAGAGGTGCCCCCTGGTTTGGATTTGGTGGGTTTCCATCTCCATCTAGTGGTGGGCCGACTGTAGAAGTTGGGGATCCAATAGAAGTCAATGTTGATCCAAGATCATGTGTCCTCTCATGGTGATGCTTTAACCGATGTCCATTAACCATGAATGTCCTTTTGGAAGAGGGGTCTTGGACTTGCACTACACCAAATGGGTAAACATTAGTAATAACAAAAGGACCTTCCCAATGAGAATTAAGATTACCTGGGTGAAGCCAAAATCGAGAATTAAAGAGCATTACCTTATCACCTTCATGGAATACCTTTCTTAGGATGTGTTTATCATGGAGTGCCTTGGATTTTTCTTTGTAGAGATTAGAATTCTCGTAAGAATCAAGTTGAAGCTCCTCCAGTTCAGCCAATTGCAACAATCTTTCTTCACCAGATTTTTCAAGATCAAAATTACAAGTTTTCACAGCCCAAAATGAATTATGTTGGATTTCAACTGGAAAATGACATTCTTTAAAAAAAACTAGCCAAAAAGGAGACATCCCAATGGGTGTTTTATAGGCAGTTCGATAAGCCCAAAGTGCTTCACCAAGTCTTTCGGGCTAGTCTTTTCTGGTGGGTTTTACAATTCTCTCAGGCACTCTTTTCACTTCTCTGTTAGAAAGTTCAGCCATGCCATTTGTTTGGGGGTGATATGCAGTTGAAGTTTTATGTACAACCCCATTGTTTTTCAAAATATATTCCATGGTTTTATTACAAAAATGGGTTCCTAAGTCACTTATCAAGGAACGAGGTGTGCCAAATCGGTGGAAGATGTGTTTCTTTAGGAACTTAATAATAGTATTTGAATCATACTTTCTAGTAGGTTTGGCCTTGACCCACCTAGAAACATAATCAACCACAAGAAGAATGTATGAGAATCTATTGGAAGGGGGAAATGGTCCCATGAAATTGATGCCCCAAACATCAAAAATCTCACAAAAAATTAAATGATTTTGGTGCATTTAATTTATCTTTGAAATTGTGCCAAACTTTTGGCAAGTGGGACATGATTGATAGAACTCATGTGAGTCCTTGAAGAGTAAAGGCCAAAAGAATCCAGAGTCTAGAACCTTTCTGGAGGTCCTTTGTGGTCCAAAGTGGCCACCACTAGGAATTGAGTGACAGAATTCTAATATGGAAGAATGTTCATTTTCATTGACACATCTTCTTATTACCATGTCAGCCCCAGTTTTCCAAAGTTTATTTTCTTCTCAAAAATAGTATTTTGAATCACTTTTCAATTTCATTTTTTTTCTTTTTAATTTTTTTAGGAAAAACACCAGAAACCAAGTAATTTAAAATTAGGGCATACCATGGTATTTTTGGAGTGATATATGAAAGGTTCTCAGTGGGGAATTTAGGATTGATGATTTCATAATGAGAAGAATTAGAAATTATACTCAAGTGATCAGCTAGATGGTTTTCTTTTCCTGGTCTATCTTTGATTTCAAGGTCAAACTCTTGGAGCATTAGGATCCATATTATTATCCTCAGTTTGTAATCACTTTTCTTGAGTAAGAACTTTATAGTAGAATGGTCTTTAAAGATGATGATTTTGGCACCTAAGAGATAGGTCCGGAATTTATCTAAGGAAAAAACCACTACTAAAAGTCCCTTTTTAGTGACATTGTAGTGAGATTGAGTTTCATCCAATGTTTTTGAGGCATAATAGATGACATGAGGATGTTTTTCTCTTATTTGACCAAGAACAACCCCAAAAGATCTATCAGAAGCATCACACATCAACTCAAAGGGTAAGGACCAATCTGGGGGTTGGATTATTGGGGTAGATGTAAGAGCAGTTTTGAGTTCAATGAAGGCTTTCTTGAAAACCTCATCACAATGGAAAGTTACATCATTTTGGAGCAATCTAGTGAGTGGGAGGGAAATTTTACTGATGTTATGGATGAATCTCCGATAGAAGCTGACATGAACAAGAAATGAACGGATGTCTTGAACAGATTTGGGTTGAGGAAGTGATTGGATCACTTCAATTTTGGCAGGATCAACTTCAATGCCATCTTTTGAAACTATGTGCCCTAGAACAATCCCATTTGCAACCATGAAGTGACATTTTTCAAAATTTAACACAAGGTTAAACTTGAAACACTTTTGAAGGACTAGAGAGAGTTAATTCAAGCAAGATTCAAATGACTCACCATAAATGGTAAAGTCATCCATGAATACTTCCATGCAGTGTTCAATTAATTCAGAAAAGATACTCATTATACACCTCTGAAATGTTGCAGGAGCATTTCAAAGTCCAAAAGGCATTCTTATATATGCATGTGTTCCAAAGGGGCATGTGAAAGTAGTGTTTTCTTGGTCCTAAGGTGCGATTGGGATTTGGAAGTAGCTGGTGTATCCATCAAGAAAGAAATAGTGTGACTTTCTGGATAATCGTTCGAGCATTTGATCAATGAATGGAAGAGGGTAGTGATCTTTTCTTGTTACAACATTCAATTTCCTATAGTCGATACACACACACCATTTGTTCTTCACTCGAGTTGTGACTACCTCTCCATGTTCATTTGTGACAACAGTTATCCCACCCTTCTTAGGTACAACTTGAATTGGACTAACCTATTCACTATTAGAAATTGGATAGATAATACCATCTTGAAGAAGCTTGGTGATCTCTTCCCTAACTACCTCAAGTATGAGTATATTGAGTCTTCTTTTTGGTTGTCTAATTGGTTTGGATGAATCATCAAGATGGATGTGATGCATGCAAAGGGTAGGGTTGATTCCTGGTATGTCATCTAGGGTCCACCCTAAGGCCTTTTTGTTTTTCTCTAACACTTGAAAAAGTTTGGATTCCTCAGTTTCAGTAAGTGAAGAAGAGATAATGACTAGATAAGAGTGATCATGGAAAAGGAATGCATATTTTAGGTGTCCAGGTAGAGGTTTCAGATCAGTCCCATCTTTCATTTGTGGGTTAGAAAACTCAGGAATAGAGGAAGGAACTTTAGTTGCTTCATATTCATTCTTATTAATACTGTCCAAGGTGGATCAGTAGAGATCAGAGCTGATGTGGGATTCAAGAGAGTTTTCAAGTTCCTCTAGATTGATGGAGTCTATGAATGAGGGGTCCACATCAACTTCACCATTTATAACTTGGTTAATCATGGTGCAGATTTCACAAGATCCTTTGTCATTAGAACATGAAGAACATGGTGTATTGGGGTTCTATTGACTCTTAGAAGTGTCCTCAAAAGCATGGATTGAGAATGCAGAGTGATCCTCAGATGGGTATCACATGACTTGGAAAATGTTGTACTTGACTAGTTGGTCACAGAATTCCATGGATAAGATGACTGAATGGACATCAATCTTGATTCTCGCAGTCATGAGGAATGGTCTTCCTAGAATTAGGGGAGATCGAGAAGAGATAATCTCACCTTCCATGTCAAGGACATAGAAATCAGCAGGCAAGATAAGATCATTGACTCGGACAAGGACATCCTCAATTATTCCCCCAGGACTGGCTTTGCTTAGATTGAACAATTGAATGACAACACCCGTTGGATGTAAGGGACCTAAACCAAGTTTGGATAATATGGATTTGGGAATGACATTAATTGAGGCTCCTAGGTCTATGAGTGCATCATCAAAGTTGGAACTTCCAATTTGTCATGGAACCGTAAAGGTCCTTGGATCTTTTCACTTTATGGGAGTAGACTGCTGGGTGGAAACATTTTCAAAGGTCCTAAGTTTCCTCTTATGAGTACACAACTCCTTGAGAAACTTGGAATACTTAGGAATTTATTTTATGGCATATAATAGGGGAATGTTGACTTCAACACGTCTAAACATGTCGAGCATTTCAGGATCGGGTTCAAAGGACTTCTTTGGCTTAGAAACGTCTTGAGGAAAAAGAATTGGGTTCCTATGTGGAATAGAAGGAGGTGAGGGAATGGATTCAGGTTCCTTTTCAAGTTTCTTTTTCTTTTCATTTTCTAGGTCAACATTCAAAGGAGGGTTGGAGGACTTATCTTGAGGAATAGCAATTTGCTTCCCTGATCTAAGTGCAATTGCACTTACATTACCCTTGGGGTTGGGTAATGGTTTAGCTGGAAGTTGGGAATAATTGGATGGTTTTTTCTGACTAAGGTGGGATGCAAGTTGACCAATTTGGGTTTTAATGTTCTTGAGACTAGAATGGGTGAAAGAGGAAAGATCTTCCACTGCACTTTCCTATGTTTTCTTAGAAGAAGAGGCTTGTCCCAAATTGATATTACCTTGATTTTGGTTCTTAGGAAAGTGATTGTATTGGTTTTGGAATTGGGAAGGCTCACTAGGATAATGGAATCCAGGAGGAGGATTGTTCCTTTGAGGTTGAGGAAGAAAAGGATAAGGTTGTTGAAAGTTACCAACACCTTGACCATATTGGAATTGGTTTGGGTTTTGAGGAGGGAGTTGAGGGGGATGTGATATGGGATTACCATACCTCAGGCCTTGGTTATAGGAAGAAGAGAAGGGCTCAGAGTGAGGTTGGTTGAAGTTTCTAACAAATTGACCTAATAGTTGAGGGTTGGTGTTCCTATGAGCATATGCTGCATTGAGATCCATTGTTCCAGATGAATCAGATTGATCCTCTTGAAGTTGTGGACATGTGTCAGTTGGATGAGATGAAGAGTTGCAGATTCCATAGTTTTTGATAGGTCTGGGAAACATTTATTGTGGAGAAGACGAGGTTGGGGATTTGGATGCCATAGCTAGTTGCCGCACAAGACCTGTAAGTTCACTCATCCACTTGGTCATCTTGTTCAGCTCAATTGATCGATTATCTTGGGCTTGTTTTACTTGAGCATGTACTTGAGTATGGAATTTTTGTGTGTTTGCAGCCATGTTGCTTATAAGATCTCTTACAGCTACATGAGTTTTATCAACAAGAGCACCACTACTTGCGACATCGATAAAAGTTCTCTCCATAGTCAATAACCCCTCATAGAAGTATTGGATCAAGAGTTGGTCAGGGATTTGGTGGTGTGGGTAGGTTGAAACAAGATTTTTGAACCTCTCCCAGTATTCATGGAGTGATTCAATTGGGAACTGACGGATACCACTTATTTCCTTTCGGATAGAAGCAGTACGAGAAGTAGGAAAGAATTTCTCTAAGAAGAGTCGCTTCATTCCATTCCATGTGGTAATGGAACCAGGAGGTAGGTAGTAAATCCACGACTTAGCAGTGTTATCTAGGGAGAAAGGAAATGCTCTAAGTTTGATTTGTTCCTCAGAAACCCCTTTAGGATTCATGGTAGAGCACAACACTTGGAACTCTTTAAGGTGAAGATGTGGATCCTCACCGGCTAGCCCGTGGAAATGAGTAAGAAGATGAATCAAACCCGATTTGAGTTCAAAGTCAGATTCTATGTTTGTATATTGAATACCAATAGGTTGGTAATTCATATTATGGGAAGAAAGTTCTTTTAGTGTTTGTTCCCTGGGATTGTCCATATCTAATTCAATTGGTTGGCCAAGGACTAGTTCTTGAATGAGTTGATTATCTCTTATGTTACTCCTAAGTTGGAAAAGTGTTTGCTCAATTTCAGGGTCAGACAAATCCGAGGGATTGTTTGGAAGACTATGGGGCATTCAGAGAGATGTTGGAAGGAAAATGAAGATGGGTTTTTCTTTGTATTTTTTTTAGTTTATGATTTTTATGAGAAGACGGGTTTTTCTTTGTGTTTTTTTTTCAATTTTTTTTAAATTTTGTTTTTTTGTTTTTTTTTAAATAACAAGAAACTAATGACTACTTAAAGCACCATCCCCAAAAACGGCGCCATTTTAAACGCACGGCCGATTGTCGCCTATCGATCAGTCAAGGTTCTGATGCTCTGCTAATGTTTATAGCAGCACTCGGGTCGAATCCTCGACGGTGATACTTTGTAATAGTCGTTTGTTTTTAGTTGATTGTATTATGATTTTGGGGTTTGTTTACAGATCTTATGAAATGGTTAATGATTGGTGTCTGATTTAACAATTTGATAAATATTGAGGTGAGTTCATTATTAGGGATTTAATCTTGTGATATCCTTGATCTTTGATTTATATTGCATTTAAATTAACACCAACTTCACAAGATAACGTTGATTGGAATTCCAAAGTTTTAAGGATTTCATCCAAGCATTAGCTTAACTTAGGGTTCTACTCATTACCATTACTTATTTATGGTAGTTTATTTATGGTTCCAATAATCCATGAAACCACATGTTAAATAAAATATGTCATTAATCCATGACATGTTAAGTCCAACAAACACAATGTTAAATTAACAAATACTCATCGAGAAAATAATCTCAATCACTTAACATCCCTAAATTTTGACTCACCCCAATAATATATTTACTCATCCATTGATATTAATATTAATCTGGTTTATATATTTATGATGATGAATTAACAAGATAACAAAAATAAAGGGATAAGAAAAGAGTGGTACGTCAAACACACACACACGAACAATGATGAGAATTAAAAAAAGAGGACTTTAGATTGAATGAGGAAGCAAAAGAAGGGAAGGGGATTCAACTGTATTTAAACTATTTTAAGAACATTAATATTAAACTATATAATGTGGATGATAATAAGAGATATTGAAGAAGAAACTTTCATTAAAATAGAATTACAAAACACAAACTTACAAGATTACAAACGAAGAACAACACAAAAGTGAAAGGAAACAAAGAGATGAGGAAGGGTATATCAAGTGAAAAAATTAGTGTGGAAGGTGATCCCAAGCCTTTTTAAAGGCTTTGGTCGTGCTAATATGTGCTCCTATCTTCTGAAATGCCAACCTATTTGAAGGAGAGGTGGGGGATGTATTTATAGACCAAGGAAGTGGACTGTTTACCTTCCCAATCTGTCCCTCCACTTAGATTGATGATTTGGACATCCAGAAAGCCTAATCTTGAGATACACCCTTCTTAAAAGTTGAATATAATATTTTTTTCTGACCTCTCTCAAAATTTCGAGTCATTTGGACCTATGGAGACAAAGTTATGTCTGGTTGATTAAACAAAGTTAATCTGTCCATTTCAATCCCAAATTTTTGAAGTCTAAAATATGAATGGGTCTTTGAATATGAATATGCCTTCAAATTCGAATTATTTATTCAAAAACGCATGACTACTAAATATCCTCTTTCACACTGAAAAATACCATCTTTATTGGATGCTTAAATCATGATATATGTCATGAATACTATACTGATTTTATTTCTCATCTAGAATGGTGGGGTGGAATTCAAAGCATAAGTTTTGCCCCTTATTGTTGGATTTGGGCCATGAAATTTTTATCCAAGACTCATTACATTGTCCCCCAAACCATTGAGGATAATTAAATAATTTTAACTTCTATATTGATCCCAGTAATTCAATCTTCATGGCTGGTCCTGTTTCTTCATAGATTCTGTAGGCCCTCTTGTGTAGTCCACATGAGCCTTAAAATGGAAGAATTAGCCCATGATCCCTTCTAATGAAATGTTTTATATTGAATTATAAATCCTAAAAAACAATAACCACACAATTTGGATCAATAGGGTGAGATTTATAAATAAAATAGTAAACTGACTCAATTGGAATACTTCTAAAAATGCTAAAAAATTATACATAGTATTAAAACATTAATATTTCACACAAATTATGCACATTTCATATAAAATATGTAAATGGAGTATATAATAAGTCATGAAAATATTAATAAAATCAATATCATTCTTATGTAATGGGGTATATATCATCTCTTATTTAGAGGAATCCTAGTTTTAAATGAGGTAAAAATAATCTCTTATTAAGAGGCATACCAGACATGTTTGGGGTAAGGCTGTAGATAAACATCATGCAATGAGGATTTTATGATTTTTAGTTTAAATTCATACAACTCAGACTAGAAAATAGTTTAAGGTAATAATGCTTGGACCAGGAGGGGATACTTAAATAGACATTTGTAGTGTAGTGGCATCACATACTCTACGTGAATGAGGTCCAAAGAGACACAACACCACACAACATATTTCTAAAAAAGCTTACACACAATTTAAAGTTGTGATTCTTGGACTTGGTATCCTATTTTAAGGTTATATATTTCAAATATAGTGTTTTCAGTTTTAGGTGATAGAGATCAAATCAAAAGGGGAGTTCCTTAAGTGGATATTTGTGGTGGAGTGTTATGATAAAATTGACATGAATGTAGACCAAGAATGACCAACAACACACAAAAAATTACTAAAGGAAACATGAATATAGTTTAAATTCATGATGGTTGGACCTAAAATCATAGTTTAAGATCATAGATCTTGGACCAATGAGAGGATCATCTCAACCAAAAGGGATATGTGTGGCATGATAATAATAACCTGATGTGAATGGTAACCAAGGAGGCCCATGCCACATGACACATTCTCAAGGAGACTCGCACACATTTTGAAGTCATGATACTGGTAATTAGACTATCAATTTAAGGTTATGAAGTTCAGACCTATGAATCCCCTTCATGTGAAGTACTTATTGAGGAACATGACATTGGTGGGAGGAGTAATATGCTCTCTATCCATGATGATCAAAGATTATGATCCATTAGAATAGACCTTATGAATGATATATGATCATTCCCACTTTGTCTACAACTTTGGTGGATTCTTTCTAGGTATCATTAAAATTCTAAGATCCAACACCATGTCACTCTGGAGGAAAGAGTGAAGGCAAGCCTTCTTATTTAATTCTCTTATTATCTTGTTCAGGTGCCTCTCCATATTTCTCAAGGCCTAGAGACTGTTCTCTTTGAGGGATTATAGCTCAGCTTGATGGAATTCTTATATTTTTTCTATAATATTCTAATCATAGATATCTATTCAGTGTGATGGAAACTAAACCTCGACGGGTAATGCTACCTCTATTTTTTACACCAGGGAATATGGGGTCACCTGGGTGGAATTTTGGGTCATCGTTCGATAAAACTAGAGGGTGTTGGGGAGATTTTCTGGAAAATTTTTATTATTATGTCCCACCATATTCTGAATAATTTTCGAGAGGGTGTTATTAAATTTCTTGATCTATCCATTTTCATATGCATGATATCAGGCAATATGGTTGGATTAAATACTATACTTTGTGTAAAACCTCTTCAGCTCAGCAGCCCGAAAGTTGATACCATTTTCAGGGAGAATAACATGAGGAACTAAGAATAAATGAATTATGTGGGATCTCATGAATTCGATCACGGATTGGTCTTTGAATTCCTTGAGGGGAACCACTTCTTCCCACATGGAGAATAAATTCACCACAGTTATAATGAACCCACACTGATGAGATGTTGTTGGAAGATAGGGTCCTATGACATCAAGTCTGCATACTATGGAGGGAAAATAATACATGGTGGTGTGGAGAAGCTATAGTGGCCGATGCACAAAGTTGTAATGGATTTGACAAGAATGACACATCTTGCCTTACTCGATGAAATCATGGACCATGGTGGTCCATAAGTATCCTAGTCTCTGAATTTGGTGGGAGAGCTTAATACCACCTGATGAGAACCATAATACCCATCATGGAATTATTGCATAACCTAAAAATTCTCATATCCTTTGATACATTAGAGAATAATTTCATCAAACCTATGTCTGTAGAGGGATAATTTAATGTTAAGCTTAATATGGAGGGTGAAATGTGTTATAGGTTGAAATCTTTTGTCACACTTAGCTTGATATGGTGGGAGGATACCATGTTGGAGGTACTCAATGTGAGGAGTTTTCTAATAGGGTGCTTCCTCTATGGGGGGGAACTGGGTGTCCCAATGTGGAAGCACCAATGGTTAGATGATTCAGCTATTGGATATAATAATCAGCTGGGATGATTGGAGTGATGACCCTATGATACACCACATGAATGAAAAGGTAATCCTGGTCAGGATCTACAAGAGATACAACTAAGCTAGCTAGGGAATTAGATTGACCATTCTGTGACTGAGGGACATGTGTCACTTCTATCTGAGAAGGTAACTGGTCCATTAACTAGTGTGTTCATTCTAGCAGGGGTACACTCTCTAAATTTATGATGATGTAATCATCATTAATTTTTTTGATTACTAGCTCTGATTCCCCCTTCACATGAAATTAGTAGATTTCAATCTTGAGGGACAGTTTGGGACTTGTGATGAGAGCATAACACTCTACCTCATTATAGGTACATCCTTCTATCAACAGGAACAAGTATGGTAGGGCAACCTACACGAGAATGATGAAGACGATCCCCATACCCACTCTATTGAGCTTGAGATCATTGAGCCTTCTACTGGTTTGGATCTGGGAGAAACCATCAAAATGAATATTCCAACAAGGTAGAGTTTGATCAAATGAGTGGATAGACTCATATGAGAAATCAATATCTAGGGGAAATTATTTAGGGGTTGGATGGGTGGCCATGAATTCTTCTAGTGCCTAACCTTTGACAGCTTTCTATGGAACAAACTTGATTTCTAACTATTGAGGGATCAGTTCCCAGTATGCCTAACATCATATCAACATGGGGATATTCAAGATATACTTTATCCGGTCTACTAGGGACACCAACTATATGTTATGATGTTTCAAATAATGCTGCAAATTCTACACTTTAAAAACTAGCATAAGTCAACTCTTCTTGATATGGTAATATTTGACCTCTGTGTCATAGAGAATGCGAATGAGATAATATAAATTGTTTTCTCTACCATCATTACACTTATAAGAGAGACAAGAACCAAGGTACCATTCTAGGGTGGTCATGTTAAGGACCAAAGGCTTCCGTGAGATGGGTGGAATCAGAACTGGAGGTTGTAGTAGATACCGATTGATTTTCTTAAAGGTGATTGGGTAGTACTCATCCCATTTATAGGTGGCACCTTTCTTCATGAATCTAGAAAAGGGATGACATGTTTTGGCCATATTTGTAATGAATCATCATATATAGTCCAAGTGGGATTAGAGTCCCTGAACCTCCTTGATTTTTCTCTGGGGAGACATCAGGCTGATGGAATTGATCTTATATGGGTTGATCTCGATGCCTATATATCTGATGACGAAGCCAAGAAGCTTCCCATAGGAAACCTTGAAGGCAAACTTCAAGGGGTTAATCTTCAAATACTAGGAGTAGAGGAATTTGAACACTTTACCAAGGTCTCTGAGATGGTCCTAACACTGATGGTATTTGACCACCAAGTCATCCATGTAGCATTCTACTAATGTCATGAGGATCAGTTTGAATATGTAGTACATGACCTGTTGATAAGTGGATTTTTCACTATTTGTTCCAAAGGGAATCACATGATAATAAAAGGTCCCTTGTAGCACCCTAAAAGTGGTAGAATCCTCATCCTTAGGGGATATCTGGATATAGTTGAACCTAGAATATCCATCCATGAAGGAGAGAATCTGGAACCTAGCTATAACATCAATCAACAACTCTATCACTGTAAGGGGAAAATTGTCCTTTGGACAATGGTGGTTGAGGTCTTGAAAGTTGATAAAGAATTTGATTTTCCAATTCTTCTTCCTGACCAGGATGATGTTGGCTATCCACTTGGGGTACTGGACATCCCTAAAGAAGTTATCTTTGATAATATTATTAACGTATGCCTATTGTAGGGTGTGGAAATTTTATATATATATTACCTAGTGCAGTCTAGTGATTAACCCTAGGAAGTCTCATGAATAGAAGTGCCCAAAAAATAGTTTGTCACTTTTAAATGAGGGTAAAAATGGTGTGTTTTTAGAATAAATCGATAAGAAAATGATTGAAAGGAAATTTAAAATTCAAAGGATTAAAAACTATGATATTAAAAGGGCGATTAGTTCAGGGTCAGTTTACCAATTTTAATTCTATCCTTGTTCAATTAAATTCAAAAATCTTCTTCTGAGTTGATTAAAGTGTGCTTTCATAATCATTTTCTCTCACCTCCTTGGTGAAATTATGATGGTGAGAGAAAACCTTACCAAGATCTCAGTTTGGTCAACTCTCCTTCCATGTAAAAAATAGTTGTATTGAATATCCACAATTGACTTGGGAAATACCTAACCGAGTCTTGTTTATTCCAAAAAATCAAGAACAGTCACTACCCGTTTTACACGAACTGACGATCGTCGAGTACTTCACCACTAATCCCTGATCTATTCCATCATATGTAAACCAAAAATTAGTGGAGTGAGATAATGATTATTTAACCAAGGAAAAAAATCAATAACGGAATTAAAATTCAAGAACAATCTCACTTGATAATAAAATCCACTATATGAAATTGAAAACAGCTTTGAAGAAGAAAGAAATTTCATTCAATTACATCCAAGAACTCAAGCATTACAAAAAAGAAAACCAACCCTTTCCTAATCACTCAAAATTTTTACCCCAACATGACAAGGGTAATAGAGATGAATTGGGAATAATAAGACATTAAAAATCTATGAAGAATAAAATAAATAAAATATATAAATCCAAAAAGTTCTCCTCCTTGGTGTCCTCGAAGGAATGAGATGGAATGAGATGCTTTGAGAGGGAGGAGCTCCCCTCCTTTTATAGCCATAATCTGTGCTCCGAAAGTTTACACATTTTAGCCTAATTAAATTACCTAGTCACGCATTTCAACCTTATTTAATGTTGTTCATAATTATCTTTTCCGTCTCTCCTAAAAATTTTAGCATATTTGGACAACTATTCCGAGAGTTATGCCCATTTTAATCTGAAAATTTATTATATCCAGTCAGGCTCTCCAAATCACAGACCTCCAGATTAGAATGCTTTAATAAACACTTAAACAAACAATTTACATTTACTCACCTTCATGAAATATGTTCCGAAACGTATTGTGCATCTACCCATCGAATTTCACAGCAATTTCCCCCCAATTAACTAGTTATGGACTCCACACAAAAAATCGACAGATATATAAATAGTTTTCATGGTTCAACTTTTGAGCTTATTTTGAGCTTCCATATGGTTGATTCAGCTTTTGGTGAAGATGGATGAAATGAATCCCTAGATGTGTAGAATATGTAAAAAAATAATTTTTCAATTTATATTAGTGTATAAAATGTTATGTACAAAATACAAAAATAATTTAAAACAGTTAAAAACCCGAGATGGGCCATTTTTACTATTAAGCTCAAAATATCACCAATATCATAAAATGTGGAAATTTTTCATAAAGTAACACTTTGATGGGATTTAAAACAATGATATTAAATTTAAATTTATTGAAGATATTTTCTCTATCAATTCCCCCACACTTATCACTTGGACTCCTGGACAAATAAACATCAAAATCAAATAAAATAAAATCCCAAAAACATACACATGAGATCTACCAAATCCATACCAAAAACAAAAAGATATAATGTCTCATCAAAAAAAATTATTTCAAGTTCTAAATTTTAGATTATTTAATATATTTCGACTTCATTTCTTATCCCATGCACACAAAACACCTACCCCACATGAATTTTCTCTCATCTCACAATTGTGAATGTTCAACAAGTCTTTTCTCATCCAAACTCACACAAGAGTCACCATATGCTTGATAAATTTCTACATATCCACCTGATGTGAGTCAAGGACATTTTTTTCTCATTATGCCTTTTTAGGGTTGTTCTTTGGCTCCCGGTTGGTAGGATTTAGATGTAAAAAAAAATTATGTGGCTGAAAAAGGAGGGCTTGGCTCTTTTTGAATAAAAATTGAAGGATTCTAATTTTCACTAAAGTATTGTATCCTTATCTTCCCCTTTGTAGAAAATTGGATCCATCATCATGAGAAATCAAGGAATGTTCATTTTATTTAGAATTTTACTAGAAAAAATTTCTTCTTAGACATTTTTTCTTGAAATCTTTAGATAGGCACAACTTTCCTTTTACATTGGAAGCTCCACAAATGCATAACTTCTTTTATGATAAAAGATCCCAAAAAGGCACAAATTTTAACAAAATGAAATCTTAATTAGAAACAACAGCTCTTAAACATTTAATTTTCCACCCAAAGTATCACCAAATGAAGTAGTACACCACAAGACATCTCCCCCCAAATTTAAGTTCAACTAGATCATGCAATTTCACTTTAAGAGAGGGTTGGATAGATAAAATTGGCTTGTAATGTGGCTAACCTAATAGGTTGTTCATGGATTATAAGGGATACAAGGATTAATGTATATGGTAGTCCATAATAAAAAGGATTATTTTGAAAAGGGGGCTTAAAACCAAATAAAATCCTCAATCATTTAAAACACAAGTACCTCAATCCGTCAAGTTTTGACAGAAATAAATAAAATTATAGTTAAATAAAGCATGGTTTGGTTCTCTCAAGAAATGATGTTGATTTAAAGAATATGAAAAAAATGTTTAAGAATACTCACAGGAAATTGATTTCAAAAATAAATACAGTGATATGTAACATGAGATTTAAAAATCTAATTACTTTTCATGAAATTCCAAAAGATTTGAACTTGAAACAAAGTAATTTTAGCATTAATTTAATCTTAGTTTCATGGAACAGATTGGTTCACTCATTGAAATAGGTTTAAAAAATATATATGATGATCATTTCACCTCAAAAGTTTTTACAACACACTACATTTTAAAAATAAACACACAAATATCTGAAAAACAACATTTTTTAATAAAAAAGTAAACCAAAAATCAAATGAAAATCCTAAACTACAAAGGTTCCCCCCACACTTAAATGATGTGTCCTTAGTGAATTAAAATGGATTTAACATGTAAGAAGATTTTAAAATGAGTCATAATAATCAAGAAAATTTAAATGAGAGGTATGACCTAACTAATTGGAAATGCAACGTTGAGTTAGGCTCCTAAGTGTTGCTCTTTGAAAACCTAAATAAAGTTAAAATAAATCATAATAAAATTATTAAATGAAATGAAAATATAATTTTAATGAGAAATGAAGGATAAATCTTGGTTTAATCCCCCAAGTGGGCTCTAGGTTTTGACTACCTCCAGAGGGGAAATTCTAATAGGTTATCCCCAATCTGATGGTGGGTGAAGTTTCTTTCTCATGAACGAACAATAATTCTTCTTTACAACAGGAAATTGATCCTTTTTGTTGATGTATCCATGGATATAGTATAGAAAGTCCACCCCATGTAATGAGATATAACATGCATGGCATGGTTGAGAAAACGAATGAATCCTCCCATTTCATAGTTTCCACTTACATAATTTCTTCTTCGTTCACCAGTGCTTTCTAAAGATATTCTACATCAAGGGAATAATCAAAGGAAATTTCAGATTGTACGTCTATTTAAAAAAAAATTAAATCTTGAAGAATCAATATCAAATGCATCCCCTCTAATGTGAGTATTATTCATCTCATTTTACTTAGGAAAATCCACTTTTGTATCCTCTTGAACTCCCTTCGATATGTGTTCCACAAGCTTGGGAGCTCCAGATTATCTTCATCAGGTGTATCTTCTTTTTCTTCCTCAACCACCAAGGAAATAGTTGTGTTGAACTAATCTAAAAATTTAAAATAATTAGAGGTGATACTCAATTTAGTTTCTCTAAAATTAGAATATAACAAGTTTATGAAAATATCATCTCCCTGAGTTTGCTCAACTTTAATATCCTCTTCAGTTGAAAGAACCTCTTGGAGTTAAGTAGTAGTAGATAAATGAAGTTAGTCAGTATACTCTATTTGTTCTTCAAATTACACCACATTAGTGGTTTCTCCATTTAATGGTTCCAAATAGTCTTCTTTTGGGAGGCCATGTTGTTATTCACACTCATTCCAGAATTTATTCAAATCATGTTTATCCCCATTATATAGATCAGGCTCTAATTTCTCTTGGGTATAAAGGAAATATTATATTAGCCTTCTTATTTTGAAACTTTAGTCCTTCAATTACCTCTTTCAGTTCTTTCACTTGAGATTTGTTACACTATAAAAAACCTTTTTCTTATTTTTGTTGCACTTGCGAGTATTCATTCTATGAAGAGTAATAGCAGTAGGGATATGTCATGGGAAAAGATTTTTTTTAAAAAGAAAAGACATAAAAATCTATAATTATATTATGGCACTACCTCTATGTCAACGACAACAATTTTGACGCACGACTGTCGTAGGGCATGGAAAAATAATTTTTATATATTCCCCAGTGTAGTCTAGTGATTAACCCTATGAAGTCTCCTAAAGGGGAGTGCACACAAAATAGTTTGTCACTTTTAAATGAGGGTAAAAATGGTGTGTTTTTAGAATAAATCGATAATAAAATGATTGAAAAGAAATTTGAAATTAAAATGATTAAAAACTATGATATTAAAAGGGTGATTAGGTCATGTTCATATTCACAATTGTAATGCTATCCTTGTTTAATTCAATTCAATCCTCTTATTTTGAGTTGATTAAAGTGATTTTTCACAATTGTTTCCTCTCACTTCCTTGGTGAAATTATGACGGTGATAGAAAACCTTACCAAGATATTATTTTGGTTAAATATCCTTGCATGTGAAAAATATTTTTATTAAATATCCTCAATTGACTTGTGAAATACCTGATTGGGTCATGTTTATCTGAAACAATCAATAACATTCACTAAACCTTTTACATGTACTGACGATCGTTGAGTAATTCACCACTAATCCCTAATATATTCCATCGTATATAAACCAGAAATGAGTGGAGGGAGATAATGATTATTTAACAAAGGAAAAAATCAACAACGAAATTAAAATTCAAGAATTATCATACTTGATAATAAAATCCTTTATCTTAAATTGAAAACAACTTTGAATAAGAAATAAATTTCATTCAATTACGTCCAATAACTCAAGAATTACAAAATAGAAAACCAACCCTTCCCCAATCACTCAAAATATTTACCCCACCATGGTAACAGTAATTGATATGAATAGGGAAGAATAAGACATTACAAATCTATGGAAAATAAAATAAATAAAATATAGAAATCCTAAAAGTTATTCTCCTTGGTGTCCTTAAAGGAATGGGATGGAATGATATGCTTTGAGTGGGAGGAGCTCCCCCCTATTTATTTCTAGAATCTATCCCCCAAAGTTTGATGTGTTTTATCCCATTAAATGAACTCTTCACTTATTGCACACTTCTTAAATGTTTTTCATAATTATCCTGGTTTTCTCTACTAAAATGTTCAGTTTATTTGGACAAGTATTCCAAGAGTTATGCCCATTTTAATCTGACAATTTATTCTATCCAGTCAGACTCTCCAAATCACAATCCTCTGAATTAGAATGATTTAATGACCACTAAAATGGCCAATTCATGCATCCTCGCCTTCATGAAAGATGTTAAAAAACATCTTTCACATCTACCCACCAAATTACATAGTAATGGATACCACGATGAACGAGTTATGGACCCCAAACCAAAAATTGACAGATCTGTAAACATTTTTCATGGTCCAAGTTGTGAGCTTCTTTTGATTTTTCATATGGTCAATTGAAATTTTGGTCAAGAAGGATGAAATAAATATCTGGATGTGTAGAATCTAGAAGAAAACCAAATTTTCAATTTGTATTAGTGTATAAAATTTTATGGCCAAAAAATAAATAATTTAAAACAATTAAAAATCCGAAATGGGCTATTTTTACTATTAAGCTCAAAATATCACCAATATCATAAAATTCAGAAATTTATCATAAAGTAAAACTTTTTTTGGGATTTAAAACAATTATATTCAATGTAAATTTATTGAAAATGTTTTCTTTATCAATTCCCCCACACATAGCACTTAGAATCCTAGACAAGTAAACATCAAAATTAATCAAATCAAATCCAAAACACATACCCATGAGATCTACCAAATCCATACCAAGAAACAAAATGATATCATGCCTCATCAAAAAAAATTATTTCAAGTTATCCATTTTAGATTATTTAATATATTTCCAATTTATTTCTTATCCCATGCACTCAAAACACCTAACTCACATGAATTTTCCCTCATCTTACAATTGTGAATGTTAAAAATGTATTTTCTCATCCAAACTCATGCAAGAGTCACCAAAGAATTGATAAATTCCTACATCTCCACCCGATGTGATTAAAGGACATGTGTTTCTCATGATAACTTTTCAGGGTTGTTCTATGGCTTCTGGTTGGTAGGATTTAGCTGTAAAAAAAAATCTGTGTCCGAATAGGGAGGACTTGGTTCGTTTTGAAGAAAAATTGCAAGATTTTAATTTTCCCTGAAGTATGGTCTCCTTTTCTTCCCCTTTGTATAAAATAATCTCCATAATCATGATAAATTAAGTAATGTTCATGCCATTTATCATTTTACCATAAAAAATTTCGTCTCAAACATTTTTTCTTGAGAGATCCAGATAGGAACAACTTTATTTTTACATTGGAAGATCCAGAAAGGAACAAATTCTTTTATCATGAAAGCTCCAAAAAAAAGAAAAGATTTTAAAAAAATGAAATCTTTATTAGAAACATCAGCTCTTAAACATTTAATTTTCCACCTAAAGTATCAATAAATGAGGTAGTACACCACAAGACATCTTTCCTAACACTTAAGTTCAACTAAATCATGCAATTTCACTTCAAGAGAGGGTTGTATAAGGAAAATTGGATTGTAATGTGGCTAACCTAATAGGCTGTTCATGGATTATAAGGGCTACAAGGATTAATGTATAAGGTAGGGAATAATAAAAGGGATTATTTTGAAAAGGGGGCTTAAAAAAATTCCTCAATCATTTAAAACACAAGTACCTAAAACCCTTAAGTTTTGACATAAATAAATTAAATTCTAGTTAAAGGAAGTATGGTATGGTTCTCTCAAGAAATGAGGTTAATGTAAGAAATATGATAAAAAATGGTAAAGAAGACTCATAGGAAAATGATTTAAAAAATAAAGACAGTGATATGTAGCATGGGATTTAAAAATAAGAGTAATTTTCATGAAATTCCAAAAGATTTGAACTTGAAACAAAGTAATTTCAACATTCATTTATGATCAATTTCATGGAATAGGTTTACTCATTGATATGGGTTTTAAAAATATAAATGATAACGATTTCACCTAAAACTTTTTTACAACACACTAAATTTTAAAAATAAACACACAAATATCTGAAAAACAACAATTTTTTTTATAAAAAAAGTAAACCAAACATAAAATGAAAATACTAAACTAAAAAGGTTCCCTCCCCCACAATTAAATGATGTAGTGTCCTCAGTTCATTAAAATGTATTTAACTTGTAACAAGATTAGAAAATGAATCACAAATATAAAGAAAATGTAAAGGAGAGGTATAACCTTAATTATTGGAAATGCAACATCGAGTTAGGATCCTAAGTATTTCTATTTGAAAACCAAAATAAAGTAAAAAGATATCCTAAGAAATTTATTAAATTAAATGAAAATATAATTTGAATGATAAATGAAGGATAAATCTTGCGTTAATACCCTAAGTAAGACTTGGGTTTTGACTGCCACTAGAGGGGCAGTTCTAATCGATTATCCCCAATATGATGGTGGATGAAGTTTCTTTCTCATGAACCAACAATAATTCTTCTTTATATAATGCATTTGGTCATTTTTGTTAAGGAATCCATGGATATAGTATACCAAGTCCACCCTCATTGTAATGAGATAAAACATGCATGGAGGAGTTAATAAAATGAATGAGTCCTCCTCTTTCATAGTTCCCACTTGCACAATTTCTTCTTCGTTCACCAGTGCTTTCTCAATACATGATGCGTCAAGGGAATAATCAAAGGGGATTGAAGATTATATATCTATTTGAACAAAATTAATGCATGAAGAATCAATATCAAATGTATCCCCTTTAATGTGAGTATCATGAATCTCATTTTCTTAGGAATATCCACTTTTGTATGCTCTTGAACTCCCTCTGATATGTGTTCAACAAGATGAGGGAGTTCCAGATGATCTTTATTAGGCACATCTTATTTTTATTCCTCAACCACCAAGGTAATAGATGTGTTGACCGAATCTAAAAATTTAAAATAATTAGAGGTGATACTCAATTCAGTTTCTTTAAAATCAGAAGATAACAAGTTCATGAAAATAATATCTCCCTAATTTTGTTCATCTTCAATATCCTCTTCAGTGGAAAGCACCTCTTGGAGTTGAGTAGTAGTAGATAAAGGAAGGTAGTCAGTCTCCTCTATTTTTTCTTCAAATTCCACCACATTAGTGGTTTCTCCCTTTAATGGTTCAAAATATTCTTCTTTTGGGAGGCCATATTGTTCTTCACACTCATTCCAGAATTCATTAAAATCATGTTGATCCCCACTATGTATCTCAAGATCTTATTTTACTTAGGTATAAAGGAAATATTCTATTAGCCTTCCTATTTGAACCTTTAGTCTTTCCATGGCCTCTTTGAGTTCCTTCACTTGATATTTGTTATACTCAAAAACTGCTTTTTCTTATTGTTGATGCACCTGTGATAATTCATTCCATGAAGAGTAATAGTAGCAGGGATATGTCATGGAAAAATATTTTTTTTAAAAACAAAAGAGTTAAAAATTTATAATTATATTGTGGCACTGCCTCCCCGACAACGGTACCAAGTTTGACACATTATTGTCATAGGGCATGGTAATTTTTATATATATTCCTTAGTATAGTATAGTGATTAACCCTAGGAATTCTCCCAAAGAGGAGTTCACACAAAATAGTTTGTCACTTTTAAAAGAGGGTAAAAATGGTTTGTTTTTATAATAAATCGATAAGAAAATGATTGAAAAGAAATTTTAAATTCAAAAAAATTAAAAACTATGATATTAAAAGGGTGATTAGGTTAGGGTTAGTTTCAAAAGTGTAATTATATACTTGTTCAATTCAACTAAAAACTCTTCTTCTGAGTTTATTGAAGTGAGTTTTCATGATCATTTCCTCTCACTTCCTTGGTGAAATTATGATGGTGAGAGAAAACCTTACCAAGATCTCAGTTTGGTCAACTCTCCTTCCATGTGAAAAAGATATGTATTGAATATCCTCAATTGAATTGGGAAATACCTGATTAGGTCTTTATTATCCCAAACAATCAAGAAAATTCACTATCCCTTTTACACGTACTGACGATCACCAAGTACTTCACCACTAATCCCTGGTCCATTCCATTGTATATAAACCATAAATTAAGGTTGAGAGATAATGATTATTTAACCAAGCAAAAAATAAGTAATGGAGTTAAAATTAAAGAACAATTTCACTTGATAATAAAATCCTCTATTTGAAATTAGAAACAACTTTTAATAAGAAAGAAATTTCATTCAATTACATCCAAAAACTCAAGCATTATAAAATAGAAAACCAACCCTTCCCCAATCACTCAAAATGTTTACCCCACCATGGTAAGCGTAATTGAGATGAATGGGGAAGAAGAAGACATTACAAATCTATGAAAAACAAAATAAATAAAATAGAGAAATCTGAAAAGTTATCCTTCTTTGTGTCCTTGAAGGAATGGGATGGAATGAGATACTTTGAGAGGGAGGAGCTCCCCTCCTTTTATAACTAGAATATGTCCCCTAAAATTTTACACGTTTTAGCCCCTTTAAATTACCTAGTCACGTGTTTCAACCTTCTTTCATGTTGTTCATAAATATATTTTCCATATCTCTTCAAAATTTCAGCATATTTGGACTAGTATTCCGTGAGTTATGCCCATTTTACTTTGAAAATCTACTCTATCCATTAAGACTCTCCAAATCGAAAACCTCTGAATTAGAATGCTTTAATGGCCAAAAAATGTCCAATTAATGCATCCTAACCTTCATTAAAGATTAAAAAAAATTCCTTTCTCATCTACCCATTGAATTTCACAGCAATTGGTCCCACCATGAATGAGTTATAGACCCCACACAAAAAATCAACAAATATGTAAACAATTTTCATGGTCCAAATTGTGAGCTTCTTTTGAGCTTCCATATGCTCAATTCATATTTTTGTCAAGAAAGATGAAATGAATCCCTAGATGTTTATAATCTCGAAAATAAATAATATTTCAATTTTTATTAGTGTATAAAATGTTATGTCCAAAATACAAAAATAATTTAAAACAGTTAAAAATCTGAAATGGGCCATTTTTACTATTAAACCCAAAATATCACCAATATCATAAAATTCAGAAATTTATCATAAATTAACACTTTTGTGGGATTTAAAAAAATTATATTCAATGTAAATTTATTGAAAATATTTTCTCTTTCACTTATCAACCTTGGCCTCAACTATAGCCCCATGAGAAGGGTGCATTTTACTAGGAGGCTGCTTAAACCCGTGATGAATCACTTGGAGACCAAGATGGTGGATGGTGACCTGGAGGTCTAGTACAAGAATCTATTCATAATTCTAGGAGAATACATAATGATTCTACTTCTAGAATTCCACATACTACTGCTACTCTTCTAGAGGCATGGATTCCTTGACCAACATTGGCCTTCGATATTCCTCTATAACCAAGTTTACCTGAATGAACTCATCAATGATGGAAGATATTCCATATTTGAATGCACATGGAGAATATTCCAAATATTATTCATCATATAAAGTAGAATAATCAGTGGGAAGATATAGTTTATCTGGGAAAAATGATCCGAGAGGAGCACTGGTGACTATTTGGGGGGACACAGAATCTTCTCTAAGGGGTTCTGAATTTGCTGAGACCATGGCGATAAAGGTTGTTAAACCAATACCATCAGGCCTTTGACCACGGGTCCATGATGGATATCAAAGCAATGGTGGTGAGTTATATTTCAGGGATTTAACCCTGATCTATAGAATACGCGAGAATGTACTGAAATAGTGGCCATGGGGAGAATATCTCGATACCTTACAGAAGTGGGGGATTATGGTATCACTCAGTCCTATCTTGTGTAAGAGTATGATGTATTCTATGGTAACTCATTATTCCTAGGAATGAGACACCCCTTTCTCTCAGAAACGATAAAGAAACTTCCCAGATCCATCATTGTGGGTTCCAACCAATGAATCAGGAGAATGAAAGCGCCATCCAAGTCTACATATGGATTGTCCGTTGTGGTTGTGTGATAAACCTTATTGGTATGAAATTTATTTCACACTCACTTGTAATAGCAGACATCTAGATAGAAAGCTTCCTAGAAGTTAATGGGAGATGCATCACCCTGGAGTACCCATAATCGATTTTTAAGGGAGTATTTGAGGCACTGGTGATATAAGGAGGGGACTTCTTCATGAAAATGAAGCCAGAGGCTACCCATCAATGTGTTGTAGGTAGTATCTTGTGAGACTCCCATGAATTCAGTGCTTGATATCAAGTCTCTGAACTGAGTCTTTAACTAAATCTTTCCACACACGTTTTGGTTGGTCCTATTATAAACCTGAATCTTCAGGTCAGAGGGACTCAAATATACTTCGGTTAGTCTTAGGTTGTGGAGTGTTTGAGTCATTATGAGGTTGATCCTAGAACCTATGTAGACTAAAAAATTATGGATCTCCATGAAATTGAACTATCTTGTGATGTAGAGTTGGTAGATGTTCCCTTACATGAGGGCTCTCTTATCTTCCTTAGAAAATGAGATGATGGATTGACATTCCTCTTGCTCGACCTCCTCTTCATAGTAGGTTTCTACAGTCGATATCTCTAATTTGAACTGGAGGGGGTTATTTGAGGATTCTTTAAGGGCCTCAAAAATTTCCTTAGACAAGAAGAGGGCCTCAAGAATCAAGATCCTTGTATGTATGCTGGTGAGGTGCTTCATCACGTTGTACTTCTGCGCCAAATGCACGTTTCTTTCTATAGGGATTAACTCCTTGACTGGGGGCACAACAAGTATATCTGTATAATCCACTGGGTTTCTTCTTGTATTGGAAATATCCTACCACTAATCAACTAATTCACTCAGAACCACTTTTTTCTAACTGAGGCTTAGATCGGGCTAGACACAACTGATTGTAGTGTGGTCTCAGTTTCTATTCTTTGTTAGTTGACATGGTCAGCTATGGTGGCATTCCTGATGGAATGGTATGAGAGGACTATACCTTTTGAGCTCTACACAAAACCTATTTCCGAGTCTCAGTAGAATTCACAGCTCAATTTGAGGCATTTTCCTGATCATTCTAGTGTTTTACATTCCCATGAACTCTTCTTTGATGATGTCAGTCAGAGGCACCCAAGGGGTCTCCCTAGTATTCATCATCATTGGGAAGCATGAATCAGTCTACAAGATCAATGAAATTCATAAAGGTATACTTATTTTCTTCACCAGAGGAGTATTCCAATGATGGGATGACCCTGGGGGTGATTCCTAGCTCTGGAGGCATGAAATAACCAAGAGTGCGAGTTGTTTTCAGTACCGATGGGGGACTCTACTTTCCCTTGTGCCATCATCACCTACTCTTATAAGAACTAGAAGGTCGTGATGTGAATGTCAGAGCAATAGTTGGAGGAGGTGAAATGACTTTAGGATGTTCTATACTTCCTAAACTAGAATGGATGATTACATGGGCACAAGAGACTGCTCTATGAGCCAACCAATCATCATAATTTTGTGTTCTATGGCTAGAATTTGTCTTCCATTCACTTGAAACCTCATTGTAACTACAAGACTCAACAGAGATATATGCTACCTTCGTTGGGACATTACAAAACTTGACTGAACCATTATCTACTTGGTCATGAATCCAATCCTTGAACACAAATAACTCCTTGATGGTATGTCCAAGGATCCTGTGGTAAGGGAAATGGTCAGGGCGATCTGTGCATTTGGATTTATGGGGACCTGCACATTCTAGAAGATTCATAATTCCCTTTTCCAGGGCACAAAGGATATAACCCATAACCTGTGAATCCTTGAAGGAATAGGTTTGATATTTTATGCTTGGAAATGGAACTCTAGGATCTTGGACTTGATGATGGTATGGGGACACATTCTTATATCTAGGTGGTGGTTATTCTTGGTGAGGTGAAGCCTAATAGTTTTTTTATTCTATGAGGCTAAGATTAGTAGGTATGATTCACTCAGTGAGGTTCTTCAGAAAGAGGGGACAACTAATGTAATGATTCATAAGACTCCACCTGTATTGTGGCATAAATCTCTTCTTTGGTGGCTCTTCTTATAGGATCTAGAAAAGGTAATGGGAATACCTTATTAGCATGATGAAACACTTCCTCCAAACTCTAGGCCTTATCATAGAAGTCCTGAAACCTGCCTAAGAAGTTCTAAGTGATGAGGGTAGGGAATAGCTCAATCATGACATTTCCCATGAACATCACCAGCATATTCTCTTGAGTCAAAAACATGTTGAGTGAATACGTGAGGCCTTTCTACCTGGTGAAAAAAATTTCAACTCGCCCATCTAGATTTTTATTTCACTTGAAGAGGTCTGCAATGCTATTATTACATGTTGTGGAGCTGAACTAGTAGAGTAACTATTTGTGAGGATCTTCCCACAAAGTGATGGACCCTATGGGTAGCTGGCTATACCAGACAAATGCATTACCTTCCAATGTCTGGAATAAATATTGGATTTTGACGGCCTCTTACTGATCTGGGGTTCCAACATAGGTCCACACCTTGAGATGAAGTAGAAAAAAATCTCTAGTGGGTCACCCATCCCATTGAATGGGGAAAATATGGGGTTCCCAAAATTTAGGGGTGCTTGTATTTCATCCACCCATGAAGGGTATGAATTTCTATCTGGTGGGATCGCCAGTTGTCCCATCTCGAAGGCCTCAAGGTGATCGGTGAGAGATGATATCAAATCATCTTAGTGAGGATCCTTGCCTTGAAGAGGATTCCTAACCACCAATGTGTTGATAGGATCATTGACACAATAATTTGGCTCAAAGGTTCATGAAGCAGCTCAGTCTAGGTCCTGAGGAAGATTATCATGCTATTTGGGAGGGTTCGAAAACACATAACACATTCAATTACCGTGAAATCCTACTTATGCTATGTCCAGATACATAGAATTTTTGAGCTTGATAGGGGGAATGTGGCCAAGAAGAACTTATGGACCTACTGAAGGGGAAATGGGATCTTTTCAGGCGACACTGTAATCTAGGCAGTGATTATCAATGAGCTCATCAATGATCCTTTTCTTCTCTATAACTTTCTAGAGAAAGGTGGTCACTATGGGGTCTGCCTTTGTCTCAACATCTGATGGATTAGTGGGCTCAAGAGGTCCCTTACCCCTTTCAATGTTTTGATAGGCCGAAAATTCTACATTGGAGGGATTTCTGAGGCTTAGTTCCTATCTTTATTGATGAGTACAAACACCTGTATGGGGGTCCACCTAGTATTGTGCTGCCCTAGAGGAATATTTTCAATGTTGAACCCTACATCAGAGTCCCTGTCCTTGGAAAAATCAGGAACAACCAAGTTTACTACAACAATACTTGAAGAATTTTCATTGTCGATGGGTAAGTCAGGCTGTCACAAGATAGAGATGAAGTGGAGAGCAACGTACTATCCCCAACCCCTAATTTTCACATTCATAGATGTATCTTCCATGATTTTGTGGAGCACTATGAGGCCCTTGCTGAATCTCTATTGGAGGGTTTAGAGGTAGCTAAGAGATCTAGGGTGTTGAGTCACTAGGAGTGCTACCAACTCAACTCTTCGAAACTATTGATCGATATCCTCAAGGTTCCCCTGGCTTCCTAGATAAACCAAATGATGTTCAGAGAGTTGGTGAAGTGTCACCCAAATAGTTTGGTGGAAACACATGACCTGAAACATGGTGAGGGACTCTGGGATGTCAAAGTTGGCGATTGTAGGTGGCCAAAATTCCATAGACAATTGATTAGCAGCTACAGTTTCCCATAGGAATTCTTGTCCAGAGACCTGTTCTTGGTCAGCCCACACTCTGATCAGTGCTGGCCGAGAGATAGGTGATGACACTGATATGGATTGGTTCGGTATATTATTGGATGATAGATGAGCCACTGCATGAGGTATTCGCTCACTACATGCATGGGTGTCTCTTGGGTGAATCATTAACTACATCATCGCATCCCTGTAGGAAGGAGTATTCACCATCGCCTCATGTGCACGGGCGGAGATGGTTATCTGTGACTCAAGCGTTTGGGTATTAGTGAGTTGCTCACCATATGAAGGAGTCATACCAATCCACATCAACAACCCTATATCTAATGTAGAGGTAGAGAGTTGGGAAACATGCATTGATGGGGATGGATTCACCATGATCTCTTGGAAGGGAGCCCAAACTTCCTCCATCTTCATGTACTTACAAAGGGATCTGGGGATCCTATGCATTTCACCATCTAGGATGGAGAAATTCACTTTTCTGGCTTCTACACTAGACTCTGAAAGTCAGGATGGAAACTCCACTAATGATTAGCCATTTGAATCCTTGGATTTAGATAAGTCGATGAGGTTGATGAAGATCTAGAATTTTCTAGGATTTCACCTACGACGCCGATTGTTCTTCCTTATGCCTTAGGATAGTTCTTCAAGGAAGGATACCCCTTTGGCATGGGGAGGAACTCTGTACTAGCGGGTGGTAGCGTAAGGAGGACCTCCGCACTAGTTGAAATGTATATAGAGAGGACCTCTGTGTTGAGGAGAGGGAGTGCATAGGAGATGTCCATAATGGTTTCTGAAAGCATGAGGATGACCTCTGCTTTGGTTGGTGATGGTGCTACTACTACAAAACAGGACTTTAACCGTGCTAGAAAAAAAATGCTAATAAAGGCACCCTTTATTAGTGCTAAAATAAGCACTAATAAAGGGCACATTTTATCAATGTTTTTTTAACGCTGATACAATGTACCCTTTATCGGTGTTTTTTATATAGCGCTCATAAAGGGTAAACTTTATTAGTGCTGATAAAAGATACCCTTTATCAGTGCTGTATTTTTAGTGTTGATAAAGGCCACCCTTTATCAACGCTTTATTTTTAACACTGATAAAGGTATTGAATAAAATGAAATAATGAAATAAATAAAAAATAAAAACAATTCTATTAAAAAAATATTAATTTTTTTATTAATTAAATAATTATTGATAAAAATGAATAAATTGATCATACTATATATAAATTATAAATAGTAATAAATGTTATTTATTAAATATATAGATATATGTAAAATTAAAAGTAAACAAATAAAAATTAAAAATAAGTAAATTAAGAAAAATATAAAACATTTTATTAACTAAATGTTTATTGATAATATTAATAAATAGTATATAATAAATATATATATATGAATGTATATAAATATGAGTTATATAATAAAAAATATTTATTCTTTACATTATATAGTCATGTATTTAGTGAAGAATGAGTTATAATTAAAAATAAATATGACTAAAAAATACTGACTAATTGCATCGAGTAATGGACATAATTGAATGTTGTTTGATTTTTCAATTTAAAATATATAAAATGTGTATTATATTGATTTCACACACACACACACACAAGTATTTCATGCATTTTTATATACAATGCACACACACACATATTTATGTAATTAATGAAATCTTATATTGAAACCCATACACCTCATATTTATGTAATTTATTCAAATTTGAGTATTCATTTTAGAATTCCATTATAACACGATTCATTTAATGTATCATGTATTAAATCGATAAATATTATTTATTTATTTTTAATTTTATTATAGTGAATTAAGCATTAATTCATTTTTATATTTTTTATTTTTTTTGGGATTTTAATCAATTTATATTATTTATTTACTATGTTTCAATATTTTCAATATGTATTCATATTTATTTCAATATATATTCTTATTTTTTAATACTTTATATTTAATTAATAAAACTTATCCATTTTTTCAATATTGTTAAAGTGTACTCATTTTTAATTATTCAATTTTACTCATTTTTAATACACATATACTAACTAAATATTCATTAATAATGTTAAAAATACATCTTTAAATAAATTTTTATAAATCAATATATTTATAAATGTATATTTATAATATTTAAACATTTATATATTTATAATTATAAATAAATAAATATAAATTTTAAAAAGTATTTGTAGATTTATAAATAAATAATTATATATATTTAAATAATTATAAAATTATAATAAATTTTTTTAAATAATAAATATATTTACTATATATATATAATTATATATATATATATAATGATATAATTATATAAATATATAAATATTATTTTTTTTAAAAGTATTGATATAATTATAAATAAATAATTTTATATTTAAATAATTATAAAATTATAATAAATATATTTAAATAATGAATTTATTTAATATATTTATATTTATATATATTTATTAAATAAATATATAAATATATAAATAAATATATAATTTTTTATTTATAATTATAACTATAAATACTTTATCAGCACCGATAAAAGCCATATTTATCAATGATTTTTTAGCACTGATAAATCTCTATATTTATCAACACTAAAAAAGCACTAATAAAGATGCATTTTATCAGTGATTATTAATTTAGTGAAGATAAAAGGGATCTTTATCTGTGATTTTTTGGAAGTGATGATAAAAGTGTGCTAATCTATTTCAAAAACCCTAGCCAGTCGTGAACAAGTCATGATATCTGAAGCTTTTTGCTGAAGCCACTTGATGCCGGTGATCCTCCTCATCAAATCCAAGCTCTAATCAAGGCTCAAATCAAGGATTGAACAATTCAAGGCTCGAATTCAAGGATTGAACAATTAAAGGGTTGAACTAATCCAATACTCGAATGAATTTAAGGTTTGGTGATATATCTACTTTCTCTCGGACAATTCAATGCTTCAATCCAAGGTATATTATTTTCCTCTCATCCTTACTCATTGATTCCCCATTTGTTGATATCTATTTAATTTTTTTTATCGTCATTATTTTCACTACCACCCCTGATTTCCATCAGGTCTCCGTCAATTTCTTCCACCCTTATACCCATAATTTCCACCGCCATATTCCCCCTGATTTCGGTAGATGGTGGTGCACCTTCATCGCACCTGACACTACAATGCCTATTGAGTTGGTTCACAAGGTGCGTGCCTTTGTTACTCCTCGGTGAGGTCACAAAAAATTTGATAGAAATGCCATAATCTAATATAGACTTCTTTACCCCATAATGAAACTCATTCTTAATAATTATTCTTAAAATTGTAATCACCTTTAAAGAATTATATATATATATATATATATATGACTAAAACATAATACATATAATGTAAGTATAGTTATATGTGGGTGAAATTAAATACTTATAAAAATGCATTGATTTATACTTTGAGGGTCCATATATATCATAGTGGATAAACTCTAAGGGGTGTTTCATTTTAATCTATAATTTATTAGTTTAATTATTAACAATCTACCCATTCTAATTAGTAAAAAATATCTATCAATTTTATATTTTCATCATAAAAACATCTCAACCCAACCTTTTAGGTTAGTATTTAAATGTATCATTATCTAATATGATCAATTTTTCACTAGCAAAAATTAATTTCCACTTTCAAACACAATTACCTCAAATTTTTACCGATGCCAAATTAGAATATGGTTCAGCTAGTTTTTTATACCTTTTTAAAAATATAGCCATCTTAGAAATGACAACCCACTTGTTAATAATTCTTAAAAATCAATTCAATTTCTTCATTACACATCTAATAAACACTATGCATGTTTTACTTTAATCCATCTAAAAACATATCACTCTTTAACATTCCCTTTTATTTCCAACATCTTTTAAATGTAAACAATTTATCTTAAGAGATCCACCATTTTTAAAATATTAATTAACCTTTGAAATTGTCAAAAATATTTAATTACATAAATTTTCCTGTTATATGTAAGATGAAAAACCAATATCTAATATGAAAGGATGTTTCTTTTGTAAATCCTTTAATGTGAAATCAATAATAAATTACTCTTACATTCCATTCTTTTTCATATAATACATTTCCAATTCATTCGTCAAATTCATTTATGTTTTTTGAAAATATTTACAATCCTTCATACAACCATTTAATTTGTCACTTGTTAAATATATTTAATTCAATGGTTTAAATTCATCATCTAATTTTACTTATGAAGATTCTTCTCACTTTGAAAATATTTTTGTAAAAGTGGGTCATATAACCTTTTACTTAAAACATCTATATTATCTGTAATTACTATTATTTATCTCATTATGACTAAAATTTTATAATATGTTCCCAAAATCACCATAGAACCCATAATGGTCATGAAAATGAAACTTTATTATAAAGCCCATTCTTTATCTTCTTGAAAATAATTCTTATTTTCAACCTTTCTAGACATAATTCTTGAATCAATTTATCAACTAAGAATTTCGATATGTTTAAAAACTTTATCATTATTTGGTATATTCTTTTACTAAAATTATTTTTTCCATTCCTTATCAAATTTTGATTGAAATTGAAATTATAATTTTGAGATGTTTTCAAATATTTGATATACCATTAATATTAAATGTAATAATTCTTTAGGTTTTTACATAACTTGTTCCAAAAAATATAATAGAGGTTATCAAAATATATATATGTTGGAATAAATATTAGAAATTATCTTTAGGTATTCATCATTTTAGGTCTACATGTATTGGTTCCACTAATAGAAATCTCTGATCACCATCCATGTATATGAAATAACTCTTTATTTATTAAAATGTTTTATCAATACATTTTCTTATCTTCTAGTTGAAGGATAAGAGTTTATTATTATTGTTTATCATATTTTAGTTTCTTATTACTCTTTAATTTCATCAGTTTTTTAGGGGATTCAAGAAAGATTTGATGGATCATTTTAATAGTGGCAGGACTAGTCTTAGTTATAGTATTGAAAGTATTAAAAGTTAGATTTCTCCTATATATACAGAATTCATAGAGGCCCCAAGGATTCATATATCATAACATGTACACTCCAAGATCTCTTGAATCACATACAAGAACATGTATGCCCCCCAAATCTCACCTCCTATAGGGAACGAGTTAATAACTAGTTCCAATGGTATAATTATCACAAATAGGGAGGCATTACCTCTTTTTGGGAACATAATAGAGTACAACTATCATCCTCATTATCTTCATCTCCCGAACAATTATTATTTAAATTTTTTACTTGAGACTCATCCCCCATCTCTTTTATATTGATTGTACTACTCTGAGTAGTAGTCATCCCATAGATGACTGCTGATGAGAGTATTTCAAGAAACATAGGTGCATGTTCAAAAGTGATGGAAGATGAGTTTCAAACAACAAAATGTAATGATAACTGTTTAGAAGATAAGCTAACGAGGATGCCGATTGTCTATAACTTTGACCTTTGGATCAATTTAGAGGATAACACCTACCATAATGGAGTAATTATTTTCTTAAATTAAATTAAACATTTTCTTCAAAGAGTACTAAAATTATTTGAAACAATCAAATGTTGGGTTTCCCTTATTATAATTATCTATAGTTTTAACCTTTGATAATGAATATCTTATGTGTATTTATTTATTTATAATATAAAATGAAATTTTATGAACCCAATCAGATGGATATGAATAAAAAATTGTTACATAATAATTATTTGACAAAAGAGTATGAATATAGAGTTAAAGAGTTCATCAAGTTTTCAATAAAGCATGCATACAAACCTTCTCAAATCCTTTATCCATGTTTAAGTTGTTTTTATTCAAGAAAAATTAATTCAGAAGAGTTGAAAGAACATTTAATTTTTCACAGAATAGATCAGATCTATAATTTTTGGACTAAACACAAGAAAAAACTAAATGTGCACACCGATTAGGATGATATTGTGGTCTATGGATCATTTGATATGAATACCAGTGTAAATGATGATGGAGATCACATGAAAGAAATGAAAATAGAAATTGAATATGACCTTTGTGATTGTCCAAAGTTGTTTGAGAAGTTAAATAACTGTGCTAAGAGACTATTGTATACTGGTTGTACTAAATACACAACATTGTCAGCTGTATTACATTAAATTATATACCCAACAAAGTTTCCAATCATGAATAAGGAGGTTTCACTAATATTATGTGAATTATAGATGTTCTTCCCATAATCATTATTTGAAATAATGGATTACCTGATGATTCACTTAGTTAGAGAGGTTCAACTTTTTGGTCCTTTATATTATAGATGGATGTACCCCAATAAATGGTATGTGAAGATCTTGAAAGGGTATGCCAAGAATTGAATTCATCCATAAGGTTGTATTGTAGAACAATATGTTGTTGAAGAAGCTATTTAATTATGTATTGATTACCTATTAGATGTTGAAAACATCGGTCTCCCAAAGTCTTATCGTAGAGGATGCCTTATAGGTGAATGAATTTTAGTAAGAGATTTTGTTACAATTACCTCAATAGAGTGGGAGCAATCACACCTTTATATTTTACATAATAGTGAAAATGTTGATCCATATGTTGAATCCCACCAAAAAATTCTTATAAATTTGAATCCATAAAGGGATGATGGATGGATATCAAATACACATAATCAACATTTTATAGGATGGTTCTAAGATCAAATTTATAATATGTTTTTCTAAAAATATGAATTCAATTTCCAAACGAATTCGATGGATAGTCAGAGGACCGAATGAAAATTTTATATCTCACACTAGTTTTGTAATCAATGGTTATACATTCTATACAAAAGGACATGATGAATTCAGTACGATAAAAAAAGTGGTGTTACACTTGTAGAGGAAACATTGAACATACCTAGTTCCAAGGATAAAAATCCAATTTATGAAAATATGTAATATTTTATCATTACAAAAAAGATATATGAGTTTGATTATACAACATTTCAAGTTCCAATTTTCTATTGCAAATGGGTTGAAAATATGAGTGCAGTGAAAGTTCATGAAATGGAATTTATGAAGGTTAATTTCAATGTGGAATGGGAAAATGATGAATCATTAATAATGGAATCAAAATAAATATAATTATTTTATATCTCAGATCTAGAAAACAATAATTGGTGGATTGTCCTACTAGTGAATAAAAAAAATGTAACGTCAGACGAAATTCAATCAAGGATGACACTTTCATTGGGACATCACAATCAGTTCATGGTGGTCCCATTATAAACAATGTATTATATGTTATAGGGGAATATAAATAGGGGATTTTCATTCTCAATAGAGGAACCAAATCCCCAAAACCTTTAAAAAATTAAATATAGTTCAATGAGAAGGTAAAAGTGTTTTTTTAATGTACTATTTTTTCTTCATAATATTATATGTTCTATAGTATATTAACATAATCTAAATTAAATGTTTGAATACTCATATAGATAATGTCTTCTACACATGATGATGTTACCAATACTATGGAAGAATAGACTATAACCAAGGAAACCCTTTGGGAAGATGTGAAGGTAATGTTATGATACAATTTCTCAATTTTACCAAAAAATTATATAATGAAATGTTGATTTAATTTTCTTTATTCCTTTTAGAGTTCATTTATTTTAGAATATTTACATCCATATTTTATGACTTTTTACAGCAAAACTTCTATAGACTTCTTCTCCCTCAAAACATTTTCACCCCTTCAATGTTGGAATTTATCACTTTCCTTCAAGTTCACTCCAATGCCTTTACAAGAAGGGAAATGATGCTGCCTATGATCAAACATAGAGGAAATATTGATGTTTTCATAGTAAAATCATTATCCATAGTATAAATAATTTTTTTATATTTATGTTTACTTTATTTATTTTTAGTATTACTCACATAGTAATTGTTTTCTTATATAGGTGGATTCTTTTTTTTGAGTTGGGATAGTTTGTTCGAAGCTTCTCATACTCATGAGAGATTGGACTTCAAGGTTGCAACTAAGATAATGACAATAAGAAAATGGGTGAATAATGTATACAAACATCCTAAAAAGTTAAATTCCTATTACTTATTTAATTAATCTTATCATTATTTTATCTACTATTTTAAAGTTAATTTCCTTTTAATTTTTATCTAATACATATTTAATTTTTCCCAAAAATCTATTGGGAAGTAATATTTTCATAGTTCATTTATTTTAGAATATTTCTATCCATATTTCATGCCTTTATACACCAAAACTTCCTTATAATTCTTCTCCCTAAAAACCCTTTCTCCTCTACAGTATTGGAATTTATAAGTTTCCTTAAACTTCCCTCCACTAACTTTGCAGAAAGAGAAATGACACCACCTATTCTCAATCACAGATTAACTCTTTATGTTTTAATAGTAAAATAATTTCCCATATAATTAATTTATTGTTTAATATTTATGTTTAATTTTTTTATTATTACTCATATAATAATTGTTTTTTATATAGGTGGATTGTTTTGTTCAAGTTGGGGTGGTTTGTACGAAGCTGCTCATACTGATGAGAGATTAGAATTCGAGCCTACAATAGAGATAATGAAAACGATAAAATGATTCAAGAATGTTTACAACCATTATGAAAAGGTTAATTCCTACTAATTATTTAATTAATTTTTTCATCATTTTATCTACTATTTGTAAGTTAATTTCCTTATCATTTTTATCTAATACTTATTTTTTTTCACTTATCTTTTGTGAAGTCATATTTAGATTTCAAATATCTTCATTAAGGAACACAAAAAATAAAAATTCCAACTTACAATGTTACCATACTTTCCATTTTCTTTCTTTTTATAATTTAAACATTGCATATTGAGTCAATGCTCTTATTCAAAAAACATTTTTCGGCTAATAACATCAAATTAATATGTAGTGTTGGTAGTTTGAAAAATAAAGCTAATGGAAATCATAGTAACATTGGAAGTTGGGATTTGTTTGAGACTTTGGGACATGTAGGAATCAACCACACCTCAATTTAACACACGGTGTGATCGGTATAACTCTAAGTACTTCTTTTTATTTAAAATTGACATTAATTTTAGTAAAAATGATAATTGATATACTCAAAAATGAGAAATATTATTTGGATTGTTTTGATACTTTAGAAAAATAATCTATAAGACATTTTTGACGTGTAGGAATCATCCACATCTCAATACAATTTTTGATGTCTCCATTTAGTCAAAAAGTTTAAAATATTGTATTTAAAAAGGTTTCACTATCAAAAGTTGATAAAAGTGCAATACTGAAAATGAATCTGTTCTTGCATTATGACTAAGAAACTCATAATATGGATTCTAAAATTATAAGGATTATATAAAGTTAAAAATGTAGTTAATTCTATTCATGACCTATTTTAATGGCTTTTTTTTGGTAAGTCATGGTGCAATTGAACTCGGTGTTGCGTGTAGTGCAAGTTATTGAATTATTTTGAAGAAATAACACACTATGAAATCTTGGGGTGTTACATTCTCCCCTCCTTCAATAAATTGCGTCCTCGCAATTTGAAATTGTTCTTCAAAAATAAAAGGTTGAAAATAGATAATATATTTGTGGGAAAACCCACATCGGAAATTGGGTTACTAAAATTTAGTCTTAATATGAGGAAAAGAGAAATTAAAGGGTCACCACCAAATTATGATCTTGATTAGGAGAACATTGGTGGCAATTAGAGACATATAATCGGAGGAAAAACGTAAATATTTATAGGTAGTGATTGAGGTCATCAATCACAAACAAGTGTATAATTGAGGTCCTTAAATTCATCAATCTATGATGATTTGAAATACCATCGGTTCAACAAAACATAGTGTATTAGGATAACACATTTTTGACGTTTCAAAATATCTTAGTTGAAATCCCACATCGAAAAATGAATTAATGAGGCCTCTATTTAAAATAAAGAGTGGAAAGTATGAAGATTACCGAAAATAACACATACTAGGGTCCCATGTAGGAAAATATGGATATGGAAGAGAAATCTAACCATCAATTATCTGATGGAGAGTGGTAGAGAACATGGCTATGAAAAGGCCAACAATCCCAAAGCCATAAATTAGTGATGATTTAAGGTACCATCTAGGACAACATTTTTGTTCTAAGTTGCTTTTCTTAATATTGAGGAATTTATTTATGAGATTGGCTAAGATCATAAGGAGATATACTTACTTTATAATTAGAGTTTTGTCAATTAATAAATTTCTACCATTAACTCATCTTTCACTCGTAAAAAAAAATTATATTTATACTATTCGTACAGGGTTCCAAAATAAACGAATTTATAATTCATCTACCAGATATTTTAAAAAAACTACATTATTTAATCCAGGACATCTCTTGGGCCAGTGGTAGGTGATACACCCTTGTCGCCCTTCGGTTGCGGGTTCAAGTCTCGCGGCCTTGCCGGACGCAACAGGTTGCTGCCCGACCTCCGGGTTGTCCTTTTATGGCAATCCAAAATAATCCAAATAAGAAATATCCAAAATAATTCTATCCAAACTCACAGTCCAACATTTATAAGGAAGGTAAACATAATATAGATCCTTTTTACCCCGTAATAGCATATAAATACCTTCATCATGTATTACCATATTCCTTATTGATTACATTCATGATCCCTTATTCCATATAGAATGCTGGATATACTTCATTAATCCAAAAATGTTTAAAACCCCAACAATGATGGAATATACAAATCATTAATCAGTTCCAAGGTAGTCAAGAATATCCAATATAATTTATCCAAAACAATCACATATTATTCCAAAATCACTATCTCAGTATCAGAACTATATTATGATTTATCATTCTCTCAACCATATATTTTCCAAAAATTTATCCTGCTATTGAGTCACTTTTCTTTGTTCCACACAATCTCAAGTCCTTAATGAAATACTACTGCAGTACAATCCTTATATACTCCATAATTATTATAACAAGTACATTGTTGATACAACACTCAATTTACATAATCAACATAAGAACTCTAATCATTCTTCTTCATCTGTGGTAGTATCATAACTTGATTATTATCCAATAGCATCATTTGTGGCATAGTCTGATGACTGGGACATAGGTTCGCGTAGTGTCCAAACTCCTTGCAAATGAAGCATTGTACATTTGAAACCATTTTCTTACCCTTGCAGTCATGTACTTTGTGCCCTTTTCCTCCACACTTATAACAAACTCCCATTCCTTTCAGGCAATTTCCAGGGTGTTTCTTTCCACAGTTACCACATATGGGAAAATTCTTCTTTTCCCTCTTCCCTTTATCCATTTTTCTCTCTTCCATCCTTTTCTTCTCTTGCTTCCCTTCAAATACATAGGACTCAGTAAACTCTTTACTTATCTTATCAACACATGATATTATTTCTTCATATGATGATAATACATGGGAGACTATTTCTCTTATCAATTCTAGCTTAAAACCATGAAAGATATGATCCTTCCTTCTCATTGGATCATGTGCATTTCTGGAGTTCTCATTCCTTCTACTGGGCGCCATTTCTAAACAATGGCATAAACTAGATCAGTTTATGAATCAAAATACATAATCCCATACTTATAAAACACTTAACATAAATTGAACTATTTATGGATATAATCTATAATCATAAAAATGTTTTCTTTGAGGAAGTATATACTCATAAACCCTTCATAATGATTTGTAAAGAAAATGAGAGTTATCCTAAGCATATCCCCCGGGAGTGTCGTAACCAAGAGTGCAGCAAGGCCCGTTGTCGTGCACCAGTTCCCGTTCGAGTCTAGCTCAAAGCGGTGTTTTCGGGTTTTACCCCTAGGTACATCTGTGCCAGAGCCGCCTCTACCTGCTCGTATCCAGACATGGATGTATTTCTTGGAAAACTCACAAAATCTCTACAATACCAAAATTCTAGGAAGTTCTTCTATACTAATCCTCAAAGTTCATCTTAGGTCTACGTGCTCTAATCAGAGTTTATCTAAATCTAGCTTCCAAGGTTCGTACTAAACTTCCTCTGATACCAACTGTAACGCCCCGACCCCAGTTACCCAGAGTCGGTGCATTATTAAATAACATTGGCATGATCACAAGAAAGATCAAATCTCGAAGGACCGATTGGTTTAGTAGCCTTGGAAACACTAGATATATTCATAAGTTTTACATTACATTATAAAATGAAAAACTACTACAACAACATAATGTTTCCACAATCCACACTATTAACCCCTCATAAAATCCCTGCAGGTCATTCATAACTTACTTCTTCACATCCTGGGAAAAATAAAACATAGAAAAGGGGTGAGCTCAAATGCCCAGTAAGGATAACAATATAGCGAAAACTTTCATAAATAAGAATAAACATTTAAGGCAATGTATAACTAAAACAAAAGCTTTTTAAATATGAACTTTCAACATGGTATGGCATAAATAAAATGAAATAATGCCATTTACTTATTCACATGGATATTCTACTAATCGAATAATCACATGCAAAAATCAATAACCACTTTCATAATGTTGGAATGCATAATGCCAGACTATCATAACCACATAGCCAAGGACTCGTGCCAAGACTACAAATAAGATTTTGTCAAGGCCTTGTGCCAAGACACTAGTTTGTCTCATGAGACCTACCGATGCATCGAGGAGCTATAGCGGGCTCCACCCGTCACTTATTAAGTCCAATGCATTCCCATATGAAAAGGTTTAAATATAACATAAACATTCGTATTAAAACTAACATACGAAATGTCAATACTTTCACCATAAACTATGAATGGTATAAAAATAGAACATCCACAGTCAAACATATCACAAAACCTTCAATACAATATAGAAGTTTTGTATCATAATAAATCAACTTCAAATAATCTTAAAATCCATCAAAGGATGTTGACATAGATGAAATCAGAATTCTTTTTAAAGAAATATCTCCTTTTATTTTGAAATAATTTAAGATCCATATAAAATAAAACATTTTCTTTAAAAATAATCTTATAAGCTTGTAAGGAAAGCTTTGAAGATTTTATAACGGCGTAAAATAACCGCACCCGCCGTATAAGTTAAAAAAAAACATTCTTACCTCAATTCTGTCGAAAAGGTTAAAAAGGACCTTGTTTTGAAAACGAAGGGAAGATTCCTTTATAAACCTCTTATAAAAAGTCAAACAAGGGTATAAATGACTTTAACCTATATTCTTGTAAATAGTAAAAATGTTTTGAAATACATTTTTAAGAAACATGGATGTGGATGATAAAGAGATCCCAGTAGATTATTACGTATAAACAACCTTGGATAATGAAGAGGTTCTAAAGTAAACCCTTACCTTGTACTTTTCCTTGGTTGGGGTAGGTTAACCTCCTGTATAATGGTGAAATATTTTTTATTAAATTATACAAGAATCATATATAATAATATGATATCATATATGATCTTTTAACATTGATTTGTTAATAATATCTTAGAATTATCGTCGTTTCGGGAGTTAACTTACTCATTTTCTTTTATATGTTTTGTTACATAAGCCATGGTTGTTGTATCTTATTCATATCAAGAATGATATCTAGTCCTTAAACATCATTTTAAAATCATCAAATGATAATTATACTTGAATGGATACGATGGAGAATGAATCTCATCGCGTTCGTGGAGACGGTAGTCCGTACGTACGCACGAGCGACAATATCATTCTTTTGATATTAAAATAATATATAAATGGATGGTATATCATATATACAGAATCATTAAAATGTTATATTTATTATTTACATGAGTTACACATCATTATTATACCCATCCAAATAATATTATATTGAATAACAATTACACCACGACGTGGAGACGGTAGTCCGTACGTACGCACGTATGGTGACATGTTATTCAAAGGGTGGATAGAATTCTGAATATGGTTGTACCATATTTATAATAACATCACAGTATATGTGAGATACTGGAGTTATTATTTTAGAATGGTAAGAACAAAGGAAGAAGAAGTGGAAGAAGAAATGAACTTGGAGAAGGGTGGTGAAATCATTACCTCTTCTTCGGGTTCTTCCTTTTGATTTGATCAAAAGGGCTCCTTAGGTTGGCTTTCTGATCAAAATAAGGCCTCTAGGTTGTAGCGAGGGATGTTGGGAGAGTATTTGGGCAGAGTTTGGCCGAACCAAAAGGCTTTGAAGGTGTGAAGAAATGAGAAGGAGGAGTGCCCTTTTATAAGAGGGGTGAGGGGCACCTTTGGAAAAGTTAGAAATATTAATTTATAATAAATTCATATTCGGTTTCTAATGGCTCCAAAGCTTATTATTCAAAGGTTAAGGTGGGGATAGGTCTAAAACCACTCAAACAATAGAATTTAGACAGGTTTGGGTACTTATATTAACCTTATCTTTAAGTATTAACTCTAAGTTAATTAGTTTCACTTTTACAATGTCTCTTTGTATTTTTATATAATATGGTTAATAAACTTACTATATACATCCAAGAGACCCCCAAGTGGTACATTAATGATGAACCTATCATGATATAAGTCTCTTGGCCGAACCTTATATTTTTAGGAATTTAATATCAATTAATAATATAATATTTGTTTTAAGAACTCTTTTATGTCAATTTTGACACTATTCAATAGTTGATTTTTGTGAAACTCATAACAGATTGATTACTTCGAAAAAAGTCAATTAAATCAATCCCAATATATCATATTATCCTAGAAAATTAGTTTAATTCATTAAAAGTTTCATATTATATTTATTTGGGTATTTATAATATCAATTATTTTAATTTTTCACTATTATAGTAATTACTGCATCATCATTGTGTCATAAATAAAATATATTATTTAATGTCTAAAAATTATAAATAAACTATAATTATGTATGAAATCTTTTTATCTTTCTAATGAATATTTATAATCTAAAATCCAACATATATAACCCTATGTAACAATTGTTTTTCTAAAAGATATATGCTTGTGTCATTTTTGTATTCATTTTAACTTAATTAAAATAAAGTGTCATTATCACTTACAAGTGGATCCATGGGGTCCCAAAATAGACCCAAAGATTCCCATGGTCGACCATGTATCAACCAATAGGGTTAAGACACGTTTTAGGGTAATTTAGTATTATTATAATATTATTTTTTTAACCCTTATTTACCGGATTTACCCTTAACCATGGTAAATAAAATATTTACCGCAGTAATTATTCAAAATGTCTAAAAATAAAAGTTACCTATTTACACAATTTGAACATCCTGATTCCAAATATGGAATCCATTTTCCTAAATTCAAAACACAGAAGTGGCAGAAATTAATTTAAAATTAATTCCCGCTGTCAAAACAAAAAGCGTGTTTTTAAGAGATAATAACTATCAAAAGATTGATACTCGTTTATGTTCGGTTTAATTGTAAAATTATGTCCAATGACCAACATTATATTAAATGGTAAAAATATATTCTAAATATACTTTAAAACCACTCAAATTAATAATTTATCACTATTAATTATTTTGATTAAAAAAGTTGTTTTAATTAAAATTTAGTAATTTTCACTATTCATCAAAATATGAAAGTTATCCGAAATGTACCAAAATTTCACCTTAGGCTAAATTCGATATTCCGAATCCAAAAATTAAGTCCATTTTCAAATATAAAATATATATAATTTCAAAATTTAGGTATTACTATTCATAACGGCTAGTTTGATCGGTTGTGGTGTGTGTTAAAACTCGACGTTGCGTACAACACGCGCTACTGTTTTATTCAAAGGAAAGCGTACCGTGGAAGCTTGGGATGTTTCATTTTAAATTTTTTGATGTCTCCATTTAGTCAAAAAGTTTAAAATATTTTATTTAAAAAGGTTTCACTATCAAAAGTTGATAAAAGTGCAATACTGAAAATGAATCTGTTCTTGCATTATGACTAAGAAACTCATAATATGGATTCTAAAATTATAAGGATTATATAAAGTTAAAAATGTAGTTAATGCTATTCATGAACTCTTTTAATGGCTTTTTTTTTTGGTAAGTCATGGTGCAATTGAACTCGGTGTTGCGTGTAGTGCAAGTTATTGAATTATTTTGAAGAAATAACACACTATGAAATCTTGGGGTGTTACAAGTGACATGCTCAAAACTAAGAAAAAACATTATGACTGTTTAGATACTTTATGAAAATAATCCATAAGTCATTTTTAATGTTTAGGAATCATTTTCACGTCAATAAGATGCATTGTGTGACTGGTATGACTTCAGGAGCATCTTTTTATATAAAATTGACATTACTTTTAGTAAAAAGGACAAATGACGTACTCAAAATGGAGAAAAAATATTCTTATTGTTTTGATACTTTAGGAAAACAATCCATAATTAATTTTTGACCTGTAGTAATCAGCCTCACCTCAATATGATACATGATGTGCCCAATATGACTCAAAGTGTCTGTTATTGGTTTATAATGCAATTTTTAGTTCAAAAAGTGTCACTCACTAAAGACCAATAAAACATGATAATATTTTATTGATAATTTATGAAAATTATTCTTAATTCATTTTTAACATGTAGAAATTTGTCTCATGTCAAACCGATACACGATGTGACTGGTATGACTCAAAATGCTTGTTTCAAGTTTAAAATGACATTTTATTAAAAAATACAAACAACATACTCAAAAATAAGGAAAAAACATTAGGATTGTTTTTATACTTTAGGAAAATTATCTATAAGTCATTTAGGATGTGTAGGAATCTTTTTCACCTCAACCTGATGCACGGTGTGACTGGTGTGACTCCAAATGTGTATTTTTATTTAAAAATGACATTAATTTTAGTAAAAAATAGAACTGACATACTCAAAACTAAGAAAATTCATTCAAATTATTTTAATAATTTATAAAAATGATCCATAAGTTTATTTTATGTGTAGGAATCAACATCACTTAAATCTGATACACGATGTTCCTGATATGACCCTAAGTGTCCATTATCAGTTTAAAATTGACATTTTAATTCCAAAAGTGACACTCAATGAAACCTGTGAAAACATGCTTTGATTGTATTTATAATTTAACAAAAATGATTTATAATTCATTTGTTACATTTAATAATTGGTCTCACATAAAATCAATACATCATGTTACTGGTATGACTCAAAGTGCATGTTTCCAGATTAAAATGACATTTTAGTAAAAAAGACAAGTGACATTATCAAAATAAAGAAAACACATTTTCATTGTTTTAATACTCTAGGAATATGATCCATAAGTAATTTTTGAGGTGTATGAATTATCTTTACCTCAATTCGATGCACTGTGTGATCAGTATGACTCAAAGTACATCTTTTTATTTAAATTTGACATCAATTTTAGTAAAAAAGAAAACTGACCTACTCAAAGTAGAGAAAACAATTAATATTTTTTTGATACTTAAGGAAAATGATACATAAGTCATTTTTGATGTGTAGGAATCAACCTTACCTCAATATGATACATGATGTGCCTGGTATGACTCAAAGTGTCCATTATCAGTTTAAAATTTACATTTTAGTTCAAAAAGTTTCACTCACTAAAAATTGAGAAAATGTGCTCAGATTGTCTTAATAATTTAGGAAAATTATTTATAAGTCATTTCTAACATGTATGAATTAGTCTCATGTCAATCCGATACATGATGCGACTAATATTACTCAAAGTGCATGTTTCTCGTTAAAAATGACATTTTAGTAAAAAAGACAAGTGACATACTCAAAACTAAGAAAAAAAATTCGTATTGTTTTTATACTTTAGGAAAATTATCCATAAGTCATTTGGGATGAGTAGAAATTATACATGCCTCAATCTGATGCATGATATGACTGTTATGACTCTAAGTTCACATTTTTAATATATAAGCATTATATTAGTATAAAATGCACATCACATCGCCAAAATTGAGAAAATGATCCTAGATTGTTCTATCATCATTATATTTTCTATTACTTAATTAATTTATTTATCATTTAAATATTATACTTATTTAGTTAATTTTCATTGAGATAATTCTTGAAGATGGAAAATAAATGGAGTGATGTGAAATAATAAACCGCAACTCAATCGGATTCACAATGTTCATGGTATGACTCAAAGTTTAGTTTAAAATTAACACATTAGGTTAATTTATTTCTTTATATTATTACTAACATAATTTTTTTTCTTATAAAGGTGTGTTATTTTTCTCGAGAAAGGGTGTTTTGTTCATAAATAGCATGAGTTAGGGTCAGGATCAAAAGACAAAAGAATATTAATTTTTTTGAATGTATACAATAATTTTCACTTATGTATTTGTATAAACCAATGTTTAAAATTTCTATAATATATATATATATCTTATATTTATGTTTTAAGTCTTATTTCACTTAAATTATGTATTGTTACTTGATTTTTTTGATTTATGGTTATATTTTTAGTGCTATAGTGTGTTGTTACAACACAGTACAATATATAGTTATATCACACTAAAATATGCACCTTTATCAGCACTTTTAAAATCACTGATAAAGGGGTCCTTTATTAGTTATTTTATAAGAATTGATAAAGGTACCCTTTATTAGAACTTTTAAAAATTCTGATAAATTTATCCTTTATCACCACTTGTATACGTGCTAATAAAGACCCACTTTATCATCGCTTCTAAAAGTCCTGATAAAGGTCCCCTTTATCAGTGCTAAATAAAACCACTAATAAATTGTTTCCTTTATCAGTTATTTTTTATCACTGATAAAATCCAAGTAGTTTTAATCTCACTTTGGAAGTCAAAGATTCTCTAGTACTGATAAATGCCATTTTTAGAGTTATTAAAGGCATATTTTGTAGTAGTTGTGGGGAGGACCATCACATTGCATATCATCATCATGGGTTGGACCATAATAGCTGTCGGTGGTTATAGTAATTGACAAAGTCAACCCATAAAACCTATGAGGTGGATGGGGTCTCAGTTTCAATCGGGCGAAGATGAATCCCTGTTTTCTTATTATTGGGATTACAAGGACCTAGCGGAATGTGCTTGTGGTTATAGGGGCTATTAGATCTGTGGAAGATGATTCCTATTATTAGGGATTCTCATGGGCCTACCCCCAATTTTGGAATTGGGTGGTTTGGACTGGGTACAACAAAATAGGGGTGAATTCCACCTATTCATTGGATTGAGGTACTAGTCATTGTTGGCACTGATAAGGCATGGTGGGAGCCCTCCTTGGCAGCTCTTGGGTAGTAGACACAACCAGGGTGACTCAGAAATCCCCCACCTCCTCAGTGTAGGGGATAGAGTCACGATATCTCTTTGGGGTGAGACTCTCAAAATGATTTCCATTGGAATTCACAGTGGTTGTTCCCTATGAGACCCTTGGGGGAGGTAGTGTCCATGAGGCACTGAAGCTTCTAGATCTTGCCAGGACATTTCCCTTGTGGGAATGATCCTCTCATATTTTTACTAGAGTACAAGTGCTTCTATCACCCTCCTTTGGATGATTTCATAGGGTGATATGGGTCATGGGAGGTTGACATATGAATTCATGTCAGAAGTCGTGGCAGGGGTGGTGTTATGTGAGATTATCGCATTAACATTTCTCTTTACCCTATGCCTGTGAGAGTTGGGTGGTTGATGTCTTGTAGTTGGGGTCCTATAAGGTAGTTGGATTCAACCATCAGTACATTTACAAGGAAAGTAATTCCCAATGCCCTATCACCATCCAATCTTCTGAAGAAAATAAGGATCCATGCTGAAAATGTCACAGACGGAGGATACCCAACGTTTAACTACCCCAAATTCTAGAAATTTCTATGCTGGGACTATAGTTTACTTGGTGGGTCCCAAAATTTACTTTATACATCCAATGACATGATAATATACTGATGTCTTGAATGCTTCTATTCCCCTTGTTGAGGGGAAGAGTTTTATGTCGAGTTTACCATTTTTGTTTCCGATGCTTTCGCTGGGGAACACCTATGAGTTTGCACATGGTTGAACGCAATGAATGATTTTCCCCACATTCCCACTTCCCAAAGGTGGGAAACATTTATCACTTTCAATGGTGATGTCTCATCCTTGGCCGAAATAGGATGACAAGATGTATGTTTCTCCTTCCATGGATTCCTTCCTGGAGATCGTCGCCTAGTTTGGGTCTTCCTCATAGAGTTAAGTTATGTTCTTGGAACTCATTCCTAGCACAATATCATTATAGAAACCAGTTAATTACATATCTTTTGTCTAAGAATTCTACTTGGTATTGACAAGGAAGAAACCTTTGGTCTATAGAGTAGTCACATTGGGCATCATTAACATGTATGGATGCTGGGTGAATTAGTCACTTGTATTATTCTTATTGGGAAGGAATATACTATGAGCCATATTAGGAATGAAACCCAAGGAATATCATGTCGATCACGAGGTAACTAATTCATGGGATATATTTCCTCTAAGTATTTTTACCTCAGGCATCCCATGCTTTACATGGAGTATGTGTTTGGGGTTATGTCATAAGTTTTACATCCTATGGAGATGGATCAGAATGTATAGCTAAGATGGATCAGGGCATGAGTTTAACATCTTATGGAGATAGGCACAGGGTTAATGTCTTGTGGGGACATGATGGGTGTTGGTTTAATGTCTTTCAGAGAGAGATTGGGTGATCAGGATGCCCCTTGTGGAGGATAAAGGAGGTGTGTCCCTTTGAGGGATGAATTTTGAACCCGAATAGTTTACCAGTGGATTAGGACACCCCTTGAAGGTGGACCTAGATGGATAGGTCAAAACATCCCTTGAGATGAATCTAATATGGTTGATCAGAATGCCTCATGGAAGAGGATCAAGGATATACATCCCTATGAGGGATCATAGGGATAGTTTACCAATGGTCAAGATACCCTTTATAGGTGGAACTAGGTAGATTTATTAGAACATCCCTTGAGACAGATCCAAGATGGTTGATTAGAATAACTCATGGAAGCGGATCAGGGATGTATGTCCCTATGAGGTAACACATGGATTGTTTACCAGTGGATCATTACACCCCTTGGAGGTGAAACCAGATGGATATATAAGAACTTAATTTGAGATGGATCTGAGATGGTTGATCAGAATGCCCCGTGGAGGAAGACTAGGGATGTAAGTCCTTAAGAGGGAGCACATGGATAGTTTACCAATGGATTAGGATACCTGTTAGAGGTGGACCTGGGTGGATGGATTTGAACATCCCTTAATACAAATCCAAGATGGTTGATCAGAATACCCCGTGGAGGTGGATCAAGGATGTAAATCCCTAGGATCAAGAACATGGATAGTTTACTAGTGGATCAGGACACCCCTTAGAGGTATACCTAGATGGATGGATTATAAAATCCATTGAGACAAATTCGTGATGGTTGATCAAAATTCCCCATAGAGGCAGATCAGGGATGTACTCACGTATGAGGGAGAGCATAGATAATTTACCAGTGGATTAAGATACCCCTTGGAAAAATAACTAGATGGATGGATCATAATGTCACTTGAGATGGATCTGGGATGGTTGATTATAGTTCCCCATGGAGGAAGAACAAGGATGTACATCCTTATGATAGAGCACATATATAATTTACCAGTGGATCAAGACACCCCTTGGAGGCAGACTTGGGTGGATGGATCAGAACATCCCTTGAGATAGATCTAGGATGGTTGATCATAACTCCTCATAGAGGTAGATCAAGAATGTATATCCCAATTATGGATCACATGGATAGTTTACCAGTGAAATAGGATGCCCCTTGGAGGTGGATTTGGGTTGATGGATTAGAATATCCCTTGATATGGATCTGGGATGGTTGATTAGAACACCCCGTGGAGGTAAATTAGGGATGTACATCCCTATGAGGGAGCACATGGATAATTTACCATTGTTTAGGATTGAAACTCATAGAGGCATCCTATGTACCCTGTTTAGAAGAAAGGGATAAAAAACCATGTAGTTCAATGCTGTAGTTTAAGGTTGTGTTATAGGACCAGTCCATGTAGTTTAACATCATGCAATAAGGACACTTGTGTTGTGAAAGGATCATTGAAAAGGGATGGTATCGGGATCAAACATTGAAGATTCCCTTAGTATGATGATTACTCTTAGATGATGTAGTGTGGATATTACATACTGAGCTTCCCGAGGGATCTCATTCCAGGTGAGGGTAGGCAGTGTGATTACCATCCCATTCCACTAATACATGGAGCATCTGTTGTCTATCAAACAAGGAAAGAGGTGTGTGTGGGGGTGTAAGAGATCATCCCATGATAGTTATACATAGTTCATCCTATGTTTATCACATAGGGAAAGAATACATTTTAACTTCATGTTCTGAGGATGTTTTCATGAAATTTAACATCATATGAATAGGAAATGGAACTAGGTAGTTTTACATTATGAAACTTAGATGTGAGAGGACTCACTCCTCACCCCTTGGTATTACACGACCCTATCTCATGTGACTTTGGTAGGGGAATGTATTTAGCACTACTAGTATACAATGAAGGAAGGAGTGGTCAATAACAAGGTCCAAGTTATGATCCCTATTATGAGAAGCAATAGGGGTTACGGTACCTATACTAAGAAGAAAGAAGTAGGGAAACAATTACATTAAGAGCTTAAAGGATGTTAGGTAGGGATCTCCGAAGTCATTGAGCGCAAGTTTGGAGTGTTTCATGAAAGTGGTATATGCATGACTTGGGTTTTTTACACAAGGGTTACATGAGCATTGTGCTCTATCATAAGGGAAGGCCATAGATGAAAATAGAGAAGGTGCACGCAAGATTAGGAGTAGTGTGAAAGTCCAAGGTTGCATGAAAACAAGACCACTGTGCACACTTGACTTACGTTAAGAGGATTTGGGTGAGGATTAATCAACTGTGGGCCAAGTCAAATGTTTCCCCATAGGAGGTCTATTACACAAGATGATCTACATTGGGTGTTCTATATTTTTCATTGTCGTGGAAGAACGGTTTTACATGTAGCAAAGTGACACTTCGTCTTCTAGAAGGCCTCCCCAATGGGGGGTGGGGGTGGGGGTGGGGGTGATACTCTATTTATATCCAAAATGTTTGATGGTGGGTGCACAAGATTTTAGGTTTAGAATTAATTTTCATGTAGTTTGTTCCTTTACCGCTGGATATTGGGCATGTAAGATGTCATCCTAGATGTCACCTTTTGCACAAAAGGAGGGGAATTGCGTGAAACCTTTTTTTCTTTCACATACCGAATTTTTCTTGGGAATTACTACATTGTAAATCCTTTTATCCTTGATGTAATAATTGGAAAATCCCATCACCTTTAGTGTGTAAGTTATTTTCATGTGGATTGGAGTCTTGTGTGCAACTATGGAATCTTGCGTGCACCACCCTCATCGATCCTAGAATGGTCTTTCAGTGTGGGATGGATGATTGTTTTTCCCAAAATTGACTGATTGCAGATATAGATGTATTTTTTTTTCAAAAAATCCCATAAATCTCATCATATCTATCTTTAATATCTTATTTTTGACCTCAAACATATTTTAAAAAAACTCTAATAACAATAAAGTCATCTTTTAGTCAAAATATCTTTTACAATTTCTTATGAAATAATCTTCCACACATTTCCAAAACAACTCCCCATATCACAATGAGCATACCATTATCTTATATTCCAAATCCTCCTCAAGTTAACTATTTTATTTAATCATTTTTGATATCACAATGAACATGTCCATGCCCTTTTTGTAGGTTCTAGGCACAATGAGGTCATCATTTAAAGGTATGAACAACTCACTTTTTAGTATTAAATCACTTGTAATCATTTCTTTAAATGATCATGAGATCATGTCCAATGAAAATAGTAGATTAATAGACTACATCAATATTCCATAACTATAGTGAGAGGATCTTCACATAAAATTTATAAATAATTTACGAGAATATGTAGAATTAACTAAACTTATAATTCCAATTAATTGATGATCTGATGGAATATAATTCCTCACACCATCATTGTGCTCTAGGATTCAAGTGGAAAATCCATCTAGGGACAATCCAAATGTAAAAAAAAATCTATGGTCAACTTTGTAGAATCATTAGGAGCTAGCATGACCAATCCTGATTTCTTGCATTTTTTGTGGTTGATTGTAGTAGTATTCTTCAAGAAGGATGAATAACCATTAGTTTTATATTGAATTCTTGATATAGGAGGAAGAGAGAGAAAACTCTAGTGATTAATTCAATTTCCTCTTATCCATTGTGCAAACCATAATCAATTAGAAAAGTGATATAATTTTATATTTATTATATCTAGTTTAGGGGTGAAAAATCACACAAATTCTCCAACCATATTTAATATTCTTAAATGATACTCTGTCCAATAATAATAATAATAATATTATTATTATTTTCTCAACATGTTTAATGAATTAAGAATATAAATAAATACCATTTATACTATTTAGACTAATAAACTCATCCAACTTTCCCTCGTCGACATCTAACTATCCTCGAATAATGGTTATTTAATTAAATAAATGTCACTACACTATTCTATAATAAATATAATAAATTTTATATTTTCCAATATTATAAACTAATATTATTTATTATTATTTAACTCAATTATTCTTTTGAATAACTTGTGATTAAATTATGATGATGAACTGAACCTGAATAAATATTATTTATTCAAACTTATTAAATTCAATACTAAAATTTAACTAAGATTATAGATACACTTAGTGTGTGACCCTCTAGGCCTCTTTCTTAGTGGTATTAAGCATAACCACCTAAATTCCAAAGTTAGCATATAAAAACACTCCAAGGATTCTGTAGATAAATAAGTTAACATAACAATGATGTAAAAAATCCTATGAATGCTTACCATGTAATATAATACCTTTAGCATAATATATTAAATTAGGAAGGTTTCATTCTAGTCCCATCAACCTATATGCTCGATGTCTCTTTCTTTGACTTTCTATAAATTAACTCTCCCATAAAATACCATGGACATGAATTTATTTCGGTGGTTGCATTCCCATCAATGGGCTTGAGATATTAACTTTAATCAAGATAAAAAGGGATAAATCTTTTCTTACATTATCCATTAATGTTATACCATTTGTGATGCAACCAATATATCCTACTTTTACGTGATCATATATCGTCACGATTAAATCCTTTATCACATTATACATTAATTATATATAATTCATTACACACCCAACGTATCCTAATTCACCATGAACATATTTCATCATGATTTTTATAAATATATCAAAGTACTTGAGTCATGATATTCACTAATTATAATCTTAAATTCTAGGGATCAATAAACATGTCTATAGCTACAGACATCCAATGAAACATGGGAATATAGATTTGATATTGATGGTTATATTCTCATAAACTCATATCTTTGAGATTACTAAGGGTGGAAACCATGATAAGGTGTCTCAATTTCTTATGAGCCCCTACCCCTAATATCCTATATCGTATATGTTCTGTCAGATGATATCATCCATCCATAGAAAAAGATTCAAGAACAATGTCATGAAATGTCTAGGTTCTCATTATAGTGGGGAAATTATATAATATTTTAGTGTGACATATATTCATAGGACATTATCACATAAAAATTTCATGCATAAGGAAAAAAAATAATGTGATAAGAAAACTACAATAATAATGAAAACATGCAATCAAATACTAAAAGTTAGTTCTAGGGAACCAAATATAACATAATACCACCTGCACTAGAGTTAACTAAAAATAACTTTCATTCCACTATATATCACATGATACTCATGATTATACTAAGATAAGGACTTTTAAGGGGTTCACCACATTTTCCTTATTGGATACTCTACTCTCTTCAACTTTACCCAATTGAGAAAAATCCCTCAAGAGATGAAACTTTTAAAGTATGTGATTTGTCTTTTTATGTGACCATGAATATTTGGAGAAAGCCACCACTATAGTATTATCATAGTAAACTGTGATAGAGTCTTTACTGCTAGACATTATGCTCTTGGACAAAGTTGTGAATCCACACTGCTTCCTTAGCCAAATCAGAAGTTGTAATATACTCAGACTCTATTATAGAATCAGAAAAAACTGGATGCTTAGAACTCTCCCAACTCATAGCTCCTCTATTTAGACAAAAAACATATCAATACTATGACTTTATATCATATTGATTTTTCTGAAAGATACAATTTGTATAACCCCTAATGACTAGTGCTTCATCTCCTCCATACAACATGAATATATCCTTAGTATGTCTCAAATACTTAAGGATATTCTTAACAAGAGTATAATATTATTCACCTAGATTTTATTGATATCTTCCTACCATGATAAAATAATAATAAATAAAAAGCCTCATACATAACATTACATATATGATAGATACTATAATATAACCATATGAGATCTTACTCATTCTCTCTTTTTCCTCTTGTGTTTGAGGAAAAATTTTCTTGGAAATATATATACAATGTGAGATTAGAACCAATATCCTCTTGGATTGTTCCATACTAACCATTTTCAGTATCTATTCAATTTATGTACCTTGAATTAGTCTAATAATCCTCTTGGACCTATAAAACATGATCTTGATCCCTATAATGCAAGCCACTTCACCTAATTCCTTCATAGAGAAGCACTTTCTCAACCATTACCTAATCTCTTGTAATAATGGTATATCATTTCCAATTAGTAATTTTTCATCAAAATATACTACTATGAAACAAACTTTACTACAACTAAATTTCTTGTTAACACATGTATCACATTCGTTCTTATTGAAAAAAATTATTTTATGGCTGTAATGAATCAAATGTTACATGACACAAATGCTTGATTTAATCCATAAATGGATATCTGAAACTTTTATACATTTTATTGCATTTTTTGGAGTCACAAACCCTTCTAGTTTTCTCATATAAACATCCTATTAAAGGTTCCCATTAAGTAATGCAGTTTTAAAATCCATTTTTCATATCTCTTAGTCACTATAAGATACTATGTCAAGTAGGTTTCTGATGGATTTAACACTAGAAAATGGGTAAATGGTTTGTTCATAGTCAATTCCTTGATATTGTCTAAACCCATTGACCACTATCCATGCTTTATACGTATTTACTTTACCTTCAGTGTCCAATTTTCTATTGAATACCCATTTAAACCCAATAGTATTTACATTAATTGGAGGATCAATTAGAGACCAAATTGGGTTTTGAAACATGGAATCCATCTTAAAATTCATGGATTCTTTGAATCTTACAACCTTTGATCTCTCTATTACCTCTTTTTAGGACATATGATCATCATTTTCAAGTAATAATGAGTCATCGTAATATGTGACTAGAAAACCATATCTCTCTAGTTATCTTTCCTCTCTTGTAATCCTACACAACAGTTTTGTTTTAGGAACACCTTATTCCATGAGGAATTGTGAAATTTGTTCCTGTACTAACTCTTTTGTATCTTGAGCATCATATTCATCAAATTCAATATTGTTCCCACTATCCTTCTTGAGGATGTTCTCCTTCTCAATAAATATGACCTATCTTGCATTGGTTACTTTGTTGTCCAAAGGGTTATATAGGTAGAATCCCATTATTTACTTAAGACATCCTATAAAGATACACTTCATTCCTTGGGGTACTGGTTTTTTTCTTGAGATACTCTCAACAAATGCTTCACAATCCCATGCATGAATATGTGACAAAACAGGTTTCTTTACACTTCATAACTCTGAGGGAATACCATTTTCCACTTTAGTTAGTACTAAGTTTCGTAAGTATAATGATATCTACAATGCACATCCCTAAAAGGATAATTAAAGACTTACATGAATCATCATTAACCCTACTATATCTAAGAAGTTAAAGTTCCTCCTTTCACTAATACTATCCCAATGTGAGGTATAAGGTGGAGTGATTTGAGATAAAATATTATACTCCCCTAGAAAGTTGATAAATTCATGGCTAAGATATTTACCACTATGATCCAATCAATGTTTATTTATCTTCTTACCAAGATGATTCCCAACCTTATTCTTAATCTCTTTGAACTTATCAAAGGATTAAGAATTATATCCCCTTAAGTATATATACCTATACCTTCACAAGTCATTAATAAAATTAATAAAGTAAGAGTATACAACTCTATATTATACTTGAAAAGGTTTATACACATTAGTGTGTACTAATTATAGAAGATCTATAGTCCATTCACATTGACCACTAAATGGTGGTTTGGTCATTTTTCCTTGTAAACAAGCATGACATATTTAAATTGGATTTATCTTAAAGGAGTCAAAATAACCATCTTGATATAGTTTTTTCATACAATTTTTGTTTATGTGATCAAGTCGGTGATTCCAAAACTGGGTATCATATGATTCGTTCATATTAGTTTTGTTATCAATTTCTAGTGTTTGGTTTTCATAATTTAATACATAAATACCTTTATTTATCTATTCCATACCACAACATATTCTATATTTATAAAGGTAGAAACCTTTATTTATAAATACGAAAATAAATACATCCATATCCAAATAAGAAATGGAAATAATGTTCTTGGTAACACTAATAATATAATAAAACTTCTTTAAAACCGAAATCAATCCCATTGGAAATGTGAGATAGTCAACTCCAATAACCAGAGCATCCAGCCTCACTCCATCAATATCCCATAGATCCACCTCACTTTTGGTAATCTTTTAAAATATACTTGGTTCTTGTATTTAGATAGAAAAGTGAGCACCACATACAATATCTAATGCCTATCTTATAGATAAGAAAATATTTCACTCAATAATGAATACACCTAAAACATCCCCTTGATTATTTGGTCAGGTGAAATTCCTATTCTAGTAGCCCTACTTTCCACATGCATAATAGACCACATCCTATTCTTTCCCTTCCCTTTGGGTCTTCTTCTTGTAAGGATGATGCTCCAGATCCTTAGACTAGGTATAAGTATTTATCACCTTTTCCTTGTTCATCTTATTATTATTATTACCGAATGGCCCAAAGGCCTTATTTTTTTATAATGGATAATCCCCCTTTTAAGGGTTGAAGGGTAACCCGAACATGACCTGTAGGCCCAAGGCATAAGGCCCGACATAACCTACAATACATGACGTGAAGGCCCAGAGGTATACCATGCCCAATACAAGACCCTTAGGACCAATCCACTAGATCTGCCCCTTCCCAGCTTCTACATAATTGATCTCTTATCTCCCCATCAAGCATTTTTGATCATCTAGTATTGCTCTGTACAAGGATTCATGGTTCTTGGTCCTGATGGTAGTTTCCAAACCCTCTCATCCTTCCAATCCGGTTAGCTTTGCATCTGGTGACTGCTACTCTTGTTACTTTGATCCTCTTCTAGGGCCTACTTTGTGTGAACTTGGATATACCATGGTCTTTGTGGCCTGAAGGCCCCGTGGCCCGAAGGCCATTGATGGATCAAAGGCCCTTGAGACCCGTAGGCCCAAACCAGTGGCCCAAAGGCCCAAATCAGGTGAATAGTTCTGGCTGCTACAATAACTACTATAGTAATACCACAATAACTAGCATAGTACAGCCACAATACTTCCATAATACTACCACAATACTGCTATAATACTACTACAGTACTGCCAGATTACCCATAAATTCATATCCACCTGGTTTTGAACCTAGGTCTCTTGGATGCCAAGCACGAGCCCTTACGATTTGGGTATGGTCTCGTTGCCCCTCTTATTCTTATCCACCATAAGGATAATGGGTTTGTTACACCCCATGTATTTATCAACTAAGTGGATTAGAGTAAGAATAATTGATAGTGTCTTCTTGTTATTGATCATATTATAATTCACAACAAAACTGGATAATTCTTTGGGTAGTGAGGACAAAATGATATTTATGCACAACTCATCAAGGATCTTAAAACACAAGATTTCCAGGTGATCAATGTTTCTGATCATCTTGACTACTTGTGCCCTAGTTGGATCCAAATATCCAAGCTTACACATAAATAGTTCATTGGGGATCTCATATCTCTCAGATATCTCCATATCTTAATAAAGATCCCAAAGGTGAGAAACTATGTTAAAAGGTCATTGGGAATAAAATATAAAATAAACATTTGACATCCATTACATCATTCACATGCTTTACATAGAGAGATACTTCTTCCTCACTAGACTCTTTAGTATGCAACTTAGTATGTGGTCTTTCCATCACACACACTCTCTGTTCATGGAGTAATGAAACATGTAAACACCTATAACATTTTTAAAAATTCACAGTCATGAGAAGGTTATATTTATCTATTATTAATTTCAATGATATTTTTGATGTAGTTTGATTTTCCATTTCTATAATTTAAGAGTAGATAATTAGTACTTGTTTTGATTACAAGTAAATCCCATTTAGTACTTGTTTTGATTACAAGTAAAATCCACTTATGAATAAATCCCATTTTTTGTCTTTTCACATGACTTGTTAATAGTAAGTGGATTTTACTTATGTGATTAACCATGTATGATAAACCATTTATGCTTAATATGATTATATTTTGTTCCATATTTCATGTCTATTAATTCATTTATTAGGTGATCGTTCAACACTCACAAACATAAATAATTAACTATGCAACTGATCGAAATAAAATATAAGTGGAATAGTGATGAAATTTTTCTAGTGGTTACTTTATCTAGAAGATGATAAAATAACCCTTAATCTTAGGGTAAAATAGTTTAAACCATAGCTTGGTTCCTATTACAGTATTCCAACTTGGATCCTATGCGTCACCTTGATTGGTTTCAACTTAGCCCCTAGACTCAGACAACCTCCACTCACTTGGGAGCTTCATCCTTACATAATATTTTATTCACACACAAGTGAGGTGATCCAATGGATTTGGATAAAGGGGGTTTACATAAAAGAAACCATGATAACACATGCCCTTACATAACAATGAGGGGATGGCACATATGCCATCAATAATAATCTATTCGTAATAAATTAAATGAAACCAATCACATACAATGGATGGTCTAATCTCATGACCATCCACACATCAATAAATGAGATTATATTTTTAATCTTGTTATAAATTAATTTGATTCATTCTTTAATTAAGATAATTAACCATGGATTAATCCAATTAATTCAATTTTATCTTAAGTCAATCCAACCATCATTAACTCACCACAATCTATGATTTTAAACAAAATTAACTTCATTTAAAATTAATATTGTAAACAAGTGTAGTTGGAGGAAACCTCATGTGTTCATCAAAATGTTAACATGAAAATTAAATTAATGTATAACTATTAATCTTATGACATGGCATGTAATGTAGAATAAATGAAATACAAAATATAAAATCAATATCTTTAATTAAAAATTTAATTATTTTTCCCGTGAAAAATTAAAAACACTTATGGTAGAAGAATACACGACATGTACAAAAGTAGACGATGTGTACTTGTCTTCAGCCTATGTCCATAGAACATACCTTGATCTATCCATGTAGGATGCCTTGGACATTTTTTAGGTACACATAATGTTCTGGGAATACATGGCGTGTAACCTCAAATAACAGAGCATGTCAGTTCCCATGCTGTGTATCTAATACACAAAATGCTTGGGAAACCCCATTTACTTGACCATGAGATAATAAGAACTACACATCATGTATATTGGCTACATTATATGTAGTTATTCATGCTGTGTGACAACCTCTATATATCCGCATGAAAATCCATTTTTTGGATCTTAGATTAGATTTGATTGGATCTAACATTATCATAAGATCTAACAGTTTGAAGAAAAATTACATGACGTGTACTACTAAAGTATAAAATGTTTGCTTTATTTTTATCTATGAAGAAAATTTAGAACCTCTAGATGGTATTCTAAAAATGATCTTTTGTTTTTAATAATTACCCAGTTACTAGTTATGTTATCAAGAATGAATAAAATAAGAGATGTCAATGTTCAAATATTAAAATGGACCGTTTTAAGTAAAAGAAAAATTAAAACACCTGAAATTAATTTATTTATAATAAATAATTATAAATTAAACATGTGACCCCTATGATACCACTTGTTGGTTCCGAATATAGAAGAAGTGTTATTTGAAGATATGTCCAACTTAAGTTTTAGTCTCAAATCTTGTGTAATTATTTCATTACGTGATCATGAGATCATGTACACTAAAAAACCATATATTAATAAACTACATTAATATGCTAGAACCATAGTGATAGGATATTCATATTTAATTTATAATTAATTTTATGAGTTGATATAGAATTACCCCAACTTGTAATTCAACTTTTGTTGATGATATGATGGAATAAAATTAATCGCACCATCATTACACTACATGATTCAAGTGAAAAATTCCTCTAGCGGTGATCCACACATGAACCATAATATTTGATCAATTCCATAGAATTGTTGGGTGCTAGAACAGATGATCCTAATCACTTGTGTTTTTTCATGGTTGATCATAGTAGTATTGTTCATGAAGGATGAAGAGCCCTTGGTGTTATCTCAAAGGCTTGAGTGAGGAGGAAGAGAGAGTGAACTCTAGGGATTGAGCCAATCTCTCCTTATCCACTGTACAAACCAAAATTCTGTTAAGAAAGTAATATAATTAGATATTTATTATATATTTTTTAGGGTTTGAAAATCACACACAAGACCCCAACCATCTTTAATATTCTTAAATGACACCATTTACAATAATAATAATTTTATGATTAATTTCTAGACATTTGAGATGCATTAAAATAAAAATAAATATCATTTATACTATTCAGACAATTAAACTCAGTTTTCTTTCCCTCTTCAACATTTACCGATCCTCAAATAATGTCTATTTAATTAAATAAATGTCACTTAATTATTTTATAATAAATACAATAAATATTATATTTTCCAAAATTTAAAACTAATATTTATTATTATTATTTAACTTAATTATTATTTTGAATAACTTGTGATTAAATTATGGTGATCAACCAAACCTGAATAAATACTATTTCTTCCAACTTGTTAAATTAAATACTAGAATTTAACTGATATTATGGATAAAATTAGTGTGTGACCCTTTAGGACACTTTCTTAGTGGCATTAGACATAACCACCTAAAATACAAAGTTATAATCTAGAAATATTCCAAGGCTTCTATAGAAAAATAAGATAACTTCACAACAACATCCTACCTCCTATGAATTTTTACCGTGTAATATAATACCTTTATCAAAATATCTCAAATAATAAAGTTTTCATGATGATTCCATCAACCTATATTCTCGATGTATCTTTATTTGACTTTTGAGAAATGAGATCGCCTGTCACACACCATGGACATGGATTTATTTAGGCAATTTAATTCCCATTAATGGGTCTGAGATATTAAGTTTCATTAAGAGACAAAAGGGATAAATATTTTCTAAAATTATCCATTAATTATATATCATTCATGACACTCCCAATGTATTCTACTTCATTGTGAGCATATTTTCTCAGAATTTTCATTAATACATCAAAGTATAAAATTCATGAAATCTATTAATGATAATCTTAAAGTCTAAGGATCAATAAAAATATCTACATATAGGAATATCCAATGACACATGAAAATTTGGATTTCCTTTTGATGGTATGATTCTTATAGCCTCATATCTTGGATATTAAAAAGAGAGAATACCATGAGAAGGTGTCTAAATGTCTTATGATCCCCCTACCCCTAATATCCTATATCGCCTATATCACATCATGCAATATTATCCATCCATATAACATGATTTAAGAATAATGTCGTATCACCTCTAGGTTCTCATTATAGTGGAGAGCTGCTATAACCTTTAACTGCGACATATATTCCTAGCACATTATCACATATGAATTTCATGCATAAGAAAAACAATAATATAATAAGAAAAATTAATAAATAATAAAAACATATAATCAAGTACTAAAAAAGTTGGTTTTATGGTACCACATCTAACATTTTTCACATTCCCATTTTTATAGGGATTTCTTCATATATATATGGTGTATGAGAAATCCATTTCACATACCTATATAAAATTTCTTTTTTTCCTTAAACCACTATCCACAAAAGCTTTCCTCACTACTTTAATTTTCCAAAAAACAATTTTCAATGATGTAGATTTTATGGATTCCCTATTTCCCACATAATGAGTGATCCCCAAGGATTGCCTAATCATTATATCAATTTCACCATGTCATAGTCACTACCATGCTATTTCTCAGTCCACGCTATGGTATTTATGGAACTCTTTTTATACCTCTTCAACCAACTTATCTATAATTTTTCCTTTTATGGTTTCAATATTCTAAGTAAAATATATCATGAAAATTTAGAGTATTTTAAAGTATTAACACCATACATTTTTAATAAACACAACCCAAAAATTCTTCACTAGTAATTTTTCTAATAATACCCCCTTTGTGTTTGTTAACAACACACTATTACATCTCTAACCAAAAACTACAGCTTTAAACACCAACTTCCAATTATGTATACCAACTTCATAAAGTGTATCCATAGATTCAATATCCATCTATAATAAGTTCACATTATTTAATATTGGTGTAAGAAACAATATTTTAATGAAAATTTCCTCATGAAAAACTATGATTATATTTATGATTTTTGACAGCAGTTATTTATAACACACAATAAAAAATCCATGGGCACCCCTGGTTATGTCATTGAGATTATGCATGCTAATAATTGAACAAATACCTCCTAAATTAATATTCATGTACTCTCCCCTAACAATTTCAAAAAATAATTCTTTCTCCACAATTTATTAACATTTTATAACTTCAACTTTGTCAACAAGAAAATCAAATCATTTCTTTAGATCACTTCATTGAGCTACATATCATCTTTTAGAAAATTTTGAGAACTTCTCCTTATTAATTGGTAAATTTATACACCTTTTTCAATGAAACCAAAGTTCACTTCTTTTAAAGTTGACAAGATAGGATTAGAAACTCAAACAATTATTCCATGAGATATATCACACCTTTTAATGAACTGATTTTTAAATATACCACTTTTTTGTTAAAAGAGTGAAACAAAAAATAATTTATGGGATCATGGTTAACTTCTCTAAACCATATAAGTGGAAATATATAGTTTTTCTCAAAATTTCAACTGATACCTTTTGAAAACTTCCTTAGGTAGCACCTTCATCATGATATCCACAAATTAGATTTGTGTAGTCAGATACTCAAACTTAACTAGCCCTTTTATGTGTAAGGTACCAACCTTAAACATTATATATTCTCGAGGTATGTTAAGAAATTTTATTTATTCCACATTGAGGATATTTTCAAGTTTATAGCTTTCGATAATTAGAAAATAACTCATACATACCAAAACCATAAGAATAAAAAGTGGACACTTCTGAATATTATCCATTTTTTCACCAAAATAAATCCTTTTAAAAATAAAACATGATTTATTTTCAAGAAACATATTCGATTCTTTCATCATGAAATCCTATTTGTACTTAAAAATCTTAATACCTATGAAAAATATTTTAAAACTTGGGATGAACACAAAGAGGTCATTAAGGTGAATAAAAGTAGTAAAGAAACCATTATTCCGTGAATATTTTAAACTCATGAAAACATTTTCAAAAAATCATACTTTTCACCCATAAAACATAAAACCTTTAGCTTACCTCATAAAATCATAATATTACTATAAAACTCATAGAAATCATAAATCATAAAGGTAAATTTTGGTATCTATATCATACTTACATTTTAGCTTTCAAAACTATATAGGGAGTAACCTTCTTGGTTATGTTTGGAATACCCATCACAGTATCTTTGATAAATATATTTGGAGAAACCCAACTGGTTAACAATATATAATTACCCAATGAATTAGAGAGCTATCACGATCTCACATGCCCTTGGTTTTTCAAAAATCCACCCGTATACATAAGCAATTCCTAAGAACCAAAACAAAATCTTAACACATAAATCATGCATAAATAAGAAATAAAATTTCCACATTTTATTAAAAATATATCATCTAAAGATATTGATATAATAAATTCATTCTCAAAATTTTTTTCAATACCAAAATACCTTAAAAGGGAATATGATATTTATTTTTATTTTAAAAAACATTACAAATTGTAAAGGAAGCCAAATATCGAATAATGGTCACGATGATTGAAAAGTTATTATCATAATATATGTTAAAAAATTCCTTTTATCATTTAGTAAAATAATTCGTATAAAAATATTCCTTTTAAAAACCTTTTAATGAAATTAAAATTCAAAAGGTTTTATTATACACCTTATAAAATAAGGTGGTGTATAACATCATAATATGCCTCAATGAAAGGATATTGTGATGAAATTCCTTTCCTTGAGTCCGACTCGTCACATAAAATATTTATATTCCTAAATAATAATCTTAGGTTAATTTATAATTTCTTGAAAACCTTTTTCAATTTTATTGTTAATTTTATATCACTTATTTCAATTTTATAATAATTACATAATTATTTAAGTTCATATCAAACGTTTTGTCTATATTCGGTACTTGAGTCGAAAATAAAATTAGTATGAAGTCAATAGTCAATGTCGTCATAAGTCCATCATCTCTAGAATAATATTCATGACATTATTATCATTTTTATACATCAATTTTATTTTTAAATCAAACCATTAAGTATTTTTTTATGAAAAATTAATAACGTTATAATCACGGAGATGATAGGACGTACGTATGCATGAGTAACATTTTCGATATTTTTAATTGGCTGTTATGGAAAGAAGGTAAGTATTATTTTACATTTTTAGAATGATAATAACACCATTAATATCATATTAATCATTTAAATATACCTATGTAATATATTATATAAGTGATATAGTTAATAAAAATGAATCACATCGCTTTGTGTATGTGATAGTTCACACATACACACGAATGACATTATAATTTTTATGTTCATGGAAAATAAGAATGTAATTGATATATTATTATCTCATAATAATTAATATATCATGAATATAACATATGGGCATTAATTCCATCATTATAACTAGTTATGAGGGATATTTATGGAAAATTAACTATATCGGTTCCTGAGGTGGTAGTCTGTCGTACACATGAACAAAATGTTCATTTCCTATTTGATGAAATTGGATATGGATTTTGCTGATTATATTAACAAAATAACATGTCAGTATATTAAGAATATTGTAGTTATTAGTTCATCGTGATGGAAGAATATTTTAAGGAAGATGAATAAGTAATAAAATAGAAATACTTAATAATAAATGTTACATTTCCTTAGGATGATCACATTTCTTAACACCTTAACACGTCTAATGTGGGTGTTCTTCCTAAAATAAGGCTTAAATAATGTGGGGAGAAATTATAGGAAGGGGTTTGGGCAAGGCTTGGATGAACCAAAAGGATTTTGAAGTGTCATTAATAGAGAATAATGGGTGCCTTTTTATAGGATGGGGGGGGGACCCTTGGAAAACCTAAAAATATTAAATTAATATAAATTAATTTTTAACTCCAAATGACTCAAAATTATCTTAGAAATTCATTGATTTAATTTTAAACCTTATCTTTTTGTATTAACCCATTATAACTCATACCATTTTATCAAAAAATTTACACTTTGAGGGTCAAATTAATTACCATAACATGCAAAATGACTAATGAATGAGTCATTAATGACATTTTCATACATGAATTAATTTCATTTTAAACCTTATATTTTTGTTTTAACCCCTTTTAACTCATATCATTTTATCAAGTAATTTACACTTTGGGGGTTAAATAAAATTACCATAACTTGCCAAAAAACCAATAAATGAGTCATTAATGAAATATTTAGATCTATCCTAACCATTTTGAAAAATATTATATTTTTATAAATTTTATTAAATTTAATAAAATATTTTATATTTTAAAATACCAATAGTGTCAATTTTGACACTATTCATTAGCTGAATTTTTAAAAATATCATAACAACAAGATGAGTTCAAACCAACTCCTTTAAATAATAACCAAAATGTCAAATTCATCCAAAAAATTAGTGTATGACATCAATTATCTAAAATTATATTTATTTTAGTATTTATAATTACATTTATTTGACCCATTCATTAATTAAGTAATCATCATCATCATTGTGTAACCATTTAATTTAATTATTTATTTTCTAAAAATTTTAAATAAATTACCATGATGTAGGTAATAATTTTATATTTATAAATACTATTTATTGTCAAATATATCACTTATATAACACCATATTGAAATTATTTTAGTAACAAGAGACATGATTATGACATCTTTCTCTTTACTTTAAATAAAATGTTATAAGTGTCATAATCAGAACCCAGTAGCTTCCAAAGGTCATGATTTCAGACCAAGGATTTTCTTGGTCAAAACTAACTCATCCATTAAGGTTAGGAAAAGTTTTAGGGTATTTTTATAATATTTATAATATTATTTTAACCTTTAATTACTCGATTTACCCTTGACCATGGTAATAAATCTAATTACTAAAGTTACTATTCATAATGTCCAAAAAAGGGATCTAGTTACATAATTTTAACCTTATGATTCCAAGAATGGAATCAATTATTCCAAATTCAAAACACATAATTGGAAGAAATTAATTAAAAATTAATCCCATTGATGGAACGAGAAAATGGGTCTTTAAAGAAAAACTTTCAAATGTTCACATTGTTTTCATATCCAATTTCAATATGAAATTAATTCCAATGAACTACATTGGATTAATTGATAAAAAATTAATCTAATTATACCTTTAATCCAAGTAATAGTATAATATAACTATATTAATAAATTAGATGAAATATCAGATTTGATTTAAAATATAGTATTTTTACTATTCATTAAAACATGAATATTAACAGAAAAATACCAAAAAATTATCGAAAGTAAACTTTTATGTCCCTATTCCAAATAAGAATATTATTTTGTAAAATATAATCTATAAAATTGAAAAAAACTAGATTTAAAATGGGGTTTCCTTCAAAAGGTGGTAAAAATGTTTTTTTTTTGAAAAATACTCATTTTTTGTGTAAAATTAAATTTTTTCGTATATCAGGTCTATAAAATAAATAAGATGAATTTTATATATTATATTGAATTTATATTTCATTAATATAATCTAAAAAGAGTTATCTTATTATTTTATAAATACAAGTGTTTACATTTAAATATTTTTTTATAAAAACTCTTTCTTTATATTCAATTGGTTTTTATTTAATTTCATAATTAATTTAGTTACCAATGAATAATTATATAAACATGAATAAACCACATTTTTATAATTAAATTAATACTTTTCATTCTATCCATTCTAATGGCTATGTGATAACTATCATATTAAATAATTATATTATGTTGTTCATTTAAGATAAATGTGGCGTATCATGTCTCTTATCAAACATAGTGTCTCCTTTTAAAATCTTGGGATGTTACATTATCCCAAAATTTTTGAAATTGTGTCCTCACAATTTGAATTTGGTGTTGGTAACTAAGGTATGACTTTTCAAAATACCTTTATTACAATCCCACATCGAAAAAAGGATTAACAAAACTTTCACTTTAAAAGAAAGAAAGGAAATTATGAAGGTCACTTGAGATAACACATTACATGGTTCCATATAGGAAAACATGGATATATAAGAGGTAACTAACGATCAAGTTTTTATAGAGAGTAATATAATATATTTTCAGGACAAAGTTAATAATAAAAAAACCATAAATGTGTGATGGGTTAAATGATCTTTGATTTCGTAGTAGGAAAAATGAATGTTTTTTTTGTTTTAAGATCTTTTTTCATAGAGTTGTGGAATTAATTTACTACATAGTATAAGATCATAAAATAACAAACTTACTTAACAAGTATAGTTTCATCCTTTGATCAAATTCCACCACAAACTCATCTTTTTCTCTAAATTATGATTATTTAAGATGCTTTTTTTCATGGGTGAAACACTAGAAAAAACTTCTATATAATCACATAATACGAAAAAGATTAACTATCTATTCATACTATCTTAAAAAATTAACCAAAAATAGAAATGTTAAGATAAAATAAGACAATTCCCTAAATATAATAAACTTTAAAAGAATAATTACTACTTTTAATCTTCAAAATTAAAAAGTAATACCCAAATCCCAACATAGACCATTTAATAAATAAATTTCCTTAAAATTAATCAAAATAATCCATACCAAGTTTGGAACCCAAAACATAGATGAATTTGATTACATAGTCTTCCAAGATAAATTTTAACATTTATCTCCAAATAACATCAATCACTCTTAATATCTGATACCAAAAAGTAATTACCCTACTCCCATATTATCTAAGTTAGGTTAATCATTTCCATAAATAACCTAATTACTCATAATTCCATAATAAAATTCATATATTATTCCAAAATATAATTCAACCATTACACCTCAATTAAATCCCATAGTATTCTATTTACATTAATCATATAAAGTTTCCAAAATAGCAAACATCTTCCAAAATAACACCTATCACTTAATTCCCAAATTATTATCCAATACCAAGGATATAAATTTGATAAAACATATGTTACCACAATAAAATTATTCTTATTCAATCAAATCTTTTAACTAAAAAGAAAATTTCATACTATCCAGGAACTTCATTTAGGCTAGTGGTAGGTGATAAAGACTTGTCGCCCTTCAGTTGTGGGTTTGATCCATTCAGCCTTGTCTAACATGATGGGTTTGTCAAACTTATAGATGGTTTTACTTTTTGAAAATTATATAATTCTTATAACATTCCCAAAATGAGAGAAAATACTCAGAAATAACTATAACAAAATTTAACCTCAAAGTATATCTTATGCCTTTCATTTTGAATCCAAAAATGTAATATCCCATAATTACTTCAAAATCAAAGATCATATAAACCCTAAGGGTTATTAATACCCTTATAATTATTTCCACACAAGAAAATATAACTATTTTTCAAATAACATTTTTACATAAAAAACTTCAGGGTTACACATACTATAAAAAAGTCTTCCAATGTAATCCCACCATCAAAAGAGCCTTAATACTTTAAAATATTTCATCATCCAATACTCTACCATAAATCTTTAATCCTTTATATGTAGACCTATTAATCATCTAGAGTTATTCATGATCCTTTAAACATTATTTTCCATATTATTATTTAATAATTCTTTCCTAGAAAAAAAACATGAATCATGTCCTAAGATTCAATAATGTCAAAAACATGAGACAAGACATAATCTATACCTTTAATAGGTAATTTTTAGCTTCCCCATATTTAATTGGAATGTGATTAGGTATTTCTAAAAATATATTTTTATAGTCCTCCTGATCCCATTCTTGAACCTTATTTGTAGGAAATTGATTTTCATAATGACCATACTCCCTACATTTAAAACATTCAATTGATAACTTGGAAAGAACTTCTTTCCCTTTCTTGGATTCAACTGAATGATTCTTTTTCCTTTGTAGGTTATTTCTTTATGACCTTCATTACCATATCTATAACATCTTCTCATCCCTTTTAAAACATTTTACTAGGTGTTTCTTTCCACATCCTTAACACATATGTCATTGAATATATTTACCATGATAATTATTACATGAACTTCCATAGGTATTAATTTCTCTCATATATCATGCCTTATAAAAATAATTAAGGTTTAAGTGGTTAATCATGACTCCTAATAGTTTGTTTAGAATAAAAATAAGAGTTCTCATTATATTTCCCATTTCATTCAGTTTCTTATTCAAAGAACCACCACATTTTCCTTCACATCCATTATTACTCTGGTGCCTTCTGGATCCTACCATTTAATAAAACCAAAAAGGTTAGTGTGGGTAAATAAAAAAAGTATCATACAAAATTTTATGAGGAAGGTAAACACTAAGATATCCTCATTAATTTTATCTAAAACTCATTAAATTTATCTAAAATAACTATGAATCTAACATCATGGTATCCATTATGGCTATACTTATAACTTTTGATTAAATGACACCCTAACCTCTAAATTTATCTAAACCTTTCGTTTGATACCAATTGTAAGAACCCGAACTTAAACATTACATATTCTTTATGTATGTCAATAAATTTTCTCTATTTCACCTTGAGGATCTTTTCAAGTTTCGATATTTATAGAATTAGGAAATAACTCACACATAACAAAACCATAAGAATACAATGTGGACACTTCCAAATAGTATATATTTTTTCACTATAAGAATCCCTTTAAAAAGTAAAACATGATTTATTTTCAAGAAACATCTTCAATACTTTCATCATGACATCCTCTTTTTCCTTAAAAATATTAATACCTAAGAAATTTTTTTTAAAACATGGTATGAGCACAAAAATCTCAGTAATGGGTATAAAAGTATGAAAGAAACTATTATTCCATGAATATTTTAAACCCATGAAAATTTTTTCATGAAATCATACTTTTCACCCATAAAACATAAACCCTTTATGTAGTTGGGGTTTATCTTAGTGGTAAGAACCCTATAATCCTACATGAAAAATGGGGTTCAAAACCCATTGGGCACAAGTACTATAGTAGTAATGTAGCTCACTGTAGTAGTGGTGGCACTGTAGTAGCGGCAAGTCACTGTAGTGATGGTAGGGCACTATAGCAGTGACAGGTACTCTGTGGTACTGTAGCAGGCAGGTATTGTAGAACTACTATTCACTAAATGGTCCTTGGGAAAAAAATTTGGGCCTACATACCATGTAATGGGATAAATTCCTACTAGGCCTTCGGGCTATGTAATGAGTCTCCCTCTACCCAGTTAAAGAGGTCATTGATTTGTTTTAATTATAAATGAGGCTTTGTCCCCAACCTTTAAAAAAATAAAATAAGACCTTTATCTTACCTCATGAAATCATAAGATTTCTATAAAACTCATAGAAATCATAAATTGTAATGGTAACTCATGGAATCCATATCATACTTACATTATATCTTTCACAGCTACATAGGGAGTAACCTTCACGGTTACGTTTTCAATACACATCATAATATATTCCCTAAATATCTTAGGGGAAACCCAACTGGATAACCCCGACTCATTACCCAATGCATTGGAGAGTTATCACAGGATAACTAACCCTTAGTTTATCATGGAACCACCCATATACATAAGTAATTCCCAATAACCAAAACATAAGCACAACACATAAATCATGCATAAAAGAAAAATAACATTTCCACATTTCATTCACAAGATATCATTCCAAGATGTTAATATAATCAATTAATTATAAAAACCATTTTAAATACCAAAATACATTAAAATTTAATATGGTATTTATTTATATTTTAAAAAACATTATGACTTGTAAAAGAATCTAAATATCAAATAATGGTCACAGTGGAGAAAAAGTCATTGTCGCCGTATATGTTAAAAAATATCTTTTTTTCATTTAGTAAAAATATTTGAATAAAAATATTACTTTTCAAAAAAATTTAATTAAATTAAATGTATAAAGGGTTGATTATACACCTTATAAAATAAGGTGGTGTATAGCATCAAAATATGTCTCAACGAAAGGAGATTGAGATGAAATCTTTTACGTTGAGTCCAACTCATCACATACAATATTTATATTACTGAATAATAAAAAAGGGTTAATTTATAATTTCTTGATAACAATTTTCAATTTTATTATTACTTTTATATCACTTATTTCCATTTTATAATAATTACATAATTATTTAAGTTCATATCAGACGTTTTGTCGATATTCGGTACTTGAGTCGAAAATGAACTTGGTATGATGTCAATAGTCCATGTGGTCATAAGTATATCATCTACAGAATAATATTTATGAAACTATTATAATTTTTATACATAAATTTTAATTTTAAATCAAATCATTAAGCATTTTTATGAAAAATGAACAACGTTATAATCATGGAGACGGTAGGCCGTATGTATGCATGAGTAACATTTTCCATTTTTCAGTGATTGTTATGAAAAGAAGTTAAGTATTTTTTTAATTTTACAAAATTTTCATAAAATAATTAATATAATATTAATAATTTAAATATATATATATATATATATATATCATATAAGTGATGTATTGACTAAAAACAAATCACAACGCTTCGTGAAGGTGATAGTTCACACGTACACATGAACGACATTATTATTTTTATATGTATGGACATTAAGAACATAATTGATATATTATTATCTTATAATGATTAATATGTCATTAATATCACATATTAATATTAATTACATAATTTTAATCAGTCATGAGGGATGGTTAAGGAAAATGAACTATATCAGTTTGCGAGGCGGTAGTCCACCGTACACACGAACAAAATGTTCATTTCCCATTTGATGAAATTGGAGATGGATTTAGGTGATGATATTAACATAATAACATATTATTATATTGATTATACTAGAGTTTTTATTTCAACATGGTGGAATAATATTTTAACGAATATGAAGAAGAAATAAAATAGAAATACTTAATTAAAAACGTTACCTTTCCTTCATATGATCACACTTATTAACACCTTAACACCTCTAAAAAGGGTGTTATTCCTAAAATAAAGATTCAAGAATGTGGGGAGGTATTATAGTAAGTGTTTTTTATAGGAATTTTCTGAAGAAAAATTATTTTTAATTGTGATTAATTGATAGGAATGATGGCCTTTTTATAGGAGAGGGGAGGGGCACCGTTGGAAACCCTTAAAATATTAAATTAATATAAATTAATTTTTAACTCCAAATGACTCCAAATTCTATTAGTTATAATATAAGATAAATATTGTTTTAAATCCTCTAAACCAATTATTTTTATACATGCATTTATTTTATTTTAAATCTTATCCTTTTGTTTTAACCCATTTTAACTCATACCGTTTTATCAAGTAATTTACACTTTAAGGGTTAAATTAATTACCATAACATTCCAAAAGTCCAATGAATGAGTTATTAATGAATGTTTTAGGATTATAGTAACCATTTGGAATAATATTATATTTTTATGAATTTTATAACATTTAATAAGATATTTTATATTTTACAATACCAATAGTGTCAATTTTGACACTATTCATTAGTTAACTTTTCAAAAATATCATAACAACAAGATAAGTAAACAAAAATATTTAAATCATCACCAAAATGTAAAATGAATCTATAAAATTATTTTATGGAATAAATTCTCTAAAAATATATTTATTTTTTTATTTATAATATCATTTATTTTATCCTTTCATTAATTAAGCAGTTATTGCATAATCATCGTGTTACCATTTAATTTAATTATTTATTTTAAAAAAATAATAAATAAATTAAAATGATGCAAGTAATAAATTCATATTTATAAATAATATATATAGTTAAATATATCATTTATAAAATACCATGTTAATTTCTTTTAGTAATAAGAGACATAATTATGACATCTTTCTCTTTACTTTAAATAAAATGTTATAAGTGTCATAATCATACCCAAGTGGCTTCTAAAGAATGTAATTTCATACCAAGGATTATATTGGTATAAAATAAATCATAAAATAAGGTTATAATAAGTGTTATGATATTTTTATAATATTTATAATTTTATTTTAACCTTCAATTACCTGATTTACCCTTAATCGTGGTAATAAAAATAATTACTAAAGTTACTATTAATAATTTCCAAAGAATAAAAGGGAAATATTTACATAATTTAAACATCATGATTAAAAATATTTAATCCATTTTTCTAAATTAAAAATATAAAATTTTAATAAATTAATTAAAAATTAATCCCATTGATGGAAAGAGAAAACAAGTTTTTAGAGAAAAACATTCAAAAGTTCACATAATTTTTATATCCAATATCAATATGAGATTGATTAAAATGAACTAAATTGGATTAAATTATAAAAACTCAATTTAATTATACCTTAAAACTATGTAAAATGATAATCTAACTATATAAATAAATGAGATGAAAAATCAGTTTTAAATTAAAATGTAGTATTTTTCACTATTCATTAAAAAATGAATATTATCAGAAAAAGACAAAAAATTTATCCAAAGTAAAATTTTATGTCCGTATTCCAAATAAAAATTTTATTTTATGAAATTTAATTTATAAAATTTAAAATGGGTTCACTATCAAAAGGCGTTTAAAATGCCTTTTTTGAAAAGTACTCCTTTTATGTGTAAAATTGAATTCTTTCTTGTATATAGTTTATAAAATATATAAAATAAATTTTAAACAATATATTTAATTTATATTTCATTAATATAATCCAAAAAGAGTGATTTTATTATTTTATATACACAATTATTCACATTTAAATAGTTTTTCATAAAAACACATACTTTATATTAAATTGGTTTTTATTGAATTTCCTAATTAATTTGGTATCCATTGAATCATTATATAAACATGTGTAAAACATATTTTCATAATTTTTTTAATCCTTTTCATTCCCTCATTTATAATTTATATGTGATAACTATCATATTAAATAGTAATATTAAGTTGTTCATTAAAGTTAAATGTGGCATATCATGCATGTTATCGAACATTGTGTGTCCTTTTAAAAACCTAGGATGTTACAGTATGATTTTCTACTTTATGAAATGATATTTTATTCTAATATAAATTTTCCTTAAGTTCTGAATATTATTTTTTTCTAATATTGATAGCACTTGAGTTACCACATTTGATTTCAATGGGAGATTTCATTTCAACTCTAATATCCTAAAGTTGATGGTTTATTTATATAAATTAAGTGCATTCTTGAATAGTCATGTTATTTTTAGCTTCCATGATGCTCAAATAAATAAAATATTAATTCAATATTAGCTAATAAATATATAAATCTCCATATTAAAATGAAATACATACTATTAAATTTTGATTATCCACTAAACTAGCCCAATCCACATCTATAATTCCCAAAAACTCTTATTGTGATATAATATGATAAGATTAAGAGAAATCCTTCTTACCTTTGATATACTATATCATTTTTTCAATTTCTGGAAAGTGTATTTACTTTGGATTTCTTTGGTATAAAATGACTTGATATATTGAAAAAAAATCATGTCTTTTCGTTGTAAGGTATACTTGGTAACCAATTATTATTTTTATATGCCATCACATTGAACTCTTTTTCATTGTTATCCCTTAAATACTTCATTAAAATATCAACTAGAATTGTCATTTCCTTGGAATATTCTATTATATATTTTTTTCTAAACCACATTGAAATATTTTTATTGATAAATAAATATTAAATTCATTCCTTGTATCACCAACAAACCAAGGGAAAAAATTAATTCACTAATATTTGTCATTTGAACCCAAAACTCACCAATTCCACAAAATGATTGTATTATTATTCATTTGATCCATTAAAAAATATGTCATAAATATAAATGAGCACCATAATCCTTTTACCATTATCCTTATTGTAATAGGGCTTATGATAAAATCCTCCACATTAGAATCCAAGCTTTTACAAGTATTGATAAAGCCTGGAATACCAAGATCTTAGTGCATTCTTCAACCCATAAAAATATTTCTTCTATCAATTTTTTTTTTAATCTTTATTTTCAATGAAACCACCTATATTCTTGATTTAGACCTCCCCCTCAAGGTACCAGTTAGGGAATAATGCTTTCACATCTTTTTAAAAAATATCAAATCTCCTTTTCTTCATTATAGAAATGAATAAGAGATTTTTTTCTTGCATATCTATAGTATTAAACATTTATTCCACATTGATTCCTTCAATCTAGGAATGAAGCACCCTAGACCAACACTCCTGATCTAGTTATAAAAACAAATACTTTAATTTTTAGCTTTGATACCAAGTGAGATAAACCAATCCAGACTTCTATATATTTACATAATATAAACATTAAATCTCATAAATTATCACAAAATACCTGAACCCAAAGGCTTAGTGTCTTTGGAGACTAGCTATATCAAAATTGTATTATGAAAATTTATCCATAGTCACACTATACTATATATCATTCTATAAATATCCCATGTTATACTCATTTTTATAACCTGGAGAATAGAAAACATAAGAAAGGGGTGAGATTAAACACTCAATAAGGGAAAAACTCTTCAACATTCCATCAAGGTTTAGATTATATGATTGTAAAAAATATGATCATGTGATAAATATCTTATTAAAAAGAACATGGAAGAATAATAGTTGTACATAAGGTATAATAGGAAATGTAATCTAAAATTATCAAACATATACCATGGAATAAAAGTATGGAATCATGACACAATAATCATAATTTAGGGATCATTAAAAATGTATATAACATATAAATATGGAATAATCACAAGAATAAGAAATCATAACATAGTAGAGCTGGAATCACAACCCGTTTACCATTACAAAGTTGAGTAGGAATCACTACTTGATTCCCATAATAGAGTGGAGCATGTATCACTACCTGATTTCTATAACATAGTATAGAATACATAATTTATTTATTCCCATAACATAGAAGATAAAAAACCACTTTCTAATTCCCATAACATAGTGGATCGTGCATCACTTCCCAATTACCATAGTATAGAGATCATCAATACTCAATTACCATAACTATATCTTGAGATATAGAACCTTTACCAAAGTATTAGAATGATATATAAGACCCCAACCATTAAATATTGATAATAAATATGAATGTGTACCATATAAAATTAATCGTATACTATATCATGATGAAACCATGGAAAGAAAAATGAGTTTTGGATGATTTCAAATAGATTCGTATAAAAAGGACATTGGGAATTTTATCAAATGATACCAAAATTCAATAAAAAAGTGTCATTTTAGAAGGAAATATAAAGGTAATTTCATGAAAATTAACTCTAAAGGAGATATATCATTTGGATATAAAGAGGAAATTAAATCAAAATCATAAAAATCTATTTCATAAAACATTTTTAATCTTATTGTAAAAAGATGAAGTTACGAGTCACTTTTAAAAATCATTTTCAATAAGGTTCTTTAAATATTTTTTCTCAAACATAAATTTTAAAGAATAAAAAATAACGTATCATTGAAGAAAACCTATAGTTTACCCATTTAAAATGTGGTGTGGAAGAAAAAAAATAATAATGTTAAAGGAATTTTATTTTTAATATTTTAAAATACCTTTATTGAAACCCTCATTGTAAAAGGGATAAAGAAACATTATTTAAAAAATTGGAAAAGAGAAAAAAATAAAATATCATGATATAATACATATTTTGGTTTCAAAATATAAAAGGAGTTTTTTGTAAATAAATAGTATGAACATGTAGTAAAAACAAAACCATTAAAGAGGATGAGGATTATTCTTAACAATGTTTCATTTTCATGAGGAAAGAAGTCCACCAAAGAATAAGAATTGATGTAAACATCATTTGAAAAGGAGTTCATGATAATAAAATGTAAATATATAGAAACAAGAGATAAGTTAAAATATAATTCAATAATAATTTATAATGTATACAACTTATTTGAGTAGATTTCTAGATGCATGATGTTAGTTTAATAAATAGAGACTACGTTAGCAAAAACATTTATGGGTTTGGTAACTTTTGAATCAAAAAAATTTGAATGATAAAAAATTATATGGAACTTCCAATATATTTAATTTCATTATAAGTATGATATAAATGCATTCATTGTTAGTAAATATACCATGAAAAATATAATAAGTGGTGAATATGGAAATGTATCAAAGAAGGAAAATATAGTTGAAAAAACCCTTACCTTAACTCTTAATTGCCACAAAAGAAAATTAACCCCCTTATAAAAACATAAACATATAAATAAATTATTTCAAAACATTATTAATATCTAATAACTTTATATAATTCATTTATAATCATACTCCACATATATATTAGTTATTTACAGTTTATTTTCATCATCCGATGTTAATAAATTTTTTCATTTTGTTCGGGTTTTTTGATGAATTTATTGATCAATATTTACTAAATTATTCTAGGTAATAGGATAAGATTTTTCTAATTATTTATATATTTACAATATAATTCCTTGAGATGTTTATTTAGGATTCATGAAGATGAAATCAGTGATAATCTTTTTTAGGTAATTTATATATATCAACAGATTACATTTTAAGGATCATTGATTTTTTGGTCCTAATTTTGGGAAACATTAATGAAATATATTACTTCTAAATATCATATATATTCATGAAATACATTTTTAGATCCATCTATGTAAGTTGGTGATTAAGAAAACACATGTTCTATGGAGGTGATAGCCCGCTTGGGTGCACGAGAAACGCTTCCATTTTCCAATTAATGAGAGGGAAGGAAGTTTGATAATTATTTATATATAAAGAATAATAATTATGTAATATATATCATATTTATTTCTTAAATAAAATCTTATAAATATCAATGTTATGTGACGATTAAAAAATAAATACACCATTCAAGGGGGTGGTAGTCCAAACATATGCTCAAATGACATTTTCATTTTTTGAAAAGTTGGTAAAGAAGATTGAAAATAGTTATTATATTAATATAATAACATTTTAGTATAGTTGTTATACTTTTTTAATTATTTTTTTTGGTAAGAGTATATTTTTATGAGATAAAATAAGAAATAAATAAATAGAAATGAAAAAGGAGTGATTAAGATTTTTTACCTTACTACTTGGAACAACTCCTTTAAAAATTAGATTAATCAATTTTAGGTTGTACTTTGTTAAAGAAGAAAATATAGGAAGTGTTTTATAGTGCTATGGATGGATTTGGGTGGAGTTGTTTTTGAATTAATTGGCTTATGACGTGAGGATAATTGGCGTGGTAAAGATATCCTTTTATAAGTGATAGGGGTTAAATTTTTGTAATAAGAGGTGACCTATTAGAAGAAAGTGGCTCCAAAAGTGTAAAGTTGATAGGAAAAATTAGGATCTATGTGATAACTATTATGGGGAGGGGTGAATCAACAATATTATCTTTTTATTTTTTCTTACTTAAGAAACAACCTTTGTCCCCTGTTAGTGATAAATGACTCTATTAGAAAAAAAACCAAGAAGAATCATAAAAACACAAGTATATACAATGTTAACTACTCAATAAGAGTAGATAGTTCTTGTAATGGTTGGGAAAAAATACATGATCAAAAAAACCACTATAAAGTAATCCCTTTGGTGGTTAAAACAAAAATGGAATTCCATCTCTTTTGTAGCACTATAGTTAATTGATAGTGTATGTTCTCCTCACAAAAATAAAATATATAACAATGTTTTGTAATAAACCTAATTACCTTTAACAATGGTCTTTAGTATAAGGTCACTGTTCTTTTTAAAATTTATTCACACTTTCTCTTCTTACATCGCTTCTTATTTTTCTTCACTTTTCTTGCATAATAGTGAGAAAGAACTTCTTCATAGACTTTAGTAATAAAATTTCTATCTAATTTCTTATTCATATGATATAATCGGTCTAATAAAGCTGAGTCTGATATCTTATTTATTTGATGGCCTATAAAACCCATTCATCCGATCACTTTTTTACACAATTCATATGGTACCAAATGATAGGAAACTATTTTCAGTATCCTTATAACCAATTATTCTTCACACTATTTGTCTGATCAACCCTTTAATTCTACAAATATTTACCAAACTCAATAATATTCACCAAAACTTATTGATGAATTAATCCCCTTTATATAAAAATTTCTTCATTATATATTTAGATTTAAACGCACACTCTTAAAATGAAAATTCCCACTACAAAATACCATTTATTGACCATATTTAAACTCCCTAAGAGTTAGGAACTTTCCTTAAAACCCATAATCAACTAAATTTTTCTAACCTTCCTCAAATATCATATGGAATAAAAATTTTCTTTCATAATTATTGAAAATTTGAATGACCATCACATCATAATCATCATCACATTTATGTCTTTAGGAAAAAATTTGTAAAGAATCTTCGAACCTTCCATCCGGTACAACTTCAAAACACTTATTTCATCCCATGAAAATTAATTTGACATTCCTTTATAATGTCATAGAAATATTTTTAGAAATATTTATCAAGAAACTTTCATCATCCAATAACCTTATTTATAAACTTTTTACTATTTATTTCACTAAGAAGCCTCTGTCTGATAAGCTTCATTCTAAAACATTTATTTGATGACTTTATAAATCTCCATTGAATATATTTTCAACCCAACCTTCCATAAAAATATTGAATCAGAAATTTTTTTGTTCGTAGAACTAAATATGATGAATTTAATATTACCCATTTGATAAACCTATGAACTTTAGTCTGATGAACTTATAAAAGTTTGATTGGCTAACTTCATACAGTCTAACTTCATTATTTAATATCATTATTCTTGAAACGGTTGTTCTGGTAGACTTTGTAAAACTCTTTTTTTGATCAAAATCTATTCATATCAACCTTAAAAATTTAAAAATTATTCATGGAAGTATGATATGTAACACTTTGTAATGTTATAACTCTATATCTTCATAAACCAAAAACTTTTCATGACTGATCATTTGGTTGGTAACATCATTCCAGTAAAATTAACCGAACTTCATAGCATGGAATTTATATAAATGAACTTAAAAATACCACTATTTATATAATCGTGGATCATGAGAACTTTCTGAACTCATGTTGTTTGGAACTTTAGGATCAAAAAATCATCTCTTATTTAAAATTCATCAGACATCCTATATGATGGAACTTATATGTATTCTTGGAAATACATTCTATTCCACACTCTATTCAATCATATCAGAACAATAAACATAATATATTAGATTTGAGACATTAGACTCCATCCAATAACCCATAGGAAACCTGAACAATTTAAAGCGATTTATGGTAGACAACAAAAGAAAAAACCTTGATAAAACCTTTCCATTAATATTATTCTTAAAAAAACTCCAAAATTCGTAGTCCCAATAATTATCCCCTTTTTTAACCAAGGATCATGAATCACTAAAACTTTGATACTCAAGAAATGGATCACTTATCCAAAAATTCTAATCCTACATGATTAAACTTGCTTAAGGAAACAATAATCATTGAAGATAAATACCATGCTATCCATAAGTAGTTATTTATGAAATTTTTCTTACTCCCATAAAGAAACTTTCCTTTAAATATTCTTGATCTTCATCTTTTACCTCAAAATTTTACTAATTTTTTTTTTCAAGCTATAAAAAACAACTTTTTGTATCTACTTCAACAATATGTTAAAATAGTTCACACATTATGAAATCACGACTTATGCCTTTTAAAAAGTCCCTTTAAATACGCGGTCTCCATTAAAATATAAAGCATACACCAATGGATATATTTATATTCAAATTTTATACCCCTTGGATAAAACTATCCTAAGACAAGATTAATGAGGGGATATAAATCACAAAACTCATCCTTGAAGAGAGTGAGGTTATTGAACTATGACCAACCTCAGTTTCTGAAATGTTTTCTTCAACAACAATTTAGTAATATATCAACTACTTTATCTATTATATGAATAAAATAAAACTTTAGTTAATTTATTTTCATATGTTCTTTAATAAATTGATATTTAATATCAATGTGTTTGGAATGGGAATATTATACTAGATTATTAGTGGTATTTATAGAACTTTGATTATAAAAATATAAGAGAATGTTTAAATACGCATCAAACAAAGAATATTATAGTTGTTTCTTCATCCAAATTAACTATATAACAACTTGGGTGGAAAAAATATACTCTGATTTAGTAGCATTGAGAGTTACTAATTTTTTCTTCTTCATATGAAAACTCACACATATTTCTCCCTATAATAAAACCCCACTAGATTTATATCATTCGTCAATAATACTACCTTCCCAATATGTATCTATGTAACCAAATAGATAAATATTTCTTGAGATATTATATTTTATTCTAAAACCAATTATTCCGTTGATATATCTGAGAATTATTTTTCATGATATAAGATGAGATTCATTTGGAGCACTTTGGTACCTAGAACATAATGTAACAACATACACAATATCTATCCTTGAATCTATTAGATATAACAAGCTTACAACCAAATTTCTAAACACTTTCTGATCAAACTTCTTTCCTTTGCAACCATTTAAAAACTTTGTTCCCTCTGAAATATGTGGGGAAATAAGCTTTGGATCTTCCATGTTAAACTTTTTATAATTTCTTTATCATATTTTTATTGAGATATGAAAACATATTTCTTCTGTTGAGGGATTTTTAAGCCAATATAGTATTTAACTTCTCATATCATGGAAATTTATAATAACTTATTCATCTACTTAGAAATATTTTCACATGATTCTTCTTAGTTCCATGAAAATATGATATCATCAATATGAACAATCACAATGAAATAATGATCTTGATTTTCTTTTATATAGAGGTTTCTATCAACATTTATTTTTTTAAGATTTATCTTCTTTAAGAAATTATCCATCTTTGAGTACCAACATCTTGGAGCTTATTTTAATCTATAAAAACCTTTATTTATCTGGAAAACATATATTTATTCTATACCTGTTAATAAAACACATGGTTTCTCGATATAAATTCCTTCTTCTAGCACCCCATTGAGAAAATCATACTTTAAATCCATTTGAAATATCTTGTATTTTCATTATGCAATAATATCATGAAAGATTCTAATGGTTTTAAGTATCATTATTGGAGAAAAGGATTCATAAAAATTAATTACTTCAACATATGAGTAACATTTACAATCTAGTATTTCATTTTTTCTTATGACTCCACCTTCTTCATTCAACTTATTTTTCAACTCCCACTTTGTACCAATTTGTTTTATCTTCTGGTTTGGGTATATATTCCCGTGTATCATTATTCTTAATTTGATCAAGCTCTTCATTAATGTTATTAATCCACTCTTAATGCACCCAATATTATTCAACATCTCTTGTCTCATCCTATCAATATAAGGAAATACGTGAAACCAAAATTGATGTTATTATAGTTTTAACATCTTGTCCCTGATCTACAATGATGTTTTAGACTTCCACTTTTTTCCTTATCTAATGATGAAATGAACATAATTGTTCCCCATCACTTGATATAGATGATTTAAAATACTCTTCATGAAAATATTCAATATTTCCACTTTTTTAGTAAATTCATCATTTTGTTTAACTAAAACCACTTCATCATCAATTTCTTCCATATTTTTAATTGTCTGTGAAATTTTATTATTAGAATATTCTAAAAATTTCAATTCTGTAGAGTCAAAAATATTTCTTGTTTCTTTATTATAATACTTTCATGCTTTACTATTAGAATGGTATCCAAGAATTATTCTATCAAGACTTATTTGATCAAACATCTCATGATTCTCTCCCTTGAATTTTATAATTCAAGGACTTCCAAACAACCTTAGGTATTTCAAACTTTGGGTTTCTTTTTAATACATCTCATAAGGATTCATACCAATGTTCAGTCAGTAGAAGCATCAATTCTAAATATGAATTAATACTATAATATATTTCCTCCAAAAGAATCGAGAAGTGTCATGTTCAATCAACATAGTTTATTCCATCTCCACCAAAATTTTATTTCTCCTTTTATTAACACTATTCTACTATAGTGTGTATGTTGAAATGAATTCATGATGAATGAAATTATTTTCATGATAATATCAAAACTTCCAATTTGTGTATTATTTACCATTATCAGTTAAAATATTCTTAATAGAAATTGCAAATTAAATTTTTTCACATAAACTAAAACTCTTAAACACTTTGTGATCCTCTTGTTTTGGTTTCAAAAACATAATACATGTAATGAAAGTAAAATAATAAATAAAATAAATAAAGTTATTATCTTTATTTTTTGATTCACTACTAGAAAATTGGGCTTTGGATCCCCCTTACCTATAGCGACTGCCACTGGTGGTCTCTATAGGTAACCAATGGCGACCGCCAATGGCGGTCGCTAGGTATTCCCAAAAAAAGGGGGGCTTCGGCGCCCCCCCGAACCCTCCTCTCTCTCCTCTCGCCTCGTGGCTTTGGCGTCCCCCCCGAACCCTCCTCCTCCCTCGCCTCGCCGTGTGCCCTACCCCATCGCTGCGCTCCCTCCCTCGCCACCCTCCCCCATCGCCACGCGCCCTGCCCCGTCGCCGTGCACCCTCCCTCGCCGCCATCCCCCGTTGCCCTGTCGGCCTCCGACCTTCGCCGTCTTCCCTCCGGCCACCCTCCGCCTTGCGGCCGCCCTCCAGCCGCCCTCTAAACTTCCTCTGCCCTCAGGCCTCCCGCCACCGGCCTCCGACAGCCCTCCAGCCTCCCTCTGCCCTCTGGCCTCCCGCCACCCACCTCCGGCATCCAGCCCCTCCGGCCTCTGACCCCTCTTCCCTCTAGCCACCACCGTCAGCCCTCCGCCCCCTCGGCCCTCCCCCCCCGCACCCCGGACACCCCCCCGCACCCCGCCAACCCCCGTCCCCTCCGTTTTTGTCCCCTCCCTCGCCGCACCACCGCCACCCGTCCCCTCCCTCACCATCCTCTCCCTTACCGCACCACCACCACCCATTTACCTCCATCCCCACACGGCCGCTACTCGTCCCCTCGCCGCTGCCGCCCGTCCACTCCGGCTCCCCCTGTCCTTGGTCCCCTCCCTTGTCATCCCACCCTCGCTGCATCGTCGCCACCTCATGGCCTCCTCTCCTCCGGCTCCCCGTCGTCACCGCCGCCCCTCCCCTCCCTTGCCGCACTGCCTCTGGCTTTGGATCCCCTCCGCTTCCTCTCCTCTCCCTCACAACACCACCTTCGGCTCCCCTCTCTTCTAGGTTTGTAGCGAAATCAGGTATGACATGGGCTTTCACTTACATTATTATTTTATAAATGGTTCACAAAAAATTAATTAGTATTTATTTTAAATATATTTGATATGAAAAATGAAAATGTAATAAGTCTTGTGTAAATGTTTGTTATAGGGATATTATTATGGATAAGAGTTGTATTGATCTTCCAAATTGAATGTCTAGAGAATATTTCAATGGAATTATGAAGTTTATTGACTTCACCATAGGATTTGAAAGTGACTATATTAGTTGTCCATGTAGAAAATGTGATAACAGATACCAATTCACACGAGATACTATGAGGGAGCACCTATTCTTTAATGGATTTCTGAAAAATTACAAGAGTTGGACTCATCATGGAGAAGAATTTGTTCGTTGTCAAAATACGGATTCAGTTCAGATGGATGTTGATGCAAGGATGAATGATCCAATGCATGAAATGCTTACTGAAATGGTACGTGGGTTGGATCCTGAAGGCATTGACATCCAGAATCTTGAGACCGGTGAGATAAATCTTCGCTCTGGTGCAGATCATGATTCGAGGAGGTTTTATGAAGCACTTGATGATGAAAAAATAGAATTATATCCTGGATTTACTTCTTACAATAAATTTTCGTTTATCGTGGAGTTTTTGCATTTTAAGTCTTTGAATCATTGGTCAGACACATCATTCGACATGCTGTTGGTGTTATTAAAAAAGGTTCTTCCTATCGATGCTAAGATTCCCGAGTCGTATTACCATGCTCGTAAGTTAATAGAGAACTTAGGTTTTACATATGAGACCATAGATGCATGTTCAAACAAGTGTATGTTATTTAGAAAGGAAGCTTCCCATTTGGATATTTGTACGGTTTGTGGTGCTTCCAGGTGGAAAGAGAACAGGGGAAATCAGACTCATCAAAGTAATATTGCGATACAGGGGAAACCGATTGCCGTAAAACAAATGTGTTACTTTCCCCTTAAACCAGGGTTGAATAGATTTTTTATGTCATATAAAGTTTCTAATTTAATGAGATGGAATGAAGAAAGAGTTCATGAAAGTGATATGTTAACCCACCTGGAAGACTATCATGCATGGAAGATTTTGATAAGAGACATCCCAACTTTTCTAAAGATGTTCGTAATGTCTGATTGGGATTGACAGCAGATGGTTTCAATCCATTCAAGTATATGGTTGGTGTAACTCAGAGCACATGGCCTGTGGTGTTGGTTCCGTATAATCTTCCTCTGTGGCTTTGTATGAAGCAACAATTTATATTACTTTCCACTCTTATTGATGGACCTAAAAGTCAGAGTGATAAGATTTATTTTTATCTTCAGCCATTGATTGATGAGTTGAATTAATTTTGGGGCGATGGTGTGATGACTTATGACTGTGAAACGAATGAGATGTTCAAACTACAGGATTCTTTATTGTGGACAATCAATGACTTCCCATCTTATGCAAATTTATCAGGTTGGAGTATGAAATGGGAATTTGTTTTCCCTTGTTGCAACAAAAGTAAAAAATCTGTATGGATTAAGCATTCAAAAAAATGGGCATACATGGGTCACATACGTTTTCTCCCCCCTCAGAACAGGTTCAGAAAGGACAGAGTGGCATTTGATGGTTGTAGAGAGTTTAGCCCAGTACCAAAGATCATGACAGGAGTCGAAATGTTATCGCAGATTGAGGAAGAAAACATCCGTACGGTATATGAAATTCAGGATTTGGTGGTTTCTCCGGTACGTAATATTCGTACTGTGGGTAGGCAGCACAATCACACTTGGAAAAATAAAAGTATATTTTATAGTCTTCCATATTGGAAAAATAACATGCTGAGGCATAATTTGGATATCATTCACATTGAAAAAAATGTTTGTGATAACATATTGTGGACCATTTTAGGAGTCAGTGGAAAATCAAAGGACCATGTTAATGCATGCCGTGATTTGGAAGAAATGGGTTTAAGGAAACAATTGCATTTACAGTTATCTGAGGGAAACAAGGTATATATTCCTACTGCACAGTATACGATGACTACAAAGGAGAAAGAGACATTTCTTTACATTTTGAAAATTCTCAAAGTGCCTGATGGTTACTCTTCTAATATTTCAAACTGTGTGAATCTGATGAGCAAGACATTTCAAGGGTTGAAAATTCATGACAATCACACACTACTTCAGCAGTTGATTCCAATCGCAATTTGTGATTGTTTATCCCCTAATTTATTCATCCATTGATTGAGATGAGTAATTTTTTTGGACAACTTTTTTAAGAAATCAATGAATGAGTGATTTAAAAATTTTACAGGACCAAATTGTACTTACGCTTTGTCACATTGAGAAACTATTTCCCCCCTCATTTTTTGATGTTATGGTCCACTTGACAGTGCACCTAACTGATGAAGTAATGGCTGATGGTCCAGTGTAATTCAGGTGGATGTATCCTATTGAGCGGTATTTGAGTGCATTGAAACGATTTGTACGCAACAGAGCTCGTCCAGAGGCATCAATAACCAATGGTTATTTGATGGATGAGTGTACTACTTTTTGTGCAAAATATCTTATGGATGTTGAAACAAAATTAGATAAGCCCTCTCGGATTCGTGATGGTCTAGTTAGAGAAGGAACCACATAAGATATGGACAACATTGACTGGATACAAGCGCATCGATATATCTTATTCAATACTCCATCAGTTGCACCATTAATGTAGTAAGTATCTTATCACTTTTATTGTTTAACTTTTACATGTTTTGTTTGCATAAGTTGATCATTTAAACATCACGTTATCATTTGCAGGAAACCCATTAATGAGATAAAAGAAGAGATGTATCGTGCGACTGAGTTGCAAATTCAACAATCTCATTATGCGTCATTTCATGATTGGTTCAAGGATTATGTACGTATAAATTGATTTTCATTATGAGTGAAGTATTATACTGAATTATTTCTGCATATATCATTATTTAATTCCATGAATTATGTAGGTTCATAAGCTGAGGGAGTTAGGGGACCCCACCCCGGACAACCCCCCCACCCCGCACCCCGAACAACCCCCCCCCCCCCCGCACCCTGGACAGCCCTCCTCGCACCCCGAACACCCCCCGCACCCCGGACATCCCTCTCCGCACCCCGGATAGCCCCCCCGCACATCGGACAACCCCCACACCCTGGATAGGCCCCCCGCACCCCAGACAAGCCCCACGCACCCCAGACAACCCGCCCCGCACCCTAGACAGCCCCCCGTACCCCGGACAGCCCTCCCCGCACCCCGGACAGGCCCCCGCACCCCGGACAACCCTCCCCGCACCCCGAAAAGCCCTCCCCACACCCCAGACAGCCCTCACTGCACCCCGGACAGCCCTCCCCGCACCCCGAACAAGCCCCCTGCACCCCAGACAACCATCCCCGCACCCCGGACAGCCCCTCCCGACACCCCGAACAGCCCCCTGCACCCCAGACAGCCATCCTCGCACCCTGAAGAGCCCCCCGCACCACGGAAAGCCCTCCCCTCACCTTGGAGATCCCCCCCCGCTCCCCGGACACCACCACCGCACCCCGAACACCCCTCCCCGCACCCCGGACAGCCCCCCTCACACCCCAAACATCCCCCCCCGCACCCCGGATAGCCCCCCGCACCCCGGACAACCCCCCCGCACCCCGGACATCCCTCCTCGCACCCCGGACATCCCCCCATCACTCCGGACAGCCTCCCACACCCCGAACAGCCCCCCTAGCACCCCGAACGTGCAATGCGCGCGGTACGACCGATTGTGTCGTTTGCAGCAGCTCGGCGCGCGCTAAAAGGGCACGTTGGGGGGGTCAAAACTACCCGAATGACCTCGGAATGCCATGATATCATACGACAACAGCTTTTGTGTGAATTTTGAAATGGTCGGGCAGAAAGCACGTCAATCAGATGTGTCGTTTGACCACGGTGACCAGAAACGCGTTAATGGAGTCAGAAAACGCCAAAACAGCATGAGATAGTCGAATTAAAAGAAAACATGCTCCGAATGACCTGAAACCATACGAAAACAATAGTAATATTATTTGTGAAGTGTAGGAGGAGACGACACGCCCATCGGACGTGCGGTGCGCGCGGTACGACCGACTGTGTCGTTTTCAGGAGCTCGACGCGCGCTAAAAAGGAATGTTTGGGGACGAAAACCACTCAAACATCCTTAGAATGCCATTAAATCATACGATAACAGCCTTTGTAGAAATTTTGAAATGTTCGGGTATACGACACGTTAATCGGAGGTGTTTTTTGACCACGGTGACCAGAAACGTGTTTACGGAGTCATAAAACACCAAAACGGCGTGAGACTGTCGAATTCAGAGCACACATGCTCCAGATGACTTGAAACCACATGAAAAAATAGGAATATTATTCGTGATGTTTAGGAAGAGACAACATGCCCATCGGATGTGTGGTGTGTGTGGTACGACCGATTGTGTCATTTTCAGCAGCTCGACGCGCGCTAAAAGGGCCCGTTGGGGGTCAAAACCACCCGAACGACGTCAGAATTCCATGAAATCGTACGACAATAGCTGTTTTGTTAATTGTGAAATGGTCGGCTAGAAGGCACACCAATCCGATGTGTCGTTTGACTGCGGTGACCGGAAACGCATTTCCGGAGTCATAAAACACCAAAACGGCATGAGACGGTCGAATTTGGAGAAAACGTGCTCCGAATGACCTGAAACCACACAAAAACAATAGGAATATTATTCATGACATGTAGGAGGAGACTTCACGCCCATAGGATGTGTGGTGCGAGCGGTAAGACTGATTGTGTCATTTTCAGCAGCACGGCGCGAGCTAAAAGGGCGCGTTGGGGGGTCAAAACCACCCGAACAACCTCGGAATACCATGAAATCGTACGAAAATAGCCGTTTTGTCAATTGTGAAATGGTAGGGTAGACGACATGTTAATAGGAGGTGTCGTTTGACCACGGTGACCGGAAACACGTTTCTGGAGTCATAAAACACCAAAACGGCGTGAGATGGTCGAATTCGGAGAAAATGTGCTCTGAATGACCTAAAACCACACAAAAACAATAGGAATATTATTCTTGACATGTAGTATGAGACGCCACACCCATATAATGTGCGGTGCGTGCGGTACGACTGATTGTGTCATTTTCAGTAGCCCTGCGTGCGCGCTAAAAGGGTGCGTTGGGGGGGTCAAAACCTCCCGAACGACCTCGGAATTCCATGAAATCGTACGAAAATAGCCGTTGTCTAAATTTTGAAATGGTTGGGTAGACTTTACGTCAATCAGAGGTGTAGTTTGACCGTGGTGACCGGAGATGTGTTTACGGAGTCATAAAACACCAAAACGGCGTGAGGCGGTCGAATTTGAAGAAAATGTTCTCCGAATGACCTGAAACCACATGAAAACAATAGGAATATTATTCGTGACGTGTAGGAGGAGACGGAATGCCCATCAGATGTGCGGTGCGCCCGGTACGACTGATTGTGTCGTTTTCAGCAGCTCGACGCGCGATAAAAGGGTGCGTTGGGGGGTTAAAACCACCCGAACGACCTCAGAATTCCATGAAATCGTAGGAAAATAGCCTTTGTGTAAATTGTGAAATGTTCGGGCAGACGACACGTCAATCAGAGGTGTTGTTTGACCACGGTGACCAGAAACGCATTTACGGAGTCATAAAACACCAAAACGGCGTGAGACAGTCGAATTCGGAGCAAACGTGCTCCGAATGAGCAGAAAACACAAGAAAACAATATGAATATTATTCTTGACGTGTAGGAGGAGATTACATGACCATCGGACGTGCGGTACGCACAGTACGTCCGATTGTGCATTTTCAGCAGCCCCACATGCACTAAAAGGGCTCGTTGGGGGGTCAAAACCACCCGAATGACCTCAGAATTCCATGAAATCGTACGAAAACAGCCATTGTGTGAATTTTGAAATGGTCGGTCAGACGGCACATCAACCAGAGGTGTCGTTTGACCGCGGGGACTGAAAACGCATTTATAGAGTCATAAAACACAAAAAAGACGTGAGACAGCCGAATTCGGAGAAAACATGCTCCAAATGACCTGAAACCACATGAAAACAATAGGAATATTATTCGTGACGTGTAGGAGGAGATGGCATGCCAATCGGACGTGCGGTGGGCGCGGTACGACCGATTGTGTCATATTCACCACATAATTTATATTGTGTGGTGTATGTACTAATTTATGGATGTTTTTATCATAATTTCATGTTTTTAATGGGATTTAAAAATCCATCTCATCTTTTATCTTTCATGGGATTTTGATTTGAGTAATATCAATGTTGTAAGGGTTTCCTCATCTCAATTTTGATTATTTAGATATGATTTGTATTCACCACCTATTTTTTTGGTGTTTATAATACCCATGGATGTATTTTTAATATAAATATAATGAAATTAAAGGATTCAGTAATCCATCTTATTTCTACTATTTCATTTTTTTTAATTTGAAAGGTAAAAAAGTTGTAAGGGTTTCTTTCCAATCTCATTTTCTAATCAAGAATGTTATGAATGAATTTACATATTGAAAAAATTGTGGGAAATTTATATCTAATACCACATAAATTTTCTTATCCTCTGGATATTATTGGGGTTTTAAATTTCCTCTCACAATTTCACTTCCCTTGGTAAATAATTTACCTGATCTGATTATTGTAATTGAAATTGACCCCACGTCTTATTTTTTGATTAGGAATTTTTCTCCTTTATGACCATATTCATTACATGGTTGTATGTATATCCTTATCTATTATTCAATAATTTATTTACTTAATTTTATAATTTTTTTTATTTTCATTACCAATGTTTTAAATTAAATTTTAATTTTTTATATACCTTTAATCTGAAAAAAGTATGCTTTTTAACATTTTCTGTGCAAACACATTTTTTCCATAATGATACTTCTTCATTAAGCTACATCCTTTCTATGTTTTAAAATGATTTTATAAATTATTTTAATTCTTTATTATTAAAAAATGTAATACTATTATATTTTTGAAAATTAAAAGGTTTATTTTAAAAATAATTATTAATTTTAAAATGGATTTTAAAGGATTTTGTTTTAATAAGGAAATAATTTGTGTTTTTGTGTCTTCTTAAAGAATTTTTTTGAAAGAACATTTCTTTTAAAAATTTCTTTTTTTGGAACAGATTGAATTTATTATGAATGTTTAGAAAAATTCAAATTAGGACTCCATACTAGACTTAGGCCCCCAAACATCCAACAAATAAAAATATCAAACAAAGACATCATGGTTTCCCACATAACACAATAAAAATGAATCCATGAAATAGAAAAATAAAATACACTATAAGGATAATCCCAAAAACAAGTATCCATAAAAAAATGGAACCAAAAAACCACTATAGTAAGATAAAGGACCAAGATATCCCTATTCATTGCAAGATGCACTACACTATAGAATCATGAAGATCTATTATTAGGCTATCAATATTTGAAGTTTGAGAACCACAACAGGATAACTATAAAAACCCCAAGGGATGAAACTAGGTTTAACACATTGAGACTAGTCTACATCGTTAGAAAAAATCATCCCTCCTTCATCTATTGGAAATCAAACACCCCACAAAAAACCAAACATGAAATTAAAACCAAGAAAACTTTTAAAAAACTAAGTTATAAAATTTCAACCAAATTTTATTTTAATTAGTATATTTAAGCTTAATTATCACTACACTATTCATATTTAGAGAGGAATACATCCCATTAAAAATACAATAAACATCCAAGGAATTGTTAAAAGAGAAAACAACCAAATTTATCTATTTTTAGATTCAATAGGCTACCCAACCAATCCTACTTATACACAGATGATTAAATATTCATGATGATTCCTAGTGCTTCAATAAAAAATTAATAAAATCATTCCATCCATAAGTAGTAATTGAAGTATGGATGATATTATTGAGTTTAAAAATAACCTAGTATGTAACAAAAAAAAATCAAAAAATAGATTATATCTTGTTTTAGGAATCAAGTTGCATAAATAGAGTAAATATTATTAAATTTGGAATATCTCACTCGTGTAAGAAAATGATCCCGATCCAACAGTCAAAAAATGAACCAATGTTTGGGCATAATAAATTTATTCTAGTAAATAAAGGGATATTTTTCCTTGTCACCTTCCCTAAACAGGAAAATAATTTCATGAGTAGATACAGTAGTAAAACTTTTCCCCCTTCCCTTCCACGTAATAAAATCATAAAAAAATCAACACAAAGTAAATCTTTATTCCTCAATTTTAGAATCACCTTAAATACCCACAAGAATGATAATTTAATCGGGATGCTCCAAAAGGATCCCTGAGGATAATAATTGTGAATCCAAAAACACAAAAAATATTTTTTTCATAAAAAATAATTTCTAAAGATGATTTATTATAAGAACAATATTATATTTCAAAGGAAAATTGATTCCTAAAACACAAAAATTGATAAGAATAATCATATTATTCTATGAAACCAATTATTTACAAGACTTATCCTTCCCCAAGCATATAAAACGCCTACACATATCATTAATATTTTTATGAACGGTTCAGGGATGAGTAATAATACAAACCCAATATAAAAAATAGTATCCCAGACTATTTTAACAATAAACACTCTTCCCACACAACTAAAGAATCATGAAGACCAAGAATAAATATGAGAGATTTTTTTTTCACCAATGGAAGACTGTTCAAAAGAGAAATACTTATGAAGGATAGAGGGAATATCATTTATTTGGTAGGGAGTTTCCCTTTAATTTTTTTAAAGTTTCTCAAAGTTATTCTACTCAAATATTAGGAAAATCCAATAAAAAAATATTTATTTTCATCTCATTGATGACAAGTCTAGACGTAATTCTCAACTCACTAATATAGTTAAACAAAGTCCTATTGAAACAGAGATCACATATTTAAAATAATTAAATATCATCAGTAAACATGACATGGCAAATTTTAAACCTATAACATTTAGGATAAAATCTTAAAACTATCTATGACATGGATTTTAATTGAATTTTGGATTGATATCCCATAATACTAATGAAGTGAAATATAAAAAGAGGGTCACCTTGACATTTAACCTTCCTCCCAGGTAAGTACGCACTCAGCTCACCAGTAGCCATAATAGAGTAATGAGTTGAGGTGGAATAATCCGAAATATTTTAAATAAATTTATAAGGAAATTTAAATACTATGATAACAATATCTAAAAAAGAAAAATATACCAAGTCATAGGCCTTAGAAAAAAATATTTACTACACACCTAGGGATAATTTTCTTTCTGGAATAATTCTAGACAAGTTCTTATATAAGTAAGATATTGTTAGAAATATCATACCCAGAAACAAAATCCCCTTGATCTTCACCAATTAGATTAGGTAATAATTTTTTCAAACAAGAAGAAATGAAATTAGAAATAAACTTATAAATAACATTGAAATAAGATATAGGTATGAATTCATCCATAATTTCAGGGCTAGACACTTTATGGATAAGATAAATAATAGTGGAATTAAGACTCATGGGGAAAATAGGCTTCTAATTTCTTTTCCACTCCACCTATAATACTAGATCCAATAACGTTCAATATTACTTAAAAAAATATAAATTTAAACCATTATGGCCTCTAGATTTTTTCCTTTAAAATATCAAAAAAACCACCTCTAACCTCTTTGTATAAAAATGGAGAAGAAATATCAAAACACTCTTTCTATTAAACCACCCTACCATCACCAAACTTATCAAAATTAATACCCTCGTTGGGGCTTTAGGATCCAGTGATCCTATTAAAGTGGTTAAACAAAACATATTTGATATACTTTAAATTCTAAACCTATAATCCATTTATATTTTTAATCGTAGTAAATAATTTCATAGAATTATGGTCTTAGATACATGCATGAAAAAAATATTTGAAATTAGAATCACCTTATTTTACCTAATGGACTTTATCCCACTAGTTGGGGAATAATATTTCACAGGAAAAGTGTTTATAAATATTGGTAACCAAAAATAAATCCTTATTACAGAGGGAGATATCATTATACTAATTAAGAATTTAAGTTTGAATAGGATGCAACTCATATTAAGAATATTGATCTACCAACTTAACATCATTTTCTATTTTCTATGAAAATTAACCAAATCTTTCTTCAAATCCCTTAAATTGGTGGTGATATGATAGAGGGAATGGAAATAGAAATGAAAAATCCAAAAATGGTGAACAATTCTACGAAGGCTCTCCTCTTTGCACAAAAAGTTAAAAAATTTAAAGGAATCATCTTTTGAAAACAAATGTAGGTTTTCACCACACAAAGACTATGGTAATAAATTCCTAGAGGTAGGAATCTAACAACCGAATATTGAAATGAAGAATACCAACAACTATTAACTAATTCCCAATCTAAATTTCTATTAATATGTTTTCACCCCATTTTTTAATAAACCATGTAAAATATAATCTAAAATAGGTAAGGACATTAATATTAAATTTTCTTTTGAAATTATTAAGCTCCTTAATATTCCTAAATGAAATATTTATCCCAAAATTGTGATAATACATAGAGGCAATTCAGTTAAAATAACCTAAAATAATCTAAGGATGATTTTTAATAGAATATTTCAAGAAATAAAATAAAAAATATTCTTAAATATTTATATTATTAAAGGCATAAATGATTGAAACCAAAACCCACACATTATGCCATCTAATCTTATAGTAAAACAACAAGGAAGAAATAAGAACCTATTCTAGAAAGATGGAATTAGGGTTTCAAAGAACAAAAATCCTTCCATTACCACCACAATAAAAGTTTTTTCTATATAAATAGTAAAAATAATTGTATAATTTATCTAAATTTTCTAAGTTATTCATGAAACATATGGTTTTCTAGACTATGACAAGATCTAATTTAGAAATAAAAATAAAATTCTCAAGATCCATCAATTTAAAGGGTTTATTTAAACCCCAAATGTTATAATTGATAAAAACCATTAATAATTACATCCAAAGTAACCTACAAAATATGAATAATTCCTAAAAATCTACTGTCTTGGATAGGCCTTCAAAACAAGCTTTTATTTCTTCAAATGATATTTATAATGGTGAGTAGTAAATCCCCCATCTCCTGATGCTCATGCTCCACTTGAGTGTAGTACATACTTAGATACTACTAGGATATTAACCAAGTTATAATCCTTAGGGGGACCAATAAAAATATCCCTACCATTCCCTTATACTAATATAAATTGGTAATTCTCTTTTTATAAATTGAAGTTTAGCTTAGAAGGAGGTGATTGTGGGGTGATATCATTTTTCATCAAACTTTCTTACCCTTATAAAGTTTAGGAATATAACTTAACCTATCATATACATATCCATGACCCCAATGTATTTTTATCTTTATTTAAACCCAAAAATCTTATTCTATAGGATTTTAGATCCATTTATAGGGGTGGGGGTTGTAATAGATGAACAACAAGAATCAAAATGTCCAAAAAACTTACAATTAATATATATTAGACACCCATTCATAAATAATCTCTTTTTGGAATACATTTCCTTCAAAAATATGAAGAAATATTTATTATTATGGGTATATTCAGGAGTAATTTCAATATAAACCATATCATAAATAATGACTTTTCTAAAAGTAGTAATCACATCTATGCATAGTGTTATTACAATCAAACTATTAATTTTTCTAAGAGCCCCACTCATTCCATAGGTGAAGTCTAAGATTGGGAGCCTTGATACACACCAAGAAATAATTAGTATTAGTAGTCATAATTTGAATCAGGTGACCAAATATTAAAAGTAAAACGTTTAATATTAAAGGACCATAGACTAGTGTGAAAGGTTTTATTCATAGTAGATTAATCAGATTAATTAAGTAAAAAGACACCATGTTCAAGAAATAAAACCTGAAAAATTTCCTCATAAACCCAGTATGAACTAATAAATATACGAATCATCTCTAATTTTGGTTGAGGCCTATAAATGAATTTAGAAATTATATTCATCCACATATATTTTTCCTATCCCAAATCTGATGCATCAAACACCAAATTTGAATCCATGAGGTACAATAGAAACAATGATTATACTAATCTTAATTAACATTCCCTATTTTCCATAAAAAATTCAATAAAAGTATTATTTTAACTTTTAGTTATATATCTAGAAAAAATAATCCAAAAATGATTGATAAGAATAAACAATAACATGTAGATTATATCAATATACCGAATCTATAACTGAGTTTCCAAGAGAGTGAGAGAGAAATAATTTTGGTTTTAAAGGGTAATTTTAAAAATGTTTTATCAATATCAAAGTATTTTATTTTGATGAAAACATTTTTAAGGAGATTTTATGAATTTTTTAAAAGGGTTATTTATTTTTGTTTCTCGAATTTAATTATCAAATAATCATAAAAAGGGTGTTGTTTATCTATGTAAACATCTTTTGTATTCCTTATGTTACACCTGGTATATATTCTTATGATACCATATAACTTCTTTTTCTAAATGACTTATGAAATATTCTATGAATATATTCATGTAAATGGTCTCTTTTCCATGGGTTAAATAAGTGATGTTTGAAATATAATTTTTTTCATGACCTATCAGCACACATTTGTATGGATGATGATTATTTATTAGATAGGAATCCTATATAGTACTACAATGCATTGATTAAGAATTTATATCTCATGAGATAATGAATTTATGTGTGAGTTTATTTTTATGAGTTTATTTTTGGATATATATTCCCATAAATACTGTACATGAGTGTATTTATGGTTAGCTTTCATGACCGAAATTACGCATTAGTGTATTTGTGGTTAGTTGTGCTTAAAAAGACTATGTGTGGTCATAATTGCTAATGGTTATGTAAAAATGTTATGTTTTCGTATTAATATTCTTATACTATATTTCTATGTGACATTCCTATATTATACTCCATGTCTCATGATTATCATCTCATTATTAAAAAATATTGTTCCATTATATCTGTCTAATCATTTGATATAAAATGCCCTTATATAATTATTTATCAACAAATATTATTGTTACATATTATTTTTAATAATATATTTCTCCCATGATAACATTTTCTCTTATTCTTATGATATAACCCTCAATAACATACTGGTTAGTTTTCTATTTTTGAACATATGAGGTCTCCCCTTTCATATGTTTCCATCCCCTAGGTAATTGTGTGATCTTGGAGAAATGTTCACAATAAGAATTTTTCTAGATAATATTCAGAGACACCAAACCATTTTATTCTTAGGGATGTCTGATTATTTGTGACATGTAATGATTAAATTATGAAAACAATGTGAAATATATAATTGTTGATCTTGGATCATTAATTTTTTTTTCAAATCCTATGATTAAATAATGTGCTTTTTCACTAGATATTTGAGTGTGGGTCTAAATAATCTCAATATTGAGTTGGTGGTGCAAGATCTTATTGGTTCTTGACAATAGTGGTCACTTTTAGTGTTCTTTTTAGGATATGATGTGATGAAGAGTTTTACTTTTCTAGTTTTTCTTAGTATGTCTTGAATTTAGGATGTTGAGTTCATGTACTTGTCTTTATTTTTTGGATTTTCATTTTCATATAGTTATGGATACTTGGAAATTTTATCATTCATATCATTATAGTATTCATTATTATACTTACCAATGCATGGATATATTTTATTTTTCATATATGTGGTTGTATGCATGTTCATTAGGATAAGACATCACATATGTGTGATATTCCTTATTGGTGATAACCACTATCCCAAAGCCTATGGAAGAAGGACCGGGGAGGAGAACATGGACTATATACTAGACCAAGAGGTTTACCAATGGGTTAAGTCATATTAGGTTCATATAAAAGTGGGTTTTGTTCTTTTGATGGTGTTAAGAGTTAAGAGTATTATGAGGATAGTTTGGGAAATTTAGGGTAATGGTTTCAAGGGATCTTGAGTTTTGTTTTCAGACTAGGTTTTTCAATGTAGGTGTGGGTGACTTACCTATTATTTTTATAAGACTATGATAATATATTAGTCAACTCATAACTCCGAGGAATCATTTTTAGGGTATAAACATGATGGTACATTCTTCATATAGAATTTCATTTATGCTTTCTTATATGTCCATTAGTTTTCTCACCCATATATGATTTAATAAAAATGGGAAAATATTTTTTAATAATGGATTACATTGAACATACAACAAGTAATTATTCTAAGGTATGATTATGATGATCCAAAACTAGTGCTTGGGGCTCCTATTTTTGTTCAGTTGGTCAATACCGTTTTGATTCAGAGACATGATCTAGAGGTATCTATTTTAGAAAAGTAGTGTGAAGATCCCTCCTATTTCATATTGATAAAATATTCAACCTATTGTGTAGGGGGATGATCTTCCACCTCTCTAGAAATAGATTATACAAGTTTAGTAAGATAGGATAGCCCATATTATAAGTACGTGACTTGAGTTTTAGTGTTAAAAGCCACCTATCTTCTTAGGGATCCTGATCCAAAGGCCTTTGAGCACTGGTGGAAGGTGATGACTTGAGTGTTCTACTTATTTTAGACACCCACTTATTAGATGGTGTTTATGGAATCTATTATTATTCATGTTATGATGATTCATTGGGGGGATCTAACTACACTAATGCTTTTTGAATCCAATCCCATATGGTCAAAATTTATGTTTATCTTCAAGGAAGATTACTACCCAATGAAATTGATATGGTTTAAGTTTCAGACCTACTGGATATTTAGTACCATAGAATAATCATAATAGATTATACATCAAGGTTCAAAAAACTTAAGTGATACTCGCTTGACAAGGGACATAATTGATTTCTGTGATCTTGGAAGTTCGACCATGGTTTCTTGAGAGAGATTCAAGTTGGGGTTGTTCATTTATATATAATTGATTGAAATAGATATATCATGAACCCTGTATCAACATTTAATCCCCAAATAAATGCAATATAATATTACTGGAGTTTTATCCTGAGAATATTGTAGGATAATTTTCAAAGATATCATTATTTTTTAGTTTTTTAAGAATTAAAAATTTGGGATTTGATGGTTTTTAGAAATTATTTAAAGGAAAATAAAAAAATTAAACTAAAATTAAGGATATATTGAATATTTTGAATGAAAAGGAAAATTATATTTATAAGGAGTGTGAAATAAAGTTAAATAAAGTATTAGTGGAAAAGATTCAACCCTTATAACACCCCCTTATTCCTTGTCTAAAAATATAACCTATTTTAATTTCACAATTCTCACCCAAATACCTTGAGTGAACACCTAATTTGGATTGAATTTCATGCCGAGAACTTAATATAATTTTTTTCCTCTTGTTTAAGTGATTTAACTACTAGAATAAATCCAAGTAGTTAAACCTATTTGAAATAAATATGCTTAATGGAAAGACTCCACCTAAGAGATTTAAATAGCGAAATCAACTTTTTTTACTTCATAAATTAGACAATAATCTAAAATATATTATAAGAAAGTATATTCATTAAATAAAATAACCACATACATTAAACAACATATTTTCTAGTTAAATTAAAAAGGATTATAATGAAAATAAAATATCTAAAGGGAATATTCCTTGAGTATTTATTTTCTATATCCACATAGAACTTTAGCCATGCATAACTAAATTATCTCAAATACCTTCCCTATAGTATTTCTCCCTAAACTTACAAAAACCTCAAAAACTATATGAACTCATATTAATTATTTATACACCCTTATTTTGTATTTTATCTTATATATATTTAATGGAATGGTTGAAAAATATAGTTGAAATGGCGGAAAATTCAAAATCACATCTAGGAAAACTACATGTTCATGTGGCAGTGTTCAAAATCATCCTCTTGGTGGAAGAAATAAAAAAGGTTCCAATGCATGTTTTCATTAGTTATTCAAGTGGGAGACAAGATTTTATTCATCTTTAAATCATCTCACAACCTTTTAATCTCTATATCTCTATAATATGAGATCAGGTGATAGAGACATGGAGTTTATAGAAGTAATTTCAACATGGTCCTTCTACCCCATGGGTTTTTAAAATTTTACAAAGTGTAAAGCTGCAACACCTCAGGTTTTTATAGACATTTTTTTATGAATAAATTTAATTTTTAGTTATGTCTTGTAATGAACTAAGACAATAATTCCTTTAAAATGGAACTTACTTGGAATAAATTACACGAAACCAACTCAATATACAATACATGTAACATCAACTTGGCATATGTTACACACAACATTGACTTGAGGTATGTTACACACAACAATGATGTTTCTATGAAGCATCATCATATTGTTATAATTTTTTGAATGATATAATTATAACCTAGATGTTAAAATTAGTTATATGAATAGTAATAAATAATTTTCAAATATAGTTTATAATTTTTTTATATAAATAAAACTTATTGATAATGAAATATATAATTTTTTATATAGTCCTTTTATGTTTAAAATTACAATTTTTTCGAATGAAGTGCTTTAGCGTCCTTCTATAAAATACAATAAATATAATTTTAGACACATTTATAAATTTAATTTGATAGAATAAACTTAAATTTATAATTTATAATTTCTAAATTATCTTAGGGTGATGTTTTTGGATTTTTCTAAGAAACTTCATTTTTAGATGAATCGTGAAAAATACCAGATTTTAATTCAAAATCGATTTATCATCTAATTTATTTTTAAGGTTAAATTATATTTTTATTTGGTTTAAAAGTTTAATTAGATCATATTTTTATCAATTAATACAATTTAGGTATTTGTGACCACGTTCAAATTGAAATTGGATATAAAAACATAGCAAACTTTTGATCATTTTCACTTTAAAAACCCATATTGTTGATCTGATTGTAGGATTAATTTTAAATTAATTTCTCCCACTTATATAATTATAATTTTTTAAAATGGATTGAATATTTTTTATTAGAATTATTTATATTTTTTTAATAAATTCTACTTATTTTTTTACCAAAAATATTAGTGAAAGTGATTAAAATTAATTACACCGATTAAGGTTAAATAAAGCTTAATAAGGGACTAAACCAAAAACTAAAGGCCTCATAAGACCTCTAAAATTGTAAAAAATCCAATTTATGAGCATATTTAGACCCTATAATCCCTTTTATATACTTTTTATTATTATTTTATCCACTTTAAACATGAAAAACGTGGGTGGAATTATCTTTTCAAAATATTTTCAAGAGTGCCACTCCTCCTTCCTAATAAAGGCCACCATCTCTCCCTCTTCTTCACACCTGTAAAACCACTTAGTTTCATAAAATCTGATCCCAATAAACTATCAAACATCCCTAAATTTCTCCTTTAATCCTCCTTTTGGTCATAAATTCTTCCAAGTAATCCTTTTAGCACAAACCAAAAAGAGTTACCCAATTAAGAGGTACCCCCTTCTCTTAAGCTCCTTTCTTTTATTTTATTTATCAACCCACTCCACTAAATTTATTCCATTCTTATATAAGAATATAAATATATTAAATATAATATGATTTTTTATTCTAAGTCTTCAACCTTACACACACCTCCATATAATGGGTAAAAACATACTGTTTACGTGTATGACAAACTACTACATCATTAAATAATGACTGTTCATTTTTCCTTTACCTCCTATCAGGGTGAAAATTATGATGGAAAATATGTTTATATATGTTATATATTATATTTTTTCTATATTTTTTCTTATTTATTACTTTTAAAACACACATAGATATATATATATATATATATATATATTTACTTTCTATTTGGTGTAAATACAATAATTTGGTTTGAGGAAGTGTGGACTACCACCCCCTCAAAGCGATGTGATTCATTCACACACAACATGGAATATATTAAGGATTTTTTTAGTTAAATTATATGACATATATAACATTATAATGATACATTAATTATATTATATACATATATACATATAGGTAATTTTATTTCTTTCTTTAAATACGACAATAAAAACAGAGACATCGTTCGTGCGTACGTATGACTTATCGCCTCCATGAACAGTGTATTACATTTCATACTTCTATATTATATAGATTAATATAATAAAAATATACTGAATATAAATGATATTTATATCATATTTTACATTCTATCAATCATGATATAATTATAAGGACCAAATATATATTCAATTAATATACACGTGAAGAACAAAACGAATATTATCTGAAGTTAAACCTTAACATAGGATGGTTAAAAAGTGGGTAATATAATATTGTAATAAAACCATATATGGTATTATATATAATAATATGGTTCTATAAATTATTTATAATAAATTTATATTTATTATAATCTTTTTGTAATGAGTGCGATGAGAGTTAATACGCAAGGTAAGGATATTTCATCTCAATTTTTATTTTTGTGGGATACATGATTTATTCACCACCCATTCCTTTTTTATGGTGTATGTACTGAACAAGAATGTATTATATGTCTCTTATAATTAAATTTATAGGTATTAACATATCCATTTTATGATCTTTCTTTTATGTGGTTTATGTTTCAAAAATTACCAAATCGATAAAATAGTTTTGTCTCAATTTACCTTCTTTGAGTATCATGTTTTGTTATCCACATAAATTATCGTTTAGGTGCATATACTTAAATTTTTCATGTTATATCATAAATATCCTTTTTTATGATATTTAATGCTTCATTAAATTTATTTTTCTTACATGGAAAGTATGATCCCTAGTAACCAAGTAGTATGATTTTATTGAATCAATCTCGTCGCTTTTCAAGATTGTTGATGATTATGCTTCTTTGATGAAATATTATGATCCATCTCTCAAGAACACTCATGAATTTTATTATCCAATAGTTATTAAATATATCCTCATATATTAGTACCATTTTTCTACTCATTGGTACTGAATATAATGTTTTTAAGTGAAATATATCTGTCTCTCTATTGGTTAGAAACCCATTGTATTCAAAAACCAAGTTTTCAAAAATGTTTTCAAAAGTTATTTGAACTAAATTTTAAAGTAAAAATGATTTTAAAAACGTTTTATGGTTTTCAATTCCTCCTTTATAAGTTTTCAAATCTATTTTCAAAGAAAAAGGTTTTCAAAAATGTTTTATGTTTTAAAAATATTTTTCAATGCAGATAGGATATTTTCATCAAGAAATGTTTTTAAATGATATTTAAAAATTATTTCCCATCTAAGATAACATACCCTAGTGTTACTAATTCCTTAATGAGAAAATTATTCAATGGTTATGTTCATATTATTTCCCTAAATGGATTATGTTTTGATGGCATGATGTTTATGAAACTCATTTCTATTTCATGGGTTATATTATTTTGAAACCTGCTTCTTTTCACAGGTTATGTTTATGAAGAAATGATTTTAAAACCTATATTTTTTATCTGGTTATGATATTATTACATGTTTATAATACCCATTTCATTTCATGGGTTACTATGTGGTTATTTATGATATTGTGGCACATGTATGTATGATTTTACTATGAGATGATTGGGAGCTATATATCCCTCCAATGCATTGGGTAAAGATTTATATCTAATGAGATAGATATGAATAGAAAGGGAAATGAACTCAGTTCAGTATTATAGGTCTAGAATGATAAGTGAACTCGATTCAGTAATATTGGTCTAGAATGGGGTGTGAACCCAGTTTAGTAAAGGACTTTGTACACTAATATGGTCTCGGTAGAAATGCCTTGACTATTATGGAAATCATTATAAATGCTTATGTGTCCACCAAAATTCCATATTTTATTCCTATGTTTTGATTTCAAGGATTATGTTCTTTATTTTATTATTATTCATGTCTTATGAACTTATAAGATTTATTCCCTGAATCGTGTATATGATATTTGATATACAGGGTGTGATCTTCAATTTTAATGATCATGTTCTCATACCCTTATGCTCATGATTATGCTTACATATAGCCCTTTTTATCCTTACTAATCATATAATATCACCCCATTTTTATGTATCCTTCCCCCTAGGTTATGAAGATATGTATTATGTCTGATGTGTCTAGGAAGGGTGATAGTAAATAAGAACATAGTGGGAGATGTTATAGGTCATTTATATACTAGTGTTTATGTCTCCATGTTTCCTACATCACTGACTAATATGATCTTTGGGTGTCTATTTTTTTTAATTTTTTTTAAGTATTCTAAAAATTTCATGTAATGTTAATGTATGAAAATTGAGGGTCTCCATAGTTGGTATCAGAGTAAAGGTTTAGTTTACCTTTGGAATATTGGATGAGAAAACATTAGTAATAACCACAAGGACATGTTTAAGGATAATTATAAGGATAAATAAAAGTATAGGAAAATGTATTGGAAATTTGGTAAAGGATAGAGAGAGTGGTTTCCTAGAAATACATCCCTTTTAGGATAATAAAGGTGAATGTGGCTCTAGGATATATGTACCTAGGGGTGAAAACTCTGAAAAGATGTTATGGGATGCACTTAGGGTAATATAGTACATGAAAATAGGACCTGTTGCGCCCTTTATTTGACACTCCCAATGGATATGATTTAGGAATTCACAAAATATTCACAAAAAATTATGAAGGATTTAATAGAAGTTGGCTATGAATAACCTAGGATAAACCTAAGTTGTTATAGATTAAATAAGGTGTCATAATTTAGACATCCTCTAATTGAATTTTCATAAATATGTGGTTCCTCGATATGATAACTATTTCTCACTCTATGCTTTTTGATTTTAGTCAATTGATGGAACTCAAAGGAACCATGTTAATGGTGATTGATATGGAAATGAAACAATTTTTCTTCTTGTGTAACCGAATGATATGGGAGTTAGAATGAAAAAACTCATCATTTTTATCATACAACTTTCTCATACTATGAATCATGGTGTAATTACAAATGATTAAGGGTGGGAACAACAATCTATTGAGTATTTCATGAGGAAACATCCACCTTTTTTATAGGGTCTTCTAATCCACTTGTTTCTGGAAAATGAATTAGTACTACTGAAAAGATATTATATTATCCCTAGTGTTCAGAGTATGAGAAATGCATTCTAATTGTTTATGAGTAAAAAGGAGAAGAAGAATAGTGGTGGACTCTAGTCAAGAATACAAGGTAGTAAGATGAGATTGAATCATTAAATTTGGATGAGTTCAAGAACGTTTTTTTCAATAAGTACTTTTCTTGGATTATTTGTACTAAGATAGAGAAAGTGTTCCTTGTGTTGAAGAAATGGGATGATGAATCTATTGGTACCTATAAAGCTAATTTCACAAGACCTATGAGGTATACTTCATGAATTATTATCCAACCTTAAATTAAAGTTGATAGGTTCTTCTGTGGCTTAAATACAAGTCTCATAAGAGTGTTATCCAATAGAGAATTTTGTGGCTTTGAATAGATTGTGCATTCTGCAATCAAGGTTGAAATGGATGTTAGAGTCATATATCAACCTTTTGGTTTTTAAAATAATAGGAATATGGAATTTAAAGTAAAATAAAAAAACCATGAAGAAAAAAGATGATATTTAGTTTATTCTCTATGCGTGGGAGAAAGAATGGAGGAAATTTCCTTAAGGGGTTGTTGATGCTCCTTTCCATCATAGAGTCTAAACAACTGAAAAAGGGGAATACCTTAAGCACAAATAGATTCATACTTTGAAGAAACATCAAAAATTGACAAAGGCATGAACAAGGATTTGTTTAAGAATGGACTGTGCAAGTATCATCATGGTCACGCAAGTATACTTGTGCGCCACATATTGGTCGTGTAGGTGACTTGCATTCCATGTTTGATTTTCTCCCAAGGCCTTTAGTAGCCTATAAATAACCCTTGTGGGACCCCTGTTTCGAGAACGAAAGATTCCAAAAGTCAGATTTAATCTCTCAGCACCCTAATCTTTGCTTGATGTCTTTCGGACACTTCTAAGGTAATTTCTTACATAGAATAGAATATATAAAGACGGGGAACAAGGCCTAAGTGTTGAAACTCATCAACATTTGCGTTCCCAAGTGTCTAACCCTTAAGGGGAAATGGCCACACTTGCACACCACCTTATCCCTTCAACAAAACTTTCACGCCACCCTTTTGGAAACCTTTAGGGATAATACTAAGGGCTTGAGCCAAGTCTCACCCAATTATTACCCTATAGGTTAACCATCTCCCAAGTACACCCATGTCACACAAGTATACTTGCACGACCAAGACTTGCGTGCTCAAACAGGATTTGCACGCCTGCCACTTTTTGGGTGTCCCTCCTTTGAGTTCACTTCCTTTTACTCAAATTCACCTCTCCTCTTCAAGATTTAGGCTTCAAAACCCTCTTCAAAGCCACTTATGGCATGGTTCCTTTGTTGTCTTCCTTATCTGAAAGAAATTCAATGGAACATCTCTCAAAACCTTGTGATTTATATATCTTTATATCACTATGGTTAGAGGTTCCCTTCATTCAACCTCATCCATTAATATGAGAGAATCTTTGAAATGGGCATCCTGTTTAAGAGTAAGTCCCAATCATAAGCCAAATTCCCCCCAATATGGGCATCCTCCTCAGGAGTAATCCACAAATTAAGAGTCTAAATGTCCATAAAGCAAAAATACCTTTATGGACCTTGTTAATGGGAATCCTCCTTAGGAGTAAGCCCTAAGTCCCCTTTAACCTAGGCCACCTTTTTAGGAGTAAGCCCCAGTTATAATTACTTTAATTTTGGTCCCCCTTCTTAGGAACAAGCCCCAATCATAAGTCCCCCCTGATTAGGGAAAAAATTTCAGGAGTAAGCCCCATGTTAGAGTATACAAATCTCTATGAAGCACAAACATCTTTATGGAACTTTTCCTTAGGTTTCTTTCCAGAATTAAATCCTAGTCTTCATCTATTTTGGGAGGTCACACATACATAATCCCCATATCATTCCTTGTGACCACATCTTTCATGGAACAAATCGTCAGGTGTACTGATACCTCTTGTTTCTCACATTGAGCATGAATCACGTGAGCTTAGAGTTTAAAAGTAAACACAACACATCTATTTGGGAAATTAATCATATATAAGCTTCACATTTCTTAAATCGAACTACGTGGATTTTGATCTCTTCCTTAAAAGTAGAGTACATAGAAAACCTTTCTAAGGTTCAAGACCATCACCCATTAATTCTCATCCGTCCCATAATATGTTAAACTATATCTTAATTCCCGAACTACGTGGGTTTTGATTCCTTTTCTAATAAGGATACGTAGATAGCCCATCTGCGGGTACGATCCCACCTCTAAAATAATCCATGTCCTTATGAATGATAATAAACTTCAAGTGCCCTACTGAGTGGCTTTAAAACCAGTATGGTCATCATAATGACCAAAATATTTCTATATAATATGTTGAAGGATAAAATTGACTAAGAATCTCCAATATATACAGATGATTCTCTATCGATGAAGAACCTCAAATACATATAAAAGATTCCCTAAATCTAATACATATCAATCATTGATTTCAAGATCTAAAGGAAAGCTCATTTTTCATAATTGGTAAATTAATAAGGATTCAAGAACATAACTAAAATCTATAAAGAGAGTCCCGGAATAGACAATAATCCCCCCCCAAAAAGGTGTGATGAGTCCGACCTCCCATCCTCTCGACCAATGCAAATTCTTAAGCCTCATCGGTCCACAACTAATGAGCACCTACCTTTGGAAAGTAGGTCCAAATGGATATAGAATCATTAGATGTTTATGGTTCTACGAATAAACCCGTTAGAAACCGATTGGAATGTTTTAACCTTAAACAAATGAGGTCATCCCCATTTCCAGAAGAAACAAAAAATGGTGAAACCGACGTGAATCCTTAACCATGTTAAATGATGTTTTACTTATTTGTTAGGCCTCTATTTAACTCAATGTGAGGGACAACAAAGAAATCAATAACATATGTGCTCATACAAAAGATGTAGTGGCTGAACTTATCTTGATTATGTCCTTATATCAAACAACCACTCTTTTCCAAGATCTCTCTACATTTCAGAAATGGATTCTCTAAATTTCACATCTGCTTCTGCTACTACTACTACTACTGGATCCTCATCCGCTCTGAGGATGACGTCACCTACTCAGCATCTGTAATGCTGGGTTTCAAATGCACTGGTTGAGGAATACCATCAAAACAGTACCATTCCGACTCTAGAGGCTGCTCGACAAGCCCTCAAAGTCAATAATTTACCCTGGTTGTCTGGACAGTGATGACCAGCGATCAAGAATCAGGCGATGATAACCACCATCTCCAACCGTTTTGGGTCGTTATCCCTAGAATGCAACAACCATTACCTCCCATATTACAGGGAGGTGAATGAAGAGGTCACTCAAGGCCTTAATTAAAGAAGGCAAGAGTCCTTCCCGAGGGCTCCCATCAACAATCGCCGCTAGACTCATGCGATAGTGTGCCCTCAACATGATGAGGGTATCGCCTTTAGGGGTTTTACTCATGTTCCTCAGACCCGAGCATGCAAGAAGAACCGACATAGGAAAAATCTGGGCAACAAGGAGCAGGTTTTTACTTCTGCCCCCTCCGGAGAAGTCCATCAAGCCAACTTGATGGCAAACAATGAGCGGGTATATACACATGTCCGTCCTAATATTGCTGTCCAGCAGACCGATCCGACAACAACCCACTAATCTTGCCTGGAAATTCTGGAAGAGTATTATAGGCAGGCATATACTCCTGCTTATAATTCATCAACCAGTCCGCAGGCTGGTCTGACTGCACTCAAAGAAGCTCACCAATCTAATATGGTGTCCACTGATAAGCAGACACATACACCTGTTTACAATCAACAATTCTGTCAGCAGTATCGTCTTCCAGTATTGAAGTACAATCATCAACCATACATGAAGAAGAATACACAGCAAACACATACACCTGCCAATATTCATCAGGCTAACCAACAGTCTCATTTGGTAGCACCCAGAGAAGTCAGTCGGAAAGCTCTGACGATAAATTTGGAGCAAACTTAACTCTCTTTCCCTATGCATGAGTACTGTTAGAATTAACTGATAGGAAAAGAAGGATAGAAGCTGGCACATACACCTACTCCAGACACAGAATGGACATATATTCCCGTTCTGGCCACTGAAGTCACCAAGCACATTTTGACAATGGTGAAAGAGCAGAAGCAAATCTCTGCTCATATTCTGGATGCCTGTCAGAATATTATAAAAACTTCAGTAGCATCACAGGGAAAGAAACATAAATCTATCCCTATCAATATAGTGAATCATTAACATTTCACTATATAGCAGATACATACCTTTTTTCTAGTCCATGTGGGTCTTGGGGCATACTCCCCCATGTCATGCGGACAATCAAGTCAGGCACATACACCCGATTTGAATGAAGATCGTCAGCCTAACCTGACCATTTCTCCTGAGAAGGCACGTACACCTACCCATAATAACCACTTTTTTCAACAAGTGGTTCCTCAAGTGAGTAAGAAGGCATCTAAGAAAAATACCCGTTCAACACAGTCAAGAAACCAAGATCCAATCTGCAATAAGGCCTTGGTCGATGCTAGAGTTCTTGATGCACTCAGACAATTATCTATTGCAACTCAAGATTATACTCTCTCACTTCCCAATAGTGGGAACATTAATTCCGAAGGAATTCAACAAAAACTTCCTCATAAAATCTTTCTTCATGACAATTCGGTCGATCTTGAAGTATCATCTTCAGATGAGATCCATGATAACCCTCTGCGTGGCTAGAAGATCACGGAGGAAAAGGTTTCATCTTTTACTGTAACCCACCATGGTGGTCCTCCACATGATGATGAATTTATCTATGAAATTCCTCTCCACAATAGTAATTTGCATTGCCTGGAAAATTATTCAAAGGAAAATGTAGTAACGAGAAATAACTCTTATCTTGAGGCACTTGAAAATGTGAAGCCAGTTATGTTTGATGCTTTACCTCTAGTAGGAGAAATAATTTCTCAATCAGAAGATATCTCTAGATGTAGGTCAATCTCGGAACCACCCCTGGGTCATTCATTTTATAGTTTGATAAATGAAGTCTCTACCAATCTTGTTGAATATGAAAAGCAACAAATAAGTACCATCTTTGGTCTAAACAGGTAGAAGAATATTCATTAAATGATAAGGAGGAAGTACTGAATATGAGAAATAAACTGGCGAAAGGTGAAGTACCAGTCATGTTTTTTCCTTTGGCTGACTCTCAGTATGATATTCCAGAAATGTTGATGGAAGATTGTATTCATGATATTCATCTCAACATGTGGATAACTCTTTGTCAATTGAAAAAGAAAATATTTTCTTAAGATGAATATGAAAATCATGTCAAGATAATAGAAGGGTTAAAACGCCAAATTGACTTGGAATCTCTCTCAGTTTCCCAATATCCAAAGGTTGAAAAGTAGCAGAGATCCCTTCAGCGTTCATGCCTTGGCGCACTAAAAATATTGCACTAGTTAATTTCCAATTCCCCATCTGGTATTCATATTAGAGGATGAGGTGTTCATGGAGCACTGCATTTCACTGTACTCTCCAGTCAACAAATCCCACCAAAAGTGGTATCATGCAATGTTATTTCCCACGGCCGGCCACAACCAACTGGTTTTGTGTGTAATCAGATGCTTTCTCAGGAACATGCCTCAACTAGTTCTTCCCAAAATCAGGCATACAAAGAACAATTTGTCGAATTACTCTTACATCAAGTAAATGAGAATATCGAACAAGCTTCTCGTTTAGTGTAGGCACATTATCAAGTGACGGAAGTGTCAGAAATCATCCAACGGTCATTTGAGCCATGTGATTTGAGTGGATGTAGGTTAATGCATCCAGCCAGTTTCCAGACTAATGTACAAAAAACCAGGAGAGATTTTAAGAAATTATTAGATATATTAGCTCAAGAGCCACCCCATCTTTCCAGACTGGGGACTCTTTTAACCCAACCCTCGGAATCAACAACTAGGATTCGAGGAGTTGAGCAGGAACAGCCCCAGTCCACTGGACGGGGGACTTTTTCAAATCCTCAACCTCTTCCTCAACAAAAGTCAGTCTTCTCTCGATTAAGGAAGAAGACACAGGAGGAACGAAGAGCTGAATTATCCAGAGATTCCCTCCAAATTACGGTTCATCAAGAGGTTCCTGAGGGATCAACTCAACAAAAGGTAGTGGCTCATCAAGGACATGGAAGAAGACAGTATCATAGAAATGCCGATAGAAGGGATGCAATGCATTATGCATCAATAAATGTCATCAATTTCAGTGTTTCTGATCCTCCAGAACATTAGGCTCACTCAAAGGAATCAGATGAGGAAGTTCTTGCTCAAGAGGCTGTGCACACTGAGGCAAATGAATAAGGTGTGCGTACACGAAATCAAAGGCTTACCAAGAATCTGGGTATTCCTTCAAATAACCAACTCCCCCTCTCCAAAAGGCGTCCAACAAGGGGAAAGGAAAAAATCCAGGTTGCATTCCACCCTACCTCTAGAGGAGGACAATTACTCTCATTAGAGGAAAGGTTCACACAACAAGAGGCGTAAATAAAGGAGTTAAGGAGGATGAATGCAAAACTACTTCAAATTAGTCTTCCTCCTAAGCGTGCTGGAGTCAGTCAGTCAAGGGAATTTGTTGCAGCTACTGGGATAGATCAAGAATATCCACCTTTAAAAGTACACCCTCACAGATCCAATCCTATGGGTTATACACAACAACAACCAACAATACTACCATCAGTAGAAGTCCCGGTCGCCACACCCATTAAAACTCCAGTTCTTTCACCTACACAGGTCCAAGATCAGCCAAATGTTTCTAAAAAATTAATGACTACCATTGAGTCATTAATAGCTCAGTTGGAAGCTATGGAAGGAAATCGTGCATCGGTTCAACCGGAGAAGAGAGCTTACCCTGAATGGGTTGACACAATTCCCCCCCCCCATCAAATTTTGCAATTACCACATTCCCAATTTTAAATGGTTCGAGAGTCCTAGAACCGCACTTAACACATTTTGTTTCTCATTGTGATCCCATGATTGGAACTCCTCAACAACAAGAAGTAGTTAATCTCATGTGTTTTTTATATTCATTAAAAGGGCCTGATTTTTTCTGGTATACAAGCTTTCAATCCCAGTCAATTACTGGGTGGGAGGATCTTCGTCAACAATTCCTTCTTCAGTTCACCTCAACATTTCCAAAGAAAACAGTTTTTGATCTTAAAAATTGTAAGAAAAGGAAGAATGAAAGAGTTTCAGATTTCATTGCTCGCTGGAAGGGATTAACTTATCCCTTAATCTTAGCACTCCCTCAAGAAGAATTGTTGCCAATATGTGTGGAAAATTTACGTGATGAATTACACACACTGTTGATCCCTGTGAAATAAATAGGAGGGTTTCGAGACCTTACTTCAATCACTCAGCATATTGAAGACTCTCTTTTATTGACTAAGTCTAACACTCGTTTAATTCTACTAGTTCCAGGAAAGAGAATGGGGAAAGAAGAGACTACTAAAGTTATTCTTAAACAAGCACCTGTACCTGCTTCCACTTCAAAACCTTCATCATCTCGAAGGGCCCCACCTCCTGAGCATCAACAACAGATGCCGTTTTGTCAAGATGATCAAAGAGATCAAAGACAGAAACAATTTTAGGAGTTAAAGAACAAAGTTTATTCTTTACGGAATGAGCATGTTCTAGGCTAATTCATCTCAGCTATGGAAAATAATTTGGTTCAATTGCCAAGGTCTAAAAATCATAAAAATGAAGAAGATAAAGACCTTCCCAACTATTTCCCATTTCATCAGATGTTGGGGAATCCAATTCAGGAGTGTTTTGTCTTTAAAGACCTCCTGCAAGATATGGTGGACTCTGGATAGGTGAAACTGAAAGGCTCTTCGGCCTAGGTAGCATGTGTTACTCCTACAGATCCAGAGGAAGAAGGTGAGTGGAAATAAGTCAAAAACAAAAATCCATAGAAATATGATGATTGGATGGTTAGGAAAATGATCAACCGAACTCATTCCATTTTACGAATGTAATAGAAGAAACCAATTGTGTCTTCTTCTATAAATTCCACACCAAAAACCCCTTCATCAGAGGGAAAATCTTCAAAGAGGCGACATAATTCGAAGAAAGAAGAACAATCAGAAGAAGATGAGTTCATGTTAAATCCTAAATTGTCTTTCACTCTGGTAGATTTTATGCCATCTACTTAAAAAGTACGGGCACCGCCCCACCAAATGGAACAACCTAAACTGGCTAATCAGGCAGAGTCTTCATTAGATGTAGAGTTGATCTTTGGTTCTGTTAATATGATTCATTTAACGGATCCTTATGCCAATCAGAAATTCGATCTTGATGAGCCTGAGTTCCCTGCATCAAACAGAGGAATTAGAGGGAGTTTCAGAGGTCTAGGATGCAGGGGAAGACATGGATATTCCCGAAGCCACTATTTCAATTCTACCCCTTCTAGAACTGTATGTGCAATAGAAACTTGTGGCAAAGCCCTTCAGCAGGCTCAACAAGAATAAGAAAGTTCTCCCACGCATGGAAGATTAAGTCATGGCCCAATTATTTTGGAAGATCGGTTGGAGGTTACACCTTCTTCATCTCAGCAAATGAATAGACCTAGTCGGTATAATCTTCCAAATCTAGGAGTATTTCCAACTCCTACCCCGATACAAGATGCATCTACTTCCAGAGCATCAACTTCTAAGGAAACTCTGAAACCACATGTTCCTATTGGGAAACACATAGATTTGGACCAAAATTATGATGTCTTGAAACATTTGGCCCAAGTACCAGCCAAGTTATCAATTCTGGATGCCTTGAATTTATCAAAGTATCTTCGAGAGGCCCTCATTTAGGCTTTATCAAGTCCTCAAGAGTTCTAAACTGAAATTTCTACGGCTGAAGTCTACCATGTAGAGAATAATCCTAAAGAATTCCATGTAGTGATATCTTTTACAGATGAAGATGAAGATGATATCATGCATGGACATATCAGACCTTTGTATTTATTTGGAAAGGTCAATGATGTAGACATCCGATGAGCTTTCATTGATAATGGATCAGGAGTCAATCTCATTCCCATTCGTACACTTCGTCGATTGGGCCTCACTGAATCTGATTTATCTCCTTCTACTTTAATGTTGCAAGGATATGATAAAAATTAACAAGAACCTCTGGGCGATATTACACTTAGAACTCAGTTCGGAGGCCTTGTATCCAATTCAGATTTCATGGTTGTTCGTCACAACACATCCTTCAACATTTTTCTTGGAAGACCTTGGCTACATCAATATGTGGCCGTACCTTAGTTATACCATCAGTGTCTCAAATATTGTTTCAATGGTCAAATTGGGACATTGTATGGTGATAAATCCCCATTCAAAACATGTGAGTCTCAATACATTGAGGCGGAATTCTATCACGTGGAAGGAAAGGAGAAATCCAAGACAAAGGAGGTCACCAAAATTAATGCTCCATATGGTTTGGAAAAGATTCTAGTAAACCCATTCATACATGTGAGTACAGATTATGTGTTTCCTATCTGTCAAATTGACAGGATAGACCCAAATCTAAATACTCTTATGGAAACTTCCATAATGTCAATTATGGAAACCAAGACAGACAGCATGGGAGACATTGGTGATTCAACAAGCAATGATGAAAGCTCAAATGGAGATGCCTTCATTTCATCTGCTGAAATCCAGCAATTCTATACTTCATCAACCAAGCCGGAATAAGTTATAGCAATGTCAGAGATGAACAATGATTTCGATTCTCAATCCATCATCTCCTCTTTATTACCCAAGGAAGACCCTTCATCATCAATAGGGTCAAAAATGGTAGCCTCTTCTTCAAGATGTTCAAATTTTAACATCTCTATTGATCATGGAAATTATGCTTCATCATCTACTATGCAAGTCGAAACAGAAGAAGTGACACATGTTGAAGAAGAAGAGGAAGATCTCAGGGATGATCCTATAGAATTTTGAGAGGGTATCTTTACCACTGTGGATGAACTTAGAGAAATAGATCTGGGTACAAAAGAAGATCTATGCGCCACTTTAATTAGTACGACCATGACTCTTAAAGAGAAAGAAATTCATAATTCTTTTCTAAAGAAAAATTGAGATGTATTTGCTTGGAATTATACAGAAAATCCAGGTCTTGATCCTGATGTTTCCACTCATCATTTGGGTTTCCCAGAAGAACATCGAGGATTCCAGAAAAACGCAAGAAGAACACACCCAACTTATGCCTCCAAAATTTAAGCTGAAGTGGATAAGATTATCAAAGCTAAATTCATCAGAGAAGTTCAATATCCCAAATGGATGGCTAATATTGTCCCTGTGAAAAAGAATAATGGAAAAATTAGAGTTTTCATTGATTTTAGAGATCTTAATCGGCATTGTCCCAAGGATGATTTTCCAGTTCCGATCACATAACTCTTAATTGATGAAAAACTGGATATGAAGCACTCTCTTTCATGGATGGATATTCTGGGTATAATAAAATCTGAATGGCTCCATAAGATGAAGAATCTACAGCCTTCAGAGCCCCTCAGGGTGTGTTTTTCTATCAGGTAATGCCTTTTGGCCTTAAGAATGCAGGCACAACATATCAATGTGCCATGCATCGTATCTTCAAATCTTTTTTATGGAAATTTGTTGAATGTTATGTGGATGATTTGGTGGTTAAATACATACAATGTTCTAATCACTTGGCTGATCTGGAAATCATATTCCAAAACTTCGACAACACAATTTGAAGATAAACCCTTTAAAATGTGCTTTTGGGGTAACCTCAGGAAAATTTATTGGGTTTGTTGTATACCATCATGGTATCGATGTCGATCCTGAGAAGAAAAAGTCAATCCTTGGAATTTCACCTCATCGAAATTTGAAATAATTGAGAGGACTTCAAGGAAACTTGGCCTATATTCGGCGTTTCATCGCCAATCTAGCAGGAAAAAGTTTACCCGTTACCAAATTAATGAAGAAGGGAGTCAGCTATCAGTGGGCTGAAGAATTTCAAGAAGCATTTGATATTCTCAAGAAATATCTCTTGAGTACACCAGTATTAATGCCACCTATTGAAGGAAGACCACTTATCCTCTATGTGACATCTTTAGAGCGGTCAATGGGTTCCTTCCTTGCCCAAAAGAATGATGCTGGGAATGAAAACAGCCTTTACTATCTCAGTTGGACTATGCTTGAAGTAGAAACCCGATATTAAAGTATTGAAAAGCGCTTCCTACCATTAATCTTTGCTGTTCAGAAACTAAGACACTACCTGCAACATAATGAGGTCCAATTGGTATCTCACAATAACCCACTCAAATTCATCCTTAGTCGTCCAATTCTTACAGGACATCTGGTAAGGTGGGCAGTTATTTTGCAGCAATTTGATATTTAGTATGTGTCTCAAAAGGTAGTAAAGGGCCAATCACTAGCTGATTTCCTTGCTGAATACCCTTCATTGGAAGATACATCTTTAGATATTGAACTTACTGATGAGGAAGTATTCTCTATTCAAGATAATATTCAAACATGGGAAAGGTACTTTGATGGTGCTTTCATAAGTCCAACAGGGAAGAAAATGGAAGATCCGAAATTCAACAACGTTGGGTTAAGAATTGTGCTTATATCCTAAGAAAAGGCAGTGTTACCCTATTCCTTCTTATTGTGGGAATACAGTACAAATAATGAAGAAGAATATCAAGCTCTCATTGTTGTATTGGAGTTGGTGCTTCAGGCACAAGTGAATCACTTAAAGGTGAAAGGTGATTCAGACCTGGTAATAAAACAAGTCAATGGGGATTATTCCATCAGAAAAGAAGAGTTAATACCTTTGTATGATTAAGTTAGAGAGTTAATGGTGGAATTTACCTTGGAACTGACATTTTCTTATGCCCCGCGATCTCAAAATTCTCAAGCTGATGCACTGGCTAATATAGCCACAACTCTAGAAGATCCAAATCGGGACAAAATAATCATCAGTATTGCCCAGTTTCGTACAGTTTCACCTTATGTTTAAATCAAAACAAAGGAAATCAATGAAATTATTCCCATCTCTGAACCATATGGCCATACTACAGGATGAATGACACCTATCAGGGAATAACTTCAAAATGGAACACTCCCACCTGATTGAGCCAGGAAAGAACAAGTCTGGTGACGTGTGGTCAATTTTACTCTTTATGATAGCCCAGATCACCTAGAAAAAATTCTCTACAAGAGATGTTTTATTGGAATTATCTTCAGATGCATTGATTGTGAAGAGACAATGACTATCATGAAAGAAGTACATGCAGGAGTCTGTGGTGCCCATCAGTCTGGACATAGACTGTCTGATCAAATTCAAAGGCTCAGATACTTTTGGCCTTCAATGATACAAGATTGTTTTGATTTCACTAAGAAGTTTCATTATTTCCATGTATGTTCCAACTTCATTCATCAACCCCCAGAGTTTCTTTATATAGCTAAATACTCATGGCCATCTTCCACATGGGGAATGGATGTAATAGGACCTTACCCTTCGGCTACATCCAAGCAGTTTAAGTATATTCATACTGATACTGACTTCTTTTCCAAATGGGAAGAGGCAATACCTATCAAAGAAGTTAGTTCTAAAATCATTTTTAGCTTCATCAAGTCTAACATCATTACCAGATTTGGTGTCCGTCATACCATATTGACGGATAATGGCACCAACTTCTGTTCATCCGAGGTAAGGAATTTTATCAAGAATACAACATCAAATCCAACCATTCATCTCGGTATCATGCAGCGGCCAATGGAAAAATAGAGGCCTTCAACAATACTCTTTCAAACATATTGATAAATATGGTGGATAAAGATAAGAAATCATGGCCTGATAAACTTTTTCATGCTTTGTGGGCTTATCAGACCACCACCTGCACTGCTACGCGGTCAACTCCGTTTTCATTGGTATATGGAACAGAAGCAGTCTTGCCCATTGAGGTCCAATTACCTTGGATCAGAGTATCCATTTGTGATAATTCATATATAGATGAACAATCTCAAAAGAGATTGGATGAATTGGAATGATTAGATGAAAAAAGATTGTGCACCCTGCACCACATGGAACTCTATCAAAATTGAATATCACTATCTTTCAATAAAAAAGTTCATCTCCATTCATTCATTCAAGTAGAATTGGTATTTGTCCTCATAACTCCAATGATACCAGGAAAGAAGCCTCCAAAGCTTTCGCCAATGTGGGAAGAACCATACTCAATACATAAGGTCTACTCCAATGGAGCTTATTCTTTAATCTCAATGGATGGAGAACTCATTACAGCTCCAACCAATGTTAAATTCTTAAAAAATTATTTTGTGTAACACAAATACTTACATCCTGCAAGACGTTAAACTGCATAACCACATCCTAGCTATATGACGCTAAACTATGCAGCACTGGTCCATGCATATGACCTTAAACTATTTTTAGTCCTCACTGCAAGACTTTAAACTGCATAGTCCCTATAGTCCTCACTGAAAGACTTTAAACTGGATAGGTCCCTCATTCTTCCAATAGTACAATAAAATGTGTCTACCTTTTTTGTCCAACATGACGTTAGACTGTAAGCAGTCCCTTAATTCTTCCTGCATGACGTTAAACTGTGAAAAAAAGTCCCTTAATTAGTTTCACATGAAGTTAAATTGTGCATCGTTAGGGTGGTGGCAACCTCTTGTTTCTCACACCGAGTGTGACTCACGTGAGCTTAGAGTAAGCTTCAACCATAACACCTTCTCTGGGCCTCTAACCACACATAAGTCCCAACATCATCTTTGGGTTGTCCTCAAATACAACTTGATCATAAATTAATTCTTAATTGAACTACGCAGACTTTGATCCTTGCCTTTTTAGGCTGGGTACATAGGCAACCTCCCGAGGTTCAAGCCCAAAACCAATATCTTCACATGGGTTCACCCTCGTCCAACAAGACGTTAAACTGTGCACGTCCCTTTTGTCCCTGCTACGTGACACTAAACTGTGTAGCACCATCGTCCTCGCTATATGACGTTAAACTATACAGTCCCCCATTGTCCCTCATCTGAGAGGGAATCATCATTGACATTGATATCCAATTATGTCATATTCCAAAGACTACTTGCATACATGGCCATGATCGAACCTTTAGTATTGGGTCAAACCATGATTGCACTAAAGTCCCCTTTTCACCCTTCACTTGTACGAACCAAATTTATACAAAGGGTATTTTAATAACTACGTGCAGCTTGATTCCAATTATTATGGGATACGTAGGAATGTTCGAGCGTCCCTAAAACCCAGCCCCAAGCCTTTGGGCCTAACCCCAAATTCTACTTTCAGCCCCTTGGCTGAAAAGTCCTCATGTGAAAACATGAATGTGGTATGAAAACCCTGGTCTTCATTCACATAAGGTTTATAAAACACACAATGTGTATTCCTTCATTATGGTCCGAACTCTATGACCTTAAACTAAGACCTCCTACATTCTCATCCAACATGATGTTAAACTGTATTCCAAGAACTACGTATGGATTTATTCCCATCCTTATGGGATACGTAGTGAAGTCCATCATTTCAATTCAAGACCCAGCCACAACATGATTATGGTTAGCATTGGTCTGTGTATCTTCTATATGCATTGGACAATTCCCATTTTTGATGTATCATACTCCTAACCTTAAATAATTCCAGATCTCCATAACAATTTTCTTGACTTCTGGTCATAAAATGTCTGATACCTGAGAATTCTTTTGCCTGATTATGCAGTACGTGCCCTTAGGCGGTCTTGCATAAACAGTCTACATAACAGACCTGTCAGCCAAAGGATTCTATTATTTGACTATTAATCCAATGATATTAGGTGGCCCTACATAATTCAACCCCCTAATGGGTTTGTCAAATAGTGGTAACTTCATTCTTGGGAGAAAAACCTCTTTTTTCCTTGTTGGTCTTAACAACAATATGTAGGGATCCGCACAAAATAGCCATCCTTAACATATTTGTCCCATGTTCATTTTCATGATATGAAAGTATTGAAGTATATGGTTTATATTTCTATTCCCTACGCTTGGATCAGACCTTTGTAGGAGTGACATTCATCCAATTCTTTGAAAATCTTGATTAGGAATATTCTCTCCATATTTAAGTACCTCTCTCCATATAACAAACTCTATGGTTTCAAAAATTTGAATCTCCATAAACTTCCACTGGATTTTAAGCAGCAGAAAATTAAAATTTCTGAGAGTTCTTTTGCTTGACTATGCAGCACGTGCCCTTAGGCAACCTTGCATAAGTAGTCTACATAATGGACCTGTCAGCCAAAAGATGCTATTATTTGACTATGCAGCCAATGCCCTTAAGCGTCCCTGCATAATTCAACCCCATAATGGGTTTTTTAAATAATGGTAACTTCAATCTTAGGAAATAATTATTCTAATGCCTTTTATCCCTTATTTCATATCATTCCTCAGATTCAAAATTTTTAAGTCATAGTTTACATGTTTTCCCCCATACTTGAATGTGGTAGTATGTTTTCAGATAAATTATTAAGGAATTGAGTCAATTTTAATCCATTCATTCAAAGATATTCGACCTTAAACATTAGTATTCTTTTTATGGTTGATGTGCATGACTTTAAACTTCCCACAAAAGATAAGGGAACTCTGAACAAAAGTCAAGTCCCAGCTCACTAAACATAAATTTTGTACGATTTAGGTAATATTGAGCAATTAAAAGATGTAAAGTTTGTCTGATTATTTTATAATATTAGAAACAATAAAACTATCCTTACTAGGCCCATTTTCTTAGGTAAATATTAAAAGCAGGTATCAAAAGAATGCGGGCACCAAATGATTGAAGATGAAATTGTTTTTCATTGATGCAAAAAAGATAGAAGGACATCCACAAATTGAATTCTATTCTATTTTATAGAAATTACAAAAGGATTTCAACATAACTCTTCATTTGATTTAAAGAATCCCGAGCTTCAACCGTAGCCACCTAGAATTCATTCATTCAACTGGATACAATAAGAGACGCAGTGATACCATCTCTTCTTGGAACAATTGTAAAAGAATGTTCTTAAGTGCGGTTTGAGAAAATTTTCTGCTGATCAAACAATGACTCTGTTTCTATCCAAGAGACTTGGAAGATGGATACATGGATTTTTGAATGGAGCATTGGAAGTAAAGATCCATTTGGAGAGAGTACACTTTTCAGATATTGTTTCTAATTTCATGATAGTCTTTTCTCCATCAACCGGCAGCGGAAAACATATTATCCCATGGTTTTCCATTTTCGTATCTGCAAGGAAATGGCATGGAAGAAAAATTTGAAAGTCCACACCATTTTTGCTGCTCTTAATGCACATCATAACCGAAATAGAGGAGTAGTATTGCGGCTACATCTCGGGCATATATTTCTTTGAATATGGAACGTTGAATCCTTGTAGATGACCATGGCCATACAGAGGTAGGTAAATGCTCTGTGGGAAATTGACATGATATTTCTTCAAGTACTTGGCCAAATATGGGAGAGTTCTATCACAGATATTGTAATAGTCATGGACAACTATGCTCATCATGTCATCAATCCGCTTGCTAGCTAGCTCATTAGCCATTCTAATTCTTCTGGTATCCATTGAATCTACACAAAGGTAGAACAATTAAATCTTAAGTAAGTTGATTTCTCATAAAATTTGTGAAGAAAAGTGAAAAAATGGCTAAGGCATTAAGGCGTGCAAGTCCAATGTGGATGTTCAAGTATAGTATGACCGTGCAAGTTTGGGCACACAGGTATCACCACACAAGTCAAACTACCTCTACAGAAGTGCGACACGAATAGAAACGTGAACCAGCGGAAAACAAGTCACTTGAGCGACGAGAGAAACCTGCACGGTGAGAGCGATAAGGCTTGAAAGCCAGTTTCTTTTCCTGATAATGACCACATATTTATACTCAAAGGCCACACCCAGCATGTCGTACCCTGCGTGGACCTCACCTACATGCCTCCACTTGCATGCTCAAAACTTGCGTGCCACAGTTCCTTGGTTTTCTCCTTCGCCTCAGAGTCAAATCCTCATTCCTTTCGGATCCAACTCTGAGGGGGGACTTTTGTTGATGCTCCTTTCTATCACAGAGTCTAAACGACTGAGAAAGGAGAATACCTCAAGCACAAAGAGATTCATCCTTTGAAGAAACATCAAAAATTGACAAAGGCATGAACAAGGATTTGTTTAAGAATGGACCGCACAAGTTTCATCATGGTCGCACAAGTATACTTGCACGACACATATTGGCCGTGCAGGTGACTTGCGTGCCCTGTTTGATTTTCTACCAAGGTCTTCAGTATCCTATAAATACCCCTTGTGGGCCCCCCATTTTGAGGACGAAAGATTCTAAAAGTCAGATTTTAGCTCTCGGCACCCTAGTCTTTGCTTGAAGTCTTCCAGACACTCCTAAGGTAATTTCTTACCTAGAATAGAAGATCTAAAGATTGGGTCAAAGCCTATGGGTTGAAACTCATCAACACTTGTGTGCCCAAGTGTCTAACCCTTAAGTAGAAAAGGCCACACTTGCGTGTCACCTTATCCCTTTAACAAAACTTGCGTGCCACCCTTTTGGAAACCTTTAGGGATAATACTAAGGGCTTGAGCCAAGTCTCTCCCAAGTATTACCCTATAGGTTATCCTTCACCCAAGTACACCCATGTCATGCAAGTATACATGCATGAAAAAGACTTGCAAGCCCAAACAAGACTTGCGTGCCTGCCTCTTTTTGGGTGTCCATCCATTGATTTCAGTTCCTTTTACTCAAATTCACCTCTCTTATTCATGATTTAGCCTTCAAAACCCTCTTCAAATCCACTTATGGTATGGTTCCTTTGTTGGATTCCTTATCTGAAAGGAATTCTATGGAACATCTCTCAAAAAATTGTGATTTATATATCTTTATATCACTATGGTTAGAGGTTCCCTTCATTCAACCTCATCCCTTAAGATGAGAGAATCTTTGAAATGGGCAGCCTCCTTAGGAGTAAGTCCCAATCATAGGCCAAATTCCCCTCAATCTGGGCATCCCCCTCAGGAGTAATCCCCAAATTAAGAGTATAAATATCCATAAATCACAAATACCTTTATGGAGCTTGTTAATGGGAATCCTCCATAGAAGTAATCCCTAAGTCCCCTTTAACCTGGGCCTCCTTTTCAGGAGTAAGCCCCAGTCATAATTCCTTTAATTTTGGGCCTCCTTCTCAGGAACAAGCCCCAATCATAGTCCCCCCTGATTTGGGATTCATTTTTAGAAGTAAGCCCCAAGTTAGAGTATCCAAATCTCCATGAAGCACAAAAATCTTTATGGACCTTGTCCTTAGGTTTATTTCCAGAATTAAATCCTAGTCTTCATCTATTTTGGACAGTCACACATACATAAGCCCCAAATCATTCTTTTTGACCACATCTTTCATGGCACAAATCGTCAGGTGTACTGATACCTCTTGTTTCTGACACCGATCATGACTCACATGAGATTAGAGTGTAAAAGTAACCACGAAACATATCTTTGGGCCATTGATCATATGTAAGCCCCACATTTCTTAAATCGAACTATGTGGAATTTGATCTCTTCCTTAAAAGTAGAGTATGTAGGAAACCTTTCTAAGGTTCAATCCCATCACCCATTAATTCTCATCAATCCCATACGATGTTAAACTATATCTTAATTCATGAACTAAATGGGTTATGATTCCTTTTCTAATAAGGATACATAGGTATCCCATCTATGGGTACGATCCGAAATCTAAAATAATCCATGTCCTTCTGAATGACAATAAATTTCAAGTGCCCCGATGAGTGGCGTTAAAACCAGTATCATCATCATAATGACCAAGAGATTTCTATATAATGTATTTAAGGATACCATTGACTAAGAATCTATAATACATACAGATGATTATCTATCAATGAAGAACCTCAAATACATATAAAAGATTCTCTAAATATCATACAAATCAATCATTGATTGCAAGATCTAAAGGAAATATCATTTTTCGTACTTGGTAAATTAATAAGGATTCACGAACATAACTCAAATCTATAAAGAGAGTCCCGTAGTAGACAATAATTCCCCCAAAAAAGGTGTGATGAGTCCGACCTCCCATCCTCTCGACCAGTGAAAATTCTTAAGCCTCATCGGTCCACAACTAATGAGCACCTACCTTTGGAAAGTAGGTCCAAATAAATATAGAATCATTGGATGTTTCCGGTTCTACAAATAAACCCATTAGAAACCGATTGGAATGTTTGAACCTTAAACAAACGAGGTCATCCCCATTTACAGAAGAAACAAAGGAAATGGGGATAAACTCATTTGTTTAAGTTTCAAACATTCCAATCGGTTTCTAACAGGTTTATTTGTAGAACCGGAAGCATCAAATGATTCTATATCCATTTTGACCTACTTTCCAAAGGTATGTGCTCATTAGTTGTGGACCGACGAGGCTTAAGAATTTTCATTGGTCGAGAGGATGGGAGGTCGGACTCATCACACCTTTTTGGGGGGAATTATTTTCTACTCTGGGACTCTCTTTATAGATTTGAGTTATGTTCGTGAATCCTTATTTATTTACCAAGTATGAAAAATGAGCTTTCCTTTAGATCTTGAAATCAATGATTGATATGTATGAGATTTAGAGAATCCTTTATATGTATTTGAGTTTCTTCATCAATAGAGAATAATCTGTATGAATTAAATATTCTTAGTCAATGGTATCCTTCAAAACATTATATAGAAATATCTTGGTCATTATGATGACCATACTGGTTTTAAAGCCAATCAGTGGGGTACTTGAAGTTTATTGTCATTCAGAAGGACGTGGATTATTTTAGAGCTAGGATCATACCCTCAGATGGGCTACCTAAGAATCCTTATTAGAAAAGGTATCAGAACCCACATAGTTTAGGAATTAAGATATAGTTTAACGTCGTATGAGACATATTAGAATTAATGGGTGATGGGATTGAACCATAGAAAGGTTTCCTATGTACTATACTTTTAAGGAAGATATCAAAGTCCATTTAGTTCAATTTAAGAAATGTGGAGTTTACATATGATTAATGGCCCAAATAGATGTGTCGTGGTTACTTTTACACTCTAAGCTCACGTGAGTCATTCTCGGTGTGAGAAAAATAGGTATCAGTACACGTGATGATTTGTGCCATGAAATATGTGGTCACACGGAATGATATGGGGCTTATGTATGTGTGACTGCCCAAAATAGATAAAGAATAGGATTTACTTCTGGAAAGAAAACTAGGGTCAAGGTCTATAAAGATGTTTGTGCTTCATGGAGATTTGGATACTCTAACTTGTGGATTACTCCTGAAAAGGAAGCCCAAATCAGGGGGAACTTATGATCGGGGCTTGTTCCTGAGAAGGAGGCCCAAAATTTATGGAATTATCACTGGAGATTACTCCAGAAAAGGAGGCCCAGTTTAAAGTGGAATTAGGGCTTACTCCTAAGGAGGATTCCCATTAACAATGTCCATAAAGGTATTTGTGATTTATGGAGATTTAGACTCTTAATTTGGGGCTTACTCTTGAGGAGGATGACCAGATTGAGGGGAATTTGGCTTCTGATTGGGACTTACTCCTAAGGAGGATTCCCATTTTAAAGATTCTCCCATCTTAAGGGATGAGGTTGAATGAAGGTAACCTCTTACCATAGTGATATAAAGATATATAAATCACATGGTTTTGAGAGATGTTCCACAGAATTCCTTTCAGGTAAGGAAGCCAGAAAAGGAACCATGCCATAAGTGGCTTTGAAGAGGGTTTTGAAGGCTAAATATTGAATATGAGAGGTGAACTTGAGTAAAAGGAAGTGAAATCAAAGGAGGGACACCCAAAAAAGGCAGGCACGAAAGTCAGGTTTGGGCGCGCAAGTCTTGGTCGCACAAGTATACTTGCACGACATGGGTGTACTTGGGTGACAGTTAAACTATAGGGTAATACTTGGGCGAGACTTGGATCAAGACCTTAGTATTACCCCTAAAGGTTTCCAAAAGGGTGGAGCACAAGTTCTATTGAAGATATAAGGCGACGCGCAAGTGTGGCCATTTCCTGTTAAGGGTTAAACACTTGGGCGCACAAGTGTTGATGAGTTTCAACACCTAGTCCTTGTTCCCCCACTTTAGATCTTCCATTATAGGTAAGAAATTACCTTAGAAGTGTCCAAAAGACTTAAAGAAAAGACTAGGGCACCGAGAGCTTAAATCTGACTTTTGGAATCTTTCGTCCTCAAAATGGGGGACCCACAATAGGTAATTATAGGCTACTGAAGACCTTGGGAGAAAATCAAACAAGGCACACAAGTCACCTACACGACCAATATGTGGCGCACAAGTATACTTTCTTGACTATGATGAAACTTATGGGGTCTATTATTAAACAAATCCTTGTTCATTCCTTTTTCTATTTTTGATTTTTCTTCAAAGGATGATTCTATTTGTGCTTGAGGTATTCCCCCTTTTTAGTTGTTTATACTCTGTGATAGAAAAGAGCGTCAACATGGGTCTAATAAATTTTTTAAGTGTGAAAGGGAAATACATTTGAAATTTTATTGCTAAAGTGATGGGAATTAGTTTTCTAACATTGTGAATGTGGAAAAAGTGGCATAGAATGAACTTACCACAATTCAATTCTACAAGTGTAAGGTTAACATGAATTATGCTAACCACTGCCTAAAACCAAGGGCTAGTGATGATGAACAACATTAGAAATATCTTAATCCAAGTGATAAGGTAAAATCTCATAAAATATCTATTTCTGATGAGGGGTTCGATAACAACGTTATGAAAGGTACACTTATCATCCAATATAAAACCATTTTAATGTCATATTTGATTTTGGATCTACACACTATTTCATATTTAAAGAATTTGATAAGGTTGTTAAGATTCCATCAAAACAATTAGATGTAGAATTAGTAGTGAAAATCCTTAATGGTTTAATGATTTCATGTCAATTATATAATTATTATCCTATTGAAGTTTGTAGGAATGTGCTTCATACAAATATTTTCATTCTTCCTTTGGTTGAATTTGATGTCATCTTAGGCATAAATTTCCTTTATATGTATAAATACCACTTTAATTATTAATTAAGGGAAGTAGAATTTGATATTTCAAACCCTCCTATGAACACCCATCAATGTGATGATAAGCATAAAATTACCGTGGAGATTACATCTAGTGTATGGGTCTTAATTCCCATTCAAAAGGGATATTTATCTTAAATAGTTGGGGAGAAAATAGACATCAATGATATGCCTATTGTTCTTGAATTGGTGGATGTATTTCCAGAAGGTTTTCCTAGTCTTCCAATAAAACTTGAAGTTGAGTTCTCAATAGAACTTATACCCGGCTCCACACCAATATCAAAGTCTCCTCATATAATGGATCTGATTAAGTTGTAGGAATTGAAGAAGAAACTGTAAGAAAACCTTTATTAGGGATTCATTCGGCCAGGTACATCACCTTGTAGTGCACTAGTTATTTTTAAGAAAAATAAAGATAGATCAATGGGAATCTGTATTTATTATCAAAAGTTGATAAATATCATGATCAATAATAAGTATACTCTCCATTGTATTGATGAATTGTTTGATCAGCAACGTGGAGCTAAATACTTTTCCAAGATTGAACTTCATTCTAGACATCATCAATTGAGGATCAAGAAAGAGGATATAACTAAGATGGTATTTTATATAAGGTATGGACACCATTAAAATATAGAGATGCCTTTAGGTCTTACTAATACCCCTACCATCTTCATGGATGAAATGAATAAATTCTCTAGAGATTACCTCAATTAGTTTATGGAAGTCTTTATAGATGAAATTATTATCTATTCAAAGACAAAGGAAGATCATGAAGGTCACTTGAGAATTATACTAAAGTACCTAAATAAGGATAATCTATATATAAAATTTACAAAGTGTGAATTTTTGATGAGAAATGTTTCATTTTTAGGTCACATAATCTCAAGAGATAGTATAGTAGTAGATCCATCAAATCTAGAGGCTACTGAATGCTAGCATAGAACAAACATGGTGAATAATATCCATATATTTTATTAGTTTAACTGGATATTATCTATGGTTTGTGGAGAATTTATCAAGACTATATAATTATATTACCAAGATAACTCAAAAGGGTGTCAAGTTATTCTAGATAAATGAATGTGAGGAAAACATCAAGGAACCTAAGAGAAGATTAGTCAGTACACCTGTGCAGACACTAACCTATAGTAGAGAAGGGATTTTAATCTATAGTGATGAATCAAAGTAGGTATTGGGATGTTTTCTTATGCAGAATAACATGGTTATAGCCTATTCCTCATGAAATTTTACGATTCATGAGAAAAATTACCCCACTCATGATTTGGAGTCATCAATGGTAATTTTTGCATTAAAGATATGATGGAATTATGTTTATAGAGAAAAGTGTGATATATATATATCGATTATAAAAGTATGAAATATATATTCATATAGAAGGAGTTAGACATGAACTATAGAAGATGGTTAGTGTTGATAAAGGATTACAAATACTCAATACATTACCACCCTTGGAAAGTGAACAAGGTGGACGATGCATTGAGTTGGAAGGATGATGTGATCTTATCAATGATGAGGATCACAAAATATCGTATATTTTTGGATTTACAAATGATGGATCTAGAAATCCTAAAGGAAGTGGGAAAATATTATCTTTCTCAAGTGAATGTTCAACCCTCTATCCAAGTGAAGATTAAGGAGGTGTATAAGGAAGATGTGGATATATAAAAGAAAGTTAGAAATGTTCCTAAGTTTAACCTTGATTATAATGGAATGATAAGGTTCAATAACCATGTATTTGTTCCTTACACAACATATTTAAAGAAGTAGATATTAGAGGAAGCTCATAGTTCTTCATTCTCTATTCATCCTTGAAGTATGAAGATGTCAAGGGATTTGAAAGAATACTTCTAGTGGGATGGTATGAAGAGAGATATCAAAACATTTTTATCTCGACACTTGGTATTCCAACAAGTTAAGGATGAAAGAAAAAAGTTAAAAGGGAGTTGCATCCATTACTCATACCAGAATGGAATTGGGAGAACATCACTATGTATTTTTTCATTGGAATACCCAAAACATATAAAGGGTTTAATGATATATGGGAGGTAGTAGATCTTCTTAATAAGTAAGAAATATTTATCTCAATTATAGAAGACTTATATCCAGATTATCTTTAGAGGCTATACATTAAGTAAGTGGTGAGTTTGTAGGGAGTACCACATTATATTGTATCATATTGGGATCTGAGGTTTACCTCAATGTTCTGGAAAAGTCTTAAGTAGGAACTTGATACTGAATTGAGTTTTAGCACTAATTATCACCCTCATATGGATGGTTAGTATGAAATAACAATTTAAACCCTAGAGGATATGTTGAGATCTTGTTCACTAGATTTCAAAGGTTGTTGGGATTAACACAATACCCAAGTGGATTTTTCTTAAATTAATATATTTCACTCAAATATTTATATGGCACCGTATGAAGTCCTTTATGAGAAGTAATGTATAGATCCAACATTCTAGGTTGAGGTTAGATAAATAATGTTTTTGGGACCCTAGACTGCTGAGGAAATGGCTGAGAATATTAGAACCATTCAGCAACATGTCAAGGAAGATCAAAGTCGGTAGAAAGGTTATGCTCATAACTATTAGCATGATCTAGAATTTGAAGTTGGTGAAAATATTTTTACACAAATATCACCCTAGAATAAGGTAATGAGATTAAGGAATAAATGGAATCTCATCCCTTGGTATATCAGTTCCTTTGATATTCTTGATCGTATCGGGACAGTAACCTATCACAGGGAACATCCTACAAATATCTATAAAGTCCATGATGTGTTCCATGTATCTCTATTGATTAAGTACATACCTAAACCTTCCCATGTACTAAACTCAAAGGTCATACCATTGGAGCATGATCTGTCCTATGAAGAACAACCAGTTAAAATTCTGGACTGGTCAAAAAAAGTTCTTTGAAACAAGACTACTCACCTGGTCAAATTTTGTGGAGAAATCACTAGTTAGAGAAAGATACATGGGAAATTGAGGATATGATGAATTATAATTATCCTCATTTATTTTTACTTTAGTGATAAATTTTGAGGGATAAATTCATTTTAAGGTGGTTAGAATGTAACACATTGAGTTTTTATGGGGTTTTTTCTAATAAATTAAAATTTTCATTTATGTCTTGGAATGAACTAAGTGAAACATTCCTTCTAGAGAACACTGACTTGGAATAAATTAAATGTCACCAAATTGGAATACAATCCATGTACCATCGATTTATCATATGTTACACACAACTTTGACTTGGTGTACGTTACACGTAACACTAATGTTTCTATGAAACATCATTGTATTGCTATAATTATTTAAATGAGATAATGATGACCTTCAAGTTTAAAATAGTTATATGAATAGTAATAACTAATTTTAAGGTATATTTTATAATTTTATATATAAATAAAACACATTTACAATGAAATATATTATTTTTGGTAAATTCCTTTTATGTTTAAAAACACTGTTTTCTCGAATGAATTGATTTTAATGTCATTCTAGGAAAAATAAAAAAATAATTTTAGAAAAATTTAGTAATTGAATTTTATAAAATAAACTTCATTTTTCAATTTATAATTTTGAAATTATATTTGGGTGAATTTTTGGGATTTTTCTGAGAAACTTCATTTTTATATGAATAGTGAAAATATCTGATTTAAATTCAAAACGACTTTATAATCTAATTTCTTATATGGTTAAATTATATTTTAATTTGGTTTAAAATTTTATTTAAATTATATTTTAATAAATTAATCCAATATATGTACTTGGAACCAATTTCACATTGAAATTGGATGTAAAAACTGAGCACACTTTTGATTATTTTTACTTTAAAAACTTGCATTGTCGACTCAATTTCCAGATTAATTTTAAATTAATTTATATTAATTTTGATATTAGAATTTAAAAAAATGGAATATGTATTTTTAATAATAATAATTTATAATTTATAATAATTTCAACTTAGTTTTTGTCCAAAAATATTAGTGAAAGTGATTAAAATTAATTACATCGATTAACGTTAAATTATGCTTAATAAGGGACTAAACAATAACCTTAAGGCCCAAAAAACCTAATTTTTTTTCTAAAATCCATTATATGACCATATTTAGACCCTATACTCCCTTTTAAATACTTTTTATCATTATTGGATCCACTTTTAACTTGAAAAACGTGGGTGGAATTCTCTATTAAAATATTTCCAAGAGGGCCACTCCTCCTTCCCTATAAAAGGCCACCGTCTCTCTATATTCTTCACACCTATAGAACCAATTATTATAGGAAAATATCTACCAAATAAACTTCCCAGAACCCCTACCTTCATACTTTAATCCTCCCTTTGATTATAAAGTCTTCCAAGGAATCCTTTTGGAAAAAACCAAAAGGAGTTACCCGATTGAGAGGTAAAACCTTCACTCAACCTCCTTTTATTTTATTTCTCCAACCCTCCACTATATTTATTCAATTATTGTATAAAAAAATTACCCTAAATATACTTGGATTTTTTATGATAAGGGTTAAACCTACACTTACACACACCTCCATCTAATGGGTAACAAACATACTATTTATGTGTACGACGAACTGCCCCCTCACAAAAGAATGATTGCTCATTTTTCCTTTACCACGTATCATGGTGGAAATTATGATGGAAAATATGTTTATATAAGTTATATATTATATTTATCACATATTTTTTTCCTTTCACAAAACATATCTTTTTTTACTTTCAATTTGGTGTAAATGCAATAGTTTTGTTTGAGGAAGTGTGGACTACCACCCCCTCAAAGCGATGTGATTCCTTTACACACTACATTAAATGTATTAAGGATGGGTTTAGTAAAATTATATGATATATATAACATTATAATTCTAATATATTTATATTATACACATATACACATATATTTCATTTTATTTCTTCTTTTTCAATACGACAATAAAGACAGAAAAAACATTAATGTATACGTAAAAATTATCACCACTATAAACACTATATTCTATTTCATACTTCTATATTATATAGATTATTATAATAAAAATATAATTAATATAAATTATATTTATACCATGGTTTAATTTTTTTAATTCATGATAAAAGTATAAGTAACAAATATGTATTGAATTAAGACACATGCGAAGAGCAAAGCAAATATTATCCGAAGTGAAACCTTAACATAGGATAGTTAACAAGTGAGTAATATAAGGTCATAATAAAACCATATATGGTATTATATAAAATAATATGTATATTTAAAAGATTTATGATAAATTTATATTTATTATATATGTGGTTTTAATGAGTACGATGAGAGTCAAGACACAAGGTAAGGGGCTTTCATATCACTTTTTTATTTCTGTGAGATACATGATTTATTCACCACCTACTCCTTTTTTTTATGGTGAATGTACTACCAATGAATTTATTATATTTTTCTTATAATTAATTTATGGGTATTTAAATTTCCATTTTATGATTTTTCTTTCATGGGGTTAAATTTTCAAAAGTTAAAAAACCAATTAAATAGTTTTGTCTCAATTTTCCTTCTTTGAGACTTATGTTTTGTTATACATCTCAATTATTATTGAGGTTTATATAATTAAATTTTAAATATTATATGATAAATATTATTATTTTAATGATATTTTAATATTCAAGTAATTTTATTTTATTAAATGGAGAGTATAATCCCAAGTAACCATGTGGTAAGAGTTTATTAAAACAATCTCATCGCTTTTCAATATTGTTAATGATTTTGATTATTTGATGAAATATTATGATCCATATCTCAAGAAAATTGATGAATTTTATTCTCCTCTTGTAATACTTGAGATTTTTATGAGTAATATTTTGTTTTTATATATCATCAAAGGAATCTTTCACTACATACTAGCTTGGCTTACTTTACACGCAATCGTGACCTTCCTCGATAGCTTGCGTCGTACGCAATACCGAGTTTCACTAAACAACGTTATGCTATTAAAATATTATTAAAACTAGCCATTATGAATAGTAATAACCACTTTTTGAAATTTTATAAATTTTATTTTTCAAAATGGACTTCATTTTTGGATTCGGAATACCGAAATTAAAATTTTGGTATTTTTCTGAAAACTTTCAATTTTTGATGAATAGTGAAACCACTAAGTGGTAGGTTAAAAACTGAATTTTGAATAAAACGTAATTTTACCGCTTCTGTGAATGGAATTTCAAAAATCCGACAGACACGGTTGATATCAGTAAGTAAAATGTGGTTCAATGAGATAAAAATAATTTTTTGGTGAATAATAAATTTTTACTTTTTTTACCGCGGTTAATAGTAAATAGGGGTAAATATGATATTACTATTAACCTAACACATGTCCTAATTCTATTGGATAAGTTTAATTCGACCAAAAACCACCTTATGATTAAAATATGACCATTTAGGCCCACTTGGGTTAGATTAGCACATTTATTATTAATTTATTTAAAGAAGGGTTAAAATAGTTAAAATCAAAGTTTAATAAGTAAATCATTTTTAATATGGGGTTATACACAAGATAAATTCGACTATAAATATTAATTAGAAATATAAAAATATTTCCTACATAATGGTATTTTAATTATAATTTTTAGACAATAAATAATGTAATTTATTTATGACACAATGATGATGCAGTAATTATCTTATTTATGAAATATTGACATAATTGATGTTATAAACACCAAAATAAATGTAATTTGAGACTTTTTATGAATTCCACGAATTTTCTAGGTTACTATGATATATTATTGTTGATTTAATCAACTTGGTTCGAACATATAATTCTGTTATGACTTTCACAAAAATCATATATCAAATAGTGTCAAAATTGACACAAAATAGTTTTTAAATCAAATATTATATTATTAATTGTTATTTTATTCCTAAAAATCTAAGGTTCGGCCAAATGACTTAGATAAGGATATATATATTAATAATAAACAATTTGGGGTTCGTTTGGCATGTTATAGTAAGTGTATTAACCATATAGTGAAAGAAAACAAAAAGACACGGTAAAAGTTAAATTATTTAACTTAGAGTTAAATCTAATTGATAAGGTTAAAATAATAACATAAACTTGTCTAAATCCTATTGGTTGATATTATTTCGACCCATACCAACTTTAGCTTCGAAATAAGACCCTTTGGAACCATTATAAACAGATTTTGATTTTAATATAAAATAATATTTTGAGATATTCCTAAGGTGCCCCTCTCCTCCCTTATAAAAGGGCACCTCCTCCCCCTCCTCCTCACACCAATTCGAGCACTCAAGCTCGGCCAACCCCTGCCATTTTATCCTCTCCACTTCCCTAGTATAATCCTAGATGTCTTGCTGTTCTTCAAAGACCAATCTTAGTTCCCTAAGTGGAGGATTCAAAGAGGCGTTCCAAAGAAGAGGTAATATCCATTACCGATCTTTTCAATTTCTTTCTTCTTCAAATTCTTCTTATTTAGTTGTTTCATTATAAAGTAATAACATCAGTATTAATTACATACTGATATGTTATTATAAATATGAAACAACCCTAATTCACCTTCTATACATCCTATGGAAAAATGAAATCACCGCGCGTGCGTACGTACGGAATACCGTCTCCACGCCGTGGTGTAATCTATTTTCCACCATCACCTTACAAGGATGGGTATAATGGTGTAATGAGTAACTATTTATGATTATTATAAAGTAATATTGATACTGAAATAATATATATATACTCCAATACAATTCCACGATCATAGGAACGATATCATCACTCGTGCGTACGTACGGAATACCGAATCCACAATGTGATGCGACTCGTTCTACATGATCATCATTACATAGTAATTATATAAATGAATTGAATGAATAAATATGATATATGTTACAGTAATACCATTCTGGATATAAGGTATCTATAACCTTAAAAGAATAATAAGAATCTATTCGGCAAAACACGCATAAGAACAAAAGGCAATAAAGACCCGAGTAACAAGAAACAATGAAATATTACTAACAAGAAGCTAAGAATATGACCATATATGATATCATATCAATATGTATGATTCTAGAATAAGTAAATAACATTATTTAAACCATTATATAGGAGCTTCGGACACGTACAAAGCAAATCGGACCTAAGGTAAGGGAAATATCACAATCTCATTTTTATCCGAGATTGTTTATACTTTGGTATTTACTGGGGTGTATTTTATCATCCACATCCATGTTTCCTCAATATGTAATATTATTTCCATCCACATAAAATTGTTTAAATCCAATTTTACCCTTTGGTGAGTTTTTAGTAAAAGATATGAAAGTAATCTTTTGTCATTTTTCATACGAGATACTTTTTTGACTTTTCCGACAAAAGTACGAGAAGAATGTTTTTTTTAACTTATACGGCATGAATGTATTTTTAAAACATTATTTCCAAAAAGCTTTCTTTACAAGTTTTCATGTTTATTTTTAATCAACTTATTTTATTTTATAATTGTATGACATGTTAAGAAAAGAAAATTGTTTTTGAAGAAGAATGGATATTTTCCTCAAGAATGGAGTTCAAGTGTTTTATCAAAATTATTTTCCATCTAAGATAATAAAGGGTTCTGTTTTTATACCTATTATTACATTGAATTGATTATGTTGTGAGGGAATTATTTTTATGAAGTCATTTACCTTATATGATTTGTTTTATGATGTCATGATGTTTTTGTTACATGTGTTATGCGATGATGTATGATTTATGATTATGTGGCACACATAAGAAAGGATTCATTATAAGATGGATGAGACCTATATCTCCCTCCAATGCATTGGGTAAAGATTTTATATCTCATGAGATAGACATGGCTGGAACGGTAGGTTATACCGGTTCAGTGAAACAGGACTGGAACGAGGGTGAATCAGTTCAGAAAGGGACTTTGTCCACTAAGATAGTCTTGGCAATGAGTCATGACTAACAAGAAATGATTTTCCATGATTATGTGTGCATGCCACAAAGTTTCAAGTTTCATGTTATGATTATGGGGATCTCATTTCCACTTCTATGATTTATTCCATGTTAAGATATTATGATCTCTTTTGCAGGATATGATTTTCAAAAAGATATGATATGATTTTTATTTCCTTTATTTGACCTTGCTGAGCATTTGAGCTCACCCTTTTATGTTTTCTTTTCCCCAGGACATAAAGAAAGGTTTTAGGTAAAAAAAGGGAAGATCTTTATGGGAGATATTGAAGATCTTTCACCAGGATTAGAAGATTACGTTCCGAGTTTCCAAAGACACTAAACTATTACGATCCTTGTGTTTGTGTTTTTGTTATGTACTAAGTATTCCGCAAAAGTAATGTAATGTCCAACTGTAGAGACCCGAAGCCTGACTTACATGGACATTACATTACATTTGCGGAATACTTAGTACATAACAAAAACACACACACAAGGATCGTAATTGTTTTGTGTCTTTGGAAACTCGGAACGTAATCTTCTAATCGTGGTGAAAGATCTTCAATATCTCCCATAAAGATCTTCCCTTTTTTTTACCTAAAACCTTTCTTTATATCCCGGGGAAAAGAAAACATAAATGGGTGAGCTCAAATGCTCAGCAAGGGAAAATAAAGGAAATAAAAATCATATCATATCTTTTTGAAAATCATAACCTGCAAAAGAGATCATAATATCTTAACATGGAATAAATCATAGAAGTGAAAATTAGATCTCCATAATCATAACATAAAACTTGAAACCTTGTGGCATGCACCGCACACTTAAGGCTGGGTTCCTCCTCTGATACCAAATGTGAAAACCTGGTCCCAGTGACAGCACAAACACCCCGCCTTAACAAGGCCGTCGGGTCCTGTCCTACCAGGTACCACCAGTTGCCCCCGCAGAGATGTGGGGCCCACCACTTAGTAGTTTCACTATTCATCAAAAATTGATGTTTTTCAGAACAATGCCAAAATTTCATCCTAAGCTATATTTCATATTCCGAATTAAAAAATGAAGTCTATTTGACCAAATTCATAACATAGAAGTTGCATTAATTATTTTTATAATTAAATCCCGCTGTTAAAACAAATAGCGTGTTTCTAAGAAACAATATCTATCAAAAGATTGACACTTGTTTATGTCTGGTTTAAATGTGAAATTACATCCAATGACCAACATTGTATTAAATTGTAAAAATATATTCTAAATATACTTTAAAACCACTCAAATTAATAATTTATCACTATTAATTATTTCGATTAAAAAAGTTGTTTTTAATTATAATTTAGTAATTTTCACTATTAATCAGAATATGAATGTTATCCGAAAAGTACCAAAATTTCACCTTAGGCTAAATTCGATACCCCGAATCCAAAAATGAATTCCATTTTGAGAGCTAAAATTTATAAAATTTAAAAAGTGGTTATTACTATTCATAACGGCTAGTTTTAATAATATTTTAATAGCATATTGTTGTTTCGTGAAACTCAGTATTGCGTACTACACACGCTATCGAGGAAGGTTGCGATTGCGTGTAATGCAAGACAAGTCAAGGATGCGTGTTGTGCAAGCTCATTTTGGTGTAGCGTACAACACAAGACATTAATAAAATTAAAAAGAATATTTTTCATAAAATCTCGGGCTGTTACATTCTACCCCCCTTAAATTGAATTTCGCCCTCGAAATTCGTCGAGGTTATAAATGGTTTACTATTCGAAAGTTTCTTTAATATAAACCCACATCATAAAAAGGAATATCAAAACCAATCTTTAAAAACAAAAGTATGAAACGTAACAGTTACCCAAATAAACTAATCACTGGGTTTCCACATAGGTGAAAATATGGATATGGAAGAGAAATCTAACCATCATGTTCTGATGGAGAGTGGTAGAGAACATGGCTATGGAAAAGCCAGTAATCACAAATCCATAGATTTGTGATGATATAAGGTACCATCTGATTTATCAGGTATAAGATCACTAGGATAACATTTTCGGTTTTCAAGATCATTTCCCTAAAGTTGAAAATTTGCATTAGAATAAATACTTACTTTATTTTGGTACAATCTCACTGTTGTTCATGCCTTGAACAATTTCCACTTCATCTCTTAAATAAATGAAGTTGAATTGGTTATTCGTGAAGTGTTAGCAGATCATGTGATAGAATGACAGGTCATTCCATCTGTCTCAAACAAAAGGTTAGCAAAATTATATACATAAGTCTATCTATAGTGAGATTAATCATATATGGTTCCTAAAATGGACTTATACTTCATATATCATACTTCTTAATATAATAAAACTAGTTTCTACTAAACAGGGACTTCCTGTAGGCCAGTGGTAGGTGATAAAGGCCAGTCGCACTTCGGTTGTGGGTTCGATTCCCACAGCCTTGTCCGACGCGATAGGTTGTCGCCCGTCCTGTAGGTTGTCCTTTTTATAAAAATATATTACTATAACATCCCATCAATATTATTGAGAAAACTTCTATCCTTAAACAATACTAACTTATGTCCAACATAATCCATTCCAATCTTGAGGCTTATCCATAATACTGCAGTCCACTCTCATAACATAGTGAAAACGATTACCAGAGATTTAAAACCATCATCGATCCCCATATATCATAAGATATGTTTTGTTGGTCACATTCCAAACATTCAAAGTCCTTAATCGTGTATTCTCTTGAATACCTTAGTGAAAACATGAATGCAGTTAAAATTTAACACTTTCCATATACCAAAATCCTCAAAATTCTATATACTCAAACCATGATATCACTTAGTCCTTATATCAATCATGAGCTCATGAATACTGTTAAACATTTCATTTTCTCATTTTCCCTTCATTATGCACATATCATCTTATTTCCAAAAATATCTCAATCACTTTGAATACCACATTAGACCAATACATAAATATTCCAATACTCCATGATACAATATTATTTTGGAATCCCATTACATAAACACTTAATCATTCCTCCACATCGTTGTCATATTCAACCTCGCCAATAGTGATCGCATGTGACTTCCCTTTGTCCTTTTCCTTCAGTGGTTGCTCATGTTGATCATCACTAACCCTTGGATTAGGGAATTTATTAGCATAATGCCCCATTTCCTTGCACTTGAAGCATTGAAGTGTTGGTGGTGCATTCTATGCAGTGTTTGCTTTATTCAGATCATTAGAAAACCTTTTTCCATTACTTCGACACTCATCTGCTCGATGACCTTCTTTTCCACACTTAAAACATTTTCTAGTCCCTTTAAGACAATCTCCACCATGCTTCTTTCCATAATTTGTGCATAAGGAAACATTCATCTTCTTTTCACCATTATTCTGAGATTTCTCCTTGAACTCCATCTTTCGTTTCTTGTCAAAACCATGAGATGGATATGTAACACCAACTTCCATTTCTACCTTGATAGCACAACGCACAATTTCTTCATAGCAACTGAAGTCTATTATAGCTAATGCCCTTCGAAGACTTGGTTTTAAGCCACTAAAAAATCGATCAACTTTACTTTCAGGTTGGATGATAATGCCAGATGCATACCTTGCAAGTCTTGTAAAATTCGCTTCGTATATACCAACAGATTCATCATCCTTCTGCTTCAGCTCAAGAAACTCCTTTTCCATCTTTGTTCGAAGAATACGAGGGAAGTACTTACTGAAAAACAAGTTCTTGAACTCGTCCCATTCCATGGACTCAATTTCATCTATTGGCCTCGTATTCTTGATAAGATTACACCATTGATCAGCTTCACCTTCCAAACGATATACTGCTAAGATGAATTTATCATGCTCAAAACATTGAAGAACCGAAAATATCTTTTCAGTGGTACTGATCCATTGTTCAGCAACAAGTGGATCAGAAGACCCACTGAAAGAAGGTGAACGTTGCCTCATGAAGGACTCAATAGAATATTGTTCCCTTCTCTACTCATTTGGAAGTCCAGAATGATTCATAGCTTGTGTAAGTATAGCAATAATATTTTGCACTCCATCTCCCATAACATTTGTTTGTTCAGGAGGACAATCATTGCATTGTCCATTGCATTGATCAACACGGTTCCTTCGGGTTCCAGCCATCGTCTAAAACCCAAAAAGAATAGTGTGAGAGGCAAAAATCATGCTAGGGAAAACAACATAATAAAGGGGGAGTACCTTCAATATCTAACATCTTAGGTTTAATTCTATGATCGTTAGCGTAATTCTAGTACTATAACCTATACGTATACTTAACCTTAGGGACATCCCTAGACATACCTTAGAAATATTTCTAGGGATCTCACTAACATTTTCGCATCCTAGTTTCCAAAGGTTGACTAAACCTTTCCTCTGATAGCGTGTGTAGTACGCAATACTGAGTTTCACGAAACAACGATATGCTATTAAAATATTATTAAAACTAGCCGTTATGAATAGTAATAACCACTTTTTAAATTTTAGAAATTTTATCTCTCAAAATGGACTTCATTTTTGGATTCAGAGTATCGAATTTAGCCTAAGGTGAAATTTTGGTACTTTTCGGATAACTTTCATATTCTGATGAATAGTGAAAATTACTAAATTATAATTAAAAACAACTTTTTAATCGAAATAATTAATAGTGATAAATTATTAATTTGAGTGGTTTTAAAGTATATTTAGAATATATTTTTACAATTTAATACAATGTTGGTCATTGTATGTAATTTCACATTTAAACCAGACATAAACAAGTGTCAATCTTTTGATAGATATTGTTTCTTAGAAACACGCTATTTGTTTTAACAGCGGGATTTAATTATAAAAATAATTAATGAAACTTCTATGTTATGAATTTGGTAAAATAGACTTCATTTTTTAATTCGGAATATGAAATATAGCTTAGGATGAACTTTTGGCATTGTTCTGAAAAACATCAATTTTTGATGAATAGTGAAACTACTAAGTGGTAGTTAAAAAAACTGAATTTTTCGTAAAACTTAATTTTACCGCTTCTGTGAATGGAATTTCAAAAATCCGAGAGACACGGTTGATGTCAGTAAGTAAAATGTGGTTCAATGAGATGAAAATATTTTTTGGTGAATAGTAACTTTTTACTTTTATTTACCACGGTTAAAAGTAAATAGGGTAATTAAGGGTAAATATGATATTACTATTACCCTAACACATGTCCTAATTCTATTGGATAAGTTTAATTCAACCAAAAACAAACTTAGGAATAAAATATGACCATTTAGACCCACTTGGGTAAGATTAGGACATTTATTATTAATTTATTTAAAGAAGGGTTAAAATAGTTAAAATCAAAGTTTAATAAGTAAATCATTTTTAATATGGGGTTATACATAAGATAAATTCGACTATAAAAATTCATTATAAATATAAAAAGATTTCCTACATAATGGTATTTTATTTATAATTTTTAGACATTAAATAATTTAATTTATTTATGACACAATGATGATGCAATAATTATCTTATTAATTAAATATTGACATAATTGATGTTATAAACACCAAAATAAATGCAATTTGAGACTTTTTATGAATTAAACTAATTTTCTAGGTTACTATTGTATATTAGTGTTGATTTAATCAACTTGTTTCGAACATATAATTCAGTTATGACTTTCACAAAAATCATATATCAAATAGTGTCAAAATTGACACAAAATAGTTTTTAAATCAAATATTATATTATAAATTGTTATTTTATTCCTAAAGATCTAAGGTTCGGCCAAATGACTTAGATAAAGATATATGTATTAATAATATACAATTTGGGGTTCGTTTGTCATGTTATAGTAAATGTATTAACCATATAGTGAAAGAAAACAAAAAGACACGGTAAAAGTCAAATTATTTAACTTAGAGTTAAATCTAATTGATAAGGTTAAAATAATACCCTAAACCTGTCTAAATCCTGTTGGATGATAGTATTTCGACCCATCCCCACTTTATCGTCTAAATAAGACCCTTTGGAACCATTATAAAACGATTTTGACTTTAATATAAAATAATATTTTGAGATATTCCTAAGGTGCCCCTCTCCTCCCTTATAAAAGGGCACCTCCTCCCCCTCCTCCTCACACCAATTTGAGCACTCAAGCTCGGCCAACCCCTACCATTTTCTCCTCTCCACTTCCCTAGAATAATCCTATAGGTCCTGGTCTTCTTCAAAGACCAATCTTAGTTCCCTAAGTGGAGGATTCAAAGAGGCGTTCCAAAGAAGAGGAGCTTCGGACACGTACAAAGCAAATCAGACCTAAGGTAAGGGAAATATCACAATCTCATTTTTATCCGAGATTGTTTATTCGTAAGTATTTATTGGGGTGTATTTTATCATCCACATCCATGTTTCATAAATATTTAATATTATTTCCATCCACCTACAATTGTTTAAATCCATTTTTACCCTTCGGTGAGTTTTTAGTAAAATAAATGAAAGGAATATTTTGTCGTTTTTCGTACGAGGCACTTTTTGAATTTTCCGACAAAAGTACGAAGAATGTTTTTTTTAACTTATACGGCATGAATGGATTTTTAAAACATTATTTCCAAGAAGCTTCCTTTACAAGTTTTCAAGTTTATTTTTAATCAACTTATTTTATTTTAAAGTCGTATGACATGTTATGAAAGGAAAAATGTTTTTGAAGAAGAAAGGATATTTTCCACAAGAATGAAGTTCAAATGTTTTATCAAAATTATTTTCCATCTAAGATAATATAGGGTTCTGTTTTTATCCCTATTATTACATTGATTTGATTATGTTGTGAGGGAATTATTTTTATAGTCATTTACCTTATATGGTTTGTTTTATGATGTCATGATGTTTCAAGAATCCCATTTTTGTTACATGTGTTATACGATGATGTATTATGATTATGTGGCACACATAAGAAAGGATTCATTATAAGATGGGTGGGACCTATATCTCCCTCCAATGCATTGGGTAAAGATTTTATATCTCATGAGATAGACATGGCTGGAACGATAGGTTATACCGGTTCCGTGAAACAGGACTGGAACGAGGGTGACTCGGTTCAGAAAGGGGCTTTGTCCACTAAGATAGTCTTGGCAATGAGTCATGACTAACAAGAAATGATTTTCCATGATTATGTGTGCATGCCAAAAAGTTTCAAGTTTTATGTTATGATTATGGGGATCTCATTTTCACTTCTATGATTTATTCCGTGTTAAGATATTATGATCACTTTTGCAGGTTATGATTTTCAAAAAGATATTATATGATTTTTATTTCCTTTATTTGCCCTTGCTGATCATTTGAGCTCACCCTTTTATGTTTTCTTTTCCCCAGGATATAAAGAATGGTTTTAGGTAAAAAAAGGGAAGATCTTTATGGGAGATATTGAAGATCTTTCACCACGATTAGAAGATTACGTTCCCAATTTCCAAAGACACTAAACTATTACGATCCTTGTGTGTGTGTTTTTGTTATGTACTAAGTATTCCGAAAATGTAATGTAATGTCCATGTAATTCAGGCTTCGGGTCTCTACAGTTGGTATCAGAGGAAAGGTTTAGTCAACCTTTGGAAACTAGGATGCGAAAACGTTAGTGAGATCCCTAGAGATATTTCTAAGGTATGTCCAGGGATGTCCCTAAGGTTAAGTATATGTATAGGTTATACATAATCAAATCAATGTAATAATAGGGATAAAAACAGAACCCTATATTATCTTAGATGGAAAATAATTTTGATAAAACATTTGAACTCCATTCTTGAGGAAAATATCCTTTCTTCTTCAAAAACATTTTTCCTTTCATAACATGTCATACGACTTTAAAATAAAATAAGTTGATTAAAAATAAACTTGAAAACTTGTAAAGTAAGCTTCTTGGAAATAATGTTTTAAAAATCCATTCATGCCGTATAAGTTAAAAAAACATTCTTCGTACTTTTTTCGGAAAAGTCAAAAAGTACCTCGTACGAAAAACGACAAAAGATTCCTTTCATTTATTTTACTAAAAACTCACCAAAGGTTAAAAATGGATTTAAACAATTGTAGGTGGATGGAAATAATATTACATATTTATGAAACATGGATATGGATGATAAAATACACCCCAGTAAATACTTACGAATAAACAATCTCGGATAAAAATGAGATTGTGATATTTCCCTTACCTTAGGTCTGATTTGCTTTGTACGTGTCCGAAGCTCCTGTATAATGGTTTAAATAATGTTATTGACTTATTACAGAATCATACATATTGATATGATATCATATATGGTCATATTCTTAGCTTCTTGTTAGTAATATTTCATTGTTACTTGTTACTCGGGTCTTTATTGCCTTTTGTTCTTATGCGTGTTTTGCCGAATAGATTCTTATTCTTCTTTTAAGGTTATAGATACCTTATATACAGAATGTTATTAGTGTAACATATATCATATTTATTCATTCAATTCATTTATATAATTACTATGAAATTATGATCATGTAGAACGAGTCGCATCACATCGTGGAGACGGTATTCCGTACGTACGCACGAGTGATGATATCGTTCCTATGATCATGGAATTGTATTGGAGTATATATATATTATTTCAGTATCAATATTACTTTATAATAATCATAAATAGTTACTCATTACACCATTATACCTATCCTTGTAAGGTGACGGTGGAAAATAGATTACACCACGGCGTGGAGACGGTATTCCGTACGTACGCACGCGCGGTGATTTCATTTTTCCGTAGGATGGATAGAAGGTGAATTAGGTTTATTTCATATTTATAATAACATATAAGTATGTAAATAATACGGATGTTATTACTTTATAATGAAACAACTAAAGAAGAAGAATTTTAAGAAGAAAGAAATTGAAAAGATCGGTAATGGATATTACCTCTTCTTTGGAACGCCTCTTTGAATCCTCCACTTAGGGAACTAATATTGGTCTTTGAAGAACACCAGGACCTCTAGGATTATTCTAGGGAAGTGGAGAGGAGAAAATGGCAGGGGTTGGCCGAGATTGAGTGCTCAAATTGGTGTGAGGAGGAGGGGGAGGAGGTGCCCTTTTATAAGGGAGGAGAGGGGCACCTTAGGAATATCTCAAAATATTATTTTATATTAAAGTCAAAATCGGTCTATAATGGTTCCAAAGGGTCTTATTTCGAAGCTAAAGTGGGGAGGGGTCGAAATACTATCATCCAATAGGATTTAGACAAGTTTAGGGTATTATTTTAACCTTATCAATTAGATTTAACTCTAAGTTGAATAATTTAACTTTTACCGTGTCTTTTTGTTTTCTTTCACTATATGGTTAATACACTTACTATAACATGTCAAACGAACCCCAAATTGTATATTGTTAATACATATATACTTATCTAAGTAATTTGGCCTAACCTTAGATTTTTAGAAATAAAATAACAATTAATAATATAATATTTGATTTAAAAACTATTTTGTGTCAATTTTGACACTATTTGATATATGATTTTTGTGAAAGTCATAACAGAATTATATGTTCGAACCAAGTTGATTAAATAAACACTAATATACCATAGTAACCTAGAAAAGTAGTGGAATTCATTAAAAGTCTCAAATTGCATTTATTTTTGTGTTTATAACATTAATTATGTCAATATTTCATTAATAAGATAATTACTGCATCATCATTGTGTCATAAATAAACTAATTTATTTAATGTCTAAAAATTATAAATAAAATACCATTATGTAGGAAATCTTTTTATATTTCTGATTAATATTTACAGTCGAATTTATCTTATGTATAACCCTATATTAAAAATGTTTTAGTAAATAAACATTGATTTTAACTCTTTTAACTCTTCTTTGAATTAAATAATAATAAATGTCCTAATCTAATCCAAGTGGGCCTAAATGATAATATTTTACACTTAAGGTTGTTTTTGGTCGAGATAAACTTGTCCAATAGGATTATGACATGTGTTAGGGTAATATTAATATCATTTTTACCCTTAATTACCCTATTTACTTTTAACCGTGGTAAATAAAAGTAAAAAGTTACTATTCACCAAAAATTATTTTCATCTCATTGAACCACATTTTACTTACTGACATCAACCATGTCTCTCGGATTTTTGAAATTCCCTTCACAGAAGCGGTAAAATTAAGTTTTATGAAAAATTCAGTTTTTTAACTACCACTTAGTAGTTTCACTATTCATCAAAAATTGATGTTTTTCAGAACAATGCTAAAATTTCATCCTAAGCTATATTTCATATTCCGAATTCAAAAATGAAGTATATTTTACCAAATTCATAACATAGAAGTTGCATTAATTAATTTTACAATTAAATCCCCCTGTTAAAACAAATAGCGTGTTTTTAAGAAACAATATCTATCAAAAGATTGACACTTGTTTATGTCTGGTTTAAATGTGAAATTACATCCAATGACCAACATTGTATTAAATTGTAAAAATATATTCTAAATATACTTTAAGACCACTCAAATTAATAATTTATCACTATTAATTATTTCGATTAAAAAAGTTGTTTTTAATTAAAATTTAGTAATTTTCACTATTCATCAGAAAATAAAAGTTATCCGAAAATCACCAAAATTTCACCTTAGGCTAAATTCGATACTCCGAATCCAAAAATGAAGTCCATTTTGAGAATCATATCCTGAAAAAGAGATCATAATATCTTAACATGGAATAAATCATAGAAGTGAAAATGAGATCCCCAAAATCATAACATGAAACTTGAAACTTTGTGTTATGCGCACATAATCATGGAAAATCATTTCTTGTTAGTCATGACTCATTGCCAAGACTATCTTAGTGGACAAAGTCCCTTTCTGAACCGAGTCACCCTCGTTCCAGTCCTGTTTCACTGAACCGGTATAACCTACCATTCCATCCATGTCTATCTCATGAGATATAAAATCTTTACCCAATGCATTGGAGGGAGATATAGGTCCCACCCATCTTATAATGAATCCTTTCTTATGTGTGCCACATAATCATAAATCATACATCATCGCATAACAAATGTAACAAAAACATCATGACATCATAAAACAAATAATATAAGGTAAATGACTTCATAAAAATAATTCCCTCACAACATAATCAACTCAATGTAATAATAGGGATAAAAACAGAACCCTTTATTATCTTAGATGGAAAATAATTTTGATAAAACACTTGAACTCCATTCTTGAGGAAAATATCCTTTCTTCTTCAAAAACACTTTTCTTTTCTTAACATGTCATACAATTATAAAATAAAAGAAGTTGATTAAAAATAAACTTGAAAACTTGTAAAGGAAGCTTCTTGGAAATAATGTTTTAAAAATACATTCATGCCGTATAAGTTAAAAAAAACATTCTTCGTACTTTTGTCAGAAAAGTCAAAAAGTACCTCGTACGAAAAACGACAAAATATTCCTTTAATATCCTTTACTAAAAACTCACTGAAGGGAAAAATAGGATTTAAACAATTGTATGTGAATGGAAATAATATTACATATTGAGGAAACATGGATGTGGATGATAAAATACACCCCAGTAAATTTCAAAGTATAAACAATCTCAGATAAAAATTGAGATTGCGAGATTTTCCCTTACCTTAGGTCCGATTTTCTTTGTACGTGTCCGAAGATCCTGTATAATGGTTTAAATAATGTTATTTACTTATTCCAGAATCATACATATTGATATGATATCATATATGGTCATATTCTTAGCTTCTTGTTAGTAATATTTCATTGTTACTTGTTACTCGGGTCCTTATTGCCTTTTGTTCTTATGCCTGTTTTGCCGAATAAATTATTATTCTTCTTTTAAGGTTATAGATACCTTATATCCATAATGGTATTAGTGTAACATATATCATATTTATTCATTCAATTCATTTATATAATTACTATGTAATGATGATCATGTAGAACGAGTCGCATCACATCGTGGAGACGGTATTCCGTACGTACGCACGAGTGATGATATCGTTCATATGATCGTGGAATTGTATTGGAGTATATATATATTATTTCAGTATAAATATTACTTTATAATAATCATAAATAGTTACTTATTACACCATTATACTCATCCTTGTAAGGTGATGGTGGAAAATAGATTACACCACGGCGTGGAGACGGTATTCCGTACTTACGCACGCGCGGTGATTTCATTTTTCCGTAGGATGTATAGAAGGTGAATTAGAGTTGTTTCATATTTATAATAACATATCAGTATGTAAGTAATACTGATGTTATTACTTTATCATGAAACAACTAAAGAAGAAGAAGTTGAAGAAGAAAGAAATTGAAAAGATCGGTAATGGATATTACCTCTTCTTTGGAATGCTTCTTTGAATCCTCCACTTAGGGAACTAAGATTGGTCTGTGAAGAAGACCAGGACCTCTAGGATTATTCTAGGGAAGTGGAGAGGAGAAAATGTCAGGGGTTGGCCGAGCTTGAGTGCTCAAATTGGTGTGAGGAGGAGGGGGATGAGGGGCCCTTTTATAAGGGAGGAGAGGGGCACCTTAGGAATATCTCAAAATATTATTTTATATTAAAGTCAAAATCGGTTTATAATGGTTCCAAAGGGTCTTATTTTGAAGCTAAAGTGGGGATGGGTCGAAATCCTATCAACCAATAGGATTTAGACAAGTTTAGGGTATTATTTTAACCTTATCAATTAGATTTAACTCTAAGTTAAATAATTTAACTTTTACCGTGTCTTTTTGTTTTCTTTCACTATATGGTTAATACACTTACTATAACATGACAAAAGAACCCCAAATTATTTATTATTAATATATATATCCTTATCTAAGTCATTTGGCCAAACCTTAGATTTTTAGGAATAAAATAACAATTAATAATATAATATTTGATTTAAAAACTATTTTGTTTCAATTTTGACACTATTTGATATATGATTTTTGTGAAAGTCATAACAGAATTATATGTTCAAACCAAGTTGATTAAATCAACAATAATATATCATAGTAACCTAGAAAATTAGTGGAATTCGTAAAAAGTCTCAAATTACATTTATTTAGGTGTTTATAACATCAATTATGTCAATATTTCATAAATAAGATAATTACTGCATCATAATTGTGTCATAAATAAATTAAATTATTTAATGTCTAAAAATTATAAATAAAATACCATTATGGAGGAAATCTTTTTATCCTTCTAATGAATATTTATAGTCGAATTTATCTTATGTATAACCCCATATTAAAAATGATTTACTTATTAAACTTTGATTTTAACTATTTTAACCCTTCTTTAAATAAATTAATAATAAATGTCCTAATCTAACCCAAGTGGGCCTAAATGGTAATATTTTATTCATAAGGTTGTTTTTGGTCGAATTACACTTATCCAATAGAATTAGGACATGTGTTAGGGTAATAGTAATATCATATTTACCCTTAGTTACCCTATTTACTATTAACCGCGGTAAAAAAGTAAAAAGTTACTATTCACCAAAAAATTATTTTCATCTCATTGAACCACATTTTACTTACTGATATCAACCGTGTCTGTCGGATTTTCTAAATTCCATTCACAGAAGCGGTAAAATTAAGTTTTATGCAAAATTCAGTTTTTTTAACCTTCCACTTAGTGGTTTCACTATTCATCAAAAATTGAAAGTTTTCAGAAAAATACCAAAATTTCACCCTAGGCTAATTTCGGTATTCCGAATCCAAAAATGAAGTTTATTTTGAAAAATAAAATTTATAAAATTTCAAAAAGTGGTTATTACAATTCATAACGGCTAGTTTTAATAATATTTTAATAGCATAACGTTGTTTAGTGAAACTCGGTATTGCGTACGACGCAAGCTATCGAGGAAGGTCGCGATTGCGTGTAAAGTAAGCCAAGATAGTATGTAGTTAAAGATTTCTTTGATGATATATAAAAACAAAATATTACTCATAAAAATCTCGGGTGTTACATTCTACCCCCCTTAAAAAGAATTTCACCCTCGAAATTCGTCACTTTGTAACAAAAAGATGAGGATACTTCTCCCTCATCATATCCTCAAGCTCCCATGTAGCTTCTTCAAGTTGGTGGTTCCTCCATAAAACATTCACCAATCGAGTGGTCTTGTTTCGTAGGGCTTTTTCGCTACGATCCAGAATCTCTATCGGTTGTTCTTCATAAGAAAGATCTTGCTCCAGCGGTACAACTTCTGAGCTGAGTACATGTGAAGGATCAGGTATGTACTTTCTCAGGAGAGATACATGGAACACATCGTGAACTTGAGAGAGATTCGGTGGAAGCGCCAATCGGTAAGCTACCTTTCCAACACGATCCAGTATTTCGAAAGGACCGATATATCTAGGGCTCAACTTCTCCTTCTTTCCAAATCTCATAACCCTCTTCCAGGGAGATATTCGTAAGAACACTTTATCACCCACTACAAACTCTAGGTCTTTTCTTCGGTTGTCGGCATAACTTTTCTGTCGACTCTGAGCTGCTCTTATGTGTTGTTGAATAGATCTGACCTTTTCTGCCATTTCATCAACGAGATCAGGTCCTAATAGCTTTCTTTCCCCAACTTCATCCCAGCAAGTTGGAGTAATGCATTTCTTTCCATAGAGAGCTTCATAAGGAGCCATCTGAATACTGGAGTGAAAGCTATTATTGTAAGAAAATTCCACCAAAGGTAGGTGTTGATCCCAACCTCCTTTTAAATCCATAGAGAAAGCTCTCAACATATCTTCTAGGGTTTGAATTGTTCTCTCAGACTGACCGTCTGTCTGGGGATGATAAGCAGTGCTGAAACTCAACTCTGTATCCAGAGTATGCTGAAGAATTTTCCAGAACTTCAAGGTAAATCTCGGATCCCGATCAGATATAATAGAAATTGGTACTCCAGGAAATCTTACCACTTCCTTTACATATATCCTGGCAAGCTGATCTAGAGAGAAATCCTCTCTAATAGCAATGAAGTGTGCAGACTCTGTAAGACGATCAACTATGACCCAGATAGCATTATTGCCTTTGGATGTCTTAGGAAGTCCTGTGACAAAGTCCATAGTGATGGTTTCCCATTTCCATTTGGGTATGGGTAACGGTTGTAACATCCCCTTAGACTTCTGTCTCTCAGTTTTAACTTGTTGACAAACCAAGAATCGAGAGACATATTCAGCAACTCTCTTTTCATGCCCTCCCACCAGAAGTACTCTTTCAGGTCCCTATACTTCTTCGTTCTTCTAGGATGAATAGAGAATGAAGAACTATGAGCCTCATCCAGCAGCTCCTTCTTTAATTCGGGGATGGGAGGAACACAAACCCGATTCCTGTACTTTATTATCCCATCACAATCAAGGTTGAATTCAGGAACATTTCTCACCTGCTTTTGTAACTCTACATCTTCTTTCTGTGCCTCTTTAATCTTCACATGTATAGATGGTTGAACATTCATTTGAGAAAGATAAGATTTTTCCCCTTCCATTATAATTCCAAGATCCATCCTTTGTAAATCCATAAATATTGGATCTTTTGTGATCCTCATCATGGATAAACTAGCATGGTCTTGTCGACTTAATGCATCTGCCACCTTGTTTTCTTTCCCAGGGTGGTAATGGATTGAGCAGTCATAATCCTTAATCAGCTCCAACCATCTTCTTTGACGCATATTCAACTCCTTTTGTGTGAAAATATACTTTAAACTTTTATGATCAGTATAAATATCACACCTTTCACCATAAAGGTAATGCCTCCAAATCTTTAATGCAAAGATTACCACAGCCAACTCCAAATCATGTGTTGGGTAATTTTGCTCATGGATTTTCAACTGTCGTGACGCATAAGATATCACCATATCATTTTGCATAAGAACACACCCCAATCCCTTCTTGGATGCATCACTGTAGATCACAAACCTTTCTCCACTACAAGGCAGTGTGAGCACAGGTGCACTGGATAACCTTCTTTTCAACTCCTTGAAATTCTCTTCACATTCCTCTGTCCAAACAAACTTAACTCCTTTCCGAGTCAACTTGGTGAGTGGATTAGATAATCGTGAAAAATCTTTTACAAAACGTCGATAATATCCAGCCAAACCAAGAAAACTTCAGATCTCAGTTACTGTTGTTGGTCTCGACCATCTTTCGATAACCTCTGTTTTCGCTGGATCCACAGATATCCCCTCTTTTGAGATTATGTGACCCAAAAATGCAACTTTTTGAAGCCAAAATTCACACTTGGTAAATTTGGCATAAAGATTCTCCTTTCTCAGGGTCTTCAATATAATTCTCAAGTGATCTTCATGCTCTTCCTTGCTCTTTGAATAGACAAGAATATCGTCTATAAAGACTACCAAAAATTGATCAAGATAGTCTCTAAAGACTCTATTCATTAGATCCATGAAGATAGCAGGGGCATTAGTAAGACCAAATGGCATCACTATAAATTCATAGTGTCCATACCTTTTACGGAAAGCCATCTTTGGTATATCCTCCCTTTTGACCCTTAATTGATGATACCCTGAACGAAGATCAATCTTGGAAAAGTATTGAGCTCCGCGTAGTTGGTCAAATAAGTCATCAATGCGTGGGAGAGGATATTTGTTCTTGATAGTGATCTTGTTAAGTTCTCGATAATCAATGCAGAGTCTCATTGATCCATCTTTCTTCTTAACAAATAGAACAGGTGCTCCCCAAGGTGACGCACTAGGGCGTATGAATCCCTTATCAAGATTCTCTTGGAGTTGCTTCTTCAATTCCTGCAACTCAATTGGGGCCATTATATAAGGTGTCTTTGAAATAGGCAAAGCACCCGGTATGAGTTCTATTGAAAACTCAACTTCACGATTTGGTGGAAGACCCGGTAATTCCTCCGGAAAGACATCATCAAACTCCCATACGATGGGCATATTCTTAATCGTAAGTTTCTAACCAACCATTTGAGATAAATAACCTTCATTTAGTGGAATCAAGACCCATAAGATGGAAGGAATTTCCACTGGAAGGTTATATTCATCCTTGCATCGACAGACGATCGTAGATTGATCTGGAATATGAAATGTGACTTCCCTTCTTTGGCAATTGATATGAGCTCCATGTAGAGAAAGCCAATCCATGCCATTTGGTCTTACTAATGCCCCTGCTATCTTCATGGATCTAATGAATAGAGTCTTTAGAGACTATCTTGATCAATTTGTGGTAGTATTTATAGACGATATTCTTGTCTATTCAAAGAGCAAGGAAGAGCATGAAGATCACTTGAGAATTATATTGAAGACCCTGAGAAAGGAGAAGCTTTATGCCAAATTTACCAAGTGTGAATTTTGGCTTCAAAAAGTTGCATTTTTGGGTCACATAATCTCAAAAGAGGGGATATCTATGGATCCAGCAAAAACAGAGGTTATCGAAAGATGGTCGAGACCAACAACAGTAACTGAGATCCGAAGTTTTCTTGGTTTGGCTGGATATTATCGACGTTTTGTAAAAGATTTTTCACGATTATCTAATCCACTCACCAAGTTGACTCGGAAAGGAGTTATGTTTTTTTGGACAGAGGAATGTGAAGAGAATTTCAAGGAGTTGAAAAGAAGGTTATCCAGTGCACCTGTGCTCACACTACCTTGTAGTGGAGAAAGGTTTGTGATCTACAGTGATGCATCCAAGAAGGGATTGGGGTGTGTTCTTATGCAAAATGATATGGTGATAGCTTATGCGTCACGACAGTTGAAAATCCATGAGCAAAATTACCCAACACATGATTTGGAGTTGGCTGCGGTAATCTTTGCATTAAAGATTTGGAGGCATTACCTTTATGGTGAAAGGTGTGATATTTATACTGATCATAAAAGTTTAAAGTATATTTTCACACAAAAAGAGTTGAATATGCGTCAAAGAAGATGGTTGGAGATGATTAAGGATTATGACCGCTCAATCCATTACCACCCTGGGAAAGCAAACAAGGTGGCAGATGCATTAAGTCGACAAGACCATGCTAGTTTATCCATGATGATGATCACAAAAGATCCAATATTTATGGATTTACAAAGGATGGATCTTGGAATTATAATGGAAGGGGAAAAATCTTATCTTTCTCAAATGAATGTTCAACCATCTATACATGTGAAGATTAAAGAGGCACAGAAAGAAGATGTAGAGTTACAAAAGAAGGTGAGAAATGTTACTGAATTCAACCTTGATTGTGATGGGATAATAAAGTTCAGGAATCGGGTTTGTGTTCCTTCCATCCCCGAATTAAAGAAGGAGCTGCTGGATGAGGCTCATAGTTCTTCATTCTCTATTCATCCTGGAAGCACGAAGATGTATAGGGACCTGAAAGAGTACTTCTGGTGGGATGACATGAAAAGAGATGTTCCGGAATATGTCTCTCGATGCTTGGTTTGTCAACAAGTTAAAGCTGAGAGACAGAAGTCTAAGGGGATGTTACAACCATTACCCATACCCGAATGGAAATGGGAAAACACCACTATGGACTTTTTCACAGGACTTCCTAAAACATCCAAAGGCAATAATGCTATCTGGGTCATAGTTGATCGTCTTACAAAGTCTGCACACTTCATTTCTATTAGAGATGATTTCTCTCTAGATCAGCTTGCCAGGATATATGTAAAAGAAGTGGTAAGATTGCATGGAGTACCAATTTCTATTATATCTGATCGGGATCCGAGATTTACCTCGAAGGTCTGGCGAAGTCTTCAGCAAACTCTGGATACAGAGTTGAGTTTCAGCACTGCTTATCATCCCCAGATAGACGGTCAGTCTGAGAGAACAATTCAAACCCTAGAAGATATGTTGAGAGCTTTCTCTATGGATTTCAAAGGAGGTTGGGATCAACACCTACCTTTGGTGGAATTTTCATATAATAATATCTTTCACTCCAGTATTCAGATGGCTCCTTATGAAGATCTCTATGGAAATAAATGCAGGACTCCAACTTGCTGGGATGAAGTTGGGGAAAGAAAGCTATTAGGACCTGATCTCGTTGATGAAATGGCAGAAAAGGTCAGATCTATTCAACAACACATAAGAGCAGCTCAGAGTCGACAGAAAAGTTATGCCGACAACCGAAGAAAATACCTAGAGTTTGAAGTGGGTGAAAAAGTGTTCTTACGAATATCTCCCTGGAAGAGGGTTATGAGATTTGGAAAGAAGGGGAAGTTGAGCCCTAGATATATCGGTCCTTTCGAAATATTGGATCGTGTTGGAAAGGTAGCTTACCGATTGGCGCTTCCACCAAATCTCTCTCAAGTTCACGATGTGTTCCATGTATCTCTCCTGAGAAAGTACATACCTGATCCTTCACATGTACTCAGCTCAGAAGTTGTACCGCTGGAGCAAGATCTTTCTTATGAAGAACAACCGATAGAGATTCTGGATCGTAGTGAACAAGTCCTACGAAACAAGACCACTCGATTGGTGAAAGTTTTATGGAGGAACCACCAACTTGAAGAAGCTACATGGGAGCTTGAGGATATGATGAGGGAGAAGTATCCTCATCTATTTGTTACAAAGTGACGAATTTCGAGGGCGAAATTATTTTTAAGGGGGGTAGAATGTAACACCCGAGATTTTTATGAGTAATATTTTGTTTTTATATATCATCAAAGGAATATTTCACTACATACTAGCTTCACTTACTTTACACGCAATCGCGACCTTCCTCGATAGCTTGCGTCGTACGCAATACCGAGTTTCACTAAACAACGTTATGCTATTAAAATATTATTAAAACTAGCCGTTATGAATAGTAATAATCACTTTTTGAAATTTTATAAATTTTATTTTTCAAAATGGACTTCATTTTTGGATTCAGAATACCGAAATTAGCCTAGGGTGAAATTTTGGTATTTTTCTGAAAACTTTCAATTTTTGATGAATAGTGAAACCACTAAGTGGAAGGTTAAAAAAACTGAATTTTGCATAAAACTTAATTTTACTGCTTCTGTGAATGGAATTTCGAAAATCCGGCAGACACGGTTGATATCAGTAAGTAAAATGTGGTTCAATGAGATAAAAATAATTTTTTGGTGAATAGTAACTTTTTACTTTTTTACCGCAGTTAATAGTAAATAGGGTAACTAAGGGTAAATATGATATTACTATTACCCTAACACATGTCCTAATTCTATTGGATAAGTTTAATTCGACCAAAAACAAACTTAGGAATAAAATATGACCATTTAGGCCCACTTGGATTAGATTAGGACATTTATTATGAATTTATTTAAAGAAGGGTTAAAATAGTTAAAATCAAAGTTTAATAAGTAAATCATTTTTAATATGGGGTTATACATAAGATAAATTCGACTATGAATATTAATTAGAAAGATACAAAGATTTCCTACATAATGGTATTTTATTTATAATTTTTAGACATTAAATAATGTAATTTATTTATGACACAATGATGATGCCGTAATTATCTTATTTATGAAATATTGACATAATTGATGTTATAAACACAAAAATAAATGTAATTTGAGACTTTTTATGAATTACACTAATTTTATAGGTTACCATGATATATTATTGTTGATTTAATCAAATTTTTTTGAACATATAATTCTGTTATGACTTTCACAAAAATCATATATCAAATAGTGTCAAAATTGACACAAAATAGTTTTTAAATAAAATAAAATATTATTAATTGTTATTTTATTCCTAAAAATCTAAGGTTAGGCCAAATGACTTAGATAAGGATATATATATTAATAATAAACAATTTGGGGTTCGTTTGGCATGTTATAGTAAGTGTATTAACCATATAGAGAAAGAAAACAAAAAGACACGGTAAAAGTTAAATTATTTAACTTAGAGTTAAATCTAATTGATAAGGTTAAAATAATAACCTAAACTTGTCTAAATCCTATTGGTTGATAGGATTTCGACCCATACCCACTTTAGCTTCAAAATAAGACCCTTTGGAACCATTATAAACCGATTTTGACTTTAATATAAAATAATATTTTGAGATATTCCTAAGGTGCCCCTCTCCTCCCTTATAAAAGGGCACCTCCTCCCCCTCCTCCTTACACCAATTTGAGCACTCAAGCTCGGCCAACCCCTGCCATTTTCTCCTATCCACTTCCCTAGAATAATCCTATAGGTCCTGGTCTTCTTCAAAGACCAATCTTAGTTCCCTAAGTGGAGGATTCAAAGAAGCATTCCAAAGAAGAGGTAATATCCTTTACCGATCTTTTCAATTTCTTTCTTCTTCAAATTCTTCTTCTTTAGTTGTTTCATGATAAAGTAATAAAATAAGTATTACTTACATACTGATATGTTATTATAAATATGAAACAACCCTAATTCACCTTCTATCCATCCTACGGAAAAATGAAATCACCGCGCGTGCGTACGCACGGAATACCGTCTCCACCTCGTGGTGTAATCTATTTTCCACCATCACCTTAAAAGGATGGGTATAATGGTGTAATGAGTAACTATTTATGATTATTATAAAGTAATATTGATACTGAAATAATATATATATACTCCAATATAATTCCACGATCATAGGAACGATATCATCACTCGTGCGTACGTACGGAATACCGTCTCCACGATGTGATGCGACTCGTTCTACAAGATCATCATTACATAGTAATTATATAAATGAATTGAATGAATAAATATTATATATGTTACACTAAAACCATTCTGTATATAAGGTATCTATAACCTTAAAAGAAGAATAAGAATTTATTCGGCAAAACACGCATAAGAACAAAAGGCAATAAAGACCCGAGTAACAAGTAACAATGAAATATTACTAACAAGAAGCTAAGAATATGACCATATATGATATCATATCAATATGTATGATTCTGGAATAAGTCAATAACATTATTTGAACCATTATACAGGATATTCGGACACGTACAAAGAAAATCGGACCTGAGGTAAGGGAAATATCACAATCTCATTTTTATCCGAGATTGTTTATACTTTGGTATTTACTGGGGTGTATTTTATCATCCACATACATGTTTCCTCAATATGTAATATTATTTCCATTCACCTACAATTGTTTAAATCCTATTTTACCCTTCAGTGAGTTTTTAGTAAAGGATATTAAAGAAATCTTTTGTCGTTTTTCATACGAGGTACTTTTTGACTTTTTCGACAAAAGTACGAAGAATGTTTTTTTTAACTTATACGACATGAATGGATTTTTAAAACATTATTTACAAGAAGATTCCTTTACAAGTTTTCAAGTTTATTTTTAATCAACTTCTTTTATTTTATAATTGTATGACATGTTAAGAAAAGAAAATTGTTTTTGAAGAAGAAAGGATATTTTCCTCAAGAATGGAGTTCAAGTGTTTTATCAAAATTATTTTCCATCTAAGATAATAAAGGGTTATGTTTTTATCCCTATTATTACATTGAGTTGATTATGTTGTGAGGGAATTATTTTTATGAAGTCATTTACCTTATATGATTTGTTTTATGATGTCATGATGTTTTTGTTACATGTGTTATGCGATGATGTATGATTTATGATTATGTGGGACACATAAGAAAGGATTCATTATAATATGGGTGGGACCTATATCTCCCTCCAATGCATTGGGTAAAGATTTTATATCTCATGAGATAGACATGGCTGGAACGGTAGGTTATACCGGTTCAGTGAAACAGGACTGGAACGAGGGTGACTCGGTTCAGAAAGGGACTTTGTCCACTAAGATAGTCTTGGCAATGAGTCATGACTAACAAGAAATGATTTTCCATGATTATGTGTGCATGCCACAAAGTTTCAAGTTTCATGTTATGATTATGGGGATCTCATTTTCACTTCTATGATTTATTCCATGTTAAGATATTATGATCTCTTTTGCAGTATATGATTTTCAAAAAGATATGATATGATTTTTATTTCCTTTATTTGACCTTGCTGAGAATTTGAGCTCACCCTTTTATGTTTTCTTTTCCCCAGGTCAGGAAGATGGATATTAAGAAGAATATGCTAAAAGGGACCCTAGATATGATGAAATAAATGGGAGACACTGTAGAAGATTTATGAACCAGTTGTTTATGTTTCCCAGTTTCTAATGACACTATACCTATACGGTCCTTTGTGGTTTTGTCATATGTTGTAATAAGTGTGCTTCAATTTTGAATTATTAACAATGTATGTAAAGTAAGGGTCGTTATAGTTGGTATCAGAGGAAATGTATAGTCAACCTTTGGAAACTAGGATGTGAAAGCCTTAGTAAGAACCCTAAGGATAAGTCTAAGCATAGAAAAAAATCTTAGTGTTTTAGAAATGGCCATAAATACCCTAGGATAAGACCTTAAGTGTGAAATTTTATCCTTGATTATGTGGTTTTCCTATTATAATTAGTGTTTCTCACACTATTCTTCTTGGTTTTAGTCAATGGCTGGAACCCGAAGGAACCATGTTAATGCGGAATGCGATGGGCAATGCAATGATTGTCCCCCTGAGCAACCAAACGATATGGGAGCTGGAATGAAAAATCTTGTAGCCATGCTCACACAACTTTCTCAAGCTATGAATCATGCAGGACTTCCAAACGAGCAAAGGAAGGAGCAACATTCTGTTGAATCCTTCATGAGGCAGTTTCCACCTTCTTTCAGTGGGTCTACTGATCCATTAGTTGCTGAACAATGGATTAGTACTACTGAAAAGATATTTTCAGTTCTTCAATGTTCTGAACATGATAAAGTCATCCTAGAAGTGTATCGTTTGGAAGGAGATTCTGATCAATGTTGGAATCTTATTAAGAATATGAGGCAAAGGGATGAAATTGAGTCTATGGAATGGGACGAGTTCAAGAACTTATTTTTCAATAAGTACTTCCCTCGTATTCTCCGAACAAAGATGGAGAAAGAGTTTCTTGAACTGAAGCAAAGGGATGATGAATCTGTTGGTACCTATGAAGCAAATTTTACAAGACTTGCAAGGTACGCTTCTGGTATTATTATCCAACCTGAGAGTAAGATCGATCGATTCTTTGGTGGCTTAAAACCAAGTCTTTGAAGGGCGTTAGCCATAAGGGACTTCAATAGCTATGAGGAAATCATTCGATGTGCTCTCAAAGTCGAGATGGAGATTGGAGTACCCCATCAGTCACATGGGTTTGATAAGAAGAGGAAGATGGAATTCAAAGGAAAATCTAAAGAGCACACTGAAAAGAAGATGAGCTTTCCCTTATGCTCAAAGTATGGAAAGAAACATGGAGGGAGTTGTCTTAAAGGGACAAGTAAATGTTTCAAACGTGGAAGGGAAGGTCATCGGGCATTTGAATGCCACGATAATGGGAAGAAGATGTCTAATGATGCAAACAAAGGAATGGATACACAGAATGAACCTACTACACTTAAATGTTTCAAGTGCAAGGAGATGGGGCATTATGCCAATCAATGCCCAAATCCAAGGGTTGATGATGATGGTCGACGTCAACAAAATCTTAAGGCTAAAGACAAAGGAAAGTCACATGCAATTTCTATCAGCGATGTGGAGTATGATAACGAAGTGGTGAAAGGTACACTTACCATCCACTCTAAAGTAGAAAATGTTTTATTTGATTCTGGATCCACCCACTCTTTTATTTCTAAAGAATTTTATAAGGGTATCACCATATTACCTCAACAATTAGATGTTGAGTTAGCTGTGACAACACCTAATGGCACAACAGTCGCATCAAAAGTTTATAATTCTTCTCCGATCGAAGTTTGTGTGAAAGTGCTTCCTGAAAATCTTGTGATCCTCCCTTTAGTGGAATTTGATGTGATTCTTGGCATGGATTGGATTTCTCTACATGGAGCTCATATCAATTGCCAAAGAAGGGAAGTCACATTTCATATTCCAGATCAATCTACAATCGTCTGTCGATGCAAGGATGAATATAACCTTCCAGTGGAAATTCCTTCTATATTATGGGTCTTGATTCCACTAAATGAAGGTTATTTATCTCAAATGGTTGGTGAGAAACTTACGATTAAGAATATGCCCATCGTACGGGAGTTTGATGATGTCTTTCCGGAGGAATTACCGGGTCTTCCACCAAATCGTGAAGTTGAGTTTTCAATAGAACTCGTACCGAGTGCTTTGCCTATTTCAAATACACCTTATAGAATGGCCCCAATTGAGTTGCAGGAATTGAAGAAGCAACTCCAAGATAATCTTGATAAGGGATTCATACGCCCTAGTGCGTCACCTTGGGGAGCACCTGTTCTATTTGTTAAGAAGAAAGATGGATCAATGAGTCTCTGCATTGATTATCGAGAACTTAACAAGATCACTATCAAGAACAAATATCCTCTCCCACACATTGATGACTTATTTGACCAACTACGCGGAGCTCAATACTTTTCCAAGATTTATCTTCGTTCAGGGTATCATCAATTAAGGGTCAAAAGGGAGGATATAACAAAGACGGCTTTCCGTACAAGGTATGGACACTATGAATTTATAGTGATTCCATTTGGTCTTACTAATGCCCCTGCTATCTTCATGGATCTAATGAATAGAGTCTTTAGAGACTATCTTGATCAATTTGTGGTAGTCTTTATAGACGATATTCTTGTCTATTCAAAGAGCAAGGAAGAGCATGAAGATCACTTGAGAATTATATTGAAGACCCTGAGAATAGAGAAGCTTTATGCCAAATTTACCAAGTGTGAATTTTGGCTTCAAAAAGTTGCATTTTTGGGTCACATAATCTCAAAAGAGGGGATATCTGTGGATCCAGCAAAAACAGAGGTTATTGAAAGATGGTCGCGACCAACAACAGTAACTGAGATCCAAAGTTTTCTTAGTTTGGCTGGATAATATCGATGTTTTGTAAAAGATTTTTCACGATCATCTAATCCACTCACCAAGTTGACTCGGAAAGGAGTTAAGTTTGTTTGGACAGAGGAATGTGAAGAGAATTTCAAGGAGTTGAAAAGAAGGTTATCCAGTGCACCTATGCTCACACTGCCTTGTAGTGGAGAAAGGTTTGTGATCTACAGTGATGCAGCCAAGAAGGGATTGGGGTGTGTTCTTATGCAAAATGATATGGTGATAGCTTATGCGTCACGACAGCTGAAAATCCATGAGCAAAATTACCCAACACATGATTTGGAGTTAGCTCCGGTAATCTTTGCATTAAAGATTTGGAGGCATTACCTTTATGGTGAAAGGTGTGATATTTATACTGATCATAAAAGTTTAAAGTATATTTTCACACAAAAGGAGTTGAATATGCGTCAAAGAAGATGGTTGGAGCTGATTAAAAATTATGACTGCTCAATCCATTACCACCATGGGAAAGCAAACAAGGTGGTAGATACATTAAGTCGACAAGAACATGCTAGTTTATCCATGATGAGGATCACAAAAGATCCAATATTTATGGATTTACAAAGGATGGATCTTGGAATTATAATGGAATGGGAAAAATCTTATCTTTCTCAAATGAATGTTCAACCATCTATACATGTGAAGATTAAAGAGGCACAAAAAGAAGATGTAGAGTTACAAAAGAAGGTGAGAAATATTCCTGAATTCAACCTTGATTGTGATGGGATAATAAAGTTCAGGAATCGGGTTTGTGTTCCTCCCATCCCCGAATTAAAGAAGGAGCTGCTGGATGAGGCTCATAGTTCTTCATTCTCTATTCATCCTGGAAGCACGAAGATGTATAGGGACCTGAAAGAGTACTTCTGGTGGGATGGCATGAAAAGAGTTGTTGCTGAATATGTCTCTTGATGCTTGGTTTGTCAACAAGTTAAAGCTGAGAGACAGAAGTCTAAGGGGATGTTACAACCATTACCCATACCCGAATGGAAATGGGAAAACATCACTATGGACTTTGTCACAGGACTTCCTAAAACATCCAAAGGCAATAATGCTATCTGGGTCATAGTTGATCGTCTTGCAAAGTCTGCACACTTCATTGCTATTAGAGAGGATTTCTCTCTAGATCAGCTTGCCAGGATATATGTAAAGGAAGTGGTAAGATTGCATGGAGTACCAATTTCTATTATATCTGATCGGGATCCGAGATTTACCTCGAAGTTCTGGCGAAGTCTTCAGCATACTCTGGATACAGAGTTGAGTTTCATCACTGCTTATCATCCCCAGACAGACGGTCAGTCTGAGAGAACAATTCAAACCCTAGAAGATATGTTGAGAGCTTGCTCTATGGATTTCAAAGGAGGTTGGGATCAACACCTACCTTTGGTGGAATTCTCTTATAATAATATCTTTCACTCCAGTATTCAGATGGCTTCTTATGAAGCTCTATATGGAAAGAAATGCTGGACTCCAACTTGCTGGGATGAAGTTGGGGAAAGAAAGCTATTAGGACCTGATCTCGTTGATGAAATGGCAGAAAAGGTCAGATCTATTCAACAACACATAAGAGCAGCTCAGAGTCAACAGAAAAGTTATGCCGACAACCGAAGAAAAGACCTAGAGTTTGAAGTGGGTGATAAAGTGTTCTTATGAATATCTCCCTGGAAGAGGGTTATGAGATTTGGAAAGAAGGGGAAGTTGAGCCCAAGATATATCGGTCCTTTCGAAATACTGGATCGTGTTGGAAAGGTAGCTTACCGATTGGCGCTTCCACCGAATCTCTCTCAAGTTCACGATGTGTTCCATGTATCTCTCCTGAGAAAGTACATACCTGATCCTTCCCATGTACTCAGCTCAGAAGTTGTACCGCGGGAGAAAGATCTTTCTTATGAAGAACAACCGATAGAGATTCTGGATCGTAGTGAAAAAGTCCTACGAAACAAGACCACTCGATTGGTGAAAGTTTTATGGAGGAACCACCAACTTGAAGAAGCTACATGGGAGCTTGAGGATATGATGAGGGAGAAGTATCCTCATCTGTTTGTTACAAAGTGACGAATTTCGAGGGCGAAATTCTTTTTAAGGGGGGTAGAATGTAACACCCAAGATTTTTATGAGTAATATTTTGTTTTTATATATCATCAAAGGAATCTTTCACTACATACTAGCTTGGCTTACTTTACACGCAATCGCGACCTTCCTCGATAGCTTGCGTCGTACGCAATACCGAGTTTCACTAAACAATGTTATGCTATTAAAATATTATTAAAACTAGCCGTTATGAATAGTAATAACCACTTTTTGAAATTTTATAAATTTTATTTTTCAAAATGGAATTCATTTTTGGATTCGGAATACCTAAATTAGCCTAGGGTAAAATTTTGGTATTTTTCTGAAAACTTTCAATTTTTGATGAATAGTGAAACCACTAAGTGGTAGGTTAAAAACTGAATTTTGCATAAAACTTAATTTTACCGCTTCTGTGAATGGAATTTCGAAAATCCGACAGACACGGTTGATATCAGTAAGTAAAATGTGGTTCAATGAGATAAAAATAATCTTTTGGTGAATAGTAACTTTTTACTTTTTTTTACCGCGGTTAATAGTAAATAGGGGTAAATATGATATTACTATTACCCTAACACATGTCCTAATTCTATTGGATAAGTTTAATTCAACCCAAAACAACCTTATGAATAAAATATGACCATTTAGGCCCACTTGGGTTAGATTAGGACATTTATTATTAATTTATTTAAAGAAGGGTTAAAATAGTTAAAATCAAAGTTTAATAAGTAAATAATTTTTAATATGGGGTTATACAGACGATAAATTCGACTATAAATATTAATTAGAAATCTAAAACGATTTCCTACATAATGGTATTTTATTTATAATTTTTAGACATTAAATAGTGTAATTTATTTATGACACAATGATGATGCAGTAATTATCTTATTAATGAAATATTGACATAATTGATGTTATAAACACCAAAATAAATGTAATTTGAGACTTTTTATGAATTACACTAATTTTCTAGGTTACTATGATATATTAGTGTTGATTTAATCAACTTGGTTTGAACATATAATTCTGTTATGACTTTCACAAAAATCATATATCAAATAGTGTCAAAATTGACACAAAATAGTTTTTAAATCAAATATTATATTATTAATTGTTATTTTATTCCTAAAAATATAAGTTTCGGAAAAATGACTTAGATAAGGATATATATATTAATAATAAACAATTTGGGGTTCGTTTGGAATGTTATAGTAAGTGTATTAACCGTATAGTGAAAGAAAACAAAAAGACACGGTAAAAGTTAAATTATTTAACTTAGAGTTAAATCTAATTGATAAGGTTAAAATAATAACCTAAACTTGTCTAAATCCTATTGGTTGATATTATTTCGACCCATCCCCACTTTAGCTTCTAAATAAGACCCTTTAGAACCATTATAAACCGATTGTGACTTTAATATAAAATAATATTTTGAGATATTCCTAAGGTGCCCCTCTCCTCCCTTATAAAAGGGAACCTCCTCCCCCTCCTCCTCACACCAATTTGATCACTAAATCTCGGCCAAACCCTTCCATTTTCTCCTCTCCACTTCCCTAGAATAATCCTAGAGGTCCTGGTCTTCTTCAAAGTCCAATCTTAGTTCCCTAAGTGGAGGATTCAAAGAGGCGTTCCAAAGAAGAGGTAATATCCATTACCGATCTTTTCAATTTCTTTCTTCTTCAAATTCTTATTCTTTAGTTGTTTCATTATAAAGTAATAAAATCAGTATTACTTACATACTGATATGTTATTATAAATATGAAACAACCCTAATTCACCTTCTATCCATCCTACGGAAAAATGAAATCACCCTGCGTGCGTACGTACGGAATACCGTCTCCACGCCGTGCTGTAATCTATTTTCCACCATCACCTTACAAGGATGGGTATAATGGTGTAATGAGTAACTATTTATGATTATTATAAATTAATATTGATACTTTAATAATATATATATACTCCAATACAATTCCACGATCATAGGAACGATATCATCACTCGTGCGTACGTACGGAATACTGTCTCCACGATGTGATGCGACTCGTTCTACATGATCATCATTACGTAGTAATTATATAAATGAATTGAATGAATGAATATGATATATGTTACATTAATACCATTATGGATATAAGGTATATATAACCTTAAAAGAAGAATAAGAATCTATTCGGCAAAACACGCATAAGAACAAAAGTCAATAAAGACCCGAGTAACAAGTAACAATGAAATATTACTAACAAGAAGCTAAGAATATGACCATATATGATATCATATAAATATGTATGATTCTGGAATAAGTCAATAACATTATTTAAACCATTATACAGGAGCTTCAGACACGTACAAAGCAAATCGGACCTAAGGTAAGGGAAATATCACAATCTCATTTTTATCCGAGATTGTTTATACTTTGGTATTTACTGGGGTGTATTTTATCATCCACATCCATGTTTCCTCAATATGTAATATTATTTCCATCCACATAAAATTGTTTAAATCCAATTTTACGCTTCGGTGAGTTTTTAGTAAAATATATGAAAGGAATCTTTTGTCATTTTTCATACGAGATACTTTTTTGACTTTTTCGACAAAAGTACGAGAAGAATGTTTTTTTAACTTATACGGCATGAATGGATTTTTAAAACATTATTTCCAAGAAGCTTCCTTTAAAAGTTTTCAAGTTTATTTTTAATCAAATTCTTTTATTTTATAATTGTATGACATGTTAAGAAAAGAAAAGTGTTTTTGAAGAAGAAAGGATATTTTCTTCAAGAATGGAGTTCAAGTGTTTTATCAAAATTATATTCCATCTAAGATAATAAAGGGTTCTGTTTTTATCCATATTATTACATTGAGTTGATTATGTTGTGAGGGAATTATTTTTATGAAGTCATTTAAGAAAAGAAAAGTGTTTTTGAAGAAGAAAGGATATTTTCTTCAAGAATGGATTTCAAGTGTTTTATCAAAATTATATTCCATCTAAGATAATAAAGGGTTCTGTTTTTATCCATATTATTACATTGAGTTGATTATGTTGTGAGGGAATTATTTTTATGAAGTCATTTACCTTATATGATTTGTTTTATGATGTCATGATGTTTTTGTTACATGTGTTATGCGATGATGTATGATTTATGATTATGTGGCACACATAAGAAAGGATTCATTATATGATGGGTGGGACCTATATCTCCCTCCAATGCATTGGGTAAAGATTTTATATCTCATGAGATAGACATGGATGGAATGGTAGGTTATACCGGTTCAGTGAAACAGGACTGGAACGAGGGTGACTCGGTTTAGAAAGGGACTTTGTCCACTAAGATAGTCTTGGCAATGAGTCATGACTAACAAGAAATGATTTTCCATGATTATGTGTGCATGCCACAAAGTTTCAAGTTTCATGTTATGATTATGGGGATCTCATTTTCACTTCTATGATTTATTCCATGTTAAGATATTATGATCTCTTTTGCAGGATATGATTTTCAAAAAGATATGATATGATTTTTATTTCCTTTATTTGACCTTGCTGAGCATTTGAGCTCACCCTTTTATGTTTTATTTTCCCCAGGATATAAAGAAAGGTTTTAGGTAAAAAAAAGGGAAGATCTTTATGGGAGATATTGAAGATCTTTCACCACGATTAGAAGATTACGTTCCGAGTTTCCAAAGACACTAAACTATTACGATCCTTGTGTGTGTGTTTTTGTTATGTACTAATTATTCCGCAAATGTAATGTAATGTCCATGTAAGTCAGGCTTCGGGTCTCTACACCTCTGGTTATTCAAGATATCCTTATATATTAGTACTATTTTCCACTCTTTGGTTTTTAAGATAATATTTTAAGTAAAATTTTACAGTCTCTCTCTTTGGTCAGGAATCTATTGTATTCAAAAACAATGTTTTCAAAAATATTTTAAAAATCTATTTGAAGCCTATTTTCAAGGAAAAATGATTTTAAAAACTTTTTATGGTTTTCAATGATACTTTATAATTTTTCAAATCTAATTTCAAAGAAAAATATTTTTAAAAAGATTCTATGTTTTAAAAATTATTTTCAATGCAGAAAGGATATTTTCTTAAAGAAATGTTTTTAAAATATCTTTAAAAATTATTTACCATCTAAGATAACATCCATTGGTTTTACTCATTACTTTATTGGGAAATTATTAACTGTTTCCATTTACATCATTTCTATGAATATATTATGTTTTTATGGCATGCTTTTTATGAAACCCATTTCTCTTTCATGGGTTATATACTTTTGAAACCCGCTTCTTTTCACAAGTTATGTTTATGATGAAATGATTATCAATCCAATCTATTTCTATAGGTTATGATATGATTACATGTTTATAATACCAAGTTCATTTCATGGGTTATGATATGGTTATTTATGATCTTTTGGAACATGTGTGTATGATTTAATTATGAGATGGGTGAGACCTATATCTCCCTCCAATGCATTGAGTAAAGATTTTTAAATCATGAGACAGACATGGATGGAAGAGGAATGAACTCAGTTTAGTATTACAAGGATAGAATATGGAGTGAACTTAGTTCATTAATATATGGATGTAATGGGGTGTAAACCTATTTCAGTAAAGAAATTTTCCACTAATATGGTCTCGGCGGAAATGCCTCGACTACAATGGAAATAATTATATATGCTTATGTGTCTACCATAATTCCATGTTTTATTTATATATTATGATTTCATGGATTATGTTCTTTATTTACTTATGATTCATTTCATATGAACTTTCAATCTTTATTCCATGATTCATCTATTTGATCTTTGATATGAAGGGTATGATATTATATTTTCATGATCATTTTCTCATAGCCTTATGCTCATGATTATGCTTACATATCTCCCTTGTATACCCTTACTGGGAATGAGAGATCACCCATTTGAATGTTTCCTTCCCTCCAGGTTATGTATATATTTATTATTTATGATTTTTCTAAGAAGGTTTCTAGTCAAGAACAGCCTATTGGGAGACATTATAGCTCATTTATGTACGAGACTTTATGTTTGTATGTTTCTAAAAGAGCAAGACTAATACAATCTTTGTGTGTATATTTTTTTAATGTTTGAAGTATTAAAAAAAATGTTATGTAATGTTAATTTATGAAAATATAGGGTCACAATAAAATACCTATGTGAGTATTAATTATGTAATACTTTCATTCCATAATAACCTTTTAATTATTATGGGATGATATTGTTATACAAGGTCAAAAAGTCATATAGAATTTCTAGAAAATGTATTACATAATGAAATATATTTTATGAGATAAAATATCATACATGACACTAAAAAAATTATCATGTGATTAATTAAAGTCATATAATATTTTAGTTTTTGTAAAGTAATAAGTTTCATGGGATTAAAAATACTTACAATTCTCAAAAAATTCATATAGGAAAAATCTTTCCAGATTAGATCTTAAAAGTATCACAAACTGGAAAAGTCTTATGTAAACTAATAGAATTCATATAAAATCATAGGTTCTATAAAACACACACTAAAATTTATAATAAATGGTAAATTTCTAAGGAATTCATTAAGATTCATTCATAATCCAAGGAAAAGTAATACGAAATCAGACTTACCCAAAATTCAATTCATTTTAAGTTTCAAAATGAATTTTAATAAAGAATTCACAAAATCAAAATTAAAATCATAACTTCTTAAAAAATTTCAAAAAATGATTAAAAATAATTAAATACCATGAATTTATCCATTTTTATAATAAAACCTAAAAAAATATTGAAAATGATATAATTACTTTTAAAATGAAAAATGATAGGGATTAAATCATTGAAATTTAAAGTAAAAGTGTTGAATATATTTGTTCTATCAATTCCCCCACACTTAAGTATTGTAATCATGGACTTGTAAGCATAAAAAACAACACCAATTTATATTAAAAACACAAGACAAAGATAGTCACCAAATTCAACAACAAAGGAACCGATCATTATCATGTGTCCTTAGTTAAAATTATTCAAAATTCTCATTTAAGTTCATTTATTCTATTAAAACTTAATTTACCATCCCATTCACATAAAATAGTAATGTCACTATAATTTTCCCTCATCACATAGATTTTATTTTTTTGGAAAGTCTTTTCTCATTAAAACAAATATATCAGTCACCATAGGCTTGATAAGTTCCTAAATCTAAAACTAAATGAGTTAAGGACTTGTATTTATCAATTGGATTTTTAGGGTTGTTCAGCGGATAAGAGATGGTAAGTTTCTGATGTAAAAATTATCTGTTTTAGAATAATAATGTTTGGATAGTTTTCAAGAGAACCAAATTATTCCAATTTACACTCAAAAATGATCTTCTTTTTTACTCCCTTGGGTAGTGAATCAACTCCAAACACCTATAAATACTCAAGGATATTTCACACCTTCAACATTTATGAATCTTAAATTTATCCACTCAACTTTCATAAAATATTTAATTTAATTTTTTTGGTTTTTTTAAATTTTTTTTAGAATTTAATTTTGAATGTTAAGAGATTTATTTGAGTTTAAAATAGTGATATGATACTTTCATATTATATTTTTAATGATAAGTATTATTTTTGGTTTCCCAAAATTGATTATTTCTTTGTTTTTTAAAGTAGCTTCCATCACATTTGATTTATATATTATTCTAGTTTTCAAAATTTTATCCATATAGATTAAGAAAATTTAACTTCAAAAAGATTTTAAACCTTAAATTTTTTACAAAAAAAAATCTAAAAAGATGCAACAAACCACAATAAAACATCCCCACACTTAATTTCATCTAGATTATAGAATCTTACTCGTAGATCTTGTTTGATATCTGTTTCTGGCCTGAAATTTGGCTACTTAAAAGCTTATTCATGGAAACTAAGTCATTTAAGGGTAAAATGTATTGGAATCATATAATTATAAGTTATTTGTAAAATAGGTATTTTAAAAATAAAAATAATTACCCAATTATATAAAACACAAGTTCCATAAACACAAAAGTTTGGATAGAAACTTTGTGAATTATGGTTAAATTAGGTAGTGTTTATATCTCTCATGAAGTGAAGTGAATGTGAAGAATATGTAAAAAGGGTTTTGAGCCCTCTTAGGAAGGTGATTTAAATATTTTAAAGTTATTTATTGAACGTGATTTAAAATTTTAGAGTTATTATCATCAATTAAAAAAATAACTGAATCTGATACAAAGTTCATTTCATCATTCATTAAAATTTATTTCCATGGGTCAAATCCGTTTTATCAATATATTGGGATTCAAAGGTTAAAAAGGTAATAATTTGAAGCTTAAAATATTTAAAAAAGTATAAAAAAGAGGAAGAAACATTCAAAAATTATATAAAAATAACAAAATTTTAAAGAAAATAAAAAACCAAATTAAAAAATGAAAACACATAAAATAATAATATAAAAAATGATGTTCCTTACCAAAAATTGTTTTTGAGATGTTATCATTGTAAAATAATTATAAAATAAATAATAATAAAAAATCATGGACATAACAAAAAAATGTATAATTGAAGGACACAACCTAATGTTTAGTTATTCTTAGCAGTTCAAAATTTTGATTCCTCCCCTAGAGGATCTTGAATTTTTTTTCTAAATAACTTTATTCTATTACTATTTAATATGAATGGGGTTTCCTTCCCTTGTTCTTTAATTTGTATAATACCAAAATATAAAATATTATTAATAATGAAATGAAAAATAAATTTGGAATGAAATTTACCTGGAAATAGTTTTATTTTGGATTTAAATAGAAGAACATTTTCTGCCTCTTTCTATTTGTTGAGAATTATTCCACCATGAAAATATTTGGTTTTATCCTTGTACTTACTGGATATTTAATATACATAGTCTATTATCTCATCAAACTCCGGAAATTAGAATTTTTTTCTTTTCTAGAAAATATCAATTCATGTTACAAGTTTTAACAACCTAAAAATATTTATGTTCTAACTTCAAAGGATAGTGAAAAGATTTTCCATACACAAGACTAAAGAATCACATTACAATTAGAGTTTTAAGGAATTACTCTAATCCCAAATAACATTACCCAATATCAAACTCCAATATTTTTAAATTGGGTGCACTATTTTATCTAAAATATGTTTAATCTCTCTATTTAACAACTCATCCATTACATTTTTATGGGTGATTGGGTATAAAAATCCTATAAAGAACTATACATTTTCTTAAAATATTTTATGATTCATATTCAAAAAATGTATTCCCTTAATAGTGATAATAATACTTAAAAAACAAAATTAAGAAAATGGAATTCCTTTTACAAAATAAACAATAACTTTTTCATCATCGTCTATAGTGGGAATAACTTGAACCCACTAGGACACATAATCAACAAAAAAGAAAAATTTAAAGTTGTCCAAAAGAATTGAGAAATGGTATTATTAAATCTATACCCAAAAAATAAAATAAATTAAAAAATAAAAAGTTTTGTTGTGGTATTTCATTTATCTTCGAAATATTATCTTGAAATCGGAAGGTTTTACAATTTATTCAAAATTTAAAAATCATTCTTCAAAATTTTGGGACAATAAAAACCCGATTCAATAAATTTATAGATTTTGTTTTTGGTTTAAAGTTTTATCCATAAATTAAATTATTGAAATTTTTTGGATTTGATTAGAATTCAGAATCTAGGTTATATATCTTTATTTTTTGTTCACTACTAAAATGACCCTAGGATCATCCCAAATGTATTTCCTTGCTTCAACCATTAACTTATATTTTTTTTCTTAAAAATATAGCGGGGAACTTCATTTATATCTTGATAATTGAAAAGATTATAAAACCATGGTTTCTCACTCTTAACAATAAAAAATTACTCATTTATAAAAGTTTCTTTGATGGGTGGATATATCTCTTATTTATTATCTAAAATAGTATATAATATAATTAAATGATTTTCTATATGATTTTCACTTCATTTTTTATCCTTTATTTCAATATCAAACTCTTGTAAGAGATATATCCACACATCAAAGAAAATGAGAATATCGAACAGGCTTCTCGTTTAGTACATGCACATCATCAAGTGATGGAAGTGTCAGAAATCATCCAACAGTAATTTGAGCCAAGTGATTTGAGTGGATGTAGGTTAATGCATCCAGCCAGTTTCCAGACTAATGTCCAAAAAAATAGGAGAGGTTTTAAGAAATTATTAGATATATTAGCTCAAGAGCCACCCCATATTTCCAGACTGGGGACTCTTTTAACCCAACCCTTAGAATCAACAAATAGGATTCGAGGAGTTGAGCAGGAACAGCCCCAGTCCACCGAACTGGGGAATTTTTCAAATCCTCAACCTCTTCCTCAACGAAAGTAAGTCTTCTCTCGATTAGGGAAGAGGACAGAGGAGGAACGAAGAGCTGAATTATCAGTAGATTCCCTCCAAATTACAGTTCATCAAGAGGTTCCTGAGGGATCAACTCAACAAAAGGCAGTGGCTCATCAAGGACATGGAAGAAGACAGTATCACATAAATTCCGATAGAAGGGATGCAATGCATTATGCATCAATAAATTTCATAAATTTCATTGTTTCTGATCCTCCAGAACATTAGGCTCACTCAAAGGAATCAGATGAGGAAGTTCTTTCTCAAGAGGCTGTGCACACTGAGGCAAATGAATAAGGTGTGCGTACACGAAATCAAAGGCTTACCAAGAATCTGGGTATTCCTTCAAATAACCAACTCCCCCCTCTCTGAAAGGTGTCCCACAAGGGGAAAGGAAAAAATCCAGGTTGCATTCCACCCTACCTCTAGAGGAGGCCAATTACTCTCATTAGAGGAAATGTTCACACAACAAGAGGTAGAAATGAAGGAGTTAAGGAGGATGAATGCAGAACTACTTCAAATTAGTCTTCCTCCTAAGCGTGCTGGAGTCAGTCAGTCAAGTGAATTTGTTGCAACTACTGGGATGGATCAAGAATATCCTCCTTTAATAGTACACCCTCATAGATCCAATCCTATGGGTTATACACAACAACAACCAACAATACTACCATTAGTAGCAGTCCCGGTCGCCACAACCATTAAAACTCTAGTTCTTTCACCTACATAGGTCCGAGCTCAACCAGATGTTTCTAAAAAATTAATGACTACCATTGAGTCATTAAAAGCTCAGTTGGAAGCTATGGAAGGAAATCGTGCATCGGTTCAACCGGAGAAGAGAGCTTACCCTGAATGGGTTGACGTAATTCCTCCCCCATCAAAATTTTCAAGTACCACATTCCCAATTTTTAATGGTTCGAGAGTCCTAGAACCACACTTAACACATTTTTTTTCTCATTTTGATCCCATGATGGGAACTCCTCAATAACAAGAAGTAGTTAAGCTCAGGTGTTTTGTATAGTCATTACAAGGGCCTGATTTTGTCTGGTATACAAGCTTGCAATCCCAGTCAATTACTGGGTGGGAGGATCTCCGTCAACAATTCCTTCTTCAGTTCACCTCAAAGTTTCCAAAGAAAACAGTTTTTGATCTTACAAATTCTAAGAAAATGGAGAATGAAAGAGTTTCATATTTCATTTCTCACTGGAAGGGATTAACATATTCCTTAATCTTAGCACTCCCTCAAGAAGAATTGTTTCCAATATGTGTGGAAAATTTACGTGATGAATTACACACACCGTTGATCCCTGTGAAATACACAGGAGGGTTTCGAGACCTTACTTCAATCGCTCAGCATATTGAAGACGCTCTTTTACAGACTAAGTCTAACACTCGTGTAATTATACTAGTTTCAGGAAGGAGAATGGGGAAAGAAGAGACTGGTACAATTATTCTTAAACTAGCACCTGTACCTTATTCCACTTCAAAACCTTCATCATCTCGAAGGGCCCCACCTCCTGAGCATCAACAACAGAGTCCTTTTTGTCAAGATGATCAAAGAGATCAAAGACGGAAACAATTGGAGGAGTTAAAGAACAATGTTTATTCTTTACGGAATGAGAAAGTTCTAGGCTAATTCATCTCAACTATGGAAAATAATTTGGTTCAATTTCCAAGGTCTAAAAATCATAACAATGAAGAAGATAAAGACCTTCCCAACTATTTTCCATTTCATCAGATGTTGGGGAATCTTATTCAGGAGTGTTTTGTCTTTAAATAACTCCTGCAAGAGATAGTGGACTCTGGACAGGTGAAACTGAAAGGCTCTTCGTCCTAGGTAGCATGTGTTACTACTACAGATCCAAAGGAAGAAGGCGAGTGGAAAGAAGTCAAAAACAAAAATCTGTAGAAATATGATGACTGGATGGTCAGGAAAATGATCAACCAAACTCATACCATTTTACGAACGCAATTGAAGAAACCAATTGTGTCTTCTGCTATAAATGCCACACCAAAAACCCCATCATCAGAGGGAAAATATTCAAAGAGGCGACATAATTCGAAGAAAGAAGTACAATTAGAAGAAGATGAGTTCATGTCAAAGCCTAAATTGTCATCCACTTTGGTAGATTTTATGCCATCTACTCAAAAGTATGGGCACCGCCCCACCAAATGGAACACCCTAAACTGGCTAATCAGGAAGAGTCTTTATTAGATGTAGAGTTGATCTTTGGTTCTGTTAATATGATTCATTCAACGGATCCTTATGCCAATCAAAACTTCGATCTTGATGAGCCTGAGTTCCCTATATCAAATAGAGGAATTAGAGGTAGTTTCAGAGGTCTAGGATGTAGGGGAAGACGTGGATATTCCTGAAGTCACTATTTCAATTCTACCCCTTCTAGAACTGTATGTGCAACAGAAACTCATGGGAAAGCCCTTCAGCTGGCTCAACAAGAACAAGAAAGTTCTCCCACGCATGGAAGATTCAGTCCTAGCACAATTATTTTGGAAGATCGGTTGGTGGTTACACCTTCTTCATCTCAGCAAATGAATAGACCTAGTCAGTATAATCTTCCAAAGCCAGGAGTATTTCCAACTTCTACACCGATACAAGATGCATCTACTTCCATAGCATCAACTTCTAAGGCAACTGTGAAACCACATGTTCCTATTGGGAAACACATACCTTTGGACCAAAATTATGATATCTTGAAACATTTGTCCCAAGTACCAGCCAATTTATCAATTCTGGATGCCTTGAATTTATCAAAGTATCTTTGGGAGGCCCTCATTGTGGCTTTATCAAGTCCTCAGGAGTTCGAAACTGAAATTTCTATGGCTGAAGTCTACCATGTAGAGAATAATCCTAAAGAATGCCATGCAGTGAAATCTTTTACAGATGAAGATGAAGATGATATCATGCATGGGCATATCAGACCTTTGTATTTATCTGGAAAGGTCAATGATGTAGACATCCGATGAGCTTTCATTGATAATGGCTCATGAGTCAATATCATCCCCATTCGTACACTTCGTCGATTGGGCCTCACTGAATCTGATTTATCTCCTTCTCCTTTAATGTTGCAAGGATATGATAAAAATGAATAAGAACCTCTGGGCGATATTACACTTAGAACTCAGTTTGGAGGCCTTGTATCCAATTCAGATTTCATGGTTGTTCATCACGACACAGCCTTCAACATTTTTCTTGGAAGGCCTTGGCTACATCAACATGCGACCATACCTTAGTCTTACCATCAGTGTCTCAAATATTGTTTCAATGGTCAAATTAGGACATTGTATGATGATAAATCCCCATTCAAAACATGTGAGTCTCAATACATTGATGCGGAATTCTATCACATGGAAGGAATGGAGAAATCCAAGACAAAGGAGGTCACCAAAATTAATGCTCCATATGGTTTGGAAAATATTCCAGTAAACCCATTCATACATGTGAGTATAGATTATGTGTTGCCTATCAGTCAAATTGACAGGATATACCCAAATCTAAATACTCTTATGGAAACTTCCATAATGTCAATTATGGAAACCAAGACAGACAGCATGGGAGACATTGGTGATTCACCAAGCAATGATGAAATCTCAAATGGAGATTCCTTCATTTCATCTACTGAAATCCAGCAATTCTATACTTCATCAACCAAGCCGGAAGAAGTTATTGCAATGTCAGAGATGAACAATGATTTCAATTCTCAATCCATCATCTCCTCTTTATTACCCAAGGAAGACCCTTCATCATCAATAGGGTCAAAAATGGTAGCCTCTTCTTCAAGATGTTCAAATTTTAACATCTCTATTGATCATGGAAATTATACTTCATCATCTACTATGCAAGTAGAAACAGAATAAGTGACACATGTTGAAGAAGAAGAGGAAGATATCAGGGATGATCCTATAGCATTTTAATAGGGTATATCTACCACTGTGGATGAACGTAGAGAAATAGATCTGGGTACAAAAGAAGATTTATGCCCCACTTTAATTAGTGCGACCATGAATCTTAAAGAGCAAGAAATTCATAATTCTTTTATAAAGAAAAATTGATATGTATTTGCTTGGAATTATACAGAAATTCCAGGTCTTATTCCTGATGTTGCCACTCATCATTTGGGTTTCCCAGAAGAACATTGAGGATTCAAGCAAAACGCAAGAAGAACACACCCAACTTATGCCTCCAAAATTTAAGTTGAAGTGGATAAGATTATCAAAGCTAAATTCATCAGAGAATTTCAATATCCCAAATGGATGGCTAATATTATACCTGTGAAAAAGAAGAATAGAAAAATTAGAGTTTTCATTGATTTTAGAGATCTTAATCGACATTGTCCCAAGGATAATTTTCCAGTTCCGATCACATAACTCTTAATTGATGAAAAAGCTGGATATGAAGCACTCTCTTTCATGGATGGATATTTTGGGTATAATAAAATCTGAATGGCTCCATAAGATGAATAATCTACAGCCTTCAGAGCCCCTCAAGGTGTGTTTTTCTATTGGGTAATTCTTTTTGGCCTTAAGAATGCAGGCACAACATATCAACGTGCCATGTATCGTATCTTCAAATACTTTTTAGGGAAATTTGTTGAATGTTATGTGGATGATTTGATGGTTAAATACAGACAATGTTCTAATCACTTGGCTGATATGGAAATCATATTCCAAAACTTCGACAACACAATTTGAAGATGAACCCCTGAAAATGTGCTTTTGGGGTAACCTCAGGAACATTTATTGGGTTTGTTGTATACCATCATGGTATCGATATCGATCCTTGGAATTTCACCTCATCAAAATTTGAAATAATTGAGAGGACTTCAAGGAAACATGGCCTATATTCGGCGTTTCATCACCAATCTATCCGGAAAATGTTTACCCATCCCCAAATTAATGAAGAAGGGAGTCACCTATCAGTGGACTGAAGAATGTCAAGAATCATTTGATATTCTCAAGAAATATCTCTTGAGTACACCAGTATTAACGCGACCTGTTGAAGGAAGACCACTTATCCTCTATGTGACAGCTTTAGAGCAGTCAATGGGTGCCTTCCTTGCCCAAAGGAATGATGCTGGGAATTAAAACAACCTTTACTATCTCAGTTGGACTATGCTTGAAGTAGAAACCCAATATTCAAGTATTGAAAAGTGCTTCCTAGCATTAATATTTGCTGTTTAGAAACTGAGACACTACCTGCAACATCATGAGGTCCAATTGGAATCTCACAATAACCCACTCATATTCATCCTTAGTCATCCAATGCTTACAGGACATCTGGTAAGGTGGACAGTTATTTTGCAGCAATTTTATATTCAGTATGTGTCTCAAAAGGCAGTAAAGGGCCAAGCTCTGGCTGATTTCCTTATTGAACACCCTTCAGTAGAAGATACATCTTTAGATATTGAACTTACTGATGAGGAAGTGTTCTCTATTCAAGATAATCTTCAAACATGGGAAATGTACTTTGATGGTGCTTTCAGAAGTCCAATAGGGAAGAAAAAGGAAGATCCTAAATTCAACAACGTTGGGTTAGGAATTGTGCTTATTTCCCAAGAAAAGGTAGTGTTACCCTATTCCTTCTTATTGTGGGAATACAGTACAAATAATGAAGAAGAATATCAAGCTCTCATTGTAGGATTGGAGTTGGTGCTTCAGGCACAAGTGAATCACTTAAATGTGAAAGGTGATTCAGACCTGGTAATCAAACAAGTCAATGGGGATTATGCCATCAGAAAAGAAGAGTTAATAACTTTGTATGATTAAGTCAGACAGTTAATGGAGGAATTTCCCTTGGAACTGACATTTTCTTATGCCCCGCGATCTCAAAATTCTCAAGCTGATGCACTGGCTAATATAGCCACAACTCTAGAAGATCCAAATCGGGACAAAATAATCATCAGTATTTCCCACTGTCATACAGTTTCACCTTATGTTTAAATAAAAACAAAGGAAATCAATGAAATTAGTCCCATATCTGAACCATATGGCCATACTACAGGATGGATGACACCTATCAGGGAATAAATTCAAAATGGAACACTCCCACCTGATAGAGCCATGAAAGAACAAGTCTGGTGACGTGTGGTCAATTTTACTCTTTATGATAGCCCAGATATCCTAGAAAAAAAATTCTCTACAAAAGATGTTTTGATAGAATTCTTTTCAGATGCATTGATGGTGAAGAGACAATGGCTGTCATGAAATAAGTACATGCGGGAGTCTGTGGTGCCAACCAGTCTGGACATAGACTGTCTGATCAAATTCAAAGGCTCAGATACTTTTGGCCTTCAAATACAAGATTGTTTTGATTTCACTAATAAGTTTCATTCTTTCCAAGTATGTTCCAACTTCATTCATCAACCCCCAGAGTTTCTCCATATAGCTAAATACTCATGGCCATTTTTCACATGGGGAATGGATGTAGTAGGACCTTACCCTTCGGCTACATCCAAGCAGTTTAAGTATATTCATACTGCTACTAACTTCTTTTCCAAATGGGAAGAGGCAATAACTCTCAAAGAAGTTAGTCCTAAAATCATTTTTAGCTTCATCAAGTCTAACATCATTACCAGATTTGGTGTCCCTCATACCATATTAACGGTTAATGGCACAAACTTCTATTCATCCAAGGTAAGGAAGTTTTATCAAGAATACAACATCAAATCCAACCATTCATCTCGGTATCATACAACGACCAATGAAAAAATATAGGCCTTCAACAAGACTCTTTCAAACATACTGATAAATATGGTGGATAAAGATAAGAAATCATGGCCTGATAAAATTTTTCATGCTTTATGGGCTTATCAGACCACCACCTGCACTGCTACGAGGTCAACTCCATTTTCATTGGTATATGGAACAGAAGAAGTCTTGCCCATTGAGGTCCAATTACCTTGGCTTAGAGTATCCATTTGTGATAAGTCATCTACAGATGAATGATCTCAAAAGATATTGGATGAATTGTAATGATTAGATGAAAAATGATTGTGCACCATACACCACTTGGATGTCTATTAAAATTGAATATCACGATCTTTCAATAAAAAAGTTCATCTTTGTTCATTCATTCAAGGATAATTGGTATTGGTCCTCAGAACTCCAATGATACCAGGAAAGAAGCCTCCAAAGCTTGAGCCAAAGTGGGAAGGACCTTACTCAATACATAAGGTCTACTCCAATGGAGCTTATTCTTTAATATCAATGGATGGAGAACTCATTACAGCTCCAACCAATGTCAAATTCTTAAAAAAATATTTTGTGTAACACAAATACTTACATCCTGCAAGACATTAAACTGCATAACCACATCCTAGCTATATGACGCTAAACTATGCAGCACTAGTCCATGCATATGACCTTAAACTATTTTTAGTCCTCACTGCAAGACTTTAAATTGCATAGTCCCCATAGTCCTCACTGAAAGACTTTAAACTGCATAGGTCCCTCATTATTCCAACATTACATTAAAATGTGTCCACCTTTTTCGTCCAACATGACGTTAAACTATAAACAATCCCCTAATTCTTCCTACATGACGTTAAACTGTGAAAAAATGTCCCTTAATAATTTTCACATGAAGTTAAACTGTGCATCGTTAGGGTTGTTGCAAACTTTTGTTTCTTACACCGAGTATGACTCAAGTGATCTTAGAGTAAGCTTCGACCATAACACCTTCTCTAGGCCACTAAACACACATAAGTCCCAACATCATCGTTGGGTTGTCCTCAAATACAACTTGATCATCAATTCATTCTTAATTTAACTATTCAGACTTTGATCCTTTCCTTTTTAGGCTGGGTACATAGGCAACCTCCCGAGGTTCAAGACCAAAACCAATATCTTCACATTGGTTCACCCTCGTCCCAAATGACGTTAAACTGTGCACGTCCCTTTTATCCTTGCTACGTGACACTAAACTGTGTAGCACCATCGTCCTCGCTATATGACGTTAAACTATACAGTCCCCCATTGTCCCTCGTCTGAGAGGGAATCATCATTGACATTGATCTCCAATTATGTCATATTCCAAAGACTACGTGCATACATGGAAATGATCGAACCTTTAGTATTGGGTCAAACCATCATTTCACTAAAGTCCCCTTTTCACCCTTCACTTGTATGAACCAAATTTGTACAAAGGGTATTTTAATAACTACGTGCAGCTTGATTCCCATTCTTATGGGATATGTAGGAATGTTCGAGTGTCCCTCAAACCCATCCCCAAGCCTTTGGGCCTAACCCCAAATTCTACTTTCATCCCCTTGGCTGAAAAGTCCTCATGTGAAAACATGAATGTGGTATGAAAAACCTGGTCTTCATTCACATCAGGTTTATAAAACACACAATGTGTATTCCTTCATTATGGTGCAAACTCTATGACCTTAAACTAAGACCTCCTACATTCTCATCCCACATGACGTTAAACTGTATTCCAAGAACTACATATGGATTGATTACCATCCTTATGGGATACATAGTGAAGTCCATCATTTCAATTCAAGACCCAGACACAACATGATTATGGTTAACATTGGTCTGTGTATCTTCTACATGCATTGGATAGTGCCCATTTTTGATGTATCATACTCCTAACCTTAAATAATTCCAAATCTCCATAACCATTTTCTTGACTTCTAGTCACAAAATTTCTGATACCCGGGAATTCTTTTTCCTGATTATGCAGTACGTTCCCTTAGGCGGCCTTGCATAAATAGTCTACATAACAGACCTATCAGCCAAATGATGCTATTATTTGACTATTCATCAAATGATATTAGGTGGCCCTACATAATTCAACCCCCTAACGGGTTTGTCAAATAGTGGTAACTTCATTCTTGGGAGAAAAACTTCTTTTGTCCTTGTTGGTCTTAACAACAATATGTAGGGATCCACAAAAAATAGCCATCCTTAACATATTTGTCCCATGTTCATTTTCATGATCTGAAAGTATTCAAGTATATGGTTTATATTTCTATTCCCTACGTTTGGATCAGACCTTTGTAGGAGTGACATTCATCCAATTCTTTGACAATCTTGATTAGGAATATCCTCTCCATATTCAAGTACCTCTCTCCATATAGCAAACTCTATGCTTTCGAAAATTTGAATCTCCATAAACTTCAACTGGATTTTAAGCAGTAGAAAAGTAAAATTTATGAGAGTTCTTTGTCTTGACTATGCAGCATGTGCTCTTAGGAGACCTTGCATAAGTAGTCTACATAATGGACCTGTCAGCCAAAAGATGCTATTATTTGACTATGCAGCCAATGCCCTTAAGCGGCCCTGCATAATTTAACCCCCTAATGGATTTGTTAAATAATGGTAACTTCAATCTTAGGAAATAATTATTCTAATGACTTTTATCCCTTATTTCATATCATTCCCCAGATTCAAAAATTTTTAAGTCATAGTTTACATGTTTTCCTCCATACTTGAATGTGGTAGTATGTTTTCAGATAAATTATCAAGGAATTGAGTCAATTTTAATCCATTCATTCAAAGCTATTAGACCTTAAACATTAGTATTCTTTTTATGGTTGACGTGTATGACTTTAAACTTCCCACAAAAGATAAGGGAACTCTAAAAAAAGTCAAGTCACATCTCACTAAACATAAATTTTGTACGATTTAGGTAATATTGAGCAATTAAAAGATGTAAAGTTTGTAGGATTATTTTATAATATTAGAAACAATAAAACTATCCTTACTAGGACCATTGTCTTAGGTAAATATTTAAAGCAGGTAGAAAAAGAATGCGGGCACTAAATGATTGAAGATGACAGTGAATTTCATTGATGCGAAAAAGATAGAAGGACATCCACAAATTGAATTCTCTTCTCTTTTCCAGAAATTACAAAAGGATTTCAACATAACTCTTCATTTGATTTAAAGAATCTCGAGCATCATCAGTAGCCACCTAGAATTCATTCATTCAACTGGATACAATAAGAGACGCAGTGATACCATCTCTTCTTGGAACAATTGTAAAATAATGTTCTTGAGTGCGGTTTGAGAAAATTTTCTGCTGATCAAACAGTGACTCTGTTTCTATCCAAGAGACTTGGAAGATGGATACATGGATTTTAGAATGGAGCATTGGAAGTAAAGAGCCATTTGGAGAGAGTACACTTTTCAGATATTGTTTCTAATGTCATGATAGTCTTCTCTCCATCAACCGACAACTGAAAACCTATTATCCCATGGTTTTCCATTTTCATATCTGCAAGGAAATGGCATGGAAGAAAAATTTGAAAGTTCACACCATTGTTGCTGCTCTTAATTTACATCATAACCGAAATAGAGGAGTCGTAGTGCGGCTGCATCTCGTGCATATATTTCTTTGAATCTGGAACGTCGACTCCTTGCAGATGACCATGGCCATACAGAGGCAGGTAAATGATCTGTGTGAAATTGACATGATATTTCTTCAAGTACTTGGCCAAATATGGGAGAGTGCTATAACAGATATTGTAATAGTCATGGAAAATGATGCTCATCATGTCATCAATCCGCTTGCTAGCCATCTCATTAGATGTTCTAATTCTTCTGGTAGCTATTGAATCTGCACAAAGGTAGAATAATTAAATCTTAAGTAAATTGATTTTTCATAAAATTTGTGAAGAAAAGTGAAAAAATGGCTAAGATATTAAGGCGTTCAAGTCCAATGTCGATGTTCAAGTATAGTATGGCCATGCAAGTTTGGGCGCGCAGGTATCACCGCACAAGTCAAACTACCTCTGCAGAAGCGCGACACGAATAGAAACGTGAACCAGTGGAAAACAAGTCACTTGCGAGACGAGAGAAACCTGCGCGGTGAGAGAGAGAAGGTTTTAAAGCCGGTTTCTTTTCATGATAATGACCGCATATTTACAGGCAAAGACCACACCCAGCGTGCCGTACCCTACGCGACTCTCACCTGCGTGCCTCCACTTGCACGCTCAAAACTAGCGCACCACAATTCCTTGGTTTTCTTCTTTGCCTTAGAGTCAAATCCTCATTCCTTTCAGATCCAACTCTGAGGAGGGACTTTTGTTGACGCTCCTTTCCATCATAGAGTCTAAATTACTGAGAAAGGGGAATAACTCAAGCACAAAGAGATTCATCCTTTGAAGAAACATCAAAAATTGTCAAAGGCATGAACAAGGATTTGTTTAGGAATGGACCGCGCAAGTTTCATCAGGGTCGCACAAGTATACTTGCGCACCACATATTGGCTGTGCATGTGACTTGCGTGCCCTGTTTGATTTTCACCCAAGGTCTTTAGTAGCCTATAAATACCCCATGTGGGCCCCCCATTTTGAGGACGAAAGATTCTAAAAGTCATATTTAAGCTCTCGGCACCCTAGTCTTTTCTTGAAGTCTTCCAGACACTCCTAAGGTAATTTCTTACCTAGAATGGAAGATCTAAATATTGGGAACAAAGCCTATGTGTTGAAACTCATCAACACTTGCACGCCCAAGTGTCTAACCCTTAAGTATAAATGGACACACTTGCGTGTAGCCTTATCCCTTCAACAAAACTTTCATGCCACCCTTTTGGAAACCCTTAGGGATAATACTAAGGGCCTGAGCCAAGTCTCTCCCAAGTATTACCCTATAGGGTATCCGTCGCCCAAGTACACCCATGTCATGCAAGTATACTTGCATGACCAAGACTTGCAATCCCAAACAAGACTTGCGTGCCTGCCTCTTTTTGGGTGTCCATCCTTTGATTTCACTTCCTTTTACTCAAATTCACCTCTCCTATTCAAGATTTAGCCTTCAAAACCCTCTTCAAATCCACTTATGGTATGGTTCCTTTGTTGGCTTCCTTATCTAAAAGGAATACTGTGGAACATCTCTCAAAACCTTGTGATTTATATATCTTTATATCACTATGGTTAGAGGTTCCTTTCATTCAACCTCATCCCTTAAGATGATAGAATCTTTGAAATGGGCATCCTCCTTAGGAGTAAGTCCCAATCATAGGCCAAATTCCCCTCAATTTGGGCATCCTCCTTAGGAGCAATCCCCAAATTAAGAGTCTAAATCTCCATAAATCACAAATACCTTTATGGACCTTGTTAATGGGAATCCTCCATATAAGTAAGCCCTAAGTACACTTTAACCTGGGCCTCCTTTTCAGGAATAAGCCCCAGTCACAATTCCTTTAATTTTGGGCCTCCTTCTCAGGAACAAGCCCCAATCATAAGTCCCCCCTGATTTGGGCTTCCTTTTAAGAAGTAAGCCCCAAGTTAGAGTATCCAAATCTCCATGAAGAACAAACATCTTTATGGACCTTTTCCTTAGGTTTATTTCCAGAATTAAATCATAGTCTTCATATATTTTGGGCAGTCACACATACATAAGCCCCATATCATTATTTGTGACCACATCTTTCATGGCATAAATCGTCAGGTGTACTGATACCTCTTGTTTCTCACATCGAGCATGACTCACATGAGATTAGAGTGTAAAAGTAACCACATAACATCTCTCTGGGCCATTAATCATATATAAGCCCCACATTTCTTAAATCAAACTATGTGGAATTTTATCTCTTCCTTAAAAGTAGAGTACGTAGGAAACCTTTCTAAGGTTCAATCCCATCACCCATTAATTCTCATCAATCCCATACAATGTTAAACTATATCTTAATTCATGAACTACATGGGTTATGATTCCTTTTCTAATAAGGATACATAGGTAGCCCATCTATGGGTACGATCCAAACTCTAAAATAATCCATGTCCTTCTGAATGACAATAAATTTCAAGTGCCCCGCTGAGTGGCGTTAAAACCAGTATGGTCATCATAATGACCAAGAGATTTATATATAATGTATTTAAGGATACCATTGAATAAGAATCTATAATACATATAGATGATTATCTATCAATGAAGAACCTCAAATACATACAAAAGATTCTCTAAATCTTATACATATCAATCATTGATTGCAACATCTAAAGGAAAGATCATTTTTCGTACTTGGTAAATTAATAAGGATTCACGAACATAACTCAAATATCCGTAGTAGAAAATAATTCCCCCCAAAAAGGTGTGATGAGTCCGACCTCCCATCCTCTCGACCAATGAAAATCCTTAAGCCTCATCGGTCCACAACTAATGAGAACCTACCTTTGGAAAGTAGGTCCAAATGAATATAGAATCATTGGATGTTTCCGGTTCTACAAATAAACCCATTAGAAACTGATTGGAATGTTTAAAACATAAAAAAACGAGTTCATCCCCATTTCTAGAAGAAACAAAGGAAATAGGGATAACCTCATTTGTTTAAGGTTCAAACATTCCAATCGGTTTCTAACAGGTTTATTTGTAGAACCGGAAACATCCAATGATTCTATATCCATTGGGACCTACTTTCCAAAGGTATGTGCTCATTATTTGTGGACCGATGAGGCTTAAGAATTTGCATTGGTTGAGAGGATGGGAGGTCAGACTCATCACACCTTTTGGGGGGAATTATTTTCTACTCCGAGACTCTCTTTATAGATTTGAGTTATCTTCGAGAATCCTTATTTATTTACCAAGTATGAAAAATGAGCTTTCCTTTAGATCTTGAAATCAATGATTGATATGTATGAGATTTAGAGAATAATTTATATGTATTTGAGGTTCTTAATCAATAGAGAATAATATGTATGAATTGGATATTCTTAGTAAATGGTATCCTTCAAAACATTATATAGAAATATCTTGGTCATTATGATGACCATACTGGTTTTAAAGCCAATCAGTGGGACACTTGAAGTTTATTGTCATTCAGAATGACATGGATTATTTTAGAGGTAGGATCATACCCTCAGATGGGCTACCTAAGTATCCTTATTAGAAAAGGAATCAGAACCCACATAGTTCAAGAATTAAGATATAGTTTAACGCAGTATGGGACAGATTAGAATTAATGGGTGATGGGCTTGAACCTTAGAAAGGTTTCCAATGTACTCTACTTTTAAGGAAGATATCAAAGTCCATGTAGTTAAATTTAAGAAATGTGCAGCTTACATATGATTAATGGCCCAAAGAGATGTGTCGTGGTTACTTTTACACTCTAAGCTCACGTGAGTCATTCTCGGTGTGAGAAACAAGAGGTATCAGTACACCTGACGATTTGTGCCATGAAAGATGTGGTCATAAGGAATGATATGGGGCTTATGTATGTGTGACTGCCCAAAATAGATAAAGACTAGGATTTACTTCTGGAAAGAAACCTAGGGTCAAGGTCCATAAAGATGTTTGTGCATCATGGAGATTTGGATACTCTAACTTGTGGATTACTCCTTAAAAGGAAGCCCAAATCAGGGGGAACTTATGATTGGGGCTTGTTCCTGAGAAAGAGGCCCAAAATTGATTGAATTATCACTGGGGATTACTCCAGAAAAGGAGGCCCAGGTTAAAGGGTAATTAGGGCTTACTTCTAATGAGGATTCCCATTAACAAGGTCCATAAAGGTATTTGTGATTTATGGAGATATAGACTCTTAATTTGGGGCTTACTCTTGAGGAGGATGCCCAGATTGAGGGGAATTTGGCTTATGATTGGGACTTACTCCTAAGGAGGATTCCCATTTCGAATATTCTCTCATCTTAAGGGATGAGGTTTAATGAAGGGAAACTCTTACCATAGTGATATAAATATATATAAATCATATGGTTTTGAGGGATGTTCCACAGAATTCCTTTCAGATAAAGAATCCAACAAAGGAACCATGCCATAAGTGGCTTTGAAGAGGGGTTTGAAGGCTAAATATTGAGGAGGAGAGGTGAACTTGAGTAAAAGGAAGTGAACTCAAAGGAGGGACACCCAAAAAGAGGCAGGCACGCAAGTCCTATTTGGGCATGAAAGTCTTGGTCGCACAAGTATACTTGCACGACATGGGTGTACTTGGGAGATGGTTAACCTATATGGTAATACTTGGGAGAGACTTGGCTCAAGCCCATAGTATTACCCCTAATGGTTTCCAAAAGGGCGGCGCACAAGTTTTGTTGAAGGGATAAGGCGACGCGCAAGTGTGGCCATTTCCCCTTAAGGGTTAGACACTTTGGCGCACAAGTTTTGATGAGTTTCAACACCTAGTCTTTGTTCCCCCACTTTAGATATTCCATTATAGGTAAGAAATTACCTTAGAAGTGTCCGGAAGACATCAAGAAAATACCAGGGTGCCGAGAGCTTAAATATGACTTTTGGAATCTTTCGTCCTCGAAATGGGGGGCCCACAAGGGGTAATTATAGGCTACTGAATACCTTGGGAGAAAATCAAATAGGGCACACAAGTCACCTGCACGACCAATATGTGGAACACAAGTATATGTGCTCGACCATGATGAAACTTATGGGGTCCATTCTTAAACAAATCCTTGTTCATGACTTTTTCTATTTTTGATGTTTCTTCAAAGGATGATTCTATTTGTGCTTGATGTATTCCCCTTTTTTAGTCGTTTAGACTCTGTGATAAAAAAGAGCATCAACAGGGGTCTAATAAATGTTTTAAGTGTGGAAGGGAAAGCCATTTGGAATTTTATTTCTAAAGTGATGGGAATTAGTTTTCTAACATTGTGAATGTGGAAAAAGTTGCATAGAATGAACTTCCCGCAATTCAATTCTATAAGTGTAAGGATAAGATGAATTATGTTAACCACTGCCTAAACCCAAGGGCTGGTGATGATGAACAACATTAGAAATATCTTAATCCAAGTGACAAGGTAAAATCTCATAAAATATCTATTTTTGTTGAGGGGTTCAATAACAACGTTATGAAAGGTACACTTATCATCCAATATAAAACCATTTTAATGTCATATATGATTCTAGATCTACACACTCTTTCATATTTAAAGAATTTTATAAGGGTGTTAAGATTCCATCAAAACAATTAGATGTAGAATTAGTAGTGAAAATCCTTAACGGTTTAATGATTTCATGTCAATTATATAATTATTATCCTATTGAAGTTTGTATGAATGTGCTTCATACAAATATTTTCATTCTTCCTTTGGTTGAATTTGATGTCATCTTAGGCATCAATTTACTTTATATGTATAAATACCACTTTAATTATTAAGTAAGGGAAGTAGAATTTGATATTTCAAACCCTCCTATGAAAACCCATCAATGTGATGATAAGCATAAAATTACCGTGGAGATTACATCTAGTGTATGGGTCTTAATTCCCATTTAAAAGGAATATTTATCTTAAATAGTTGGGGAGAAAATAGACATCAATGATATCCCTATTGTTCTTGAATTGGTGGTTGTATTTCCAGAAGGTTTTCCTAGTCTTCCACTAAAACTTGAAGTTGAGTTCTCAATAGAACTTATACATGGTTCCATACCAATATCAAAGTCTCCTCATATAATGGATCTGATTGAGTTATAGGAATTGAAGAAGAAATTGTAAGAAAATCTTGATTAGGGATTCATTCGGCCAGGTTCGTCAACTTGTAGTGCACTAGTTATTTTTATGAAAAATAAAGATGGATCAATGGGACTCTGCATTTATTATCAAAAGTTGATCAAGATCATGATGAATAATAAGTATCATCTCCATTGTATTGTTGAATTGTTTGATCAACAATGTGGAGCTAAATACTTTTCCAAGATTGAACTTCATTCTGGACATCATCAATTGAGGATCAAGAAAGAGGATATAACTAAGATGGTAATTTATATAAGGTATGGACACCATGAAAATATAGAGATGCCTTTAGGTCTTACTAATACCCCTACCATCTTCATGGATGAAATGAATAAATTCTTTAGAGATTACCTCAATTAGTTTCTGGAAGTCTTTATAGATTAAATTATTATCTATTCAAAGAGAAAGGAAGAGCATGAAGGTCACTTAAGAATTGTACTAAAGTACCTAAATAAGGATAATCTATATATAAAATTTACAAAGTGTGAATTTTTGATGAGAAATATTTCATTTTTAGGTCACATAATCTCAAGAGATGGTATAGTAGTAGATCCATCAAATATAGAGGCTATTGAATTCTAGCATAGACCAAACATGGTGAATAATATCCATATATTTTATTAGTTTAACTAGATATTATCTATGGTTTGTGGAGAAGTTATGAAGACTGTATAATTATATTACCAAGATAACTCAAAAGGGTGTCAAGTTATTCTAGATAAATTAATGTGAGTAAAACTTCAAGGAACCTAAGAGAAGATTAGTCAGTACACCTGTGCTGACACTAACCTATAGTGGAGAAGGGATTTTAATCTATATTGATGCATCAAAGCAGGTATTGGGATATTTTCTTATGCAAAATAACATGGTTATAGCCTATTCCTCATGAAATTTTACGATTCATGAGAAAAATTACCCCACTCATGATTTGGAGTCATTAATGGTAATTTTTGCATTAAAGATATGGTGGCATTATCTTTATAGAGAAAAGTATGATATATATATCGATTATAAAAGTATGAAATATATATTCATATAGAAGGAGTTGGAAATGAGCTATAGAATATGGTTGGTGTTGATAAAGGATTACAAATACTCAATACATTACCACCCTTGGAAGGTGAACAAGGTGGATGATGCATTGAGTTGGAAGGATCATGCGATCTTATCCATGACGAGGATCACAAAATATCCAATATTTTTGGATTTACAAATGATGGATCTAGAAATCCTAAAGGAAGTGGGAAAATATTATCATTCTCAAGTGAATGTTCAACCCTCTATCCAAGTGAAGATTAAGGAGGTGTAGAAGGAAGATGTGGATATATAAAAGAAAGTTATAAATGTTCCTAAGTTTAACCTTGATTAGGATAGAATGATAAGGTTCAATAACCATGTATTTGTTCCTTCCACAACATATTTAAATAAGTAGATATTAGAGGAAGCTCATAGTTCTTCGTTCTCTATTCATCCTTGAAGTATGAAGATGTCAAGGGATTTGAAAGAATACTTCCAGTGGGATGGTATGAAGAGAGATATCGCAACATTTTTATCTCGAAACTTGGCATGCCAACAAGTTAAGGAAGAAAGAAAAAAGTTAAAAGGGATTTTTCATCCATTACTCATACCAGAATGGAAATGGGAGAACATCACTATATACTTTTTCATTGGAATACCCAAAACATATAAAGGGTTTAATGATATATGGGAGGTAGTAGATCTTATTAATAAGTAAGAAAAATTTATCTCTATTAGAGAAGACTTATATCCAGATTATCTTTAGAGGATATACATTAAGTAAGTGGTGAGTTTGTACGGAGTACCATATTCTATTATATCAGATTGGGATCTAAGGTTCACCTCAATGTTCTGGAAAAGTCTTAAGTAGGAAATTGATACTGAATTGAGATTTAACACAAATTAAAATCCTCATATGGATGGTTAGTCTGAAATAACAATTTAAACCCTAGAGGATATGTTGAGATCTTGTTCACTAGATTTCAAAGGTTGATGGGATTAACACAATTCCCAAATGGATTTTTCTTAAATTAATATATTTCACTAAAAAATTTATATGGAACCATATGAAGTCCTTTATGAGAAGTAATGTAGAGATCCAACATTCTAGGTTGATGTTAGATAAATAAAGTTATTGGGACCCTAGATTGCTGAGGAAATGGCTGAGAATATTAGAACCATTCAGCAACATATCAAGGAAGATCAACGTCGATAGAAAGGTTATCCTCATAACTATCATCATGATCTAAAATGTTAAGTTGGTGAAAATGTTTTTACAAGAATATCACCCTGGAATAATGTAATGAGATTGAGGAATAAATGGAATCTCATCCCTTGGTATATCAGTTCCTTTGATATTCTTGATCATATCGGGACAGTAACCTATCACATGGAACATCCTCCAAATATCTCTAAAGTCCATGATGTGTTCCATGTATCTCTCTTGATTAAGTACATACTTAAACCTTCCCATGTACTAAACTCAAAGGTTATAACATTGGAGCATGATCTGTCCTATGAAGAACAACCAGTTAAAATTCTGGACTGGTCAAAGAAAGTTATTCGAAACAAGACTACTCACCTGGTCAAATTTTGTGGAGAAATCACTAGTTAGAGAAAGCTACATGAGAACTTGAGGATATGATGAATTATAATTATCCTCATTTATTTTTACTTGAGTGATAAATTTTGAGGGGTAAATTCATTTTAAGGGGGTTAGAATGTAACACATTGAGTTTTTATGGGATTTTTTCTAATAAATTAAAATTTTCATTTATGTCTTGGAATGAACTAAGTGAAAAATTCCTTCTAGACAAAACTAACTTGGAATAAATTACATGTCACCAACTTGGCATACAATCCGTGCACCATCGATTTAGCATATGTTACACACAACTTTGACTTGGTGTATGTTACATGCAACACTGATGTTTCTATGAAACATCATTGTATTGTTATAATTATTTAAATGAGATAATGATGACCTACCAGTTTAAAATAGTTATATGAATAGTAACAACTAATTTTAAGGTATATTTTATAATTTTTTATATAAATAAAACACATTTACAATGAAATATATTATTTTTGGTAAATTCCTTTTATGTTTAAAAACACCGTTTTCTCGAATGAACTGATTTTAATGTCATTCTAGGAAAAATAAAAAAATAAATTAAGAAAAATTTAGAAATTTAATTTTATAAAATAAACTTAATTTTTAGATTTATAATTTTGAAATTATATTTGGGTGAATTTTTGGGATTTTTCTAAGAAACTTCATTTTTATATGAATAGTGAAAATATCTGATTTAAATTCAAAACGACTTTATCATCTAATTTCTTATAAGGTTAAATTATATTTTAATTTGGTTTAAAAGTTTATTAAATTATATTTTAATAAATTAATCCAATATATTTAATTGTAACCAATTTCACATTGAAATTGGATGTAAAAACTTGGCACACTTTTGATTATTTTTACTTTAAAGACTTGCATTGTCGACTCGATTACCAGATTAATTTTAAATTAATTTATATTAATTTTGATATTATAATTTAAAAAAATGGAATATATATTTTTAATAATAATATTTTATAATTTATAATAATGTCAACTTAGTTTTTGACCAAAAATATTAGTGAAAGTGATTAAAATTAATTACATCGATTAAGGTTAAATTATGGTTAATAAGGGACTAAACAATAACCATAAGGCCCAAAAAAACCTATAAAACTTTCTAAAATCCATTATATGACCATATTTAGACCCTATACTCCCTTTTCAATACTTTGTATCATTATTGGATCCACTTTTAACTTGAAAAACGTGGGTGGAATTCTCTATTAAAATATTTCCAAGAGGGCCACACCTCCTTCCCTATAAAAGGCCACCGTCTCTCTATCTTATTCACACCTATCGAACCAATTATTATAGGAAACTATCTACCAAATAAACTTCCCAGAACCCCTAACTTCATCCTTTAATCCTCCCTTTGATTATAAAGTCTTCCAAGGAAGCCTTTTGGAAAAAACCAAAAGGAGTTACCCGATTGAGAGGTAAAACCTTCACTCAAGATCCTTTTTTTTATTTCTCCAACCCTCCACTATATTTATTCAATTATTGTATAAAAAAATTATCCTAAATATACTAGGATTTTTTATGATAAGGGTTAAACCTACACTTACACACACCTCCATCTAATGGGTAACAAACATACTATTTATGTGTACGACGAACTACCCTTCACAAAAGAATGATTGTTCATTTTTCCTTTACCACATCTCATGGTGGAAATTATGATGGAATTTATGTTTATATATGTTATATATTATATTTATCAGATATTTATTATTATTTTTCCTTTCACAACACATATCTTTTTTTACTTTCAATTTGGTGTAAATGCAAAAGTTTTGTTTGAGGAAGTGTGGACTACCACCCCCTCAAAGCGATGTGATTCCTTTACACACTACATTAAATATATTAAGGATGGGTTTAGTAAAATTATATGATATATATAAAATTATAATTCTAATATATTTATATTATACACATATACACATATATTTCATTTTATTTCTTCTTTTTCAATACGACAATAAAGACAGAAACAACATTAATTTATACGTTAAAATTATCACCACTATAAACACTATATTCGATTTCATACTTCTATATTCTATAGATTATTATAATAAAAATATAATTAATATAAATTATATTTATACCATGGTTTAATTTTTTTTAATTCATGATAAAAGTATAAAGAACAAATATGTAATGAATTAAGACACATGTGAAGAGTAAAGCAAATATTATCCGAAGTGAAACCTTAACATAGGATAGTTAACAAGTGTGTAATATAAGGTCATAATAAAACCATATATGATATTATATAAAATAATATGTCTATTTAAAAGATTTATGATAAATTTATATTTATTATACATGTTGTTTTAATGAGTATGATGAGAGTCAAGACACAAGGTAAGGGGCTTTCATCTCACTTTTTTATTTCTGTGAGATATATGATTTATTCACCACCTATTCCTTTTTTATGGTGAATTTACTACAAATGAATTTTTTATATTTTTCTTATAATTAATTTATGGGTATTTAAATTTCCATTTTATGATTTTTCTTTCATGGGGTTAAATTTTCAAAAGTTAAAAAACCAATTAAATAGTTTTGTCTCAATTTTCCTTCTTTCAGACTTATGTTTTGTTATGCGCCTCAAATATTATTGAGGTTTATATAATTAAATTTTAAATATTATATGATAAATTTTATTATTTTAATGATATTTTAATATTCATGTAATTTTATTTTATTACATAGAGAGTATAATCCCAAGTAACCATGTGGTAAGAGTTTATTAAAACAATCTCATCACTTTTCAATATTGTTAATGATTTTGATTATTTGATGAAATATTATGATCTATATCTCAATAAAATTGATGAATTTTATTCTCCACTGGTTATTCAAGATATCCTTATATATTAGTACTATTTTCCACTCTTTGGTTTTTAAGATAATATTTTAAGTAAAATTTTACAGTCTCTCCCTTTGTTCAGGAATCTATTGTATTCAAAAACAATGTTTTCAAAAATATTTTAAAAAGCTATTTGAATCCCATTTTTAAGGAAAAATGATTTTAAAAAAATTTTATGGTTTTCAATGATACTTTATAATTTTTCAAATCTAATTTCAAAGAAATTTTTTTTTGAAAAGATTCTATGTTTTAAAATTTATTTTCAATGCAGAAAGGATATTTTCTTAAAGAAATTTTTTTAAAAGATCTATAAAAATTATTTACCATCTAAGATAACATTCATTGGTGTTGCTCATTAATTTATTGGGAAATTATTAAAAGTTTCCATTCACATCATTTCTATGTATAGATTAGGTTTTTATGGCATGATTTTTATGAAACCCATTTCTCTTTCATGGGTTATATACTTTTGAAACCCGCTTCTTTTCACAAGTTATGTTTATGATGAAATGATTATCAATTGAATATATTTCTATAGGTTATGATATGATTACATGTTTATAATACCAAGTTCATTTCATGGGTTATGATATGGTTATTTATGATCTTTTGGAACTTGTGTGTATGATTTAATTATGAGATGGGTGAGACCTATATCTCCCTCCAATGCATTGAGTAAAGATTTTTAAATCATGAGACAAACATGGATGGAAGAGGAATGAAATTAGTTTAGTATTACAAGGATACAACAGGGAGTGAACTTAGTTCATTAATATATGGATGGAATGGGGTGTAAACCTATTTCAGTAAAGAAATTTTCCACTAATATAGTCTCGGTGGCAGTGCCTCGACTACTGTTGAAATAATTATATATGCTTATGTGTCTACCATAATTCCACGTTTTATTTATATATTATGATTTCATAGATTATGTAATTTATTTCCTTATGATTCATGTCATATGAACTTCCAATATTTATTCCATGATTCATGTATTTGATCTTTGATATGAAGGGTATGATATTATATTTTCATGATCATTTTCTCATAGCCTTATGCTCATGATTATGCTTACATATCTCCCTTGTATACCCTTACTGAGAATGTGAGATCACCCATTTGAATGTTTCCTTCCCTCCAGGTTATGAATATATTTATTATTTATGATTTTTCTAAGAAGGTTTATAGTCAAGAACAACCTATTGGGAGACTATATAGCTCATTTATGTACGAGACTTTATGTTTTTATGTTTCTAAAGGAGCAAGACTAATACAATCTTTGTGTGTATATTTTTTTAATGTTTGATGTATTAAAAAAATGTTATGTAATGTTAATTTATGAAAACATAGGGTCACAATAAAATATCTATTTGATTATTAATTATTTAATACTTTCATTCCATAATAACCTTTTAATTATTATGGGATGATAGTGTTATACAAGGTCAAAAAGTCATATAGAATTTCTAGAAAATGTATTACATAATGAAATATATTTTATGAGATAAAAAATCATACATGACACTAAAAAAATTATCATGTGATTAATTAAAGTCATATAATATTATAGTTTTTGTAAAGTAAGAAGTCTCATGGGATTCAAAATACTTACACTTCTCAAAAAATTCATATTGGAAAAATCTTTCCAGATTTGATCTCAAAAGTGTCACGAACTTGAAAAGTCTTATGTAAACTAATAGAATTCATATAAAATCATAGGTTCTATAAAAAACACACTAAAATTTATAATAAATGGTAAATTTATAAGGAATTCATTAAGATTCATTCATAATCCAAGGAAAAGTAATATGAAATCAAACTTACCCAAAATTCAAATCATTTTATGTTTCAAAATGAATTTTCATAAAGAATTCACAAAATCAAAATTAAAATCATAACTTCTTAAAAAATTTCAAAATATGATTAAAAATAATTAAATACCATGAATTTATCCATTTTTATAATAAAACCTAAAAAAATATTGAAAATGATATAATTACTTTTAAAATGAAAAATGATAGGGATTAAATCATTGAAATTTAAAGTAAAAGTGTTGAATATATTTGTTCTATCAATTCCACCACACTTAAGTCTTGGAATCATGGACTTGTAAGCATAAAAAACAACACCAATTTAAATTAAAAACACAAGACAAAGATAGTCACCAAATTCAACAACAAATGAACCCATCATTATCATGTGTCCTTAGTTAACATTATTCAAAATTCTAATTTAAGTTCATTTATTCCATTAAAACATCATTTACCACCCATTCACATAAAATAGTAATGTCACTATAACTTTCCCTCATCACATAGACTTTAATTTTGTAGAAAGTATTTTCTCATTCAAACAAATATATCTGTCACCATAGGCTTGATAAGTTCCTAAATCTACAACTAAATGAGTTAAGGATTTGTATTTATCAAGTGGAGTTTCAGGGTTGTTCAGTGGATAAGAGATGGTAAGTTTCTGATGTAAAAATTATCTGTTTTAGAATAATAATGTTTGGATAGTTTTCAAGGGAATCCAATTATTCCAATTTACACTCAAGAATGATCTTCTTTTTTACTCCCTTGGGTAGTGAATCAACTCTAAACACCTATAAATACTCAAGGATAGTTCACACCTTCAACATTTAAGAAACATAAATTTATCCACTCAACTTTCATAAAAAATTTAATTTAATTTATTTGGTTGTTTTTCAAAATTTGTTTAGAATTTAATTTTTAATTTTAAGAGATTTATTTGAGTTTGAAATAGTGATATGATACTTTCATATTATATTTTGAATGATAAGTATTATTTTTGGTTTCCCAAAATTGATTATTTCTTTGTTTTTTAAAGTCGCTTCCATCACATTAGATTTATATATAATTCTAGTTTTCAAAATTTTATCCATATAGATTAAGAAAATTTAACTTCAAATAGATTTTAAACCTTAAAATTTTTACCCAAATAAATCTAAAAAGATGCAACAAACCACAATAAAACATCCCCCACACTTAATTTCATCTAGATTATAGAATCTTACTCATAGATCTTGTTTGATATATGTTTCAGGCTTGAAATTTGGCTACTCAAAAGCTTATTCATGGACATTAAGTCATTTAAGGGTAAAATATATTGGTATCATATAATTATAATTTATTTGTAAGATAGGGATTTTAAAAATAAAAATAATTACCCAATTATATAAAACACAAGTTCCATAAACACAAAAGTTTGGATAGAAACTTTGTGAATTATGGTCAAATTAGGTACTGTTTATATCTCTCATGAAGTGAAGTGAATGTGAAGAATATGTAAAAAAGGTTTTGAGCCCTCTTAGGAAGGTGATTTAAATATTTTAAAGTTATTTATTGAACGTGATTTAAAATTTTAGAGTTATTATCATCAATTAAAAAAATAACTGAATATGATACAAAGTTCATTTCATCATTCAATAAAATTTATTTCCATGGGTCAAACCAGTTCAATCCTTGTATTCGGATTCAAAGGTTAAAAATTTAATAATTTGAAGCTTAAAATATTTAAAAAAGTATAAAAATGAGGTAGAAACATTCAAAAATTATATAAAAATAACAAAATTTTAAAGAAAATAAAAAACCAAATTAAAAAATAAAAACACATAAAATCATAATATAACAAATGATGTTCCTTACCAAAAATTGTTTTTGAAATGTTATCATTGTAAACTAATTATAAAATAAATAATAATAAAAAATCATGGACATAACAAAAAAATGTATAATGGAAGGACACAACTTAATGTTTAGTTATTCCTAGCAGTTCGAAATTTTGTTTCCTCCCCTAGAGGATCTTGAAATTTTTATCTAAATAAATTTATTCTATTACTGTTGAATATGAATGGGGTTTCCTTCCATTTTTCTTTAATTTGTATAATACCAAAATATAAAATATCATTAACAATGAAATGAAAAATAAATTTGGAATGAAATTTACCTGGAAATAGTTTTATTTTTGGATTTAAATAGAAGAACATTTTCTGCCTCTTTCTATTTGATGAGGATTATTACACCATGAAAATATTTGGTTTTATCCTTGTACTTACTGTATATTTAATATACATAGTTTATTATCTCATCCAACTCCGAAAATTAGAATTTTTTTCTTTTCTAGGAAATATAAATTCATGTTACATGTTTTAACAACCTAAAAATATTTATGTTCTAACTTCAAAGGATAGTGAAAGATTTTCCATGCACAAGACTAAATCATCACATTACAATTAGAGTTTTTAAGGAATTACTATAATCCCAAATAAAATTACCCAATATCAAACTCCAATATTTTTAAATTGGGTGCACTATTTTATCTAAAATATGTTTAATCTCCCTATTTAACAACTCATCCATTACATTTTTATGGGTGATTGGGTGTAAGAATCCTATAAATAACTATACATTTTCTTACAATATATTATGATTCATATTAAAAAAATGTATTCCCTTATTAGTGATAATAATACTTAAGAAACCAAATCAAGAAAATGGAATTCCTTTTACAAACTAAACAACAACTTTTGCATCATCGTCTACAGTGGGAATAACTTGAACCCACTAATACACATAATCAGTAAAAAAGAAAATTTAATGGTATCCAAAAGAATTGGGAAATGGTATTATTAAATCTATACCCAAAAAACAAAATAAATTACAAAATAAATGGTTTTGTTGAGGTATTTCATATATCTTGGAAATATTATCTTGAAATTGGAAGGTTTTACAATTTATTCAAAATATAAAAATTATTCTTCAAAATTTTGGGACTATAAAAACCCGAATCAATAAATTTATAGATTTTTTTTGGTTTAAAGTTTCATCCATAAATTAAATTATTGAAATTTTTTGGATTTGATTAGAATTCAGAATCTATGTTATATATCTTTTTTTTGTTCACTGCTAAAATGACCAAAGGATCATCCCAAATGTATTTCCTTGCTTCAACCGTTAACTAAGATTTTGTTTCTTAAAAATATAGCGGGGAACTTAATTTATAGATAGATAATTTAAAATATTATAAAACCTTGGTTTCTCACTCTTAACAATAGAAAATTACTCATTTATAAATGTTTCTTTGATGGGTGGATATATCTATTATTTATTATCTAAAATAGTATATAATCTAATTAAATGATTATCTATATGATTTTCACTTCATTTTTTATCCTTTATTTCAATATCAAACACTTGTAACAACATAATGCTTCTCAATAATTGTGGGTTTTCATTATGTTTCTTCATTAAAAAATATATTATAGAATGGTGAATAATATAACTAGTTTAGAGCCAAAAATTAAAATCTAAACTTATATAAAAAACTACCAACAAATATTTCTTAGTTTTTTTTAATGTTTGGGGATGAATCCTCATTTTATTATTTAAAGAAAAGAAAAGTCCTCATTAAATTGGGTAGAGAGAGACCCATTACATAGCCTGAAGGCCCAGTGGGCATATAGCCCATTACATGGCCCATAGGGCCATTTTTTTTGGCCAAATGCCCATTATGTGAATACTACTTCTACAGTATCACCTAATACAGTACCACATAGTACCTGCTTCTACTAAAATGTTTTTTCAACACTACAGTGTCCTAGCTCTGCTATAGTGCATGCCATTACTACAGTCCCACCGTTGCTATAGTACGCTACAATACTGCTACCATACCTGGGCCCAATGAATTTTGAAACCTCATTTTTCATATTGGATTACGAGGATCTTACCACAAATACAAACACCAAATACAAAAAATACTTCTTAGTTTTCATACATTTTTTTAATATATTGATCTAAATTCTTAAATACGTAAGCTATCACATTATATTTCTTTTCAAATTTTGACTGAAAATTTCCCAAGGGAAAGAAAAATTGCATCACTCATAAATTAAAATGATAAGATCCATTATGGTGTTTGGAAAATGGGTTGGGAGAAAATACTTTATTTTATCTCCCTAATGGATTGTTTACATATATTCTCAATGATAGATTGAGACTCTTTCTTTAAGCAATCTTGATAAAGTAAAATATTTCTTGCTAAAATATTTTATAAATTTACTATAAAAACCTGAATTAATAAGACAAAATATAACATATCTTAATTTTTTTAGTATTTAATTGAATAAATTATTAAAACCTTAGATTGGTCCACTTAAATTCCATATTTAGATAGAAAATGGCCCAAAAAAATTCCTTTTTTCTACCATGAAATTTCATTTTTCAAAATGAAAACAAATTGTTTATCAATTTATGTTTCAAAAAAACAATAACCAAAATTTATAAATTTATTTGAAATGATGATACATTTAATATAAAGTTATAAATAAAACTTTACATAGATATTTCTAAAAATTCATCAAAGATACTCATCATATACCTTTGAAAGGTTATTGTATAATTACACAAACCAAAGAGAATTATTCTATTGAAAAAATTATCAAAAGTATATATGAAGGTCATTTTATCTTTATCTTATCATGCAATATTAATTCAAAAAGTTTCTAAAAAATATATCAAGAAGACAATAATGGGTCTATAAAACTTACTTTTTAAGAACCTGATTAAGAAATGGAAGAGGAAAATGGTCTTTCTTATTCACTAGGTTGATATTTCTGTAATCAATACATAATATTTACTATTTGTACCCAAATAAGTTGTATTCATTTTTTTTGTGAAGGCCAAGATAATGAAAAGGATGATATGAAGAATAAATACCTTATTCTATGAATAATACACAAATGGTATCTCTATGTACCATATGATTTCTCATTCACTAAGGGGTAGATATAATTCAAAAAAAATTACCCAATCAAGTGACATGTTAGTATAAATCTACTACCATGAGTTGGCTATGGATTCCATCTATTTTTGAAGATTTTTTTAAAACATTAAAATTCATTTTTATATAATTTATAGATCTTTTGGTGCTCCAAATAAACTTTATAGGATTAAAACCTACAACTAATGGTGTAATTAATTTCACAAGATTTAATTTTAGATATTTTTTAAATAAATAAGAAGTTACACATCAAAAGTTATGATCATTTTATTTTTTGCTTTTTTTTTGAAAAAGGAAGAATATTTTTTATAAGTCCACATGATTTTGGAACTGTAACGCCCGAGACTTTTATAAGAAATATTTTGTTTTTATCAAAGGAATCTTTCACTAACACTGTCTTGGCTTGCTTTACATGCAACCGCGACCTTCCTCGATAGCTTGCGTCGTACGCAATACCGAGTTTCACTAAACAACGATATGATATTGAAATATTATTAAAACTAGCCGTTATGAATAGTAATAACCACTTTTTGAAAATTTATAAATTTTATTTTTCAAAATGGACTTCATTTTTGGATTTGGAATATCTAAATTAGCCTAGGGTGAAATTTTGGTATTTTTCTGAAACTTTCAATTTTTGATGAATAGTGAAACCACTAAGTGGTAGTTAAAAAAAATAAATTTTTCATAAAACTTAATTTTACCACTTCTATGAGTGGAATTTAGAAAATCCGAGAGACGCGGTTAATATCACGGACTAAAATGTGGTTCAATAAGATGAACATAATTTTTGGTGAATACTAACTTTTTACTTTTTTTACCATGGTTAAAAGTAAATAGGGTAATTAAGGGTAAAAGTGTTATTATTATTACCCTAACACATGTCCTAATTCTATTGGATAAGTGTAATTCGACCAAAAACAAACTTAGGAATAAAATATGACTATTTAGGCCCACTTGGATTAGATTAGGACATTTATTATTAATTTACTTAAAGAAGGGTAAAAATAGTTAAAATCAAAGTTTAATAAGTAAATAATTTTTAATATGGGGTTATACATAAGATAAATTCGACTATAAATATTAATTAGAAAGCTAAAGAAATTTCCTACATAATGGTATTTTATTTGTAATTTTTAGACATTAAATAAGTTAATTTATTTATGACACAACGATGATGTAGTAATTATTTTATTAATGAAATATTGACATAATAGATGTTATAAATACCCAAATAATTGTAATTTGTGACTTTTTATGAATTAAAATAATTTTAAAGGTTAATAATATATGTTATTATGGATTAAATTAACTTGGTTCGAACTAATCATTCTGTTATGATTTTCAAAAAAATCAATTACTAAATTGTGTCAAAATTGACATAAAATAGTTTTTAAAACAAATATTATATTATTATTTGTTATTTTATTCCTAAAAATATAATGTTCGGACAAATGATTTATATAAGGTTATATATATTAATAATAAACAACTTGGGGTTCGTTTGACTTGTTATAGTAAGTTTATTAACCTTATAGTGTAAGAACACAAAAAGACACGGTAAAAGTAAAATTATCTAACTTAATGTTAAATCTAAATGATAAGGTTAAAATATGAACCTAAAATTATCTAAATTCTATTTTATGAGATTATTTAGACCCATCCCCACCTTATCTTAAAAATAAATAAATTTGGATCTATTTAAAACCGAATTTGGCTTTATAATAAAATAATATTTTTAGTTATTCCAAAGGTGCCACTCTCCTCCCTTATAAAAGGGCACATCCTCCCCCTCATCCTCACACCACTTTGAGCCTTCAAGATCAGAAACACCCTGCCATTTTCTTCTCTCTACATCCCTAGAGACACCTTTGAAGTCCTGGTATTCTTCAATGACCAATTTTAGTGCCCTAAAAGGAGGTCTCAAAGAAGCGCTTCAAAGAAGAGGTAATGTTCGTTACCGATTCATTCATCTTTATTTCTTCTTCCACTTCTTCTTATTTAGTTGTTTCATTATGAAGTAATAAAATCAGTATAACTCATATAATTATATGTTATTATAAGTTTGAAATAACCCTATTTCACCATCTATCAATCCTACGGAAAACGAAATCACCGCGCGTGTGTACGTACGGAATACCGTCTCCACGCCGTGGTGTAATCTATTTTCCCCCACCACCTTACTTGGATGGGTATAATGGTGTAAATAATTACTATATATGATAATTTTAAAGTGATATTGATTCTGAAATAGTATAAATAAAATCCAATACAATTCCACGATCATGGGAACGATATCATCACTCGTGCGTACGTACGAAATACCGTCTCCACGATGTGATATGATTCGTTCTACATGATCTTCATTGCATAATAATTATATAAATGAAATGAATGAATAAATATGATATATAGTACATTAATACCATTCTGTAAATGATATATCTATAACCTAAAGAGAAGAATAAGAATTTATTCGACAAAACACGCATAAGAACAAAAAGTAATAAACACCCGAATAACAAGTAGTAATGAAATATTACTAATAAGAAGCTAAGAATATGACCATATATGATATAATAAAAATAATTATGATTCTGGAAGAAGTCAATAACATTATTTAAATCATTATACAGGAGGTTCAGACACTTATGAAGCAAATTGGACCTAAGGTAAGGGAAATATCACAATCTCATTTTTATCCGAGATTGTTTATACTTTGAAATTTACTGGGGTGTATTTTATCATCCACATCCATGTTTCATCTATGTAATATTATTTCCATCCACCTACAATTGTTTAAATCCAATTTTACCCTTTGGTGAGTTTTTAGTAAAATATATGAAAAGAATCTTTTGTCCTTTTTCGTACGAGGTACTTTTTGACTTTTCCGACAAAAGTACGAAGAATGTTTTTTTAACTTATACGGCATGAATGTATTTTTAAAACATTATTTACAAGAAGCTTCCTTTACAAGTTTACAAGTTTATTTTTAATCAACTTATTTTAGTTTAAAATTTTATGACATGTTAAGAAAGGAAAATGTTTTTTAAGTAGAAACTATATTTTCCTCAAGAATGGAGTTCAAGTGTTTTATCAAAATTATTTTCCATCTAAGATAATATAGGGTTCTGTTTCTATACCTATTATTACATTTATTTGATTTTGTTGTGGTGGAATTATTTTTATGAATTCCTTTATGTTATATGAATTGTTTTATGATGTCATGATGTTTAAGAATCCTATTTTTATTACATGGGTTATGCAATGATGTATGATTTATGATTTTGTGGCACACATAAGAATGATATCATTATGAGATGGGTGGGACCTATATCTCTCTCCAATGCATTGGGTAAAAATTTTATATATCATGAGATAGACATGGATGGAACGGTAGGTTACACCGGTTCAGTGAAACAGAACTGAAACGAGGAGTGAACTCAGTTTAGAAATGGACTTTGTCCACTAAGATAGTCTTGGCAATGAGTCTTGACTAATAAGAAATGATTCTCTATGATTGTGTGTGTATGCCACAAAGTTTCATGTTTTATGTTCTGATTATTGGGATTCCATTTCACTACTATGATTTATCCCATGTTATGAAATTATGCTCTCTTTTGTACGTTATATTTCCAAAAGTTATGTTCTTATGAATATGATGTGATTGATATTTATTTTGTTTACCCATACTGAGCATTTGAGCTCACCCTTTTGTATGTTTTCTTTCCCCAGGTCATGAAGAAGGTTATTAAGTAAGATATGCCAAAAGAGACTATAGATATGATGAAATAAATGGGAGACAATGTAGATGCTTTATGAACCAGTTGTTTATGTTTCCCAGTTTCTAAAGAAACTATACCTATACGGTCCTTTCGTGGTTTTGTTATATGTTGTAATAAGTATGCTTCAATTTTGAAGTATTAACAATGTATGTGTAAGAGCCCGAGATTTTATGAAAAATATTCTTTTTAATGTCTTGTGTTGTACGCTACACCAAAAGGAGCTTGCACACCACGCATCTTTGACTTTCCTTGCATTACACGCAATCACAACCTTCCTCGATAGCGTGTGTAGTACGCAATACTGAGTTTCACAAAACAACGATATGCTATTAAAATATTATTAAAACTAGCCGTTATGAATAGTAATAACCACTTTTTTATATTTTAGAAATTTTAGCTCGCAAAATGGACTTCATTTTTGGATTCGGAGTATCGAATTTAGCCTAAGGTGAAATTTTGGTACTTTTCGGATAACTTTCATATTCTGATGAATAGTGAAAATTACTAAATTATAATTAAAAACAACTTTTTTAATCGAAATAATTAATAGTGATAAATTATTAATTTGAGTGGTTTTAAAGTATATTTAGAATATATTTTTACAATTTAATACAATGTTGGTCATTGAATGTAATTTCACATTTAAACCAGACATAATCAAGTGTCAATCTTTTGATAGATATTGTTTCTTAAAAACACGCTATTTGTTTTAACAGCGGGATTTAATTATAAAATTAATTAATGCAACTTCTATGTTATGAATTTGGTAAAATAGACTTCATTTTTGAATTCGGAATATGAAATATAGCTTAGGATGAAATTTTGGCATTTTTCTGAAAAACATCCATTTTTGATGAATAGTGAAACTACTAAGTGGTAGTTAAAAAACTGAATTTTTCATAAAACTTAATTTTACCGCTTCTGTGAATGGAATTTCAAAAATCCGAGAGACACGGTTGATGTCAGTAAGTAAAATGTGGTTCAATGAGATGAAAATAATTTTTGGTGAATAGTAACTTTTTACTTTTATTTACCACGGTTAAAAGTAAATAGGGTAATTAAGGGTAAGAATGATATTGATATTACCCTAAAACATGTCCTAATTCTATTGGACAAATGTATCTCGACCAAAAATAACCTTAAGTGTAAAATATTATCATTTAGGCCCACTTGGATTAGATTAGGACATTTATTATTATTTAATTCAAAGAAGAGTTAAAAGAGTTAAAATCAAAGTATATTTACTAAAACATTTTTAATATAGGGTTTTACATAAGATAAATTCGATTGTAAATATTCATTAGAAATCTAAAAAGATTTCCTACATTATGGTATTTTATTTGTAATTTTTAGGCATCAAATAATTTAATTTATTTATGACACAAATATGATGCAGTAATTATCTTATTAATGAAATATTGACATAATTGATATTATAAATACCAAAATAAATGTAATTTAAGACTTTTTATGAATTCCACTAATTTTCTAGGTTACTATGATATATTAGTGTTGATTTAATAAACTTGGTGCGAACATATAATTCTGTTATGACTTTCACAAAAATCATATATCAAATAGTGTCAAAATTGACACAAAATAGTTTTTAAATAAAATATTATATTATTAATTGTTATTTTATTCTTAAACATCTAAGGTTCGTCCAAAGGACTTAGATAAGGATATATATTAATAATAAACAATTTGGGGTTCGTTTGGAATGTTATAGTAAGTCTATTAACCATATAGTGTAAGAAAACAAAAAGACACGGTAAAAGTTAAATTATTTAACTTAGAGTTAAATCTAATTGATAAGGTTGAAATAATACCATAAACTTGTCTAAATCCTATTGGATGATAGTATTGCGACTCATACCCACTTTAGCTTCGAAATAAGACCCTTTGGAACCATTATAAACCGATTTTGACTTTAATATAAAATAATATTTTGAGATATTCCTAAGGTGCCCCTCTCCTCCCTTATAAAAGGGCACCTCCTCCCCCTCCTCCTCACACCAATTTGCGCACTCAAGCTCGGCCAACCACTTCCAAAATACATTCTCCACTTCCGTAGTATCATCATAGAGGTCCTGGTCTTTTTCAAAGACCATCCTTAGTTCTTTAAGTGGAGGCTAAGAAAAGGCGCGTCAAAAAGAGGTAATATCCATTACCGATCTTTTTCAATTTCGTTCTTCTTCAACTTCTTCTTCTTTATTTGTTTCATGATAAAGTAATAACATCAGTATTTATTATATACTGATATGATATTATAAATATGAAACAACTCTAATTAACCTTCTATCCATCCTACGGAAAAAGGAAATCACCGCGCGTGCGTACGTACGGAATACCGTCTCCACGCCGTGGTGTAATCTATTTTCCGCCACCACATTAATTGGATGGGTATAAAGGTGTAATGAGTAACTATATATGATTATTATGAACTGATATTGATAATGAAATAGTATACATACACTTCAACACAATTCCACGACCATGGGAACGATATCATCGCTCGTGCGTACGTACGGAATACCGTCTCCACGACGCGATGAGATTCATTCTCAATGATTAACCACTCATGAATGATTATAAAGTATATATATAATAAGTACTAATGAAATATATGAACTAATAATGATACTGGAATTATTTATATTTATATGTATGTCATCTACTTAATTCCATTCAATTCAATAAGGAAACGAAAACAACGTTCATGCGTACGTACGGACTACCGTCTCCATGAACGGTGTATTTATTTCCATTTACTGGTTTATTATATATGTGTTTAATGAATATATATATATAAATCATGTTTTATATTCTGTAATTAAGTAATCATGATCTAATTAATCATATGAATAATTACAAGTTAAAAACACGAACGACAAATGAGACGATTTTACCCAAAACGCTACTTTAACATGAATTTACAAAAGAACGGGTAATATAAAGTCATAAGTGGACCATATATGATATAATAACAATTAATATGATTCTTGAATAAGTCAATAACATGATTTAAATCATATACAGGAGGTTCGGACACTCACAAAGCAAGTAGGACCTAAGGTAAGAGAAATATCACAATCTCATTTTTATCCGAGATTGTTTATACTTTAGTAATTACTGGGGTGTATTTTATCATCCACATCCATATTTCCTCAATATGTAATATTATTTCCATCCACCTACAATTTTTTAAATCCAATTTTACCCTTCGGTGAGTTTTTAGTAAAAGATATGAAAGGAATCTTTTGTCGTTTTTCGTTCGAGGTACTTTTTTGACTTTTCCGACAAAAGTACGAGAAGAATGTTTTTTAACTTATACGGCACGAATGGATTTTTACGGTTTTATAAATCCTTATTTTCATGAACCTTCCCCCAAAATATTTCATGACTATTTTCAATAAAATCTATTTCTTTTAAAATTTCATGATGTTTTGTGAAAAGGAATTGATTTTGAAGAAGAAAGGATATTTTCCTCAAGAATTCATTTCAAGTGTTTTATCAAAATTATTTTCCATCTAAGATAATAAAGGGTTCAGTTTCTATCCATATTTTTACATTGATTTGACTATGTTGTGATGGAATTATGTTTATGAATTCCTTTATCTTATATGAATGGTTTTATGATGTCATGTTGTTTAAGAATCCCATTTTTATTACACGGGTTATGCTATGATGTATTATTTATGATTATGTGGCACACATAAGAAAGGATTCATTATAAGATGGGTGGGACCTATATCTCCCTCCAATACATTGGGTAAATATTTTATATATCATGAGATAGACAGGGCTGGAACGGTAGGTTATACCGGTTCAGTGAAACAAGACTGAAACGAGGGTTACTCGATTCAGAAAGGGACTTTGTCCACTAAGATAGTCTTGGCAATGAGTCTTGACTAAAAAGAAATGATTCTCTATGATTATGTGTGAATGCCACAAAGTTTCATGTTTTAAGTTATGATTATTGGGATTTCATTTCACTACTATGATTTATCCCATGTTATGAAATTATGCTCTCTTTTGCAGGTTAAGATTTCCAAAAGTTATGTTCTTATGAATATGATGTGATTGATTTTCTTTTGTTTACCCTTACTGAGCATTTGAGCTCACCCTTTTATGTTTTCTTTTCCCCAGGATATAAAGAATGGTTTTAGGTAAAAAAAGGGAAGATCTTTATGGGAGATATTGAGGATCTTTCACCACGATTAGAAGATTACGTTCCGAGTTTCCAAAGACACTAAACTATTACGGTCCTTGTGTGTGTGTTTTTGTTATGTACTAAGTATTCCGCAAAAGTAATGTAATGTCCATGTACGATAAGCTTCGGGTCTCTACAGTTGGTATCAGAGGAAAGGTTTAGTCAACCTTTGGAAACTAGGATGCGAGAACTTTAGTGAGATCCCTAGAGATATCTCTAAGGTATGTCTAGGGATGTCCCTAAGGTTAAGTATACGTATAGGTTATAGTACTAGAATTACGCTAACGATCATAGAATTAAAACTAAGATGTTAGATATTGAAGGTACTCCCCCTTTATTATGTTGTTTTCCCTAGTATGATTTTTGCCTCTCACACTATTCTTTTTGGGTTTTAGACGATGGCTGGAACCCGAAGGAACCGTGTTGATCAATGCAATGGACAATGCAATGATTGCCCTCCTGAACAAACAAATGTTATGGGAGATGGAGTGCAAAATCTTATTGCTATACTTACACAAGCTATGAATCATTCTGGACTTCCAATTGATCAGATAAAGGAACAATATTCTATTGAGTCTTTCATGAGGCAACGTCCACCTTCTTTCAGTGGGTCTTCTGATCCACTTGTTGCTGAACAATGGATCAGTACCACTGAAAAGATATTTTCAGTTCTTCAATGTTCTGATCATGATAAAGTCATCTTCGCAGTATATCGTTTGGAAGGTGAAGCTGATCAATGGTGGAATCTTATCAAGAATACGAGGCAAAGAGATGAAATTGAGTCCATGGAATGGGACGAGTTCAAGAAATTGTTTTTCAGTAAGTACTTCCCTCGTATTCTTCGAACAAAGATGGAGAAGGAGTTTCTTGAACTAAAGCAAAAGGATGATGAATCTGTTGGTATATACGAAGCGAATTTTACAAGACTTGCAAGGTATGCATCTAGCATTATCATCCAACCTAAAAGTAAAGTTTATCGATTTTTCAGTGGCTTAAAACCAAGTCTTCGAAGGGAATTAGCTATAAGAGACTTTAGTAGCTATGAAGAAATTGTGCGTTGTGCTATCAAGGTAGAAATGGAAGTTGGTGTTACATATCCATCTCATGGTTTTGACAAGAAACGAAAGATGGAGTTCAAGGAGAAATCTCAGAATAATGGTGAAAAGAAAATGAATGTTTCCTTATGCTCAAAGTGTGGAAAGAAGCATGGTGGAGATTGTCTTAAAGGGACTACAAAATGTTTTAAGTGTGGAAAAGAAGGTCATCGAGTAGTTGAGTGTCGAAGTAATGGAAAAAGGGATTCTAATGATGTGAATAAAGAAAACACTGCAGAGAACGAACCACCAACACTTCAATGTTTCAAGTGCAAGGAAATGGGGCATTATGCTAATAAATGCCCTAATCCAAGGGTTAGTGATGATCGACATGAGCAACCGCTTAAGGCAAAGGACAAAGGGAAGTCACATGCGATCACCATTGGCGATGTTGAATATGATTACGATGTGGTGGAATGATTAAGTGTTTATGTAATGGGATTCCAAAATAATGTTGTATCATAAAGTATTGGAATATTTATGTATTGGTCTAATGTGGTATTCAAAGTGATTCAAATATTTTTGGAAATAAGATGATATGCACATAATAAAGGGAAAACGAGAAAATGAAATGTTTAACAGTATTCATGAGCTCATGATTGATATAAGGACTAAGTGATATCATTGTTTGAGTATATAGAATTTTAAGGATTTTGGTATGTGGAAAGTGTTAAATTTTAACTGCATTCATGTTTTCACTAAGGTTATCAAGAGAATACATGATTAAGGACTTCGAATGTTTGGAATGTGACCAAAAAAACATATCTTATGATATATGGGGATCGACGATGGTGTTAAATCTCTGGTAATCGTTTTCACTATGTTATGAGAATGGACTGCAGTATTATGGATAAGCCTAAATATTGGAATGGATTATGTTGGGCATAGGTTAGTATTGTTTAAGGATAGAAGTTTTCTCGATATTATTGATGGGATGTTATAGTAATGTAGTTTTAGAAAAAGGACAACCTGCAGGACGGGCGACAGCCCATCGCTTCGGACAAGGCTGTGGGAATCGAACCCACAACCGAAGTGCGACTGGCCTTTATCGCCTACCACTGGCCTACAGGAAGTCCCTGTTTAGTAGAAACTAGTTTTATTATATTAAGCAGTATGATATATAAAGTATAAGTCCATTTTAGGAACCATATATGATTAATCTCACTATAGATCGACTTATGTATATAAATTTTGCTAACCTTTTGAGACAGATGGAATGACCCGTCATTCTATCACATGATCTGCTAACACTTCACGAATAACAAATTCAACTTCATTTATTTAAGAGATGAAGTGGAAATTGTTAAAGGCACGAACAACAGTGAGGTTGTACCAACATAAAGTAAGTATTTATTCTAATTCAAATTCTTTAACTTTAGGGAAACAATCTTGAAAACCAAAAATGTTGTCCTAGTGATCTTATATCTGATGAATCAGATGGTACCTTAGATCGTCACAAATTTATGGCTTTGTGATTACTGGCTTTTCCATAGCCATGTTCTCTACCACTCTCCATCAGAACATGATGGTTAGATTTCTCTTCCATATCCATATTTTCACCTATGTGGAAACCCAATGATTAGTTTATTTGGGTAACCGTTACGTTTCATACTTTTGTTTTTAAAGATTGGTTTTGATATTCCTTTTTACGATGTGGGTTTCTATTAAATAAACTTTCGAATAGTAAACCATTTATAACCCCGACGAATTTCGAGGGCGAAATTCATTTTAAGGGGGGTAGAATGTAAGAACCCGAGATTTTATGAATAATATTCTTTTTAATGTCTTGTGTTGTACGCTACACCAAAAGGAGCTTGCACACCTCGCATCTTTGACTTGACTTGCATTACACGCAATCACAACCTTCCTCGATAGCGTGTGTAGTACGCAATACTGAGTTTCACGAAACAACGATATGCTATTAAAATATTATTAAAACTAGCCGTTATGAATAGTAGTAACCACTTTTTATATTTTAGAAATTTTAGCTCTCAAAATGGACTTCATTTTTGGATTCGGAGTATCGAATTTAGCCTAAGGTGAAATTTTGGTACTTTTCGGATAACTTTCATATTCTGATGAATAGTGAAAATTACTAAATTATAATTAAAAACAACTTTTTTAATCAAAATAATTAATAGTGATAAATTATTAATTTGAGTGGTTTTAAATTATATTTAGAATATATTTTTACAATTTAATACAATGTTTGTCATTTAATGTAATTTCACATTTAAACCAGACATAATCAAGTGTCAATCTTTTGATAGATATTGTTTCTTAAAAACACGCTATTTGTTTTAAAAGCGGGATTTAATTATAAAATTAATTAATGAAACTTCTATGTTATGAATTTGGTAAAATAGACTTCATTTTTGAATTCGGAATATGAAATATAGCTTAGGATGAAATTTTGGCATTTTTCTGAAAAACATCCATTTTTGATGAATAGTGAAACTACTAAGTGGTAGTTAAAAAACTGAATTTTTCATAAAACTTAATTTTACCGCTTCTGTGAATGGAATTTCAAAAATCCGAGAGACACGGTTGATGTCAGTAAGTAAAATTTCGTTCAATGAGAAGAAAATAATTTTTGGTGAATAGTAACTTTTTACTTTTATTTACCACGGTTAAAAGTAAATAGGGTAATTAAGGGTAAGAATGATATTGATATTACCCTAACACATGTCCTAATTCTATTGGACAAATTTATCTCGACCAAAAATAACCTTAAGTGTAAAATATTATTATTTAGGCCCACTTGGATTAGATTAGGACATTTATTATTATTTAATTCAAAGAAGAGTTAAAAGAGTTAAAATCAAAGTATATTTACTAAAACATTTTTAATATAGGGTTTTACATACGATAAATTCGATTGTAAATATTCATTATAAAGCTAAAAAGATTTCCTACATGATGGTATTTTATTTTTAATTTTTAGACATCAAATAATTTAATTTATTTATGACACAAATATGATGCAGTAATTATCTTATTAATGAAATATTGACATAATTGATATTATAAATACCAAAATAAATGTAATTTAAGACTTTTTATTAATTCCACTAATTTTCTAGGTTACTATGATATATTAGTGTTGATTTAATAAACTTGGTTAGAACATATAATTCTGTTATGACTTTCACAAAAATCATATATCAAATAGTGTCAAAATTGACACAAAATAGTTTTTAAATCAAATATTATATTATTAATTGTTATTTTATTCCTAAAAATCTAAGGTTCGTCCAAATGACTTAGATAAGGATATATATTAATAATAAACAATTTGGGGTTCGTTTGGAATGTTATAGTAAGTGTATTAACCATATAGTGTAAGAAAACAAAAAGACACGGTAAAAGTTAAATTATTTAACTTAGAGTTAAATCTAATTGATACGGTTGAAATAATACCCTAAACTTGTCTAAATCATATTGGATGATAGTATTTCGACTCATACCCACTTTATCTTCGAAATAAGACCCTTTGGAACCATTATAAATAGATTTTGACTTTAATATAAAATAATATTTTGAGATATTCCTAAGGTGCCCCTCTCCTCCCTTATAAAAGGGCACCTCCTCCCCCTCCTCCTCACACCAATTTGAGCACTCAAGCTCGGCCAACCCCTACCAAAATACCTTCTCCACTTCCCTAGTATCATCATAGAGGTCCTGGTCTTCTTCAAAGACCATCCTTAGTTCTTTAAGTGGAGGCTAAGAAAAGGCGCGTCAAAAAGAGGTAATATCCATTACCGATCTTTTTCAATTTCGTTCTTCTTCAACTTCTTCTTCTTTAGTTGTTTCATGATAAAGTAATAACATAAGTTTTTATTATATACTGATATGATATTATAAATATTAAACAACTCTAATTAACCTTCTATCCATCCTACGGAAAAAGGAAATCACCACGCGTGCGTACGTACGGAATACCGTCTCCACGCCGTGGTGTAATCTATTTTCCGCCACCACCTTAATTGGATGGGTATAAAGGTGTAATGAGTAACTATATATGATTATTATGAAGTGATATTGATACTGAAATAGTATACTTACACTTCAACACAATTCCACGACCATGGGAACGATATCATCGCTCGTGCGTACGTACGGAATACCGTCTCCACGACGCGATGAGATTCATTCTCAATGATTAACCATTCATGAATGATTATAAAGTATATATATAATAAGTACTAATGAAATATATGACCTAATAATGGTACTGGAATTATTTATATTTATATGTATGTCATCTACTTAATTCCATTCAATTCAATAAGGAAACGAAAACAGCGTTCATGCGTACGTACGGACTACCGTCTCCATGAACGATGTATTTATTTCCATTTACTGGTTTATTATATATGTGTATTATGAATATATATATATAAATCATGTTTTATATTCTGGAATTAAGTAATCATGATCTAAGTAATCATATGAATAATTACAAGTTAAAAACACGAACGACAAATGAGAGGATTTTACCCAAAACGCTACTTTAACATGAATTTACAAAAGAACGGGTAATATAAAGTCATAAGTGGACCATATATGATATAATAACAATGAATATGATTCTGGAATAAGTCAATAACATGATTTAAATCATATACAGGAGGTTCGGACACTCACAAAGCAAGTCGGACCTAAGGTAAGGGAAATATCACAATCTCATTTTTATCCGAGATTGTTTATACTTTAGTAATTACTGGGGTGTATTTTATCATCCACATCCATATTTCCTCAATATGTAATATTATTTCAATCCACCTACAATTTTGTAAATCCAATTTTACCCTTCGGTGAGTTTTTAGTAAAAGATATGAAAGGAATCTTTTGTCGTTTTTCGTACGAGGTACTTTTTTGACTTTTCCGACAAAAGTACGAGAATAATGTTTTTTTAACTTATACGGAACGAACGGATTTTTACGGTTTTATAAAGCCTTATTTTCATGAACCTTCCTCCAAAATATTTCATGACTATTTTCAATAAAATCTCTTTCTTTTAAAATTGCATGATGTTTTGTGAAAAGGAATTGATTTTGAAGAAGAAAGGATATTTTCCTCAAGAATTCATTTCAAGTGTTTTATCAAAATTATTTTCCATCTAAGATAATAAAGGGTTCTGTTTCTATCCATATTTTTACATTGATTTGACTATGTTGTGATGGAATTATGTTTATGAATTCCTTTATCTTATATGAATGGTTTTATGATGTCATGTTGTTTAAGAATCCCATTTTTATTACACGGGTTATGCTATGATGTATGATTTATGATTATGTGGCACACATAAGAAAGGATTCATTATAAGATGGGTGGGACCTATATCTCCCTCCAATGCATTGGGTAAAGATTTTATATCTCATGAGATAGACAGGGCTGGAACGGTAGGTTATACCGGTTCAGTGAAACAGGACTGAAACGAGGGTTACTCGATTCAGAAAGGGACTTTGTCCACTAAGATAGTCTTGGCAATGAGTCTTGACTAACAAGAAATGATTCTCTATGATTATGTGTGAATGCCACAAAGTTTCATGTTATAAGTTATGATTATTGGGACTTCATTTCACTACTATGATTTATCCCATGTTATGAAATTATGCTCTCTTTTGCAGGTTAAGATTTCCAAAAGTTATGTTCTTATGAATATGATGTGATTGATTTTCTTTTGTTTACCCTTAATGAGAATTTGAGCTCACCCTTTTATGTTTTCTTTTCCCCAGGATATAAAGAATGGTTTTAGGTAAAAAAGGGAAGATCTTTATGGGAGATATTGAGGATCTTTCACCACGATTAGAAGATTATGTTCCGAGTTTCCAAAGACACTAAACTATTACGGTCCTTGTGTGTGTGTTTTTGTTATGTACTAAGTATTCCGCAAAAGTAATGTAATGTCCATGTACGATAAGCTTCGGGTCTCTACAGTTGGTATCAGAGGAAAGGTTTAGTCAACCTTTGGAAACTAGGATGCGAGAACTTTAGTGAGATCCCTAGAGATATTTCTATGGTATGTCTAGGGATGTCCCAAAGGTTAAGTATACGTATAGGTTATAGTACTAGAATTACGCTAACGATCATAGAATTAAACCTAAGATGTTAGATATTGAAGGTACTCCCCCTTTATTATGTTGTTTTCCCTAGCATGATTTTTGCCTCTCACACTATTCTTTTTGGGTTTTAGACGATGGCTGGAACCCGAAGGAACCGTGTTGATCAATGCAATGGACAGTGCAATGATTTCCCTCCTGAACAAACAAATGTTATGGGAGATGGAGTGCAAAATCTTATTGCTATACGTACACAAGCTATGAATCATTCTGGACTTCCAATTGATCAGAGAAAGGAACAATATTCTATTGAGTCCTTCATGAGGCAACGTCCACCTTCTTTCAGTGGGTCTTCTGATCCAATTGTTGCTGAACAATGGATCAGTACCACTGAAAAGATATTTTCAGTTCTTCAATGTTCTGAGCATGATAAAGTCATCTTAGCAGTATATCGTTTGGAAGGTGAAGCTGATCAATGGTGGAATCTTATCAAGAATACGAGGAAAAGAGATGAAATTGAGTCCATGGAATGGGACGAGTTCAAGAACTTGTTTTTCAGTAAGTACTTCCCTCGTATTCTTCGAACAAAGATGGATAAGGAGTTTCTTGAACTAAAGCAAAAGGATGATGAATCTGTTGGTATATACGAATCGAATTTTACAAGACTTTCAAGGTATGCATCTGGCATTATCATCCAACCTGAAAGTAAAGTTTATCTATTTTTCAGTGGCTTAAAACCAAGTCTTCGAAGGGCATTAGCTATAAGAGACTTTAGTAGCTATGAAGAAATTGTGCGTTGTGCTATCAAGGTAGAAATGGAAGTTGGTGTTACATATCCATCTCATGGTTTTGACAAGAAACGAAAGATGGAGTTCAAGGAGAAATCTCAGAATAATGGTGAAAAGAAAATGAATGTTTCCTTATGCCCAAAGTGTGGAAAGAAGCATGGTGGAGATTGTCTTAAAGGGACTACAAAATGTTTTAAGTGTGGAAAAGAAGGTCATCGTGTAGCTGAGTGTCGAAGTAATGGAAAAAGGGATTCTAATGATGTGAATAAAGCAAACACTGCAGAGAACGCACCACCAACACTTCAATGATTCAAGTGCAAGGAAATGGGGCATTATGCTAATAAATGCCCTAATCCAAGGGTTAGTGATGATCGACATGAGCAACCGCTTAAGGCAAAGGACAAAGGGAAGTCACATGCGATCACCATTGGCGATGTTGAATATGATAACGATGTGGTGGAATGATTAAGTGTTTATGTAATGGGATTCCAAAATAATGTTGTATCATAAAGTATTGGAATATTTATGTATTGGTCTAATGTGGTATTCAAAGTGATTAAAATATTTTTGGAAATAAGATGATATGCACATAATAAAGGGAAAACGAGAAAATGAAATGTTTAACAGTATTCATGAGCACATGATTGATATAAGGACTAAGTGATATCATTGTTTGAGTATATAGAATTTTAAGGATTTTAGTATGTGGAAAGTGTTAAATTTTAACTGCATTCATGTTTTCACTAAGGTTTTCAAGAGAATACATGATTAAGGACTTCGAATGTTTGGAATGTGACCAACAAAACATATCTTATGATATATGGGGATAGACGATGGTGTTAAATCTCTGGTAATCTTTTTCACTATGTTATGAGAATGGACTGCAGTATTATGGATAAGCCTAAAGATTGGAATGGATTATGTTGGGCATAGGTTAGTATTGTTTAAGGATAGAAGTTTTCTCGATATTATTGATGGGATGTTATAGTAATGTAGTTTTAGAAAAAGGACAACCTGCAGGACGGGCGACAGCCCATCGCTTCGGACAAGGCTGTGGGAATCGAACCCACAACCGAAGTGCGACTGGCCTTTATCGCCTACCACTGGCCTACAGGAAGTCCCTGTTTAGTAGAAAATAGTTTTATTATATTAAGCAGTATGATATATATAGTCTAAGTCCATTTTAGGAACCATATATGATTAATCTCACTATAGATCGACTTATGTATATAAATTTTGCTAACCTTTTGAGACAGATGGAATGACCCGTCATTCTATCACATGATCTGCTAACACTTCACGAATAACAAATTCAACTTCATTTATTTAAGAGATGAAGTGGAAATTGTTAAAGGCACGAACAACAGTGAGGTTGTACCAACATAAAGTAAGTATTTATTCTAATTCAAATTCTTTAACTTTAGGGAAACGATCTTGAAAACCAAAAATGTTGTCCTAGTGATCTTATATCTGATGAATCAGATGGTACCTTAGATCGTCACAAATTTATGGCTTTGTGATTACTGGATTTTCCATAGCCATGTTCTCTACCACTCTCCATCAGAACATGATGGTTAGATTTCTCTTCCATATCAATATTTTCACCTATGTGGAAACCCAATGATTAGTTTATTTGGGTAACCGTTACGTTTCATACTTTTGTTTTAAAAGATTGGTTTTGATATTCCTTTTTACTATGTGGGTTTCTATTAAATAAACTTTCTAATAGTAAACCATTTATAACCCCGAAGAATTTCGAGGGCGAAATTCATTTTAAGGGGGGTAGAATGTAAGAGCCCGAGATTTTATGAAAAATATTCTTTTTAATGTCTTGTGTTGTACGCTACACCAAAAGGAGCTTGCACACCACACATCTTTGACTTGCCTTGCATTACACGCAATCACAACCTTCCTCGATAGCGTGTGTAGTACGCAATACTGAGTTTCACGAAACAACGATATGCTATTAAAATATTATTAAAACTAGCCGTTATGAATAGTAATAACCACTTTTTATATTTTAGAAATTTTAGCTCTCAAAATGGACTTCATTTTTGGATTCGGAGTATCGAATTTAGCCTAAGGTGAAATTTTGGTACTTTTCGGATAACTTTCATATTCTGATGAATAGTGAAAATTACTAAATTATAATTAAAAACAACTTTTTTAATCGAAATAATTAATAGTGATAAATTATTAATCTGAGTGGTTTTAAAGTATATTTAGAATATATTTTTACAATTTAATACAATGTTGGTCATTGAATGTAATTTGACATTTAAACCAGACACAATCAAGTGTCAATCTTTTGATAGATATTGTTTCTTAAAAACACGCTATTTGTTTTAACAGCGGGATTTAATTATAAAATTAATTAATGCAACTTCTATGTTATTAATTTGGTAAAATATACTTCATTTTTGAATTCGGAATATGAAATATAGCTTAGGGTGAAATTTTGGCATTTTTCTGAAAAACATCCATTTTTGATGAATAGTGAAACTACTAAGTGGTAGTTAAAAAACTGAATTTTTCATAAAACTTAATTTTACCGCTTCTGTGAACGGAATTTCAAAAATCCGAGAGACACGGTTGATGTCAGTAAGTAAAATGTGGTTCAATGAGATGAAAATAATTTTTGGTGAATAGTAACTTTTTACTTTTATTTACCACGGTTAAAAGTAAATAGGGTAATTAAGGGTAAGAATGATATTGATATTACCCTAACACATGTCCTAATTCTATTGGTCAAATGTATCTCGACCAAAAATAACCTTAAGTGTAAAATATTATCATTTAGGCCCACATGGATTAGATTAGGACATTTATTATTATTTATTTCAAAGAAGAGTTAAAAGAGTTAAAATCAAAGTATATTTACTAAAACATTTTTAATATAGGGTTTTACATACGATAAATTCGATTGTAAATATTAATTAGAAAGCTAAAAAGATTTCCTACATGATGGTATTTTATTTGTAATTTTTAGACATCAAATAATTTAATTTATTTATGACACAAATATGATGCAGTAATTATCTTATTAATGAAATATTGACATAATTGATATTATAAATACAAAAATAAATGTAATTTAAGACTTTATATGAATTCCACTAATTTTATAGGTTACTATGATATATTAGTATTGATTTAATAAACTTGGTTCGAACATATAATTCTGTTATGACTTTCACAAAAATCATATATCAAATAGTGTCAAAATTGACACAAAATAGTTTTTAAATCAAATATTATATTATTAATTGTTATTTTATTCCTAAAAATCTAAGGTTCGTCCAAATGACTTAAATAAGGATATATATTAATAATAAACAATTTGGGGTTCGTTTGTAATGTTATAGTAAGTGTATTAACCATATAGTGTAAGAAAACAAAAAGACACGGTAAAAGTTAAATTATTTAACTTAGAGTTAAATCTATTGATAAGGTTGAAATAATACCCTAAACTTGTCTAAATCCTATTGGATGATAGTATTTCGACTCATACCCACTTTATCTTAGAAATAAGACCCTTTGGAACCATTATAAACCGATTTTTACTTTAATATAAAATAATATTTTGAGATATTCCTAAGGTGCCCCTCTCCTCCCTTATAAAAGCGCACCTCCTCCCCCTCCTCCTCACACCAATTTGAGCACTCAAGCTCGGCCAACCCCTGACAAAATACATTCTCCACTTCCCTAGTATCATCATAGAGGTCCTGGTCTTCTTCAAAGACCATCCTTAGTTCTTTAAGTGGAGGCTAAGAAAAGGCGCGTCAAAAAGAGGTAATATCCATTACCGATCTTTTTCAATTTCGTTCTTCTTCAACTTCTTCTTATTTAGTTGTTTCATGATAAAGTAATAACATCAGTTTTTATTATATACTGATTTGATATTATAAATATTAAACAACTCTAATTAACCTTCTATCCATCCTACGGAAAAAGGAAATCACCGCGCGTGCGTACGTACGGAATACCGTCTCCACGCCGTGGTGTAATCTATTTTCCGCCACCACCTTAATTGGATGGGTATAAAGGTGTAATGAGTAACTATATATGATTATTATGAAGTTATATTGATACTGAAATAGTATACATACACTTCAACACAATTCCACGACCATGGGAACGATATCATCGCTCGTGCGTACGTACGGAATACCGTCTCCACGACGCGATGAGATTCATTCTCAATGATTAACCATTCATGAATGATTATAAAGTATATATATAATAAGTACTAATGAAATATATGACCTAATAATGATACTGGAATTATTTATATTTATATGTATGTCATCTACTTAATTCCATTCAATTCAATAAGGAAACGAAAACAGCGTTCATGCGTACGTACGGACTACCATCTCCATGAACGGTGTATTTATTTCCATTTACTGGTTTATTATATATGTGTATTATGAATATATATATATAAATCATGTTTTATATTCTGTAATTAAGTAATCATGATCTAAGTAATCATATGAATAATTACAAGTTAAAAACACGAACGACAAATGAGACGATTTTACCCAAAACGCTACTTTAACATGAATTTACAAAAGAACGGGTAATATAAAGTCATAAGTAGACCATATATGATATAATAACAATGAATATGATTCTGGAATAAGTCAATAACATGATTTAAATCATATACAGGAGGTTCGGACACTCACAAAGCAAGTCGGACCTAAGGTAAGGGAAATATCACAATCTCATTTTAATCCGAGATTGTTTATACTTTAGTAATTACTGGGGTGTATTTTATCATCCACATCCATATTTCCTCAATATGTAATATTATTTCCATCCACCTACAATTTTGTAAATCCAATTTTACCCTTCGGTGAGTTTTTAGTAAAAGATATGAAAGGAATCTTTTGTCGTTTTTCGTACGAGGTACTTTTTTGACTTTTCCGACAAAAGTACGAGAAGAATGTTTTTTTAACTTATACGGCACGAACGGATTTTTACGGTTTTATAAAGCCTTATTTTCATGAACCTTCCTCCAAAATATTTCATGACTATTTTCAATAAAATCTTTTTCTTTTAAAATTGCATGATGTTTTGTGAAAAGGAATTGATTTTGAAGAAGAAAGGATATTTTCCTCAAGAATTCATTTCAAGTGTTTTATCAAAATTATTTTCCATCTAAGATAATAAAGTGTTCTGTTTCTATCCATATTTTTACATTGATTTGACTATGTTGTGATGGAATTATGTTTATGAATTCCTTTATCTTATATGAATGGTTTTATGATGTCATGTTGTTTAAGAATCCCATTTTTATTACACGGGTTATGCTATGATGTATGATTTCTGATTATGTGGAACACATAAGAAAGGATTCATTGTAAGATGGGTGGGACCTATATCTCCCTCCAATGCATTGGGTAAAGATTTTATATCTCATGAGATAGACAGGGCTGGAACGGTAGGTTATACCGGTTCAGTGAAACAGGACTGAAACGAGGGTTACTCGATTCAGAAAGGGACTTTGTCCACTAAGATAGTCTTGGAAATGAGTCTTGACTAACAAGAAATGATTCTCTATGATTATGTGTGAATGCCACAAAGTTTCATGTTTTAAGTTATGATTATTGGGATTTCATTTCACTACTATGATTTATCCCATGTTATGAAATTATGCTCTCTTTTGCAGGTTAAGATTTCCAAAAGTTATGTTCTTATGAATATGATGTGATTGATTTTCTTTTGTTTACCCTTACTGAGCATTTGATCTCACCCTTTTATGTTTTCTTTTCCCCAGGATATAAAGAATGGTTTTAGGTAAAAAAAAAGGGAAGATCTTTATGGGAGATATTGAGGATCTTTCACCACGATTAGAAGATTACGTTCCGAGTTTCCAAAGACACTAAACTATTACGGTCCTTGTGTGTGTGTTTTTGTTATGTACTAAGTATTCCGCAAAAGTAATGTAATGTCCATGTACGATAAGCTTCGGGTCTCTACAGTTGGTATCAGAGGAAAGGTTTAGTCAACCTTTGGAAACTAGGATGCGAGAACTTTAGTGAGATCCCTAGAGATATTTCTAAGGTATGTCTAGGGATGTCCCTAAGGTTAAGTATACATATAGGTTATAGTACTAGAATTATGCTAACGATCATAGAATTAAACCTAAGATGTTAGATATTGAAGGTACTCCCCCTTTATTATGTTGTTTTCCCTTGTATGATTTTTGCCTCTCACACTATTCTTTTTGGGTTTTAGACGATGGCTGGAACCCGAAGGAACCGTGTTGATCAATGCAATGGACAATGCAATGATTGCCCTCCTGAACAAACAAATGTTATGGGAGATGGAGTGCAAAATCTTATTGCTATACTTACACAAGCTATGAATCATTCTGGACTTCCAATTGATCAGAGAAAGGAACAATATTCTATTGAGTCCTTCATGAGGCAACGTCCACCTTCTTTCAGTGGGTCTTCTGATCCACTTGTTACTGAACAATGGATCAGTACCACTGAAAAGATATTTTCAGTTTTTCAATGTTCTGAGCATGATAAAGTCATCTTAGTAGTATATCGTTTGGAAGGTGAAGCTGATCAATGGTGGAATCTTATCAAGAATACGAGGCAAAGAGATGAAATTGAGTCCATGGAATGGGACGAGTTCAAGAACTTGTTTTTCAGTAAGTACTTCCCTCGTATTCTTCGAACAAATATGGAGAAGGAGTTTCTTGAACTAAAGCAAAAGGATGATGAATCTGTTGGTATATACGAAGTGAATTTTACAAGACTTGCAAGGTATGCATCTGGCATTATCATCCAACCTGAAAGTAAAGTTTATCGATTTTTCAGTGGCTTAAAACCAAGTCTTCGAAGGGCATTAGCTATAAGAGACTTTAGTAGCTATGAAGAAATTGTGAGTTGTGCTATCAAGGTAGAAATGGAAGTTGGTGTTACATATCCATCTCATGGTTTTGACAAGAAACGAAAGATGGAGTACAAGGAGAAATCTCAGAATAATGGTGAAAAGAAAATGAATGTTTCCTTATGCCCAAAGTGTGGAAAGAAGCATGGTGGAGATTGTCTTAAAGGGACTACAAAATGTTTTAAGTGTGTAAAAGAAGGTCATCGAGTAGCTGAGTGTCGAAGTAATGGAAAAAGGGATTCTAATGATGTGAATAAAGCAAACAATGCAGAGAACGCACCACCAACACTTCAATGCTTCAAGTGCAAGGAAATGGGGCATTATGATAATAAATGCCCTAATCCAAGGGTTAGTGATGATCGACATGAGCAACCGCTTAAGGCAAAGGACAAAGGGAAGTCACATGCGATCACCATTGGCGATGTTGAATGTGATAACGATGTGGTGGAATGATTAAGTGTTTATGTAATGGGATTCCAAAATAATGTTGTATCATAAAGTATTGGAATATTTATGTATTGGTCTAATGTGGTATTCAAAGTGATTCAAATATTTTTGGAAATAAGATGATATGCACATAATAAAGGGAAAACGAGAAAATGAAATTTTTAACAGTATTCATGAGATCATGATTGATATAAGGACTAAGTGATATCATTGTTTGAGTATATAGAATTTTAAGGATTTTGGTATGTGGAAAGTGTTAAATTTTAACTGCATTCATGTTTTCACTAAGGTTTTCAAGAGAATACATGATTAAGGACTTCGAATGTTTGGAATGTGACCAACAAAACATATCTTATGATATATGGGGATCGACGATGGTGTTAAATCTCTGGTAATCGTTTTCACTATGTTATGAGAATGGACTGGAGTATTTTGGATAAGCCTAAAGATTGGAATGGATTATGTTGGGCATAGGTTAGTATTGTTTAAGGATAAAAGTTTTCTCGATATTATTGATGGGATGTTATATTAATGTAGTTTTAGAAAAAGGACAACCTGCAGGACAGGCGACAGCCCATCGCTTCGGACAAGGCTGTGGGAATCGAACCCACAACCGAAGTCCGACTGGCCTTTATCGCCTACCACTGGCCTACAGGAAGTCCCTGTTTAGTAGAAACTAGTTTTATTATATTAATAAGTATGATATATAAATTATAAGTCCATTTTAGGAACCATATATGATTAATCTCACTATAGATCGACTTATGTATATAAATTTTGCTAACCTTTTGAGACAGATGGAATGACCCGTCATTCTATCACATTATCTGCTAACACTTCACGAATAACAAATTCAACTTCATTTATTTAAGAGATGAAGTGGAAATTGTTAAAGGCACGAACAATAGTGAGGTTGTACCAACATAAAGTAAGTATTTATTCTAATTCAAATTCTTTAACTTTAGGGAAACGATCTTGAAAACCAAAAATGTTGTCCTAGTGATCTTATATCTGATGAATCAGATGGTACCTTTGATCGTCACAAATTTATGGCTTTGTGATTTCTGGATTTTCTATAGCCATGTTATCTACCACTCTCCATCAGAACATGATGGTTAGATTTCTCTTCCATATCCATATTTTCACCTATGTGGAAACCCAATGATTAGTTTATTTGGGTAACCGTTACGTTTCATACTTTTGTTTTTAAAGATTGGTTTTGATATTCCTTTTTACGATGTGGGTTTCTATTAAATAAACTTTCGAATAGTAAACCATTTATAACCCCGACGAATTTCGAGGGAGAAATTCATTTTAAGGGGGGTAGAATGTAAGAGCCTGAGATTTTATAAAAAATATTCTTTTTTATGTCTTGTGTTGTACGCTACACCAAAAGGAGCTTGCACACCACGCATCTTTGACTTGCCTTGCATTACACGCAATCACAACCTTCCTCGATAGCGTGTGTAGTACACAATACTGAGTTTCACGAAACAACGATATGCTATTAAAATATTATTAAAACTACCCGTTATGAATAGTAATAACCACTTTTTATATTTTAGAAATTTTAGCTCTCAAAATGGACTTCATTTTTGGATTCGGAGTATCGAATTTAGCCTAAGGTGAAATTTTGGTACTTTTCGGATAACTTTCATATTCTGATGAATAGTGAAAATTACTAAATTATAATTAAAAACAAATTTTTTAATTGAAATAATTAATAGTGATAAATTATTAATTTGAGTGGTTTTAAAGTATATTTAGAATATATTTTTACAATTTAATACAATGTTGGTCATTGAATGTAATTTCACATTTAAACCAGACATAATCAAGTGTCAATCTTTTGATAGATATTGTTTCTTAAAAACACGCTATTTGTTTTAACAGCGGGATTTAATTATAAAATTAATTAATGCAACTTCTATGTTATGAATTTGGTAAAATAGACTTCATTTTTGAATTCGGAATATGAAATATAGCTTAGGATGAAATTTTGGCATTTTTCTAAAAAACATCCATTTTTGATGAATAGTGAAACTACTAAGTGGTAGTTAAAAAACTGAATTTTTCATAAAACTTAATTTTACCGCTTCTGTGAATGGAATTTCAAAACTCCGAGAGACACGGTTGATGTCAGTAAGTAAAATGTGGTTCAATGAGATGAAAATAATTTTTGGTGAATAGTAACTTTTTACTTTTATTTACCACGGTTAAAAGTAAATAGGGTAATTAAGGGTAAGAATGATATTGATATTACCCTAAAACATGTCCTAATTCTATTGGACAAATGTGTCTCGACCAAAAATAACCTTAAGTGTAAAATATTATCATTTAGGCCCACATGGATTAGATTAGGACATTTATTATTATTTAATTCAAAGAAGAGTTAAAAGAGTTAAAATCAAAGTATATTTACTAAAACATTTTTAATATAGGGTTTTACATACGATAAATTCGATTGTAAATATTAATTAGAAAGCTAAACAGATTTCCTACATTATGGTATTTTATTTGTAATTTTTAGACATCAAATAATTTAATTTATTTATGACACAAATATGATGCAGTAATTATCTTATTAATGAAATATTGACATAATTGATAATATAAATACCAAAATAAATGTAATTTAAGACTTTTTATGAATTCCACTAATTTTCGTGGTTACTATGATATATTAGTGTTGATTTAATAAACTTGGTTTGAACATATAATTCTGTTATGACTTTCACAAAAATCATATATCAAATAGTGTCAAAATTGACACAAAATAGTTTTTAAATCAAATATTATATTATTAATTGTTATTTTATTCCTAAAAATCTAAGGTTCGTCCAAATTACTTAGATAAGGATATATATTAATAATAAACAATTTGGGGTTCGTTTGGAATGTTATAGTAAGTGTATTAACCATATAGTGTAAGAAAACAAAAAGACACGGTAAAAGTTAAATTATTTAACTTAGAGTTAAATCTAATTGATAAGGTTGAAATAATACCCTAAACTTGTCTAAATCCTATTAGATGATATTATTTAGACTCATACCCACTTTATCTTCGAAATAAGACCCTTTGGAACCATTATAAACCGATTTTGGCTTTAATATAAAATAATATTTTGAGATATTCCTAAGGTGCCCCTCTCCTCCCTTATAAAAGGGGACCTCCTCCCCCTCCTCCTCACACCAATTTGAGCACTCAAGCTCGGCCAACCCCTGCCAAAATACCTTCTCCACTTCCCTAGTATCATCATAGAGGTCCTGGTCTTCTTCAAAGACCATCCTTAGTTCTTTAAGTGGAGGCTAAGAAAAGGCGCGTCAAAAAGAGGTAATATCCATTACCGATCTTTTTCAATTTCGTTCTTCTTCAACTTCTTATTCTTTAGTTGTTTCATGATAAAGTAATAACATCAGTTTTTAATATATACTGATATGATATTATAAATATGAAACAACTCTAATTAACCTTCTATCCATCATACGGAAAAAGGAAATCACCGCGCGTGCGTACGTACGGAATACCGTCTCCACGCCGTGGTGTAATCTATTTTCCACCACCACCTTAATTGGATGGGTATAAAGGTGTAATGAGTAACTATATATGATTATTATGAAGTGATATTGATACTGAAATATTATACATACACTTCAACACAATTCCACGACCATGGGAACGATATCATCGCTCGTGCGTACGTACGGAATACCATCTCCACGACGCGATGAGATTCATTCTCAATGATTAACCATTCATGAATGATTATAAAGTATATATATAATACGTACTAATGAAATATATGACCTAATAATGATACTGGAATTATTTATATTTATATGTATAACATCTACTTAATTCCATTCAATTCAATAAGGAAACGAAAACAGCGTTCATGCGTACGTACGGACTACCGTCTCCATGAACGGTGTATTTATTTCCATTTACTGGTTTATTATATATGTGTATTATGAATATATATATATAAATCATGTTTTATATTCTGGAATTAAGTAATCATGATCTAAGTAATCATATGAATAATTACAAGTTAAAAACACGAACGACAAATGAGACGATTTTACCCAAAACGCTACTTTAACATGAATTTACAAAAGAACGGGTAATATAAAGTCATAAGTGGACCATATATGATATAATAACAATGAATATGATTCTAGAATAAGTCAATAACATGATTTAAATCATATACAGGAGGTTCAGACACTCACAAAGCAAGTCGGACCTAAGGTAAGGGAAATATCACAATCTCATTTTTATCCGAGATTGTTTATACTTTAGTAATTACTGGGGTGTATTTTATCATCCACATACATATTTCCTCAATATGGAATATTATTTCCATCCACCTACAATTTTTTAAATCCAATTTTACCCTTCGGTGAGTTTTGAGTAAAAGATATGAAAGGAATCTTTTGTCGTTTTTCGTACAAGGTACTTTTTTGACTTTTCCGACAGAAGTACGAGAAGAATGTTTTTTTAACTTATACGGAACGAACGGATTTTTACGGTTTTATAAAGCCTTATTTTCATGAACCTTACTCCAAAATATTTCATGACTATTTTCAATAAAATCTCTTTCTTTTAAAATTGCATGATGTTTTGTGAAAAGGAATTGATTTTGAAGAAGAAAGGATATTTTCCTCAAGAATTCATTTCAAGTGTTTTATCAAAATTATTTTCCATCTAAGATAATAAAGGGTTCTGTTTCTATCCATATTTTTACATTGATTTGACTATGTTGTGATGGAATTATGTTTATGAATTCCTTTATCTTATATGAATGGTTTTATGATGTCATGTTGTTTAAGAATCCCATTTTTATTACACGGGTTATGCTATGATGTATGATTTATGATTATGTGGCACACATAAGAAAGGATTCATTATAAGATGGGTGGGACCTATATCTACCTCCAATGCATTGGGTAAAGATTTTATATCTCATGAGATAGACAGGGCTGGAACGGTAGGTTATACCGGTTCAGTCAAACAGGACTGAAATGAGGGTTACTCGATTCAGAAAGGGACTTTGTCCACTAAGATAGTCTTGGAAATGAGTCTTGACTAAAAAGAAATGATTCTCTATGATTATGTGTGAATGCCACAAAGTTTCATGTTTTAAGTTATGATTATTGGGATTTCATTTCACTACTATGATTTATCCCATGTTATGAAATTATGCTCTCTTTTGCAGGTTAATATTTCCAAAAGTTATGTTCTTATGAATATGATGTGATTGATTTTCTTTTGTTTACCCTTACTGAGCATTTGAGCTCACCCTTTTATGTTTTCTTTTTCCCAGGATATAAAGAACGGTTTTAGGTAAAAAAAGGGAAGATCTTTATGGGAGATATTGAGGATCTTTCACCACGATTAGAAGATTACGTTCCGAGTTTCCAAAGACACTAAACTATTACGGTCCTTGTGTGTGTGTTTTTGTTATGTACTAAGTATTCCGCAAAAGTAATGTAATGTCCATGTACGATAAGCTTCGGGTCTCTACAGTTGGTATCAGAGGAAAGGTTTAGTCAACCTTTGGAAACTAGGATGCGAGAACTTTAGTGAGATCCCTAGAGATATTTCTAAGGTATGTCTAGGGATGTCCCTAAGGTTAAGTATACGTATAGGTTATAGTACTATAATTACGCTAACGATCATAGAATTAAACCTAAGATGTTAGATATTGAAGGTACTCCCCCTTTATTATGTTGTTTTCCCTAGCATGATTTTTGCCTCTCACACTATTCTTTTTGGGTTTTAGACGATGGCTGGAACCCGAAGGAACCGTGTTGATCAATGCAATGGAAAATGCAATGATTGCCCTCCTGAACAAACAAATGTTATGGGAGATGGAGTGCAAAATCTTATTGCTATACTTACACAAGCTATGAATCATTCTGGACTTCCAATTGATCAGAGAAAGGAACAATATTCTATTGAGTCCTTCATGAGGCAACGTCCACCTTCTTTTAGTGGGTCTTCTGATCCACTTGTTGCTGAACAATGGATCAGTACCACTGAAAAGATATTTTCAGTTCTTCAATGTTCTGAGCATGATAAAGTCATCTTAGCAGTATATCGTTTGGAAGGTGAAGCTGATCAATGGTGGAATCTTATCAAGAATACGAGGCAAAGAGATGAAATTGAGTCCATGGAATGGGACGAGTTCAAGAACTTGTTTTTCAGTAAGTACTTCCCTCGTATTCTTCGAACAAAGATGGAGAAGGAGTTTCTTGAACTAAAGCAAAAGGATGATGAATCTGTTGGTATATACGAAGCGAATTTTACAAGACTTGCAAGGTATGCAACTGGCATTATCATCCAACCTGAAAGTAAAGTTTATCGATTTTTCAGTGGCTTAAAACCAAGTCTTCGAAGGGCATTATCTATAAGAGACTTTAGTAGCTATGAAGAAATTGTGCGTTGTGCTATCAAGGTAGAAATAGAAGTTGGTGTTACATATCCATCTCATGGTTTTGACAAGAATCGAAAGATGGAGTTCAAGGAGAAATCTCAGAATAACGGTGAAAAGAAAATGAATGTTTCCTTGTGCTCAAAGTGTGGAAAGAAGCATGGTGGAGATTGTCTTAAAGGGACTAGAAAATGTTTTAAGTGTGGAAAAGAAGGTCATCGAGTAGCTGAGTGTCGAAGTAATGGAAAAAGGGATTCTAATGATGTGAATAAAGCAAACACTGCAGAGAACGCACCACCAACACTTCAATGCTTCAAGTGCAAGGAAATGGGACATTATGCTAATAAATGCCCTAATCCAAGGGTTAGTGATGATCGACATGAGAAACCGCTTAAGGCAAAGGACAAAGGGAAGTCACATGCGATCACCATTGGCGATGTTGAATATGATAACGATGTGGTGGAATGATTAAGTGTTTATGTAATGGGATTCCAAAATAATGTTGTATCATAAAGTATTGGAATATTTATGTATTGGTCTAATGTGGTATTCAAAGTGATTCAAATATTTTTGGAAATAAGATGATATGCACATAATAAAGGGAAAACGAGAAAATGAAATGTTTAACAGTATTCATGAGCTCATGATTGATATAAGGACTAAGTGATATCATTTTTTGAGTATATAGAATTTTAAGGATTTTGGTATGTGGAATGTGTTAAATTTTAAATGCATTCATGTTTTCACTAAGGTTTTCAAGAGAATACATGATTAAGGATTTCGAATGTTTGGAATGTGACCAAAAAAACATATCTTATGATATATGGGGATCGACGATGGTTTTAAATCTCTGGTAATCGTTTTCACTATATTATGAGAATGGACTGCAGTATTATGGATAAGCCTAAAGATTGGAATGTATTATGTTGGGCATAGGTTAGTATTGTTTAAGGATAGAAGTTTTCTCGATATTATTGATGGGATGTTATAGTAATGTAGTTTTAGAAAAAGGACAACCTGCAGGACGGGCGACAGCCCATCGCTTCGGACAAGGCTGTGGGAATCGAACCCACAACCGAAGTGCGACTGGCCTTTATCGCCTACCACTGGCCTACAGGAAGTCCCTGTTTAGTAGAAACTAGTTTTATTATATTAAGCAGTATGATATATAAAGTATAAGTCCATTTTAGGAACCATATATGATTAATCTCACTATAGATCGACTTATGTATATAAATTTTGCTAACCTTTTGAGATAGATGGAATGACCCGTCATTCTATCACATGATCTGCTAACACTTCACGAATAACAAATTCAACTTCATTTATTTAAGAGATGAAGTGGAAATTGTTAAAGGCACGAACAACAGTGAGGTTGTACCAACATAAAGTAAGTATTTATTCTAATTCAAATTCTTTAACTTTAGGGAAACGATCTTGAAAACCAAAAATGTTGTCCTAGTGATCTTATATCTGATGAATCAGATGGTACCTTAGATCGTCACAAATTTATGGCTTTGTGATTACTGGCTTTTCCATAGCCATGTTCTCTACCACTCTCCATCAGAACATGATGGTTAGATTTCTCTTCCATATCCATATTTTCACCTATGTGGAAACCCAATGATTAGTTTATTTGGGTAACCGTTACGTTTCATACTTTTGTTTTTAAAGATTGGTTTTGATATTCCTTTTTACGATGTGGGTTTCTATTAAATAAACTTTCGAATAGTAAACCATTTATAACCCCGACGAATTTCGAGGGCGAAATTCATTTTAAGGGGGGTAGAATGTAAGAGCCCGAGATTTTATGAAAAATATTCTTTTTAATGTCTTGTGTTGTACGCTACACCAAAAGGAGCTTGCACACTATGCATCTTTGACTTTCCTTGCATTACACGCAATCACAACCTTCCTCGATAGCGTGTGTAGTACGCAATACTGAGTTTCACGAAACAACGATATGCTATAAAAATATTATTAAAACTAGCCGTTATGAATAGTAATAACCACTTTTTATATTTTAGAAATTTTAGATCTCAAAATGGACTTCATTTTTGGATTCGGAGTATCGAATTTAGCCTAAGGTGAAATTTTGGTACTTTTCGGATAACTTTCATATTCTGATGAATAGTGAAAATTACTAAATTATAATTAAAAACAACTTTTTTAATCGAAATAATTAATAGTGATAAATTATTAATTTGAGTGGTTTTAAAGTATATTTAGAATATATTTTTACAATTTAATACAATGTTGTTCATTGAATGTAATTTCACATTTAAACCAGACATAATCAAGTGTCAATCTTTTGATATATATTGTTTCTTAAAAACACGCTATTTGTTTTAACAGCGGGATTTAATTATAAAATTAATTAATGCAACTTCTATGTTATGAATTTGGTAAAATAGACTTCATTTTTGAATTCGGAATATGAAATATAGCTTAGGATGAAATTTTGGCATTTTTCTGAAAAACATCCATTTTTGATGAATAGTGAAACTACTAAGTGGTAGTTAAAAAACTGAATTTTTCATAAAACTTAATTTTACCGCTTCTGTGAATGGAATTTCAAAAATCCGAGAGACACGGTTGATGTTAGTAAGTAAAATGTGGTTCAATGAGATGAAAATAATTTTTGGTGAATAGTAACTTTTTACTTTTATTTACCACGGTTAAAAGTAAATAGGGTAATTAAGGGTAAGAATGATATTGATATTACCCTAACACATGTCCTAATTCTATTGGACAAATGTATCTCGACCAAAAATAACCTTAAGTGTAAAATATTATCATTTAGGCCCACTTGGATTAGATTAGGACATTTATTATTATTTAATTCAAAGAAGAGTTAAAAGAGTTAAAATCAAAGTATATTTACTAAAACATTTTTAATATAGGGTTTTACAGACGATAAATTCGATTGTAAATATTCATTAGAAAGCTAAAAGGATTTCCTACATGATGGTAGTTTATTTGTAATTTTTAGACATCAAATAAGTTAATTTATTTATGACACAAATATGATGCAGTAATTACCTTATTAATGAAATATTGACATAATTGATATTATAAAAACCAAAATAAATGTAATTTAAGACTTTTTATGAATTCCACTAATTTTATAGGTTACTATGATATATTAGTGTTGATTTAATAAACTTGGTTCGAACATATAATTCTGTTATAACTTTCACAAAAATCATATATCAAATAGTGTCAAAATTGACAGAAAATAGTTTTTAAATCAAATATTATATTATTAATTGTTATTTTATTCCTAAAAATCTAAGGTCCGTCTAAATGACTTAGATAAGGATATATATTAATAATAAACAATTTTGGGTTCTTTTGGCATGTTATAGTAAGTGTATTAACCATATAGTGTAAGAAAACAAAAAGACACGGTAAAAGTTAAATTATTTAACTTAGAGTTAAATCTAATTGATAAGGTTGCAATAATACCCTAAACTTGTCTAAATCCTATTGGATGATAGTATTTAGACTCATACCCACTTTATCTTCGAAATAAGACCCTTTGGAACCATTATAAACTGATTTTTACTTTAATATAAAATAGTATTTTGAGATATTCCTAAGGTGCCCCTCTCCTCCCTTATAAAAGGGCACCTCCTCCCCCTCCTGATCACACCAATTTGAGCACTCAAGCTTGGCCAAACCCTGCCAAAATACCTTCTCCACTTCCCTAGTATCATCATAGAGGTCCTGGTCTTCTTCAAAGACCATCCTTAGTTCTTTAAGTGGAGGCTAAGAAAAGGCGCGTCAAAAAGAGGTAATATCCATTACCGATCTTTTTCAATTTCGTTCTTCTTCAACTTCTTCTTCTTTAGTTGTTTCATGATAAAGTAATAACATAAGTTTCTATTATATAATGATATGATATTATAAATATGAAACAACTCTAATTAACCTTCTATCCATCCTACGGAAAAAGGAAATCACCGCGCGTGCGTACGTACGGAATACCGTCTCCACGCCGTGGTGTAATCTATTTTCCGCCACCACCTTAATTGGATGGGTATAAAGGTGTAATGAGTAACTATATATGATTATTATGAAGTGATATTTATACTGAAATAGTATACATACACTTCAACACAATTCCACGACCATGGGAACGATATCATCGCTCGTGCGTACGTACGGAATACCGTCTCCACGACGCGATGAGATTCATTCTCAATGATTAACCATTCATGAATGATTATAAAGTATATATATAATAAGTACTAATGAAATATATGACCTAATAATGATACTGGAATTATTTATATTTATATGTATGTCATTTACTTAATTCCATTCAATTCAATAAGGAAACGAAAACAGCGTTCATGGGTACGTACGGACTACCGTCTCCATGAACGGTGTATTTATTTCCATTTACTGGTTTATTATATATGTGTATTATGAATATATATATATATAAATCATGTTTTATATTCTAGAATTAAGTAATCATGATCTAAGTAATCATATGAATAATTACAAGTTAAAAACACGAACGACAAATGAGACGATTTTACCCAAAACGCTACTTTAACATGAATTTACAAAAGAACGGGTAATATAAAGTCATAAGTGGACCATATATGATATAATAACAATGAATATGATTCTGGAATAAGTCAATAACATGATTTAAATCATATACATGAGGTTCAGACACTCACAAAGCAAGTCGGACCTAAGGTAAGGGAAATATCACAATCTCATTTTTATCCGAGATTGTTTATACTTTAGTAATTACTGGGGTGTATTTTATCATCCACATACATATTTCCTCAATATGTAATATTATTTCCATCCACCTACAATTTTTTAAATCCAATTTTACCCTTCGGTGAGTTTTTAGTAAAAGATATGAAAGGAATCTTTTGTCGTTTTTCGTACGAGGTACTTTTTTGACTTTTCCGACAAAAGTACGAGAAGAATGTTTTTTTAACTTATACGGCACGAACGGATTTTTACGGTTTTATAAAGCCTTATTTTCATGAACCTTCCTCCAAAATATTTCATGACTATTTTCAATAAAATCTCTTTCTTTTAAAATTGCATGATGTTTTGTGAAAAGGAATTGATTTTGAAGAAGAAAGGATATTTTCTTCAAGAATTCATTTCAAGTGTTTTATCAAAATTATTTTCCATCTAAGATAATAAAGGGTTCTGTTTCTATCCATATTTTTACATTGATTTGACTATGTTGTGATGGAATTATGTTTATGAATTCCTTTATCTTATATGAATGGTTTTATGATGTCATGTTGTTTAAGAATCCCATTTTTATTACACGGGTTATGCTATGATGTATGATTTATGATTATGTGGCACACATAAGAAAGGATTCATTATAAGATGGGTGTTTCCTATATCTCCCTCCAATGCATTGGGTAAAGATTTTATATCTCGTGAGATAGACAGGGCTGGAACGGTAGGTTATACCGGTTCAGTGAAACAGGACTGAAACGAGGGTTACTCGATTCAGAAAGGGACTTTGTCCACTAAGATAGTCTTGGCAACGAGTCTTGACTAACAAGAAATGATTCTCTATGATTATGTGTGAATGCCACAAAGTTTCACGTTTTAAGTTATGATTATTGGGATTTCATTTCACTACTATGATTTATCCCATGTTATGAAATTATGCTCTCTTTTGCAGGTTAAGATTTCCAAAAGTTATGTTCTTATGAATATGATGTGATTGATTTTCTTTTGTTTACCCTTACTGAGCATTTGAGCTCACCCTTTTATGTTTTCTTTTCCCCAGGATATAAAGAACGGTTTTAGGTAAAAAAAGGGAAGATCTTTATGGGAGATATTGAGGATCTTTCACCACGATTAGAAGATTACGTTCCGAGTTTCCAAAGACACTAAACTATTACGGTCCTTGTGTGTGTGTTTCTGTTATGTACTAAGTATTCCGCAAAAGTAATGTAATGTCCATGTACGATAAGCTTCGGGTCTCTACAGTATGTAAAGTATGGGTCGTTATAGTTGGTATCAGAGGAAAGGTATAGTCAACCTTTGGAAACTAGGATGTGAAAGCCTTAGTAAGAATCCTAAGGATAAGTCCAAGCATAGAACACAATCTTAGTGTTTTAGAAATGGCCATGAAAAACCTATGATAAGACCTTAAGTGTGAAATTTTATTCTTGATTATGTGGTTTTCCTATTATATTTAGTGTTGGTCACACTATTCTTCTTGGTTTTAGTCAATGGATGGAACTCGAAGAAACCGTGTTAATGCGGAATGCGACGGGAAATGCAATGATTGTCCCCCTGAGCAACCAAACGTTATGGGAGCTGGAATGAAAAATCTTGTAGCCATGCTCACACAACTTTCTCAAGCTATGAATCATGCATGACTTCCAAACAAGAAAAGTAAAGAGCAACATTTTGTTGAATCCTTCATGAGGCAACATCCACCTTCATTCAGCGGGTCTACTGATCCATTAATTGCTGAACAATGGATTAGTACTACTGAAAAGATATTTTCAGTTCTTCAATGTTCTGAACATGATAAAGTCATCCTAGTAGTGTATCGTTTGGAAGGAGATGCTGATCAATGGTTGAATCTTATTAAGAATATGAGGCAAAGGGATGAAATTGAGTCCATGGAATGGGACAAGTTCAAGAACTTATTTTTCAATAAGTACTTCCATCGTATTCTCCGAACAAAGATGGAGAAAGAGTTTCTTGAACTGAAGCAAAAGGATGATGAATCTGTTGGTACCTATGAAGCAAATTTTATAAGACTTTCAAGGTACGCTTCTGGAATTATTATCCAACCTGAGGGTAAGATCGATCGATTCTTTAGTGGCTTAAAACCAAGTCTTCTAAGGGCGTTATCCATAAGGGACTTCAATAGCTACGAGGAAATTGTTCGATGTGATCTTAAAGTCAAGATGGAGATTGGTGTAACCCATCAGTCATATGGGTTTAATAAGAAGGGGAAAATGGAATTTAAAGGAAAATATAAACAGCACACTAAAAATAAGATGAGCTTTCCCTTATGCTCAAAGTGTGGAAAGAAACATGGAGGGAGTTGTCTTAAAGGGACAAGTAAATGTTTCAAATGTGGAAAGGAAGTTCATCAGACATTTGAATTCTGCAATGATGGGAAGAAGATGTCTAATGATGCAAACAAAGGAAGGGACACATAGAATGAACCTACTACACTTCAATGTTTCAAGTGAAAGGAGATGGGACATTATGCCAATAAATTCCCTAATCCAAGGGTTGATGATGATGGTCGACGTCAACAAACTCTTAAGGATAAAGACAATGGAATGTCACATGCAATTTCTATCAGCGATGTGGAGTACGATAACGATGTGGTGAAAGGTACACTTACCATCCACTCTAAAGTAGAAAATGTTTTATTTGATTCTGAATCCACCCACTCTTTTATTTCTAAAGACTTTTCTAAGGGTATCACCGTATTACCTCAACAATTAGATGTCGAGTTAGCTGTGACAACACCTAATAGCAAAACAGTCGCATGAAAAGTTTATAATTCTTCTCCGATCGAAGTTTGTGGGAAAGTGATTCCTGCAAATCTTGTGATCCTTCCTATAGTGGAATTTGATGTGATTCTTGGCCTGGATTTGCTTTCTTTATATGGATCTCATATCAATTTACAATGAAGGGAAGTCAAATTTCATATTCCAGATCAATCTATGATCATCTATCAATGCAAGGATGAACATAACCTTCCAGTGGAAATTCCTTCTACGTTATGGGTCTTGATTCCACTAAATGAATGTTATTTATCTCAAATGGTTGGAGAGAAACTCATGATTAAGAATATGCCTGTTGTACCGGAGTTTGATGATGTCTTTCCGGAGGAATTGTCGGGTCTCCCACCAAATCGTGAAGTTGAGTTTTCAATAGAACTCATACCAAGTGCTTTGCCTATTTCAAAGACACCTTATAGAATAGCCCCAATTGAGTTGCAGGAATTGAAGAAGCAACTCCAAGAGAATCTTGATAAGGGGTTCATAGGACCTAGTGTGTCACCGTGGGGAGCACCTGTTCTATTTGTTAAGAAGAAAGATGGATCAATGAGACTCTGCATTGATTATCGAGAACTTAACAAGATCACTATCAAGAAAAAATATCCTCTCCCACACATTGATGACTTATTTGACCAAATACGCAGAGCTCAATACTTTTCCAAGATTGATCTTCGTTCAGGGTATCATCAATTAAGGGTCAAAAGGGAGGATATACCAAAGACGGATTTCCGTACAAGGTATGGACACTATGAATTTATAGTGATTCCATTTGGTCTTACTAATTCCCCTGCTATCTTCATGGATCTGATGAATAGAGACTTTAGAGACTATCTTGATCAATTTGTGGTAGTCTTTATAGACGATATTCTTATCTATTCAAATAGCAAGGAAGAACATGAAGATCACTTGAGATTTATATTGAAGACCCTGAGAAAGGAGAAGCTTTATTCCAAATTTACCAAGTGTGAATTTTGGCTTCAAAAAGTTTCATTTTTGGGTCACATAATCTCAAAAGAGGGGATATCTGTGGATCCAGCAAAAATGGAGGTTGTCGAAAGATGGTCAAGACCAACAACAGTAACTGAGATCCAAAGTTTTCTTGGTTTTTCTGGATATTATCAACATTTTGTGAAAGATTTTTCACGATTATCTAATCCACTCACCAAGTTGACTCGGAAAGGAGTTAAGTTTGTTTGGATGGAAGAATGTGAAGAGAATTTCAGGGAGTTGAAAAGAAGGTTATCCAGTGCACCTGTGCTCACACTGCCTTGTAGTGGAGAAAGGTTTGTGATCTACAGTGACACATCCAAGAAGTGATTGGGGTGTTTTCTTATGCAAAATGACATGGTGATAGCTTATGCCTCACGATAGTTGAAAATCCATGAGCAAAATTACCCAACTCAGGATTTGGAGTTAGCTGCGGTAATTTTTGCATTAAAGATTTGGAGGCATTACCTTTATTGTGAAAGGTGTGATATTTATACTGATCATAAAAGTTTAATGTATATTTTCACACAAAAGGATCTGAATATGCGCCAAAGAAGATGGTTAGAGCTGATTAAGGATTACGACTTCTCAATTCATTACCACTCTGGTAAAGCAAACAAGGTGGCAGATGCATTAAGTCGACAAGACTATGCCAGTTCATCCATGATGAGGATCACAAAAGATCCAATATTTATGGATTTACAAAGGATGGATCTTGGAATTATAATGGAAGGGGGAAACTCGTATCTTTCTTAAATGAATGTTCAACCATCTATACATGTGAAGATTAAAGAGGCGCAGAAAGAAGATGTAGAGTTACAAAAGAAGGTGAGAAATATTCCTGAATTCAACCTTGATTGTGATGGGATAATAAAGTTCAGGAATCGGGTTTGTGTTCCTCCCATCCTAGAATTAAAGAAGGACCTACTGGATGAGGCTCATAGTTCTTCATTCTCTATTCATCCTGGAAGCACGAAGATATATAGGGACCTAAAAGAGTACTTCTGGTGGGATGGCATGAAAAGAGATGTTGCTGAATATATCTCTCGATGCTTGGTTTGTCCGTAAGTTAAAGCTGAGAGACAGAAGTCTAAGGGGATGTTACAACCATTACCCACACCCGAATGGAAATGGGAAAACATCACTATGGACTTTGTCACAGGACTTCCTAAAACATCCAAAGGAAATAATGCTATCTAAGTCATAGTTGATCGTCTTACCAAGTCTTCACACTTCATTGCTATTAGAGAGGATTTCTCTCTAGATCAGATTGCCAGGATATATGTAAAGGAAGTGGCAAGATTTCATTGAGTACCACTTTCTATTATATCTGATCGGGATTCGAGATTTACCTCGAAGTTCTGGCGAAGTCTTAAGCATACTCTAGATACAGAGTTGAGTTTCAGCACTACTTATCATCCTCAGACAGAGGGTCAGTCCGAGAGAACAATTCAAACTCTAGAAGATATGTTGAGAGCTTGCTCTATGGATTTAAATGGTGGTTGGGATCAACACCTACCTTTGGTGGAATTTTCTTATAATAATAGCTTTCACTCCAGTATTCAGATGGCTCCTTATGAAGCTCTCTATGGAAAGAAATGCAGGACTCCAACTTGCTGGGATGAAGTTGGGGAAAGAAAGCTATTAGGACCTGATCTTGTTGATGAGATGACAGAAAAAGTCCAATCTATTCAACAACACATAAGAGCAGCTCAGAGTCGACAGAAAAGTTATTCCGACAACCGAAGAAAAGACCTAGAGTTTGACGTGGGTGATAAAGTATTCTTACAAATATCTCCCTGGAAGAGGGTTATGAGATTTGGAAAGAAGGGGAAGTTGAGCCCTATATATATCGGTCCTTTCGAAATACTGGATCGTGTTGGAAAGGTAGCTTACCGATTGGCACTTCCACCAAATCTCTCTCAAGTTCACGATGTGTTCCATGTATCTCTCCTGAGAAAGTACATACCTGATCCTTCACATGTACTTAGCTTAGAAGCTGTACCGCTGGAGCAAGATCATTCTTATGAAGAATAGCCGATAGAGATTCTGGATCGTAGCGAAAAAGTCCTACGAAGCAAGACCACTCGATTGGTGAAAGTTTTATGGAGGAACCACCAATTATAAGAAGCTACATGGGAGCTTGAGTATATGATGAGGGAGAGGTATCCTCATCTGTTTGTTACAAAGTGAAGAATTTCGAGGGCGAAATTCATTTTAAGGGGGGTAGAATGTAACGCCTGAGACTTTTATAAGAAATATTTTGTTTTTATCAAAGGAATTTGTCACTAACACTGGCTTGGCTTGCTTTACACGCAACCACGGCCTTCCTCAATAGCTTGCGTTGTATGCAATACCGAGTTTCACTAAACAACGATATGCTATTGAAATATTATTAAAACTAGCCGTTATGAATAGTAATAACAACTTTTTGAAATTTTATAAATTTTATTTTTCAAAATGGACTTCATTTTTGTACTCGGAATATCAAAATTAGCCTAGGGTGAAATTTTGGTATTTTTCTGAAAACTTTCAATTTTTGATGAATAGTGAAACCACTAAGTGGTTGTTAAAAAAACTGAATTTTTCATAAAACTTAATTTTACCGCTTCTGTGAGTGGAATTACGAAAATCCGAGAGACACGGTTAATATCAAGGACTAAAATGTGGTTCAATGAGATGAAAATAATTTTTGGTGAATAGTAACTTTTTTATTTTTTTTTACCACGGTTAAATGTAAATAGGGTAATTAAGGGTAAAAGTGTTATTATTATTACCCTAACACATGTCCTAATTCTATTGGATAAGTGTAATTCGACCAAAAACAACCTTAGGAATAAAATATGACTATTTATCCCCACTTGGATTAGATTAGGACATTTATTATTAATTTACTTAAAGAAGGGTTAAAATAGTTAAAATCAAAGTTTAATAAGTAAATAATTTTTAATATGGGGTTATACATAAGATAAATTCGACTATAAATATTAATTAGAAAGATAAAGAAATTTCCTACATAATGGTATTTTATTTGTAAGTTTTAGATGTTAAATAAGTTAATTTATTTATGACACAACGATGATGCAGTAATTATTTTATTAATGAAATATTGACATAATTGATGTTATAAATACCCAAATAATTGTAATTTGAGACTTTTTATGAATTAAACTAATATTACAGGTTAATAAGACATGTTATTATGGATTTAATTAACTTGGTTCGAACTAATCATTCTGTTATAATTTTCAAAAAAATCAATTACTAAATTGTGTCAAAATTGACATAAAATAGTTTTTAAAACAAATATTATATTATTATTTGTTATTTTATTCCTAAAAATCTAATGTTCGGATAAATGATTTAGATAAGGTTATATATATTAATAATAAACAACTTGGGGTTCGTTTTACTTGTTATAGTAAGTTTATTAACCTTATAGTGTAAGAACACAAAAAGACACGATAAAAGTTAAATTATCTAACTTAATGTTAAATCTAAATGATAAGGTTAAAATAGGAACCTAAACCTGTCTAAATTCTATTTAATGAGATGATTTAGACCCATCCCCACCTTATCTTCAAAATAAATAAATTTGGAGCTATTTAAAACCGAATTTGGCTTTATAATAAAATAATTGTTTTAGTTATTCCAAAGGTGCCCCTCTCCTCCCTTATAAAAGGGCACATCCTCCCCCCCTTCCTCACACCACTTTGAGCCTTTAAGATCGGACAAACCCTGCAAATTTCTTCTCTCCACTTCCCTAGAGACATCCTAGAGGTCCGGGTATTCTTTAAAGACCAATTTTAGTGCCCTAAAAGGAGGTCTCAAAGAAGCGCTTCAAAGAAGAGGTAATGTCCGTTACCGATTCATTCATCTTTATTTCTTCTTCCACTTCTTCTTCTTTAGTTGGTTCATTATGAAGTAATATCATCAGTATCACTCATATACTGATATGTTATTATAAGTATGAAACAACCCTATTTCACCATCTATCCATCCTACGGAAAACGAAATCACCACGCGTGCGTACGTACGGAATACCGTCTCCACGCCGTGGTGTAATCTATTTTCCCCCGCCAACTTACTTGGAAGGGTATAATGGTGTATATAATTACTATATATGATTATTGTAAAGTGATATTGATTCTGAAATAGTATACATACACTCCAATACAATTCCACGATCATGGGAACGATATCATCGCTCGTGCATACGTACGGAATACCGTCTCCACGATGTGATATGATTCGTTCTACATGATCTTCATTGCATAATAATTATATAAATGAATTGAATGAATACATATTATATATAGTACATTAATACCATTCTGGAAATGATATATCTATAACCTAAAGAGAAGAATAAGAATTTATTCGACAAAACACGCATAAGAACAAAAAGTAATAAACACCAGAATAACAAGTAGTAATGAAATAGTACTAATAAGAAGCTAAGAATATGACCATATATGATATCATAAAAATAATTATGATTTTGGAATAAGTCAATAAAATTATTTAAATCATTATACATGAGGTTCGGACACTTACGAAGCAAATTGGACGTAAGGTAAGGGAAATATCACAATCTCATTTTTATCCGAGATTGTTTATACTTTGAAATTTACTGGGGTGTATTTTATCATCCACATACATGTTTCCTCAATATGTAATATTATTTCCATCCACCTAAAATTGGTTAAATCAAATTTTACCCTTCGGTGAGTTTTTAGTAAAATATATGAAAGGAATATTTTGTCGTTTTTCGTACGAGGTACTTTTTGACTTTTCCAATAAAAGTATGAAGAATGTTTTTTTAACATATATGGCATGAATGGATTTTTAAAACATTATTTCCAAGAATATTCCTTTACAAGTTTCCATGTTTATTTTTAATCAACTTCTTTTAGTTTAAAATTGTATGACATGTTAAGAAAGGAAAATGTTTTTTAAGTAGAAAGGATTTTTTCCTCAAGAATCGAGTTCAAGTGTTTTATCAAAATTATTTCCATCTAAGATAATATAGGGTTATGTTTATATCCCTATTATTACATTTATTTGATTATGTTGTAGTGGAATTATTTTTTTGAATTCCTTTATCTTATATGAATTGTTTTATGATGTCATGATGTTTAAGAATCCCATTTTTATTACATGGGTTATGCAATGATGTATGATTTATGATTTTGTGGCACACATAAGAATGGTATCATTATGATATGGGTTGGACCTATATATCCCTCCAATTAATTGGGTAAAGATTTTATATCTCATGATATATACATGGCTGGAATGGTAGGTTATACCGGTTCAGTGAATTAGGACTGAAACGAGGAGTGAACTCGGTTCAGAAATGGACTTTGTCCACTAAGATAGTCTTGGAAATGAGTCTTAACTAATAAGAAATGATTCTCTATGATTGTGTGTGTATGCCACAAAGTTTCATGTTTTATGTTATGATTATTGGGATTCCATTTCACTACTATGATTTATCCCATGTTATGAAATTATGCTCTCTTTTGTAGGTTAAGATTTCCAAAAGTTATGTTCTTATGAATATGATGTGATTGATATTTATTTTGTTTACCCTTACTGAGAATTTGAGATCACCCTTTTGTATGTTTTCTTTCCCCAGTTCATGAAGAAGGTTATTAAGTAAGATATACCAAAAGAGACTATAGATATGATGAAATAAATGGGAGACAGTGTAGACGCTTTATGAACCAGTTGTTTATGTTTCCCAGTTTCTAAAGACACTATACCTATACGATCCTTTCGTGGTTTTGTTATATGTTGTAATAAGTATGCTTAAATTTTGAAGTATTAACAATGTATGTAAAGTATGGGTCATTATAGGAACCTTATCTATTAGGTTATAAGACCACAAATACTTCTTCATTAGGTTACATGAATGGCATAATTCTCTTAATCTTGTTTCATTAATAGTGGAACTCCCTTCAATAGGTTGTTTGATCCCTCATCCTCCTTCAATAGAATAAAAGACCACATGTATTTCTTCATGGAAATATATAGACTATTTTTCCTTTAAATATTATAAGGATCTATTTATTTATAGTAAACACTATTCTAGATAATTTTATCCCCAAATATTTGAATTTTAAACCATGGAACTCACTTCAAAATGAGGATTTAGAGATTCCCATAACTGAGTATTGGGTCCATGAATTGAAGGAACCCATAATGGTATCTATGAACTATAGAACCCACAGTCCTTGAATTTGTGAAAAGGCCACTACCAATACATCTATAGACTAAATAACCCCCTAAGACATCCACGAATAGAAAAACATTAGGGTTGAGTCTTTATGGAAAATACATTTCCAAGAAATCTGTGAATTTTAAAACACCTTAAGACATCTATGTACCATGAAATAATTAGAATCAAACACATTGTTAAAGGGATGACATTAAATAAGTTTCATAAACTATATAACCCTGAATTTTTTGATGAACTATCGAGATATTAAAATTCTCCTATAAATTCCATAAGTTTTATCTCATTAGTGGATGCGATGCCAGAAATTTTGGAGAGAAGTCAGAGTAGTGTAGGGTATCCATGAATAAGTAATCCCTTTAGGGCCCCATTTCCCTCAAGTTATTCCATAAGAGAGGATTTAAGAGTGGATACATCAACCCTGAATCCCTAAACAATACTTTCTTAACATTCATGACCTACTGATTCCTAATTGGGGATGTTAACACTGAAACGTCCAAAAACTACCCAATAAAATGGTCAACATGCACAAACTATGCATACTTCGAACCCCTTCTCAAATAATGTTTAATAATTCAGATTAGGAGATGATCCTTTGTCAAGATGAGGCCTGAACCACACATCCTCCCTAGTTGACATGCACAAACTACACATCATACAATATTCATTTGGGGGAACCTACCATCCTATAATTGATCCATGCATAAAATTATTATTCTTCAGTGGTTATATGAACAAGACACGTATATTTAAATGGGTCATGAAAAAAACATACATCGATCATAAATAAATCAAAGAATCATTCATTCTATAGTAGATACCTCTACGACTGTGTATTACAAAGCCTAAAACTACTCAAGTTTCTAGTTATTTCACACCATGTGTCCCTATTTTAATTTTGCAATTATGTTTTGTATACTATTATAAAACCTATTAATGTGAGTACCACTAAAAGTGTTTGAAAGACCAATATGACTTCACCCCCTTTAATAATGGATACTCAACACATATAATGAGAAACCCGCATGAAATTCCTCTTCTTCCACCCAGCCTCAAGGTGTGTTCAATTAAACATCCCTATGATAATGAGGAACCATTGATTTGATCCGTCATGGTATACTTCACTTGCCTTTAATCTGGTATAGTTATTTATCTTATCAGAAAATCATCAAGGTTTTTGATCTAGTATAAACCGTGCACCTCATCTTTTATCTCGAGGCCCCAGGCGGTGAGACATTTATCTTTATTTTACTTATAACTGTGTCATCTATATAAAGGGAACCTTATTTTATTCATATTTTCTATAGAACTAGATTAATACTAACTTTAATACTACTATTTCAAACCTCATTTTCATTGAGTATTCAAATCCTCTACATAGTAACCAACATGTAAAGAATGAAACAAAAATGGAATACCATTTTGGATAAATCCCATTATTCTATTACCCAAGTTCATTAAAGATATTGAGACATTATGGGCCTCTAATCCTTGTGTAAGTTCCAACATACCATCAATTGAATAATATATCTATTAAAATGTGAGTGAGATTCTCATATTTAAGTCCCATATCAAACCATTTCTAGGAACCTTTCACCAAGTGTTCTATTTTAAATGGATTTTAAACTACTTGAAAGTGGTTCTAGATATACTACATTAAAATAAAAGAAAAAATGGTTGTGTATGCATGAAATATAAATAAACTTCATTGGTCATTACTTCATGATTGTAAAAGGCATAACTACGGTCCTTATCATGTGGCCTTAAAATTTATGACATGGATTATTAAATGGCACAAAACTACATGGGTTTTGATTTCCTTTATAGGGATATGTAGGTAACCCCTCTCATAGAAAAAAAGGAAAAAAATATAACACAATTATCACCCCCTTTACCATCATTAATCCTTTATAGATGACATGAAACTCTATCTTAACCTTTAATTCCACATATGATACTTTAAATCCTAGTGTAAACCTTAAAACAATATGGATTACACAAAACTCAAGTGGCAACTTTAAGTCTAATGGGAGGCATTAAATCTTAGTGTAGATCTTAATCATTCATGGATGGAAGGAAACTATAGAATAACACTGAATTAATTATAATATACCTTAAATATCAATGTCAATTGAATCCTTCCTGAATGGCATGTAACTCCAACCTAACCTTTGAGTCCCCATATGATATGTTAATTCCTAGTATAACCCTTAATCCTTATTGAAAACAGAAAACTTCATCGTATGCTTTAAATCTTCCTTGGTGACATTAAATCTTAGAAAATTTTTAAGACCTCATGGGAGACCTTAAATCCAAATATAACTCTTAATACTTATTGGACAACAAAAAACTCAAGTGTAACTTGTAACTCCTCATAACCTGAATGGCCCGAAGGCCTTCATTTTTATTGATGTTTGATAACCCTCATTTCAAGGGTTGAGGGGGAACCCTTACAAGTCCCATAGGCTCAGAGATTACACGGCCCATAGGCTTAGGAGATTACATGACCTGAAGATCTTAGGGAATTCAACTAGACTATCTACAAGGAACTACCCCTTCCCATAATCTGCATCATGATAGTAGCTCTCCACCTTCACATGGCAGTCTGGCTAGGCTTCCTGTGCAAGCATCGGCTGGTCCCGATGGCATATCCATAACCTATCATTCTAACAAATCCCTTTAGCTCTGATCTGGTGAGTGCACCTACTCTGAATCCTCTTCTGGGGATGCTCCTTCTTTTTTTGTAGTGTGTCCAGGGAAACTGCATGTGGTCCGAAGGCCTTGAGGTGGCCTGAAAGACCTACTGACCGGAAGGCCTAGGTGGCCCAAAATCCTTAATGACTCCAAGCCCAAACTAGTGGCCCAAGGTGAATAGTTACAGCTACTACAGTTCCAAATAGTACCTGATACAGTAACTTCTATAGTTCCTACTACAGTACCGCACAATGTACAGTTCTGCACAGTACCTGTACAGTGTACAGTTTTTCTATAGAACCACACATTGTATAGTCTGCTACAGTACTACTACAGTACCCACGGAAATATGCCTCTACTCGGTTTTGAAGTTGGGTCTTATGGATGCACTTAAGGATACCTCACCAACTGGGTTGAGGATCATGTGAAGTAACTCCTCATAGGAGACCTTAAATCCACATGTAACCCTTAAGACTTTCTATATAGTGTGAAGATCTAGCATAACCTCTAAGTCCTTATAAAAGACCGTAAATCCTATCATAACCATTGAGCCTTCTTAGATGGAACAAAATTTTATTATAACCCTTAAGTACTATTGGGAGACATTAAATCCCAATTTACTGTTAAGTAGTCCTAAGAGACTAAAAATAAAAGAATTACGATGTTTATATTTTTTTTAACACCTTTTAAATTTAAATTTATTTATTTTATTAATCATCAATTTTTTTCCAAATTATTTAGTGTATTATTTTTTATGGTTAATAAATATTTTAAAAATAATTTTTTGAAAAAGAAATATATATATATATATATATGTATATATATGATTTTGATTAATTTTTACAAAGGAAATATGTATTTTTTTGACAAAGGAGAATGTGTTTATATTTTTTGTATAAAAAAATTGTTAGAACATTTCTAGGCCTTAGGATTATTAACCAACCACTATAAAGGATACTGATAAACTGAACCGAAAATAAGAATTAAACAACAAGGAGGAGTGAAAGTGAGCCTAGCATAACCAGACACTATACGCGTTTCATGATTACTAGAGGAGCAATCAATCTGGGGAAGCACTTAGTAAGAGAGTCTATAAGGGGCAGTTCTGGGATGATAATATAGCATCCATATGCCACATGTGGGGAATTTAAGGGGACCTCATCTATGAAAAGTTTTTATGTGGGATTAGTTGTGGTGATAAATGTTCATCACTTTATAAAATGGTGGTATTTTGAGGTTGCACTCATTTCACTTGTGTTAGACACATCCCACCACCACCCATCATTCCACCAATCACCTATCCATGCCACATGTGACTAAAAAATATTTTTTAAAAGAAATTGGAAAGATCAATATCCCTTTTTCTTCACCACTAAAGAGCACTAATATAACCAAGTAAGTATCTCAAAAGCTCAGGAAACCCTATGTGAATCCATGAATGCATGATGGAATCTTTAACTCACTATTGAGTAGCCTAAATGAAGTGATGGATATGATGAAGAATTGATATTGTTGGGGTTCACACTGTAAGAATGGAGTTATTACCATAAATGCGAGTTTGTAAATATAAAATAATTTTACAAATTTTATAAGTACATTTGTATCATGAATAAGATATTTATACAGTGATTTCCAAAAAATAATTGAAGTAAATTTTCAGTGAGTGGTTTGTGATGTGAAGGTTGGGGTTCATTCCATGTACTTAGAGGCCTTGAAAATGTATTTTTGGAGACATTTTTTCATGATACAATTGGAGATGGTTCATGCCATGGGATTTTGGATAATAGAAATGTTATTTGGAGAAACATGGTCTGATCCAAGAATATTATGGATGTAGTGCGATTGAAAAGATAAGATACATTCAAAGATTTAAGGAAGAGTTTTTTCTTTATATGAAGCTATCACGTTGCAAACCATCCATGACCATGAAAAATAATGGAATATGAAGAGGATATCACATCCTAAACTAGCTTCATAATGTGATGCTTTAGTTAAATAGTAATATTAATGATTTAATCTATCAAAAAGTTTAAGAGGAATTCAAAGAGGTTTGAAAATGGGTCTTCAGGCATACACTAAGGATATATTTAGAGAGATAGAACATGAATATAGAGATTATTGAGTCCAATTAATATAAAGGGTTTTTTATAACGTGATTGGGATCTAAATGTATAATTTTAATGGCTATAGTGATGCAAATGAAAATAGGTAACAGTTGCGGAAGTGATTCCAACTATTTTAGGTCCTTTTTATTTTTTAATACTCCCTCACGACCAACATGATGGTGTAATTTATCCAATTATGATAAATATAAGGATGAGGGATTATGTTACTTTATTTTTTATATTTTAGTCCATTGTTTAATTGTTTATTCAATTTTATATTTTTATAATCATTGGGATTCATATTTCATGAATATTTTGATTTGCATAAAAAATTTCTTTTTAATATATCTACAATACATTATGAATCATACATTAACATTGTATGGTTTGGAATGGTTATACATAATCATGGTATGTAATCACCTTATTAATAAACCAAATTCAGACCATATGAAAATGGGAATTATTGAGTCATAAATAGAGATCAAAGGCCAAGGGCTCGATTAGATTCAACTTTAGAAACAACATTGTAAACCAAATTATCATTTCACTCCACCAATACATGAACCCATTATTAATAATGATTTGAACATTATATTTATTGTGATTTATAATTTTATTTCCTCATTTTTCATTCACTCTTAATTATCATAATCTTACTAAAACCATAATTGAGGGTTTTACCTTGAACTTAACACATGCTACACTCATTTAGTTAGTAGTAGTTAATTTTATTTGATTTTATAAATTTTTAAATTTGTTTATTCCCAGAGGAATTAAAAATTCCCTATGTTCAATTATATTTCTTACATAGTTTCTAGGGATGGTTTCCTTGTATGTTAGGTTTGTTTAGTGTTTTACTTATTTATTTATTCGTTTTCATTTTCATTGTTACACCTTGCTAGTCTTTGTTCCATTTTTAGGGTTATTTTTTATGCATGCCTATTCTACTTGGGGGAAAATAAAATAACTTAAGGAATACAACCTTGAGATATAATGGTTCCCAAGTAGGAAAAAAAGAAAATAAAATCCAATATAGTTGGATTAAAACAATGAGAACAAGATTCTTGAGGTATGCAATAAGAATATCCAAATAAAAAGACTCATAAATTTTGGAATGCCCTCAAATATGCCGCTAAAACTGAGTATTTTGGTACCATATATAACATCAAATTATTTCAAAATCAATATAGTTATTATTAAAATTATCTATAACTCAATCCAATTATCCAATGTACCCCATAAAGATCCAAATGTACACCTATAGAGTTTTATTGATTTTTTTTAATACTTATCAACTTTATAATGTATCCAGTGATGTAATGAGGTTTAGATTATTCAAATTTACTTTGAGAGATAAAGTAAGTGGTTGGATTCAAATCTTACCTCCTCATTCCATTACAACATGAGATGAGTTGGAAAGAAATTTCCAAACATGATTCTTACATCCCTTGAAACCCATGAATATTTTTTTTCGATATTTTAAATTTCAATAAACTCTATGATTAATCAATTTAAAATTATTGGGATATGGTTAAATATTTAATTTTAAAATAAATCAATTATGTAATTGAAATGTGGATATTAATTCAAAATTTTCAGAAGGGTATCTCATATGGAAACAATTTTATACTTGATTCCATGATTGGATGATCACTAATAAAGAAATCATTGGAAGAGAGATATAATCTAATAAATGAAATGGCTAGTAACAAACATCAATGGAAAACTAAATGATCCAAAAACATAGGAGTGAAATGTTGGTCCAAGAAAATATATAAATTGGGGGGGGGGGTAAATTTCCTTTTTTAAAACCTTCGAGAAATTAACAATACAGTTGATTAAATTAAAACAATTAATGTGACTAAAAAAATTATAAGTTTTAAGATTGGTGGAAATATAAGACAAAAGAAAAAGAAAAAGAGTTTTATAAATGAGTTTAGAAATAATACATAAGGTGAAACATTTGTTTTTCGCACTTAATATCCTTGAGAGGTTTTATTTAAAACCCTTAGATTTTGGGGTATCTATAAAAACCATTACATTAAGTAAGACCCTTTATTTTTATCATTTTTAGTAATAAATATGATTATATATCTATCATTTTAGTGGTTGTGGTTAAAATCCCAATTCCCCTATACTCTAATGGAAGTGTTCACCAAACCCCTCACACTTAATGGTAGTGAGAACCAAAACGCTCACACTCAATGGTAGTGAGAACCAAATGAAAGAAAAATTAGATGTTTTATTATGAAAAACATTTCAATCACACTAAAATTCCCCCAAAAAAATTTATAACAAGAAATAGATGGAGGATGTGAGAAAATTATAAGAGATAAATATAAATAGTGTAAAAATGACACGATGGAAATATAAAGTTATATTCATGGAAACAAATACCATACAAGTAACCATGGTAGTGTATTTATAGCCTCCAATGGCTTTAGGAATATTATAGATCCACCAAGGGTAGAGTAAATTTTTCAGGGGTTCAATTAATGCAAGAGAAGGCCTCTATAATGGGAACGTTTTTGAGTCTATCCAGATACCACTGGATAGCTAGTGGGTGTCACCATCTAGTTAAGGGAATATCACCGGCTAGCCACTACAACCTTAAGGTGGAGGACTTCAATATATTACTCTATATTCTTTTTGGTCCCTCAATTTGGTCTAAAAGATTCATGAAAATTTTCCTAAAATAAAAACAATGATATTTATCAAAATAAAATGTTAGAATCACAATTTCACATTTTTAATCATTACAACAAACTAATAGAGTGAAATGTACAACATTGACCCCATTTTGTTTTATAAAAATCACCTAAAAAATTAATAATAAAAATATATGCATTAATGTGACTAAAATGTATCTCAATATTTCATAATGAAATTAATATGTTATTTTAAGAACATTTCAACGTTTAAGAGGAAAAAAATATACATTCAAAATAATTTTAAAAATATTTTCCCAATTTTATTTTCCAAATTATCAATTTTTTATTACAAACTAAATAAATACCCCTCTCATTCCATTACTGATATCTTCTCTCCCCTGGGGAATATTTAAAATCCATAAGATATTTATATTTTATCATATTTGAAATCACTTTTCAAATAAAATGATATTAAAACTCTTTGAGTTCATAAATAATTTTTAATCCTCTAATAATATAGTTTTTACTATAAAAATACATCAAATATCATCAAACTCTTCTCCACATTTAAGATTATCAACAATGTCATGGAAAAGGTTTATAGAAAAAAGGGTAATATATTTATGATAGGAGATGAATATATGAGAAACTAAATATATTTTGTTTTTTAATTAAGACAATTATTAATGTTTTTTGACGAGAGATTAAAAAAATAATCATTTATTTAAAATATATATTCACGATTTATATAAAAGTAAATTTGAAAAAAAAATTCAAAACCAGAAATATTTCAATAGTTCAAAAAAGTCTTTTGAAATCCAAAAAATAGAATAGCAATTGTGATTTTTCTTAAAGATAAATATTTAGAATTTAATAATATGATATCTAATTTTTAAACAAGTTTCTCCCTTAGAACAATTCAATTTTAAAATGATTTGTTCCCCCTCAAATGATGCAAAATTTTATAAGTATAATGACCCTCCAAAAGAATACAATTCAAGAGTTAAATAAAAAAACAAAACCACACCTAATAGAGTGAAATAAATTAATCATTTAAATATATAAATAAAATAAATTATATCAATACAAATAAAATAAATCAAATAATTCAATATTTTTCAAGGTGAAAAATAAATTTAAATCTTTATCAATTCCAAATTCAATTTAAAGAACTAAAAGTGAGCAATTATTAACCCCTCAATAAAATTAAAATTTTCAACCACAAGAGGTTTAGTAAAGATATCAGCTAATTTAAGGTTATTGCAAATAAAATCTAGTATGATATCACTTTTTTTTAAATGGACTCTAAGAAAATAGAACCTAAGGTTTATGTACTTTATCAATAGTGTTGAATTAGTTTTTTATAAATCAAAATCACACTTAATTTTCTAATGGTCATAATCTAATCCACAATCTAGAATAGTATGTTTCTTCATATGAATTTGGGAGCAGAATATTCCCATGAAAATATATTATAATTTGGATGTAGAAAGAGAAACTGAATTTTATTTCTTACTACTCCACGAGACAGATTACTTTCCAAGTAGGTTGAAAGTCCTAATTTTAGTTTTCTAATCTAGTTGTAATCCACTCAAATATACATTGTAAAAATACTTATGTTAAAAATAAGTGACTTTGGATAAAACAAACCAATATTGTTAGTTCTTTTTAAATACTTAAAAATTATTTTAAGAGATTTTAAATGGGATTTATTTTTACTGTGTTGAAAGTTGGAATAAAAGAATACACTAAACATGATGTTTTATGGGTTATGGTAAGATAAATACGACTCCCAACCATACCTCTATAAAGTTTATTGTCCATTAGTTTTCTGACATCATCCAAACTAATAATACATGAAGTAGTCAATAGAGTACAAATATACTTAACAATATCAACAAAAAAATGATTTTAAATATCATTAGTATGTTTTATTTGGCCAATAAAAGTTCCATTAAATGTTTGAGAAATTTTAAAACCAATGAAAAAAAATTGAGTTATAGCATAAAAATAATTTGAAATTATTTACTCATTAAATTAAAAAATTATTTGTAAATAGATTCTTTGGATGAATAAAAAATGGCCACATAAATATAAATTTAATAACAAAAAGATAATTTGAAATATTATTTAAAAAAATGTTGGATTAGATTTAACTATCTGAAAATTATTTTCTAAAATAAATTTGGTTAACCTCCTATACCAAGCCCTAAGGGATTATTTCAATCCATAAATTTCTTTGTTAAATTAAAAGCATAAATGTTAAATCCTCAAAACTAATTGGTGTTCCTAAATTTTTCCCTATATAAAACCATTTTAAAAATAACTTTTAACATTCATTTTAAAAAGTTCAAAATTAATATGATATGAAAATTCTAACAAGATTCTAATGGATTCTAGTCTAGATATTATTGGAAAATTATCACTCTAATCAATTCCTTCCTCCTGATTATTGACATTATCTATATGTTGGACTTTATTATTGGGGATATTACCTTGCTTATATAATTTATTTATAAATATCCATTTAGTTATATTAAAAAAATGATCAATTATCCTATCCAAAAGAGTCCAAATATTATTCTTAAAAAATTATTTAATTCTTATTGCATAAACAGAACCCAATTTTTATCATTAATGGAACCATAAATATTTTGGGGCTCTAGTTGTGACAAAAAAGCATGATGTTCTACTTCATTTAAAATATACTTCTTAGTTTGAGTACTGTCTTGCAAGTCATCGATAACTTTTGTGACAAAAGTTATTTATATTTTACCCACACCTTGGGTAGAGAAATAGGTTAATTTTTAATTCGATTTGGTGGTTGAGGTTCATTTAAGGTATATATATCTAAATCTTCCTCAAAATAATCAATTTGAGGATGAGGTTTGGGAAACTTATCATCAATTTTGAGGTGAATTGACTCTTCAATGGTGTTGGTACTTATATTGAAAACCAAATAAGCTTTACTTATGTTAGAATACCCAATAAAGATAACTTTATCCAATTTAGGATTAAATTTACCTAGATTATATTTCTTGTTAAGAATAAAACATTTAAAAATATACACCTTAAATAAAAAACCTTAGATAATTTTAATTTCCAAATTTCAAAGTGTTATTTTTAGGAATTAGTCTTACAAGAACATGTTTAATGGTATAAAATGAGGTATTGAACACATTGGACCAACTATATAAAAGGATATTAAATTCATTAAGGGGAGGCTAAAAAATTTCTTAATAATCTCATTTTTTTCTTTCAATAATACTATTTTTAGGTGTTCTAGTAGCAGAAAATGAATGGTGATATCCTTATGAAACACAAAAATCATAAAAATTTTAATTCACAAAATATCCCCCATGATCACTATGATGAAAAATGATATTATACCCTTTTTCATTTTTTACATTATTTGTATATTTATTGAATACTTTACAAGACTCAATTTTATGATCCAAGAGATAAAAAAAGTAAATCTTATATAATCATTGATAGTTAAAAATGATTAATATTTACCTCATATACACGCCACTTGGGTTTGGCAAAAAAGATATGGGTGTATAATTTCGAAGACATTTGAGGTTGAAAATTATTTTTTAGATTTAAAGGATGACCTGTGTTGTTTAATATGTTGGCATGTTTCACACACAATATAATTTTAGAACCCCAATTTTGGTAAATATCCCACTATATGTTTTTTGATATGTTCCACAAGTGAGTTTGTGCTATAATGAAAAAGGTGAATATGACATATCCATAACTCGCTATCTTGTGCACTCAAACATTGAACATTTTTGGATTTAAATGGATTCTAGATCAATAATATATATTTTTTGAATTCTAAAAGATGAAAATAATTTTTTTCAATGAAAATCAAAAACTTTGAAAATATAATTTTGAAATGAAACTTTAAAACCACTATCACATAATTAACTAATGTAAATAAAATTATTCTTCAAACCTTTAATATGAAAAAATTAATATTATAGGATTTTAAAACATAATGGTACATATATTGAGGATCTTACTCCTTGATTCGTCACTAAAGGTGACATTAACACCATAAATCTCCTTAAGGTGGTTTAACATGGTGTAGTTTCCACACATATGCCTCAAGAAACTACTAATCATGTACTATATATCTCCTCAGGTACTTCCCTTGAGTTATTTTTCCTACAAAACAATTAAGAGGCTAAATATTTTGGTAACTAAAATTTAGGTCCACAATTGTTAGAATTTTTTTTGGAACCCATAATTGATTTGAAAACGTTTTTTTATTATCACTTTTTTTTTAAAATTATTAGTTGATTTGGGACTTCTTTAATGAGAAATGTTTTAATTTAATTCATAAATTAATTTTCTATTATTTCTAAAATAATTGAAAATTCATCTTGAGATCTAACTTTAACAAAAGTGGTATTTTTGGAATTTCTATATGTTCTTTTTTGATTAGAGTAACCAATCCTATAATTACTTTTTCCATACCCTCAGGAATCCAAAATCAAATTCTAATTATGTACACCTTGGGTGAATTTTTCAAGATATTCCTCAATATATTTATTTTTTTATCCAATTTTTCAACATTGTGTTATCCCTTTAAAAAAACCATTTTTATTTTGATTTATTTAATTTAGTTTTTAAACATTTATTTTTCACCAATACTAAATTGAATCTTCTATCTTAATTTTCATCATTTTTTGAAATAAAACATTTTCTCTTTTCATTTTAATCCTTTAGCTTCTAATTTTATTTGATAATTATATTTTTTTAAAAACTTCATGATTGTATTTATTCTTAAGATATTTTAATTTTGAGGTAAGTTCAAAAAAAACTTCTTGTAATTGATCTCTATAATATATTAGATATGTATAATTTAAATGGGTATAAGTATAAGAATAAGTGTAAGAATTTACCTCTTGAATCACTTCAACTTCCTCTATGATAAACTTATCACTTATATCACTTGAGTCTAATGAGGAGAGGGAGTTATCACTTACAATCCAAGTTGACACCTTGATAGGATTATTACTTTCCTTATTCTCCTCTACCTTCTCCTTGAGAGTGGGGGAATCTGGCTCTATTTAACCTATTTTTTCACTAAAATCATGTCAAATGTTATTTAATTTAGTTCTTTTAATTATTTTCATGTGGGTATGCCTTCTTCTTCTTAAATAATGTTTTCATCTTTTTAGTTAGATGAGAAATATCCCTTCACTTCTAAAAGATTCATCATTTTTATCTCTGAAAGAAATGGTCTTATTCTACTTAACATCATTGGACACATTCTTAGATTTACTCTTCATTGTAATCTCATTATTCTTCATAGACACATTGATTTATTCAATAGACACATTATTTATGTCCTTCACTTATTGTATTATCGTCCCTTTGAGTGATTAAGAACTAGGAAAGACCCAAAGATCTTATTTACAAGTGTCTATATGAAATGACATCACCTAAAGACATTCTTCTATTACAAATATATGTGATACTGGTAGATATTTATGTTATATACTCATTATGATGCATACTATTTTTTTCATAAATACTGACAATGAAAGGAAAAAAGGATTCCATCACTGCTACCCCCATGGTTTCTTAGATCTGACGAGATCGCCTTCCTTAATTTGATTCAATTGCTACTCTCCTAATGGTTGGTTTTGATCCAGAATGTGAATTAGCATTCAATAAACCTAAAATCTTGGTTCAAAAGGATGAAATCCTTCTGAATAATAAACCGAAAGGTTTCTTCTTCACTGAGGCTCTCAAAGGAGTTGATATCTGCAAATCCTCTGATATGAGTTCGTATCGCTGTAAGAAGCTCGAAGATGGTATATTTTCTGTTGAAGCTGATCCAGACTCACTTCAACAGAGGTTGATACTTTGTAAGTTCTCTGTCATGACTCATATATCTTATCTCATCGGCGAAAAACCCTGGTCTAACCCAGAGCTTAAAGCAAGAATTACTCATATATGGGGATTCGCTGATTGGAAACTCATCCAACTCGGTAATGGATACTTTCATCTCTTACTAAAATTGCAAGATGAGCTTGATAGGGTCTGGAAATTAGGAAACCTTAAACTCAAGATGGATTCCATACGCATTTTTGAATGGGACCTTGCCTTCAACCCATATAGCACAAGAAATATTTTAGTTTAAATTTGGGTTCGTTTTCACGACCTGAATTGGTATTTCTGGCATCCAAGTATTTTCAATGATATCACCTCATGTTTCGGTACACCATGGAAGATTTATAAATGGACACTAAATTCTGATCTTGGTCTATATGCCTGTGTGATGGTGGAAGTCTACATGGCTGAAAAAATACTAGAAATCATCTTCTTCAATGCCAATGACTACTGATCTCAGGTTTGGGTTGAGTGTGAGAGGTTGCCACCCCTACTGAAAGATTTTCAAAATTGTTGGTCACTCTCTGTTGAAGTGTCATGTGATCAAAAATAGAGTTTCCCAACCTTCAGATGATGGGTGGAATGAAGTGAATAAGAAGAAATCAGGTAAGGCTTTGGTACCTGTTATCCCTGAGGCTCCAAAGAATAATAATGATGTCTGGGTGAAAAAAAAACACATTCCTGGGTAAAAGATCTGGGATTACTAGGGCTGAGCAAGTGGAAGCAGAGGAATCTATGGAGCTTGATCATGATATTCTGGATGACATCGAGCGATTAGTTTTGTACATCTGTGTGTCTGACCTAGGCCTCCTTACGGGGCAGTGGGTCGTGTAAGTCTCTCCACCACTGTCCTCACCTATCCCTGATCCAGGTTATGTTCCTCTGATTTTGAATAATGATGCTTGAAATATACTACCTTCCACTGGTCCCAATGAAACAGTGGCTCTTCATCCTTCTCACAATGCCAACGGTAAGGGGGAGGTCCAGGTTGAAATTTGCGAAACCAGTTGGCCTCCTCAGCTGAACATTGCTTATTGTCTTCTTTCGTTGGATCCACCTTGAGCTAAGGGAGATCAACCTATAGCTCAGATAGATCCTCTCCAAGAAAATTCAGCAACTCTTGTAACTTTGGTACAAATTCTTCTGATTCTCTTATTCTAATTGTTGAACAAATGATATCAGTGAGAAATCCTATTCCCTCTGCATTAACTACCACTACATTTTCTCCATTGAATGTTAACTCAAACCCGCAAAACACTATTGTTATGCCTCTTGTGACTTTTGGGTAGTAGAAAAATAGGATAACCTTGTCCTACCTACTACTCCCCAGACTATGAACTTAAAAAAAGCATCACATGATGGTCATATGATCACCCCCTATTTCTATTAAATAAATTTATTTCCCTAAGGATTTGAGTGTCTCTGGTGCCACTAACATCTTCTCTACCTCTCATATGAGAAAACAGGTAATGAAGAAACCTTCAGCCTCCTCCTCAAACCTTAGAAGATCCAAGAGGAACAAGGGATCCAATGGATCTAAATATAAAAAGAGGGGCTCAGGCTACAAAAACAGGTTTTAAATGGATGTGAGTTTTTGGAACTGTCAGGGTATAGCTGAATTTGACACCCTTTTCATTCTAAAAATAATTACTTTGACACATAAACCATAAGTCATAGCTTTATCTGAACCAAAAATTAACTTTACTATGAATTTTTTGCATCTCTCTACTATTGGTTACAGTTTTCTTAGTGCTTGCTCTAATGGTAGTAGTGTTGAATCTATTTTGGATATTTTACCACACCTCTTTTCAAGATGTTAATATGTACACTTTATCTGATAAAATGTTTACTTGTGATTTTATCTATGATAACATGAATTTATTTTTCACCTTAGTTTATGCTAAAAATAGATACCAAGATCGTAGGCCTCTTTGTAATGTTCTCTCTTCTTTAGAAAACTCCATTCATGATCGTTGGTTGGTGACAGGTGACTTTAATGCCATTTTTAACCTAGTGAAAATCTATGACCTTCTCATTCTCTAATTTCTCCTAGAGAATTTAGAGCCTCGATTGAAGAGTGTAATCTGGTGGAGATCAACCATACAGGTTCTAAAATCACCTAGTATCATAGGCATTATAATCGGGTTATTTCTAGTAAACTTGATAAGGCTCTACTGAATTCCCCAACTCTTGATGCGTGGGACACTATCTCTAGCATCACCTTACCTAAACTAAACTCCGATCATCATCCTATTCTTATTACCCTTTTATCAAAAAGATCAAAACCTAGTATCCCCTTCAAATTCATCAATGCTTGGTCTAATGATCTGGACTGGTCTCATCTAATCCGAACTTGTTGGGATTCTGTGAATCATCTTTCCAATTCCTTTTCCTGTATCACCAAGCTCAAGCATCTTAAACATTTCCTCAAAGGTTGGTATAGTGCTAAATCCAAAAAATTGACCAATACTTTTCCACCCTAGAGAATGATATCAATCAAATTCAAAATAACTCTACTAAATATGATTTCTCCTCTGATCCCCAAATCGAAATAAAAATCTCTGTTAAACTTAACTCACTTTTAGTGATCAAAGACAACATTCAAAAAAAAGTTTTCAAAATGAAATGGATCAAAGATGTGGATATAATCGCCAAATTTGACAATGACCTTCAAAGGATCATAAAAGTAAACTGCCCACTATCCCTTCTTAAATAAAATGAAAATATCTTCTCCTCCGAGGCTTCCATTACTAATAATGTTCTCACTTATTTTGAATTTTTTTAATGGTCCAGATATTAATAAGAATATTCTCCTGAGGATCATCCCAATTTTGGTCAATGAGGATGAAAATCTATTTATCTTGAATACCCCCTGGACCTTCAAATCAAATCCATTGTCTTTAGTCTTAATCCTGACAGTGCTCCAGGTCCCGATGGTTTCAATAATGGATTTTTTCAACACCACTGGGAGGTTGTTCCTACAGATGTTTGCAAAATTGTAAAATATTTTTTTAATACCGGTATCCTTCTTTATGGTCTCAACCCTCAATTCCTCACCTTAATTCCAAAGGTGGCCAATGCCTTGGAAATCCATTTATTTATACATATTTCTCTCATAAACTCTCTTTATAAAATCATTACCATGCTCCTCGCTAATAGAATTTCTTCTCTATGTAAAAAAATCATTTCTTGGAATCAATTTGGTTTTATCAATGGTAAATCCATTCAAAATTGCATTTTCCTTGCTTCGGAATGCACCCACTCTCTGAACAAAGTCCCGAGAGGGGGCAATATTGACATTAATCTTGACATTAGGAAGGACTTTGATACCATATGTTGGTCCTTCATTTTCATAATTCTCCACGCTTTTGGATTTAATGATATCGTCATTAGTAGGATCCACACTCTTTTCAAATATACCTTGATCTGTATTCTTATCAATGGCTCCCCCAAGAGATATTTTAATTGCTCAAAAGGGGTTCACCAAGGTGATCCTCTCTCTGCCATCCTCTTTTCCATTGTTGAAGACTACATTAGTAGACTTCTCACCTCTCTTGTTCATCAAGGAGATCTTAAACCTATTATAGAAGCCAAGAATCTAAACGTTCCAACCCATCTTCTTTATGCAGATGACATAATACTTTTCTTCAATGAGAGTAAATGAAATATTCATAACCTTAAAAATGCTTTATCCCACTATGAAGAGGTCTCAGGTCAATCCATCAGTTGGAATAAATCCTTTATCTTATTTGGGAATTCAATCCCCCTCTCTAGGAAGGGCCACATAATAGAAAATCTAGGCAGAAAATAAGGTTCCTTTACTTTTACCTCTTTGGGAGTACCCATTTTATGGGGTAGGCCTAAATATATTTATTTTAACGCTGTTGTTGATCAGGTTATTAATAAAATTTCCTCCTGGAAAGAGAAATCTCAATATATGTCTGTCCGGATATGCCTTGTGAAATCGATCATTGTCTCCAAAATGGTGTATTACCTCATGATCTACAAATGGAATCTTGGTCTTATCAAGAAAATAAATACCTATATTAAAATTTTTTTCTTGGTCGATAGCATCATTAAATGGAAACTTGTTACCATTACCTGTTCAATCTGTTGCACCCCTCTTGAGAAAGGTGGACTTGGTATAAAAATTCTCAAACTTTTCAATGAGGCTCTCCAAGACAAACTCACTTGGAGACTAATCAATAATAAAGCTAACTCCATTACCTTCCTTCGAAATAAATTTCATGAGAGGTTGAAAAAATGGAAATTTGAACTATGTCCAATCTTCTCTTTAGCCTTCTATAAGAAACTCGTTTGTCCACATCATGGAAATATCTAGATGGTTTTTTATCTTAGACTCCAACATTCTCTTTTGGCTAAACAACTAGATTGGAACTCCCATTGTTTCCATTCTTCCTTCTAATACTTCTCTGGACAGCATTAACTGCACCATAAAGGAAGTGATGCAATCTAGATTTTTGGAGCTCCCTGACTCTATCATGCAGGTTGTTAATGGTTATCCTTTCTCTAATGATGATTATTTTCTTGTTTGGGAATCTTCTCACACTGGTATTCTTGACTCCAAAATCTTTTACAATCATTTTTTCTTGGACTTCGAATCCAACTTTTACTGGTTGAAGTATTTTAAAAAACCTTGGATTAAACCATCAAGGATTAATATTGTTTGACGTATTGTGCACGACCAAATTCCTACTAAGACTTGTCTCCAATATTTTGTCATTCATCTCTGTTATAAATTTTTGTCACCAACCTAGAGAGGACATCAATCATCTATTTTTTTCATGTGCTACGACCTCTGCTCTTTGGAATTTTATTACTGACATTTTTGATTATAGATGGACGTTTTTTTAACAATATCCTCCCCCAACTAAAACAATGTGTGGAGATTTCCGCCACGATCCATAAAGCTAATTGTGACAACTCGGTTGGTGACTTTGTGATCCTGTGATGTCTTAGGATTGATGGCATCTTCCCTCATCCAAAACTCTTTCTTAAGGTGATCTGGAAATCCCCGATTCATGGATGGATCAAGATCAATGTGGATGGGGCTTCCAAAGGAAATCTAGGACCTGCAGGTTGCAGAGAAATCTTTAGAGACTTTCAAGGACATTGCCATGGTTGTTTCCATGATAGTTGTAGTGTCACCTCCTCTCTTGAATATAAGATGTTTGCTCTTATCCATGCCATTCATTTTGTTAAACAAAAAGGTTGTAACAACATATGGATTAAAAGAGACCCCACCACCATTGTTCATGCAATTTGGAATGGGGTGGTTCATCTTTCCTGGCCTCTTACTGCAAGTTGGAAGAACTGCCTTAACTCACTTCAAGAGCTCAGATACATTTCCACCCACACCTAAGACAAAGTGAATATGGTGGAAGATGGTATTCTTAACAAGGGAATCAACCAGACCATTACGTGGACTGATGAGTTGCTGGTTAACCTTCTCTATCTTTATGAAAAAGATTGTAATAAAAGTTCCTCTTTCAGACTCTTGTAATTTCCTTTCTTGATTTTAATAAATTTTGACTTGGTCATTGACCAGGACATTTCCTTTAAAAAAATATTTCAAAATATTGTTAGTACATATGAAAACTAGTATCTATTACTTTATTGATACATTCATGCATAACTTCTAATAATTTCCAAATTTTATAAGAATCATTAGACATAGAAATTTTATTAAATTCACTCTTATATAACCTATAATGTAGACCATTCATGTATTTTACATCAAGATAAAATGATTTTATATTATCAAAGGTCCAATTTTCATCTTTTTCTTGTGTTAGGGTATATCCATGCATAACTATTATTCAAATAAGATATCCTATAACTCTAAGAAAAGTATACATACTAGTTTTAAAATAAATATTGTTTGATCCATAAAAGTAAGGAGATATACCCATTTAGTTTTGTTTTGGAGCACCTTAGAGTGGCTATATTTAAATGATTGGTCCCAGAAGCTATTTAATGTTTTAAAATTGATTTTGGACATGATACCAATTATTTTTACATGTAAAAATAGAAAGAGGGGGGATTTCCCTTTTAAATTTTTTAAAAACTACAACTATAATTGATTTAATTAAAATAATTAATGTGGTAAAAAAACTATTAATAGTTATTCATTGTTAAAATATAAAATTAAAATACAAAGAACAAGTGTTTAATAAATTAGTTTGGAAATAATACACAAGGGATCCATACATCACATCCACTCAAGATCCTTGAGTGGTTTTGGTTTAAACCCTTGGATTCAAATGTATCCAAATAACCAATTAAAATAAGTAAGACCCTTTGTTTTTAGTGGGTATAGTTTGAAACCCAATTATGTTGCTATCCTTTTAGTGGTTTTGGCTAGAAACCCAAATCCCCCAAACATTAATGGTAGTGTGCACCAACCCCATCACATTCTAAGGTAGTGAGAACCCGAACCTTCAAAAATCAATGGTAATGATAACTCATGATAATAAAATGAAGATATTTTCTTAATAAAAACCTTTTAATACCAATAACCACAATTAATAAGAATTTATAAAAAAGGGGAGGATATGAGACAATTATAAGAGAGGAAGAGGGAGAGAAAAAGGATATAGTAGAGATCTAAAATTATCCTCAAGGTATCTAATACCATAAAAGATCCCATGGGGGTGTGTTTATAGATTCCAATGGATATAGGAATGTTATGGATCCTGTTAGAGTCGAATAGATATATTGGGTGTTGAATTAATGAATACATGATCCTGTACAAATGACTAGATTTTGAGGATATTTGGATTCCAACAGATAGTTGGTGGGTGTCATAGAGCATCTGGTGGTATCCCACCTAGAATCCACTAGCACCTGATGGTTGATGACTTAATAATGGTTCTATACATTCATTTTTATTCCCCTATTTTGTCGAGAAACCTCATGAAAAATTATTTCAAAATAAAATTATTGAAATTTACCAAAAGAAAATATTAAAACAACAATCATGTTTTGTGAATATTAAAACCACCTAAGTGGGTAAAATATAAAACATTAACATAGTGGAAAAATAATGGATGGTAGCCCAAATATAATACATTATATGAATGATGTCCATGCATCATCCCCAAGGTATGTACAGAGAGGAAGTTAACTATACAAATTACAATTTTAAAAAATGAATTTTAGGGGTGGAGTCCACAAAAAAAAGCTCAATGTTTTAAAAAAGTGAATTGGGATAGCATAAACCACAAGTTATTTATCTTTGTTCTCTAATAAATTCCCTATAGTAGAATTATTCCACTTTCATGAACACAAATAAGGTTATCATCATTGAATTAAAGGAGGATTCCAAGAAAAACATCCATACCATGAAACCTTTTATTTGAGGTAGAACTTATTTTCAACGAACTCAAGGTTAGAACTAGCGGAATATTTATGGGTGAAATAGATTTCAAACCATGAGGATAAGTGAAGTAAATAAAATATTGACAAAACTACGTACCAAAACACTAATACAAGAAAAAAACAAAAACTTTTGTAAGAAAAAAAGAAGTAGAAAAGAAGAAAGATAAGATGGAGAAAGGGGAAGTTGATGAATGAGATGAAATAAAAGACCCCCACCACTCTAAAATACATAATTTATATTTTCATAAAGGATGAATTAAGGGATAGTTGATGAAAAAGGTATATTTCTTGAAAATTTTAAAACATTATACATTAATATCCTTTTTATTGATGATTTAGCACACATGAACACATACTAAATATTCATGAAAGAGATAATATTAAATAAGAATATGTTGGGGGAAATAAGAACCTTTACATTTATAAGGGAGCATTCATATTTGGTGTCAAGGTATCTCTAATAAAAAAACAAAATGTTCAATGTATCTTTTAAATAATTATTAATATTTGGTATATTGAATTTGGGAATGCTTTTTGTGTTTTAGGTAAAAGTGTAAATTTATTTTAATAAACTAATAAGATTTGAATATATGAATATAATATGATTTTCATATTAGCTATAATATTAAATGGTGGAGTACCCACGAGGCATGGTTGAAGATATCATGGTAAAGGTGGAAAAGTTCATCTATCTAGTGGATTTACTAGAATTGGACATGGATAAATATTGGAAACAACTTATCTTGGTGAGACCATTCCTAGAAATTGGAAGAAATAAAATATATTCCCAAATTGGTGAGTTGTGTTTGAGATTTTGTGGTTAGTAGGTTAAGTTTAACATTCACTAGGCCATGAAAAATTATGACGTGAAATATGATGACGTGGAAGAGGAAAACAAGGTGGACTCTATAGATGTCACTATAATTGAAGAAATAAAGAAGGTAGCTATTTACCTGGTGTAAGAACTCGATGAAATTATTGAAATTAAAGGAAGAAAACTATAGGGAAGATTTGAAGACATTGGTGGAAAATCTGTCCAAATAAGGTTTAAAGAGGGCTAGTGGATATAATTAGTGCATGATCTAACTTCTAAATTTTAAGGAATAAATAAAAACATGTGGATTAGACCCATGTATTTGGAAAATTTTCTTCCCATTGGTAATGTGAATATTATTTTAGATAAAGGAAAAGGGCCCACCTATATAGATAAATTCTTTCTACAACTAGTTTTTTGATTTTTTCTGGGTAACTATTTTATAAACATTCATTAATTGAGCTAGACATTAGTAAGGTTGAGTTAATTAATTTTAGAAAAGAACTTATAGGAGAAAAATAATTTTTTTTATATTTTTATAGGGTTTAGTACTTAGGAATTTTCTAGGATATATGATCAATTCCCCTGTTTATTTTTGATCTTAATTCATAGAACTTGTTCCCTCACATAGTTTATTTTATTTTTAGGCCTTCCATAAGTAAAATCATAAAAATAGGAATATAAATGATAGATTCATTGAAAGGGATGTATGAGTTTTAATTAAATATTATTTATTAAACACCCAAATATTATTTCGATTCATTTTATAGTTTTAAACTGAAAGTGCATGCCCAAATTGGATTACATACCAATTTATTATCTAGAAAATAAATATTTCTTAGGATACCCATCATTACCTGTTTTATATTTAGTTATTAATAAGATTAAATGATTAAATTATTAAAATGGGGTATGAATTAGTAAAGTTAAACATAGGGGAATGTAATTAACAAATAATGATTTAGGAGATATTGTTTATTAATTTAAATAAATTTACTCTTTTATTTTAAATGATTTAAATTTATTAAATTTATATCAATAATTTTATTGTAAGTATTTATGACATTATTTATTTAATTTTATCATATTTTCTCACTCTTTATGGGATTTTGTACCTCATTTTTTCAATTCTTTCAATGAACATTTCTTGAGAGAATCTCAAACGTGATTTATCATAGAAATTTCTTTGCATCTTGTCAAATATATAATAGTATAAAGTGACATTTAATATGATTAATGAATTTTTATTATTGACACATTATCCTTGAGACATAAATTTACATATTTATCTTTTTTAATCCTATAGAAACTATGAATAAAAATATTATGGAAGATCCACATTATTAGCCAATATTTTCCTTAATACTCATACTATTAGTGTTTTTCATAATACATAATTGAACAAGTGTGGGGGATAGGTTTTCCATATTGAAAAGTATTTTATTTATTTATGAGAATATGTGTGGTTTTTTCATGGATAATGGGAAAGGGTAATATATTTCATTAATTTTATTTAATTATTTTCCCTCTTAAAGAAAAATCAAATATGAAAATTTGAGGGAAAATAAAAAATAATTGGTATTTTCTTGTGGGGTGGGTGGGGGGTGGGCGGTCAAAAATCAAGCTTAGATAAAACTATGATATTATTATAAATATTAAAATTATTGTCTTGATGATATCAAATATTTTTTGGGTGAGGGGTGTGATATCTTTCCCATGTGAAACTTCTAAAAAAGAAAAAAGACAAGATGGTTTATCTTTTATTAGACACAGTTTTTATATTCATTATTCTAATTGGGGTTTGGAATGTTTGGGGTGATATAAATGTTTTATTATTTTTTCATTAAACATTATTTTTATTTATTATGAAATATTCATTAATAATTAACCTGGTTTTTAGATTTATAACTTTTTTATCAATTACCAACTTACTCAAATCCTTAGAGTCATTTATACCTTAATGTTAATACATCATGATTATTTATATAATTATTTTCCTTACGGGCTAGAGATTTGATATGATTTATAAGGTTATGGTAAGGATCATGTACTTATGGAATTATCATGACTCCATTTATTTTTACCTTGAGTAGTGTGTGGAAAAAGATTTAATTTGAAGTAATATACAATTGGGATTCACATTATTGATAAATTAAAAAATATTAATAGAGGAAATAAGGATATTTATCACTTTATAAGGGGAAAATTAAAATTCATTATTACCTTTGTTTCTTTAATAATGAAGAGGTTAAGAAATTTTCTTTTACGATGCTTGAAATTTTAATTCTCTATTAATAATTGTTTTATTTGGTTATCAATTAATTTTAAATATTATGTAGATAGAATTTATTTATAATTTATGTTGATATATATTCTTGAGGATACAAATGAGTCCAATTGTGGGGGGATTTCATGTCCACATTTTATACATACATTTTTAATTTTAAATCCATTAATTTTATTAATTATTCAAGTTATTTTTCCCAATTATTTAGTGTTTTATTTAATTTATGGGTAACAAGTATTTTAATATATATATTTTTAAAATGATATATATATATATATGTATATGTGTGTGTGTTAATAAATGTTTATAAATAAAATATGTATTTTTTTGAAGGAGAATGTGTTGATATTTTTTGTGTAAAAAAATATCCAGTCCCTTTCTTGGATATATGATCTCAAACTGAACGTGATTAAAGTAGTTGAAAAACTCAAACACAACCATGAAATGATTGAAAAGGAGTTAAAGTGATCCTAGAATGGTTCGTTGCTAGGGGTATGTTAAGAGAACTGTAGGTACTCAAGATATGAAGAGATACTCGGTAGGACAGTCTGAATAGGGAAGTCCTGGACTACTACTCTCATAGCTTGATTCTATGTTCATGTTAATTAAGGACCACATATCCCTGAAAAGTATCAACATGGGATAAATTATGGAGGGTAATATTCATCAAATTCTAAAATGGTTGTGTTTTCGGTCTGTTCTCACTTCACCCACATCAAACACATCCTGCCACCGCCTATTACCCACCGAGAACCTATCCAAGAACTTTCATCAATGAAATCAACCATTAACATCACTATCGAGCTAGGTATCACCCCTATGTTACTATTGAGGATAATTGAGACCACCAAGAAATAAAACCAATAGATCATGAGTTTGAGGTATGACCACTAGAATTTCTAGGCTCTACATAAGCTTGATTAACGTGATATGGTGTGAGGGATTAAACAGATTGTTCAGGTGGATCAATTATATGACAACTTCCTCATTGGGAAGCAGCGATAAGTGTATTTACCTCAACTAGAAAATCATTGTGCAGTAAAATCACTCCACCATGTCTATAATGAAGATCTTTGGTCCCTGACAATGTTGTCGATCTCTATCATCCTTAGTATACAAGCTCTTGTGTGTTCGACGGTGAATGGATTATCACTACCAAAAAAATCTTATTCATCATGAACACCCCAATCCATTTACTTCACTTAATTTCACATGACATCGCACGTTACATGAACATGCTTGCTGGTGGGGCCATAAACATGGTATGATTTGGTCTTGGACTCATAATCAACAAAGATCATTAACATACTTTAGTTAAAAATAATTTTTAGGTGCAGATTCACATTCTTAACATGCATGATGTTGCCAAAGGTAAAAATAAACTGCACCACCAATCATTTTCCATGTGATGAATTTTATAGAATCATCCCCTCAAGACTCTGTGTCGTTTCTTGGTTAAGGGTGATAATGGTGGTGGAGATGGTCTCACCTAAGAACATCCCAGGAAGTCCCTTAACCTTCAAAATGCTTTGAGCCATGGACACCATAGTCTGGTTATGTTTTTCAATCACCCAATCATACTTTTGTGAATAATTACCCTTGATTTTTCATTTTATTCCATGATCGACATAGTATTTTCTAACTTCTACTAAAGTAAACTCATAACCACTATTGGAGTAGAAGAAATTAATCTTTCACCCTATCTCTACCTCTAATGTGTAGTGAAAGCATCTTATTTCCATCAAAGCCTAGTACTTTCTTGTGAGTAGGTTGAGTCACTTATAGCAGTTCATGTAATCCATGAGTAATAGAAAGTATTGGTTCCTTCTTGGTGTTATAACATAATCAACCAATATATGTCACCATAGATATGGCCGAGTACTTTCTATGCATGATATTGACATGAGAAATGCAGACAAATTTGTAGAGAAAGTGCACCATCAGTGTTTTTCCATGACTAAACTTGTACACTGTCATTCTATCAAGGATTCATGTTGGTTCTCAGTTGAGGATGAAGATGTAAGTGGTGATGAAATCACCCTAGAATATCTTGGGAAGAGCATTTTTCTTTAGAATGCTTCAATCCATGGACACCACTATTTGGTTGCGTCTTTCAGCAACCCCATTTTGCTTTGGTGAATTGGGGGACATGAATTATTGTTTCATGTAACTCTCGACACAATAATCACTGAATTCCACTAAACTGAACTCACCACCGTGTTCTATGTGGAGGAGATTCATCTTGTGCCCTGTCTTCAACTCCACCATGGCTGGAAAGCATCTGATTTCCTCTAGATCCTGATACTTTTTTTGGAAGAAGATTGAGCCACATGTAATGACTCATGTCATCCATGAGCATCAGAAAGTGGGGGTTCCTACTTGTCATTGTTGGTTTGATCAGCCAATAGATGTCTCCATGGACAAGGTCAAGGAGTTTCTCTACATGATGCTTTACTTTTTCCAGGAAAGACACTCATCGCTACTTCCCAATGAGGTATATGTTTCATACTTGATCCACACGATCAATATATAGAATACCTCACACCATATTACATTGAAAAATCTTACATATAGACTATAAATTTAGGTGGACAAACCTCACATGACAACACCATGATTTCTCTAAATCCCTTTCAAATAATAATATTGGCCGTGTAATGTCAAGTTTGATCATGTACATCTATATGGGAAATTTCTTCACTTTGTATAGAAGGTGTTGATGTTGGTCACAGATCCTCAGGATTACCACTTCAATTAGTATCAGGAAAACCATTCTCATGAATTTTTCTGATGATATTGATGTTTGTGGTGAGACTTTGGATGAATTACACCCCCCAAGAGCATGTGGTTCTTGATGGTTTTTCAAGAAACTAAGATATACCTACACCGATCGATGTTGATGATGGATCCATCTCCAAACTTCATGATTGTATGGATCCCAATTTCAAACTTAGAGAAGATAGTGTGGTACCCAGTATTGTTTTTTGTGGCACTACTATCAAGGTACCTGAAGCCTTCAACACACACCTACTCCTAATTCATTTGTGCAAAGAAATTCACATCGACCTGTTGTAGGGGGATGCATTATGGTTGTAGAGTACTGATAGTGTTGGATTACGGTAGTATTTAATCAAGCACCGCATTTCATGACCTTCCCATAAAGAGTGTGGGCTCATCTTTATCACCTTGGGATAGAAGATCCTTATCCCTTTTTGGCCTGCTGCGACAATATTTGTCCCAATAGATCATTTTTTCGTAGTTGCAACATTTTTCCCTTGATACTTTGTGGCTGCCACCATATCCTAATCCATCCATTCCATTTTTACTTTTTCCACTATCAGTATTTTTCATGGTCATCATGGATTCTGGTTTCTAGATATGGAGTCATTGAAGGATTCCTCACTCATCCTTCACTCCTTTATCCATTCAACCCACTCCTCTTCGGTGAGGTGCAACTTCCCTTTAGTGTTGGCGGTGGGTGTAGACTCAAAATGGTCCTCCACTGCTTTGAGTCTCCATATTACCTCTTTCACTGAGAGTGTTGAGATATCAATAAGTGAATAAATTGAGTCATAGGTTAATAAGATGGTTCATCATGGGTAGCAGGTGGTTTGTATAGAGTATTTCATGCATTGAATCACCAAGAGGAGCTGTCCATTGATGTTTCAAAATACTATTTATAGGTCTTAATTATAGCATAAACATGGAATCATTTGGTATGAGAGTGAGGTTGAATTGATCCACGACATCAGACCCCGATTCCTCATCACCCTGACTCTCCCAAACATCATAACCATGTCCCAGAGCCCTCGTTGATGTTGGTAGCGCCCCTCTGGTGGTACATTGAGTGGTGAAGGAGGATGGGGGATCAGTGATGTATTTGTTCCTCAAAAATAAAAAATACAACAACAATCCCTTAATGATGAAGGTTATGGTCCAAGAATCTAGACTTTGGTGTGCCTTCAACACCAGTGCTGTTGAACTCCAGGAAGATCATATGATACTAGAAGCCATCATCCACACTATCCTACCAAAGATGATACCCATACTCATTGTCAAGGAAAGTTCCAAGAAATCATGGGACAATTTCAATACCATTTACATTGGCATTGATCGCGTAATCAAGTCCAATGATTAGAATATAATCAAGGAGTATGAAGGAATTTATTTTCACAATGGAGAATCAATGTACAACTTCACGATGCATCTCACCAGGTTGGTGAACCAACTCACAGTCCTTAGTGATCCAAAGCCTCAAGACAAGGTCTGTGAGAAGTACCTATGCGTCATCCTCTCCAGGTTCTCCCAAATTTTTCTTTCAATTAAGACACTTCTCAATATCTCAACACTCTTTGTACAGGTTTTAATAGGGAGACTCAAAGTGGTGGAGTACTGTTTGAGGGGACACCCACTAGCAACACTAGAGGGAAGCTTCTCCTCACCAAGGAGGAGTGGGTTGAATGGATAAAGGAGTGGAAAAAGAGGGATGCATCCTTCAATGACAATAATTCAAAATCAAATGACTTCATATACTCACAATATTCTGACTGTTCAAGTGACTTCGTGAGGATGTCTGTGAATTGTACCTCCCTTGAATCCTTATCAGCATTTTCTACCTAATTTTATGCAATGAACATGAAATGCAGGTGGGTGGGGGTGGGGGTGGGGGTAGGGGGGGTGGGGCTTGGAGGGAAAGATTTTGAAATGTTTATCCATGGAGGACACCAACATACTATTGGTCCTTTGATGGAATTCATTTTTCCACCCATGCCTAGGGATGGGCATGGGATTTCTATGTTTAACTCCACACTCACCATATTCTTCTACTCAAAAATTTTCTTGTATTGGAAATTTTTTTGTTCTTCTTCCCCAAAGGAATTTGGATCATCAGCTATAGTGAAATGTTACTAACTAGAGAGGATCTCAAACAATGCAAACCTTGGTGGTGCTATCATCCCGATAATATTTTCGATGGTATGAAACTAAAGCGGGTCATCTTCATGATCGAAGTCTAGTGCTTCCACCATATTTGATGGAGACGAATCGAAATCCACTATGGTGGATAGAAAGGGCAGAACCTTGACCAGTTCTGGTATTGAAACATTTACAGAGCACATGATAGTGGGTGTGGGTGATGATCTCTTATCTCTAACAGTGTTGCCGGTGTTCGTCGTCCCTGATATACATTCCATTGTGTGTTAAATGGTGAATGTATCATCACTGATCAACACACCTTGTTCATAATGATCAATATAATGAGAATGAACTACCTCATTGAAGATTTCAACATACATTACATGCACACACTTTCTAACAGGGTGATACATGCTCTATTCTTTGGACCAAGACTCATACCCAACAAAGATCATTGGAGTACACAGGTAATTTAGCTTATTCAGCTACAAATTCAAATTATTGACATGTACGATGTAGCCAAAGGTTTTTGTAATGTGTAATTACAATAATTTTCTATACCATACATCATATGACATCATCCCATCAAGGCTGTGTGTCAGATCTCAGTTAAAGATGAATATGGTGGTGGAGATGACCTCAGCCTAAAACATCCCAGGATGGCCCTTAAAATTAATTTTGCATTGATCCGTGGACACCATGGTATGGTTGTTTCTTTTCAATGAACCCATCCTGTTGTTCTGAATAATGATCCTTGAGTTGTCGTTGTATGCTAGGATCGATATAGCATTCCCCGAATTACACAGAAATAGATTCCTCAATACAGTTAGTGTGGATGACCTTCATCTTGGGCGCTGTCTTCACCTTCACTTTGGAGTGAAAGCATTTGATTTCTATCAGAGCCTCATCCTTTATTATGAGTATATTTATCCACATGTAGTGTAGCATTCCATCTATGAGTAGCATAATGTAGCAATTCTTGCTTGGCATTGTCAACATGATGGGCCCACAAAGGTCATCATTGAAAAGGTCGAGGACTTTCTATACACAATGCTTCACTTTTTAGGTAAAAACACTCGTTTATACTTCAAAATGAGGTAGTTATCATAGAATTTATCCACATAATCAATCCATGGAAGCCCTCTCACCATATCACACTGAAAGAGAATATATAGAGCCTAGAAATTCAAGTTTCCATACCTTTCATTGTAACACCATAAATTATCTGATCACTTTGTAGAAAATCATACTAGATATGAAATTTAAAGTTTGAGGTTAAACATATATCTAGGGAAGTGATTCACCTTGGCTTGTAGGTGTTTCTACTGGTCACAGCTCCTCAAGATTACCTCTTCAATCAGTATATAAAAAATGTTCTCAGTAAGTTTTCTAATGCTAATGATGTTGGTAATGAGCCTAGGGATGAAGTAAACCCCTATGAGAATGCAATTATCATTGGGGTTTCAAGTGATATAGATGGTCACACACTGGTTTATGTTGATGACATATCCATATCCAAGAATCATGGTGCTACAATTCCCATAGTCAAACTTGGAGAAGACTGTGTGGAACCTGGTCACATGGTTTGTAGAATTGGTGTTGAGGTACTAGAATACATCATCATGTGCCTCCTCCTAATCTAGTGTTGTGAATACATTCATCTCAAACAACCATATAGGGATGCATTTTGTTTGTATAATATTAGGGGTGGTGGATTTTAATAGTGGGGAATCGATCACTATGGTGCAGGACCATTCTACAGGGAGCATGGGATCATCACTGTCACCTTGGGTTAGAAGAGAATAGGCTATACGCCAAGCTATATATTTCTCAAATATGGATTGATCATGTACACTTCTTAGGTCACATTATGTTAGTGTTAGTCATGTTAGTAGATCTAGAGAAGGTCTAGGCAGTTGTATCTTAAGAGCATCTGAAGAATGTTTTTGATATCCATATATTTCTGGGGTCATGAGGATACTGCCAAAGGTTCATCTAGGACTTTTCTCATTTGTAATCACCTCTTTTGGGATTGAATAATAAGGGGATAAAGTTTGAATGGTCATAATATTGTGAGAAATTCCTTCCATGAGTTGAATATGTGCTTGATATTGGCACCAATCTTGATCATCCCCAAGAAATGGGGGGGGGTGATTGTTAACTAATTTCAATAACGGGGATTAATTCCACTATTATTCCCCCTCATAATTATTTTCCTTCATTTAGGGATTAACGCAGTTTGGCTACAGTAATGATTCCTTGTGGATATAATTACATTGTAAATACATCTTGAATTTATGTGTGTGTATAAAGTATTGAACCCCTCTCCAGAAAAGAATACCACTTGGTGGTTCACAAAACATCTCTTATGTTCTATCATTTTTCCTTCATCCTTACAAGAGTTTTACATTTTTTTTCATGTTAACTGGTTGGAAATTTCCAGCATTTTGAATCAGAGGGAGGTTTACATGATCCATGATGTCACAATCCATTCCATCATCACCCCGAATCTCCAAAACATCATCAACACTTCCCAGATCCCTCGTTGACAGTGGTAGCAGCCCTCTAGTGGTACATCATGTGGTGAAGGAGTTTGGGGAATCAATGGAATATTTGATCCTCATGAATATGAACTACAATGATTGGTAATTTATGATGAAGTTTATGCTCCATGAACATGGACTTTGGGATGCTATTAATATCGGAAGTGCCGATCTCTAGGAATATCAGGTAGCACTCGATGGAATTTTCCATGCTATCCCACTTGAGATGATCTCTATTCTCACATTCAAGGAAATAAACAAGGAATCATGGGACACCAATAAGACTATACACATTGTAATTGATCACGTACACAAGGAAAATTCTCAGAAACTCCATAAGAAGTACAAAGGAATTTCTTTTCTCAATGGAGAATCAGTGGATGACTTCACAATGTTGTTCAACAGGTTGGTAAACTAACTCACAATCCTCGGTGATCTAGATCCTCAATATATGGTCATTGATAAGTACCTGTTCTTTATCCTCTCTATATTACCCAAAATTTCTCTTTCAATTTAGACACTTCTCAACATCTCTACACTCTTTGTGGAGGAGGTAACATGGATATTCAAAGCAGAAAAGGACCATTTTGAGCCGATACTCATTCCTGATATTGGATGGAAACTATTCCTCATCGAGGAGGAGTTAGTTTCATGGAATAAGGAGTAAAAATGGAAGAGGGAACCTTCAATGAGTCCATGTCTGACAATCGACGCCACTAACAAACATGAAGAAAGAAAGACAATGACAATGGCAGAAATGGAAGTGATGACTGGGGATCTAGCTGCAGCAATGATGTCTCAAGATACCAATGTCATTATTGCCAAAAAATGGGTCAATATGAAAAATATTTACATAGTAGGCTGAAACACTATAAGGTCCTTCTAACCCATGGAGATGACGATGACCCCACACTCTTTATGGAAAGGGCATGCACAATGGTTCCCAATACCCCACCACCACAATTCGCTACTTCCGATTCCTCACCGCTACAATTCAGTCATCTACGTCTAGTCAAGGTGAATGTATTTTAATAAAAGGATCAAAAGGAGGAGTTAAACAATGAATTATGGTACATCAACACAATTTATTCAAACCACATGACTAGTTCCCACATTTTCTTCTCTAAGGATGACTATGGGATCCACAACACCATTAAGTTTTTTTAGAGGATTTGTTGTCAATATCAAGGGGTGAATGATGGTCTTGTTCACCTACAAGACCAATAAGCACCACGTGCTCATGGGGGTGTGCTTAATCCTGAGCCTTAGAAAAAACATCATAAGAATAAAATAGCTTGATGAGAATGGTTTTCAGGTACAATTATAACTCAATTCTTCATATTCACAACATCATGATAGGTTCATTGAACAACAAAACTAGACTGTGTTGTCCATGGATCAAAGAATTTTGAAGGCTAAGGTCCTTCCAATGATGTTCTGGGGTGAGACTTTCTCCACCACCATCTTCATCCTTAATTGATCATTGACACACAACCTTGAGGAGATGACACTATACGAGGCCTAACATGGAAAATGGCTAGTGGTGAACATTATCTACACCTTTGGATGCATCGCGCATGTCAATAATGCGAAGAGACACCTGAAGAAGATGGATGATCAGATTATTTTAGTTATAATAATTGGGTACGAGTCTTGGTACAAATCATACAGTGTGTATGACCCCATCAACAATAGACTGCACGTAACACACGATGTCATCTTCAATGTGGCAGAGCAGTGATATTTGAGTTCTCATGATGAACAAGGTGTGTTGAGTAGGGAGGATAAATTCAATTTATAACACACAAGGGTATGTGTACTAGGGAAAATAGAGACCTATAATACTTTTGGAGACCAGTGATCATCACCCACACACACTAGAGCATGCTTTGTAGATACTCCAACACCAAACATGGTCAAGGTGATGTCTGTGTTATCAACCACAATAGATTTCACTTCACCACAATAAAAAATCAGGGAAGAACTACACATTTATCATAACGATTCTCTAATTTGGTTTTCCACCATCAAAAAAATTATCGGTCTGACAACACCACTGAGGTTTTCAATGCATGAGCTCTTCTCTAGTGAGTTACATTTCACTTTGGCAATTAGGCCAACTTCCTTTACTGAATAAGAATAAAATATTTACTGGTGCAAAGAAATTATTGAGAAGTATAATATGGTAAGTGAAAAATTTCAAAATAGAAATCCCACACACATCCCTAGGCATGGGTAGAAAAACACATTCCATCAGAGTCCCAATAGTACGTCAGTGTCCTCTATGGACAAACCTACTGATTCCTTGGCCGCCAAGCCCACCCGGCTACATGACATGTTCATTGTATAGAATCCAGTGGAAAATGATGAGATGGATTCGAGTGAGGAATATTTCACAAACATTCTCATGAATTCACTTGGGTGAAGAATGTTTTTTGGGTTGTGAAATTTTTTTGTCATTATTGAAATCTAGTGAACATGACCAAAATTAGGGGGTGATTGTTAACTAATTTCAATAATGTGGATTAATTCCACTATTATTTACCCCCCTCATTATTTTCCCTTAACTATTGATCAACACAGTTTGAACACATTAAGGCTACCTCATGGATTTAATTACATTGTAAATATGTATTGATTTTATGTGTGTATATAAAGCAATGAAAAACACTCTAGAAATGCTTCCAACTTGGTGGTGCAAAAAACATCTCTTATGTTCTATCATTTTTCCTTCATCCTTATAAGACTTTTTCTTGTGTTTTTTATTAATAGGACAGACATTTACAATAAGGATGCAACCTGTGAATCCATGAATTCATAATGGAAGCTAGAACCCACAACTAAGAAACCTAAAGTAAGATATTAAGATGATAAAGTACTGATGTCATAGTGGTTCTCGTCACAAGCATAGAGTTCAAACCACAAAGGTGATTTCGTAAACAAAAAATAGTTTTCCAAATTTTTAAAATGAATTCATTCCATGAATGAGAGATTTTGGGCCATGATTGTGAAGTCACAAATGAAGTATATTTTTGGTTAGTGGTTCATGATACAAAGTGAAGAGATCACGCCACACAAATTTAGGATAAGGAAATAATTTTTTAAATAATTTGTTTTCATGATTAAAATGGAGATGGTTTCTGCCATGAGCTTTAGGATAATAGTGGTGTGATTTAGAGAAACTTTTTTCAGGCCATAAATATTATAGATGAAGTGTGGTAGAAGAGAGAATAAATATTAAAATATTTAAGGATAACTTTATCCCATAAGCTAAAGATATTATTTCACTAACCATAAGTTCCCATTAAAAATAATTTAATGTGAATATTATTCCACACTACAAAACAACATCATACTGCAAAACCTTAGCAAAAAAAGATATCATACATACATATTTTAGGAATAATTTAAAGTGCTTTGAACATGGTACTTTAGGTCAAAAAATGACATATTTAGAGAGATAGAGCTAGACCCTTTAAATTATTGAGGTTTATAACTATAAAGGGTTTGTTGCAGCATGAGGGGGATCCGAAGTTTCATGTTAGAAGGTTGGAGGGATACAGATACAACTAGGTCATTGTTTTTGTTACATTTTTTACTATATTAGATCCTTTTTATTTTTAATACTCCTGCATTATGAGCATGGGGGTAATTTATCTTATGACAAGAAATATAAGGACGGGGGATTGTTTTAGAGTAGTTTCTTTTATTTTCATCCACTTTGGGCTGTTCATTATATTTTATATTCTTTGTATCTTTCCCGTTTTTATTGCATGACTACTGTAATTTGAAATAGAAATTTCCATTAAATGTTTCAAACAACCGTTGTGAATCATGAATTATCGTTGAATTTATTGGAATGTTTATACTTTATCATGGTATTGAATCACTTAACTCATTAATAAAAAAAGTAATTGACAACATGAAAAGGGGAATTCTTGATTTAGAGAGTGATCACCAAGACCTGGGGATCTCTTTAATTAAACATTGACAACAAAACAACTAAGTAAATTATCATTTGACTCCACTAACACATGGAAAAAAATTAATAAATCTTTTCACATTCTCTTGATTGTGATTGAAAAGTCTATTTCTTTATTTTTCATTAACTATTAATTCTCCCAAGTCTAATTAGACCATACTTGTGTGTTCGAACTGGAAATTACCACATGCTACAATCATTTAGTTAGTAGTAATTAGTTTGAATTTATTTTATAAATTTCATAATTTTTTCTTCCAAGAGGAACTAATGATTCCATATAGGTAATCTCATTCCCTTCATACTTCATGGATGACACAAAACTCCAGCATCACCTTTATGTCCTCTTAAGATACCATAAATCATAGGATACTCATAGGCCTTCCTTAGTGGCATCAAACTTCATTGTAACCCTTAATTACTCATAGAAGACTTTAAATAACAAGATACAATTACGCCTTCCAATATGACATGAAACACTAGTATAACCTTCAATTCCTCCCCGTAGACCTTAATTACCATTGTATCATTCAACCTTATTTGATTATAATAAATTATAGCATAAACATAAAGTCTTATTAGGAGACCTTAAATAATTACTTAACCCTTAAGACTTACTAAATAATACAAAATAGAAATGTAATCCCTTTATGTCATCTCAATGATCATCAATTACAACACACTCATTCACATTCCTCCCCGGATAACATTAAGTTCCAGAGCACTTTTCTATATTCCTTCAAACTAGGGAGTAACCACCCACCTTATGTGGAATATATAAAATACCATATTATGGGACAATTTACATTAAATACCTATCAATAAAATTGTTTATAAGATAAATCAATCTATATAAAATGGGTATTTTCCTAGTTACAATATGAAGTGATGTAAAAAAACCCATGCTGATATCGATAAAAATTTCAGGATGATGTACTTAAATATATAAGAGAGTTACAAACTACAAACGGTCTCCCTTATGAGATGAGTTAACCTTAAATACTTTCAGTTTCAATGTACTAAATTTGATGTGTCATTCATGAATCCAACAACCACCCCTTCAGAAAATAGGTTTTTGGTTAAGCATAAGTGAATATTCTTAGAAAAAAATTGTGAAATTGATATGAAATCCTTTATATATAAAAGCTATTGATTGATTGTGCAAATTATATTATGATACTACATTAATGGATTATTATTTTTGATATTTCTAGATTCAAAATTTCTCTTTCTAGTGGATGCCATATAGATTTAACCATTGATATGCAAGGTGGGGACCCTATGGTGGTTATGACCTCGTGAGATTCTAATTGCTACATGGCTATCCCAAATTGGTATAAAACTTCCAATAAAAATACTACCACAATACAATATCACAATTCGTGTTTTCTATGATGGAGTACCTCCATATTTAGATGGAGGGAATTATAGTAAAGGGGTATACTCAATAGGGAGTAATTTTGACTCAGTTGATGACATGATAAGACCTTGGGATCCTATGGTTTTGGAAGTCTATTCTCCAATAAAAGACCAATATTTGGATCGTGGCCCCTATAAAATCATAAAATAGGTTTGAGATCCTCCCTTATGTAAAAAACAATATTACTATATTTAGATAAGGCTATAGTGTATTTTATGACCATCCCTACTTCTAAATGGGAGCTGCCCATGTGGGAGCCCACCCACCAAAGTCTCCACTAGTTCCATGGGACCGTTCACATATTGGAGGTTGTTGTGGGATTATATTACTTAAATAGCCCAAATTATTCCATCATGAAGGATATCTCTCTAGGGAAAACTCGAGACAACCATTTAGGTGGTGGATTATTTACTTGTTTATACAATTCTCAAATACTATCCCCTAGTTTAAGTAGTGAATTGAGGTATTTTTCATGATACTCTAGGACCAAAGACCTAACAGCCTACGAGGCATGTGTCAGAAGTCCTGTATGGTAACCCCATTATGTTAGAGAATGGAATACCAATGTAGTTTATCACCATAATAATACTTTCACCCATCATATAAACACTACTCATGAGAGTTTTAAGGAAGTAAAAGTGGGTGATATCATCCATAAATGTGAACTATCATGCAACAAGTCTGGAAAATCGATGACTAAAATTTATATAGATTTCCATTTAGACAAGGAATATGAAAAAATAGCAGATCTATTACCCCCATAACCTTAGAATATATACTATAATTCATGATCTTGGTTATACATAAGGAGGATATGTATAACAACCTAGGATTAACATACAATGATATTACATCATTTTAGATGAATATTCTACACATTAAAAAAATATATTCCCAAGGACCATAATAGTTTACTGTATTTGGAAAATTAGAAAAAAAATATTCTATCCTGGTGAAATATCTTTAAAATATCCAATAAAGACCTCCACATTTAGTACTTCTATATAAAATATTTCTTCATAACCTAGGGAAAGGAATCATAAGAAAGGGGTGAGCTCAGATGCTCACTAAGAGTAAATAAAGGAAATTCATAAGCATAACATGAACAAAAGGGTATGGAACTTGAGTATAACATTTTAAGATCATACCATACATATTATATATCACTATAATGATCATAAGTTCATAATACATGAATCATACGTAAATAAATAACATAAGACATGAAATCATAACATAAGAATAAAATATGGAATTGTGATAGACAAATAATCAAATATAATTATTTCCATAGTAGTCAAGGAATTACTTCCAAGACCATAATAGTGGAAAAAATTCCTTTACTAAACTGAGTACACACCTGTTTCAACATTGTATTACTAAACTGAGTTCACCTTTCATTCAAACCCTCTATTATTGAACTGAGTTCACCCCTCATTCCAGTTGTAACATCCCAAGTAAGTAATGGATACTAGATATTATTATCTATGTCTATTTATGAATTAGATAGTGTTTTAGAGGCTTAAAATGAGAATAAATCCAATCTTAAGCATGAAATACACTAATATTCTTATAAGATTGTTTTACTGCCTTTTGATGGAAAACCATTTTTAAATCAAACTTTTGACACTTTTATAAGCTCTATTTGTCAAAAATAAACTTATTATTTATGATTGGGACATTGAAATTTACATTGGATAAATTTTTGGTATTTTTCTGACAATGTTCATTTTTTAATGAATATTGAAAAATACTGCATTTTACATCAAAACTGATTTTTCATCTAATTTAATTATATGGTTAGATTATATTTTTAATTGGTTTTAATGTGTAAATAGAATGTATGTTTACCATGTAATCCAATGGTGGTCATTGGGATTAATTTCACTTTGGAATTGGGCATAAACAAGTGCCAAACTTTTCATAGATATTGTTTCAAAAAAACTCGCTATATGTTTTGACAACGGGAATTATTTTTAAATAATTTTTTTCAATTTCTGTGTTTGGAATTTGGTAAAATGGATTACATATTTGGAATCAGAAGGTCCAAATTATGTAATCAAGACTCTTTTGTTTTTGGACATTATGAATAGTAACGGTGATAATTATCTTTAATTATCTTGATTAATGAGTAATCGGGTAGTTAAGGATAATAAAATAATATCATAATAATAAAAAATGACACCAACATGTGTCCTAATTCTACTGTTTGTCTCATGGCTGACCATGGGATTCCTTGTACCAAACTTGGGGACACCATGGAATCACTTTTGTGGGAAAGTGACTTTTTATCTTTTTATTATTTAAAGGAAGTAAATATAACAAAGAATGTATCGCCTGAGTAAAACATTTTTAATTATGTATACATAAAGGATATTTTGGACTATGAATATTCATCAGAAATATAAAAAGATTTCCTACATAATTATAGTTTTTTTATAATTTTTAGACATTAAATAAATTAAATTATTTATGACATCATGATGATGTAGTGATTACCTCATTAATAAACGATTTAAATAAAATGAAATGATAATGTAAAATATAAGACTTACACTTGTCAAATACCTATTGGATTAGTATATTTCGAACCCTTATCACCTTATCCTTGAAATACATCAATGTGGGACCTTTAAAATCCGAAACTCATTTGAAAATAAAGTATCCTTTTATACCATTCCAAGAGTGCCCCTCCTCTCCTCTTATAAAAGGCCCCCACCTCTACCTCCTTACCCACACCTCTCAAGCCTTTTGCTCGGCCAAACTCTGCACTTTTTGTGTCTAAACATCCCTATACTACTCCTAGAAGCCTCACTTTGGGCAGAAGTCTTCCCAAAGAAGCCTTTGAGCTCAAATCAAAAAGAGTTACCCGATTTAAAGGTAATGTCTTCTCTTGTGTTCTTATGTTTTATTTTGCTTCTCCAACCCCCTAAAATCTTTTTATTCATTTCTTTTTTAAAAAATCCAGTATCTTAAATATACTAGTATGTTGTTATAATAAGAATTCGAGCTACACTTACACACACCTACATCTAATGGTTAAAGAACATACTGTTTCTGTGGATGGCGAATTTCTGCCTCACGAAACGATGATTGATCAACACTCATATAACACCTTTAAAGGTGTACATTAAAATGTCAATATATTTATATATGATATATAATATGTTTATGTTTTACTTAATCTTCTTCATTTTTTAATTATGACATACCTTTATGGTTTCCATTATGGGTAAACGCGATATCTTCATTTTCGGAAGTGCAAACTACCGCCCCCTCAAAGTGATTTGATTCGTTAATACTATATGTGGTACATATAAAGGATAGATTTAATGATATTATATATGATACAATACTGGAATTATAATACTATTATGTATCATTGTGTTTTAATTCCATTAAAGTATGAGGTAGAAATGAAAGTAGCGTTCATGCGTACGTACGACTTACCGTCTCCATGAACGGTGCATTTAATTTCTTATCCCCAAATGTAATATACTATTTTAAGTACATATATATAATGGATATATATGATTTATGTTACATCTAAATGATGAATATAATTCTGTAATTAAAATATACATATCCCTCATTTAGTTTTAATTCCATTAATATGACATAGAAATTAAAGTAGCGTTCATGCGTACGTACGAGTTACCATCTCCATGAACTGTGCATTTCATTTATTACCTATAAATGTTATGTAATATTGTAAATGCATATATAATCTGGATATATATGATATATATGATATATACATCATGAGTATAACTCTGGATATAATGGATACATGAACAATTTGTAATTATAAAGAGCATATTTTTGACTCAAGTACTAATGATCATTAAAACGGCCGTTTTTAACTTAAATAATTAAATAGTGTTCATGACATGGTAATAAGTTATATAAAAGGAATAATTAACTTGAAAAAGGTTCTTAAGCAAGTATAAATTAATTCAAGTTTATTATTCCGGACTTTAAAGAACAATCGAGTCAAGTCGGACCCGAGGTATGGGACTTCGTCTCAATCTCCATTCATTGAGGCATATTTTGATTTATACACAACTTTATTTTATACGGTGTATAAACCCCTTTGACTTTTACATTTATCCGAAAAGAGTCTTTTTTATACAAAGTGTTTTACTAAACGACAACAGGGAATGTTTTTTTCGTACGTATGCGGCGACAACGACTTCTCCGCCACCGTGACCATTATTTGAGTTTCATCTTCCTCTACAAGCCATAATTTTTTTAAATGAAAAATAAATACCATGTTTTACTTTTATTTTATTTTGGCATTGAAAATGGTTTTCATAATGTTTTTATTATATCAATGTGTTTTATTGATATATTTTGATTGAAATGTGGAAATGTTATATTTACTTTATGCATGTTTTATGTGATACGGTTATGTTATGGTTCTTGGGAATTATTATAAAGACAGGTGGTTCTATGATAAACTAAGGATGGGTGAGCCCGATATAGCTCTCCAATGCATTGGGTAATGTGAAGGGGTTAAACATTGAGGTTTCTCTGAAGAGATTTAGGGAATATACTGTGATGGGTATTCCGAACATAACCAAGAAGGTTACTCCCTACGTAAGAATGTTATGAATGCCTCAAGTTACCTTTATGTCTTATGATTTCTATGATTTATACATTATTTGATGAGGTATGTTAAAGTGCTTATGTTTTATGGGTAAAGTATGATTTCATTCTTATGTATATATGTACTCATGTTTCCTTTCCATATTTTTATATCCCTTACTGAGCTTTTTATGCTCATCCCAAGTTTTTGAAATGTTTTTCACAGGTCAAGGGAAAGGTACATGATATAATGATAGTGTCAAAAAAGTGTCAAGAAAGAATCCATGTTTTATTTTAAATAGGTTTCCGTTTATGGGAAAAATGAATACTACCTTTTATGTAACCACTTTGTTTAAATGTGGAATGTAATGCAAGTTTTATGATCTAATTATCTAAAACTCTAAACCTGAAAAGACCCTCAATGTGTAATCTTGTAATAACTCAAGATTAAGTAAGGTTTAAGGCTTGGGCCTTATAGTTGGAATCAAAGGTCGGTTTAGATAAATTTAGGAGTTATAATTCTATTTAATGATTATCCAAAAATATTTTTTTATGGTCAAATTGAAATGATATAGCATTTGAAGATTACCATGTTGCTTCACCTAAGATATTTCTGTGTTAAGAATGGTTTTTCATAGAGGAAACATAAAAGATTTTTTGGGAAGGAATACTGAGGGAAATGAACTTCCAAATTAGCATACTGAGATGGTCAGAATCAGAACTAAACATTTTGTTGCAGTGATGGCTCAGTTGACTCAGGTGAAAAATTTTGGTTGTTTTTATTGATGATATTTTGGTGTTTTCTAAAAGTAAAGAGGTGCATGAAATACATTTAAGGGTTATTTTGAAAACCTTAATAGAAAATAAATTGTATGGTAAATTCAGTAAGTGTGAGTTTTGGTTACAACAAATTTCTTCCCTTGGTCACATTGTTTCAAAAGATCGGATAACTGCTGATCCTGCAAAAACAAAGGTTGTTGAAGAAGGACCAAGACCCACAATGTAACTGGTATTCGTAGTTTCCTTGGTTTGATAGGCTATTAATGAAGGTTTTTTAGAAATTTTTCATGATTATCTAGTCCAATGATGAAGCTATCTCAGAAGGGTGTTAAGTTTATCTGGACAAAGGAATGTGATAATTGTTTTCATGAGTTGAAAAGAAGATTGGTGAATGCTCCAGTTTTGGAACTACCTTCCAGGAATGATGAGTTTGTTATCTACAGTGATGCTTCGTTGAAAGGACTTGGTTGTGTCCTAATGAAGAATGATCAGGTAATTGCTTATGCTTCATGGCAGTTGAAAACTCATGAGTTAAATTACCCTACACATGATTTGGAATTAGCTGCTATTGTTTTCGCTTTAGAAATTTGGAGGCATCATTTGTATGGAGTAAAGTGTGAAATATATACTGATAACAAAAGTTTAAAGTATATATTCACTCAGAAATAATTGAACACGAGACAGAGGATATGGATAGAATTAATCAAGGATTATGATTTTATAATTCATTACCTTCCAGGAAAAGCAAATAAAGTGGCTGATGCTTTGAGTCAAAAAAGTAATGCTTCATTAGAAATGTTGCGTTTGGAATGTGATCCATTGGTTAAGGATTTGATGAACTTTGGCATAGAAGTTTTTGGTGCAGGATGTCCTTCTGTTTTGTTCCAGGTATCAGTGAAATATTCTCTATCAGACAGAATCAAGCAAGCACAGAAGCAAGACAATGAGTTTCAGAAAAAGGTAGAGCTGGTTCAGAAGGGTAAGTAGCCTGAATTCAAAATTGATAATGATTGTGCTTTGAGATTTGGGAAGAGATTGTGTGTGCCGTGTGATTCACAGTTGAAGAGCGAGTTATTATGTGAATCTCATAGTTCTCCATTTTCAGTTCATCCTGGAAATACTAAGATGTATAGATATCTTCGGGAGTATTACTGATGGGACGGAATGAAAAGAGATATTGTTGATTTTATAGTGAAGTGTTTGACTTGTCAACAATTTAAACCAGAGTGACAGTTATCGAAAGGGATGCTTCAGCCTTTACCAGTATCAGAATGGAAATGAGAAAATATATCGATGGACTTCGTTGTGGGATTTCCAAAGAAACCTCGAGGTAATAATGCAATCTGGGTTATTGTTGATCGCTTGAATAAATCTGCTCATTTCCTTGCTATACGGGATAATTTTTCCCTAGATCAACTTTCCCTTTTGTATCTTAAAAAGATAGTCAGGTTACATGGAGTTCCTCGCTCCATTGTATCTGATCGTGATCCCAGGTTCTCTTCTAACTTTTGGAAAGGTCTTCAGAAGTCGTTGGGTATTGAATTAAATTTTAGTATAGCTTTTCATCCTCAATCAGATGGGAAATCAGAATGCACAATTCAGACTTTGGAAGATATGCTACGTGCTTGTTCGATGGATTATTAGGGAAGTTGGGACCAACATCTTTCTTTGGTTGAGTTTTCATATAATAACAGTTTTCATTCCAGTATAGAGATGACACCATTTGAGGCGTTATATGGGAAGCAGTATTGAACTCCAGCTTTCTGGGATGAAGTGGGTGAAAGGAAGCTAATGGGACCAGAATTGGTAGAATAGATGGAAGAAAAAGTTCAGTTGATTTAGAAACAGATGAGAACAGATCAGAGCAGACAGAAGAGTTATGCAGATAACTGGAAGAAGGTTCTCTCTTTTGAGGTAGATGATCATGTTTTTCTCAAAGTCTCACCATTGAAAAGTGTGATGCGATTTGGTAAGAAAGGAAAGCTAAGTACAAGGTTCATTGGACCATATGAAATTCTGGAGAGAGTTGGATCAGTTGCTTACCGAGTGGCTTTACCTCCAAGTTTATCTCAGGTACACAATGTTTTTCATGTTTCGATGTTGAGAAAGTATATTCCAGATCCATCTAATGTTTTGAGTCCAGAGGTAGTTCAGCTGGAAGAGAACCTATCTTATGAGGAACAACCGGTCCAAATTCTTGACCACAGGGAGAAAGTGTTATGGAATAAGGTGATTCATCAAGTAAAGGTTTTGTGAAAAAACCACATGATTGAAGAGGCAACATGGGAATCTGAAAATGCAATGAGGGCTAAATACCCCCACTTATTCGATAAGTAAATAAATTTTGGGGAAGCAATTTTCTAAAGAGAGGAAGGATGTAACATTCCAATTAAGTAATTAATAATAGATATTATTATATATGTCTATTTATGAATTACATTGTGTTTTAGAGGCTTAAAATGAGAATAAATCCAATCTTAAGCATGGAATACACTAATATTCGTAAAAGATTGTTTTACTGCCTTTTGATGGAAAACCATTTTTAAATCAATCTTTTGACAATTTTATAAGCTCTATTTTTCAAAATAAACTTATTATTTATAATTGGGTCATTAAAATTTACATTGGATAAATTTTTGGTATTTTTTGAACAATGTTCATTTTTTAATGAATACTGAAAAATACTGCATTTTACATCAAAACTGTTTTTTCATCTAATTTAATTATATGGTTAGATTATTTTTTTAATTGGTTTTAAAGTGTAAATAGAATATATTTTTACCATGTAATACAATGGTGGTCATTGGGATTAATTTCACTTTGGAATTGGGCATAAACAAGTGCCAAAATTTTCATAGATATTGTTTCAGAAAAACCCACTATTTGTTTTGACAACGGGAATTATTTTTAAATAAATTTTTGCAATTTCTGTGTTTGTAATTTGGTAAAATGGATTACATATTTTTAATCAGAAGGTCCAAATTATGTAATCAAGACTCTTTTTTTTGGACATTATGAATAGTAACGACGGTAATTATCTTTAATTATCTTTATTAATGAGTAATCAGGTAGTTAAGGATAATAAAATAATATCATAATAATAAAAAATGACTTCGACATGTGTCCTAATACTAATATTTGTCTCATGGACGACCATGAGATGCCTTGTACCAAACTTGGGGACCCCATGGAATTACTTTTGTGGGAAAGTGAATTTTTATCTTTTTATTTTTTAAAGAAAGTGAATATAACAAAGAATGTATCGCCTGAGTAAAACATTTTTAATTTTGTCTACATAAATTATATTTTGGACTATAAGTATTCATTAGAAATCTAAAACTATTTCCTACATCATGATAGTTTTTTTTAATTTTTAGACATTAAATAAATTAAATTATTTATGACATCATGATGATGCAATGATTACCACATTAATAAACGATTTAAATAAAATAAAAAGATAATGTAAAATCTAAGACTTAAACTTGTCAAATACCTATTGGATGAGTATCTTTCGAACCCTTATCACCTTATCCTAGAAATAAATCAATGTTGGACCTTTAAAATCCGAAACTCATTTTAAAATAAAGTATCCTTTTATACCTTTCCAAGAGTGCCCCTCCTCTCCTCTTATAAATGGCCCCCAACTCTACCTCCTTACCCACACCTCTCAAGCCTTTGGCTCGGCCAACCTCTGCTTTTTTTGTCTATCCACATCTCTATACTACTCCTAGAAGAATCACTTTGGGCAGAAGTCTTCCCAAGGAAGCCTTTGATCTCAAATCAAAAAGAGTTACCCGATTTAAAGGTAGTGTCTTCTCTTGTGTTCTTATGTTTTATTATGCTTTTCCAACCCCCTAAATTCTTTTTATTCATTTCTTTTGTAACAACTATAGTATCTTCAATATACTAGGATGTTTTTATAATAAGAATTCTAGCTACACTTACACACACTTAAATCTAATGGTTAAAGAACATAATGTTTCTGTGGATGGAGAATTTCTACCTCACGAAACGGTGATTGTTCAACACTCATATAACACCTTTAAAGGTGGCCATTAAGATGTCACTATATTTATATATGATATATAATATTTTTATGTTTTACTTAATCTTCTTCATTTTTCATTTATGACATACCTTTATGGTTTCCATTATGGGTAAACGCGATATCTTCATTTTAGGAAGTACGGACTACCGCCCCCTCAAAGTGATTTGATTCGTTAATACCATATGTGGTACGTATAAAGAATATATTTAATGATATTATATATGATACCATACTGTAATTATAATACTATTATGTATCATTGTGTATTAATTCCATTAAAGTATGAGGTAGAAATGAAAGTAGCGTTCATTCGTACGTACGACTTATCGTCTCCATGAACGGTGCATTTCATTTCTTATCCCCAAATGTAATGTAATATTATAAGTACATATATATAATGGATATATATGATTTATGTTATATATAAATGATGAATATATTTCTGGAATTAAAATATACATATCTCTCATTTAGTTTTAATTCCATTAATATGACATAGAAATGAAAGTAGCGTTCATGCGTACGTACGTGTTAACATCTCCATGAATGGTGCATTTCATTTCTTTCCTCTAAATGTTATGTAATATTGTAAATGCATATATATACTGGATATATATTATATATATGATATATACATCATGAGTATAACTCTGGATATAATGGATACATGAACAGCTTGTAATTATAAAGAGCATATTTTTGACTCAAGTACCAATGATCGTTAAAACGACCGTTATTAACTTAAATAATTACATAGTGTTCATGACATGATAATAAGTGATATAAAAGGAATAATGAACTTGAAAAAGGTTCTTAAGAAAGTAGAAATTAACTCAAGTTTATTATTCAGGACTTTAAAGAACGATCAAGTCAAGTCGGACCCGAGGTATGAGACTTCGTCTCAATCTCCATTCATTGAGGCATATTTTGTTTTATACACAACTTTATTTTATACGGTGTATAAACCCCTTTGACTTTTACATTTATCCAAAAATAATATTTTTTATACAAAACTTTTTACTAAATAAAAAAAGGGAATGTTTTTGTCGTACGTATGCGGCGACAACGACTTCTCCGCCGCCGTGACCATTATTTGAGTTTCGGCTTCCTCTACAAGCCATATGTTTTTTAAATGAAAAATAAATACCATGTTTTAATTTTCTTTTATTTTGGTATTGAAAATGGTTTTCATAATGTTTTTATTATATCAATGTGTTGTATTGATATCTTGTGATTGAAATGTGGAAATGTTATCTTTCCTTTATGCATGTTTTATGTGATACAGTTATGTTATGGTTCTGGGGCATTATTATGAAGACGGGTGGTTCCGTGATAAACTAAGGGCAGGTGAGCCCGATATAGCTCTCCAATGCATTGGGTAACGCGAAGGGGTTAAACATTGAGGTTTCTCTGAAGAGATTTATGGAATATACTGTGATGGGTATTCAAAATGTAACCAAGAGGGTTAATCCCTACGTAAGAATGTTATGAAATCCTCAAGTTACCTTTATGTCTTATGATTTCTATGATTTATTCATGATTTGATGAGGTATGTTAAAGTGATTATGTTTTATGGGTAAAGTATGATTTCATTCTTATGTATATATGTACTCATGTTTCCTTTCCATATTTTTATATCGCTTACTGAGCTTTTTATGCTCATCCCAAGTTTTTGAAATGTTTTTCACAGGTCAAGGGAAAGATAAATGATATGATGATAGTTTCAAGGAAGTGTCAAGAATGAATCCATGTTTTATTTTAAATAGGTTTCCGTTTATGGGGAAAATGAATACTACCTTTTATGTAACCAATTTGTTTAAATGTGGAATGTAATGCAAGTTTTATGATCTAATTCTCTAAAACTCTAAACCTGAAAAGATCCTCAATGTGTAATCTTGTAATAACTCAAGATTAAGTAAGGTTTAAGGCTAGGGACTTATACCAGTCCTATGTTACTGAATCAAATTCATTTCCTATTCGGGACCTGTAATGTCAAACTAAGTTCATTTCTCATTCCATCCATGTATATGTGATATAAATATTTACCCAATTTATTGGAAGGAGATATAGGTCTCACCCATGTCATAGTGAAATCATATATACATGTGCCACAAAATCATAAAAAGTCATATCTTAACCCATGAAATGAAATGGAAATCATAAAAATATAAATATATTATAACTTATGGAAAAATGATAAAATTTTCATAATCATTTTAGAAAAATAATAACCCATGAAAGAGAAAAATATTTAATAAACATATAACCAATGAAAGAGAATTAGGTTTCATAAAGACCATTAAATTAAGAATAACCCATTCAAATAAATAATATGAATGGAACCTTTATATCATTTACTAGAAACTTGAGATAAGATAATCTCAATAAACCTTTATAAATTGGTAACTTGGGATCATACACTCCATGAAATAAAAGGAAATTTTATGAAGCATAAAATATAATTAAATAAATTAAATTCATGATATAAAATTTGAAATTCGAGTATACACACCCCAAAGATAATTTAGGTGCATAACAAAGCATGAGTCTCAAAGAAGGAAAATCGAGACAAAACTATTTCACTGATTTGGTAACTTTTTAAACTTATACACCATGAAATAAAGATCATAAAATGTATATATTAATACCCATAAATTCCAGTACAATATACATGGATTAAAATCATGGGTAGTACATGCACCACACAAAAGGGAAGAGCGGTGAACATAACTGTATCTCATGGAAACAAAAAGTGAGATAAAAACCCCTTTCCCTGTATCCTCACTCTAGTCATACTAGTTCAAAACACCTGTACAATAAATATAAACTTACTATTAATATATTATAGAACCATATTATTATATATAATACCATATATGGTTTTATTATGACCTAATATTACCCACTTATTAACCATCCTTTGTTAAGTTTTAACTTCAAATAAGATTTGTTTTGTTCGTCGCATGTGTCTTAATTTGTTATAGATTTGGTACTTAAACTTTACATCATGATTCCAAAAATGTAGAAAATGAAATATATAACATTTATATACCTTATATTTTTATTATAATTATCTATTTATTATATAAGGACAAATTGGAATACACCATTTATGGAGATGGTAAGCCATACGTATGCATGAATGCTGTTTTTTCTTTTATTATCGTATTGAATGAAAAAAAGAAAAAGAAATATATTTATATATTAATATCATTGTTAAATAAGCTTTATGATATCATACATATCATATATATTCACTAAATCCATCCTTATTACATTTCATTTAGTGTACTAATGTATCAAATTTCATTGAGTGGGTGGTAGTCCACACTTCCTCAAACGAGATTATCGTATTAACACAAAATGGAAAGTAAAAATATCTGTGTTTTAAAAAGGAATAAAGAATATTATAGACATAATAAATATAAAATTTGACATATTTAAACATATTATTCATTATAATATCCACCATTAGAGATGAAAATGAAAATTGAACAATCATCGTTTAGTGTGGCGATAGTTCGCTGTACACATAAACATTATGTTTTCTACCCATTAGATAGAGGTGCATGTAAGATTAGGTAAAAAAATTATCATAAAAACATAATATTATATTTATTATACTGGTTTTGTTATAATATAATGAAATAAATAGAGCAGAGGGGGTGGATAAGAAAAATAAAAGAAAGGACTTGAGGTAAGACGTTACCTCTTAATCAGGTAACTCCTTTTGGTTTGTGCCAAAAAAATTATTTGGAAGAATTTCTGACCAATTGAAGGATTTAAGTATTAAGGGAGGTAATTTTAGAGATTATTTAATCAGATTTTTGGTGAGCCAAGGGGCTTGATATGTGTTTGGAATTGGGGGGAAAGTATCCCCTTTTATAGTTGAAGATAAGTGACACTCTTGTAAATATTTGAAGAGAGAATTTCATCCGCATTTTTCATGTTACAAGTGGATCTAATAATTATAAAAGTCGTGAAAAGGTAGTATAGGGTTAAAATATGGTCATAAAATCTCCTTTGGACAATTTTAGACGTCATTTTAGGCCTTATGGTTGTAGCTTTGTCCCTTATTAAGCATAATTTAACCTTAATCGATGTAATTAATTTTAATTTCATTCATTAATATTTTTTTAAAAAACTAATTTACCTTATTAGATATTATAAATTATTATTATTCCAAATTTAGAATCCATTTTTCCAAATTCCAATCACATAATTAGCAGAAATTAATTTAAAATTAATATCTTGGACGGGATGACACTACGGGGTTTTAATGTAAAAATGATCAAATGTTTTCCAAGATTCTATATCCAATTTCAATGTGAAATTGGTCCCAATGACCTAAATTATATTAATTGATAAAATTATTATCTAATTAAAAATTTAAACCAATATAAAATACAACTTATTCTTATAAATAAATTAAATAAAAAAGCAGTTTCGAATTAAAATATAGTATTTTTAACTATTCATAAAAATGAAACCTTATAGAAAAATTCCAAAATATTATCCTAACCTAATTTTTATGTTTCAATTTCAAATATCATGTTTATTGTAACATATTAACTTTATAAAATTTCCAAAAATTGGATTCAAAATGGGTTCTCCATTAAAATGCATTAAAACTACCTTTATAAAAATATTGGTTTTTATGCATAAAATTAGGTGTGTTCTTATCTTATGTATATCAAATATATTGGATGAATAAAATTTTGTTGATTGAATAAATAACATATATATTACATGAATATCAATCACTAATTTTATTTTAATTAATTTAGTAGGGTAAAACAACTTTGTGACCATAAAATAATAGTATTACATTTTTTATTAAATCGGATTATATATTCATTTATAATTAATTAGTAACCTATGAATTCATATTACATTATGTAAACTATATACTTTCCTAAATTAGTTAATACTATTCATAACCTCTAATTTAACGTCTAGGTTATATTTTATTATATTAAATAATCATATTTTAATAATATATTATTGTTTGGTAAAACTCAGTCATGCGTGTTATGTATGCCATCAAGGAAAGTTATTGTTGCATGTAATGTAAGATAACCTTAGAGTTAAATCTGGAGAAAGATAAAATTTTTGTTGAATGTGCTGCCTTATTAACTTGGTGTTGTGTATAACACAATACAATCATATAGATTTTATAAAAAATAAAATATTTTCAGTGTTATGTGAAATTAAATGCATCAAAAATGTTAAATTAATTCAAAAAAACTTCAAAAAATATAAGGGTGTTACATTCTACCCTCCCCCCATAAAATGAATTTCTCCTTAGAAATTAATATGAGTTATCAAAGGTTTAATACTTGAATGTTTTTTTTATAGAAACCCACATCTTAAATATGGATACTAAAACTTCCCTTAAAAATAAAAAGATGGAACCATAACAGTTACAAAAAGTAATATATAACTGGGTTTCCATATAGGAGAACATATATTTGGAGTAAATATTAGAAATGGAAGAAAATCATAAATATTTATTGGGAATGATTGAGGTCATCAATCACAAACAATTAAATGATCAATGAAAATTTGAGGGCCTCAAAGTTATAAATTTGTGATGATTTAAAAGGCCATCAGTTCATCAAAATTAAGGTATTAGGAAAAAACATTTTCTTTTGATCATTATCCTAACACTAAGTAATTATTTTATTGATAAATAATAAAAGGAAATACACTTTCCTGATACATTTCTATAAAAAAATTTCATTCTTTGGTATATTTTTTATCTATTTCTAATTCATCCATTACTTCTTGAAATGGATGTCCAAAAATTAACTTTGATGCCTGAATCACTAAAATACATTTTTCGCAGATATTAAGGCCCATAAAAGAATGAAAATTATAACTATTTATCTAGAAATATTCTTAAAAATAAATATGGTTAATACATTAATATCAAAACATATATATTAACATTTCTATTTCCTCATAAATAATTTTTCATAATAAAATAATTATACATTAACCAAGACATCGCATAGGCCAGTGGTAAGCGTGAAACCCTTATCATCCATGGGTCATTGGTTAAAGACCTACATCCTTTCTAGAATTTCTTTTTTTTCACCAAACATACATTATGTACTTTTATAAAACCACTATACTATAATTTCAAAAATATGACGGACATCCTTGAAATAAGGTTAATCACTAAGTATCCTTTTAACCAAGGTTTTAAATACATACTCAATGCATAAATACTTCCTCCAAATTTTAACTTAAAATTTTTATGAATGGTTAAACTTATAACCCTTCTCAAATATTAAAATCCAAAAACTTTAAAAAGAGTGCCGCAAAATTAGCTTAACATTGATTCCCCCATATATCAGAAAGTAGCTCTTAGTTGTCACATTCCAAAACGTGTGAATTCCCTCATGGTAAATTCTCTTGGAGTATGGTAACAACCTCAATTACCATAAATACTTCAAGAAAATAGGCATTATTACTTATTATATAGATTATTGGTTATATTCCATATATCTAATAAATCTTAAACTTCATCCATGATAGCATAAACTACTTTTCAAAATGTCCTTAATTAGTTCCATTGTAATAAGTACTATCAAATTTACTTATTCATTTCCCACATATCATTATCCAAAAAATATTATCATAACATAAGAAACATATTATGGGTTATCTTAACTTTAATAATATCTTTTATGTGGACATCTCCTAGTAATTATATCACTTTTCTATTCTATAGAAATCCTTAAACGTGTTCTTCTAAATCCGTAGTGAAAAACATAAACTAAACAATCCTTATATATTTATCCTTTCATAATTATTGAATCTAAATACAGGAAAACATCAATTACTTAATCCTTAATCCATTGATAGGGATACCTTATTATAATACCTCTTTCCTTTCACATTTCATCAATAGTATCTTCATCATAAGAAATGTAATAATTACTCATACCACCTTGATAATTCTCTTCAGGATGTTTCCTATTAGAAAATTGAGTTACATAATGACCATTTAATACTCACATAAAACACTTAACCTTCGATGATTTCTTAAGTAGAATATTACTATCAACCATTTCATTAATCAAACTCTTCATTTTTCCCTTACTGTCACTTGGTTTGTTTCCTTCTTTACCACAATCAAAATAGCTTCTTGTTCCTCTAAGAAATTCACTTAGGCGATTCTTTCCACATTCTTAACATAGAGGAAACCAAATATTCTTTCTTCTATGGTCTCCATTACCTGAACACTTAGATAACTCCTTCATTCTCCTCCTTAGCGAGTCTAAGAGTTGGTGAAGGTTTACATTGTTAATCATGTTCTGTGAAAAAATGACTAGTCATGATCACAATATGTCTCATTCCATTGATCATACCACTAAAATGCTCATTATAAATCTTATATCACATTCAACGTTAATCTCTTTCCTTGTAGTTCCCTCCATTTACTAATACCATAAACATAGTGTAGACATTTATTATCATAGAGGAAAACTACATAGTCATGAAAAGATTTACTTATAGGATATATGAAAAATGACACCTTAATTAAACTATGAAACCCTTGTGATATCTTTGGTTATTCAAATCCCACTTATATTTAAATCCTTTATAATGGGTTTTGAAGAGTTTTTGAATTCCAAAAGCATATCCCCTATGAGTGTCAAACCAGGTGTGCAACAAGGCCCATTACCGTGTACTAAATTACCCTATGTCTGGCCGGGAACATCTTGTCAGAGTTTTTACCCCTATGTATATCAATATCAGATCCAAATACACTTTTAGTATCCAAACATGGATGCATTATTAGGAAACCACTTACTCAATCCTTTACCAAAATTCCTGGATATTTTCTTACACATTAACTCATCCTTATAGTTATCCTTAGAGACATCTTTAGACATATCCTTAGAAATATTACTAGGGATCTCACTAATGTGTTCTCATACTAGTTTCCAAAGGTTGACTAAAACCTTCCTTTGATACTAACTATAGAAACCCAGGACTAACATACATGGATATTACGTCATTTTAGATGAATATACTGTAAATTTAAAAAATACATGCCTGAGTACTATTATAGTTTAATGTATTTGGAAACATGGAAATGAAATCTTATATCTTGGGGAAATATATTCATTATATCCCATAAATATATACACATTTAGTACTTTAACCTAAAATCTTTCTTCATAACCTAGGGAAAGGAATCATAAGAAAGGGGTGAACTCAGAAGCTCAGTAAGGGTAAATAAAGGAAACACGTAATCATAATATGAAAAAAGGGTATGGAACTTGAGTATAATATTTGAAGATAACACACCAAATATTATAGATAATAATAAATATTGGATGTTCATAAGACATTAATCATAAAGAAATAAAGAACATAATCCATGAAATCATTACATAGGAATAAAACATGGAATTGTGGTAGACATATAATTACATAAAATTATTTCAATAGTAATCGAGAGATTATAGTCGAGACCACCTTAGTGGACAAAGTCCTTTACAGAGTTGGGTTCACACCCCATTCTAGTCCCGTATTACTGAACCATGTTCACCCCTCATTCTATCCCTGTATTACTGAATTGAGTTTACCACTCATTTCGGCTCTGTATTACTAGACCGTGTTTATTTCTTGTTCCAAACCTATAATACTGAAAATAGTACATTTCCCATTCCTTCCATGCATATCTCATGAGATCTAAATATTTACCCAATGAATTTTGGGGAGATATAGGTCATATGTTTCTTATAGTGAAATTATACATACATATGAAAACAAATAAAATCAATCATATCTTAACCCTTTAAATGAAATGGGTACCATAAATGTATAAACATATCATAGCCTTTGAAAAAAGATACAGGGTTCATAATCATTTCATCAAAATCATAACCTATAAAAGATAAAATAATTTCATAAACATTTAACCTGTGAAAGAGAAATAGTTTTCATAAAGACCATGACATTAAGCATAACCCATTAAGAGAATGAATATGAATGAAAACATTAGATCATTTCCTAGAAAGTCAAGAGTAACAACAATAGATGTCATCTTAGATGGAAAATAATTTTGAAATATATTTTAAAAATGTTTCTTGAGGGAAATATCTTTTCTTCACTTAAAAAGGATTTTTAATACATAAAACCATTTGAAAATAATTTTCTTATAAAATTTCTTGAAACATATAAATAAAACTCAAAATCAGTTTGAAAAAATTGTTTTCCTTGAAAAATTATAAAATAAGATTGAAAACATATTGAAAACCATATCTTTGAAAATAAATTTGAAAATATATAAATAAATATTACAAAAGTTTCAAAACCATTTCTTTGAAAACACATTTAAATATTATAAGGAAATATTGAAAACATTTTCAAAACAATTTATGTGAAAATAACATTGAAAAATTATAAATAAATCTTAAAAATGTTTTGAAAACCATTTATTTGAGTATAAATTTGAAAAATTATAAATAAATCTTGAAAATGTTTTTAAAACTATTTCTTTTAATATAAATTTAAAAACTTATAAATAAATCCTGAAAGCATTTTAGAAACCATTTATTTGAAAATAACTTTGAAGACATATAAATAATTCTTGAAAATGTTATGCAAACCATTTCTTTGAAAATAATTTGAAAAATTAAATGGAAATATTGAAAACATTTTAAAAAATATTTATTTGAAAATCTCTTTTAATTTTTTTTAAAAAATTAACTTTTAGATATGAAAGGTAAGTATTAAAGGATTAATGATGGATAAATCCGTACATGTTGTATGAGTTGAAAAGAAAAATAATTTTGCACATTTAAAATGTTAGAAAAAAGCCTCATTTAGAAATAGACGAGAAGATTAATTTTAATAAATTAGAAAAATTTAAAAATGGAAAATATGTACTTTAATTATAATAGGAGAATAGTATAATATTCCTAGAACCCCTTTTTGGAAAACATGATTTTAAAGGAACATAGATTTCCGACCCAAAGAATGTGTGATTTCTTAAAAACAATTTCTTAACTGTATTATGTACTAAAGAGTAGAATAAATGGTACCAATAATTGAATAATTAATTAATAACCATAGGATAAGAAAATTCATGATTGTTCTTGATAGATGGATCATATTATTTCATCCAAGGAATCATAAACCTAAAATATATTTAAAATTAATAATATTGTCTCAATAAACTCTTATAACTTGGTAACTTAGGATCATACTATCCATGAAGTAAAAATAAATTTTATAAAGATTATAATATCATTAAAATAATTAAATATAATATATATCATGTAAAATTGGTTTATATACATCTCAGAGAGCATTTAGATACATAACAAAGCATGAGTCTCAAATAAGGAACATTATGACAAATATATTTCCCCAATTTAGTAACCTTTTAAACTTATACCCAATGAAATAAAGTTCATAAAATGGAAATGTGAATACCTATTTATTTATGTATAATATAAATCAAATGTAATCATGTAAAGTACATGCATCACAAAAAAAGAATGAGTGGAAAAGATAACATGTATCCCACAGAAATAAAAAGTGAGATAAAATACTCTTACCTTGTATGCTGACTCTCATTGTACTAATTAAATCCAATTGTATAATAAATATATATTTATTATTAATATTTTACATAACCATATTATTATGTCTAATTCCATATATGGTTTTATTATGACCTTATATTACCTTATTGTTAACCATCTTATGTTGAGGTTTCACTTCGAATAATATTTATTTTGTTATTCACATGTGTCATAATTTGTTATATATTTTGTACTTATACTTTATATCATGACTCCCAGAATTTAAAACATGATATGAATAAAATTTATATCAATTATATGTGTATTATAATTATCTAATGAATATATAAGTACAAAATGGAATACACAATTCATAGAGACTGTAGGCCTTACATACGCATGGATGTTGTTTCCGTTTTTATTGTCATTTGGACTGAAAAAAAAAGAAAATTACATCTTTGTATAAATTTATATAATTGTTATAGTAGATTTATGATATCATATATATCATATATAATCACTAAAACTATCCTTAATACCTCTGATGTAGTGTATGAATGAATCAAATCGATTGGAGGGGGCGATAGTCCACACTTCCTCAAATGAAATTATCATATTAATAAAAAATGGAAAGTAAAAAGATATGAGTTTTAAAAAGGAATAAATAATCTCAAATAAATAATAAGTATAATATTTTACACAGATAAACAGAGTTTCCATCATAATTTCGACCATGATAGGTGGTAAGGAAAATTGAACAATCACCATTTAGTGAGGTGGTAGTTCGCTGTACATGTAAACAATATGTTCATTAAACATTAGATAGAGGTGTGTGTAAGTTTAGGTCAAAATAATAGAATAAAAGCACAATAGTATATTTTGGATATTTTTTTATATAGAAATATAATAATGAGAGTTAAAATATTTACACAAGCTAACCTTGGTGTTCCATGTGAAGAAATATAATTTTTTTTTCCATTTAGTGCATGATTAAATTTTTATTTCATATAACGCAAGAAAAACATAGCGATTCAATATAAAATAAAATATTTTCAGTGTTATGTGAAATGAAAAATATCAAAAAGGTTTAATTAATTTGAAAAAATAATTAAAAAAATATCAGAGAGTTAAAATATTTACACCCTTACAAATTATTTTAGAAAATATATTCCCCAAGGGCTAGGATCACAATCTTCATCATTGACACATTAGGTGAGTTTGAATCTGAGTCAATGATATAGATACACATAAACTAGAATATGATTCATATACACTAAAATAACCATAATTCCAAAAGATCCTCATAAGAACGGATCCATTTATATCTGTTATTTTATTCCCATCTAACAAAGACCCGACACAACTATTCCTATCACAATCTTTCCCATAACTAAAGAACATCAAGATTAAGGAATTCAGGGGTGAGCATGAAACCACAACCTTACATGGTGAACGCGATTAGGAAATGATCTTATGGTTTGATATTGTGGATGAACCACCTACATAAGGGGATATCAATGCGTATCAGATGTGGAATGAGTTAGTGATAGGTTGGATATGAATCATGTAATAGACATTGGTCACAAATAAATTCAACATACCTAGAAATTTTTAAGAGGTTAACATACCTCACATAGAAATAAATTTATAAAGAAGAAAAAATCGTATTGTGAGACTATGTGTTCTATATACTTATCAAATGGATTATGTCCGAATTATTGATAAAAAATATAAAAAATAGAACTCAATTATATTTATATAAATGAGTTTCATAATTTACCCATACAATATGCATACCTTCAATATACCAACGTTAACCGTATTACGGTTTCCTAATGATAGATTAATGAACCCCCCTTTATATAACCATAAACAGACCAGGAAATTATATATAATTATACTTTTCTCCTCTGTTTTATAAAAAAAATATGGTTTTCCTACCATGAAACCCACTTATCAGCAACTTCAAGAGGATACTTATAATGTTATCAGATCTTACCACACCTTGAATTGGGGTCAAGATGATTCCAGGTGTCCTAGTTAGTTGCATCACCCTATTTTGAAGGAAAAAATAATACGAGATCAATGATATATATCCATTAAAAAAATTATCCATTAAACTATTCATTAGGAGAGGGTGGAGCCAAATAAGAAGAAGGTAAGTCCTACTATGGCTAAATAGGACTCCATAGTCTCTCACACTCAGACAACATCAACTAATCTTGAAAAATTCCTATTATAATGGAGCCTTTATTTGGTACTTATTATAATATAGTTCTGCTGATAAAAGAGTTCATGAACTTCAATTCAAACCATGACTCAAGGGAAAACCCCACCCTTAGATATGGGTGAATTTTTACCTTAACCTCGATGGAAACCCCTGAAAACAAGGCTCAATGAATTTTTATCCCATTCTCAATAAATTTAATAGAACATTTAGATTGGGGAATTTATATCCCAACCACCATCACTAAAACCACAAGTCAAGTTAAGGATAGAATTTTCTTTAGTGAAATATTCCCCCAAAAAGTCAATATTTATAGGTTTGGGAGGTTCCCCTGTAATTTTAAAAAAATTGGAACTTTCTAGCCTATGTCCAATGATGGTACAAGGTACTCCATAAAAAAATATTTCATAATGAATACTATATTGTTTTAGAGAAATCCTCCTAATATGGTAGACAAAATCATCATCAATAAAAAAACTCTCGATCTCTCTAATGATTCAGTCAATAATACTGGTGATAATGAAACCATCAATGGGTTCAACAACCGTGATGAAGATCCCTATTTCATGGACATGTATGAAGAAGTAGTATGAAAAATGTATTCTTCTATATAAATTATTTTTCAAGAAGATAATGACACATTAACATTTGATTTAGGTAGAAAAACAAAAGTGAATGATCTTGTTGTTGATAATACCCATTATATAGAGGAAAATGAGAATGATGAATGCACCCATCATGAAAGTCATAATTCAGACTTAAGACCTCTATTGGTCTCTATATTCTAACTATTGTTTTGATTTACTAGAAATGGAAAGTGTACAAATTCTATGATATCATCACTTACTCCACCACCCAAAAAAATCAAGAAACTTTTAGCTGAAGAGAAACTTGTTATATTGTAAAAAGAACCTGAACGAATGTCATAGTGGAATTTTAAAATATTAAAAAGAAGTGGGTTTAGTGAAGACGACTTTAGTGTTGAATTCCAACAATTACCAGTCACTTTACACTAGAATGAAAGTGTCACCCAACTCACAAGGGAATAACTAGCCAATAAAGTAAGTCCCAATAATTATGGACCCATTTTCTAAATCTTTTCTCTTGAAAAAAAATCCCGATTTCACTCCCATGACCTATCAACAAAAATTGTATTAGATAATTCACCTAGGATATACCCCAACGCAAGTGGTGACATTAGGGATTGAGGTGCATGAGGTCATCATCACTTTATTAGATGAAATTTAAATTAATCATGAACTATTAGAACTAAAAAATAATACATATCCAATGTGATTTTACTTCATCCATTCACCTATAAATTCTAGAAGCCATAATTGATCATCCTTTAATAAAAAATGACCCAAATAAATATCTCACTAACTTCACCTCCTGGTGTGGCCCAATATTAAGAACCCCTAAGTAGTAGGATGAATAAAACTATATTGATTTATACAAACATAGAGGTTTCCTTGCTTAATTGGGATATTGTTTTTTAAAATTCTGTAAATTTCATGTTAGGAAGACCTTTCTCAAAAGTTCTTATATCAATTAAGTTTGAAGTTGGGTAATACATGAATCTATGTCATCTCTAATTGTAAATAGTGATATAATTATAGATTTATTTATTTTATTTTTTTATTAAATGTTTTAACATATTCATTGTATATTTAGTTTCCATTAGAAAAAAATTTAGAGATATGTTTAAAAAAATGTAGGATGAGCTGACAACTGTATTGATCCATCAAAAGCACCCTAGAGGATTCTTAGAGTTTATCTCAATGAAATAATATCCAAAGGAATATCTCCATTTATCCAAGGAAAAATCTTAACATGTATCGTCGATAAATAATATGATATCTAAGGAAGAATAAAATCACTATTTATTTAATGTTGGTGGAAAATCTACCCTTATCTTCAACGTTGGTTAGATTTTATAGAACCATGATACCTATTCCTCAATTGTATAAATAATCTGTATTTTAGAATAAAAACCTACTAGATTTGGGTGATGAAAAAAGAAATCATAATTTTAAGACCAAAATGAATAAGGTTTACTTCTTCAATCATGAATAGGTCACTAGGTTATTCATATGTGCCCTTGACAATAATATGATAATACTACAAAAATTGAGAGTTCCACATAAGAAATTTTTTGATGATTATTCTAGTTATTACTATTATTAATAGATATTAGGGAACACTATCTTGGATTGATTCATATTTAATGACCTTCTACAGAAAATATTTAATGAAGGGTTGGTAGATCTATACAATGTTAATTTATATGTGACCCATTTTTCCCATAGTCTTCTTCAAAGAGGAAGGGGAGTGACAAGATATATACAAAAAAGGCACATGGAAGTTTAGTGAATGGATAAATCAAAAGTCCATTCACTTCACACATTCTATCATTAGGGAATGATTGAGTTAACAAATTATGAACCAATTACCTCTGCATCACCTGTCATGAGACCCTCCACTATATAACACCAAAATTGTAGCCACAATCAACATTGGTGAAATAAGGATGTAGAATATGATTACCTATGGGTCCCTGAGTATATTTTGACATTTATGGTCTAATTCCACTGACAATATTAGTATGGTAACTGCCATACCAAATAGGATCCCATGTGGGTCTTTATGTATACTTTTCCCTATTAAATCATGAGTATTACTAGAATAAAATTCATAGGTTTGAGGACTCTATCTATTATTATATGAATAATATAAATCCTAAAACTATTCATTTTTCCAAGGTACTAAGAGAATAAATCATTGAGGCACTATGAATTATTCATGAATTTGATATAGAAGTGGTTGTCACTATGATCTACTATGCTAAACATGAGCTAAAAAACATTCATTACATGATATATTTTATAGAACAAGCACATGAGATACTAGTAAAAGGAAATATCCACCCCTATATGTGTCTATATACCATAATTATTCTTGAATACATTGAGTCTTTGTTAATAATGGTTTTAAAATTAACCTCACCACATTCAAGAATGTCCATCATCGAAAGATTGAAGATAAAAATTTAACCCCCTTGGATTTCACCATTCAGGGCTATAAAAAAACTGAATCGAATCCCTAGGGGAAGGTCAAATTGAATACACAATTCAATGAACCATTTAAATTTATTGACTTCATAGTTTTTTTAGTACATGACATTCAACACTTTTCTCAGCTGACCCCAACTATACTCACATGAAGATGTGCCTTCCTCTAATCATCGGTGCCTGAAAGACCCTACCATGGAGTCAGTGGGAGTGATTTATAGCATAGAATCCCTTTTTTATCCATACGAGACATGATATATTAAAATTGAATTCTAAAATATAGAGGTAAATATTTTTTACAATGAAGGTACTTTATATGATGTCTTTCTCAATGGGTTAAGTGCTATGACTATTTGCTATTTGGATGATTTGTAGAAAATATTATTTCCCTCCATAGACTAATATTAGGTGATAAGGCTCATAAAAATTACATGGATATTAAATTAAAATAGAATATAGGTTTTGGATTACTTCAATTCCATTCACATAGTCACCATGGAGACAAAATACTCTATATCAAAGGATAATAATGATTCCCTAAATACAATACCCCCACTTAAGAAATTTTTGTGATGAAACCTTCCTGGAATATATAAACCTGATATGTCCTTTTCCACCCATGGTCTTATTGAAGAATATATTAGTGATTCTTGACTCAACTTTGAGGGATTTGTTTCAATAATTTCTGATGAACTCATCCAAGTAAACCTAGGATCCAAAGAAGATCCACGACCCATGTTGATCAATTTGGTCATACCCCTACAAAGACGATGATCATAAGATTATGATACTGAAGAAACATAACTACATTTTACTTGGAATTACATATAAATTTTAGGATAGAAGCCCAAATTGGTTGTTCACTTCCTTGGTCCCTAATCTAGTTATCATGGCCATAAAAAATTGTTAGGAGAATAAACTTGGTGAATGGAACTATGGTAGATGCTAAGGTGGAAAAGATGATTAAGTAGTTCTTAATCTAGGAGGTTTACTATCCCAAATTGTATAGCCAATATCATCTTTATTAGAAAGAATAACTTACCGATTAATGTTTTTTTTCAACTTACTTGGTCTCAAATTCTATTCCTTGATTGATGATTTTGGAATCTCGATCATAGAGTTTGAAATCAATGAAACAATAGGTTTTGAAGTGATCTCCTTTATAGATAGATACTCCAGATATAATCAAACTTGAATATCCTCTGAATAGGAAGAGGATACCAAATTATAAACACTTCAAGGTGTATATTTTTATTAGGAGAAACCTTTTGTTTCATATAATTTCAATCCCACATATAAAAGTTTCATGAACTGTATTTATATATACCTCCTTGTGAAAATAGTGGAGTACTATATGGAAGACCTAGTAATCAAATTTCCCTTTCATCAAGATCACTTCACCAACCTCGATATCGTGTTCAAAAAACTATGACAACATAATATGAAGGTGAAATTTATCAAATGCACATTTTTAGTCACTTATAGAAATTTTATTATACATGTGATTTTTTATCATGTAATAAATGTAAATATTCTAAAATACCAAGGAGCTCCTAAAAATTACACTTCCTCATAATATATGGGAGTTAATATATAAGGTCCCGAACTTAAAAATTTCATACTCTTGAATTATGTAAATAATTCACAATGTGGATATTTTTAGTTGTATATCTTTAGAGAATCAAGTCATAAATTATACATAGAAACTTGAATATTACATGTTGGCACTTCTACTCAGTATCCATTTTTTCCATAAAATAAAAATTCTTAAAAAAACTTGTTTAGTTTCATGTTTTAAATAGAATGAATTTTACATGATCTCATCCTTGACCCTATTCCACCTAAAGTCTAGTGAAAAACATTTAAAAAACTTGTTATGAGCATAGAAAATCTTGGTAAGGGATATATAAAGAAGTAAAAATATTATTTATTCAAAACAACATGTAAACCATTAATACCTTAGCATAAGTAATAATTTTCACATTTATGAATTAGTAAATAATCTTTACAGAATAAAAGATCATTAATTACCCTTTTTAACCACGTCATTACAATAAAACCCATATAAAGCACACGTATCATATACAATGTAAAATTAAGACATAATCATACTTAAATGTAATAACCATACAGTCGATTTACAAAAATCATTCTTATAAATGGAATATCCATACATTCAACTTTCATACCCAATTCATTAGAGGTTATAACGTAACCACCCATACTTGGTTTATCTCAGAACCACCCATCATTTGGTTTATCAGGTAACCACCCGTCAAATGTCTAAGTACCATTATATAATCATCACACATAAACTATTGCAAATATCATCATTTCAAACATAAATTTCATTTAAAATCAAAAGAAATAATTTCATGATAATGAAAATTTAAATCCACATTCAAAACCATTTTCAATACCAAAATATGTAAAAAGGGTATATGGTATTTATTTTCCATTTAAAGACATCAGGACTGGTTAAGGAAGCCAAATATCAAATAATGATCACGACGGTGGAAAAGTCATTTTCACCATGTACATTAAAAAGAAACATTAAATTTTTCTTTTATTAAAACTCTACGTAGAAAAATATTCACTTTGAATGAAATTAAAATTCAAAGGGCTTTATACACCGTATAAAAGAAAGTCATGTATAAATCAAAATATGCCTCAAATAAAGGAGATTGAGACAAAGTCCCTTACCCTTTATCATACTTGACACGTTTGTTCTATAATTTCCTAAATAAAAAAATTAAGTTAATTTATAATTTCTTTAGAAACTTTTTCAAGTTTTTTATTTATTTTATATCACTTATTATATTGCTATAAAAATTCGTTAATTATTTGAGTTTACATGAGACATTTTTTCAATGTTTGGAACTTGAGTAAAAAATGAACTTGTTATATTTATAAATTGTCCATGTGGTTAAAAGTAAATTATCTATATAATGATATGAATGATTTAGATATCATATATATCATATATATCCAGTATATATGTATTTATAATAGTCCATAAAATTTGGATATAAGAAATTAAATGCATCGTTCATGGAGACAACAAGCCGTACGTACATATAAACACTACTTTCATTTATTTTTCATATTTTAATGAATGAAAACTAAATTATACATAGGTATATTATAATTAAAGTATAAAATCTATGTTATATATGTTACATAAGTTATTTAATTCTATACTTTATACATTCCATGTATACCATGAATGAGTAATATCACTTTGAGAGGGAGGTAGTCCGTACTTCTTCAAATGAAATTATCATATTTATACAACATGAAAAGAATTAGGGTATGTTATAAATGAGAATTAAAAAATCATATATACAAAATAAATATCATATATAATTATAGTTCCATCATAATGGCTACCATAATAGGTGGTAAGAGAATATTGAACAATAATCGTTTCGTGAGGCAGTAGTTTTCCGTCCATAGAAACAATTTGTTATATACCCATTTGATGGAGGTGTGTGTAAGTTTAGTTTGAATAATTATCATAAAAACAACATAGTATATTTTATATAATAGGGTTTTTATAAAATAAATGAATAAAGAGAGTTTAGGGTGTTGGATAAAGAAAATAAAAGAAAGAATCTTGAGAGAAGACATTACCTCAAATCGGGTAACTCTTTTTTATTTAAGCTAAAAGGCTTTCCTTATACCCAATGTAATGCTTATAGAAGGAAGGGAGGGATTTTGGTAGATTATTATTGAATATTATAGATGATAAAATGGGGATTTATAGGTTTTATCAAGGGTTAGAGTTGGTGTAATTTTATAAGTGGGAGGAAGGGAACTTTAGAAATGTTTGAAATTATTATTTTATTATTAATTGATTTTAGAATTTTAATGACACCAAAGTGATATATTTAGAATTTCAGATGAGGATGGGTCAAAATATTCTCATAAAATGGGTTTTATACAAGTTTAGGTCATGGAATTAACCTTATCATTTAGCTTTAACCCTTAGTAAACTTATTTAACATTTACCATGTCTTCTTTTTTATTCATAAAATATGGTTAATATAATTACTATAAAACTCAAATTGATCCTAAAATGGATTATTAATGAAATTTTAACACCATATATTTCACTTGGACAAATATTATATTTTTAAGACTATAATATCATTTAATAAAATAGTTTTTGTTATAAAAATTCATTTATGTCAATTTTTATACTATTTATATCATGACTTTTTAAAACTCCATAACAATATATTCATTCAAAAAAACTTCATTAATTAAAATATAACAAGACAAAATCATCCATAAAATTAGTGGATGGCATAAAAAGTTTTAGAATAAATTTATTGTAATATTTATAATCTCATTTATTTAAATCTTTCATTAATAAGGTAATCACTACATCACCAATGTGTCATAAATAAATTTATTTTTTTGATGTCTATAAGTTATAAATAAAATACCATGATATAGGAAAACATATTAAATTTATATTTACTATTTATAGTTGAATCAATCACTTATATAACCCCATATAAAAATTGTTTTAGTAAAATATATATGTTTAGGTTATATTTTCCTTAACGTTAAATTAAAAGTAATTAAATGTCCTTTTCACACACAAGTGGATCCATGGGGTCCTAAAATAGACCCAAATATTATCATGGTCATAATTTCTCATCCAATAGGGTTAGGGAATGTTTTAGGGTAATTTAGCATTATTATAATATTATTTTTTACCCTTATTCACTAGATTTACCCTTTAACCGTGATAAAAAAAATATTTATTGAAGTTACTATTTATAATGTCTAATAATAAAATTTACTTGTTTACACAATTTTGAAATCATGATTCCAAATATGGAATCCATTTTTCCAAATTCAAGACACATAATTTTCAGAAATTAAGTTAAAATTAATTCCTATTGTCAAAACCAAAAAGCGTGTTTTTTAGAAGTAAAAACTACCAAAAGATTGACATGTGTTTATATCCAATTTAAAAGTGAAATCACCTAAAATAAAAAAAATTGGATTAAATGGTAAAATAAAAATATAGTTACAATTTAAAACCAATTAAAATATAATATAAACTTATAAATAAATCAAATGAAAAGACAGTTTTGACTTAAAATGCAGCATTTTCACTATTCATTAAAAAAATGAACATTATCATAAAAATGATTTTTTACCCAAAGCAAATTTTGATGTACCACTTCTAAATAAGAGTTTTCTTTTCAAATAAAACATCTAAAAGTGAAAAAAAACTATATTTAAAAAGGGTTCGCCATCAAAAGGTGGTAAAATTACCTTTTAAAAATATTAGAGTATTTATGCTTAAAATTGGATTCATTCTCATTCTAGGCCTCTAAATTTTATTAGATAAGTGTAAATACTTTTAACAAACATGTATAAGAATATTTTAGTTAGTTATGTTCATTCCCACCAATATAATGACTAAGCATTAACTACCATTTAAAATAATATTATATATTTATTTTTTAGTATGAATCAGCCGTGTGTGCAACATGATATTTCGAAGAAAACCATTGGTGTGTGTCAGGTATGCTATAAAATATAGCTTCCCATTTAATATAGAATTAATATTTAATTCAAAAATATTAATAAATATGAAAATATCTTATTCTTTATTTACCTGGGATGTTACATCCTTCCCCCTCTTTTGGGAATTGCGTCTCCACAATTTAATTCACTTATCAAATAAGTGGGGGTATTTATCCCTCCTAGCATTTTATGATTCCCATGTTTCATCTTCAACCATATGGTTTTTCCCAAAACCTTATCCTAATAAATCACATCATTCTACAACACTTGTTCTCTGTGATCAAGAATCTAGACTAACTATTCCTCATAAGAAATATTTTCTTCCAACTGAACTACTTATGGGATAAAAATATGAGATAGATCTGGTATATAATTTCTTAACATTGAAACATTAAAAACATTGTGTACTTGGGATAAATTCAGAGGTAAATCCACTTGGTAAACAATTGATCTATATTTTTCAAGAATTTCATAAGATCCAATGAACCATGGACTCAACTGTAACACCCCGAGATTTTACAAAAAATATTCTTTTTAATTTCATTAATGTCTTGTGTTGTACGCTACACCAAAAGGAGCTTGCAAAACACGCATCCTTGAATTGACTTGCATTACATGCAATCGTGACCTTTCCTCGATAGCGTGTGTAGTACGCAATACCGAGTTTCACTAAACAATGATATGCTATTAAAATATTATTAAAACTTGCAGTTATGAATAACAATAACCACTTTTTGAAATTTTTTAAATTTTATTTTTCAAAATGTACTTCATTTTTGGATTCAGAATATCGAAATTAGCTTAGGGTGAAATTTTGGTACTTTTCGGATAACTTTCATATTCTGATGAATAGTGAAAATTACTAAATTTTAATTAAAAACAACTTTTCTAATTGAAATAATTAATAGTGATAAATTATTAATTTGAGTGGCTTTAAAGTACATTTAGAATATATTTTTACAATTTAATACAATGTTGTTCATTGGATGTAATTTCACATTTAAACCAGATATAAACAAGTGTCAATCTTTTGATAGTTATTATCTTTTAAAATCACGCTATTTGTTTTGACGACGGGAATTAATTTTTAAATTAGTTAATTTAACTGATATGTTTTGAATTTGGTAAAATTATCATCATTTTTGAATTTATAATATCAAATATATCTTAGGCCTAATTTTTGGTATTTTTTTGGAAACTTACATTTTTTGATGAATAGTGAAACCACTGAGTGGTAGTTAGAAAAATGGAATTTTTCATAAAACATAATTTTACCGCTTCTATGAGTATAATTTCTAAAATCCGAGAGACACTGTTAATATCAAGAACTAAAATGTGGTTCAATGAGATGAAAATAATTTTTGGTGAATAGTAACGTTTTACTTTTTTTTGCCACGGTTAAAAGTTAATAGGGTAGTTAAGGGTAAAAATGATATTATTATTACCCTAACACATGTCCTAATTCTATTGGATAAGTGTAATTCGATCAAAAACAACCTTAGGAATAAAATATGACCATTTAGGCCCACTTGGATTAGATTAGGACATTTATTATTAATTTATTTAAAGAAGGGTTAAAATAGTTAAAATCAATGTTTAATAAGTAAATAATTTTTAATATGGGGTTATACATAAGATAAATTCGACTATTAATATTCATTAGAAGGATAATGAAATTTCCTACATAATGATATTTTATTTGTAATTTTTAGACTTTAAATAATTTAATTTATTTATGACACAATGATGATTCAGTAATTATCTTATTAATGAAATATTGACCTAATTGATATTATAAAAACCCAAATAAATATAATTTGAGACTTTTAATGAATTACAAAAATTTTATATGTTAATATGACATGTTAGTGTTGATTTAATTAACTTTTTTAGAACTAATCATTCTATTATAATTTTCAAAAAAATCAATTACCAAATAGAGTCAAAATTGACATAAAATAGTTTTTAAAACAAATATTATATTATTAATTGTTATTATATTCTTAAAAATCTATGGTTCAACCAAATGACTTAGATAAGGTTATATATATTAATAATAAACAACTTGGGCTTCGTTTGGCTTGTTATAGTAAGTTTATTAACCTTATAGTATAAGAACACAAGAAGACACGGTAAAAGTAAAATTATTTAACTTAATGTTAAATCTAATTGATAAGGTTAAAATAGGAACCTAAACTTGTCTAAATTCTATTGGATGAGAGGATTTCGACTCCTCCAAACCTTAGCTTCGAAATAAATCAATTTGGAGCTATTTAAAACCGAATATGGATTTATAATAAAATAATAGTTTTTGTGTTTCCAAAGGTGCCCCTCTCCTCCCTTATAAAAGGGCACCTCCTCCCTCTCTTCCTCACACCACTTTGAGCCTTCAAGATCAGCCAACCCCTGCCAAATTCCCTTCTCCACATCCCTAGCATCATCTTAGATTTCCTGGTCTTCTTCAAAGACCAATTTTAGTGTCCTGGAATAATAATTCTACTGTATTTATATATATATATATGTCATCTATTTAATTTCATTCAACTCAATAAGGAAACAAAAATAGCGTTCATGCGTACGTACGACCTACCGTCTCCATGAACGGTGTATTTATTTCCATTTATCGATCCATTATATATTTCTATATTCTGCATATATATTATATATAAATCATGTTTTACATTCTGGATTTAAGTAATCATGATCTACGTAATCATATGAATAATTACAAGTTAAAACACGAACGAAAAATGAGACGATTTTACCCAAAACGCTACTTTAACATGAATTTACAAAATAACGGGTAATATAAAGTCTTAAGTGAACCATATATGATATAATAACAATGAATATGATTCTGTAATAATTCAATGACATTATTTAAATCATTATACAGGAGGTTCGAACACTTACGAAGCAAATTGGATCTAAGGTAAGGGATAATTTTGAAAATCTCATTTTTATCTGAGATTGCTTATTCGTAAGTATTTACTGGGATTATTGTTATAATCCATGTCCATGTTTCCTAAAAATAGTTTCATATTTGTTTAATGTCCTTTTTACCCATTTTGACTTTTACCCAATTGTATGGAAGGAATCTTTCTTTTATTTACCCTACAAGGTACTTTTTGACTTTTTCGACAAAAGTACGAGAAGAATATTTTTTAAAAAGTATACGGCATGAAAGGATTTTTACAGTTTTATAAAGCCTTGTTTTCATGAAGCTTACTCCAAAATATTTCATGACTATTTTCAATAAAATCCTTTTCTTTTAAAATTTCATGACATTTTGTGAAAAGAAAATGATTTTGAAGGAAAAAGGATATTTTCCTCAAGAATTCTTTAAAAGTGTTTTATCAAAACCATTTTCCATATAAGATTAAATTATTTCATATGCGTATGTTTCAAGTGTAATGTCTCTATGATTGACATGGTTTCAATTTTCTTATTATGAAATGATATCCATTTCTTTTATATGGATTATGTGATGATGGGATGATGTTTATGAAACCCATTTTATTGTTTGGGTTATGATGAATGTTTTACGTTTATTTTGTGGAACAAGTAAGAATGATTTCATTATGAGATGGGTGGGACCTATATCTACCTCCAATTCATTGGGTAAAGATTTATATCTCATGAGATAGACATGGCTGGAACGGTAAGTTAATCCGGTTTAGTGTTACATGACTGAAACGAGGAGTGAACTCGATTCAGAAAGGGACTTTGTCCACTAAGATGGTCTTGGCAGCAATACCTTGGATACTATGGAAATCATTACATGTGATTAATGGTTTCCACAATTACATGTTTTATTCCCATGTTATGTTATCATGATTTATGTTCCATTATGATCTATGCCTTATGTACTTCCATGTTTTAAGTCGTTGCTCAATATTTTGATGTTTAAACATTATGTTCATGTTTTTAAGTTCAAATGTATATGGTATGTTTTATTTTATCCTTTCTTACCCTTACTGAGCATTTGAGCTCACCATTTTTATGTTTTATTTTCCCCCATGATTAAAAGAAAGGTTTTAGGTAAGGAAACAAAAAGTGGAAGATATTTATGGGAGATGTTGAAGATCTTTCAACATCATTAGTTGTTTATATTCCGAGTTTCCAAAGACACTAAACTATTACGATCCTTGTGTGTTTTTTTGTTATGTATTAAGTATTCCTCAAAAGTAATGTAATGTCCATGTACGTCAAGCTTCGGGTCTCTACAGTTGGTATCAGAGGAAAGGTTTAGTCAACTTTTGGAAACTAGGATGCGAGAACTTTAGTGAGATCCCTAGAGATATTTCTAAGGTATGTCTAGGGATGTCCCTAAGGTTAAGTATAAGTATAGGTTATAGTACTAGAATTATGGTAACCCAAGATGATAGATATTGAAGATACTCCCCCTTTATTATATTGTTTTCCCTAGCGTGATTTTTTCCTCTCACACTATTCTTTTTGGGTTTTAGAAAATGGCTGGAAACAAGATGATTCACGATAATGAAGGATATGATGGAAAATGGAATGATATTCTTCATGAACAAACAGATGAATTGGAATTTGGAAGTCCAAACATCATTATTATTCCGAATCAGCAATCTCATAATATGATCAATAAACTCAAATTTGGTAAGTTTCCTGACTCGGCTAATAAGAGAAAGATGGAGTTTCATGATGATCATAGAGGAAAGAATGTTCAATTTCACCTATGTAAATCATGTGGGAAGAGGCATCAAGGAGAATGTTTCAAAGGAACTGGAAGATGCTTTGGGTGTGGAAAATAATGACACAAATCCCGTAAGTGCAAAGCAAAAGGTTCAGTTAACCCCATGGATGAGGATAATGGTATTGCTATGACATAAACGGAGGGTAAATGTTTTAAATGTGGAATGTACGGGCACTATGAAAACCAATGCCCTAAGGGAAAGTCTCATGAAGAGAATCAGTATGGTCGTATGGGTAGTATTTATGTTGTTGATGATGAAGAGACTACAAATGATATGTGAGTTGAAATAATTGTTGAAGCTCGGTCAATGGTTTAAGAAGGTAATGGAATGATTACATGTTTATCAAGTGTAATGTTGTATAAGTAATCTCATGGTAATATGGAATAAAGAGACATATAAGGATCGTTACACTGTTGCCTTTCCTTAAGTTTTGAAAGTGTATGATGAATGGTACTAGTAACCATGAAAGGTTATTCAGATATTTTCAGAAAGTTGATGACATGTGCATAATGAAGGGTTAAGGAGAAAATTAAATGTTTGATAGTATTCATGAGCTCATGAATAATATAAGGAGAAGGTTATATCATGGTTTGAGTATATATAATTTTTGGATTTTGGTATGTGGAAAGAATTAACTTTTTACAACGTTCATGTTTTCACTAAGGTTTAATGGGTATTCATTTTTCAAGAGAATACATGATTAAGGTATTCACATGATTGGAATGTGACCAGCAAGATATATGGGGGACAAATGATGGTATTCACATGCTTGGTTGATGACATTTCAAGTAATAGTTTTCTTTATACTATGAGATTGGACATATGTATTTTGGATAAGCCTAAAGATTGGAATGAATTATTTTGGACATAAGTTAGTATTGTTTAAGGCTAGATTTTTTTCCAATATTATTTATAATGTAGTTTTAGAAAAAGGACAACCTGCAGGCCGGGCGACAGCCCATCGCGTCGGACAAGGCTGTGGGAATCGAACCCACAACCGAAGTGCGACTAGCCTTTATCACCTACCACTGGCCTACAGGAAGTCCCTGTTTAGTAGAAAATAGTTTTATTATATTAAGTAGTATGATATATGAAGTATAAGTCCATTTTAGGAACCATATATGATTAATCTCACTATAGATCGACTTATGTATATTTAATAACTTTTGCTAACCTTTTGTTTGAGACAGATGGAATGGCCCGTCATTCTGTCACATGATCTGCTAACACTTCACGAATAACAAATTCAACATCATTTCTTTAAGAGATGAAGTGGAAATTGTTCAAGGCACAAACAACAGTGAGATTGTATCAAAATAAAGTAAGTAATTATTCTAATTCAAATTCTTCAACTTTAGGGAAATGATCTTGAAAACCAAAAATGTTTTCCTAGTGCTCTTATATCTGATGAATCAGATGGTACCTTAGATCTTTACAAATTTATGGCTTTTTGATTGCTGGATTTTCCATAGCCATGTTCTCTACCACTCTCCATCAGAACATGATGGTTAGATTTCTCTTCCATATCCATATTTTCACCTATGTGGAAACTCAAGGATTAGTTTATTTGGGTAACCGTTATGTTTCATACTTTTGTTTTTAAATATTGGTTTTGGTATTCTTTTTTACGATGTGGGTTTCTATTAAAGAAACTTTCGAGTATTAAACCATTTATAACCCCGACGAATTTTGAGGGCGAAATTCCTTTTAAGGGGGGTAGAATGTAACATCCCGAGATTTTATAAAAAATATTTTTTTAATTTCATTAATTTCTTGTGTTGTATGCTACACCAAAAGGAGCTTGCACAACACACATCCTTGAATTGCCTTTCATTACACGCAATCGCGACCTTTCATCGATAGCGTCTGTAGTACTAAATACCGAGTTTCACTAAATAACGATATGCTATTAAAATATTATGAAAACTAGCAGTTATGAATAGAAATAACCACTTTTTGAAATTTTTTAAATTATATTTTTCAAAATGGACTTCATTTTTGGATTCAGAATATCAAAATTAGCTTAGGGTGAAATTTTGGTACTTTTCGGATAACTTTCATATTCTGATGAATAGTGAAAATTACTAAATTTTAATTAAAAACAACTTTTTTAATCGAAATAATTAATAGTGATAAATTATTATTTTGAGTGGATTTAAATTATATTTAGAATATATTTTTACAATTTAATACAATGTTGTTCATTGGATGTAATTTCACATTTAAACCAGATATAAACAAGTGTCAATCTTTTGATAGTTATTATCTTTTTAAAAACACGCTATTTGTTTTGACGACGGGAATTAATTTTTATATTAGTTAATTTAACTGATATGTTTTGAATTTGGTAAAATAAACATCATTTTTGAATTCATAATATCAAATATATCTTAGGCCTAATTTTTGGTATTTTTCTGGAAACTTACATTTTTTGATGAATAGTGAAACCACTAAGTGGTAGTTAAAAAAACTGAATTTTTCATAAAACTTAATTTTACCGCTTCTGTGAGTAGAATTTCGAAATTCCGAGAGACACGGTTAATATCAAGGACTAAAATGTGGTTCAATGAGATGAAAATAATTTTTGGTGAATAGTAACTTTTTACTTTTTTTACCACGGTTAAAAGTTAATAGGGTAGTTAAGGGTAAAAATGATATTATTATTACTCTAACACATGTCCTAATTCTATTAGATAAGTGTAATTCGATCAAAAACAACCTTAGGAATAAAATATGACCATTCAGACCCACTTGGATTAGATTAGGACATTTATTATTAATTTATTTAAAGAAGGGTTAAAATAGTTAAAATCAAGGTTTAATAAGTAAATCATTTTTAAAATGGGGTTATACATAAGATAAATTCAACTATAAATATGCATTATAAAGATAAAGAAATTTCCTACATAATGATATTTTATTTTTAATTTTTAGACTTTAAATAAGTTAATTTATTTATGACACAATGATGATTGAGTAATTATCTTATTAATGAAATATTGACATAATTGATGTTATAAATACCCAAATAAATGTAATTTGAGACTTTTAATGAATTAAAAAAATTTTATATGTTAATATGACATGTTAGTGTGTTGTTAATTAACTGTTTTCGAACTAATCATTCTGTTATGATTTTCACAAAAATCAATTACCAAATAGAGTTAAAATTGACATAAAATAGTTTTTAAAACAAATATTATATTATTAATTGTTATTATATTCCTAAAAATCTAAGGTTCGGCCAAATGACTTATATAAGGTTATATATATTAATAATAAAAAACTTGGGGTTCGTTTGGCTTGTTATAGTAAGATTATTAACCTTATAGTATAAGAATACAAGAAGACACGGTAAAAGTAAAATTATTTAACTTAATGTTAAATCTAAATGATAAGGTTAAAATAGGAACCTAAACTTGTCTAAATTCTATTTTATGAGAGGATATTGACCAATACCCACCTTAGGTTCAAAATAAATCAATTTGGAGCTATTTAAAACCGAATATGAATTTATAATAAAATAATATTTTTTGTTTTTCCAAAGGTTCCCCTCTCCTCCCTTATAAAAGGGCACCTCCTCCATCTCTTCCTCACACCACATTGAGCCATCACGCTCGTCCAACCCCTGAAAAATTCTCTTCTACACATCCCTAGAAACATCCTAGAGGTCCTGGTCTTCTTCAAAGACCAATTTTAGTGCCCTAAGAGGAGGACTCAAAGAGGCGCTTCAAAGAAGAGGTAATGTTTGTTACCGATTCTTTCAACTTTATTTCTTCTTCCACTTATTCTTCTTAGGTTGTTTCATTATGAAGTAATAACATCAGTATCACTCATATAATGATATGTTATTATAAGTATGAAACAACCCTATTTCACTATCTATCAATCCTACGGTAAATGAAATCACCGCGCGATCGTACGTACAGAATACCGTCTCCACGCCATGGTGTAATCTATTTTCCACCACCACCTTACTTGGATGGGTATAATGGTGTAATTAATATCTATATATGATTATTGTAAAGTGATATTGATTCTGAAATATTATACATACACTCCAATACAATTTCATGATCATGAGTATGATATCATCGCTTGTGCGTACGTACGGACTACCATCTCCACGACGCGATGAGATTCATTCTCCACGTTAACCATTCATGAATGATTATAAAGTATATATATAATATGTAATAATGAAATATATGACATAATAATAATACTGTATTTATGTATATATATTTATGTCATCTACTTAATTCCACTCAATTCAATAAAGAAACGAAAACATCATTCATGTGTACGTACGGCCTACCGTCTCCATGAACTGTGTATTTCTTTCCATTTATCGATCCATTATATATATGTATATTATGAATATATATTATATATAAATCATTTTTTACATTATGGATTTAAGTAATCATGATCTACGTAATCATATGAATAATTACAAGTTAAAACACGAACGACAAATGAGACGATTTTACCCAAAACGCTACTTTAACATGAATTTACAAAAGAACGGGTAATATAAAGTCATAAGTGAACCATATATGATATAATAACAATGAATATAATTCTGTAATCAGTCAATGACATTATTTAAATCATTATACAGGAGGTTCGGACACTTACGAAGGAAATTGGACCTATGTCAAGGGATAAATCTGCAAATCTCATTTTTATCTGAGATTGCTTATTCGTAAGTATTTACTAGGATTATTGTTATCATCCATTTCCATGTTTCCTAAAAATAGTTTCATGTATGTTTAATGTCCTTTTTACCCATTTTGACTTTTACCCAATTGTATGGAAGGAATCTTTCTTTTATTTACCCTATATGGTACTTTTTTACTTTTTCGACAAAAGTATGAGAAGAATGTTTTTTTAACGTATATGGAATGAAAGGATTTTTACGGTTTTATAAAGCCTTGTTTTCAAGAAGCTTACTCCAAAAGATTTCATGACTATTTTCAATAAAATCCTTTTCTTTTAAAATTTCATGACATTTTGTGAGAAGAAAATTATTTTGAAGGAAAAAGGATATTTTCCTCAAGAATTCATTACAAGTGTTTTATCAAAACCATTTTCCATCTAAGATGAAATTATTTCATATGTGTATGTTTCAATTGTAATGTCTCTATGATTGACATGGTTTCACTTTTCTTATTATGAAATGATATCCATTTCTTTTATATGGATTATGTGATGATGGGATGATGTTTATGAAATCCATTTTATTCTTTGGGTTATGATGAATGTTTTACGTTTATTTTGTGGCACAAGTAAGAATGATTTCATTATGAGATGGGTGGGACCTATATCTCCCTCCAATGAATTGGGTAAAGATTTATATCTCATGAGATAAACATGGCTGGAACGGTAAGTTAGTCTGGTTTAGTGTTACATAACTGAAACGAGGAGTGAACTCGATTCAGAAAGGGACTTTGTCCACTAAGATGGTCTTGGCAGCAATGCCTTGGCTACTATGGAAATCATTACATGTTCTTAATGGTAGCCACAATTACATGTTTTATTCCCATGTTATGTTATCATGATTTATGTTCCATTATGATCTATGCCTTATTTACTTCCATGTTTTAAGTCGTTGCTCAAGATTTTGATGTTTAAACATTATGTTCATGTTTTTAAGTTCAAATGTATATGATATGTTTCATTTTATCCATGCTTACCCTTACTGAGCATTTGATCTCACCCTTTTTATGTTTTATTTTCCCCCAGGATTAAAATAAAGGTTTTAGGTAAGGAAACAAAAAGTGTAAGATCTTTATGGGAGATGTTGAAGATCTTTCAACATGATTAGTTGTTTATATTCCGAGTTTCCAAAGACACTAAACTATTATGATCCTTGTGTGTTTTTTTTGTTATGTATTAAGTATTCCGCAAAAGTAATGTAATGTCTATGTACGTCAAGATTCGGGTCTCTACATCAACTTCCCCTTCTTACCTAAATACATCACACTTTTCCATGGAGAAACATTGAGAAAGATATGATCACATACCTCGAAAGAAAGATCCTTCCTCCGATTATCCTCATAAATTTTCTTCCTACTCTGAGCTATTCTCATGTGCTTTTGATTCAACTGAACTTTCTCTACAATCTCTTCTACCAATTCTGGTCCCATCAGTTTCCTTTCACCTAATTCATCCCAAAAATCCAGAGTTAGACATCGCTTCTCAGATAATTCCACAAATGGTGCCATCTATATACTATAATGAAAAATTTTATTATAAGAAAACTCACCCAAATAAAGATGTTGGTACCAAATTCCCCCAAAATCTATTGAATAAGAACATAGAATATGATCCAATGCTTGAATTTTTTGTTTTGACTACCCATCTGATTGAGTATGAAAAGATGTATTGAAATTTAATTCAGTACCCAATGAATTATTATGGACCTTACAAAAGTTATAAGTGAACCTAGTATCACGATCAGATACAATAGAGAGGGTAACTCCATGTAACCTGACTATCTCTTTAACATACAATATAGAAAGATGATCTAGAGATTGAGTTTCTTGAATAGGAAGAAAATGACCATATTTAATTAATCAATTAACAATAACCCAGATTGCATTGTTACCTAGATAAGTATTCAGTAATACCAAAATGACGTCCATGGATATATTTTCCCATTTCCACTATGACATTGGTAAAGGCTGAAGCATCCCTTTCGGTAACTGCTGCTCTGCTTTAACCTATTGAAAAGTCAAACACTTCACAGTAAAGTCAGCAATATCTCTTTTTATTCCATCCTACCAGTAATTCTCCCTAAGATCACTATACATCTTAGTACTGCTGGTATAAACTGAAATAAAAGAACTATGATATTTACATAACAACTCTTTCTTAATCTATGAATCATAAGGCACACATAATATCTTCCCAAATCTCAAAATACAATCATTATCAATGTTAAATTTAGGCAACTAACCCTTCTGAACTGACTCTACCTATTTCTGCAACTCAGTGTCTTCCTTTTGCACTTGCATAATTTTGTATAATATAGATGATTTCACTAACACGTGAAACAAAATAGATGAATTTAGTACACCAACAAATTCTATGCCAAATTTTAAAAAATCGTTAATCAAAGGACCTTGTTCCAAATGTAACATGGTTAATGTAGCATTATTTTTTTGGCTCAAAGAATCAGCCACTTTATTTTCTTTTTCTGGATGGTAATGAATCATTCAATCATAATCCTTGATTAATTCCAGAAATATCCTTTGTCTCATGCTCAATTATTTCGGATCGAAAATATACTTAAAACTTTTTTGGTCAATATATATTTCACATTTTACTCCATACAGATGATGCCTCCAAAATTTTAAAGCAAAAACAACACAAGCTAATTCCAAATCTTGTGTAGGGTAATTTAACTCATGATGTTTTAACTGATGTGAAGCATAAGAAATTACATGATCATTCTACATTAGGACAAAACCATGTATTTTCAATGAAGCATCAATTTAGATAAAAAATTCACCATCTATGGAAGGTAATGCCAAAACCGGGGCATCCACCAATCTTATTTCCAATTCCTAAAAACAATCATCACATTATTTTGTACAGATGAACATGACATCTTTTCGAGTTAACTTAGTTAGTGGGCAAGATAATTGTGAATTTTTTTCAAAAAACCTTCGGTAAAAGTCTTCCAAACCATGAAAACTATGGATCTCTGTTATATTTTTGGGTCTTGCCCATTCTTTAAAAACATTTTTTTAGAAGGGTCAATAGTTATGCCATATTTAGAAACAATATGACCAAGGAATGAAATTGTCTACAACCAAAAATCACACTTGATGAATTTCCCATACAATTTATTTTCTTTTATGGTTTTTAAGACAACCCTTAAATGACATTCCTGTTCCTCTTTACTTTTGGAATATACCAAAATGTCCTCAATAAACACAACCAAAAAATTATCTAAGAAATCACAGAAAATTCTATTCATAAGATCCATGAATACAAAAAGTGAATTGGTTAACCCAAAAGTCATAACTATAAGTTCATAATGGCCATATCTAGTATTAAATGTGGTCTCCTGAATGTATGCTTCATTTACTTTCAACTGATGGTACCTTGATCTCAAGTCAATCTTAAAAAAAATATTGATCACACTGTAGTTGATCAAAAAAATCATTGATATGAGGAAAATGATTCTTGTTCTTAATAGTTATATTATTCAAGTCTCTGTAATCAACACAAAGTCTCATTGAACCATCTTTCTTTTTAACAAAAAAGACTGGAGCACCCCACAGTGATGTTCCAGGTCAAATGAAATCTCTATCTAATACTCTTGAAATTTTTTCTTTAACTCTAAAAGTTTAATTTATTCCATTTAATAAAGGGGTTTTGAAATTGTATTAACATCAGGAACTAAGTCAAAAATAAATTCAACTTCCAAATCAGGGATAATACCAGGCAACTCATCAAGAAAAACCTCAGGATACTCATTTATTACGGGAACATCATTAATCTGAATAGTTTTTTTTTTATTTTCAGCAATATGTTCAAGGTAACATTCATTCCCATCTTTCACTAGTATCTCTACTTACAGCTATGTTAACATAGATAAGGGTTCATTCTTGTACACAAACTGGAAGTCTTTTTGAAAAGAAACCACTTTAACTCTACATTAAATCTTAACATGGTAAAAAGAAAGAAAATCCATTCCCAAAATAACCTCAAACTCTACTAGAGGCAAAAAACAAGGTTTCAGGTAAATTCTTTCCAAAAATAAGGATAATAAGATTATTATAATTTCTTTTTGCCTCAAAATTTCCCCTAGGCATTTTAACCAAAAGTTATGGATTCATATCTTGAGATGGAATTCCCAATTTACTAGAAATTTTTTAGAAATGAAAGATTTTTTAGAACCTAAGTCAAACAACACATTGACATAATATGAAAAAATAAACAAATTACCTGATAAAACTTCATTTGATGGTCACAAATCAACCATAGTAGCAATAAAAGATTTTTACACACTCTTCTACTTTTAATCTGTCCGGTTTCCACCCTCGGTAATCAACTTCAGACACACATTGGCATAATAACCATACTCATTCCAACTAAAACGTCTTATTGATAAATTTTCATTGCCTTCATGATCATATTCCTTACATTACGAGCAATATGACACATCTTATCACACCAAAAGCACTTTCTATATTTTAGGAGAAATTATCCAGGATTATTTTTACCACACGTATCATAAGATGGAAATTTATTTTTTTTACCTCCAGGATTATTCGATAAATTATATCCCTTTAACTTCCAACTAGACCTCTTATTTTTTCTTGCTCTCTTGGAACACCTATTCATCAAAAAACTCCATTTCTACATTCTTAGAACATCTGAAAAGTTTCTCATAGCTTTTGAATTCTCGAGAGACTAATGCTCTTAGATATCATAGCTTCAATCCTGAGTAAAATTGATTTATCTTAGTATCAAGATCTCAGATGAATTTTGGAGCATACCTTACCAGTCGAGTGAAATTTTCTTTATAAGAATCCACTGAGTCACCCTAATTCCTCAATTCCAAGAATGATTTTTTTTGTCATAAGTCGAACCACCTTAGGAAAATATTTCTGAAGAAACAAAAATTTCAATTTGTATCAAACAAGAGCATCAATCTCTTCACTACCCCTGATATTTTTAACCATCAACCACCATTGATCTGCTTCACCTTTAATATGGTAAACAACAATACTAACCTTTTTATTGTCTATACAACCCATGACATCAAAAATATTTTCCAGTTCTTTGATCCACCCTTCATTTTGAACAAGGTCATATAATCCTTGGAATGATGGGGTATGTTTCCTTATGAAATGATCCTCTATAGACATGTTACTCTAGGGATGATCTAGTTGGTCTCATGCCTGTATACCACCACCATTTATACCCTGAGTCAACTGTGTCATTATAGTAACAAACTGTTCAATTATGATTCCAACCATCTTGAGATGCTGATTTGGACAGTTATTCTCTTCTGTATCCTTCCTAGTACTTCTACCCTATTTCTTATGTGGAAAACCATTCAAAAAAAAAAACATATCTTAGATGAAGCAATATGGTAATCTTCAAATGATATGTCATTTTAATTGGACTATAATGTAAAAATTATGGATATTTAATTAACAAAATTATATCTCCTAAAATTATCTAAACCGACCTATGATACCATCTATAAGTCCCTAAACTTAAACATTTTATAATATTTAATTAAGTTATTAATTCAAATTGAGGATCGTTTCAGGATTGGATATTTAGAGAATTAGGTCATAACTTATATATAAAAACTTGAATATTACATTTAGACACTTCTACTCAATATCCATTTTGTATGAAATAAAAACTCTTAAAAAAATAAACATGTTTAGTTCCATGTTTTAAACAAAATGAATTTTCCTTGATCTCATCCTTGACTCTATTCCACATTAAGTCCTGTGAAAAACATTTCCAAAACATTGGATGAGTATAAAAATCTCAATAAGGGATACAGAAAGAAGGAAAACTATTAGTTATTCAAAACAACATGTAAACCACTAATACTTTATCCTAAGTAATACTTTTCACCTTTATGAAATAGTAAATATTCATTACTAAATAAAATCTCATTAATTACACTTTTGTAACAAAAATATCACCATAAAACCCATATAAATAACACATAACATATAAAATGTAAACATGGTAAATAATCACACTTAAATAGAATAACCATACATGATAATTCTACAAATATTTCTTATAAATGGAATTTCCATACGATCGAATTCGATACCCAATTAATTTGAGGTTATAACATAACCAACCTTCCTTTTTTTATCACAGAACCAACTATCATTTGGTTTATAACGTAACCAACTATCAAATCTCCAATTACCATTATATAATCATCACTCATATTAGATTTCAAATATAAACACTTCAAAAATAAATTTCATTTGAAATCACAAGAAATAATTTCAATATAATGAAATAATAAATCCACTTTAGAAAAAATTTTCAATACAAAAATATGTAAAAAGTGTATATGGTATTTATTTTTCAATTAAAAATATCATGACTTATTAAGGAAGCCAAAAATCAAAAAATGCTTGTAGCGATGGAAAGGTCATTGTCACCGCGTACGTTAAAAAAATTCCCTTTTTTATTTAATAAAACTTTATGTAGAAAAATATTACCTTTGAATGAAATTAATATTTAAAGGGGTTTATACATCGTATAAATTTAATTTATGTATAAATCAAAATATTCCTCAAAGAAAAGAGATTGAAACAAAGTCCCTTACCTGATGTACGACTTGACTCGTTCGTTCTTTAAATTCCTGAATAATAAACAGAAGTTAATTTATAATTTATTTAGAACCTTTTACAATTTTATTATTCCTTTTATATCAGTTATTAATGTTCTATAACAATTAGTTAATTATTTTAGTTCATATCATACATTTTTTCGATGTTTGGAACTTGAGTCAAAAATGAACTTGTTATAATTATAAATTTCCCATGTGGTCAAAATTCCATTATATCCAGGATGAAATTCATGATTTATATATAATATATATATTATATATATCTAGTATATATTTATTTACAAGAGTCCATATCATTTGTATATAAGAAATGAAATACACCGTTCATGGAGACAGTAAGTTGTACGTACACATGAACGCTACTTTCATTTCTTTTTCATATTTAACAGAATGAAAAATAAATGATACATAGGTATATTATAATTAAAATATAATATATATGTCATATATGTTACATAAGATAATAAATTCTATCCTTTATATGTTCCATGTATAGCACGAACGAGTCATATCACTTTGAGGGGGTGGTAGTCCGCACTTCCTCAAAAGAAATTATCGTATTTATACAACATGAAAAGCATAAGGTTATATTATATATGATAATTATATAATCATATAGATAAAATAAATATAATAAATATCATATATAATTACATTTTCATCATAATTTCCCCCATATGATGTGGTAGGATAAGATTGAAAATCATCATTTCGTGAGGCAGTAGTTCACCGTCCACAGAAACAATATGTTATATACCTATTAGACGAAGGTGTGTGTAAGTTTAGTTCAAATAATTATCATAAAAATAACCTAATATATTTAATATACTATTTGTTATAAAATAAATTAATAAATAAATTTTAGGGGGTTGGATATGGAAAATAAATGAAAGAACCTTGAGAGAAGACATTATCTCAAATCGGGTAACTCCTTTTTATTTAAGCTAAAAGGACTTCTTTAATTGAATTATTACCTATTTAAGGATTCTAGGAGGAAGGGAGGGATGTTGGGAGATTTTTTGGACAGATTTTGGATGATAAAAGGGGGATTGAGAGGTGTGAGTAAGGTTTAGAGGTGGTGTCTTTTTATAAGAGGGAGGAGGGTAACTTTAGGAAAGTTTGAAAGTATTATTTTATTATTAATCAATTTTAGAATTATAATAACAAAAAAGTGATATGTTTAGAATATAAGATATTTATGGGTATAAATACTCTCATCAAATGGGTTTTATACAAGTTAAGACAAAAAATAAACCTTATCTTTTAGCTTTAACCCTTAGAAATATTATTTACGTTTTACGATGTCTTCTTTTATATTCATACTATATGGTTAATATAGTTACTATAAAATTCCAAGAAACCAAAAAATGGTTTCGTAATGACATTTTTAACATCATATATGTCATTTTGAAAAATTGTAGATTTTTAGGACTGTTATATAATTTAATAAAATAGTATTTATTTTAAAAACTCATTTAGGTCAATTTTTATACTATTCATATCATGAATTTTTAAAAATCTATAAAAACTTGATTCATTCAAAAAAATTCATCCAATAAATGATAAAAAGTCAAAATCATCCATAAAATTTATGTATGGAATAAAAAGTTTCAAAATAAATTTATTTTAATATTTATAATCTCATTTATTTAAATATTTCATTAATAAGATAATCGCTACATCACCATTGTGACATAAATAAATATATTTACTTGATGTATATAAATTATAAATAAAATACCATGATGTAATAAATATTTTTTATATTTATAATGACTATTTATAGTTGAATATATCAAATATATAACCCCATATAAAAATTTATTTAGTAAAAGATATATGTTTCAGTTATATTTTCCTTAACATTAAACTAAAAGTAATTAATTGTCATTTTCACACACAAGTGGCTCCATGGAGTCCTAAAATCGACCCAAGGATTCCCATGGTCAGACATATCTCATAAAATAGAGTTAAAACATGTGTTATGGTAATTTATTATTATTATAATATTACTTCGACCCTTATTCACCAGATTTACACTTGAACCATGGTAAATAAAATATTTACTAAAGTTAATATTCAAAATGTATAAAAATAAAAGTTACATATTTACAAAATTTGGAACTCCTAATTCTAAATATGGAATCCATTTGTCAAAATTAAAAACACAGAAGTTTCAGAAATTAATTTAAAATTAATTCCCGTTGCTAAAACCAAAAAGCGTGTTTTTAGAAAGTAAAAACTACCAAAAGATTGACATGTGTTTATATCCAATTTAAAAGTAAAATTACCTCCAATGACCTAAATTTTATTAGATGGTAAAAAAAAATTATTTACACTTTATAACTAATTAAAATATAAACTAACTTTATAAATAAATTAGATAAAAAGATAGTTTTGACTTAAAATGCAATATTTTTCACTATTAATTAAAAATGAACTTTATCAGAAAAATGACAAAAATTTACCCAAAGTAAATTTTGATGTTCCAATTATAAATAATGTATAATCATATTGTAGTTAGTTTTGTTCATTCCCACTAGTACAATGGCTAAGCGTTAACTACCATTAAAAATAATATTATATTGGTATTTTTCAGTATGACTTATCCTTGTGCACAACATGTTATTTCAGGGAAACCCAGTATTGCGTGATGGGTACACCATAAAAAATCACATCCCCTTTAAATTAAAATTAATATTTAATTAAAAAATATTAATAAATATAAAAATTTCATATTTTTTATTTACCTGGGATGTTATATAATAGGAATTTAAGGATGCCTTGACTACATCAAGAGCTTTTTTCCAAATCTTATAGGTAAATATATTCCTTTTAAAGAAATAATAATGAATGAGAAAACCTACTAATGGAATGAATATTGTTAATATAAATTCAATAAAAAAATATTATATTTCGGTCCCTCTTATTTTTATGACAATCATAGAAGGAAAAACTCAAATTCTTTATATATCATCTCTTGAGTGGGTTATTGGTTCCCCTATTTCTCCAAATAATGATGAGGGAAAATGAAATATATTATAAAATATTAAGAAAACTATGTTGGGAATTAAGAGATAATATAATGTTGTTAAAATAACTAATACACACTAATCTTTATAGTGAAAAAGTGCATCATTACAAGAAGCATCCTAATTTCCATTTAGTATCGTAAATGGACCCTTTCAAGAACATCCTTAACACCATAAACTAACTGGGTTATTGGAAATATGTGTTTTTTTATAATAATTCTAAATAAATTTTGTGATTTTTTAGAACCTTTTATATATTTTCAACATATATTGTTATAAATGTTTTTGTATTAGAGGTAAGAAATAGTTTCTAGAGTTTTTAAGATTTTTTTTATGAATTACTCAACTAGGTTAAGAGATTTTCTTTAATATGGTTATGAAACATTACTTTTGAGTCAGATTATGTTATTCCATTCTTCAAGTTTCTAATATCATAAAGAAACTCATGCTCCAATTTGAGTTTGAAAAATTTTGAAGTCATACATTAGGAATGGACAGACTAGGGTTGATACTATTAGAAAAATAAATAAATGTAGGCATAATTTCAATGTTTTACATAGTTGTGAAAAGTAATTTATAAAAAGTTAAAGATTAAAAATTTAAAATAAGTATAATGTGTGAGGAATTGAAATTTTAGCGGTAGTAAAAAGTTAAAGATGATGTTATTTAAATACATGGTGTAAAAATTTGAAGTTGAAAGTTGTATGTAGATAAAGTATTAAACATATGAATGAAGCTACTATATGAAGGGTATCAACTTGATTACAATGGATATACAGTTTTTAAATAAGTACATGTCATATTATTTGTGTTCTAATAAAGGCGATTAGATGAATTTTTTGATGTCATCAGACAATGATACACGAATTCACAATCTGGGGGGATGATATGTCATCAGTTGTACATTTTCAAATACTAATTTGATATCTTTCCAGATAGAGTTTTTTATGAAGTTCATCAGTTGATTCTAATTGTATAGATAGGATTTGAACAGATAAGTTAATTTGTTAAATAAATGATGAATGTTCACTATATAGGGAAATAGTGCATAAAAAATGATCTTATAAAGTTATTAGACACAAATTTATTGGATTGAGTTTTCTAAATCATTACAAAACTCTATAAATACCTTTAACAATGATGATGCTAAAGCTATTCATTAAATGTTTGTTATCCAGATGAGGTTAAGTAATTTTGAATAAGTTCCTTAACACTATGTTCATAGAATATCACAAATTGTTTTAGATGTGAAGTTTGTAAGAAGATTCAATAATGTTATATAATATTGTAGAGGCATTAAACAAATTTCTAATGATCAAGTGGTTAATTTTTTTTGACGAGTTAAAAAGTTTTTTCAAGTTCCTACCCTTTTATCCTAAAATCACACTTATTAAAATGGGTGAGAATACAGTATGGGGTGTGTAATAATATTAATATTTGTTAGAGGTAAAGTGTTGAATGTTTTTGAGTAGGGTGAGTTTCCAACCTAGGAAACAACTGGTTGAAGAATAAGTATACCATAAAGAGGTGTTGTGAACAGTGGAATCAGATAGTGATGCTGATAAGAGGCATTAGTCAAAGGCATCAGTCAAAGATAATTAATAGGAGTTATATAGGACAAAGATACCATGAATTTTATGAGGTATGGTGTTTTATCCATCGAAGAGATCATAGATCATAGGTTCACTTAGTAGAGGTTTACTAGAATAAGGTTGAAGGTACACTAGAAAGACTCTTATCGGATGGAGAAAATCAGATGGATTCTTCTCAGAGGAAATTGTTTTGAACAATTTCTAAAGTTTATCAAAATTACATTGGATCAATTTCAATGTAAAACTTTATAACTAATGGTATACATTCTAATTACCTATTGGGAGATAGAATGAGTCTAGGGGGAGTTAGATAAAATAATATTCACTTCATATTATTATGTAATTATATGGACCAATTGGAGTATCTTTGGAAATGATATAGTCACCCACACTAGAGCTCAACCTTTTAAATATTTTTTTCTTTTATTTACTTTCCTAATGTTGAGTACAAAGTATAGTTGAGTTTTATAATGTTTAAAATGATTGAAAATCTAACAAGTTATAGGGGTTAATATCAAAGAGTGACGAGATAGTAAAATATCACCATTGATTCACCCTCATAGAAAACTCAATTAGTATCTAAGCACCCAAATTCCCTCTATAGGATCCTTAATTTTCGTATCATGGATAATCTCAACTCAGTGAATAGAAGAGTTGTTATAAACATCAATGGAAGAATTATCATGGATGAAAAAAACAATGATACCCTATCTTCCGTCTCTTCGCCTGAAGGTAACTAATGTAGCTATAGATGAATTTCCACCCATTGAGAAATATTCTACTGTTCCATTTTCTGAAAATATAAATCTTAATGTTGATTGGAAATCTTAAAATTTTATTTTCATATAATTTTCAGAAATTTTTTATATGATGGCTACAAATCTAAAGATAGCTATCGAAACATGGAAAAAACTTGAAAGTATATTTTATGGAAATATCAACATGAATGAAGAAAATTTACAAATCTATAGAATAAAATTTGAATATATCAGAATAAAGGATGATGAAACTATCAATGAGTACTTAACCATAGTTAATGAATTAGTTATAAACAAAAGAGAATTTTGGGATTTTTTGTAATATTCTACCACTATAAAGAAACTCATGAGAAACTTTCAATAAAGTTTTGATCATAAAATATCATACATAAAAGATAAATAAAATTTATCTCCTGATGCATTGCATAAATTTATTTTTACATATGAGATAAAGAAAGATCAAATATTAAAAAAAATATTAAGGAATAAATTGATTTTTAATCAATTAATAATATGAATTATCATGAATTATAGAATCATTTAATGGTATTTAATGAATCAAATGATAAGTAAGTCGATATTGAATAAAATAATATAATCATGTCTCTTATATCTAAATATTTCTTGAAATGTATGTTTCACTTAAGGAGGCATTGGAAATTTAACTGTGATGTTTCTTAAGAATAAAGTTGGAAAATATAATGATTGTGAAGAAAAACCTCAGTGGTTGAAGTGGAGAAAAACTTACAAGTAAGCTAATAAATCCACTATAAGTAATAAAATTTTCACTGGAAAAAACTATAGAAGTATTTTTAGTATTAAATTTGAGTATGACTCTATTAAAAATAGTTCTTCAGAATATGAAAATATATATTGGTGGAAAATATTCTTTTCAAATCTGATAGAAATGAATATTATTCAATCAATAAAGATGAAAAAGGTGAAGTAACAAAGAGGGAATATATTATGATATTAAAACTTTTGAATTTTTTTGAGAAAAAATAGAAAACATAAGAAATATATCACAATGATAAAAAAAGTGATAAAACATATGTAAGAAAGGAATAATTCCTTAAAAAGTAATTTAAGTACCTTGGGGAAACCTAAATCTGAAAATTGTTGAATAAGGAATGATGATGAATGAACATGGTAAAAAACTCACTTAAAAGGAATATGAGATAGGTATAACTCAATTTATATTTATTATGGCTGAAATATACTAAATTAATACAAATGATAATTTTTAAAATTCTAAAAGATAAAGGCCAAAACATCTTGAGCTACTGAAATAACTCATCCCAAGAACCATGAGATATCTACCACCACAAAACATAAAGGTTCTTTTAATTATTCTAACCATACAGGTGTTAAAAAATAGTTTTGGTATGTATTTGGACGAGAAAGGAACTGAGAAAAACATTTCATATATAGAAGTTGAAAATAAATCCGATGAAGTGGCTTCAGAATTCTTAGGTAAATCAAGTGTTATATATTTTATTAGACTGCAACAATCTTATTATTGGGTAGATCATGTTTCTATAGAAGATAAAGGATAAGTTTATATTTCTCATTTTATGGTATATATGGTCACAATTAGTATCATTATTAGAAATATATGTATCTCCCTTATAAGGGGCATGAATTTGGGGTGTAATGGTGAATAAAAGAGAGTATCTTTCTTAAGTAGTTGGAATACAGAAAAACAAAGTCATCAAATACTAGAAAATCCCCAAAGAAAAATTAATTTGACTTCCTAGAGGAAGTTTTTGGATGGTGTGACCTACTAGGTAACTATAATTAATAATGTATGACAAAAAATTTGGGACAATTTTCATATTATAGAAAATAAAAATGGTTGGGATGAGGAAGCTTTAAGAAATATCCTTTATCATTGAGACTGTACTAAAATATAGTAAAAGGAACAGACCTTAGATTCTTAATATTTTAAGTTTCTCACTCATGAAATGTCTTATAAAGAGCTTAAAGGATATTTAAGAACATTATGGAGAATAAATTACTTTTAGAAATGATAGTTACTTTAAAGTCAAAGGAATATGAGTATCTTATATTGAAGTTTAGAAACTGAAATCGAAGGAAGTTTTATTTATTAATTGGATTAAGAATAACTTATTGAGTGTTATAAAACTTTGTGATGATTGTAAATTTTATCTTTAGAAAATATTCTTGTTTCATAATATTTTTTAAAGATATAATGCTTTTACTAAGGGAGAAATAATTAGAAACAATCTAGTCTGGATTAAATATCTGTATAACATGTGTTACTTAAGTGAGGAGAATGATAATATAACATGGAATCTAAGAATTGGGAATATTGGTTAGAAAATTATGAGTAAACATTCTAAAGAATATTTTATAAGAAATTTACCACAAATGAAAATTAAATATGACACTATTTGTATAAATATCTTGAATAGAAGGATGGTTAGTGGAAGAGTTAAGAATTTTGGAATCCAATCCACTATTCCCCTTGAGATTATTCACTTAGATATTTTTGGGATAATGATATATCAATCTATAAAATGGTATTTTTTTACTTTATTACACTTATTTTTGATTTCAATCATATTACTAACATAATGTTTATGAAATATACATCATGAGGTGTATAGATTTTTAGATGTTTCACAAGGGAAGTATAAGGAGAGATAAATGCTATATATATTGAAGTTGAGAAATGAATATGGAGAGAAGTATATAATAAATTATTTTGAATCCTATTTGAGAAAACATGGAGTAAAACACCAATAAAGTTCTCCCTACACCCCTCAACAAAATGTATTTTTGGAAATAAATAATAGAAGTTCTGTTGAAATGGTTATAAGCATGACTTATGAATACAAAATTTGTAAATTCTTATGGAGAGGAAGTGTAAGTATAAAGTTTAATGTAAAAATAGATATTTTATGTGTCCAAAAACTAACATGAATTCCTATGTGATGTGTTATAATAAAAATATAACAGTGAAATACTTAAAAGATTTTGTGATTCCTTTCTTTATAAAGATAAAAAATATAGATCTAGTATTGGTTGATGGAAAATATAAAGAAATATATTTCAAGGGAAACTCATCCAATGAAATAAGTTAATAGTTTTGGAATAAAAATTTAAAAAATCTTGGTCGATTAGTATGATATGAAAGTTATTCAAATAAAACTTCCTTAATAAAAATTATTGAATATGATAAGAAAGATATTGTAGAGAATAGATTGATGACTTCTAACCAATATAATAAATGAGAAGATGAATATATACCTACACATGAAAATGATGATTCAAACCAATATTGTGATAAATAAAATGATACCAGAAGAAAATATCTTAAGCTTCATAATTTCTAAAAATAGAATGAATTTGATAACATCATTTGAAATTATAAAGAATCATTTCAGAATAGAAGGAAACTGATATTAGAGAATCAAACATCACTTAACTCAAAGGTAGAACCACAATAAATTTTAGAGGTTGTTGGAAATAAATTGTTGTTAAATTATATGAATGAAGAGTTAGATCAAATTGAGAAAAATTGAACCTAAGATATAATTCCTTAAACTATAGGAAATAATGTTATAAGAACAAAGTGGGTTTTTAGAAACAAGCTTAAAAAACAAAGAGAAATTTTGAGAAATAATTCCTGACTCATTTACAAGGGTTAATCATGGGTGGAAGGTGTAGAATTTTAAATAAAATATTTCCATATTTTGAGACATGAAACTATAATAATGTTCTTGTATATTGTGACACCTCTTTTTTCTATAGTTTTTCATATGGATGTTATGCTATATTTCTTAAGTGGAGAAATTAAATAATATGTTTATATTTATCAACCTAGTGTTTTCTTACTTGATAAGGACATAATTTTTTTATGTAATATAGATAAATATTTTTATCTTTTGAAATAGGCGACTCATTCATGGTACTCTAAACTTGAAAGTTTCTTAAAATAGTTGAAATTTTCCAAATGATTTTTTTGGAAACCTATATTTTATGAATATGGGCTTAGGTAACCTAATTATATTTTTTATACACTGATGATGTAATTTTTTCAAGTGATAGTGATAAAATTTATGAAGAGTCTTCTACGAAGATAGATAATAAATTTTAAATTTCTATTCTTGAAGAGTAAACGTTATTTATGGGTTTAAAATTTTAAAAAATGCAAGCTATATCTTTATATCTCAAGAAAAGTATTTCAATTATGTATTAAAAAAGTTTCGAATGTATTATTAAAAATAATTTTATACTCTAATATATGTTATCATTATAATGACTAAAGATAAAGATGGGAAAAGTGAAAATCAGAAATATCGAAAACCACACTTTTTATACATTGATATTACATATTATTAGATGAATATTCATTATCTTTCATAATGATCTATTCCATAAACTTATAAGTCCATTATATTTGGAAACATGGAAATATAGGCAATTGGTTCATAACGGAACTAAATCATCTCCCAGTAAGTTCTTAATAAACAGTACCCTTCTTATACCTCTCAAATTTAATACCTCTATTCAAAAACTAGGGAATGTAAACATAAGAAATAGTGAGATTAGATGCCCAACATGGGTAAATAAGGGAGATATTAACATAACATGGTCATAAGGGTATGATAACATGTGTATAGTATTTAAAAACCATACCTAGTATATAAAATATTATAATCCTGAGACATGTAATAGATCATGGAAGTTTAAAAGACATGATTTGTATATTAATCAAATAACATAAGCCATGAGAGTATAAAATTGGCATAATAAATAGATTTGTGGAATACTTATAGACATAGAAAATTATTTCCTTAGTTGTAAATACTTATTTATAAGACTATCATAGTATAATAGTTTCACTCCCCAAAAAATTTTAGTAGTAAATGGTCAATCGAAATACTATCACAGTATACAAGTCCTCTTATTAAATTGGATTCACTCTCTATTTCAGTACTGTTTATCTCAAGAGATATCCATATTTACCAAATGCATCATAAGTCTATATAATTCTATGCCCACATATCACATAATGAAAAGAATATATATTTATTCCAAAATATCATAAAACAATCATCATATCATACCTGAAGAAAATAAAATTGTTTAATAAGCATTTCATCATTTTATAACCCATGTAAAAGAAATAGATATCATAATCATTTCATTAATTCATCATGGCATAACACATTGAAAAGGAATGAGTCTCATAAATATAATTTCATTATAATCATAAATGATATAGTGAAATAATAATGATTATATCATCATAATATATCCATAGTAAATCTTAAGTAACATAAAAGGATTTCATCTTAGAAGGAAAATTATTTTAAAATATCATTAAGAACATTTGTCGAGGAAAATATCATTTTCACTTTAAAATTACTTAAAATATAAAAATTTCCCAATTATTAAAGAAAACATTTTCTTTGAAAATAACATTGAAAATTTATAAAGTAATATTTAAATAATTTAGTGGTCCTAATGGATGAAATTTTTTTCAGGACGTATATGTTAAAAAACATTCCTTTCACTATTTTGTTAAAAATTCAAAGGAAACTTGTTTCAGAAGATAAAAAGATGATTAATTTTAAACTATTATCTAAAAATTAAAATAATGGTAAAAATATATTTTAGAAATATTTGTATAATAGTAAAAACATCCTTTATTTTTTTTGAATACATGGACATGGAAGATAATGGTTTTTTGACCGAAGAGAGAGATGAAGTTATTTTTTTTAAATATAGTTTTTGATCTATTTAGTTCTTAAAGATAGGTAAATGAAATGGAAAAAAATAAATTTCAATATATAACCATATGATAAAACATTTAATGTGTTTTTTGAGTGATTGATCATATTATTTCACCATCGTAAGAATAATCACAAACAATCCAGACAAATAATGAGATTGGAAAATTTTGAATCATAACCCCCATGAAGGAAATAAAGCTAAATGGATATGTAAATCACAATAAATTTCATAATAATCATAAAAAATACATTCATGGGTATTATAAACACCACATAAAAGAAACAAGTGGTGACTGTAGCATTTGTCTCACAAAAATAAAATTGAGATAGAAATACCTTACCTAATGTCTTGAAATTCTTCATACAGACTTGATAATAATGTATAATAAATATATTTTTTATTATATATTTATTAAAAACACATAATCATACATATCATACAAAATTTTATCCACTTATAACCATTTATTACACATTTGTTAACAATTCTTTGTTAAAATCATTTTTCGGGTAATAACAGCTTTGTTTTTCATGTATGTTTTGGTTCTATAGTTTTGGTCCTTGTAATTTAATTATAGTTCCATAATATAAAATATTTTAATCATGATATTAATATGATATATATACATTATATGTTTATTTAGAGTAATATAATAAAATAGGGATAGAAAAATGAATTACACTATTCATGCAGATGATAGGCCATATATATGCATAAATAATATTTTCATTTTTTTAATGGATAAAATGAAAGAAAGGAAAATATTAATTAACCTTTATAGAAATATTATTATATCACATGGATAATATATATTCTTTAAACATATCCTTATTACCATACAGATAAAAAAATTGAAAACTGTGCCACGTTGCTTCATGGATGCGATACTCCACACGTACGTAGGGGTGATGTTATGATATTTACATTTATTGTAAGGTAAGAAGAAAATAGTGATATTATAATTTAAAAAGAATAATTATTTCATAAATATAATGTATATAATTTAAATCCATCATTATATCGATATGTGAGAGATGATAATGGAAAGTGAATTACATTTCTCTGTGAGGCAGTAGTCCACCACACACATGATCAATGATTTCATTTCCTATTTAATGGAATAAGATATATATATTGATTATGAAATTAACACTATAAAATATCAATATATTTGATATATTTATGTTATTATATCAATATAGTTTAAAAAGTTTTGAAGTAGGTATAATAATAAATAAAATAAAATGCATTACTACAATCTATAACTCTTCTTTGGAGAACCACTTTAGTTTTATACCTAATGATTGATTTGGAGGATTACTAATAAAAATAAGTCCTATAGAATTTAGTGAGGGAAGTAAGTAAATGATATTGGTATGTATTGTCCAAAATAAAAGGACTTGGAGGTGTTAATAGGAGGGGAGTGGGGATATCATTTTATAAGTGGGGGAGGGAAGCCACTTGGAAACTATAAAGACACCAACCCTAGTAGCCTGAAGCTAGTTCCTTACTTTATTACATTGGTACTACGTACATGTGATCAGATCACAAAGGACCAAATAGTTTATTATATTTGGAAAACTAGATACAAACCTAAGTATTACAATACGAATTGAAATGAAAAACTATATAGTAACTCCATTAGAAGCACCACTATTTTCTTAGATTATCCCACCAGGTCAATCATAATATACATCTTGGAATCCAAAAGGGAAATGAATCATAATAGAGGGTTGATATTATTGGATCAATAAGGGTAAATTTTCATTGGAAGGTATCATAGATAAATATAAACAACAAGGAATGGTGAATGACTAAAAACACATGCCATTAAAACATAATCTTGAACATAATATGGAAAGAATAAAAGATGAAATAATGAAATATAAATAATAAAAGGAGAAATAAAATTAACCATGGGTATTCTACTAGTTTAGTAATCACATGTATTATCAATAAATTATGTCATAATGAGTGAATTCATAACACGAGACATCAAAAACCATCTATAAAGGTGTCATAAAAAAATTCTATATAAATGGGTAAAGCGTTAACCAAAACTTGACCTAATTTGTCTCATGGAACCTACTGATTCATTGAGGGGTTATAGAGATCCCCACCCAACACATAAAAAACAATTAATGTCTCATATTAAATGGGTTAATCATAATCAACATATACCTTCATATTGAAACAAGAATATGATATGTAAATAATTTCCCTAATTAGTAAACACAATCATAAACTATCGAGAGTAATATAAAGTTATTATGTCAATATAGTATATCCACAGTCAAAATAATATTAAAAAATTAAATAAAATATGGTATATGGTATCATAAGATATTAACCTCAATTCATCATAAGATCCAACAAAGAGTGTTGACATAAATGAAAATACTCTAATAAAATCAGTGAAAAATTCATGAGATGAATACAACTTTTACTTTGAAATAATTTATTTTAAAAGATGTGAAATTGTGAAAGAAAAAATTTTATTTGAAAAAAATTGTAAACCATTAAAGGATTAATCAATGAATTAAGGTTTTAGGAAATAGGGAAAATCCTCCCATGGCTTATAAGTTAAAAAAACATTTCCTTTAAACTTTTAAAAATGAAAAATATGAAAGAGTGTTCTTAAAAGAAAGTGTAAGTGTTAATGAATAGATTATCTGTATCATAAATAAATCCACATAAAAAGTTTAAATACAACATATGATTATAAAAATTAATTTAATACATAATCATTAGAGTTGAAGTTTGACACAGAGAATGAAAATTGGGTTAATAATTCCCTTACCATTTTGAAATCAGTCAGACCGTATGCCCCAAAAAAGAAATAAATACAAAATTAAATGTTGAATAAAATGAATATAAAAGAAATGCATAATATTCTATATCAAAGGTAATTATACAGAAATAATACACAAAGAATAAATTGTTAATAGGGAATATCTCATAGAAATAAAAGTGAGATGATAAAACTCTTACCTTATGTCTAAAAACGTTATGCACTTCTACTTAATGTCCTGAATAAAAAAATTAGATTAAATAATTACTAAATTTAAAACATCTTAAACATATATTATATTTATTAAAATTTTATTAAGTTAATTTATGACCATTTTTATGAGTTATAATTATTAATTTTGTTGTTCTAGGAGCGTTTTTTTTGTTTTCATTATCGTGTTTCTTGTATAAAAGTATGGAAGTTCATATAAACTTGTTATAATCCTATATAATTGGAATTATATGTTATTAATGATATTAAATAATTTTAATGGTCTTATATTTCATTTTTTATATGTTATGAGGATTATTCATTGGATAAAATGTTAATGAAAATGATTTAATTTAATATTACAGTATTTATGACTATCAGGAATTAACTTCATTTTATTAAATAATATTTTTTTATTATGGTTTTGGAACATTAAATAATTTTTAACACACATGTTATAAAATTTTTAAACCATAAAAATAGTTTTATAACCTACCTTTAAAGTTTCAATGAAAAAAACCCATCATGCATGAATGCGGAAAATCGACACCTCAGAGATGATGTTTTCATTTTTAGAAAAAAAAGAGGGGATGAGATTTGATGATGGATATTCCATTAAAAATAATAATATTATAGTATATATATGACACTGGATTTATAATGTTACTTTTTCTTGGGAGGTAATGGAAGGATAAAAAAATAAATGAAATTAAAAGATAAATATAGAGGGTTTTACCTCTTGAGTGTCGTCTCCTTGAGAACCTCCCTAAGGCACTTAGAAATAGTCTTTTGGTTATAATATAAAAAAATGAGTGAGTAATAGGATTGAGAGATGAATTGGTAAGAATATAAGCAATATTCAAGGCTTATAAGGTGTCGGTAGAAGGGGTGGTGAGGGATGATATTTATAGGGGAGGAGAGTGGTGTTTTTGGATTATTTTATTCATTTGTTTATTATTTTGGATCAAGACTATCTATAGTGATGATTATAGTGACTAATTATAGTAAATAGATCATGTTATTTATAGATAATGTCCACTTACATCATAATTTAAACAAAAATGACTGAAAAATTCATTTATTTACTGATAATGTAAAATACCGTAAATTACCGTATTTCACTATTCAAAAAATTCAACTATTACATAAAAATATAAAAAATTCACCCTTACCATTTACCAATATGCTTATTTCAAAAATGGAATCCATTTTATGAAAATAAATTTATAAATGTGAGAAATTTAATTTTTAAATGGAATCATCATTTATTTAAAAAATACTGATTTTAATATTATAATAGATTTTGCGACACTTTGAAAAACTAATTATGAACACATAAAATTATCTTATAATTATAGAAAAAATATTAATTTATGTAGCTATTTTATAAAAATTAATTTTATTTTAAATCATTATATTTATTATAAAATTGTAAATAAAAATTTACATTTGAAAAAAATACCAACACTTAATTTATCAATTTTATTTTTTTTACTTACTCCATGATATAAATATATTATATTTTAATTTATGGGATACCAAAAAATTTAATCATACTATTCATAATAGTCACATTAATATTAAAATGATGATGATTATATTTAATATATAACATAGTTTAAAACTCTATGTTGCATTCAACATAAACTATTGAAGATGTTAAATTTAAAAGAGGCATACCATAATATCTTGTGGTGCTATAGAAACCACTTCCAAATTTTCCAAAATGATATGAAATGTCAAAGTCATTACCAAGAAAAATGTTCCCAAATGACCATATATTCGAATTTATTCTAATTTAAGGATTAAATATGAATATAAAATAGGATTTAGAAAACTTTTATTGGAAATAATAAACTTATCTTTTGGTTTAATCTCTCGATAAACCCGTTTAACCTTAAACATAGTAATTAATTTTTCACTGGTTTTACTATTAAATATAAAAAAAATTAATTTAACATATAATATTATTTTAACTATTCTAATACAAAATATGGAATATATTTTATTAAATTAAATTCATAGTAGAGGCATAATTTAATGTAAAATTAAACCTGTAGGGAGAACGAAAATGCGTTTTTCAAAATAAAAAGTATTTTGAAATAGAAAAGGTTTTTAGATAAAAATTAAGAATAAAATTGATTCTAATTAACTATATTATGTTAATAATTATATATTATAACTTATTTTACATTTTAAATTATTTTTTTAATAAATTTTAACCTTTTAAATTCCTAAAAATAAAATTCACTTTTCAAAAAAAATTAATATTTTCACTTTTCATCGAAAAATTAATTCCATTCATAAAATTCTCAAAATTTATCCATAAGGTAATTTTGAAATTTTTATTTGAAAAATGAATTATATTTTTTCTATTAAAATTTATAAAAGTGGAAAAATAAATTTTATTATTTATTCACAAAAAGAAATAAAAATAATTTTTCTGAGAAAAAATGTATTTTCAAAATATATAGACTTTACTAAAAAAATGTTACTTTTTAATAAATATTTTTCTCTATCTAAAACCATCAAACTTATTTTTAAAAATGTTTTTATTACTATTAATACATATAAATTTAATAGTTGTGTAATAATAATATTTTAATAGCATTTTATGGTTTTTACAACCCAATGTTGTGTGTAACTCAAGTTATGGAAGAAATTAAATTTATTTGAAAAAAATATTTCATAAAATCTATGGGTCACCCTTGAAATTCCATCATTTCGATACAAACATGTGAAGATACTTCTACCGCCTAATATTCTCATGTTCCCACATAGCTTCTTCAAGTTGGTGGTCTCATCACAAGACATTATCCAGGTGAGTGATCTTTTTTTCATAGAACTTTCTCTCTATGATCTTGAATCTCCACACATTTTTTATTCATATGGAATGTCACAATCCAATAATATGACATCTTATTATAGTACATTTGGAGGATAATTTATTTAATTCCTTAAGAGTTATGCATGAAACACATCGTGGATTTGGGAGAGGTTTAGTGGGAGCACTAAACGATAAGATAATATCCCTAATTGATCAAGAATATAAAAATAGATAACATATCTAGGGTTAAAATTTTCTATATTCCTAAATCTCTTAAACTTCATCAATCTAAAAATTCACAAAAAAACTTCTCACCAAATTTAAACTCCAAATCAAGACCATAATTATCAAAAAAACATTTATTTTGACTCTGAACTGCCTTGGTGTTCTATTGAATGGATTTGAATTCCTATTTCATTTTTTACGCTATCTGAGGTCCCAATATATTTATTTGTCCAAATTCATCCCAACACATTATAGTTATACACATATTTCTATAGAGGGATTCATAATGATTCATAAGAAATATTGAGTTAAATCTATTGTTGTAATAATATTAATCTAGAGGAAGTTGTTGATAAAAAACACCTTTGAAATCCATGTAACAAGATCTCAACAAATCCTTTAGGGTTAGGATGATATGTTTTTCTAAAACATAACTTCCTATCTAGAGCCTATTGAATACTTTTCATGAAATTAGAGAAAAAAATCATATCCTGAACATATATAATTGAATATGTTACTCCATGAAACCTAAAAACTTCCTTAATGTATATTATATAATTATGATCAAGAAAAAAAATCCACTTTGACATTAATGAAGTGTTATGAATTTGAAAGGTGATTGACTATAACCCAAATAGCATGATGTTCTTAATATGTGTCGGGGCGTTCAATGAAAAAAATCCATGGTAATGTTTTACCATTTCCATTATAGTATGGGTAATGGTTGTAACATCTCCTTAAACGTTTTTCTATTTACCTTTACATTATGAATACCAAGAACCAAGACAAAAACACAAATATACCTCTCTTCATTTGGTCCCACTAAAAATAATCTTTTAGATATCTATTCATCTTAGTACTTCTAGGATGAATAGAGAATGAATAACTATGAGAGTCCTCTAAAAAAATCCTTCTTTAAATCAGGTATGGAAGGAACACATACATGGTTCCTTATCATTTCATCAAAATCAAAGTTCAACTCAAGAAAATTTATCACCTTCTTCAATACCTCTATATATCTCTTCTATGCCTATTTAATTATTACCTTGATAAATAATTAAAAAATAATTTGAGAAATATAAGAATTATCCTCTTCCTTTAATATTTCCTTATCAATCTTGTGAAAATAACCAAATATTGGATCTTTTGTGATCCTTATTATAGATAAGAAAACATGATATTTTCAACTCAAAGCATCAACCACCTTGTTTTCTTTCAAGGTATGGTAATTTATTGAGCAATAATAATATTTAATATGTCCTAACCATCTTATCTAGAACATATTAAAATATTTCTATGTGAATATATAATTTAAAATTTTATAAAAATTATATAAATCACACCTTCAGCTATGAAGATTATTCCTCTATATCTTTAATGAAAAAATTACTACAAATAAATCCAAATCATGAGATGGGTATTTTTTCTCATGAACTATAAATTTCCATGATTCATAATCTATCAACATATAATTCTACACGAGGAAGGATCACATCCCATTATTTGATTCATAACTATAGATTACAAACCCTATCCACTATAGTGTAAAGTAAACATATGTAAGATGAATAAATTTCTCTTTAGTTCCTTGATATTTTCTTCATATTCAATTTTCCAATTGAACATGGCTCTATTTTGAGTTAACTTGGTGAGTAGATTAGATACTCATGATACTATGTCCACAAACCATCAAGAATATCCATTCAAACTAAGAAAACGTTTAATATAATTCACAATGGTTATTATGGTCTAATGTTCAATAGCACCTATCTTTGATGGATCTATAGTTATATCCTCTCTTGAGATTATATGACCCAAAATAGAAATTTTTTGTTTCCAAAATTCACATTTGGTAATTTTTTCATACAACTTATCCTTACTTAGGGTTTTCAGCATAATTATTAAGTGATATTCATGCTCTTCCTTGATATTTCAATATATAAGAATATCATCTATAAAGATGAAAACAAACTGATCAAGGTAATCTCTAAATAATGTATTCATTAAATCCATGAAGATAACATAAGAATTAGTTAGATCAAATTGAATCAATATATATTCACCACGTCTATACATTATATAGAATATCTTCTTGGGAATATCTTCCTTATTGTACCTAAATTGATTATATAATGAATAATGGTCAGTCTTGGAATAGTATTAAACTCCACACTATTGATAAAACAATTAATTTTTATAGGGTGGTAGATAATTTTTCTTTACTGTGATTTTGTTCAGTTCCTGGTAATCAATGAAGAGTCGCATTAATCCGTACTTCTTATCAATAAAAAGAACCATTACAGCCCATGGAAACACACTTAGACGAATGAATCCATTATCAAGATTCTCATAGATTTTATTTTTGAATTCCTTCAACTCAATTAGGTCTAGTCTATTGGTAGTGTTTTAAATTAGTGTAGAACTAAGTATGAGTTATATTGAGAACTCAACTTTGAGATTCAGTCGAAGAGTAGGAAACTCTTCCAGAAATTAATAAAAAATCTCCCACACAATAGGAATAACATAAATATTGAGTTTCCCTCCACCTATATAAGATAAGAAACCCTTTTGAATATAAATCAAGACCAATTAAATGGGTGTGACTTCCATCAGTTGTTCATATTTATCATTACACTGATAAATAATCATATGTTCGTCAAGAATATACAATATGACTTCCTTTAATTGCAAATTGATGTGAGATGTATATAGAGAAATCAATTCCATGCCTAAGATTAAATCTAATTCAAACAATGTGAGAATAACAAGATTTATAGGAAGCACATTCCCACAAACTTCAATTATAGAAGATTCATAGACTTGGGATATGATCATCATACCATTAGGGTTTTTAACTATTAACTCAATGTCTAATTGAATTTTTGGAATTTTGATACCCTTAAAATATTATTCAGTTATGAAATCATGGGTAGATATAGGGAAAAATAAGTCATTAGAAGTTCCAGATTGGATGATAAGTATTCCATTACCCATGTTTTTATACTATATATCATCAAAATAAGCGATCACATGAGATTTACCTTTGTATGTTAGGTTAAGATTCTACTAACATCAATCATCATAATCAACATTCATATTTTGTAAATAGTTAGGATAATTCCCATTCTCCTTGAATTGAATCACTGGAGTGTGGATGGTGCATTCTATGGAGCCTTTTCTCAATTTGAATCATTAGATTACTTCTTCCCATAACTTCAAAATTTGATTTCTTGATTTAATTATTTTCTAAAATTAAAACATTTAATAGTCCCCTTAAGATTTTTTTCTCTATGTTTCTTTTAAAAATTATAGGATGAATGAAATCTCATCATCTTCTCTACATGGTTTTTATAATTTATTTTAGATTCTTTATTTATTTTATTATTAAAACCATGATATTTATAGGTAACTTTGAACTCCATTTCCACATTGATAGCATATCAGATTATTTCTTTATAAATACTAACATTCCTTATGGATAATTCCCTTAGGAGACTTGGTTTGAAACCAATAAATATTTGATTAACCTTATGTTATAGTTGGATGGTAATACTAGATTTATACCTTGTAAGTCTTGTAAAATTTCATCATAGGTACCAATGGAATCACCATCCTTATACCTTAGGTGACAATATTTATTCTCCATTTTCATATAAAGAATACAAGGAAAGTAATTATTAAAAAATAAGGTCTTAAACTCATCCCACTCAATGGAATAATTTCCATATTTTTCCCCATATCATTGATAAAATTACAACATTTATATGCTTTACCTTCTAAAGGATAGAATACCCAAATGTCCTTTTCCTGCTCCAAACACTAGAGGAAGGAAAATATATTTTTAATGGTACTGATACAATACATGAAAATAGGTGGAACATAAAAAACACTAAAATATGGTGAATATTTGCATATAAATGACTAAAAAAACATTGTTCCCTCTTTTTATTGTCTGGAAGTTTTGCATGATTCATAGCCTAATAAAAATGTGTGAGCATAGTAATTGGATTTTTTATTCTATCTCCCATAAAATTTAGTTTCCTATGAGGAAAATAATTTCATTATTAATAACATTCATCATTAATATGATTCATATGGGTTAAAACCGTCAACTAAATCTAATAAAAATAGTTTGAGCAGCAATAATAATAGTGGAAAACAATATAATCATGATTTTTTTTATAGGATGTCTAAATCATGACACATCCTTTTCAATCTATGATACCTTAGGTTTAACCTAGGTTAATCTTGGTCATCATATATTCAAATCATTAATTATGGTGCATAATTATTTTTTGAATTTCAAAAGAATATCCCTTGGGAGTGTAAAACTTGGAGTTCAGTAAGGCCCATTGTCTTGCACAAGGTGAAAATATATTCAAAGTCTAATGTTCCATTTTTAGTGTTATTACCTTTAGGTTCAACAGTTCTATATCCACATAAAATTTTAGTATCTATACAGGGATGTAATTTATTAGAAACCACACACTCTATTCTTAACCAAAATTCAATGATATTTTCTTATACTTAGACCTATATTTATGGTTATCACTAATGTTTTATCATCCTAGTTTCTAAAGGTTAACTAAACCTTAATCTGATACCAACTATAGTGACCCACACTTTTCCTATATAGATATCACGTCATATTAAATAAATATTTATTACATAACACAATTATCCATACTAAAATCATACGGGTCAAGTATATTTGGAAACTTAGACACATAAACAACTGGTTCATAAGTGAACCACATAAACTTCTGCTATGTTTTTCATAAGTTTAACCATTATTAAACATGTCACTCATAATAAATTTATTCATAACTTGTGGAAATGAAACATAAGAAAGGGTGAGATCAGATGCTCAGAAAGGGTAAACAAGGGAGGTATCAACAAAATATGAGTATAAGGTATGAGGGTATGAGAATAACATTTGAAGATGATACCCTGCATATCAAAGATCATAATATTAAGATAAGTTATAAATATTGGATGTTCATAAGACATGGATCATAATGGAATTAAAGAACATAATCCATGAGAGAATAACATTGGAATATGACATAAATTTATTACATACACATTATCATTGATAATAATTTATTTATTAGTCATGTATGATTTACGATACTATCATAGTGGAATTGGTTCAGTCCCCAAACCATCATAGTATTCATAGTTCACCTCCAAGACTATCATTGTGGACAAAGTCCGTTACTAATCTCAGTTTACTCCCCAATCCAGGCCTACTTATCTCCAGAGATATATATATTTACTTAATGAATTTGTGGGAAATAAAATTTTATAACCACCTATAACATAATGAAAAGAATACATTTGTACGCCACATGAGCATACAAAAATCATCATATCATAACCCATGAAAATAATTTTTTATAAGTATTTAATCATCGAATAACCCATGGAAAGAAATAAGTTTCAAAAATCAATTCATCATATCATAACATGTAGAAAAGGAATGGGTCTCAAAAATTAAATATCATCATGATCATAAACAACACAGAGAAATAATAAGGATGGAATTATTGGATCATATCCCCAATAAAGCTTATATAACATCAAAGAGTCTTTAAAATTTGATAATGGAAAATTTTTTTGTATAAAACTAGAAATTAAAAAGATAGTGTTTCTTGATAAAATCAATTATTTTTGAAAAATAATGGTGTCTTAAAACATATTGTGGAGTGTACTTGAAAATGGGTAAGAAATTGAGAAGTTCTCTTTAATCGGGCTCACATATCGAGAGGATTTAAAAAGGAGACATTTTAAAATATACATTTACCCATCAAATAATGACGAATTGAGATAGGTACATATATTTGGAACAAATAAATAGAATTTATGAGGATTAAATAGGAATAATTAATAATTACATTAGGGTAAATAGAGATAAAGCAACTCGAAGGAAAAATGGAGGTTCATAGAGAATCCCTTACCGCATGTTCGAAAGTGTTTTATACTCACACTTGATGTTTTGTATAATCAAATTAGATAAATAAATTAATTAATTAATATCCTTTTATAAATGTTTTTTTGTTTAGTATAATTTTATTTTTGTTCTTTTTTATGATTTATAAGATTCAATTTCATCGTTATGGGTGCATTCTTTTCTTGATTTTACGATTTTTTACCTTGAGTTTAATTATGGGAGTTCTTTTTAAATGGAAGAAAAACTCCAAAAGTGAGATGATATAGTACAAATATAATTATATAATTTAAAATGGTTATATATATCATTTTGTTTTCAGATATTAGAATGATTCATTTGATAAAATTTTAATGAAAATCGATTATTTATTTTGAAAGTTTTTCAATCATTAAGAACTAGTTTTGTTTTATTATTTAATATTATGTACATATATTAGTTCCATAACATGAAAAAATATTTAATATAAATTTTTAAATGTGTTTTATCCACATTAATATTTTTATTAACATCCTTTATGGAAGTAATAAAAAATGAAATCTCATCATCCAAAAAGGCGGTGAATCGACACCTCACCGACACTGGTTTCATTTTTAAGATAAAAGGGTAAGATAAAGGATTTGATTAATTATGTTAAATCAAAAAAATAAAATTTCAATATATATATGATACCATATTTATCATGTAAATTTGTATTGTGGAGGTTCAGATGAGGTAGAAGAAAGAAATAATTTAAAAGAGAAAAGTGGAGGATTTTAACTCTTGTATAGCGTCTCATTGATAACCTTCTTTAGGAAATAGGGTTTGGTATTTTTTTGAGAAAAAACCTCCAAGATTTTGGGAAGAGTCTTGGTTATAGAATTAGGTATAATTTATAAAATATTCAAGGATTTGGATGAATGAAGAGAAGGGGTGGGGAGGTTTGGTATTTATAGTGGTAGGAGAGGGGTGTTTTTGGTTATTTTATTCATTTGTTTATTATTCTAGATCAATAATATCAATAGTATTGATTTACATGAATAAATATAGTAAAGGTTTCAATATAGTTTGAACCAATGGGTTATTACCTAATCTATACATCATCCATGACTCAATAATTCATGTTTTTTTTAAATACCATAAATTACCGTATTTCAAAATTCACCACCAAATCAACTATTTTAGAAAAATACTAAAAATTTATCCTAATTTTTTTTGAAATGTAGAATTAAAAAAATAGACTCTATTTTATGATTTTTTTCTCTAAATATGATAAATTTAATTTTTAAAATTAAAATCATCATTTATAAAAAAATATCGTTTTTAATATTATAGAAGATTTTATGACACTTTGAAAAATTGATTAAGGTATCATAAAATTATATTATAATTATAATATAAGCAAATATTAATTTATGAATCTATTTTATAAAAATATTTTTTTTAATTCATTATATTTATTATAAAATTTTAAATATAAATTTACATTTCACAAAAGTACCAACACTTGATTTATCATTTTCAAAAAATTATTTACTTATAATATGATATAATTATATAATATTTTCATCTATAAGATACCCAAATTTTATTTATACTTTCATAGATGAGGTTACTATTCTATTGGCTAGATTACTATTCCTAATGGTCATATTACCATTCCAAGAGTCATGTTACTATTTCTTTGATATATATTCTTTAATGTCTATAAATATCACTCATTTAATTATTTATTTATTAGAATAATGTTTTCATTGAGTTCTATATACTATGTATGTGTTTGATACCATATAACATAATTATAAGAAGGGAAAAATTCCATTGATAATAATTTTGGTTGTTAAATTCTTCCCCCTTATGAAATTTTTCCATCAAAATTTTGTTTTGCATAATATGGCGAAAACAAGTGAGGGTACTTATCCTCAATTGTTTCCTCTAGTTCCCATATTGCCTCTTCAAACATGTGGTTCTGCCATAATACTTTTTCTTGGGGAGTTTTCTTGCTGCATAGAACTTTATCTCAACAATATAAGATCTTCAACACTTTCTCCTTATAAGAGAGATTAATTTCTAACTATAACACCTCTAAATTTAGTACTTTTGAGGGATCTAGTATGTACTTCATCAAGAGAGAAACATGGAATATATAATGTACTTGATACATGGTTGCTGAAGGTGCTAATCGATATTCCATATCTCCGACATGATCAAGAATCTCAATGGGTCTATTTTACATGGGGAATTGCTTTGATATCTTCCTAAATATCATGAATATCTTCCATGGAGACTTGTAGAGGAATACCATGTCTCAAACTTCAAAACATAAGTCCAATTAATGATTATCTTCATAACTCTTCTATCAAATTTTTGATACCTTGTTGTGATGCTAAATGGTTTTCACATTTTCTACTATTTCTTCGAGCATTTAATGTCCTGGAAACTTACGTCCACAAACTTCTTACCAACATGCAGGTGTCTTACATATTTTATCATAAATGGATTAATATAGAGCCATTTGGATGCTGGAGAATAAAATATTATTGTAATAGAAATTAACCAGAGAAAAATATATGTCGCATCCTCCCTTGAAGTCCATAGAACATTCTCTGAACTTATCTTCCACTATATATATATTCCACTCAGATAGGACATTGTTTTGTGGATAATAATCCGTACTGAAGTTCAATTCAGTATTTAAAGAATGTCGGAGTGCTTTCCAATTGATGGAGGTAGATCTCATATCATGATTAGAAAAAATTGATAGTGGTACTCCATAAATCCTCAACACTTCATTGATTTATATCCATGGAAGTTGATTTAATGATAAGTCCAATCAATGCTTTATAAGGTGAGGTGTATTTGTATGAAGATAAAAAATGATCCATATTTCTTTATTTATGTTTGATGCCTTCCGAAGTCTAGTGACAAAGTACATGGTGATGTTTTCCAATTTCCATATTGGTATGGGTTATGGTTGCATAATCCCATTAGACTTTTGTCTTTCAACCTTCACTTACTGATATACCAGGAAATTTGATGAACATTTAGTGATCCCCTTATTTATACTTTACCACCAATAGTGCTCTCAAAGATCTTGATACATCTTTGTGCTCCTTAGGTGAATATAGAAAGTTGATCTATGTGTGTCATTTATAATATATTTAATTATGTATGGGTTGGATGGTACAAATAATTTTGAACCAAATATTATGAATCCTTCCTCATCAATTTTGAACATAGAGGATTTCCCATTCTTGATAGCTTCCACCTATTTCTAAATTTCATCATCATTTTATTAATCATTCTTTATTTTCTCTATAAGGTATGGTTGAAAAATGATTTGAGAAAATATTGACTATGTTTCTTCTTTAATGATTCCCATGTCCATCGTTTGGAGGTCTAAGATGTTTGGATCCTTTTCAATTCTCACCATTGATAAAGTTGTTGGATCGTTTCTACATAGAGCATTCGCCACATTATTTTTTTTACTGGGTTGGTAGTGGATTAAGAAGTCATAATACTTGATGATATATTACCACATTTGGTAGAACATATTAATCTACTTTGATGTGAATATATTTTTGGGGATATGATAATCAGTATATATCTTACACTTCTCCCCAATGAGATAATTCCACTAATTTTTAAATGAATAGATCATAGTTTCCAACTCCAGATTGTGCATGTGATAGTTTTTCTCATGAAATTTCATCTGCCTTGGGGAATAAGCTATCAATTTATCATTTTGGATCAGAACATAGACTAATGAATTATTATCCAAACCATTTTTTTCATTTTCAAAGAGCCGATTTAAGGGTTTCCAGTACCCCAATACATGAATCCAAACCGCACATTCCAAACAACCACGACTCACACATTCAAATTAAAATTTCAACATTCAAAAAACCACCACTCACCACCTCGAGCCACAAACCCACACGACGGCCTCAAAGCACGGGATCCCTCGATTCATGAAACACCTCAAACCATGGTCAGCCTTGAAACACACCTGAGATGACTAGAGAATCCACAAACCGAATCACCAACGAGCTTCACCGGCGTTCATCATCACCGTCACAGAGGAAGGGGATCACAACATCACTCAAGATGACTTCCAAAAACCAGATTGTCGTCATCCCCATCTAAAGAGGCCAACAAAAGAAATAAACCACAACACAATCTCAAACATCAAACAACCATGCTAGAGAGAATCCAAATCAGCAGATCCAAAGCCAAAATCAGTGAAATCAACACACAAAAAATCAAATGCAGAAGCCTTCCGCAGCCTTGGATCCATGGATTCCGACCACACATCACCTTGCGACCATCTTCAAACAACAGAATCATGAAGAACATCGCCATAATGACAACATGTCATCAAACCAGAACCAAAATCCAGTCGCTGCCAACTAAATATCTCAAGAAGACATGATTATCTGCCCACACACCCAGTAGAGGGAGAGTAGAAAATCCACAAACCGTGAAAGTAGGGAACTCGGCCGCTGGGTCAGCACCGTGCCACCAAGAAGCCCTATCCAGCATCAGAGAGTTGAGTGAGGAATAGGTCAACAATGATGTGGAATGCCGAGATAGCCAAGCCCATGAAACGCCACCACAACAGGGGAATCTCCACCGAGATCTCGCTGAGCAAGGGGAGGATGAGCCACACCGACCAGAGGAGGAAGGCAGCGACGACGAGGAGAAAACCTAGGTAGGGAGCGCCCCTTACGGGCCCATCTACCCAGTTTATACCAAGAATAAGGCATTATTTTATACCAAAAAGAGTTCCACAATTATCATTGGTGTGAGTACTGGTGTAGTGATAATCCTATTTTTCAACTCCTTAAAGCATTTATCACATTCACTAGTCAAGAACAACATTTATCCCTTATGACTTATCTTGGTTAGTGGGTTTGAAAAAAATGTTAATTTATTCACAAATCTTCGATAAGACCTATCTAGACTAAGGAAACTATGAATCTCCATTATAGATATTGGTCTGTGTCACTCCTTAATTGCCTTTGTTTTAAAAGGTTCCATAGATTTTCCTTTACTGGTGATAACATACCCCAAGAACGATACTTCCTCCATCTATAACTCACATTTATTATAATTTACATATTTATTCTTCCTTTACAAAGTCTCATAACTATATTCAAATTCTCATCATTCCCATCATTATTGTTGGTGTATATCAGAATATTATCCATAAATTCTACCACAAACTTGTTGAGGTAATCCCTAAAGACTCTATTCATTAAGTTCATGAATATTTATAGAGAATTACTGATCCCTAAAGGCATCACTATGAACTCATAGTGTCCATACATCATTAAAAAAAGTAGTCTTTAGAATATATTTATTCCCCACCATTAATTGGCGATATCCTAACAAAAAAGGTTTATCTTAGAGAAATAATTTTCCCCAGGTAGCTGATTGAATAAATCATCTATCCATTGCAGGGGATACCTTTTCTTTATCATGATTTTTTTGAGATAATAATAATCAATGAAGAGATTCATTGAACCATCATTATTTTTGATAAAGTGGACTAGAAAACCCTATTATGAACAACAAAAGCTTATAAAACACTTTTCTAGATTCTCTTGTAACTACTTATTTAGTTATTATAACTCAATGGTGGACATTCTGTAAGGATTATTTGATATAGGCAAGTATCTAGGAATAAGTTCAATCGAGAACTGAACCTCTTGGTTATGAGAAAGGCCATGTAATTATTTGGGGAACACATCGGTGTAGTCCCTTATTATGGGCATGTATTTGAGAACGACTCTATCCTTGGTTTCCACCATTTGAGAAAGATATGCTTTCTCATAAGGCAATAATATCCATTCTTGATAATAATATTCTAAAGGATTTTCATTCATCTCCTTACAATTTTAGAAAATTTGTGGATGCCTTGGGATGTTAAGCATGATATAACTTTTCTAAACATTGATATGGGATTTATATAATGATTGTCAATCAATGCCCAATATAGAATCAAATTTCACTAAAGTAAGAATTCTAATATTTTCTTGGAGGCTTAGTCTACAAAAATTAACCATGGAGGATTTATATACATTTATGAAATAATTTTCTATTTTCTTTTTTCTAAGATAACTCAACCTCCGTATTATAAAGTTGTGTATAAATAGTTCTACTAAAATCACATGATTTGAAAGAATGCATAGAACCGGAATCAAATAATAAATTATCTATTATTGAATTGAAAAATATCATACCTTTCACCAAATCATAGCTTGGATCCACCTGAGTAGTAGTGATAACATATTCCATACCTTGTTTTCTTGAAAGTTGTTTTTGTTGATAGCCTATAAAAACCCTTGGATTAGGGCATTGGATCACATAATTATCATGATCTTAATATTTGATGCGTTGAAATATAATATGAGTGTTGATATGAACCTTCCTTTATTATCCCACATTTGTTGAAATATTCATATCACTTTGAAAATAATTAGCCTAATTCCCATCTCTTCCATAGTTGAAGCAATTCCTGGTGCCCCTTAAGAAGTTTTATGGACTCTTTTTTATCACACTTTTGACATGTGGGATGTTCGGTTTTATTTCCATCATGTGATTTTTTTGTTGGTCCTCCCATATTAGAATCCATTTTCCAAATTTTTATTTGGGCCTAAAAGACCACTGAGAGGCTCCAATATCCATTTCAACCTTGAAGGTACAATAAAAAATCTCCTCACATCTTTCAAATTCTCAAATTTCCAACTATTTTCATAGACTCATCTTTAGGTCACTAAAGAATATATCTATATTTCGTTTAATGTTCATGAAAAATCTATAGGAATATCATGAAAGTATTTTGATGTTTTCTACATATGACCCGATAGACTAATATTCTTTTTTCTATAATCAAAGGAACTCCCTCTTCATCTTAAGGTGGAGGGTTTGGGGAAATATTTGTTGAAACATATTTTCTTAAATTCTTCTCATTCCATAAAATCAATTTCCTCCTTAGACTTTGTGTTCTTGATCAGTGTCCACCATTGATTATATTCCCCATCAAAATGATTGACTTATAATTTATATTTCTATACTTATAAGAACTAGAGGATAGATAATGTCTTATAAATAGATTTAATATATTATTCCATGATAAGGGGATCAAAATATCTACTAAAGATAAGTGGACTTTGTTGTATAATGGATTCGACCACAACTGGCTGTTTCACAGGAGAAGGAGGGTGTTCTATATTCATGTTATCTTACATAATTTAATCCAGTTGTTCTAGTATTATCATGAAGTTTTTAAAAACCCTTCCCATCAGATTTGGAATTTCATTAGGGAAATAAACACATTTTTTATAACATTGATTTTTGGGACATGTTCTCCAATTACAATCCATTAACTAATACAAATAATGTACAAAAAGTGGGGATTGAATACTAATCTTATAATCACATAAAAATGAACCTTTGAACATATAAGTATAAACTTATAAATGATAAGTTTATCCTAACTTATGATTATATAAGTTTAAATCTAGGATATCCATGGTGATAGAATTATCCATAGGGTTCTTACTAAAGTTTTCTAGTCCTAATATCCAAAAATAACTAGACTATGATTTGATACCAACTATAGAGACCCTATTATTTTACAAAAATTATTAAACTATTTTAAGAATAATTAACTATTAAATACAATCCAAGAATTGTAAAGTTTAGTGTCTATGGAACATTAAGTTAATAAAACTAGAAACATGGAACTAGAATAAAATATATTTATATTAATCATCAATAAAGAGCTCCAAAATTACTTTTATCTCCAACATCTTGCTAGGATAACCTTTGTAATACATAGAGAAATGGGATAAGCTAAAGGGCATATTAAGGAATTAAAAATAAGAATAAAAAATAGAACACTGGTTAAAAGGCATAAATGATGAAATAAAAATACATGGAAAATTGATTAACACATAGAAGAATAACATATAGAACATAAGGTCATTTAATCATGGAAACATAGGAATTTGGAAGCAAAATATAACATGACATAAACATGATTCAAGGATAACATATAAGACTATATCAAATCGTGAAAAAGTCCCATTAAGGAATTAGGTTTACTCCCTATCCCAACTTGACATCTCATGAGACTAATCATTACCTAATTCATTGAAACACTATTTGGGTGAACCCGTCATAAAATTTTCTCGAATATGTTTTCTACATGCAATATCAAACATAAGTGATGAACATAATGGTTACCCATGAAAAGAAATGTGTATCATAATCATTCTATAAGGATTAAAAAATGGGAACATCATAAAGGTTTCTATGAAAGAATATATCTAAATAACACATTTAAATTCATAAGGGAAAAAAGAATAGATCATGACAATTTTTTCCAATTTAATTGAAAACCTTTGAAAATTATGTTTAAGAATGATTAGAAATGAGCCACATTAGTGTTTTTTAAGTGAAAATATTAAAGACTTTTTAAAATAGAAAAATGAATTATTTTTTTTATATAAACATAAATGAAAAATTATTTTTTATGATATAATGAGTGATTTTATAATAATAATGGATAAAAAAACATATTATCAAGTGTACTTGAAAATGTGTAAGAAATTGGGAAGCTCTCTTTAATCGGGCTCGCTTATCCGGAGGAATTAAGAAGGAAACCTTTTAAAATATGTATTTACAAATCAATTAAAGATTAATTGTTCTAGGAAAATGTTTTTTTAACATTTACAAAGAATTTATGAGGAGTACATAAAAATAATTAAGAATTGTATTGGGGTAATGTGAGAGAAATCATAACTTGAAGGAAAACCGGAGGTTCAGAGAGAATCCCTTACCTTATGTACGAAAGTGTTATTAAATTGCACTTAATGTCCTAGATAATCAAATTATATCAATTAAATAATTAATTATAAACCTTTTTTATATTTATTTAATTTATTATAATCTATTTATTTCATTTATGGCCTTTTTTATGAGTTCTAAGATTCAATTTTGTCATCCTGGAATCGTTCATTTCATGATTTTACGATCGGTTCCCTTGAGATTAATTATTGGAGTTCTTGTAAACTGGAAGAAAAATTTAATAATTTAAATGATATGGTATTAATATAATAAAATAATTTTAAATGGTTATATATATAATTTTTTCTAGACATTATGATGACTCATTTGATAAAATGTTAATGAAAAATGATTAGTTTATTTTGGCTATTTTTCGATCGTTATGAACAAGTTTTGTTTTATTAGTTAATATTATGTATATATATTAGTTACAGAACATGAAAAAATATATAATATACAAGTATCAATATTCCTTAACCATAATAATGGTTTTATGACTATCCTTGAAGGCAGTAATAAATATGAAATGCATCAAACCATGAAGGCAGTAAATCAACACATCAGAGACGATGGTTTTATTTTTAAGATAAAAAGGAGAATAAAAGGGATTTAATGATTGATACTAGATTAATAGAATAAAATTTCACTATATATATATGATACTAAATTTATCATGTAACTTTTCATTGTGGAGGGAATGATGAGGTAGCATAAATAAATAATTTTAAAGAGAAAGGTGGATGATTTTACCTATTGTATAACGTTTCCTTGAGAACCTCCTTAAGGAAATAGGGTTTGGTATTTTTTTGAGAAACAAATCTCCAAGATTTGGGTATGATTATTGTAAAAATAATTGTGTATAATTTAGACAATAATCAAGGATTTTTATTTGTGAAGAGAATGGGTGGTGAGAGGTGGTGTTTATAGTCTGAGGAGATGGGCGTTTTTAATTATTTTATTCATTTGTTTATTATTTTGGATAAAGAATATACATACACTTGATTCTAATGAATAAATATAGTAAAAGATTCATTATTGTTCGAACCAATGGGTTGTTACTTAATCCATACATCATCCATGACTCAATAATTTATGTATTTGTTAAAAACTATAAAATATGATATTTCATTATTCGCAAAAAATTCACCTATTTTACAAAAATCTTAAAAATTAACCCTAACCATTATTTTACATGTAAAATTTAAAAATATACTCCATTATATGAACATAATTTTATTAAAATGATAAACTTTTTGTTTTAATTAAAATAACCATTTATTCAAAAAAATGCCAATTTTGATATTATAACATATTTTATGACACATTGAAAAATTAATTAGGGTGTCATAAAATTATCATATAATTATAAGATGACAAAATTTTAATTTATGAAACTATTTTAGGAAAATATTTTTTTTAAATAATTATATTAATTATAATTTTTTTAGAAGAAACTCACCTTTCACAAAATAACCAACACTTGATTTATCATTTTTATAAAATTTATTTACTTATATTGTGATATAATTATATCATATTTTAATTTATAAGATAAAAAATTTTATTAACACATTCATAGGTGAGGTTAATATTCTATTGAATAAATTACTATTCATAATGGCCCTATTACTATTCCAACAATCAAGTTACTACTCTATTGGTATAAGTTCCTTAATTTCTATAAATATCACTTATTTCATTCTTCATTTATTATAATAATACTTTTATCGTGTTATCTAGGATATGTATGTGTTTTATACCATATAAAGAAATTATAAGAATGAGAAAAAGATTCACTGATAAATGTTTCGGTTGTTATAGTCTTCACTAATCCAAAGGGCTTTGAAGATGTGAAGAGGATAGGATAGGGGGTGACCTTTTATAAGTGAGGTGAGTGGGACACTTGTAATTTTTGAAAAGAAAAATGTGAACCGATGTTTTTAACTTGAAAAAAGGATAAAAAATGGATCATTTTCTACAATTATACATTATAAGGTCAAAATATATCTATAAAATATATTCTAGACAATTTTTTAGTTATTTTTAACCATTATCTTTTTAGTTTAACCCCTGGTAAATCTGTTTTTACCTTTACTATGATAATTAGTTTTTCTATTTTTAGTGTTCAATATGGACAAAAACTTACATAAATATTTTAGTTAATATAAATTATGATTATTAAAAATAAGAAATATATTATACCGAATTAAATTCACATATGTGGAAAATTTTATTTTAAAATTAATCCCACAAACACGATGAAAAAAAGCTTTTTAGAAGTATATTTTTCATGAAAAAGGTGATTTGCTATCAAATTTATGACCTATAATAATCATTATATGATTTCAAATTAATATTTTTATATATATAATCTATAAATTTTATTTAACTCACTTTTAATTAGGGGTGTTTTAATTAATTAAACTGTATAAGAATTATTCGCTTTAAAAAGATTTTTAAAAAAAATATCATTTTTAAACAAAAAAAATATTCTAAATTCCAATAAAAAAGTTGATTAAATCGTAATTATTTGTATTAAATATATCTAAATATTAATAATTTTTTAAATAATATTTAAATCATAATTTAGTTTTTAAGTTACCTAATCTTTCGAAAAGAAATGACTTTTTTCATATAAATCGGCATTCTTTACTATTTAATGGAAATTATAATATTTTCTAAAAATCCCAAAACATTACCCTAATATAATTTTGATATTTTGGATTAAAAAATGAAGTAAATTTTTTAAAATTAATTTTATAAAATTTCAAAAAATTAATTTTAAAGTATGTTCACAAAGCCCGACAAAACCTATTTTTAGAAAAATATAGTTTTTTTCAAAAAATATTTCTATTTATTTGAAATAATTATTATTTTATTTTATGATCAATATATGAAAATTTAAATTAATTTATACATATTTAAACAATATAATTTTTATAAATTATTTATTCATATTCTTACATTCTAATTTAATGGCTATGTTATAATGATCATACTTAAAATATTATTTCATAGTTTTTTTATGCTCGGTGTTGCATGTCTTATATAGTGTCGAGCATAAATTATTTTAAAAAAATATTTGGGTGTTACATATTACCCATTTGATGAAATTATTCGTCACAATTTTAATTTTATCTTGGTATATAAAGGTTGTATGTTTGTAAATACATTTGTTAGAAACCCACATCATAAAAAGGGTTAATAAAATATTCTCTTAAAAATAGGAAAAGAGAAATACGAAGGTAATCACATAATTAGGTTTCAAAATTGAATAAAATTGGAAGAAAGTGAATATACAGTCTTTAAAAAAAATTTAATTCCAAAATAACTATGGAGAGTGACTGTTATCATTGATCAAAATAAAGTGAATAATTATGAGAAAGTTAATAACTAGAGAACCATACACCAACTAGGTGTGAAAAAGATCATTTAATCCATCATAAACAATCGTAATAAATGAAGAATTTTCATCAAGATCCATTTTCTTTAGTTTTGGAAATACATTACTATCTATACTAAGATCATAAGAAAATACACTTACATGATAAGGAAAAATTAATTTTTTTCTTAATTACAACAACAATCTCAAATTTTTTCTCTAAATAATAACTACACAAGATGAATTTTTTAATTCCCAAAGAAATAAATATAAAATTTAAAGGATAAAATTACTATAGAATGGATAATAAATATATTCTACCTATCTTAGAACATTAAATAAAAAAAATGGTTAGAATATGAAAATATGTTTTCCAAAATGAATAAACCTCCAAAATTTAGTAGTAATGGCCAATGTTTAAACTAAATTGTACCATAAATGAATAAAATAATATTCCAAATAACTTCAATATCCTAATCACTAAAAATCTTTTTAACCTCAAAGGTTATCTCACAACTTTCAAATTATAATCCAAAAAATATAGTGATATTATTCAAGAAATAACATAGGCCTGTGGTTGGTGTTTCACCCATATCACCATTTAGTTGTTGGTTTAAACCCCATGACCATACCAGACATGATGGTTTTTCACCCAGCCATTGGGATATAATTTTTCCTAAAATTATATATTTATAATGTTCTTAGAAATATGATGAACAACCTTAAAAACTATCTTAATCATTAAATATAATATATACTTTAAAGGATGTGAAAAAATCTATACTTATGATAAAACTTAAACTCATAAACATTTTATGTTATCCACAAGCCTTAATATAACCTCACATAAAAACATCCTAATCTACAAAGTTATCTAAACCTTTCCTTTGATACCAACTATAAAAGCCCAAAACCCGAACTCTCGAATCGTGTGCTGGAAACATTATCATTAAATTTATGGATTTGATACCAATTAAGGTGAAAAGATTTTATACATCCAAAACCTACAACATCAAAAGTAAGTATTAGATTAATTACATTGAAAAATACATTTTAGGATTATAGTTTTAGATAATCCGGAAAAAATATTACGTAAAAAAACCCATGACTCTAAGATAGTATTTTTCCCACTATAACCAGATTTTCATATTTCACATTAGGTCATGATCATTATCTATATAAAACCCTTATATACATAATTTATTTAAAATTTTTCATGATAATATGGGGTAAATGGAATCATAAGAAGGGTGAGATTAACATCATAGTAAGGGAAAACATAAGCATCAAAAACTAAATGTCATCTATAACAATAAATTAACATATAGTTATATTGAAAGATTTAATGTTTATGAGCATAACATAAGAGAAATCATACCCATAAATACATGGAATTTCAATCATGATACATATAATAAATCATTAACAAAGTAAAGAGTCATAATAATAAAAAATCACGAGCCTAGTGATGTTAATATTGACCAAAGAAAACATTAAAAACCCAAAAAAGCATAATGAAAACATGTTGGTGTCTTAGAACATCATATTAATAGAACTATTATAGAACCCTAAAAAATTTAATAACCATACGACCAACTTCTATACCCAATTCATTAGAGATCTATTTAGGTACACCCATCATATAATCTATGTGGGGATAACCTAGTGTTATATAGGCACACCCATCGTATAAGCTCTATTAGTCTCATATATAATTATTTGGGTTCACCCATCATATATAAATGTCCAAGAACCATAAAAAATGTACATAGATCTTTAATTTCACTGTAAAATTCATAAAAATAATCATTATTCCTTTTATAAAATGGTTAAAATGTTGAAAGGAAACAATTTCCATGAAAAAATCTTTGAAACACGATTGAACTATGGAAAAGAAATAATTTCCATAACAATCTCTTAAAAATATTAATTACTCATTTAGAAGAAATGGTTTCTATAAAAATCTCTTTGAAATATGATTACCCCGTGGAATAGAAATGGGTTTTATAAAAATATCATTAAAAATGTCACAATACATATTGTTAAAGAATAAGAATGGTATCATCACAATATATCCCTAATTTAGTATAATTAAAATCAAGTGTTTTTGATGTTGATGAATAAAAATGCAATTAAAATATCATTAAAACATTCTTGATAAAAATAAACTTTTTTACTTTGAAAATTACATTTTAAATAATTAAAATTCACAAAATATTGTGAAAATAATTTTATTTAAAAATATTATTGGAAACTTATAAAGGAAGGTTCAAATAAAATAATGGTTATGAAGGTGGGAAAATATGTTTATGTTGTATATGTTTAAAATAAACATTATTTTCAAAACATTTTGTAGACGTGTGTCAAAAGATACCATTTGGAAAATATTAAGAAATTTACTTTTAAAAAATTTTAAAAGAAGGTAAAAGTCCATATAAAATATATTTGATTTATCATTTATGTCAATGAATGAACATTTTTTGAAACATTTTAGAAAACATGGATATGGAAGAAAAATATTCCCAATCTGAAGGAAGATACAAGATTGAAATCACTTACAAACAACTTTATTGATATTTTTTAAAAAATACAGAAGTAAATGAAAATTAAACACACTAAAAAAAATTCAAAAATAGTGTAAAAAAAATATTTGATTTTAAAAAAATAATATCATATGATTTTCTCCCAATTAACCTTGAACATGAAAGATCCCAAAAAGATAAGAGATTGTAATATAAATCTCTTTTCACTTTGTAAATTTTCAATCACAAGACCCATGTAAAAATAAATTAAAATTATACATTAAATATAAGTAAAGTAAGGGGTTTCATGATATTATATTTCATACGATAAGTAGATACACCACATAAAATAATTTAGGTGTATAACATAACATATGTCTCAAAGAAGAAAATTTGAGATGAGTAAACCTTATATTGATCAAAAAATTGAAGTGATAATTTATAAATGAATAAATTATGTGCATCAAATTTGAATCAATGTAATAAAGTTGAAATAAAACATAATATAATCTAAATTCATTAAAAATATAATCTTATAATATCAAAGATAATAAACAATTAGTATAACCCAATGAAAACAAATTGAGTTAGGAAATTCTTTACCACATGGTAAATTTCAAGTAAAATCTCTTTGGATGAAATAATTCAGATTAAAACATAAAATAAAATTATTTATTAATTATTAATATCATTTCATGTGAAAGTGGTACTATATAAACCATATAAAGGAAATTATGTTCATAACATTAAAATATTCCCCAATGATAGAAAATTGAGATGAAGTCCCTTACTGATTCAGTAATATCTGGATCAAAACCTCATGAGAGATATAACATAATATATATTTATAAAATAAAAATATTTTTCATGAAAATAATCATAAAATAAATCCTCTGTAAGTATATACATCACACAATAAAAATTAGTGGTGAATATGGCATATGTCTCACTATAGTAAAAGTGAGATGAGAAACCCTTCCCTCCGATCCGACTTCCTTCGTGCATTTTTAAAAATACTATATAATAAGCTTAGATTAATTATTTGAATCCTTAATAATATTTTAGAGGTTTGATAAATTATAATCAAATCATTTATTCTATTTATTTATAATGACATATTTATATGCTTAATCAGTTAAGTCCACGTCCGGTGTTTTGAGAATGCTCAATTCAGTGTATTGAAAGAGATTCAGTGTGTTAGTCATAGTCAAAGGGGCCATTATTTAAACATATATAGAATAGTAATAATTAAATAATTAGAGTTTTTATACTTTAATTATACTTATAAAACCAATCATGAAATATGGTTATAAAAATTGAACTATGTTACGATCATTGAGATGGTAGGTCGTACGTACTCATGAGTGACATTTATATTTTTCAATGATCAATATGGGAAGAAATAAAGTAATATTTTATATTTAAATAACCATAATAATATTATAAATACCATATTTTATCATTAAATATACTTATATATATAATCCATGTGATTTAGTTATGAAAAAAGCGTCACATCGCTTTGAGGAGGCTGTTGACCATACATACACATGAACAATGTTATCATTTTTCAGTGTAAGAAATAAAATGATATAATATGTTTTAATAATTATAATTATTTCATGAATATAATAATTATTCCAATAATATTACATTTCTTTTTTAAATTTTTCCTTATCACCTTACATGTAAATCTTTAGTGAAAAATAAATCACATAACTTCGTAAAGCGGTAGTCTGCTATACACACGAGCGACATTATCATATCCCCTAGAATGGAAAGTAAAAATTTATGTGTGATATCATAACTAAATAAGTATAAATATTTTAAAAATATCACTTATAAAATTTTAATCCATCATTATGACAATCTGTGAGAGGTAATTATGTAAAATGGATGACATCAGTTCGTGAGGTGGTATTCCACCGTACACATGAATGATGATTTCATATACCATTTGATAGAAGTGGAGATGGATTTAGATTATTAGATCGACATAAAAAATATTTTTATATAGGAGATAATTGTGTTATTATATAATCATAATTTAATAATATTTTAATGAGGGGAAGAATAAATAATTAAAAATTCTCAATTAAGCACGGTACCTATTTTTTTGGACAACATCCTTGGGTAAGAACCAAAAGTATTCATAGGATGGATTTATGATAAAAATAATAGATCTAGGTATTGGTTATGTAATTAAATATGATATTTTTACTGGTATTGGATGATCCAAATGTATTTTATGGTTTTAAGAGGAGAGGAGAGGGGGAGGCCTTTTATAAGCGAGGTGAGTGGCACACTTTTAATTTTTAAAAAGAAAAAGGAGTACTCACATTATTTACATGAATAAAGAATCCCAAATTGACAATTTTAAATATTTATAAATGATAAGGTCTAAATATTTCTATAAAATATATTTTAGACAAGTTTTTAGCTCATTTTAACAGTTGTAATTTTAATTTAACCCATGGTAAATATATATTTTTAGCTTAACCATGATAATTATTTTATTCACTATATATTATGGTAAAAAATTAAGTTTAACATATTAAAAAATATAAATTATTGTTATTAAAAATATGGAATCCATTTTCAAAAAATTAATTCACATAATTTTAAAAATTAAATTTAAAATTAAACCCACAGACGTGTTGAAAAATCGGGTTTTCTATAAGTGTATTTTTCAAGAAAAAGATGATTTTATATTAACTCTATGTCCAATAATTATCATTATATGAATTTAAATAAATTAATATATATATATATAAATAATATAAATTTCATTTAAATAAATCGTCATTATAAATTGTTTTAATTAATTAAAATGGAGAAAAATTATGCACATTAAAAGAGTTTTTAAAAAAATTCTGTTTTTAAACGAAAAAAATAAACTTATCATAAAATAAAATATGAATTCATTTAAAAAATAAATAATTGGATTAAATATAACTGAATAATTTTTTTTAAATCATATTAATATCACAATGGTACCTTGAAATTAATTAATTTTTGATAAAAGAAATAACATTTAAAAAAATTACTATTTTTCTCTATTCACTGAAAAATTAATATTTACCTAAAATTAAAAACATTTAACACTAAGATAATTTTTATATGATGAATTAAAAAATTAAATCCATTAAATAAAATAAATCTTCTAAAATTGGTAAAAATTAATTTTAATGTATGTGTGGAAAGAACAACAAAGCCGTCTTTTAAAAGAATACACTTTTTTCAGAAAACATTTCTTTTTTATTTCAATTTATTTTTATATTATTTTCAAATAAATAGATTCCATCATATTTATTTTATATATGTGTCAACCATATAATTTTTATAATATAGTTAGTCATATTTATTCTTTCAAAGTTAACTACTAGGTTATAATAGTAATATTTAAAATACTATTATTGCATGGTTTGTTTATATTCAATGTTGCATGTCTTGTATGCTATCAAGCCCATCTTCTTTATTTAAACAAACATCAGGGTGTTAAATTTCAAGAAGCACATAGTTAAATTTTTATATCCTTGAATGAAATATATTTATGAAGGGTATCGTCTTTCTTTCATCATATAGATGGTTCTTTAAAGAAGTATCAATATGAGTTTATGATTTTTTATGAAGGTGACCAATTGTATGTTTTGAGGTAATCATACAATTATTTATAAAGTCACCAACTCTATTATTGAGGCTTAATATATTAGGTACTATCAAATACTGATATGAAGTCTTACTAGATGTAGTGTTTTATGAAGTTCATCTATTGAAACTGACCAGATAGAGGGGAGTCAAATAGATTAGCTCACCAATCAAAGTAAAGGCATATATACACTAGATGAAGAAATTGTGCACCAGTTGAAATGTTCTTATGAATTAATTGGACATAAATTTATTTGTCTTATGTTTCAAAGGATTTAACAAAATTTATAAATCCCTTTAACAATGACGTTTCAAAAGTGGTTCATCCAATTTCTTATCTATATGAGGTTATGGATGTTTGAATAAGTTACTTAACATCGAGTTTAAGGATTTTTGTAGAAGGTTGTAGAAATAAAGTTTGTAAGATTATTTAATAGTGTTCTATAATATTATAGATGCATCTAACAAAGTTTAAAATAAGAGGGAGATTTAAATAATGAGTTTTGGATGAGTGTGAAAGTATTTTTGGGTTCCCTCCATTTCTCCAGAAAGTCAACCTATAAAAATGGGTGAAAGTACAGTACAAGGCATGTAACATTTTTCATAAGTGTGAGAGGTAAAGTGATTAGGGTTTATTAGAAGGGTGTGTTTCCTACTAAGGAAATAACTAGTTAATGAATAAGATCGTTTGAAATAGGTGTACTAAGAAGGTACTTAACAGAGGAGTGTATTAGAGTCATTAGTGAGAGATAAACAATAGAGGTTGTACCAAAAAGAGATACCATGAAGTTCTCGAGGTGTGATGTTTTTTTCACCAAATAGAGAACATATAAAAGGTAAAAAGATCTGATTTTCCATAGATAAAGTTCCACTATATAAAGGAAAAAGGTGCACCAGAAAAAATCTTACCGGGCGTAGAAAATTAGGTTGATAATTTCAAAATAGAATTGTTGTGAGCGATTTGTAAATTTTCTCATTCATGTGTTGGCTCAATTTCATAAAGAAAGTTTTTAACTATTGTTAGTCAATATAGTTACCTTTAATGAGATAGAATTATTCTAATGTGAGTTGTATCAAACTATATTAACTTCATATTAAAGTATATATTCATATACTGATGAGTGTCTCTATAGAAAGGATGTAGTCACCCATACCGAGGGTCAATATTGTAAATATTATGTTATAAGACTTACGTTCCTAACATTTCATAGAAATTGTGGTTATGTTTTAAAAATTTTAAAAGGATATAAAATCTAACAAGTTTGAGGGGTTAGTTTCAAAGAGTGAAGTTTTTTAAAATGATCACCATTTATTTGATTCACCATTCTCAATGGTTCTGACACTATTGGGAACTTAAAATTTTAAATTTGGTTCATGAATTATATTATAATGAATGGTAAAATTCTAATTATCTTTTTTGTATCTCATACAACCCAAAAAGAAGTAACTTTTGATGTAGAACTTCTTATTGTTGAGGAATTGTCCATTAATGATACTTGGATTAAGATATTTACATTGATAGTGAATCCTGAATTGTAAAAGGTATAAAAGTAAAAGATCCTAATATAAATAGGTTTGACCGTGGGTTATCATTATATCTCCAATAAAGGAATTTGTCGCATACTCTATCCTCCTTTCAAATTTCTATATCAACAATGAAGAAGAATACCAATCCTTGGTTATAGGTATATATGTTGCTCTCTAAATATTTATTTCTCAGATTGATGTAATGGGTGATTCATAGTTATTTATCAAGAATGTTAATAGAGAATATTCCATCAATAATGAAATAATGACCCTACTTGATTAAATGCAATATTTTATGAAATAATTCCCTACAGTTTTATAAATCCCATATACCTTGTGACAATATAATAACCCCATGTATATACTGGCTAATTTGGTGGAAACACTTTCTAATATAAAAAATTAAAAAATTATCATCCAATTTGTGAATATAAAATATGTTAACCCTCTATATGTAAGACGATAATATAAATCAATTATATTTTTCCACTATATGTTTAGAGGTAACCCCATTAAAACAAATAAACATGTCTATCACATGGATGTCCACAAACAGGAATTATCTTTAGTATGGAATTATTTAGAAATATTGGGTTGAAAAAATTATAATCCATAGAAAAGGAAATAATTAAATCTTATTTTACTGTTCAAATTCCAACAAAAAACATTACAAACATAGATTTGATAGGTTTATCCTTAGGTTCATTGAAGGTGGAAAACACTTTAGTCTATGAAGGATGTTCATTAATACTCATATAGTGTTAAAAAATGGAAACAAAGATCTCTAATAAAATTAGGAAACTTGGGTAATTTTATCCCTCAACGATGCATGATAGTGGGGAATTTTCCAAGAAATGTCAACTTTTTAAAATACATGATGATATTATTCACCAACCCCTAGATCTGTTTCATTCTAAAAATAATTACTATTCATTTTCTATTTTTAGGGATATATACTATTTTCCTATATCCCCTATAGATATCTAGGTAGTTCAAGTTCATCCTAACTACCATAAATTTATTCCTTATGTGATTTGAATCATCACCTTTGAAGAAGGTCTATATAAAGTCCATCATTATCTTTATTCAGTCTAATATAGTTAATAGGTTTTTATTCCCCTATGCTATCCTCATGGATAATGGAATGGATTTATATGCACATGAGTTGGGAAATCTATACATGAAACATGAGGTTTGATCTAAAAAATCTTATAGTTATCATGCATATTCTTATAGAATAGTAGGGTTTTCTAACATGACCCTATCAAAAATTCATTATAAGATGAAGAGAAATAAGAAGAGAACCGATCCAGGTAGAATAATTGATGCGCTATGGGATTATCATACCACTATGCACACCCCCAATAAAGTGACCTGATATTCCATAGTGTATGGGATAGATGTATTGTTTCCCATAAAAATATTTAATCACTCACATAAAATGGATATTTATGAATATTAAATGAAATAGGATCCATCAAATACCCATTTAGATGAATTGAAGAGCCTACATGATAATAGGATATGAAAATCTCATATCATATAGGTTCACTATAATTGTGTGGCCTAATTATTCAACAAGAAGGTACACATTTGATTATAAATTCAATGGGAGTTAGTATTAGTTCGGCAGAATTCAATGATTTCAAGGAATAAGTTGAAAAAATTGGAATTTAAATGGGAAAGGTCCATATATATTTCAAAAGGATTACCCTAATGATCCATATTCCTCAATAATAGTGGACTTAGGTTGTATCATGCCTCCCAAAAATGTGAGGTACCTGAGGAAGTACATCATGTAGGTTCACATTGGTGTATTCAGAAGTCCTTTTAATAAGTTGATAAAATGAATGAAATAAGGTCTTATAAATAAGAACCTAAAAATTATTATGTATGGCCTATCTCAAATAACCCAAAAACTACATAGAGAGACTAATAACATATGACCATAATCTCAGTACCAACCCTTTTTTATGTAAGATCTTGAAATTCATAATCCCCTAATCTTTTCCTTGGGTTATTTGAAGGATATGTTGAAATATTGTTTCTATTAAAAAATTTATAGAGTTTATGGGTCTGATGATAAGTTTATTATAAAACCCATTCCTTTTCTACAAGTTATGCTATGATGAAATGTTTATGAAACCCATTTCTTTTCACGGGTTGTGACATGGTGAATATTTCATGATCTTGTGGAATACATTGTAACACGTTGAGATTTTGTGAAATGTTTTATTCAAATAAATTTAATCATTTATATATTTTTTATAACTTGAAAAACTGAGTTAATCTTATTTTACACACGACAATGAGAATAACTTGAGATACATTCCGCACTGAGTTTAAAAGAAATGTAACGTACAATAAAAATATTATTATTTAATATGATAGTTATAACCTAACCATTAGAATGGTGGGTATAAATAGGATTGACTAAATTATGAAAAGAATATGGTTTACACATGTATATATAATTAATTATATGGTGATCAATTAATTAAAAATGATAATGAAAACTATTTGAAAATAAAGGAAATAATTTTTTTAGAAACTATTTTGATGAAAAAAACACAATTTACCTCAATAAATTAAAAAAACCACTTTTACTGAATTAATTTACTGAAATTTACATAATATATAATCAATAGTATAATTAACCATTATATTATTTGCTTTCTAGAAAAAATAAGAATAAATCCAATTTTAGGCTTAAAGACTATATTTTTTTAAAAATAGTTTTACTCCTTTTTACACACTTAATTTAAAAATATTTTTTTTAAAATTTTATAATATATATTTTAAAAAATAAAATTATTATTTTAAATCAACATATCAAAATTATACTTTGTTTTATTTTTGAGAATTTTCTGAAAAAATTAATTTTTTGACAAATAGTGGATAATACTGAATTTTAATTGAAAATTACCTTTTCATTGAAATTATTTATAAAGTGAAATTACTTTTTAAATTAAATTTAAGTAAGATTTTTTCAATTATATATTTATTAATCTGATTTTTTTGCATTTTAATAAATTTCTTATAGAAATTGTATATAAAAACTTGGTAAACTGTTGAACATTTTCTCTTTCAAAACTAGTTTTCTCGTCACGTTTGTGGGATTAATTTTAAATATTATTTTTAGAATAATGTTAATTGAATTTGGAAAAATGGATTAAATATTTTGAATATTAATAATTTATATTATCTAATATGTTCAACTAATTTTTTTTACCAAAATGAATAGTGAAAATAGTAAAAATTAATTACCATGGTTTAGGTAAAAATGGGTTTACAGGGGGTTAAAATAAAGCTATAAGTGTTAAAATAACCTAAAAACTTGAATAAAATAAATTTTATAGAAATATTTAGACCCTATAATAGAAAAATATCTAGAATAATCAATTTTTAACCTTGTGTCATTAGAAAAATGTGGGTACACATTTTATTTTAAAAAAATCATAAGCGCAACACCCACCTCACTTATAAAAGGCCACCCACTCTTCTCTAAGACCATAAAAACCTTTCAGTTTATAAAATACCTGAAAAAATATGTTATAATATTATATCATATAATTTTATGATCCTTATTTTGGGTATAAATCTAACCTAGAAAAGATTTTGGTGCAAACCTAAGGAGGTTACCTGAAGGAGAGGTAACGTTCTTGAACGAGAATTCTTATTTTATTTATTCCTCCACCTCATTAAATTATTATTATAACATTAAGATATAATGGGATCATTATATTCAATATAATTAGATTTAATTATTTTAATTTAATTACTTACAACCATCTATGCTTCCATCAAAATGAGTTTCAAAATTATCTTTCGTGTGTACGATGGATTTGCGCCTCGCAAATGATGTCTGTCATTTTTCAATTACCGACACTCATGGTTAGGTATTTTGATGGATATAAAGTTTATATATTATATTTATAAAATGATTATACATTTTTATTAATGATATTATATATTACTTTTTTAATTTTTATTCCATTAGTGTTAAGATAAAGTCGCTCCTGTATATAGTGGACTACCGCCCCGCGAAGCGATGTGATTTATTTTTCAGTAATGATTTTATTTGAAGATAATGAGGATAAATACATATGATATACATGAAATAATTATTATATTCATGAAATATTTATCATTATAAAAATATAATATATCATTTTCTTTCTTACCTTTTCACTCTTTGAAAGATGTTAATGTCGATTATATACATGTGGACTACCACCTTCATGAAGTGATGTGACTCTCTCTCCCTCATGACCCACATGTATGATATGTATAAATAAATAATATGATATTTATTAAATTATTTTAATTTTATAAATATAATACATTGATTACCTCTTTTCCATAATGACCATTAAAAAATAGAAATGTTACTAATGCATACGTACGACCTACCATCACTATCATCATAACATACTTCATTTCTCAAAGCCATATTTTATGATTGTTATTAAGAGTATAATTTATGTTCAAATATAATAAATATTTAATAATTATTATTCCAGAGAAAATTTAACCATGATCAAATTAAAAGAACTAAAAATAAAAAAATAAAAACATATTCGAAAAACAAAGTGGTTATTACCGAAAACATAACTGTAACATGGAATTTTTAATAAAAGGGTAATAAAAGGAAAACGTAAAATAATATATGGTATAATATATATATATATAGGCTTCCTTAATATATGTATAATAAACTTATATTTACTATAGAGTATGTTTGAACATTTATATTGGAAGTCGAGACTTAAGGTAAGAGATTTCCATTTAACTTTTTACTATTGCATGACACATGCCATATTCGCAACCTATTTCTTTTATGGGATGTAAATAATAAAAATGATTGTATTTTATTAATATTATCCTTAAAATTATGGGAATTTATATATCCACTTTAAGATCTCTTTTTCATGGGGGTTACAGTTCAAAAGTTACCAAAGTGGTAAGGGATTTTTGTTCATTTCACCTTCTATGAGATATATGGTTATGTTTCGAACATATCTTATTTTAAAAGGTGTATATATATACCCTATTAAATATAATATCTTGAATTTATTTATTATCATTAAATTTGATGTTTCTTTTAATTATATTCCTTCTCGGGTCTTATGTTTCAATGTTACCAAAGAGGTAATGATTTTATCGTGCAATGTCATAGTTTATCTAGATTGTTTATGAATATGTTTTTGATAATCCAATCATACGATCTATATATAAAGAAGTAAATAATTTTATTATCCTCTAGTTATTTCATGATAATAAATTTCCCCCTTCATTTCCCTCTCTTTATGTACTCAAGATTTTAAAAATATTTTTTTAGAAAAATCATATTTTCGTTAAGAAAACCATTTTTCTTTCAAAATCATATTTTATAAAAAACCCATTTTTTAATATTTTTTCAATTTTTTTATTAATGAAATTTTAACCATTTTTTATTTTTTACAATTTTTTTAAGTAATCTTTAGTCCATTTTCCAAACATTACCTATTTAGATTTTATTGAAAATTTGAAAGGAATATTTTCTTTAACAATTACGGCATGAAATGAATTTCCCACCATGATGACCATTATGTTATTTGAATATTAATTTATATTTTTTAATAATATTCTAAAAGAAAAATAATTTTCAAATTGTTTTATGTTTTAATTTTTTGTAAAATTGGAATAGTTATTTTTATTAATAATTGTTTTAAATGTATTTTAAAGCTCAATTTATAAGTTTTCACCTTTATTTTAAAAAATAAATATAAAATATTTTTATTTTAAAAAAGTTATTTTCAATGAAAATTTATCTTTCTCAAGAAACATTAAAAGTCATTTATCTTTAAAAATCATTCTTTATTTAAGATGAAATCTTTTAATGTAACTTATGAGTTATTGGTATATGAACTAAAGATTACATTCTTATTATTTCTTTTAATTTGTTATGATGAAAGGATTATTTGGAAAAATTTCCTCTTCCAAGGTTTACACTGTGATAAAATTATTATAAAACCCACTTGTTTTACATTAGTTATTCTATTATGAAATTATGAAATGATTATGAAACCTGTATCTTTTCTACAAGTTATGATGTGATGGAATGTTTATGAAACCCATTTCATTTCATATGTTATTATATGATTAATGTTTTATGATCTTGTTGAACATAAATGTATGATTTTAATTATTTGATAGGTGGGACCAATATCTCCAAGCAATGCATGGGTTAAAGATTCACATATCATATATTAAACATGACTGGAATGGGGAATGAACCTGGTTTTGTAAGGGACTTTGTATGTTATGTTGGTATTAAGAGTGAACCTTGACTACTATGATGGTTTGGGGAGTGAAACCATTCCACTTTTATTACCATGGTAGTTATCCTTGACTACTATGTAAATGATTTTCTATAGTTATGTGTTTTCCACAAATTTATGTCATTTGAAAATTTTATAATCTTATTGTTGGAGATGGTGGCCTGGAACCAACTACTTTGTACTTTATTCATTAATAAAAGCCTTATCACATCTTGATTGTTCTTCCGCGGGAAAATTCATGTGATAATGTCCTAAGGATAGCTATTTTATTAAAGGGTCATAGCGGATCCGTACTATGATGAGAACCCGGAAGTGCCATAACACTATTTTTGAATATATGTTCTATGGTTAGATGATATTATTTGAGGGACACAAATAATACAGGCCATTAGGGGTGAGGACTCATAAAACTTTGAGGAAAATTCTCATGGTGTGCACCCATGGTAATATCCAGGAGGATATTATGAGAACGAGACCCGCCAGTAGGAAATCCACATTTTATAGTGTCATTGGATGTTCCTATATGCGGACGTGTGTATTGGTCCTTAGACTTGAAGATTATTATTAATGGTTATTACAACTCGCACACTTAGATGTATTGATGGAAAATCTGACGACACACTATTCACAATGAGGTAGGATACGTTGGGTGCGTCACGAGTAATACCACATTAAAAGATAATGTAAGAAAGGATTTGTCCCTTCTATTCCATAATGAAAGTAGATATCTCCAGCCCTTTGAAGGAATTGATATAACCTAAGTAAATACTTGGCCATGGTAAGGAATGGGAAAGTTCAATTCTGAAAAGTCAAAGAAAGAATAATCGAGCACATGGGTTGATGGCACAAGAATGCAACCCGCTTGATTTGAGATATCATGAAAAGGGGATTATATTACATGGTAAGCGGTCGTTTTTGGTGACATGTCATTATGGAATTAACTTCTTTCTCTATGGGTGCCTTGGCGTGTTTCTAGATGCTAACCTTGGACTTTAGGCAGGCTCCACCTAATACCACTGAGAAAGAGGCCTAGAGGGTCACACAGTAAGTGTGTCCATGTATCTTAGTTAAATATTAATTTAACAAGTTAAATAAATATTATTCTTGACTGTGGATTAGTAATTATTTAAGGATTTCTAATCGCATTTATTTCGACATTAGTTATTCGAGAGAATATGTTGTGGGTGAAATAATATATTTATTAGTGAGTAATATAGATACATTTATTTAAGAAATAAATATCCATTACTCAAGTTCTAACAAATGTGGTCGAGGAAATAAAGAAAAATGGAAAATAAAAGTACACACGGTGTCTATTAAATATACACACCGTGTAGTTTTATGGAAAATGAGTACACGCTGTGTATTAATGATTACACGTCGTGTAGTTTTTCCAGTTAGGATTTTGAGGATATAACATTATTTTATTAAATGATATTTATTATAATCATCATGGGCGCATGTCATGGAATTAATAATTCGTCACGAGGGTTTTCAATAAGAGTTTATGAAATAAATAAAATGTGTAACACATTTATTTATTGTCATAACTCTATAAACCTCAAACCCGATTATAAATATCCTCACAGCCCCAACACTTTTCCCCAATTTTTGTGCACAACAATTCTGGAGAATTATTTCCTGGCCGAAAGAACTCCTTCCTCTAAGAATGATCTCAAGACCAAGCGATCAAGGTGATCAAAGGCGGACATCACAAGTGAAGGTTCTTGCATGCTAGAACCCGGAGATCCCTTCAGCGAAGTCCAGAGATATGTGGCACATATGTGGATCACCGCTAGATGAATCTTATACTTGGATTCTATAACGCAACGACAAGTCACATGATCGTGACCGGAGACATCAACATAGAAATAATTCCACCAAACTAATTCTTATGAATTAGTTAAATTAATTATAACCAACATATGATGATCTTATCTCTATGGTTCCAGGATTCCCTCTTATGTTTTTTGTTCCTTGTTCTATTCTGAAGATTTGACGTTTTACATCGTGACAGATCTCGGATTGAATGTTGTTTAACATTAAAATTAGTTGGCCACCCCACCAACGCGCTTCCACTGTGCCCGAAACCTACAAGTGGTATCAAAGGGAGGTTATATCATTGATTATAATTATTTAGTTTTTCTTTAGTGATTAACACATTTAATAATTTAGTTGTTTCAGTTAAAGTTAATCATTCTTTGAATCTAAATCTCGAGATCTATTCCTCCTCTATCGTTTCTCGTTCACCATACAGAAACAAAATTTTATTTCAATTTTTGATTAAAATAAAATTGAAGGTCCCATCAGGAGGAGCGAAACGTTTTTTGCCATACTACACCAGAATACATGGAATGTATTCGGAATTACATGTTGTGTATTCTAGGTTCATGCATTGGACTAGTCTTCCAAATCAGGCTGTGTATTGATTCTATCTAAGTCATTTATGACACCATGTGTTGAACCGGAATATGTGGCACACAGTTTCCGAATTATACGCTATGTGGTCCAACAGAACACGACGTGTAGTCCCTTCGGGTTAGGGTTGGACTGTGTACCCTGTACACAGTTTTCCTAGCTGGATACCATGTAACACAGAAACTATATGGCATGTGTCCCACCAAACACACCGTGTACTCTGAAAATTTCCAAAGTACAATAACACATCATGTCCCCGAGCGTGTACTTCAGATGGACGATGAAGAAAAGTACACGCCGTGTAGTCAGAACTACACGTCATGTACTCGTCCATATTACGCAGATTTATTAAAATTTATTATTATATTATAAAAACCCTTAAGATATGTACCATAGTGCAGGCGTAATGCTGAGGAACAACACGTGATAGGTGTTTTATATATTTGTATTTAATTTAATATCTGCGTAATAAATGGGAATTCAATGGGTGGCCTTCAAGGTACAAGTTACGTACAAGGATAATTTTAAATGAATTAATTTGTTTAAAATTATGATGGATGAGAATCTCAAAGAAATTCAGAAAAATGATTTAAGATAAAATTATTGATTAATTAAAGATAATTAATTGATTTGAGCGTGATCTATCTTAAAAAAGAATGATTAAAGAATTTAATGCTAGTTTTATTTATGCGTAAATGTTTTTACATGTGTGGATGATCATGAGCTATACCAAGACCTTTTTATGTGAATGATTTCTTTTAATTTATTTATTTAAATTAAATTTATTGGCCTGCGAGCCTTCTCCTCATTAATATATAGGACCTGCGCACCCAATTATTCTTTTATGTAAAAACCATTTTACCCATCACCTGTGTGTGAGATAAATGCATATGTAATGGATGTAGCTCCCAATCTAGTGGAGGTGGCTCAAGTCCAGATCCAAGACAAAACCAATCCAAGGAGATACAAAGTTGGACAGGTGGAAAGCTATAAACACAAACCCGAAAGGTTCAAGGTGTTTCTCCACTAGGTATTGGGTTAGTTTATCAACCTATAAATAAACTAACCAATAGAAAATTCTCATGATAATACTATTTATTTTATTTCTATTATTTGCATGGTTTATTTATTCTGGGCGTGTTGTCAGGGTCACACAATTAATGAATTAAACAAGCATGCAATATGGAACTAAAATAAGAACAAATTATGCGCAAATATTATCTTGACATGGTTAATTAATTATGTATATCCCACTTAATATTAAAAATCATGTAATCAAAGATAATAAAATATAAATTTACGTATAAGGATAAAATCCCTCAAATAAATATTAAGTCGGTATAGCCTTCCATAATCTTGGTTAGAATCGAACCATAGTTCAAAGTGCTAGACCAACCCTAGTTGGGGTGCTTTCAATTATCGGGGAATTCTAATTCATGGTTTTTGGTTGAATTGACTTTTTTCACATCAAGGGTTGAATGCCCCAGCAGGACTTGGTGTGACCAAGAGGCAAAGGTTAAGGAAATCCAAAATAAAAGGATTTTAGGATTGGGGAGTCCACTTAGCAGATCAAGGAGCTACGAGTTAATGCAGTTTTCATTTGGAATGCCTACCTAAAACCCTTCAAGTTTCTTGACCAACCCTAGTTGGGGTAATGCGAAGGGAAATATGGACCCTTTCTACTGGAATATTCAGGCAACATAATATTCCAAAGTCAATGGTGAGGGCTATTGGATTTCGATAAAATAGTGGAAGACTAATAAGTATTAATTTATTTATTTGTATCAGTTTTTATAATAAAGTACTAAACCTTTTCTAATCTTAATTTGTAGAAACGGAAAGAAAATGACTTCAAACATATCAATGTGAACCATACTCGAGAAGAAAAACCTTCTCACTGGCTCCAATTTCCAAGAGTGGCAGAGCCGTTTACGCGTCAACCTTCACCACCAAAGGAAATTGTATGTGCTAGGAGAGCCTATTATAGTTGCGCCTGGAAAGGAGGCTAGTGATGAGGAACTATCTTTCTACACGAAACACATGGTTTATGCCACAAATGTCTAGTGTTTCATGCTATTTTCCTTGTCTAATGAGCTCTTTAAGAAACATGAAAACATGGATGCGTATAGCATGATGTCTAACCTTAAGGATCTCTACCAAGAGAAGGCGAGACATGAGAGGTATGAGATCTCCAATGATTTTTTAACAACTAAGCTTAGAGAGTCTAGGCCAGCTGGGCCTCTTGTAGTTAAGATTACTGGCTACATTGAATTCCTGGACATAGGGATTAAATTCCCAAATGAGTTGTGTATAGATCTCATCCTATCATCAGTTCCCAAGACCTTATCTAGAATTATTGTCAATTACAACATGAGAAACAATGAGAAGAGTCTATCAAAACTTCTGACCTTGATTTTCCAGATAGATAAGGACATGGGACGTGACAAACCCGTAGTCTTTATGGTGAATAGGAAAAGGAAGGACATGGAAAAGGGGCCAAAGACTTATAAATGGTCTGAAGCCCCCAAGCACCGTCCATCCAAAAAGGGGAAGATTTGGAGGCAGGGCAAGGAATGGGAGGCGGTGTGTTTTGCATGTGGCAAGCAAGGCCACTAGAAGAGGAACTGCACCTAGAAGTTTCTGGTCGCTAAAGGTGAATTTGTTATCAAGTGTAATCTTTATATTTCTACACATTGGGTATTAGATATAGTTTGTGGGGCTCACATATGTATTCAAATGTATAAAACATGTAGATTTAGAAATATTGCTAGAGGAAAGGTGGATCTTTGAGCTGCCAATGGCGCAAGGATGGCTGAGTTGGCTATTGGTTATTACCACCTCTCACTGTTGACTGTGATGATTTTGGTTTTACATAACTGTTATTATGTTCCTAGTGTTACTAAGAACATAATTTCTGTATCTTGTTTAGATATGGATGGATTTATTTTCAAATTTAGAAATAAGGGTTGTCTCTTTTATAAGAAAAACATATGTTATGATATGGAACATTTAAATAATGGTTTGTATGTATTAAATTACGAAAACCAAGTGTTGGCAATCGATAATGAAACAAACTCACATGACTCACACATCACCCAGTTGTGGAATCACTCTCTCGGTCATGTAAACGAGAAGCGCTTGACAAAGCTCTGCCAAGATGGCTATTTAGAATCTACTGAGCTAAAACATCTTGATAGATGTCACACATGTTTACAAAGAAAAATGACCAAGCCACCTTTTGGTGGATAGGGTGAAATGGACACAGAGCTTCTAGGATTGGTACACATTGATGTGTGTGGACCATTTCCAGTAGAAGCTAGAGATGGATATTATTACTTCATTAATTTTACTGATTATTTGAGTAGATATGGATATGTCTACTTAATGAGGTATAATTTAGAGGCCTTAGAGAAATTTAAGGAATTCAATAATGAAGTAGAGAATCATCTTGGTAAGAAGATAAAGAAACTTCGATCGGATTGAGGTGGAGAATATCTAAACCAGCAGTTTATCGATCTTCTACGGGAGTCTGGGATTCTATCTCAGCTCACTCCTCCTTATACACCATAGTGTAATGGTGTTAGTGAAAGGAGGAACCACACCTTTTTGGACATGGTGGGTTCGATGATGAGTAATGCAGATCTTCCATTATCATTTTGGGGATATGCATTAAAAATTGCAGCATACACATTAAACTGAGTACCAAATAAGGTGGAAAATGGAATTCTATCCAAGTTATTGAATGGAAGGAAACCCACTTTGTCTCACACATGTGTATGGGGATGCGAGGCATTTTTAAGGCCTTATCAAGCAACAAAATAGCACCCCGAGTCACGAGATGTAACTTTATAGGATATCCCAAGGAAATGAAAGGATAATACCTATATAAAATGTCAGACATGAAAGTGATTGTCGCTAGACAAGCCGTCTTTCTTGAGAGGGATCACATCCTCAATAAGGACAGTGGTAGCAAGATTGACTTCGACGAATTTGATTCTCAAGATAGACATGAGTTGGTATAGGAACAATTTCCACTGGTCCCCGTAGAAGAGGTTCCAGAAACGCAAGTACTGCAAAGGAGCTCAAGAGAGGTAAGGGAACCAGAGTGATTTGGTTTCCTAGTCACTGAGGATGGTGAATCATTATTGTTGGACAATGATGAACCTCTCTCATACAAGGAAGCAGTAGAATGATCAGAACCTGGAAGATGGCTAGAATCTATGAATTCTGAGATGGATTCCATGTATCAGAACCAAGTTTGGGTTTTGGTCGATGATCCAGTTTATGTAAATCCTATTTGATGAAAATGGGTATTCAAGAGAAAACTGGACATGGAAGGTCAAGTTAGTACCTATAAAGAAAGGCTAGTAGCTAAAGCATTCTGGTAGCGTCAAGTAATTGACTATAATGAAACCTTCTCTCCAGTTACCATGTTTAAATACATAAGAATCATACTTGCCATAGAACCTTACCATGACTACAAGATTTGGTAGATAGATATCAAAACAACATTCCTTAACGAGAACCTTCAAGATGATGTCTACATGACACAACCAGAAGGGTTTGTGACTCCAGGTGAAGCCAAACGGGTTTTCAGGTTACGTAAATCCATTTATGGATTAAATCAAGCATCTTGGTCATAGAAAACTTGATTTGATGAAGCCATAAAGGAATTTGGGTTCATTAAGAATGAATGTGAGCCACGTGTTTATAATCGGTTTAATGGGAATGCGATCGTTACCCTAGTAGTATATGTTGGCGACATATTGCTTATTGGAAACGATGTACTAGTGTTACAGTTAGTTAAGGACTAGTTGAACAAGTGTTTCTCCATGAAGGACTTGGGTGAAGCAGCCAATATTCTTGGGATCAAGATCATTCATGATAGATCCAAGAGGCTACTTGGACTAAGACAGTGTACATACATTGACCAGATACTAAAGAGATTTAGTATGGAAAAATCAAAGAGGAGATTGGTTCCAATGTCACATGGACTATATCTTTCAAAGAAAATTTTTCCTCAGACACAATAAGAGAAAGATAGATTGAGTAAGATCCCATACACTTTGGATGTAGGATCCATCATGTATGCCATGTTATGTACCAAGCTTGATGTTGCCTATGCACTGAGCATGGTTGGAAGATATCAAGAAGAACCAGGAGAACAACATTGGACATCTTTTAAGACTATCCTTAAGTATCTGAGAAGAACTAAAGATATGTTCCCGGTGTATGGAGGATATGCCGAGCATGTCATCAGAGGGTATGCTGATGCTAGTTTTCAGACAGACCAAAATGATCTGAAGTCACAATCTAAATATGTTTTCTGTCTTAATGGAGGAGATGTGAGCTGGAAGAGTTCAAAGCAGCAAGGTGTCTACGATTCTAAAGCAGAGTCTGAATTTATAGCGGTTTCTGATGCAGCCAAGGAAGCCATCTCGATTCATAACTTTGTCTAGGAGCATAATGTGGTGCCTGGAAGTAAAGATCCCATTACATTGTATTGTGATAATACTGTAGCGGTGGCTCTTGCAAAAGAACCAAGGTCACATCAACGGACAAAGCACATACTCCGAAAGTATTACCTCTTGAGGGATTTATATCAAAGGGGTGAAGTTGCAGTGAGCAGAGTGTCCATGGAAGAGAATGTAGAAAACCCCATGACTAAAGGCCTATCTCACCAAGGGCATGAATATCATGTGAGAGATAGCAGGTTAAAGGCTGTTAGTGGTTGGCTCTCGTCTAAGTGGGCGTCTGTTGGAGTTGGTGGCCTAGAACCAACTACTTTTAACTTTATTCATTAATAAAAGCCTTATCACATCTTGATTGTTCTTCTACGTGACAATGTATGTGATAATGTCCTAAGGATAACTGTTTCATTAAAGGGTCATAACGGATCCCTTCTATGATAATAACCTGAATGTTCTATAACACTATTCTTGAATATATGTTCTATGGCCGGATATTGGTATTTGAGGGACACAAATAATACATGCCATTAGGAGTGAGGAATCACAAAACATTGAGGCACCTTATCATGGTGTGCTCCTTTGGTAATATCTAGGAGGATATTATGAGAATGAGACCCGCCAGTAAGAAATCCACATTTCATAGTGTTATTGGATGTTCCTATCTAAGGACGTGTGTATTGGTCCTTAGACTTGAAGATTATTATTAATGGGTATTACAACTCATGTACTTCGATGTATTGACGAAAACTGTAACGACACACTGTTCACAGTGAGGTAGGATACTTTGGGTGCGTCACGAGTAATACCGCATTAATAGATAATGCGAGAAAGGATTTTCCCTTCTATTCCATAACGGAAGTAGATATCTCAGGCCGTTTGATGGAATTGATATAGCTTACGTAAATCCATGTCCATGGTAAGGAATGGCCAAGTTCAATTCTGAAAAGTCAAAGAAATAATAATCGAGTACAAGGGTTGATGGCACTAGCATGCAACCCGCTTGATTCCAGATGTCATGACAAATGGATTATATTACACGATAAGCGTTCGTATTAGGTGAAACATCATTGCGGCGTTAACTTCTTTCTCTATGGTTTCCTTGGAGTGTTGTTAGATGCTAACCTTAAACTTTAGGCAGGCTCCGCCTAATGCCACTGAGAAAGAGGCCTAGAGGGTCACACGCTAAGTGTGTCCATGTATCTCAGTTAAATATTAATTTAACAAGTTAAATAAATATTATTCCCGACTATGGTTTAATAATTATTTAAGGATGCATAATCACATTTATTTCGACACTAGTTATTCGAGAAAATATATTGTGGGCGAAATAATATATTTATTAGTGAGTAATGCAGTTACATTTATTTAAGAAATAAATATCCATTACTCAAGTTCTAATAAATGTGGTGGAGGAAATAATGAAAAATGAAAAATAAAAGTACAGGCCATGTATATTAAATATACAGGCCTAATAGTTTTATGGAAAATGAGTAGATGCCGTGTATTAATTATTACACACCGTGTAGTTTTTTCATTTAGGATTTTGAGGATATAATATTGTTTTATTAAATGATATTTATTATAATCATCATGGGTACATGTCAAGGAATTAATAATTCTACATGGGGGTTTTCAATAAGAGTTAATGAAATAAATAAAATGCGTAACACATTTATTTATTTTCATAACTCTATAAAACTCAAACTCGATTATAAATACCCTTAAAACCCCAACACTTTTCCCCAATCGCTGTGCACAACATTTCTGGAGAATTCTTTGAAGACCGGAAGAACTCCTTCTTCAAAGAACGCTCTCAAGACCGAGAGATCAAGGTGATCAAAGGTGGACATTGCCAGCGAAGGTTCTTCTACGCTAGCACCTGAAGATCCCTTCGGCAGCATCTAGAGATACATGGCACACTTGTGGATCACCGCTAGAGGAATCCTACACTTGGATTCTACGACGCAATGACGAATAACATGATCGTGACCAAAGGCATCAATGAAGAAATAATTCCACCAAGGTAATTCTTTTGAATTAATTAAATTAATTAAAACCAATATATGATGATCCTATCTCTATGGTTTCGTGATTCCCTCTTATGTTTTTCATTCCTCATTCTATTCTGAAGATTATGCGTTTTACATCATGATGGATCTCAGATTTAATGTTTTTTAACGTCAAAATTTGTTGGCCGCCGCACCAACGAGCTTCCGCTGCGCCCGGAACCTACACTTATGGCTCATGTTCAATGATTTCCATATGATTCATGTGTTATAATCTTCTGATCTTCATTCCATGAATCAAGATTATGATAATTGATATGCAAGACACTTCCACAGAACTGGGTTTTTGTAGTGCCACCCATTATCAGCGCAAAAAAAATTGCTATTAAAGGGAGGCCTTTACCAGTGATAACAAAAAGTGATCATAAAGAGAACTTTTAACAGCGCTAAAAAAAGCGCTGTTAAAAGTGAACCTTTATCGACCCTTTTTCTTAGCGGTGATAATGGTCCCCCTTTATCAGCACTTTTTTAGTAGCACTGATAAATGGGGGTTTTATCAACGCACATTTTCCTAGCACTGATAAATGTGTATATTTCAAAAACAAAATTATTAAAAAAATAATATGTTGATATATAAGTATATTTATATTGATTTAAATATAATAAATATTTTCTAAAATATGTTTTATATCGATTTGATAGGTCGTAGACCCAAAATGGACACCCCGGAGCAGAAATTATGGACGTTTGTAGGGATTAATGACCTTTTAATACCTTATGGAATATGAGAATGTGTTACAATGGTCACTGTAGTGTATGTATAGTCATAAGATTCTATTTGATATGTAGTTGAGGCAAAACGGACTCCCGGAGTAGAAGTTATGGCAAAACGGACCCCTATAGCCATACTTATGATCGTTCAGAGGGGTTTTTGTAGTTTTTGAACCTCAAAGAAAATGGGAAAGGGTTTCAGTGATCACTAGAGTGTGAAAATGTTTTCAATACTTGATTTGATACATGGTAGAGTCAAAACGGACCCTCAAAGAAGAAGTTATTGTCGTTTAAAATTTTGCAACTCTCGTATCTCCTAAAAACTTATGAAACTTACAACTCACTAAAACGGGCAAAACTTCTACTCCATTTGTCTGTCCGAGCACCATGACTAGTAAAATCTAATATCGTGAAATGAATTATGACCACATCTTGTCAAAACCATTAGAAGATTAGAGGAACGAAATATATATCAGTTATATCACTAAAAAAAAGTCCAATATCAAACGACCATAACATTTTTTCTGGGTGTCCCTTTGGGCTCTACCACCTATCAAATTGAAGACAGTGAATATATCTATATAGAGGATTGACTCAGAAATATCCTCAATCATATTTGGGACCCTAAAAGCCCAGAAAACCACCAGAAGGCCTCAAAAACTGAGTTTCCTTCTCCGGACTCCTGTCAAATTTTTCAAAAAACAATCATAACTTCTTATCTATGTGTCTGTTTGGCCTCCAAACCCTGTTTTATCATAGCTCATTCTATGAGATTCAGTTTGACTATTCACAGAGCTGAAACAGACACCTAGACAAGAAGTTATGCCTTTTCCTATGACTGAGCGATTTGTTATGTTTTTTGAGACCCCATTTCCAGCACTTTTGTATATACATATTAATATAAAATATTTGTAAATATATATAAATATGTATAATTATACCTATAGATATACGTATAATATATTTTTGTGTTTGTGTGTGTGTGTTGTATAGGTGTATGTATGTATGTATGTATGTATGTATTTATTTATAAAAACACACATAAGAAAACATATTTTATAAATGTATTTAAAACTAATCTTATAAATATATTTTAATATACAGATAAATATACAGATACAAAATTATAACTAAATATATATATATAAATAGATATAAATATATATTAATATACACACACATATATATATATTAATATTATTAATTATATGTATATATTAATACGACTAAATATATTTGTATATATTAATATGACTATATATATATTAATATAAATATATATATTGTGAATATATATATATATATATATATTAATATATGGATATATATATTAATATAACTAAATATACATATATATTAATATATGAGTAAATACAACTAAATATATATAGATAAATAAATAGATATATTAATAAATGAAGAGAAAATCAATATGGTGGGGCGGTAAAGCCTTAGGCCTGGAGGCAAGAGGTCTCAAGTTCGAATCCTAGGGGAGGAAGGTCATGTGCATAGGTGGGGGGAATTACCTAGCACTATTAAAGGGATTTGGGGCTGGGTGGAGTTGGCCTGGGGTGTGCGTGGGCTACCATGGGCGGTGGGCAATGTTAAAGGGGGGATTCAAGCGTTGCTGAAGCCCCCCAAAATTGATTTTTTTTATTTTTTTAATATTTTTTAAACTTTTATCAGAGATTTTTAAAAACACGGATAAGAGGGGCCTTTTATCAATGCTAAAAAAATCACTGATAAAAGGTGTCTCTATTAGTGATTTTTAGAGTACTGATAAAAGGATCCCTTTTATCTTCACCTCGATCAACAACACTTTTTTTAGCATTGTTAATCGACTTTATAGAACTAATAAAGGCCATATTTGTAGTAGTATGGTTTTAAATTTTTATATACAAGTAATCATACATGTATATTTACATTATGCTTATGTATCTCCCTTATTTACCCTTACTAAACATCTAGTCTCACCTATTCTTATGTTTTCTTTCCCCATATTATGAAGATAGTTGTTATGCAAGGTATGTATATGAAGAATAATTAATGGGAAGATATTTATGGGAGACATTGAAGATGTTTGACCAAATTAGAAGATTTTATTCATAGTCTCCAAAGACACTAAAATATTACAGTCCTCAGTCACGTGTTTCTGTTATGTATTGACTATTCATCTAAAAGATTTTACAATATATGTTTGAGGAGCCTGGGATTATATAGTTGGTTTGAGAAGAAAGGTCTAGTTAAACTTTAGAAACTAGGATGAGATAACATTAGTGTTATCCCTAGAGATATCTTTAATGATATTTCTAGGGATATCTCTAAGGATAAGACTAAGGATGAGTTAAAGTATAGGAAAATGTCCTCAAATTTTGGTAAATGATAGAGTGAGTGGTTTCCAGGAAATGAAATCCATTTATGGGTACTACAAGTGGATATGGATATGACACATAGGTACCTAGGGGTGATAACTCATAAAATGTTGCATTGAGATGGAATCGATCATCACCAGGTGCTTGATAATGAGCCTTACTTCACAACTAGTAGGCATTGTAATAGGAATTGTTTGGTGCTATAATTGTTAGAACAATTCATCCATCTGGGCCATTGGGACATTAGTTTGGTCCTTGGGTCCTATAAGTATTTTGGGCCACCCAAGGCCTTCGGGCCAGTTGTCTCTCAAGGCCTTTAGGATACCTCAATGTCTTCGGACGACCCCAAGGCCTTTGGGCCACATTAATTTATAGATCTACCAGTCAGAATACAAGGGACAAGGCTTCAATTGAGGATTCAGAGCGGGCACATTCAACAAAGCAGATCTATCCAAGATTGGAAGAACGAAAGGGTATGGTTTTGACATGGGTACAAGGACTATACAACTCTTCACAAGAAATCTATCCAACTATCCTTGCAAATGTAGAGTGCAATATCTTGACATGTGTTGGGGAGGAGTAGTTCCAAGTTTTCTTGTCTGGGTGATTTCCAATAAGACCTATGAGTCATGTAATTATCTCTAAGACTTAGAGCCTTGTAATGGTTCCACCTCACCCATTGAAAGTTTGATTATCAAAAATCATAAAAAAAATAAAATCCATCGGGGAATTTAGTCTTTCTGGTTTTAGACAATGGAGGAAACTAGAAGGAACTAGGTTAACATTGAATGTGATTAAAAAATTTATGATGTGAAGCAAAATAGGACGATGACTGGTGTAAAGGATGTTTTAATTTTCTATAATCAGTTATCATGGAACATGATTAACAATGTGAAACTTAAACAACTCTTGAACTCACCAATGAAGAGAAGGATATAGTTAACTGAGATTTTGGGTAGTGTAGACCATAGAGAAAAAAATATTTAGTTTTCTACATGTCAAGAATATGGGTAGAAGAACTTAATAGATTATCTCAGAGGGATGATAAGATGATTTGGGTGTGAAAAATGACACAAAGCAAGCAATTGAAAAAGAATAGTGAAAATTTTGGTTAACGTAATGGTTCAGAATAGTGGTCTCCATAAGGTATCATCAATAGTTAACTGTTATAAATTTTTAAAGTATGAGAAATATTAAAATTCATATTCTATGGTGAACTCTCATAAAGAGAATTAGTAATGTTTTATGAGTGATGGTTTTTATTTTGATGAAGAAGAGTCTAAAAATGAAATATAAATGGAAATATGTATTAACAATTAAGATAATAAAGTCTATTTAATTGTTTTAGAAATATCTAGGATGATTGAAGTATTTGTGTATTGGAATTCAAGTATTATGTTATATGATCCATGAAATATATATGTATTATTCAATATAAGATTTTTGTTAAGGATTTGAAAAAATATGTCAAATAGTACTGATGGACTCAAAAAGTGATTTAATAGAAAGGTGATACATTGGTAACTATTAATATGTTCCAGATATTGAGATAATGATATTGGAATAAAAAGATGATGGATAGAAAATGTAAATTAGATAGTTTTGATTACCTTGGAACGAATTAAGGATTTATTGAAAAAGTTGTTTATACTATCATTGATGGAGTCTGCAGCAATTTTGGATTTAAGGAATATATCTAATAATCTATGTTTTATGTAAGTAATAAAGAATAATGTCTATTTTCAATAATATTTTGTGGTAATTAATGTTATTACAATGTTTCAAGAGAATATGGTATTCACTTATTTGGTATGTGACAATCAAGATCTAATTTATGATATATAAGGTATTAATATTAAGTTTATTTTGATAAAGTTAGTGAACTTATTTATAAATTTTGAATTTTTGAAGGGTTATAAGGTTACCCATTTATAGAATGGTTGATGTTGAACTTTGAATGTGGTTTTATAGATTGAAGTATTACTTCACTATATAAGGATTTATCCATATTGGATAACCAATGCTATACATTTGGTTATAACTAGAGATTGAAAGAATGAATTATCATTCTATTATGGATCTTGTGACCCCTTAGTGCTTCTGGAATATAAAAAATCATCTTAATTTCTTCTGATAATGGATGAAGTTAAAATTGATTGATGCATGACCAAAAGATGAAATTGTGCTTATAATACAAAGGAAACCCAAGACCTAAATATATTAGTCTCATTAAAATACATGATCATATGAGGACATTAGCTTATCATTTTTAACATCCACTAAAACTCTTTTAAGTTCATGATGTCTTCTATGTATCAATCCTGATAAAGTACATACCTAATCCATCATATTCACTAAAATCAGTGGTTATACCACTAGAGGATGATATTCTTTATGAAGAACAAACATTAGAGATTTTGGATTGAATACAGAAGGTTTTATGATACTAGACCACCTAAATGTTGATTTTTTGGAATATCTCCAAGATTGAAGAAGCTACTTGGTAACCCAAGACATAACAAGACAGAAGTATCCTTAGTTGTTGGTACCATAGTGACACATTTCAAGGGAAAAATTCATTTTTAATAGGGGTCGAGTATAACATCTTGAGATTTTGTGAAATATGTTATTCAAATAAATTTAATCTTATCAATATTTTGTGTGACATTTAACCCCAAGTTTATCTTTCATTATATGGAACACCGAGTGTTACTAGAAATACACTCTACACCGAGTTTAAATGATACACAAAATACTATTAAAGTATTATTATTTTATAAAATATTTATCACCTATACATTGGAATGGAAGGTATGAGTACGATTAATTAAGTTATGAAATTATATGGTTTATATAGGTATATGTAATGAAATCTTTTGTGACCAATTAGTAAAAAATAAAAATCAAAACTTTTTGAAAACATGGGTAATCCTTTTCTGAAAAACTATTATTATGAAAACAGACATGTTTTACCTTAATAAATTAAAAAACCACTTTTAAAATTTTATTTAATTATTTATATATTAAATACCAAATAAACTGATTAAAATTCAGCTTATGTGTTTTTTAGACAAGTGATAAAAATAAATCCAATTTTTTTCTTAAAAACAATTTTTTTTTAAAAAAAGTAGTTTGGCCACCTTTTTGTGAACTTATTTTAAAACTATTTTTTTTAAATTTAAAGAAATATTATTTAATAAAATAAATTCATTATTTTAAATCATCATATCAAAATTACATTAGTGTGAATTTTTGAGTATTTTCCAAAAAGATTATTTTTATGAATAGTAAAAAATACTGAATTTTAATTGAGAACCCCATTTTAGTTTAAATTATTTATAAAGTAAAATTATATTTTAAACTTATTATAATGTAAAATGTGTTCAATTATATTTATATTAATCTAATTTAGGTAATTATAAGTAATTTTATATTGAAATTGGATATAAAAACATTGTAAACATTCGAACATTTTTTGTTTGAAAACACGCTTTCTTATCGCATCTATGGGATTAATTTTATATAAAATTTTCCCAAAAACATGAATTTAATTTGAAAAAATGTATTACATATTTCAAATCATATAAATTTATATTATATAATAATTTTAACTTAATTTTTTACCAAAATGAACAGTGAAAATAACAAAAATTAATTACATAGGTTAAAATAAAAATTGCAAGGAGTTAAACTAAAATTATAAGGGTTAAAATGACCTAAAAAGTGTCTAAAATATATTTTTTGGAAATATTTAAATCATACAATTTATAATTATTTCAAATATTCCACTTTGGTTTCTTTTGGAATGATAAAAACTCGGGTACACGTTTTGTTTTCAAAACATTATAAACTTTCCACCCACCTAACTTATAAAAGGCCGCCCCTATCCTCTCTTATTCATACCTTTAAACCCTATTGTTTCACAAAATATTTGTCTAAAATATTTATAAAATTCTATCCTATAATAATTTAATCATTAGTTTTTCATGAAATATAATTTGATAATAATTTTCTTGCAAACCTTAGGAGGTTACTGAAAGAAGAGGTTACGTTCCTCAATGAGCATTTTTATTTTATTTATTCCTCAACATACTTAAATATTATTAAAAATTTATGATATAATAAAATTTGTATATTAAATATAATAAGATACTTTTATTTTAAGTTTATGACCCACAACCATCTCTACTTCCATCAAATGAGTTACAAAATCATCATTCGAGTTTAAGACGGATCACTGGCTCACGAACCGATGTTATTCATTTTTTTATTACCACCTCTCATGGTTGGATATGATGATATATATAAAGTATGTACATGAAAATTACAAAATAATTATACCTATAAAGTCATTATATCAAATATAATTTTTTTTACTTTCCATTCTATAGGAGATACTATAACTTTTCTCATATGTATGACAGACTACCGCCTCACGAAGCGATATGATATAGTTTTCACTAATTCTTTACATGGAAGATAGTAGGGATAAATATATGTGTTAGGAATGAAATAATTATAATATTAGTGACATATTTATCATTATAAAAATATAATATATCATTATATTTACTTCATTTTCACTCACTGTAAGATGATAACTTTGTTTGTGTATGTGTGGACTATCACCTTCACAAAGCTATGTGATTATATTTTCATCACCACACCACATGGATGATATATATAATTAAATAATATTGTATTTATGGTATTATTATAATTCTGTAAATAAAATATATTAGTTACCACATTTTTTATAATGATTATTGGAAAATGGAAATGTTACTCATGCATACGTAACACCCACCATATCTATGATTGTAACATAATTATTTTCTAAAAACCGTATATCATGATTAGTATTATGAGTATTTATAGTCATAGTGAGTATATAGTGACCCAGACATAACATATATCTATATTAAATTAATTTAAATGAATATTCATCACATTATAAAAGTACATGCCTGAAGAATATTATAGTTTAGTATCCTTAGAAACATGGAACATAAATCATTCTAACTTGGTGAAAGATCTCAAAAGTATCCCAAAAAGATCAAACCCTTTAATACTCCTTCATAAAACCTTTCTTCATAACCAGGGGAAAGGAAATATAATAAAGGGTGATCTTAGATGTTTATTAAGGGTAAATAAAGGAGAGATGTTTGTATAGCCTGGACATAAGGGTATACGAGCATGAGCATTACATTATAAGGGTATGATAGAATTATAATAACACTAGAAGATCATACCCTTCATATAAAAGATCATATTAATGAATAATAGAATAAATATTGTCAATTCATAAGACATGAATCAAAAGATAACCAAGAGAATAATCCATGAGAGCTTAATGTATAAATAAGTAATAGAACCGTGGAATACAAATAAGAATTAAATATATTATGTAAAGGATACATACAAAGACCTTTAGAACATGTTAATATTGGGAAAATATCCTATATAACATCTTTAGTCTTGGGATTTCCTCTCGTGTACCCTCTTGTTCCAGGCTTGGGATACCATATCCTGTACCCTCTTATTACAGGCTTGGTATTCCCCCCATGTACCCTCGTATTATGGGATTGGTATTTCCACCTGTGTACCCTGTTAAAATAGGCTTGGGATTCCCTCATGTGTACACTCTTGTTTTAGGCTTAGGATTCCCTCCTTCATACCTTCTTGTTATGTTCTTGGGATTCCCTCCCATATACCCTCATGTTACAGGATTCATATTCCCACCCGTGTGGCCTCTTGTTACTGGTATGAGATAACCAACTGTGTAACCTTTGAGCTCATATAAAATTTATCATTACCTAATTAATTTTAGGGATATATAGGTACCAATAATCACATAATTAAATCATACATTCATGTTCGACAGGATAATGAAACATTTATCATATCATGACCCATAAAAAGAAAAAAATGGGTTTTATAAAAATCATATCATAACCCATGAAATGAAATGGGCATTATAAAAATTTCATCATATCATAACATATGGAAAAGATAAAAGTTTTATAATAATTTAATCATATAATAACCCAAGAAAAAAATAGGGTTTCATAAGAATTTATCATGGTATAACCCATGGAAGAGAAATGGGTCTCATAAATTTTTTTCCACAAATCATAAACCATTCCAAGAAATAAAAAGAATGGTACGCTAGGATCATAACCCAATTAAGTCATAAGTAACACCAACTGATGTCATCTTATATATAAAATCATTTTTAATGATCATTTAAAACTTGTTTTATGGAAAATTACCTTTCCACATTGAAATAATCTTTTTAAAAAATAAATCATTTTGAAAAAACATTTCTTTGAAAAAAACATTGAAAAAATATAAAAAAAGATTTGAAAACCATAAAGAATTATTAAAATACATTTCTTTTAAAATGAGGTCAAAATATTTTTTAAAAACATTTTGATTTTTTTTGGAAACCATGGTTTTTCAATTAAACTAATTCTAAACTAAAGAGAGTAATATTGTCAGATTTTATTGAAAATATTTAATTAATTTTCATAAGTACGAAAGTGTAGAATAATGATAAAATTACATTAATATATCATAAATAAATAGAGAAGAATAACATTTACGAGAGTTCTTGAGATATTTATGATAATATTTCATCAATGGAAGCAAAATCGTAAACTATCCAAATAACTGATGATATTGTAGAAATATACTCATAGAACATTGGTAACTTTGAATCAAAATCCCCAAAAATTATAAAATTACATGAAGATTAGAATATAATGAAACTAAGTATATTCATGATATAAAATCATAAATGTTCTTATATACACATTATAAATTAATTTAAGTTCATAAAATAACATGTGTCTCAAAGAAGAAAAATTTAGACAAAATCACCTTACCGATTTGGTATCTTTTTAAACATTAATCCCATGAAAGAGAGATCATAAAAATGGATATGTAAATAAAAATAAATTTAAATATATGAATCATATAATAAATTCATGGGATTTATATACATCATACAAAATAAATAAGTGGTGAATATAACATAAGTCTCATAGTGATAACAGTGATACTATAAATCCCATTACTACTTTGAGTAACTTTTCAATCATGAGATATGTGGGAGGATAAAATAAATTGAATCTTTTAATATCATTAAATTAAATAAATTCATGATATAACATGTCATATTATATTATATGCACCACAAAAAATAATAATATGTGAATATAGAAAATATCTCACAGAAATTAATGTGAGATGAAAAAACCCTTACATGAAGTCTTTACTCTCATCGTAATTATTAAAAACTTCTATATAATAAATATAGGTTTATTAAAAACATTTATATAGCATCCCGCCTTTTATCACATAAACTTTCATTACATTTTTCAAAACCGAGGATCTTTAAGGTTTAGTGTCTTGGAAACCAGGAACTTAAAACATGAAAACATAAAACATTCTTATTAAACACTTGAAAGGCTTTTACTCATGTTCATCCTAGGTTCATTACTGCATCTCATAACTTGGGGACATACATCAAAAGAAAGGGTGAGCAAAAGGCCCAGTAAGGGTAACAAGAGAAACATTTTACATGTGAACTTGAGATACTTCAATAAGGTCATCAAAAAGAACTTTAAGGCATGAGAAAGAAATCATGAGGCATATCATAATAAAAATAACATTTTTCATAACTTTAAGATGTGGCTGAAACATTTAATATTGACAATAATTTCGTTTCACCAAGGTCCATCCCCAAGGTGTCATTAAAAATTAACAAGGTTATTCACCAAGGTATCAGTCTAAAAAGTCATCTCTAGAGATTAAGTCTTTACCCAATGCGTTGGAGCACTATCTGGGCGCACCCTTGACATGTCTTTACTATAATTTGAGCCACATAAATCATCATAAATCATTTCATAAACAACCCATATTGCATAAAATAAATGGGTTTCATTTCATAATCATAACGTTTTAAAAACTGCTTTAATGACATGATCATTATGTCACTTTAAACCCACAGAAAGGGAAAGCGGGTTTCATGTATGTAAATCCCAGAATTTAAAATATAACATTTTGATATATATGCGAATACCTCTATATAAATAAGAGTTTTGAGTATTCACATAATAACATAAAGTAATTTTGAGAAAAAGAGAGAGACATTTTGAGATGAAAATTCTGTAGCATAACGGCTATGTTACAAGGTTTTAGAAAACATTGAAAAGAGAGGGGACATGGGTCACCCACTCATAAATGATCCATAAAACAGTAGAGGGACAGAATATTAAGGATATATGAACATGGTAATGAAATTTTAAAGATGTACCATGTGAAATGAAAAACATGAAAGGAAGACAAAAATAAGATTTCTCTTATGAAAATTCTGCAGCCTAACGGCGTCACTTAAACTTCAAAAAAATGAACTGACGAGATCAAATAGGGTCTCTCATTAGATGAAATTAAAAGATCAGTATGATAGATATAGATATAATACCCCAAAATAATTAAAAGTAACTTGAAAGACTTGACATGAAAGTAGATCATGAAAACGAGAAGGGTGAAAGAACCCCTTAGAAATTCAGCAGCCTAACGGCACCACTTAAACTTCAATAAAAATGAATTGATGAGATCAAATAGGGTCTCTCATCATATGAACATAGAATATCAGTATGATATATTTAGAGATCATACCCCAACATAATAAAAAGTAACTTGCAAGACTTGACATGGAATTAGAACTTTGAAAAGGGAGAAATGTGAAAGAACCACTTAAAAATTCGGCAGCCTAACGGCGCCACTTAAAACTTCAAAATACTGAATTGAAGAGATAAAATGGGGTCTCTCATAATATGATCATAAAATATCAGTATGATAGATATAGAGATCATACCACAACATAATAAAAAAGAACTTGATAGACTTGACATGAATGTAGAACTTGAAAACGAGAAGAGTGAAAGAACCACTTAAAAATTCGGCAGCCTAACAACCCCACTTAAAGTATCATAAAGCGAAATAATGAGAGTAAGAGGGGACTATAATTATATGAACATGAAAAGGGAAGTAATAGGAGTATAAAAGAACATATTTTAACATAATAACATAGAGAATAAAAGAAATTACATAAAAGAGATTTCTTGAAAAGAAAGAGAGAGGTCAGATCCCTTACCTTAAAACGTAACTCTTAAAACTAAAAGGTTTGGAGCTTGAGGGCTTGGGGGCACCTTGGGAGGGCTCCTTGGGAGGTAAGGAGACCAGAACTTCGTTTGGTGAGAGTTGGGAGTGAAAAATAAAGGAGGAAAGGGTGGGTATTTATAGGTAAAGTGAGGGGACAAGGCTTTAATGGCCAAGGGACACCTCACAAGTGCTTTTCTCAAAACCATGTGCTCTCCCATGGCATTTACCATGGAGTTAGTCCACTTGGGGACCCCAATACAATAATTCGTCACCTTTGGCCGGAAAACCCTTAAAATATCTCATGACATCATCATGACACAGTTATGATGTCATTAAACATACCGAAACTATAAAACTGCATTTTTACTATTCACTGAAAAATTCATCTTTCTCAGAAAAATCCCAAAATTTCACCTTAACCAAATATCGATTCTCTAATTACATTTATGAACTCCATTTTATAAAAATAATTTTCTAAATATTTTTAATTTAATTTTTAAATAAAACACTATTCATCGAGAATTAATTTTTTTTCAGAAAAATCCCCAAAAATTACCATAACATAATATCGATGCTCTGAGTTCAAAACTAAAGTCCATTTTATAAAAATAATTTTCTAAATATTTTGAATTAAATTTTTAATTAAAAAACACTATTCACCTGAAAAAACTAATACTTGACTAATAATTTATGAAACCGTTATTTACCCATTTTATTGAATCTCATTACTTAATCAAGGTGTCTAAATGATATTAAAACTTTCTTTAAGTGAGATTACTAATTCATTTGGACACATTACTAATCCTAATCATAAAATCACTATTCATAATTTACTATTCATCAAAAATTATGTTGATCTTATTAGACTCTAAATTTCGTACTGAACATAATTGTAGAAGACCATTTTTTGATAATCATTACACATTTTTATTTATTTAAGGTTTACATAGACATTTTTAAAATATCCTTTCCCTAAAATTCATCAAAAATATGCACACTATATTTATCTGGACATTTAAAAATTCATAAGCTTCATCATAAGAAGAAATGAAAATTTTTATTTAAAACAAAGGGTTACACAAGGTAGTTACGGTCACCTTACAGAGCCCCTTATCACACCAGCATAGGACCTAAGTGTAAGGTGTTCTACGGTGAGAGAATCTGAGGGAGGCTCGGCCAACATCGCACGAGTAGTAATTTCAATCAGTTTGAACTTCTCACAAAGGCGATTCCGTTCTAGCTTCACACGATGAAGTTCAGCTTGGGTTTGGTCCAGAGCAAAGCCCAATGGTGCTACCTCCTTCCCAAGTTCTGTTAGATGGGTTTCGATTGGTCCAAGACTACTGGGTGAGGCCATCAAATATTCATTCAATATTAATTAACCAAGATTACTTGTATTTAGAGACAACAATCAAAACGTTTAGTTCCTAGTGGTCATATTGACTAATGGTCATATAACAGTCAAAACCCAATGATTTCATTTTAATTATACTCATGTTATCAAATGAAACAGTTTTCGTGAGTATCAAAAATAAAATAACACAGAAAATTAGGAAACAAGATTTATTAAAAATTTCAGGTCGTTACAATCTTCCCCCCTTAAGAAATTGCATCCTCACAATTTTTTTTAAATTGGGGTTTTGAAATTTCATTGAAAGTACCACATCGGAAAAGGAGTCAGAAAAACTATTACTTTAAAAGAAAGAAAGGTAAGTACAAAGGTCACCCGAGTTAACCCATACTAGGATTCCATGGAGGAAAACATGGATATGGAAGAAAAACAAACGGTCAAGTTCTGGGGGAGATTGATAGAAAACACGATTAGGAGAAATTTAACCATAAGAAAATCCCAAACTTAGGATGTGTGTAAACGGTCTGTGATTACCTAGTAGGAAACATAAACCAACAACGTTTTTGTTTTACGTTCCTTTTCATAATATTGAGAAATTCATTTACTACATAGAACAAAAACATAAGAAATTATACCTACATTCAAGTAGAGTTTCATCCTTTAATAAGTCTCTACCAAAACTAATCTTTTCTCCAAATGATGAGAATTCAAAAACACTTGGTCTCATCAAAACACAAGAATGATCTTCTAGAGAATCACATATTCCACAAAATAAAAACTATCTATCTTTAAACATTACTCACAAAAACAGAAAGGGTAAGATAAAACAACTCTTCAAAAAGAAAGAATCCCATAGGAATGGAAACTACTTTGAAATCTTAAAAGTTCCATGGTACTACCCAAAGTTCATCATAGACCATTCCATAAATAACGGTCCTTAAAAGTCCTCAAAATAAACCAAACTAAGATTGAAAGCCAAATACAAGAAGGACTTGATAACGTAGTCTTCCAAAATAAACTTCATTGTTCATCTCCAAACAACATCAACTACTCCTAACATCTTATAACAAAAGTAGCTAACCTAAACATATTTTACCCAAGATAGGTTAATAATTCCCATAAGTAACCTAAATTACTATAAGTCCACCTTAAATTCATCGATTCTTCAAAATATAAGTCAACCTTACTCCTCCATGAAAATACCGTAGTAATCTATTTACCTCGATCATATAGGGTCCCAAAAATAGTGAACGTCTTCCAAAATAATAATCATCTTTTAATACCCTAATCATCTCTGTCATATTAATACAACAATCGTTTCATTTCCTATCACATTGGTTGTTGGGACATGTTCTTCCATTTCTCACCATTAACTAAGAAGACAAAGTATAATTAGGGGATTAAATACTTAGCCAATAATCATGAAATGGAACTTAAAGCATATAAGGATAACTTGTAGAAGAAAATTATACCCTAAATTTTGATCCCCTAGGTCCCCATCTAGGTTATCCATGATCATATATTCTTTTGTGAATCTTTATTTTATTTTATCTTTGTTCCTTTAACAATGGTTCATACTAATCTTATGAATTTACCAAAGCATATCCCCCGGGAGTGTCGTAACCAAGAGTGCAGCAAGGCCTGTTGTCGTGTACCAGATCTCGTTTGAGTCTAGCTCAAAGAAGTGTTTTCGGGTTTTATCCCTATGTACATCTGTGCCAGAGCCACCTCAACTACTCGTATCCAGATAGGGATGTATTTGCTTGGAAACCCATTACTCAATACTCACCAAAATACCAGGAAGATTCCATATATATAAACTTTTATATAGGCTTCTTCCTAAAGTTTTCATATCCTAATTTCCACAAATAACTAAACCATCCTTTGATACCAACTATAGCATCCCGCCTTTTTATCACATAAACTTTCATTACATTTTACAAAACCGAGGATCTTTAAGGTTTAGTGTCTTGGAAACCAGGAACTTAAAACATGAAAAAATAAAACATTCTTCTTAAACAATTGAAAGGATTCTCCTCATGTTCATCCTAGGTTCATTACTGCATCTCATAACCTGGGGACATACATCAAAAGAAAGGGTGAGCAGAAGGCCCAGTAAGGGAAACAAGAGAAACATTTTTCATGTGAACTTGAGATACTTCAATAAGGCCATGAAAAGAAGTTTAAGGCATGAGAAATAAATCATGAGGCATAACATAATAAAAATAAATTTTTTCATAAATTTAAGATGTGGCTGCAACATTTAGTATTGAAAATCATTTCGTTTCACCAAGGTCCATCCCCAAGGTGTCATTAAAAATTACCAAGGTTATTCACCAAGGTATCAGTCTAAAAAGTCATCTCTAGAGATTAAGTCTTTACCCAATTCATTGGAGTGCTATCTGGGCGCACCCTTGACATGTCTTTATTATCATGTGAGCCACATATATCATCATAAATAATTTCATAAAAAACCCATATATCATAAAATAAATGGGTTTCATTTCATAATCATAATGTTTTAAAAACTGCTTTAATGACATGATCATTATGTCACTTTAAACCCACGGAAAGGGAAAGCGGGTTTCATGTATGTAAATCCCAGAATTTAAAATAGAACATTTTGATATATATGTGAATACCCCTATACAAATATGATCTTTGAGTATTAACATAATAACATAAAATAATTTTGAGAAAAAGAGAGAGGCCTTTTGAGATGAAAATTCTGCAGCATAACGGCTATGTTACAAGGTTTTAGAAAACATTGAAAAGAGAGGGAATATGGGTCACCCACTCATAAATGATCCATAAAACTGTAGAGGGACAGAATATGATGGATATATGAACATGGTAATGAAATTTTAAAGATGTACCATATGAAATGAAGAACATGAAAGGAAGAAAAAAATAAGATTTCTCTTATGAAAATTCAGCAGCCTAACGGCGTCACTTAAACTTCAAAAAAATGAATTGACGAGATCAAATAGGGTCTCTCATCAAATGAACATAAAAGATAAGTATGATAGATATAGATATAATACCCCAACATAATAACAAGGAACTTGAAATACTTGACATGAAAGTAGATCTTGAAAACGAGAAGGGTGAAAGAACCCCTTAGAAATTCGGCAGCCTAACGGCGCCACTTAAACTTCAACAAAATTTAATTGATGAGATAAAATAGGGTCTCTTATCATATGAACATAAAAGATCAGTATGATAGATTTAGAGATCATACCCCAACATAATAAAAAGTAACTTGCAAGACTTGACATGGAATTAGAACTTTGAAAAGGGAGAAAGGTGAAAGAACCACTTAAAAATTCAGCAGCCTAACTACGCCACTTAAAACTTCAAAATACTGAATTGAAGAGATCAAATGGGGTATCTGATCATATGATCATAAAATATCAGTATGATAGATATAGAGATCATACCACAACAAAATAAAAAGGAACTTGAAAGACTTGACATGAAAGTAGAACTTGAAAACGAGAAGGGTGAAAAAACCACTTAAAAATTCGGCAGCCTAACGACGCCACTTAAAACATCATAAAACGAAATAATGAGAGTAATAGGAGATCTATAATTATATTAACATGAAAAGTGAAGTAATAGGAGTATATAAGAATATCCTTTAATATAAGAACACAGAGCATAAAATAAATTACATAAAAGAGATTTCTTGAAAAGAAAGAGAGAGGTCAGATCCCTTACATTAAAACATAACTCTTAAAACATAAAGGTTTGGACCTTGAGGGCTTGGGGGAACCTTGGGAGGAATCCTTGGTAGGTAAGGAGACCATAACTTTGTTGGAGGAGAGTTGGGAGTGAAAACTAAAGGAGGAAAGGGTGGGTATTAATAGGGAAAGTGAGGGGACAAGGCATTAATGGCCAAGGGACACCTCACAAGTGCTTTTCACAAAACCATGTCCTCTCCCATGGAATTTACCATGGAGTTAGGCCACATGGGGACCCCAATACAATAATTCATCACCTTTGGCCGGAAAACCCTTAAAATATCTCATGAAATCATCATGACACAGTTATGATGTCATTAAACATACCGAAACCCTAAAACTGCATGTTTACTATTCAATGAAAAATTCATCTTTCTCAGAAAAATCCCAAAATTTCACCTCAACCAAATATCGATTCTCTAATTACATTGATGAAATCCATTTTATAAAAATAATTTTCTAAATATTTTTAATTTAATTCTTAAATAAAAATACCATTCATCGAGAATCCATTTTTTTCAGAAAAATCCCCAAAAATTACAATAACATAATATTGATTCTCTAAGTTCAAAAATAAAGTCCATTTTATAAAAATAATTTTCTAATTATTTTTAATTAAATTTTTAATTTAAAAAAACTATTCACCCGAAAAAACTAATACCTGACTAATAATTTATGAAACCGTTATTTACCAATTATATTGAATCTCATTACTTAATCAAGGTGTCTAACTTATATTAAAACTTTCTTTAAGTGAGATTACTAATTCATTTGGACACATTACTAATCCTAATCATAAAATCACTATTCATAATTTACTATTCATCAAAAATTAAGTTGATCTTATTAGACTCTAAATTTCATACTGAACATAATTGTAGAAGACCATTTTTTGACAATCATTAAACATTTTTATTTATTTAAGGTTTACATAAACATTTTTAAAATATCCTTTCTCTAAAATTCATCAAAAATATGCATACTATATTTATCCAGACATTTGAAAATTCATAAACTTCATAATAAGAATAAATCAAAATTTTATTTAAAACAAATGGTTACACAAGGCAGTTACGGTCTCCTTAAATATCCCCTTATCACACCAGCATACGACCTAAGTGTAAGGTGTGCTAAGGTGAGAGAATCTGAGGGAGGCTCACCCAACATCGCATGAGTAGTAATTTCTATCAGTTTGAACTTCTCAAAAAGGAGATTACGTTCTAGCTTCACATGATGAAGTTCGGCTTTGGTTTGGTCCAAAGCAAATCCCAATGGTGCTACCTCCTTCCCAAGTTATGTTAGATGGGCTTCTATCGGTTCAAGACTACTGGGTGAGGCCATTGAACAAGTAGGAGGTTATAACGGCCCTCAAAATTACATTTATTACTCCTACACTAGCACAGTGGTGCAGGGTCGAACCACAGAGAAGGCAGACGAGTGATTTCTAGGGTTTTAAAACTAAAACCTCACTATTGTCAGCAGTGAGGGATGCAACTTTTGACTTTTTATTTTTTTAATGTTTTTTTTTATTTCTTTTTGATTAAGTAGTATGAAACAAGTTTTTTAATTTCACTATTACCTATACAGGAAACAATACACAAAAAATGAAACAGTGAAAACTAAAAACAACTAATGAAGGGAACAGGAGTGCTGAGGGTAGATCAAAAGTTGCTCGAGAGATTAGAACACCACTGGCTTAAAATGAATGGTACTCATTTGATTAAAATCACACCTTAAAAATTAGTTGTTAATTCTTCCTCTCCAGAAGAAATAACACTCTGTAATATAGTTTTCGAAGTTCGCCACTTCAACAACCACAAACAACAAATTGCTTAAAAGCTGTCAACAGAAAGCTACCTCACCGATAGTTTATGTTGTTTCAGAATTGAATGTTTTATGGAATATCTCAATGATCAATCTCACCAAAAGATCACTGATTTAGAATTAAGTTCTTGAAGGTGTTAATTAAATTTTTATGTTCAAGAACCTGATTCAATCTCGCCGAAAGAATCAGATTCTCATTTAAGAGACTAATTGAAGAAAAAAGTTTCAACTGATAAGTCTCCAAACTCTCAAGAAAAAGAAATTAAGATAAGATAATTGGAAACATATTAGTAGCAATTACAATGTAAAACATATAAAAACATAGGAAGACAGATCCTCCCTCTGAGAATGAAGATCGTGTACTACTGCTTAGCTCCTGCTACTCCAAGTCTCCAGTATCGCACTTGGTGTCTCCCGGGAGTTATGCTCTCGTATTTTTTTGCGTGGAATGTCGAATGAGAGTCAGAGAATGAGGGTCCCCCATAGTTCACTGCTTTCTCTTCTTAAGTACCCTACTGTCATACCTTCATGTCACTGCTTCATTTCCACCGACTTGGAATGTCCTTCATGAGTGCACCACACATGTGCCTTTTTCCGCGACTGGCACATCACGCGAGTTTTACCCTCGTAACCGACTCTGGATGAGTTAGTTGCAAGCACCTGGACATAAACTTGACTCCTAAATGAACCTGACCTATGAAAACAAAATAAATAAATAAAACACAACGAATGTTAACTAAAATTTTAAAGTTATTATTTAAGTTTACTCTTATATACTAATTAAAAGTAATTAGAGTTAATTATTAAAAAGTTTATCAAAACGCTACTAATTTAATTAAATTAATAAATATAGATACTAAATACTAAATTATTTTAGTTTATCATATTTTAACTAAATCATTAAAAAGTGACATCATAAGTATAAATTTATAACATAGATTGTATTAGTAAATTTTATTATTACTACATTAAGAAATTAAGTTGCTCGTTTAATTTATTATTGAGTTAATTCTCATTCAGTAATTAGAATTAATTCTTAAGTTTTAAATAATTTAAAAAGTATATTTTATAGTTTATTTATAATTATTTTTAATTATAAATTCTCACTATTAATAGTAAACTATTAAATTATCACTACTTATTATTAATTTAGTTTTTATATTTTAATTAATGATTTATTAATTTATTAATATTATAATTATTTTAAATTAATATCTTTTATAAATTATTTTATATTTATTTGACTTAATAATTTAACTTTTATGTAAAGTTAAACTCACTTTAACTTTATTAAAAAGTTATCTTTAATTTAACTTAACTACACTTTACCTTTTTCTTTTCTTCTTTCTCTTTTTACGTTACTTTTCTTTCTTTCTGTTTTATATTACATATACTTTTATTATTATTATCTTATCTTATTATATTTTTTTTGTGTTGCCTCTTCCTCCTCCCCCAAATCGGCGCACAGGGTAGGGGGAGGGTTTTGAGTTGCTTCTCCAAACAGAGCAGCACATGGCAGCGGCGACCGCTCCCCCAGCAGCGGCTAGCGGTGGCCAGCATCGGCCTCAACCTACAGCACGGTGGCAGCTTCGCAGCAGATCCCAGCTTTAGCCTCCAGCCTCCAGCGACACACAGCAACGGCACTCACGGCTCAGCTTCTTCTCCAGCGGCGATATCCCCGGCTCTTGCACGACGTACAACAGGTGGTGCGGCTCTCCAACATATAGTAGGTCATGTATAGCAGGTGGTGCGACGATCTCAGAATCTCCAGCACGGCGCAGACTCTCCTGGTGCGGCACTACAGTAGAAGCAATCCAGCAACTACAATCCAGCAAGATCCCACAGTGGACCTAGTTCGATTTAGTGCAACAGGGAGCTTCCTGGGTGACGAGGGAGGACCATGATCAATTACGGTGAGGATTGTGTGGCGGTGAGAAAGGAAAAGGTGAGGCAGGGATGAGTAACGATGAGGAAATGAAGTGTAACAATGAGGTGCGAATAACAGGGTATGAGATAGTGTAATGGTGAGAAAAAATGGAGCGTATCGGTGAGGATTAGAAATAAGGGTCACCGGTAGGCAAAACCATAACAGTAGCAGTGAGAGTTTGGAGGGAGAGTCACCGGTAGAGTGACTTAACGGTGAGGAAATTAAAAAAAAGTATTGGTGATGGAGCTACCGATAGAGTGAAAGTGGACGCGGGGTCACCGTTACATAAAAAAAGAAGCTACCGGTACCAAAAGGGTCACCGGTATGCTAAAATGAAAAGGCGAGGTCACTATTAGACGTGGGAAATTGCAAGGGTTACAGGTAAGGATTGCTACCGGTAGGACAAAGGGGAATCTCACCGTTACCCAATAGTGATCTTTCAAAAATAAACACACAAATTAAACATAGAATTGAAAATTAAATAAATTAAATAGAAAGACTTAAAATAATTAATTAAAATAATTCTAAATAACATTAATTAAAAGCAATATATTTATTAACCTTTAAATCATTAAAATTATTATTTGAAAAGAACTATTTGATAACAATTGAATTAATAAACTTGAAAACTATTGAACTAAATTAATAAGCGACTTAAATTTAAATGAAAACTAAACAAGTTAGTTAAAAAATTGTGGCAAATAAAAATAAAGACATTGGTGACCCAAATAAATCACCGCTAGCAATAGTCTACCTCACCGGTAGACTTAAATCAGAATTTGGTGACTTAATAGATAATCTGCATACATAAAATCATATAATTAATGCTTAATAACTCTTAATTAATTAATTAATTACTATTTGAACACATATAATTAAAAGAGAACTATTTAAATTTAATTAAAAACACAAATTATTTACTTAAATGACTAGCAGGTGATTAAACACATAAAATAATAAAATTAACCTATTCTAATGTAACTTAATTGAAAGAATAATTAATAAAATAAAGTCCAAATTAATTTAATAGGATTATGTTATTTAAATAATTGTTTAATTAGAGATTAACTTATTAAGTAGTCGAGAAGAATTAAATTAACCTAACTAAAAACTCACCGCTAAAAGGTTCACCGATAGAATTTAAAGTCTACCGTTAGCATCAAAAAGGGTAACGGTGACAGAAGTCACCGTTAGCATCAAAGGTCACCGATAGAATTGTATCAGTGAGGTGAAAAGGTCACCGTTAAGGTAATTGGGTAATGGTAACAAAGGTCACTGTTAGCACAATATTGGTAGCGGTAACCTGACTAACGGTAACCTGGTTACCGATAACGAACAATTTTTAATTAAAAAGTAAATTATTTAACAAATTAATTAATTAATAAAAATGAAAAATTTATATTAAACGAAAAGATTAAAATTAATTATAATAATTGATACTTAGTTATATTAAAAATAAAGAAAGAATAAATTTATTATTTTAAAGACTAAAATTACACAAATTATTACAAAAAAAGTATAATTAACAAATTTAATTATGAAAATACAAAAGTGCATTTATTTATTAAAAAGTGTTAAAATAATTAAATAAATTGTATAAAAATTAATAAAAAGATATGGCATACTGAGTAAAAATAAGGCCACATCATCCATCAAATCTTCTTTCTATATTAATTAACCAAGATTACTTGTATTTAGAGACAATAATCAAAATTTTTAGTTCCCAGTGGTCATATTGACCAATGGTCATATAACAGTCAAAACCCAATGGTTTCATTTTAATTATACTCATGTTATCAAATGAAATAGTTTTGTTGAGTATCAAAAATAAAATAACACACAAAATTTGGAAACAAGATTTATTCAAAATTTCGGGTCGTTACAATTTATATAATTATAGGTTTATTAAAAAATAAAAAATAACCATATTTATATATATAATACCATTTATTATTTATTTATTTCTTTATATTTCATATTTATTAACAATTACATGTTAATGTTATGTTTCAGCTTATAACCACTTTGTTTTTCATAAAAGTTTTGAGTTTTCATTCATGATATTATTACTTATATCATGATTTAAGTATTTAAATAAATTTAAAACATGTTATAAATATAATATATATTCATTATATAAGTATTTATATTAATATATAATATATATATAGGTAATTAAATGCACCGTTCAGGGAGACCGTATGTTATACGTACCCATGATTGTTTCTTCAATTTTCTTATTGTATTAAAATAAATAAAAGTAAATGATATATATATAATAATTATATTATAATTATTATTTAATATATAAAAAATATTTTTAATAAAATATTACTTAATACATCCCATGTAAAGCGTGAATGAATCACATCGCTTTGAGGAGACGGTAGTCCACAAATCCACAAACGAAGTTATCATATTCGCACAAAAATGGAATGAAATAAGATATGTGGAATATAATAATTAAATTAGAATAAATAAATCATAAATATAATATATATCATATAAAAGTAGTAATTCCATCATTATTTCCAACCTTTATAGGTGGTATTGGAAGAATGAACAACATCAGTTCATGAGGCGGTAGTCTGCCGTACACACGAATGATGATTACATATCTAATTTTATAGAAGTGTGTGATGGTTTAGGTAATAAAAATATCATAAAAAATATTATTATATTTAGGATATTATTCTTGTTATATCATCTTGATATAGTAATAATTTAATGGGTGTAGAAAGAAAAAAAATGTACTCATTGAAGAACGTAACCTCTTCTTTGGGAAACTCCTTTTGGTTTTCACCAAAGGATCAACCTGGTTTACTTTAAGCCACAATTGAGGCTTCTAGGATGAGAGTATGGATGTTGGGATATTATTAGACAAAGTTTTATGTGATGCAAAAGTCCTGATAGGTGTGAATAAGTTAGGGGGAGGGGTGAGTTCCCTTTTATATGTGGGGAAAGGACACACTTGGCATTTTTGAAAAGTATTTGGGTTTTGCCCATGTTTTTAACAACAAAGAGTCTTTCATAACACAAAAAATTAGATCCATTAAAGGTTAAGGTATATATATGGCTATAAAATGTGTTTTTGGATAAGTGTAGGGGAAGTTTGACACGTTATATTCTATGTTTAGTAAATAATTAAACTCTTTTTTACCTTAATCATTATTATTAATTTTAACCACAAACACTAATGAATTTGGAAAAAAAATAATTTTCCCTTATTATAAATTATAAATTATTATTATTCTAAATATAGAATATATTTTTCAAAATTATAATCATTTAATTGGAAAAAATTAACTTAAAATTTATCCTGTAGATAGAATGAAACAACAAGTTTGTAAGGTGAAAAAGTGAAAAAGTGAAAAATGTTTTTATATCAAATTTCAATGAGAAATTGATTAAAATTACCTAAATTGGATTAAAAAATATATAATTTATCAAAATATAATTTATTAAAAAAAATATATAATTAAACTATATAAACAAATTTAATGAAAAGTCAGTTTTTAATAAAATTTCAGTACTTGTCACTATTCATCAAAAAATGAATCTTCTTAGAAAAATATCAAAATTACAAAATAAGATAATTTTGATGTTATTATTTCAAAAATAATGTTTATTTAATCTAATATAATTTTATAAAGTGTCAAAATTTTGTTTTAAAATAAGCGATCCATTAATAGGTGATAAAAATGTCTTTTAGGAAAGTATATATTTTTATGCCTAAAATTGTATTTATTGTTATCTGTTGTATAGAAAAAATGATTGAATATATAGTATATAATTTTAAACAAAATAATTCATCAAAAGTGGTTTTTTTTTAAAATTAAACACATTTTTGAATAAAAAAATAATTTTTTTAAAAAGAATTTCTTAATTTTTTAATATTTATTACTCTCATTTATAACTAATTGGTAAAGAAAGAATTCATTGTTCAAATGATATTCTCATAATTTAATTGTTCCTATTCATAATTCATATTCTAAAATTTAATTGTTTACTTTCATAATAATATTAATAGTATAGTATTGTTTGGTAAAACTAGGTTTTGAGTATAACACAAGATATCATAGAGACTCGGTATTATGCGCAACACAAGAAAAATATAGTAATTCATGTTCCACAAGATAATATTAGTGTTGTGTATACCATAATATTAACTTGTTTTTTCATATAATTTAATCCAAACTTAGTGATTTTATAGAAAAAAATAAATATTTAGTATTATGTGAAATGAAAAATATCTAAAAGATTAAATTAATTCGAAAAAAATATTTTACAAAATCTCAACGTGGGATATTTTACACCCCTTAAAATGAATTTCTCCCTCAAAATTCTCATAGGTCACCAAAGTTTAATACTTGAAAGTTCTTTTCATAGAAACCAGCATTGTAAAAATGAATATTAATATTTCGTTTAAAAATGGAAAGTTGGGAACACAATGGTTACCCAAAGTAAATCATAACTTGGTTTCCACATGGGATAACATCGGTGGAAAGTGAAATCATGGAAATAGAAGAGAAATATACCTACCATGTTCTGATGGTGAGTGATAGATATCATAGTTAAGATAAATTTAATGGTAACAAATCCATAAACCAAAGAGGCTTGGAAAAGGTCATTTTTATCATAAAAAATGATGATAACATGACAACCTTTTATTTTAATACCCTTTTCCTCATAATAAATAATTTTCTTATGAAAATGTACATACTAGATTTCATTAGATATAGAAAGCATAATATTACCCTTGAGTTGAGCCATGACCAAATTTCACTTCATATCTAGCTCCAAAAAATAAAGGTAGATTTTTTATCCCTGAAGCACTAACAGATCGTAAGATCCATAATTGTTTATAAGTCCTTTCATTTATCTTTAGTTATCATCAGAAAAGATGGTTATCAAAAGTTATCCAATATGATTAAATCCTCATATTATGCGATAATAATATAATCTATAATACCTCATTTGAGGTTTAACAAAAACCATTCCATAAATTGTTATCCCTATAACCCATTGGAATGATAAAATTAAAAAACTTTATAAATAAGGTCACTAAATTTTGAAAAATTACCTTTACATTGATCCAACATATATGATAAAGTATATATTAGTTTCTACATTCAAAACATGTGAATACCATTATCATTTATTCTATTAAAACATTATAATAACATGAAATTACCATAAATAATTATTAAAAACATGCATGCTTTCTTATTGATATGATTATTGGATATATTCCCTAAATTCAAAAAATGTTTTAAAATCCATTCATGATAGAATAAACCAATTTCTATGCAAATCTATAATTAGTTACAAGGTAATAAGTACCATAAAATTTACTTTATTCATCATATTAAATATTTTTATACAATATAAACAGAATTTTCTGAACATTAGGAACACATTAAGGGATACATTCTTTAAAAAATATACACTATTGGAAATTGGATCTATACTAACGGTTTTGGGAAAACCGTTGGTATAGTTCACTTAAATGGACTTATACCAATGGTTTGGCCACAAACGTTGGTATGGGTCACTAATTTGGACCTATATGAATGATTTTGGACAAACTGTTGGTATACGGGGGGGGGACCTATACCAAAGGTTTGGAGAAAACTGTTGGTATAAGTCACTTTTATGGACCTATGCCAACAGTTTTGGCCAAACCGTTGGTATATGTCCATAATAGAGACCCTATACCAATGGTTTTACCCAAACTATTGGTATAGTTCTCCCCTATACATATGTCCAAAACCGTTGGTATATGTCCCAAAATCAATGAATCTATACCAACAGTTTTGAGAACCGTTGGTATAGATACATGTATTATTTATGGAATATTCTTATAGAGAACATTAAATAAATAAAAATTTAAAATATTTATGATAATAAACAGATATATATATATATATATTTATGAAATTATGTTCACAAAAGTCAAGCTAGGTTAGTGGTTAGGTCATTCAATCATAAACTAGAGGTACTGGGATCTAAACCAACCGAGTACTTCTTTTTTGAAATACAAATACCAACAGTTTTATGGAACCGTTTGTATAGATTTTTCATATTACTTATACCAACAGTTTTGAAAATCAGTGGTATAGGTCTATAACAACGGTTTGGGAAAACTGATGGTATAGACCTATCCCCACAAATTACATGGCAAGGGTTCTCTAAACCATTGGTATAGGATATACCAACAGTTTGGAGGCCTATACCAACAGTTTCCAACCGTTGGTATAGGGTATTTTTCTAGGAGTGATAACTTTTCCATTACATCAATTTTCAATTTCATTATCACCATTAAACATATCCCTTTAAATACATAATGGAAAACATATAATTCATGATTCATATAACATAATTATTTAATTCCAAAACCTATACAATTCAAGCATTTAACATTATTCTTAAACCATTACTTATGCCTCATTATAGTTTTCCTTAATACCAAATTCACATATTATGAAATATTATTAATTTCTTGATGTTCCTCAACCTCAACTAAAATTTTCTTGTTATGTTTAATGTAAACAATACAACAAAAGCATCCTATATCTATCACAGGTTATTTGTAGTCTCTATATCTTCAGTAGTATAACCAATACTCATGCCACTTTCCTAAATGTTTTAATGATATTTCCACTTCGGGCATTGATTTGAAGAATTCCCATACTTTCCATATCTAAAACATTAAATTCTAACCCAGTTTATTATAGTTACCTATATTGAGAAGTACCTGAAAGAATAGTGCGAGAAACAATTATTATAGTATAAAATCATATAATCATGAAAAATTTCTTATAGGATGCCAAAATACTGACACCTTATTTTAAATCTATGACACCTTATTCTTATCCTTATAGATGTCCCTCTAAATATCCTTAGAAATTACAATAGGGATATAAATAAATTTTCCTAATTCTTGTTTCCAAAGGGTGAATAAATATTTACTTTGATACTAACTATAGTGACCCAAGTTTAACATACATGGATATTACATGATTTTAGTTGAATATTTACCACATTATAAAAGTCCATGCTCAAGGACCATAATAGTTTACTTTATTGAGAAACATGTAACATAAAGTCTTCTAACTTGGTAAAATATATCACGACTTCCAATAAATATCTTCACCTTTTTTACCCATACTTAAAACATTTCTTTATAACCTGGGGAAAGAAAACATAAGAAAGGGTGAGCTCAGATGTTTAGTAAGGGAAAATAAAGGAGATGTGTATGTATAATATGAGTGTAATGTTATAAGGGCATGAACATAATATTACAAGGGAATGAGATCTTGAGAATAACATTATAAGGGTATGATATGATGATCATAACATTATATGATCATACCTTATATATAAAAGATCATATACATGAATTATGATGGAAATATTGGTAGTTCATAAGACACGAATCATAAAAGAATCAAGAGAATACTCCATGAGAGCATAACATAGAAAAAAGACATGGAATTTTGGAATACAAAAAAGCATAAATAATATTATATCATGGATACCTACCAAGACCTTCACACCATGTTAGGATTGGGATAATCTTCTGTGTACCTACTTCAATCTTGGGATGTCCCCTATGTACCCTTTTGTTTTAGGCTTGGGATTCCATCCCATGTACCCTATTGTTAGGATCATGGGATTCCAAATCATTTAAAATCTTGTTATGAGATTTGGATTCCATCCTATGTACCCTCTTGTTATGGGATTGGGATTACCTCCCATGTACTGTCTTGTTATAGGATTTATATTCCCTCTTGTATATCATTTTGTTACAGGCTTGTGATGCCATTTTATATACCCTCTTGTTACTTTCCTCGGATGGAAACCTATGCACCCTCTTATATTGTACTTGGGACTCCCACCCCTATGAAGTTTGATCGCATAGAAAACTTATCATTACTCAATCCATTTTAGGGAGATATAGGTCTTACCGATCACATAATGAGATCATATATGAATGTTTCAAAAGATAATAAAATATTCATCATATCATGACCTATAAAAAGAAAAAAATTGCTTCATAAACATCACATCAAAACCCATGAAATTAAATGGGTATCTTAAAATTTTCATAATATCATAATATATGGAAAATATAAAAGTTTCATAAGAATTTAATCATTTAATAACCCCTAATAATAAATGTATTTTATAATAATTTATCATGGTATAACCCATGTAAGAAAAAGAAGTCTCATAAACAACATGTCATCAAAATTCTATACCATTAAGAAAAAAATAAGAATGTTACACTTGTATAATAACCACATTATGGAACATGTAACATAAAAAATTTAATCATAGAGGGAAAAGAATTTTTAAATATCATTTAAAACTTTTTTTTAGGAAAAATATCCTTTCTGGTTTGAAGACACTTTTTAAAACATAAATCATTTTGAAAACCTATTTTATTTGAAAATAACATTAAAAAATATAAAATAATTTTTGAAATATATGAAATTTTTTTAAATAATTTTACTTTAAAATTATCTTAATATATAATTTAAAAACATTTTTGATTTTTTTTTTAGAAAAGATGGGTTTTGAATAAAACAGATTTCTGACCGAAGAGAGAAATAAACACATATTTTATTAAAAATAGTTTCTTAATTATCATATATAACCAAGAGTGAAAAGATGTTACCATTAAATGAAGATATAATGAATAAAAATAGTAGAATAAAATTCATGAGAGTTACTTAGAAATATATTATAATATTTCATCAATGAAAGCTTAATCATAAACAATCCCGATAAACGATGAGATTGTAGAAATATACTCTATCCACTTTGGTGATTTTGAATAAAAATCCCCTTAGAAAATTAAAATAAGAATAAAATGTCATGAAAGTAATTATATTCATGATATAACATGTCAAATAGTAGTATATACACCTCATAAAATAATTTAGGTGCATAACACAACATGTGTGTCAAAGAAGGAAAATAGAGACAAAATTACCTTATCATTTTGGTAAATTTTTAACCATAAACTATATAAAATAGAGACCATGAAAGGGATATTTAAATAACTATAAAATTAATTATATTAAAAAAAATAATACATTCATGGGTAGTATATACACGACACAAAATAAATGAGTGGTGAATAAGGAAGAATTCTTATAGAGATAAAAGTGAGACTAGAAATCCCCTTACTACTTGAGTAACTTTTGAATCATGAGATACATGAATGAATGAAATAAATTGAATCTATAAATATAATTAAATAAATTAACTTGATTATATTACTTGTAATTGGGTAGTATATACACCATATAATAATAATTATTGGTGAATATTGTATATATCTCATAAAAATAGAAGTTAGACAAGAAAACCCTTACATTAGGTCTTGAATATATGTGTACCTATTCAAAGATCATATATAATAAATATATGGTTATTATAAATATACCAAAGAACCATATTTATTTATATATAATACCATTTATGATTTACTTATGACTTTATATTTCCCATTTGTTAACAATTCCATATTAAAGTTATGTTTCATGTAATAACCACTTTATTTTTCATACATGATTTGAATCAATTTCCATCATACTCTTAATTAAATCATGATTTAATTATTTAAATAATATAAAACATGGTATAAATATAATATATATTCAGAATATATTTATTCATAATAATCTATAAAATATAGAAATAGGAAATGGAATACACAGTTCATGGAGATGGTAGGTCATACGTACTCATGAACCCTGTTTTATTTTCTTATCACATTGATAGAAGGAAACATAAATGATATAAATATATATTATAACTCCAATATCATTATTATTTCATTTATAACACATATGTTTTTATAAAATCATCCTTAATACATTACATGTAAAGTGTGAATGAATCATATTTCTTTGAGAAGGCAGTAGTCCACACGTCCACAAAGTATGTTATCATATTCCCAAAAAATAAAAAACATGAAGGTATGTGTTATATAATAATTAAATAATCATAAATAAATAATAAATATAATATAAAAATAGTATTTACATCATTATTACCATCCTTTAACAGTGTTAATATATGAACGAATGATATCAGTTATCGAGGCAGTAGTCTGTCGTACACACGAATGATGATTGTGTATCCTAGTTGACTAAAGTGTGTGAATGTGTAGGTCATAACCTTAACATATAAAAATATAATACTTTTTATGATACATATGTTATTATATAATATTAATATAATAATAATTGGAGTGGTGAAGAAAGAAATAAAACAAAATTACTCATTGAAGAACGTTGCCTCTTCCTCAGGTAACTTCTTTTGGTTTTCACAAAAGGACCACCTTGGTTTTATTTCTTACCAATTTTATGTTTCTAAAATGTGAGTAGAGTAGTTGGGAGATTATTTGGGAAGGTTTTTTTTAAAATACAAATGGTTTTAGAGGTCTGAAAAAGTGAGGGGGGGGGTGCCATTTTATAAGTGGGGGAAAAGACACACTTGTTATATTTGAAAATAATTTATGTTCTATGTATGTTTTCCCAAACCAAAATGATTAAATAACACACCAAATTGGATACAATAATTTTTAAGGTCTAAATATAGCCATAAAATGGGTTTTGGACATGTTTAGGTGAATTTTTTCACCTGATATTCTAATTATAGTCATTATGTAAACTCATTTTTACCTTACTCACTGTAATTAATTTTAATCCCTTTCAATGATAACTTTGGTAAAAAATTAGATTAGTCTTACTAGAAATTACAAATTTTTATAATTCCCAATATTGAATGTATTTTTTCTTCCAAATTCTAATCACAAAAGTCATATAAATTAATTTAATATGTATCCTACTCACGGCACGATACAAAGAGTTATCAATGCGAAAATGTTCAAAAGTTTGAAATGTTTTTATATCCAATTTTAATGTTAAATTTATTAAAATAATTTAAATTAGATTAATATATGAATAATTGATCTAAATATACTTTAAAACAAAACAAAAATATAATTTAACTATATAAAAAAATTACATGAAAATTCAGTATTTTTCAATATTCATTAAAAAATGAATATTCTTAGAAAAATATAAATAATTCACCCTAAGATAATTTTGAAGTCCCACATTCAAAAATCAAGTATATTTTTTTAAATAGATTTTGTAATCATGTCAAAATTTACTTTTAAAATAGGTTCACTATTAAAAGGATGTAAAAATGCCTTTTAGAAAAATATATCTTTTTATGACTAAAATTGTATATATTATTATCTATTTTATAGAAAAACATAGTTTATTAAATATATACTATATACTTTACATTAAAATTATTCATCAAAATTTGTTTTTTATTGTGATAAAACATGTTTCTATATAGGAAAAGAGTTTTTCAAAAAATGAATTTCATTATATTTAAATAGTTATTACTCTCATTTTTAATTAATTGGTAGCCCAAGAATTAATTATTTAAATAATATTTTCATAATTTGGTTTTTTCTATGTATACTTTCCATTAAAAAAACTATGTGAAAACTTTCATTATAATGCATATAATATATTTTAATTTGTTAAAACTCAATCTTGCGTGTAACACAAGTTGTCAAAGAGACCCAGTATTGGGTGTAACATAAGACAAACATAGTATTATGTGTACTGAAAACTAATATATTTGTTGCGTATAGTATAATATTAACTTGGTGATTATTATAATGTACTAAAAATTTAATTATTCATATTATAAAAGCTATATTCAGTGTTTTGTGAAATGAATAATATCAAAAGGATTAAATTAATTTGAGAGACATATTTCAAAAAATCACGGGGTGTTACATATTAACTCAAGAGGGGGGGGGGGATTAATTGGATTCCTAATAAAATTTATATAAAAAACAAGTTAAAATAAAATCCCCAAATTTAAATAAAAATTCCTAATTAATCAAAATTTTTTAATATATGTTTTATCTTCTAAAGGATTTCTGAATGCATGATTATGGACCAGTTAAAACAATATTTTTGAAATTAATTTATCATTTGAAATTTATTTACTTAATCAATGAATTTATATATACATTGGTTAATATTAACAATAAATGTAAATTTTTTAGATATTCTAATAAAATGAAATTGAATCACGAAAACAATGAAAAAAACTAAAACCCAGTAGAGTAAACAAGGGGTCCATTCTCAAGTTGAAACTTAATCCCCTTTAATTTGAAATAAACCACTAACAAGCATATTTTTATGTAAAATAATCTGATCCACAATATGGATCAGGTATACAAACAATAACCCATGATTTCTAGGCTCAAATCCTCTTCCATAGTTATAAGTGAGAAGAAATACAACAATACTATGCATGATCCACTTCCACATTTTTTATGGGTAAAAAAAATAAAAAGGGTATGAGAGAATATGGGGTATTATCTTGTTTAAGTTCATGAGTTAGTGTGTGTAGATAGATAGAACAACATTAGACACTACAAAAAATTAAAAAAATAGAGAGAGAAAATAAAAAAGGATACATAAATTTTGTGTTACTCGCTCTTTGATTCTTTAGATTCTCAAGGGACCTCAGATTTGACTTGGTGAGGATTTAAAAAATTCTCTCCAAATGTTACAAGAAAATAGAGTGTCGTGGAGTTATCTTATATGTATGAAGATTATATGGAAATATTTAATTGATTCTGTGTAAGAAAATAACATGATCTTATATGAATTCCAATGTTTCAAAACCACATATATTTTTTATGTAAGTTCTCTCTCTATCATCATAAAGCCACTATATTTTGATTATAGTGATTTTTTTTAAATATGTAGATTTATAGTTTTGAATATTCTATTGAAGAATAATATTAAATATTTCATAGATCCTCATACTGAGAAGAAAATTAGGAAGCCTCAATCTTAGTATTCAATGAATTTTTTCAATTGTTTAGGAATTATAATTAAAATAAATTATTGTGACATTGTGTGCATTAACTCCATAAACTACTCGTTGGAAGCGTTTAATTTTAATTAAGTAGAATAACAATGGTAGCAAGCTAGAGGTGGCATGATCCAGTGGTAAAACATATGGTGGTAGTGTGAGAAAATGGAATCAAATCTAGCACTATAAACATTTAACTAATAGTAATGATAATATGATGGTATAAGAATTATAACGATAGATAATTCATAGTCATAGAAGAATTATGGCGGTGGAAAATTAATTGAAGTAGCAGAACTCTAGAGGCAGCATTCTTAATGGTTGCATGACTTGAGTGGTAGAAAATTATTTTCAGTAAATGAAATCTGGTGGCATAATTCCTGATGGTGGAATGAATCTAGTGGTAGGAAATTCACGAATGTAGAAATACTCTAGTGGTATCATGCCTAATGGTGGAATGGCTCCAGTGGTTGAAAATACCAAGAAATGTAACAAGTTGAATTGACGAAGGCATGGGTTTGACAGTTGCATAATTATAGTAATGATAACACTTTTTAATACTTAGCCAATTTTATTCAATTTATTATTTACAAAATAATATAATTTTATAAAACACTAACCTCATTAAAAGCATAATAATCATGATTTGTGATCATTAAAATAAGGAGGCTCAAAAAATATCCCTCTTTTTTAGGATCACAAATCATGTAATTTAATAAAACATGTATAAAAAATAAGTCATAAATTGAGGAATTTGAAAAGTAACAATCTCTTTAAAATATCAAAGTAAAAATATTATATTTAAATATTAAATGATGAAAAAAAATTGAAATATTAAAGGAAAAATAAAAAAAAATGTTTTTTTAAAAAAAATTGAAATTTGGACTTAGAGTTTTTAAAGTAAAATGTGAAATCATGAAATTTAAATTCTATAAATATAATTTATCGGCCTTTTGGGATTATAAAAAAGATAATACAATAAATAGTAAAAATAATAAAGAACTTAGGAATAATAAGAGATAATCTCCATTAAGAAAAATATTGAATAACATTCATCTAAAAAATAAATACAAAGAAATAAAATAGAATAAACATTAAAAAACAAGCCTAATCCATATAAATATTAGCTCACAGGGTAGGATCAATAGGTTTATATAGGTAGGAGGAACTGAGGTAGAAGATGAGGGTGCTGAGGTAGTTTGAGGTAGCTCTCAGATCACTACTAGTCTGAGATGTTTGACTACTTTAGCCGGAGTCTTACAAAATGACTGATATTGAGGAGGAAAATGAGCAGTAGATGAGGTATCTATAAAGGATGACATAAGGATGGCCCTAGGTTCTACCATTATTGTACTAGATACATACATGAAAAGCTTCAGGAGTTTTATAAAATTCAATATTTTATTTCCAATTCTCTACATAGAACTGAATAATTCATTATTTTTCATGAAAGAATTGAGAACATGGGTCATAAACTTGAGATGGTCTACCTGTTCCTTGAAGTCCCTAGTAAAATGTGGAATTATTATTATTTTATCTAAAAACTTTATGTGAAAAATAAACTCATGCTTTGTATAGATCCTAGATAGGTAGTGTTTGATATACATGGTGATGGTTTCCTTATCACTCCAGGCTTCATTTGAAAACTCTCTCCAAAATTTTTATATGTTCTCACCATATTGATGAATTTGGAGAAGATAATCACGATGATATGTATGAATATAACCCATAATGGGTTTTAGATCTTTTATGACTTTGGATCTGATCATCTCACCATCTGTTGAGGCTGAAGGTGGTGTAGCAGAAGTTATAGACGCAGCAATTGGAAATCTCTTCATTCTCTCCAAAAGAGTATCCTGAATAGTAGAAAAGAAAGCCCTTATATCTTCTATAATATATATAATAGCTTATATTTCACTATTTACCTTCAATTCTCAATTTTAACTTCCTGAATATTTTTAATAATCTTGGGCTGAATATGGAAAACAAAAAACAAAATGATATTTATGGATTCAACTTTACTAATCTAAGTAAGTGGTGGTACCTGGGTTCTCAAGATACCGCTGAAGTATGAAAGAAATATCTTTCCTAAGACATAAAAACCAGCTCGGGTCATAAAATCTAATGATATAAATATAGTATCAGTCAAAAGATGATGAAACTCTCTCAGTACTGGAAAAAACATCTTCAACATGCTTTGATCTAGCAGGTGGAACATCAGAAGTAAATGCATGTAGCTCACCAGTATCACCAATCATCTCTACAAGATATCCCTTGATATCTGATCTAGTAACAATTGAGAAAACACGTCAACTTTGCTCGGGTGGACTGTAGTGATCCTCATTACTTGCTTCATCACCATCTAATTCTGGATAGAAAATCCCAATTAATTAAGAACCGAGGGAGGGCACCCCCATAAATGATTCCTCATCCCATACTAAGGTAGAACCCATATGTGCATCTTTGTGATCTCCATCATCTCTTATGACTAATTTAAACACTGATTAGTCTATTCCAAGTTGTACATACCCTAGAACATTCTACCATTCAACATGATCTATAAATTCAACTCTATAAGTAGTCATATGCGAAGGATCTACATGATAAATTCTACGAATGATAGAACCTAAGGATTCTTCGCCTCAATATATGCCCTCAGATAACTTTTGATAGAGGTGACATCATCAACTAGATTAACTAAAATTGGTCTTTCTATATACATTGATCTAGAAAAACAAAAAATATATAGATGATGAAATCGATTCCTTTAAACATCATTATAAATAACAACAACATGGACATTAGTATTACCATCCTAATCATTATCACCATTACCATCCTCACCATTATCTAAATTATCATCATTTATATTTTTAGATCCATCTGTGACTTCAACAAAAAATTCTTTAGAGGTTTATGAAGAAATATTATCTTGTTCTTCTTCAAAGACACCAGTCTCTTAATCACATATTTCACTTAACAAACTCTCTCTGATAAGGAGTAAAATATATGGACTAGTTGGTCTATATAACATAATTGGGCTCGTATGAATATTAAGGTCAATGCCTTATTCAACTGAATTAGCCACTTTTTCTTCTTCAACAACATCAATATCAAAATCTTTTTCCTCATTCAAATAATCCACAATCTCATTTGTGTCTAAGACAGGGGAAATAATATTCTCGGGTCTGGTAGGATTGTCTACAAGATTAAAATGCTCATAGAGTTTCTCATTATATTCAACCCACTTCTTTATCCACAGATTCCAATTTACTTTCATTTTTTATTGTTAACTTTAATCAAGAAGAAACCACAAAATTTTACCTTTTCTTCCTCTTTAACATCAACTAAGCCCTTGGATTCTAATATAGTTAAATCAATTTATATTAATTCAGAGAATTAGACCTAGAATAAGACTTTAACATCTCAACCATGTGAACCATAAGTTGTCTAAAAAGGTTTATTCTCTCCTCTAATTTTATATTTAATAGAATATGAACTTATAAATATCTCATATAACGTAAATCATCTTTTCTGGGAGATAACATATGCTAAATGAACTTAAAGAGAAGTCTACATTATCTATCTGGTTCAGTAGTAGCAGGATTTGATACAATACTATCTCTAGTCATCTCCATAAGTAAATTATCATTTATAAACAACTCACTATCACATGGAATAAATAATTAATATTCATTAGAAACACCTCAATGAGGTATATTCAGACACTTATCCAATTATCTAGAAGAAAAATAACATCTTTTCCATTAATCATTCTTTAAATCGAATCATTCTTTTTCTAAAAAATATAATATATGTATTGATATAAGTGATGATCCAACTTGGGTTAAAAATATATATCATTTTTTTAAATCCAATATATCATTTTTTGGTACTATATCACCTTGAATACCAATTCTTTTCTAGACAATAACCATTCAACATCCACTTCTTTTTATGCAACAACTACGCGGTTCACAGGTTGGGGGGTTTCTTGGATCGAAAAAATCATAGATCAAATCACATATAGATTTATTTTTAGGAAATAATCCTTTTATATATGACATTGAAGGATTATTGACTCTCACCATTAAATAAAAAGAAAAGGTGAAGAAAATACAGGGGAAGTTTAAAGGAAGAGATAGAAAGAGAAGAAAAAAATAGTCTGAAGGAGCATGCATGAGAAAGAGAGAGTGGATTGAATATAGATTTAGGTCAGATGTATCATTTAGGTATTTGAATTCTAAAAATATAATAAAATACAGACAATTAAAAAAGATAAAAATTTTAACACAAAAAATAGGACCTATAGAAAAACAAAACATAGAACAATAGATTACCCAATAGTGGATCATTCCAACAGTGTCTCATTCTAATGGAGGATCTTTCCAACATCAGATCATTAAAATGGTGGATTATTCCAGTGGTGGATCTTTCCAATTGTGTGTTATTTCAACAGTGGATCATTCTAATGGTGGATCATTCCAAAGGTGGATCTTTCTACCAATGGATCTATCCGACGACCAATATTTCCCATGATGGATCTTTCAAACAGTGGATCTTTCCAACAATGGATCTTTCCAATATTGAATATTTACAACAATGGAAATTTCTAGTGGTGTGTATTTCCAATATTAAGAACTAACTAAAATTTATCATTCCTAATTCATTTTTTATGTAGTTTAATCTCTTATAATTCATGTTCTTTATAAAAATATCAATAAGATGATCATATGTTCCTATGAATTAAAGAGTTATGTCACCATTTTAAAAATGATCCCTCGAAAAGTGATGTCTTACATCAATATTATTTGTCCTAGAATGAAACACAAGACCCATAGAAATATTTATTGTTCTTGTTTTGTCATAATTTATAGGGACATGTTTTAATTTATATTCATAATCTAGCAATGTGTACTTCATCCATAAAATTTGTGCACAACAACCACCTAAAGCTATGTACTCAGCCTCAACTATAGATAGTGAAACCAAATTTTTCTTCTTGCTACACCAAGATACTAGTTACTTTCCCAAAATATGACATGTTCAAGAGGGTAATTTTCTATATATCTTACAACCACTAAAGTTCTCATCTGAATATCTCACCAAATTAAATGATTCTCTTCTAGGGTAGAAAATTCCTAAATTTGTTGTAAAATTTAAATATTTTCAAATTAATTTAACATTAAGTGAGATTATTTTGGATTTTCTTCAAAATAGGAGCACATATACACAATAATCATAATATCTGGTTAGCTAGTAGTAAAGTTCAGCAGGCCTACATTCACCCCTGTATAACTGTTTTGATCCACTTTTTTTTGGCTTCATCAAAGTAAAACTTATAAGTGTTACTCATAGGAGTATCATTACTTTAATTCTTTCCAAACCAATTTTTTATAAGGAATTTAGTATACTTACTTTGTTTTACTATAATTCTATCATTATTTTGAAAAATTTGAAAACCAAGAATGAATTTAATTACACCAATAAAACAAATTTCAAATTCACCTTCCACCATTTTTGAAATATCAATACCCAAATAAGTCTAAAGGATATGAAAATATTATCATCATCATAATTTTTAACTACTAGAACATCCATTGGAATTGTTTTTATGGAAAGAGTTAGATCAACTATGATCATATCATATAATTCTATACGAGCCTATTTTAGATCATATAAATCTTTTTTAAAACTTTATCTAGATGTTGAAGATTTTGAAATCTAGGGGGTTATTCAACAAAAACATCCTCAACTATATAACCATTTAAGAATTAACATTTGACATCCATATGAAATTGTTTGAAATCAAAATTTGTGGTGGATTCAAGAAGTACCACAACTAGAAAATGGAGCTACTACCCCAAATATGCGCTCCTTTGAATATATCCCTAGAATAGGGTGATGGGATTTGTAATGAATGGAAAGTTGATCCCTAGTAATATTAGTCCCTTTTAAATCCTTGATCATATTGAGATGGTAGTTTATTGATTGGTGCTTCCACCAAATTTTCCTCAAGTTCATGATGTGTTCTATATATCTATCCTAATAAAGTTCATCAACGATCCTTAACTTTTAATAAACTTAATATTCATATCACTGGTGAAATAAATCTCTTATAATGAATATTTAGGGGATATTATGGATCCTAGAGAGAGAGAGAGAGTTCTCTGAAACAACACCAATCATCTAGTCAATGTTTTATGGCCAAACAACCAATTTGAGGAAGCCATGAAGGAACCAAAGGATATAATGAAATCAAGATATCCTCATTTTTTATTAAATTGGTAAATTTCAAGGGAAAATAAATAATTTTATGGTGGGTAGAATGTAACACCCAAAGATTTTATGTAATAGTTTTTTATAATAAATTTATTTCTTCGATATATTATGTTATACACAACAAATATTCTAAACAAACCACGTTATACTATTAGAATATTATTATTATATGTTATCACCAAACTATCGGATTGAAGGGTATGAATATGAATAAATAAATTATGAAAATTTATGGATGACATATTTATAAAATTAATTCATTGGTAATCAATTAATTATAAAATAAATTAAAAATCACTTTCAAATAAAGGAGTTTTTTTTCTAATTTTTTATATGTGAAATGTATTTTTTTCCTAATTCATTAAATTTATCAATATTTTTGATTGATTTGAATGAAATTTTTATATAACATATTTATTCAAAAAATTTAAACATTCATCGCGTAGGCATGGTATAAAAATAAATCTGATCTTATGCATAAAAAGTGTATTTTCTAAAAATTGGTTTTTTTCATGCATAATTAGATTGAAATTAATATATTCTAATTATAAGATTATAATTCAATAAAATTAATTATAGAATTATAATTATAAGGTTCAAATTTGGTAAATAGTTCCTTTTATTTTTTGTCAATATAAATAGTAATATTAGTAAAATCTATCACCTCGTTCAAGGGTAAATAATATTAGTATTGCCTAAAAATAAGTGATAAGACATTAATTTTTCATCTTAATTATTGTTGGATTAATATAAATGTACCCTTATCACCTTAAGAACTAAATTTATTTTTTAATGGAAATGTTTTCATGGAAAATAAATTTATAAAATCTAAATCAAGGAATGTCACAATATATAACCATAAAAGTTTAAAATATCTTTTATGTATTAAAATAAAAAAACAAGTAATGTATTAATTATGATATTAATTTTGAGATGAATTAAATTATTATAATTTTATAAATTTATTTCTAATTTTTAGAAATTATATAGATGCCTTAAAGGATTATGCAACACTGAGGTCGTATTTCTATAATAAATAAAAAACACAATAAATGATTTTAAAAATAGTAAAAGCAATATAATTAGAGTGATTTAATATGTTCCATGATTTTTAGAGTAATATAACATATAAGTTTCTGTTGAAATTATTATATTCAAATTAAAACTTTCTCTTTAAGTCAGTTAATTCAAATTAAATGAAAAGTGTCAAAATTGACACTCATGATATCTTATGAAAATAATATTTTATTAAATCACGTAAAAAACATTAAAAATAATAAAATAGAAGAAATTTGGTAATATATGGTCGAAAATATCATCCCATATCCATTTTAAAATCCATTTGGAACAATTTTGTTTGAAAATTACTTTATTATAATTTAATATTTTATGAAATTCCACTCATGTCCTCTCCTAACCATATAAAAGGAAAACCCTTCTTTTCATTATTCACACAACAATTGTAACACCCCGACACTAGTTAACTGGAGTCGGTTCATTATTACCTAACATTGAAATGATACAAGGAATCATATCCCGAAGGGCCGATCATTTTAGTAGCCTTGGAATTAGTATATACATTCATAAGTTTTACATTACATCATGAAATAAAAACATCAACAAAATATTGTTCCCTTTTGAACACACTTATATCCTTATCCTAACCCTGCAGGTCAACCAAAGAATAATTATTCACATCCTGGGAAAAATAAAACATAGAAATGGGTGATCTCAGATGCTTAGTAAGGATAAAAATATAGTAAAAACTTTCATAAATAAGAATAAACATTTAAGGCAATGTATAAAACTAAAAAAAGGCATTTTAAACATAAAATTTAGCATAATATGAAAAATATAAAATAAAATAATTCCATTAACATATTCAAATGGATATTCTACTAGTTGAATAATCATATGAAATATCAATAGTCACTTTCATAATGATGGAATGTATAATGCCAGACTTCATAACCACGTAGTCAAGGCCTTGTGCTATAACTAAAAATATGATTTTGTCAAGGCCTCGTGCCAAGACACTAGTTTTTCTCATGAGACCTACTGATACATCTAGGAGCTATATCAGTACCCACCTGTCACTTTCTAAGTAAAATGTATTCCTCATATGAAATGGTTTAAGCATAACATAAACATTCGTAATAAAACTGGCATATGAAATGTCATTACTTTATCGATAAACAATGACTGGTGTAAAAATAAAACATACACAGTCAAACATATCACAAACACTTCAATACAATATAGAAGTTTTTTATCATAATAAATCAACTTCAAACAAGTTTAAAATCCATCGAATATGTTGACATAGATGAAATGAAAACTAATTAAAATAAATACCTCATTCTATTTTGAAATCATTTAAAAGTCACATAATTATAAAAGAAAACATTTATTTTGAAAATATTCTTATAAGCTTTTATGGGAAGCTTCGATGGTGATATAATAGTGTAAAATAGCCACACCCTCTGTATAAGTCAAAAAATACATTCTTAGCTTAATTTTTTCAAAAATTTCATAAAGTATCTTGTTTGGAAAACGACAGAAAGATTCCTTTCAAAACATTTTATAAAAAGTAAAAAAAAGGTATAAATGAATTTAACCCATAGTCTAGTAAATAATAAAAATGTTTTGAAATAAATTTTTAAGAAACATCGATGTGGACGATAAAGAGGTCCAAGTAGATACTTACGTAAAAACAACCTCAGATAATAAAGAGATTGTGGAATTAACCCTTACCTTGTACTTTTCCTTGGTCCAGGGTATGTTAACCTCTTGTATAATAGTTAAATTATTGTTATTAAATTATACATGAACTATATACATAAATATTATATCATATATGATCCTCTAATGTTTCTTTGTTAAAAATATTTCAGTAGTGTCATCGTTTCGGGTGTTAACTGATTCGTTTTCTTTTATATGATTGGTTACGTAAGCCATGTTGGTTACAGATTTGATGTATTTGATTAATATAAAAAATGATATTATGTTCATAAAAATTTATTTTAATCATAAAACAAAAATTATTCTTGAATGATTACGATGGGGAATGAATCTCATCACGTTCGTGGAGACAGTAATCCATACGTATGCACGAGCGACAATATCATTACATTTATGGTAAAATAGTATGTAATTAGATGGTATATAATATATAAAGAATCATTAAAATGTTATATTTATTATTTAAATCACTTATTCTCATTATTATACCCACCCAAATAATTAAGTGTTTGAATAACAAACTACACAACGATGTAGAGACGGTAAGCCGTACGTACGCACGTATGGTGACTTTTTCATTATTATGATGGATAGAATAATGAATATGGTTGTACCATTTTTATAATAACATCATAGTATATAGAAGATACTGAAGTTATTATTTTATAATGGAAACAAGAAATAAAGAGGAAGTGGAATAAGAAAAGAACTTGAAAGAGGTAATAAAATATTCACCTCTTCTTCGGGTTCTTCAATTTGATTTGATCAAAAGGGATCATTAGGTTGGCTTTATAACCAAAGGAATGATTCTAGGATGAAGGGGGGAAAGTTTGGGGGATATTTGGGCATGGGTTGGCCGATCCAAATGGCTTTGGAGGTGTGAAATTAAGAGAAGGGGAAGTACCATTTTATAAGAGAGGTGAGGGTCGCTTTAGGAAAAGCCTGAAATATTATTTTATAATAAAATATTATCAGTTCCTAATAGATTAAAAATGATTTATTTCAAGGGTAAGGTAGTTATGGGTCGAAAACCTCTCAGCCAATAGGTTTTAGAGTGGTTAATGTGACCATATTAACCTTATCTTTTTGATATAATGCTTAGTTAAATAGTTTGACATTTACCATGTCTCTTTGTATTTTTATATTATATAAACTTACTATAAAAATAAAATAGAACCCCAAGTGGTTCATCATTAATATATATAACTTTATCTAATTCCTTTGGCCGAAACATATATTTTTAATAATATTATATCAAATAATAATATATTATTTGTTTTAAAAATTCAATTATGTCAATTTTGACACTATTTAGTATTTGGTTTATGTGAAAATCATAACACCATGATTACTTCGAAATTTTTTTAATCAACCCTAAAATGTCATATTAACCTATAAAATTAGCATAATTCATAAAAATTCTCAAATTTTATTTATTAATATATTTTTAATATTAATTATTTTTAAATTTCATTAATAATGTAATTACTGCATCATCATTGTGTCATAAATAAATTAAATTATTTAATGTTTAAAAATTATAAATAAAATAAAATCACGTAGGAAATATTTTTATATTTATATTGAATATTTATAGTCTAATTTATCTTATGTATAACCCTATATAAAAAATGGTATAGTTATTAAAATTTGAATTTAACTCTTTTATCTCTTCTTTAAATAAAATAATAATAAATGTCCCAATCTAATCCAAGTGGACCGAAGGGGATAATATTTTATCCCAAAGGTTTTTTTCGGTCGAATTACACTTATCCAATAGAATTTGGACATGTGTTAGGGTAATTATAATATCATTTTTACCCTTAATTACAATAATTACTTTTAACCGTGGTAAATAAAAGTCAAAAGTTACAATTCACCAAGAATTATTTTCATCTTATCAAACCAAATTTTACTTACTAGTATCAACCGTGTATCTCAGATTTTTTAAATTCAACTCATAGAAGCGGTAAAATTATGTTTTATGCAAATTTTTAAATGCTCCTAGAAGGTGGGTAAGAGATGGTAAAAAGTTCAATAAAATTTTATATGTCTAAACATATTATAAAATGACTCCAATGAATTATATTGAACATATATAAGTATTATGTATCTATTTTGACCTAAAATAAATTAAATTAAAATAAATAAATATTTAAATAATTTTTTTTAAACAATAACACAGTGTTTCTCACTATTCATCAAAAATTGAAAGTTCTTAGAATAATACAAAAAATTTACGCTAATCTAATTTTGATATTTCAAATCTAAAAATGAAGTCCATTTTGATAAATAAAATCTATAAAATTTCAAGAATTGGGTATTACTATTCATAACGTCTAGTTCGATTATTCGTGGAGTGTTAAAACACCTAGTTGCATACAATGCAAGCTACTGCATTATTAAAAGGGAAACAAACCATGGAAGATTGGGGGGTTACATTATCCCCTCCTTAAAATAATTTCATCCTCGAAATTTCTAGAATATTATTTCATAAAATGATTTGGGGGGTTCTTCATCATAAGTTCCTAGGGTTTCCACATTGCCTCTTCCATCTTATGGTTTCTCCATAGAAAATTTACAAGATGAGTCGTCTAGTTTCTCAACACTTGTTCTCTTGTATGAAGAATTTTGACAGGTTCTTTATAATAAGACAGATCAGGTTCCATTTCAATTTACTCATGGGTGAGTACATGCGTTGGATCAGGCATGTATTTTTTCAATAGTGATATGTGGAACACATCATGAACATTAGAGAGAATTGGAGGCATTTCCAAATGATAAGTTGAAAATCCAATTCATTCTAGATTTTCGACAGGTCTGATGTACCAGGGACTCAATTTATCCTTCTTATCGAAACATATAACACCCTTGCATGGGTATAACTTCATGAAAACATGGTCTCCTACTTATAATTCTAAATCCTTCCTTTGGTTATCAGTATAGCTCTTTTACCTACTTTTGGCTGCTTTGATGTGGGTTTGGATAATCTTCACTTTTTCCATTGTTTCCTCAACAAGTTCTGGGCCTACGAGTTTTCTTTCACCAACATCATCCCAACAAGTTGGTGTGAGACATCTCTTTCTGTATAACTCTTTATATGGTGCCATCTGAATACTTTAATGGAAGATATTATTATAGAAAAATTCTATCAAAGGTAAATATTGATCCCACATACCTTGAATGTCAAGTGAGAAAGATCTCAAAATGTCTTCTTCGGGTTTAATAGTCCATTCTGATTATCCATTAGGTTGAGGGTGGTAGGTAGTTCTCAAATGAAGTTAAGTATCCAGGGACTTCTGAAGAGTTTTCCAGAATCGTGATGTAAAACAGGGATCATGACCAGAAACAATTGATAGGGGTACTCCATGAAGTATTACAACTTCATTAATATATAATCTTGCTAAACGTTAAAGTGGTAAATCTTGTCTTATTGCAAGAAAATGTGCTGACTTGGTAAGGCGATCAACAATGACCCATATTGCACTATTCCTTCTAGGAGTCTTTAGTAGCCCCATGAAAAACTCCATCGTAATATTATCCCGTTTCCACTCAGGTATGAGAAGAGGTTGCAGGAATCTTCCAGGCTATTTCCTTCCACCTTTTACTTATTGATAAACCGTACATACTGACACAAAATCAGCAATCTCTATCTTCATGTTGTCTAACCAAAAATGTTCTTTCCAATCTATATACATCTTAGTGCTACTAGGGTATATAGAGAAATTTAAGCTATGAACATCATCCAACAATTCCCTTTTTAGATCAGGTATATCGGGAACACAATGTCTTTTCCCAAATTTCTAAATTCCATCTTCATATATGAAGTCACTCAATCATCCATCATTCAAAACATTAATTTTTTTTGAAATTTCTCATCATCTGTCTGAGAACATTATATCCTTTCTATTAATGATGATTTGGTAACCATTTTAAAAAGCATTGATGTTTCACCTTCCATGGTTATTCTCATATCTATCATTACTAGATTCATGTATATATGATCCTTTTCAAATCTCATATTGTTAAAAACTCCAAGATAATTTCTTCAAAAGCATATTGCAACTTATTTTCCTTCCCCGGGTGGTAGTGTATAGTGAAATCATAATCCTTGAGTAGTTCAAGCTATACCCTTTGCCTCATGTTGAGTTCTTTTTGTAAGAAAATATACATCAAACTCTTGGGATCAGTATAAATCTCAAAATTTTCTCCATAGTGATAGTGTCTGCATATTTTGAGAGTAAAGATTACAACTGCTAACTCAAGATCATGAGTGGGATAGTTTTGTTCATGAATTTTTAGCTACCGTGATGCATTGGCAATAACTCTATCATTCTGCATAAGGACACAACTATGTATTTTCTTTGAAGCATCACTATAAATAAAAAACCCATCATTCCCCGATGCTAGAATCAAGAAAAGAGCCTTAACGAATATTCTCTTCAGTTCTTTAAAACATTCTTCACACTCTTTTTTCCAAACAAATTTAACCCATTTATGAGTGATCTTGGTTAATGGATTAGAAAATTAAAAAATATTCTGGAAAAAATTCCAATAATAACATACTAAACTAATAAAACTTTGTACCTTAGTGATACTCGTTGGTGTTGACCATTATTGGATTTCCTTGGTCATTAAAGGATCAACAGAGATTCTATCCTTAGAGAAAATATAGGCACGAAAAGAAATCTCCTAAATCCAGAATTCACACATTCTAAATTTCCCATATAATTCATTTCATCTAAGAGTCCTTAGGATATTGCGCAAGTTATTTTCATGATCTTCGTAGCTTTTTGAGTATAATAAAATATCATCAACAAATACCACTACAAATTCTTCATGATATTCCTTGAAAAGTCTATTCATTATAACTATGAATACATAGGGTGCATCAGTCAATCCAAAAGGCATTAATGTAAAATCATAATGCCCGTACCTGGTTCAAAATGATGTTTTTGGAATGTCTTCCTTCTTCACACACAAATGATGATATCCAAATCAAAGGTCAATCTTTGAAAAATATTAATCTCCATGAAGTTGGTTGAATAAATCATCAACACAAGGTAAGGGGAACTTGTTCTTTATTGTTATAACATTGATCTCCTTGTAGTCAATGCCCAACCTCATTGATTCATCTTTCATTTAAACAAAAAGGATAGGGTCTCCCCATGGAGAAACACTAGGGAGAATAAATCTATTTGTACTCAATTACACTAGTTGTTTATTTAGTTATACTAATTCCATAGTGTCCATTCTATAAGGGGTCTTCAATACGGGCCTTGAACCAGGAATTAAATCAATAGAAAACTGAATATCTCATTCCGGAGGATATCCAGGTAAATCCTCTAGAAACACATCAATATATTCTTGCACAATAGGTATGTCCTCTATTAAAACATTCTTTTCCTCACCCATAGTTATTTCATTCTATTCGTCCCCAATAAACAAATTTAGTAGAGCTACTAGGGAAGGATCTAGATAAGAATCAGGAGGTGACGTTTCTGCTCTAAAGATTAGGTACTCCTTATCATCATCAAAAATCGTAACCTCATTATTCTTACAATAAATGTTTTCATCATGGTTTTAAAGCCAATCCATTTCTATAATTATATCAAATTCAATCATGGGTATGACGATGAGACCAACAGATAAAGAAAATTTATATTCCCTAATGGGAACTGATTCTCAAAACCTTATTATAATGATACATCCCTTAGAAGTTTTGATTGACAACTCCATTGTTAAGTAAAATTGAAAATATCTAATTTTCTAAGAAAACTGGGAAGATATGAAATAATGTTATGATCTAGAATCAAATAAAGAATATGGCTAAACTTGGGGAAACCATTAAATTACTTGCCACCATGTCTTTCAGAGCTCCAACCTCAGTAGTAGTGATCACATAAGCTTGTCCTTGCTCCCTTGGACTTTTATGGGGTAATTTTACTTTTCACTTATGACATTCAATTTCATAATTCCCCTTTTCTCTACAATTTTAGAATTCAACATTGACAGTCTCTTTCTTCCCCTTGTAATCATGAGCTTGGTGGCCTTTTTCACCACACTTGTAACAGAATCTCTTTCCCTTCAGGCAAGTACTAGGGTGTTTCTTCACACATTTACTATAGGATGGATATTCAACATTTCCCTTCTTTCCCTTATTTCCATTTCTAGAGTGTTTAGTATATCACTTCTTCTATTACATTTCTTTGAAGTTATAAGACTTAGATAATTCCTTTTTTTCTTAATAATGCATGAGAAAATATATTCGTATGATGAGATGGATTGTGAGACTAATGACTGACAGATAAATGGATTTAACCCATCAAAGAATCGATCAATAATACTCTTGGGTTACATATATAATCTGTTTCATGCCTTGTTAACCTTGTAAAGTTATCCACGTACTTTGTGACATTCTCATCATCCTTTTGCCTCAGACTCAGAAATTGTCTTTCCATATCCACTCGATGGTCACGAGGATTGTATTTTTCTAAGAAATTATCTTTAAACTCCCTCCATTCCATGTTTGATACTTCTTCATCATTTTTTGTGTTTTAGATTAATAACCACCATTAATCCAGATCTCTTATGAGGCGATAAACCGCCATGAAAACTTTTTCCCTTTCGCTACTCCCCAAAGCATGATATATTTTCTCTAAGAAATATATCCACTTCTTAGCTCCCAATGGATTTGAACTCCCATTAAATATTGGTGGTTGTTGCGTCATACATCAGTCTAACATTGATCCTCTGTGTTCTAGATCAGGGTGCTCGATATGGGTAATGTTATTATTAATAACCTGAGTGAGTTGTCCCAGTATGGTGATGAGCTGATCAGCACCAGTTGCTTCAACAACTCCACTGTAATTATCTTGAGTAGGAGGGAAATCCCTAGATGGATTACATTCGTTGATATAGTTTCCATTCCTTCAACTAGGCATCCTTTCTAAACATTGGAATACACTAGATTAGTTTATGAATCACAAATACATAATTCCAAACCTGTAAAATAGTTAACATAAATTGAACAGTTTATAGATATAATCCATAATCATAAAAATGTTTTCTTTGAGGAAGTATAAACTCATAAACCCTTCATAACGGTTTGTAAAGAAAATTATAATGATTCAAAGCATATCCCCCAGGGGTGTCGTAACCAAGAGTGCAAAAAGACCCCTTGTCGTGCACCAGTTCCTGTTCGAGTCTAGCTCAAAGTGGTGTTTTTGGGTTTTACCCCTAGGTACATCTATACCTGATCCGCCTCTACCTGCTCGTATCCATATAGGGATATATTGCTTGGAAAACTCACAAAATCACTACAGTACCAAAATTTTAAGAAGTTCTTCTATACTAATCCTTAAAGTCTATCTCAAGGTAATGTTCTCTAATCATAGTTTTTCTAAATCTAGTTTCCAAGGTTTGTACTAAAATTTCTCTCATATGAACTATAACACCCCTAAACCAGTTACCCTGAGTCAGTGAATTATTATATAACATTGTAATGATACAAGGAATCATGTCCCGAAAGATAGATCAGTTTAGTAGCATTGTAAGTACTAGATACATTCATAAGTTTTACATTACATCATGAAATAAAAACATCAATAACATTTTGTTCCCTTTTTAACACACTTATATCCTTAGCCTATCCCTATAGGAAAACCATAAAATATTTCTTCATATCCTAGAAAAAATAAAACATATAAAGGGGTGAGATCAAATGCTCATTAAAGATAACAATATAACAAAAACTTTTATAAATAAGCATAAAAATTTAAGGCAATGTATAAAACTAAAACAAAATCTTTTTAAACATAAACTTCAGCATAATATGGAAAAGATTAAACCAAATAATACCATCTAATTATTCAAATGTATATTATACTAGTTGAATAATCACATGCAATATCAATATCCACTTGATGGAATGTATAATGCCAGACTTCATAACCACAGATTCAAGGACTTGTGCCAAGACTACAAATATGATTTTTTTCAAGGCCTTGTTCCAAGACATTATTTAGTCTCATGAGACCTACCGATGCATCGAGGAGTTATATCGGGCTCCTCCTATCACTTACTAATTCCAATGAATTCTTAATATGAAAAGGTGTAAACATAACATAAACATTCATATTAAAACTAGCATACAAAATGTCAATACATTATCCATAAACCATGAATGGTGTAAAAATAACACATCCACAATAAAACATATCACAAAACCTTCAATAAAATATGGAATATATATTGCATAATAATTCAACTTCAAACAAGTTTAAAATCCATCAAAGCATATTTACATAGATGAAATGAAAACTATTTGAAATAAATACCTCTTTCTATTTTGAAAAAATTTAAAAGACACATAATTATAAAAAAAAATTTATTTTGAAAATATTCTTATAAGATTGTATGGGAAGCTTCGACGATGATATAATGGCAGAAAATAGCCACACCCACTGTATAAGTTAAAATAATACATTCTTACCTAAATTTTGTTAAAAAGGTCAAAAAGTACCTTGTTTAAAAAATGACGGAAAGATTCCATTCAAACCATTTTATAAAAATTAAAACATGGTTATAAATGAATTTAACCCATAGTCTAGTAAATAGTAAAAAATGTTTTGAAATACATTTTTAAGTAACATGGATGTGGATGATAAAGAGGTCCTAGTAGATACTTACTTAAAAATAACCTCGGATAATAAAGAGATTGTGGAATTAACCCTTACCTTGTACTTTGAATTAGTCAAGGGTACGTTAACCTACTATATAATAGTTAAATAATTGTTATTAAATTATAAAATAACCATATAAAAAAATATTATATCATATATTATCCTCTTATATTTCTTTGTTAATAATATTTCAGTAGTATCATCATTTCGGGTGTTAACTGATTCGTTTTCCTTTATATGCTTGGTTACGAATGCCATGTTTATTATGTATAGGATGTATTTGATTCATATAATTTATTATATTATCTTCATATAAATTATTTTTAATCATAAAATTAATATTATTATTGAATGATTACTATGTGGAATGAATATCCTCACGTTCGTGGAGAAGGTAATCTGTACGTACGCACGAGCGTCAATATCATTATATTGATGGTGGAATCGTATGTAATTGGATAGTATAACATATATACAGATTCATCAACATGATATATTTATTATTTACATCATTTATACTCATTATTATACCCATCCAAATAATAAAGTGTTTGAATAACAAACTACACCATGACGTGGAGACGGTAAGCCGTACACACACACGTATGGTGAATTTTTCATTCATATGATGGATAGAATAATGAATATGTTTGTCACATTTTTATAACAACATAATAGTATATATAAGATACTATAGTTATTATTTTATAATGAAAACAAAAAATAAAGAGGAAGTGGAAGAAGAAAAGAACTTGAAAGAGGTGATGAAATATTTACCTCTTCTTCGGGTTCTTCCTTTTGATTTGGTCAAAATGGATCCTTAGGTTGGATTTATGACCAAAGGAAGGCCTCTAGGATTAAGGTAGGAATGTTGGGAGGATATTTGGGCAGGGTTTGGCTGAGCCAAATAGATTTGGAGGTGTGAAATTAAGAGAAGGGGAAGTACCATTTTATAAGAGAGGTGAGGGTCACTTTAAGAAAAGATTGAAATATTATTTTATAATAAAATAATTTTCAGTTTCTAATGGATCTAAAATTATATATTTCAAACATGTTTTAGACAGGTTTTGGTCACCATATTAACCTTATCTTTTAGATTTCACTCTTAGTTAAATAGTTTGACATTTTCCATGTCTCTTTGTATTTATATATTACATAAACATAATATAACAATCCAAGAAAACCCCAAGGGATTAATTATTAATATATATAACCATATATAAGTCCTTTAGCTGAACCTTATAATTTTATGAATATTATATCAATTAATAATATAGTATTTGTTTTAAAAACTCAATTATGTCAATTTTGAAACTATTTATTATTTGGTTTTTATGAAAAGCATGACAAAATTATTACTTAAAAAAAATATATTTAATGAACCCTAATATGTCATATTAACCTAGAAAATTATTATAATTCATCATAATTCTCAAATTACATTTTTTAGGATATTTATAATATCAATTTTTTAATTATTCATTAATAAGGTAATTACTGCATCATCATTGTGTCATAAATAAATTAAAATTTTAATGTATAAATTTTATAAATTAAATACCATTATGTTGGAAATATTTTTATCTTTCTAATGAATATTTACAGTCTAATTTATCTTTTGTATAACCCTATATTTAAAAAGGTTTAGTTATTAAACATTGAATTTAAATCTTTTAACTCTTCTTTAAATAACATAATAATAAATATCCTAATCTAATCCAAGTGGACCAAAGGAGATAAAATTTTATTAATAAGGTTGTTTTTGGTATAATTACACTTATCCAATAGAATTAGGACATGTGTTAAGGCAATTATTATCTCATTTTTACCCTTAATTACCCTATTTACTTGTAAATGTGGCAATTAAAAGTTAAAAGTTACTATTCAACAAAAATTATATTCATCTTATCAAACCAAATTTTACTTACTGAAATCTACCGTGTCTCTAAAATTTTTAAAATTCAACTTATAGAAGTTGTAAAATTAAGTTTTACGCAAATATTTAAATGCTCTTAGAAGGAGGGTAAAATACGGTAAAAAGTTCAAATTTTTTATATATCTATACTTTTTATAAAATGAATACAATGAATTACATTGAAAATATATAGGTATTATAGATCTATTTTGAAATAAAATAAATTAAAATAGAATAACTAGTTATTTAAATAAAAATTCCATTTTAAACAATAACACAATGTTTTTCACTATTCATCAAAAATTAAAAGTTCTCAGAAAAATACCCAAAATTTACCGTAAGATAATTTTGATATTCTGAATCCAAAAATGAAGTCCATTTTGAAAAATAAAATTTATAAAATTTCAAAAATTGGGTAGTACTATTCATAACAGCTAGTTTGATTAGTCGTGGTGCGTTAAAACTCATAGTTGTATACAACGCATGCTACTGCATTATTCAATGGGAAACATTCTGTGGAATCTTGGGGTGTTACCACAATGATCCATAAATCATGAAAATACCATAAAAATGACTTATAAAAATATTTAGATAGGTTTTTGAGGTTCTTATATCCCTAAAAGTCCAACCCTATGTTCCTTAAGAAATGATCTAAAGGAGGTCTCTTGAAAGAGAGGTAGTTGGCTTACCCGAACACTTTCAATTTTTTTCTTATTATACTTACACTATATCTATGGTAATTTGGATTAAATAATAGAGTTAGTATCATAATTTTTTTTAAATTATATTATGATTATGAAACTACCATTATCCACCCTATTTGAATCAAATTGGAAGGTGAAATTATCACTCGTGCATACATACGACTTTCCATCTACATGAAGCAAAATAATTAATTTTCCATCAACATATTTTTTATATGGTTATTATTTTGGGTTTTAAGTTTTTATATGATATTTAGTAAATAATTTTTCTTCATTAATGATAATATAATATCTAACTTATTACCTTCCAAACCAAAAGAAAATGATAATGTAACTCAAGCATACGTGTGGACTACTAGCTCTAAGAAGGGATGTGATTAATTTCTCATTTATATATTACTTGTATGGTAATGAGGGTATATATTATGAATATATATGAAATAATTATTATTATTTAAATATAAATTATTATTTTTCATAATTTTATTCCATCCATTGAAAAATTAAAACAACATTCATGCGTACGTACGACCTACCATCTTCAGGAATAGTGTGATTCATTTTCTATATCTAACATTATGAATGACTCTAAATATATATATATATAAAATTAATATATATTATATGATAAGAATTTATTTTATTATTATATATAATTATAATAAATTTAAATTTATTATACAGGAGGTTAGAATGCTTTCGAAGTAAGTGTAACTCAAGGTAAGGGTTATTTTTCTCACTTTTTTATTTTTCAGGGTAACATTCCTTATACATCACTTTTTTTATTCTATGAAGTGTAAATACATCCTATTAATGTATTTTAATATCATTATTATTAAAATTATGAGTATTTTAATATTTTCCTAAGGCTATTTTATTCTTGGGACTTATGATTCAAAAGTTACCAAAGTGGTAAGGGTTATATTTTACAATCTCATTATTTATCAGGATTTTTTATGATTAAGTTCCCAATAATGAAATATTATAATATAACTCTCAAGAAACTTATGTATTTTATTATAATTTTTTTATTTATTTAAAATAAATATTTTCATTTTATTTTTATCACCTTAAGTGTTCAAGATACTGAAAATATATTTTTAAGGAAAATCAAATTTATTTCACTCTTAATTCAAAAAAACATTATCTTCCATATCTTTTTTTTCTAAATTTTTTTAAATAAGGGTTTAATAATCATCCATAATTTTTTAAATTAATTTTTAACCATGTATAAATTTTTAAAAAATGGTTGAAAATGAATCTTTTTATCATTTTTTGAATGATGTGTGTTATGAAGTTTTTATAAAATTTAAAGAAACATTTTGTTTTAACTTATAAAACATAAATGTAATTTTTTTCATTAATAGAAACTCAATGCATTGATTATTAAATTAAAATAAAATGTTTTCCATAATATTTTAAAATTTTTAGATTATAAAGAAGTGATTTCAAAATGAAAATGTTATTTTCCTCATGAAATGTTTTAAGTGATCTTTCAAAATAATTTTCCATCTAAGTTTAAATAATTTGATGTTACTTAATCCTTAAGGGGTTTATAATCCAATTATATCATCCATATTATTTCATTGGATGATTTATTTATATGATTATGTTATTTTTATGATAGTTTCTCCTTTTCCAGGGGTTTTCTATGATGAAATGTTTATGAAACACAATTCTTTTCATCAGTTCTGATATTATGAATATATTATGATCTTGTGTTAAACATATATATGATTTTAATTATGTGATATATGGTATCTATATCAACCTCCAATGCATTGGATAATTACTAATGTTCAATGAGCTCAAAGGGTACACAAGAGGTTATCCCAAGACAAAAAAAGGTAACACTGGAGGTTATCCTATGCCCAGAGCTGGTACATCGGTAGTTAGCCCATGAATAACTTGGTATGAAATTCCTATTCAGTAACCTTGATATAAGGTTTTCTATACTTATTTGTATGCCAAAATTCCTTGTATTATGATGATTTTATTCTCCCATGGATCATGTTCTTTGATTCCTTTATGATTTATATCTTATAGACTCCCATGATTTATTTCATGACTCATGATTATGACCTATGATACGAAGGGGATGGGTTTAAAACATCAAACTCATGTTATCATACACATATTCTCATCTTTGACTTATGATATCATAAATATCTCACTTTTTTACCCTTACTAAACATTATGTCTCACCCTTTATTGTGTTTCCTTTTCCTAGGTTACGGAGAGAGGTATTATGTATTATATACTTACAAGTGTGATAGTTTTTAATAAGTAAGTAGAAGATGATGTAGTTCACTTATGAACAAGTTGTTTTTTTATCCATTTTTAAAAAGGAACTAGACCTCTATCATTCATGAATGTATTGTTATAATATGTAAAAAATATTCATCTAATCATTATTTGATAATTATGTATGTAAATTATGGGTCATTATAGATTTTTTTACAATAATTTAAATAAATTAAGGTGATATGAAAATCTATTTTAGGTTACATCTTTCTTGGTCTTTTAATTCACAAGGTACCAATGTTATAAGGGTTTCCAAAACTCAATTTATCTTTATTAAGAAATATTATATATTTAACACCTTATTTTTTTATGTCATTCAGTTTCTTTCTATGAATGTATTTTATGATTATTTTAATGATAATTAATTGGATATACTAATCCAGAAAAGTTTCTATCTTTCATGAGGTTTTAACCTAATGGCTACCAAATATATATGGGATAATGTTAAAATCTTAATTTTTATTTAGGCTATTATGGTTTAAATTTCCATTGAGTAAAATAATATTTTCTTTCCCTCTTAAACCCCAAACATATTTTTATCCTCTTGTTATTTTTTGATTTTTCATGTATTCTTTCCATTTTCTCTCTCTTTGTCACTCAAAAAGGCTGGAAGGATGATTTTATGAATAGATGACCTTACTCCAAATTTTTAGTCACGAATATTTATCTTTCATATCAATATTCTATTAAACTATTTTATGGAAGGACTTATATACTTTTAAATGATTTCAAAATTATTTTTCTAATATATTTGATTGTGAAGAAAAAAATTTGAATGGAATTTTTTTATATGTTGAAATGTTCGTTTATTAATTTATTTACCGAAGTTATATTTTTTTTAAAAAAAATCATACAATGGGCTTATATTCCGATTTTTATGTAATTTATTAATTTTTTATCTTCCTTTATGATTTTCCAAGGTTTTTCAAAATAATAATATTCCAATTATTTTGGTTTTTGTTTTTTCACATTTTAATAGTGAAAATGATATTTATTCTTGTTTTTAAAACACATTTAAATAATTTTATAAGATTATTTCTCATCTATGACAACAAAATTTATTGATTTTTATGATTCACTGAGGATATATAGTTATGATACCATCAAATTGTTTTCTCTGGATGGAATTTGATGTTAGTTTTTAAGGATGTTCTTATGAAATTGGTTTCTTTCCGATGGGTTAACTAATCTATGATGAAATTATAAAAAAATTTACGATATTTCTATACACATATGTATGGTTTTAATATTGTAATAGGTGATCCCAAAATTATATCACCCTTGAATTTACTGGGTAAAGTTTTTATATCATATCTCAAAAGGGTAATTGAGAGGATTTACCAAGCCTGATATGGTAAATATGAATTCTTACCAAGACTAAGAGGCTATAATATAGTTTTTACCCGGGGCAGGAGGGTACATGATAGGAATTATTGAGACTAAATCAATATATGGTTAATGTTTTTGATAATTTGAATGATAGAGTGGGATGGTAACCGGTTGATGGGATATCACCTACTAGAAAGACAACTGTGCATGTATTGTTCTCTTATTTCCTCGGTAAATACTCATATAGATTTAAATTAAAATGGATAACATAAAACCCATATTTATTTAGATCACACGTAATGAGGATAGAAAGTATCTATATGATAGTATTATTCTTATGGATGATCTTAATAGGTTTGTTTATTCAAATTTGACTTTTGGTTGTTTTATCTTAGAATTAAAGTTCACTACTTCATGGAGAGTGGGGGATTGATGAGTGCACTAATAATATTTGGTGCAAGAAAATTATGGGTAAAATGAAATTTATATTATAGAATATTTTCAAAAAGGAACTTCATATATAGAATAATAGTCAAAAGAACGAAATACAGTTGGAGCCCTTCTTCATGTGTCACAAGAGAACCAAAATTGAGATGATGTGGCACTTATTTTTTTGAGTGTTAATGGGTTAAATTTCCATAGGAGATTTTCATACATAGGTTGGTTATTTATATCTAGAGTGGAAATATTTTTTACTTCCAATCATCTTTGTTTTGAGGGCTTGGGTAATCTTCCAATGAGTTTTAGATTTATGGTAGGGTGTTTTATACTATGCGTCGGGCGATCTGGGAGGCTCATAATAAGTGTTTTGAAGGAAATAGTTTCTCCTATATCTATCTCCAAGTGCATATTTTATCAATTTTTGTGGATATTGGTGTGCTTATACTTGGAGGAGAGGATCTAGTTATAAATAGGGGATTCTCTCACGGTTTTCATATTATCCTATAGGAATTAGAGTAGTTCCTTAAGGAATATGGGTTTAGTAGAGTCATACTGGTGATGGTATTAATATGAATGTATATGGATCCTTTTATTAGGGTGATATGAGAGGACGAGATATTATGCTCAATTATAGGGGGTCCGTGGTGTTTGGTTTCAATACATATTTTGGACCAGAAAATTCCATTGTGGTAGAAGTGAGAACTATGCATAACGGTCCCAATCTTTGAAAGTTGTACAAATTTCATATTTAAATCTTTGAGTCTAAATCCAAGCTTCATGGTAGTTTATTTCAAAACAATTATAATGTTCCCTAGTTTTTTATCATAACTAGAAGTGAAGGTCACTAATTCGTCGCGACATAGAGATCTATCACACTTGGAGGGAGGGGAATTTTTCCATGGCTAATCTAGAAAAAGGGGATCTGAAGTGAGATTCTCATTATTTTTGAAGGAATTGGATATCTTTTTAATGGTTTTATACATATTTTCAGTCATTAAACCCTTGGTATGCACCACTGTAGACCCCCCCCCCCCGAGTTTCATGGTTTTTGTAAGGAAGGGTTATTTTTGAGTGAGTTAGTGACTTATTGAGTATGTTTCCATAAATTATAATAAGGTTCTCATACCCATATTATTAACTTATACTCACCTATTTTCATCAATTTATATCTCTCATGATTACCATTATTTAGAATATATGATCATATTTTCTTAGTTTCCATTTCCTTGGGTTATAGAGAATGATATTATATAAGATAGTCTAGAAGGGTATCATGTGTGGATATTTTTATGGACATATATAGGAGAATTATTATGAGAAATTTTTTTTAGGTAAAATGGTAAGAATGTATAGTGGATGAGAAACACATGGGTTTTTCAAAGTAACTTTTTTCATAATTATTTAAATCTTCAAATCCAATAAAGGTATTGGGTATGTTAGTGACTCAATGTTGGTTTTTGATATTGCATTTATGGATGGTTAAATCTGAATCAATTTAGTTAGTATCAAAGATACTATGTAAATAATATGTTACTAACACTAGATTCATGTGTAGGGGTTAGGGGATATTATAATTATTATTCTCAAAGTATATATTTTTAGGTCTAATTCCCATTAATGACCCAACTATATATATTATATCTAAAAAAACCCTTCCCAATATATGATACCATCATTTATATAAGGAACTTCAAAATTTGAAAGGATTCATCATTACCAAATTTCACTATTCGTTCTTCAAACACTCACATTATTAAAAAAAATTTAAATATTCCATATTTTGAGAAGAACACAAACTATCAAGAATCCATGGTTTTTCTCTTTTTGTTTTTTTCAATGTAATTTCAATTACAAGAGTTTTTAATTCTTTTTTTTCTTTATTTACCTCTAGATTTTGACTATTGTTAAGGAACTTTTATTATACCAGTAATAATACAATATATCCTCTTGCAAGGTGTCATGGTTGATCAAATCTTTCAAAAATAGTTTCGATTGGTTGGAACCTATTTTCAATCATTACTCTAATCTTTTTAGGTTTCATTAAAATAGTCTTCTTAAAATTCTTTCTCTATGGAGATTAAATACCCCACAACCTTTTTTCTTTCATAACATATGGAATAATAGTAAAGTTGTTATTCAAACCAATAAATATTTTCCGTAATTATAAATCCACCCAAATACCAACAATATCAGTAGAATGAGTATTTTCATATGAAAATTCCAAATTGATTTAAATTGTGAATACATTTCTCAAACACCTTCTTCTATTTATTTTCTGAGGCACCAACCTTTCTATTTTTAATCTGAGTCATTATTTTATTTTCAGATTCATCAATACTAGAATTATTGGAATATTTTTTAGATATAGAAATCTTCAAAACATTTTTAGACTTAAGGTTCTTTCAGATTCTAAATTTTCATTGTTGTTGGTTTTGGAAATATACATGACTTTCCCAACATTATTCTTTTTAGAAACAATTCCACATTTCTTCTCAACTGTTGAAGGTATATTTTGTTTATCCTTATCAATTTTCTTCTTTCGATATCATTAACCAAATTCATAAATAGATTTTTCAAAACGTTTATTTATCTGTTCATCATTGGATTGTTTTTACTGGATAAGTTCCCAATATTCTTCTTTTTTCTTCATCTTTACATCAAAATTCTCATTACTATTATTTTATCCATCAATATATGTCTCTAAATCATTAATATATTTTTCCAACTTCACTTTCTCATTATAAAAACATTCTATATTTCTTTTCATAGACAATTCATCTTCCAACAATTTTTTCGTTCCAAGTATTCTAATCATTCTCATATATTATTTCAACTCTTCTTTCAAATGATATTCAAGTTGATTTATTCTTCTATGAACTATAGATTATGAACACTTAATTATTTACCAGTTAAATTAAAGTATATTCAATACCAGACTCATGAAATTTTTTAGATTGAAAATTACTACATTCTTCTTCTTTATCTTTAGATAAAAAAATTATTCTTTTGGATTTGAAGAACTTTATTTATTTTCCTACAGAATACAATTTTACATTATCTCCATGTTTCTTCCACGGTCTTCTTGGATTTATTTTTTATTCATTACTATAATCTTATTTCTTTCTTCGAGGAAAATTAGATGCAAAGTTACCAATGACTCTAAAAAAATTTTTTAAACAGAAGTTTACCTTTGTATTTCCCTACACCTATTATAACATTTTTATAAAACAAGGGTAAAATATCATCAATATTTTTACAGGCCTAATTTTCAAAGTCAAAATCACCAACTTCATCTTCAATAATATTATTCTTTTAATTTTATTTCTTAGTATCCTTGATTTAAATTTATCTATTAACATTTATTTTTCTTTTCAAAACTTTCTCCATTCACATTTTATATGTGATGAGAGTGATATGAAAACAATCAAGAGATAATGTCTCAGGATATATTTCTTCTAATGAAAATATTTTTTCATGAAACTTATCAAGAAATATTCTCATTATCTTTTCAATAACTATATAATCATATAAAATTTAACCAAGACATATAATAGTACTAACATTGTCATTTACCCTAGAAAAGAAGTCCCCAACAGATTCTTACTCACCCATCTTCAAGTCTTTATACTCCAATCTTCAGATTTTATATTTTTCCTTATTCACTTTTGTATTTCCTTTATATATATATTTCAATTTATCCTATATACCATTAGATATGGAAACACCTTTCACTATTAGGAATTCCGTTTCAGAAAGTGGTGATAATATAACATTCTTAGACCTTCCATCATTGTGAAGATTCTTCTTATCAAAAGGTGTAAGAAGTGTATTATAATCAATCAGAGAAAACCCATCTGTTATAACTTCATGAAAATAATATCCAATAAACATACGATTAGTAGACACTCTATATTTCCAAATATGATAGTTCTTTCTATCGATAACTGAAATACCTATACTGTTCACACAATTAAAATTCTCCATTAGAAAAGAATAAGAAAATGGAACCTAGGCTCTCGTACCACATGAAAGTACCCAGTCAAGATATGTGTATCAATAAGAGGGGAAGGGGTGAATCAGTGATAATTTTTTCTTTCTATGTTTCCTTACAATTGAAACAATCTTCACCTCCAATTAAATATTTTTTCCCTACTAAAAATAAAAAAAACTTCCAGTAGAATATAAGAATTTACAAGGATCACTATTCAATAAGAATAACTAAGTCCTTGGTATAGTATTTAAATTATCCAATACAATAAAATAAATTATAAAACAATCCTTGGATTAAAACTATTAGGATATAACCATTTCCTCATGTATCACTATGTAAAAAATTCTAATAGTGTGAGTAAACCCTCATAGCAAAAATAGGGTAAAACAAAATCTTCCTTATAACACATGTTACCTATCTTTATTTTCAACTAATAAAAAATTTTATTTTAAATAAAATCATTAATTTCTTAACTAGAAGGTGTTAATAACTTCTTGTATATTTTATGAAAACTCATTATGATTTTACTAGTACATTTTTCCTAGTCCAATTCCTCTGGGTAATATTCTCCTAATATGATTATTCTCTATACGATTCTTCCTGGTATGATTCTATTGAGTACAAAAAATATGACTTTGATAGAATAAAATAGATATGAATCAACACCACTTAAATTCTGAGTATGAAAAACTAAGTAAAATTATTTCAGTCTGAAGAACTCAATACGAAATGATATAACACTCACTAAGTATAATTGAGATAATTTGGAAATTTTTCCTCAGACCAGAAATCCCAATATGGAAATCCCTGATATGATTAATCCATCCAAATATGATGATCAACCAAATAAAATTAAAAAGAGGAATACAATAATAAATAGAGAATGATAATTATTTAATATGATGATCTGATAAATGAAACATAGTGATCTTATCTCTTATCTTTCACTTCAATCCATCAAAACTCTTTCAACAATAGCTCAGTATGAGAACAAATTCTTTTCTATAAAAACTCAGATATTATCTATATTTTGTGGAGAACAATACATTAGTCCTCTAAAAAGTATGATGTACTTTTATCCTTTTATAAGTTACCCATAAGAGGTTTTGGAAATAATCGAAAAACCATTCCCACTCACTTAAATTCAACCAAATCATGATTTTCTTTTAAAATATCAACTGAATTTATATCTTTTTCAACTCTTCTTAAAGATTCAAGATTCATCTAAAAATTTCATCCCTTTATAATAATTTTTTTTTCAAATTAAAATTTGAATTCAATTTTTGAAAACAATTTATTAAATATGGTTTATTCAAAACAAAGATCTTTTTCAATTGAATGTAAATGTATGAAGAAATAGAGACCACTATGTATACTGAATACAACCATTATTTTGAATACCAATATCCTACATTGACAGTAAATTCTTCAAACTCCATCATCTCTGATATCAAACCACTTTATCATAATCAACTTTTCTCTTGACCCACTTCAAAATTATCATGAAAATTAAAAAAAGTAATTCAACTATTGACCAAATTGATGAAGAAATTTGGAAACAACTCATATTTTATATATCTTTCGCTTTAGAATATTATTCAACCATATCAAATGGTTGACTAAACTGTTGATCGGTATTTTTTATTGTGATTTTCGTCGAATTCAGCTCAATTTGTCTTCCATCAGCAATATCTTCACTTTAGAAAGGTTCTATATTCAAAAATTATTCTTGTATCATGACATACTTCATGAATTTAAATTAATTTGAGAAAATATTCATTATCATGAGTGTTTAATTGAAAATTATAGTATCTTTCTCTTCATTCCTAATTCTTTATTTTATTTTTATCCTATTTATGGTCTTTTCTGAATATTATTGTCCTAGACATGATCATCTTGAGTATGATTTCCCTAGATATGATTAATTTTTGTATGATCATTCTTAGTATGATCATCCTTCTTCTTATTTTCCACCCATATATGATTAAACATGGGGCGATTGGGAACACTTATTTTCCTTTATTTCTATGCCAGATTAGTTTTAAAACAATGGGGCATATCACATTCACTCCCAGTTTCTTTCATCAAGATTTCATTATATGTTTCAAAACATAATTATGAATTATGATAATTAAAAATCATAAAAGCATAGTCAAATTTAATTAATCATAGTCATGCAGACCCCGATGCTTCATCAAAATAATCAATTCGTTCTTAATGGATTTAGATTGAATATGATAAAAATTTCATTCCAGCAAGATACATTATCAATTTGATACTTTCATTCAGAATTTAGCATGAATCCGATCAATTACTCATTATGATATTTACCCATTTCAGATCGAAGATGACTCGGATCAGAACCTTTTCTATCAACCAGCTTCTTCTTGTTATGATGGAATCTTCTTAAGCAAAGTCATTCTGATTCTTTTGAAAAAACAATCAATATGATTTTCACCAAATAAAATGTGAGGTGATTTTTTTATTATAAAAAATTACTTGAAAACAAAAGACATCAATTGAAAACAAATACCTTCCCCATTAGTTTAGTCCTTATATACACATGACATATATAATTATTTTTGTACATGATATACTTTTTAGTATTGTTTTTTATTCTTATTGTTTATCTATTGTGTGTATGATTTACTACTTGTGTTACATATATGATATTATATTTTTTCTATTCCACACTATGGTGATGAGGTCATAGTATCCCCACTGACACACTTATCCCCTCATTGATAGTTAGAAGAATTTGGTGTTTAGGGAGATGCACATGAGGTCATGTGTCCAATCGGGCTCGAGACACCTTTGAGTGGCATTCAGATACAGGATGTTACAATATATCTCAAAATATTATGTATATTATTATTGAACATGATTCTATTTTTTTCACAATTATGATGTTAGATTTTATGCATAGGTTTGATATGAGAACATAGTGGTAGGATTATTCACAATTTTGTGTGGTATTTGACCACAATGTTATGATACTTCATTATTATGAATTCCATACATTCCATTCCATTATCAAATACTTACCTCCTGATTATGATATATTATTTTATGATTATGAAATGATGATGTTTATTATTCTCACCGATGCACTATTGATTCATATCCTTTATTCCTCTTAAATTATTCCTCCCCTTACAGGGATTTTCACTCACCCCTTTCTTTTATGTATGTCATCAAGTGATTACTATTATGTTTCTTATATGAAAAATTATTTAATAGTCATGTTAGAAAATTTTGTGTCACTTTAGTTGGTATTATAGTTACAATTTCCCAAATTTATAAAATAGGATTGTAAAATGTCAGTGAAAACCCAAAGGATAATTTTGAGTTTTAAGGTAAACATACTAATATTTCATAATGATTAAGAGACCATGTTTTTTGAGTAATGAAATACTATTTTGGATGTTGAAAGTGGATGTGGGTCTAGATTAGTTGTACCAAGGGGAAATAACCCCAAAGGGGTACATTGGGATTTGACACAATCTTCACATGGTGCAAAACTAAAAGGCCATAATAAGAACCTTGTTTGACAGTCCTTGGGGATATTATTTTTCTAATCACTAACTTTATACAAACCATTATGATGTATAAACAATTAATGTAATTATTCATTTTAAAGTTAGAATAGGATTGAAGTACATGATCACAAAATCATATTTAGAGAAAATGGATAAATATATGTGTCTCATAATATGTGACTTTAGAAATAAGTTTCTCATAATAATACTTTATCCATTCATGATTTGTTAATTTATTTTGGTTCAAACCTTCTCTAATTTAAAAAATTATGGGAACTAGGAGAAACAAAATCAAAAAACCATGTGAGGGATAATACAAAAATTATCCAAATGACATCCTCAATTTCATAAGAGGTGGAGTTATAAACATCATGTTGATTACTACCAAGCTATCTTAGGACATGAACAATAAATTAAATCTTGTGGAATGTTTTCCTTCACCTAATAAGTAGAAACAAGGCATAAAATACTTCTTGAGGAAATGACCCTTGATGTATACTGGATATTCCAATCTACTTATCACAAAATAATGGTTTAACTCACTGGAGAATAATTTTTCTATCTTCCATAGTCCTAATAAATAGAAAGTTACATGGAAGTCTATCATTTATACTGGGAGTCTGATCAATATTGGGAGTTGATAAATAATACAAAGATGGAAGATAAAATAGAATAAATATAGTGGGAAGAATTTAAGACATTATTTATTAACAAGTGTTTCCTTCAAACTCTTCAAACAATGATGGAGAGATAATTCCTAGAGATTAAGAAAAAGGAGTGTGAATCATTCATGAATTATGAGGCATCTGTCACAATCCTTGAAAGATACACCTAGGGTTTATTTATCAACAATGATATAAAATTGATAGATTCTTTTTATCTTTGAAACCACATATTTTAATGGATCCATCTATCAAAGACTTTTGGAGTTAGGAAGCAGTAGTTAGATGTGTGCTCAAAGTAGAGATGGAGTTTGGAGAATGGACCCATGGATGTGGATATATGAAGAGTGGAATGGAATTTATATATAGTAGATCAAATGATAAAGGATCAAAGAATATCTAACCACCCATATATTAAAAACATGGGAAGAAGTATAATGTTAATTGATTCAAACTGAGAGGGAAATGATTCAAGTGTTGGATAGAAGACCACCAAGCTCATGAAGGTTAAAGAGACATAAATAAACTAACAAATTTCATAGAGGAAATAAATGAACTACCCATAGTTCAATGCTTAAACTGTAGAGAGAAAGGGAACTATGAAATAAAGTGAACTAAATAATGAGTTATCAAGGGTAATAAATATCAAAAACCACTAAATACAAAAGAGAAAGGGAAATTTTATGCCATCACTACCAGTAAGGCAGAACATGAAAATGAATTCATATAATGTACACTTACTATTCACTAAAGAATAGAAATAGATTTATTTGGTCAAGGTTTTATACATTCCTTTATATCCTTCAAGATTTTTATAACTATTGAATCATAACTTTTATACCTTTAATTATATATATTTGAAAAAAAACTTAGTGGTGAGATCAATGTAAACTAAGTGTTAGACTCTCCCCCTATTAGAGTATATGGGAATATTCTTAAATATAATCTCATTATCCTTCCCTTGGTGTATTTGGATTCAATATTGGGCATGTTTTAGGGATTTTTGTATAGAGATCATGTCAAATTTCAATAAAATTAAATCACTTTCTATATTCTAAACCATCACTTGCTACAGTAAAAATGAAAGGAAAATCATGGATATCCTTTAAAGAATACATCAATGGTGTGGGTGTTGATACGTATAAAAGAATCATACCTTATCAAAATGGTTTAGTTAAAAGAGATTATCAACCTTGATGAAATACCCATTGTGAGGGAATAGACTAATTTATTTTCAGAAGAGTTTCCTGAAATTCCTCCAGATCATGAGGTAATGTTCTCAAAAAACTTATACTATGTGGCACTCATATATAAAAATAAATCTATAAGATGTCCATGATCAAAATAAATGAGTTAAATAGGAGTATAGAAAATCATTTGAAATTTTTTTTCATATGCCTTAGTGAATGACCTTGGGGTGAGTTGGTTCACTTATTCATGAAAAAGGATAGATCAATGTGGCTTTGTATCAATTACCAGAATCAAAACAAGATCACCATAAATTAAAAGAATATTCTTCCAAGGATTAATGACTTGTTTGATCAAATATGGGGATCCTAGTACTTCTAAAAATTGGATCATCTATTTGGATATCATTAGCTAAAGGTGAATAAGGAATTCATGCACAAGACATAATTTCATATGAGATAAAGACACTATAATTTTATAGTAATGCCCTTTAGAATTACTAATGCCCCAAAAATCATTCTAGATTTAATACATAATGTATTTATAGACTACCTCATCACATTTTTGGTAGAATTTATTTATGATATTCACATTTACTCCAAGTGAAAGGAGGAACATGAAGTGAATATAAGGATTTTGGTGGAGACATTTAGAAAGGAGATAATGTTTGATAAGTCTAGATAGTGTAACTTTTGGATGCAGAAAGTAACATTTTTGAGGAACATGATCACAATTGAGAAAATTTTTGTAGACCCTTCAAAGAAAATGGAAATTTATAAATGAAACATACCCTTAAGTGTCATGGGAATCCATAGTTTACTTGGGTTAGTTGGGTACTATCAATGTTTTGTAAGAAATTTCACATGATTCTCTATCCTGCAAAATAAGTTAACATTAAAAGGGTTGAAGTATGTTTTCCTGGAAAAATCTGAGGAAAGTATTAAAGGGATCAAGAATATGATAATCACTATGTATATAATCACACTACCATCAAATAGAGAAGGATTTATTTTATATAGATATTTTTAAAAGGTTGTCTTGGGTTTTGTATCCATGTATAATGATAATGTGATATTCTATTCCACACAACAATTAAAGATACATGATCAAAACTAACTGACACATTATCTGGTGTAAACATGTGTGATCTTCACCTTGAATATTTGACAACACTGCCTCTATGGTAATAAGTGTGACATATATATAGATCACAATAGTATAATGTATATGTTAACATAGAAATATTTTAATATGAATCAATGAATATGATTATATATAATCATGGAATATGATTTCTTTATCCACTAACACCCTTGAAAGGAGAACAAGTTAGCTGATGCTCTTAGTAGAAAAAAACCCACTACTCTATCCATGTTACCGATTAAGTATCTTCATTGATATGAAAAGGATATATATGGAAATAATAATATTTGGTAATACATCCTATCTCATCAAAATTATTGTCCAATGATCTATCCAAGAGAATATAATGGAGGAAAAGAAGAATGACATGGAGCTTCAAAATAAGGCGAAAGAAGTAACATTGGGGAAGCTTCCTGAATTCCACACCGATGAAGATTGTTTCATTCAATTTTGAACTAGTATTCTTGTGCACACATCACCTGAGATAAATCAAGATATATTGGATAATGTACATAGATCATGTTTCTTGATACATCTTATAAGTACCAAGATATACCAAAATCTTCTAGAGAAATTTGGTGAGACAACATGAAGAATGAGAAAACTGAGTGCACCTAAATGTACTTGGTATGTCACAAAGATAAAGTATAGTGATAAAAATATTAGGGTATTATGAATGAATTTTCCATACACAAATATATATGGGAGACCATCACCATAAACATTCTCAATGGGATATCGAATACATCTAAAGGACGCAATGCGATATGGGTTATGGAAGATTGACTAACCAAGAATACTTCGTCATTATTTTTGAATATTAATCTCTTTAAAAAAATTATAAGATATAGATAAAAGAAGTGATGACACTACATGAGAACCCACATTTGATCATATCGCATCATGTTCCAAGTTCCACTTCTTAATTATGGAGAAGTCTTTAACAATATTTGAATACTGAATTGGATTTCTATATGGAATATGACCCCCAAACTAATTTATAATCTAAAAGATCCATTTATATACTCAAGGATATGTCGGGATCCTTATCAGTTGAATTTAAAAGAGAACTGGTAAAATATCTCATATTAGTTGAGTTATCATACAACAAAAAATTCTAATTAAGTATTAAAATGGATCCATATAAAGCTCTGTATGTAAAGTGATGTTGAACTATATCTTATTCAAATGAAGTTGGTGAAAAAATAGCTACTTGGACATAATCTCGTATAACAGATGATAGAGATGGTTTAAGACATCCAATATCCCAAAAAATATTCCCAGAGTCAATAGAAGGGAAAATCTGAAAACTATCAATGGGACTTGAATTTTAAAACTGGAGACAAATATTTCCTTTGAATCTCATGATGGAAGAGAGTTGTGTGATTTTGGGATGAAAGGAAAGCATAAACCTAGGTTTATTGCTCCCATTAGGATCCTTGATCGCATCAGAGTAGTGGCTTATCTACTAACACTTCCACCAAACATGACACATGTTTAGGATGTGTACTCGATATCTCTCTGGAGGAAGTACATACCAGATCCCTTACGTATACAAAATATGAAGGTGGAATAATTAGAGAATGAACTCTATTTTGAGGATTAACCAGTGATGATCATGGATTATAGAGAAAATTTCTATGCAATATTAATGATCACCTTGTAAAAGTTATATGAAAGAAGCATAAATTTGAAGATGAAATGTGGGAAACAATGGAAATGATGAAACACGAGTGCCCAAATATATTATCAACCAAGAATATGAATTGAAAATTTGGGATGAAATTTCTAAATTGGGAAGAAAGTAATGACCTAAAATTTATAAGTGTCATTTTTTTCTTAATAAATGTGTGTTATGTTATATATTTATGTACAAGTACAAGAAACTAATAACAAATTATTTCATTAATATATAACATTACATTAGTCAAAAAGTAAAACCATGAAAATACAAAATATTCTATTATGACAAAAAATAGAATGTTAAAATTTGGATTCTTCCAATATTCAAGGACCATCACCACCATTAAAAACAATATAAAAAGAAAGAGAATATTAGTAAACAAATCAATATTTAGAAAAGGAAAATATAGAACCTTTGATAGAATTTTATAATTTTTTAATGAAGGAATGAAGTGTTTTATATAGGATGTAATGTGACTTTTTAACAGTAATGTGATTTTTTTGAAGAGTAATGTGGTTGTTAGAATAGTATTATGACCATTGGGATTAATAACCTCTCCATTAGGAATAGTAACATGACCGTTGGAATAGTAATTTGACTTAAAAATAATAAATACAGTATAAATAATTTTTATCATGAGTAATTTGAGAAAATATAAATATTATAGTAATATAATGTAAATATAATTTTTAAAAACACAAAGAAAATTTAAATACATTATTTAAAAAACTATGTTTTAATGTATTTTGAAAAAATCATATTTTTTCGTAGATAATTAAAATTACCTATGGTAGAAGATTATTTTTAGAAAATTAATATAGTGTTTCGAATCAAACCCTCAAGATTTTCCAAAGGTTGTTTTTTAGTAATTTTCTGATATACTTTAACTTATAAGTGAATAGTGAAAATATAGTCTGTTCTTAATTAATGTATTTTAAATTACAACATTCTTGATATAATAATGAAAAAAATCAATTATAGAAATTTTGGTTATTACAAAAACATATTTAATGTGATAAATGATTTATTTTAATTCAAAAACATTTATTCCAATCCTGAAAAGTATTTTCCAATGTCTAAAATCTAAAATATTATATTAAAATAATAATTTGTCATTTTCAACATTTCATTTTTATTTAACCAATAAATTCGTATTATTAAGTGTTTTAAAGTATTTAAATCATGTTATTTAATTCATATAATATTAATAATTTCAAAAATATCACTATTATAAGGTTTAAGTTGGATATAGTTTTTATTCAATATTTTAACTCAAAAATACCTCCCTCCTTGTAAAATCCATGATAATTGAAGAATATGACATTTTCATATTTATTAATATTTGTGAATTAAATATTAATTTTACTTTAAATGAGTTGCTATGTTCAATAGCATTCCTGATACGCAACAACGGGTTTCTTTGAAATCTTACGTTGCGCACTAATAATAGAATATTATTATTTTAAATGGTAGTTGACTCCTAGATGTTGTATTGGAGGGAATGAATAAAACTAACAACAATATGATTATACATGTTTTTTAAAAGTATTTATATTTATCCAATAAAAGTTAGAGGCTAAAAATGTGAATGAATATAATTTTAAGCATAATTTACATTAAAAGGACGATTTACCGCCTTGTAATGGAGAACCCTCATTAAATATAATTTTGGTTACTTTAATAAATTATATTTGACCAAATAAAATCTTTCTTTAGAATGGGGACAACAAAATTTACATTGTGTAAATTTTTGGAATTTTTCTGATAAAGTTCATTTTCTAATGAATAGTGAAAAATATTGTATTTTAATTCAAAACTGTGTTTTAATCTAATTTGTTTATATGGTTATATTATCTTTTTAATTGGTTTTAAAGTGTAATTAGAATATATTTTTACCATTTAATCCAATGTTTTTCATTGTAATAAATTTTTCTTTGAAATTGGACATAAACAAGTATCAATCTTTTGATAGTTATTGTTTATTAAAAACACGCTATTTGTTTTGATAATGGGAATTAATATTAAAATTAATTAATTCCACTTATATGTTTTGAAGTTGAAAAAATAGACATCATTTTTGAATTCGGAATATCAAATATAGCTTAGTCTGAATTTTTGGAATTTTTCTGAAAAACCTCAATTTTTGATGAATAGTGAAACCACTTAGTGGTAGTTAAAAAAACTGACTTTTTCATTTAAATGAAATTTTACAACTTTCGTGAATTGATTTTCAAAAATTCTACATACATGGTTGTTATAAAGAAGTAAAATGTGGTTCATTAAGATGAAAATAATTTTTGGTGAATAGTAACTTTTGACTTTTATTTACCGTAGTTAAAGGTAAATAGGGTAATTCAAGGTTAAAAGAATATTATAATAATTTAAAATTACCTTAACAGTTGCCCTAAAATTATTTATTGAGTAGTGGCCAACCATGGGAATCCTTTGGTCGATTTTGGGACCCCATGGAGCCACTTATGAAAGATAATGACACTTTAGATTAATTAATTTAATGTAAATACAAAATTGACAACAACAAAATGCTTTTAGTAAATTAATTTTTATGTCATGTTATATAAGTCATATTTTCGACTATAAATATTCATTAGAAAGCTAAAACTATTTCCTACATGATAGTAGTTTTTTTTGTAATTTTTATACATAAAATAAATTAAATTATGTATGACACAATAATGATCTAGTATTTACCTAATTAATAAATGATTTAAATAAATAAGATTATAATGATTAAAATATAATCCAAAACATGTCTGTAACAGCCCGAGATTTTATGAAAAATATTCTTTTTAATTTTATTTATGTCTTGTGTTATACGATACACCAAAAGGAGCTTTCACAATACACATCTCTGACCTGGCTTGAATTATACGCAATCACGACCTTCCACGATAGCGTGTGTTGTACGCAACACCGAGTTTCACTAAACAACGATATGCTATTAAGATATTATTAAAACTAGCCGTTATGAATAGTAATAACCACTTTTTGAAATTTTGTAAATTTTATTTTTCAAAATGGAATTCATTTTTGGATTCGTAATATCGAAATTAGCTTAGGGTGAAATTTTGGTACTTTTCGGATAACATTCATATTCTGATGAATAGTGAAAATTGCTAAATTATAATTAAAAACAACTTTTTTAATCGAAATAATTAATAGTGATAAATTATTAATTTGAGTGGTTTTAAAGTATATTTAAAATATATTTTTACAATTTAATACAATGTTGGTCATTGGTTGTAATTTCACATTTAAACCAGACATAATCAAGTGTCAATCTTTTGATAGATATTGTTTCTTAAAAACACGCTATTTGATTTAACAGCGGGATTTAATTATAAAATTAATTAATGCAACTATTATGTTATGAATTTGGTAAAATAGACTTCATTTTTGAATTTGGAATATGAAATATAGCTTAGGATGAAATTTTGGCATTGTTCTGAAAAACATCAATTTTTGATGAATAGTGAAGCTACTAAGTGGAAGTTAAAAAAAACTGAATTTTTCATAAAACTTAATTTTACCACTTCTGTGAATGGAATTTCAAAAATCCGAGAGACACGGTTGATGTCAGTAAGTAAAATGTGGTTCAATGAGATGAAAATAATTTTTGGTGAATAGTAACTTTTTACTTTTATTTACCACGGTTAAAAGTAAATAGGGTAATTAAGGGTAAGAATGATATTAATATTACCCTAAGACATGTCCTAATTATATTTGACAAGTGTATCTCGACCAAAAACAACCTTAAGTGTAAAATATTATCATTTAGGCCCACTTGGATTAGATTATGACATTTATTATTATTTAATTCAAAGAAGAGTTAAAAGAGTTAAAATCAAAGTTTATTTACTAAAACATTTTTAATATAGGGTTATCAATAAGATAAATTCGATTGTAAATATTCATTAGAAAGCTAAAACGATTTCCCACATAATGGTATTTTATTTGTAATTTTTAGACATCAAATAAGTTAATTTAGTTATGACACAAAGATGATGCAGTAATTATCTTATTAATGAAATATTGACATAGTTGATGTTATAAACACCAAACTAAATATAATTTGAGACTTTTTATGAATTCCACTAATTTTATAGGTTACTATGATATATTAGTGTTGATTTAATCAACTTGGTTCGAACATATAATTCTGTTATGACTTTCACACAAATCATATATCAAATAGTGTCAAAATTGACACAAAATAGTTTTTAAAAAAAATAAAATATTATTAATTGTTATTTTATTCCAAAAAATCTAAGGTTCGGCCAAATGACTTAGATAAGGATATATATATTAATAATAAACAATTTGGGGCTCGTTTGGCATGTTATAGTAAGTGTATTAACCATATAGTGAAAGAAAACAAAAAGACACGGTAAGAGTTAAATTAATTAACTTAGAGTTAAATCTAATTGATAAGGTTAAAATAAAATCCTAAACCTGTCTAAATCTTATTGGTTGAGAGGATTTCGACCCATACCCACTTTAGCTTCGAAATAAGACCCTTTGGAACCATTATAAACCGATTTTGACTTTAATATAAAATAATATTTTGAGATATTCCTAAGGTGCCCCTCTCCTCCCTTATAAAAGGGTACCTCCTCCCCCTCCTCCTCACACCAAATTGAGCACTCAAGCTCGGCAAACCCCTGCCATTTTCTCCTCTCCACTTCCCTATAATAATCCTAGAGGTCTTGGTCTTCTTCAAAGACCAATACTAGTTCCCTAAGTGGAGGATTCAAAGAAGCGTTCCAAAGAAGAGGTAATATCCATTACCGATCTTTTCAATTTCTTTCTTCTTCAACTTCTTCTTCTTTAGTTGTTTCATGATAAAGTAATAACATCAGTATTACTTACATACTGATATGTTATTATAAATATGAAACAACCCTAATTCACCTTCTATCCATCCTACGGAAAAATGAAATCACCGCGCGTGCGTACGTACGGAATACCGTCTCCACGCCGTGGTGTAATCTATTTTCCACCCCCACCTTACATGGATGGGTATAATGGTGTAAAGAATAACTATACATAGTTATTACAATATCATATTGATTCTGATATATTGTATAATCCACTCCAATTCAGTTCAATATTTATGGAAATGATATCATCGCTCGTGCGTACGTACGGAATACCGTCTCCACGACGCGATGAGATTCATTCTCCATGTTAACCATTTAAGAATGATTATAATGTATATATAAGAAATAATAATGAAACATATGACATTATAAAGCTACTGGATTTATGTATATATATATGTATGTCATCTACTTACTTCCATTCAAGACAATAAGGAAAGGAAAACAGCGTTCATGCGTACGTACGGACTACCGTCTCCATGAACGGTGTTTTTCATTTCATTTATCTATCTATTATATATATATATATATACTGAATATATATGATATATAAATCATATTTTATATTCTGGAAGTAAGTAAATCATGATATAAGTAATAATAATGTCAAGAACAACAAGTCAAAACACCTACGATAAATGAAACGATTTTACCCAAAACGCGTCTTTAACATGGAATTTACAAAAGAACGGGTAATATAATGTCATAAGTGAACAATATATGATATAATAACAATGAATATGATTCTGGAATAAGTCAATAACATGATTTAAATCATTATACAGGAGGTTCGGACACTTACAAAGCAAGTCGGACATAAGGTAAGGGAAATATCACAATCTCATTTTTATCCGAGATTGTTTATTCATAAGTATTTACTGGGGTGTATTTTATCATCCACATACATGTTTCATCAATATGTAATATTATTTCCATCCACCTACAATTGTTTAAATCCATTTTTACCCTTCGGTGAGTTTTTAGTAATATGTATGAAAGGAATCTTTTGTCGTACGAGGTACTTTTTGACTTTTCCGACAAAAGTACGAAGAATGTTTTTTTTAACTTATACGGCATGAATGGATTTTTAAAACATTGTTTCCAAGAAGCTTCCTTTACAAGTTTTAAAGTTTATTTTTAATCAACTTCTTTTATTTTAAAGTTGTATGACATTTTATGAAAGGAAAAATGTTTTTGAAGAAGAAAGGATATTTTTTTCAAGAATGGAGTTCAAGTGTTTTATCAAAATTATTTTCCATCTAAGATAATAAAGGGTTCTGTTTTTATCCGTATTATTAAATTGATTTGTTCATGTTGTGATGGAATTATTTTTATGAATTCCTTTATCTTATATGAATTGATTTATGATGTCATGATGTTTCAAGAATCCCATTTTTGTTACATGTGTTATGCGATGATGTATGTTTTATGATTATGTGGCACACATAAGAAAGGATTCATTATAAGATGGGTGGGACCTATATCTCCCTCCAATGCATTGGGTAAAGATTTTATATCTCATGAGATAGACAGGGCTGGAACGGTAGGTTATACCGGTTCAGTGAAACAGGACTGAAACAAGGGGTACTCGATTCAGAAAGGGACTTTGTCCACTAAGATAGTCTTGGAAATGAGTCTTGACTAACAAGAAATGATTCTCTATGATTATGTCTGAATTCCACATAGTTTCATGTTTTAAGTTATGATTATTGTGATTACATTTCACTGCCATGATTTATCCCATGTTATGAAATTATGCTCTCTTTTGCAGGATAAGAATTCCAAAAGTTATGTTCTTATGAATATGATGTGATTGATTTTTCTTTTGTATACCCTTACTGAGCATTTGAGCTCACCCTTTTTATGTTTTCTTTTCCCCAGGATATAAAGAAAGGTTTTAGGTAAAAAAAAGGAAGATCTTTATGGGAGATATTGAAGATCTTTCACCACGATTAGAAGATTACGTTCCGAGTTTCCAAAGACACTAAACTATTACGATCCTTGTGTGTGTGTTTTTGTTATGTACTAAGTATTCCGCAAATGTAATGTAATGTCAATGTACGTCATGTTTCGGGTCTCTACAGTTGGTATCAGAGGAAAGGTTTAGTCAACCTTTGGAAACTAGGATGCGAAAACATTAGTGAGATCCCTAGAGATATTTCTAAGGTATGTCTAGGGATGCCCCTAAGGATAAGTATACGTATAGGATATAGTCCTAGAACTATGGTAACGATATTAGATTAAACCAAAGATGATAGATATTTAAGTTACTCCCCCTTTATTATGATTTTTGCATCTAACACTTTTCTGTTTGGGTTTTAGAAAATGGCTGGAAACAAGATGATTCACAATAATGGAGGATATGATGGACAATGGAATGATATTCTTCATGAGCAACCAAATGAAATGGGATTTGGATGTCCAAACATCATTATTATGCCGAATCAGCAATCTCACAATATGATCAATAAAGTAAAATTTGGTAAGTTTCCTGACTCGACTAATAAGAGAAAGATGGAGTTCCATGATGATCATAGAGGAAAGAAAGTTCAATTTCCCCTATGTAAATCATGTGGGAAGAGGCATCAAGGAGAATGTTTCAAGGGAACTGGAAGATGCTTTGGGTGTGGAAAAGAAGGACACAAAGCAAGTAAGTGCAAAGGAAAAGGGTCGGTTAACACCATGGATGAGGATAATGGTATTGCTACGACATAAAAAATGGTTAAGTGTTTTAAATGTGGAATGTATGGGCATTATGAAAACAAATGCCCTAAGGGAAAGACTCATGAAGAGAATCAGTATGGTCATATGGGTAGTATTTATGTGGATGATGATGAAGAGACTACAAATGATATGTGAGATGAAAGAATTTTTGAAGCTCGGTCAATGGTTTGAGAATGTAGTGGAATGATTACATGTTTATCATGTGTAATTTTGGAATAAAGAGACATCTATGGATTGGTACACTGTTGTCTTTCCTTGTGTTTTGAAAGTGTATGATTAATGTTACCAGTATCCATGAAAGGTTATTCAGATATTTTTGGAATGTAGATGATATCCGCATAATGAAGGGATAAGGAGAGAATTAAATGTTTGATAGTATTCATGAGCTCATGATTGATATAAGGACTAAGTGATATCATGGTTTGAGTATATAGAATTTTGAGGATTTCGGTATGTGAAAAGTGTTAAATTTTAACTGTATTCAAGTTTTCACTAAGGTTCAATGGGTATTCAAGAGAGTACAAGATTAAGGCCTTTGAATGTTTGGAATGTGACCAACAAGATATATCTTATGATATATGGGGATCAACGATGGTATTAAATCTCTGGTAATCGTTTTCACTATGTTATGAGAATGGACTGCAGTATTATGGATAAGCCTAAAGATTGGAATGGATTATGTTGGACATAAGTTAGTATTGTTTAAGGATAGAAGTTTTTTCGATATTATTGATGGGATGTTATAGTAATATAGTTTTATAAAAAGGACAACCTGCAGGACGGGCGACAGCCCATCGCTTCGGACAAGGCTGTGGGAATCGAACCCACAACCGAAGTGCGACTGGCCTTTATCGCCTACCACTGGCCTACAGGAAGTCCCTGTTTAGTAGAAACTAGTTTTATTATATTAAGCAGTATGATATATGAAGTATAAGTCCATTTTAGGAACCATATATGATTAATCTCACTATAGATCGACTTATGTATATAATTTTTGCTAACCTTTTGTTTGAGACAGATGGAATGACCCGTCATTCTATCACATTATCTGCTAACACTTCACGAATAACAAATTCAACTTCATTTATTTAAGAGATTAAGTGGAAATTGTTCAAGGCACGAACAACAGTGAGATTGTACCAAAATAAAGTAAGTATTTATTCTAATTCAAATTTTCAACTTTAGGGAAATGATCTTGAAAACCAAAAATGTTGTCCTACTGATCTTATACCTGAGGAATCAGATGGTACCTTATATCATCACAAATCTATGGATTTGTGATTACTGGCTTTTCCATAGCCATGTTCTCTACCACTCTCCATCAGAACATGATGGTTAGATTTCTCTTCCATATCCATATTTTCACCTATGTGGAAACCCAATGATTAGTTGGGTAACCGTTACGTTTCATACTTTTGTTTTTAAAGATTGGTTTTGATATTCCTTTTTATGATGTGGGTTTCTATTAAAGAAACTTTCGAATAGTAAACCATTTATAACCCCGACGAATTTCGAGGGCGAAATTCATTTTAAGGGGGGTAGAATGTAACAGCCTGAGATTTTATGAAAAATATTCTTTTTAATTTTATTTATGTCTTGTGTTATACGATACACCAAAAGGAGCTTTCACAATACACATCTCTGACCTGGCTTGAATTATACGCAATCGTGACCTTCCATGATAGCGTGTGTTGTACGCAACACCGAGTTTCGCTAAACAACGATATGCTATTAAGATATTATTAAAACTAGCCGTTATGAATAGTAATAACCACTTTTTGAAATTTTGTAAATTTTATTTTTCAAAATGGAATTCATTTTTGGATTCGTAATATCGAAATTAGCTTAGGGTGAAATTTTGGTACTTTTCGGATAACTTTCATATTCTGATGAATAGTGAAAATTGCTAAATTATAATTAAAAACAACTTTTTTAATCAAAATAATTAATAGTGATAAATTATTAATTTTAGTGGTTTTAAAGTATATTTAAAATATATTTTTACAATTTAATACAATGTTGGTCATTGGTTGTAATTTCACATTTAAACCAGACATAATCAAGTGTCAATCTTTTGATAGATATTGTTTCTTAAAAACACGCTATTTGATTTAACAGCGGGATTTAATTATAAAATTAATTAATGCAACTATTATGTTATGAATTTGGTAAAATAGACTTCATTTTTGAATTCGGAATATGAAATATAGCTTAGGATGAAATTTTGGCATTGTTCTGAAAAACATCAATTTTTGATGAATAGTGAAACTACTAAGTGGAAGTTAAAAAAACTGAATTTTTCATAAAACTTAATTTTACCGCTTCTGTGAATGGAATTTCAAAAATCCGAGAGACACGGTTGATGTCAGTAAGTAAAATGTAGTTCAATGAGATGAAAATAATTTTTGGTGAATAGTAACTTTTTACTTTTATTTACCACGGTTAAAAGTAAATAGGGTAATTAAGGGTAAGAATGATATTAATATTACCCTAACACATGTCCTAATTCTATTGGACAAGTGTATCTCGACCAAAAACAACCTTAAGTGTAAAATATTATCATTTAGGCCCACTTGGATTAGATTAGGACATTTATTATTATTTAATTCAAAGAAGAGTTAAAAGAGTTAAAATCAACGTTTATTTACTAAAACATTTTTAATATAGGGTTATACATAAGATAAATTCGATTGTAAATATTCATTAGAAAGATAAAATGATTTCCCACAGAATGGTATTTTATTTGTAATTTTTAGACATCAAATAAGTTAATTTATTTATCACACAAAGATGATGCAGTAATTATCTTATTAATGAAATATTGACATAATTGATGTTATAAACACAAAACTAAATATAATTTGAGACTTTTTATGAATTACACTAATTTTCTAGGTTACTATGATATATTATTGTTGATTTAATAAACTTGGTTCGAACATATAATTCTGTTATGACTTTCACAAAAATCATATATCAAATAGTGTCAAAATTGACACAAAATAGTTTTTAAATCAAATATTATATTATTAATTGTTATTTTATTCCTAAAAATCTAAGGTTCGGCCAAATGACTTAGATAAGGATATATATATTAATAATAAACAATTTGGGGTTCGTTTGGCATGTTATAGTAAGTGTATTAACCATATAGTGAAAGAAAACAAAAAGACACGGTAAAAGTTAAATTAATTAACTTAGAGTTAAATCTAATTGATAAGGTTAAAATAATATCCTAAACTTGTCTAAATCTTATTGGTTGATAGGATTTCGACCCATCCCCACTTTAGCTTCGAAATAAGACCCTTTGGAACCATTATAAACCGATTTTGACTTTAATATAAAATAATATTTTGAGATATTCCTAAGGTGCCCCTCTCCTCCCTTATAAAAGGGTACCTCCTCCCCCTCCTCCTCACACCAAATTGAGCACTCAAGCTCGGCCAAACCCTGCCATTTTCTCCTCTCCACTTCCCTATAATAATCCTAGAGGTCCTGGTCTTCTTCAAAGACCAATATTAGTTCCCTAAGTGGAGGATTCAAAGAAGCGTTCCAAAGAAGATGTAATATCCATTACCGATCTTTTCAATTTCTTTCTTCTTCAACTTATTATTCTTTAGTTGTTTCATGATAAAGTAATAACATCAGTATTACTTACATAATGATATGTTATTATAAATATGAAACAACCCTAATTCACCTTCTATCCATCCTACGGAAAAATGAAATCACCGCGCGTGCGTATGTACGGAATACCGTCTCCACGCCGTGGTGTAATCTATTTTCCACCACCACCTTACATGGATGGGTATAATGGTGTAAAGAATAACTATACATAGTTATTACAACATCATATTGATTCTGATATATTGTATAATCCACTCAAATTTAGTTCAATATTTATGGAAATGATATCATCGCTCGTGCGTACGTACGGAATACCGTCTCCACGACGCGATGAGATTCATTCTCCATGTTAACCATTTAAGAATGATTATAAAGTATATATAAGAAATAATAATGAAATATATGACATTATAAAGCTACTGGATTTATGTATATATATATGTATTTCATCTACTTACTTCCATTCAAGACAATAAGGAAAGGAAAACAGCGTTCATGCGTACGTACGGACTACCGTCTCCATGAACGGTGTTTTTCATTTCATTTATCTATCTACTATATATATATATACTGAATATATATGATATATAAATCATATTTTATATTCTGGAAGTAAGTAAATCATGATATAAGTAATAATAATGTCAAGAACAACAAGTCAAAACACCTACGATAAATGAAACGATTTTACCCAAAATGCTTCTTTAACATGGAATTTACAAAAGAACGGGTAATATAATGTCATAAGTGAACAATATATGATATAATAACAATGAATATGATTCTGGAATAAGTCAATAACATGATTTAAATAATTATACATGAGGTTCGGACACTTACAAAGCAAGTCGGACATAAGGTAAGGGAAATATCACAATCTCATTTTTATCCGAGATTGTTTATTCATAAGTATTTACTGGGGTGTATTTTATCATCCACATCCATGTTTCATCAATATGTAATATTATTTCCATCAACCTACAATTGTTTAAATCCATTTTTACCCTTCGGTGAGTTTTTAGTAATATGTATGAAAGGAATCTTTTGTCGTACGAGGTACTTTTTGACTTTTCCGACAAAAGTACGAAGAATGTTTTTTTAACTTATACGGCATGAATGGATTTTTAAAACATTGTTTCCAAGAAGCTTCCTTTACAAGTTTTCCAGTTTATTTTTAATCAACTTCTTTTATTTTAAAGTTGTATGACATTTTATGAAAGGAAAAATGTTTTTGAAGAAGAAAGGATATTTTCCTCAAGAATGGAGTTCAAGTGTTTTATCAAAATTATTTTCCATCTAAGATAATAAAGGGTTCTGTTTTTATCCCTATTATTAAATTGATTTGTTCATGTTGTGATGAAATTATTTTTATGAATTCCTTTATCTTATATGAATTGATTTATTATGTCATGACGTTTCAAGAATCCCATTTTTGTTACATGTGTTATGCGATGATGTATGTTTTATGATTATGTGGCACACATAAGAAAGGATTCATTATAAGATGGGTGGGACCTATATCTCCCTCCAATGCATTGGGTAAAGATTTTATATCTCATGAGATAGACAGGGCTGGAACGGTAGGTTATACCGGTTCAGTGAAACAGGACTGAAACGAGGGTTACTCGATTCAGAAAGGGACTTTGTCTACTAAGATAGTCTTGGCAATGAGTCTTGACTAACAAGAAATGATTCTCTATGATTATGTCTGAATGCCACAAAGTTTCATGTTTTAAGTTATGATTATTGTGATTACATTTCACTGCCATGATTTATCCCATGTTATGAAATTATGCTCTCTTTTGCAGGATAAGAATTCCAAAAGTTATTTTCTTATGAATATGATGTGATTGATTTTTCTTTTGTATACCCTTACTGAGCATTTGAGCTCACCCTTTTTATGTTTTCTTTTCCCCAGGATATAAAGAAAGGTTTTAGGTAAAAAAAAAAGAAGATCTTTATGGGAGATATTGAAGATCTTTCACCACGATTAGAAGATTACGTTCCGAGTTTCCAAAGACACTAAACTATTACGATCCTTGTGTGTGTGTTTTTGTTATGTACTAAGTATTCCGCAAATGTAATGTAATGTCAATGTACGTCAAGTTTCGGGTCTCTACAATGTCCAATTTTTATTGGATGATTTTATTTCTAATTGGAGTCGTCTTAGCTTAGAATATAATGATTTTTGTACCATTAGAAACCGAATATCATTATATAATAAAATAATATTATCACACCTTCCTAAAGAGCCCCTCCTCTCCATTATAAAAGGAGACCATTTATATCCATTTCCACACACCTATCAAGCCATTTGGCTCGTCCAAAATCTGCCCAATTAAGCTCCCTACATCCATATCCTTCCCCCTAGAAGACTTACCTTAGGAAGAAGGCACTTTAAGGAGTCTTTTTGGTTCAAACCAAAGGAAGTTACCCAACTTAAAGGTAAATTGATTTTAAATTGTTTTCTTTTATTTTACTTCTCCAACCCCAAAACTCTTTTAATTAATTTATTTTGTAACAAAATAAGTATCCTAGATATACTAGGATGTTGTTATGAGAAGTATTCTAGCTACACTTACACACACATCCATCTAATGGATAGAGAACATAATGTTTCTGTGGGTGGAAAACTAACACCTCACGAAATGATGATTGTTCAAATTTCTACAACCACCTATCATGGTGGAAATTATGATGAAAATGTATTTATATATGATATATATTATGTTTCTTATTTCCTTATGCTTCTTTACTCCCCATTTATAGCACACATTTATGGTTTCCATAGTTGGTAAATATGATAATCTCATTTGAGGAAGTGTGGACTACCACCCCCTCAAAGTGATTTGATTCATTAATACATTATGTGGGATGTATAAAGGATGGATTTAATAATAATATATAAGATATTATACTGGAATTATAATATAACTATGTATAATTATGTTTTATTTCCATTAAAATAATAAATATAAATTAAAGTAGCGTTCATGCGTACGTACGGCTTACCGTCTCCATGAACAATGCATTTCATTTCTTATCTCCAAAAGTTATGTACTATTATAAATACATGTATATAATGTATATAAATGATATATATGATATATAAATAATTAATAACATTCTTAATATCATCTACTATTGACCACATGGAAAAATTGTAAATATAAGGTGTTCATTATTGACTCAAGTACCAAATATCAACAAAACAAACGTTATTAACATAAATGGTTACATAATGTTTATAACATGTTAATAAGTGATATAAAAGGAATAATAAACTTGAAAAAGGTTCTTAAGCAAGTATAAATTATCTTTAGTTTTTTATTCAGGAGATTAAAGAACGATCGAGTCAAGTCGGACACGAGGTAAGGGATCCGACCTCTCTCTTTCTTTACAAGTACTATCTTTTATGTCATTTATTTTATGCTCCATGTTATTCTATTGGAGGATGTCCTTTAATATTCACCATACTTTAATTTTTAGTTTCATATGATTAGAGACCCCCTCTTACTCTCATCAATTCATTTTAAGAATTTTTATGTGGCGCAGTTAGGCTGCAGAAGGTTTTGTAATGGATTTTCATATCTGAATTTTAATTCGATGAGATTTTCATTATTCGCCAATTATTCATTGCATATGGTGTATTGTGTACTGCAATTTGATATATATTATCATGATTATAATTATATTCATGGTATTCTGTGATTCATTTGGATGATATTAACTTTTGGTCATACAACTCAGTTGATTACAATGTGGTAAAGGGTTTCTTCTCACTTTTTATTCCCGTGAGATTCATGCTATATTTGCCACTATTTCCTTTTATGTGGTGTATGTACTACCCATGATTGTAATATTTGTGTAATATAATTTCATTTATGGGTATTTTAATCTACATTGTGTGGTACACCTTTCATGTGACATATGTTTTGTAAGTTACCAAATCGGTAAGGGAACCTTTCACCCTCCTCTTTTTAAAAGGATTCTTTTTGTTATGTCTTTTAATTTACATCTTATTATGTTGGGATATGTTCTTATATATCGTTATTGATGTAAATTTTATGTTCAAGTGATGTGATACCATTTTTTATCTCATCAACTCATTTTCTAAATTTTAAAGTGATGCCATTAGGCTGTCGAAATTTTACGAGGGAACTTCTTAACCCAATTTCAATTCTTTGGGTTCAACTTGTACTTCTTGAATATGTCATCCTATGAATTTGTGTGAATGAACTATGATTGTTTTACACTTAATATCTACTTATATTGGGTGAATTTATATTTTTCACACATAATTATGTGATTGATTTATCCTTAGTTTAAGGATACCATCTTTATAAGTGATTTCATCCAAATTTATATTTCCATTGAGACTTCATTGTTGTTATGTACCAATTAACTCTTATAGGGTGTATATACTGTACTTTGACATATTATATCATGAATACCTTTATTCTAATGATATTTTAAAGTAATGATTCAATTGTATTCCTCAATTATTGGTATTCAAGTTTCACTATTTTTGTTAAAAAAACTCTTTAACTTAAATATTATTTTAAATGTTTTAAATATCTATTCTTCTAAATTTTTCCCATAAATTTCTATGTTTTCAAAATTGGTTTTAGGATTTATTTATATTTACATTAATGTTTTCAAATGGTAATTCATTTAAAAGCTTCAAAGTGGTATGGGGCACTTTGATTCAAAAATCACTTTTTAAATGGTTTTGAAAATGATTTCATAAAACGTTTTTTATTTCAATATCTTAATTTTATATATTGGAATGAGGAAACTTTATCTTTCCTTTATACATGTGTTTTGGTTATTTGGAATTATTTACATATACGGGAAGTTCCGTGATAAAACTAGGGTGGGTGATCCTGAGATAGCTCTCCAATGCGTTGGGTAACGTGACGGAGGTAAACGTGATGTTTCTCCTAAGAGATTTAGGGAATATACCGTGATGGGTATTCCAACTATAACTCCCTATGTAGCTATGATAACTACAATGTAAGTTTGATATGGATGCCATAAGTAACCTTTATGATTTATGATTTGTGTTTGTTATTCATAAATCTCATGATTTCATAAGGTATGTTATGATTGAGAAGTATGGTTTCATTATTTTGTATTTATTGATGGGATAATGTTTTCCTTCATTATTTTATATACCTTACTGAGCTTTTTATGCTCATCCCATGTTTTTGAAATGTTTTCGACAGGACTTAAAGTTGAATTGGGTCAAGGATGGGATCACAGAAAAGTCATTCTACTTAAAACATGGAACTAGACATGTTTCTTTTTAAGTGTTTATCTTTTATGAAAAAATGGATACTGAGTAGTAGTGTCTACATGTAATATTCAAGTTTTAATGTAATTGTTATGAATAATTCTCTAAAACTATAAATGTGAAAATATCCTCAATGTGAATTATTCATTTAATTCAATATTATGTAAGGTTTAAGATCGTGTCCTTACAGTTGGTATTAGAGGTCGGTTTAGACAACTTTAGGGATTAGGAATTTTCGTTAGACATATGGTTAGTCCTTATCTATTATTTCAGTTAAATCCTTGTTTTATAACTTTTTCAAATCAAGGAATGTCAGTTATAAATCGAAGGAGGAGGATCTCAAATGAAATTCCTATCTCTTCCCAATGACATGCTTGCAATAATTATTACAAAGTCATGTTCGGATGATTGTAAAACTTTTTCTAGCACACAACTCACTTGCAAGCAGTTGTTTGAGATATGAAACCCATCCACTATACCTCGTTATCATCGTGGATCATGGGTTGTATTTATAAAAATCCTATTTTCACAATATTCTCATATTTTCAAGAAAGGTAAATATTATCAAGGTATTTTAAAATATTTTACCTTATCACAAGATTTTGAAGCATATTATGATTTTAAAAATGGTACTGAAGAAGGAGACCCTTGCACAAACTATTTATATTTTCTTTTAAAATATAGTTTCTCAGCACATACTTATGGTATTTTAAAATGTCCGTTAATTGAAAGTTTCAACTCAAATTTGGTTGACTGTTTTATAGAAATCATGTTTTATCAGATGTTTTGAAATTATATGTCATACATGATTATTTTCCAAAAATGTTTTTCTGTAAACACCTATATGACCCATGTTGTACAAGGTGTATTTGGATGGAGGAAGAAAATGATTTTGAAGGATCTCTAAATAATTTTTGTAATTCATGGACCTTATACCTATGTGAACAAGATGACGATGAAACCAAGTGGACGCCATGATCAAGGTATGATGTTCTTCATTTTGGGAATCTTTTTATTTTATCATATGGTGGTGAAATAATACTTCAAGAATTAATATGTTGATATCATAATGAATTTGGATTAAAATGAGAGTTATAAAGAAACCTTTCAAGTTAAAACATGTTAGGGTTATTTTTGCGTTTTATAAAAAGAACAACCCATATGATGGGTGACAACCCGTCACGTCCGGCAAGGCTGTAGGAATCGAACCCACAACCGAAGGGCAACAAGGGCGCATCGCCTACCACTATCCTACTTGAAGTCCTTGGTCAGTATGCATTATTATTTTAGTAAAATATTTTTATGGAACAAGAATAAGTTGATTTTTGGAACATATGTTTTATCAAATGGATATACTTAGTATTTAAAAATGATTTAGTCATTAAGTGATAAAAGGTTGTTGTGGAAGATGTTCTCTCTTTTGAGGAAACACTATATGCCTAAGGAAGATATAATACTATGGGATTTCAATTGTGTAATAATGGTTGAAATTTTAGTATGGAATAATCTATGTTTTTATTATGTAAACATAATGATTTTATTTATTTATGAAAATTATTAACCTATCATGGAGAATATGTGATTAGGTTAATTACTTTTTAATATGAGACTTTATGAGTAACTGGTGTTACTTGGATATAAATGATAAGATATATATTGGAAGTCTATGCAATTAAAACCTTATGGGATTTGGGTTATAATAAAAGTTTGGATTACCTTTGAAGAATTTTAGGGACAATTGTTTATTGAATGGTCTTTATTGAACTTTGGGTTTTGTTAAGACAAATTTTGGAGATTAAGAGTAGTTTGTCTTTATGTAAAAGTTTATCCTATTTGGGGATTATCTGATCTTGTACGAAACATTTTGGTTTTAGTTAATATCTATTGACAAGGGAAATATATAGTTCATCCTTTTTGGATTATTTTATTCTCCTGAAGTTGATTATAGAACTTTTAATGTAAACAAGTCATCCTGAATACTCATCATATGGAGGAAATATGAGTTTGTGTTAGAAATCTACTGAAGGATAAAATTATACATGAAAATTAATTGTGCTTCCTTATGTTTTTAGTTAAGATCATAAATAAATTCCTCAATGAAAAGCTACTTAAAACAAAAAACTTGTCTGTTAACTTTTACTACTAGTAAATCAATGACTATTTAACCCATCACAAGTTTGAGATTTTCTGGTGGTTAACTTTCTCCTAAACATGTTTTATTTCACACTCCATCAGAACCTGAAGGTTTGTTTTCTCTTCCATATCCATGTTTTAATGGAATCATAGTATCTATTGTCTAGGGTAACTTCTGTACTTCTCTTCCTTTATTTTAAAGTGATAGTTTTACTGACTCTTTTTTTTATATAGGGCTTTCAATGAAGTTCTCGAGCCCAATTTTTAAATTGCGAGGACACTATTCATAAAAGAGGGGAAGGATGTAACATCCCTGATAACTGAAGAATATGAAATTTTCATATTTATTAATATTTGTGGATTAAATATTAATTTTACTTTAAATGGGTTTCTACGTTCGATAGCGTACCTGATACGAACAACAGATTTCTTTGAAATCTTACGTTGTACACTAATAATACAATATTATTATTTTAAATGGTAGTAGACTCCTAGCTGTTGTACTTGAGGGAATGAATAAAACTAACTACAATATGATTATATATGTTTGTTAAAAATATTTACATTTATCCAATAAAAGTTAGAGGCTAAAAATGTGAATGAATATAATTTTAAGCATAATTTACATTAAAAGGCCGATTTACGATCTATTAATGGAGAAACCTCATTAAATATAATTTTGGTAACTTTAATACATTCTATTTGACCAAATAAAATATTTCTTTAGAATGGGGACATCAAAATTTACTTTTTGTAATTTTTTGAAATTTTTCTGATAAAGTTCATTTTCTAATGAATAGTGATAAATATTGTATTTTAATTCAAAACTGTGTTTTAATATAATTTATTTATATGGTTATATTATCTTTTTAAATGGTTTTAAAGTTTAATTAGAATATATTTTTACCATTTAATTCAATTTTTGTCATTGTAAAAAATTTTAGTTTGAAATTGGACATAAACAAGTATCAATCTTTTGATAGTTATTGTTTCTTAAAAACACGCTATTTGTTTTGATAACGAGAATTAATTTTAAAATTAATTAATTCAACTTCTATGTTTTGAATTTGGAAAAATAGAAATCATTTTTGAATTCGGAATATCAAATATAGCTTAGGCTGAATTTTTGGATTTATTCTGAAAAACATCAATTTTTGATGAATAGTGAAACCACTTAGTGGTAGTTAAAAAAATTAACTTTTTCATTTAAATGAAAATTTACCACTTCTGAAAATTGAATTTAAAAAATACAACATTAATGGTTGTTATCAAGAAGTAAAATTTGGTTCATTAAGATGAAAATAATTTTTGGTGAATTGTAACTTTTGACTTTTATTTACCGCGGTTAAAGGTAAATAGGGTAATTCATGGTTAAAAGAATATTATAATAATTCAAAATTACCTTAACACTTGTCCTGACATTATTGGTTGAGTATTAGCCGACCATGGGTGTCCCTGGGTCTATTTTGGGACCCCATGGAGCCACTTATGAAAAATAATGACACATTAGATTAATTAATTTAAAGTAAAGAAAAAATTGACAATAACAAAAATATTTTAGTAAATTAATTTTTATATGGTGTGATATAAGTCATATTTTCGACTATAAATATTAATTAGAAATATAAATATAATTTCTACATTATTGTAGTTTTTTTATAATTTTTATACATCAAATAAATTAAATTATTTATGACACAATAATGATGCAGTATTTACCTCATTAATAAATGATTTAAATAAATATGATTATAATGATTAAAATATTATCTAAAACATGGAAAATTTTGATTGGATGATTATATTTCGAATATGAGTCATCTTAACTTCGACTATAATTATTTTTGTACCATTAGAAACCGAATATCATTATATAATAAAATAATATTATCACACTTCCCTAAAGAGCCCCTCCTCTCCCTTATAAATTGAGTCCATTTATATCCAATTCCACACACCTCTCAAGACATTTGTCTCATCCAAAATCTGCCCAATTAAGCTCCCTACATCCCTCTCCTTCCCCTAGAAGCCTCAACTTAGGCATAAGACACTTCAAGAAGTCCTTTTGGTTCAAACCAAAGGAAGTTACCCAAATTAAAGGTAATAATTTCTCTTAAATTGTTTTCTTTTATTTTACTTCTCCAACCCCTAAAATCTTTTTATTCCTTTCTTTTGTAACAAAATCAGTATCCTAAATATACTAGGATGTTTTTATGATAATTATTAGAGCTACACTTACACACACCTCCATCTAATGGATGAATAACATAATGTTTCTGTGGACGGAAAACTAACGCCTCACGAAACGATGATTGTTCAAATATCTCCAACCGCCTCTCATGGTGGACATTATGAAGGAACTGTATTTATATATGATATATATTATGCTTCTTATTTCTTTATGATTCTTTAATCCCCATTTATAGCATGCCATTATGGTTTCCATAGTGGGTAAATACGATAATCTCATTCGAGGAAGTGCGGACTACCGCCCCCTCAAAGTGATTTGTTTCGTTAATACCTTATGTGGGATGTATAAAGGATGGAGTTAAAAATATTATATATTATATTATACTGGAATTATAATATACCTATGTATCTTTATGTTTTATTTCCATTAAAATAATAAATATAAATGAAAGTAGCGTTCATGAGTACGTAAGGCTTACCGTCTCCATAAACGGTGCATTTCATTTCTTACCTCCAAAATTTATATAATATTATAAATAAATGTATATAATGGATATATATGATATATATTATATATAAATAATGAATAAAACTCTGTATATCATGGAAAATTGACCACATGGACAACTTGTAAATATAAGGTGTTCATTATTGACTCAAGTACCAAATATCAACAAAACGAACGTTATTAACATAAATGGTTACATAATGTTTATAACATGGTAATAAGTGATATAAAAGGAATAATAAACTTGAAAACTGTTATTAAGAAAGTTTAAATTAACTTTAGTTTATTATTCATCAGATTAAAGAACGATCGAGTCAAGTCGGACATGAGGTAAGAGATCTGACGTCTCTCTTTCTTTACAAGTACTCTCTTTTATGTCATTTATTTTATGCTCCATGTTATTATGTTGGAGGATGTCCTTTAATATTCACCATATTGTAATTTTAATTTTCATATGACTAGAGAGGCCCTCTTACTCTCATCAATTCATTTTAATAAATTTTATGTGGCACAGTTAGGCTGCCTAATTTTTCTAAGGGATTTTCTTATCTCACTTTTAATTCCGTGAGATTTCCATTGTTCGCCAATTATTCAATGAATGTGGTGTATTGTGTACTGCCATTTGATATATATTATAATGATTCTAATTATATTCATGCTATTCTGTGATTCATTTGGTTGATATTAGCTTTTGGTCATACAACTCAGTTGATTACAACGTGGTAAAGGGTTTCTTGTCAATTTTTATCCCCGTGAGATTCATGCTATATTTTCCACTATTTCCTTTTATGTGGTGTATTTAATGCCCATTATTGTACTCTTTGTGTAATATAATTTCATTCATGGGTATTTACATCTACATTGTATGGTACATCTTTCATGTGGCATATGTTTTGCAAGTTACCAAATTGGTAAGGGAACCTTTCACCCTCCTCTTTTTAGAACGATTCTTTTTGTTATGTATTTTAATTTACATCTTATTTTGTTGGGATATGTTCTTCTATATACTTATTGATGTAAATTTTATGTTCAAGTGATGATATAACCTTTTTATTTCATCAACTCATTTTCTGAATTTTAAAGTGACGTCGTTAGGCGGTCAAATTTTTACTAGGGAACTTCTTAACCCAATATCAATTCTTTGGCTTCAACTTGTACTTCTTGAATATTTTGTACTATGAATAGGTTTGAATGACCTCTGATTGTTTTAAACTTAATATCCACTTCTATTGGGTGTATTTATATTTGTCACACATAATTATGTGATTTATTTATCCTTAATTTAAGGATACCATCTTTATAAGGGATTTCATCTCAATTTAAATTTCTATTGAGACTTCATTATTGTTATGAACCAATTCAATATTATAGGGTTTATATAATGTACTTTGACATATTATATCATGAATAAATTTATTCTCAAGATATTATAAAGTTCTGATTAAATGTTATTCCTCAATTATTTGTATTCAAGTGTCTCTCTTTTTGTTAAAAAAACTCTTTAACTAAAATATTATTTTAAATTTTTTAAATATTTATTCTTCTAAATGTTTCTCATTAATGTCTATGTTTTTAAAATGGGTTTCAGGATTTATTTATATGTACATTAATGTTTTCAAATTATAATTCATTTAAAAGCTTCAAAGTGGAATGGTCAACTTTGATTCAAAAATCTCTTTTTAAATGGTTTGGAAAATGATTTGATAAGACATTGTTTATTTCAATATCTTGATTTGATATATTTGAATGAGGAAATAATATCATTCCTTTATACATGTGTTATGATTATTGGGAATTTTTTACGCATACCGGTGGTTCCGTGATAAACCTATGGCGGGTGAGCCTGAGATAGCTGTCTAGTGCATTGGGAAACGCGACAGAGGTAAACGTGTTGTTTCTCCTAAGAGATTTAGGGAATATACCGTGATGGGTATATCAAGTGTAACTACATATGTAGCTACGATAGTTATAATGAAAGTTTGATATTGATTCCATAATCAACCTTTATGATTTATGATATGTGTGTGTTATTCATAAATCTCATGATTTCATAACGTATGTTATGATTGAAAAGTATAGTTTCATTGTTTTGTATTTATTGATGGGCTAATGTTTTCCTTCCTTATTTTATATCCCTTAATGAGATTTTTATGCTCATCCGATGTCTTTTAAATGTTTTCCACAGGACATAAAGTTGAATTGGGTTATGTATGGGATCTGGGAAAAGTCATGCTATCTAAAACATGGAACTAGACATGTTTCTTTTTAAGTGTTTTTATTTTATGAAAAAATTGATACTGGGTAGTAGTGTCTACATGGAATATTCATGTTGTAATGTAACTATTATTCCTAATTCTCTAAAACTCTAAACTTGAAAATATACTCAATGTGAATTATTCATTTAATTCAATATTATGTAAAGTTTAAGGCCGGGTCCTTATACTCCTTATGTATAAATACCCATTAAACTATCCCTCGGGAAATCAATTAAATTTAACTTTAAAAAGAAGAAACCCTAAGAAAATAATACCTATTAATCCCATTATAATCCTTAAATACATTTTGGAGTAAACCAATTGCAATAATAAATGGATTTTAGTGTGATACAAAAGAAGTAACCCAGAGAAAAGATTAAGTTTTCATCATCTCTTCTCTCATTTTCCTATTTTCTTCCTATTTTTACTAATTCCTTTAAAAACTAAATTTTATAAGTTTAATTATGAATTATTTTAACATAATATTAATAATGGTATCCAAATATTAATATTATATTTATTAACCATTTATATTTCACATTTATCTTTATTTTTCACTGGATAATGTCCCATTAACGATCGATTAACCACCAAAGAGGATGTTTCCAAATCCTTTCTTATCACCAAAATTATAGATTATTGTGTTAAATAATTTATGATATATAAATGTTTAAAAATATGTATTTCAATCATTGGTTATTAATTATACTTATTTATAAATGACTCTGTTAAAAATAGTGAAATCAAAACAAAACATGAAATATTTAAAGAAAATATGATATGAAAAAATTGAATATTGTACAATCGTAATTAATAAATAATATCCAACGATAATACACGATAATTTTCAAAAAATAATAAAATTTAATTATGGTTCCATGTTTTTATAAACCTATTTTTATTATTCAGGATGTGGAAATGTAAATAAATAAATCAAGATTTAGGGTAAGGGTATTGTCGAACCTCAACTCCTTTTTGGGGGTCATATCCCATTTCACATTGGTTTTAGTATGGATACAAATATAACTCAATTAAAAATTAATTTTCTTGTTATTTCCTTCTCTTTATGTAGGAATAAATTTTTACATTGTAAAACCAATTTATAATCCAAAATACAAAATTTTTTCAAAGATATATTTTTCTCCAAAACATCATATTAGCTCCTATTGAGTTTTTTCTTATCCAAACCAGAATTATTAAGTTTTATGCCAAAATATTTTTTACATTATTGATTTTGGGTATTGATTTTTTTAATGTTATTATTATTTATGGAAATTTCACGAAACCTATTCCTTTCTATTGGTTTATATAATGTCTATGAGTTCTTACATTTTGTATGGCATGAAATATTATGAGAGTTATAGGACGTGATAGGTGAGATGAGAATTATATAACCTTATAATTCACTGGATAATGTCATATATGTCATTATATTATGTTTATTATGAATGAACATGATTCTACCTTTTCTTACAATTATGATTTCATGATTTATGCACATACTTTATAAATGAACATGATGCTAACATTACTATGTGTGATATTTTACCACAATGTTTTGATGATTCATTATTTTTCATTTAAAAAATTTTGTTCCATTATCTAATATGTCCCTCATGATTATTATGATGATCCCATTATTATAGAATGATGATGTTGATCATGTTCACCCATGTACTATTGATTCACACCTGTTATTCTTCCAATGTTATTCCTCCTGTCACACACGGTTTTTTTGTCTTTGTATTGATCCGGTCCGTTGGAAATCCTGATACTTTTCATGGGTATTTAGTGAGATTAATCATGATTTTTGAAGTTTCATATATGTCTAACCACCCTAATTTGGGATCCCCATTGTTTGTTTAGTAGTTTTTGAAGAAAGGGTGGTTACTTCATGATTTGGGCCAACCGTGAGCCCATTCCCAGTTTTAAAAACCGAATTTGTTTCTTTTATAACTCTTTTTTTCATCATTTTTCACCCATTAAACTTTCCACTTGTCCTATACTGATATATTAAAACTTATTTATCCTTTTGGACCCATTAGAAATTCATAAGCAGGGTGAATTTGGGTTACTTATTTAGGTATTGGGCCAGCCCATGGGCCCATTTCCTGTTTTAAAAAACAAATTCGTTTCATTTATATCTTTTTCATTTTTTAATAAGTTTCGGTGATTACACCTCCCCCTCGAATCCAATAACCCTATAATAACCCTCATAATCTATTTTACCTATTTGGAGCTCATATGGGTCGCAAATTAGGATGAAAATTCTCAGGATACCTCAAATCGTGCAGAATTGACAAGGTAAATTGTATCATTCATAAATAAATCAATTCGTACTCTTATGGCCACCAATTTTCTTTCCCTGGTTCGCCCAGACATTAGGAGTCTTTACAATAATTTTCAAGGAATTCATTTATCTCTAGGGTTGCAGATCTAATGGAAGACGAAGAGTTTTCTAGGGTGATAGGTGAGATTCCTTCTCCTTTCTCCTTCCTCTTCCCCCTCCTTTAATTATTTATTTGATTTATATTGTCCCCTGGTATTTATCGACCTAGGGTTTTGTTATAACATGTTTTTTGATGGGTTTTATGTTTTTTTAGGTCTGGTATTTATAGTTTTAGGGTTTATAAACCCGCGGCGGGTGATTTCGGGTGTGCGTTTCAATTACGCCAAAGATTTAAGGTTGGATATCCGTTGAACATGCCTTTATCATTCAAGTTTCATCATTTTAATATTTTCATTAACTGATATAAATTTTTATTATTTTTTTAAGCCTTTGGATAATTTTCTTTGTGTCCAAAGTTGTTGTTTAATCATTGTTTTGTGAAAGGTAGTGTTGTTTTGTCATGAAAGTGCTCAACAAGTGTTTGTTTAAATGTTCCTTTATCTTTTACAAATATTTTGTTAGGTTTATAATCTGGTTTATGTTATTTTTAACATGTAACAGTATGTTGAATGAAAATATTGCATTCAATGGGTGTTTTATTCCTTTTCATGTACTTAAAATAAATTGTTTTTTTAAAAAGGGCATGCCATGTGTTCGGTAAATTGCCCAGTTGGATTTTATGTGTGAAGTGTGATTTAAAAGTTATTTGTTAAGATTTATAAAGGAATTGGAAGAATTATAAATTTTATATTTGGGTACTTATATGGATTTCCAATTAGGATTTGTTTTTAGAAACAAGTGGGTTTTGATTTACAACATATTTTGGCCCGAGTTGCCCAAAAATGGACCGTTTCACATCTTTATGAAAATGGTTGTGTTTTAAATATGTAACCTGAGTATTATAAGAGATTTATGAATGTAGTTTTCTGTTATAAATGGTGTTTATAAATATCCTTAATAAAATAAAAATGCATACCTTCATCAAAGGTTAGTTTTGAGAAATTGTTTAAAGGCCCGTTTGGCATTTCATAGAAATGAAACAGTGTTTTACTTGTATATAACAAGTTGTGCAATTGGGATTATTTTATGGTTCATTAAATGATTTTATTAAATGTTTTTTGGGATTCCAAATATGATTTGGTTTGGTTTTTATGTGTTTTTATAATTGAAAGAGTGTTTTTGAAAGAGTTTTATGTGCAAAGCCTCAATACACTTCATGAAATTGTTTTACCAAAATATTTAGCGGTTTGTTGATTAGTGTAAGAAATGTGAAGAAAGATTATGGGATGTTTGTGTTTTTATGGATTTGGAATTGAATTTGGATGCAAAATGTGTATTTGATAATATGTGTAACTTGATTGAGCACTAAAGGGAATCCCGTGTATCTAGGTTGGTGGACGTGTACTAGTATGCTAGCAATTCTGTGGGGGTTGACCTCTATTTCACGTAGCAAGTTTGACGATGACAACACTAACTAAACTATGATGATTATGATGATTGGGGACCACTAGGTTATGGGTATGTTCCCTACTAGTGGCTCGTGTACGAGAACAAATATTTATTATGGTTACTTTCACCGAGATACGAGGTACCAGGTGCTCACAACAAACTAGTGCCTAGGGGTATTCCTGTGACTAGTGCTCATTGGCTATTTTGTACTCAACGTCGGCATACGACATGTTTGGTTGGAAGATTCAGTAGTATGTGTTATTTATTTAAAAGTTAAAATTCTTTAAAGCAGCCCTCTAGAAATCTATTTTCATTTTGAAGTTTCACCTCTTTGAAAAGAATTGTTACTTGCATTTTTGTTTATTAAACATGCATGTTTTTGTCTGATAATTATTATAGCATGGAACCTAATTTGAAAACCACACTTTCATATATTTAATTTAAATATATAAATTGATGTTTCTTTTATTTTAAAGGAATGTGCATTGGGAATAGAATATTGGGCTCACCTACTGAGTTTTAATACTCACGCCTATAGTCTTCTTCTTCTTTTATCCCTTGTGTAGGTCTCATCATTAGTTCGATCACCTTGGGAGACATTTGATCATTGTGTTGGAGAGTTACCAGAAACATCACATGGATTTAGTTCTTCATCGTGATTTTTCAGTTGAGTTGTTGGTTTTTTTCTACTTTTAGTTTCTTGTACAAATAATATTTAGTTCAATTTTTATATAAATTCATTTTGGGATGTCCGTTTATTTCCGCTGTTTGTATGATTGTTTATATATGGGAGAAATCATTCCCTTGTGTACACTATTGAGGCCATTGGTGCTTGTCACCATCCCGGGAGGATCAGGAATGCCTCTCGGGACTTGTCGCGGGCTGGCCTGGGTGACCGGTTCAGGGTCGACTCGGGATGGTTCGTGACAAAATGGTATCCGAGGAGGTTGGCTCTTAGCATTCCTTTCTTTTTAGAGCGCCCTTGTTATTTTTGGGATGTCAAGGTAGATGGAGTAGGATTTTTTGGACTTGAGGGGTAAGTTCAAGAAGAGTGTCATGAACTATTTCTTGTTCTAATCCTCAGGTTTCTATGGGAAGTCCGGTTTTATTAGTGTCCTTTGTTCTGGTTGATTTATTGGTGTTTGGATATGACAAGGGGAGTCTGACTAATGGCCTCCGTGAGCTCGCAGGGCCTGGAAAGCCATGTGGAGGTGGGGAATGGTCCTAATAAGTCTCTCTGTGTTGGTTTTGTGTTTGGCATATGGCCGCCAACCATATGGTCAAGTCACCCACTGACACTAGTTCCTTTTTTTGGGTCTCTCTAACCTTTCTTGAATTCTGATTTTTTTTTTTAAAAATCCTTGTGTGAGAATTGTGGAAAATTTTTTTTAAAGGAAGAATTAGATTTTGAAAAGTGAAAAAGGGGGTTTTCAAAAATTAAATATAAGAATGGTTTTGGAAGGTTGTGTTTTTTTTTAAAAAAATGGAGGGAAGTGGAAATGATTTAAAGGGATTGGATTATCCATCATCTAAATTTGTGGTTTTTTGAAATAAAATGTTTTGAAATTGTGAATCATTTTAAGGTGATTCTGAATCGTTGTTTTAAATGGGGTATTTTGGGACGTCAAAAAGTTTTTGAATCGGATAAATTAGTTTTGGAAATTGGTTTTGATCGGTTGGTGTTTTCCTAGAAAGGGTATTGGTCTTAATGGACCTCGGATTATGAAAATATACCTTGCTGATTTTTTTTAATAAAAATGGGAAGGGGTTGTTTGGAGTGGCTTGATTATTAAAAATGTTTTTAAAAATGAAAAGGGGTAAGTTTTTAAGAAAATGGTTCTTAATTAATTGTCGTTTTATTTGTGAAATATGAAAAAGTTTTTTGACTTGGTGGTTGGTGTTCTTTATGAAGGTAATTTTTTTTTGGAATGATGTAGTTTTGTTTTAGCCTTTGGCGTTTTCATGGGTGTTCACATGCATGGTTTTATTTATATCTGGAAGGATGGAATATATGGTATGGTGGTTGGGTTCCTGGGGTGGCATGGAAATGTGCATGTGGGTGATACTTGATGAAACACCATTGGTGAATGTGGAAACCACCAAGTTAGTTTGTTTTTTCAAAATTGTTTTGAGTTGAAAATTGTTGCCTTTTTTTTAAAACCAATGGTTATGTGGCATGATTTTTTCTATGTCCTAGAATATTTGTTTATTTGGTTAGCTTCCATGTGATGTAGAATTCATACTCTTGTTCTATCTAGAGATGAGATATTGTTGGTGGCATGGTTTTGGAGTAATTTTCATTGAGTTTCTAAAGATGTGTTTGATATTGTGATGTGGCCATGGGTAGTTCGCCGTTAGAAATCGTTCATGCTAATCAACCTAAGTATTCCTCTCAAATTTTAAATCCACCTATTTTGATGATGCCTCAACCTTTTTGTTGGAATAGAGAGCTGTTTGGGATATATTAAAAGTGCATCTAGGTCTTGAAAATTATTTTGGACAGAGCTGTTGTGTTTGGTGATGTTAATGTGTTTCGTCGTATTCCATGTCCATTCTGCCCCTCGTTTGGAGTGAGATAGAATTTTGATATGTATCAATGAGTTCCTATTTAGATGAAGGTTTTTTTGGTGATAAAGTGAGGTTTTTTTGAGTGGTGTGATCCTTATCACCTGACTGCGGTGCAACAAATGCTTCAAGAATCAGTGCTCCAGCCATAGGCCTTAGAGTGAATATTTTCACACAGTCAGGAAATAGACATAGATGTGGAGTGCTTGATTAGGATCCTTACTCCTATATTTTGGTAAGTTAGTTTCTATTTCAATGTTTTGGTTCCTCATTTCTGTGAATTTCCCTTTTTCTCAACAAGCGTGGTGGACATAACCCCTCACACAGTGTCTATGGTTATTCCTTCATGGATGTGGGTTTTCAATCAATGTCCCTTTGTGGACTTCCTGTAAAAAATCAGCTGCATTTTTGGTGTTACCTATTCATAGGTGGAGAGTACTGGGTAGTTTCTTTGTTTCTTTTGTTGTTTCAGTGGCCAAATTATTGGGTCCCCTTCCCTCCCATCCCCAAGTGGCGGGGGTCCCGAACTGTGCTGAATGTGTTGGCCAAGTTCATGTACCCTTCGTTCGAGAGTGGGTGGTTAATATGTTCATGTTGTAACCCTATTTACTTGGTATAATAGGTTTTTTAGGAGGGTTTTTTTGGGCTTGTGTGTGTGAGTCCCAATTCTAGCTCATGTTGAATTCTTGTCTGTTCGTTGCTAGTTGGTTTCTAATGGTGGGGAGACCCACCATGGGTCTCCTGGATTTTCATCCTAAGAACATTTCTAGTGATAGTTGATTCTTAATGGTGGGGATTCCATTCTGGACTCCCTTGGAATATTTGGTTTTTGTGAGTTCTCTTTGGTTTGGGTGATGTTTGGGTTCATTGAGAGAAGGCTCAACAATCGGGTTCTTGGCTTGGTTGTGGAGGTGGTGGCTTCATCTTTCCGTTGATTCTCCAGACGTGGTTGTGAGTTGTGTTTTGTGTGGGCAAGAGTATTAAGATGCATTGTTGGTGATTGATATTTCATTATCTTTCGAGGCTGGATTATGTTGTTATGGAATCGTTAGGTGTTGTTTTTTTTTCAGCCGGAAAGTTTTATGGCTTTCTGGGGGCGGAAAGCTTTAATGGTGGGGAGAATTGTCACACACGGTTTTTTTGTCTTTGTATTGATCCGGTCCATTGGAAATCCTGAGCCTTTTAATGGGTATTTGGTGAGATTAATACTGAGTTTTGAAGTTTCATATATGTATAACCACCCTAATTTGGGATCCCCATTGTTTGTTTAGTAGTTTTTGAAGAAAGGGTGGTTACTTCATGATTTGGGCCAACTGTGATCCCATTCCCAGTTTTAAAAACCGAATTTGTTTCTTTTATAACTATTTTTTTCATCATTTTTCACCCATTAAAATTCCCACTTTTCCTATACTGATATATTAAAATTTATGTATCCTTTTGGACCCATTAGAAATTCATAAGCAGGGTGAATTTGGGTTACTTATTTAGGTTCTGGGCCAGCCCACAGGTCAATTTCCTGTTTTAAAAAACAAATTCGTTGCATTTATATCTTTTTCATTTTTTAATAGTTTTCGGTTATTCCACCTCCCCCTATAGGAAAATAACCCTATAATAACCCTAATAATCTATTTTACCTCTTTGGAGCTCATATGGGTCGCGGATTAGGACAAAAATGCTCAAGATACCTCAAATCGTCCAGAATTGACAAGGTAAATTGTATCATTCATAAATCAATCAATTCTTACTCTTTTGGCCACCAATTTTATTTCCCTGGTTCTTCTAGACCTTATCCATCTTTAAAAGAATTTTCAAGGCATTCATTTCTCTCTAGGGTTGAAGATCTAATGGAAGAAGAAGAGTTTTCTAGGGTGATAGGTGAGATTCCTTCTCGTTTCTCCTTCCTCTTCCCCCTCCTTTCATTATTTCATTGATTTATATTGTCCCCTAGTATTGATAGACCTAGGGTTTTGTTGTAACATGTTTTTCGATGGGTTTTCTGTTTGTTTAGGTCTGGTATTTATAGGTTTAGGGTTTATAAACTCGCGACGGGTGATTTCGTGGGTGCATTTCAATTACGCCAAAGATTTGAGGTTGGATATCCCTTTCACATGTCTTTATAATTCAAGTTTCATCATTTAAATATCTTACTTAACTGATATAAATTTTTATAATTTTTTTAAGCCTTTGGATAATTTTCTTGGTGTCCAAAGTGGTTGTTTAATCATTTTTTTGTGAAAGGTAGTGTTGTTTTGTCATGAAAGTGCTCAACAAGTGTTTGTTTAAATGTTTTGTTATCTTTTGCAAATATTTTGTTGAGGTTTATAATCTGTTTTATGTTATTTTTAACATGTAACAGTATCTTGAATGAAAATATTGCATTCAATTGGTGTTTTATTCCTTTTCACGTACTTAAAATAAATTGTTTTGTTTTAAAAGGGCATGCCATGTGTTCGGTAAATTTCACAGTTGGATTTTATGTGTGATGTGTGATTTAAAATTTATTTGTTTTGATGTATAACGGAATTAGAAGAATTATAAATGGTATATTTGGGTACTTATATGGATTTCCAATTATGATTTGTTTTTACAAACAAGTGGGTTTTGATTTACAACATATTTTGGCCCGAGTTGCCCAAAAATGGACCGTTTCACATCTTTATGAAAATGGTTGTGTTTTGAATAGGTAACCTGAGTATTATAAGAGATTTATGAATTTAGTTTGCTTTTGTAAATGGTTTTTATAAATATCCTTAATAAAATCAAAATGCATACCTTCATCAAAGGTTAGTTTTGAGAAAATGTTTAAAGGCCCATTTGGCATTTCATAGAAATGAAGGAGTGTTTTACTTGTATATAACAATTTGTGCAACTGGGATTGTTTTATGGTTCATTAAATTATTTTATTAAATGTTTTTTGGGATTCCAAATATTATTTGGTTTGGTTTTTATGTGTTTTTATAATTGAAAGTGTGTTTTTGAATGATTTTTATGTGAAAAGCCTCAATACACTTCATGAAATTGTTTTACCAAAATATTTAGCGGTTTGTTGATTAGTGTAAGAAATGTGAAGAAAGATTATGGGCTGTTTTTGTTTTTATGGTTTTGGAATTGAATGTGGATGTGAAATGTGTATCTGATAATATGTGTAACTTGATTGAGCACTAAAGGGAATCCCGGGTATCTAGGTTGGTGGACGTGTACTAGTATGCTAGTGATTCTGTGGGGGTTGGCCTCTGTTTCACGTATCAAGTTTGATGTTGAAAACAGTAACTAAACTATGATGATAATGATGATTAGGGACCACTAGGTTATGGGTATGTTCCCTACTAGTTTCTCGTGCACGAGAATGAATATTTATTATGGTTACTTTCACCGAGATACGTGGTACCTAGTGCAAACAACTAACTAGTGCCTAGGGGTATTCCCGTGACTAGTGCTCATTGGCTATTTTGTACTCACCGTCGATATACGGCGTGTTTGGTTGGAAAATTCAGTAGTATGTGTTATTTATTTAAAAGTTAAAATTATTTGAAGCAGCCCTCTTGAAAACTATTTTCATTTTGAAGTTTCACCTCTTTGAAAAGAATTGTTACTTGCATTTTTGTTTATTAAACATGCATGTTTTTGTCTGATAATTATTATAGTATGGAAACTCATTTGAAAACCACACTTTCATATATTTAATTTCAAACTATAAATTGATGTTTCTTTTATTTTAAAGGAATGTGCATTGGGAATAGAATATTGGGCTAACCTACTGAGTTTTAATACTCACGCCTATAGTCTTCTTCTTTTTTTATCCCTTGTGCAGGTTTCATCATTAGTTCGATCACCTTGGGAGACATTTGATCCTCATGTTGGAGAGTTACCAGAAGCGTAACATGGATTTAGTTGGTCATCGTGATTGTTCAGTTGAGTTGTTGCTTTTTTTCTAGTTATAGTTTCTTGTACAAATAATATTTAGTTCAATTTTTATATAAATTCATTTTGGGCTGTCTGTTTATTTCCGCTGTTTGTTTGATTTTTTATATATGGGATAAACGTTCCCTTGTGTACACTATTGAGGCCCTTAGTGCTTGTCACCAACCCGGGAGGATCGGGAATGCCTCTCGGGACTTGTCGCAGGACGGCCTGGGTGACCGGTTCAGGGTCGACTCGGGCTGGTTCGTGAAAAAATGGTATCAGAGGAGGTTGGCTCTTAGCAGTCCTTTATTTTTAGAGTACCCTTGTTATTTTTGGGATTTTAAGGTAGATGGAGTAGTATTTTTGGGACTTGAGGGGTAAGTGAAAGAAGAGTGTCACGAACTCTTTCTTGTTCTAATCCTCAGGTTTCTATGAGAAGTCCGGTTTTATTAGTGTCCTTTGTTCTGGTTGATTTTTTGGTGTTGGGATATGACAAGGGGAGTCTGACTAATGGCCTCCGTGAGCTCGCAGGGCCTGGAAAGCCATGTGGAGGTGGGGAATGGTCCTAATAAGTCTCTTTGTGTTGGTTTTGTGTTTTGAATATGGCCGTCAACCATATGGTCAAGTCACCCACTGACACCAGTTCCTTTTTTTGGGTCTCTTGAACCTTTCTTGAATTCTGAATTTTTGTTTTTAAAATCCTTGTGTGAGAATTGTGGAAATTGGTTTTAAAGGAAGGATTAGATTTTGAAAAGTGAAAACGGGGGTTTTCAAAAATTAAATATAAGAATGGTTTTGGAAGGATGTGTTTTTTTAAAAAAAATGGAGGGAAGTGGAAATGATTTAAAGGGATTTGATTATCCATAATCTAAATTTGAGGTTTGTTGAAATAAATTGTTTTGAAATTGTGAATCATTTTAAGGTGATTCTGAATCATTGTTTTAAATGGGGTATTTTGGGATGTCAAAAAGTTTTTGAATTGGATAAATTAGTTTTGTAAATTGGTTTTGATCGGTTTGTGTTTTCCTAGAAAGGGAATTGGTCTCAATGGACCTCAGATTATGAAAATATACCTCACTGATTTTTTTTTAAAAAAATGGGAAGGGGTTGTTTGGAGTGGCTTGGTTATTAAAAATGTTTTTAAAAATGAAAAGGGGTATGTTTTTAAGAAAATGGTTCTTAATTAATTGTGGTTTTATTTGTGAAATATGAAAAAGTTTTTTGACTTGGTGGTTGGTGTTCCTTATGAAGGTAATTTGTTTTGGAATGATGTTGTTTTGTTTTAGCCTTTGGTGTTTTCATGGGTGTTCACATGAATTGTTTTATTTATATCTGGAAGGATGGCCTATATGGTATGGTGGTTGGGTTCCTGGGGTGGCATGGAAATGTGAATGTGGGTGATACTTGATGAAACACCATTGGTGAATGTGGAAACCCACCAAGTTAGTTTGTTTTTTCAAAATTGTTTTGAGCTGAAAATTGTTGCCTTTTTTTAAAACCAATGGTTATGTGGCATGATTTTTCTATGGATTAGAATATTTGTTTATTTGGTTAGCTTCCATGTGATCTATAATTCATAATCTTGTTCTATCTAGAGATGATATATTGTTGGTGGCTCGGTTTTGGAGTAATTTTCATTGGGTTTCTAAAGATGTGTTTGATATTGTGATGTGGCCATGGATAGTTCTCCATTAGAAATCGTTCATGCTGATCAACCTAAGGATTCCTATCAAATTTTAAATCCACCTATTTTGATGACGCCTCAACCAGTTTTTTGGAATAGAGAGCTATTTGGGATCTATTAAAAGTGCTTCTAGGTCGTGATAATTATTTTGGACAGAGGAGTTGTGTTTGGTGATGGTAATGTGTTTCGTCGTATTCCTTGTCCATTCTGCCCCTCGTTTGGATTGAGTTAGAATTTTGATATGTATCTATGAGTTCCTATTTAGATGAAGGTTTTTTTGGTGATAAAATGAGGTTTTTTTTGAGTGGTGTGATCTTTATCACCTGACTGCGGTGCAACAAATGCTTCAAGAATCAGTGCTCCAGCCATAGGCCTCAGAGTGAATCTTTTCACACAGTCAGGAAATCGAAAGAGATGTGGAGTGCTCGATTAGGATCCTTAATCCTCAATTTTGGTAAGTTAGTTTCTATTTCAATGTTTTGTTCCTCATTTCTGTGAATTTCCCTTTGTCGCAACAAGCGTGGTGGACTTAACCCCTCACACAGTGTCTATGGTTATTCCTTCATGGATGTGGGTTTTAAATCAATGTCCTTATGTGGACTTCCTTTAAAAAATAAGCTGCATTTTTGGTGTTACCTATTCATAGGTGGAGAGTATTGTGTAGTTTCTTTGTTTCTTTTGTGGTTTCAGTGGCCAAATTATTGGGTCCCCTTCCCTCCCATTCCCAAGTGGCGGGGGTCCAGAACTGTGCTGAATGTGTTGGCCAAGTTCTTGTCCCCTCCGTTCAGGAGTGGGTGGTTAATATGTTCATGTTGTAACCCTATTAACTTGGTATAGTAGGTTTTTTAGGATGGGTTTTTTTGGGCTTGTGTGAGTGAGGCCCAATTCTAGCTCATGTTGAATTCTTGTCTGTTCGTTGCTAGTTGGTTTCTAATGGTGGGGAGACCCACCATGGGTCTCCTGAATTTTCATCCTAAGAACATTTCTAGTGCTAGTTGATTTTTAATGGTGGGGAGTCCATTCTGGACTCCCTTGGAATATTTGGTTTTTGTGAGTTCTCATTGGTTTGGGTGATGTTTGGGTTCATTGAGAGGAGGCTCAACAATCGGGTTCTTGGCTTGGTTGTGGAGGTGGTGGCTTCATCTTTCCGTTGATTCTCCAGATGTGGTTGTGAGTTGTGTTTTGTGTGAGAAAGAGTATTAAGACTCATTGTTGGTGATTGATATTTCATTATCTTTAGAGTCTAGATTATGTTGTTATGGAATCCTTAGGTTTTGTTTTTTTTCAACCGGAAAGTGTTATGGCTTTCTGGGGGCGGAAAGCTTTAATGGTGGGGAGAATTGTCACACACGTTTTTTGTTGTCTTTGTATTGATCCGGTCCATTAGAAATCCTGATCCTTTTCATGGGTATTTGGTGAGATGAATCCTGAGTTTTGAAGTTTCATATATGTCTAACCACCCTAATTTGGGATCCCCATTGTTTGTTTAGTAGTCTTTGAAGAAAGAGTGGTTACTTCATGATTTGGGCCAACTGTGAGCCCATTACCAGTTTTAAAAACCAAATTTGTTTCTTTTATAACTCTTTTTTTCATCCTTTTTCACCCATTAAACTTCCCACTTGTCCTATACTGATATATTAAAACTTATTTACTCTTTTGGACCCATTAGAAATTCATAAGCAGGGTGAATTTGGGTTACTTATTTTGGTATTGGGCCAGCCCATGGGCACATTTCCTGTTTTAAAAAACAAATTCGTTTCATTTATATCTTTTTCATTTTTTAATATGTTTTGGTGATTCCACCTCCCAATCGAAGCCAATAACCCTATAATAACCCTCATAATCTATTTTACCTCTTTGGAGCTCATATGGGTCGCGGATTAGGACGAAAATGCTCAGGATACCTCAAATCGTGCAGACATGACAAGGTAAATTGTATCATTCATAAATCAATCAATTCGTACTCTTTTGGCCACCAATTTTCTTTCCTTGGTTCGTACAGACCTTAGGAGTCTTTACAAGAATTTTCAAGTCATTTATTTCTCTCTAGGGTTGCAGATCTAATGGAAGACGAAGCGTTTTTTAGGGTGATAGGTGAGATTCCTTCTCCTTTCTCCTTCCTCTTCCCCCTCCTTTCATTATTTCTTTGATTTATATTGTCCCATAGTATTGATCGACCTAGGGTTTTGTTATAACATGTTTTTTTATGGGTTTTCTGTTTGTTTAAGTCCGGGGTTTATAGTTTTAGGGTTTATAAACCCACGACGGGTGATTTCGGGTGTGTGTTTCAATTAGGCCAAAGATTTGAGGTTGGATATCTCTTGCACATGCCTTTATCATTCAAGTTTCATAATTTTAATATTTTCCTTAACTGATATAAATTTTTATTATTGTTTTTAAGACATTGGATAATTTTCTTGGTGTCCAAAGTGGTTGTTTAATCATTGTTTTGTGAAAGGTAGTATTGTTTTGTCATGAAAGTGCTCAACAAGTGTTTGTTTAAATGTTCCGTTATCTTTTGAAAATATTTTGTGAGGTTTATAATCTGGTTTATGGTATTTTTAACATGAAACAGTATCTTTAATAAAAATATTTCATTCAATTGGTGTTTTATTCCTTTTCATGTACTTAAAATAAATTTTTTTGTTTAAAAAGGGCATGCCATGTGTTCGGTAAATTGCCCGGTTCGATTTTACTTGTGATGTGTGATTTAAAAGTTATTTGTTTGGATTTATAAAGAAATTGGAAGAATTATAAATGGTATATTTGGGTACTTATATGGGTTCCCAATTATTATTTTTTTACAAACAAGTGGGTTATGATTTACAACATATTTTGGCCTGAGTTGCCCAAAAATGGACCGTTTCACATCTTTATGAAAATGGTTGTGTTTTGAATATGTAACCTGAGTATTATAAGAGATTTATGAATGTAGTTTGCTGCTATAAATGGTGTTTATAAATATCCTTAATAAAATAAAATGCATACCTTCATCAAAGGTTAGTTTTGAGAAAATGTTTAAAGGCCCGTTTGGCATTTCATAGAAATGAAGGAGTGTTTTACTTGCATATAACAAGTTGTGCAATTGGGATTGTTTTATGGTTCATTAAATGATTTTATTAAATGTTTATTGGGATGAAAAATATGATTTGGTTTGTATTTTATGTGTTTTTATAATTGAAATAGTGTTTTTGAAAGAGTTTTATGTGCAAAGCCTCAATACACTTCATGAAATTGTTTTACCAAAATATTTAGTGGTTTGTTGATTAGTTTAAGAAATGTGAAGAAATATTATGGGCTGTTTGTGTTTTAATTGTTTTGGAATTGAATGTGGGTGTGAAATGTGTATTTTATAATATGTGTAACTTGATTGAGCACTAAAGGGAATCCCGGGTATCTAGGTTGGTGGACGTGTACTAGTATGCTAGTGATTCTGTGGGGGTTGGCCTCTGTTTCACGTAGCAAGTTTGACAATGACAACACTAACTAAACTATGATGATGATGATGATTGGGGACCACTAGGTTATGGGTATGTTCCCTACTAGTGGCTCATGCACGAGAACAAATATTTATTATGGTTACTTTCACCGAGATACGAGGTACCTGGTGCTCACAACTAACTAGTGCATAGGGGTATTCCCGTGACTAGTGCTCATTGGCTATTTTGTAGTTACCGTCGGCATATGGTGTATTTGGTTGGAAAATTCAGTAGTATGTGTTATTTATTTAAAAGGTAAAATTATTTAAAGCTCCCCTCTTGAAAACTATTTTCATTTTTAAGTTTCACCTCTTTGAAAAGAATTGTTACTTGCATTTTTGTTTATTAAACATGCACATTTTTGTCGGATAATTACTATAGCATGGAACCTCATTTGAAAACCACACTTTCATATATTTAATTTAAAACTATAAATTTATGTTTCTTTTATTTTAAAGGAATTTGCATTGGGAATATAATATTGGGCTAACCTACTGAGTTTTAATACTCAAGCCTATAGTCTTCTTCTTTTTTTATCCCTTGTGCAGGTTTCATCATTAGTTTGATCACCTTGGGAGACATTTGATCATTGTGTTGGAGAGTTACTAGAAGCATCACATGGATTTAGTTGGTCATCGTGATTGTTCAGTTGAGTTGTTGGTTTTTTTCTACTTTTAGTTTCTTGTACAAATAATATTTAGTTCTATTTTTATATAAATTCATTTTGGACTGTCCGTTTATTTCTGCTGTTTTTTTGATTGTTTATATATGGGAGAAATCGTTCCCTTGTGTACAATATTGAGGCCCTTGGTTCTTGTCACCATCCCGGGAGGATCGGGAATGCCTCTTGGGACTTTTCGCGGGCTGGCCTGGGTGACCGGTTGAGGGTCGACTCCGGCTGGTTCATGACAAAATGGTATCAGAGGAGGTTGGCTCTTAGCAGAACTTTCTTTTTAGAGAACCCTTGTAATTTTTGGGATGTCAAGGTAGATGGAGTAGGATTTTTGGGACTTGAGGGGTAAGTTCAAGAAGAGCGTCGCGAACTCTTTCTTGTTCTAATCCTCAGGTTTCTATGGGAAGTCTAGTTTTATTAGTTTCCTTTCTTCTGGTTGATTTTTTAGTGTTGGGATATGACAAGGGGAGTCTGAGTAATGGCCTTCGTGAGCTCGTAGGGCCTGGAAATCCATGTGGAGGTGGAAAATGGTCCTAATAAGTCTATCTATGTTGGTTTTGTGTTTGGAATATGGACGCCAACCATATGGTGAAGTCACCCACTGACACTAGTTCCTTTTTTGGGTCTCTTGAACCTTTCTTGAATTCTGAATTTTTGTTTTTAAAATCCTTGTGTGAGAATTGTGGAAATTGGTTTTAAAGGAAGGATTAGATTTTGAAAAGTAAAAAAGGGGGTTTTCAAAAATTAAATATAAGAATGGTTTTGGAAGGTTGTGTTTTTTTATAAAAAATGGAGGGAAGTGGAAATTATTTAAAGGGATTGGATTATCCATAATCTAAATTTGTGGTTTGTTGAAATAAAATGTTTTGAAATTGTGAATAATTTTAAGGTGATTCTGAATCGTTGTTTTAAATGGGGTATTTTGGGATGTCAAAAAGTTTTTGAATCAGATAAATTAGTTTTGGAAATTGGTTTTGATCAGTTGGTGTTTTCCTAGAAAGGGTATTGGTCTTAATGAACCTCGGATTATGAAAATATACGTTGCTGATTTTTTTTAAAAAAATGGGTAGGGGTTGTTTGGAGTGGCTTGGTTATGAAAAATGTTTTTAAAAATGAAAAGGGGTAAGATTTTAAGAAAATGGTTCTTAATTAATTGTGGTTTTATTTTTGAAATATGAAAAAGTTTTTTGACTTGGTGGTTGGCATTCCTTATGAAGGTAATTTTTTTTGGAATGATGTTGTTTTGTTTTAGCCTGTGGTGTTTTCATGGGTGTTCACATGCATGGTTTTATTTATATCTGGAAGAATGGCCTATATGGTATGGTGTTTGGGATCCTGGGGTGGCATGGAAATGTGCATGTGGGTGATACTTGATGAAACACCATTGGTGAATGTGGAAACCCACCAAGTTAGTTTGTTTTTTCAAAATTGTTTTGAGCTGAAAATTGTTGCCTTTTTTTAAAACCAATGGTTATGTGGCATGATTTTTATATGTCTTAGAATATTTGTTTATTTGGTTAGCTTCCATGTGATCTAGAATTCATACTCTTGTTCTATCTAGAGATGAGATATTGTTGGTGGCTCGGTTTTGGAGTAATTTTCATTGGGTTTCTAAAGATGTGTTTGATATTGTGATGTGGCCATGGATAGTTCTCCGTTAGAAATCGTTCGTGCTGATCAGCCTAAGGATTCCTCTCAAATTTTAAATCCACCTATTTTGATGATGACTCAACCTGTTTTTTGGAATAGAGAGCTGTTTGGGATCTATTAAAAGTGCTTCTAGGTCGTGATAATTATTTTGGACAGAGCAGCTGTGTTTGGTGATATTAATGTGTTTCATTGTATTCCTTGCCCATTCTGCCCCTCGTTTGGAGTGAGGTAGAATTTTGATATGTATCTATGAGTTCCTAATTAGATGAAGGTTTTTTGGTGATAAAGTGAGGTTTTGTTTGAGTGGTGTGATCCTTATCACCTGACTGCGGTGCATCAAATGCTTCAAGAATCAGTGCTCCAGCCATAGGCCTCAGAGTGAATCTTCTCACGCAGTTAGGAAATCGACAGAGATGTGGAGTGCTCGATTAGGATCCTTAATCCTCTATTTTGGTAAGTTAGTTTCTATTTCAATGTTTTGGTTCCTCATTTCTGTGAATTTCCCTTTGTCGCAACAAGCGTGGTGGACTTAACCCCTCACACAGTGTCTATGGTTATTCCTTCATGGATGTGGGTTTTCAATCAATGTCCCTGTGTGGACTTCCTATAAAAAATTAGCTGCATTTTCGGTGTTACCTATTCATAGGTGGAGAGTATTGGGTAGTTTCTTCGTTTATTTTGTGGTTTCACTGGCCAAATTATTGGGTCTCCTTCCCTCCCATCCCCAAGTGGTGGGGGTCCAGAACTGTGCTGAATGTGTTGGCCAAGTTCTTGTCCCCTTAGTTCGGGAGTGGGTGGTTAATATGTTCATGTTGTAACCTTATTAACTTGGTATAGTAGGTTTTTAGGAGGGTTTTTTTGGGCTTGTGTGAGTGAGGCCAAATTCTAGCTCATGTTGAATTCTTTTCTGTTCGTTGCTAGTTGGTTTCTAATGGTGGGGAGACCCACCATGGGTCTCCGGGATTTTCATCCTAAGAACATTTCTAGTGATAGTTGATTCTTAATGGTGGGGAGTCCATTCTATACTCCCTTGGAATATTTTATTTTTGTGAGTTCCCTTTTGTTTGGGTGATGTTTGGGTTCATTGAGAGGAGGCTCAACAATCGGGTTCTTGGCTTGGTTGTGGAGGTGGTGGCTTCATCTTTCCGTTGATTCTCCAGACGTGGTTGTGAGTTGTGTTTTGTGAGGGAAAGAGTATTAAGACACATTGTTGGTGATTGATATTTCATTATCTTTAGAGGCTGGATTATGTTGTTATGGAATCCTTAGGTGTTGTTTTTTTTCAGCCGGAAAGTGTTATGTCTTTCCGGGGGCGGAAAGCTCTAATGGTGGGGAGAATTGTCACACACGGTTTTTTTTGTCTTTGTATTGATCCGATCCATTGGAAATCCTGATCCTTTTCATGGGTATTTGGTGAGATGAATCCTGAGTTTTGAAGTTTCATATATGTCTAACCACCCTAATTTGGGATCCCCATTGTTTGTTTAGTAGTTTTTGAAGAAAGGGTGGTTACTTCATGATTTGGGCCAACCGTGAGCCCATTCCCAGTTTTAAAAACCGAATTTGTTTCTTTCATAAATCTTTTTTTTTCATAAGTTTTCACCCATTAAACTTCCCACTTGTGCTATACTGATATATTAAAACTTATTTATCCTTTTGTACCCATTAAAAATTCATAGGCAGGGTGAATTTGGGTTACTTATTTAGGTATTGGGCCAGCCCATGGGCCCATTTCCTGTTTTAAAAAACAAATTCGTTTCATTTATATATTTTTCATTTTTTAATATTTTTCGGTGATTCCACCACCCCCTCGAAGCCAATAACCCTATAATAACCCTTATAATATATTGTACCTCTTTGGAGCTCATATGGGTTGCGGATTAGGACGAAACTTCTTAGGATACCTCAAATCGTCCAGAATTGACAAGGTAAATTGTATCATTCATAAATCAATAAATTCGTACTCTTTTGGCCACCAATTTTCTTTCCCTGGTTCGTGCGGACCATATGCGTATTTAAATGAATTTTCAAGGCATTAGGGTTGCAGATCTAATGGAAGACGAAGAGTTTTCTAGGGTGATAGGTGAGATTCCTTCTCCTTTCTCCTTCCTCTTCCCCCTCCTTTCATTATTTCTTTGATTTATATTGTCCCCTAGTATTGATCGACCTATGTTATTGTTATAAAATGTTTTTTATGGGTTTTAAGTTTGTTTAGGTCTGGTATTTATAGTTTTAGGGTTTATAAACCTGCGGCGGGTGATTTTGGGTGTGCATTTCAATTACGCCAAAGATTTGAGATTGGATATCCCTTGCACATGCCTTTATCATTCAAGTCTCATCATTTTAATATTTTCCTTAACTGATATAAATTTTTATTATTGTTTTTAGGCCTTTGGATAATTTTTATGGTGTCCAAAGTGGTTGTTTAATCATTGTTTTGTGAAAGGTAGTGTTGTTTTGTCATGAAAGTGCTCAACAAGTATTTGTTTAAATGTTCCGTTATCTTTTGAAAATATTTTGTGAGGTTTATAATCTGGTTTATGGTATTTTTAACATGTAACAGTATCTTGAATGATAATATTGCATTCAATTGGTGTTTTATTCCTTTTCATTTACTTAAAATAAATTGTTTTGTTTAAAAAGGGCATGCCATGAGTTCGGTAAATTGCCCGGTTGGTTTTTATGTGTGATGTGTGATTTAAAAGTTATTTGTTTGGATTTATAAAGGAATTGGAAGAATTATAAATGGTATATTTGGGTACTTATATATATTTTAAATTAGTATTTGTTTTTACAAACAAGTTGGTTTTGATTTACAACATATTTTGGCCCGAGTTGCCCAAAAATGGACCGTTTCACATCTTTATGAAAATGGTTGTGTTTTGAATATGTAACCTGCGTATTATAAGAGATTTATGAATGTAGTTTTCTGCTGTAAATGGTGTTTATAAATATCCTTAATAAAATCAAAATGCATACCTTCATCAAAGGTTAGTTTTGAGAAAATGTTTAAAGGCCCGTTTGGCATTTCATAGAAATGAAGGAGTGTTTTACTTGTGTATAATAAGTTGTGCAAATGGGATTGTTTTATGGTTCATTAAATGATTTTTTTAAATGTTTATTGGGATTCGAAATAATATTTGGTTTGTTTTTTATGTGTTTTTATAATTCAATGATTGTTTTTTAAAGAGTTTTATGTGCAAAGCCTCAATACACTTCATGAAATTGTTTTACCAAAATATTTAGCGGTTTGTTGATTAGTGTAAGAAATGTGAATAAATATTATGGGTTGTTTGTGTTTTTATGGTTTTGGAATTTAATGTGGATGTGAAATATGTATTTTATAATATGTGTAACTTTATTGAGCACTAAAGGGAATCCCGGGTATCTAGGTTGGTGGACGTGTACTAGTATGGTAGTGATTCTGTGGGGGTTGGCCTCTATTTCCCGTAGCAAGTTTGACGATGACAACACTAACTAAACTATGATGATGATGATTATTGGGGACCACTAGGTTATGGGTATGTTCCATACTAGTGGCTCGTGCACGAGAACGAATATTTATTATGGTTACTTTCACCGAGATACGAGGTACCTGGTGCTCACAACTAACTAGTCCCTAGAGGTATCCCCGAGACTAGTGCTCATTGGCTATTTTGTACTCACCGTCGGCATATTTCATGTTTGGTTGGAAAATTCAGTAGTATGTGTTATTTATTTAAAAGTTAAAATTCTTTAAAGCATCCCTCTTGAAAACTATTCTCATTTTTAAGTTTCACCTCTTTGAAAAGAATTGTTACTTGCATTTTTGTTTATTAAACATGCATGTTTTTGTCTAATAATTTTTATATCATGGAACCTCCTTTGAAAACCACACATTCATATATTTAATTTAAAACTATAATTTTATGTTTCTTTTATTTTAAAGGAATGTGCATTGGGAATAGAATATTGGGCTAACCTACTAAGTTTTAATACTCACGCATATAGTCTTCTTCTTTTTTTATCCCTTGTGCAGGTTTCATCATTAGTTCGATCACCATGGGAGACATATGATCATTGTGTTGGAGAGTTACCAGAAGCATCACATGGATTTAGTTGGTCATCGTGATTGTTCATTTGAGTTGTTGGTTTTTTCTACTTTTAGTTTCTTGTACAAATAATATTTAGTTCAATTTTTATATAAATTCATTTTGGGCTGTCCGTTTATTTCCGCTGTTTGTTTGATTGTTTATATATGGGAGAAATCGTTCCCTTGTGTACACTATTGAGGCCCTTGGTGCTTGTCACCATCCCGGGAGGATCGGGAATGCCTCTCGGGACTTGTGGCGGGCTGGCTTGGGTGATCAGTTCAGGGTTGACTCGGGCTGGTTCGTGACAAAATGGTATGAGAGGAGGTTGGCTCTTAGCATACCTTTCTTTTTAGAGTGCCCTTGTTATTTTTGGGATGTCAAGGTAGATGTAGTATGATTTTTGGGACTTTAGGGGAAAGTGCAAGAAGAGCATCACAAACTGTTTCTTGTTCTAATCCTCACGTTTCTATGGGAAGTCTGGTTTTATTTGTGTCCTTTGTTCTGGTTGATTTTTTGGTGTTGGGATATGACAAGGGGAGTCTAACTAATGGCCTCCGTGAGCTCGCAGGGCCTGGAAAGCCATGTGGAGGTGGGGAATGGTCTTAATAAGTCTCTCTGTGTTGGTTTTGTGTTTGGCATATGGCCGCCAACCATATGGTCAAGTCACCCACTGACACTAGTTCCTTTTTTTGGGTCTCTTGATCCTTTCTTGAATGATGAATTTTTGATTTTAAAATCCTTGTGTGAGAATTGTGGAAATTGGTTGTAAAGGAAGGATTAGATTTTGAAAAGTGAAAAAGGGGGTGTTCAAAAATTAAATATTAGAATGGTTTTGGAAGGTTGTGTTTTTTAAAAAAAATGCAGGGAAGTGGAAATGATTTAAAGGGATTGGATTATCCATAATCTAAATTTGTGGTTTGTTGAAATAAAATGTTTTGAAATTGTGAATCATTTTAAGGTGATTCTGAATCATTGTTTTAAATGGGGTATTTTGGGATGTAAAAAAGTTTTTGAATCGGATAAATTAGTTTTGGAAATTGGTTTTGATCGGTTGGTGTTTTCCTAGAAAGGGTATTGGTCTTAATGGACCATGGATTATGAAAATATACCTTGCTGATTTTTTTTTAAAAAAATGGGAAGGGGTTGTTTGGAGTGGCTTGGTAATTAATAATGTTTTTAAAAATTAAAAGGGGTATGTTTTTAAGAAAAGGGTTCTTAATTAATTGTGGTTTTATTTGTGAAATATGAAAAAGTTTTTTGACTTGGTGGTTGGTGTTCCTTATGAAGGTAATTTTTTTTGGAATGATGTTGTTTTGTTTTAGCCTGTGGTGTTTTCATGGGTGTTCACATGCATGATTTTATTTATATCTGGAAGGATGGCCTATATGGTATGGTGGTTGGGTTCCTGGGGTGTCATGGAAATGTGCATGTGGGTGATACTTGATGAAACACCATTGGTGAATGTGGAAACCCACCAAGTTAGTTTGTTTTTCCAAAATTGTTTTGAGCTGAAAATTGTTGCCTTTTTTTAAAACCAATGGTTATGTGGCATGATTTTTCTATGTCTTAGAATATTTGTTTATTTGGTTAGCTTCCATGTGATCTATAATTCATACTCTTGTTCTATCTAGAGATGAGATATTGTTGGTGGCTCAGTTTTGGAGTAATTTTCATTGGGTTTCTAAAGATGTGTTTGATATTGTGATGTGGCCATGGATAGTTCTCCGTTAGAAATCGTTCATGCAGATCGACCTAAGGATTCCACTAAAATTTTAAATCCACCTATTTTGATGATGCCTCAACCTGTTTGTTGGAATAGAGAGCTGTTTGGGATCTATTAAAAGTGCTTCTCGGTCGTGATAATTATTTTGGATAGAGCAGTTGTGTTTAGTGATGTTAATGTGTTTCGTCATATTCCTTGTCCATTCTGCCCCTCGTTTGGAGTGAGGTAGAATTTTGATATGTATCTATGAGTTCCTATTTAGATGAAAGTTTTTTTGTTGATAAAGTGAGGTTTTGTTTGAGTGGTGTGATCCTTATCACCTGACTACGGTGCAGTAAATGCTTCAAGAATCAGTGCTCCAGCCATAGGCCTCAGAATGAATCTTTTCACGCAGTCAGGAAATATAAAGAGATGTGGAGTTCTCGATTAGGATCCTTACTCCTCTATTTTGGTAAGTTAGTTTCTATTTAAATGTTTTGGTTCCTCATTTCTGTGAATTTCCCTTTGTCGCAACAAGCATGGTGGACTTAACCCCTCACACAGTGTCTATAGTTATTCCTTCATGGATGTGGGTTTTCAATCAATGTCCCTGTGTGGACTTCCTGTAAAAAATAATCTGCATTTTTGGTGTTACCTATTCATAGGTGGAGAGTATTGGGTAGTTTCTTTGTTTTTTTTGTGGTTTCAGTGGCCAAATTATTGGGTCCCCTTCCCTCCCATCCCCAAGTGGAAGGGGTCCCGAACTGTGCTGAATGTGTTGGCCAAGTTCTTGTCCCCTCCGTTTGGGAGTGGGTGGTTAATATGTTCATGTTGTAACCCTATTAACTTGGTATAATAGGTTTTTTAGGAGGGTTTTTTGGGGTTGTGTGAGTGAGGCCCAATTCTAGCTCATGTTGAATTCTTGTCTGTTCGTTGCTAGTTGGTTTCTAATGGTGGGGAGACCCACCATGGGTCTCCTGGATTTTCATCCTAAGAACATTTCTAGTGCTAGTTGATTATTAATGGTGGGGAGTCCATTCTAGACTCCCTTGGAATATTTGGTTTTCGTGAGTTCTCTTTGGTTTGGGTGATGTTTGGGTTCATTGAGAGGAGGCTCAACAATCGGGTTCTTGGCTTTGTTGTGGAGGTGGTGGCTCCATCTTTCCGTTGATTCTCCAGATGTGGTTGTGAGTTGTGTTTTGTGTGGGCAAGAGTATTAAGACGCATTTTTGGTGATTGATATTTCATTATCTTTAGAGGTTGGATTATGTTGTTATGGAATCCTTATGTGTTGTTTTTTTTTTTCAGCCGGAAGGTGTTATGGCTTTTCGGGGGCGGAAAGCTTTAATAGTGGGGAGAATTGTCACAGACGGTTTTTTTTGTCTTTGTATTGATCTTGTCCATTGGAAATCCTGATCCTTTTCATGGGTATTTGGTGAGATGAATCCTGAGTTTTGAAGTTTTATATATGTCTAACCACCCTAATTAGGGATCCCCATTTTTTGTTTAGTAGTTTTTGAAGAAAGGGTGGTTACTTCATGATTTGGGCCAACCGTGAGCCCATTCCCAGTTTTAAAAACCGAATTTGTTTCTTTTATAACTATTTTTTTCATCATATTTCACCCATTAAACTTCCCACTTGTCCTATAATAATATATTAAAACTTATTTATCCTTTTGGACCCATTAGAAATTCTTAAGCAGGGTGAATTTGGGTTACTTATTTAGGTATTGCGCCAGCCCATGGGCCCATTTCCTGTTTTAAAAAACAAATTCTTTCATTTATATCTTTTTCGTTTTTTAATATTGTTCGGTGATTCCACCTCCCCCTCAAATCCAATAACCCTATAATAACCCTCATAATCTATTTTACCTCTTTGGGGCTCATATGGGTCGCGGATTAGGACGAAAATTATCAGGATAGCTCAAATCGTCTAGAATTGACAAGTTAAATTGTATCATTCATAAATCAATCAATTCATACTCTTTTGGACACCAATTTTCTTTCCCTGGTTCATGCAGACCTTACGCGTCTTTACAAGAATTTTCAACTCGTTAATTTCTCTCTATGGTTGCAGATCTAATGGAAGACGAAGAGTTTTCTAGGGTGATAGGTGAGATTCCTTCTCCTTTCTCCTTCGTCTTCCCCCTCCTTTCATTATTTCTTTGATTTATATTGTCCCCTAGTATTGATCAACCTAGGGTTTTGCTATAACATGTTTTTTGATGGGTTTTCTGTTTGTTTAGGTCTAGTATTTATAGTTTTAGGGTTTATAAACCCGCGGCGGGTGATTTCGGGTGTGCGTTTCAATTATGCCAAAGATTTGAGGTTGGATATCCCTTGCACATGCCTTTATCATTAAAGTTTCATCATTTTAATATTTTCCTTAACTGATATAAATTTTTATTATTGTTTTTAAGACTTTGGATAATTTTCTTGGTGTCCAAAGTGGTTGTTTAATCATTGTTTTGTGAAAGGTAGTGTTGTTTTGTCATGAAAGTGCTCAACAAGTGTTTGTTTAAATGTTCCGTTATCTTTTGCAAATATTTTTTGAGGTTTATAATCTGGTTTATGGCATTTTTAACATGTAACAGTATCTTGAATGAAAATATTTCATTCAATTGGTGTTTTATTCCTTTTCATGTACTTAAAATAAATTGTTTTGTTTAAAAACGGCATGCCATGTGTTCGGTAAATTGCCCGGTTGGCTTTTATGTGTGATGTGTGATTTAAAAGTTATTTGTTTGGATTTATAAAGGAATTGGAAGAATTAAAAATGGAATATTTGGGTACATATATGGATTTCCAATTAGGTTTTGTTTTTACAAACAAGTGGGTTTTGATTTACAACATATTTTGGCCCGAGTTGCCCAAAAATAGACCGTTTCACATCTTTATGAAAATGGTTGTGTTTTGAATATGTAACCTGAGTATTATAAGAGATTTATGAATGTAGTTTTCTGATGTAACTGGTGTTTATAAATATCCTTAATAAAATCAAAATGCATACCTTCATCAAAGGTTAGTTTTGAGAAAATGTTTAAAGGCCCGTTTGGCATTTCATAGAAATGAAGGAGTGTTTTACTTGTATATAACAAGTTGTGCAATTGGGATTGTTTTATGGTTCATTAAATGATTCTATTAAATGTTTATTGGGATTCCAAATATGATTTGGTTTGGTTTTTATGTGTTTTTATAATTGAAAGAGTGTTTTTGAAAGAGTTTTATGTGCCAAGCCTCAATACACTTCATGAAATTGTTTTAACGAAATATTTAGCAGTTTGTTGATTAGTGTAAGAAATGTGAAGAAAGAGTATGGGATGTTTGTGTTTTTATGGTTTTGGAATTGAATGTGGATGTGAAATGTGTATTTGATAATATGTGTAACTTTATTGAGCACTAAAGGGAATCCCGGGTATCTAGGTTGGTGGACGTGTACTAGTATGCTAGTGATTTTGCGGGGGTTGGCCTCTATTTCACGTAGCAGGTTTGATGATGACAAAACTAAACAAACTATGACGATGATGATGATTGTGGACCACTAGGTTTTGGGTATGTTCCCTACTAGTGGATTGTGCATGAGAACAAATATTTATTATGGTTACTTTCACCGAGATATGAGGTACCTGGTGCTCACAACTAACTAGTGCCTAGGGGTATTCCTGTGACTAGTGCTCATTGGCTATTTTGTACTCACCATCGTCATACGACGTGTTTGGATGGAAAATTCAGTAGTATGTGTTATTTATTTAAAAGTTAAAATTCTTTAAAGCATCCCTCTTGAAAACTATTTTCATTTTGATGTTTCACCTCTTTGAAAAGAATTGTTACTTGCATTTTTGTTTATTAAACATGCATGTTTTTGTCTGATAATTATTATAGCATGGAACCTCATTTGAAAACCACACTTTCATATATTTAATTTAAAACTATAAATTTATGTTTCTTTTATTTTAAAGGAATGTGCATTGGGAATAGAATATTGGGCTAACCTACTGAGTTTTAATACTCACGCCTATAGTCTTCTTCTTTTTTTATCCCTTGTGCAGGTTTCATCATCAGTTCGATCACCTTGGGAGACATTTGATCATTGTGTTGGAGGGGTACCAGAAGAATCACATGGATTTAGTTGGTAATCGTGATTTTTCATTTGAGTTGTTGGTTTTTTTATACTTTTAGTTTCTTGTGTAAATAATATTTAGTTCAATTTTTATATAAATTCATTTTGGGCTATCCGTTTATTTCTGCTGTTTGTTTGATTGTTTATATATGATATAAATCTTCCCCTTATGTACACTATTGAGGCCCTTGTTGCTTGTCACCATCCCGGGAGGATCGGGAACGCCTCTCGGGACTTGTCGCGGGCTGGCCTGGGTGACCGGTTCAGGGTCGACTCGGGCTGGTTCATGACAAAATGGTATCAGAGGAGGTTGGCTCTTAGCAGACCTTTCTTTTTAGAGCACCCTTGTTATTTTTGGGATGTTAAGGTAGATGGAGTAGGATTCTTGGGACTTGAGGGGTAAGTGCAAGAAGAGCGTCGCAAACTCTTTCTTGGTCTAATCCTTAGGTTTCTATGGGAAGTCCGGTTTTATTAGTGTCCTTTGTTCTGGTTGATTTTTTGGTGTTGGGATATGACAAGGGGAGTCTGACTAATGGCCTCCGTGAGCATGCAGGGCCTGGCAAGCCATGTGGAGGTGGGGAATGGTCCTAATAAGTCTCTCTGTATTGGTTTTGTGTTTGGCATATGGCCGCAACCATATGGTCAAGTCACCCACTGACACTAGTTCCCTTTTTTGGGTCTCTTGAACCTTTCTTGAATTCTGAATTTTTGTTTTTAAAATCCTTGTGTGAGAATTGTGGAAATTGGTTTTAAAGGAAGGATTAGATTTTGAAAAGTGAAAAAGGGGGTTTTCAAAAATTAAATATAAGAATGGTTTTGGAAGGTTGGGTTTTTTTATAAAAAATGGAGGGAAGTGGAAATGATTTAAAGGGATTGGATTATCCATAATCGAAATTTGTGGTTTGTTGAAATAAAATGTTTTGAAATTGTGAATCATTTTAAGGTGATTTTGAATCATTGTTTTAAATTGGGTATTTTGGGATTTCAAAAAGTTTTTGAATTGGATAAATTAGATTTGGAAATTGGTTTTGATCGGTTGGTGTTTTCCTAGAAAGGGTATTGGTCTAAATGGACCTCGGATTATGAAAATATACCTTGCTGATTTTTTTTTAAAAAAATGGGAAGGTGTTGTTTGGAGTGGCTTGGTTATTAAAACTGTTTTTAAAAATGAAAATTGGTAAGTTTTTAAGAAAATGGTTCTTAATTAATTGCGGTTTTATTTGTGAAATATGAAAAAGTTTTTTGACTTGGTGGTTGGTGTTCCTTATGAAGGTAATTATTTTTGGAATGATGTTGTTTTGTTTTAGCCTTTGGTGTTTTCATGGGTGTTCACATGCATGGTTTTATTTATATCTGGAAGGATGGCCTATATGGTATGGTGGTTGGGTTCCTGGGGTGGCATGGAAATGTGCATGTGGGTGATACTTGATGAAACACCATTGGTGAATGTGGAAACCCACCAAGTTAGTTTGTTTTTTCAAAATTGTTTTGAGCTAAAAATTGTTGCCTTTTTTTAAAACCAATGGTTATGTGGCATGATTTTTCTATGTCTTAGAATATTTGTTTATTTGGTTAGCTTCCGTTTGATCTATAATTCATACTCTTGTTCTATCTAGAGATGAGATATTGTTGGTGGCTCGGTTTTGGAGTAATTTTCATTGGGTTTCTAAAGATGTGTTTGATATTGTGATGTGGCCATGGATAGTTCTCTGTTAGAAATCTTTCATGCTGATCAACCTAAGGATTCCTCTCAAATTTTAAATCCACCTATTTTGATGATTCCTCAACCTGTTTGTTGGAATAGAGAGCTGTTTGGGATCTATTAAAAGTTCTTCTAGGTCATGATAATTATTTTGGACAGAGTAGTTGTGTTTAGTGATGTTAATGTGTTTCGACGTATTCCTTGTCCATTCTGCCCCTCATTTGGAGTGAGGTAGAATTTTGATATGTATCTATGAGTTCCTATTTAGATGAAGGTTTTTTTGGTGATAAAGTGAGGTTTTGTTTGAGTGGTGTGATCCTTATCACCTGACTGAAGTGCAACAAATGCTTCAAGAATCAGTGCTCCAGCCATAGGCCTCAGAGTGAATCTTTTCACATAGTCAGGAAATCGACAGAGATGTGGAGTACTCGATTAGGATCCTTACACCTCTATAATGGTAAGTTAGTTTCTATTTCAATGTTTTGGTTCCTCATTTCTGTGAATTTCCCTTTGTAGCAACAAGCGTGGTGGACTTAACCCCTCACACAGTGTCTATGGTTGTTCCTTCATGGATGTGGGTTTTCAATCAATGTCCCTGTGTGGAATTCCTGTCAAAAATAAGCTGAATTTTTGGTGTTACCTATTCATAGGTGGGGATTATTGGGTAGTTTCTTTGTTTCTTTTGTGGTTTTAGTGGCCAAATTATTGGGTCCCCTTCCCTCCGATCCCCAAGTGGCGGGGGTCCAGAACTGTGCTGAATGTGTTGGCCATGTTCTTATCCCCTCCATTCGGGAGTGGGTGGTTAATATGTTCATGTTGTAACCCTATTAACTTGGTATAGTAGGTTTTTAGGAGGTTTTTTGGGGTTGTGTGAGTGAGGCCCAATTCTAGCTCATGTTGAATTCTTGTCTGTTCTTTGCTAGTTGGTTTCTAATGGTGGGGACACCCACCATGGGTCTCCTGGATTTTCATCCTAAGAACATTTCTAGTTCTAGTTGATTCTTAATAGTGGGGAGTCCATTATGGACTCCCTTTGAATATTTTGTTTTTGTGAGTTCTCTTTGGTTTGGGTGATGTTTGGGTTCATTGAGAGGAGGATCAACAATCGGGTTCTTGGCTTGGTTGTGGAGGTGGTGGCTTCATCTTTCCGTTGATTCTCCAGACGTGGTTGTGAGTTGTGTTTTGTGTGGGAAAGAGTATTAAGATGCATTGTTGGTGATTTATATTTCATTATCTTTAGAGGCTGGATTATGTTGTTATGGAATCCTTAGGTGTTGTTTTTTTTTCAGCCGGAAAGTGTTATGGCTTTCCAGGGGCGAAAAGCTTTAATGGTGGGGAGAATTGACACACACGGTTTTTTTGTCTTTGTATTGATCCGGTCCATTGGAAATCCTGATCCTTTTCATGGGTATTTGGTGAGACTAATCCTGAGTTTTTAAGTTTAATATATGTCTAACCACCCTAATCTGGGATCCCCATTGTTTGTTTAGTAGTTTTTGAAGAAAGGGTGGTTACTTCATGATTTGGGCCAACCGTGAACCCATTCCCAGTTTTAAAAACCGAATTTGTTTCTTTTATAACTATTTTTTTTCATCATTTTTCACCCATTAAACTTCCCACTTGTCCTATACTGATATATTAAAACTTATTTATCCTTTTAGACCCATTATAAATTCATAAGCATGGTGAATTTGGGTTACTTATTTAGGTATTGGGCCAGCCCACGGGCCCATTTCCTGTTTTTAAAAACAAATTCGTTGCATTTATATATTTTTCATTTTTAATATTTTTCGGTGATTCTACCTCCCCCTCGAAGCCAATAACCCTATAATAACCGTCATAATCTATATTACCTCTTTGGAGCTCATATGGGTCGCGGATTAGGATGACAATGCTCAGGATACCTCAAATCGTCCAGAATTGACAAGGTAAAATGTATCATTCATAAATCAATAAATTTGTACTTTTTTGGACACCAATAGTATTTCCCTAGTTCTTCCAGACCTTAGGCATATTTTGAAGAATTTTCAAGGCATTAATTTCTCTCTAGGGTTGCAGATCTAATGGAAGACGAAGAGTTTTCTAGGGTGATAGGTGAGATTCCTTCTCCTTTCTCCTTCCTCTCCCCCCTCATTTCATTATTTCTTTGATTTATATTGTCCTCTAGTATTAATCAACCTAGGGTTTTGTTATAACATGTTTTTGGATGGGTTTTCTGTTTGTTTAGGTATGTTATTTTTAGTTTTAGGGTTTATAAACCCGCGACGGGTGATTTCGGGTGTGCGTTTCAATTAAGCCAAAGATTTGAGGTTGGATATCCCTTGAACATGCCTTTATCATTAAAGTTTCATCATTTTATTATTTTCCTTAACTGATATAAATTTTTATTATTGTTTTTAATCCTTTGGATAATTTTCTTGGTGTCTAATGTGGTTGTTTAATCATTGTTTTGTGAATGGTAGTGTTGTTTTGTCATGAAAGTGCTCAACAAGTGTTTGTTTAAATGTTCCGTTATCTTTTAAAAATATTTTGTGAGGTTTATAATCTGGTTTATGGTATTTTTAACATGTAACAGTATCTTGATTGAAAATATTTCATTCAATTGGTGTTTTATTCCCTTTCATGTACTTAAAATAAATTGTTTTGTTTAAAAAGGGCATGCCATGTGTTCGGTAAATTGCCCGGTTGGCTTTTATGTGTGATGTGTGATTTAAAAGTTATTTTTATGGATTTATAATGGAATTGGATGAATTATAAATGGTATATTTGGGTACTTATATGGATTTCCAATTAGGATTTGTTTTTACAAACAAGTGGGTTTTGATTTACAACATATTTTGGCCCGAGTAGCCCAAAAATAGACCGTTTCACATCTTTATGAAAATGGTTGTGTTTTGAATATGTAACCTGAGTATTATAAGTGATTTATGAATGTAGTTTTCTTCTGTAAATGGTGTTTATAAATATCCTTAATAAAATCATAATTCATACCATCATTAAAGGTTAGTTTTGAGAAAATGTTTAAAGGCCCGTTTGGCATTTCATAGAAATGAAGGATTGTTTTACTTGTATATAACAAGTTGTGCAATTGGGATTGTTTTATGGTTAATTAAATGATTTTATTAAATGTTTATTGAGATTCCAAATATGATTTGGTTTGGTTTTTATGTGTTTTTATAATTGAAAGAGTGTTTTTGAAAGTGTTTTATGTGCAAAGCCTCAATACACTTCATGAAATTGTTTTACCAAAATATTTAGCGGTTTGTTGATTAGTGTAAGAAATGTGAATAAAGATTATAGACTATTTGTGTATTTATGGTTTTGGAATTGAATTTGGATGTGAAATGTGTATTTGATAATTTGTGTAACTTGATTTAGCACTAAAGGGAATCCCGGGTATCTAGGTTGGTGGACGTGTACTAGTATTAAAGTGATTCTGTGGGGGTTGGCCTCTCTTTCACGTAGAAAGTTTGATGATGACAAAACTAACTAAAATATGATGATGATGATTATTGGGGACCACTAGGTTATGGGTATGTTCCCAACTAGTGGCTCGTGCATGAGAACGAATATTTATTATGGTTACTTTCACCAAGATACGAGGTACCTGATGCTCACAACTAACTAGTGCCTAGGGGTATTCCCGTGACTAGTGCTCATTTACTATTTTGTACTCACCATCGGCATACGGCGTGTTTGGTTGGAAAATTCAGTAGTATGTGTTATTTATTTAAAATTTAAAATTCTTTAAAGCAGCCCTCTTGAAAACTATTTTCATTTTGAAGTTTCACCTCTTTGAAAAGAATTGTTACTTGCATTTTTGTTTATTAAACATGCATGTTTTTGTCTGATAATTATTATAGCATGGAACCTCATTTCAAAACCACACTTTCATATATTTAATTTAAAAATATAAATTTATGTTTCTTTTATTTTAAAGGAATGTGCATTGGGAATAGAATATTGGGCTAACCTACTGAGTTTTAATACTCACGCCTTTAGTCTTCTTCTTTTTTTATCCCTTGTGCAGGTTTCATTATTAGTTCGATCACCTTGGGATAGATTTGATCATTGTGTTGGAGAGTTACCAGAAGTGTCACATGGATTTAGTTGGTCATCGTGATTGTTCAGTTGAGTTGTTGGTTTTTTTCTACTTTTAGTTTCTTGTAAAAATAATATTTAGTTCAATTTTTATATAAATTCATCTTGGGCTATCCGTTTATTTCCGCTGTTTGTTTGATTGTTTATATATGGGAGAAATCCTTCCCTTGTGTACACTATTGAGGCCCTTGGTGATTGTCACCATCCCGGGAGGATCGGGAACGCCTCTCGGGACTTGTCGCGGGCTGGCCTGGGTGACCGGTTCAGGGTCGACTTGGGCTGGTTCGTGACAAAATGGTATCAGAGGAGGTTGGCTCTTAGAAGACCTTTTTTTAGAGTGCCCTTGTTATTTTTGGGATTTAAAGGTAGATGTAGTAGGATTTTTGGGACTTGAGGGGTAAGTGCAAGAAGAGCGTCGCAAACTCTTTCTAGTTCTAATCCTCAGGTTTCTATGGGAAGTCTAGTTTTTATTAGTGTCCCTTGTTCTGGTTGATTTTTTGGTGTTGTGATATGACAAGGGGAGTCAGAATAATGGCCTCCGTGAGCTCGTAGGGCCTGGAAAGCCATGTGGAGGTGGGTAATGGTCCTAATAAGTCTCTCTTTGTTGGTGTTGTGTTTGGCATATGGCCGCCAACCATATGGTCAAGTCACCCACCGACACTAGTTCCTTTTTTGGGTATCTTGAACCTTTCTTGAATTCTGATTTTTTGTTTTTAAAATCCTTGGGTGAGAATTGTGGAAATTGGTTTTAAAGGAAGGATTAGATTTTGAAAAGTGAAAAAGGGGGGTTTCAAAAATTAAATATAATAATGGTTTTGGAAGGTTGTGTTTTTTTTTAAAAAATGGAGGGAAGTGGAAATGATTTAAAGGGTTTGAATTATCCATAATCAAAACTTTTGGTTTGTTGAAATAAAATGTTTTAAAATTGTGAATCATTTTAAGGTGATTCTGAATAGTTGTTTTAAAAGGGGTACTTTGGGATGTCAAAAAGTTTTTGAATCGGGTAAATTAGTTTTGGAAATTGGTTTTGGTCGGTTGGTGTTTTCCTAGAAAGGGTGTTGGTCTCAATGGACCTCGGATTATGAAAATATACCTTGCTGATTTTTTTTTAAAAAAATGGGAAGGGGTTATTTGGAGTGGATTGGTTATTAAAAATGTTTTTAAAAATTAAAAGGGGTAGGTTTTTAAGAAAATGGTTCTTAATTAATTGTGTTTTTATTTGTGAAATATGAAAAGGTTTTTTGACTTGGTGGTTGGTGTTCCTTATGAAGGTAATTGTTTTTGGAATGATGTTGTTTTGTTTTAGCCTTTGGTGTTTTCATGGGTGTTCTCATGCTTGGTTTTATTTATATCTGGAAGGATGGCCTATAGGTATGGTGGTTGGGTTGCTGGGGTGGCATGAAAATGTGCATGTGGGTGATACTTGATGAAACACCATTGGTGAATGTGGAAACCGACCAAGTTAGTTTGTTTTTTCAAAATTGTTTTGAGCTGAAAATTGTTGCCTTTTTTAAAAACCAATGGTTATATGGCATGATTTTTCTATGTCTCAGAATATTTGTTTATTTGGTTAGCTTCCATGTGATCTAGAATTCATACTCTTGTTCTATCTAGAGATGAGATATTGTTGGTGGCTCGGTTTTGGAGTAATTTTCATTGGGTTTCTAAAGATGTGTTTGATATTGTGATGTGGCCATGGATAGTTCTCCGTTAGAAATAATTCATGATGATCAACCTAAGGATTCATCTCAATTTTTAAATCCACCTATTTTGATGATGCCTCAACTTGTTTGTTGGAATAGAGAGCTGTTTGGGATCTATTAAAATTACTTCTAGGTCGTGATAATTATTTTGGACAGAGCAGTTGCGTTTGGTTATGTTAATGTGTTTCGTCGTATTCCTTGTCCATTCTGCCCCTCGTTTGGAGTGAGGAAGAATTTTGGTATGTATCTATGATTTTCTATTTAGATGAAGGTTTTTGTGGTGATAAAGTTAGGTTTTGTTTGAGTGGTGTGATCCTTATCACCTGACTGCGGTGCAGCAAATGCTTCAAGAATCAGTGCTCCAGCCATAGGCCTCAGAGTGAATTTTTCACGCAGTCAGGAAATCGACAGAGATGTGGAGTGCTCGATTAGGATCCTTAATACGATATTTTGGTAAGTTAGTTTCTATTTAAATGTCTTGGTTCCTCATTTATGTGAATTTCCCTTTGTCCCAACAAGCGTGGTGGACTTAACCCCTCACACAGTGTTTATGATTATTCCTTTATGGATGTGGGTTTTCAATCAATGTCCATGTGTGCACTTCCTGTAAAAAATCAGTTTCATTTTTTGTGTTACCTATTCATAGGTAGAGAGTATTGGGTAGTTTCTTTGTTTCTTTTGTGGTTTCAGTGGCCAAATTATTGGGTCCCCTTCCCTCCCATCCCCAAGTGGCGGGGGTCCAGAACTGTGCTGAATGTGTTGGCCAAGTTCCCGTCCCCTCCGTTCGGGAGTGGGTGGTTAATATGTTCATTTTGTAACCCTATTAAATTGGTATATTAGGTTTTTTAGGAGGGTTTTTTTGGGCTTGTGTGAGTGAGGACCAATTCTAGCTCATGTTGAATTCTTGTCCGTTCATTGCTAGTTGGTTTCTAATGGTGGGGAGACCCACCATGGGTCTCCTGGATTTTCATCCTAAGATCATTTCTAGTGCTAGTTGATTCTTAATGGTGGGGAGTCCATTTTGGATTCCCATGGAATATTTGGTTTTTGTGAGTTCTCTTTGGTTTGGGAGATGTTTGGGTTCATTGAGAGGAGGCTCAACAATCGGGTTCTTGGCTTGGTTGTGGAGGTGGTGGCTTCATCTTTCCGTTGATTCTCCAGACGTGGTTGTGAGTTGTGTTTTGTGTGGGCAAGAGTATTAAGAATAATTGTTGGTGATTGATATTTAATTATCTTTAGAGGCTGGATTATGCTTTTATGGAATCCTTAGGTGTTGTTTTTTTTCAGCCGGAAAGTGTTATGGCTTTCCGTGGGCGGAAAGCTTTAATGGTGGGGAGAACTGTCACACACAGTTTATTTTGTCTTTGTATTGATCCAGTGCATTGGAAATACTGATCCTTTTCATGGGTATTTGGTGAGATGAATCCTTAGTTTTGAAGTTTCATATATGTCTAACCATCCCAATTTGGGATCCCCATTGTTTGTTTAGTAGTTTTTGAAGAAATGGTGGTTACTTCATGATTTGGGCCAACCGTGAGCCCATTCCCAGTTTTAAAAACAGAATTTGTTTCTTTTATAACTCTTTTTTTCATCCTTTTTTACCCATTCAACTTCCCACTTGTCCTACACTGATATATTAAAACTTATTTATCCTTTTGGACCCATTAGAAATTCATAAGCAGGGTGAATTTGGGTTACTTATTTAGGTATTGGGCCAGCCCATTGGCCCATTTCCTGTTTTAAAAAACAAATTCGTTTCATTTATATTTTTTCATTTTTAAATATTTTTCGGTGATTCCACCTCCCCCTAGAATCCAATAACCCTATCCTAAACACCATAATCTATTTTACCTATTTGGAGCTCATATGGGTCACAGATTATGGCGAAACGTCTCAGGATACCTCAAATCGTCCAGAATTGAAAAGGTAAATTGTATCATTTATAAATCAATCAATTCTTACTCTTTTGGCCACCAATTTTTTTTACCTGGTTCTTCCAGACCTTATGCGTCTCTCCAAGAATTTTCAAGTCATTCCGTTCTTTCTAGGGTTGCATATCTAATGGAGGACGAATAGTTTTCTAGGGTGATAGGTGAGATTCTTTCTCATTTCTCCTTCCTCTTCCCCCTTCTTTGGTTTATATTGTACCCAAGTATTTATCTACCTAGGGTTTTGTTATAACATGTTTTTTGATGGGTTTTATGTTTGTTTAGGTCCGGTCTTTATTGTTTTAGGGTTTATAAACCCGCGGCGGGTGATTTCAGGTGTGCGTTTCAATTACGCCAAAGATTTGAGGTAGGATATCCCTTGCACATGCCTTTATCATTCAAGTTTCATAATTTTAATATTTTCCTAAACTGATATAAATGTTAATTATTGTTTTTAGGCCTTTGGATAATTTTCTTGGTGTCCAAAGTGGTTGTTTAATAATTGTTTTGTGAAAGGTAGTGTTGTTTTGTCATGAAATTGCTCAACAAGTGTTTGTTTAAATGTTCCATTATCTTTTGAAAATATTTTGTGAGGTTTATAATCTATTTTATGGTATTTTTAACATGTAACAGTATCTTGAATGAAAATATTGCATTAAATTGGTGTTTTATTCCTTTTCATGTACTTAAAATAAATTGTTTTGTTTAAAAAGGGCATGTCATGTGTTCGGTAAATTGCCCGATTGGCTTTTATGTGTGATGTTTGATTTAAAAGTTATTTGTTTGGATTTAAAAAGGAATTAGAAGAATTATAAATGTTATTTTTGGGTACTTATATGGATTTCCAATTAGGATTTGTTTTTACAAACAAGTGGGTTTTGATTTACAACATATTTTGGCCCGAGTTGCCCAAAAATGGACTGTTTCACATCTTTTTGAAAATGGTTGTGTTTTGAATATGTAACCTGAGTATTATAAGAGATTTATGAATGTAGTTTGCTGATGTAAATGGTGTTTATATAGATACTTAATAAAATTAAAATTCATACCTTCGTCAAAGGTTAGTTTTGAGAAAATGTTTAAAGGCCCGTTTGGCATTTCCTAGAAATGAAGGAGTGTTTTACTTGTATATAACAAGTTGTGAATTAGGATTGTTTTATGGTCTATTAAATGATTTTATTAAATGTTTATTGGGATGACAAATATGATTTGGTTGCGTTTTTATGTGTTTTTATAATTGAAAGAGTGTTTTTGAAAGAGTTTTATATGCAAAGCCTCAATACACATCATGAAATTGTTTTACCAAAATATTTAGCGGTGTGATGATTAGTGTAAGAAATGTGAAGAAAGATTATGGGCTATTTGTGTTTTTATGGTTTTGGAATTGAATTTGGATGTGAAATTTGTATTTGATAATATGTGTAACTTGATTGAGCACTAAAGGGAATCCCGGGTATCTAGGTGGGCGGACGTGTACTAGTATGCTAGTGATTCTGTGGGGGTTGGCCTCTGTTTCATGTAGCAAGTTTGATGATGACAACACTAACTAAACTATGATGATGATTGTGATTGGGGACCATTAGGTTATGGGTATGTTCCCTAATAGTGGCTCGTGCAAGAGAACAGATATTTATTATGGTTACTTTCACCGAAATACGAGGTACCTGGGGCTCACAACTAACTAGTGCCTAGGGGTATTCCCGTGACAAGTGCTCATTGACTATTTTGTACTCACCGTCGGCATACGGTGTGTTTGGTTGGTAAATTCAGTAATATGTGTCATTTATTTAAAAGTTAAAATTCTTTATAGAATCCCTCTTGAAAACTATTTTCATTTTGAAGATTCACCTCTTTGAAAAAATTGTTACTTGCATTTTTGTTTATTAAACATGCATGTTTTTGTCTGATAATTATTATATCATATAACCTCATTTGAAAACCACACTTTCATATGTTTAATTTAAAACTATAAATTGATGTTTCTTTTATCTTAAAGGAATGTGCATTGGGAATAGAATATCGAGCTAACCTACTGAGTTTTAATACTCACGCCTATAGTCTTCTTCTTTTTTTAGCCCTTGTGCAGGTTTCATCATTAGTTCGATCACCTTGGGAGACATTTGATCATTGTTTTGGAGAGTGACCAGATGTTTCACATGCATTTAGTTGGTCATTGTGATTGTTCAGTTGAGTTGTTGGTTTTTTTATACTTTTAGTTTCTTTTACAAATAATATTAATTCAATTTTTATATAAATTCATTTTGGGCTGTCCATTTATTTCCTTTGTTTGTTTGATTCTTTATATATGGGCGAAATAATTCCCTTGTGTACACTATTGAGCCCCTTGGTGCTTGTCACCATCCCGGGAGGATCAGGAATGCCTCTCGGGACTTGTCGCGGGCTGGCCTGGGTGACCGGTTCAGTGTCGACTCGGGCTGGTTCGTGACACCTCCCCTTACTAATATTTTATCTCAAACCTTTATTATATATATATATTTGGGTGACTACATGAAATATGTAAAATTTTAGAGATTTTATGATGATAAAAAATAATGTCTTATATAATGTTTTATTTTTTCATGTACAAGTGATGTATGAGCATAATTGGACCAAGATACTAAACATTTTGATCCTTGAATGTATTACAATTATATTTTTTTATCTTAATAATGATATAATATTATTGTAACAAAAAAGTTGTTTTTATATAAACATATCCTCAAACAATCCCTTGAATGGCCAATTTATCATGTAATGGTTCTTTTCGCAAACCATTCAACCATAAATGGTTACATACATTGATAATACATCCATCAGGGATACATCTATGAATTTTCATGAATCGGCATACACCTCCATATTAATACATCTCAAAATACAAAAAATCTCATGTTTCTCGTTCACATATTCCATGTGTCTCTATTGGTATCCTTATATGAATTCTTATGCCACATTATAATCCATCTTTGTGCATGTAATGATTGGTGTTCGTGAACTGAAAACATGATTTATCAACAATATAATAATTGGAACTCCAATATCTTAAATAGGTAGATCCCATGGAATTACTCTTACTCAAATAGGCCTTTAGGTGAATTCGAATTTTCAACCCTCTAATAATGAGGAATATTTCATTTTATGAGTCATGGTACACTTCTCTAACCTAAATGTTTTATATAGATATTGACTCTACTAGTTTATCTCAAGGGGTTAAAATACAAAATAAACCCTATACCTATTTTTTTATACCAAGGCCCATGACATGACACACAATTCTTTATGAAACTTTTGACATCGACTTATGTTGATGAAAATTGAACTGTATTCTTGTTTAATTTTAACTTTGGGCAAGCAAAAATTTTCTTGCAGAATTCTAAACCTCATATGAAATAAGTCTTCCTCCACTCTACTTAGTTACCAACATGTTGATACTGAAACATATATGGATTACCATTTTAAATAAACATCTTTATAAATTATCCAAGTTTATAATATATCCCTAGACCTCATGAGAATCCAAACATGGTGTCAGTCACAACATACCTTTGTCTGAATCATATTTCATGTTAACTGAGAGGGGTTCTCATTCATAAGGCCCTCATAAAACCATTGTTAGGTACCTTTTCTATAATGGTACATTTCAAATGAAATTAAATTTATTATAAGTGTTCCTTGTTTTACCGACCTAAACTAAAAAATTTAACAGTTTTGGAAATGTGAACTAAAAAGGCACTACATTGGTCATGGATACATGACCCTAAAAGGAACCATTATTATCCTTGTCACATGAACTTAAAAGGTATGATGTGACACCTTAATTTTTTTAAAAACATATATATTATGGATACCTCTTCAAGGGAAGGTAGGTAGTCTCTATCATGGGTGTCATCACATATTCAAAAAATTCACAAAAATTTTATAACCCTTAAGATTTATTAGATAACAAGAAACTCTATAGTAACCTTTAATTTCTCATGGGAGAGATAAAATCTGAGTGTATCCCTTTATCCTTCTTGGATGGTATGAAACTACAGTGGAACCATTAATCCCCCTTGAGAGACTAAAAATCAATTCATAACCCTTAATACTTCATTTATGGCACACAACTCCTATAAAAAAATTACTTCCTCCTAAGAGTTGTTAAATCCCAATACAGACTTTAAGACTTAGTATATGGAACATAACTAAATAACAACCATTAAGTTATCCAGAGTGATGTTGTATCCCAAAATTTACATTATGAATTATTATATTGAATTAAAATTATTTTGACTTTATAACTCTATAAGGAGACCTTAAATTTCAGTTTATCTTTAACTCATCTCGACATACCTTAAATCCCAACATAGCCCTTAATACTTCCTTGATTCCATGAAAATCCATCATAACACATAAATAATATTGGTCAACTTTAAATGTGTATACAACCTTTAAGACTTCTTGGATGATATGAAACTCCAACATAACCCTTAATTTCACCCACGAGTCCTTAAATCCTACCATAATTTTTAAACCACACTAGGTGACACGAAACTCATGTATGACCATTAAGTCTTCAAAGGAGTCCATAAGTTATAGCATAAACCTGAAGCCTACATGGATGGAATTTAACTCTAAAATAACCCTTAATTAATCCCATGTGACCTCAAATTATGGGTAACCTTTAAGCCTTCATGTATGGCGCAAAACTCTTATATATCCCATAAGTCCTCTTGGGAGACCATAAATCCCAACATAATACTTAAGCCATCCTAGATGGAACAAAGATCCAATGTAACCATTAAGACATCCTAGGAGACTATAAATCTTAGAATAAACCTTGATCCCTTTTAGATGACTTGAAATTTTAGCATAATATTTAAAAATTCCTTGGAGGCATTAAATCCCACTATACCTTTATGTCTTCTGAGGAGAACATAAATCCAAATATTCATTTAAGTCATCTTAAGATACATTAATTCCCATAATAACCCTTAAAACTTCCTAGATAGATCAAAACATGACATTAATCCTTATTTACTTTGGGTAAACCTTTAAATCCATCATACCATTATGTTCTCCTAGGATACCTTATGTCCCAATGTACCCTTAAGACTTCTTGGATGTATTGAAACTCCATCATAACCTTTATGTTCTCTGGGAAGAAATTAAATTATACTGTACAATTAAGCCTTCTTGGATGGTGTGTAACTATATTGTAACCCTTAATTCCCCATGAGTTACCTTAAATACAAACATATAATTAAGAAATCAGTGATAGAACCAAATTCCAGTTTAACCTGCAAGTCCTTATATTAGACATTGAATTATTGTGCACCATTTAGCCTTACTGGATAGTAAGAAAGTCCAACATAACCTTTATATATTCCTAGACTAGATTAACTCAAAATATTACACTTAATAATTCCTAGATGAGGTGAAACTCTAGTGTAAACAATTTATTTCATATAAAATATCCTAATTTACAATACCCAATTTCATATGCCTCCCTAGATAGAATTAAATTCTAGATCACCTTTCTATATTAAATTACAGTATAGAGTAACTACAAAAATCTTATAGAGAACAAAAAATTCCCCAAATTGGGATCATTTAAATTAAAATAGTATAAATAATAACACATAAAGATCAATAAATATCTCTCCAATGGGAATTTTCCTTGTCCTAATTACAAGTTATGTAAACTAGAATGATATTATTACCAAAAATAATTTCAATTTTTTTCTTAAATATATAAAAGAGTCATAGTTTATACAATAAGATATATGAGTAGATTATATTACCTCCTATAATATTAATGTTTTCTTACTAAAATGTAATTATTGGTAATGAATTTCAATGAACACCTACAATTGAAAAGTTAATCTATGATTAAGAGGAAAAAAAACACCCAAAACAACTCCCCAGACACTTTTGTCTTCATATGAGTTATTTTTTTATATGTGGTAATACCTTATGATATATTGGGACAGTATATAGACCTTATAATATATGGTTAAATAACTAAATATTGTCATATACCATATAACATTTTCACCTATTGTTAGACCGACCGAGATCCTAAGATGCTATATAGAATTTAGGACTTATGGTTAGACTGGAAGTGAATTTGGGATACTATATGAAATTTTATTCCTATGGTATGACTTGTATAGAGTTCCTGATACCATATGGAATTTATCATTTATGTCTAGATCAATATAGATTTTTGACCTCCGTATGATGTTTTTGTGCCCTTGGTTAGACCGATTGAGATTCTAAAATGTGTTATAGTATTTAGAATCTATGGTCAAACATATATAGAGATAATAACACTGTATAAAATATGAGAACCATGTATGAATAGTAAAGTTATTTTATTCCATTAATAAGTGGTTATAATCTATGGTAGGATATGAAGTATTCTGGGATTCCATATGATATCCTCTTATAAATAAATATATGATGGGAATGGTTCGTTGGAGGTGATCAGACTAGGTAAGGTGAGGTTTCTTGGTGTCCTAATTAGCACATGATGAATTAGCATGAATAATTTTATATAATATATTATATTTGTTTATTTAATCCACGAATACCATTTTATATGATAATATATATTGGGGTAAATTCTTGAGACTCTAACGAGAAGAATTTTTGATAACATGCATGCGTACCTTGGTGCATGTGCATTTATTATTTCTATTATATAGATCTGACCCCAAGTTTGATAGTGAAATTTTATATATTATTTTGATAGGATTTGGAGAATTTTTTATCTAAGCTTCATGGTTTTAGTGAATCCTTCACATACACTTATATTTCAATTTGTGATTGGATGAGTAGAAAGTATACTGAGATGTATAATTATGTGACTAAATTATTCATTTGCTATATCTTGGTGTATATTTATATATTTATTATTTTATTGTGCTATAATGCCATACTTGTATACAATGGATGATGTTTGGTCATTTGTTTGTTATTTGGGGTCGTGATATTGAATGTATTGTCTCCCCAATGTTCACTATAGACTCTCACTATGGGTTGATAGACTCTGACATATGGGGAGTCATTGCTAAAGTATTTTAATGACCTTGGATTTAGTTAAATTTAAGTTATTCTATCTAGGGAATTATAAAATGAAATTATAGATTTTTTATTTCTCATACTATTTATGGATTTTGTTGTCAAATATAAGAATGTTTCTAGGATTTATATGGAAGATGAACTAGTGAGTCATGAATAGTTGGCTGGTAGTAAGTCTCATTTACCAGGTTATGATATTGTTGTTTTTAAATTTTAATGTTATTATTTGGATATTTATCAAAGTATAATATAATAATTTAAGGTTTTAATTACGGTTCTATCTTATCCAATATAGGAAAGAGGCATATTTATAGGTATCATTCTTGGAACACAGAATTAAAATTAATTTTTTGTGATTGTGTGTGATTGGTTTCTGTTTATAAAAAAGGGTCCAAATGTTTGAAGTGTAAAAAATAACTTATATAGTGTTTTACTATAATAATTTTTAGTGAATATAAATTTAATGAGACCATAGTATTTTTGGTGAGATGTTACATAAATATTATCACTGGACATCAGTTGAATATGATTATACAATTCATATATACATGTGGAACATAAATACCCTTGATGAGTAGGTTTCTGAATGTGAATCCTTGGATTTATATTGGTACTAGTGTGGAATTATTGATGTTATTTATGAAACCAAAATTATAGAACCCCTTACGTGACTTCAGTTGTGGAAAAAAGTTGGTATATGAGTAATTAGAAGTACCCAATAAAAACATCAAGATGAGAGAAATTAGATACAATGTATCATGTTGGATAACCCTTATCATATAAAAATATTATGAAAAAAACATTAACAAAATAAACCAATAAATCACACTCTCAACAGAGAATAAGAAAAATAGATTTATGGGGTTTGAAATTTAATCTCATTACACAAGATAAAAACTACTTATCTTTATTATTAATTATAGATAACAATTATATGATCACTAATAACAAAAATAAATTATTCCACCTTTTAATTTTTTTAAGATTCATAGTAGTAGATACAGTTCCACCATCTTTATATCTATATGGGAAATACTGACCACTTACCGATATATGTGGGAAAACATCCATATAGTTAAATCCACTAGATACTGCACCAACTCAACATTAAAAATTTAGTGATCTATGCTTGATAACTGAAAAAAATTATGAATCCCTCTCGAAGAATATTATATAGCCTTAAAAAACAATAATAATAACTTCCATATGTCCTTTAGAGTTATTCCTACATGAGTTAGATAATACTACACACTTTATTTAGATTTCGTAATTATTTTGCTGCTACTACCTACTTTATCTTCTACTTTTGGATTCTCGAGGACCACTTCTTATTCCTCCATAAGGTTTTATAACATACTTTTAAAACCAATAATTCTAGAAGTTATGTTTAATTAGCTAGATTTTATTTCTCATAAAAACCTAACAATATACATCTTGATAAATGTTTTATTAGATCCATAGCCAAGTCTTTTGGATCTATTAATCATTTTTTCCTTCCTTCCCTCATCCTTCCAAAAAATATTTAGTGAGTCTCCTTAAATTTCTCCAAGGTCACCCAAGTCTCCCTGAGGAATAACACTACATCAAACATTCCTATATTATTAATTAGATTTACATATTATCTTGATTTAGAATCAATTCTATATTCTATAACTCTATCTGACATTCCAATATGATCTTCAAGATGAATTGATATTTTTTTGAAAGTATTTTTTCTTTGAGTGAAGAACCAATTTAATTAAAAAACGAATCATGATATTTATTTTATATAATAATAATAATAATCTATTATATTACTTGATTCTAAGATCCTACCAATAACCATTCTAATATATTATACCCTTTCCTACTACCATTTTCGTAACATACTCTTTTTCCATAGATGACCATGAATCTACCAATTGAGTATTGAAATCCAAAATATTATAGTTACACCATAGGAAGAAAGTATTTGGTATGAATTTTAGTGCCTACATCCCCTCCAATGTTTTCATCAATATAACCTTGTAACATATCACTCTCTATGAAACATAATTCAAGCACATATTAACATTTTATAAATTTAACAATCCACTTCCATACTCCCTAAGTCCCATTACATATATTTCAATGAATCTAGAAACTAATTCCACCATCTGAGAAATGTCTATCAATAAAAAAATCATATAATATATCAATCCTTCAATATTTAATTCATAAGGAACAAACCTAATAAACATAGATCATAAATCATGAATCATGTCAGATATATTACAATAAAATATATGATATGAGATACAATAATAATTAATTATGAGAAAATTATCATAATACATGAAAATATTACATAGTAATGAGGCATAACATTGAAATGTGGAGCCTAAATAAGTATAAAAAGTTATTTATTATGTTAACACTTTCTTCCAATACCATCATCACAAAGTGAATAGAGTCCTATAACAAATTTTATTGGGGTTTCTCCCATTTCATATAAAGAGGGTGGATTGCGTTCATTCCCATATCCCATACATATTATATCATGAGATTTAATACAATACCCAATTATTCAAAGGACTATTAATCTCTAGGACCACCCCTCATAGGATGAAAAACAATAAATATTTTCATATGAACATGAAAATATTCATAGTTTCATCATATATTAATTAACATATGAAAAAAATAGGTTTCATAATTTTTTTTCAAGGCATGACCATAATTCATCTTGAGTAAGAAGGTGGATGATATCATTAGTGAAAATCTCTAATAAATCAAATTTGTTTTGAATTATATGAAAATATCATTGAAAGAACATTAGAAATATTTTAGAATATAAGAATAAATATCCTTTTCATTTTTTAAAACAATTATTTTAAAAGGAAATAACTTATAAAATAATAGATTTATAAAATGAATGGGAAAGTAAAAAAAACAATTCTTTGAAAAAACATGAAAATAATGATTTTTAAAAATAAAAACAGAAAATATTGGGAGAAATTAATTATATGAAAATGAAATAATGATTTTATAATATTGAAAACACATCCATGAAGGATATCTTATTTGGAAAAATCTCAGGGGGGGAGTTCCTTCAGTCACTCCACTATATTGGGTACCTCAGGCATAAAATTTGTGTGGGTTTGTACTCCCACCATCATATAGAAATTCCTTATCTATATCAGTGTTGTATTTGGCCAGATCTTCGGGTGAAACTCATATACGACGAGGAGGATTTCCATTGGATAGGTTCAATTTCTTATACTGTAGTGAGGTAGTATTTGGTATTAGAGTGATGTTGTAGTTTCTTAATATGGCATTCCAATCCTTATAGCTTGTGAGGAGTGTCAATGAGGTGAGGTTCCATATTGGTGATAATTAGATTTAGTCCTTCTTTAGTGACATAGGGTTACTTGTGTGCACTGTCAAGGTTGAAGATTGCATCTAAGCCATCTCATGACAAACCTAATCAACTAATGTTTGAAAAAATGAAGGTAATCCCATGGTTTTAGTCATATTAAACAAATTTATTGATGATTTGAGATATATGAGTGCTGATCAAGATTTGAGCTTAATGAAGACAGGATGAGTGAAGGTTTTTTTATGAATGTTTTTGTTGTTCTCATATGAAACTCGTGCACAATTGGATGAATATGATTTCCAAGAGTGGTAATTTGTTGTGATTACTATTATTCAAATATGATGTTGAGTTTGGGTCACTGCCTTATGTATGCATTGCATCTTTTAAATAGATTTATTTCCTTTAAATATGTTGTTTCTGATGATCCCGATGAAACTGAATATGTTCATGTATGGTGGGATGGTTGTGGCCTACCATTGGTACAGGGAAAGCCAAGTGATGGTGGTTTTGGTGGTTGATGTTCATGTCCCTATGTGATCTTAGGATACTCTATAAGACATTGTAATTCACATCTCTGGTTTCTCCATGGGCTCTGAAACGTGCTTTTTCAACTTCTTTAGTTATCTCTATGATGCGTGTTTTAGTTTCTTCAGTTACCTATGTGATGTGCTATGGTATACTCTAGTGAATTTTTCATCTCCCCCATAGTGCTTTGTCGGTTTTGTGAGAATTTTTGGTTTTAGGTATTGTGATTCACTCTTACTCTGCTCTAGAGGCATTTGTGATGTGTGTGTCTAGTTTCTCCAATTGCCTATGTGATGTGCTTTTTAGTAAATCTAATTGTGACACCCCAAGCTTCCACGGTACGTTTACTTCGAATAATGAAATAGCGTGTGTTGTACGCAACCTCGAGCTCTAACACACACCACAACGAATTAAACTAGCCATTATGAATAGTAATAACCACTTTTTAAAATTATAGAAATTTTATATTTCAAAATGGACTTCATTTTTGGTTTCGGAATATCGAAATTAGCCTATGTTGAATTTTTGGTATTTTTCTCAGAACTTCTAATTTTTATGAATAGTGAAAAATACTTTAAAACAACTTTTTTAATCAAAATAATTTGTTGTGATAAATTATACTATTTATTGGTTTTAAGGTATAATTAGAATATATTTTTACCATTTTATCCAATGGTGGTCATTAGAATTAATTTAACATTGAAATTGGACATAAACAATTGCCAGTCTTTTGATATAAATTGTTTCTTAAAAACACGCTATTTGTCATAACAGCGGGAATTAATTATAAAATTAATTAATGAAACTTATATGTTTGGAATTTTGTAAAATAGACATCATTTTTGAATTTGGAATATCAATTATAGCTTAGGGTGAAATTTTGGCCTTATTCTGAAAAACTTCAATTTTTGATGAATAGTGAAACCACGAAGTGGTAGTTAAATAACTGATTTTTTGTTTAAATGAAATATTACCAATTCTGTGATTTGATTTTCAAAAATCTGACATAAATGGTTGTAATTAAGAAGTAAAATGTGGTTCAATGAGATTAAAATAATTTTTTGGTGAATAGTAACTTTTAAGTTCTTAATCGCGATTAGAGGTAATTAGTGTAGTTTAAGGTACAAATAATGTTTTAATAATATGAGATGACCATGAAACTTGTCCTACTCATATTGGATGAGTCATGGCAGACCCAGACAACCCATGGGTCAACTTGGGGACCCCATGGAGCCACTTTAGTTGGAAAATGACATTAATATATATTTATTTAATGTTAAAATTAAATTGACACAAACATGAGTTATTTTACTAAAACAGTTTTTAAGTGGGGTTACACAAGTCCAAATTTTGACTATAAATATTCATTAGAAAGCTAAAAATATTTACTACATCATAGTATTTTTTTTATAATTTTTAGACATTAAATAAATTAAATTATTTATGACATCATTATGATGCAGCGATGACCTCATTATTTAACGATTTAAATAAAATGAGAAGATAATGAAAAATCCAAGGCTTACACTTGTCCAAAGCCTATTGGATGAAGCAATTTCGAAACCTTATCACCGTAGCCTCGAATTATATAAGTGTGGGACCTTTAGAATCCGAAAATCATTGTGAAATAATATAACATTTCAATCTTTCCAAAAGTGCCCCTCCTCTCCACTTATAAAAGGCCCCCACCTCTCCCACCTCATTTACACTTTCAAGCCATTTGGCTCGGCCAACCTCTGCCCAAATACTCTCCCAACTTCCCCCTCTTACTCCTATAAGTCTTAATTTGGGCGGAACTCTTCCCAAGGAAGCCTTTGGCTCAAATCAAAAAGAGTTACCCGATTTTGAGGTAATGTCTTCTCTAATGTTGGTTTGTTTTATTTTTCTTCTCCAACCCCCTAAAATATTTTTATTCATTTATTTTGTAACAACACCAGTATCCTCAATATACTAGGATGTTGTTATAAGAAGTATTCGAGCTACACTTACACACATCTACATCTACTGGTTAAAGAACATACGGTTTCTGTGGATGGCGAATTTCTGCCTCACGAAACGATGATTGTTCAACACTCATATAACACCTTCAAAGGTGGACATTAAGATGTCACTATTTTTATATATGATATATAATATGTTTATGTTTTACTTATGCTTCTGTATTTCTCATTTATGGCATACTTTATGATTTCCATTATGGGTAAAACGCGATAATTTCATTTTAGGAAGTGCGGACTACCGCCCCCTCAAAGTGATTTAATCGTTAATGCCATATGTGGGATGTATAAAGGATGGAGTAAATGGTATTATACACTATATTATACTAGAATTATATTATACATTTATATCATTATGATTTAGTTCCATTAAATATGAAATTGAAATGAAAGTAGCGTTCATGCGTACGTACGGCTTACCGTCTCCATGAACGGTGCATTTCATTTCTTACCTCTAAATGTTACGTAATATTATAAATGAATGTATATACTGGATATATAAGATATATATGACATCTAAATCATGAATATGATTCTGGATATAATGGACATTCTACCACATGAACAACTTGTAATTATAAGAAGTTTATTGTTGACTCAAGTTACCAAAGATCGACAAAACGATCGTTATTAACTTGAATAATTACATAATATTCATAACATTGTAATAAGTGATATAAAAAGGATAATTAAATTGAAAATGGTTCTTAATAAGGTATATATTAACTCTAGTTTATTATTCAGGAGGTTAAATAATGGTTGAGTCAAGTCGGACACAAGGTAAGGGAACTTCTTAACCCAACTTCCATTCTTTGGGTTAATCTCATACTTTCCAATTATGTCATGATATTATTATGTATTATTTTGCATTTTTAATTTCTTTATGTGTACCTATAGTGAATACACATAATAGATCTATTTTATTTTAAAAATGATCTTTTTAAGGACTTCGTCTCAATCTCCATTCATTGAGTCATATTTGGTTTTATACACAACTTTCTTTTATACGGTGTATAAACCCCTTTGACTTTTACGTTTATTCAAAAGGAATATTTTTTATACGAAGCGTTTTACTAAACTACAAAAAGGGAATGTTTTTCTTTCCGTACTTATGCGGCGACAATGACTTCTCCACCACCGTGACCATTATTTGAGTTTCGGCTTCCTCTACAAGCCATCATTTTTTTTAATGAAAAATTAATACAAAGTTTTAACTTTCTTTTATTTTGGTATTGAAAATGGTTTTGAAAGCGTTTTTATTATATCAATGTGTTGTATTTATATCTTGTGATTTAAATGTGGAACTGTTATGTTTCCTTTATGCATGTTTTATGTGATACGATTATGTTATGGTTTATGATATGTTTAAACCTATTCATATGAGGAATGCATTGGACTTAATAAGTGACGGGTGGAGCCCGCTATAGCTCCTCGATGCATCGGTAGGTCTCATGAGACAAACTAGTGTCTTGGCACGAGGCCTTGACAAAATCTTATTTGTGGTCTTGGCACGAGGCCTTGACTACATGGTTATGATAGTCTGGCATTATGCATTCCATCATTATGAAAGTGGTTATTGATATTGCATGTGATTATTCGACCAGTAGAATATCCATGTGAAAAAGTAAATGGAATTATCTCATTTTACTTTTGCCATATTTTGTTGAAGTTCAAGTTTAAAAGGCTTTTGTTTTAGTTATACATTGCCTTAAATGTTAATGTTTATTTATGAAAGCTTCTGCTATATTGTTAACCTTACTGAGCATCTGAGCTCACCCCTTTCAATGTTTTAATATTTTTCCAGGATGTGACGAAGTATTTTATGAATGACCTACAGGGGTAGTCAGAAAGGGATATGATTGTGGACTATGAAGACCATGTTATTGTAGTTTGTTTACTTTTTGATGTAATGAAAGACTTATGAATGTATCTAGTGTTTCCAAGGCTACTAAACTAATCGGTCTTTCGAGACTTGATCTTTTGTGATCATGCCAATGTTACGAACTAATGCACCGACTCTGGGTAGCTGGGGTCGGGGCGTTACAGTTGGTATCAGAGGCAGTTTAGTACTAACCTTGGAAGCTAGATTTAGATAAACTCTGATTAGAGCACATAGCCCAAAGATAGACTTTGAGGATTAGTATAGAAGAACTTCCTAGAATTTTGTTATTGTAGATATTTTGTGAGTTTTCCGAGCAATACATCCCTGTATGGATACGAGCAGGTAGAGGCGGCTCTGGCACAGATGTACCTAGGGGTAAAACCCAAAAACACCGCTTTGAGCTAGACTCGAACGGGAACTGGTGCACGACAACGGGCCTTGCTGTACTCTTGGTTACGACACTCCCGGGGGATATGCTTAGGATAATTCTCATTTTCTTTACAAACCACTATGAAGGGTTATGAGTATATACTTCCTCAAAGGAAACATTTCTTTTTATTATTATGGATTATATCCATAAATAGGTCAATTTATGTAAAGTATTTTACAAATATGGAATTATGTATTTTATTTCATAAACTAATCTAGTTTATGCAATTGTTTAGAAATGGCGCCTAGTGGAAGAAATGGAAACCGTATCAATGCACACACTCCATGTAGGGATTTCCCTCCTGCTCAAGATAATTATAGTGGGGCTGGTGATGCAACTGGTGCCGATCAGCTAATCACCATACTGGGACAACTTACTCAGGTTATGAATAATAACCTTACTCGTATGGAGCACCCTGATCCGCAACGTGGAGGATCAATGCTAGACCGTTTCACGAGGCAACAACCACCAACCTTCAATGGGGGTACAAATCCGTTAGTAGCTGAGCAATGGATAAACTCCTTAGAGAAAATATTCCATGCCTTGGGGAGTAGCGAAAGGGAGAAGGTTGTCATGGCAGTTTACCGCCTCACTGGAGATGCCGATCAGTGGTGGTCGCTGATTCAAAACACAAAAGAAGATGATGACATATCGAATATGGAATGGAGGGAGTTCAAAGAGATTTTCTTAGAAAAATACTTTCCTCGTGACCATCGAGCAGATATGGAAAGGCAATTTCTGAGTCTGAGGTAGAAGGAGGATGAGAATGTCGCAAAGTATGAGGCTAACTTTACAAGGTTAGCGAGGCATGCTTCCGATTATATACGTAACCCAAGGAGTATGATTGATCGTTTCTTTGATGGGTTAAAACCATTTCTCCGTTGAGCTTTAGTATCAAAATCCTTCTCATCATACGAAGATATTGTCTCGTGTGCTATCAAGACAGAAAAATAATTCTCTAAGTCTTATGACAACAAAGTAAAGCAAGAGAAGAAGAGAACGGTTGAACAAGAGACAGATAAAGGGAAAAAGGGAAAGAAGGATTTTCCATTATGTGATAATTGTGGGAAGAATCACCCTGGTACTTGCCTAAAAGGAATGGGATTTGGTTATAAATGTGGAGAAAAGGGTCACCAGGCTCGTGATTGCAAGGAAAAGAAAGTGGCTGTCAAAGTTGAATGCTACAATTGTAGGGAAACAGGGCATTATGCAAATGAATGTCCTAAGCGTCAGGGAAACTTACCTCAGAAAAGGCCAAGGGATCAAGGCCAATCATATGTTGTGACTAGAGTTGAAGCAGAATAATTAATGTATTGGTGCTTTTGGACTCAAGGATTATATTCTGGTTATAGGAATAATGTGATATATATATATGGATTGTACTGCAGTACTTCTTGATTTCAGTAAGGTTTTAATATGATTAAGGTAATCATATTTTTAGTATGTGACAATAATAGAAACTTTTCTTTGTTTGGGGAATCTGATGTTACAATTGATTTTGGAATTTAGAGACCTTTTAGAGAAAGTCTGGACGGAGGTATTTTGGATAACTATAAAGGTCGGAATGGATTAAGTTGAACCATGGATAGTATTGTTTAAGGTTAAAGAATTTCTGAAGATTATTTTTGGAATATTATAATACTATAGATTTAGGAAAAGGACAACCTGCAGGGTGGGGCATAACCCGTCGCGTCGGACAAAGCTGCAGGAATCGAACCCACAACCATAGTGCGGAAAGCCTTTATTTCCTACCACTAGCCTACAGGAAGTCCCTGGTTATTACAAAATAGATTTACTAATCTAAATGGTATGTGTTAACATTTTGAACCTTATACAATTAGGATAAATAGAATATTTTTGAGTTCCGTTACCATTTGGAGTAAAAGATGGGTTTGTGGTAAAAATTTATTAACGAATGAAAGTATACATAACAAGTATGTATATTCCCTTACGTTCTTAGTAAATCTCCTAAATAAATTCCTCAACATTATAAAAGGTAACTTAAAACAAAAATGTTGTCGGTTAACTTTTCCAACTGGGGATTCAATGACCGTTTAACCAATCACAAGTTTGTGATTTTATTGTGGTTAAACTTTCTCCTAATCCTGTTTTCTATAACTCTCCATCAGACCTTGATGGTTTGTTTCTCCTCCATATCCATATTTTCATAGAATCCTAGAATGGGCTATATCGGGTGACCTTTGTACTTATCTTGCTTCCTTTTAATGTTATATATTTATTAAACTTATTTCCGATGTGGGTTTTCCTCAAATGTATTTTCTCTTTTCAAACTTTTATTTTCAAAGAAAAATTTCAAATTGCGAGGACGTAATTTATTGAAGGAGGGGATAATGTGACACCCCAAGCTTCCACGGTACGTTTCACTTCGAATAATGAAATAGCGTGTGTTGTACGCAACCTCGAGCTCTAACACACACCACAACGAATTAAACTAGCCGTTATGAATAGTAATAACCACTTTTTAAAATTATAGAAATTTTATATTTCAAAATGGACTTCATTTTTGGTTTCGGAATATCGAAATTAGCCTATGTTGAATTTTTGGTATTTTTCTGAGAACTTCTAATTTTTATGAATAGTAAAAAATACTTTAAAACAACTTTTTTAATCAAAATAATTTATTGTGATAAATTATACTATTTAGTGGTTTTAAGGTATAATTAGAATATATTTTTACCATTTTATCCAATGGTGGTCATTAGAATTAATTTAACATTGAAATTGGAAATAAACAATTGCCAATCTTTTGATATAAATTGTTTCTTAAAAACACGCTATTTTTCATAACAGTGGGAATTAATTATAAAATTAATTAATGCAACTTATATTTTTGGAATTTTGTAAAATAGACATCATTTTTGAATTCGAAATATCAATTATAGCTTAGGGTGAAATTTTGGCCTTGTTCTGAAAAACTTCAATTTTTGATGAATAGTGAAACCACTATGTGGTAGTTAAATAACTGATTTTTCGTTTAAATGAAATATTACCACTTCTGTGATTTGATTTTCAAAAATCCGACATACATGGTTGTCATTAAGAAGTAAAATGTGGTTCAATGAGATTAAAATAATTTTTTGGTGAATAGTAACTTTTAAGTTCTTAATCGCGATTAGAGGTAATTAGTGTAGTTTAAGGAACAAATAATGTTTTAATAATATGAGATGAGCATGACACTTGTCCTACTCCTATTGGATGAGTCATGGCCGACCAAGACAACCCATGGGTCAACTTGGGGACCCCATGGAGCCACTTTAGTTGGAAAATGACATTAATATATATTTATTTAATGTTAAAATTAAATTGACACAAACATGAGTTATTTTACTAAAACAGTTTTTAAGTGGGGTTACACAAGTCCAAATTTTGACTATAAATATTCATTAGAAATCTAAAAAGATTTACTACATCATAGTATTTTTTTATAATTTTTAGACATTAAATAAATTAAATTATTTATGACATCATTATGATGCAGCGATTACCTCATTATTTAACGATTTAAAAAAAATGAGAAGATAATGAAAAATCCAAGGCTTACACTTGTCCAAAGCCTATTGGATGAGTAGATTTCGAAACCTTATCACCTTATCCTCGAATTATATAAGTGTGGGACCTTTAGAATCCGAAAATCATTGTGAACTAATATAACATTTCAATCTTTCCAAAAGTGCCCCTCCTCTCCACTTTTAAAAGGCCCCCACCTCTCCCACCTCATTTACACTTTCAAGCCATTTGGCTCAGCCAACCTCTGCCCAAATACTCTCCCAACTTCCCCATATTACTCCTAGAAGCCTTACTTTGGGCAGAAATCTTCCCAAGGAAGCCTTTGGCTCAAATCAAAAAGAGTTACCCGATTTTGAGGTAATGTCTTCTCTAATGTTGTTTTGTTTTATTTTTCTTCTCCAACCCCCTAAACTCTTTTTATTCATTTATTTTGTAACAAAAACAGTATCCTCAATATACTAGGATGTTGTTATAATAATTATTCGAGCTACACTTACACACACCTACATCTAATGGTTAAAGAACATACGGTTTCTGTGGATGGCGAATTTCTGCCTCACGAAACGATGATTGTTCAACACTCATATAACACCTTCAAAGGTGGCCATTAAGATGTCACTATTTTTATATATGATATATAATATGTTTATGTTTTACTTATGCTTCTGTATTTATCATTTATGGCATACTTTATGATTTCCATTATGGGTAAAACGCAATAATTTCATTTTAGGAAGTGCGGACTACCGCCCCCTCAAAGTGAATTGAATCGTTAATGCCATATGTGGGATGTATAAAGGATGGAGTAAATGGTATTATACACTATATTATACTGGAATTATATTATACATTTATATCATTATGATTTAGTTCCATTAAATATGAAATTGAAATGAAAGTAGCGTTCATGCGTACGTACGGCTTACCGTCTCCATGAACGGTGCATTTCATTTCTTACCTCTAAATGTTACGTAATATTATAAATGAATGTATATACTGGATATATAAGATATATATGACATCTAAATAATGAATATAATTCTGGATATAATGGATATTCTACCACATGAACAACTTGTAATTATAAGAAGTTTATTGTTGACTCAAGTTACCAAAGATCGACAAAACGATCGTTATTAACTTGAATAATTACATAATATTCATAACATTGTAATAAGTGATATAAAAAGGATAATGAAATTGAAAATGGTTCTTAATAAGGTAGATATTAACTCTAGTTTATTATTCAGGAGGTTAAAGAACGGTTGAGTCAAGTCGGACACAAGGTAAGGGAACTTCTTAACCCAACTTCCATTCTTTGGGTTAATCTCATACATTCCAATTATGTCATGATATTATTATGTATTATTTTGTATTTTTAATTTCTTTATGTGTACCAATAGTGAATACACATAATAGATCTATTTTATTTTAAAAATTATCTTTTTAAGGACTTCGTCTCAATCTCCATTCATTGAGTCATATTTGGTTTTATACACTACTTTCTTTTATACGGTGTATAAACCCCTTTGTCTTTTACGTTTATTCAAAAGGAATCTTTTTTATATGAAGCGTTTTACTAAACGACAAAAAGGGAATGTTTTTCTTTCCGTACTTATGCGGAGACAACGACTTCTCCACCACCGTGACCATTATTTGAGATTCGGCTTCCTCTACAAGCCATCATTTTTTTAATGAAAAATAAATACAAAGTTTTAACTTTCTTTTATTTTGGTATTGAAAATGGTTTTGAAAGCGTTTTTATTATATCAATGTGTTGTATTTATATATTGTGATTGAAATGTGGAACTGTTATGTTTCCTTTATGCGTGTTTTATGTGATACGATTATGTTATGGTTTATGATATGTTTAAACCTATTCATACGAGGAATGCATTGGACTTAATAAGTGACGGGTGGAGCCCGCTATAGCTCCTCGATGCATCAGCAGGTCTCATGAGACAAACTAGTGTCTTGGCAAGAGGCCTTGACAAAATCTTATTTGTGGTCTTGGCACGAGGCCTTGACTACATGGTTATGATAGTCTGGCATTATGCATTCCATCATTATGAAAGTGGTTATTGATATTGCATGTGATTATTCGACCAGTAGAATATCCATGTGAAGAAGTAAATGGCATTATCTCATTTTAATTTTTCCATATTATGTTGATGTTCAAGTTTAAAAGGCTTTTGTTTTAGTTATACATTGCCTTAAATGTTAATGTTTATTTATGAAAGCTTCCTCTATATTGTTAACCTTACTGAGCATCTGAACTCACCCCTTTCAATGTTTTAATATTTTTCCAGGATGTGACGAAGTATTTTATGAATGACCTACAGGGGTAGTCAGAAAGGGATATGATTGTGGACTATGAAGACCATGTTATTGTAGTTTGTTTACTTTTTGATGTAATGAAAGACTTATGAATGTATCTAGTGTTTCCAAGGCTACTAAACTAATCGGTCTTTCGAGACTTGATCTTTTGTGATCATGCCAATGTTACGAACTAATGCACCGACTCTGGGTAGCTGGGGTCGGGGCGTTACACTAATTGCCTTTGTGATGAGAATTTCAGTTTCTCTAGTTTCCTATGTGATACACTTGAGGATACTCCGATGGTTTTTAGTTTATGTGATGATGATGATCGTGATGTGATGGTGCTGAGACAAAGTATCAATAATGATTCATCCTATCTCTATTTTCTTGGTTTTCTTCTCTGGTTCTAGTATTCCTACATTATCTTAGAGGCGTATTAGCGTGGTGGTATTCCTGGTCCTTTTTAATGTGATTTCAAGTTTCTAGTTCAGGGAGATTGACGGTGATTATTGAATGATGGAATTTAGCGACTTTTTTGACATTAAATTTTGAAATTTCTCAGTGGCAGTTTTTGAAATCTGCATTAGACAGGATATGTGGCAGTTTTTGGTTTTGGTTTTATTTAGAATTTTCATTGTGAAAGTAACCAAAATTATACAAGGATCGTCTCCAGATGATAATCATAGGAGAAGCTTTAGTAAATCATGGTCATTTGGAATTGGATGAACGAGAGGGAATAGATTTTCCATTGGTACCAGGCCCATGCAACATTGCATGAGACAACTTCCCAAGTGGTCATGTGAGGTGGAAGTTTAACATAATGATGTCGTTGATAGGGAGGGGAAGTTCCTAGTAGTATTGATCTGGTTTACTTCTTGTATGTTTTTTGTGGGTTTCCCACTTTTTACTCAAAAGTGATTTTGAAATAAAAAATTCTATTGTTCAGTCAGGGATCTGGGTGGAACATGACTGCAAGAATCCATTTTCAGATCAAAATTCCAAGATCTCACAAAACCCAAGTATTACAAACCTAATGATAGAGTATCAAAACAAATTCATGAAATTTCACATATCTTATAAGAACATTCCAATTCTATGATATATAAGACTATAAATACCCCTTTGTTTTATATTTCAAGGGTTCGAACTTTGGATTCTGTATTATAGGAAAGCCCAAGCTCTCATCTCATATAGCCTCATATTTCATACATTATGCTACCCAAAACGACCACCATGGAATATTTCTAAAGAAAATATTATAATAATCAACTTGTTAAATGTAATACCACAATATTTAATTTATATTTTCCTAGGAAACAATATTTTCAATTTTATATACTATACACATAACTGATCCTAAAAAAACTATGAAATAATATTATGTAAATATGGTTATTATAACCTAGATATTATTTTTCTGTGTATGGGTAGAAATAAACTAATTATTAAATATAGATAGAAAATTTTCCCTTAAAAAATAAATAATAAATTATACAGTGACTATAAATTGGTTTGAAATGAAGATAAAATCGTTTGTAGGTAAAATAAATATTTTCCATAAAATTGTTTTTATGTGGAAAAAGTTTTTTATTAATATTGATAAAAGATTCTTATGAAATAAGTATATTATATATCTAATTTAATTAATTAAAATTTATTTAACAATGGTTATTAGGTAAGTAATGGAAATAAAACCATTTTATACTTCAAAAATGGTTTTATTGTATTTTTTATATGGATATTATAATTAATTTATGAAAATTTTATAAATATTATTAGAAAAGATAGATAATGTTTATTAAATTAGTATATTATAATAGTCTTATGATTAAATTTCCCAATTTTTCTCAAAATTTTTATTTTTGAGTGAATATTAAAAAATTCATATTTTTTGTAAAACTACCATTTATTTACATTAAATCAATAAATTTAAAAGTGCCATAATATTTTTAATATGATATAAAAGTAACATAATTTTCCTTTAATTATAAATAATGTTACTAAGTACATATTACTCATTAATATACATGAATTTAATATGATTTCATCTTTGGGATTAAAAACACATTTTTCTAAAAACTTTTTTCAACATTTATATTAAAATTTATTTTATGAACTTATATAAATTTACTATTTTAAAATGGGTTCCATATTCTGAATAAATGGGTTTAATGTTTTTAAATTCTTGTCTTTTATTTTTGGTTGTTAAGAATATTAACTGTGGAAAGACTTTTATACTCCATAAGGGTAGAACTGGGTAAAAACTATAGGGTAAGGTTTAAAATGTCTATAAATATTGAATTTATCATATTTTATGAGTGTTTTTTGAAAAAATAAATCCTATAAAATAAAATATATAAATTTCATGCTAATTGATTTTGATTATATCATTTATATTATTTTAAGAAGAGGATAAATACAAAATGTATCTCTATTAATTTTAATTTCTATTTTATATTGTCACATGTTTAAAAATAATTTATGTAAGAACAGAAAATATTATTTTAAACATAAATAAATAAATTTTATTATGCAAATATATTTTTAAAATTTTATGGTATAATTACCATAATTGTTTAAACAACACTGACATAGTGCTTGTGAAAACAGTAAGAAAAATATACTAAATTAATTTAAAAACATTAAATGAAATACATTTTGGATGAATTGTGGTGTTGAATTTTCTATAATAAATATTAATGTATAATTTATGTTAAAATAGTATATATTCAAAATTGATTTTTATCTTGATGAAATTATTTTTTAAATAAATGAAACCACTCAAAATTTACATTCATGATATTTTATATTGAAAAATATTTTATTCAATGATTTAAAAATTAGAAAATTTCGAAAGAAGAAAAGTGAGATTGAAAATGGCTTTAAATAACATAAAATTACCATTTTTATCCAGTTTCACCATATAAAATAATTTATGACCGTTAATGTCTAATAAATGTGTTACCATGATTATGGTTAAAAAGGGTTAACGAGAGGGTTAAAAAAATATAAGATTTATAATAAAGCATAAACATGTATAAATTTTATTTTTTAGTTATTCAAATAATATAATGTATTAAATTATATATTATATCCATTTGGTTACACTTTAAATGATTATGATAAATATTATAAATAGATCTTTTAAGTAATTTCAATAGTGTCCTTTCCCTCACTTATAAAAAATCACCCCTTGTTCTCCATTATTCACAATGTTTGAGAACCATAGCTCAGACATTACCTAACATAATACCTTAATATATTAATTTAATTCATTATATGCCTTCCCGTATTCTCATAATAGCATCCTATGAAGGCCTAATGTGTAAACTAAATGAGTTCTCTCAAGGAAGAGGTAATCATCTTACTCGATTCTTCAGAAGTTTATTTCTTCTTACAATTCCAATAAATATTATGTATCCATGCTGACATAACGAATTAATTATAAAAAATATATTTATGTGTTATTATTATTATGGTGAAATCATTTTCCAACTTCTTTCCATCTCTCGGAAAATAAAAACATCACTTGTGTGTATGTATGACCTACCATCTCTGCATAATTGTGTAATTCATTTATCATGACAACTTTTCTTGGATGGTTGTAAATATGTAATTAATTAATATATATGAAATTTATGAAATTATTATGATTCTATAAATATAATATGTCATTTAACTTCTTACCATTACATCTATTGTAAAAATATAACGTCGTTCGCCAGTATATGTGGACTACCACCACAAAGCGATGTGATTCGTTTCTCATGTCCAAATTTCATGAATGATTATAAATTACTATTTAATATATAAAAGTAATAATTATTTCATGATTTTTTGGATTATTAAACCATTACCAAGATGCAAGAATTGGAGCCACCAAACTGAATCTTATATGAAAAACCGAATTGTTAACACCAGAGATGATGATTTTAATTAAGTATTATTAATAAATGAGTGATCAAATGTTATAATTATATCATATATGTTATGATAAATAATAATATATTTTTTTATATATTTATAAAAAATATTAATTTATTATACCAGAGGATAATGGTGAATATGGAGGAATTTAGACTTACGGTAAGGGTAATATCGTATCATTTCTACTTCCATGAGTCATGTTTTACATTATGCTCCTAATTTATTTTAAATTGTGTTTATACTATAACTTTTAAACATTATATCATTAATAATTATTTACTCATGGTATTATTTTTTATTCAAGTTTTCCCTTTAAGTTTTCTTGATTCAAATGTTACCAAAGGAGTAAGTATTTTTGTTACAATCTCATTTATTTTAAGGTTTATCTGTGATAAATTTTCATAGAGGGGAATTATATGTATCTTACCCTTTCAAATCATTATATTTTATTCTCCTATATTTATTCTTGAAATTTTTATTTATTAGTATCATTTCCCTCTATTAGGTACTTAAAATGATCAAGAAATTTTTTTTATATAAAAGCCGATGTCAATAAATATTTGGTGGAACAAAATTTTCTACCATGTATGAGATCTTCAAAATTATTTTGTGATATATTTTACCTATAATTGAAATATTTTAAAATTGTCATTTTATGTACCATTTACTTTATTTTGAAATTTTTTAACGAAATATTTCTAAATAAATTTTTCTTGAAAAATTTGTTTAATATGTTTTACAAATTGTGAAAATAGCGTTTTTTAACATATATGGTATGAACCATTTTTGGTTCATTTATGAACACTATTTTCTTTGATGATGGAATTAAAATTTGGATTCTTATTTTAAAATAAAATTTTTTTCTCAATATTTTGTGATTTTTTGTTTAAAATTTTATCAAAATAAAATGAAATTATTTTCTTTAAGGAATAAAAATAATGTCGAAAGTTATATATAACTTCATTTTAAACACTGTTTTAAGGAGGTTATTTTTAATTTTTTCCTTCTAATTTTTTTATTCCCAAAAGGGTTAGTTTTAATATAACAAAAATCTATTTATAATCACTTTATATTCTTATTTCATACATTATTGATTCATAGGTTTGTGGTCATTAACATTCTAACGATCAAATTTTTTATAATAATCAATCAAATTTTGACATTATTTTCACCTCTATGTCTATATTGTAAGTATCATTGATTTATAAGCTATAGTTTCAACCAAATTGATATTGTATCTAACATATACCAATTTTATAAAATATATCTATTGAAGGATGTTTATTGAGAATGATTATTTCATTGACTGTAAAATATTCTCTATTCTTTATTCAATATGAATAAATATTGATTTGTAAGTAATTTAGAGAATAAATTGTATTGATCATTAAAAATACGAGTAATGAATAGTATATGTAATAAAATATTTTATTTTGGTTTTTGATAGTCTCTCAATGCATCAATAGGCCTCCTACGGAAAAATAGGTCACCACCTTAGATGGGTATTTGTTTACACCTTCCCATTTATTAATAATAAAGTCTTCATTGAGAGGAATTGATGGTAATATTAATGATAACTTGGCTGAGTCATTGATGGAAATTTCATGAATGAATGGATTTATGTATTTAATTTATTAATAATTTAGTTTTAATTATACAAATGATTACTATGTTGACATTGTCCATGGTAATTCTTTGAAACTGGTTTTTGATTAAAATGGCATGCATTTCGATTATCCAGTCCACCATATTAGTTTTTCCTTATTTTCAAAAAGATAAATTATATTGTATTATTTCCCTTAATAATTATGTGAGGAAACCCTTTATTATGTTTTCCTTTTCCTATGATATGATGATGGAACCTTTGAATGAATTTTATGGATGAAAAAATGTTTCTTGTTATATTGTTTTATATTTAAAGTGTAATATAAGAATAAAGTATGTATCTTGTTTTAAAAGGAAGATAAACTCATAAAATGGGTATGGAGTGATATATTATATCTTATATCAATGTAATAATGTAATAACTAGCTCTAAGTTACTATATTATGAGAGTTACAGCTGGTATTATAGGATGTTTAGTAGGAACTTTGTCAACTATATTTTAAAAGAACATAACTGACACAAACATTATAATAATCTATTAGAATGTTTGAGAACATTAACCTTATTGGAATTTTTAATTCAAGGATCAATATTCATGTGGAATCATGGATGACTTAGTTAGTTACACTGTTTAGTAATGGTGACTAGAGGAAGAAAGGGAATTAACACTTGCAGTCAATGTAGGGATTACCCTGATAATTTGTATGTGGAGTTTATTGACGATATCATAAGATACAGAATGAAATATAAATAGAATTAATATCACCTGAGAATCATTCTTGAATCATTTAGAGTAAAATATGTTATATGAGAAATATAGTAAGTGCAAATTTTGATTTCATAATTTTTGTTTTCTTGGAAATATTCTTTCCTTGGATGAAATATCAGGAGACGTTTCTAAGACAAAAAGAAATCAAAGAATATACCTCCTAGATAAATTTAATATATATTTATTTTTGTTAAATTTAATTATGGATAATTTATAAAATATATTTTTATGTAGTTTTAATATTTATCAATGGTATTTTGGTATAAGTATTACGATAAAACATCAAAGGATCATTATAATAATATTTTTTTGTATGGAAAATTTATAAAATATAAATTTTGGAAATATATTAAGAATGGTATCAATCACCTTGAAAAGTGGGGTGATATTTTAATATGTATTTTCATAAAAATTTATAAATAACCTACATGGTTATTATGTGATATGACACGGTTATACATGAAAAATTTAATTACATATTTTTGTAGTTTAACTAGGAAAAATTATATTATGGTATTTGTATTTATTCCATATAGATATTTGAGTGACGAAGGTTGTTTGGTGAAAAAATAAATGAGCTAATTTTGGAAGAGTATGTGATAAAAACATGATGATTTTTTGGTTAAAATATAGTCAATACTGTTTTTTGGATTTTTAGATTGATATTTGGTTATGATTAATATTGTAGATATTACATTTTATAATTGTTTATTCAAAATGGTTATTATTTTGTCTTGTAAAAACCATATAGGTTTTTGAATCATGGAATAAAGTTTCATGATTTTATGGATATTTATAAGGATTAAAATTTTATTTTAGTACTTTAGTCATGAAAAATTCATCATGACCATGATGATACACATCAATGGATGAAATGATGCCCATATAATGGGAAGAAATCAAGTGAGTAAGATTTATCAAATATTCTATCCCAATAGTAAAATAATTTTTCAAAATTGAAAAAAATGAAGATAAATATATCAAGTCTTATGAGTAAATAAACACTTAGCCACCAAGGTAAATTTTCAAAAACTCATTTGATTGTTTCAGTTCTATAATGGTACATAAAAAATGCATTTCCTAGTCATAACCTATAAATTAATGTTAATGATAAAATATATATATAATTATATTACTATTTTTATAATAATTAAAATTACATGGAAAAAACTTTATATAAAGATTATAAATATTATACAATGAGATTTTAGTTTGTATTTTCCTTTTAAAATAACACTTTGTTCGATAGCTTACACTTTACGCAACACCAATCATAATAAAAAAATAGTATTATTTAAATATGGATGTCATAAACTAGTCATTGGTTTGGTGGGTATGAACAGAAATAAGTGTATTAGGAAAAATATATATAATTTTGTTTCTTTAATAAAAATTATAATAAACCAAACATTTATTATCAATTGATTAGAACAAAGATAAAATATTTTGAAGGTAAAAGAGATATTTTAATAAAACTACTTTCCATGTGTGAAATTTATTTTGATTAACATCAATACATGATTCTAATGAAAGAATTAGATTGTATATAAATTTTAATAAACTAACATTAATTTAATTATGGTTATTAGGAAACTAATGTGAATGAAGTCATTTTATACTTAAATTATACATTTTCTTCCAAAATGGGGTCTATTGCATTTTTTACATCGATTTTTTAAATAATTATTCTAATTTTATAAAATGAATTTAAAAAAATATATATAATTTCTAAATAAACATTTCATAATAATATTAGGATGTTTTTATTAATTTTTTTGATAATATTCATTTTTGAGTGAATTGTAAAAAAATACCTTTTTTGTAAAACCGTTATTTATTTTCTTAAATCAAGTAATTTAAAAGTATGAATATGTTTTTATCTAATAATAAAGTTACATAAGAATTATTTAATTATAAATAATTTAATTAATTATATATTAATTTAAATTATACTTGAATTTGGTATATATTTGTTTCTGTACTTCAAGGCACAATTTTCTAAAAGATCCTTTTAGTTGCATTTTTTGCATTTATATAAATTTTGATTTACGAAACTTATACAAATTTAATATTGAAAAATGGATTCCATATTTGTAATCATGTAGTTCAAATATTTTAAATAGTTCTCTGTTATTTTTTTTCATTATGAATAGTAACCTTGTAAAAGAATTGTCATCTGAATATGGGTAAAACAAGTAAAACATGGTTTAAACTATGTGGTAAGGCTTTGAAATATTTCTTAAACATGAATTTATGTAACTGGATGAGTTTTTTTGAATTAAATAAATACATGATATGAAATTATGGAAATTTTTTGCCACTTTATAATGATTATAACATATATATTTTTTTAGGAAAAGGATAAATACAAAATGTAACACTCTTGATTTAAATTTATTTTTAATATTTTCATAGGTATAAGAAGAAGTTATGAACAAATATAAGTGTTTTATGAAAAATGAATAAATTATTTTACTTATTTTATTTTTTTAATAATTTCCTTAAATTCTTATACAATGGTGTCTGAGTTCTTGTAAAGATAAAATAAAAAATAGTAAATAATTTTAAAAACATTAAATGAAATATATTATAGATGAATTATGGTGATACATGAATAAAATTTTTTATAGTATTGTATAATTTATATTAAATAGGTTTATATTCAAAACCCATTTTTTATATTGATGGAATAAGAGTGAAAATAAATGAGTAGTCCCAAAAATAACTTTAATTGTATTTTATATTAAATAATATCATTTTAAATTATTTAAAAAGTAGAAAAATATTAAAATAGAAAAATTTTAAAGGTAAGGGGTTTTAAGGATCATTAAGGGTCCATTTTTAGCTAGTTTTCACCATATAAGTAAATTTTTGACCCTTAAATGATAAAAAATATGTTACCATGGTTATAATTAAAAAGTGATAATGAGGGGGTAAAACCAAAAGATATGGTTTAAAATGGCAAATGAATATTTATAAAAATTATTATTTGAAGGTATCAAAAAATTTTAATGACCTTCCATAAACATTTTTTCCATTTTTCCGCTTTATATGATTATGATATATACTATATTTAAATTTTTATGTAATTTCATTTGTTTCCTTTCCCTCACTTATAAAAGGGAAAATCCTCGTATCCTTTGTTCCTAAAGTTTGATAATTATAGATCATAAAATACCTACCTTAATAAATTTTTATATTCCTTAACATTATAAGAGTTATTATGGTCTTCCCTGAAGAAAATCCTTATAAGTCATAAGGTGTATGAAAATGGAGGTCTCTTAAAGAAGAGGTAATCATTTTACCTGATTATTACAAAGATTATTTCTTATTGTACTTTATCTAAATATATTTTATCCATACTAAAAATAATAATATAGTATCAAAAATATACTGAGATGTCACTATGATTAAGGTATAACCATTTCCACCTCATTTCCATCATATGAAAACAAAAAATCAATCGGTGTACATACAACCTACGATCTCCACATATGGGTAATTTGTTTTTTATCCATGATTTACATGTATAGTTATAATGATAAAATAAATAAAAAATATACTATATTTATGGAATAATTATTATTATCAAAATATAATCAATCATTTATCTTCTTACATTTACATCTACAGAAAGTGATAATGTCATTCGTGTGTACTTGTGGACTTCCACATCCACGAAGTGATATGTTTCATTTATCATATCTTCTATTCATGAATGATTATATATTTATATTTAATTTATAATTAAGAAACACATTTCATGATTAATATTTTTTAGATGATGATTCCATGACTAATATTTAAGGACCTAAACTATCAAACTGAATTTTATATAAAAACAGAACAATTATCACATTAGATGATAATTGTAATAATGAATTTTTAAAAAGGGTGATGGAATGTTATAAGAAAACCATATATGATATTATATCTATTAATATTATTATTTTATATATTTATAATAAATATATTTTTTATATAGGAGTTTAAGAGTATATAAATAAATTTTGACTTGAGGTAACGATAATTTCATTTCAACTTCATTGAGACATGTTTAAAATTATACACGTAGTTTATTTTACATTGTTTATATGATAGAAATTTCATAGTTTATATCATTAGTATTTCATTATTCATGGTATTCAATGATTTTGATTCATGTTTTATCTTTAAGGGGTTTTGATTCAAAATTTTCCAAAGTAGTAAGGGTTTATATTATAATATCATTTCCTCTCGGGGTTTCTTATGCTAAATTTATATTAAAGGAAATTATTTGGATATTATCATTTAAACACCACATATTTTAGTATCCTCGATTTATTTTTGCAATTTTTATGTATTACTTCCATTTTAATATCTTAGAACAAAAAATTATTGAGAATTTTGTAACAAAATGATGACCATATTTTCTCTTTGGTTGGAGAAATATCATTCCATCTCCATGATTTTATAATTTTTTATAGAAATTTTTACCAATACGTGAAATTTTTAAAAGTTGATTTTTATTACATTTTAATTTATTTAAAAAGTTTTAGAAGGAATATTTTTAAATAAATACTTTCATAATAACTTATTTTCAATTATATATAAATTGCGAAAAGAATGTTCTCTTTTAACATTTATAATATGAATGGATTTCCCTAATGCATAGCCATTTTTATTTACGATCATTCAGTTACATGTTTTATAGTTATTTTCAAATAAAATCATTTTCTCAATATTATTGGAACTTTTATTTAAAATTTTATCAAAATAAATACGTATTTTTTTCATGAACAAATGAAAATAAAAAATTAATGTAATTTACGACATCGTTTGTAACGCCCCGACCCCAGTTACCCAGAGTCGGTGCATTATTACATAACATTGGAATGATCACAAGAAAGATCAAATCTCGAAAGACCGATTGGTTTAGTAGCCTTGGAAACACTAGATATATTCATAAGTTTTACATTACATCATAAAATGAAAAACTACTACAACAAAATAATGTTTCCACAATCCCAACTATTAACCCCTCATAAAATCCCTGCAGGTCATTCATAACTTACTTCTTCACATCCTGGGAAAAATAAAACATAGAAAAGGGGTGATCTCAAATGCCCAGTAAGGATAACAATATAGCGGAAACTTTCATAAATAAGAATAAACATTTAAGGCAACGTATAACTAAATCAAAATCCTTTTAAATATGATCTTTCAACATGGTATGGCATAAATAAAATGAAATAATGCCATTTACTTATTCACATGGATATTCTACTAATCGAATAATCACATGCAAAAATCAATAACCACTTTCATAATGTTGGAATGCATAATGCCAGACTATCATAACCACATAGCCAAGGCCTCGTGCCAAGACTACAAATAATATTTTGTCAAGGCCTTGTGCCAAGACACTAGTTTGTCTCATGAGACCTACCGATGCATCGAGGAGCTATAGCGGGCTCCACCCGTCACTTATTAAGTCCAATGCATTCCCATATGAAAAGGTTTAAACATAACATAAACATTCGTATTAAAACTAGCATACGAAATGTCAATAATTTCACCATAAACTATGAATGGTATAAAAATAGCACATTCATAGTCAAACATATCACAAAACCTTCAATACAATATAGAAGTTTTGTATCATAATAAATCAACTTCAAATAATCTTAAAATCCATCAAAGGATGTTGATATAGATGAAATCAAAATTCTTTTTAAAGAAATATTTTTATTTTGAAATCATTTAAGATCCATATAAAATAAAACATTTTCTTTGAAAATATTCTTATAAGCTTGTAAGGAAAGCTTTGAAGATTTTATAACGGCGGAAAATAACCGCACCCACCGTATAAGTTAAAAAAAACATTCTTACCTTAATTCTGTCGAAAAGGTTAAAAGGACCTTGTTTTGAAAACGACGGAAAGATTCCTCTTATAAAAAGTCAAAAAAGGGTATAAATGACTTTAAACCATATTCTTGTAAATAATAAAAATGTTTTGAATTAAATTTTTAAGAAAACATGGATGTGGATGATAAAGAGATCCCAGTAGATTATTACATATAAACAACCTCGGATAATGAAGAGATTGTGAAATAACCCTTACCTTGTACTTTTCCTTGGTTGGGGTAGGTTAACCTCCTGTATAATGGTGAAATAGTTGTTATTAAATTATACAAGAATCATATATATTAATATGATATCATATATGATCTTTTAACATTGATTTGTTAATAATATCTTAGAATTATCGTTGTTTCGGGAGTTAACTTACTCATTTTATTTTATATGTATTGTTACATAAGCCATGGTTGTTGTATCTTATTCATATCCAGAATGATATCCAGTCCTTAAACATCATTTTTAAATCATCAAATGATAATTATACTAGAATGGATACGATGGAGAATGAATCTCATCGCGTTCGTGGAGACGGTAGTCCGTACGTACGCACGAGCGACAATATCATTCTTTTGATATTAAAATAATATATAAATGGATGGTATATCATATATACAGAATCATTAACATGTTATATTTATTATTTACATGAGTTACACATCATTATTATACCCATCCAAATAATATTATATTGAATAACAATTACACCACGACGTGGAGACGGTAAGCCGTACGTACGCACGTATGGTGACATGTTATTCAAAGGGTGGATAGAATACTGAATATGATTGTACCATATTTATAATAACATCACAGTATATGTGAGATACTGGAGTTATTATTTTAGAATGGTAAGAACAAAGGAAGAAGAAGTGGAAGAAGAAATGAACTTGGAGAAGGGTGGTGAAATCATTACCTCTTCTTCGGGTTCTTCCTTTTGATTTGATCAAAAGGGCTCCTTAGGTTGGCTTTCTGATCAAACTAAGGCCTCTAGGTTGTAGTGAGGGATGTTGGGAGAGTATTTGGGCAGAGTTTGGCCGAACCAAAAGGCTTTGAAGGTGTGAAGAAATGAGAAGGAGGAGTGCCCTTTTATAAGAGGGGTGAGGGGCACCTTTGGAAAAGCTAGAAATATTAATTTATAATAAATTCATATTCGGTTTCTAATGGCTCCAAAGCTTATTATTCAAAGGTTAAGGTGGGGATAGGTCGAAAACCACTCAACCAATAGAATTTAGACAGGTTTGGGTACTTATATTAACCTTATCTTTAAGTATTAACTCTAAGTTAATTAGTTTCACTTTTACAATGTCTCTTTGTATTTTTATATAATATGGTTAATAAACTTACTATATACATCCAAGAGACCCCCAAGTAGTACATTAATGATGGAACTATCATGATATAAGTCTCTTGGCCGAACCTTAGATTTTTAGGAATTTAATATCAATTAAGAATATAATATTTGTTTTAAGAACTCTTTTATGTCAATTTTGACACTATTCAATAGTTGATTTTTGTGAAACTCATAACAGATTGATTAATTCGAACAAAGTCAATTAAATCAATCCTAATATATCATAGTATCCTAGAAAATTAGTTTAATTCATTAAAAGTTTCATATTATATTTATTTGGGTATTTATAATATCAATTATTTTAATTTTTCACTATTATAGTAATTACTGCATCATCATTGTGTCATAAATAAAATATATTATTTAATGTCTAAAAATTATAAATAAAATATAATTATGCAGTAAATCGTTTTAGCTTTCTAATTAATATTTATAATCTAAAATCCAACATATATAAGCCTATGTAACAATTGTTTTTCTAAAAGATATATGCTTGTGTCATTTTTGTATTCATTTTAACTTAATTAAAATAAAATGTCATTATCACTTACAAGTGGATCCGTGGGGTCCCAAAATAGACCCAAAGATTCCCATGGTCGACCATGTATCAACCAATAGGGTTAAGACACGTTTTAGGGTAATTTAGTATTATTATAATATTATTTTTTAACCCTTATTTACCGGATTTACCCTTAACCATGGTAAATAAAATATTTACCGCAGTAATTATTCAAAATGTCTAAAAATAAAAGTTACCGATTTACACAATTTGAACATCCTGATTCCAAATATGGAATCCATTTTCCTAAATTCTAAACACAGAAGTTGCAGAAATTAATTTAAAATTAATTCCCGCTGTCAAAACAAAAAGCGTGTTTTTAAGAGGTAATAACTATCAAAAGATTGACACTTGTTTATGTTCGGTTTAATTGTAAAATTATGTCAAATGACCAAAATTATATTAAATGGTAAAAATATATTCTAAATATACTTTAAAACCACTCAAATTCACAATTTATCACTATTAATTATTTTGATTAAAAAAGTCATTTTTAATTAAAATTTAGTAATTTTCACTATTCATCAAAATATAAAAGTTATCCGAAAAGTACCAAAATTTCACCCTAGGCTAATTTCAATATTCCGAATCCAAAAATGAAGTCCATTTTGAAATATAAAATATATATGATTTCAAAAAGTAGGTATTACTATTCACAACAGCTAGTTTAATTAGTTGTGGTGTGTGTTAGAACTCGAGGTTGCGTACAACACACGCTATCGCATTATTCGAAGGAAAACGTACCGTAGAAGCTTGGGGTGTTACATTATCCCCTCCTTCAAATAATTTTGTCCTCGAAATTTCTAGAATACTTATCACATGAAAAGACTCGGGTGGTTCTTCATCATAAGTTCCTCGGGTTCCCACGTTGCCTCTTCCATCTTATGATTTCTCCACAAAACTTTTACCAGACGTGTCGTCCGGTTTCTCAGTACTTGTTCTCTTGTATCAAGAATCTTGACGGACTCTTCACAATAAGACAGATCGGGTTCCAGTTCTAATTCCTCATAGGTGAGTACATGCGTTGGGCCAGGCATGTATTTTCTCAACAGAGATACGTGGAACACATCGTGAACTTTGGAGAGACTTGGCGGCATTGCCAATCGGTAAGCTACAGCCCCAATTCGTTCTAGAATTTCGAAAGGTCCGATGTACCTGGGACTCAATTTACCTTTCTTACCAAAATGTATGACTCCCTTCCATGGAGATACCTTTAGGAAAACATGATCACCGACCTGAAATTCCCAATCCTTCCTTCTATTATCGGCATAGCTCTTCTGCCTACTTTGAGCTGCTTTGATGTGATTTTGGATTACCTTCACCTTTTCCACCGTTTCCTCCACCAGTTCTGGGCCTACAAGTTTTCTTTCACCAACTTCATCCCAACAGGTTGGTGTACGACATCTCTTTCCGTATAACGCTTCATATGGTGCCATCTGAATACTTGAATGGAAGCTATTGTTATAGGAAAATTCTACCAGAGGAAAATATTGATCCCACATACCCTGAAAGTCAAGTGAGCAAGATCTCAACATGTCTTCTAAGGTTTGAATAGTCCGTTCTGATTGTCCATCTGTCTGAGGGTGGTAATCAGTGCTCAAATGAAGTTCAGTATCCAGGGATTTCTGAAGACTTTTCCAAAATCTTGAAGTAAAACGGGGATCACGATCAGAAACAATCGATAGGGGTACTCCATGAAGTCTCACAACTTCATTAATGTATAGTCTTGCTAGACGTTCCAGGGGTAGATCTTCTCTTATAGCAAGAAAATGTGCTGACTTGGTAAGACGATCAACAATAACCCATATTGCATCGTTCCTTCTAGGAGTCTTCGGTAGCCGCATGACAAAGTCCATCGTAACATTGTCCCATTTCCACTCCGGTATGGGAAGAGGTTACATGACTCCTCCAGGCTATTGCCTTCCAGCATTCACTTGTTGACAAACCATACATCTTGACACAAAATCAGCAATCTCCCTCTTCATGTTGTCCCACCAAAAATGTTCCTTCAAATCTCTATACATTTTGGTGCTCCCAGGGTGTATAGAGAAATTGGAACTATGAGCATCATCCAGCAATTCCCTTTTTAGATCAGGTATATTGGGAACACAAAGTCTCTTCCCGAACTTCAAAATTCCATCTTCATACACAAAGTCTCTCAATCTCCCATCATTCACAGCTTTAATCTTCTTTTGGAATTCGTCATCATCGGTCTGAGAACTCTTAATCCTTTCTAGTAAAGATGGTTTGGCAACCATTTGAAAAAGCATTGATGTTTCACCTTCCCTGGTTATTCCCATGTCCATCTTCACTAGATCCATAAAAATTGGATCCCTTTCAATTCTCATATTGTTCAAAACTCCATGGTCTTTTCTACTCAAAGCATCTGCCACCTTGTTTGCCTTCCCTGGGTGGTAGTGTATCGTACAATCATAATCCTTGAGTAATTCAAGCCATCTCCTTTTCCTCATGTTGAGTTATTTTTGTGAGAAAATATACTTCAAACTCTTGTGATCAGTATAAATCTCACATTTTTCACCATAGAGGTAGTGCCTCCATATCTTCAAAGAAAAGATCACTGCTGCTAACTCGAGATCATGAGTAGGATAGTTTTGTTCATGAATTTTCAACTGTCGTGATGCATAGGCAATAACTCTATCATTCTGCATAAGGACACAGCCAAGTCCTTTCTTCGATGCATCACTATAAATAACGAACCCATCATTCCCCGATGGTAGAGTCAATATAGGAGCATTGACTAATCTTCTCTTCAGTTCTTCAAAACATTCTTCACACTCTTTTGTCCAAACAAATTTAACCCCTTTACGTGTGAGCTTCGTTAATGGGTTAGCCAATCGGGCAAAATTCTGGACGAAACGTCGATAATAACCTGCCAAACCAATAAAACTACGTACCTCAGTTATACTCGTAGGTGCTGGCCATTCTTGGATTGCCTTGGTCTTAGAAGGATCAACAGAGATTCCATATTTAGAGACAATATGGCCAAGAAAAGAAATCTCCTGAAGCCAGAATTCACACTTGCTAAACTTCCCATATAATTCATGCCTCCTCAGAGTCTTCAAGATAATGCGCAAGTGATTTTCATGATCTTCGTAGGTTTTGGAGTATACCAAGATATCATCAATAAATACCACCACAAATTCATCGAGATACTCCTTGAAAACTCTATTCATCAGATCCATGAATACAGAGGGTGCATTAGTCAATCCAAACGGCATTACAGTAAACTCGTAATGCCCGTACCTGGTTCGAAATGCTGTCTTCGGAATGTCTTCCTTCTTCACACACAACTGATGGTATCCAGATCGAAGGTCAATCTTTGAAAGGTATTGAGCTCCATGCAGTTGGTCAAATAAATCATCAATACGAGGTAAATGATACTTGTTCTTTATCGTTATAGCATTGATCTCCCTGTAGTCGATACATAACCTCATAGATCCATCTTTCTTTTTAACAAAAAGAACAAGGGCTCCCCATGGAGAAACACTAGGGCGAATAAATCCCTTATTAATCAATTCCTCTAGTTGTTTCTTTAGTTAGACTAACTCTACAATGGCCATTCTATAAGGGGTCTTCGATATAGGCCTTGATCCAGGAATCAAATCAATGGAAAACTCAACTTCTCGTTATGGAGGATGTCCAGGTAAATCTTCCGGAAATACATCTACAAATTATTTCACAACAGGTACATCCTCTATTTGAACATTCCTTTCCTCACCGATAGTTACTTCATTCTCTTCCTCCCCAATAATTGAATTTAGTTGAGCTACTGGGGGTGGATCTAAATAAGAATTAGGTGGTGACGATTCTGCTCTAAAAATAAGGTGTTCCTTATCATTATCATCAAGAATCGTAACCTCTTTCTTCTTACAATAAATCTTCGCATCATAGTCCGAAAGCCAGTCCATACCGAGGATTATATCAAACTCAATCATAGGTATGACGATGAGATCAGCAGATAAAGAAAATTTATGTGTTCTAATGGGGACTGATTCACAAATCTTTGTTGCAACGATACATACCTTATGAGTTTTAACTGAAAACTCCCTTATTAAATCAAATTGGAAATATCTAATTTTCTTAGTAAACTGGGAAGATATGAAACAATGTGATGATCTAGAATCAAATAATGCATTTGCTAAACTTGAGGAAACCATTAAATTACCTGCCACCACGTCTTTCGGAGCTTCTACCTCAGCAGTAGTGATAGCATAAGCCTGGCCTTGATCCCTTGGCCTTTTCGGAGGTAAGTTCTCCTGACGCTTAGGGCATGCATTTTCATAATGCCCCATCTCCCTACAATTGTAGCACTGAAACTTGGTAGCTTCCTTCTTCCCCTTGCAATCATGAGCTTGGTGGCCTTTTTCACCACACTTGTAACAGACTCCCATTCCCTTCAAGAAAGTATCGGGGTGTTTCTTCCCACATTTACCACATGATGGATATTCAACCATTCCTTTCTTCCCCTTATTTCCATTCCCAGATTGATCAGCAGGTCTCTTCTTCTCTTGCTTTGCTTTAAAGTAATAAGACTTAGAGAATTCCTTTTCGGTCTTGATAGCACATGAGACAATGTCTTCGTACGATGGAAAGGATTGTGAGACTAATGCTCGACGGAGAAATGGTTTTAACCCATAAAAGAAACGATCAATCTTACTTCTTGGGTTGCGAATATAATCTCCAGCATACCTCGCTAACCTTGTAAAGTTAGCCTCATACTTTGTGACATTCTCATCCTCCTTTTGTCTCAGACTCAGAAATTGTCTTTCCATATCTGCTCGATGGTCGCGAGGAAAGTATTTTTCTAAAAACAGATCTTTGAACTCCCTCCACTCCATATTTGATACTTCATCATCTTACTTCATGTTTTGAATCAATGACCACCATTGATCAGCATCTCCAGTGAGGCGGTAAACTGCCATGATAACTTTTTCCCTTTCACTGCTCCCCAAAGCCTGAAATATTTTCTCTAGGGAATTTATCCATTTCTCAGCTACTAAGGGATTTGTACTCCCATTGAACGTTGGTGGTTGTTGCCTCATGAATCGATCTAACATTGATCCTCCACGCTGCGGATCAGGGTGCTCCATACAGGTAAGGTTATTATTCATAACCTGAGTAAGTTGTCCCAGTATGGTGATTAGCTGATCAGCACCAGTTGCATCACCAGCCCCACTATAATTATCTTGAGCAGGAGGGCAATCTCTACATGGAGTGCGTGCATTGATACAGTTTCCATTTCTTCCACTAGGCACCATTTCTAAACAATGGCATAAAATAGATCAGTTTATGAATCAAAATACATAATCCCATACTTATAAAACACTTAACATAAATTGAACTATTTATGGATATAATCCATAATAATAAAAATGTTTTCTTTGAGGAAGTATATACTCATAAACCCTTCATAATGATTTTTAAAGATAGTGAGAGTTATCCTAAGCATATCCCCTGGGAGTGTCGTAACCAAGAGTGCAGCAAGGCCCGTTGTCGTGCACCAGTTCCCGTTCGAGTCTAGCTCAAAGCGGTGTTTTCGGGTTTTACCCCTAGGTACATCTGTGCCAGAGCCGCCTCTACCTGCTCGTATCCAGACAGGGATGTATTGCTCGGAAAACTCACAAAATCTCTATAATACCAAAATTCTAGGAAGTTCTTCTATACTAATCCTCAAAGTTCATCTTAGGTCTACGTGCTCTAATCAGAGTTTATCTAAATCTATTTTCCAAGGTTTGTACTAAACTTCCTCTGATACCAACTGTAACGCCCCGACCCCAGTTACCCAGAGTCGGTGCATTATTACATAACATTGGCATGATCACAAGAAAGATCAAATCTCGAAAGACCGATTGGTTTAGTAGCCTTGGAAACACTAGATATATTCATAAGTTTTACATTACATCATAAAATGAAAAACTACTACAACAACATAATGTTTCCACAATCCACACTATTAACCCCTCATAAAATCCCTGTAGGTCATTCATAACTTACTTCTTCACATCCTGGGAAAAATAAAACATAGAAAAGGGGTGAGCTCAAATGCCCAGTAAGGATAACAATATAGCGGAAACTTTCATAAAAAAGAATAAACATTTAAGGCAATGTATAACTAAAACAAAAGCCTTTTAAATATGAACTTTCAACATGGTATGACATAAATAAAATGAAATAATGCCATTTACTTATTCACATGGATATTCTACTAATCGAATAATCACATGCAAAAATCAATAACCACTTTCATAATGTTGGAATGCATAATGCCAGACTATCATAACCACATAGCCAAGGCCTCGTGCCAAGACTACAAATAAGATTTTGTCAAGGCCTTGTTCCAAGACACTAGTTTGTCTCATGAGACCTACCGATGCATCGAGGAGCTATAGCGGGCTCCACCCGTCACTTATTAAGTCCAATGCATTCCCATATGAAAAGGTTTAAACATAACATAAACATTCTTATTAAAACTAGCATACGAAATGTCAATAATTTCACCATAAACTATGAATGGTATAAAAATAGCACATCCATAGTCAAACATATCACAAAACCTTCAATACAATATAGAAGTTTTGTATCATAATAAATCAACTTCAAATAATCTTAAAATCCATCAAAGGATGTTGACGTAGATGAAATCAAAATTCTTTTTAAAGAAATATTTTTATTTTGAAATCATTTAAGATCCATATAAAATAAAACATTTTCTTTGAAAATATTTTTATAAGCTTGTAAGGAAAGCTTTGAAGATTTTATAACGGCGGAAAATAACCGCACCCGCCGTATAAGTTAAAAAAAACATTCTTACCTTAATTCTGTCGAAAAGGTTAAAAGGACCTTGTTTTGAAAACGACGGAAAGATTCCTCTTATAAAAAGTCAAAAAAGGGTATAAATGACTTCAAACCATATTCTTGTAAATAATAAAAATGTTTTGAATTAAATTTTTAAGAAAACATGGATGTGGATGATAAAGAGATCCCAGTAGATTATTACATATAAACAACCTCAGATAATGAAGAGATTGTGAAATTACCCTTACCTTGTACTTTTCCTTGGTTGGGGTAGGTTAACCTCCTGTATAATGGTGAAATAGTTGTTATTAAATTATACAAGAATCATATATATTAATATGATATCATATATGATCTTTTAACATTGATTTGTTAATAATATCTTAGAATTATCGTTGTTTCGGGAGTTAACTTACTCATTTTCTTTTATATGTTTTGTTACATAAGCCATGGTTGTTGTATCTTATTCATATCCAGAATGATATTCAGTCCTTAAACATCATTTTTAAATCATCAAATGATAATTATACTTGAATGGATACGATGGAGAATGAATCTCATCGCGTTCGTGGAGACGGTAGTCCGTACGTACGCACGAGCGACAATATCATTCTTTTGATATTAAAATAATATATAAATGGATGGTATATAATATATACAGAATCATTAACATGTTATATTTATTATTTACATGAGTTACACATCATTATTATACCCATCCAAATAATATTATATTGAATAACAATTACACCACGACGTGGAGACGGTAAGCCGTACGTACGCACGTATGGTGACATGTTATTCAAAGGGTGGATAGAATACTGAATATGATTGTACCATATTTATAATAACATCACAGTATATGTGAGATACTGGAGTTATTATTTTATAATGGTAAGAACAAAGGAAGAAGAAGTGGAAGAAGAAATGAACTTGGAGAAGGGTGGTGAAATCATTACCTCTTCTTCGGGTTCTTCCTTTTGATTTGATCAAAAGGGCTCCTTAGGTTGGCTTTCTGATCAAACTAAGGCCTCTAGGTTGTAGTGAGGGATGTTGGGAGAGTATTTGGGCAGAGTTTTGCCGAACCAAAAGGCTTTGAAGGTGTGAAGAAATGAGAAGGAGGAGTGCCCTTTTATAAGAGGGGTGAGGGGCACCTTTGGAAAAGCTAGAAATATTAATTTATAATAAATTCATATTCGGTTTCTAATGGCTCCAAAGCTTATTATTCAAATTTTAAGGTGGGGATAGGTCGAAAACCACTCAACCAATAGAATTTAGACAGGTTTGTGTACTTATATTAACCTTATCTTTAAGTATTAACTCTAAGTTAATTAGTTTCACTTTTACAATGTCTCTTTGTATTTTTATATAATATGGTTAATAAACTTACTATATACATCCAAGAGACCCCCAAGTGGTACATTAATGATGGAACTATCATGATATAAGTCTCTTGGCCGAACCTTAGATTTTTAGGAATTTAATATCAATTAAGAATATAATATTTGTTTTAAGAACTCTTTTATGTCAATTTTTACACTATTCAATAGTTGATTTTTGTGAAACTCATAACAGATTGATTACTTCGAACAAAGTCAATTAACTCAATACTAATATATCATATTATCCTAGAAAATTAGTTTAATTCATTAAAAGTTTCATATTATATTTATTTGGGTATTTATAATATCAATTATTTTAATTTTTCACTATTATAGTAATTACTGCATCATCATTGTGTCATAAATAAAATAAATTATTTAATGTCTAAAAATTATAAATAAAATATAATTATGTAGGAAATCTTTTTATCTTTCTAATGAATATTTATAATCTAAAATCCAACATATATAACCGTATGTAACAATTGTTTTTCTAAAAGATATATGCTTGTGTCATTTTTGTATTCATTTTAACTTAATTAAAATAAAATGTCATTATCACTTACAAGTGGATCCATGGGGTCCCAAAATAGACCCAAAGATTCCCATGGTCGACCATGTATCAAACAATAGGGTTAAGACACGTTTTAGGGTAATTTAGTATTATTATAATATTATTTTGTAACCCTTATTTACCGGATTTACCCTTAACCATGGTAAATAAAATATTTACCGCAGTAATTATTCAAAATGTCTAAAAATAAAAGTTACCTATTTACACAATTTGAACATCCTGATTCCAAATATGGAATCCATTTTCCTAAATTCTAAACACAGAAGTGGCAGAAATTAATTTAAAATTAATTCCCGCTGTCAAAACAAAAAGCGTGTTTTTAAGAGGTAATAACTATCAAAAGATTGACACTTGTTTATGTTCGGTTTAATTGTAAAATTATTTCCAATGACCAAAATTATATTAAATGGTAGAAATATATTCTAAATATACATTAAAACCACTCAAATTCCCAATTTATCACTATTAATTATTTTGATTAAAAAAGTTGTTTTTAATTAAAATTTAGTAATTTTCACTATTCATCAAAATATAAAAGTTATCCGAAAAGTACCAAAATTTCACCCTAGGCTAATTTCAATATTCCGAATCCAAAAATGAAGTCCATTTTGAAATATAAAATATATATGATTTCAAAAAGTAGGTATTACTATTCACAACGGCTTGTTTAATTAGTTGTGGTGTGTGTTAGAACTCGAGGTTGCGTACAACACAAACTATCGCATTATTCGAAGGGAAACGTACCGTAGAAGCTTGGGGTGTTACATCGTTTTTAAAAAAATATTAAGTAATTTATTTTTGGTGTTTTTATTCCACATTCTTTTTTATTTAAAAAATCATAGTTTTAATAAAAATGACAATTTTCTATGAATTTTTGTTCTTATTTCAATCGTTAATAATTCATGGTTTTGTGGTCATTAATAGTATATTGATGACATTCTTTACCGCGGTCCATCATTTATTTAGAAATTATTTTCTCCTTAAATTTTATATTATAGTTTTCATGTATTTATAAGATATCATTTCAACCACGTTTATTTTATCTTCCCCATATACCAATTTCATATATGGTATTTGTTTATGGGAGTTTAATGATAAATATAATTTTGTAGAAAAAAAAAGAAATCTCGATTTAATACGGATAAATGTATATTTGTAAGGATTTTTTATAATAAATTGTATTGATCATTCAAAATATGAGGAATGAATAATATGTGATTGTTATGGGTGGGTCTGGTTAAAAATAACCCCTCACTTATTGTACAAGTTTCAAGAGACAAAACATGTGTCCACATTTGATGAGTATTTTGTTTAAAACCACCCATTTATTAAGAATTATGTCTTGGATGAGATCCCTTGATAGTAATATTCTAGATAACATGGTAGAGTCCTTGATCTAAAGTTCATAAATATTCATATTTATGGAGTTCCTTAATTAATAATCTTGTTTTCATTATCTTTGTGATTTATTTAATGATATTTTCAATAGATTCACTTTTAACTCAAGTTATTTATTGAAATGAAATGTGTATTGATTATTCACTATTCTATATTGTTTTTTATTTTTTACTAATAGTAGATTTTGTTATAAGATTTCCATTATTTGGTATATGAAATCACTATTTATTATGTTTTCTTTTCCTTTGGATATGAAGAAAGAACCATTGAATGATTTTCAAATATTCATGAATTTTTGTTATGATATGTTTATTATATTTCAATAGTAATATAGAAATAAAGTATGTATCTAGTTTCTAATATTGCTGAAATGATCTATCTGGTGTGGTACAATCCCTTGTATCTTTTACTAATTTAATAAAGTAAACACCAGATATATGTCATCGGAGTTGGGGTCTTACATGAAATACCTTCAATGAATCGAATTTCAGTCAAGATTATTTCATGAAATTCCTTTTATTAATAAAACCCTTCACAAAAAGGTCTATGTTTTGAACTAGTCATGTTTTTTCACAAAACATATTTAGTGTGAACCCAATACTATGGAAACCCATATTATGACTCATTTATATATTACACTTCTATAAGTTTTAATGTAACATGGGACCCATATTCCCCAAATCCAGATTCATTTTTTCATAATTTATATACACAATTGGTATCGTAAAATTTCACCCATGAAACATTTTCACTAAATATAGGTTGTGAATCATCAATATTTTTCCCACGAAATAAATGGGCTTCCTAAAATTCAATACCCATTGTATTCCTTGATGTCATCCCATTCATTGAAAAATAACCCTTATAGAAAGATGTTAAATTACACAGACTAGTGTTGTCACATGAAATTGAACTATATAACATTGGATTTGTTTGTTTTTATTCCAATTTTAGTAGGATACAAAGGACACCTCTTTGAGTTTTAATTCCAACAACCATTCACCAATACCATCCCATATCTCCATTGAGAGATGGAATCCCAAAAAACATGAATGTTTCTTAGAGGGCACCCAAATCATTTTAGAGTAACCCATTGTAATATAATCTATGAATTTCCCCACTATACTATAAACATCGACAACCACTATGTGATGGGAATTAAAATATCAATCAACCTTATGTGAATAGAATATGAGGATAATTGAGTGATAAATAGGAAGTTAAACTATATATTCCTTAATATTATTAGCATAAGAGGTATAACCCCCATGAGAACTTTTAACCATCATCTTCCCTACAAGACACCACACCATGAAATCTCTAATATGACAAGAATAAGAGGATCAGTCACACATTCAAGATGAGTATAAGAAGGATGAACAACCTTATATTATGATCAGGAGAGGATCCATTTTTTCTTTATGTAATGAACATAATATTTCCTATTTGATGAGAATAGGATAACCCACCTCCTTGATTCGATAAAACCCAAACTACCATATATCATGAGTATGGGGATCCTCATGTAATGAGTATGTGATACTTTATGTGATGATCATAGGATATCCCTTATGATGAGCATAGTATACCCCATTTCATGAGCATGATATACCACTGGTGATGTGTTTGGGATTACCTATGTGAAGATGCTAGGGTGCCGTAATTGATGATTGTATGATTCATTATTTGGCCTGCCTAAGATACCATCAATAGATTTAAACGAGGATATAAAACATGATTCTTATATAGATTTAGTACACTAACACATTTAATTACTTTATTTCATTATCACTTGATTCATTCATGGCCTCATATTAAGAAGTTTAATATTGAAACATCCTGATTATCAATATACTTAGGACACTCATCAATTCATACTACATGGTTTCTACCATGTAAAAGAAATAAGTGATTTAATTTATTGATTACAACATGGATATGGAATCAAGAATGGTATTTACAAGAAAGTGTTAAATATACATGGGTGTCATATACTAGGAAAAGAAGTATATATAGGTAACTCATGACATTCTATCTTACCAATATAAATAATGTTCCATCATCATAAATAAAGTGGTGACTCTTTTAATGCATTTGGAAAGGGAGTATGCAAGAATCAGATCATAACCATCCATGGAATAGTCCAATGAATCTATCATAGTATAATAAAATCAAAAAAATATTAGTAAACTCAACATGTATTCTTTCTCCTTTAATAATGATAGTATTATAAATGTTGGTCATATTGGGCATTATCATCATTAGACATGTACTCAAAATTGGATTCAAATTCTATTACATAATTAAAACTATTTAAGGTTTTAGGAAAGTTTTTCCAATCATGGTTAATAGGATTCGTGGTGTGAGATGTTCCCATGATGATTCTAGAAACCATAGATTCCCACACATGGTGATTTCATACATGTACACCCATCTAGAGACCCCCATATCTCCCCTGACTACCATGAATCCACACTCCCTTTCCACAATGGAGATTATATTGAAGAAGTTCATCAAAAAACTTATCCAAAACTTGAGTTAGTTGGAATCATACTATCCCAATAGATGGATCAAGAGGATTTAGACCCATGATTCCATACAAATACCCCCAACAAAAAAAACCTGTAGTGGGAAAAAAACATCTTTTACCACTGATAACAACTTTAGAAGTCCACCCAAAGCATGTCAAAGTTAGATTCCCTTATTAAAAGGATGTAGGATATATAAAAAGTGTTCCATATTTAGAAAATATTCAAGATTACTCATAGTGGGATATCACAAAACTATGTCACCATCAGTGTAGGACCATCGAGTAGGTGACTGAACCTATTGATTCTAATCATGTTCTAGTTATCCCTGTCCATACAATATGACATCCACAAATCGGAAAGGCTTAAAATCCAAATCTATAATATTCTTATCCTATAGATATAATATCATACCATAAAATCCTAACCAATTTTTAGAGATACATATTCTCTAGAGTTGGATCAATACCAAAGGCACTCACAAAGCGTGCGAGGATGACTCTCTCAGCCACTTGCACAACCAAAATCTTCCATGAAGGGAAGAACCATGATGAAAAGATATAACTTGAATTTACTCCCCATGAAATCAATAATCATGAATGTCCTACCCATGATTACAATGATCACATAGGTTTTCTCCATGAAATCAATAATTTCAGAGGTCCTAACTATAAAGAAGAATTGCACCACAAAGTTATACCTATTGAAACAAAAAACAATGTATTTATAAAGGCTCCTAATGTAACAACTAGTTTTTTTTATGAATTATTATTTCATTAATAATTTTTTTTGATATCTTGCATTACACGCTGCAACACGTTTTAACAAACCACAATATATTAATAATATTATTATTTAAAAGAGACCATTATAACCTAGACATTAAACTTAGTGATATGAATACTAATTACTAATTTTTAAATATTAACTATAATGGTTTTATATAATGAAATCATATTTATAAAAAAGAAAATAATTTTTAGAAAAGTATTTATATGTTTTGAAAATTATATTTCCTCAAAAAATGTTATTTATTTATTTATTTTGAACAATAAAAAGAAATTTTTTGAAAACTATAGAAAATTAATTTTATAAAATAAACCCCATTTTAGAAAATATCATTTAAAGTTTTTTATATTTTTTTTATTTTTCTGAGAGGATAAATGTTTCAATGAATAGTGAAAATACAGTTTTTTATTGAGAACTATATTTTCAATTAAATAATTTATAATATTTATTTGTTTATTAATTTGGACTTAAAAATAAAATTAATTTAAATATATATCAATTAATCCAATTTTTTGCATTTAAATTATTTTCATATTATCTTTTGAAGTAAAACTTCTTACACTTTTGTATAGTTTCTCTTTGGAAATATTCATTCTAATAACATCTATGGGTTTATTTTTAAATTTAAATTTTTCCATTATATGAAATAAAATTAGAAAAAACTAGATTGAATATTTATAATAATAAAAATATATATTATCTAGTAAGTTAAACTTAATTTTTAACCATAATTAATTATTAAACTAGTAATAGTTATTTAGCACAGTTATTATAAAAATGGTTTTACCACGTGTTTAACTAAAAAGAAAAGGGTTAAAAATGAAAAACAAAATCATGAAACACCAATTTTAAGGAAATATTTCAAAATTATATTTTATTGAATTGATAATTATCCATTTTAGAGCCTTTTCATGTTAAAAATGTGGGTACACCTTTTTCATTCCAAAAATTATGAGCATCCCAATCACCTGACTTAAAAAAGGCCAAACCTTATCCTTTCCTCTCCAACCATACAAAACCATTTGGTTCAGTGAATACAAATTGAAATCACATTATTACTTCCCTAAAAACTTCCCAAAAGCCTTATTTTTTTCTAAAATTCAACCTATGAATCCTTTTGGTGAAAACCAAAAGAGGTTATCCAAAGAAGAGGCAACACCCCTAACCGAGTGTTTTATATCATTTATTATCCAAATCCTTAAATTATTTTAAAAACATTATAATATAATATCCCATATTTCCTTCATATACTTATATGTTGTTTTGTTAAGGGCATTACATATAATAATATTTTCTTCCATCCAATAGGATATAAAATCACCATTCATGTGTACAGCGGACTATCGACTCACAAATAGATGTTATTAGTTTTCCATCACCACATCTTACAGACAAATATAATGATGGATTAAATATTTATATATTATATTTATGATATTAATATACTTCTGTAATTATTATACAAAATATACAATTATATTTTCCATTTTTGGGAGAATATAATAACATCAGACTACCGCCTCTCAAGTTATGTGATTTGTTCACTCTTTACAAGGAAGGTAAAAATGACTAGTTTAATGAATATACGTGATATATATTAAATAATAATATTCTATTTTATTAATATATTCTTTACGTTTATTTTATTTAATTCTTTAAGAAAAGGGAAACAATGTTCATGCGTACTTACGACCTATCATCTCATTGATTGATGTATTTCATTTTACTTATCTAAATATTATGGATTACTCAAAAAAAAATATATTAAATATATAGGATATTTATATCATAGTTAAAATTATTGATATTATGGAACCATGATCAATTTAGGAGGACGAAAAATAAAAAATCAAAACATACAAGAAAAACAAATAAGTTATTTCCCAAAACACGACTTTAACATTGAATTTCTCATAAAATGGTAATAAAATGTCATTAGTAAATTATATAAGGTTTAATATATATATTTTGTTTTTAAATTGCTTTATAATAAACTTATATTTATTGTACTGGTGGTTTGAACATGTGTGACAGAAGTCAAGACTTAAGGTAAGATATTTTTGTCTCAATTTTCATTTCATGAGACAGATGTTATATTATGCAGATATATTCTTTTATTTTATGTATATAAGTCCCATTTTACATTTAATATAATGAATTTATTTATTCTAATTAAAATCCACGTTTTATTTAATTTAATTATTTAATGGGGCTTAATATATAATGTTACAAAAGTGGTAATGATTTTATGTTACAATCACATCATCTATAAGGATTGTTTATAATTATATTTCCTATTAAAAAATATTTTGATACAAATCTCAATAAACTTATAAGTTTTATTTTGATCTGGTTATTTCATGATAATAAAAGTTTTAGATTTAATTTTTTATCTTTATACACTCAATAGTTCAAGATAATGTTTTTTTAAAAAAATCATCTTGCTTTTTCTCTTCGACCGAAAACCCATTTTTCATCTAAAAAAATGTTTTATAAATTTTTTTTATATTTCTTTGCATTCTCAAATTTATTTATTAAATATATTTTTACCCATGTTTTACATTTTAAAAATTGTTTTCAAAAGAGTATCCATGTCATTTTCCAAATATTGCTCGTTTGTATTTTTTCGAAAATGTGAATGAAATTTTTATTTTAATATGAATGACCTAAATAAAATTTTCCACCATCATGAAAGTTACATTCTTTGAATATTAATATATAATATTCCATGTTTACATTAAAATAAAATTATTTCAATTTTTTTATGTTATAAAATATTTTTTTCAAAGATGAATGGTTATTTTTCTAAACAAATGTTTTAATTGATATTTTTAATAATACTTTATATGTTTTTAAGATTATTTTAAATGAAATGTATTTATGAAATAATTTATGAATTTTTATCTTTAAAAAGTGATTTTAAATGAAAATAAATTTTCCTTAAGAAATATTCCAAGTGATATTTCTAAATAATTTTCTATATAAGTTGAAATAATTTTATTCTACTTAGGATTTGTTGTTTATATGATCCAGGGATACCATTATTATTATTTTTATTGAGGGTTTACATTTATGATTATAAAGTGTTTTAGAAACATTTTTCTCTTTGATGAGTTTTACCATGATAAAATTCTTTTGAAACCTACTTATTTTAATGGGTTATGCTATGATGAAATGGAGAAATTGTTATGAAATTTGTATCGTTTCCATAGGTTATGATTTGATGAAATTTTTATGAAACCCATTTCATTTCATGGGTTATGAGACGATGAATGTTTTATTGTTGTGTGTCAAACATCTGAAATATTTTCATTATGTGATGGCTAGGAAACATATCTCCGTCCAATGCACTGGATAAATATTTATATCTCATGAGATAGACATGACTGCGACGGGAAGTGAACCCAGTTCAATAAGGGAATTTATCTATTATGATTTTCTGGGGAGTGAACCATGACTACTATGATGTTTTGGTTAGTAAAACCATTGCACTATGATAGACTTGGAATTGAGCCTTGACTACAATGGAAATTATTTTCTATTCTTATGTATATGCCATAATTCCATGTCTTATGTCAAGTTTATGCTATAATAGATCATATTTTTTTGATTTCATTATTATTTTTGTCTTATGTACTTCCAATATTTATTCCATGACTCAATATTATGATATTTAATTTATATTTTCTAGTTTTCAAATGTTATTCCCATGCTCTTATACCCTTATATTCATGTTATTCTTATGTCTCTCTCATTTTTACCTTTAGTGAGATTATAAAATCACCCTTTACTATGTTTCCTTTTCCTAGTTAATAAATAAATTTATTGTGTATTATTTTTCTAATAAGGGTTAATGTTATAAAGAACTTATTGGGAGATAATTTAGTTCACACATAAACCAATTTCTCATGTTTCCATGTTTCTGAAGTCACTCTACCTATATAATACTTAGGTGTATATTTATGTAATGAAATGAATATTAATCAAAAATATAAAATATCTATTTATGAAAATTGTGTATCTATATAGTTGGTGTCAATGTATTGGTTTAGATAACCTTTGGAAACATAGATGAGAAAAATTTAGTGAGAGCCTTAAGGAATCATTTAAGAATAAGTACAAGTATTATTCAAAGTATAGAAAAATGTCTTAGAATTTAGGTGAAGGATAGAGTGTTTGATTTCCAAGAAATTACATCGTTATTTGGATACTAAAAGTGGATGTGGAAAAATAGTTACATAGGGGTAATAACTCTAAAAATTGCACATTGTGTTATACTAAATCATCACATGGTGCCTGAAAATGGGCATTGTGACACACCTGGTTGGACACTCCTATGGGATATGATTTGGGAACTCAAAACCTCTCCATAAATCATTATGATGGATTTAAATATATGATGACTATGAATGACCTTATATAAAAAAGTTTTCATATATTTAAAATATCTTTTTACAATCTAGAAAATATATACAGTATTTTTAATAATTATGTGGTTCCCCACTATGATTATTGCTTCTTACACTATGATTTTTGGTTTCTGTAAATGGATAGAACCTGAAAGAACAATGTTAATACTGAGTGCGGTATAAAATTCAATGATTTTATTCTTGAGAATCCAAACGTTATTGGAGTTGTAATTAAAAATATCATTTCTATGATCACAAAAAATTCTGAATCCATGAATCACACAAAACTTACAAATGAGAAAAGGAGGGAATAACATTATATTTAGTATTTTTTGAGAAAAATTCCTCATTCCTTTATTGGATCCACTAATCCGAAAAAGTTTCTTTCCATTCTACAGTGTTCATAATATAAAAAATTCATTTTTTTTCTATAATTTAAAAGGAAAAGATGGTCAATGGTGGAATCTCATCAATAATATAATAGAACATGATGAAATTGAATGTATGGATTGGGATGTGTTTAAGAAATTATTTATCAATAAGTTCTTTCCATGAAATCTTCTGATGAAGTTTGATAAGGAGTTACATAAGCTAAAGGAAAATGATGATGAATATATTAGTACATATAAAGAAAATTTTACAAGTCTTTTGAGGTATGCCTCTAGTATTATCATACTACTTCTAATTAAGGTTGATCGATTATTCATTGGCTTATGACCAAGTCTCCGAAGGGAGTTTTCCATAAGAGACTTCATTAGTTATGAGGATACTTTTCAATGTACTATTAAGGTTGAAATAGTGGTTGGAGTTATGAATCAATCTAATGTTTTTTATAAGAAGATAAAAAAGGAATTAAAAGTGAAATCGAAAAACCATGGAGAAAATAACATGATATTTCCTTTATGATCAAATTGTGGGAAGAAACATATGTAAGTATAGGTCATCAAAAAATCAAATTTTGAAGTGATCAGATGAAGATATCTAATAATGAAAATATAGAGAATGTTCTATAGACTGCAACACCCACAGTCCAGCATTACAAATACAAGGAGTATGGGAATTATGAAAACCAATTTTGAAATATGAATGTTAATAATGATGATTAGAATTATAAAACTCTTCATCAGATAGTCAAGTAGAAGTATCATGATATCACCCTTTCTAATGAGGAATGAAATAATGTCATGGTTTAAGGTATACTTACCATATGGTCTAGAAATTATAATATATTATTTGGCTCTAGATTATCCATTCATTCATATTTGATGAATCATATAAGGGTATCAAGATGTTACCCAAACGATTAGATGCAAAATTATAAGTGAAAACCCCTAATGGCACAATGATCACATATATTTTTTATGATTCCTATCAGGTTGATGTTTGTGGGAACATGATTCATATGGTTTAATTTGATGTTATCTTATTTATGTATTGTATTTCTCTACATAAATCTCACATAAACATTTTAGGAAGGGAATTTACATTTATTATTCTAAAACAAATTATAACTATTTATCATTGTGATGATAAATATGAACATTAAATGGAAATCACATCCATAGTATGTGGTTTGATTCCAATTCAAGAGGGGAGTTCATGTCATATGATTGGGGAGAAACTATACATCAATGATATGTCAATTGTGCATGAGTTTTTTTATTTATTTCAAGAATAATTTTCATGTTACCAACCAAATTGTGAAGTTGAGTTTTCAATATAACCTATACCTGGTGCCACTACAATTTCAAAGAATCCCTATAGAATAGACCCAATTAATTTGTTAGAATTGAAAATGAAACTATGGGATAACCTAGAAAATGTATTCATTTGGAAAAGTGTTTAAATTTGGAGAGCACCTATTCTTCTTTGTTAAAAATAATGGTGGATTGAAGTGACTCTATATTGATTTTCAGAAGCTAAAAAAGGTCAAAATCAAGAAAAAAGTATTATATATATATTTCATATTGATGTATTATTTGATCAACTTCATGGAATTAGTACTTTTAAAAGATTCATCTACATTATTGATATCATCAGTTGAGGGTCAAGAAGGTAGATATTCTGAAGAAAACATTCCATACATTGTATGGATACTATGAATATATAGTTATGGAATCCAGCCTTACTAATTCCCCCACTAACATTATGAATTTAATGAATAGACTCTTTATAGATAATCTTGATTAGTTTTCGGTATAGTTTATAGACGATATTATTATTTATTCAAACACAAAGCAAGATCATGAAGATCACATGAGAATTGTAATAAAGACCTAAGGAAGGAGAAAATATATTAAAAATTTATATCAAGTGAATTTTTGATGGAAAATAATTCAATTTTGGGCCAAATAATATCAAGATGGGGTATATTAGTAGATCCATAAAAGATAAAGGATATTGAGTGTGGTCCTTGAACAACCATGGTGATTGAGGTCCATAGTTTTCATTTTTTAGTTGGATATGATTGATGGTTTGGGGAGAAGTTGTCATTAATATCTAATCCACTCACCATGTTAACTCAAGAGGGAAAAAGGTTCTTCTAAAAGGATGTAATGTGAATAAAATTTCAAATAATGAAAGAGAAGGTCAGTTAGGACACATATGATTACATCACCCTATAGTGGACAAGGGTTTTTAATCTATACTGATTTATATGAGAATGTATTTGGATGATTTTTATATATAATTAAATAGATATAGTGTAACGCCCCGACCCCAGATAACCATAGTTGGTGCATTATTACCTAACAATGGAATGATCATAAAATATTAAGTCTCGAAAGACGGATAAGTTTAGTAGCCTTGGAAACACTAAATATATTCATAAGTCTTACATTACATCATAATGTAAAAAAACTACATCAAAATCTTGTCTTCATATTACCTCATACATTACCTGCAGGTCATTCATAAAATACATATTCACATCTTGGGAAAAATTAAAACATTGAAAGGGGTGAGCTCAGATGCCCAGTAAGGATAACAATATAGCGGAAACTTTCATAAATAAACACAAACATTTAAGGCAATGCATAACTAAAAAAAGCCTTTTAAACTTGAATTTCAGCATAATATGGAAAAGATAAAACAAAATAATTCCATTTACTTATTCACATGGATATTCTACTAGTCGAATAATCACATGCAATATCAATAACCACTTTCATAATGATGGAATGCATAATGCCAGACTACCATAACCACATAGTCAAGGCCTTATGAAAAGACTAAAAACAATATTTTGTGAAGGATTTGTACCAAGACACTAGTTTGTCTAATGAGACCCACCGATGCATCGAAGAGCTATAGCGGTATCCACCCGTCACTTATTAAGTCCAATGCATTCCTCATATGAATAGGTTTAAATATAACATAAACATTCGTATTAAAACTTGTATACAAAATGACAATACTTTCTCCATAAACCATGAATGGTATAAAAATAACACATCATCAGTCAAACATATCACAAAAACTTCAATACTATATGGATGTTTTTTATCATAATAAATCAACTTCAAATAACCTTAAAATCCATCAAAGGATGTTGACATAGATGAAATCAAAACTATTTGAGATAAATATCTCTTTTTTTAAATCATTTAAAATTTACATAATTATAAAATAAAACAATTATTTTAAAAATATTCTTATAATATTGTAAGGGAATCTTCGACAATTTTATAATGGCAGAAAATAGCCGCACCTGCCGTATAAGTTAAAAAAAGACATTCTTACCTTAATTCAATCAAAAAGGTTAAAAAGGACATTGTTTGGAAAACGGCAGAAATATTCCCTTATAAAATTCTTATAAAAAGTCAAACAAGGGTATAAATGATTTAAACCCATTTTATGTAAAATAGTAAGAATGTTTTGAAATAAATTTTTAGGAAACATGGATGTGGATGATAAAGAGGTCCCATTAGATAATTATGTATAAAAAACCTCTGATAATGAAGAGATTGTGAAATAAACCCTTACCTTGTACTTTTCCTTGGTTGAGGGTAGTTTAACCTCATGTATAATGGTGAAATAGTTGCTATTAAATTATACAAGAATCATATACATTAATATGATATCATATATGATCTTTTAACATTGCCTTATTAATAATATCTTAGTATTATAGTCGTTTTGGGTGTTAACTTACTCATTTTATTTTATACGTTTTGTTACATAATCCATGTTTTTATGGATCAGTTGTATCATATTCATATCCAGAATGATATCAATTCCTTAAAAAATATTTTTAATAATCCAATGAGAATTATACTTTAATGGATACGATGGAGAATGAATCTCATTGCGTTTGTGGAGACGGTAGTCCATACGTACGCATGAGTGACAATATCATTATTTTGATATAGAAATAATATATAATTGGATGTTATATCATAGATACAGAATAATTATCATGTTATATTTATTAACTACATGAATTACACATCATTATTATACCCATCCAAATAATAATGTATTGAATAACAATTACACCACGAGGTGGAGATGGTATGCTGTACGTATGCACGTATGGTGACATGTCATCCAAGGGATAGATAGAATACTGAATATGGTTGTACCATATTTATAAAAAAATCATAGTATATATAAGATACTATATTTATTATATTATAATGTAAATAACAAATAAAGAAGAAGTGGAAGAAGAAAGGAACTTGAAAGAGGGTGGTGAAATCATTGCATCTTCTTCTGGTTCTCCCTTTTGATTTGATCAAAAGGGATCATTAGGTTGGCTTTCTGATCAAACTGAGGAGTCTAGGTTGAAGGGAGGATAGTTTATATGGAATTTGGGTAGGGTTTGTCCAATACAAATGGCTTATGAAGGTGTGAATTAGAGTGAAGGGAGAGTGACCTTTTATAAGAGGGGTGAGGGGCACCTTAGGGAAAACATAAAATATTATTTTATAATAAATTCATATTCAGTTTATAATGGCTCCAAATTGATTTATCTCGAGGATAAGGTTGGTATGGGTCTAAATACACTCAACCAATAGGTTTTAGACAGGTTTGGGTTAGTTTATTAACCTTATCATTTAGTTTTAACTCTTAGTTAATTAGTTTGACATTCACCATGTCTCTTTTTATTTTTATATTATATGGTTAATAAACTTACTATAAACATCAAACCAACCAAAAATTGGTCCTTTTATTATACTCCTATCATGATATAGGTTCTTTGGATGAACCTTAGATTTTTAGGAATAGAATATCAAATAATAATATAATATTTGTTTTAAAAAATATTTTCTGTCAATTTTGACACTATTAGGTATTTTGTTTTTGATAAATTTATAAGAGTATTATTACTTCAAAAAAAAATCATATAACCAATACTAATATGTCATATTAACCTAGAAAATTATTTTAATTCACTAAAAGTCTCAAATTACATTTATTTTGGTATTTATAATATCAATTATCTTAATCGTTCATTAATACGGTAATTACTCCATCATCATTGTGTAATAAATAAATTAAATTTTTTAATGTCTAAAAAATATAAATAAAATACCATTATGTATGAAATCGTTTTATCTTTCTAATTAATATTTAATAATCACATTTATCTTATATATATCCCTATAAAAAAAATTATTTAATTATTAAACATTCATTTTCACTCTTTTAACTCTTCTTTGAATTAAATAATAATAAATGTCCTAATCTAATCCAAGTGGACCAAAGAGGTTCATATTTTATTCATAAGGTTTTTTGGGTCGAATTATACTTAGCCAACAGAATTAGTACATGTGTTAGGGTAATAATACTATCATTTTTACCCTTAATTACCCTATTTACTTTTAATCGTGGTAAATAAAAGTAAAAAGTTACTATTCACCAAAAATTATTTTTATCTTATTGAACCACATTTTACACCTTGATATTAATGGTGTCTCCAGGATTTTTGAAATTCCACTTACAAAAGTGGTAAAATTATGTTTTATGTGAATTTGCAAATTCTCATAGGAGGTGGGTAAAAGACAGTGAAAAGTTCAATAAAATATATATCTATATATATAATTCATATAAATTCACATAAATGAATTACATTGAACTTATATAGGTATTATGTCTCAATTTTTACCTAAAATAAATTTAAATAAAATAATTAATTATTTAAATAAAAAGTCATTTTTAACTAATAACCCAGTGTTTTTCACTATTCATCAAAAATTGAATGTATTCAGAAAAACACCAAAAATTCACCCTAGGCTAATTTCGATATTCTGAATCCAAAAATTAATTCCATTATGAAAAATAATATTTATAAAATTTAAAAAAGTGGGTATAACTATTCATAATGGCTAGTTTGATTGGTTGGGGTGTGTGTTAGTACTCAAAGTTGCGTACAACACACGCTACTGTATTATTCAAAGAAAAGCGTACCATGGAATCAAGGGGTGTTACATTCTCCCCTCCTTCAAATAATATCATCCTCAAACTTTCTATAACATTACTGCATAAAAAGACTCGTGTGGTTCTTCATCATAAGTTCCTCAGGTTCCCATGTTTTCGCTTCCATCTTATGGTTTCTCCATAAAACATTTACCAGAAGAGTCGTCCAGTTTCTCAGCACTTGTTCTCTTGTATCAAGAATCCTGAAAGGCTCTCCACAATAAGACAGATCGGGTTCCAGTTCTAATTGCTCATTTGCTAGTAAATGCATTGGGTCAGGCATGTATTTTCTCAACAGTGATACGTGGAACACATCGTGAACTTTGGAGAGATTTGGTGGCATTGCCAAACGGTAAGCTACAACCCCAATTCGTTCTAGAATTTCGAAAGGTCCTATGTAAGAAAATGTGATGACTTGGTAAGACAATCAACAATGACCCATATTGCATCGTTCGTTCTTGGAGTCTTTGGTAGTCCCATGACACAGTCCATTGTAATATTATCCCATTTCCACTTTGGTATGGGAAGAGGTTGCATGACTCCTCCAGGTTGTTGCCTTCCCGATTTCACTTGTTGAAAAACCATACATCTTGAAACAAAACCAGCAATATCCCTCTTCATGTTGTCCCACCAAAAATGTTCCTTCAAATATCTATACATTTTGGTGCGCCCAGGGTGTATAGAGAAATTGGAACTATGAGCATCGTCCAATAATTCCGTTTTTAGATCAGGTATATTGGGAACACAAAGTCTCTTCAGAAATTTCAAAATTCCATCTTCATATACAAAGTCAATCAATCTCCCATAATTCACAGCTTTAATCTTCTTTTGAGACTCTTCATCATCGGTCTGAGAACTCTTTATCCGTTCTAGTAAAGATGGTTTGGGAACCATTTGAAAAAGTATTGATGTTTCATCTTCCATTGTGATTCCCATATCCATATTTACTAAATCCATGAATATAGGATCCTTTTTAACTGTCATTTTGTTCAAAACTCCATGATCCTTTCTGCTCAAAGGATCTACCACCTTATTTTCCTTCCTTGGGTTGTAGTGTATCATGCATTCATAATCCTTGAGTAGTTCAAGCCATCTCCTTGGACTCATGTTGAGTTCTTTCTGTGAGAAAATATACTTCAAACTCTTGTGATCGGTATATATCTCACATTTTTTACCAAAGAGATAATGTCTCCATATCTTTAAAGAAAAGATTACACTAGCTAACTCAACATCATGAGTATGATAGTTTTGCTCATGAATTTTCAGCTGTCGTGATGCATAGGCAATAACCCTATCATTCTGCATAAGGATACAACAAAGTCATTTCTTCGATGCATCATTATAATTAAAGAACCCATCATTCCCCGATGATAGAGTCAATATAGAAGCATTGGCTAATCATATCATAATTTCTTCAAAACATTCTTCACACTATTTTTTCCAAACAAATTTAACCCCTTTTCATGTGAGCTTCGTTAATGGGTTATCCAATCAGGCAAAATTCTGGATGAAGCGCCGATAATAACCTGCGAAACCAATAAAACTGCGTACCCCGGTTATACTCGTTGGTGTTGTCCATTCTTGTATTTCTATTGTCTTAGAAGGATCAACAAAAATTCCATCCTTAGAGACAATATGGCCAAGAAAAGAAATCTCTTGAAGCCAAAATTCACACTTGCTAAACATTCTATATAATTCATGTATTCTAAGAGTCTTCAGGATAATGTGAAAGTGATTTTCATGATCTTCATAGATTTTGGACTATACCAAGATATCATCAATAAATACCACTACAAAATAATCTAGATATTCCATGAAAACTCTGTTCATTATATCCATGAATACAGAGGGTGCATTAGTCAATCCAAAATGCATTACCTTAAACTCATAATGCGCATACCTGTTTCGAAATGCTGTCTTCAGAATGTATTCCTTATTCACACACAACTGATGGTATCCATATCGAAGGTCAATATTTGAAAAGTATTGAGGTCCATGCAGTTGGTCAAATAAATCATCAATGCGAGGTAGGGGATAATTGTTCTTTATTGTTATAGCATTGATTTCCCTGTAGTCTATACATAACCTCATAGATCCATATTTCTTCTTAACAAAAAGGACAGGGGATCCCCATGGAGAAACACTAGGGTGAATAAATACCTTATTACTAAATTCCTGTAGTTGTTTCTTTATTTCAAATAATTCCACAGTGGCCATTCTATAAGGGGTCTTCGATATGGGCCTTGAACCAGGAATTAAATCAATGGGAAACTCAACTTCTCATTCTGGAGGATGTCCGGGTAAATCTTCTGGAAACAGATCTACATATTATTCCACAATAGGTACTTCCTCTATTTGAACATTACTTTCCTCACCCACAATTATTTCATTCTCTTCATCCCTGATAATTGAATTTAGTTGAGCTACTGAGGGTGGATTGAGATAAGAATTAGGTGGTGACGATTCCACTCTAAATATAAGGTGTTCCTTATCATCATCATAAAAAATCGTAACCTCCTTCTTCTTACAATAAATCTTCGCATCATGGTCTGAAATCCAATCCATAATGAGGATTATATCAAACCCAATCATAGGTATGATGATGAGATCAGCAGTTCAAGAACATTTATATGCTCTATTGGGGACTGATTCACAAAACCTTGTTGCAATGATACTTCCCTTAGGAGTTTTGATTGAAAACTCCCTTGTTAAATCAAATTGGAAATATATAATTTTTTTAGAAAACTGGGAAGATATGAAATAATGCGATGATCCAGAATCAAATAAATCATTTGCTAAACTTGAGGAAACCATTAAATTACCTACCACCATGTCTTTCGAAGCTTCTACCTCAGTAGTAGTGATAAAATAAGCTTGGCCTTGATCCCTTGGACTTTTCTGAGGTAAGTTCCCCTAACACTTAGGACATTCATTTTTATAATGTCCCATCTCCCTGAAATTTTAGCATTGAACATCGGTATCTTCTTCCTTCCCCTTGGAATCATGAGCTTGGTGGCCTTTTTCACCACACTTGTAACAGACTCCCATTCCATTTAAGCAAGTACCAGGGTGTTTCTTCACACATTTACTGCAAGATGGATAGTCAAATTTTCCCTTCTTCCCCATATTTTCATTTCCAGATTGATCAGCAAATCTCTTATTCTATTGCTTTGCTTTAAATTCGTAAGACTTAGAGAATTCTTTTTATGTCTTGATATCACATGAGACTATATATTCGTACAACGAGAAGGATTGTGAAACTAATGGTTTATGGAGAAATAATTTTAACCCATCAAAGAAACGATCAATATTACTTCTTGGGTTACGTATATAATCTTTATCATGCCTCGCTAACCTTGTAATGTTAGCGTTATACATTATGACATTCTCATCCTCTTTTTGTCTCAGACTCAGAAATTTCCTTTCAATATCCACTCAATGGTCATGAGGAAAGTATTTTTCTAATACAATCTCTTTAAACTCCCTCCATTCCATACTTGATACTTCTTCATCTTCCTTTTTATTTTGAATCAATGACCACCATTGATCAGCATCTACTGTGAGGCAGTAAACTGCCATGATAACCTTTTCCCTTTCACTACTCCCCAAGGCGTGGAATATTTTCTCTAAGGAATTTTTCCATTGCTCAGGTACTAGTGGATTTGTACCCCCATTTAATGTTGGTGGTTTTTGCCTCATGAAGCGCTCTAACAGTGATCCTCCACACTGAGTGAGTTGTCCAAGTATGGTTATTAGCTGATCAGCACCAGTTGCATCAACAACTCCACTATAATTATCTTGTGCAGGAGGGAAATCCCTACATGGAGAGCATGCATTGACATAGTTTCCATTCCTTACACTAGGCTCAATTTCTAAACAATGGCATAAACTAGATCAGTTTATGAATCAAAATACATAATTCCATACTTGTAAAACACTTAACCTAAATTGAACTATTTATGGATATAATCCATAATCATAAAAAAATTTCTTCGTGGAAATATATACTCATAAACCCTTCATAATGGTTTGTAATTAAAATGAGAATTATCATAAGAAAATCCCCTGGGAGTGTCGTAACCAAGAGTGCAATAAGGCTCGTTGTCGTGCACCAATTGCCATTTGAGTCTTGCTCAAAGCGGTGTTTTCAGGTTTTACCACTAGGTACATTTGTGCCAGAGACGCCTCTACCTACTCATATCCAGACATGGATTTATTTGTCGAAAAAGTCAGAAAATCATTACAATACCAAAATTCTAGGATGTTCTTCTATACTAATCCTCAAAGTCCATCATAGTTCTATGTGCTCTAATCAGAGTTTATCTAAATCTAGATTGCAAGGTTTGTACTAAACTTTCTCTGATACCAACTGTAACGCCCCGACCACAGTTACCCAGAGTCATTGCATTATTTTAATACATTTTCATGATTACAAGGAATCAAGTCCCGAAGGACCGGTCAGTTTAGTAGTCTTGGAAATAGATTACATACATTAACATTACATTAAAATTTCAAACATAAAACACAATGTAAATAGTTCTTTGAGAACACCATTATTCCCTTTATCTTAACCTATCATATCAATCAAAATACACTTCTTGGAATCCTGGGAAAATGAAACATAATAAAGGGGTGAGTTCAGATTCTTAGTAAGGATAATAGTATAGCGGAAACCTTCATAAATACACATAAACATTTAAGGCAATGTAGAACTAAAACAAAAGCCTTTTAAACATGAAATTAGGTAGAATATGGAAAAGATAAAATGAAATAATACCATTTACTTATTAACATGAATATTCTACTAGTCGAATAATCACATGAAATATCAATAACCACTTCCATAATGATGGAATACATAATGCCAGACTATCATAACCACATAGTCGAGGCCTTGTGCCAAGACTACAAATAAGATTTTGTCAAGGCCTTGTGCCAAGACACTAGTTTGTCTCATGAGACCTACCAATGCATCAAGGAGTTATAACGGGAACCACCCATCACTTATTAAGTCCAATGCATTCCTCATATGAACAGGTTTAAACATAACACAAACATTCGTATTAAAACTAGCATACAAAATGTCAATAATTTATCCATAAACCATGAATGGTATAAAAATAACACATCCTCAGTCCAAAATACCACAAAACCTTCAATAAGATATAAAAGTTTTGTATCATAATAAATCAACTTCAAATAAGCTTAAAACCCATCAATGGATGTTGACATAGATGAAATCAAAACTGTTTGAGATAAATATCTCTTTTTTTTCAAAATCATTTAAAAGGTACATAATTATAAAATAAAATAGTTACATTAAAAATATTCATATAATATTTTAAGGGAAGATTAAAAGATTTTATAATAGCATAAAATAGCTGCACCCACCGTATAAGTTAAAAAAAGATATTCTTACCTTAATTATGTCGAAAAGGTTAAAAATGACCTTGTTTGGAAAAGCACAAAAAGATTATTTTATAAAATATTATAAAAAGTCAAAAAAGGGTATAAATTATTTTAACCCATATTCTATGAAATAGTAAGAATGTTTTTGAATTTTTTTAAGAAACATGGATGTGGATGATAAAGAGGTCCCAGTAGATAATTACGTATAAACAACCTCAGATAATGAAGAGATTGTGAAATAAACCCTTACCTTGTACTTTTCCTTGGTCGAGGGTAGTTTAAACTCCTGTATAATGGTGAAATAATTAGTATTAAATTATACAAGAATCATATACATTAGTATGATATCATATATGATCTTTTAATATTGCTTTGTTAATAATATCTTAGTATTATCGTCGTTTCGGGTGTTAACTTACTCATTTTATTTTATAAGTTTTGTTACATTAGCCGTGTTTGTTAGGGATAGGTTATATCTTATTCATATCCATAATGATATAAAGTCCTTAAAAATTATATTTAATCATCAAATTATAATTAGACTTGAATGGATACGAAGGGGAATGAATCTCATGGCATTCGTGGAGACGGTAGTCCGTACGTATGCACGAGCGACAATATCATTCTTTTGATATTAAAATAATATATAATTGGATAGTATATCATACATACAGAATAATTATCATGTTATATTTATTATCTAGATGAATTACACATCATTATTATACCCATCCAAATAATAATGTATTGAATAAAAATTACACCACGACGTGGAGACGGTAAGTCGTACGTACGCACGTATGGTGACATGTCATCCAAAGGACAGATAAAATACTGAATATGTTTATACCATATTTATAATAACATCATAGTATATAGAAGATATTGGAGTTATTATTTTAGAATTTAAATAACAAATAATGATGAAGTGGAAGAAGAAAAGAACTTGAAAGAAGGTGGTGAAATCATTACCTCTTCTTCAGGTTCTTCCTTCTGATTTGATCAAAAGGTCTCCTTAGGTTGGCTTTCTGATCAAAATAAGGCCTCTAGGTTGAAGGGAGGATATTTGAGAGGGTATTTGGGAAGTTTTTGGTAGAGAAAAATGGATTAGAAGGTGTTAATTAGAGTAAAGGGGGAGTTCCCTTTTATAAGAGGGGTGATGGGCACCTTAGGGAAAACATAAAATATTATTTTATAATAAATTCATATTCGGTTTATAATGGCTAAAAATTGATTTATGTCTAGAATAAGGTGGGTATGGGTTGAAATACACTCAATCAATAGGGTTTAGACAGGTTTGGATCACTTTATTAACCTTATCTTTTAGTTTTAACTCTTAGTTAATTAGTTTGACATTTACCATGTCTTTTCGTATTTTTATATTATATGGTTAATAAACTTACTATAAACTTCCAACTGAACCACAAGTGGTCCATTCATTATACAACTATCTTGGTATAAGTCCTCTGGCCAAAATTTAGATTTTTAGGAATAGAATATCAATTAATAATATAATATTTGTTTAAAAAACTCTTTTATGTCAATTTTGACACTATTGGGTATTTTGTTTTTGATAAATTCATAAAAGCATTATTATTTCTAAAAAAATTCATATAACCAATACTAATATGTCATAGTAACGTAGAATTTTCTTTAATTCATAAAATGTCTCAAATTACATTTATTTGGGTATTTATAATATCAATTATCTTAATCCTTCATTAATACGGTAATTACCGCATCATCAATGTGTCATAAATAAATTATTTTTTTTAATGTCTAAAAATTATAAATAAAATACCATTATTTAGTAAATCTTTTTATATTTATAATGAATAGTTTTAATCGAATTTATCTTACATATAACCTTATATTAAAAATGTTTTAGTTATTAGACTATGATTTTAACTCTTTTAACTCTTCTTTGAATTAAATAATAATAAATGTCCTAATCTAATCCAAGTTGACAAATGGGTTCATATTTTATTCCTAAGTTTGTTTTTGTTCTAATTATACTATGCCAATAGAATTAGGACATGTGTTAGGGTAATAATAATATAAATTTTATCCTTAATTACCCTATTTACTTTTAACCGTGGTAAATAAAAGTAAAAGGTTACTATTCACCAAAAATTATTTTTAACTTATTGAACCACAATTTACTCCTTGATATTAACCGTGTCTCTCGGATTTGTGAAATTCCACTCATAGAAGCGGTAAAATTAAGTTTAATGTGATTTTGCAAAAATCTCCTAGGAGGTGGGTAAAAGGCGGTGAAAAGTTCAATAAAATTTATATATATATAAAATTAATATAAATTGACTTCAATGAATTACATTGAACTTATATAGGTATTATGTATCAATTTTGACCTAAAATAAATTTAAATAAAATAACTAATTATTTAAATAAAAAGTCTGTTTTAACTAATAACTCAATGTTTTCACTATTCATCAAAAATTGAATGTTTTTAGAAAAACACCAAAAATTCACCCTAGGCTAATTTCGATATTCCAAATCCAAAAAAGAAGTCCATTTTAAAAAATAATCTTTATAAAATTTCAAAAAGTGGGTATTACTATTCATAACAGCTAGTTTGATTGGTTGTGGTGTGTTTTAGAACTCGAAGTTGCGTACAACACACACTACTGTATTATTCAAAGAAACAGGTACAGTGGAATCTTGGATTGTTACATATAGATTATGTCTCATGAAAATTGATGAATAACTATAAAAATTCACCAAATCCTGATTTGTATTTAGCAATTGTATTTTTCTCATTAATGATATGGAGGAATTATATTTATGGATATAACAATGATATATATATACTGATACAAAATGTTTAAAGTATATATTCACATATAAGGGGTTGATTATGCTCTAGAGTAGGTGGTTATATATTATTAAATATTATTTATTCTCAATAAATTACCACCCAGAGAATGTGAAGAAGGTGGATGATTACATGAGTCAAAAGGATCATTCTAGATTATCCTTTTTGAGAATAGACAAATATCCAATATTTCTAGATCTTCAGTAGATGGATCAAGAAATCCAGATAGAAGGGGATAAATATCAACTTTATCAATTTAATGTTCAAAAATCTATCCAAGTAAATATTAAAGAGTCGTAGAAGAAATATATAGAGATACAAATGAAGGTTATAAATGTTCTGGAGTTTTAACATGATCATGATTTAATAATGAGGTTTACTGACAATTTATGTGTTCCATCCATACCATATTATAAGAAAGAGTTACTATATGAGGCTCATAGTTATTTATTATTTATTTATCCTAGAAGTACGAAGATATATAGATATTTGAGATATTATATGTAGTGGGTTGACATGAAGAGAGATATCCAAGAATTTTATTTCACTGCTTAGTATATTATAAATATAACATTGAGAGATAAGAGTCAATAGGGATATTACATCCATTACCTATAATAAAATGTAAATGGGAAAATAGCTCCATGGATTTTGTTGTTAGACCTCCCAAAATATCAAAAGGGAATAATTCTATATGTGTTTTAGTTCACCACCTTATAATGTCAACCCAAATCATCGCTATTAGGGAATATTTATCTATTAATCATATTTAAAAAATATACTTTAAGGAAGTGGTAAGGTTTTATGGAGTACCACATTCAATTTTTTCGAATCTAGATTCAAGGTTTACCTAATAGTTTTGGATAAGTCTTTATCCTTCTCTGGATACAGAGTTATGTTTTATAATTGGATATAATCCTAAAAAATATGGTTAGACTAAGAGAAAAAATAAAACCCTAGAGGATATTATGAGACATTTTTCTGGGGATTTGAAATGTGGTTGGGATCGGAAACTTCCTCTAATTGAGTTTTCAAGAAACAATATATTTTAATTAATCCTTTTTATGGATACTTCTGAAGCCCCATATGGAAAAAATTGTAGATCTTCAATTTTCCGGAATGAAGTTAGAGAGAAATAACAATTGGGAACTGAGATATCTAAGGAGATAGATTATATGGATAGATCCATCCAATGAAACATCAATGAATCTCATATTCAACATCAATGTTGTGTTGAAAATATTCATCATGATCAAGAATTTGAAGTTGGGGATAATCTGTTTCTAATATTTTTTCATGGAATAAAGTAATGATTTCTGTAAATAAGGGGAAAAATACCCTTGGTATATTGTTCCCTTTAAAATAATTGATCGTTTCAGGATGGTATCCTACTGGTTGGTGCTTCTATCAAACATCTCTCATGTTCATGAGGTATTCCATATATATATCCTGAGGAAGTACATACCTGATCAGTTACAAGTATCAAACACATAGGTCATATTAATGGAGTAGGATATTTAATATGAGGAACAACCACTGATGATTTTGGATCAAATATAGGAAGTGATGTGGAAAAATACCACTCCCCTGGTCAATATTGTTTGGTGAAACCATCGTTTTAAAGATGTTATGTGTAAACCTGAGAGAACGATTAGGCAATAATATACCATTTTTTGTATAAGAGTTATTAATTTGAAGGGTAAAAATCATTTTAATTATGGTAGAATGTCACACATCATGTTTTTATGAATTATTTTTCTCTAAATTAATTTTATTCTATAGCTTTATTTACATGTAATGTAGTGTTTATCTCATGTTACACACAATACGAAATTTTAAAAAACCACCATATATTATTAATATACTTATTTAGAAGCGACCGTTATAACCTCATCGATAAACTTAGATAATTGAATAGTAATAAATAATTTTCATATATTAAGTACAATGGTTTTATATAATGAAATCATATTGATAATAATGTACATAATCACTATAAAATTCTTTAAATATTTTGAAAATACAATTTTCCCAAAAAAATATATATATTTTTGTGAATAATAATAAAATAAAATTTTGAAACTTTTATAAAAATATCTTTATAAAATAAAATTATTCTTTTAATTTAACACCTCAAAATTATCTTAGGATTAGTTTTTGGTATTTTTCTGAAAAGTTAATTTTTTGATGAATAGTGAAAATACTAGTTTTTATTGAAAACTACCTATTTTTTTAAAGCATGTATAAGTTTCATTTTTGTTTTAAAATGGGTGTAAAATTAAAATTAAATTATATATATATCAATTAATCCAATTTAGGTCACTTTAATCATTTTATTATTGAATATTTGTATAAAAACATTTTGAACTTTTGAACATTTTCTCTTTGTAAAAGATATATCTCATGGCATTTGTGGGTTTAATTTTAAATCCTATATTGAAAATTAGGTGAATGAAATTTGTCAGATTGGGTTAAATATTTATATTAAGTATAATTTATATTATATAATAAGGTAAATTTAATTTTTTACCATAATGAATTGTAAAAATAGTAAAAAATATTTACCACAATTAAGATAAAATGGGTTTATCGGGGGGGGGGGGGGTTAAACTAAAAAGAAAAGGGATAAAAATGAAACAAAAATATTCTAAAACTAATTGTATAGAACTATTTAGACCTTATATACTATATTATTTTGGTGGGTTCATTTTTTTAATCTTTTTTTATGTGAAAAACATGGCTAAACTATTTTCTTTCCAAAACATACAAGTGTGCCGCTCACCCCACTTATAAAAGGATACACCTTATACTCTCCTCTTCACACTTCTAAAAAACATTTTTTCATAAGATAAATAAAAAATAGATTTATTAATTACCTTATACCATTATACAAGACATGTTTTTGTTATAATTCCAACCTAAGAAGCCTTTTGGTGAAAATCAAAAGCAGTTTTCTAAAGAAGAGGTAACCTGCCTAACCAGGAATTTTATTATATTTATTCCTCCAAATCATTTATTTTTTTTAAAAAATAATTATATAATAACATAATTATCTTCTATATACTTTTATGTTATTATTTTATGTTAATTACCTAGAACCATATCATGTTCTATAAAAAAGGATATGAAATCATCATTTGTTTGTACGACAGACTACCTTCTCATGAACAAATTTTATTTATTTTCCACAACCTCATCTCAGTGTTGGATATAATTAGATATTAAGAGTTTATAAATTAAATTTATGATATTATTATACTTATAGAATTATTATATCACATATACATTTATACCTTCAATTTTGTGGGAATACAGTAACTTTGCTCGTGTGTACGACGTACTACAGCCTCACGAAGAGATATGATTTGTTCATGATTTACATAAAATGTAATAAGGATGTATTTAATGAAAATATGTGATATACATGACATAAATGTTATTCTATTATTGTAATATATTACTTACCTTTATTTCTTTCAATCCTTCAAGGGAATAGAAACAACATTCATGCGTACAAACGACCAATCATCTCTATGAATGATGTATTTAATTTTCTATCCATAAATATTATTGATTACTATAAGAACATATATAATAAATATATATTATATTTAAATCATGTTTAAAATTTCAGATATTATTTAACCATGATCAAACTAAGATGAACAAACATAAAAAATTAAAACATACATGAAAAAATAGTTATTCTCTAAAATGTGACTTTAACAATGAACTATTAATAAATGGGTTATAAACAGGAAAAAGTAAATCATATATGATATGATATATATTTATAGTTTTATTATATATTTATAATAAATTTAAATTTATTATATAGGAGGTTTTAACATATATGACGGATGTCAATACTCAAGGTAAGATATTTTGGTCTTAATTTTCCTTCCTTGAGATATAAGTTATGTTATGAACCTATCTTATTTTTTGAGGAGTATATATATAACCTTTGACAAATAATATCATTATTTTTTATTCTCATGTTATTTTATGTTTCATTTAATTTTATTCTCTCATGGGATTTATAATTCAAAGTTACCAAAGTGGTAAATATTTTATGTTACAATCTCATCGTTTATTAGGATTGTTTATGATTATGTTTAAAATGATAAAATATTATGATCAAAATCTCAATAAACTCATGAATTTTCTTATCCTCTAGTTATTTCATGATGATATATTTTTTCCTTTTGTTTTTCTATCTTTACGTACATAAGAGTTCAAAATAATGGGTTTAACCAAAAAATCATCTTTATTTATCTCTTTGCTCAAAAACATGTTTTCTACAAAAAACCTTGTTTTCAGATTTTTTTTAAAATAATTATTTAAAATTATAAAAATTATTTATTTATTAATTTATTTCATAGGTTTCGTTTTTTACAATTTTTTTTGAAAGTAATCATCCCTTCATTTTCCAAAAAAGGCTCATTTGGATTTTATTGAAAATGTGAAAGGAATATTTAGTTTAAATTATCTGGAATGAAATGAATTTCTCACCATCGTGAACAATAATTTATTTTAACATTACTTTTAATCACCCATATTTATTTTTATGTTAAATATTTTTAAAATGTTTTATGTTTTAAAATGTTTTATGTTTTAAAATGTTTTTTTCCAAACTACAAAGGAATGTTTCCTTAATAATTATTTTTTATAATTTAAAATAGTTATTTATAAGTTTTCATTATTATATTAAAATAAAAGGGTTTAAAAAATATTTTATGAATTTTTATTATATAAAATATAATTTCAAATACAAATTTATTTTCCTTAGGAAGTATTTTTGCGATTCTTCAAAACTATTTTCCATATGAGATGGCATCCTTTGATTCAACTTATGATTTACTGGGGAAATCATCCAAGGATACCAATCATATTCTTTCTCTAAATGGTTTATTTTTATAATGAAAAGATTTTTTCAAAACCCATTTCCCTTATAGAGGTTATAGAATGATAAAATGATTATAAGATACACTTATTTCCATGGGCTATTCTAGAATAAAATGATGAAATGATTATAAATACTGTACCTCTTCAATAGGATTTAATATGATGAAATTTTTATGAAACTTATTTCATTTAATGGGTTATTATTTGATGAATGTATTATAGAACATATATATTATTTTCATTATGTTATTGGGGGAATTATATATCCCTTTAATGCAGTGCATAAAGATTGATATCTCATATGGCAGAAACGACTGGAATGGGGATTGAACATTGTTCTGTAATTGAATTTTTCTAGTATGATGGTATTGGGAGTGATCCTTGACTACTATGATTGTTTAAAGGGTTCATTGTTTTTTGACTATCATAGAATTGGTAGTGAGAATTGACTAATATGGAAATGATTTTATATACTTCTGTGTTTTCCACAATTCCATGTCTTATGTCAATGCTTTTCTCTTGTGGCTCATTTTATTTGTTTTCATTATGATTCAAGTCTAATAAATTTCCATTATTTAAACCATGACTCAAGATTATGATACTTAATATGCGATGTATGGTTTTCAAATGGTATTATCATGATCTCATATCATTATGACCATATTATTCTTACGTATCTCCCTTTTTTACCCTTACTGAGCATCTGGGCTCACCCTTTATTAATTTTTCTTCCCCTAGGTAATGATGAAAGGTATTATGTTTGATGTGTATATGAAGGGTGATATTTATGAATAACATTGATGGATTTTAAGAAGTCCACATATTAACCATAGGTTTATTTTCCCATGTTTCCAAATTCATTATACATTTACAATCTGTAAGTGTGTTTTTATGTAATGTAGTGAATATTCATCTACAAATGTAATAATATGAAAGTCTCAGATCACTATTATTCATGATGTAGACCAACTCACACTTAGGGAAGTTAAATTATACTTTTAAAAGGCCCATGGATGGTATTAAAAATAAAGATGACCATCGATATTTCAAAAACCCAAACTACCAAGGATTTAGAAGAGATATCTATGATCCCACTATAATAACCCATGGGGGAAGGAACTAAGAAATTGAGGATATACATCTTGGAGGTAAACTTTCATAGGGTCTCAAAGGCCATACACCAGTAAATTTACATCAAAGGTGTCTTGGATTCTATATTTGGGCTATCCATGGTACTTTCAACAATTCTATTAGCATCTTTTACCTCTTATTGTACACTCAAGATGAAAAAACATAGGATTTGATCCAAATTTTTTGTTGTGGAAAACAATTCTATTGAGCCATTGGAACAAAGAAAACTCAATGAACATGAATATTTACACTCTTAATCCTACATGAGAATTATATATATTCATAATATAACTAAACAATACACCTTCTCACCTTAGGTTAGTGTGTCTCAAAAAACACTCCATCCCTAGGATTCAAAGAAAATGGAGGTCAGAATAACTCCTTCCTCTGACCTCACACCAAATAATAACTTGTGAGTAGAATAACCCATATATGTGAGAAAATGAGAAATATGAGAGCCTATTGGTATACTTATCCAATAAAAAACATTTTATTATGTTTTGGATGAATTATATCCCTCGGGTTTATGTCCTAGATTTTATCACTAAAAATCTTGTGATATATCTCTGATAGAATTTGTAGGTGAATTCCCAACACCTTCATATCCATTAGTCGGATTATTCTAGAGTCATTGGGAATATTTAGGACCTTAATAATATGTTCCAAAAAGTTTATCATACAAAAATTCTAGTGGATTAGTATCTGGACTCAATTGGAAACCACTATAATATTCGATAGATTCATACTGAGTCTTATAGTACTATGCCATATTGCTAAATATTTATATCACTATGTGAAATTAATATACTAAGGAGAAAAATTTCACCATAAATTAAAACCCTCTTTTATATTTGTAATAGATTTCCATAACTATCATGTCAGATGACACTAGAAACTCTCCACCGTTGACTACTTCCATGGTGAATGTCATCGCCAATGGACCTCATGATAAATATGAGTGTGATACATCCATTAAAATAAATTAATGTAATTTTCCCTAAGATTATTAGATGATATAGTTTAATCCCATAGAAATTTCCACATTCATCTTCCAAGATAGCTTATGGGCCATGGGATTTCATCTGAGATACAATTTCCAAACACCTATCAAAACCTTTAAAAATTCAAGGATGTAACTAATGATTTTGGCATGTTTAAATCCATTTATAAAGATTTTATGGATTCCAAAATCACTAAATTTATCCTGGATCTTGAGGATTATAAGTATATTAGAACCAATATCCTTTTATAATATAATCTTGATTGAGTCGATGTTTATGATGACCATGTATCCCTTTTTATGGAAGCTAGACAATCAATCACCCATGGTAAATTAACAAGGGATTAGTAATAGGTTTCCAATAATATGAAGAATAGTATTTTTTTACTTATATCTCACTATCCATTAGACTGATAAGACTTCCCACCATTAGATTATTACTACTAAACATTGTGATTTACACAACCTTCTTGGGCTATAACTCATGAGAAAAACCCCTATAATGAGAAAATCAATGACCATAATACTCAAATTGAATATATTGAGATACATCAGCTTTTACTACAACTTTAATTAAATATATATCCTGATTGGATGGAAAATGTCCACTTGCAACTAAATTTCAGAATTCTGAGCTTCACCTCCTTCAACAGCATAGATAACCCATAGTATCATCTCATGCTCTTCACCTCTAGCTGTGGCCCTATATTGGGAACCCTAGAGTAGTAGGAGGAACCAAAGGTCGGTTTAATCATTCCAAAATTTGAGGGTCCCACTTTTATTAGGTATAGAAATGTTACAAAAATATTCATCACTATATGGGAGGATCTCTATTATAAATTTATCTAAAAATTTAGATCCACCCTTTATAATAAGAGTTAAAATAACATCTCCAAAAAACATATGGGGAAAGAACATGTATCTTACTAAATATTTGATTGTAAAAGACTAATTTACTCCCTCAATGTTAAACTTCCTAAGGAATATTTGTTAGGGATGTGTGTGCAGAACATCTAAGATGCATTGGTCTTGAAACCAATCTCCATAATGTACTTAGGTGGATTGTGATAATTCACTTATAAGGTATAAAATCCTAATGAGGAAATTCCATGGACTATGAAAGCAACTCATCCACCACTAACTACAATCACATTAAAGTCTGATAGAGTAAACAACTTCTATGATGTAGAAGATGAAACCTCAGATGATCTGATTCTAGGAATCCATGCAGATGGATCTCTATTAGGAACATACTCATGCTAAGAATATTACTTACATTACCCTAATAGGGACAATCTCATAGATATTTAACTAATTGGAAGAAAACCATCTAGTCTTTAATGTATAGTAATGTTATTGAAATATGAATATGTGATATGGAAAATAACATTCTCAAGAAGTTGGATATCAAAAATCCAATACAGGATGTGTAAAACCCCAAGATTCCAGGGTATGCTTTTCTTTGAATAATACAATAGCATGTGTTGTACGCAACTTCGAGTTCTAACAAACCACTAAAAATCAAACTAGAAGTTATGGATAGTAATACCCACTTTTTAAAATTGTATACATTTTATCTTTCAAAATGGACTTCATTTTTGGATTCATAATATCAAAATTAGCAACGGGTGAATTTTTGGTAATTTTCTGATAACTTTCATATTTTGATGAATAGTGAAAATTACTAAATTTTAATTAAAAACAACATTTTTATTCGAAATAATTAATAGTGATAAATTATTAATTTCAATGGTTTGTAAGTATAATTAGATTATATTTTTATCATTTAATACAATTTAGGTCATTATAAGTAATTTTACATTTAAATTTGACTTAAACAAGTGTCAATCTTTTGATAGTTATTATTTCATAAAAACACGATTTTTGTTTTGACGACGAGAATTAATTTTAAAATAATTTCTGCCACTTCTATGTTTTGAATTTAGAAAAATGGATTATATAATTGGAATTTGGAGGTCCAAAATTTTTAAATAGGTAAATTTTATTTTTAGACATTTTGAATAATTACTTCGGTAAATATTTTATTTACCATGATTAAAGGGGTAAATACAGTAAATAACGATAAAAAATAATATTATAATAATATTAAATCAACCTAACACATGTCCTAACCCTATTATATGATACATGTCTAACTAGGGGCATCCTTGGGTTGATTTCGGGATCCCATGGAGCCACATGGATGTAATAATGACATTATATATTAAATAATTTAAAGTAGAGACAAAAATAACAAAAGAAAATATCTTTTAGTAAAACCATTTTTATATGAGGTTATATAATTGATCAATTAGACTATAAATATTTATTATAAATCTAAAAATATTTCCTATAAAATGGTATTTTATTTATAATTTTTAGACATTAAATTATTAAATTTATTTATGACACAATGATGATGCAGTAATTACCTTATTAATGAAAGAATCAAATAAATTTTATTATAAATACAAAAATAAATATAATTTCAAAGTTTTTATGACATAAATGAATTTTATAGATGAATATGAAATATTAAGGTTGATTTAATAAATTTTTTTCGAAGTAATAATGTTGTTATGACATTATCAAAAATAAATTATTAAAGAATGTCAACATTGACATAATTGAGTTTTTAAAAAAAATACTATATTATCGGTTGATATATTATTCATAAAAGTCTACGGTTCGTCCAAAGGTCATAAATAATATTATATGTGTAATTAATGAACCTATTGGGGTTATCTTGGATGTATATAGTAAGATTATTAACCATATAATATAATATTACAAAGAGACATGGTAAATGTCAAACTATGTAACTAATAGTTAAATATAAAATATAAGCTTAATATAGTGACCAAAACCTGTCTAAAACCCATTGGTTGAGTGTTGTTTCACCCATACCCACCTTATCCTTTAAATAATCTACTTTGGAGCCATTATAAACCAAAAATGGTTTTATTAAAAAATAATATTTATAGCTTTTCCTAAGGTTCCCCTCACACCTCTAATAAAAGGGTACTCCCCCTTCTCTATAATTTACACCTTAAAAGCCTTTTGGATTGGACAAATCTGACTCCAATACCCTCTCATCTGTCCTCCCTCTATCCTATAGGCCTTCCTTTAGTCATAAATCCAACTTAAGGAGCCCCTTTGATCAAATCAAAAGGAAGAACCCGAAGAAGAGGTAATGATTTCACCACCCACTGTCAAGTTAATTTCTTCTTCCACTTCCTCTTTCTTTGTTATTTCCATTATAAAATAATAACTCTAGTATGTTCTATATACTATGATGTTATTATAAATATGTTACAACAATATTCATTATTCTATCCATCCTTTGTGTGACATGTCACCATACGTGCATACGTATGGCTTACTGTCTCCACGTCGTGGTTTAATTGTTATTCAATACATTATTATTTGGATGGGTATAATAATGATGTTTAACTGATTTAAATAATTAATATAACATGATAATGATTCTTTATATATTATATTCCAACCAATTATATATTATTTTAACATCAAAAGAATGATATTGTCACTCATGTATACGTACGGATTACCGTCTCAAGGAACGTGATGAGATTCATTCCCCATCATATCCATTCAAGACTAATTTTCATTATATGATTAAAAATAATGTTTAAAGACTTAATATCATTCTGAATATGAATAAGATACATCCTATTCATAAAAAACATTTCTTATGTAATAAAGAATATAAAGGAAATTGAATCAGTTAACAACCAAAACGACAATAATACTAAGATATTATTAACAATGCAATGTTATAAGATCATATATGATATCATATTAATATATATTATTCTTTTATAATTTAATAACAATTATTTCACCATTATACAAGAGTGTAACCTACCCTCGATCGAGGAAAAGTATAAGGTAAGGGTTAATTTCACAATTTCTTTATTATCTGAGGTGGTTTTTATGTAAGTATCTACTTGGACCTCTTTATCATCCACATCCATGTTTCTTACAAATTTATTCCAAAACGTTTTTACTATTTAATAGACTATGGTTTAAAGTCATTTAAACCCTTGTTTTACGTTTTATAAATTGGTTTGAAAGGAATCTTTCTGTTGTTTTCCAAACAGGGTACTTTATGACATTTTTCACAAAATTAATGTAAGAATGTTTTTTTAACTTATACAGATGGTGTGGCTATTTTACACCATTATAACATCATCGAAGCTTCCCTTACCATATTATAAGAATATTTTCAAATATTAATGTTTTCTTTTATAATTACATGTATTTTAAATGATTTCAAAATAGAAAGAGATATTTCTCTAAAAAGGTTTTGATTTCATTGATGTCAACATCCTTTGATGGATTTTATGTTTGTTTGAAGTTGTTTTATTATGATGCAAAACTTCCATATTGTATTGAATTTTTTGTGATATGTTTGTTTGTGGATGTGTTATTTCATACCATTCATGGTTTATGGATAAAGTATTGACTTTTTTATGCCATTTTTAATACAAATGTTTCTATTATGTTTAAACCTTTTCATATGGGGAATGCATTAGACTTAGTAAGTGATGGGTGGAGCCCGCTATAGCTCCTCGATGCATCTATTGGTCTAATGAGACAAACTAGTGTCTTGCCACAGGTCCTTGACAAAATATTATTTGTATTCTTGGCACAAGGCCTTGAATATATGGTTATAAAAGTCTGGAATTATGTATTCCATCATTATGAAAGTGGCTATTGATATTTCATGTGATTATTCGACTAGTAGAATTCCCATGTGAGTAAGTAAATGGAACTATTTTAATTTATATTTTCCATATTATGATGAAGTTTATGTGGAAAAGGCTTTTGTTTTAGTTATATACATTTCCTTAAATGTTTAGGCTTATTTATGAAAGTTTCCGCTATATTGTTATCCTTACTGAGCATCTGAGCTCACCCCTTTCTATGTTTTATTTTTTCCAGGATGTGAAGAAGTATAATATGACTAACCAACAGGGATAGTATATGGGATCCCAATATTTTCCATGGAAACAATGTTTTTATAGTTTTCCATTTTATGATGTAATGTAAATCTTATGAATGTATCTAGTAATTTTATGGCTACTAAACTAATCGGTCTTTAAACACTTGATCTTTTGTGATAATGACAATGATACATAACAATGACCTGAATCTGGGCTTCTGGGGTCGGGGCCTTACAATTGGTATCATAGGAAGTTTAGTATAGACCTTGGAAACTAGATTTGGATAAACACTGATTAGAGAACATAACTCTAAGATAGACTTTGAGGATTTGTATATAAGATCTTCCTAGAATTTTGTTATTGTAGATATTTTGTGATTTTTCCCAGAAATACATCCATGTCTAGATATGACCAGGTAAAGGCGGCTCTGGAACTAATGTACCTAGGGGTAAAACCCAAAAACACCGCTTTGAGCTAGACTAGAACGGGAACTAGTGCATGACAACGGGCCTTGCTGCACTCTTTGTTACGACACTCCCAGGGGATATGCTTAGGATAATTCTCATTTTCTTTAAAAACCATTATAAAGGGGTTTTGAGTATATACTTTCTCAAAGAAAACATTTTTAGGATTATAGATCATATCCATAAACTGTTCAATTTATGTTATGTATTTTACAAGTTTGGAATTATGTATTTAAATTCATGAACTAATCTAGTTTATGCCATTTTTTAGAAATGTCCCCTAGTTGATGGAATGCAAATCGTATCAATGAACACAATCCATGTAGGGATTTGCCTCCTACTCTAGATAATTATAGTGGAGCTGGTGATGCAACTGGTGCTGATCAGCTAATCACCATACTGGGACAACTCACTCTCATTATGAATAATATTCTTACCTGTATGGAGCACCCTGATCCGCATTGTGGATGATCGATGTTAGATAGCTTCATGAGGAAAAAACCACCAAAATTAAATGGGGGTACAAATCCATTTGTATATGAGCAATGGATAAATTCTGTAGAGAAAATATTCCATGCCTTGGTGTGTAGTGAAAAGGAAAAAGTTGTCATGGAATTTTACCGCCTCACTGGAGATGCTGATCAATAGTGGTCATTGATTCCAAACAAAAATGAAGAAGATGAAGTATCAAATATGTAATGGAGGGAGTTTAATGAAATTTTATTAGAAAAATACATTCCTCGTGACCATCGAGTGGGTATGGAAAGAAAATTTCTAAGTTTGAGTAAAAAAGAGGATGTGAATCTCACAAAGTATGAAGCTAACTTTACAAGGTTAGTGAGGCATGCTGCAGATTATATATGTAACCCAAGAAGTAAGATTGATAGTATCTTTTATGGGTTAAAACCATTTCTCCATCGAGAATTAGTCTCACAATAATTCTCTCTATAAGAAGATATGGTCTCATGTGTTATCAAGATAGAAAAAGAATTCTCCATGTCTTATGACTTTAAAGCAAATAAAGAGAAGAAGAGATATTTTGAACACTATAGAAATGGAAATAAGGCGAAGAAGGGAAAAGTTGAATATCCGTACTGCAGTAAATGTGGGAAGAAACACCATGGTACTTTCCTGAAGGTAATGTGAGTCTGTTACAAGTGTGGTGAAAATGGCCACCAAGCTCGTGACTGCAAGGGGAAAGAAGAGGTTGTCGATGTTGAATGCTATAATTTTAAAGAAAGGGGGCATTATGTAAATGACCGTCGTAAGTGTCAAGGGAACTTACCTCAGAAGAGGCCAAGGGATTAAGGACAAGATTATGCAATCACTACTGCTGAGGTTGAAGCACCGAAAGACATGGTGGGAGGTAATTTAATGATTTCCTCAAGTTTTGAAAATGCTTTATTTGATTCTGGATCATCGCATTGTTTCATATCTTCCCAGTTTTCTAAGAAAATTAGATATTTTCAATTTGACTTAACAAAGGAGTTATTAGTCAAAACTCCGAAGGGAAGTATCATCGCATCAAAGTCTTATGAATCAGTTCCCATTAGAGCATATAAATATTCTTTATCTACTGATATCTTCTTCATACGCATGATTGAATTTGATATAATCCTCCGTATGGATTGGATATTAGACCATGAAGTAAATTTTTTTGTAAGAATAAAGAGGATAATATTTTTTATGACGATGATAAAGAACACCTTATCTTTAGAGTAGAATCATCACCACCTAATTCTTATCTATATCCACCCCCAGTAGCATAACTAAATTCAATTATTGGGGTGGAAGAAAATGAAATACCTGTGGGTGAGGAAAAGAATGTTCAAATAGAGGTTGTACCTATTGTGAAAGAATATGTTGATGTGTTTCCTGATGATTTATCTAGACATCCTCCAGAAGGCGAAATTGAGTTTCCCATTGATTTAATTCCTAGATCAAGGCCCATATCGATGACTTATTATAGAATGGCCACTGTGGAATTAGTGGAACTAAATAAAAAACTAGATGAATTGAGTAATAAGGGATTTATTCTCCCTAGTGTTTCTCCATGGGGAGCTCCTGTCCTTTTTGTTAAGATGAAAGATGGATCTATGAGGTTGTGCATTGAATACAAGGAGATCAATGCTATAAAAATAAAGAACAAGTATCCCCTACCTCACATTGATGATTTATTCGACCAACTTCATGGAGCTCAATACTTTTCAAAGATTGACCTTTTATTTGGATATCATCAGTTGTGAGTGAAGAAGGAAGACAATCTGAAAACAGTATTTTGAACCAGGTACGGGCATTATGAGTTTACAGTAATTCCTTTTGGATTGACTAATGCACCCTCTGTCTTCATGGATCTAATGAATTGAGTTTTTTCAAGGAATATCTTCATGAATTTATAGTGGTATTTATTGATGATATCTTGATATACTCCAAAAGCTACGAAGATCATGAAAATCACTTGCGCATTATCCTGAAGAATATAAGAAGACATGAATTATATATGAAGTTTAGCAAGTGTGAATTCGGGTTTCAAGAGATTTCTTTTCCGGGCCATATTGTTTTCAAGTATAGAATCCCTTATGATCCTTCTAAGACCAATTAAATCCAAGATTGGCCAACACCAATGAGTATAACTGAGGTACATAGTTTTATTGGTTTAACAGGTTATTATCAGTGTTTCTTCCAGAATTTTTCCCGATTGGATAACCCATTAACCAAGCTCACACGTAAAAGGGTTAAATTTGTTTGGACAAAAGAGTGTGAAGAATGTTTTGAATAATTGAAGAGAATATTAGTCAATTCTCATATATTTAATCTACCATCGAGGAATGATGGATTTTTTATTTATAGTGATGCATCAAAGAAAGAACTTGGTTGTTTCCTTATGAAAAATGATAGGGTTATTGCCTATGCATCATGACGGAAAACAATTCCGGAGAAAAAATATCCTACTCATGATCTTGAGTTATCAACTGTAATAATTGCTTTGAAGTAATAGATAGACTATCTATATGGTGAAAAATGTGAGATTTATACTGATCACAGGAGTTTGAAGTATATTCTCTCACAAAAAGAACTCAACATAAGGGAAAGGCAATGGATTGAACTACTCAAGGATTATTATTGCACTATATACTACCACCTGAGGAAGGAAATAAGGTGGCAGATGCTTTGAGTAGAAAAGATCATGGAGTTTTGAACAAGATGATAGTTGAAAGGGATCCTATTTTCAGGGATCTAGTAAAAATGGATATGGGAATAACCATGGAAGGTGAAACATCAATGATTTTCAAATGGTTGCCAAACCATCATTACAAGAAAAGATAAAAATTTCTCAGGATAATGATGAGGAATTTCAAAAGAAGATTAAAGCTGTAAATGATGGGAGATTGAGTGACTTCTTATATGAAGATGGAATATTGAAGTTTGGGAAGAGGATTTGTGTTCCCGATACACCTGATCTAAAAAGGGAATTGTTGGATGTTGCTCATAGTTCCAACTTCTCTATACACCCTAGTAGCACTAAGATGTATAGAGATTTGAAAGAATATTTTTGGTGGGACAATATGAAGAGGGAGATTGCATATTTTGTGTCAAGATGTATGGTTTTTCCACAAGTGAAAGCTGGAAAGAAATAGCCTGGAGGAGTCATGCAACCTCTTCCCATACCTGATTGGAAATGGGATAATATTACGATGGACATTGTCATGGGACTAGCAAAGACTCCTAGAAGGAACAATGCAATATGGGTCATTGTTGATCGTCTTAACAAGTCATAAAATTTTCATACTATAAGAGAAGATTTACCAATTGAATGTTTATACAGATTATATATTAATTAAGTTGTAAGACATCATGGAGTACCACTATCAATTGTTTCTGATTGTGATCCCGATTTTACATCAAGATTCTGGAAAATTATTCAGAAAGCCCTAGATACTGAACTTTGTTTGAGCACTGCCTACCACCCCCAAACTGATGGACAATCAGAACAGACTATTCATACCATAGAAGTCATGTTGAGATCTTGATCACTTGACTTTCAAGGTATGTGGGCTCAATATTTACCTCGGGTGGAATTTTCTTATAACAATAGCTTCCATTCAAGTATTCAGATGGCACCATATGAAGAGTTATACGGAAGGAGATGTCTCACACCAACCTATTGGGATGATGTTGGTGAACAAAAAATCGTAGTCCCAGAACTTGTGGAGGAAACAATGGAAAAGGTTAAGGTAATCCAAAACCACATGAAAGTAGCTCAAAGTAGGTAGAAGAGAAATGATGATAACCGAAGGAAGGATTCAGAATTTTAGGTAGGAGATCATGTTTTCTTGAAGGTATCTCCATGGAAGGGTGTTATATGATTTAGTAAGAAGAGAAAATTGAGTCCCAGGTACATAAGACCTTTCAAAATCCTAGAACTAATTGGGGTTGTATCTTACTATTTGGCAATGCCGCCAAGTCTCTCCAAAGGTCACGATGTGTTCTACGTATCACTGTTGAGAAAATAAATGCCTGACCCAATGCATGTACTCACCTATGATGAATTAGAACTAAAACCCGATATGTCTTATTGCAAAGATCCTGTTAAGGTTCTTGATACAAGAGAATAAGTGCTGAGAAACCGGATGACTCGTCTGGTAAATGTTCTATGGAGAAACCATAATATTGAAGATGCAACATGGGAACCCGAGGAACTTATGATGAAGATCCACCCATGTTTTTTTTCTGTAATATTCTAGAAATTCTGAGGTTGAAATTATATGAAGGAGAGGATAATATAACACCCCAATCTTCCACGATGCACTTCTCTTTGAATAATACAATAGCGTGTGTTGTACGCAACATCGAGTTCTAACACACCACAACAAATCAAATTAGATGTTATGAATAGTAATTCCAACATTTTAAAAATTTATACATTTTATCATTCAAAATGGACTTCTTTTTTGGATTTGGAATATCTAAAATAGCTTAGGGTGAATTTTTGGTACTTTTCTGATAACATTAATATTTTTATGAATACTGAAAATTACTAAATTTTAATTAAAAACAACTTTTTTAATTGAAATAATTAGTAGTGATAAATTATGAATTTAAATGGTTTTGAAGTATAATTTGATTATATTTTCATCATTTAATACAATTTAGATCATTATAAGTAATTTTACATTTAAATTTGACATAAACAAGTGTCAATCTTTTGATAGTTATTATTTCACAAAAACAATCTTTTTTGTTTTGACGACGGAAATTAATTATAAATTTATTTCTGCCACATCTATGTTTTGAATTTAGAAAAATGAATTCCATATTTGGAATCAGGATTTCCAAATTTTGTAAATAGGTAACTTTTATTTTTTGACATTTTGAATAATTAAATCGGTAAATATTTTATTTACCACGATTAAAGGGGCAAATCTAGTAAATAAGGTTCAAAAATTATATTATAAAAATATTAAATTACCATAACATAAGTCCTAAACCTATTGTATGATACATGTACAACCATGGGAATCATTGGGTCTCTTCTGGGATCCCATGGAGCCACTTGGAAGTAATGATGACATTATATATTTAATAATTTTAAGTAGAGACAAAAATAACAAAAGCAAATATCTTTTAGTAAAACAATTTTTATATGAGGTTATATAATTGCTAAATTAGACTATAAATATTTATTAGAAATATAAAAATATTTCCTACATAGTGGTATTTTATTTTTAATTATTATACTTTAAATATTTAAATTTATTTATGAGATAATGATGATATAGTAATTACCTTATTAATGAAAAAATCTAATAAATTGTATTATAAATAATAAAGTAAATATAATTTCAATGTTTTTATGACATAAATGAATTTTATAGGATAATATGGAAAATTAATTTTGATTTAATGAATTTTATTCGAAGTAATAATTCTGTTATGACTTTAACAAAAATAAATTATTAAATAATGTCAAAATTGACATAATTGAGTTTTTAAAAAAAAATACTATATTATTGGTTGATATAATATTCCGAAAAGTCAATGGTTTGGAAAAAGGGACAAAATAATATTATATGTGTCATTAAGGAACCTATTGGGGTTCACTTGGAAGTATATAGTAAGTTTATTAACCATATAATATAAAAATACAAAGAGACATGTAAAATTTCAAACAATGTAACTAAGAGTTAAATCTAAATGATAAGGTTAATATAGTGACCCAAACCTATCTTAAACATATTTTTGAGTTTTTTTTGACCCATAACCACCTTAGAATTTAATGAATCCACTTTGGATCCATTAAAATCCGAAAATTATTTTATTATAAAATACAATTTCTAGCTTTTCCTAAGGTGCCTCTCACTCCTCTTATAAAAGGGTACTCCCCTTTATTTCTAATTCACTCCTTAAAAGCATTTTTTCTTGGAAAAATACTACCCACATACAATCTAAACTGTCCTACCTTAATCCTAGAGGCATTCCTTTAGTCATAAATTCAACCTATGGAGCCCTTTTGATCAAATCAGAAGTAAGAACCCGAAGAAGAGGTAATGATTTCACCAACCTCTTTGAAGTTCTTTTCTTCTTCTAGTTCCTATTTCTTTGTTATTTCCATTATAAAATAATAAATCCAGTATCTTATATATACTGTGATGTTATTATAAATATGGTACAACTGTATTCATTTTTATATCCATCCTTTGAGTGACATGTCACCATACGTGTGTACGTACGACTTACCGTCTCCACGTCGTGGTGTAATTGTTATTCAATACATTATTATTTGGATGGGTATGATAATGATCTGTAATTTATGTAAATAGTAAATATAACATGATAATGATTCTGTATATATGATATAAAAACCAATCATATATTATTCTAATAACAAAAGAATGATATTTTTGCTCGTGCGTACGAACGGATTACCGTCTCCACGAACGCGATGAGATTCATTCCCCATCGTATCCATTCAAGACTAATTTTCAGTAGATGATTAAAAATAATTTTTAAATAATTAGTATCATTATGAATATGAATATGATACATCCTATTTAGATCAAACATTACTTATGTAACAAAGCATATAAAGGAAAATGAACCAGTTAACACCTGAAACGATGATAATACTAAGATATTTTTAACAAAGCAATGTTAGAAGATCATAGATGATATCATATTAATATATATGATTCTTTTATAATTTTATAACAATTATTTCACCTTTATATAAGCGGTTAACCTACCCTCTACCAATGAAATGTACAAGGTAAGAGTTAATTTCACAATCTCTTTATTATCCGAGGTTGTTTTTATGTATGTATCTACTGGGACCTCTTTATCATCCACATCAATGTTTCTTAAAAATGTTTTCCAAAACATTTTTACTATTTACTTGACTATGGGTTGAATTCATTTATACCCGTGTTTTACTTTTTATAAAATGTTTTGAAAGGAATCTTTCCTTCATATCCCAAATAGGTTACTTTATGACATTTTTCAAAAAATTAAGGTAAGAATGTTATTTTTAACTTATACAGCTGGTGTGGCTATTTTTTTCTGTTATAACATTGTCGAAGCTTCCCTTACAAGCTTATAAGAATATTTTTAAGTATAAAAGTTTTCTTTTATAATTACGCATCTTTTATATGATTTCAAAATAGGAAGAGATATTTCTTTAAAAATGTTTTGATTTCATCTATGTCAACATCCTTTGATGTATTTTAGGTTTGTTTGAAGTTGATTTATTATGATACAAAACTTCCATACTGTATTGAAGGTTTTGTGATATGTTTGACCGTGGATGTGTTATTTCATACCATTAATGGTTAATGGATAAATTATTGACATTTCGAATGCCAGTTTTAATATAAATGTTTATGTTAAGTTTAAAACTTTTCATATGGGGAATGAATTGGACTTAGTAAGTGACGGGTGGAGCCAACTAGAGATCCATGATGCATCGGTAGGTCTCATGAGACAAACTAGTGTTTTGGCACATGGCCTTGACAAAATCTTATTTGTAGTCTTGGCACAAGGCCATGAATATGTGGTTATGAAATTTTGGCATTATGCATTCCATCATTATGAAAGTGGATATTGATATTTCATGTGATTATTCGACTAGTAGAATATCCACGAGAGTAAGTAAATGGAATTATTTTTATTTATGTTTTCTATATTATGATAAAGTTTATATTGAAATGGATTTTTTTAGTTCTATACATTGCCTTAAATGTTTATTCTTATTTATGAATGTTTCCAATATATTTTTATCCTTACTGAGTATCTGAGCTCACCCTTTTCTAGGTTTTATTTTTCCCAGGATGTGAAGAAGTATATTATGACTAACATACAGGGACACTCTATGGGATCTCAGTGTTGTCTACGGAAACAATGTTTTTGTAGTTTTTCATTTTATGATGTAATGTAAACCTTATGAATGTATCTAGTACTTCAAAGGATACTAAACTAAATGGTCTTTCGAGACTTAATCTTTTGTGATCATGCCAATGATACGTAATAATGTACTGAATCTGAGCTTCTTGGGTTGGGGTGTTACAGGATGAGTTAATGAATCCTCCAAGCTCTTTCCCATACCAAATATTCTTTGGAAACCAAATTATAAATACATAACCATAAAATACTATCTTCAAATCATGGTTGATTGTGGCATGGGGGAACTGTACAATCTTAATATTATGTTAGATACATTTTATACCAATAACAAGGACAAGTTTTTAGTGAATGTAATCTATTCATGATCTAAGGATAAAAGATTTTCATTGATTGAATAAACTTAAATTTTATTTCTTGATCCCAAAGGATCATTTTTGCATGAATTAATAAACCAAAACCCTCAAAGGCATGCTCATTTACTCCAGTGATGTTGTCAGCTTCCCAACCCTCCTGAGCTCGATGGATTTTCCACCAATATCACATTGTTGTCCAATATAACATTTCAATTTCAAATATGGTGTGCACCCATATAGAATTCATTACCCCTATATTGTAAAGAATCTATTTGGACCATAAATATCTCAAGGGACCATCCAACTAGGAACACAATTTTTTATTTTTCAATTGTATTTGATTAGTATACTAATTTAAATATCCTGGAGATAAAGGGAACTAGGAATCTCTTCCTAGGGCCTCTCACAACTTTTATTCTGATAAGAAAAAACATTCCTTGGGTAATCTTAAACTTGTGGTGTTATACCGAAGAATGGTGTCTATGCTATAGAGAAAATAAAAAAAGAGGTTCTTTGATATTAGAAGGAAAAAAATTCCATGCAAACAACCTATAGGGCATACCATTGTCCCATTCGACTGGATGATTTCCTAGATAAACAAAAAATATCTAATCAACTGCATAATTTAGTGTATTTTAACCAAGAAACCCTTCCCTATCCAGCTAGTCCCTCCACACTTCAAATCAGCCATCAAACCCTTAGGGATCTAAAATATTCCCCTTTTACAGAAGTTTAATTTTCTAAAGATCATTTTCATTCTCCCAACACAGATATAAATTTGCAATACCCTCCACCTATCAAAGAAACATTATGATGCCCACATTGATTCATTTAAGAACCCCTACAGTACAATTCCTAAGTGGATGTGGTTGAAGTCCACCATGATGAGGAATTAAATCACGATGAATATGAGGAATATATCTCCTTCCCTAGGGAAGATAAGGGTAAAATTTTATAGGGACATAACTCTACCACTATTCCCAACTTAAGGCTATCAATTTGAATAGGTTCATAAAATACACAAGCTGTGGGATTAATCTTATTTTAATATAAACACTCTATAATCTTGGATACATAGGGATATATCATTCCCCATTCAACATAATGATACAAGTTTTTAGGTCCAAAAGCGGCCTAGATACCCAAAGATATCGGTGAATTAGTGTATGGTATTATTTTAGAAATTATTCCTATCTAACTAGATCTTGACCTCTTTATTATAAGGGTCACTTTGTTTGCCTTGAAGTGTTAATGATGATATTATTCTTTCCTTTTTTAGCTGATGATAATGTTTTGAATGCAATATAGGAAAGAAAGAAGAAGGACATAGTGATTTTTACTTGGTTTACCCCCACTAGGATACATCCAAGGATCATAAAATGGAGATGTTACAATTGTACCAAATTCGGTAAGGCTCACTACCAATAATGAGGGTTTGGGATAGATCAATTCTATTCCCAGGTTCACTTCCTTTTCAAGGTTAGGGTTCTTTCACTGGATTTCTAAGAGTAAATTCCTTAGTCTCTTCCTCTGGATCATTAATGGTGGGAAGGATCAATCTCATTATACTCTTTCACTTACTTCTCTTAGAAGGGATCCACTAACAGTTTATGGACTTATAGTTCAAACATAGTACATGGATATATAAGTCCCTTAATTATATATAATAAATATATCCTTAGTTTTATGTGGATACAATGTTAAAGTTTCACTTTCATCCAAAAGATGAATACCACTTTACAAAATTTGTACTAGGAAACCCCTTTCAAATACTTTTCACGATGTACACTGCCTTCAGAAAAATTCCACTTTTGAGAAGATCCTTCGTGGAGCTCTTTGTAAAGATCCATCCTTTCCTGAATCTCACTCATCCTTCATGAAGAAAACCTCTTTAATGAATCTCAACTAACCTTCACAAATCTCCTTCATTTTCGGAAGCTTACTTAGACTTTGTGAATTCCATTACTTTTGCGATGCTCAGAACGTTAAGTTGGAAATTAAAGCCTTCACGAACTTCTTCACATATAACCTTCATGAACCACCTCTGAAAACCACCTTCCAAAACCACCTTTGTAAACCTACAGAATTAAAATTATTGTTGAGTCTTGATCAATATTCTGAAGGGGTTAGAGGCCTATTTATCAGCATTTCCACCAACTATAGTACCTTCTCGGTCACAACAACACCATTTCACAGAGCTCTCATTTTTCTGATGCAATGTTCCCTTTTTGTCGAAGCTCCACTGAATTTTCCTATTCATTATGCTCATCATAATCATAGTCCCTTCATTAAAAACTTCTCATCACCAAAATGCTCCACTCGTGATGCTCTTCAACTTCACTATTTTGCGATTCTCATCGTACTCGCGGATCACACCATAAAAATCCATTAATCCTCCATGAGACACTCATTCAGAAGCCCATATTTTTGAAACAAATGCCTTTTCATTATTTTGAGGATATCATTAAAGAAATAATTTTTTAAAATTTTATTGAAAATCAACATTTTGGACTCTAAAAATATGGTAATCATTTGGAAACTGCAACACCTCAAACACCTACTTAGGAACACACCAACCATCCTCAATCCTAGTCATCTATCCCTTTCAACAAACAAAATAACACCCAAAAACATTGAGAGGACACCATGAGGGTTTCCCCCCCAAAAAAATTAAATAATAAGTGAGAATAAAAGATTCATAACCTGGTCCAATTGATGGATAATGTTTTTACATGTTATATAATAACGAATACTAAGTTATATTGAAAGAAAAATATTCTAATACTTTACTATGAAGACCCTAGATACAAATGATTGATTTCTTCCCATCATCATATCACTAGTTCAGAAAATACTCCATCAATGGTTGTGTATGGGTTCTCCTAGGTGATGTTACCAAAATTGACTCATGTGAAACCTAATACCTTGATATTAGGTTCTAAAAAAATGTTGGAAAAGTAGACCCAAGTCAAAGGATCTGAGTACATCAATTGATTTAATAAAATAGAATCCACCTCAATGGATCCTTAGTATAACTTGAGTATCAATTTTCTATTTCTGATACAACATCAAGAAGAATCAAATCCATACCACATGCACTATATAATTATACCGAAGTTGAAGGAGTATGATTATATCACCTACTAATTATATGAATAACATATGAGTCTAAATATATAAAAGATCCATTATAGTGTACACAGATCATTTCTCCATAATTCCATTTTTAGTTCCTTACCCTAATATATCATAAAGAATGGATAGCCAATTCATTTTGTCAATTGAACCTTAATTCTTTGACAAGGTAGGCAGAGCATATTGTTGAAGGCCATATGATGTAGGATCCATGACATATATCAGTATTATTTCAATAGAACTAGAATGAAGGGATATAATTAAAAATATTATTTCTGCATATGGGATGGAGATTCTATATCACAACTTCCTATGCTGAAGTAGTTATATAGTCCCACCATCCCCCATTCTTTTGATGAGAATGTTCTAGATGAATAATGTCCTACCATTAAAGAAATATTTTGTATTATAATCAATGAGTTGATGCATGTAAAAATATATATATAGGAGAATATTAAATTGACATTAATCAGTGTTTCTATTTATCCTAATGAACACGAAAAATATATTTCATTCTTTAAGAAAAATCATGGTGTATTTTTATGGAACTGCTAAGAGATTCCATCGATTAATCTCTATGTTACCATCCACCATGTCGACCATTTTGTTGGAAAGTTTGGATAATATAAAGAACCTAGAAGAATAAACCCCTATAATAGTGTCAAATAGAACGCTATAACAACACCAAATTTTATAATATATGCACCTTTAAGTAAATTTAAAATTTTCAATAACTTACGATACATGCAACCCGAAGTCTAAATGAAATGTTATATATATTATACAATTAATACCTACACATTAACATTTTTTATAATTCGAATAAAAAATACGATATATATATAAGTCCTAATCAATAAAAATTTATTAATATATTCTTATAAAATAGTCACTAAACTTATTAGTAAAGCCTTTTTATGCATCACAAATGCATTTTATTCTAAAATTATTTTTATTGATTTTTGGGAGCAAATATTATAATAAAATTTTGGAATAATATGAAAAAATATTTAATAAAAAAGAATAATTTTTTTTAAATAACATATCAACATTATCTTAGAATGGATCTTTGAGAATACTCTAAAATGTTTGATTTTTCCGTGAATAGTGAAAAATACTGATTTTTATTGAAAACAATGTTTTCTTTTGAGGTATTTACAAAGTAACATTCTATTTTGGATTATTCTAAAATATAAATATGTTATTTTTTATTAAAAAATGTTTTTTATTATTTCAATCAACTTTATTCACGAATTTGGTATAAAACTTTTTTATATTTTAAATTGGGTTTCTTGGAAAATCACTTTTCATGAATTTTCACATGATTAATTGTAAATTAAATTATACTACTTATATTATTTTAATTTTATAGAATCAATTATATATTTTAAATAAATATAACAGTATTTTTTAAATAGTCCCCTTTTTATTTTGGATATTATGAATAGTATACTTGGTAAATATTTATCACCTTGGTAAGGATAAAACAGGTAAAATTGGGTTTAAACATTGGGATAAAGATTTAAATGTTCTATAAAACTTTACGTTAAACTATTTTATTACTAGAGTTTTATAATTATCATCAATTTATTAAAAAATTTAACACTTTGTTCCATTTTTCTTTGATACTAAAATTTATATTATTTAAAGAAAATAATAAATAACAAATGTCACTATCTTGACATTAATGTGTCTAAAATTGTTATAGTTAATATAAAAATAGGTTATTCTCAATTTTAAATATGTATTTAAAATATGAATTAATTTTTTAACATGATAATTAATTTTTAATTTTTATTTATTGAATAATTGCCTTAAATTTATATAGAATGCTGAGACAATATTTATTCAATTAAAAAAAGTTAAAAAATTATTTTAAAATATTAAATGTAATTAAATTTGGGTGAATTTTTGTGCTAAAAAGTTATTAAGATATATATAACAAAATAAAGAATCTTCAAAAGTTTTTATATGAATTTTGTCTTCGACATGATTTCCTTAATATCAAATTAGGTTCCTCAAACCTCACTTATAAAAGGAAACCTATTTTTATCTTTTACTCACACATTTTAAGACATCTAGAACATTAAATATCTTCCATAATAACATCATTATCTCCTATATACTAATATGTAATTTTCTAATTTAACAACCTAGATCCATCTCCTTATTCCATCAAATGGGAAACGAAACCATTGTTTGCATGTACGACATACTACCGCCTTGCGAACCATTGAAATTTTTTATCCATCACCACCTCTGACATATAGTTATAATTATGGATTTAATTTATATATGTGATATATATAAAATATATGTCAATATGGTAATTAAATAATTTATCTATTTTATTAACTTTCTATGCATTGAAAAATGAAAATGTCATTCATGCGTACATATGGATTACCACCTCTATGAAGTGATATGATTTTTTACCACATCACATGGATTATATATATAAGTGTATTTATTGAAATAAAATAATATTTATTATATAGTAATCAATCAATAATAATTAAATAATATATACCTTCTCTATATCTTTTTTAATAGAAATGTTACTCATTCATACAAATGACATACTGACTCCATGATTGTAACATAGTTCATTTTTGATAACCATATTTCATGGTTTGTTTTAAAAGAATAATTATTATATAAAAATTATAATTATTTCATTATTATTATTATTCTGGAGATGATGAAATAATTATCTCTTTGACCATAGTCGACTTATCAAAGACATTTTGGACTTATGATCCAAATATCATCGAAACATTTGATATGAACTCAATTGATTATGTAATTAAATATATCATGATGATAAATAAAATAAATTGGATAATAAATTTGAAAATGTTTTTAAATAAATAAAATAATTAACATAATTTTATTATTTCGGAATATAAGGAAAAACGTGATGAGTCGCAGTCGATGTAAAGGACACTTTACCATTAAAACCTCCCTCTTAATTATTTTGAATATTTTTTTCGAAACATTTTTCTTCCGTGAAAATATTATTAAAAAATAATTTTTTTTGTATATATATGGAGACGAATTAATAATATTTTTCATTTTTTTTACATTCCTAGAAATGATTTCTAATGGAAACTTCTTATGAAATGGTTTTACATTCTTTACAGAAGACAAAATGAATGTTCCATTATAACTTATATGATGTTAATGAGTTTTTGTACTATAAAAACTGTTATTGATGTATTATTACATTAGAATATTACATGAATTTTACTATGAAATAACCCCCCCCATTTTAGGGTATTGTAGTTTTGAAAATATCTTTTTAAAAGAAATTGGTTTTTTGATATCTGAATGTGTTTTACATAAAAGATCAAAAGTGTTTTTCAAGGGATTTAAGATGAAAGGGTATAAGATTAAAATGTTTTATTCATGAAATAGTCCATATAATGTTTTTATGAAGACACGTGAGATTGATATAGCTCATAAATTTTAGTGATCCCGATATATATAATGATGAAGGGTGTGCTTGATACTGTATAAAATAATGGGTGAGCCCGGTATAGTTCTCCAATGCATTGGGTAATGAATATGTTATATGAATAATTATTTTAGAAGTTGAAAAAAGTGGTTTTTCCAAATGTGAGGATTATTTTAATGTTAAAATGAATAATATGACCCAGTTAACCTACATGACTTGAAACACCCCAATAATTTATAATATATTTATCTTCAAATAATTTTATTTTTTCAATAGTTTGCGTTACATGCAACACTGAGTTTAAAAAAACTGTGATATACTATTAAAAAATTATTTTGTTTTCATAAATGCCCAATAATTCGTTTTTTGAGTATATATAGTTGAAAATAAATTATTAAACTCTTATGGATACATATGTATAAAATGGATTCATTTTATATGAATTAATTGGAAATAAAAAAATTATTTGAATATAAAATATCTAATTTTCTATAATGTTTTATGCACACAACATATTTTTATCATAATAAATTAAAAAAATCATTATTTGTGAATTATTTGAATGATATATAAATATATATTATATTAAATAAAATATATTAACATTCATTTAATATTTTTCTAAGTTTTCAATTATAAAAAATGATCATTTTTTGATGAAAAATATTATTGTTTTCTAAAAAAGAGTTTTAATCAGTTTCTGAATATATATTTTAAAATTAATTTATTACCCTTATAGAAATTTAATAATAAAAATGGATTCAATATTTTTAATTAGGATTTTCAAATCTGTAAATAAGGATCTTCTATTTTTGGTCAATATGAATTGTAACCATGGTAAAATTTATCACCCCAGTATAGGGTAAATCATGAAAATCTAGGTTAAAATTAAGTGATAAGACAATGATTGATCATAATTTTTGTTATTAGATGAATTTTATTATTCAATTATCACCTTATTCTTTAAATATATTAGTTTGGTAGAATATTTTTGAAGAAAATAACTTATAAAACATTTAAGGCAAAAAAAATTACAAAATGTCACTCTCTTAGTTTTAAATATCTCTTATGTTTTGAGATAAGGAAAAAAAATGTTATAAATGAATGTAAATATAATTTTTTTGAATATTGAATTTATATTCATGATGGTAACGTATTTTTAGTTTTTAGTGATTAATTGTTTTCTTAAATTATTGCACCAAGCTACTATAGTATTTATTCGATTAAAAGAAAAATAAATATTAGTTATTTTAAAAAAATTAAAAATAATATAATTTGTGTGAGTTATAGTATTAATAAAATTTTAGATAAATATAAAATATAATTAATGTGTATGAATATTTATTTTATTTCTAGCATTGTATTTATTCCTTTTTATTCAAATTAAATGAATAGTGTCAAAATTGACATTAATAATTCGTTATCAAGATAATATTTTATTAAATTATTTAAAAATAATAAAAAAATTTAAATAGTAAAATTTGGATATATATGGCTGAAAATCATATCCCATGAACATTTGTTAAGCAATTTTTTCCTTTTACGAAAAATTATAACTCTTTAAGAGTAAAAAAATATGTTACCATGGTTAAGGTTAACATTTCTTAACTAAGAGGTTAATCAAACAGTAAGTTTAAAACATCACATAAAACTATAAAAATTATAATTATTAATGGGATTAAATTCATATACTACATTATATTTTACTATATAACCATTTGGAAATTTTTTTCTAGAGAATGGATTCATTATAATTTTATCTTTTTATAAATTTCAATAGTGCCCCTAACCCCAATTATAGAAGAGAACCCTTACTTTATTTTCTTTCATAGTACATTGGGACTTACAGATCAAAAATCACATAACATTATCCATTATAAAATTCCCTATAAAAATTATTGAGGTTTTGGTCTTCCACAAAGACCAACCCAAGGATCTTTAAGAAGAGATCCAATGGAGTTGTTTCAAATAAGAGGTAATAACCTAACAATTAACTTTATTTTAAATTATTATTTTACCTCATATAAATATATTATATTCTTTATAAAATAATAAATTCATTAAACTAAATAAACTTAAATGTGATTAGGATTATTAAACCACCTTTATTCATCGTCTTTTCATTAAATGGGATGTGAAAGTATTGCCCATGCATACACATGACTTACCATCTCCAGTTAAAAATGAAATTAATTTTAGAAAACCATTATTAATGGATGGTTATTATAATGGTTTTTAAGTTTATATATTATATTAAGGAAATAATTATTATTTTGGTATAATTATATCATATAAACCTATTTACCTTCCAATCCGTTGTAAAATGATAAAATCGCTCGTGTGTACTTGTTGACTACCTCCTCCACGAAATGTTGTGATTCATTTTTCATATATGTTTTACTTGGAAGGTAATAAGGATGGTTTTAATGAATATATATGATATATATGATATAATAATGACTCAATAATGATTAATTATTTTTTACCTTTCCTTTTTTCCATCCTTCAAAAATTGAAAATAGTGTTCATCGGTACATATGACCTACCATCTCCATGAATGGTGTAATTCATTATTATATCTAAATATTTTACATATTACTTTCAATATAAATATTTAATAAATATATATGAAATTTATCTAATTATTAAAATTCTTGTATAAGATGGAAGCATGATAAAATTATAAGGTACAAAACTACCAGACCCAAACATACATGAAAAACAAAGCAAATATCACTCAGAACAGTGATTTAATAAACAATGGTTAATTAATAGGTGATAATAGGTTTTAATTAAATAATATATATAATCATATATGTTAATATGGTTTTGGAATTAATTTATAATAAATCTTTATTTATTATATACGAGGTTTGAATAAATAAGTAGGAAGTAATACCAGAGGTAATGGATTTTGGCTTCACTTTTATTTATATGAGACATATGTAATATTCACTAGTGGTTTATTTTATATTATTTGATTAATTTTAATGAAAAAAATTTATAATTAATGTTTTAAAATTTTTACAGATTTACAAATCCAACTAATATTTTTTCTTTTATGGGTGTTACGATTTAAATGATACCAAAGTAGTAAAGGTTTTAAGTTATAATCTAATTTTTATGGAAATTTAATATGATTATGTTTATTAAGATGCATTTTTATGATATAACTCTAAATAAACTCATTAATGTTATTCACCATTTATTATTTCATTAAATAAAATTTTTTCATTTCATTTTCTTCCCTTTATGTTCTCAGTAATCAAAAAAAATGTTTTTCATAAAAATCAAATTTATTTCTCTCTTTCGTTGAAAAAAATATTCTTACCTATACATGGTTTCTAAAATATTTTTTAAATAGGGGTTCCGATATTAAAATTTTATTTTTTAGATTCATTATTACCCATGTATTACTTTATATTTTTTTTAAAATTAATCTTCTTGTAATTTTCCAAAAGAGGTACATTATGAATTTTTTAAAAAATGTGTATGGAATTTTTTATTTTAACTTATAAAAAATGAATGTATTTTCCAAAATCATGAATTATCAATAGTTTAAATTTCAAATTATAATTTTCAAAGGATATTTTCATAGAAAAATATGATCACAATATTTTGTTATTTTTTTGAAAGGTAATTTTCAATGTGGAAATGGTATTTTCCTCAAAAATGATGTAACGACCTAGTAATGGTATTTCTATTAATAAAATTAAATGACCCTTTATTTCATTTATTATTTACTGAGGAAATTATATAAGGAAATTATCCTTAGTATTTATTTGTATAGTTTATGTGTATAATGAAAATATGTTTATGAAATCGATTTCTTTCCACGTGTTATCCTACGACAAAATTTATATGAAACCCATTTGTTTTCTTGGGTTATGATATGATGAATGATTTGTGATAATTTTCAATAAATGTGTATGATTTTCATTATGTGATTCTTGGGAATTGAAATATATATCCCTATAATTCATTGGTTATGATGGATATCTCATGAGATAAATTAGACTCAAATGGAGAGTCAACGTAGTTTTATAAGGGAGCCTATCCCCTATGATAGCCATGTAAGAAAACCTAGACCACTAAAATGCTATATGGATTGAACCCAATCCAATATAATATTTTTTTGATAAAATCTAAATTATTATGATGATTTATGGAGTGAATCCAATCAACTATAATTGTCTTAACAATGAGTCATTACCAATAAAGAAATGATTTTCTATGATAATGTTCATGCCAAAATTCTATGTATTATGCCATAGTTGTGATCTCTTGACTCATTTTATTTGATTATTTTATTATTCAAGACTGATAAAATATCAATATTTATGCCTTGCCTTATGATTATGATATTTGATAAGTATAATATAGTTTTCAAAGGTTTAGATCATGTTCTCATAATTATATGCCAATGTTATACATTTGTGATCATTAATATCTCCCTTTTCTCCTCTATAAGCTTCTTATCTCACTATTTCTTATGTTTATTTTCCCTAGGATATAAAGAATGGTATTAAGTCTGATATTTCTAAGAATGGTTTTATTAATGATTAACCTAGAGGAATATAATGTATATATTTCATACACCAGTTATTTATGTGTCTATATTTTCAAATATACTAGACCTATATGATTCTAGAATTTATCATTATGATTTGTAATGAATATTTATATAATAAGATGTAATATATATGTATAAAATGTATGGGTAGATATAATTGGTATTATAGAAAAGAAGGAATTGGATTCTTGGGAATTCTCAAGTGTGAACATTGGGAAAAACATGGATCTCCACCAAAGAGATTCATGAGGAAAGAGCTACCATTAGGGATGGTGGTATGAGTACCACCAAAGAGGTGTAGCATCCCAAGGAGTGCTCTGATATGTAAAAATTATAGTCTGATGGAAATAAGTCTAGGATTTTATAGTTAGTTTCAGAATAAGGGTTAGTTAATATTTAGAAAATAGGATGATAAAAATTTAGTGACAACCAAGGGGATAAGTCTAAGTATAGTATAATTGTTTTTAACACTTTTTCTGGGGCATGCATCCGTCTGTAGAGGACACTCTGATATGTAGCCCTGTATTTCTAATTTCCAGTGGTAGGCTAAATTCATTGCTTATTTAGGGATGTTTTCTCCTTGATCAAAATGAGATGATGGGATGTCAGTTCCTCCTTCCGTGGATTCCTCCTTGGAACTCGTTACCTTGTCCAGGTCTCCCTCATAGATTTGAGTCACTATTCATGAATCTCATTCATGGTGCCATATCTTTGTGGATGCTGTTTAATTACACTACTTCATTTTGGACATTCTAAGGGGTTTTGACTGGACATCAACCTTCAGTCGGAGTAGATGACAACATCAGGCATGCCTAGGAATCTCTGGATGCATGGACATTGGGGAAAAAATATTATTATTTATAAGAGGGAATCTCAAGGGTTCAGAACCCAAGGTATCCCATGTCATGTGAGGGGAATTATATTCCATTGGAATGTCTCTAAGGTTTTCCTCAGCTTCCCATGTTTAACACGGGGTATGCCATGAGTTTAACGTCTTTGGGAGACAGTTACTCTAAAGGAATTTCTTCTGAGGTTTTACTCATGAATATCATGTTTAACAAGAGGTAGGCGGTGATTTTAACATCTTGCAGAGATGGAGTGAGAGTGATCATAACATCCCATAGAGATGTATCAGATTGGTACATACTTAGAGAGAACACCTTAAAGGGTTACCATATGGATAGATTAGAATTCCCAATGAGGATGAATCCAAGGTGGTGTGTCCTATAGAGGGAAGATATCACATCATGAAAGAAGATCTAGACACCAATGATGGAAGATCAGAAAAAGTGCACCCTAGAATGGGGAACACAAGATGGATAGGTCAGAATGCCCATTAAGAGTAGTCCCTGGTTGGTGTGTCCCATAAAGGGGAGATTTCACACCATAAAGGATGATCTGAACAACAGTAATGGTGGATCAAGGAGAATGCACCCTAGAATGGGGACACCAAGGATTATCATTGGATGGGATTGAACCTTGTTGAGGTTTCCTACATACCCAATGTAGATGAAAGGGTTCAAAACCCACGTAGTTTGAATGGGTGATGAATCGGGGTGTACACAAAGTACAATGACCCTATGACATGCAGGGGATTATGCGTGGTTAGCAGCCCCTCACAAGAGGGATGCACTTGGTTGGATGGTTATGGATAGTGTGGGGATTATGCATGGTTAGCTTCCCAAGGGGTTGGCGTGATCCCATCGGGATGTGCCGGCCTGGGTAAGAATCAGGATGGGTGATGGGGAGTTGAATGAATTAGAGGTGAGTAGTATTAGTAGTAGTTTATTTTTTTTATTCAAAAATAAAAGGACAAGGGATACAAGAATCATCAAGGGGGTCGGAAATGGTGGAGCCCCAGAGCATCCCCCAGCACAAAAGAGGCACATTCTGGAGGAAGGGAAAGGAGAGAGTCATAAATGATGAGAGGCTCGTCCTGCCTACCCAAGCGAGCAAGGGAATCCGCCGCGAAATTAGCCTCCCTCCAACTGTGATGGATAAGTTTCCCATGTGAGGTTCCGATCTTGCACCTTCTGATAATGTAAGTGAGATCCCAAGGAACCAAAATCAACCCTTTAATGATCTTCACAAGAGTATCTGATTCCATCTCGATTTCGGACGCTGTCAACTTCCTCCTTCTACACACCGATAGACCTGAAGCCAGTGCATGGACCTCCACACTCAGATAATTTCCTGGCCCATAAAATGCACTAAAGGTGATGACAACCGAGCCTGAGGAATCTCGCATCATGCCTCCCCCTCATGATCCCCCCATGCATGATCCATCAACGTTGAGTTTGTGTCACATGACAGGCGGGCGCCACTTAACCCACTGACCAGTCCCCTTTCTCAGAAAACAAGGATGATTAAGCAGATTTTTAACTGTAGTTGACGTCGAACCACCTTTTATCTGAGAAGAAATCTTGAAGATGAGGGACCTGAGGCTAGCCTGGAGGAACAGAAACAAACGGCTTTCACCCCTCCGAACCTGGTTGCGAGCCTCCCAAAGCACCCAACACAAAGCCACAATGATGATCGTTCTAACTGTACACTCCTGGCCAGAAGACCCCGAGCCAGAAAACCAGCACTCCACGTATTCCTGAATTGAATACTCTCCAACCGATCTGCATGGATTATACGTGAATAGGGACCAAAGATGAAGCGCCCACTGACTTTGAAAGAACATGTGTTTCGCCGATTCGCACGTGTGATTAGTGCAACAGAAACACCTAGAGGCCAAAGCAACGCCCCTGGGTAGGATGCTGTCCTCCATAGGTAACGCCATGTTTCTAATTCTCCATAGTATAAAGTTCATTCCAATGGGGATATCATTGCACCAGAGTGCTGGAGCCCATGCGTTGGTGTTGCTACCTGGCTGAACGATACTCCTGAAGCCTTGCGAGGTAAACCTTCCCGAGCTTGTGACCGAGAAGCAACATCTATCGGATTCCTCACTCATGACAATATTCTCGAACACTGACATCTGATTAGCATTCAGAGATGTATTGATCAAGTCAAACTCCTCACATGCACTACTGATGTTGATGTCCGGAAAAGGGCAGTCGGGGTATCGCAAGGGATCCCCCGACCAACTGGTGTCCCAAAAACTGATATTCCCAGCACCGATGATCCACCTCGCATTACCTGACAACGTGTCAATGAAGGATAACATGCACCTTGCCAGCCTTGTGGAACTGTAGAGGCCCCATTATTCAAGCCCCGAGTAGCGTGATTTAAAAAACTTCTCCCACAGTGAATCCTCGACGATAACTTCCCAAGCGAGTCGAGCCTGAAGACTTTGAAGCATACCCTGGATATCACGGAGGCCAACTCCTCCTGCCTCCACTGGTCTAGACAGACGCTTTCAGGAAGCCTAGTGGAATATTCCCTCCTCCTTGGCGTCCCACAGTTAAGAATTAAGGATAAGTTCCATCCTCTCCACAGTACCCTTAGGATGGTGGATCACCGAGAAGACGTGCATGGGGATGGACGTGAGGATACTGTTGATCAACGTGATCCGTCCACTAAAGGAGAGTAGCTTATTCTTCCTATTGTAGATTCTGCCCAGAATGGAATCAAGGATCGCAGAGAAATGCACCTTCTTAATGTGGCCACAGGAGATCGGAACCCCGAGGTAAGAAATGGGAAACAACATCCTACAACAACCCAGGATCCTTTGGAACTCCTTGCACCTTGAAACCGGGCATTTGTCAGAAGTGAAGAAATGGATTTTAGTCGGGTTGACACTCTGCTCGCTCCATCTGCCATATGTGGATAAGGAATCCATGAGAGCCTTCAAAAACATTTTCCTTCCATTGATAAATATTAGGATATCATCCAAAAACATCAGATGGGAGATGGTAACACTATTCCTTCCACGGAAGGGAATCATAAGGCTTGTATCCGTCCCATGTTTCAAATTTCTTGAAAGCACATCCTGGGTGAGAACAAAGAGGAATGGGGACATGGGGTCCCCTTGAAGAACACCACGAACAATCTTGAAGAAGCCAAAAGTTTTTCCCATCAAGGAAATGGATAGCCACGGAGAAGAATAACATCTGAAGAAAATATCACAAAAAACCTCACTAAACCCAAATTTCCTCATGACCCAGATGATGATGCTCCATTCCAACATCTCATACGCCTTGTTCATGTCGACTTGGAAGATGAAATTGTAGTTAACTGATTTTCTGTTGATGTCCTACACCATTTCATAAGCGATGCCCACCGCCCCTTGAATGTTCCTTCCCTTGATGAAATTGTGCTGCTCCATTGAGACCAGGCGAGGAAGAACCTTGTCGAGCCTTCTGACAAGGACAGAGGCAAGAATTTTATAAGCAACGTTGCAAAGACAAATTGGCATGTACTGACTAACAAGGGTAGGGTTCCTGATCTTTGGAATAAGAACCAGTCTGGAGACCGAAATGCCCCTGATGATAGGGCCATCGATAAAGTAGTCCTTGATCGATCCACAACAAGCTGGCCGACTATCTCCCAAGCAAAGATGAATAAGCTGGCCAGGAAGCCATCGGGACTAGGCGCGCTGTCTTGGGGCATGTTTCTGATAGCCACCCTGATATCCTCAGCCGAGGGAATGGAGGAATGAGCACAGTTGTCCACCTGGTTAACCGTTGAGGGGATATGGCTGAAAAAGTCCTCAGAAGCTTGAAACCCCGTCACGAAGGAAGAAACATGCTCCCCTGCCAGGGTATTTTTGAAGAAGTCCAGAGTGATCTTCCCCGCAGTGTTCACATTCGAAGTGTAGTCCCCATTTCCCATTCTCAAGTTCATCCTTGAGATTTTCATCTCTTAAATGCAAGCATGGAAAAAGCACTGTTTCTATCCCCTTCTTTAAGCCATCGAACCCGTGACCTTTTTTTGAAATCTCTCTCCAGAGAAACAAGCCTCTCGGCCAAGAGATTCTTTTTGTCACACAAAGCAACAAACACATTCTAATCCCAACAATTTTGAAGAGAATCCTCCAACCTGTCGACTTCTAACCTGAGGCTGTTAATACCCTGGGCAACATCAAGTCTGGTGTTCACCCAGCTTTGCATGTACAATTTTAGATGCCTGAGGCGGTTCACCAGGCCACCCCACGATCTAGCATCATCATCTTTAGTCTAAGACGTCCTGAAAAAATCTAAAAAGGAGTCGTCCCCATGCTATGTAGCTGAGTAGGAGAAGAGAGAACGCGCAACCTCCTCCCTCTTGATGTTGATCAGGATCGGGTTATGATCAGAGAGCACCCGCTGAAAATGAGAGACTGACGTCTTTGAAAAAAAGTACAACACATGAAGGTTGGAAAGGCAATGATCATCCGACACCAAATGCGATCTGCGCCCTTGCGGTGATTGCACCAGGTGAACTTAGGTCCAGAGAATCCAACGTCCAAAAGCCCAGCGCTCCTCATGAAATCGTTGAAGTCATGCATGCCACCAAAATTATAACCAACGCCCCATTATTCTCAGAGACGTCTGCAATGACATTGAGGTCACCACCCATGAACCAAGGGAGAGACCCCCGTTTGCAAGTTTCCTAGAAGATGCCAGAGATACCTCCTCTTGGAAACCTCAATGGCCGTATAAACAAAGGAAAACACCAAAACATGACTTGCAGTGGAGATCTTAGCGTTGATGCATTGAGAAGAGAGGCTCAATATTTCAACATAAACATGGCTCTTCCAGCCAATCCAGATGTGGGGGTTCTCAGCGCTGCCATGGAAGAAGTTGGGGAATCCCATTTTTCTAGTAAGAGACAAGCCTTTTCTATGAACCTGTTTGGGTTCCAGAATCACCACAACTTCGACATGAAAACTCTTAGCCTTAGAGGCCAGAAAGACACGTTTGTCTTGAGCCCCTAAGCCCCGTGCGTTCCAGATAAGGACAGGGAGCATCATGTCAGGCCCTTCCGGGCACTAGCGAGGGAGTACAAAGAGAAAAGGGCCGGTGCAAAACGTCAAGAATCTTTGGATCTGGAACGGGTGACAGGGCCTGAAAACACTGCCTCGAGGGGCACGGCTTGGGAGTAAGAACCACCTTTTTGAAGGAATAAGCATCCTCCTCCACCAGGGCATTTCCTTTTCCTTTAGAAACACCATCAGAGAATGAACCCGCATCTCTCTAAGAGGAGGAGGACTTTAGACGACGCTGACGGGAGAGACGAGATATCACCAGCTCATTCTCCATCCCGGAAGAGGGAAGATCCTTCTTGGCCAACCCCTCCACATCCAGAGTGAGGCTACTCAAAAGAGACTTCTGGAGGTTCTCTGGTTTCCGAGGTGGGAGTCTCGCGTTGCTTCTTATTCAGCTGCATTGGAGGCAGAAGAACCTGGTGCGACTTGAAGGCTAGCAGGCTAAAGCATGTGCCTTGATCATGTACTTCGGGAATGCGAGCCCTCCAAATTCACCCGTCCACAGATGCTTTGGGAAGCAGCTGAATCGACCCCTTCGGGTTCTTTTGAACCAGAAGATAGTCTTCAAATAATGAGCAGCCCTCGAAGAAGATGGTAGTGAGGAGCATTAAATGGCGATAAGAGCAGGATAATCCCGACGGAGAATCGCGGAAGGGCTGCGTAGCAACGCACCCACAAATGGTGACCGGATGACGAGGGAAGCCAAAACCCTCACTGAAGCCATGAGACTTCCAACTCAAGGCCGCCGTTTAGCCCGTCCCAAGTAGAGGTGAGTGAGATGGAGCTGACACGAGGGCGTCGATGATATTGGGATCGAGCCTTGAAGAGGATTCCTATGTATCCCCGTGGCTGGGAATCAAAGTCCACATAGTTTAGTGGGGCAATGGGGGAACCAGAGGAGGTTGCTGATATGGATGGGACCCAGAAGAAATAGAAAATTTGGGGTGGGGAATGATCTTCTGGGGACATATAGGTTTGAGGGAAAGACCATAATGAGACATGGGTGATGTGAATGAACTCATGGTGGCTTCCTACATATCCCCATGGCAGGGAATTAATGTTTACATAGTTCTGGATTGGTTATAGAATTGGGGTGCACACATAGGACAACAACACAAAAATATACTGGGGCTTACACGTGGTTAGCGGCCCGGGTAGGTCTGACGCCACTGGGGAGGACCAAATATGCTTGTCCAAACAAAGGGGACTATGATGGATTACAATGGATTGAAGACTACAAAAACTTACCTCTAGTTGGGTGCAATGACTTACCGCTGGTTGGGTGTATTGGATCAGCACTAACTAGGTTTCCAATGGATTACCGCTGGTTAGGGACCACAACGGCTTACAACTAGTAGGGTGCAATGGATTACTGCTGGTTGGGTGTAACGGTTTACCACTTGCTGGGTACAATGAATTAATACTAACTAGGCTTCCAATGGCTTACCGCTAGTTGGGGAACACAATGGCTTACCACTAGTTGGGGTTGAACCTAATGGAGGCTTCTTATGTACCATGTCTAGGGGAGAAGGGTCAAAGCCCACATAGTTCGATTGGGTACAGTTTAAAGTCTGGAAGGATAAATGGGGGTGTACAATTTAACGTCATGTTGGATGAGTTTTAACCAATTTTAAGATGTTCAGGACCAATGGGTGTTGGGATTGAACCTCAGGGAGGCTTCCAACATACTTTTCCTTGGCAAGGATAAAAATCCAAGTAGTTCGGAATTGTTTGGTGACCTGACTTAAAGGGGTCAGGACCAATAGGTGTTGGTCTTGAACCTCTGGGGGGCTTCCTACATACCTTGACTAGGAAAGGATCAAAGTACATGTAGTTTAGAATGTCTTGGGGAACCGAAATGAAGGGGTCTGGACCAGTAGTTATTGGGCTTGAACCTCAGGGAAGCTTCCTATATACCTTATCTTGGTAGGGATCAAAGTCCATGTAGTTCGAAATGGTTTAATGAACCAACGTGAAGGGGTCAAGATAATTAGGTGTTGTGGTTGAACTTTAGGGAGGCTTCCATATGTACCTTTCCTTGGAAAGGATCAAAGTCCACGTAGTTCAGAAGTGTTTGGTGAACCGATGTGAAGGGGTTGGGACCAGTAAGTGTGGGGTTTAAACCTATGGGAGGCATTCTACGTAAAATTCCTTATAAAGGATCCATGTCCATGTAGTTCAGGTTGAGGGATATAGTTTAATGTCATGCATGGTGAAGGTGAACCAACATGAAGGGTTCATGACCAGTAGGTGATGGGATTGAACCTTAGGGAGGCTTCTTACATACCCTTCCTTGGAAAGGATCAATGTCCACATAGTTGGAAGGGAGGATACAATTTAAAATCATGAAGGAAGAAGGTTAACTAACATGAAGGGGTCAGGTCATGTAGGTGTTGGGATTGATCCTAAGAGAGGCTTCATACGTTCCCTTCCATGGATAGAATAAAAGTCTACGTAGTTCAGTATGGTGTTTGGATATTACACTATAAGATGGCCCAGGAAGGATTTTATAGGCAATGATTACTCTAAGCCCACTTGTGTCATGATCGATGTGAGAAACAAGAGGTAGCAAAGAACTAATGATCATGGTGAAGAGATGCGGCCACAAAGGGTGGTGAACGATATTTATGCATGGAAGCTGCCCGGGTGCCACTAAGGTGAGGCAACAATGAATGGGGATTATGAAAAAAAGCTCCATGGGTTCCACTAAAGAGCATAAATAGTGGATGGGGCTTAGGAATGGAAGCTGCTCGGTGTAGCTAAGGAGAGGTAACAATGTATGGTGCTTATGCATGGACGCTGCCTGGGTGCCACTATAGAGAAGAAATGGTGAGTAGGGCATACGCCTGGAAGCTGCCCGGGTGCCACTAAGGAGCAGAAACACTGAATGGAGGTTATGCATGGAAGCTCCCTGGGTGCCACTAAGGAGCGATAACGATGAATTGGGTTTATGCAAGGAACCTATCCGGGTGTTTCTAATGAGTGGAATTGGTGAGTGGGGCTTACGCATGGACACTGCCTACGTGCTACTAAAGATTTGAAGTGGATGGATGTGGCTTACGCCTGGAAGATTCCTTTGTGCCACTGAGGAGAGACAATGGATGGATAGGGTATATGAATGGAAGTTTCCTAGGTGCCACTTTAGATCAAACATGATGAATGGGGCATACACATGAAAGCTACTCGGGTGCCGCTAAGGGGCAGAAATGGTGGATAGGGATTACGCATGGAAGCCTTCCCTGTTCCACTGTAGAGGGGAAATGATGGATTGGGATTATTCTTGGAAGTTTCCCGAGTGCTTCTATTGAGCAACAATGGTGAATGGGTCTTACACATGTAATCTTCCCATATGCCACTATAGAGCGGAAATGGTTAATGGGGATTACGCAAGGAAGCTTGTCGGGTGCTCCTAAGGAGCGACAATGGTGGATAGGGCTTACACATGAATGATGCCCGTAATTTCTTCCTCTTGTCTAGCCATGAAGGCATCCCAACTCACTAGTGGGTTAGGCATATAATTTAGGCCAAAACCTTTGCGTAAGTGCACAAGTGGGAAAATTCCAAGGGCATTGGAATCAGTTCGAACAATGGGAGATGAAAAGTTTGAATCACATTCCTGACATTCAGAATGCGGTGAGGGTGACATGATGATGGAGGATAACTATTTACCATGTTCGAAACACATCATCCATATTGCATTAACCTGAAATGGGGACAAACAAATGAGGGTCGACTGCTGACCATGTTAAAAACAAAGGACATAACATGAAGTGTAATCTAAAGTCTTCTGGGACATTAGCCCAAGATGGGAGGTGAGCCAAGTTGTCATGGGAATAGGCCATTATGGGATCCCTTTAGACATGAAATGTTATAAATATCTGAACGAAGGACACACCAAGCATGAGGTGGAGTGATGTAATGTTTGAAAGAATTCCAACGCTCTTGAAATTATGCCACTGTAATCATGGAATGAGGTATCTTAAGATTGTCACATAATCCTTCTGTTAATTTGAAAAAGAGGAATCCTATTATTGAATGATAGGGAATTCAACAATTTATAGTCATGCATATATGACTATTGGCATCTTATGCTTTACACATAAGTAATCTCTTGTTTGGAACAAGAGGAATCTTATTATTTAATCATAGACAATCCTACAGTTTATAATCACATGGATAAGACTATGTGGCATAAGGATACTAGAAATGGCTGGTGTTGGGAATTATACATGAGAAGCCCTTTCCAGTGGATCCTGGCATATGAGTCACATGATTGGTTTTGGATGAATTGCAGGAGGAATGGTTCGACTAAAAATACTCGAGGAATTGATGATGAGAATCTCAACTAATGATATGGGAAATGAACTGATGACTAAGTAGACCCAATGTGTTCTATGAGGTGGGGATGAGTATCTCAAATCATGGTATTGCATAGGTGGAAGGTGGGTGCACATAAGAGTTAATTGGAAAATGTCGGCATCCTGACATGAAAAGTTCCGGGTGTGACTCTCCATTTCAATGGGGATCAGTGATGGAAGTGAAGGTACCATCCTGAAAGTGATCCCGAGAGGGGTTACGAGGTTAAAACCCCAATGGTATGGACTGGTGGGCGTGAAGGTGGGAGCTTCAGAAAGGATAATTCTTCACAAAGTAGCTTCACATAAGAATGGTCCTCACGGGGCATGGGGTCTCGCGAAGCAGCTTCACGAAGGAAAGGTGCTCGTGGAGCATGGATTCTCATGGAGGAAAGGTCTTCGTGGAGCCTAGGATCACATGAAGCAAAGGGATTTGTGAAACCTCGGGCAACCAAAAGGAGATCCCTCCTTTGAAAATGGCAAAGCCCTTTGCGAATGGAATAACTTCGTGGTGCTTGGGAGCTCTGTGAAAGGGAGGTCCACCGCCCAAGGGGAAGCATAACCATTCTTATGAAGGGGGGTGAGCATAAAATTTAGAAGCATTGGAGGTCAGTAGAGAACACCCTAAAGAACAAATCTTCTATGTGAAGAGAGAATGACATCGCGAAGAAAATATTTCTCCACAACCGGAGGGAGTTCCCTCAATTTTCTTAAAAACGCCAAGTTGAACGTCAACAGATTTCACGACACATGTAGAGTCTTTGGTCAAGTTCACTCAAGTTCTTCATAACTATGGAGTTGACTATCACAACCTACAAAATTCTCATGGAGGCTATATTCAAGTTCCCTATACTCCACAATCATATAGGGAGTTTCGCAAATGGGCTCTGCGAACCAGTTTTCTAGCCCAACTTCAAATGTACGTAACTCGAAATAGGTAACTCCATTTGGGCCCTCAGACCTATAAAATTGAATCTTTTGAAATGGGATACACTCTTGTATCATGTATAAAATCATTTGGATTATTTTGATGACATGTTTTCCAGTGAAAAAAATAATACCCAAAAGATTTAGTAATAATGAAGAACTACATAGGTTAAACTGAAGGTTTCATTAATTAAAAATAAGGTGACTTGATTTAGATAGCCTATAAATAATTTATCATTATTATGTGGTTTTCAAAGATGATTATTATTACATAAAATATGATTTTTGGTCTTAGTTATCATATGGAACCAAAATAAATCATGTCAATGTTGAATATGAAAGAAAATAGAATGATTATCCTATCAAGAAAACAATTATTATGGCATCTAGAATGAAAAATCTCATTTTTATGATCACATAACTTCCCCAATATATAAATATTATTGAACATAAAAATAATAAAAGGAGGGAATAATTTTATATTGAGTTCTTCATGAGGTAGTATCCAACTTAATTAATTGATCTCACTGATCCAATAGTTGATAATAAATGAATCATTACCACATAAAATATATTTTTCATTCTCTAGAGTTCAGATCATGAAAAATTAATTTTTTTTGCCTATCATTTATAAAGAGAATATGTAATATGGTGGGATATTATCAAGAATAAAAGGAAACAAGAAGAAATTTAATCCATGGAGAGACATAAGTCGAAGAGATTTAAAAAAAAATAATAATTTCATCATATTCTTCATAGAAAGATAAAAAATTAATTTCTTGAGCTAAATCAAAATGATAATGAATATTTTGGTACTTATGATGAAAATTTTATGAGACATGAAAGGTACACTTCTGGGATTATCATCCAACCAGGAAGGGAAATTCAATTATTATTTAGGGGATTAATATCAAATATAGAATGGTTGTCATCCATAAGAGACTTCTAAAGCTATAAAGAAAACATTTGGGTTTCTATTAATGTGGAAATAATGATTGAAGATACCCATAAATATCATGGTTTTGATATGAAAGTAAGGATTAGATTGAAAGGGAATTCTAAAAATCATAAAGATAATAAGATGAGAATTACATTAATCTCAAAGAATGGAAGGAAACATGGTTAAAATTGTCTTAAGGGGACTGCAATTTTTGTATGTGTGGGAAGGAAGGTCATCAGGAAATAAAATGCTAATGCGATTAGAATAAGTTATCTAATGATACAAATAGTGATAAAGTTCAATAGAAAACACCACCCACACTCTAGTGTTTCAAATTAAAGGATTATTATAATTATGACAATTAATGATTAAATTATAAGGTTAATGATAATGATTTATGTTAACAACCTCTTAAAATGAGAGACAAAGTGAAATTGAATGTGATCAGTATTGGAAATGTGGGGTATCAAAATGAAAAGGTGAAATATACAATTACATTGTAATAAACAACTGAAAATTTATAATTTGATTCTAGTTATAAATTTTTTTTTATATCAGATGAATTTTATTAGGTTATCAAAAGTCAACCAGAATTATTCGATGTTGAATTAGAATTAATAACACCAAATGGTACAATGACCATATCTTATGTCTATGATTATTCTCTGTTTTATTTTTATGGGAATATAATTCCATAAAATCTTCTTAACTCCCTCTAATTGAAGTTGATGTTATTTTGGGCATGGATTGAGTTTCTTTACACAAAAACCACACCAATTTTAGAGGAATGGAAGTCAAATTTGATATTCTAAAGAAAACTTGATCGTCCATTAGTGTGATGATAAAAATGAATATCTAATGGAAATAATGTGAATTGTATGGGTCTTTATCCCCATTCAAGAGGTTTTTTTATATTATATTTTTGGGCATAAACTCAATATAAAATATATACATATTTTATGAGAGTTTATTTATGTATTTTTGGCAAATTTTTCTAGTCTTCCCCTCAACCATGAAGATCAGTTCTCAATAGAACTCATACCTAGTTATACAAATTTTTCAATGAACCCATATAGAATGTCCCTAATTGAGGTCTAGAAGTTATAAAATAAAATCTAGGATAATTTTAACAAGGGACACATTCATCCAAGTGTTTCACCATATGGTTCGCCTGTTCTTTTTGTTAAGATCTAAGATGGACCAATTCAACCCTTCATTGTTTATCAAGAAATTATCAAGATCACAATTAATAAAAAGTATCATCTACCCCTTGTTGATGAATTTTTTGATCAACTAAGTTGATTTTGATACATTTCTTATATTGACATTCATTGTTGATATTATCAATTGAGGGTCAGGAAGGAGGATATACCAAGGAAACCATTCTTTATAGGGTATGTAATGTATGAATTATATTGATTCCACATGGTCTTATTAATTACCAATCTATCTTTATGGATTTATTGAATATAGTCTTTATAGATTTGTTGAGTAGTTTGTAGTAGTATTTATAGACATCATTATTATATATTCTAAGAGAAAGGAAGAGCATAAAGATTATTTGATGATTGTGTTGAAGACATTGAGGATGGGGAATCTGTATGATAATTTTAAAAGTGGGATTTATTTCCATATAAAGTTTCATTATTAGGTCATATGATCTTAAGTGAGTGTATATTGGTACTTCCTTGAAATAAACTAGTTATTGAATCTTGTGTAAGACCAAAAATTGTCGTTGAGATCCATTGTTTTCTTGGTCTGTCTATATATTATTGGTGTCTTTTAGATAATTTATCATGTCTACCTAATCCAATCACCAATATAACTTAGAAAGATGATATGTTCATTTATACATTTGAATGTGTATCAAATTTCAAGGAACTAAAGAGAAGCTTAGTCAGTGCCTATGTTCTTACTTTACCATAAAGTAGAGAGGGAATATTAATCTATTTTGATGCATCAAATAATGGACTGGGATATGGGCTCATGTAGGAAAAAATGGTGATAACTTATACCTTATTAAAATTGAAGTTTCGAGGGTAAATCACCCAACTCATTATTTAATGTTAGCTGTAATAATTGTTTCATTAAATATATAGATACATTTTCCTTACCGTAAAGGTGTAACATATTTATTGATCAAAAAAGTTTAATGTATATTTAACATATATATAGTTGAATATATGCAAGGGAATAGGGTTGGAGATGATTAAATGTTATAACTGATCAATGAATTATCACCCCTAGAAAGAGAACCAGGTGGGAGATGGTATGATGTGAAAGGATCATGATAACATATCTATTATTAGGATAATAAAAGACCCCATATTTATAAATTTTCAAAGGATAGATCTAGAAATTTTTAAAGAAGGGTATAAATCCTATCTACATAAAATAAGTGTTCAACCATTTATCTATGTAAAGATTAAGAATGAATAGAAAAAAGATGTGTTACTGTAGAATAAGATCAAAGATATTATTTTTTTTAAACCATGATTATAATGGAATGATATAGTTTAGGAACCATGTATGAGTTCCATCCATACTAGATTTGAATAAGGATATATTGGATGAGGTGTGAAATTCATCATTCTATATTCATACTGGAAGTAGAAAGATGTATAGAGATATGAAAGTATATTTTTAGTGTGGTAATATGAAGAGAAATAATGTAGATTATGTATCTTAGTGCTTGGTATATCAACAAGTTAATGTCGAGATATAAAATTATAAGGGGATGTTATGAAAATTACCCATACCAGAATGGGAGTGGGAAAGAATCAACATATACTTTTTCATCAGACTCCCCAAAACCTATAAGGTCTGTAATTTCATTTTGTTTAAAGTTGATCAAATTAAAAATTGATCACGCTTAACAGAAAATATAAAAGAACTATCTCTTGATAATATTTTACAATATACATTAATTAATATATAAGGTTTTATGGATAACCACATTGTATTATATTTGATCTACATTCTAGGATTACATCGGTGTTTGGGTGATGTATTTAGTAAGTTCTGGATATATGAATTATTTTTATCACTTCTTATCATCCTTAGAGATATAGTTAGTTTGAGAGGACCAATAAAACCCTAGATGATATTTTGAGATAATTTTTATTTATTTTAAATGTAGATCGGATTAACACCATCCTCTAGTTGATTTTTCTTACAAAAATAAATTTTACTCGAGTATTCAAATAGATCCTTATGAATACCACTTTTGAAAGAAGTATATAAATTAAACATGTTGGGATGAATTTGGATAAAGAAAGCTATTGGGACTTTATTCGACTAACTAAATAGTAGATAAAGTTAGATCTATTGAACAACACATCAAGGATTCTCAGTGTCAACAAAAATGTTATACTGACATTCATTGAAGTTATTTGGGATTTAATGTTGGTTAGATGGTTTTAGTGAATTTATATGTTGAATAAACTTATAATATTCTAAAATAAAATAAATATCATACTAATGAATATTTTCTTTTTTTGAGATTATTTATTGAGTAGGGATGGTATCTTACAACTTTGGCACTTATACCGATCTTCTCTCAAGTTCACGACATGTTATATATATCTCTCATAAGAAAGTACATAGATGATAATTAACATATACTGAATATTTAGGTTTTATTGATGGTTCATGATATTTTCTATGAATAACAAACAATATATATCTTGGATCATAGGGACAAATTCTATGAAGCACGAGTACTCACCAGGTGAAATTTCTTTGAAGGATTTCAAAATTTTAAGAAGCTACATGGGAACCTTGGGATGCAATGAAGAAGTGATATCCTCATTTGTTTGTATTAGAGTGATAAATTTTGGTGAATAAATTCATTTTAAATTTGTGTAATCTAATACACCTCAAATTTAGTGTATATTTCTATTAATATAAGTTGATTTATCTAATAGCCAATGTTACAAGAAATATTGAGTTTAAATGAACCACATTATACTATTAAAATACTTTTAGGTAACGTTTATAGACAAGACATTGGGTTGGTAGGTATGAATATGAAAAACTAAATGATGGAAAATGTATGGTTATGTACATATAAAACTAGTTCATTGGTTATCAATTAATAATAAATAAAAAAATAATCGGAAAATAAAATAGATGTTTTCTTAAAAACCTTTTTATGACCATAATGTATTTTTATCTTAATAAATTAAAATAGTAACTATTAGTGAATTAATTTAATTATATTTATATTATAATATATATATATATATATATATTTTACCATTCATTTTATATTTTTATAAGCATGGGATAAGAATAGCCAATGTTATAACAATAAAAATATTTTTTACTTTTAAAAAAGGGTTTCTTCACATTTTTTGTGTTCATATAAAAAAATTTCTTCCAAGTATAGAATTTGAATCTTGAAAAATGTATTCCATATTTGGAATAAAGTGGTCCAAATTTGGTAAATAGGCCCCTTTTATTTTTTTCAATACAGATAGTAAGAAAGATAAAAATTATCACCTTGGTATAATGTAAATTCTGTTAATCTATGTTAAAAGTAAGTCGCAAGGCCATAAATTTTTATCCTAATTAATATTGGATTAAAGTAATCTTAATATTATAACTTTACTATCAAAATTTATTTTTAGGATATATGCCTTTCTACAAAAATGACCAATATAATATTTAAAGAAAATAATGTTAAAAAATGGACACTCTTAGTTTTAAAGATCTCTTATGTGTTCACATAGGAACAAAAATGTTATGAATTAATATATATTTATTTTATGTGATTAATGAAATTAAATTATTGATTTTAATTTATTTATTTTTTTATTTAATTATTCCCAAAAATTGTTTCGCAATTCTAATACGATATTTATTAAAATATTAGAAAAAAATATATTATTTTAAAATTATATAAAGTAATTAATTTTAGTTATATATTATGCTAGAATATTTTTAAGATAAATAAAACATATTAGTGATTTTTATGGTGAGTATATTTTAATTTCAACTTTGTCTTTATGTCTTTTAAGTCAAAATAAATGAATAGTGTAAAAATTGACATTTATTATATTTTATCAAATCAATATATTGTTCATATATTTAAAAATTATATAAATTTTTAAATAGGATAAATTGGATATTATTTGTATAAAAATGTTATATATTTTTTATTTTTGAACCAAATTTTACTTTATAATTTAAATTAGAAATCATTAAGAGTAAAAAAGATGTTACTCTGGTTAGGGTCAAAATTAGTTAACAAATCTGTTAATAAAATTGATATTGTTTTAAAAACCTATTAAACCATCCAAAAATTAATTTTTATGGGGTTAAAACCACATCCTACATTATATTATAATCTATTTCAATTTTAAATAATTTTCCATGAGAAATAATTTAATTTAATTGAAAATTTTACGAAATTCTAAAAGTGCCCCTCAGATCAATTTTAAAAGGGAAACATTATTATTTTTTTACACTACATTGATCCTTATTGATAGACTATACCATGAGAAAATAACTTCTAAACATATTAATTCCCATTTTATTGGTCTTGGTCTTCCAAAAAGTTCAACCCTAGTATTCTTAAGTAGATTTATATAGGGGTTGTTTCAAAGAAGAGGTTATCACCTTATCCGATCACTTTCCATTTTAGTCTTCTTTTCCATCATATGAATATATTGTAATATTAATAAAATAATAAAATAAAAATATTAAATATAATAAAATTTTATCAGGATTATGAAACAAACTTTATTCACACTCATTCTTTAAATGGGAAGTGAAAGTATCATATGTGCGTATTTATGGCTTACTGTGTCCATATAATGATAAAATCCATTTTCCATAACCATATTTTACAAATGGTTATTATGATGGATATAAAGTTTATATATGTTATTTATTAAATAAGTATTCTTCTATAATAATAATTATTATAATAATATTTCTACTTTCTTACCTTCCAAACGTTTGGAAAACGACAATGTCACTCCTCTATACTTGTGGACTACAAACTCTAGGGAGCGATGTGATTCATTTTTTATTTCCATTTTACTTGGATGGTAATAATTATGAATTTAAATAATATTTACGTTGTATAATATATTATAATTATTATATATATTTGATTTACTAATTTACTTTATTTAATTACATCTGTTGAAAAGTGAAAATAACGTTCATGTGTACGTGCGACCTACCCTCTCCATGAACGATGTAATTCAGTTTTCTATATCTAAAATTACTAGATTAATTTAAATATATATATATATATATATATTATACTTAAATCATTAATAAAATTTTGGAGATGATGGAACCTAGATCAAAGTGAAAGGACCAAACCCACCGAACCAAAACATACATGGAAAACAAAGCAGATATCACCCAAAAACAGTAATTCAAACAAATGTTTTTTTAATAAACAAGAGATAAAAGGATATAATTAAATCATATGGGTATGATATAAATTATTATCATTCTATAATATATTTATAATAAATCTATTTTCATTATAGTGGTGTTTCTACCATTTACGACGACAGTTTGACAGGAGGCAAGGGATATTAGTCTCACTTTTGTTTTTCTGGGAGACACATTCTATATTCACCACTTTTTTCTTTTATGTGGTGTATATACTAACCAAGTATGTTTTTTTATTAATAATAATATGAAATTTATATGTATTTAAATAACCATATATGTTAATTTATTGCATGGGGATTACTATTTAAATGATACTTATGTAGTAAGAGTTTTGTGACACTATCTCACTGTTTATCCAAATTGTTTATGAATAAGTTTAAAATGATGACTTGTTTTGATATAAATATAAATAAACACATTAATTTTATTATACATTATTAATTTATCAGAATTAAATTATTTCCATTCATTTTCCAGTACTTATTTAATCAAGATACCAAAAGAATGATTTTAAGGAAAATAAACTTTTTTTTCTATATTCAGTCAAAAAAAATTTCTTCCATATCTAGGTTTTATAAAAATGATTTAAATAGGGATTTTAATATTTTTATAAGACTATTTGTAATAATTTTTATACATTTTTTAATTTTACCAATTTTCGTAAAAATAACTTTCTTTTCATATTTCGAATGAGGAACTTTTTTACTTTTTATAAAAAAATGAAATAAATGTTTTCTTTTAACATATACATCATGAATGGAATTTTCCATTTTCATGATTGATAAATATTATAAATATTATTTTATATTTATGTAGTTCTATTTTCAATAAATTGGATATTCATAATATTTTTTGATTTTTTTGACAAGTTATTTTTAAAGTGTAATGAGTATTTTCCCTAATTTTTTTAACAATATAGTAATGTGACTTTTATTTATCAAAGAAAGAAAAACTTGAATTAAATTATAATTTAATATAGAATTAATCCATGTAAAACATCTTCATTCATTATCTTGATGGTTTATGTTTACGATGAAAATATTTTCAGAAAACCTATTTCTTTACTAGGGGTTATGCTATGATGAAATGTTTATGACACAAATTGGTTTCATGGGATATGGTATGTTGAATGTTTTTTGATTTTTTGGAACGCATGTGTATGATTTTCATTATATGATGGGTGGTCCCATATTTATGATTCCCACTAATATGTTGAGTAAAGATGAATCTCTCATTGGATAAATAAGACTGGATAGTGGAGTGAACCTTGTTCACTAAGGGACTATATAAAATATGTTAGTTTTGGAAGTGAATCTTGACTACTATGAAGGTGTGTGGAGTACAAAATCTAATATGACAATACTATGAGTTAATATTACCTATTAATATGGTTTGGGGATTGAACCTAATCCACTGTCATAGTCTTGGTATAGATCCATCAGAAATAAAGAAATGATTTTATATGTTTATGTGTATGACACAATTCCATGTCTTTAGAAAATTTTATGATCTCATGGATCATGTTATTTGATTATTTTATGATTTAAAACTTATTAACTATCAGGTTTTATGTTAAGAAAAATTACTATAGTAATTACTATATAGGATATGGTTTTATAAAGGTAATACCATTTTATCATACTCTTTTTCTCATGTTAAGATTATGTGATCATTGATATCTCCCTTGTTTACCCTTATCAAGAATATGATATCACCCTTTCTTATCTTTATTTTCCCTAAGTTTAAATATTGGTATTAAGTGTGATATATCTAATAATGATTCTAGTTATGAAGAAATTACTGAGAGATGATTTAGAACTATTATGAACAAAGTTCGGATGTGTCTAAGTTTAAAAATATACTAGCCTTATATGATTCTAGTGTAGGTCGTTATGCTATGTGATGAATATTAATCCAATAAGATGAAATATCTATGTATGAAAGGAATGAGTCTCTATATTACTTTTCTATGATTTCTAATTAGTTTTTATAGAAGTTGTTGGATTTTAAAAGGTAATATAGTGACCATTTAAGGGAATGATTATTCCTATTTAGGGTAAATAGTAATGTTTTTATGAAATTTTTTTCATGGGTTCCCATGTTTTCTAAAAAAACCAAAAGGTTATGATTTTTTCATTTATGATATTTTGTAAATTGTTTTATGAAAAAATTAGGTAGTAAAGATGGTTTCATGTATAAGTAAATTATTATTTGATCTCAATGATTATTATGTTAAAGATAAAATCACTTTAATGATATAAATGTTTTAAAATAAGATAAAAAGTTTCTTTATTTCATTCTATATTTCCCTTATTAATATATTTTTTCTCATATTACATTTTAAAATATTTTTGAAGGTTTTAACCCTCAAGAAAAGAGACAGTTAGTGGTGGTTTATTTTTGTGTATTCTAGTAAGCACCATAAAATAAATTTGGTAAAAAAACATAATATTATGGCGGTTTCTGGAAACCACTATAATATTTATTTTCATTATGTAAATTATTTTAACATTTAATTAAATCATGCGCTAAATGTTTGAATAAAATTCCCGAATTTCACTGCCTCCCCTACTCCATCTGTACGATCCTGACCTCCACCCACCTCCCATTAAATCCTCTATTATCCTCCATGGTGACCCCCTTTCCCCAAACCCCTCCTCCTCTCCCCGATAGTAACCCTGATCCCACTTTACCCGACTTCCACCACCCCCTTCCAACCCCAATCCACACATCCCTACCACCCTCCAACATCCTCTTTGTCCATCTCACTAGTAATGCGAACACCCCCCCCCCCAAATCCCACCCAACTCCTATTTTGACGGATCTATGATGAAGGGAACCCCTTGCGACCTCCTCTCTGGTCGGCTCAGTGGTGATGGGAACCCCCCCCCCATTGAACTCCATTACCCCATCTCGATTCCCCTCCTCGACATAAAATTTGTACTAATGTGGTGTTATAACATTTATAATGTATATTATATCCATTAATATTTTATTATCCATATCTATTTCTCTCATATGATTGTATATGTTCCATTTTATTCCATAATTATGTTCTGATGCATAATTTTGATATAAAATTGGTTACCAATTTATCGATGGTGGTTGTTGATTATGTATTGTGTTTTGTTTTGTTATCTAAATGTTTTCATAGGTTAAGGTATCTTATATATTTTTTTCCTTGTTAGTTCTAGTCATCATCCCCTATTATATTTTATATGGGAGTGGGATATGAACATTCAAAACACCAGCAACCCTGGAGTGGAACCGGTGGGATGGTTTTGATTCTAATGGAATCAAATAGGTTTTGTAGCCACAAAATATATGGATCACATTCTTTATTTTTCATCACTTCATTAAATAGAATTTATGGATAGATACATCTAATTTGTAACTACCAAATTTAATCTACATTTTTATATAACAATTTATGAACATTCTAATGATTGATTATTTATTATCAATGATTATATGAATCATTATAATGATTAATATTGGAATAATAACTAATATATAAATATTAATTGCAAAATTATATTACATAAACTATATCACAGATCTACTATATGATTTGATACTGGACTCTAATAAATACCCCAATTTTTTTATTATAATGTTGTTCCCTATATATATAATATTCAATAAATATAGTTAAATATAATAGTGATTCATACTATTTGATTCACCCATTTTTTTGAATATCAATCAGTTTCATGCAAGCAATAAAGTCCATTAAAAATTCATTGTTATACTTCACAATTATTTGAGAATCCATTAAAACTCTATTAATAATGGTTTATAAAAACAATCATTTTTTTGTAATAAATCATTTTCAATCACTTTAATAAATTTTCTAATACATTAATTTGTAACAATATGGTCTTTATTCATTTGAAATAAAGGAACACGAGGAATAAAAATTTCATGATCATAGCCGATCAGCATCTCAGAAGAAGCCACCCCTATGATTATGTTTTATGGATGATAATGATTCTATTATACATAATAATTCTATAGATCCAGAAGTTTTTGAAAATGTCAATGGTAACCCATTACCAAATTCACCTCAGGTGGTGGAGAAATTAGTCACCCCTCTATCAAGGAGATATTGGTGAGTTTCCATTACTGGTTTGTATTTCATTTTCAAAAAAAAACATTAAATTTTATTAATTATTTAAATAATTTTTCAAAAAGATAAATAAAACAATAAAGGGTATAAAAATATGAGCACATCAGATGCATGAGACCTGAGGACTTTAAGACTATCATTCCATATGATGAGATTGGGTTTCCTACTAGTCAAGTTACCAGAATATGTGGGTAGATTCTTGGGAATCTTTCTTGTGAGATAGTGATCCTTCTGGTTAATTATAGATATTGGATGAATATTCATACATCTTGGAAAAATGTGTATTTTGATACTCATATAACTGTAATATTAATTTAATATTCCTTTAGACTAAATTTAAATGACATGAGTAAATTTTTTTCACATACTCATAATGTGTTATGTTTTTTTATATCCAGATGTTTTTTTATTTTGATGTTCCTGATTCTATTTCTCTCCCATGGAATTTAAAAATTTCTATCAAGAAATAGAGATATTGTAAATGGAAATGATGGAATGAGTTAAATGAATCTTCTATAATCGTATTGAAAATGTTTGAGAATGTGTCTGGAGGCATTTTAAATGAGAAAAGAAATCTATTTATTGATATCAAAATGGATTTATCTCATTAGGTAATTTTATATTTTATAGTATGTTAATAAAATAGAGAAAAAAAAATTATAATTTTTATTAATGTTTCTATTTTTGAAAATTTTCAAAAAATATTATGTAAATCATGAGAAGAAAGTCATTCCTCAAATTTCAAAGTCTCGGAGTTTTTCTAGAAAATGAAAAAATTATATTTTTTATATTATTCGATATTTTTTATATAATTTTATTATAAATCATGGTTTTTTTCTAACTTGATTACATTTTTATAGGCTAAATAATTAGGTCACTTTATTGGCCAAACAAAGATTTGGTTTAATGTGTATAGGAGACCAGATGACAGTTTTGTAAATAACCCTACCAAAGACGTTGGAGTAAGTATATCTCATTACTATTTAAAATTATTTTATTACAATAGAAATGAAATAATAAAAAATATATTATTACAAATGACAAGCCTTAAACCCAATTAAATGGGGCTAGCTACATGTATCAAACAATGTTAATTTGGCATCGTTTGATATGTAAAGAAGGTCCCAATTAATTGATTTTAAGGATTTTGTGTTGTTATAACATAATTTTAAATATTAAGATGTTATAGTATTGAAATAAAAATAAATAATAACGAAAAATTTATTAATTAGATAAAGTTATGATGATCAGATATTTTAAAAAATATTTGTTACTATGTTTTGTATTAATAGGTTAAAATTCAAGAGGTCTGGGATGTGAACCCTTCACAATCAATATTAGTTTTCCTGAACAATGCTACTAGAATAGTTTAAGGGAATAAGAATCCTAGATGTGTATGGGGGATGGGTTCTGGGCCTACTTCTTCAACTATATTTGGTAGGGTAGTGTAATACTTTACTACTACACCTAATGGGGGTTATTATAGGGCCTTGGATCTATAATCCCAAAGAGAAATTGCAAGATTGACTGAAAAAGTGCAAGAACAAAATTTTAATAGAAAAATATAGGATTACATACAATATAAAATAGAGAATACTTTAGTTTTTGTATTTAAGTGGATGACTGATATGATCCTCGAATAAATTTTCAGCCTTATTGCTTATCCGAGAAAGGTAAATTATATATTCATTAGACCATTCACACATTTTCAATAAACCCATACAAGATCCATAATATTTGAAGTTTCAATTTTTTATAACCATCATTAACAAATTTTTTTTATTTATTTAGTGATAGATCTAGATAACTTCTGCTAAATTATTTATAAATGGTTATGTTAACTTTTCCCATGATATTTTCAGTTTTTTTGTTAGTAAACTATCACTAAATAATATCCCACCTCTTAGTTCCCAAAAAACAACACATATAAATTTTTTTGATCAACTATAAAAATCAGGACAAAATGATTGTTGTACACAAAATACTTGGTGGCTTAGAAATTAAATATGTTTTATTCAATCAAGTTATAGCATTGAAATATATACTTTTACCTATCTATATTTTAGTAATTAATTAAACTAACATTTGAAATAGGGACAAATTATTAATTTCATTAATAATAAAATTTTAATACAATTATAATTTTTTTTAAAAAGTTAATTATTAAAAAATTTATCCTCGAAAAACAACCACAAAATTATTTGTGAAATGTAAGAATCAACATCACATCGATCCAAGTTACAGTTTTCTTGTGATGCCTATAAACATATTTTTCATTTTTTAAAACAATAGAATAAATGTTTAAGAATAAAAACAATAACAAATGATCCCATATTGACATGAAATTATAGGAAAACCACCATTGAATTATTTATGAAATGTGCACCCAAAAAAAATTCCATTCAACTTAAGTTGTAGTATGAATGACATGATAAGAAATTGTAGAGTATTTCTAAGTTCTAAAAACATGTGTCAGAGGGTTAAATCCAATAAATGGGCATTGGATTTCCCAGAAATCAAGATATAAAAACTATATATTTAATTGTAAATTATAGGAACTGTTGACACGTCATTTTATATATTGGTTTTCCTATTATGGTTGTAAATATTTTTTAATGATTTAAAGCATTAAAGCATGCATGGAATCTTAGAAATCATCCAAACAATATTATATTTTCATGAAATAAGGTCAAAATTAAAATATATTTAATTTTTAAATGTAGGAATCGACATCATGTCATTTAGAATGACAGTTTTCCTATTATGGTTGTAAACACATTTTTAGTGTTTTAAAGAACTAAAACATGCATGGAATAGTTAAAACCAAGAAAAATACATAGGATTTTCCTAAAATTATTGGAATAGACTATAAATTTAATTATAAAGGTTTGAACTAATGACACATCATTCTTATTGAGGGTTTTACTTTATTAGTCATAAAAACATTTTAGTGTTTTGAAAAACTAAAACGTGTCTTGAATGTTAAAAACTAGGAAAATGGTTCTGGATTATGTTTAAATTAATGTAAAATTACTATATATTTAATTTTAAAATGTAGGAACTTATGAAACATCATTTTGAATGACATTATTCCTGATATGGTAGTAAACATGTTTTTAGTGTTTTAAAATAGTAAAACAAGGGTGGAATGGTAAAAACTAGGGAAAAATGTTTTATTTTCCTAAAACCCTGGTAAAATTACCATAGATATAATTTTAAAATGTAGGGAATTGAATGAATATCATCCTAAATGATGGTTTTCATGTTACGTCTGTAAAACGTTTTTAGTATTTTAAAACACTAAAACATGCATGGAATAGTCAAAACTAGGAAAATGACATCAGATTTCCATGAAATAATGGGATAATGATGATATTTATAATTGTAAAATGTAGGAACTGTTGGAATGTCATTCCGAATGATGGTTCTATTCTTATGTTTGTGGACACATATTTAGTGTTTCAAAACACTAAAACATGTATAGAATTTTCAAAACCAGAAATACAATGTCAGATAATCATAAAATCAAGGTAAAACCACCTTATATTTAATTTTGAAATGTTAAAACCAACATTAGGTAATTTCTAATAACTGTTTACCCATTATGCTCATAAAAACATTTTTAGTGTTTTAAAATAGTAAAATATGCATCAAATGGTCCAAACCATACAAATGATATTATATATTTCAGAAATCATGGTAAAACTACCTTTAATTATGAAATTTAGTAACTGAAAACATGTTATTCCGAATAAAAGTTTTCCCGTTATGGTCATAAACACATTTCTGTTGTTTTAAAGCACTAAAACATGTGTGGAATGATCAGAAACTGAAAAACAACACTATATTGTCTTGAAATCATTGGGAATGACATTAGATTTAATTTTGAATTTTAGGAACCAATGACACAACATCCTGAATGACGGTTTTCCCATTATGGTCGTAAACATGTTTTAGTGTTTTAAAGCACAAAAACATGTAATGAAAGGTCAAAACTAGTTAAATGATTTTTGATTGTTCTAAAATCATGGGACACTGACTATAGACTTGATTTTGAAATGTAAGAACTAACAGAACTTCATTATGAGTGATGGTAAGGCTTTTATGAATTTAAATAAGTTTTATAGTTTAAAAAAGTATCAAATTAATGGAATGGTCAAAACCAGGAAAAAGATGTCAGATTATCTTAAAATCAAGGGATCACCACTGTATATTTAATAGTGAAATGTAGGAACTGACGGTACATCATTTCTAATAGCAGTTTGCTTATTACAACTATAAATTCTTTTTTAGTGTTTTAGAACACTAAAATGTGTGTGGAAAAGTCAAAACTAGAAATAAGACGTTAAATTTTGAATAATTTGGGGAAAACCACAATAGATTTAGTTGTAAAATTTAGGTCCCAATATCACATAATTCTGAATGATGTTTTCCCATTATGGTCATAAATTCATTTTTTAGTGTTTTAAAACACTAAAGCATGCGTGCAATGGTCAAAGATAGTCAACTGATGTTGTATTTTCCTAAAATAAATGGATAACCACCATATATTTAATACTGAAATTTAAAAACCGAGGACACATAATTCTGGATGACAGTTTTCCTATTATTTCTTTAAAGGCATTTTTGGCTTTTAAACCACTAAAACATGCATTGAACGGTCAAAAATAGTAAAACAATGTCAAATTGTCCTAAAATAATTGGAAAATGAAAGTAGATTTAATTATAAAATGTAGAAACTCATAACAGGTCATTCTGAATAACGGTAATCCGGTTATTGTCATAAGCACATTTTTAGTGTTTTAATGCAATAAAACATGCACGGAATGGTCAAAACCTGAAAAAATATGTTGGATTTTTAGGAAATCAATGAACAAACACTATATATTTAATTGTGAAATGTAGTAATTAAAAACACATCATTCTGAATGTTTATTTATCATGTTCATAAACATGTTTTTAGTGTTTTAAAGCACAAAAATATGCATATAATGGTTAAAACAATAAAAATCCTAGATTGTCCTGAAATTAAGGGACACTGACCATAGATTTAATTTTGAAATATAGCAACCAACGACATGTCATTCCAAATGAAAATTTTCCCATTATGGTTTAAATGTGTTTTTAGTGTTTTAAAATACTAAAACAAGTGTGGAATAGTCAAAACTAGGTAAACGATAATTTATTGTCCTAAAATAAGAGGAAAGTACCGTAGATTTATTTTTGAAATGTAGAACCAAAAACACATCATTCAAAAATATGGTTTTACTGTTATGGATGCAAACTAGTTTTTAGTGTTTTAAAACACTAACACATGCGTGGAATGGCCAAAAATAAAAAAACATTGTCAGGATATCCTAAAATCAGTGGAAAACCACTATAGATTTAATTGTGAAATCTAGGAACTGATGACAGGTCATTCTGAATGACAATTTTCCCATTATGGTCTTAAACACATTTTTAGTCTTTTAAAAGACTAAAATGTGTGTTGAACTGTAAAAACAAAAAAATGTCATATTGCCCTAAATTATATGGACAAACATTTTATATTTTATTGTGATATTTCAGAATCGATAAGACGCCATTCTGAATTACATTTTTCCCATTATGAATGTAAACAAATTTTTAGTGTTTTAAACCACTATATTATGTATAGAACAATCAAAACCATGGAAATGATTTTATATTTTCCTAAATTTAGGGGAAATGACTATATATTTAATTGTTATATTTTGGTATTGACAACACATCATTCTGAATGATGATTTTCTTGTTTTGTACATAAACTCATTTTTAGTGTTTTAAAACACTAAAACGTGTATAGAATAGTCAAAATAAGAAAAATGATGCTGTATTGTCATGAAATATAGGGAAAAAACAATATATTTAATTGTGAAATTTAGAAACTGATGACATGTCATTCTGAATGACATTTTTCCAGTTATGGGTGTAAACTCATTTTTAGTGTTTTAAAACACTAAAACTTATGTGGAAGGGTCAAAACAAAGAAAACATTGTCTTATTATTCTATGATAAGAGGGACACCACTTTATATTTTATTGGGAAATTTAGTAACTCACAACACATAATTCCATACGACAATTTTAAATTATGGACGTAAACTCATTTTTAGTGCATTAAAACACTAAAACATGCATGGAATGGTCAAAATCGTAGAAAACAACATCTGATTGATGTGAAATCTTTAAAAAACCACTGATTATTTTTTAGGAAATATACTACATGATGTGATATAAAAGTAATTAATTTTTTTTATAAAATGAATATCAATCGCACTGTACGCCACGTTAATAATAAATTAGAATATTTACTCATCCCTTTTCAGTTTCATGGGTTGAATCTGGTCTAAAGTTTTTATGTTTTTTTGAATGTACCTTACATTATATATTATTTATTTTATATTAATATTTATTATATTTGATTAAAAAATAACAAATTTTATGTGTATTATTATGAATATATTTTGTGTCTTCTATATTTTTCATATGTTTCTTAATGTTATCGTTTTCATTGTAGGTGGAGGATACAAATATTAGGCATGTGGTTGACTATTCTGATACATGAAATTATTCACAAATAAGTTATGATGGTTCTGAGTTTCTATGGTATGTTAAAATTTTATCAATTATTCTACTGTTATTTTGATTTATTATGTGTAGTTTTAATTTTTGTTTACTTTTTTGTTAATGTTGATGAGATGACTTGAATGGTTTCAGTTGATGACATGATGTGTTGGTAGACAGAAGCAGTGCATTTCATGACATGGATGTATATTAGGCCTTGGTTTTTTTGATATATTTTATTTGTATATTTATAGATGTATGGGTTGACGTAGATTGAGGTTATGATGATATGGTGTTTGTATATGACTGTGGATGTATGATGGGTTTATCATATGTTTAATTTTAGTTTATTATAGATTATTTTTTCTATATCTATAAGTTTTTATTAATTTTTTTAAAAGAAAAGTTTTATTTATAGGTGGTATTATGAAATATTAGATAAATACATTATGTAATAAATAATTTTCAGTGGTTACACATATCAACTGCTAATAGGTCCAACATCAGTTTCTTGTATTTCATCTATATTTCCCACATATATCTTTTTAAAATTAATAAACCACCAGTAAATAAATTGGCAACCACCACTAAATTATTATAAAATGACACTTAACAAAACCACCACTAAATTACTTGCGATCGTACAATATGTGGTGGTTTTTATAACCACCACTAAACATAAAGGTGGTGGTTTAAAACACTACTAGATGAAAAAAACCACCATTAATTACCCTTTTTTGTTGTGTGAGGATGACTAAGCACAATGAAGAATTCAAGTTTAAAATCATAAAAATTCTTCATAAAAAGAAAATAATTTTTATTTTAAAAATATAATATTTTTAAAAAATAGATACTTCAAGGAAGTGTCTAACATTTTAATTTATAGGTTTTTTATGTATTATTTTTGAACTTATTCTCTAAAAACCAAAACTAACAAAATTATTGAAGTGGAGGAAATATAATTCTATTCTAAAGATTCAATTTATCTATTTTTCAATGTCAGGTCCTTATAATTTTTATTATAGGAATGGTTTAGATAATTTTAGATTATATGATAATGTAAGTAAGTAAACTTAAGAAATTAAAATTTATGGTTATCATGATATAGATTTTGAATATTACTATAATGGATTATTTAAACTATCTCTGTTAAGAATGGGTTTCCACAGTGGAAATAGGGAAGCTGAAGTTATGAGACACCAATATGAAAATATGATCCTAAATCAATAACCTGGAATGGATGGAATTAGAACATAACAGTTCGCTACTAGGATGTCTTAGTTGACACATTCAATTAATGGTGGCGGTATACATGTGAGGGAGAAACAACATTCACTATAGAGAAACCTATTTATAGTGGAGAATATTATGAAACAACACCCTCTAAAATTCATTAGATACACTAAACTCAAGATAGCTAAAGAATGAGTTAAATACATAGAGAATATATATGAAGTGATAGACTTTTTATATCCTCATAAGGCAACTCTTACTATTTACCATTTTGAAGGTGATACTGATCAAAGGTGGTCAATGGTTAAGAATAATAGAGAAATAAAATTGACTGATTCCATGGAATGGGACTCATTTGAGGATATTTTCCATGAGAAATATTTTTCTTTGTTTTTATACATATGATGGAAAATAAATTCATGGAATTGAGGATAAAGGAGGAATTTTCAGTAGCCGTATATAAATTAAACTTCACCCAATTGGAAAGGTATATACCATATTTTATGCTAGTTTTTAATAGTAAAATTAAATGGTTTTACTCAACATTGAAGATAAAATATTTAAGGAAATTGGATGATCATGAATTAAGAAATTAATAGAGGATTGTTTGATATGCTGAGAAGTTAGAAATAGAGTTTTTTAATAATCATGAATTCCATAAAAACATGAAGAGTAAAATGTCCAGATGGAAGGAAATATGGAAGTTTAAATCAAATAAGTCGAAATTTAAGTGAATAAAGTTTACAGTTTTTGATTGGTGTGGTAAAAATCACATTGAATGTTTTTTATTAAATTTGGGTTGTGTTTTTTGATGTGGTAATTTTGGACTTTTTTTTGTGTTTGTAATGAAAATGAAACTACCAATAACAAAAATTTTATAGTAAGATTCCTTAACTGCTATAAGATGGGTTATTTTGTATGTACTTCTCCATAGATTGGAATGAAGGATAGAAATAATTAATATCACCAATAGAAATTCGAGGCTAAATCATTTGCGAATAATTTATAAGTTGGTTGATTATACAATGATGTGGTATCATGAACATTACTTGTTTATTAATATTATTCCAATGTCTTGTTTGATTAGGGTTCTACACAATATTTCATCTCTAATAATTTTTTTGATTAATTTTAAATTTCATCTCATGAATGAAGAAATAGATTTTTTATAAAAATAGAAGATGGAGAATTGATGAAAAAAATAATTTTTAAGAATCTTTTTGTTGCTTTCGGTTAAAAGAATTTACCTATAAAACATTATTTTCTTTCCCACGGTCGAGTTTTCTATTATTATGTGTATTGATTGGAATTTTTTTACCCAAATAAAATAGATTTTAGAGGTAATGATGTTATTTCTCAGAAGGAGATTCAGTTTGGATTCAATAATGAATTCATATATTTGACTATATATCAAGAAGTAGAGTAACTTTTAAAAGAATTAAGTTGAAGTTATCTAACATATATTGGTGATAAAAGGGATAATATTCATATTGGTTATATACCTATAGTGAATGAGTATCTTGGTGTATTTTATTTATGAGTTCCTTGTAATATATGTGATCATGAAGATTAATTTACTTTGACTTAGTGCCCAATGCTAAGTCAATTTCAAAACCCTCTTATTATATAGATCATGTATTACTTTTGGAATTGTAAAAGGAATTACATGAATTTATAGATATGTTTTCATTCATCCATGCACTTCACTAAGGGGTAATCCTATATTATTTTTTTGAAAGGAATATGGTTCAATGGTACTTTTAATTTACTATAGATCCTTGAATAACATCATTATTAAGAGAAATTATCCTTTTCCTCATATTGATGATTTTTCTAATCAATTTTAGGGAGAAGAATGTTTTTTAAAGATTTACCTCATATTAGGATCCATGAGTTGAAGTTGAAGGATGATGATATTTCATAGACAACAATTACACTAGAAAAACGCATTATGAGATTGTAGTTATGTTTTTTGTGTGTTCTAATGGATGAGTTGTATTCATGGGTCATATGAATATATTTTTCCAGGACTATTTAGATAAGTTTATAGTTTTGATTTTTGATGTTATATTAATATATTATAAATGTAATAAAGATTATGAATAAAACATATGTACTTTTTTTCAAACCATAAAATAAATGTTGTTATATGGAAAATTTAGTAATTATGAATTTTGGTTTTAGAAGATTTATTTGCTGGAGAATCTTGTTTCTGAATATGGAATAACAGATGATCATACAAAAAATAATGTTGTTGATGAGTGGAAAACACCTAAAAATGTTAACTGGATTCATATTTTACATGGATTTTAAGTCTATTATGTGTGCCTTGTTGAAAACTTTTCATGGTTATTCAGGCCACTAAGTTAACTAAAATGTGTTAAACTCACCTCAGAAAAAGAGTGTGATGATTATTTCTAAGAAATAAAAAGAAAATTAGTGAATACTTTTGTTTTGTCCCAAAATTCTATTAATGGTAATTTTTTCATCTATAATGATTATTCATTGAAGGTACATGGTTATGTTATGATGTATAATGATCAGGTAATTGCGTATGCTTCATCGAAAGTGAAACCTCATGTGTTAAATTATTATAAAAATGATCTAGAATAAGGTTTTGTGGTTTCTCATTTAAAAATGAAATGTAATCACTTATATATATATATATTAAATTGTGAAATATGAACCATCCAATTTTTTTGGAAGTATATATTACATCATAAAGAGTTAAACATTCAATAGATAAGATGACTAGAAATAATTAAGGATTATGAATTCATGATTTGTTACCATCCAAAAGATATGAAAAAGTATGTAATTATTTTATTCAGAAAGATAATTCTATGTTAAAGATATTATATTTGTTCCATAACCCTTTGTTTAATGATTTTATGAATATATAAATTTTCAAAAAAAACTTCTTCTATTTTGTTTTAACCATATTTATAATCATCGTTGTTATATTGAATTAATAAGGTTCAGAAAGAGAATAAGGTTTTATAGTAAAATTTAAAATATGTTATGAATTGTATGTTTCAAAAGATTGGTATTAATGAATAAGGTGTTAGTGGATTCAAAAAAAGATTATTTCAATCTTTTGATTCCTAGTTGAAGATAGAATAATTGAATGAATCTCAAAGAATACTATTTATTATTAATCATAGAATCACTAATTTGTACAATGACCTTCAATATTAATACTAGAGGGATGCAATGAATAATTATATTGTTGAATTTACCCTGAAGGTTTGGCATTTTTAGAAGTTATAGAAGAACAAAAATTACTAAAGTGGATAATTTAGTGTTTTCCTATTCTATATTACAAATGGGAGACAATATCCATGGATTTCATGGTGGGATTTATAAATACTTCTTTAGTTAATAATTTGAATTGGGTTATTGTTGATTGATTAACTAAATATGTGAATTTATTTCCTATTATAGATATTATTTTATTATGTTATATTTATTTTTGATATCTCAAGATGATAATCAGGTCACATAGAGTTCCTATATCTATTGTATCTAATATTTGTCAATGGTTTTGCTTTTATTAATTGTAAAGACATTCAGGAATCATTAGGTATTGAATTAAATTTTACTATATCTTTTATTCCTTAATCTGATGGATAGTCCAAGTGAATGATTTAAGTTGTAGAAGATATGTTTCATGCTCATTCATTGGATGACTTGGTAATTTGGGAGAATTATCTTTCATTAGTTTAATTTTATTATAATGACACTTTTCATTTGAATATAATAATGGATCTTCTTGAGGAATTATATAGAAATTAGTGTCAAAATCTTCTTTTTTAGGATGAAGTAAATGAAAGTGGGTTGTTGGTTTCCATGTTTGTATAAGAAATAGTAAATAAAGAGAATATAATTGAGTAAAATATGAATAAGATTCAATGTAGGTAGAAAACTTTTTTAGCTAACTATAGGAATGATCCTCCATTCAAGGTCAACAATAATGTTTTTATTAAAGTATCTCAATGGAATGTGTTATTCATTTTGTTAAAAAGTGAAGTAAATTTTGTGGTACATTGGACTAGATGAAATCTTGGAGAAAGTCAAATCAGTTTCTTACCAAGTGGAATTGCCTCCAATTTTATCTCAGTTATATGCCAATACTGATGTTTCATTGTCACTAAAATATGTTCTAGATACATCTCATACATTGAACATTGAAATAGTTTTGTTGGAATAAAACCTTTTATATGAGGAATATCTTACTAAGATTCTTGAGTATAGATAGATGGTGTCATGGAATTAGGTGATTCACTTGGATATAGTTTTATGGAAAACCCATATTATTATATAGTCAATATGGGAATTGGAAAATTCTATAAGAGAATGATATTTCCAATTATTTAAATAGTAAAAAATTATGAGGATGCAATTTAAAAAATAAAGGAATAATTTAACAACCTACGTAATGTTTAGATATATAATTTTCTTTTCATAATAATATACACTAACAATAATTTATAGAGTTTTATTAATTATAATAATATTAAGTCATTTTAAATCAAAATAAAAAAATATTTATCTATAACGAAATTAGGTTTTTGATGTATTATATGGTTTTAGTTAAAACCTTTATTTATGAATTATATAATTTTAACATTAAAAAATTATATTAAATTTTTTGATTCAAATTTTCAAAATTATCTTATTATGAATTTTGGATACATTTTTAAGAAGTTTTATTTTTTAATGAATATTGAAAAATTGGGTTTTATTAAACACTATATGTTATTTTGAATAATTTAAAATGAAATTTATTTTATATTATTTTTAAAATATAATTAGTTATTTATTATTCAGAAAAACCAATTATGGTATTTGGAATGAATTTTATACATTAATTTGGAATGAAAATATTTCTATACTTGAAAAGTCTTTTTTCTAAAAAACAAATTTCACTATGTTTTATGAGTTTAATGTTTAGTTAAATTATGACACCTATAAAATTTTATTTTTAAAAATATACACTCTATTTGTAATGATGAGGCAAAATTTTGGTAAATATTATCTCGTTTTTAGTGATTATGAATAGAAACCCTATAAAATTTTTGTTATCATGGTAAAGGTAAAATGAGTTAATTAGAATTAATATAATTGTTTTAAGGCTTAAAATTCAATAAAAAAACGTTCATTTATTTCCTTGGATGGTATAAATTAATTCATATCCTTTTAAAATGTTTATTTATGTTATTTTAATTCCATTTTCCCTTGATGACAATATTTATATTATTTTACGTAACAAAAATTCCAAAATTCACTCCTTTGACTTCAATAACTCTAATATTTTTACTTAATAAAATAAAGAGGTTAATTTTAGTTTTAAATTTTTAGTTTAAATTTAAATTAATTTTTTATATCATATTAATTTTATTTAATTTTTAGAGATGAAATAATTACCTTAAATTCTTACACATCACTGATACAGTACTTGTGCAGGTAGTAGAAAAGTGAAATGAATTATTTTAAAAAATCTAAAAGTAATAATTATTTAGTGATTTAATGTGTTCCATGAAGTTTTTAGATAAATATTACATATTATATTTTTTTAAATGTTTATTTTCTAACTAACCTTTCATCTTGATTACCTCAAAATAAATATAAATGAACAATTAAAAAATTAACATTAATGATATTTTATAATAAACAATATTTTTTAAATGATTACAAATTTATAATATCATATAATCATTGAATTGGGTATTATATGGTTTAAAATATCTACCATGTTCCATTTATGGGAAATTGTTTCTTTTATAATCCCTTTCGTGACCCCTAACATGTAAAAAACATTCATATTACTATAATTTCCAAAATGGTTTGAGGGGGGGGGGGGGGTTAATTGAAAGAGATAAGTATTGAAGCATAATAAAAACATGTAAAAATTTATTTTTTTATTTAATTGTGATTCATACCCATACTATATTTTATTAATATTAATTTTTATCCACTTGAACATGAAAATTAATTTAAAATAATTAAATACTTTAAGAAATTCCAAGAATGCCTCTCCTGTCACTTATAAAAGGAAACCTCAACTCATGTATTCCTCACACAATTTTACCACTATATATTAGAAATTTTCCTCCCAACTCTCCTCCATAAATACATCCCTACATCATATAGTTCTTAATTTCATTATAATACCATCCTTAGAGGGATAAAGGTGTAAAAAAAAGAAGGTTATCTGAAGAAGTGTTATAAATTTTGACTGGATGTTTTAATTTTATTTATTCTTCTTACTCCATGAAATTTTATTCATGAATGGTAATATAATAAAATAATTATCTCACATATGCTGATATTTTATTATGTAAATGTCATAACTCATATCCATATCCTTCTTACATCAAATAGGAAACACAATTTTCATTCAAATGAACGAAAAACTACCACCATGTGATCTGAGGTAATTTGATTTCCACAATTGCCTCTCACAACTATTAAATACGAGGAATTTAATTTATATATGTTATATTCATTACATATGTATCATTATTAGAAGATAATATATAATCTATTATTTTATATTTTCATCCATTAAAAAATGATAATATCGTTCGTGCGTACATGTGATTACCACGTCCATGAAGCGATGAGATTTGTTTCTTATAACCATATTACATAAATGATATGTATATATATGTATATAAGTGTCTTTAAATAAATATTATCACATTTATGATATAATCATTATTTATTAATGATAAAATTATACTTACCTTATTTTCATCATGATTATTTAAAAATGGAAACGTTACTCCTATATACGTACGTCCTACAATCTATATGATTATAACACAGTTAAATTTTCATAACTATCTATCACAGTTGGTTTTGAAGGTATAATGGATAAATTTAACTACATTAAACTTACCAAATTAATTTTGGAATTGTGAGAAAAAGATCATTAAAACATTTTATGTGAACTTAATTGATTAAGTAATTAAATACAGCACGATAATAAATAACATAAATAGAATAGTTATGTTGACAATTATTTTTAATAAAAAAAATGATTTACATATGTTTATTATTCAAGAATATAAGTAATGAACATGATGATTCAGTCTCATGGTAAGTTACACTTTACCTTAAAAACGTTATTTTTAAATATTTTAAAGATTTGATTTCAAAATATTTTTCTCATATGTATAAATTATTAAAAAAATATTTTATTGATATAAGAACACTAAAATGAATTAATTATAAAGGATGACTATTCATTTCATAGTTTTTTTTTAAATAAATCTTTTTTTATAATTTTTTTAATTTATATACAAAATATATAATGAATGTTCTATTTTAACATATATTGTATCAATGGATTTCCCCATCACTACAACAATGTTTTGTTTTATTACTTACCTTATAGGAATCTTTGTTATAAATAAATAAAACCCTCAGCCCCTCTGTTATGGTAATTTTAGTTTCAGAAAAGAGTTTTTAAAATGAAAGGGTATTTCAGGATCCAAAATTATTTTTAATATGGTTTCCAAATAGTTTTTATGTGATTTATGATGAAAATATTAAAGATTATAACGTTTTACTTATTATATGGTCCTTTGAAATTTTTTATCATTCTGAGTGGGCTCAATATTGATCATGACAATGGGTCATCCTAATACATTAGATGATAACTGGTGAGCTCGATATTGATCATGTTGGTGGGTGAGCTCGATATGGCTCTCTAATATATTGGGTAACGATTATGTTCACAAGATAATTATGTTACATTTTGACCGTATTTGATATTCCTATTGAATGGGTCTTTTAATGGTTCTATGTCGTGATGTACCAAGGCACCTACATGACTTTTCTATTCATTATAATGTGGTTTCATGGAGACTCTTTGATTTTAAAAGGTAATCTACTAATATTTAAAATGAAGGATTATACAATTTTATGGTAAAAATATATGTTTTTAAGAAAATACTTTTCATTAGCTCTCAATTTTTCTAAAAAATAATCATTATTATTATTTTATATTTACATTTTTTATAATTATTTTTATGAAAATACATTTGGAATGGAAGATGATTTCTTGCATATGTAAATGATTACTTGAGTTAAATGTTTATTACTTTAATGAAAAACTCTCTTTTTTGATCTCAATTTTTTTTGGAATGGATAAAAATATTTACTCTATTAATTTTATATTTTTTAGTAAGACTTTTTGTTATCATATAATGTTTTCAAATGTTTTTCATAGGATTTAAGGAAGAGTAGGAACAAATAAGAAGTCAAATTGAAAATCGGGAAGATTCGTCATGAAAATAAAACAAGTTTTTTTTAATTATTGTATTGTGAAAAAATGGATACTCTATATTAAACATTTTATAAATGATTTTTTTGTGTGTAATAGCCATGACCAAATTCCCTATAAATCTAAACCAAAAATATCCACAAAAATTAAAGAAAGCGATTTCTTTTCTAATGATTAAATTTTCAAAATGTTTAGGGACATGTATTTTTAAATATAGTAACCCATAATTTTTATACATAGATATTACACCATTTTAGAAAAATATTTTATACATTTCACAATAATATATTCCAAAGGACATTAAATGTTTATTGTATTTAGAAACATTGATGTGTTAATAGTTGGTACATAAAATATCTATATCATTTCTTATTAAGTTTATCATAACTAGAAACCCTCTTAGACATATCATACATAAAAAATTTCTTTATAACATAGAGAAGGGAAACATACGAAAGTGTGAGATTAGATTATCATTAAGGGTAAAAATAATAGATAATAATCAATGACCATAATTTATCATAATATAAGTATAAATTTATGAGAACATGATCAAAAACTACAAAAATCGAACCCAATTAGTGAAATATGTGTAATCATGAAACATAATATAAGGTTTTTTCAAACAAATGATAAAATATATAAGAGTAATCAATAATAGATAGTCAATAATTAGCCATGAAAACATATCATAAACATAAGGAATAGATTTTTTTTCATACGCAAAATAATATAAAATCACTTTCTTGATCAAGGATTATTTCCAAGACTACCACAGTAGATTGGGTTTATTCCATATTTCATCAATTCCCTAGTCAAGATTCACTCTCTATAGGTTATCTTATTGGAAATATTCCCTTGAGGAAAAAGGGTCACTCCCTATTCAAGTCCTTATTATATCATGATATGCACATCTTTGTAAATTTATTGGAGGGATATATAATTCTATTCCCATAAGTCAAATAATGGAAACTATATATATGTGTGCCATCAGATCATAATGAATTCACCATATCATCAAATCATAACTCAATTAAAGGATAAAAGACTTTTAAAATTTTATCATCATAATCATAAATTGTCCAAATAAAAAATAAAGACGGTAAAATTGGGTAATATCCTCATTAAATCATAAGAAGCATCAAATGATGACTTTATAGATTAAAATACATTTGAAAGTTCACTAAAATAATTCTTGATGAAGATAACACATTCATTTGGAAGTCACTAATTTAAATTATAAATTTTCCAAAATATTAAGGAAAAAAATTTATATATAAATACCCAAGGAAACAAATATATTAATATCTAAATAAAATATTTTTCATGATGGTATATAAATTCATTTATATAGTGTATGTTAAAATAAATAATCATTTTAAATAATAAATGAAAATTCAGAAGCACATTTTCATAAAAAATAAGATGCCTTGAAAATATTTTTATATAACTTGAAATAGGCATGAATATAACTTCAATAATTCTATGGATAATACTAAAACATTTCTTGAAAATATTTTAATGAAAACATGGTTCTGGAAGAAAATATTTTCATCTAATGAGAAAAAATGGTTGGTTTTGCTTAAAAACATTATTTTGGAATCTTTATTACAAAAAAAATATAAAAATGAAATTAAAACAAGAAATCTCTAGAAATAATAAAAGTACCTGAATGTTTTCTTGTTTTAAGAGAGATAGATCATAATATTTCATAATCAGAACATTTTATAAGTAATAAACCTAGTGTAATTGAGATTATAATATAAAACCCTTACCTCAAGTCTGTCTTTCTTAATAATCACTCTATCCTCCTATATAATAAATTTTAATTTAATATAATTAATTTCAAAAATCATAATTATACCTATAATACCATAAATTCCATTTATAACATCTTATAAACCTATTATTACCAATATTTCATTATCATAATCTTTCTGGATTTTATTTGTATTTTTCTAATTAAAGGATACTTAAGTTACATTAAGAATATTCAAAAAATATAATTGGTTATTTAATCTAAAATAAATGTTTTTATATTTTTATTTAAAGTGAAATTTTTTTGTTATGCACTGAAAAAATGAATATTTTTTGAAAAATACAAAATAACAACCCTATGAAAATATTGACATGATGATTTTAAAAATAATAATCATTTAACAAAATAAAATTTATAAAAATTTTATAATTTAATTATAAATTTCACATGAAAATATGCTATAAAAACCATTTTTGAAGAAAATGTATTTTTGAAGCGTAAAATGACTTTACTAAAAATTTAGTACATATTTATTATGTATTAATCAATAAATTTATAATATTAAAAAAAATTACTTGTTTTTTAAAATGATTTTATTACTGTTAATACATTCTAATTTTATGGATAGGTTATAAAAGCTTACTATATCACTATTCATATACTCTCGGTGTTGCGTGTAATGAAAGTTATCGAAAACTTCAAGTTTTATTTCTAAGGAAATATATATAAATCTTTGGTTGTTACATTATATCTCTATTAAAATGAATTTTACCTCAACATTATATCAATATGGTAGTGACAACATAGAGAATATCTATTTATCATATCTTTGGGTTCCATAATAGATTCCTCAAATTGCTCATTCCTCCAAAGAACATTATCGAGGTGAATATTCTTATTCTGTAAAACATTATCACTTTGATAACCGATTTCGAGAAATTATTATTCATAGGATATATCATGATCTAGTGGTGTAACCACTAAGTTTAGTATATAGAACATATTTTTTATGTACATCCTCATGAGATATTCTTGGAACTCATTGTGAACTCGAGTGAGGTTTGGTGAGAGTTCCAAGAAATATGCTATTTTCCCAAATCAATAAAGAATATAGGAGGGAAAAATATGCACATGGATTAAAATTTAATGTCTTTAAAAATATAATATCCTTCTTCCATGGATAAATTAATTGGAAAAAATTCTTACCCAAACTGAATTATAGATCTCAGAGATTATTATCAGCAATACTCTTCTGTTGACTCTAATCATATGTAATATACTAATGAATTGATCAAATATTCTATGAAATTTAATTTTCTATAATAGGTACCAATATATTTCTCTCTCAAACTTTATACATGTATTTCAATGTTCTCTAATTATGTATATTGAGGACATCACGAGGAGCTATCAGAATGCTCAAATGAAAGATATTGTGGCAAGAAAACCTAACTAGATGAAGGTGTTGATTAATCTACCTTCCAAATATATATAATAGGAAGTCTAAATATTATTTATTTTTTAAATATCCATTTAAAATTTCCTTATATTTATGGATGAAAATAATTACTAAAATAAAACTATGTATCTAGAGCCTAGTGAATACTTCTCCTTAACATCATGGTAAACCTCAGATCGCAACTAGATACAATAATATGTGGTTCCCCATGTAAACTTCTCACATACATAATGTATATCATGTAAAGGTGAAAAAGAGATAAATAATATTTTCCAGAAATCAAGTGAACAAGCTTTGTAAGGATATCAACCATATCTTAAATAACATTATACATTTAAAAGACTTTCTGAGAAAATATTTTTTATGTCTTAAAATATAAAATATTTGATTTTAAATAAAACATGATATAAGAAACTATAAAATAATACATAAAATAAAAATTTTTAGTCAACAATAATTTTATAAAGTTTTAGGTTATCCTTAAATCTATGTGATTTAAAAGAATTCACTGTGTTTTCTAAAATGATATTTTTTACTATTAATCTAAAATTCAATTATTTTAAAAAAAATTTAAATAATCATCTTAAGATATTATGATCAGGATAAATAAAAAAATAATACTAATTTTTTCAAATTCATATCTTAAAATTGATACTAATAAATATTTGAAACATGAAAATGATATCCAATTTTAAAAAATTCATTTTAGGCATAAAAATAAATTTTATTAGTGGATTAGATATACTAATTGAGTTCATTATTTAAGAGAAATTTTATTTTATTTTCTTTATATATATATATATTCATTTAGATATATTTCATAGTTCTGTTACTAATGTTTACACTTTCTAATTCTATGACTACCTTATGAAAATCTATATTTTTTTGGTTTAAAGTGTTGTCGGTTGAGAAAACTGTAACACGTAAATAACCATTATAGTATGTAAAAAAATACATTTTAACAAAACTATAATACAATTCATTTTTCAATATTTCATTTCATAGAATTTTTTTTAATTTTATAGTATCAATATAAATTTTGAACATACATGGCCCAAATATGTTTTAAATGAGTTTATGAAAATTTACATTAGAAATAAGCTTTTATAAAAAATTAAAAATGTAGTATTTAACTGTTTATTATTTAAATTATAACAATAAGTTATAACATATGTAATTAACCATGTCTTTATTTTCAATGTTATAGAAATAAAAATAAGATTATTTAGAGGTAAGAAGTGTTATTTTTTTATTCTTAAAAAATAAATCATGCCTTTCAATTTAAATTTATTTATATAACATTTAATAATGAAGGATTTAAATGATTATTTTAGATTATATAACTATATATATTAATTTAAATGAATATAATTATGATTACGAGTCATAGAGTTATTGTTAGCCAATCTTATAATTGAAAGATTCATTTTTTAAAAATGGTTTTTTCACCATGTTTTGAAGATTTATATTTTTAATTATATCCCACCAATTATATGAGTTAAATTTGATAAAATTTATTACCTATTTATAATAATCCTAAATAATTTAATTTAATAATATAAACTTAATTTTTTTATAATGAATAGTAAATATAGTTAAAATTGGATACCATGATTATGGTCAAGACGAGTTTACAAGGATTTAATCATAAATGATAATGGTTAAAATAACCTAAAAAGTATTAAAAATCATTGGGTGGATGATGTTGTATCATAAACTTATGTACATAAAATATTAATCATTCTGGAGCCATTTTTCGAAGAAAGTGACTTAATAATATTTTAAAATTTTGAAAAATTACAAGTGTGATACTCACCATAATTATAAAAGGGAACCTCCTCCCCACTCTTCCTCACACATATTGAGACATTTAACTTGGCCAAACCCCAAAAAAAATATTTCCACAACATATTTAATCATCTATAAGAGGTTATGTTCTTCATAAATGACTAACCCTATGGTCATTTTAGAAGTGATCCAAAGGTGGTTTCTCAAAGAGAAAGTAATGAACTTAAATAAGTTATTTCTATATTTACATCTTCTTTTCATACATTTAACTATGTCTTACAAATTAAAATATAATAAAAACTCATATCCCATATAGTTATAGTTTATTATGTTGGTGGGATAATATTTTTCCATCTTATTCTCAATCAAATGGGAAACAAAATCGTCGCTCATGTGTACGAGAGAGTACCACCTCACGAACCGATTCATTTTTTTATCACTGACTCACATAGATAGCCATAATAATGGAAAAAATAAATAATTATGACAATTATGATATAATATTTATTATTTAAATTTAATATTTCATCTACTTTTCATTCCTTCCACCCATTACGAAATGATAACGTCCCTCATGCGTATGTATGACCTACCGTCTTCACAAAGAGATACAATTTATTTTACACACCCAAATTTCAAGAATGATATTAAAAACAAATCAATTCAATAAATTTTATATTTATAAAAATAATATAATTATATATATTATGGACCAAAATCATATGTATAATAAATATGACTTTTGTGAAAAAATATGAATGAGAAAATAAAGCAGTTGACAAAAAAACAATGGTTATAATGAGTTATTATTAATAACAAGGTTAAGTGGATGATTTATTATTTTATAAATATTAATTTGGTTTTGGTATAAATTATTAAATTTTTTAAAACCATTAAAAAATATGTTAAATCATATTAAACAAAATGGAATCATGAGGTACGAGATTTCATCTCAATATCAACACCATTGAAACATATTTGGTGTTAGACGCATATTCACTTTTAGGTGATGTAAATAATTATCCTTTAATGTATTTAACATGTTTATATATTTATTCATTATGATTAATGTTTCAATTCAAGTTACTGTTTTGCGGGTCTATAATTTTAAAGATAAGAAAGTTGTAATATTTTTTTACAATCCCATTTTTCCGGGGTTTCATATATATTTTTTGGAAAGAAAATTATAATCTATACTTAATAAACTTCATCTATATTCTTATCCTCCATATATTTAATTATATTAATTATTTTTTCCATATTTTCCTCTAATATTAACTTAAATAAATCAAATAAATACTTATTAGAAAACCGATCTTATTTCCCTTTTTGATTCATTATATTATTCTTCTATGTCCATTTTTTTAAAAATTATTTTTTGTAAATTACTTTTAATGTACCCAAATTATTTAATAATGGAATTTTATGTTATCCTTGAATTTTTAATTGTTTTTAAAGGAGTATTTCTTAAATAGTGTCACTTTTTATTTTCTTTATAAAAATCCAAAAATAATGTTTACTCTTTATTGTATTCAAAATTAACAAACTTTCTTACAACTATAACCATTTTATGATATTTAACTTCTTATTAATGTTTTTATTATTTAAAAAAACATAAAATAAGACATATTTTAATGTTTTTATTCCATTTTATTTTATTGTCCCAATTATATGAATTTATTATAAAACCTATATTTATGATTAATTGATGTGTATTTATTTATCTTATAAATTTTGTAGTCATTAAATTTATCTTAAAACATTCACTTTCTTATGATCAATTTTTATTGGACATTTAATTTCTCTTAAATGTACCTATTCTTTATATCGATGATAAGCATATTTCATAAACCCTATACTATTTCTATATATAATATTTAATAATTAAAGTTACTTCAAAGACTGGGATGTCTTAATATTATGTATTCTTTATTAAATGCGGAATTTTTTTATAAGAAATATTGTTTATAAATTAAATTGATCATTAAATAAACGATGAATTCATTGGAAATATAGTGATAGATGGGGCTTGGTGATATACATCACCTGGATTCATAGAAATCTATCATGAAAAAAACTAGTTTTCCAGACATATTAAATGAGTTTTTGGTGTATACTTGCCGAATGATTAAACTTTCATAGAAGAAGGCCTTGATAGTAAATACATCGTGATGTTTGATATCATGATGTCACAAATTATTGATTTAATTTATTGATAATTTAGTAATTATTATCCATGATTTTACTACCTTGATATTGTCCATGGATTAATTTCAATCTAAAATTATTGATTAAATGGTATGTGTTTTTAGTTATCTTCCTTGCTATATTGTTTATGCATTATTTACTCATAATATATAATACTATGTGTACCCCTTTCTATCAATTTCACCTATCCATTATTTTATTTCCATTACCCATGATATGAATAATAAATGATTAAATTAGTTTCAAGGATGGTGTACATTTTGTTTCATTATGTTCTATATTTTATTTCCAATTTAATAATAGAAGAATATTTGTATCTGGTTCTTCAAGTCTATTTAACTGATCGATCCTTCGTAATTAGGTCTCTTATATCTTATTCTAATTTAATAAATATACACTTACCCTAGGTTACTAGAGTTGGGGATGACATTGTTGGTGTCAAAGAATGTTTAGTAGAAACTTTGGGAAATAGATTTAAATAAAAAAAGATTAGAGAACATAAAAATATAACATAATTTGGGGAAATATTTAATTGAAGGATAATATTAGAAAGGTATTGATAAGGTAGATATTACACTTAATTCATAGAAGTAAATACCTGTCTATATACTATAATTGTACATGATTTTAGAATATATGGATCTAGGGTTAATATTCCTAAAAAAAGTTGGTTGAGTATATATCGACCATCATTATGATGCCCCGTGAATGGGCCCTTACTACTCAATAAGTTATAAAATCTCCTAGGATAAGCTTGTGTTAATTCACATTTTCATTAAAAACAATTAAATAATTTTTTAAAATATATTTATGATTTGAAGTTATCCCCAAAGAAACTATGTTTATTATTTTTAGGTTAACAATGTATACATTTTCAATTTAGGTTTATTTTGACAACTGATTTATTAATAGAGATTATGATTTAAAACTTACATTTTTATTAGATAATCTAGTTGGTTCCATTTTTTATACATGTTTTCTGGAAGAAGTAATTTTATCATCACTCATGGAAAATATAGAAGCTTCCCTAATGAACAATAAAATACTATTGGTGTTGGAGATGAGTACATTATGGCTATATAAGGGCAGCTGTACCATTTTACAAATAATAACCCTACACATATTAGGAAACACGATGTCCCATGACATGATACACCTATATTATACTATTTAACATGAACCAGTACTTTATAATTTAGTGTAACTTGTAATCTAGTGGTATCTTAGAAGTGGATTAATTCCCTAAAAAATATATTGCTAGCCTTGGGATGTAATTAATGGGAAAAGGTTATACAATTAGTATATCTTTTTAAAGGTAATTTTGATAAATAATTTTAGTTTATCATGAATATTATAGAGTTATAAGAATTATAACTTATTGAATAAATATATTTTAATGTGAAATTATTTGAAAAATATTTCCCTTATTAGTAATGAACTAAAATGAAGAGAAATTTACTCCGCATAAAGAAAAATGATGGAGAATGTGTTGTGGAGTATGAGGATCCATTTTTAATACTAGGAATGTATACTACATATTATATAGACAATACATATAATAATATTGACCATTTCTTTGAATGGATTAAACGAACACTCTAAAAGGAATAGTGTTTTCAAAAAATTTCATCAAATGATGAAATATTATTTTGTGCCATTGAAAAACAGAGGTAATTTTATAGATTATATATCATTAAGGGAAATCATGAAAATTAGAGGTTTTATGAAAAAAATGAAAAAGGAAATTTTTAAAGAAGATGAATAAGAAAAATAAATTTCAATAATGTAGAAATTGTTGAAAGAAACAACTTGGAAAATTCTTAAAGGGCATAGAATTTCATTACAATTGTGAGGATAAGGGTCATATAGACAATTAATGTAAGGGAAAGAAAGATACCACAAATATCCATTAATTAATTATAATTAAATGGGTATTTATTCAAACAAATATCACAAGCACCATGGGAACTAATCGTATAAAAGGATAGTGGTAGGAGTCCAACATTATTTTATCACTATAACTAAGGTAAAAGCAATGAAAGATGTGGTGGTAGATAATTTACTTATATAAAAGATTTATGTTATGATTTATATTATTCAAGAGCTTCACACTCTCATATCTTCCATATTTTACATGAAAATTATATATTTCCTTATCACCATAAGAAGGGAGTTTTTAATCAAGACTCACAATGTAAATCTCATCACAACAAGAACGTGTTAGTTAGTTCCCATTATAATACATAAACAATGCCTATTTACAGAATTTTTTTATACATAAGTTTGAATTTGATGTAATATTTGGTATTGAATAGATTTGAAAATATAAGAAAAATATGAATTATAAAGAGAATGAAATTACAATTCATGGTGAAGATATAAAATTCCTTATCTTTATAGGGGAGAATTCATAATCTTGGTCATGTATAAATCCTCTCCTAAATGGGATTCATAGAGAAGAGGATAAAAAAAATATAAGGTTAAAAAATTCAATATTCAAATTGAGGATGTTTATATTATATAATATTGCATTCTTGTATTTCCTAATGAAGTACCTAAAAATCCAATAGAGTGTGAACCTGAGTTTTCCATTGTTTTTATCAAGGATAAAGGAACTATATCGTTTAATCTATTAAGAATGGATACCATGGAATTAGTGGAGTTAAATAAAAAACTAGAGGTGTTGTGTGATAAGATATTTATATTCCCTAGTTCATTACCTTGGGGATCCCATATTAACATCATTAATAAGAAATATGGATATATGAAGCTCTACATTTATTATTTGGAAATAAATGTAATATTGATAAAAAATATACACTTGCTCACAATGATGAATTATTAGGTAAACATCATGAAGATCAATATTTTTTGATGATTAAGATTATTTCTAGTTATCATCAATTGCAATTAAAGAAGAAAATATTCTGAAGACAGTATTTCATACGCTGTATGGACATTATGAGTGTATAGTAATGCCATTTAGATTGACTAATGTCCCTATTTTTTATTGATCTATTGAATATATTGTTCAAGGAATATATTGATATTTTTATTATGGTATTTATTGAATATATCTTGGTACACTCTAAGTTTTTGAGGACCATAAGAGTCACTTGAGGTTTATTCTTGGGACTCTTAAAGGAAAATAGTTCTATAAAAAATTTAGAAATTTTGAATTCAAGATTCATAAACATACTTTTCCAGTTCAAATTATCGACAAGGATGGAAAATTAGTTGATCATGTGAAGAAAAATGTAGTCAAATAATTTCCAACAGCAACTAGCGTAAATGAGGTATATAGATTCATTGGTTGACAAGTTACTATCGATGATTTGTTTAAATTTTTTCTTAATTAGACAACATTTAACCAAAATTGTATATAAAGGTATTAAGTTCACATGGAAAAGGAATGTGAAGAATATTTTGAAGAATTAAAGAATTTATTGGTCAATGCTTGTATTTTGAATCTATTATCTAGATATGAAGGATTTGTGATATATATTGATGCATTGTATAACATAATTGGTTGTTTCCATATACCTAATTTTAAAATTATTACCTATGAATAAATTAAATTAAAGATTCATGAATTGAATTATCTAACCCAGGATCTTGAGTTGGTAATTATAATATTTGGCATGAAGATACGAAGAAGATATCTCTATAGTAAAATATGTTATATATACACATTTCATAAGAGTGTTAAATATTTTTTTCATAGAAAGAGTTTTGTATGAGGAAAATATGGCAGCTTGACCTAGTCAAGAATTATGACTTATGAATACAATACCACATAAGAAAAAAAAACAAGGCAATGAATGCATTGACAATGAATGATCAAGGAGTCCAGACCAACATGGGGATTGATAAGGATCCTATATACATGGATTTAGTAAATAACGATGTGATAATTATTATGGAATAGGAAACATAACACCTTTTTTAAATTATTTCCATACCATTCTTATTAAAAAAGATAAAAAGTTCTCAAACTAATGATGAGAGTTTTAAAAATAAAATTAATGGTGAAAATTATTGAAAATTGGAAGACATCGTATATCAATATGAAATTTGAAAATTTGGAATCATTATGTTAAATATATACCTGAGCTAGAAATATAATTATTGGATGATAATAATAACTCTAATTACACAATACACCCTTGTAGGAATAATAAATATAAGAATTTGAATGGAATTTTTTGGGTGGATAATATGAAGTGGGAAATTGATGATTATATATCCATATACTTGGTTATTCAATATTAAGAGGAAAATAAGAGACCTCCTAGAAGATCCATGAAACCAATAAATACTTCTATATATAAATGGGAGGAAATGACTAGGAAAATTGTCACTAGATTACCAATATGTCTTAGAAATAATAATGCAACATGGGTATTTGTCAATTTTCATATAAAATATTCACATTTCATTGATATAAGATAATATTTAACTCTTGAGAACCTTAGACGACTCTATGTCAATGATGTTTTAAGACTAAATAGTGAACCTTCTTCAATTGTGTCTCATCGTGATCGAATATTTACATTGAAATTTTGGAAAATTCTTTAGAAGGCTCGTGATTTGGAGATTTATTTGTGAAAAATATATCACCATAAAACCTATGGATAATTCTAGAAGACTATTCAAACATTATAATCCTTGTTTATTTCATTATTAATTGAATTTCAAGGTATATGTTATCATTATTTACATTTGGTATTGTTTCCCTATAACAATTGATTCTATTCATGTCTTCAAATGGCGTTGTATAACATGTTATATGGAAAGTTATGTTGTAGTCCAACTTGTTTAGATGAAGTTTGTGAAATGAATCTTATAGGAGTAGATATTTTTTGGGGAGTGAATGAAAAATTTAAATACTATTAAGTATCATATTAAATCATCCCAAAGTAGGAATAATATTTATGTCGATAACTGAAGGAAAGATTCAAAATTTCAAGTGGGATATCATGTTTTAATGAAAGTATATACATGGAATATTGTTATTTGAATTTGAAAGAAAGTAAAAGTATACTCCAGATACATTATATTTTTTTTAAAATATAGAAATAATTCGATTCATGGCTTACAATTTGAAAATTCCACTAAGCCTCTCTAAAGTACATGATGTGCATGAAATATCATTATTAAGGAAGAACATGACAATCCCAACACATGTGCTCACATTTAAAAAATATAATTGGAACATGATCTATATTAATATTAAGTTCCTATATATATTTATTTTCAATTGAATATAAATATTAGATAATTTAGAGGTAAAAAGTGATATTTTATAGAAAGAGGTTTTAAAATTAGAAATAATTTTAAATTGTAAATAATTTAAACAATCAATATTTTTTTTTGATTTAAATGAAATATATAAAAGAAATATATTATTATTATAATTTAAATACATATAATTATAATTAATAGTCATATATTTTATGTAAGATCATCTTATGCTTCAAAAATATATTACATGAAAAATCATTTTTTCATTATGTTTTACGGGTTTAATTTTTAAATTAAATTACACCAATTATATGAGATTAACTTAAAAAAATTGATTTAATATTTATAATAATAATACATAATATTGTATAATAATTAAAACATAATTTTTGTTCATAATGAAAAGTAATAATAGTAAAAATTAGTTACTATGGTTTTTTTCCAATAAAGGTTTACTAGGGTATTTATCTAAAAGAAAAGGGTTGAAATGACCCTAAAACTCTCCAAAAATATTATTCGATGGATTTATTTTGACCTTAAACTTTTAAAATTGTAATATGAGTCATTTTTTATCCATTTTTCAAAGAAAATTACATAATAATATTTTAAAACTATGAAAGACTACAATTGTGCCACTTACCTCAATTATTAAATAGAACCTCATTCCCTATATTCTTCACACCTATTGAGCCATTTTGTTCAACCAAACCATAAAACAATATCTCCCCAAAAAACATTAACATTTTCTGTAGGTGAATTTCATCCAATAATACCAACCCTAGGGACCCTATTAAGTGATTCAAATGTGGTTTCTATTAGAGAAAATAATTATCTTAACAAAGATATTTCTTTTTTTATCTTACTTTGCCACATTCAGTAATGTTATAAAACTTAAAATATAATAAAAAATGATCTAGCATATAATTAGATGTCATATTTAGTTAAATAATATCTATAAATCTCCCTCATTATCAAATATGAAAGTAAACCATCACTCATGTGTACATCGAAGTACCACCTCACGAACCGATTTAATCTATTTTCCATCAATGAATCACCTAAATAGTTATTTTTGTGAAAAAAACTATATATGATAATTATTAAAAAATAGTGATTATATAAATTAAATATATCATCAACTTCTATACCCTTTAACCCATTATTAAATGTTAATTTCACTCATGCGTTTGTACGACTGACCATCTTCGCAAAGCGATGAGATTTTTTTTTTATTTACAACATTAGAATTTGATTATAAAAATCTATATAATGATTAAATATGAAATTTATAACATTAATATAATTCTTGATATCATGTAATTATATCCTATTTATAATAATTGGATCTTCCATGAAAAAACATGCATTATAAAATGAAGTAATTACACTTGAAACAATTGTAATAATGAAAAATTTTTAATGAACGAGTGATACAATTTTATAAGAGAATAATATATTATATTATAAATATTAATATACTTTGGATATAAATTAATAACATGTATAAAACCTTTATACATGAGGATAAGTCTTGTTGAAATAATTATAAGCACGAAGTAAGGGATTTCATCATAATATCACTCCACTGAGAGATATTTAGTATTATGAACCTATTTAATTTTATGTGGTGTAGATACTACCCATTTTATTTATTGAACTTTAACTTCTATTTATAAATTATGATTAATGTTTCAATTCATGTTACTCTTTCAATTGGTTACTATTTAAAATTTATGAAATTGTTAGAACTTATTTTATAATGTCATTTTTATGGGGTTTCTTATATTTTTCACTAAAGTGATATTATAATATATCATCTATAAACTCTATATATTTTATTATCCTCTATATATTTATATAATTGAAATATTATAAAATAACTTTTCTTCTCTTTGTAAATTGAATCATGCCAATAAATGTTTAAAAGAAAATCCATCTTATTTCTCATTTTGATCAGGTGTATTTTCCTTCTATGCCTATGTTTTTCAAAACAATATTGATACTGTATTTTATATTTACACAAATTATTTATTAAAAACATTTTTTATTGTCCTTAAATTTTTACTAGTTTTGAAATAAATATTTCTAGTATTTTATAAAAGGATCCTTTTTGAATTTCTTTATAAAAAGTCAAAATGAATATTATCTTTTTAACATATAAGGTTTTAAAATAGTTTTCCACCATCATAAATGTTCTATGATATTTAGATTATTATATAAGTTTTAAATGGGTTTTAAAATAAAAAACATTATTTTAAATTATTTAAATTTTTTCATTCATTTTATTTTATTCTCGAAAATAAATTAATTTATTATAAAAACCTATATTTATGATGAATTGGTGGTTATATTTTATCTCTTATTAGTTTTTTTTCATTACCCTTCTCTTGAAACATTCACTATACTGTGATAAATTTTCATTGGACATTAAATTTATCTTAATATCATTATTCTTTATTTTAGGTATATTCTTAATTCCTAAACCGTATACCATTTATATAAATGGTGTTTAATTATTAATGTTATATGATTGACAGAATAAATACCAACAATCCATATTCATTAATGAATGTAGATATTTGTTGATAAGGAATATTGTTTATGAATTAAGTTTACCATTAAAAATAAGAGGAATGCATTGAAAATTTAGTGATATGTGGTGCTCTGCTATAGATACCCCCTTGATGTGTCGACACGTCTAATGAGAGAAAATAATAGGCCAGACATATTGAATGGGTTTTTCGTGTATACCCATTGATTAAAATATATTGTAAAAATGAATTATGGTCAAATGTATCTTGATGTTCGATATCATGTCATTCAATATTTTTTAGTTATATCATTTATAATTAAGTTATTATTTTCCATGACATTACTACATTGATATTATCCATGTATCCATTTCACGCTCAAATTATTGTTTAAATTGAATGTTTTTTTTGTTATTTCACATACCATATTTATTATTAATTATTTAATTTGGATATTTTCCAATGTATGTAACCATTATAGAACATTTTAGATTTCTATTATTTTGTTTTTCCCTAATATATTAATAAGAAAGATTTGAATTAGTTTCAAGGATGAAAACCATTTTCTTTTATTATGTTTTGTATTTTATATCAAATGTAATAAAGGAAGAATTCATGTATCTAGTTCTTTATGAAAAAAAATTGATTAATACTTAGTGATGTGATATCTTGAGTCTTATTCCAATTTAAAAAAATAGATACCTATTTTGGGATAATATAATTAGGGGTGTTACACAAGCCATAGATAATACTTTTTATTTAAATATAGAAACAATGGTCATTACATTAAACCCCTTTAAAAAATATGTTTTGGCTATATAATTTTCATTTACTTATAAGAATCGATAAATGTGGAAGAAATTGAAATTCTTCATGAAATGATCCTAAATATCCTAGGGGTGATAAAAAAACACTTATTTTACCTAACCATATCAAGGAATGGTATCTCATAACTATGTATTAAGGCCCTTGTGTGGAATTCAATTTTATTATTCAATAATTCCTAGTAATAAATTCCCTAATAGTTTGTTATAATTGATTTATAATGTTTTTCATATGACATAAATAAATAATATTTCATAATTATGATAATAATTCTATTTTGAAAATTGTACCAATTTTTATTAGGGGAGGATACTATTATTTTTACTAAGTTTATTTATAAAAACATCATAATCATAACAATTAATGTTTTCAATATAATAAAAAATCATTCAGGGTAATGATTTTATATAACTAAAAATTTTAATAGATACAATAGTGTTGATATTATAAGAATACATCAACTAATTCAGGGAGGAGGACAAGTGAAACATAATTACCACTATCTTATCCATTGATAGAAATTGTATAGGTTCCGGCTTACTCCCTAGTTATATGAGGTTTTGGATTCCAACCATCATTAATAATACTTGGATTTGGTCATTGACACGAATACTCCTTGAGTTCCATGGTAATAATACATTGAAATATTAGTGGATCCCTTGGATGAGTTCTTTATTCTTTCCCCATGTTAAATAAACTCTTTATTTCATCTAGACACTTTGTTGCTCTATAACCTAATTTACTACAAGTAAAACATCTTATATTCCCTTTTATGTGATTAACTTGTTGATTATTTCTACATTTTTGACATATTAAAAATCTAACGTCATTTTCCTTTATCATATTCATCACTTAATCTTTCTTAAGACTCTATATTTATCTTCCCTTTTTTTAAATTAAAAGATGTTTACATTTTCATTAATATTTTTCTAAATTTGGTTTGGAATAATTTAATTTTTTTCATTCTTATTACCATTATAAATTATTTTTTTAAATAACATTTCCATTATCCATTAAATATAAGGTTAACTCGGTTCTTTCTTATTCCAGTTATCACTAAAACCAAAAGTGGTTAACGTGAGTGATGAATAATTACCATTATAAGAGAAGTATCGTAGATAATCAAAGAGAAATTTAAAATTAAAATTCATCAATTTATAATACCATAATGTTTGACTATAATTATTTTAGTTCAATAAATATCACTCGATGTTTAACCAATATCATCATTATATTGACTTTTATCATCTTGGTTCAATCTATATCATTATATATTCATCTTATTTTACATTAATATCGATTATATTGTACTTGTATACCTAATAAATCTATGTAAATAAGAAATAATTACTTTGTAGTGGTTCTTAATTATTATAAGATAAAACAATATATATCCCCTGATATTATCAAAAAAATGCAGTTTGTCCTCTTTGTTGTCCATTAGGTGATGATTGTATTATTACTCAACATTCCCTTTTCAGGCTTATTACACCTTGGTAATCTATGATAGATCTTATATCCTCTTTTAGTATCTAGAAAGTGATTCATTAATATGTAATACCATTTACTCAAGACTTCCAATATTCCATGATTTCATCCTATACATAGACTCATCTCTAGTGTTTTCACTAATGTTCTGTAACCTTAACACCAAAGTGAGATAAAAAAATCATTAAAATAAATAAACTAATATGTAAAATAACTAAAACCTACCTCTAATATAACTATAAAAAACTATACTAAACATAAAATAAATAATATAATAATCTCATGACTTAAATATTACATCTCACCCATAGTCAGATAACCCGAATATTGAAATCTTTAATATCTAGGATATCAGTTATAGAAACATATTATTTTATAACACATGAAATCATTTATCCATTATTATGATCGTATATAATATTTTCTTAACATATCACATGAGGTAATCATATCCATATCCTATGAAATGGAAATATAAAAAAGGGTTGAGCACAAATAATCAGAAAGAAAAAAAACAAATCTGAATGTTTCCAGTCATAATCATGAGGGACAATATGGAGATGACATAAAAAACTCAATAAAAGATCGAAATACCTTAGATGAAACTAAAAAGACATATTAGAAATTCATATGATTATAGTTATATCATTTGTAAAATATAAAATATATGACATGACTCATAAAATAATTGATCATGATAGTGTGGAATATTTTTAAAACAATGTTTAATCATAGAAACATAGAATTTAATGGAAATTAAGTACATCTTAAAAATTAAGCATAAATTGATAATAAACATGGAAATGTGACATAACATGATAAATTTTTAAGGGTGTAAAATCTATAAAAATAATAAAATATATGTGATAAAACCCATTATGTCCACACACATGTATACAAACTCATTATGTTTGCACCTAAAAATGTGTTCAGACCCATCATGTCCACCGCTATGAGAACAAACCCATTATATTCACATATTAATATCTCATGAGATATAAAGTTATAAAAAAATTATATAGATATATAATAACCTTACAACCATATATATATATATATGATACTTAAAAACAATCATCATCATAAACTTAATAACCCTTTGAGATAGAATGTGTTTCTTAAATATATCACATAACATGAACATATGCAATCATTAGATGTAAAAATATTATTATCCAAAGGGTTTGTAATTTAATAAAATATAAAAACATAACATCAGGAGATATAAAACATTTCAAGATAATGATAACCGACTCTGTAAAATATATTTATTTGAGAATATTTTGTATTCATCGTTGTAAAAGTCATAGTTAAGAATTCATTTTGAAAAAGAAACATATTTTAAGAGAAAATAAAAGAATACCTTAGAGTAAATTTATTTTAGAAAAAAAATTAAATTTATAACTAGAAATAGGAAAATTAATTAATAAAAATGGGAATTCATTTAAATATGATGTTCAATAATAAATTATATAACATTAATAAAGTATTTTGAGTTACCAAATCCCTTAAATTTACTATTGTCTTCAAAATAATAATTTGACATAATGTATCATAAATATAAATATATTAATTAATTATTAAAAAACCATATTCTTATATAATTATGTTAATACTATTCATTGATAACAATTCTCTTCATGTATTAGATTTTGGTAATCTCTTCTCAACATCAGGTGTTAATAATCTTAACCGATTTGAACTAAGTTCATAATAGTGGTGTTAATATTACTTTTTATCCCATATATCACCATTTGAAAACTAATAAAGGTACTTTAATTTATGTTTAATAAATAATTATAATGTTATAATACCATCACAAGGGATTTTTAGTCTTGCTTAATGGAAATTAAAATGACAATGATCTAGTTTTGGGTTATTTATAGATATTGACAGATTGCCTTATAACGAGCATTACATTTTCTTTCTAAAAATAAACTTATTAATGATATAAATACATGAATATATTATATATAATAATAAATTATAAACTAAAACCATCTATACTTTTATGTGAAGGAAAATAAAACATGCTCACTCTTAGAGGTGGTATTCTGAACAACACACAGTTAACATTTTCATTACCCAACAAATGAGAGGGATGAAGGTGGATAGTAAGTGATCATTATAAAAAAATAAATAATATAATATAAATATTTCTTATTATTACATAAAATTATTAATTCCATCCATTAGGTGTGGAGAATAAACAACGAACTCGTTGCTTTCTGGTGGTCGTATTTTGCGCACACCCACTAATGACAATTCCAATTTTTCAAAGTAGATGTAAGACAATAAATAGTAGCTATAAATTTATTATAATAACATTAAAAACAAAAAAAAATCTTAGTTTTTTATCACAAAATGTTTCTGGAATATTTATAAACTAAAAAATATGAAATAAATATTAATAAATTTGTGATACCTATGTTGTGACCATGAGCTGCCTCTTGATTAAGGATTCAGATATGAAGAGAATTATGATAATTCATGGTGGCCATGGGAATTATGAAGTGTAAATAGTATAAAAGATAGATAATTTTTGGAAGGGGTTAAATGTAAAATTGAAATAGGTGTGTAATATTGATTCGGTGAAATTTATCCCCTTTTTATGAGTGAGTAGGAGGGATTTTCCATGGAATACATGGAATGAAAGGGTTAATAATGGAAAGGAATAAAAAATAGGTGATTCTGGAGAGTCAAATATGGTAAGACATGTAAGTAATAATTTAAATACTATAAATTTTTTTATATAATGTCTAAATGTTCAATTAATTTTGGAAAATTAAATTCCCCAAAGATTAGTTATTTAAACACTTAGTACTCTTTAATTAAATATTAATGTAATTATTTATTTTATTATAAAAATATAGGTAGACCATTATCACATAATCAAAATGTTATAAATATGAATTTAGGATTAATATTTCATAATTATATCTCTATATAAGATTAAATTCACTTCTAAATCAAAACATATAATGTTTTGAAAAAAAAATTTAGAAAAAATTATTTTAATATTTAAGTGTTATTACATTTATTTGACAATGATTGCACATTAAATGAGTCTTAATTCAGTTTTATATTTGATAAAAACCATATTATATATTTAATATAAAATTGATTAAATAAATTTTATAAACACGCAATATTAAAAAAATATTATTCTACAAAAAATAATCATTTTACAAGGAAAAATATTATTCTAAAAACAAAACATGATATTTACAAATAAAAATTATGTGTAAGTTATTAGATAAATTAAAACAACTAATTTTAAATATAAAATAAATTTAATTTTACTCAATTGATAAAAAAAAACAATTCTAAAATATTAATTCATATTTTATTTAAATTAAATTTTAGGATATTATTTCTTATGTTTCAAAATATCAGATAAAGTTTTGTAATTCAAACATTATTTTTTAAAAATTTATAATTTTACTTAACAGAAGAATATTTGAAAAAAATTTATAATGTATTTTTGGAAATTATTATATCCTAGCAATGTTACAAAGGCCCTGGTATTTTCAAGAATGGTATTTTCCAATATTCACAAAAAAAATAAATATTTTATAAAAATTCTAAAAAATAATCATTAGATAATAAAACCTTAATATATACAAAAATGTTCTTAATTTTTTCAAATTAACATTCCGAAATTGATAAATTTATCTTTAAAATAAAATTATAAAATATCATACCAAATAGTTTTTTTATAGGGAATAATTTTTGGTATATTAAATATTCTTCTAAAATTATTGCTATTCATAAATATATAATAATTAGAAAAAACCATTTTATAATACAAATATTAATAATTAATAGAAACTTTATTAGTTTTCTTATAGTTAATAATTATACTTTATGTTTAAAAATAATTTTATTTTATTTTTGTTATATATATATATATATTCAATCATATACATTTCATAATTACATTACCGCTATTTACACATACAAATTATAGTGATACCTTATGATGGAATTTATTAGTTTGGATTTCAATGTTGTGTGTGGAGAAAACCATAGAACACAATATTTGTTTGATGAGAAATAATCTGGTCATTATAGAAATAATTCTTGGGTATTCCTTTACTTTTTTACCACAATTAATATTATTAAGGTAAAAGATAATTCTTTGAAAGATATTGAGCTACATGTAATAGATCAAAAAAATCATTAATACTGGGAAAATGAAACTAATTATTGGTGGTGATCTTATATAGTACCCAATAATTAATCCAAAGTCGCATTGATCCATCTTTCTTCTTCACAAAATTATAGGTGCACCCCATGGTGATGAACTTTCTTGAATTAATCCCTTATCAAGATTCTCATGTATTTTTTTTCTTTAATTTCTATAAATCAATCATGTTCTTTCCATATAGATTCTTTGATATTGGTTCATCAAGGGGTATGATTTTTATTAAAATCTCAACTTTAAGGTTTAGAACAAAACTAAAAAACTCTTTTGATAAGACATCAACAAAATATCATAAAATTATCGTATAATCTAGGTTTATTTTCTCCCCAACCATTTGAGATAAACACCCACTTTGAATATGAATAAAGACCCATGAAATGGATGTAATTTCAATTGTATTTTAACATTTATCCACACAATAATATATAATCATAGGTTGGTTAAGAATATAAAATGAAAATTCCCATCCTCAACAGTTGATATATGATTTATATAAATAAATACAATCCGTTCCAAAGTGCACATAAAATTTATCTAGTGGAAGAATAAAAAGATTTTCAAGAATCACATTCCCACAAACATCAATTAGGGAAAATTTATAGACTTGATATGCGATCATCATACAATTATATGTTTCTGATATTATTTCAACATATAGTAATTGAGGACATGAATTAAAATTCATTGATAAATTTTATGATATATAATAATTCATATAAATATGGTGAAATGGGGTACTTTAACATTTGAAAAATCCTAAAAACACCTCTACATTATCATTCTATCTTTAGTCCCTTACTAAAACCAAAATGGTTATAATTATCATTAAGAATATTTAATAAGATTGATAGATTATGAACCATTATCCATAGTTTTTCTATATCATGACACTATGTTTTTAATATATAAAACCATAGGTTTAACCTAGTTTATCCAAGGTCAATATTCATTCAAATCCTTTATAATGGAGTTTAATAATACTATGAATTAAAATAAGATTACCTTTAAATAGTGGCATAATAGGTTTATAGTAAGGGACATTTTCAATGTACTAGAATAATGGTTGAGATATATAGGATCCACTATTTTTAGGGGTTTTACCCATGGATTCATCAGTTGTAAATCCAAATCCTCTTATTTTATCTTCACATGGATTCATTTTCTTAGGGAAACAAAACTCCCTTATTTTCTATAACCCTGTATTTTATCTTATAGTTTGGATTTTTCTAAGGGTTCTCATTATTGTTTCCTCATCCTAGTTTCCAATAGATATTAAACCTTTCCTCTGATACCAACTATATAGAACCATACATTGCATATATAAATATTATATTATTTTAGATTAATATTAATTACATTTCATACTAATACATTACTAAGGACCTAATAGTTTTGGTACCATTATAAAATAGGATATATAAAAAACCGGTACAAAAAATATCTACATCATTTATGAATAATTTTTTCATAAATATCACCCTTCATGGACATAATATACTTAAAAAATATCTTAATAACATGGTTAAGGGAAACATAAGAAAATATGAGATCAGATTCTCAGTATGATTAAACATAAGAGATATTAATCAATGTTCTAAAGTGAGAAAAATAATAATAATGGTATTACAACATGATCAAGACTTATAAATATTATACCCAATTAGTTAAATAATATTAATTAGGGAACATGGAAAAAGGATTTTTTCAAAAAAAAAATGAAATAATACATAAAAGTTAAGAATCATCAATAGTCTACCATAATGCATGAAAAATATCATAAAAATAATATATAAGTTTGTGTATTATGAATAAGTCTAAAAAATCATTTCCTTAGTCAAGGTTCACTTCTAATACTATCATAATTGACTGTAATCACTCCCAATTACATAAATTCCATAACCAAGGTTCACTCCAACGAATATATTATTTGAAAAAGTCCATTAATCAACAAGGTTCACTCCCCATTCTAGTCCATATTATCTCATGAGATATCAATATTTACCTAACGCATTAGAGGGATATATAATTTTTTTCCCACTCATCACATAATTAAAACCATACATATGTGTTCCTAAATATCATAATAAATTCATCATATCATCAAATCATAACATAGGGAAATGATTCAGGTGTCATAAGAAACATCAAATTATGTTTTTATATATGAAAATACATTTAAATGATCACTAGAATATTTTTTGAGGAAAATAACCCCTTAAATTTGAATTCATATATTTAAAAGGTAAAATATTAAAACCTTTTAAGGGAATTTTTTTCATTTAAAATAACTAAATAAATATATAATGGAATTTTCAAATAAAATTGTATTCATGATGCTGAAGAATTATTTTAATGTGGTGCATGAAAAAATAAAAATTCCTTTTATATTTTTTTTTGTAAAAATTAAGAAACACATTGTTTAGAAAATAAAAATAACATTAATTTAATATTTTAATATATAATGTGAAACATGGGAAAATTTTAATTTAAAACTAATTATAGATTTGTAAAAAAAATTCTGATTTCTTTAAGAAAATATATAAATTAAGTAAACGATTCCTTATCATAGATAAAAACTCTATCATTTTTCTTTTAAAAAATCCTTCGGTCTCTTGTGTACTTTGAGAGGGAAAAATCAAAGGCAAAAAGAAATATCTATAAATAATCATAGTTTAATATAATAAATAAGTCATGTGATATATGTATAATATAATCTCATCATCAGAAAAGTTAATCATAAAAAATCCCCTTAAAATGAGATTGTAACATAAAAATCTTACCTCTAGTTCATCTTTATTTTTATGAACTCTAACCTCATATATAATAAATTTTAATTTTTTATAATTAAATAAAAAACCGTAACCATAAATTTAACACCATAATTCTATTAATTATAACAACTTATCACCCATTTATTAAAAATATTTAATTTTTATCATCTTTTTGGGTGTGGACTGAATTGATTTTCATGTTTGTTTTTGTTAGGTGTTTATAGTACTTTTAGTTTAATCACGGTTAATTCATATAGAAAATATTAAACATGATATAAGTATCATTTATATTTATTATGTACATATTCATAATCATCCATATAAAATGGAGAGTAAAAAATGAATTTCAACACTATTTGGAGATGGTTGTCTGAACGGACGCAAGAGTAACATTTCCAATTTACCATGGATAAAATAGAAATAGGAAAAAATTAATTAATATCTCTATAATAATTATTATGAATTAAATATCATATATAACCATTTAATCTATAATAAAAGCCAACCATAAATTATGGTAGTATAAAATGAGTTTTATTTCTACGTGGAGGAGGTAGTCCACACATACGCATGAGTGATACTTTCATCTCCCCTTGGATTGAGAAGAGGTTTAAAATGGAAGTTACATAATAACAAAAGCATATTAGTATATTGATAATACCATAGTAATCATGTTTTGATGTATACAACATGTATAAATAATGTGCAAGAATAAATTAAATTAAAGGATTTTGGTTATGATCTATACCTATTATTTGAGAGACCACCTTTAATATACTATTTAATCCTTGAAAGATTGTTATTAGGATAAAGAAGAGATATATATGATTATTTTAATCGCTATACAATATGTGGTGCTCTTTCTGTCATAGGTACACCTTATTTAATCCTTGTTTTTCTCTTTTGGTGTTAATGATGATTGGGGGATCATAGGCTCAAAAAATGGATTTTGGGAGAAATTAGAAAGGTTAAAATTTAAGGTTTGTAGTTAGTTAAATTTCATGGTAACCATTTAGTATGAATATATGAGGTTATAGTTTAGTTTTTTATGGTTTTTGCATGATTAGAAAAACCATGTGACATGCTCAGTGAATCGTGCAGGGTGGTTAAGTGGTTTTCTAAGAGTGTTACATAGTTTAAGTATAGTTTTACCAAACCTTGAATCCCCCCATCAAAAACATGAAACAATATGATATAATGGATATTAGTGGTTCATGTTCAATTAGAATAATTAGTTTAACCAAGCATCCTACCCCAAGAAACTGTGCGCCCCTTCTAAAGTGTTAAAAAATTGGATTTAAACCTTTTTCTAATGGTATTTTCAAAGCCTAATCTTCCCCTAATCTCATATTATCTCATACTGACCTTTTCCCAATGATTGTAAGGTATCTAACATTGAATTATAGTACGTTTAAATTCATTATTTACAGTCCACATTGAGATATTTTGTGTTTTTTATCCGGTTTTCCCTGTTCATTGTATATCTATCAAATATTTCTTCTCCCACATCTTATTGAAATTGAATTGGAAAATGTGGCTATATTTAATATGTTTGATGGGGTATTAATGTTGTTTCTTATATATCTATGATCATGAGTTCCTGATCAACTCTTATACAATATTTGTTTTTTGAATGTAGTTTTTTCAACAATCATTTTTTGGTCAGTGTTTCTATTCAATGGGTTTTAAGAAATTTTTTATGAATATATATGTTTTAAGTGAGGTTTTCTTAAACAATTGGGTGTTTTCACTGCAAATTTTATTGAATACTTGAATGAAGGTAATTTTTTAGAAATAGGTTTTCAAACACTAATGAAAACTGATGGAATTTCAAAATGTTTTATAAATTGTGGGCATGGTTTTAAAATGAATATTGAAAAACATAAAACATTGAGAATCTTGGATGCATCAGGAAAGGGGAATAGGTTACCCTAGTGTGTGTGTGTCAAAACACTAAAAGTTTCTTTGCGATATTGATGGACTATTGAAGGAATCTATGGTACCAAATTATGAATGATTTAGCATAATTTATTTCCAGTACATATTACCATAGGATTGGGCACAAATATGGTGTGGTTTTTTTATTTATGGTCATTTTTTTCTTGATAGATTTTGTCATGGATTGTTCTTCAAATGTTTTCTCATGAGATTTTATCACATGGGTTTGCATGAAGAATTATTTCATGGATATGACAATGACTTCTTATCATATATTATATGGATATGCATCCCTATTTTATCACTTATACTTTTCATATTCCTAGATTTGTGGATATGAAATGATTTTATGAAAACCAAAGGAAATTGACTTAAAAATTAGTTTGGATTTATGATAATTCTTTGTAAAACTATTTTTTTAAAAAGATATGACTATTGAATTATTGATATTGCACCTTATATAGACTCTATGGTGGTTGTTGACACTACTTTATATCATAGAGTCCAACTAATGGCAAAGGGGAATACCTTAAGTACAATGAGGGTCACCCTTTAAAGAACATCAAAAATTGATAAATGCATAGACCATGAACCTATTTTGAGGGCATTACGCAAGTTTCCTACAAGCCCCACAAGTCACCTACGCACCTCATATTGGTCACAGAATTCACTTTCATGCCCTTTTCCTTTTTTATCCCAAGGTTCCCAGTGGCCTATAAATACCCCCTGTGGGCCCCCCATTCTGGGACGAATTTACCAAAACTCATATTTATGCTCTGGTCACCCAATTATTTGTCTGAAGTCTTCCAAACACTTCTAAGGTAATTCTTTACCTTGAATAGAAGATCTAAATTGGAAGAGTCATGCTTAATTGTTATAACTCATCAACACTTGCACACCTACGTGTCCATCCCTTAAGGGAAATGAAGACACTTACACGCTGCCTTGCCCTCTCAAGGGAACTTCTGTGCCATCCATCTGAAATACTCTAGGGATGATACTAAGGGTTTGAGTTCAAAATCTCTCAAGTAATACCCTATGGATTCTTCATCGCCGAAGGTGACTCATGTCGCGCAAGTCTACTTGCGCGACTGGGACTTGGGTGCCAGAATGATACTTACACGCCTCCTTCCTAGTCACCTCCTTTCCTCAAAATCACCTCTTCACTTCAAGAAATAGCTTTCAAAACCCTCTTCAAATCCAATTATGGCATGGTTCCTGTGTTGGCTTCCTTATCTAAGTGGAATCTTGTGAGAAACTCTCCTAAAACCTCATGACTTACATGTTTTATGTTACCATGGTTAGAGGTCTCTTATATAACCTCATCCTTTAAGATGAGGAGTTCTTTTAATCTGGACCTACTTCTCAAGAGTAAGCCCCTGTTATAGTCTCTTTTAACATGGACCTCCTTCTCAGGAGTAATCCATAATCATAGTCTCTTTTAACCTGGGCCTACTTCTTAGGAGTTAGCCCCGGTCTTAATTTCTTCTGATTTGGGATTCCTTCTCAGGAATAAAACCCAATCACAAGTCCCTCTTAATTTCGGCTTCCTTTTCAGGTGTAAGCCCCGGGTTAAAACTCTAAATCTCTATAATGCACAAATACCCTTATGAACCCTACTCTTGGGCTCCTTTCCTAAATCGTGGTCTTCATTTACTTGGGCAGTCATACATACATAAGCCCCACATCATTTTTCATGACTGCATATTTCATGGAACCATCATCAAGTATATTGATACCTCTTGTCTCTCACACCGAGAATGACTCACGTGAGCTTAGACTGTGAAATTAATCACGACATCTCTTTTCTGGGCCATTAACCATGCATAAACCCCATATTTATTTAATCAAACTACATGGGTTCTTATGCCTTTTTTAAAAAGGATACATAGGTAGTCCATTTGCGGGTACGATCCCAACTCTAAAATAATCCGTGTCTTTCTGAAGGAAAATAAACTTCAAGTGCCCCACTGAGTAGCTTTACAACCAGTTTGGTCATCATAATGACCAAGAGATTTCAATATATTGCATTGAAGGATACCATTGATTAATGATATCTAATACACATGGATGATTCCCAATCGATGAAGAACCTCAAATACATATACAAGACTCTCTAAATTCCATACATATCAATCATTTATTGCGAAATCTAAAAGAAAAATCATTTTCATACATGGTGAATTAATAAGGATTCGTGAACATAACTTAAATCTATAAGAGAGTCCCAGAGTAGGTAATAATTCCCCCCAAAAGGTTGTGATGAGCATGTCCTCCCATCCTCTGGACGAATGAAAATTCATAAACCTCATCGGTCCATAATTAATGAGCACCTACCTTTGGTAAGTTAGTCCAAATGGATATAGAATCATTGGGTGTTTCCGGTTCTATGAATAAACCCATTAGAAACCGATTGGAATGTTTGAACCTTAAAAAAACATATTCAACCCCATTTACAGAAGGAAAAAAATGGAGTACTTGACATGAATACTTAACCAAGTTAAAATGATGTTTTACTTATTTGTTAGGCCCTTATTTAAACTCAATACGAGGGCAAAAAAAGTAGTCATTAACATAAGAACTCATTCAAAAGATGTAGTATGGCTAGACTTAACTTTATTATGTCTAGTATATCAAACATGCACTCTTTTATAAGATCTCTCTCCAACACAGAATGGTTTCTTTAATGTTCACACCTTTGAATGCTTCAATCGCTACTCCTGCTGGATCCTCGTCCGCTCTAAGGATGACATCACCTACTCAGCGTCTTCAAAATTGGGTCTCGAATGAGTTTCTGAGGGAGTACCATCAACATGGTACCATCCCAATTATAGAGGCCACTCGACAGGCCCTCCAAGTTAACAACTCACCCTGGTTGTTAAGACAGTGATGACCAGCGATCAAGAAAAAGGAAGTGCAAACCACCGTCTCCAACTGTTTCGGGTCGTTATACCCAGAACTCAATAACTAGTCCCTCCCATATTACCGGGAGGTGAATAAAGAGGTAACTCAAGGCCTCATTTCAAGAAGACATGAGTCATTCCTGAGAACTCCCACCAACAATCACCGCCAGACTCATGCGGTAGTGCTCCCTCAACATGATGAGGGTATCACCTCTAGGAGTTCGGCTCAGGTTACTCAGACCCGAGCATGCAAGACAAATTGTCAATGGTGAAATTCGGTCAATAGGGAGTAGGTTCTTACCTCTGCCCCCTCTGAATAATTCCATCAACCTAACTTTATGGAAAGCAACAAGAGGCCACACACACCCATCCGTTCTAATCCTACTGTCCCGTAGACTCATTTAGAAGCAACCCGCCAATCCCGTTAGGCAATTCTGATGGAGTTTTATAGGCTGGCACATACACCTGTTTATAATTCATCAGCCAGTCAGCAGGCTCATCTGACTGCATCCAAAGAAGCTCGCCAACCAAATGTGGTGACCGCCTGTAAGCAGGAACATACACCTGTTTACAATCAGTAATTCTGTCAACAGTCTCGCATTCCAATGTTGAAGGAAATCTGTTAACCATACTTGACAGGGAATTTTCAGCAGGCACATACACCTGCCAATGTTCATCATGTCTGCCAACAGTCTCGTTTGGTAGCACCCAGATAAGTCAGTCGGAAAGCTCCGAGGACAAATTTGGAGAATATTAAACTCTCTTCCCCTATGCATAAGTAGTTTCAATATCTGTTGATAGGAAAAGGAGATTAGGAGAAGAAACATAAACCTACTCCAGACACGGAATGGACTTATATTTCTGTTTCAGCAGCTAAAGTCACCATGCACATTTTGACAATGGTGAAAGAGCAGAAGCAAATCCCTGCCCATATTATGGATACCTGCCAGAATATTATAACAACTTCGGCGAACTCATAGGGAAATAGTAACAAATCTACCCCTATCAATGGAGTGATTCATTAACATGTCACCCCGGAGAAGATACACACCTCTGTTCCAGACCAGGAGGGTCGTGGGGGATACTCCCCCATGTCATATACACAATCAAGACAGGCACATACACCCAATTTAAATGGAGATAATTAGCCTAACCTAACCATTTCTCTTGATCAGGAACATACATTTGTCCATAATAACCACTTTCTTCAACAAGTGGTTTCCAAAGTTAGTAAGAAGGCATCCAAGAAAAATACCCATCCAACAGAGTTGAGAAATCAAGAGCCAATCTACAATAAGTCCTTGTTAAATGCTAGAGTTCTTGAAGCCCTCAGACAATTATCTGTTTAAGCTCAAGATTTCTCTCTCTCATTTACAAATTTTGGAAGTAACAACAATAATTACTAAGGACTTCATCAGACACTTCATTATGAAGGCTTACTTCACGCCAATTCAGCCAATCTTGAACTATCATCTTCAGATGAGAGACACAATAACATTCTATATGGCCAGAAGACCAAGGAGCAAAAGGTTTCATCTTTTGTGGTAACCCACCATGGTGGTCCTCCCCATGATGATGGATTTAGCTATGAAAGTCCTCTCTACAGTAGTAATTCGCATTGCCTGAAAAAAATTTCAATGGACAATGCAGTAATGAGAAAGCCCTCTTATCTTGAGGCACTTGAAAATGCGAGGCCAGTCATGTCTGATTCCTTTCTACTAGTAAGTGAAATACTTTCTCAGACAGAAGATATATTAGGGGTTAGGCCATTCTTCGAACCACCATTGGGTCATTCATCTTCTAATTTGACGAATGTATTCCTTACCAATATTGTTTAATCTGATAAAGCAACAAAAAAACACAAGCTTTGGTCCAATCAGGTAGAAGAATCTTCATCAAATGACAAAGAATAAGTGCTGAATATGAGAAAACAAGTAGTGAAAGGTGAAATAACAGTCATGTTTTGGACTTTGGCTGACTCTCAGTATGATATTCTAGAAACGTTGACAGAAGATTATTTTCCCGATATTTGTCTCAACTTATGGAAAGAACTTTGTTACTTAAAAGAGAAAATATTATCTTATGATGAATATAAAAACATGTAAACATAATAGAAGGGTTTCAACTCCAAATTGACATGGCGTATCGATGAGTTTCCTGACATCCAAAGGTTTAAAAGCAGCAAAGAACCCTTCAGCATGCGTGCCTTGGTGAATTAAAAAGGTTTCACTAGTTAATTATCAATGCCTCATCTGGTATTCATATTAGGGGATGGGAAGTTCATGGAGTATTGTATTTCACTGTGCTCTCCAGTCAAAAAATCCCACCAAAAGTGGTCTCATGAAATGTTATTTCCCATGGTCGGACACATCAAACTGGTTTTGTCTTTAATCAAAGTCTTTCTCAAGAACATACCTCAACTAGTTCTTCCCAAAGTCTGGAATATAAAGAACAAGTTTATGAATTACTCTCACATCAAGAAAATGAGAATATTGAACATGATTATCGTTTGGAGCAAGAACATCATCAACTAACAGGATTCGATGAGTTGAGCATCAAAAACAGCCACCTCAGCGTGTTAGGCTGGGGATTCTTTTAACCCAACCTTCATAATCAACTGAAAGGATTCAAGGAGTTGAGCATGAAAAACATTAACTTCCCTAGTACACTGGACTAGGGACTTTTTCAAATTCTCAATCTCTTCCTCAGCAAAAGTCAGTCTTCTCTCGATTAGGGAAGAATCCACAAGAGGAAATCATAATAAAATTATCAGGAAATTTCATCAAATTACAGTTCATCATGAAGTTCCTGAGGGATCGACCAAACAAAAGGCAATATCTTATAAATGACATAGAAGAAGAAAATATTGCAGAAATGCGGACAGAAGGGCTGTAATGCGTTATTTATCGATAAATGTCATCAATTTTGTTTTCACAGATCCCCCAGAACATATGGCTCTCTCATAGGAATCAGATGAAGAAGTTCAGGTTCAAGAGGTTGTACGTACCGAAACAAATGAAGAAGGTGTGCGTACCCGAAATCAAAGGCTTACCCAAAATTTAGGTATTCCTTCAAATAAAAAATTCCCCCCTCTCCGAAAGGAATCTAATAAGGGGAAAGGAAAAAATCCAGGTTACATTCCACCCTACCTATAGAGAAGGCCAATCACTCTTATTAGAGGAAAGGTTCTGACAACAAGAGGAAGAAATGAAGGAGTTGAGGAGGATAAATGCATAACTACTTCAAGGTAGTCTTCCTCATATGCATGATGAAGTTAATAAATCATGGGAATTTGTTGTAGCTACTAGGATGGATCAAGAATATCCCTCTTTATAAGTAAACGCTCATAGGTGTAATTATATGGGTCATACACACCAAAAATCAGCAATACTACCATCAGTGGCAGTACCAGTCACCACACCCATCCAAACTCCAGTTATATCACCTGCTCAGGTCCAAGCTCAACCAGATGTTTCTAAAAAATTAATGAATACCATTGAGTCATTAACAGCTTGGTTGGATGATATGGAAGGAAAGAGTGCGCACAAGTCCAACCAGAAAAAGAGCTTACCCTGAATGAGTAGATGCAATTCCTCCCCCATAAAATTTTATGAGTACCATATTCCCAATTTTTAATAGTTTGGGAGATCCAGAACAACACATAACACATTTTGTTTGTCATTGTGATCTTATGATGGGAACTCCTCAACAACAACAAGATGTTAAGATCATGTGTTTTGTATAGTCATTACAGGGACCTGCTTTTTTCTGGTATACAAGTTTGCAATCTTGGTCAATTATTAGGCCGAAATATCTCCGTAAAAAATTCTTTCTTCAATTTAGCTCAACATTTCCAATGAGGAAAATTTTTGATCATACCAATTGTAAGAAAAGGGAAAATGAAAGAGTTTCATATTTCATTGCTTGCTAGAAGGGATTAACATATTCCTTAAGTTTAGAACTCCCTCAAGAAGAATTATTTCCAATCTGTGTGGAAAATCTGCATGATGAATTACACACACCGTTCATCCCTGTGAAATACACAGGAGGGTTTCAAGACCTTAATTCAATCGCTCAGCAAATAGAAGATTCTCTTACAAAGACTAAGTCTAAAACTCATTTAAATCCATCAGTTCTAGGAAGGAGAATAGGGAATGTAGAGACTGCTACAGTTACCCTAAAACAAGCACATGTACCTGCTTCCACTTCAAAACCTTCATCATATCGAAGGGCTCCACCTACTGAGCATCAACAACAACGGCCGCCACGTCCAGATGATAAAAGAGATCAAAGGAGGAAACATTTTGAATATTTTAAGAACAAATTTTATTTTTTCCGAAATGAAAAATTTCTTGGCTACTTCATCTCTGCTCTGGAAAACAATCTGGTTCAGTTACCAAGGCCATAAAGGTCGAACAAGGAATGAGATGAAGACCTCCACAACTATTTCCTGTTTCATCAGATGTTGGGGCACCCCATTCAGGAGTGATTTTTCTTCAAAGACCTCCTGTAAAAGATGGTGGACTCTGGACAAGTAAAATTGAAAGGCTCTTCATCCCAGGTACCATGTTTTACTACTACTGATCCAGAGGAAGAAGGCGAGTGGCACAAAGTCAAAAGTAAAAAATGCACAAAAGTATGACGATTGGATGGTCAGGGAAATGATCAACCGAACTCATGCCATTTTACAAACACAATTGAATTAAACAATTGTGTCTTCTTCTATGAATGTAAAAGAAAAACCTCCTTCATCAGAAGGAAAATCATCGAAGAAGAGGTGTAATTTGAAGAAAGAAAAGTAGTCAGAAGAAGACGAGATCATGTCAAAGACTAAGTTGTCTTTGACTCTCGTAGATTTTATGCTATCTACATCTGATGTATGGGCACTTCCCCACCAAACTGCATGGCATGAACTGGTTCATCAGGTAGAATCTTCATCAGATGAAGAGTTGATTTTCAGTTCTATTAACATGAATCCTTTAACAGATCCTTATGCCAATAACAGTTTCTATTATGATGATCCTATGTTCCCCATATCTAACAGAGGAATTAGAGGAATGGATAGAGGTATAGGATAAAGGGAATGATGTGGATATTCCAAAAGCCACTATTTCAATCCTACCCCTAATAGAACTGTATATACGGCAGAAACCTGTGGTAAATCCCTTCAGCGGGCACAAAAAGAAACAAGAATGTTCTTCCAAACATGGCAGATTCGGTTCTGACATAGTTATTTTGGAATACCGGTTAGAGTTTACCCCTTCTTCCTCTCATCAAATATATTGATCTAGTCGATATAATATAATGAAGCCTAGAGTATTTCCAACTCCTATCCCAATACGATATGCATCTACTACCAGATCATCAACATCCAAGGCACCTGCAAGACCACATTTTCATGATGAAAAATGAAGACCTTTGGACCAAAAGTTTGATGTCTTGAGACATTTGGACCAATTACCAGCAATGTTATCAATCTTGGATGCCTTGAATCTATCAAAAGATGTTTGAGAGGCGCTTATTGGGGCTTTTTAAAGTCTTCAAGAATTTGAAACTAAAATTGCTGCGACTGAGGTCTACCATTTAGAGAATGATCCTGCAGAATGCCATGCAGTGATATATTTTATAGATGAAGATGAATATAGTGTTGTACAAGGAAATATTAGACCATCGTATTTATCTGGAAAATTCAATGATATAGACATCTGACTAGCATTAATTGCTAATGGATCTGGAGTCAATCTCATTCCTATTCATACACTTCGTCGATTGGGCCTCACCGAATCTGATTTATCTCCTTCTACTTTGATGTTTCAAGGATATGATAAGAATGAAGAAGAAAATCTTGGTGATATTACACTCATAATTCAGTTTGGAGACTTTGTGTCTAATTCAGATTTCATGGTTGTTTGTCAGGACACAGCTTTCAACATTTTTCATGGAAGACATTGGCTACATCAACATGCGGTCATACCTTCATTGTACCATCAGTGTCTCAAATATTGTTTCAATGGTCAAATTGGGACATTGTATGGTGAAAAATCCCCATTCAAAACATGTGAATCTTAATACATTGAGGCAGAAGTTTATTAAATGGAGGGAAAGGAAAAATACACGACAAAGAGGGTTACCAAAATTAATGCTCCATATGGTTTGGAAATGATTCCAGTAAAACCATTCATACATGTGAGTATAGATTATGTGTTGTCTTTCAGTCAAATTTATGGAATAGACCAAAATCCAAACACTCTTATGGAAACTTCCATAATGTCAATTACAGAAATCGATCCAGACCACATGGGAGAAATAGTTGATTTAGCAAGCACTGATGAAATTTTTGATGGAGATGTCTTCATTTCATCAGCTGAAATCCAGTAATTCTATACATCACTAACCAGATCATAAGAAGTTATATAAATACCAAAGGAAAAAAATGATGTCGATTCTCAATCCATCATCTCCTCTCTATCACCCCAGGAAGACCCTTCATCATCAATAGGGTTAGAAATGGCAGCCTCTTCTCCAAGATGTTCAAATTTTAACTTCTCCCCTGACCATGGAAATTATGCTTCGTCATCAACTATGAAAGTAGAAATAGAAGAAGTAACACATATTGAAGAATAATAGAAAGATCTCAAGTATGATCCTCCAACATTTGAAGAAGGTATCTCTACCACTGTGGATGAACATAGAGAATTAAATCTAGGTATAAAAGATGATCCACGTCCCACTTTTATTAGTGGATCCATGACTCTTAAAGAGCAATAAATGTATAAATAATTTATAAAGAAAAATATAGACGTATTTTCTTGGAAATATAAAAAAATTCTAGGCCTTGATCCTGATGTTTCCACTCATCATTTGGGTTTTCCAGAAGAACATCGAGGATTCAAGAAAGCCGCAAGAAGCACACACCCAACTTATGCCTCCAAAATTGAACCTAAAGTTGATAAGATTATCAAGGCTAACATCATCCAAGAAGTTCAATATCCCAAATGGATGGATAATGTTTTCCCTGTGAAAAAGAAGAATGGACAAATTAGAGGTTTCAATGACTTCATAGATCTTAATAGGAATTATCCCAACGATGATTTTCCAGTTCCGATCACAAAACTCTAAATTGATGCAACAGCTAGCTATGAAGCACTTTCCTTCACGAATATATATTCTGGGTATAATCAAATATGAATGTCTCTATTAGATGAAAAATCTACAGCCTTCAGATCCCCTCAAGGTGTGTTTTTCTATTGGGTAATCCCCTTTGGACTAAAGAATATAGGTGCAATGTATCAACGTTACATGCACCATATCTTCAAACCTTTTTAGGGAAATTTGTTGAATGTTATGTGGATGATATAATGGTTAAATCCAGACAAATTTCTGATCACTTGGACAATCTAGAAATCATATTCAACAAAATTTGACAACACAATATGAAGATGAACCCCTTGAAATGTAATTTCGGGGTAACCTTAGGAAACATTCTTGGCATTGTTGTACGCCATCATGGTATTGATGTTGATTCTGATAAGACAAAATCAATTCTTTGTATGTCACCTCCTAGAAATTTGAAATAATTAAGAGAACTTCAAGGACACTTGGCCTATATTAGGCATTTCATTGCCAATTTGGCAGGCAAGTGTTTACCCTTCATCAGATTAATAAAGAAGGGAGCCAACTACCAATAGACCTAAGATTTCCAAGAGGCATTTGATACCCTTAATAAGTATCTCTAGATTCCACTAGTATTAATTCCGCCTGTTGAAGGAAGACAACTTATTCTAAATGTGATAGCTTTAGAGTGATCACTAGGTGCCTTCCTCGCCCAAAAGAATGTTGTTGGGAATGAAAAGAACATTTAAAATCTAAGTAGGACTATGCTTGAAGCAGAAAATCGATATTCAAGTATTGAAAGTGCTTCATAGAATTAATATTTTCAGTTCTGAAATTGAGAGACTACCTACAACATCAAGAGGTCCAATTGGTATCTCGCAAAACCCGCTCAAATTTATCCTTAATCGTCCAATGCTTACAGGACATTTGGAAAGGTGGGAAGTTATTTTTCAGCAATTTGATATCTAGTATGTGTCTCAGAAGGAAATAAAGGGCCAAGCTCTAGCCGATTTCCTTACTGAACACCCATCTATTGAATATACATCTTTAAATATTGAACTTCCTGATGAGGAACTCTTCTCTATTCAATAAAATACTCAATCATGGGAAATGTACTTTGATGGTGCCTCCAATATTCTAATAGGGAAGAAAATGGAAGATCCTAAATTTAACAAAGATGGGTTGGGAATCATGATTACATACCCAGAAAAGGTAGTGATACCCTATTCATTCTTATTGTTAGAAGATGGTACAAATAATGAAGCAGAATGTCAAGCTCTCATCGCAGGCTTGGAATTGGCGCTTCAGGTAGAGGTGAATCACTTGAAGGTTAAAGGTGATTCAAAGTTGGTAATCAAACAAATAAATGGGGATTATGCCATTAGAATGGAAGCATTAATCCCGTTGTATGATTAAGTCAAAAAGTTGATGGTGGAATTTCCTTTGGAAGTAATGTTTTCTTATGTCTAGTGATCACAAAATGAACAAGCTGATGCACTGGCTAATGTAGCCACAACCATGGCAGATCAAATTGGGGACGAAAAAATCATCAGCATTTCCCACCATCATGTAGTTTCACCTTTTGTTCAAATTAGAAAAGAGGAAATCAATAAAATCAGTCCCATTTCTGAACCATATGGTCATTCTATAGGATGGATGACACATATCAGGGTATACCTTCAAAATTGTACACTCCCACATGACAGAGCTGGGAAAGAACAAGTCCGGAGACATGTGATCAATTTTACTCTTTATGATAGCCCAGATCACCGAAAAATTATCTACAAGAGAGGTTTTGATGGAATTATCTTCATATGTATTGATGGTGAAGAGACAATGTCTATCATGAATGATGTTCATGTAGAAGTGTGTGGTTCCCACCAGTCTGGACAGAGACTTTCTGGTCAAATTCGAAGGCTTGGATACTTTTTTCCTTCAATGATGCAAGATTTTGTTGATTTCACTAAGAAGTGTCATTCTTGCCAAGTATGTGAAAACTTCATTCATCAAACCCCAGAGTTTCTTCAAATAGCTAAATATTAATGGCCATTTTCCACATGGGTAATGGATGTTGTAGGACCTTGTCCTTCGGCTACATCCAAGTAGTTTAAGTATATTCTTACTGCTATTGACTTCATTTCCAAATGGTCAGAGGCAATACCTCTTAAATAATTTAGTTCTAAAGGCATTAGTAGCTTTGTCAAGTCTAACATCATTACAAGATTTGGTGTCCCTTATACCATATTGACGGACAATGGCACCAACTTCGGTTCATCCAAGGTGAGAAAATTGTATCAAGAATACAACATCAAATCCAACCATTCATCTTGGTATCATACAGACGCCAATGGAAAAATGGAGGCCTTTAATAAGACTCTTTCAAACATACTACAAAATATAGTGGATAAATATTAGAAATCATGGCCTGAATAAATTTTTCATGCTTTATGGGCTTATCGGACTACCACCCGCAGTGCTACACGATCAACTCCATATTCATTGGTATATGGAACAGAATCAGTCTTTCCCATTGAAGTTCAACTACCTTCACTTAGAGTACCCATTTTTGATCAGTCATCCATAGATGAATAATCTCAGAAGCGATTTGATGAATTGAAACAATTATACAAAAAAAAATACTGTGCACACTGCACCACTTGGAAGTCTATCAGAATCAAATAGCACGAGCATTCAATAAAAAAGTTTGTCTTCATTCATTCAGTCAAGGAGAATTTCTATTGGTCCTCCGAACTCCAATGATACCGGGAAAAAATCCTCCAAAGCTTGAGCCAAAGTGGGAAGGACCTTACTGAATACATAAGGTCTACCCCAATGTAGCTTATTCTTTAATCTCAATGGATGGAGGACTCATTACAACTCCATCAAATGCAAGATTCATGAAAAAGTATTTTGTGTAACACAAATACACTTCTTTCCCTTTCTTTAAGACATTAAACTACATAGCCCCTTGTTCTTCCAATATGACGTTAAACTGTGTCCCCTTTGTCGTCCTACACGACGTTTAACTGTACATGTTCGTTCTTCATGATGTTTAAACTGTGAAAAACTCCCTAAATACGTCCTACATGACGTTAAACTATGCACATGTCTTGCAACATGTTAAACTGCACAAACATACACCCTAGCTACATGGCGCTAAAAATTATAGCACCCTTTGTCCCACATGAAATTAAACTGTGCATCGTTAGAGTTATTACTACCTCTTGTTTCTTACACCGATCATGAGTCACACGTGCTTAGAGTAAGCTTCAACCATAACACCCTCTCTGGGATGCTAACCACGCATAAGTCTCAACACCATCTTCGGGTCGTTGTCCTCAAATACAACTCGATCACCAATTCATTCTCAATCAAACTACGCAGACTTTGATCTTTTCCTTCTAGGCTGGGTACGTAGCAACCTCCTGATGTTGAATCCGAAATCCAATATCTTCAAGTCCGTTTACCATCATCCTTTCTATATGATGTTAAACTATATAGACCCCCATTTTCCTTGCTGCAATACATTAGAATTTATAGCAATACGTCCTAGCTACATGACACTAAACTGTGCAGCACTGGTCCATGCATATTCGCACTTTTGTCATGTTTTAAAATAAACTACAATAGTCTCTAACACCCTCACCTGAGAGGGATTCATTATTGATACTGATATCCAATCATGTCATATTCCAAGGACTACATGCATACATGGAAATTCCTGAACCATTAATCTTGGGTCCAACCATCATTGCACTAAAGTCCCCTTTCATCCTTCATATGTATGTACCAAATTGGTACAGAGGGTATTTCAAGAACTACATATGGCTTGATTCCCGTCCTTATGGGATACGAAGGAAAATTTGAGCATCCCTTGAATCTAGCCCCATGTCTTTGGGCCTAACCCGAACTCCATTTTCAGTCCCTTGGCTGAAAAGTACCCCTACAAACACATGAATCTGGTATGAAAACCCTTGTCTTTATTCACATCAGGTTTATAAAAAACACACAATGTGTCTCCCTCATTATGGTCCGAGCTCTACGACCCTAAACTAAGATCTCATATACTCTCGTCTCACATGATGTTAAAATGTATTTAATGAACTACATATGGCTTGATTCTCATCCTAATGAGATATTTAGTGAAGTCCAGCATCTCAATTTAGGACCCAGCCACAACATGATTATGGTCAGCATTGGTCTATGTATCTCTTCCATGCATTGGACAATACCCATTTTCTTGTGTCATAATCTTAACCGTAAATAATTCTATATCTCCATAACCCTTTTCTTGAATTTTGGTCACAAAATATCTGATAACCAGGAATTCTTTTGCCTGACCATGCAGCACGTGCCCTAAGGCGGCCTTGCATAAATAGTGTACATAACGGACCTGTCAGCCAAAAGATGATATTATTTGACTATGCAGCCAATTCCCATAGGTGGCCCTACATAATTCAACTCCACTAACAAGTTTGTCAAATAGTGGTAACTTCATTCTTAGGGGAAAACATTTTTTGTCCTTATTGGTCTTAATGATGATATGTAGGGATCCGCAAAAACAGCCATCCATAGCATATTTGTATCATACTCTTTTTCATGATCTGAAAGTATTTAAGTCGATGGTTTATATTTTCCTTCCCTACATTTGGGTCAGACCTTCATAGGAGTGACATTCATCTAATTCTTTGACAATCTTGATTGAGAATATCCTCTCCATATTCAAGTACCTCTTTCCATACAGCAGACTCCATGCTTTAGGAAATTTGAATCTCCATAAACTTTCACTAGATTTTAGAAATAGAAATGTAAAATTTCTGAATGTTCTTTTTCCTGAGTATGCATCACATGCCCCTAGGTGGACTTTCATAAGTAGTATACATAATGGACATGTCAACTAAATGATTCTATTATTTGACTATGCATCCAATTCCCTTTAGTGGCCCTGCATAATTCAACCCCCTAACGAGTTTGTCAAATAGTTTTAACTTCACTCTTAAGAAATACATCCTCTAATTCCATTTAGCCCTTTTTTCATATCATCCATCAGATTCAAAATTACTTAAGTCACAGTTTTCATGTTTTCCCCCATACATGAATGCGGTAATATGTTTTCAAACAAATTATCAAAGAATTTAGTCAATTTTAATCCATTCGGTCAATGATATTTGACCTTAAACATTAGCCTTTTTATGTATGACATGCATGACTTTATACAGCCAACAAAAGACAGAGTACTCATTAAATTGAGAACCTGTAAAAGGAACTATGAACAAAAGTCTATTCCCATCTCTCTAAATAAACATTTTGTATGATTTATGAAATACTGAGAAAACAAAAAGATGCAAAGTTTGTGGGGTAGTTTGTATAATCCTAGAAAAATCAAATTATGATTACTAGGCCCATTGCCTTAGGTACAAATATTTAGTTAGCAAGAGAATTTAGGTAAAAATGATTGAAGAGGAAATGTATTTTTCATTAATTAACAAGATTATAAAAATATCCACAGATTAGAGTATCTTCTCTTTTTCAATAATTACAAGAGGCTTTTAGCATAACATTTAATTTGATTTACAGCATCTCTAGCTTCATCAAAAGCCACTTGAAGTTCATTCACTCAACGAACTTCACTATATTCTTCTTGATGAAGTGATTTCTTGGAATCTGCGATGGCATTCATACCCTCTCTTTGGACTCCTTACAATGAATTATTAATCTAGTAAAGTTCCCCAGTAACGACATCTAGCTGTTGTTGAAGTTGCATCTGCTGGAAAACTTTCTCCATGATTTTATGCTTCAACTCCTTCAGCTTTGCAGCATGATTGGCCTCAGCTCAGGACACCATAGCCTCAAATTCTCTGATTTTTGTCAGAATACTTTCTCTGATCAGATCTTGATGACACGTTTTCTCCCACTCCCTCCTTAAGATGACTTGTTTCATCGCTGTATAGATCTCTTGATATCCAAAATCGCCAATTCCTAGCATGACGAAAAAGGATGAAAATTTCGGGATCTTTGAAGACAGCTCTTCAAAAGGCACTTTAGATATGATCTTCCATATATTTTTCCATGCCTTGCGATGTGAGAATTTGAGCACCTTTTTCACCTATGGTTTTGATTCACCATCACTATCATAGGGGGGAATATAGTCCGAGATTAATGCACTTAAGGAAATGCCCTGTTCTACTCCTTCCCCCCTGACCCTTAGTACTTCACTTTCTAATCCCATTGGGGATGAGGCTGAGTATTCACCTATGGATCTAGACACTGAAGTTGACAGCCCTGTATAGTCAACTGAAAGCTTTGTTTAGTTTCAAAGGATGAAAAAAGTTTATTAGTTGTCTTGGAAATTAAGTACAGCCACAAATATTATCATCTTTTACCCAACGACACATCAACAATATGAGAAGGCTCCTCCCCATATTTCCTAGCATCAACAGAATTTTTAGGATAGGTTTCAGGAAGCTCTTCCAGGTTAAGATCCACATGTTCTAGTGTCTCTGCAATGATAGGGTTGTCTCCACCCCCTTCAAGCAATGGTAGATCAGCATCTTGCTCAGATGTAATGACACATTTCATCCAATCATCGTCAGAGATGTAATAAAAAAATTAATAGGACAAAGGATAACACTCACATCCAAAATCATCTAAATCACATGGTAATTTAACATGATCTAAACTTTCTTCAAAAGATGCGCCAAGTTTCATCATTTCATCCAGTGATATCCCAGATTCCTGGTTAGTCTCACTAGTGGGAGCATTTGACATGTCTTCTTGACGACCCTCCTCTTGTGACCTCTAACCCCAGATAGCTTCCTCAGAGGAAATTTCAATGTCAGTTGCAGTGGTCGCCAAATGTTCTGGTGTAGGTGTTGAACCTAAAGCATCACAGAATGGAAGTCAGTTGATATTTTCATTCAACATTCTATGAAGTATTGTTAATTTACCTGAAGCAGGCTCTTCTATCCTTGTAGTAGCAACATGAGAAGAACTAGGAACAGATGCTGGCACTTCTTCTCTCCTTATTTCTTCAGAAGTATCCATGTCAACATGAATTTGTGTCTATTCACCATCACCCTCTGTTGTCCTCAGAGGAGGGTCAGCCCTCTCCCTCAAAGGGGAAATCGAAGAAGCCCCTAAAATCACAGGAAGTATAAGCAACATTTTCATGAGTTAGGATATATGACTATCTGAAGGACTTACCACTACTGATGAAGCATTTAGATGTGGCATTCTTCCTTCGATGATTTTGCTTCTTGGACTTCTTGGGTGTTTTGACATCATCACCTTCAAATACAGGTATTAGAGAGTGAAAAGCCATGTTTAACTCCTCGTCCACTGCTTGTTAGCATGGAGATACCTTGCCTGGATCATGAGGAGATTCATGGGCTCCCAGAGCGGTGCCACAATGGTTATACCACGGTGAAGGGACCTCAGTAGTTCCTTCCTTAACAAGTTGTAGGATGAAGAAAGTAATTTCCTTGAGTAACAAAGCTTTGAATGAAATCAAGTTGCAAAGAAAATAAGGATGGAAACTTATATCTTCAGGATCCACATAATCTTGCCACTCCTTGTCTACTGATGCACCAATCCCCTCAGTGGTGCCACGATCAATCATTTAGTTTACCCTCTTGGTGATGGGAATGGAATCATCAGTGGCATATATGAGTATTTCCAGGTCTCTGATGCAGGCCCACACTTCATCACGGTTATCCTTGAAGCAAATATCAGCAGAATCCCAAATATTCCCCACTCCAAGGATATGTAGCCCTTCGCATAAATCCATCCAGGCAGTTTTAGCATCACAATATAAACTCTTCCATGTCTGGACATCCTCTCGTCGTAAATATTCAGAATGTGCACCAGAAGGCCGCGAGGAGGGTCCTACAATCTAGGACTTCAAATTCTTCATAGCTCCTCCAATCATAGTTAAAGGATAAGAAAATGAAACTTATTTCTCTATAAAATAATGGAGACTAAATTTACTCAATTATATAACTCTCATTGAGTCGATGGAGTAGGTATCATGACTATGGAAGGAGGATTATATCTGGAATGATGCCATTTTGACGCATGTCGCGCCTCATCATCCCTATCCTAGGAATCTGGTGAATTACCCCTGGGAGAAGAACCCAGTGAATCAGCTCCTGGTGAGGAAGAATGACCTTCAATATGAAAGGTTTCTTTCCCAACACTTCCCTTTTTTACTCCCATCACGGACGACCAGAAGGTTCAATACCCCTTCTGGGAATGATTCTACCTAGTTCTTGGCATACCATGTAGTCAATTGACTCGCCGCTCCAGCAACTGGTAGATCAAACACTACCCTGGTATTCTCCATAGCTGTCAGTAACCATAGTTGTCAGGTAACCATTGGATGCTGCTATGACCTGACATGAATGGGAGGGGATACAAAAATCTACTGCAGACATTTAAATTGGCGTGAAAATCTATATGAAGCGTAGCCCTCAGATATAATCTCTCCGTCAACTCTGGTGGCCAATATACCATCTATTCTAGCTAGCATATAAGACCTCAATTCCAGGCTAGATGTTCCATCATCAACAAACTGCCCGATTGGTGGGTTTCCATAATGAAATAAATGAAATTCCTTGAACATGCTCAGCCTCACCTTCAAGTCATAAGGATTAACGGACAATAGATAAATTCCTGAAAATGCCTCCACTATTGTCCTAAAAGAACTTCCAGAAATCTATACTCCGCTCTGTACAGTGAATGTCCTGATGTGAGTGGAAATCCATCCCCACAAAACATGGAATGGTCCAACTATTCTCAAAGGAGACTTACCCATATAGACATGGAGTAAGCTCCTGTGAATCTTCTCCAAAACTAGGGTGGCCAACCAAACTATTTTTCTCTCAGCCAACTTGGCTGCAACAACGAAGTTCCCTGGCCTGACGCCTCCCTTCGAATCCCTAACTAGAAAAAGATAAACACTGAGCCTCAAGGCTATGAAACCCACCAGATGAGTCTTCTCTAGGATTCTTTGATTTACTTCATACCTCCACTTTTCAAACTCTCCCGCTTCTAGAGTTGGCCAGAATGTGCCAAAATCACCCTTCTTCTCTACTCTGGGGAAGCTGGTAGGATGAGTACAGGTGGTCCCCTTCTTCTTATTCATGATTAGAAACATATCCTTCTACTCATATGGATTAATATCCTTTCTATAATGAGTTTTTGTGGACTTTGAATTCTTGAGCTTGTGGAAAATGTTCTGTAACTCTCGATCCAAATCCGGAGTCTTTTCTGAATCATTCCATATTACATTTGGGGGAATTAATTCATCATACATAGCTCCCATATTTGGATCCCCCGAGATCTTGTAGACATCCCACAAGATGATTTCTACATATCCACGAGTCATATGAAAATAATTGGTTTCTGGGCTACAACGACTGATTAGCTCCGGCACAAAATCATCATTCCGGTAGATATATGTTTGCCCAGCCTAGATTGCTTCATATATTGCAGCTACCTTCAGATACTCAACAAAATCTACACAGGTTTTTCACACCCAATATGCCCACATCCAATTCGGCTTCACACCTCCTCTAGGACGGAAATACCAAATCTTCTTCCATCCCTTAGATTGATCCATCTAAGAATTTCAGAAAAATAGAGGGATAACAATGCGGCGACAACTCAGGTTTGTGATGATTCAGATCTGCAGCACATAGGCTATGATGCATTATGTATGCCTTTTCTACTGCTCCAACATTGACAAATGATCCTGCAAACTGATACATTTGCTGAAGAGAAATTTGTTTAAGTCAGAAACCAGGAATGAGGAACATAATTCTTTGCTTCTGGAATGTTGACACCTTCTAGATGACCATGGCCATATAAAGGTAAGTAAATTCTTTGTGGGAAGTTGGCATGATATTTCTTCAATTACTTAGCCAAATCTGGGAGAGTGATGTCGCAGATATCATAATAATCATGGCCAACGATGTTCATCATGTCATCTATTCTCTTGTTGTCCAACCCATCAGCCAATCCAATTCTTTTGTGGGCCATTGAATCTGCACAAATTTCAAACAGTTATCTTGTTAGTAAGTCTATTTTTATGAAATATTTGTGATGAAAACAAAAAAAATTGTCAAGGAATTAATGTGTTAATGTGTTTCCATGCAAGTATTTCCACGAAAGTATTTCCACGCAAGTATTTCCATGCAAGTCAAACTCCTTACTAAAGAATCATGACACAAGGTAGAGCGATCGACCAAGAAAGCAACACACTTACACGGAGAGAGATGAAAAACTTTGGAGATAGGATGATTTTCGCAAAGTGACACCCATATATATAGGTGATTCCACAATCCTGCATGCCGCAACCTATGCCCCAAAACCTGCGTGCCTAAAACATACGTGCCGATGAACCCTGGTTTCTCATTTTCCTCAGAGTCAAATCCACTTTCCTTTTTGGATCCAAATCTGAGGGGGGATTTTGTTGAAGCTCCTTTCCTTCACAGAGTCCAACGATTGTCAAAGAAGAATACCTTAAGCACAATAAGGGTCACCCATTAAAGAACATCAAAAATAGACAAAGGCATAGACCAGGAACCTATTTTGAGGGCGTCACGCAAGTTTCCCGCAAGCCACACAAGTCACTTGAATACCTCATATTGGTCACACAAGTCACTTTCATGCCCTTTTCGTTTTTTCTCTCAAGGTTTCCAGTGGCCTATAAATACCCCCTGAGGGCCCCGCATTCTGGGATGAATTTTCCAAAACTCAGATTTATGCTCTGGTCACCCAAGTCTTTGTCTGATATCTTCCGAACACTTATAAGGAAATTATTTTCCTAGAATGGAAGATATAAAGAGGAAGAATAAGGCTTAAGTGTTAGAACTCAGCAACACATGCACACCTAAGTGTCCATCCCTTAAGGGAAATGAAGACACTTGTGCGCGACCTTTCCCTCTCAAGGGAACTTGCGCTCCATCCTTCTAAAAGCTTCTAGGGATGATACTAAGGGTTTGAGTTCAAAATTGCCCATGTATTACCCTAATGATTCTTCGTTTCCCAAGGTGACTCATGTCACGCAAGTCTACTTGCGCGACCGGGACTTGAGTGCCCGAATGATACTTGTGAATCTCCTTCTTAGTCACCTCCTTTCCTTAAATCCACCTCTTCCCTTCAAGACATATCTTTCAAAACCCTCTTCAAAGCCAGTTATGGCATGGTTCCTATGTTGGCTTCCTTATCTGAAAGGAATCCAATGAGAACCTATCCTAAAGCCTCGTGACTTTCATATTTTTTTTCACCATGGTTAGAGGTTTTCTATATAACCTCATCATTTAAGATGAGAAGATTTTTTAATCTGGGCCTCCTTGTTCAAGAGTAAGCCCTGGTTATAGTCTCTTTTAACCTAGGACTCCTTCTCAGGAGTAAGCCCCAGTCATAGTCTCTTTTATCTTGGGCCTCCTTCTCAGGAGTAAGCCCTAGAATTTATTTCTTCTTATTTGGGCTTCCTTCTCAGGAATAAAATCCAATCATAAGTCCCTCTTAATTTGGGCTTACTTTTCCGGTGTAAACCCTGGGTTAAAACTCCAAATCTCTATAAAGTACAAATACCTTTATGGATGATGCTCCTGGGATTCTTTCATAAATCATGGCCTTCATTTACTTTGGAAGTCATACATACGTAATCCCCACATCATTTCTCATGACCACATATTTCATGGAACCATCGTCATGTTTACTGATTCCTCTTGTTTCTCACACCAAGCATGCCTCACATGAGCTTTGAGTTTAAAAGTAATCATGAAATCTTTTTTTTGAGACTTTTACCAAGCATAAACCCCATATTTCTTAACTTGAACTGTGTGGGTTCTAATTCCTTTTTTAATAAGGATATGTAGGTATCCCATCTATGGGTACAATCCCAACACTAAAATAATCCTTTTCTTTCTGAAGGAAAATAATCTTCAAGTGCCCCACTGAGTGGCTTTAAAACTAGTATGGTCATCATAATGACCAAGAGATTTCTATATAATTTATTGAAGGATACCATTGACTAAGGATATCTAATACACATGGATGACTATTTATCAATGAAGAACCTAAAATACATATAAAATATTCTTTAAATTTTATACATATCAATAATTTATTATTAAATATAAAAGAAAACTCATTTTTATACTTCATGAATTAATAAGGATTTATGAACATAACTTAAATATATAAGATAGTCCAATAGTAGGTAATAATTCCCCCCAAAAGGGTGTGATGAGCCTGACCTCCCATCCTCTCGACCAATGCTAATTCTTAAGCCTCATCGGTCTATAAATAATGAGCACCTACCTTTGGAAAGTAGGTCTAAATGGATATAGAATCATTGGATGTTTCTGGTTCTACGAATAAACTTGTTAGAAACCGATTTGAATGTTTGAAGCTTAAACAAACAATATCATCCCTATTTCTAGAAGAAATAGTTGAATCCTACTAGGAATTGTGCTCACACCCTACTTTTCCCTTTGAGTTGTTGTAGAGATTGTATTATAGGATCTAGGTAAAGTAAAGAAATTATTCTACTACTGTGTATTTTCATGTTGTTGTTGACTTTGTTTCGGGATGGTTTGGAGGTGAAGGTTGGTAACATGGAGACTTATTTCCCTAATTTAATTAAATCTTAATTATTTTACTCTGTTTGGATTTGTTTTTATGGATATATTTGAATATTTTTCTTACCTATTATTCTCCAATTTTATGTCATATTTTTTTAACATTCAATACTTGTTTCTATTAACATTCTAATAACTCATCGTGATGGGCCAACTTGTTTTGGTGGGAATATATGAATCAGGATGGTTCATTACAGAATAGTATTGGTGGTTTTCTCAGGATGATGTTTGTTAAGAGTTCCTATGTTTGGTTTTTTGTCTTGAGTAAAAATGAGTGAGAAATTGTTGAAATTCAGATATTAATTGAGGGAGAGTTCCTGAAGTATTCACTTTTTTGTCTAAACTCTAGTAACCAAGGGTGGTTGGAAAATTTTGAATAAGATTGATACTTAGATTTAAGGGTCATTTTAATGAAATGGATAGGGTGTTTATTTTAATGGACCTATTAATTCTTAAAGAAATATTTTTTGATAATATAAATAAGTATTTATTTTAAATTATTGATGTTTTAAATCATGGATATGAGTTATATATGTTGGTCCTACTATTTTGGGTTATAATCTTGATATGATTGGTCATTATCTTTTACTAAAAAGAACATTCTTAGATTGGAGATCATATAAATCTTAGAGAGGGATATATGAGATAAGATACACAACAGAATCCCCTATTAGAACCTTCTTTGGATGAAGTTGTAATCCGTACAATTCAAACTTTGGGTCATGTGGGTGTTGAGAACATGATATTTGTTGTGGATCGTGGATCTTAATTGACTAAGAAGCATCCACCCATATTCCATTGTGAAAAGGGCCCCCAGGAGTCCGAGGAGTGTCTTTAGAGGATTTTAAATTCCTTAATACTCTTGAGTACTCTAAGGTGGGGTTTTCCACATATATTGTTGGTGGACTAGGAAGAAGATGGTGATATTTGATTGTGAAAGCTATGTTGGTTGAGGATGTCATCTAAAATTCTTTCTTGAAAATAACTAGTTAGTATTTTTACCCTGAGACATTATGTGTGGGTAATACCCATGATTTTATAACCTTAGAGTAAGAAAATCATATTATTTTTATTTATTCCACCAGTTTTACTGAGTTGGTGAATTTGTAACCAAATCTAATCACCAATGAGAACCTAAAGGGTCAATGGTTTGATTTGGGTTTGAGGCTAGATATCTAGTCGATGCCGATTCTTGTGTGCCTTCCAAACTCTATAGAGGTAGACAATAAATAGCTTTGGTTGAGGTTGACATAGCTGGAAATAGAAGTATGGGTGGAGCATTGGATGTCGTAGTTGTCATCCATAGTGTATCATATGGATAGAAAAATAAGTGTAATGGTGGTTAATTTTTTTTTGGGTCCACTTCTAAGGAATTCATGTAGACAACAATATTTTGTTCTTACTATGTAAGATTCATGTTCATACCAATATGGACTACAAAGAGGATCCTAAGACTTGTCATCATTACATATTAGCTTTACATATAAAGGTTATTTTTGTGTAAGGATATCCTAGGGTAGTAAGGAAAGATCCAATATCATCAAGTGTTCGAAGGTTGGTACAAATGCTTCCAATGGTTATGTGTCTAATCCTAAATCCAAGGGGTAGTTTTATGTGGCTAAGAATGGATGGATTTATATTGTACTATACATGCCTGAGGAATCTCTAGTAGGTCTAAATACTATTATAGGTACAATGTTTATATCATCTTCTATGGTGATAGCTTTTTTTCATACACGTGATACTTATTCAATTATATTATCAAATATAACTTTTTTGTTGGGATTATGTTCAAAACATATTTCACACTTTTTGGATCTTTCCACACCAATTGAGAAAGAGGTCCAGACTAGGTTTTAGGTGTCCCGCGTGTTGGTTGATAATACCTGACTATGTGGTGATATGTAGCTTTTTAGTTCTCGATATTGAATATTGTACCTAATACTTGGAATATATTGGATGATCAATTTTAAGTCCTAGATATATTATTATCATCATAGACTTTAGTTTTTATCTTCATATGGGGTCACTCAATCTTTTCAAGGTGAGTGGGACTTTAGATCTTGAAGGGTATGGCCTATTGTTTATTATGATGGGGTGATATTGTTCCAATTGTCAATGATTTTTCTTGAGGTAGATAACCCTTGTTTGGGTAGACTTTTTTATTTAGTAGTGTGTGAATACCCTGAGGTCTTTGATGTTTTTACCTAGGTTACCACCATAGTTTCAGGTTGGTTTTACTATTAACCAGCACCTTGGCATAATTCTTGTTTATATTCCATCTTACTAATGGAACCTATAGAGTTGGTGGAACATAAAGTCTATCTTGAAGAACTAAAGGCTAATGGATTTATTTATCCTAGAATGTAACTATAGGCTTTTCCTACACACTTTACTAATAAGTCATATAAGTGTATCTTAATTTACATGGATTATCGAAAGCTAAATAGGGTGAAAGTTAAGAAAAAATATCTTTTTCCTAAGATTGCTGATCTCTTTGACCAACAGGGAGGGTTTTGTTGTTTTTCAAATATTGAAATTAATTATACGTACCTCTATTTGAGATTCTGATTAGAGGATCTACCTAAGACAATGTTTAGGAGATGGTATGGGAATTTTCAATTTTTCATTATACCATTTGGTCTCACTAATACACCAATGGTATTTTTAGATTTGTTGAACTAAATCATCAATTTCTTTATAGAATATTTTTTGTTGTGTTAATGGATTATATATTGGTGCACTCCAAGTAATAAGAAGGGCATAGAGAAAATTTGTATACCATTATTCAAACATTAAATGAACATCATCTATACTGTAATCTTTCCAAATGACTGTTTGGATTCAGGAAGATAAATTTCAAGGAAATGTGATACCTGAGATGGGTGTCTAAGTTGATCCTGAAAAGATAGAAATACTTATATCTTGGGAATAACCCCAAAATGTGTTTGAGAGACGTAACATCATGGGTTTAACTAGTTACTATAGATGGTTTGTTTATAATTTCTCCCAACTCATATATCCAATTATAGCTTTAACCCATCATTGTGTATAGTTTGAATATAATGAATAATGTTTGAGATATTTTTAATAGTTTAAGGTGAGGTTTATTTAAGTACCATTTATGATTTTTCAAGAACCTAGTTCTAGTAATTTATTGCGATGTTTCTAGTATAGTTTTTCTATGTGTATTGATGTTGGGGAAAAAGTGGTGAATTATGGATCTCACCAGTTACACCCAAAAAAGAAGAAAAGACTTATCCATGATCATTAGTTGGAAGTATTTCTGCATGCACTCAAAAAATGGTCTCACTATCCATTTGGGTAATCATTTATAGTGTATTCTGATAATAAGAGTTTGAAATATATTTTTACTCAGAGAGAACTGTGCTTTAAATAGAGATTCTAGGTAGAGTGTCTTTTTACCTTTTATTTTGAAATTTCATAAAATACAAGAAAAAGGTAATATTGTATCAGATGCATTGAGTATACAATTACTAATAGATGATGTAAAGTAATCTATTAATGAGTGGTTACTGATGAGTTTGTTTGCTGAAATGATATCGGGATTGGAAGAGATTGGTGGAGAGGTGTTCTTGACTTTTATAAAATTTGAATCATATTTTGATGAATAGATTTGTCTTGAAAATTTTAAATACACCATGTTCCAAAGATTATATAAAATAATTTAATGTGGGAAGATCCTGAGAGAGTGGTCTCATTATCTTGGGAGAGATTTGTTCTTTTACAGTAGGTTTTTTTTTCTGATTTCCCTAGGGTAGGAGTAGATGAATAGTAGACACCAGTCATGTTGGTCTATACACCGTGGGGATACCATGATTTATCATTAATTGAGATGTTAGTATTGGTGTCCTGTGGTGAGTTGTTCAGTTTCAAATTTTGTTTCACAGTATCTTACTTATCAGAGAATTAAGGAGGATCACCAGAGACATGTTGGCTAGTTGTAGCCTTTTCCTATTCCAGTATAGAAATGGGATGAAATTTCTATGGACTTAATCATTTCTCTTCTATGGAATTAAAGTGGAAAGGATGTGATTTTTGTGATCATTGATAGAATTAGAAAATTGGTGCATTTATTTCTTATCAGGGAGAAATGAAAGTGGAATATATTAGGTACATATACATCTACGAGATTGTGAGACTTCATGGGGTTCCCTATATGGTTATTTCTGATAGGGAACCAAGGTTCACTTATTGGTTTTGGAGAGGTATTTATGAGTCTATGTGTTCCTAGTTTTAATTTAGAATGAATTATTATCTAGAAATGTATGGATAGATAGAGGTAACAGTTTAGGTTCTTGAGGATATGATCCAGGCCTGTGGGATTGATTTTGGTGGATCATGGGAAAAGCAATTGAGGCTGGTAATATTTTCCTATAAAATAGTCTTCATGGTTTGATAAATATGGATCCCTTTGAAGCATTGTATATATGGAAATGTAGATATATCTTATGGTGTGTAGAGTTGGAAAGTGCATTCCATGCTTGGGGTAAGTCTCATTAAGAATACAACAGAAAAGGTACAGTTGATCAGGAAGAGTTTTGTCAGAACATAGAGACATTCGAAATCTTACATGGACTGGCATCATTGGCCTCTTGTTTTTAATGTTTTATATTTGGTACTTCTCAAAGAATCACCTCACTTAGGGAATTTTTGTTTTAGGTACGAGTATAAGTTGGCACTGAGGTTGGTTGGACATTTTGAGATCGTGGAGCAACTTAAGTGGCATATCAGTTTTACCTATCATCTTATTTGAATTTTATTCAATACGATAATCATTTTTTCTATATGAGGAGGTTTTACCTAGATCCTTTCCATTTGATTAAATTGGAGGATGTTATTCTTGAACCTCATACCACCATTTCTGAGAAACGAGTTCAGATTATGGATCTCTATGAGAAGGTATTGTGTGTTAAAAAAATGTCCTTGGTTTAGGAACTATTGTAGTGTAGATTAAGTAACCATGAGATATAGGAGAAGGAATAATTTAAGGGTTTGTAGTGGCCTTATATTTTTGTGGGTCCATAATCAAGAGGAATTTTTGGGGATAGAAGTATTTTAGGATGGGAAGAATTTTGATTCCCTTCAAGTCAATGGTATGTGTTATTCGATACTTTTATTTAATATTTTGGCATCAGGGAACAACCATAGGATAAGAGCCCAGAAATAAGGGAATTTAGGAGAAAAATTCATGGAACATATTTAATTTGTATGATTAGTTTGGCCATGCATTTTCCATTTGAAATGCTAATGTGAGGTTATAGTGGTGTATTGTATATATTTCACACGAATATAAAAATTATACGACATGACCAGTGAGTTGTGTAGGGTGTTTTGATGGTTTTCATAGGGTGTCACATGTTTTGATAATGGTTTTAAAAAACTTTGAAGCATCTAGCTTAAAATATTAAACCTGGATAGAATGGATAGTAGGGGTTTACGATTAAGGCGCATGAGTAGCTTAACCATTTGGCTTGCTCTAGGAAATATCTGACACCCCTCTAAACAATTAAAAAAATGGGGTTTACCCTTTTCCCCATGTTTATTTAAATTATAGTCACCCCCTAATATCATATTTTCCCATACTAATCATTCTCCTACTCTTTATATATCAGTCCCCTTGGATTCTCGTTGGTTTTCCTTCATTCTTGACTGATCACGTCGAGGAATATTGTCGTTTTGACCTAGTTTACCTCTTATTTATAGATCTACGTTAGATATAATTTCATATAATCATGTTGGAACCCAAATGAGATTTGATACTAGATATAATAGGAATTAAGGAGGATTTAACTATTTTCATATTGGTCAAGAATTTTGAGGACTGGAACCACTCTTCCCTTGTCTCCATTTTCGAAGGTGGTTTGTTCTACCTCTATTTCTAAGTAGGTGTTTACATAAAAATGGATAATTATATGAATTTATTGATTTTATTTTACAATTACATTAATTAATTCATTTAATTGATGTTATTTAGGGTTTAAAGTAATTTCTTATAAAGATACATGTTTTTAAAATGGGTTTTCATTTAAAATATGGGGTTTTCATACCAAGTGCTTGATTAAATGGTAGAACGATGGTTTCAATTTTGAAATGGGGTTTCAAAGACTGAATTTTTTTGGATTGGATTAAAAAATGATTTATAAATAAAATAATGGTATTAAAAATTATTTTTGAACAAAATTCGACATTGAGAACCTTGTGTGTGTTAGGAAGGGGACATAGGTGACTCTAGTGTGAGTGTCAACATTGGGGGTTTCTTTGTGATACCGATGTACTGTGAAAGGATTTGATATTGGTTGGTACTAGCTTATTCACGGTTTAGGTTATTTAATATATATTATATATTTCAATAGGATATGGCCGAAACATGGCATGATTTTTAATTTATCATAATTTATCCAATGATGGATTTTCCTTGTATTGTTTCTACTTGTTTTCACATGAGGTTATACCACATGGTTCCACATGAAGGGTTATTTAATAAAAATGCGTGTACTTACTTACCTTATGAAGTATGGATATGAATAATTATTTTAACACTTATAAATTTCATTTTCTTGGCTTTTTGGATATAAAAGTATTTTATGAAAACAAAAGGAAAAAGAATTAAAAATGAGTTTGTATTTATTAAAATTCTTTGTAAAATTATATTTATTTTAAAATATAGAACTATTTCATTCTTGATATTAGACCTTGTATAGACTCTATAGTAGTATTTTATGGTTATTTTTTATCTCACCTTTCTTTTTACACTGTACAACTCCAGATGATATTTTTTCGATCAAGGGAATGGTAATTATATATTGTAAAATGTTGGCTTCCATTATTGTCATTTCCTTCACCATGTAGTAGTTCATAGGTAAATATCGGTCACACGAAGTCTTTTTAATCTTGTCTAATTCATAATATTATGGTTTATACTATCTTATTTGTTTTTATGGATCTAGTTGTATTTTTTTCTTCTTTATTATATGATATTTTCATATCCTATTTTGGTTATATTCAAAACTTTTTTACTTTATCTTTTTTATACCTCAGTGTCACGAACTAGCTTAGGTGGCTATTTTAAATGAATCCGATTAGTTAATTTCATGAATATATTAAAATAAGGATATTCTAAACTATAATTATCAATTGGTTTGAATAATGGATGAATGTAGGTCACCTTTTATATGTGATGGTATAGACAGAAATGAAATTTATTAAAATATTTCAATGATATAAGGCCACTTTAATGGGAAAGTTGCTCCAAATAAATAGAGAATATAAGGTAGGATAATATAGGATATAAAAATATTTATAAAATAGTTAACTTAAAAGTTGTGGGTATAAATCCTATTCTTATCAAACGGTTTAACCCTTGGTAAACCCTTTTTAACCATAGCATTGGTAACAATATTTTTCTTCTATTCACTACGAGAAACAATTAAGTTAAAACTATTAAATTTTATTAATTATGTTAACTTAAAAAAAAATTGATTTTAAATGATTCAATTTATATAATTGGTATAATTTAATTTTAATGATGCATGTAAACAACAATGGATACCCATTTTCAAAAAAGCAATTTATCACAGTAAAACAAAATTCACACCCTTTTCTTCTATAGTAAAACCCAAAAAATGAATGTCAAAATTTTATATTGAATATATAATCTATAAATTTCATTAAAACATTAATAAATATTTATAAATTATTATTTTTAATATAAAAACACCTTTCACTCATAAAAATAGTTTTTAAAAATGATGTGTTTTTATACCTAAAAAATAACTATACCAAAATAAAGTATAATGATGATTCCTATGTAATTAATTATATATTTTATAATTAAATTAGAAATATTATACTTTATTAATAAATTAAAATCAAAAGGTATATTTATATGAAAATAAATGGTTATTTTTACAAAAATTGTAATTTCCACTATTCATTAAAAAAAAATATTTTTAGAAATTTTTTAAAATTCACCCTAATATAATATTGAAATAATTATCTCAAAAATGATATTAATTTTTTCAAATATAATTTCTAAAAATAGTAATAATTAAATATAATTATCACATGAAAAATATTATAAAAACCGTTTTTTATGCAAACACATTTTAAAGTGTAAATTAGCTTCACTAAAAGTTGAGTACTTATTTATTTTGAATTATTCAAAAAAATTCATTAAAAAATATTTTATATATTTACCATAAAATATTTGTTAATATTAAAAAAAATTAATTTAACTACAACGTTATAATATTTTACTATATCACAATTTATATAGACTCGAGGTTGCGTGTAAGGAATGCTATCAAATACTTCATGCTTTTTTTCAGAGGAAATACATATAAAATTTTAGTGTTTTATATCCACTAAAATAATTTGATGGTAAATTGAAAAAATGTAAGAAGTAAAAGGTTCTAGAAGAAGAATCTTAATAAATCCCCAATATAGTCAAGAGCCTTTATGTCTTTTTTCCCCTTCATTTGGAGGATGGGACCCACCACCCCAAAAGAAAATATCATCATATGAATAATCACAATATAGATTTTTGAACATTGTCTTCTTCCAATATATGTTATCGAATGAAGAATACAGATACAGACATACATTCCCCACATATTATATAGAAGCTATGGTGAGAGGTAGTACATGTGTAGTAGGAAAGGGATGATACATTCGTGTCAGACCTCAATGCTCTGGTTACATCTATATTGAATCCATATAAAAATCAAAAAAGTAGAGGTAGGTAGTTTATAAGACTAAAAAAGAACCAAATTTATTTGTAATCGAATATGACTCATTCAGATCCTATTATTTTTTAGGATCAATTACTAAATATATAGTTATCTTTAAAACATTATCATGTGGGTATATAAGCCTTACCTAACCCATAGTAGACATAGAATTCAAGTTTCTATAATCAAAAGGGTAAATTGCTTATATAGAGAACCTCATCCATAATGCCTCAATAAAAGAAACAAAATCATATTAGTAAACATATACCCTTGGTATAGAATTATTATATCCTCGAACCATTTTCTACCACCGTGACCAAACACTCATTTCTTTATATTCTTTAACTCTCGAATGTTATCAGATTAGTGGACATTAAATACATATCAAGAAATTAATAATTCAATTCTATGGTCATTACAAAAAATATATACCATGAATAAAACATTCAAGATAAATTCTTTATGGTTATCTCTTTTATAGTACAATACTGACATACTACCATGTAAGGATACATCGAGGACCTTTAATGTAGAGACCCAAAGATTGACGTACATGGAAATTACATTACTTTAGAGGAATACTTAATACATAACAAAAAACAGACACACAAGGACCGTAATAGTTTAGTGTCTTTGGAAACTTGGAACGTAATCTTCTAATCGTGGTGAAAGATCTTCAACATCTCCCATAAAGATCTTTCCCTTTTTTTCTTACCTAAAACCTTTCTTTATATCCTGGGGAAAAGAAAACATAAAAAGGGTGAGCTCAAATGCTCAGTAAGGGTAAACATGGATAAAATAAAACATTCCATATACATTTGAACTTAAAAACAAGAACATAATGCTTAAACATCAAAAGCTTGAGAAATGACATAAAACATGGAAGTACGTAAGGAATAGATCATAAAGAAACATTAAGAATGAAAAAATAGAATGGGAATAAAAAATGTAATTGTGGCATCCATTAAGGACATGTAATGTTTTCCATAGAAGCCAAGACATTGCTACCAAGACCATCTTAGTGGACAAAGTCCCATTCTGAATCGAGTTCACTCCTCGTTTTAGTCCTGTAACACTGAACCAGATTAACTTACCATTCCAGCCATGTCTATCTCATGAGATATAAAATCTTTACCCAATTAATTGGAGGGAGATATAGGTCCCACCCATCTCATAATGAAATCATTCTTACTTGTGCCACAAAAAAACATACATCATTCATAATAACCCAATAAACAAAATAGGTTTCATAAACATCATTCCATCATCACATAATCCATATAAAAGAAATGGATATCATTTCCTAATAAGAAAAATGAAACCATGTAAATCATATAGACATGATACTTGAAATATACACATATGAAATAATGTCATCTTAGATGAAAAATGGTTTTGATAAAACACTTGAAATGAATTCTTGAGGAAAATATCCTTTCTTCTTCAAAATCATTTTATTTTCACAAAATGTCATGAAATTTTAAAAGAAAAGGATTTTTTTGAAAATAGTCATGAAATATGTTTTTGTAAGCTTTATAAAAATAAGTCTTTATAAAACCGTAAATATTCGTTCATGCCGTATAAGTAAAAAAAACATTCTTCTCGTACTATTGCTGGAAAAGTCAAAAAGTGCCTCGTAAAGTAAAAAAGAAGAAGGATTCCTTACATACCATGTAGTAAAAGTCAAGAATGGGTAAAAAGGACTTTAAACATACAGTAATACACTTTTATAAAACATGGAGAAGGATGATAGCAATAACCCCAGTAAATACTTACGAATAAGCAGTCTCGAATAAAAATGAGATTTGCAAAATTTATCCCTTACCTTATGTCTGATATGCTTCGTACATATCTGAACCTCCGGTATAATGATTTAAATAATGTTATTGACTTATTACAGAATCATATTAATTGTTATGATATCATATATGGTTCACTTATGACTTTATATTACCTGTTCTTTTGTAAATTCCATGTTAAAGAGCGTTTTGGGTAAAATCGTTTCATTTGTCGTCCGTGTTTTGACTTGTAATTATTCATATGATTACTTAGATCACGATTACATAATTCCAGAATATAAAACATGATTTATATATAATATATATTCAGAATATACATATATATAATAGATCGATAAATGGAAAGAAATACACCGTTCATGGAGATGGTAGGCCGTACGTACGCATGAACTCTGTTTTCGTTTCCTTATTGAGTTGAATGGAATTAATTAGATGCCATACATATATACATAAATCCATTAGATTTATAATGTCATATATTTCATTATTATTTCTTATATATAATTTATAATCATTCTTAAATTGTTAACACGGAGAATGAATCTCATCGCGTCGTGGAGACGGTAGTCCGTACGTACGCACGAGCAATGATATCGTTTCCATAATTATTGAATTGAATTGGAGTGGATGATAAAATATATCAGAATAAGTATGATGTTATAATAACTATGTATAGTTATTTGTTACACCATTATACCCATCCATGTAATGTGTTGGTGGAAAAATAGATTACACCACGGCGTGGAGACGGTATTCTGTACGTATGCACGCACGGTGATTTGGTTTTCTGTAGGATGGATAGAAGGTGAAATGGGGTTGTTTCATATTTATAATAACAAATCAGTATATTAGTGATACTGATGTTATTAATTTATAATGAAACAACTAAAGAAGAATAAGTTGAAGATGAAAGAAGCTTGAAAGAATTGGGAGAAGAAATTACCTCTTCTTCGATACGCCTCTTTGAAACCTCCTCTTAGGGCACAAAGATTGGTCTTTAAGGTAGACCAGAACCTCTAGGATGTTTCTAGAGAAGTGGAGAAGATATTTTGTCTGGGTTTGGACGAGCTTGAAGGATCAAATTGGTGTGAGGAGGAGAGGGAGGAGGTGCCCTTTTATAAGGGAGGAGAGGGCACCTTTGGAATTCTAAAAAATATTAATTTATAATAAATCTAACCCCACTTAAAAACCTCAAAAAATGACTCATATTATAAAATTAGATGAGATAGGGTTGTAATATCATCAAAAAATCAAATTTAGACATGTTTGGATCTTATTTTAAACCTTATCATTTTGATTTATCCTTATTTAATCTATTTAAGTTTATTTGTGGAAATAAAATTCTAAATTTTATATTTTAATAAATAATTACTTATTTGTTGTTAATATTCCATAATTGGTTAGTTTATAACATTATAGACTATATAAATTTAAATTTATAATTTTTAAATATTTTTGTGATTTTTAAACAATTTTATAATATGTTATTTTTATAAAATAACAATAGTGTCAATTTTGACACTATTCATTTATTTGAATTTAAATAAAATATATACAGAAGATATTTTTGAACTAAAAGCTTTAATAGATTCATAAAAGTTCATATGAATCTATAAAATTAGTGGATCACATTAAATAGTTCATATAATATTTATTTTATTATTTTTAAAACCATTTATTTGGTTTATCTCTTAATAAAATAATTACTAAAACATTTTTGTATAATTATTTAATATACTGATTTGTTGCATAAAAATTTAAAATAAAATTCTATGATTAAGATAAATCTATTACCTTTCACAATAATACTTTTAATCGAATTTATCATCTTAAAATCACAATATTTAAATTGTTATATTTATTAAATTATGAAGGTGAAAACTTTGGCATCATTTAAAATAAAATAATATAAGTGTCATAATCACTTTTATAAGGATCCAAACGGTTATATATTAGGTAATTGGATGATTAAGGTGTATATATACACTACCAATATGTTTTGGTCAGGTTTTTGGGCCTTTTAATGGGTATTAGTATTTCAATAAAAACTATATTACTTATTTTCCACTTACTAAATAATTTCTGTATCATTAATGTATCACCATTAATGACAATTATTTAATCCCTAAAAATTATAAATAAATTATCATGATGTAGATAATTTTATTATATTTCTGGAGACTATTAATGTTCGAAGTTTTATGATGTTTATCACTAAATTAAAATTATTATACTTATAATATTTAAGAGAGTGACATGTTGTCACTCTCTTTGGTTTTAATAATAATTAAATTGTTTTCATGGTCAAAAGTCCATAAAATGAATCTAATCCGACCCTTATCTGAAATGGGTTTACTTTTAACCATAAAATAGAATTTTGGCATGTGTTAGGGTAATTTTATAATATTATATTTACCCTTAATTACCCGATTTAACTTTAACTATGGTAAATAAAATTTACCGTAGTTACTATTCATGATTCCCAAAAATAAAAAGTAGCCTATTAACATAATTTGGACCCACTGATTCCAAATATGGAATCCATTTTTTCAAATTCAATACACAGAAGTTGCAGAAATTAAATTAAAATTAATCCTACTGTCGAATGAAAACAGGTTTTTGTTTAAAACATTGCTAAAGATTGAATTGATTTAACCTACGAGTTCAATGTAAAATCAATGCTGATGACATAAATTATATTAAATGGTAAAAATATATTATATTTATACTTTAAAACCATTCAATATTATAATTTAACCATATAAATTATTACGATGAAAAAAGTTGTTTTTCATTAAAATATAGCGTGTTTTGACTATTCATCAAAATATGAAAGTTAGCAGAATAATACGAAAAATTTATCCAAAGTAATTTTTTATTTTTTTGATTCCAAAGAAGAATTTTATATTTGTCAAATTGAACTTATAAACATGTAAAAAACTATACTTAAAGTGGGTGCGCCATCAAAAGGCGGCAAATCTGCATTTTTTGAAAAATACTTATTTTACCCGAAAAATTTATTTTCTTCATATACAATGTTCTAGAAAATGTATAAGATGAATAATAATGTTATAAAATTCAAAATTTAGTTAATAATATTCATAACGGCTAGTTCATAATAATATTATAATAATATATCATTGTTTAGTAAAACCCGGCATTGCGTACAACACATGCTATCGAGGAAGATCGCGATTACGTGTAATGCAAGCCAAGTCAGGTTTGCGTGTTGTGAAAGAATCCTTCATTGTTTAGTATAACAGAATCCAAACATATTTCATTTATACATTGAATATATATATATATACTCAATATGGCGTAGAATAACTATTATCAAAATTGTGTGTAACACGATCCAAGAATAGTGTTGCGTATACTGCAAGCTAATACGGTGTTGCGTATAACGCAAGGTAATCTTGGTGTAGCATACAACACAAGAAATTAATGAAATTAAAAGAATATTTTTCATAAAATCTCGGGGTGTTACATTCTACCCCCCCTTAGAATTAATTTCGCCCTCAAAATTCATCGGGGTTATAAATAGTTTACTACTCGAAAGTTTGTTTAATAGAAACCCACATAGTAAAAAGGAATACCAAAACATGGTTTTAATAAATAACGTATGAAATGTAATAGTTACCCAAATTAACTCATCACTGGGTTTCCATGTAAGAGAACATAGGTGAAAATATTGATATGGAAGAAAAATCTAACCATCAAGTTTTGATGGAGAGTGGTAGAGAACATGGCTATGAAAAAGCCAACAATCACAAAGCTATTGATTTGTGATGATCTAAGGTACCATCTGATTCATCGGATATAAGGGAACTAGGACAACATTTTTGGTTTTCAAGATCATTTCCCTAAAGTTGATGAATTAAAAGAAATACTTGCATGATTTTGGTACAATCTCACTGTTGTTCGTGAATTGAAAAATTTCCACTTCATCCCTTAAAGAAATGAAGTTGAATTTGTTATTCGTGATGTGTTAGCAGATCATGTGATAGAATGATGGGTCATTCCATCTCTTTCAAACAAAAGGTTAGCAAAAGTTATAAGTCCATCTTATGGTTAGATTAATCGTATATGGTTCCAAAAATGAACTTATACTTCATATACCATACCGCTAAATTAAATAAAACTAGTTTCTACTAACCAGGGACTTCCTGTAGGCTAGTGGTAGGCGATAAAGGCCAGTCGCACTTCGGTTGTGGGTTCGATTCCCACATCCTTGTCCGACGCGATGGGTTGTCGCCCGTCCTGCAGGTTGTCCTTTTTCTAAAACTACATTACTATATCATCCCATCAATAATATCGGAAAAAAGGTTCTATCCTTAAACAATACTAACATATGTCCAACATAATCCATTCCAATCTTTAGGCTTATCCATAATATTGCAGTCCATTGTCATATTATATTGAAAACGATTACCAGATATTTCATATAAGAAGCATGTTAATACCATCGTTGATCCCCATATATCATAAGATATGTCTTGTTGGTCACATTACAAACGTTCGAAGGCCTTAATCATGTATTCTCTTGAAAAATGAATACCCATTGAACCTTAGTGAAAACATGAATGTAGTTAAAAGTTAACGCTTTCCACATACCAAAATCCTCAAAATTCTATATACTCAAACCATGATATCAATTAGTCCTTATATCAATCATGAGCTCATGAATACAATCAAACATCTCATTATCTTCTTATTCCTTCATTATGCGCATATCATCTACTTTAAAAAAATATCTGAATAACATTCCATGGTTACTGGTACAATTCAACATATACATTCAAATACTTTTAGGAAAAACAATAGTGTAACAATCCTTAGATGATTCTTTATTCCATAGTACCATTAACTATACAACATAACTCTCGATAAACATACAATCTTTCCACTACCTTCTAAAACAACCGACTGAGCTTGAACACTTATTTCAGCTCGTATATAATTTGTAGTCTCCTCATCATCATCAACATAAATACTACCCATATGACCATGCTGATTCTCATCATGAGATTTTCCATTAGGGCATTAGTTTTCATAATGTCCATACATTCCAAATTTAAAACATCTAATCATTGTTGATGTCATAGAAATACCATTATCCTTGTCCATGGTGTTAACTGAACCTTTTCCTTTGCACTTACTGGCTTTGTTTCCTTCTTTTCCACACCCAAAGCATCTTACAGTTCCTTTGAAACAATCTCCCTGATGCCTCTTCCCACATGACTTACATAAGGGAAATTGAATTTTCTTTCCTCTATGATCATCATGAAACTCCATCTTTCTCTTATTATCTGAGTCGGGAAACTTACCAAAGTTGAGATTATTGATCATATTATGAGATTGCTGATTAGGCATAATAACGATGTTTGGACTTCCATATCCCGTTTCATTTGGTTTCTCATGAAGAAAGTCATTCCATTGTTCGTCATATCCTCCATTATCATGAATCTTCCTGTTTCCAGCCATTTTCTAAAACCCAAAAAGAATAGTGTGAGAGGTAAAAATCATGCTAGGGAAAACAACATAGTAAAGGGGGAGCACCCTCAATATATAACATCTTAGGTTAAATTCTAAGATCGTTACCGTAGTTCTAGGACTATATCCTATATGTATTCTTATCCTTAGGTACATCCCTAGACATACCTTATAAATATATCTAGGGATCTCACTAACTTTTTCACATCCTAGTTTCCAAAGGTTGACTAAACATTTCCTCTGATACCAACTGTAGAGACCCTAAGCTTGACGTACATGGGCATTACATTAATTTTGTGGAATACTTAATACATAACAAAAACAGACACACAAGGATCGTAATAGTTTAGTGTCTTTGGAAACTTGGAACGTAATCTTCTAATTGTGGTGAAAGATCTTCAACATCTCCCATAAAGATATTTCCCTTTTTTTTCTTACCTAAAACCTTTCTTTATATCCTGGGGAAAAGAAAACATAAAAAGGGTGAGCTCAAATTCTCAGTAAGGGTAAGCATGGATAACACAAAACATACCATATACATTTGAACTTAAAAACATGAACATAATGTTTAAACATCAAAATCTTGAGAAATGACATAAAACATGGAAGTACGTAAGGCATAGATCATAAAGAAACATTAAGAATGACAAAATAGCATAGGAATAAAACATGTAATTGTGGCATCCATTAAGCACATGTAATGATTTCCATAGTAGCCAAGACATTGCTGCCAAGACCATCTTAGTGGACAAAGTCCCATTCTGAATCGAGTTCACTCCTCATTTCAGTCCTCTAACACTGAACCGGATTAACTTATCGTTCTAGCCATGTCTATCTCATGAGATATAAAATCATTACCCAATGCACTGGAGGGAGATATAGGTCCCACCCATCTCATAATGAAATCATTCTTACTTGTGCCACAAAAAAAACATACATCATTCATAATAACCCAATAAACAAAATGGGTTTCATAAACATCATTCCATCATCACATAATCCATATAAAAGAAATGGATATCATTTCATAATAAGAAAAATGAAACCATGTAAATCATATAGACATGATACATGAAACATACACATATGAAATAATGTCATCTTAGATGAAAAATGGTTTTGATAAAACACTTGAAATGAATTCTTGAGGAAAATATCCTTTCCTCTTTAAAATCATTTTCTTTTCAAAAAATGTCAGGCAATTTTAAAAGAAAAGTATTAGGTTGAAAATAGTCATGAAATATTTTTTAGTAAGATTTATGAAAATAAGTCTTTATAAAAGCGTAAAAATTCGTTCATGCCGTATAAGTTAAAAAAAACATTCTTCTCGTACTTTTGCTGGAAAAGTCAAAAAGTACCTCGTAACGTAAAAAAAAGAAAGTTTCCTTACATAGCATGTAGTAAAAGTCAAGAATGGGTAAAAAGGACATTAAAAATACATTAATACACTTTTATAAAACATGGACAAGGATGATATCAATAACCCCAGTAAATACTTACGAATAAGAAATCTCAGATAAAAATGAGAGTTGCAAAATTTATCCCTTACCTTATGTCCGATATGCTTCGTACGTATCCGAACCTCCTGTATAATGATTTAAATAATGTTATTGACTTTTTAAAGAATCATATTAATTGTTATGATATCATATATGGTTCACTTATGACTTTATATTACCCGTTCTTTTGTAAATTCCATGTTAAAGATCGTTTTGGGTAAAATCGTTTCATTTGTCTTCCGTGTTTTGACTTGTCATTATTCATATGATTACTTAGATCACGATTACATAATTCCAGAATATAAAACATGATTTATATATAATATATATTCAGAATATACATATATATAATAGATTGATAAATGGAAAGAAATACACCATTCATGGAGACGGTAGGTCGTACGTACGCATGAACGCTGTTTTCGTTCCCTTATTGAGTTGAATGGAATTAAGTAGATGCCATACATATATAAATAAATACAGTAGCTTTATAATGCCATATATTTCATTATTATTTCTTATATATACATTATAATCATTCTTAAATGGTTAACACGGAGAATGAATCTCATCGCGTCATGGAGACGGTAGTCCGTACGTACGCATGAGCGATGATATCATTTCCATAATTATTGAATTAAATTGGAGTGGATGATACAATATATCAGAATCAGTATGATGTTATAATAACTATTTATATTTATTCTTTACACCATTATACCCATCCATGTAAGGTGTTGGTGGAAAAATAGATTACACCACGGCGTGGAGACGGTATTCCGTACGTACGCACGCGCGGTGATTTTGTTTTCCGTAGGATGGATAGAAGGTGAAATGGGGTTGTTTCATATTTATAATAACAAAACATTATATTAGTGATACTGATTTTATTACTTTATAATGAAACAACTAAATAATAATAAGTTGAATAAGAAAGAAGCTTGAAAGAATCGGGAGAAGAAATTACCTCTTCTTCGATACGCCTCTTTGAAACCTCCTCTTAGAGCACTAAGATTGGACTTTAAAGTAGACCAGAACCTCCAGGATGTTTCTAGGGAAGTGGAGAAGATAATTTGGTAGGGGTTGGCCGAGCTTGAAGGCTCAAATTGGTGTGAGAAGGAGAGGGAGGAGGTTCCCTTTTATAAGGGAGGAGAGGGGCACCTTTGGAATTCTTAAAAATATTAATTTATAATAAATCTAACCCCACTTAAAACCCCCAAAAATTACTCATATTCAAAGCTTAGATGATATAGGGTTGTAATTTCATCAACCAATCAAATTTAGACATGTTTGGATCTTATTTTAAACCTTATCATTTTGATTTATCCTTATTTAATCTATTTAAGTTTATTTGTGGTAATAAAATTCAAAATTTTAAATTATAACAAATAATTACTTATTTGTTGTGAATTTTCCATAATTTGTTACTTTACAACATGATAGACCATATAAATGTAAATTTATAATTTTTAAATATTTTTGTGATTTTTAAACAATTTTATAATATGTTATTTTTATAAAATAACAATATTGTCAATTTTGACACTATTCATTTATTTGAATTTAAATAAAATATATACCAAATATATGTTCGACCTAAAAGAATTAATAGATTCATAAAAGTTCACATGTATCTATAAAATTATTGTATCACATTAAATAGTCCGTATAATATTTATTTTATTATTTTTAAAACCATTTATTTGGTTTATCTCTTAATAAAATAATTACTACAACATTTTTGTATAATTATTTAATATACTGATTTGTTGCATAAAAATTTAAAATAAACTTCTATGATTAAGATAAATATATTAGATTTCACAATAAAACTTTTAATCGAATTTATCATCTTAAAATCACAATATTTAAATTGTTATATTTATTAAATTATGAAGGTGACAACTTTGGCATCATTTAAAATAAAATAATATAAGTGTCATAGTCACTTTTATAAGGATCCAAACGGTTATATATTAGGTCATTGGATGAATAAGGTGTATATATACACTACCAATAAGTTTTGGTCAGGTTTTTGGGCCTTTTAATGGGTATTAGTATTTCAATAAAAACTATATTACTTATTTTCCACTTAATAAATAATTTTTGTTTCATTAATGTATCCCCATTAATGAAAATTATTTAATCCCTAAAAATTATAAATAAATTATCATGATGTAGATAATTTTATTAGATTTCTGGAGACTATTCATTTTTGAAGTTTTATGATGTTTATCACTAAATTAAAATTATTATACTTATAAGATTCAAGAGAGTGACATGTTGTCACTTTCTTTGGTTTTAATAATAAATAAATTATTTTCATGGTCAAAAGTCCATAAAATGAATCTAATCCGACCCTTAGATGATATGGGTTTACATTTAGCCATCCAATAGAATTTTTGAATGTGTTAGGGTAATTTTATAATATTATATTTACCCTTAATTACCCGATTTAACTTTAACTATGGTAAATAAAATTTACCGTAGTTACTATTCATAATTTCCAAAAATAAAAATTAGCCTATTAACATAATTTGGACCCACTGATTCCAAATATGGAATCCATTTTTTCAAATTCAATACATAGAATTTTCAGTAATTAAATTAAAATTAATCCCGTTGTCGAATGAAAACAGGTTTTTGTTTAAAAAATTGCAAAAGATTGAATTGATTTAACCTACGAGTTCAATGTAAAATCAATGCTGATGCCATACATTATATTAAATGGTAAAAATATATTCTATTTATACTTTAAAAAAATTCAATATTATAATTTAACCATATAAATTATTACGATGAAAAAAGTTGTTTTTCATTAAAATATAGCGCGTTTATACTATTCATCAAAATATGAACGTTACCAGAATAATATGAAAAATTTATCCAAAGTAATTTTTTATTTCTTTATTCCAAAGAAGAATTTTATTTTGTCAAATTTAACTTATAAACATGTCAAAAACTATATTTAAAGTGGGTGCGCCATCAAAAGGCGAAAAATCTGCATTTTTTGAAAAATACTTATTTTACCCAAAAAATTTATTTTGTTCTTATACCATGTTCTAGAAAATGTATAAGATAAATAATAATGTTATAAAATTAAAAATTTAGTTAATACTATTCATAACATCCAGTTCATAATAATATTATAATAATATATCATTGTTTAGTAAAACCCGGTATTGCGTACAACACACGCTATCGAGGAAGGTCGTGATTGCGTGTAATGCAAGCCAAGTCAGGGTTGCGTGTTATGAAAGAATCCTTCATTGTTTCGTATAACAGAATCCAACCATATTTCATTTATACATTGAATATATATATATATATACTCAATGTTTCTTAGAATAACTATTATCAAAATTGTATGTAACACGATCCAAGAATAGTGTTGCATATACTACAAGCTAATACGGTGTTGCGTATAGCGCAAGGTAATATTTGTGTAGCATACAACACAAGAAATTAATGAAATTAAAAGAATATTTTTCATAAAATCTCGGGGTGTTACATTTATCTTTCTGAAAAGATAGAAAACATTTATGTTCCTTGATCCTTTATTAAAAATGGCTATGGGATCAATCTCACCCATATTCGAATGATTCACTACTTGGGATATAGTGAGGATGACCTGTCCTTATCTAGTATGACCAATCAAATATATAGAAAGAGTGAGAAAAATATTATTGAGAAGATAAAACTAATATCTCCAATAATAGGACTCGTATCCATCTCTAAATTAACTATTTTGTATCAAGTAAAGTCTTTGAATACCCTATTATAGGATTTGTGGATTTATATGTATAAGGGGGTTACCTTGTTATATCATTATCTTTTTAAATAATCTATTAATGGATAAGTCATATTGATATACAATGAGAATGTACCATTTGAGTCATATGAGTATTAATACATAGATGAATGTTTCTATAAGAGGGAAGGGAGGTAGTTAATAAGGGATGATTCCATATGAATCATTTACCACAACGGCCTAGAAGTTCCTTCAACCAATCCATTGAGTGAAATCAATGAGTACTATGTACTTCCCACCAGCCAAATTTTAGAAAGAAATCCAAATTCTAAAAACTAGTAGGTTATGTTCTCCGCAATTGATAATAAGTCAAAGAATATAAAGAGTCAAGAATAATACATTGGAAAATGCACCCCCTTACTCATGATGTTAGTTGTGATAACCAAATTATACCACCTTAAAGGTGGTTATGATTCCTAAGAATATAGTGTAACCACTAGTAATGAATCCTCTAATTTTAGGGATATTATATCATCCATTGAATCTTAATATCCATGCAAACAATCTTCTCTCAATGATAGTGGTAAATAAGGAAATGGTTCCCAAAATTATATTGATAATGATGCATTAACATTATAATATTAAAGATTCATATATTCATTCTTAACACATGTTTAAGATATAAATATATCCATATTTTATTCTGAATCTAAAAGTTCCCATTCATTTCTTACTTTCGATAATGATTATGAAAAAGAGTAGAAAGAGGAAGAAATTCATAGGGATTCCCAACTAGTATTCATGGAAGGTGTCTCAATAACCATTGAAGAACAAAGATAGTAAAATATTAGTATAGGGGAGGATATTTATCCCACAATGATCTGTACCAAAATTACCCTTTATGAGAAGGAGATATATATTTCATTTCTAAAGTAACACCATGATGTATTTAACTTGAATTAAAATGAGATTCCAAAGATGGTTCCTAAGGTGGGTACCCATCCCCTGGGTCTTACAGAGGATCACTCTAGAAACAAACCACCGGTATAAATATTTCATCCAACCAATGTTATCTTAGTGGAATTTTATGTTGATAATATGATCAAGGATCATTTTTTCATAGAGGTTCAATACCCAGAATGGCTAACCAACTTCATAATTGTTAAGAATTAGAATGGTAAGATCATAGTTTTAATTGAATTTATGTATCCTAATAATCACTATCCCAAAAATGACTTCTCCATTATAGTCATGGAACTGTTGACTTATATAACCAATGGATTTCAAGACCAAACCTTCCTGGATTGATATTATACCCACAATCAAATTGGGATGGCCCCCAAAGATTAATATTCCATCACCTTCTGGGTACCCAATGGGGTTTTCTATTAACAATTATTTCCCTTTATCTCAAAGAATACTATATCCATATACTAACATGACATGCATCGCATATTAATTCCTTTATAGAGAATACTATTGAGTGATATGTAAATGATCTGTATGGAACATATCAATAATAATAATATGATTGTTAGAATGAATTGAAGATAATTTTCAGTAAAATATTATAATATAGATTAAAGATAATCCCCATGAAGTGATGTTTTAGAGAGACATTATGAAAATTAAATGTTTTGTGGAACATGATTATATAATTTATATATACCATGATAATACCACAGAGATACCTAATATGTACCCTCCTTGAATCCTCAATGAGTTTAGGGGACTCCAATTAGGAATCACCAATATCATGAATTTCATGTCCAACCTCACTTGAAGGTGATTTATCTTCACAAAATTTATGAAGAAACATGTTACATACCAATGTGATCATAATTTTCAAGAGGATTTTAGAAATATGATGAGAAATCTCTTTCACCCAATGGTCCTAATGTTTCTAGTCATTGGGAATCCACTCATTATGTACCTAAAAATCCTATTGTGATCAATTATAACACTAATATATCAATGGAATGATATAGGTTATAAGAATAGTCTTTAATACCTTATAGTAATGATGCTTGATTTTATGACTCAATATTATGACATAGATAAGAAATTAAATGTGCTGATTTCATGGTTTATATGACAAATAAATACCCGTAACATTGTGAGTTTTTATTTTTCTCTCAAATATATATTATAAAATATATCCTTTATCATCCCATGTATATTAGATGTTCTTCCTGATGGAAAAACATCATTCTGTAATTTAATATCCATTTTGTGTCATAAAAGATATTTGAAGGACAATAATTTACGTAGTTTCTAGTTATAAATCATACTTAATAAAGTGAACCGTGGAATATAGAGCTCCTTGATGAGCTTATTTTCTATCTAAAATTAACTCCTCAAATAGGGGAGATATAATTTGAATATTTTCTTAATTTCTCATGGGATGAAGAATAGAGGACCCAAAGGTTAGTAAGGATTGGTTGAGAACAATATTTGTTTCTCGAGATAAATTAGTTCTATTACAATCCATCAAACTATTATATGTTTTCACAGACAATGAGGTAGAATACCAAGCCCTCATTATTGGAATGGGTCCTTCGTGCATGACGCTTAAATTTTTTATAAAAACATATCATGTGTAATTTAAATCCCTTACTTGAGATCTAGATCCATGTAAGAGTTCATTGTAACTTGTATAACAATTCATGTAAAATTCCTCTCCACTAATTTGAGTTAGAATTATTCAAGGTCAATATTATAATAATTAAGAATGGTTTGATTTCAATTCATTGGGATACATATTAACACATGGATCTCCTATTATAGGCATATTCATGAATTCTGTCAATAAAAATTCCCCGTTTACCTTAGTTTAAAATATTTCCACCCACATTTTGTCCCGTTAATGGACCTATAATAAAGTGAAGGAAATTTTTTTCCTTCCATCCAACATTGATATATTTTATTTCAAAAAATAGTCGATTCAAAAAAAGATCAAGGAGGTATGAAGTAGTGTAGCACAAGAAAACCAGCTTCAAATAAACTAAAAACCACTAAGGGGAGGGATCTAATTCTACTAAATATGATGCACATGTTACTTAGAGAAGCCTGAGAAGCAAGGATGTGGGTGACCTTATTTCTCTCCAACCATATCTAGGAGATATCCTTGTGGCTATTAAAAAAATATGCATCTCAAAATGGAATAAAAGATAGCCAAATGTATAGTCAAATACTTTTTGAGTAACCCACTTAATTTTGATGATTTTTCCCCTCAATTCATATCTTGGTCAAAAATTGAGATGAATCCATATTATTATATGCATGAGCTAGATCATTACAAGACTATTGGGGTATGTTTTTGATTCTATAAACTATTTCCTAGGTCAACATATCCCCAATACATTACTAACAAGTTATAAAAAGTTAAAATGAATTAAATTCATGTTTGAGTTTCTTGATGTTAAATTTTATAGCACTTATTTACTTATTGAATGATGTTAAATTACATAATTAATGTGTTAGAAACTCCCCAATCATGTTCTCTAATGCACGTTGAGTAACACTCTAGTTTCCATTTATTTCTCACACTGAGATCCACTAATTTTATCAAGAGGTCCTATTCAATTTCTCCATTTAGTACTATTGAGACCCACTATGTCCATCAGTATGAAACATATTCCTTACTACATAATGTAAAATCACACAACATAATGTACCTCATAAAAATCCTCTTAATCTATTTGGAAAGGTATGTGAGACTAATTTTTTTCCTAAACAAGATATAGATCAATTTAATAGTTGTTAATGTACATTACCTTCATTTACACATTTATGAACACTAAAACTGAAGGACCACTATAAGAACTATTTTTGGTTTATTTATTCTTGTAAAAAAATACATATTTATGTCTGAACTTCCAAGCCCCAGGTGCAGGTTCAATTCAAATTATCCCCCCACATTTTTTCTTGGTTCTAGGAACCCATCCTCATTATTCTAGTTCCACTATCCTTTCCCCCCATTTATACATGAACTACAAGTGTTTTGATGACCATAACATGGGATATGTAGTGACATTATGATATCTTATTGTATACTCAAATGAAAATCCCAAAGAATCCAAGTAAATCTAAGGGTATGGTCCCACCCAACATTGTTTATATTTTCTTACTAAAATATATTCTATGATGACATGAATTATAAAAACTATGTGTGAATGATTCCCATACATTGTGATATGTAGTGATTCTATGATTCTCTATCTTGAGACCTATCACAAATTGTCATTATTTTTACCATTAGTAAACATTAATGTTTGGATTCTCAACATCATTACAAAATCAAATTAAAATTAAAGGTTCATGTCCTCATTATATGATAATAAATTTTAGGAACATTCATCCTTGTCAAATGGTTACACACTATATGATATAAGGACCATCCCATTTGACCCTAAACATCTTATAGTGGTACATGATACATAGTAAAACATTTTATAGATGAGATAAAGATAAATGTAGGGATGCATGAAAAATGAGACAGAAAACATGGTTAAGATTCCCAATTATCCTTGAAATTTTTAATGTTTGGGTCCCCATACTCTTATATCTTTATATGCATCAGTGGATTGACCTAAATTCAACTAAAGGATCATATTATTTCCAATACTATACAAGAGTATTAAGAAAACATCATATACATTTTTTGGTACCATGTGAACAAAATAAGAATGAAATGTATGGGAATTAATGTTTTCTCCTCATGCTTGTTGCCTCAATGTCCTAACCAGTGAATATGCAATCAGTAACGACATAAAAATCCTATTTAATTTAAAATAAAATGGAAAAACTAAATTGATACTGTACCTCACAAACCATCAATTAGAAATGAGTTTTGTGTATCATCAATGATTGTTCTTAAAGAAACTGAACCGAAACACTCTAAATTTTTGAATCATATTTCAAAAACAAGTCAATTATTGGCCTCAATGATCTGGGTGCTATAATAGAGAAATAGATATCTCCTGGAAGTCTCCATGATCACATGAAGACATTTTTTTATTTGAATGGGATACCTTTGATTGAGGAGATTATATATATCTATTCTCTCTCTAAATCATGGGAGAGAGAGGATGAGAGGATATAGAATTGGAGTGACTAAATAATCCACTAGAATTTTGATTAATATCATATATACAGGGTGGTTTTATTTTTTTAAATTTAAACTTAGAGTTTTAATAAATAAAATATCCAAAATTAAAAAAAATTGGACATATATGACGTAGTGATCACATTAAAAATTTCATAAATATTCAATCATAGACCAATAACATGTAACATCTATTACATGATAAAATACAATCCATTAACTCAAATCGCCTCCATCAAAAATATTAAACAGAACATTAATTCTAAATATTAAATATTCCACTGATAAATATTTTTCTTTTATATTTATTGAATAAATAATTAATATAATAAATAAATAAATTCAAAAATATTATTATTCTAAACACAATTATTTTTTATTTTATTTCTTTCCTTGAGATCATATAAATGTGGACATTACCCTGCCCACAATGTCTGTTCCACCATGTCTTAAAACTCTTATTTTTTAGAATTTTAAAATATTCTAAATATTATTTTTTTGTGACTCTCTAGGCCTTTATATTGATAAGAGTTAGTGATTCTCACTAAATAAGAGTTCTGACATTTAACCGATTAAGACCGTTATGGAGAGAAGGTTTAGTTATATCAATGATAACCTCCTGCAAACACTAAATGTAATATAATATATTTATATCATGATATCTCACAATGGATTATAGATTATTCTTTTCATCAACCTTTATTTCATTATTGTTTTATAACCTTTCTGGATTGACTTAATATTTTCTTCCTTGGCCTTGGATTTAAATAATGTGTTACTAACTTGATCAACTAGGACCATGATATCTTATTCTTCATGAATTAAATAAATATTTTTTATTATTCAATCAATACCATGACACCGATGATGAATCTAATGCAAGATAACTCACCAAAAAATAAACGTAATATATTTTTATCTTATATAAAATTATGCACTAAAGTGATACAAGTAGATAATGATGTCACTTAGAGACACCGATAAACATTCTCATTGATATAAAGAACTAAAGACACCTAAAATATGTGATGTTCTAATTGAGAGGTCAGTAATCATGATCGACTATACTAGATATCACCAAGTGAGAACTTAAGGGGAAGAAGTATCAAGGATTATGAGACCCCAACACCTTATAGTCAGACATCATCTATGTCCCCTTAAGAGGATATATCTAGATCATATGAAATATGTTTGATGTTTCTGTTATAGTATCATGAGGTTCTCAATTTGCATTAGAATTACTATAACATGTTGATATGACAAATAATCCATGGAAATTACAAAATAAATAATATATGAAGAAGTATCAACAATATTATGGATAAATACATCATAGATAAGTCACTATATATATTATAGGGAAATCGTAAAACACTACACATGTTGGGTCTAGGGAACCCACTTTTAAAACACACCCATTTTCAATAGATATAACACACTAAATATACACTAATTATATCTCACATGATAAAATAATGATTCTACTATATAATGGATTTAGTAACTAATCCTTCCTTGTATTCCTTCATGGCTACTCTACTATGTGATACTTCACCTCATTGACTAAAATATCTCTCTTGAGATAATATTACCAAGTGAATCAACTTTTTCCTCTATCAAAACATTTAGATCTTGTCTAATACCGTTATTTTATGTTTCTAATAATTTATATTAAATAAATAATTTACATTGTTGGTATGATTCTATGAACTAAAACAATTTGTTTCTTATTTTATATTACTTTTTTGATACATCAGCAGATGTATTGTAATTTATATATATATATATGGCTACCAATAACTTCAATGAATCAATTCTTCTAATCTACATTGACTAATTTTTGTTCTTCATCAAAATTATCTACATGAAAACTATTTCCCCGCTTTTTTACGTAGTGTTTCTTCATCTCCAAGTAATAGGTATATATATCCTTTTTTAGTTTCTCATGTACTTTGAAATAGTTCTGGATTCTTAATGTATTGTTATCTTATGTCAATCTGGTAATTTTCTACCATAATTCATGTATTGGTAGTGTCATACCTAGTACATATCATGGAATTTCTGATATATCCATCTTTGAAGAAGATGAAAGTGTACTCTCTATTTTAATCTCATATAAGTTATCCTAGAATTATTATTAGATTTATTTATAATATTTTATGTTCACAATAATTATATATAAAATTAACCAAACATGTAATTTTTAATACCATGTTAGTATACATACATTGATATGGTCCAAGAAACCAATAGATCTACCTCAGTGGATCTTCCTCCCTAAAACATGGGTTACTACATTAAGTAATTTTTGGATTGTTTCTTTCATTCGCAATCTTAATTGATAATAATACTGAGTAGGTATAGATGGACTCCTCTGCACTCCACATCCATCAGTCTCATTCGTGTACTGACTCGTCGTAAGGTCCACCTCCAGGTACCGTCCAGTCCTGCTACTCAGCCTCAATCAGTGATGTCTGTCATCTGTGTCCAACACAACGAGGTCTGGGAATAGCCCGTGTATGGGTGAGTATTACAATGCTCCGTAGGGACCCCGAGACCCTCAAGGTGTCACAAAATCCAACAAGGATAAAGCACAAAGTATGAAATCAACAGATAACCACACATAGGTATATGCCCATATATAAACCTAAGTTATCTATTAATCCATCTAAATCATGAGGAAAACACAGTTTTCTGACTCATCTCACGCAGGTATACAAATTTTATAGAGAGATCGAGATGATCAGATGTAGCCACTGAATCATCTAAGTTGTCAGACCCACATAGGATCTAGGAATAGTAGTTAGAGCTGTCGGACCAACCAACGATCCAGGACCAGCTATTCTGTCAGACCAACGCATGATCCAGGAACAGGAGATAGAACTTTCAGAAGAACACATGATCTAGGAATAGTCATCAGAACTTTCTGACCAACACATGATGCAGGAACTGTCAACAGTGCACAACCAGCCTCAGGGTTTCCACAAGAATGCTTGATTCTGGGAGGGTCTTCTCCTCATGCCAAGAGTCGATACATCAACTTCCACATCGTCCCAATTTTATGTATCCTTATGATCCGTCATTCCATAGGAAACTCAACACGAGAGACGTTGCGTCAATCAGACACCCAGTCTGAGAGTTATTGGCATTTTCGTTCCGAGGGCCCGGTTGGATTTTGGCTCAATCCAACCCGACCTTACACCAACTATGTCCATACCTCATTTTTGGTATGCCAAAAGAACTGCCTCACTCTATGATTTTTGTCGCCACAGACGGTTTGTCAATCGGACACCTGTAGCCCATGATATGGGCGAAAAGGTGAAATTGGGTCAAACGGGTCCGGATCCGGTCCGGTCCGATCGGATTGACCCGGCCCGACCCAGGTCCAGACTGGAGTCTGACCCGGTCTGCGAGTCGGACCTGACCCGTGGGTCTGAACCAGTCCGAGGGGGGGGGGGGGTCGGCCCGCGGTGGCTGCCTGGCCCGTGAAGGCATCCCGAACCCCACTGGGGGCCCAACCTGTGCTGGGTACGGCCCACGTTAGGTCTGGTCCACGCGGTGTCTGGCCCACACTGGGTCCGGCCCGGTGGCCCATGTGGGTCTGCACTAGATGCATCCAGGGGGAAGCTGCATACCCCCGGGAAATCAAAAACGGCTATGCCATTCAAGTGGGAGACAAACCGGTGTTAGGTGGCGCCAGTCTGCATCACGTGACACCCATCGAGGGTCCACTCCTCCTGGACAGTGCCTCCCGCACGGTGCCAGCTATGCCGCAACTCCCATGGAGACCCGGCGCATCGGGCCGCCGGACCTTCTCGCAGCCATCCTTTCGCCAGCTGCCGTTGCACTTCCGCATCCAGTAGTTGTAGCCCCTTCTTCTCCACCACGCGGCGCAGTTGTGTCGCTCCTTCTCCGGCGACCTGGCGGCTGGGGCTGCCGGATTCATTTACGGCTGGCATGGCACCAATAGCCACTGCACCTCCGCGGGTTACTCCTCTGGTGGCGCGGTTACACCACCGCCGCCACGCATTGACGTACATCGGTTTCATCTACCATTTATCATTCCGTGGGTCAGAAGACGAGTTTCGGTTGCCCGATTCTCGTTCTGGAAGAAGATTCACTCTCCTCGGGTCATTTCCTTCATTCCATAATCATCGTTTTCAAGAGTCGCTCACCCTAGTCTCAGGCCGCGTTCAAAATCTAATTCCACAAGGAAGGTAGAGGGGTCGGGTTATGTTAGTTCGGTGCACACCCTCCGTATTAGGGTGATAGAATAGGGTTTCATTTCTTAATCATTGATGAAAAATGAAGAATGTGTAACAACAATGCATGAATTCCCAACCTTGGGTTCATTGACGATGTCATGGAAAGGAGGAAGTTGATTCGATGATACGAGGAAAGAAGATGAAGAAGTCGAGGACATCAATGATGACGTTCTTAAAGGACATCACTTCCCCCTTCCCCAGTTGAAGATCATTCTTCATTAGTGGAAGTAGTGTTCTTCATTGGAGAATTCTTTTTCTACCAAGCTCCACCAAAAATACAAATTGTCAAAAAATAATGGATTATGTCATCTTATTAAATTGTTGGAATAGAATTCAAAAAGTTTAAATTAATTAATTGAATGCGTTCAATTAAGAATTGAGAGGTTTGGCACCATAAGTGGGGAGTTCAAGGGGTTTTCTCGCCACATAATGGGGGGGGGGGGTCCAAGAGGTTATAACCTCGGGTGGTACCCACCAAATTAATTAAGTAGAGGTGTTTAGTCCTCGGGTGGTCCCCACCACCATACCTTCTCATGGGAGGTTATGGTGTGGTGGCCACCCACCTCCAACCTCCTCTTGGAGGTTTTAACAAAATAAAAATAAATTAAGACAAGCACTAAGTTTATTTTATTATTCTCACGTAAAACCGAAAAACTAACTTTTATTCCCGACCATATTTCATCGAGGTGAAAGCCTTATTAAGCAAATACCGGTGCTGCAAGTTCAATGGTGCCCTCATATTTTAATTTTGAGCACCGTTTCAACAGTTATAAAAACCCGCTCGTACGTTTACTGAACGTACCCTAACAAAACTTCCAAAATTGATTTCGGGAACACGGGGCCTCGAAATCACACACCATCAGTTTTTTTGGTCTCGTAAAATTCCCATGTATTTAAGAATAAAATTCCACAGAATTTTCAGGCCTTTACATTCTTCCCACCTCATGGATTTACGTCCCCGTAAGCCACAACTCGAACTAAGGGAACAATTGGGGGTACTAAGCATGCCTCTCAGCCTCCCGCTCCCATTTTCTCTCCTAGAGGTTCCCGTGATGCCAACGAATGTGCACCAGATGTATCGACCATCCACGTAGGACCCACTCCAGTTGATCCTCAATCTCCAATGGAACCTCCATGAAGGTCACCCCGTCATCGATGTCTAGCTCTCCATAATCGATGATGCGGGAAGGGTCATGCACATATCTTCTTAAGTGAGACACGTGGAAGACGTCCTGAACTCGGTGCAACTGAGGTGGAAAATCCAAGCGGTAAGCCACCTCGCCTACTCTATTGAGGACCTAAAATGGTCTAATGAATCTTGGAGATAACTTGTCGCCTCAGCCAAATCTCCATAGAACTCATCGAGGTGAGACCCGTAGGAAGACGTGGTCGCAATCCCTAGAATCTAGAGGTCTCCATCTCCTTTCAGCATACGACATATGCCTACTCTGTGTAATCTTCATCCGCTGCTGGATTATCTGCACCTTCTCCGTGGTAGCTTGATCCAACTCTGGTCCCACTAGTGGTGACTCCCCATGGTATGTCAAACACAAGGGGGATCTGCAAGCTCGCACTTACAACACCTCGAAAGGTGCCATACTGATCGTGGAGTGATGACTGTTGTTGTACAGAAACTCCACCAAAGGAAAGTGGTTCTCCTTGCTGCCACCGATGTCGAGGACACATGCACATAGTATCTCCTCGAGGGTCTGAATGGTCCGCTATGTCTGACCATCCTTCTGAGGATGGAAGGTTGTTCTCAGACGTAGCTGCATCCCAAAAGCCTCACGTAACCCCTTCCATAGCTGAGAAGTAAACCATGTGTCATGATCAGAGACAATTGAAGAAGGTAATCCATGTACCTGCACAATCTCCTACACATAAAGGCATCCAAAGATCTCTACTGAACCCTACTCTCTGATCGGTAAAACATGGGCTGACTTGGTGAGTTAGTCGACAATCACCCAAATCGAGTCATGAACCCTGGATGTACATGGAAGACCCATAATGAAGTCCATGGATATCCTATCCCACTTCCACTCTAGGACTTCTAAAGGATGAACCAAGACTGCTGGTACCTGATGCTCCGCCTTCACTTGCTAGCAAGTGAGGAATCGAGAGACAAACTCCACTACCGCCTTCTTCATACCTGGCCATCAATGCTGTTGTCCGAGGTCCTAATACATCATCACCACTCCTGGATGTAATGATAAAGGGGACATGTGGAACTCCCTCAACACTTCCTCTTGAAGTGACATTGGTACCATAGCACGTCCTATGAAGAGGATGACATGCTCCCCTCCTTCTAAAAATCCATCAAGTGCCTGCCCTATGGATATCTGAGCACATCGTGTCTCACAGTCAGCGTAAAAAATTTGTGCCTCCTTGACTCGCTGAAAATGTTGGGGAGTGATGTAAGATCCCATACCAAGGATGCTTCGTCTCTATCAACAAAGGATATCTATAAGGCAGTAAGCTACTCTGTCACCTCTCCCAGCAGTTGTATACCATAAATCCTACAGAGAACATCAGCAACAACGTTCCCCTTCTCAGGAGTATAGACTATCTCCAAGTCATAGTCCTAGAGGAACTCAAACCAACGTCGTTGTCTCAGGTTCAGGTCCTTCTGAGAGACGATATACCTGAGACTCTTGTGATCAGAGTACACGGTAAAACGTTCACCCATCAGATTGTGTTGCCACATATTCAAGGAGAAAACCAATGATACTAAATCCAGGTCATTGGTAGTGTAGTTCTTATCATGTTGTCTCAGCTTCCGAGAACCATACACGATCAATGTTCACTCCTACATCAGGACCCACTCGAGTCTGGTCCCTGTTGTGTCACAGTAAACTACATAACCTACACCTTCCTCTAGAAGACTCAAGATGGGGGGCACTAGTTAGCCTCTGCCTCAGTTCATGGATGCTCTGCTACCATCTTTTCGACCACAAGAAGGGTCTCCCCTTCTTCGTCAAGGCTGATAGTGGTGTTGCAAATCTAGAGATGTCTGGTATGAACCTTCGGTAGTAACCAGCCAAACCCAGAAATCTCTGTACCTCCATCACACACCTGGGTGGATCCCATGAAAGTATCGCTTCAATATTCACTGGATCTAATAAAACTCCAGCCACCGAGATGATGTGTCCCAAGAAGTGAACCTCTCGGATCCAGAACTGGCACTTCATGATCTTACCATAAATCTGACGCCCTCAGAGTGTGTCCAGTACTACCCGAAAATGGTAGGCATGGTCCTTCTCAGTAGTCGAGTAGATCAGAATGTCGACGATGAAGACTATGACAAATCGATCGAGGTATGGCTGGAAGATCCTATTCATGGGTCCCATGAACACTACTAGTTGGTTATGCCGAAGGGAATAACCAAGAAATCATAGTGGTTGTACCGACACATGAAGGCCATCTTCTGCACAACAACTTCTCAAACTCTGAGATAGAGATAGCCTTTTCTGAAGTCTATCTTCGAGAACCACTGCGCTCCCCTCATCTGATCAAAGAGGTCGTCAATCCTTGAGAGTGGGTAATTGATCTTCACAGTCACCTGGTTCAGGCGACGGTAGATAACACAAAGCCTCATGCTCCCATATGCCTTCTTGAGGAATTGAATCGGGGATGCCAAGGGAGAAACACTGGGCCAGATGAATCCATTCACCTACAAGTCCTCTAGCTATACCCGCAGCTCACAAAGCACAGCGGGATCCATCTGATATGATGGAGTAGATATTGGTGTAATCCCGGGGTACACGTCTATATAAAAGTCCACCTCTCTTCGAGGGGGTAGTCCTCTGACATCATCAGGGAAAACATCTGTATACTACTCCACCATTACAGGGTATCTCAGACTCACTACATCTACTTATTTGAGGGTAAGGCAGGCTAACTGATGAGTGATCGGCTGCACCCTCCACCGATTAAGTCCGTCATGTGCTGCAAAGGCTCCCTTCTCACCGGTGAAGGTGAACCCAGTCTCATATGTGCAGACATACCACACTTTGCTCCTAATACAGTCGATGAGCATGGACTGTAGATAACCAGTCCATACCCTAGATGACATCGTAAGGCCTCGACGCCGCTATGAGGAGATCCCAGCCGAAGCTCTTGCCTCCTAGAGTTAGCTCACACTGTCAGCACCCATGTGTAATCATTGAGTATGCTCCCGTAGGAGTCTCTAGCTGTAAGGGTTGAGACAACGACTCTGTTGGAATCTATATGATCTGAATGAGGGTAGTGGAAATGAAAGAGTGACTGCCACCAGTGTCTATATGAACTCCAGCTAAGGTGGACTAGACACAGATCATACCTCAAATCATCTCTGGAGCGCCATGGTCGTATGCCTCAGTTGTCTAGAGATGAGCTCTTCCCTGTCCACCCGCTCGCTGTGGTAGGGGTGTGCCTCCTGGTGGTGGTGGCGGTAACACCTTGAATTGTCATAGACCACCAGCTACACGACCACATCCTCTGCCACATCTGCCTTCTCCCTGTGGTCCACCTCAATTGAACCTCTACCTCTACATGGGAGGTCCCTCAACTATCTGGTGATCATCAATACGGTGGTTCGGGCAGTCACAAGCCATGTGACCCTGCCCACTACAAGAGTAACATTTCCCACTCCTGGCATGACTGGCTCTATCTTGTGTGCCCCACACAACCGAACCTGTATCCTAAGGTCATCCACCGGATAGACTGATCCTCTTAGACCTCTATGAAATTTTTCTACTCCCAGCTGTAGAAAACTCCGCTGCATGTCGACTTGTGATGAGTCTCGCTGCTGGTGACTTCTCAGCAAGGAAACTCTCCACTAGGAGGGCTCTCTCTAACACCCCCACCTGCATTGGGATTCTGAGTGAGATCTTTGACGCTTTGATATCCTGTCTGAACCCCTGCTCGATGGTCTGGGCCCTGAAAAATGGTTCTTGCACCATATCTTTGGAGTAGCATGAGAGGTCGGTGAACCTCGCTGAGTACTGTGGAACCATCATGCTACCCTTCTGTAGATGTTTTAGCTCCTGTATCAACACCGCACGTAGGGTGGCTGGGACAAACTCTGCCCGAAATAGGATCTCGAAGTCTGCCCAGAGAGTGTCACCTTGTCATGCACCTGGAGCATCAGGCTCCACCATCTAGCTGTTGCTACCAGAAAAGGACTCGTGAAAGGATCACCATATGGTCGGTTGGTATCCCTACTATTCTGAAGACTCTCACCATAGCCTCCATCCAATCGTCAGCTGCCTGTGGGTCCATCTCACCCCTGAACCTAGGAGGCCTCTAGTACTGGGTCTCGTGCAATGTGCTCAAGAGACATGCACTCTCTGATGTTGGGGCTAGTGGCATCGGTGGCCCAACGGGTAGTGGTACCACTGGTGCCTCCAATGTGATAGTGCCCTCCACTAAGGCCTCGTTGCTCGGTGGGCTGCCATCTCGTACAAATCCTGGAACCCTGGATGGATGTCTATGTTGGGTCATCCTAAAAAGAAACAGGTGAGCCACAGTAAATAAGTTATAAAGGGTGATATGACTCAAAAGAGATCACAATGAAGACTCTTCAAAATACACACACAATCAGTGTTTTTGTGCACTAAGTCGGAAATCAGAAGTCATGGTCCTGGTGTATGGATACGTCAGCCGTCGTACCAATACTAGACTCCCTAAATTGAAAACCACACTCAGTACCCTTAACACTATTGCTTCACATTAAAGATCAGATTCCTAAGTTCTGCGATAGAACCGACTTCTCTGATACCAATTTGTCACAGCCCATCACTCGGGGCCCGTGCCGTGATTACCCCAAGCTCACCTTTCATAGGCCAGAGGCTGACAACTAGCAACAAAGATGTAAATCCATAAAACCAGGTAGGAATTTCCTTATAAACTGAAAATTCACACACAATAGAGTACGAGTTGAATGTAATAGCTAAGTAAAGATGTATACAAAAGACTACTGAAATGTAAAGGGTTAGAAAATACAAGCCCAAATGGAAAGTGAAAGTACAAAAAAAACAAGTACAAATAAAAAAGAAAAGAATCTATTGGGTCATCCTCCAGGGTTTCTGCCTGAAGGGTAGGTACAGTTAGCCTCCTCTGCACTCCACATCTGCCAATCTCCTCCGTGTACCAACTCGTCGTAAGGTCCACCTCCGGGTACCATCCAGTCCTGCTACTCAGCCTCAATCAGCACTGCCCATTGTCTTCATCCAACACACTGAGGTGAGGGCATAGCCCGTGTAGGTGTGAGTATAAGGATACTTAGTAGGGACCCCGATACCCTCAAGGTCTCACAAAATCCAACAAGGATAAACCACGAAGTATGAAATCAACAGATAACCCCACATAGGTATATGCTCAGACATATACCTATATTATCTAGTAATCCATATCAATCATGATGAAAACACAAGTTACTGACTTAGATAACATAGGTAGACACCTTTTGTAGAGAGATAGAAATGATCAGATGTTGCCAGTGAATCATCTAAGCTGTCAGACCCACATAGGATCCAAGAGAAGTAGTAAAAGTTGTCAGACCAACACATGATCCAAGACTAGAAATTCTATTGTACCAACACATGATCTAGGAACAGAAGTTAGGACTGTCGTACAAACACATGATCTAGTAATAATCATCAAAAATGTCGGACAAACACATGATCCAGGAACTTTCAACAGTGCACAGCCAGCCTCAGGGTTTCCACTAGTATGATTAATTCTGGAAGGGTCTTCTCCTCAAGCCGAGAGTCGATACAACAACTTCCACATCGTCCCAAGTTCATGTATCCCAAAGATATGTCATTCCATAGGAAACTCAATGTGAAATATGGTGCGTCAATCAGACGCCCGGTCTGAGAGTTTTTGGCATTTCTGTTCTGAGGACCCGGTTGGATTTAGGTTCAATCCAACCCAACTATACCCCAACTACGTCCAAACCTCATGTGGGTTATTCCAAAAGAACTGTCTCACTCCAATATTTTTGTTTCCACAGACTGTTCGTCAATCAGACACCCGTAGCCCACGTTATGGGCAAAAAGGTGAAATCGGGTCAAATGGGTCTGGGTTCGGTCCAGCCCAGTCGGTCCGACCCAGCCGGATCTGTGTCTAGACTGTGGTCCGACCTGGCCCGTAGGTCCAACCCGGCCCAAGGGGGTGGCTTGGCCCGTGGGGGAATCCCGACCCACGTTGGCGGCCCAACCGGTGCTTGGTCCGGCCCGCGTTTTGTCCGGCCCGGGCGGGGTCCGGCCCGGTGGCCCGACGGTCTGCGGGGGTCCACCCTAGCTGCGTCTAGGGGGAAGCCGCGCGCCCTCTAGAAATCCCAAATGGTTATACCATTTGGGTGGGAGACTAACTTGTGTCATGTGGTGCCGATCCGCATCACAAAGGACCCAGTGAGGGTCCCGCTCCTCCAGGCTGGCTGAGCGGCCAGCCACCTCCCACGTGGCGCCGATTGCGCCACGCCTCCCTCGGCGACCTGATGGCTCGGGCCGCTAGACCTTCTCGTAGCTATCCTTGTGCCAGATGTCATTTCACTGCCGCATCTAGGGACCGCAACCCCTTCTTTTCCACCGCACAGCGCAGTTGCACCGCGCATTCTCCGGCGACCAGGCGGCTCGGGGCGCTGGCTTCCTTCGTGGCCAGCCATGCACTGGCAGCCGCTGCACTGCCATTGGTTACTCCTCTGGCGGCGTAGTTGGGCCACCACCGCCACATGTTGACATATGTCGGTTCCATCTGCTATCGATATTTCCTCGGGTCACCAGACGAGTTTCGGTGGCCCGATTCTCGTTCCGTAAGAAGTCACGCTCTCCTTGGGTCATTGCGTTCATTCCGTAATCATCGTTTTTGAGATTCGCTCACCTCGGTCTCAGGAAACGTTCAACATCTAATTCCACAAAAATGGGAGAGGTCTCGGGCCATTTTTGTTTTTCCCACACCCTTTGCATTAGTGTGATAACATATGACTTAATTTCTTATTCTTTGAAGATAAATCAAGAACGTGTAACAAAAAAATCATGAATTCCCAACCTCGGGTTTGTTGATGATGTCACAGAAAGTCGGACGCCAATTCAATGTCATTGGGAAAGAAGATGAAGAAGTCGACGACGTTGTCGGTGGTGTTCTTCAAGGACGTCACTTCCCCCTTGCCCCAGTTGTAGATCATTCTTCATTGGTGGAAGAAGTGTTCTTTGCTGGAGAGTTCTTTTTCTCCCATGCTCCACCAAAATGACAAATGCTCACAAAATAATAGACTATGACATCTTATTAAATTGTTGGCATAGAATTCGAAATGTTTAAATTAATTAATTGAATGTGTTCAATTAATAATTGAGAGGTTTGGAACCATAAGTGGGGAGTTCAAGGGGGTTTGTACCTACTTAATGGGGGGGCAAGAGGTTATAACCACGGGTGGTCACCACCAAATTAATTAAAAATAGGTGTTTAGACCTCGGGTGGGCCCCACCACCATAACCTCTCATGGGAGAGTAAGGTGTGGTGTCCCCCACCTCCATCCTCCTCTTGGAGGTTTTAACCAACTAAAAATAAATTAAGACAAGCACTTAGTTTATTTTATTATTCACATGTAAAACCCAAAAACAAACTTTCATTCCCGACCATCTGCCGTCGAGGTGAAAGATTTCTTAAGCGAATACCAGCACATTGAGTTCAACAGTGCCCTCAGATTTCAATACAGAGCAAAAGTTCAAAAGTTATAAAAACCCACTCGTACGTTTACTGAACGTACCAGAATGAAACTTTTGAAACTGATTCCGGACACAACAGGCCTTGGAATCACACGCTGTTAGTTTTCACGGTCTCGTAAAACTCCCATGTATTTAAGAAAAAAATTTCCACGAAATTTTTGGGTCATTACAATGTTCTATTATATCGATAAATGGATTTGTGAAACTTTAATATCAAATTGGAAATATATAGTATCCCCAACACTTTCAATTTCATTATATAGAAGTCTCTCATAGGGTTTCCTTATGGAACCTAGTCATAACATGAATACTAGAATCTAACAATCATGGAATGTTTCTTTGAAAAATAAAATTCAAGTGGATTTAAGAAATATGAATTCACATATCTCATAGATCACTAATGGTGTATTTCTTGTACCATACATGTATTATTATGTTATGATCCTTCCATCTAGTTAATTTTTAAAAACTCTCATAATTGAGGTTTATAGGCTATGTACGGAATATTTTGGAGACATTTAATTTATTTTTAATGAGTGGTAATTCTTGCAGTTTTCCACTTCTCCATAACTTTTCCAATAATGGGTCATTTCCAAAGGTAGGCCATTATAGAAGTTTTCCATTATTCTAGAAAATTTACAATGGTGTGTTATTTCCAATGGTATTCCATCATAGTAGTTTTAAATTTTTCCATAAAATGTTCAATAGTGATTCATTTATAATGGTAGGTTATTCAAGTAGTTTTACATTTTTCTAGAAAATATCCAATAGTGGGTCATTTCCAACTATAGTTCATTCTATATTTTTTCTATTTTTCTTGAAAATTTCCAAATGTGGCTCATTTCCATTGGTCTGTCATTCTATAAGTTTGTAATTTTTCTAAAAAAGATCCAATGGTGGGTCATTATGTCAGTTTTCCACTTTTTCAAAAAATTTCTAATGGTGGGTGATTTTTAATTATAGGTTATTTTGGATTTTTTCCATTTTTCCAAAAAACATCCAATGGTGGGACATTTCCAATGGAAGGTTATTCTAGAAGTTTTCTATTTTTATAGAATTTTCCCAATGGAGGGTCATTTAAAATGGTAGGTTATTTTGAATGACTTCCATTTATCTAGACAATTTCTAACTGTGGGTCATTTCTTTGGAAGGGTTATTTTTATAGTTTTCCATTTTCTCAAAAAATTCTTGATTTTCTATTTTGAAATATTTTATGAACCATAATGGGTTTAATTCCATAATTATGTGGTTTTAAAGTAATTTCAAAGGTAATCAATCATATATAAAATTTATAAAATGTCTGAAGATGTTTCAAATGTATAAAACACATTTATTTAATAATATCTTCCTTTAATGGAAAATATACACCATTTCAAATCCTATTAGTTTTATATATAACTTTATAAAGAGAATATCCTTCCTTTGTTCCAATCCTTATTAATTCTTTTAGGATGGGAGGTTCGAAATCCTTCTTCCCTATGAGTCGTAGAACTTTTTTTCTTTAGTGTGTTCAATCTCCCCCTAAATAAGTTCCCTTCAGTACATGCACCCAAGTATATGTGTAGCAAGTTGGGAAAAGATTATTTCTTTCAAGTGGGTTTTACCCTCATTTATCCTTATGTGTATCATGAAACTTGGGTTTATTATTATTATATCTTATAAACATGGTTTCATCCAAATTAATAAAGATAATGAAAATGTTTAAATAAAATTTAAATGGGAAGGTGAATGTGAAGTTTGATCTTACAGATTCTATTAATTTGATTTTATTTGACTTGATATTGTGATTATATGGTCATAATTTCTGGAAGTAAATCATGTCAATTTGTGGATTGGTTATGCAATAATGAATTTTCTGAAACATGTTTTTTTAGTTATTGTTTGAAGTCATCATAAATAACTAGATGAACATGTATATTTAGTTTATGGAATGGATTCCTCAGGACATAAAGGATTGTGTGATAACACCCATAAATAATTACGTGAAATTCAATAAGATATCCTTTACTGAATCTGAAAATGTGTTTCATTATGTTATGTGATGTAATGTGTGTGGGGGAAGTGGATGAGATATGGTTGTGTAGTAGGGCGGTGATGGTTTTTATGGTGTGGTGGTGTAGTGCGGTTGTGATGGGGGTTGTTATGTAGTAATGAAGTTGAGTTGTGATGGAATGTGGAAATCGATGTGGCTATTAGGATTTTTTCTGATGCTTGTTGTGTGTTATACTGTGTTAGTTTCTTGATTAGTAATGGATGATGAAATGAATAATAATATTGGTATTATTTAACAAATTAATATTATGCTTATTATTGCGTTCTAATTAAAGTGAATATTTTAATAGAATGGGTTGATAATGGAAAATCTTGAAAATAGATTTATGATAACTAAAAAATGAAGAATGATATGTTGCTTGTGTTCTATTTATATTGGGTGGTTATTTTTAGTTTCAACAGTTGGAATGGAGGTTACTAGGAGTTTTCTTATTCCTATGTGAACCATCAGTATGGGGGCCTATGTTATATAACTCAATAGGTATTTACCCTGTATATTATTGTGATTTCTATACACACACCACCCTCATTGATCACATTATATTGACACCTGTATAGTCACGTGGGGGTGGGGTGGGGGGTGTTTTTTCAAGTTCTTAGTGGGGGGATGGATGGTTAGATACACACTCTTTCCACCTCCCTCTTCCAAAAGATGATAAGGACAAGCATTAGCTGTGGTGGCTAGAATTCAAAATTATTGATGTCGAGTTGTGATGTGACAAGATGCGACAGACTAGATGTTTTCGGGTGATATGTGATGTGTGTGTGCTTGGTATGGGATATGATGTGATGTTATTCAAAAGAGATAGGAGAAACGAGACATATGGAATAAGATTTTGAGAGGGAAAAATTAGTGGGAAATCGGTGTGATGTACTATATTATCGATGTGATTTATATTATATTATTATGATTGTACTAAATTATTTAGTGGTGTTGGGGTTTCTATTTGTATACCTGTATAGGTGTCATTTGGTTTTATTTCTTTAACATGATTTTATTATTTTTCTCATTTTACATGTTAATGAGGGACTTTATTTCTACTGAGTATACCTATATGATCATCCTATGTATATAAAACTATTTTCAAGATTTCAAGATGTCTTTGTGGACCATGCAATACTTTACTATCCCATGCCTTTAGACAGTTTTTGTGTCACTACTGTAGTTTTTATTTTGGGTGTTTACTTTGGAGACTTTTTACCTGTATCATTTTTATTTACACATGAATTAAAGAATGGTTTTCGAAGTTATTATATATATATATATATATATATATATATTTCATAGAGTTGATTGTGGTTGATTCATGTTATATTCTGATCCTATTTACACTATATAGGGAAATTCCTCCCATACATGAGATTATTATACACCTGCTGCTAGTCGCCAACCTAGGACCTACTGGAGGCGTGACTCAGGGGTCATTATCACTCTGTCAGAATTATGGTATCTTTAGAGGTAGGGGGTCCTGACAAAGTGGTATCAAATGGAGGGTTGAGATAGTGTGGTGTTTACGGTTAGGAATAGTGAGTAATTCATGGTTTATTATGGTAAAAGTTCTAGTTGACCATGGTGGGTGAAATAGGAATGTGAGACTCACTTGGACATGGAAATTTAGGACCCCCATAACCTGGTGCATGAACACAGAGCTTATTGAACCACTAAGTGAGATGGCACTTCTTTCATGGTACAGACCTAGTAGAGGTACATGCATCATGATGAATTGTGTTCTTGTTTAAAGTGGGTTTTTTTGGGGAATGTTAAAATATATGAAATGAAAAAAATGGATTAAAGGTAACTAAAATATGTCGTTATAAAAACAATATATACTACTAGGCCTAGGAAACACTTGTTTCTCGTTCAGCTCTGGCTCCAGGTCATTGTCCACATGTGGCATAGGGAATGGAGGTTTATTATGATTATGTAGTTAATCATCATAGGGTTGATCCATATGAGGATAATGATCGGTGGAAGAGGATGTTTTGAGATTTTCAACAATTGGGTTCATGAAAGTATGAGAGAAATGTTTCTGATGTGGTGATATAGGGATAGCTAGAAGATCGGTAGATAACTTTCATTTTGATCTAGTCCCTGATGAAGTATTGGGTCCCCTTGGTGGTTTGTCAAATGTGAGGATCTTTGTGTCAGTGGTGAACACTATACCTTGGTGAGGAGAAGGAGGAATATTTTTCATGAGTCGACATCTAGATGGAGTTTCATGTAGAGTTCCTTTATTTAACCATGAAGGCTGTGAAGAGGTAGGAGATTATCTCCCTCTAACAGGGAAGAATGTCTCTACAGTATCATGGGATCATGTTGAGATACCTTTTATGATTTTCCCTAGATATTTTCCCTGATAAGGGGTCGTGAGTGAGGTGTCATGAGGAGGTACTCCATAATTTGTTACATTATTCTGTTAATCTTTTTGTATTACCAAAATATCTACATATTCAAAATAATTCATAGTTTATTAGGAGGTTGAACTTTTAAGGGGCCTTAATTTTAGAGTGGAACTAGAAGGGTTCTTTGAGTGGTAGAGTTATCAGTGGTAAAAATCATGTGTAAGAGCCGTTGATTTTCGACCAGCTCGGAGATGACCTCTGTAGCTTCCCTTGATACCATCTAGGTCCTGTGGATTCTGAATTCTTCATGGAGAATTATGATTATTATTTTTTTGTCTGGGGGGTTAGGAAAATCATCGTGACTAGTGCACAGTTTTTACTCAAGACTATCTTGGTAGATGCAGTGGGATTCAACATCAGCCCCTATAGTAGTTTCCTGTGATGTTATTCCACCTACCTAGGAATTAGGGTTATCCTTTATATAGAGTGGTTGGAGATGTTAGAGGCCAAACTCAGGATATAACTCATCCTGAACTACCTCTAATAGAGAATGGTCATGGTGGTGGTCATCAGTAGATGTGTAGAAGATTTAGTCATGGAGAGTTGTACAAAGTGGTGGAAACAGCACCAGAGGTCATAAAGATCATTCAAGGGAAGACCATTTTATAATGTACCCTTGTTTGTGAAATTTTTTATTCCAGAGGATCTCCATCATTTATTTAATCCTCACAATTCCACTCTCTAAGAAAATATATAGAGAGTTTCCCAGTTCCCCCGATGTTGAATACTCCAGTTAGAGGCCAGAACATCTTATTTGATGTGTGTTGTGGATGTTAAATGATGATGGGGAATCATCAGTCATGTGTAGACCTTATCATAAATCATATACAGACATACAATGTCATCTTAGTCATCAAATGGTTGTATTTTTTTCATTCTATTATTGAATGCTTCCAAAGGAGAGTATTTTTCTCAGATGTAGATGGTCGGTGTGTGGTTTTCATTAGCAAGACAGGTTACCCTATGGGAAGTCATTATTTAGATCCTATTCATTCAATGGTGTATGAGTTTTTGACATAATCAGTAGACACAGTGATAGAGGTTTCTCCAAAGGTTATTTGGGAATTTCTATATGTTTTCCTAGTGGAGGTTGTGATACTACCCCATTGACATGATTTTGAGTATCAAATAGACTAGTAGCACAATGATTCTCCGATTTTGATGGTTCCCTAATATATGACACATTCGGAGTTTCATGAGTTATGTATTTAGATATATGGTATGATGTAAAGGGTTTTCATCCAACCTAGTTTATCACCATGGGCTTCCCCAGTGTTATTTGAAAAGGAAGATTAACTTCTAAGGTTATACATATATTACCAGTGGTTGAACCAAGTGATGATCATGAATTGATAATATATTCCACAGATCGATGAAATTTTCAACCAGTTTAGGGGAGCTAGTTGGTTCTCCAAGATCAATATGGGGCCTAGATATACCATGTTCAGGGTGATATATGGATATATCCAGGAGGATGCTTTCATATGTAGGTATGGATACTTTGAGTTCATGGTCATGAATTTTAGTGTTATGAACATACCAGCTGTGTTGATGGGGATTATGAACTCAGTATACCATGAGTTCCTGGACTATTTTTCAATGTATTCATTTAGAAAATACTGATCTACTCAAGATCAGAGGAGGAACATGTCGAACATCTCAAATCTATTTTTTAGGTTCTTCATCACAACCAGCTCTATGGAAAGTTGTCCAAGAGTATATTTTGTACACATTAGGTACATTTCATAGGGAATGTGGTGTCTCATCATGGTTTGGTAGCAGACCCATCAAAGGTCGAGTTGGTTGTTTCTTGGGAAACACCCAATAATATAGAAGAGGTTTGTAGCTTACTTGATCTTGTAGGCTATTATCGTAGGTTTCTATCTGATTTATATTGATTTCCCACCAAATTAACAACATTTAATAAGAGGAACCAATATTTTGTGTTGAAAAATCAGTTCCATGTAGTATTTAGTTACCGGGAGAGGATTTTGTTCAATAACCTAGTGCTTAAACTGCCAGAAGAGGTTGTGTTGTTTGAGGATTTCTGTGATGTTTCCCATACGAGATAAGGGAACTTCTTGATGTAGAAGAATGAAGTGATATTTTATGTTTCTAGATAGTTATGACCTCAAGAACATTAATATTCCACCCATGATCAAGATCTAGAGGTATTTGTGTTTTTGCTAATATTGTGGTGACATTACCTTATTGGGGAGAATTTTGTGGTCTTCACGGATCACAAGAGTATGAGATATGTATTATCTCAAAAATGTATAAATATACATTAGTGAATTTTGATTCAATTTCATTAGAACTATGATATTGAGATATCCTGTTACTCATTAAAGGATAGTGTCCTGGATGATAATTTGAGAAGAAATTCATAGAAGGATGTTTTTTCAGGAGTCTGTGGATGCTTGAAGAGAAATAGAGGAGTTGGAATCATTGAACTTAAATAAAAATGTGGATGGTGTTATAGGTTAATTTTTAGATGAATGTTAATTATTTTATGATGAAATATATAGGGGAGTCTTTGGGGTAATAATTAGAGGTAGAGGTGTTGCAAAATTGTGTTAGCCACTGTGATTCACCAGAGGGATGATCATAGGATGGTCATAACTAGATATTATTTCATGGGAGGTTTTTTTGTTCTGTAATATATTCATGAGTTATTCCTTCATGATTTTTATATATAACTTTTTTTAGTTCACCCAAGAGTTTATAATACATACCATGGATTTATGATGCAGTTTTTGTGGCCTGAGATGAAATAGGTAGTGGGGGAGTTTATGGCTTGGTGTATGGTTTTCCAAAAGGTAAATGATGAGAATCATGTTCCAAGAGTTTTTTTTATCCCTTGAATGTTTTAATGTGGTAATAAATTGACAACTTAATGGATTTCATCATTGGGATTCCCATAGCCCATGTATTATGTGTTTCTATCTGGGAGATTGTGGATCAATTAATGAAATATTCTCACTTTCTAGCCATCAAAGTGTACGAAACAATGAATGTTTTGAAAAAATTGTATGTGGAGGATGTGGTGAAAGAACATAGAGTTATTTGGTCCATTTTATTAGATCAATATAAAGGATTTACCTTATTATTCAGGAGGGGAATGTAGTACGATTTTGGAACTCAGTTTCACATAATCACTGCTTTCCACTCTTAGATAGATGAGAGGGTGGAAAAAAATTTCTAGACACCAGAGGATATGTTTCAGGAATGTGCATTAGACTTTGATCGATCATTGGTATAACAACTACCCTTGTTCATGTTCTCTTATAATAATATCTATCACTCATAATTTAGCATTGATCTATTTTAGGCATTGTTTGGGAGGTCATGTCATTCTCTATTATGCTAGATGGAGGTTTGGGATACAATAGTTCTTAGACATGATGTCGTGTAGAGCATGACATAGAAAGTTTAGTTGGTTCAATAGAGGATGAAAGCATCATATGACCATAAATATCATTATTCCAATCATAGGAGGAGGTCCTTGGAGTTTTTGGATGGGGACCACATGTTGTTTAATGTCTCCCCTTGACATGGGTAGTAGAGGTTCACTAAAGGGAGTGAGATCTCACCCTAGTTGGTTGTTCCCTATGAGGTGTTGGGGTACGTTAGTGAGGTGGATTACTGATAAGAACCTATACCTCAATTGGAATAAATCAATGATGTATTATATGTATCTCATCTTTCTTGACATCTTCATGATGACTCCCATATATTTTATAATGTAGATTTAGACTTAAAGAATGATGCATAATTCATGGAGAATCATGTGGAGATATAAGATAACTGAGATAAAGTTCTTTGAGGATGGATAATTACCATAGTTGATGTGTTATGGAGGCATAGTGGGCTGGAAGAGCGTACTTGGGAGCATGAGGTGAAAATGAAATCCCAAGACCTAGAGTTGTTTTGAATTTTCCATTCTTTTTTTTCCTTGTGATGTGTTGTTAGGGACATGGTGTTTTATGAGATATGTTTTCCCCCACTTAATGTGATGTGTGTTAATTTTATGACAGGATAAAAAGGGAAATACCTGGTTCTAAAATCATGATTCATATTACTACGATGTGATTAAACCCATGCGGGAGAGTTAGTGTGCCTAGAGAAGACAATATCAATATCTAGAGTATGTGATTAAAATATTACTATCTTCAGGGATGTATGTTTTGTTCAGTGGTTGTATGATTTTTGTATAATGGGTTTGGTTGATTCCAGTGTTTCAGGTGTAATGATATCTATGAGAGGTACCTCAAGTGATGGTTGTTAGGAACCTTTGTCACTTTTCTTCTAGGTAGTATTTTAATTATTGAGGGTGATAATAGTTGATGATGTATCTGATGTAATGATCTAAACCTTTTAGCATAATAATTTTCCAAAAATCTGATAATTGTGGTGTCCATGGAAAGTATATGGTTTTTTTGGTACAAGTCATTCATTTCCAATTATAGGATATTCTGATAGTTTTTCACTTTCCATAAAATACCCAATAGTGGTTCATTTCCATAAATAGGTTATTCTAGATGTTTTTAATTTTTTTTATAAAATTTCAAATGGTGGGTCATTTATAATTCTAGGTCATTTTTTAGGTTTTTCATTTCTCTAGAAAGTTTCTAATAGTGGGTCATTTCCAAAGTTATGTTATTCTTAAAATTTCTATTTTTCCAAAAAATTTCCAACATTTGGTCATTTCCAATGGTAGGTCATTCTGGAAGTTTTCCATTTTTTAGAAAATTTTTAATGATGGGTTATTTCCTATTATAGGTTATTATGTTATTTTTCCCTTTTTTGAGAAAATTTCCAATGGTGGGTCATTTCCAAATTTAGTTCATTCTGGAAGGTTTTCATTTTCTAGAAAATGTCCAACAATGGATTATTTAGAATTCTAGGTCATTCTGGTAGTTTCCCATTTTTCTAGAAAATGTCATTGATAGTCTATTTCTAATAGTAGTTCATTTTGGTTGTTATTTTTTATTTATAAAAATTTCCCATGACGGGTTATTTCAAATGGTAGGTCATTCAAGAAGATTAAAATTTTCACAGAAAATTTACAATTTTGGGTCATTTCTAATGGTTGTTCATTTTGGATTATTTCTATTTTTCCAAAAAATTTCCAACATTTGGTCATTTCCAATGGTAGGTCATTCTGGAAGTTTTCCATTTTTTAGAAAATTTTTAATGATGGGTTATTTCCTATTATAGGTTATTATGTTATTTTTCCCTTTTTTGAGAAAATTTCCAATGGTGGGTCATTTCCAAATTTAGTTCATTCTGGAAGGTTTTCATTTTCTAGAAAATGTCCAACAATGGATTATTTAGAATTCTAGGTCATTCTGGTAGTTTCCCATTTTTCTAGAAAATGTCATTGATAGTCTATTTCTAATAGTAGTTCATTTTGGTTGTTATTTTTTATTTATAAAAATTTCCCATGACGGGTTATTTCAAATGGTAGGTCATTCAAGAAGATTAAAATTTTCACAGAAAATTTACAATTTTGGGTCATTTCTAATGGTTGTTCATTTTGGATTATTTCTATTTTTCTTGAAAATTTCTAATGGTGGTTCATTTCCAACAGATGTTCAATCTGATAGTTTTATATTTTTTTGGAAATATCCAGATTTTCCATTTGTACATCTTTTATGACGAAAAATGGGTTTAATTCATTAATTAAGGTGTTTTAAATCCATTTCCAAGGTGAAGATTCAAATATTTAGTTTCTAAAATTTCTAAAGATTTTTCAAAGGTAGAAAAGACATGGGTTTAAGAAGATCCTCCTTTAATGGGAAATATAAAGTATTTCAAATCCCACAAGTTTCAGATATAAACTTTCAAGAACAATGATCTTTCCTTTATTGATCTCCATCTTAACTATTTTGATATAGTAGGTTCCAAATACTTCTTACCTAGGAGTCTTAGTAATTTTTTCCACAGTTGGTTCAATTTCCCTGTAAAGAAGTTCCCTCCAATATGCACACCCCTTTTTGGTGCAGTGAGTTGGGAAAATCATATATTCTTCATGCAGTTTTCCTCCTAATTTCTAATTATTTGTATCATGCAGGATGTGGTTATTATTGTTCTCTATTGTGAATATGGTTATATATGGATTATTAAAGATAATAAATTTGTTTAATTAAAATTTAATGGGGTATGGGAATGATAAGTATAGTATCATTACATTTATTAATTTTATTTTATTCAACTTGATATTAATATTATATAGGTATAATCCCTTGATCCAAATCATGTTTATTAGTGGCCTGGTAATGCTATAGTGGATGTTTTGAAACCTATATTTTTGAGATTGTTTGACATCATCAAACATTACTGGATAACCATGTATATTAATTTCCAGGAATGGTTGCCCCAGATTCTAATGGCTTGTTTGATAACACCCTTAGTTAGTGATATAAAATTGAATAAGAGACCATTTTCTAAATCTAAATATGAGTTGCGTTTTGGTATATGAAGTCATTTTTGTGGGGTAAGTGGTTGATATATGGTTTTTTAATGGGTATGTGAAGGTTATTATAATGTGGTTGTTAAGTGAGGCTACGATGGGTGTTGTGATGTGGTAATGTAGTGGGGCTGTGATGGAATGTGTAAATTGATGTGTACATCAAGCTTTTGTTTGTTATTTTTATTGCAAACAATGATGTGATAGTTTCCTGGTTATTAATGCATTTTAAAATTATTGATAATATTGTTCATGTTCAATGAATTAATATTCTACTTCTTATTACATTCTATGTATAAAGAATGTTTCATGGAACATTTTATTAATGGAGAATATGTAAAATGTATTAATATTAAATAAATATTGGAATATGAGTTATGGCTTGTGTTCTGCTTATAGGGTGTTGGGGTTTTAGTTTTAGTAGCAAAACTAGAAGTTCCTATAATTTTTTTTGTTTCTTTATGAACCCTTTGGATGGAGGATGTGTAGTGAAAATCTATATGTATTTACCCATTATATTCTTGTGATTTCTATACATGCCCCACACTTGTTGGAAACTATGTTCCAACACCCACATAGACAAGTGTGGGGTGGGGGGATTTCCCAACATCCCAGTGAGAGGATGGATGGCTGGCTGCCTTCTCTTCTCCGCTCTATATTCCAGAAGATAAGAATGAAAATAATGGGCTGTTATGGATAGAAGTAAAAAGTATCACTTTTAGGTTGTGATGTTATGAGATGTGTATCCCAAGTGTGTTTGGGTGATATGTGATGTGATGTCCCATGTGTTGTAGGTAAGATGGGATCTGATTCGATTTTATTCGGAAGAGTTGGGAGCTCCAAGTCATACGACGTTGGGGTGTGAGATCAAAAAATTAGTGGGAAAAAAGTGTGGCGTACGCTATCATTTATACTCTTTATATTGTATTATTATTCCTGGATTTCATTATTTGTTGAGAAAACCTTTTAGTTAAAGGTTTCGATTAGTATAACTACATTGGTGTTGTTTGATTCTATTTCTTTCACACGAATGCATTTGTTTTCCCTTTCAACATGTACATGAGAGAATTTGGTTTTCTAATTAAGTATACCTGTATGATCACCCTACCTATATAAAACATTTTTTAGGATTCAAGGTGGATAGGAGAGATCGTGTTGGACTTTACTATCCCAAACCTCTGGATAGCTGTTGTGTCAGTACTCTAGTTTTTATTATGGGTGTTTACTTTGGATACTTATTATCATTATCACTTTTATTTACACATTCATTATGTGATAATTTTTGGATTTATTATATATATATATATCATGGAGTTTATTCCATTTGATACATGTTATCTCCCAATACTATTTATTTTATAAATGGTAATGCCTCCAATACGTGATATTTTTATACCCTCAGTGCTAGTCACCAGCCCCAGGCCTACTATAGGTGGGAAACATGGGTCATTATATTTCTTCCCTTTTTGTAGTATATTTTGAGGTATGGGGTCCTAAAATATATATTTTATATTTAATACACACCAATACATTTTCATTAATTAAAAAACTAGAAAAACTCATAAATGAAAATTGGCACATGGAATCCATTTTATAAAATATGTAATAACTTTTTATTTTATCTTATCTTCAATTATTTCTTCCCTATAAGATAAATATTTATTATAAATAATGAATAATATATATACTTGACTTTATGATAATAATTCCATATCTCTTGTTCTTCTCTTTCTTATACAACATGCATCTCTCAAACATTCATTTTCCAGGAGTTTGTTTTTGAAATTCTTGTTATACTAACTATTATGCATCTAGAGTCTAGACCTCATATAAGTCTATCATACTCCCACTATATCAATGGATATGTGAAACATAATAAATATTTCATATTTATATAAAAATTTATAACTTAGGGATGTTAATAACGTCAATTTATATAAGATAATTAAATAAGATTCACTTTTATGTTTTATCGATGATAGTTTGTTTTTTTGACTTGGATGTAAATAAAATTTCATCTTAACATATATTTACTCACATAATGGATATATATCATATTATAAATTATATGATATCCATTTTTCATTATATTTATAATATGTTTTTTATTGAAACCCAAGGTTCTCATACAAGGATATTATTTCTTTTTAGATGAATATTCATTACATTACAAAAACACATACTTGAGGATAATAATTGTTTAGTTTCATAGGGAACATGACACTCCATATTATAATCTAGAGAAATTTATTCTATGTATACTATTAGTATATCACACTTTAGTAATACTACTTAAAAAAACTGTACTTCATAACCTACTGAAAGGATACATAAGAAGGGGTGTGCTCAAATGCTCAGTAAGGGTAAAAAAGTTACAAAATCATAACATTAGAATAAGGGTATGATGACATGAGAATTAAATTTGAAAACAATATCATGCATAGAAAAGATCATAATCTTGATTCATGGAATAAATATTGGCATCTCATAAGACAAGAATCCTAATGGAATCAGGTATCATGATTCATGAAAGAATAACATTACCGTAATAGATGGAATTTTTGATATACACATATGTATAGAAAAATAGTTCTAATATAGTAAAGTATCACTACCAAAAAATATATGGGAACTCTCTGGGCGACTACACCTCAGGGGTGGGACACACCACCATCACCAATCGAATCCCATTCCTTATTGTAGAATGGTTTAACTGCCCAAACCATCATAGTGGATAAACTCCCTTACTGAATTGGGTTCACTTCCCATTCCAGGACAATCTTACTGAACCAAGTTCACTCCCCACTCTATTCTTGTCTTACTGAACCTGGTATACTCCTCATTATAGTTCTATCTATATCATGATATATAAATCTTTACCCAATGACCTGGGAGGATATCTAGGTCAGACCCATCACATAATGAAAATCACACACATATGTTGCATAAGTTCGTAAAACACTCATCATATCATAACCCATAAAATTAAAAGGGTTTCCAAGAAATTTTATCATATCAAAAAATCTTAAAAAAGGACAAGTTTCATAATCATTTCATCATTTCAACATAACATAAAAAGTGAAATGAAGTGGGTTTCATAAGAGTTCTATCATGGTATAACCTATGGATGAGAAAAAAGATTCATAATTATCTTATCATCCTGAACATTATCCATTTAAATAAATAATAACAATGGTATATTTTGTTCATATACCGAGTAAAGAATATATTATATCGAATGATGTCATTTTAGATGGAGAAGTGATTTTAAAGAAAACATGAATTTTTTTTAAGGAAAATGAAATTTCATTGAAAATGAATTATTAAAACAAATAAATTTTCAAAATCATTTTCTTTCAAAATAAAATTGAATACCAGTAAAAACAAATAAAATGTCATTTAAAACATTTCTTGATGAAATTATCCTTTCTGATTTTAAATACAGTTTTTAAAACATAAAATATTTTCAAAATAATTTTCCTTTGAAAATAAACTTGAAAACATAAAAAGTAAGGTTTGGAAACAATTTAAAACATTTCTTATAAAAAATATTATTTTTACTTTGAAACAAATATTAAAAAATATTTTTTTTTTCAAAAATAAGTTTCTTTGAAAATAATCATGAAAACATATAATGGAAGATTTAAAAATAATAAAAACCATTTCTTGAGGAAAATATCCTTTCTGATTTGTAAAAAACATTTTAAAACATAATTTTTTTGAAAATCCCTTTTCTATTAAATATTAAAAATTATGATTCAATGAAATTATTTATCATGATATTTGAAAATTATGTTCATGTAAGACACATTAAAATTGTGATTCATTTCACATTTTTTGGTAAAATCCAAATGTGTATTGTTTGGGAAACAACATGATGATTAATTTATATGTATATATATATATATATATAAACCTAAACATGGGTAGTCTTTTTTTTCAAAATAATTGGATTATAATAATTCATTTTTTTATTTCTTTTGAGAAAAAGGTTTCAGAAGAAAATAGATTTTCAACTGAAAAGGTGATTTTTCATAAAAAAACTATTTGAAATATTGAGTACACAAAGAGTGGAATATGACCAGGAAGCATGTATTCTCTAGAAAAACCCCAAGGATAAGACATTTTATGAGAAGTTTTTATAGGTATATAATGAGATATCAACATTAGGGACTTAATCATAAAAAATCCTGATAAATGATGAGATTATAACGTAAACGATTTACCAATTTGGTAACTTCAAATCATAAACACCATGAAAGGATAAAATTAAATGAATTAAAAAATATCATTAAAATATGGATATTAATGACATAACATGTAAAAGGGGAAGAATATACTTATCATTGAGGTGGATAACTTCCTAACATAACTTATGTCCCCATGAAGGCAATTCGAGACCAAAATCCCTTATCGATTTATTTACTTTTGATCCATAACCCCCCCCCCCCCCAAAGATAGATCCTATAATAGACATGTAAATAAACAAAATTTTATGTACATTAATAATAAAATAAATTCATGGGTAGTATATAAACAACATAAAATAAATATGTTGTTAATATGGCCCATGTATCACAGAAGTAAAAAGTGAGATGAAAACCCCATACCTTAAGTATTCAATTAACCCATACATATTAAAACCTCCTATAGAATAAATATATGTTTATTATAAATATACTAAAAACCATATTCATATATTTATTACCATATACGGGTTTCTAAGGAAATTTTATTAATTTTTTATTAACAATACTTGTTAAAGCCACATTTCAGCAAAAACTACTCTGTTTTTCATGTATGGTTTGTCTTGTTATTTTTGGCCCTATTAAATAAAAATTGGTTCCTCCATCTCTAAAAATATAAATATTATATACATATTATATATATTCAGTATATAAATTTTTATTATAATCCATAAATTTTTGTGATACAAAATGAAAGACATCATTCATGGAGAAGGTAGGTTGTATGTACACATGAATGCAATTTTTATTTTTTTATCAGATTGGAAAAATAAAATTGAAATTATGTATTATAATTATTTAATTATTTTTAATTAATATACTTCACATATTTTCATTTAACCCATCCTTAAAAAAATCCATGTAAAGTGTTAATAAATCACATCATTACACATGGTGGTAGCCCACTGTACACAAGAGCAACGCTATCGTATTCCCAAAAAATGAAAATCATGAACTTATTTGTGGCGTAATAATTATAGAATCAAAATAAAATAATAAATATCATATATTAACTCTTAAAAAATCATTATGTCTGACCGTGATAGTTGGTAATGGAAGACCAGATGACATCGGTTCGTGTGGCAATAATCCTCCTAGAGATGAACAATAATTTCATAACCTATTTGATAGAGTTAGATATGGTTGTAGGAAGTGACCATAACATAAAAAAATAAATTTATAAGGAAGATACTGATTTTATTATATCACCATGGTATATTAATAATTTAAGATATTGTAGAAGGAAATAAAAATAAACATAATTGTTGAAGAACATTACCTATTCTTCTAGTATTCTCTTTAGTTATGTACTAAATACTTCCTAGGTTTGACTTCATAAAAACATAAGGATTCTAGGATTAGGGTACATAAGTTGGAAAGTGATTTTTGTAGGAATTTTTCAAAAAAATATATGTGAATTTTTGAATAAGGTAGGAGAGGGGGTGGCTTTGGAAATGGGGGAGAAGGCACATTTGGTATTTCTAAAAATAATATAGTGCTCTCATATTTTTCATATGTCACAAGTGTCCAAAATGGACCTTTCCCATACCATAGTTGAGTAATGGTATAAATATCTCTGGAAAATAGTTTTTATACAAGTTTACAAGTTATGTTTCCCTTATATTATTAGTTTATACCCTGATAAACTTATTTTTACATTAATCACGACAATTAATTTTTTCTATATTCACTATTAAATTTGGTCAGAACATTAATTGAAATTATTTGATAGTATAATCTATTTTTATTAAAAATATGCAATCCATTTTATCAAATTAAATTAAAATAATATAGAAAAATTAATTTAAAATTATTCCCACATACACATTGAGAAAATAATCTTTTAAATAGAAAATAATCAAAAAGTAAAAATTATTTTATAATAAAGATTTTTTATGAAATTGATTACAATGAAGAAAATTGCATTAATGTATATATAATTTAATTAATTATAATTTAAAATGAACAAAAATTATAATTTAACATTTTAACTAATTTAAACAAAAAAGCAGTTTTTAATTAAAATTTAGTATTTTCAGTATTCATCAAAAAATGAATTTTTTTTGAAAAATACCATAAATTTAAACAATAATAATTTTGATATTGAGATTTTAATTTTCTTTATCTTGTTAAGTTAATTTTAAAAAATGTGAAAATTTTGTTTTAAAATATGTGCACTATAAAATGATGAAATAACTATTTTTTATAAAAATATTTTTTATAAAGGTAAAATTTGATCCATTCTTATATTTTTTATAGAAAAAACCTTAGATAAATGTTAAATACTTGAGTAAATATATATAATATAAAAATTTCATTAAAAGAATTCCGAAAAAGAAAATTTTCATTTTAATTATAAATCACACATTTTTTTGCATAAAAAATAGTTTCATTATGACTAGATTTCAAATATTTTCTGATTGTTTTATTTTAATTTATAATAAATTTTACAGTAATTAATTAATTATATATACTTGTGTAAACAATATTTTCATAATTTAATTAGTCCTTATAAAGACTATCCATCTTGACAGATATGCGATGATAATCATATTGAATAATTAAATTTTAATTATATGACACATTTTTATACTCGGTGTTGTCTGTCATGAAAATAAGCTTAGTGTTGTGTGTAAGATAAGAAAATCATAATGATACATGTAATGGAAGATATAATTAGGTTTACATATGATGTAATCCAAAATCCATGTTTTGTGTCACATAATATATGGAAAATATCAAATCCATTTTAAAAAATGATATTCACAAAATATAAGTTTTTTTTCATTCTACCCCCCCATAAAATGTATTTCTTCCCTGAAATTCATCTCGTTCATCAATGGTTTAATATTTTAAAATTCCTTCATTGAATACCACATCATAAAAATGAATAAGAGAACGTCTATTAAAAAAGTAATATGGGAAACATAATAGTTACCCAAAGTAATTCAAAACTATGTTTCCACACGTGAGAAGTGAGGTGGGAAGTGAATATTAGGACATAGAAGAAAATCATATATAATTATATATAGTGATATAGATAATTTATCACAAGAAATTGGGTTATTCAAATAAAGTTAATGACTACAAAACCATAACGGAAAGAGGATTGAAAAAGTTGTTGATGTAATAAAAAATGGTGATAACATGACAAAATTTTATTCCATGATACTTTTCCTAAAGTTAATGATTTTTCATGAGAATATTAACATAATTTATTTCATTAAATTTCATAATCACAATATCATCCTTTAGTTAGGAATTGACCAATTTTCACTTCATATCTTACTTCCATAAATGAAGGTGAATTTCTAATTCATGAAGCACCAATGTATCATACGATCCATAAAGACTGATGATTAATTCCATCTATGTCTAGTTATAACAAAAAAATAGTTAACACTAGTTTTGAAATATTAATTAATATTCATAGGATGAAATAATACATTAATCTATATAACCTCATTCAAATTTCAACATAAACAGTTTCCTAAATAGTTAACCTTATGACCATTCAAAATGATTAAAATAAAAAACATTATAAATACGGTCACTAAATTTACAAAATTCACAAAACATTAATCATCCATATATCGTAAATTGTGTCTTGATTATCACGTAACAAACATGTGAATACCTTTAGCATGTATTCTATTTAAATAAGGATGTAACTTGAAAAACTATAGAACCTCAATGAAAAAAAGCATGCTTCCCCATTATTTGTGTAAAAACATAGAATATTGTATATATTCTATAGATACAATAATTTTGTAAACTCCAACAATGATAAAATAAACCACATTTCCAACATATCCATTATCAGTTCTGAGGTAATCCACACTATCTGATTCATTTTATCATTATCGGTCATCTCTTTATCGAAACTAAATACCATTTTCTCAACACCCAGAACATATTAAGGGGTAACATCCCGTAATAAAAATATCAACTTACCATTATATTAATTTTTTTATTCGATTATAATAATTCAACATATCCATTAAAATAAATAATTAAAAACATATACAGAATAATATTTATATATTTCATTATTCATATAGTAGAATACTTTAATTACAATACATTAACACATTGTTCACTCCAATTCCTTCTCAAACCATTTACTATGATTTTTCCTCTTGTTCCTTAATAAATATTTCCTTGTGAATTTCATTCTTAGTATCTTAATAATAAACTATAAAACCATTAAAATTAAAATTTTCCAGATACTCTTCATGATATTTCCCCTTAGGGCATCGATTATCATGATTCCCAAAATATGTGACAATGAAACACAGGAGTGTAGGTTGTGAATTAGTTGACATTCTATTAACTTCCATTGTATTAACTGACCAATTAATCATATTTTTATATTCTTAAAATATATGACATGACCTTACACATTTAAATTACCTTCGAGTTTCATTCACTAAATTCCCTTGATTCTTCCTCACACATTTCAGAAATGTATGAAACTAAATCTCCATTCCTCCACAACCCCTATTACAAAAAATATCAGTAAACAATATCCTTCCCTTATATTTTTAGTCTGAGATCTGGTTAAGGTTCATGATGTTAATCATGTTCTATGATAATTGATTGGTCATAAACACAATACCATTCTTTAAAATGATCATCCCATTCGCTTCTCATCAATAGATTTGCTTCTATATTCAATTCTATTCTAATTTCATTAGGTTACCTCCATGTATTAAAATGAAAAATCATACTGTGATAAACACTAATCCAAATATAAAACCACCTAATCATAAAAAAACACATTTAAGATGTCCAAATCATGAAACATTATTTACTCCATGACACCATTGGTTTATCCTAGGTCATTCATTGTTATATACTATTGAAATCTTCCATGATTATAGTAACTCCCATTGTCTTGCACTTGTTTCTAGTCATGTTTAGCTCAATATAGTGTTTTTATAGTTTTTACCCCTAGGTAAAAATGTTCCAGTGAAACATCCTCATGTAGTATCCATACAAGGTTATAATTTCATAAAATCCTCTTACTCCATCCACTACCAAAATTCTAGGAAATTTGAATAAAATATGGATTATCCTTAAAATTACTCATTGAGAAATCACAAAAAATATCATGAGAAATATCCATATGGAACTCAATAAAGTTTTATCATACTAGTATCCAATGATTAACTCAACCTTTACTTTGATACCAAATATAATGAAACTAGATTCTCAATCAGAGATATTATATCTTTTTAGATGAATATTAATTACATTACACAAACACACACCTGAGGACTATAATAGTTTAGTGTATTTGAAAACGTGGAACCCAATCAACTAATATGGGTAAATAATTTCAATGTATCACATAAAGATCTTCCCCTTTAGTACGCATACTTAAAGCCTTTATTCACAACTTATGGAAATAATACATAAAACATTGTTATATCAGATGCTCAGTAAGAGTAAAAAAGGTACATAATAATAACATGGGAATAAGGGTATGAGAACATGAGGTCACCATCTGAAAACCACACCCCTATATATCAAAGATCATAATCTGGATTCATGCTATAAAAATTGAAATTTCGTAAAACATTTATAATAAATGAATCAAAGAACATGAGTCATGAGAACATAACATTAATAGAAGACATGAAATTTGTGGTATACACATAAGAATATAAACTAATTTTTTTAGTAGTCAAGGATCATTTCCAAAACATGTAATGGAAATCTATGTGTGGTTACACCTCTTATAAGGACACACAACCATAACTAGTGTAATCCCTTTCCTCATAGTAGAATGGGTTTACTCCCCAAACCATTATAGCAGACAAGGACACATACTAAATTAGGTTTACTCCCTATTCCAATCCGGTCTTACTGAATTTGTTTCACTCCCCCTTCTAGTCCTATATTATAGAACTAGGTTCACTCTCTATTATATTAATATATATCTCATAAGATATATAACTTTACCTAGATAATTGGAGGGATATATAGGTATGACCAATCAAATAAAGAAATGAATACACATGTGTGATATAGGATTGTAAAACATTTATCATATCACAACCACCAAAATTAAAAGGGTATTATAATATATAACTATATCAAAACCTATAGAAAAGTTAAAGTATTCATAATAATTTGATCATTTGATCATGTCATAACAAGTGAAAATAATAAGGTTTCATAATATTTATATCATTGTATTACCCATTGAAGAAGAATGACTTCATAAACATATTTTCATCATAAACATAAACCATTTTGAGAAATAACAATAATTTAATCATTTGGTCATATCCCGAGTAAAACATAAATTATATCAAGGGATTTCACCATAGATAGAGATGGATATTGAAATATAACTTGGAAAATTTCTTAAGGAAATCAACCTTCATTAAAAATCACTTTTGAAAGCCTAAAACATTTTCAAAATACCATTCCTTGAAAATAAATTTCTTAACTTATAAAAGAAGCTTTAAATATAATTTAAAACATTTTTTAAGGAAAATAATCTTTCCTCGTTGTTTTTTTCATTTAGATAACATTTTGAAAATCCTTTTCATTTAAAAAAAACATTGAAAACTTATACAAGAATATTTAAAAATATTTTAAAACATTTATTGAGTAAGATATAATTTCTTATAAAAAACAATTTTTATTTTAAAAAAATTGAAAATCATTTTCCATTAAAAATAACTTTCATAAATTATAAAAGAATATTTATAAATCATTTAAAACATTTCATTAGAATAATATACTTTACGCATTGAAAAAAGTTTTTAAAATAAAAAAAAGTTTGAAAATAATTTTTCTTTGAAATTTTATATATGAATCTTTGAGGTAATTATGGGTGTTGACATTGGAAAATTCTATTCATGTTTTACAAGTTAAAATGAAGACTCCATTCACATTTTCTATAAAATAAAAATGGACATTATTTAGAAAATGATATGGGGATCCATTTAAAAACATTTATGTTAAATTTCAATCAAGGGTAAAAATGTATTTTAAAAGTAATAGGATAATAGTATGATATTTTTTAAAACATATTTATAAAACATGGGTTTGGAAGAAAATCAATTTTAAACATAAAATGCATTTCAAAAAATTACTTTGAACTCTTGAGTATAAAAAGAGGGGAGAGGGATAATGAAACATGTATTATAATAACATAACTAGAGGATACGAAAATTAACGAGAACTATTGTGATGTAGGTCATGATATATCAAGATTGGAGACTTAATCATAAACAATACCGATAAATAATGATATTTTAATGTAAACATCTTACCACTTTGGTAACAATGAATTGTAAGAACTGTGACAGAATAACATTAAATTAATATTAAAAAATAAAAAAATAATTATATTAATTAAATAACAAGTAAAATTTAAAGTATATACTCATAGAAGAGGATAGGTGTATAACATAACTTATGTCCAAAAAAAGGAAAAGTGAAACAAAAAACGATTATTGAGTTGTTAACTTTTAAAAACCAAGACCATTGAACTAAAGATAATAAAAGGGATATATAAATCTAAAAAATTTTATATAAAATAATCATAAAATAAATTAAGGGTTAGTATATACTTCCAGTAAAGGAAAAATTTGGTAAATATGCCATGTGTCCAGCAGAAGTAAAATGTGAAACATAAACCACTTACCTTAAGTCCTGACTTCCATCGTATATGTTAATAAATCATTTATAATCAATAAATTTTTATTATAAATATATTATATAACCATAATAAGTTATATTATATCATATATTTTTTCTTATGACCATTAATTACCATTTTATTAACAATCCATGATAAATTCACATTTCAAGGAATAATTGATTTGTTTTTCTTGTATGTTTTGTCTTGTTATTTTTTTTTAATTTATTAAATAGTGGTTCCATGATCTCAGTAATTTGAAACATGATATAAATATTATATATATTATTTATATAAAATCACATATTAATCTATAAAATTTAGTGATAGAAAATGAAATACATTGTTAATGGATATTGTTGGACGTACACACACAATAATGATATTTCCATTTTCTTGTTGGATTTTAGGAAAGAAACATAAATAATTTATTATAATTTAAAAAACTATTTCTAATATATAACACATTTTTTCATTAAAAACATCCTTAACACATTACATGTAAATAATAACCCAATTATATCAATTTGAGAGGAAGTAGTCTTCCGTACACACAAGTGATGTTATTGTATTGACAAATAATTGAAATCATAAATATATGGGGGATATAATAAATAAATAATAGTAATAATATAATATATATTATATATAAACTATAAATACATCATTATTTATAACCTTGATAGGTGAAAATGGAAGAAAGAATGACATCAGTTCACGAGGTAGTTGTCTTTACACACAAACAATGATTTCGTAACCCATTTGATGGAATTGGACATGGTTGTAGGTCAATAAATTAATATAAAATCATATAAGTATATGTAATATACTTTTTTAATAATAGAAATTTTTTTAATGATAATTTAATAAGGTGAAGAAGGAAGTAAAATAAATATTCTCCTTGAAGAACATTACATATTCTTTGGGTACTATCTATAGATTTGCACTAAATCCTTCGGAGGTTGGATTTATTATAAAAATAACGACTCAAGGATAAGGGGAGATAATTTTGGAATTTTTTTGGTCAATTATTTTCCTAACAAAAGTGTATTGAGGGTATGAAGAAGGGGGATGGGGTGAGAGTTTTTATGTTTAAGTGATGACACACTTGGTATTCTTAAAAATTATTGTGTGCTACCACATTTTTCATACGACACAAGGATAAAGAAAATGGTCCATTATAGAACCATATAGGTTTAATGGTATAAATATGACCATAAAATTGTTTTAGATGTGTTTATAGGTTATTTTTACACTTATGTATTTTTGTTTAACCCTCGATAAAACCATTTTTACCTTAACTGCGGTAATTAATTTTTAATACATTCACTATTATATTTGGTCCAAAATATTTAATATAAAGTATATAATATACATTATTATGATTAAAAATATATTGTTATTATTTTAAAATAAAATTCAAAAAATCTGAATGTGTTAATTTAAAATTAACCTAATAGATGTGATAAGAAAGTGAAGTTTTAAAGAGAAAATGTTTAAAAGTTTACAATGTTTTTATATCACAATACAATATATAATTTATTACAATGAACTAAATAGGATTAATTTATATAAAATTTATTTAATTTTACGTAAAAAAATTAAATTACAATTTAAAATTATAAATAATTTATACGAATTTTTTTTTCATTTAAAAATCTTTATTTTTCACTATTCATCAAAAAATGAAACTTTTCAGAAAAATCCCAAAAAGTCACCATAGTAAAATTTTGATATTCCAATTTCAAAATTATTTCTTATTGTGAAAAAATTATTTTTCTAAAATTTGAATATTTTATTTTAAAATACTTTTAAATAAAAGTGTAACAATAATGCTTTTTAGAACAATACAGTTTTATGAATAAAATTGAATTTATTATTTTTTATTGTCTAGAAAATATATTATATGAATCTTAAATATATTATTTAATATATATACTATATAAGGATCATTTAAATAATTAACCAAACGTATTTTGTTTATTTTATTGAGGTAGAACACTTTGATAAGCCTAAAAATTGTTTATATTGAAAAAGATTTCCTTTATTTTCAAATAGTTTTTATTTTCATTTCTAATTAATTGGTAGGCAAAGAATTGATTATATATACATGTGCAAACCATATTTTAATAATTTAGTTAAAATTACCCAAATCTATCATTGAAATGGTTAAGTGATAACTATCATAATAAGAAAAATATCGTTTAAATATAAGACTGTTTTGTTTATATTTGATGTTTCATGTAAGGTAAGTTAAACTCAATATTATTTCTAACATAATAAAAACATAGTTTTGTGTGTAATAATATTTAAAAAAATTGTTAGAGACAATTCAAGACAAAAGTAGTGTTTTGTATGACACAAAATGTGGAAATGATTAAATCTTTTTGAAAAATAATTTCACAAAATCTCATGGTATTATAGTTAGCGGTTTGCATTATTACTTTTAAAGAATGTAGAGAATATATTATGGAAGACGTTTTGAGATGTCTAAAACACATTATTGATCTTCCATTTACTAAGATAATTATTTTGATTTGTATAAGGAAACATGTGTTTAGGAATCACTCCACTCTATATTTTAATGATCAATGAATTCTTATTAGACTCATCTTCGATCAACCTTTAAAAATTTCAAGTATTTTATTTATATAAGGGGATGCTATTTTAGGGGAAATACATTAAAAATATTCCTGATTGATGAATGCATAGTTATGATATTATTTGGCACAGGGACCTGAAGAAACTCTTATAAAATATTTATTCATGTGCCTTACATAACTATTATAATACTTAAATTTATTAATAAAATATCATTAAGTATAAAAATATACGTATAAAATCTACTTGAAATAGTTCAGAAATGCCACATTGAACTAGTCCAAGTAGTTTTTTAGTGAGATTTATTTCTATAGGTTTTTTATCTAAAACTTGATAAGTAGCTATGTCAATAATACCTATGTTTTGAGATCTAAATTATCTAAAAACCATACTGGGTTTATGGTTGAATGGTGCTTTTATTTTTAATTTAAAAAAGAGTTATCGTTCCATAAATGGTTATTAATAAGTCTTACATTTTATATTCCATATCTATTTCTAGTTACTCTTGTATTATTGAACTATAAATTGAATATAAATACCTAAAAAATCATTCTAGAACAAATCATTCCTCAATATTTATTAAGTAAAAATCAGTTAATTTTTTTAATAACATTTAATTTAGAATTATATTTCTAAAAAAAATCGATTCATTTGGAAATAATAATCCATGCGCTTCTTATCACTAAAATGTGAATTTCCATTTTTTAATATATTGGAGAATGTACCTTCACTTATAGTTATATTACTATACTAGATTGGTTCTTGTATTAAGATAAACCTATTTTATAGGAATATTGTACTTAATATCCAATAATTATAAATATAGGTTCATTAATCATTAATGTCTCCAAATTTTTTATCATATCCAAGAATCCCACAACTATAATATTTATTATACTTAGTTTCTTTAGCACTCCAGTGGAAGGGATCCTTAAAACCTCTTGTAGTATAATCTAGGACTACACCACTATTTAGAGAGCCTCAGGGTAGGATTTTGGAAGGCCAACTGCATTAGTTCACGTCTCCATGATATTTTGAGATTATTCCCATATCCTACAATGATTATATTTGTTTTACTAAATGGTTTTCTTATAAAGCTTCACCATGATATCTATGTAAATTTTTTTGATTCCAAATTTATTTAAGTTGATTATCCACTCCTATAAGAACTCTCTAATAGGAGGAGGTACCTTAATCTAGGGTTGGAAATCACTCTAAACCATGAATTTTCTAAAACTAAAGTAATTGAAATGATTCATTGTCTAAATATTTCTTTGGAGGGTTTTTATATTTTTCATGGTGATTAAAATCCATTTTTCTTTATTAATCTTGCTCTGGAATATTACACTAGCCACTTCTCCATGATTTAAATTGAAAAATATTAACCAAGAATGTTCATTTTATCCATTTTTTTATCATTTTAAGTGATCACTATTAAAAAATAGACCTAAAAAATAATAAACCACACATAAATAAAAACAAATGATGTGATCATAATCTAATTATTATAGTTAATCCATTAATAGAATAATTAATCATCATGGACCTATGGGTAATTCCTTGAGTTATATCAAGCATGCCTCAATTTGTATCACTCACCCCATCTAATACATCGAACACCCATATAGTGCATTTATATATCTTAGCATGAATTATAAAATCTATTCATTCCCATTATATAATAATACTCACAATATGTGATGGGATATTAAAATTTTACAATATAGAAAAATAAATTTTTTAGACTTGCATTGGATAGTCCAAGGATCATGATTAGTTAATAAACATAAAAATCAATTAAATAAATTTAATATTTGAAGAATACTACTCGTGTTTTTTTATAAGTTAAAAGAATTTAATCTAATTTTATTTCATTAAATACTCATCACATGGTGCTGAAAATAATTTTATTAATTATAATTTTTTTTATGATTTATAATACTTTTCACACTTTTAGGGCTCCTAGGTAATTTTCTTTTAAAACCCAAAGGGAACCTGTGCCCTAACATGGTTCGAATTAGACTAGTTGCTCTTGGAATGGACATCCAATGTCATGGAAACATGAATATTTTTGGTTTTGTGTGAGGGGAACCCCAAACCAGAACACGAGATGTATCTTTAGTGAGGATTAAATTTACTGAAAAATCTTATGGAAAAATAACTTTTTATATAAAATCCCCATTCCAAATGGAGTGCGTTACCACCAATGAATTTCTCTACTTGAGGTGGATACATATTTTACATAGGTGGAAAATAAACACACATCCTTCCATTTTTTATAATTTTTTTGTATTAATTACATGTCAAGTGGTCTAGCCTCTTTAATAATTTTCTTTTACTATTCCCCCACACCTATTGATTAGGAATTGAATTAATTTTTTCTAATACTAACTATGATGTTATGGGGAGACTTGTGAAGAAGAATTCATACATAATGATACCCTTATATGCGACACTGATGCCTCCCTCTCCTGCTGGAACACATAAACACAAAGGTATATATATATATATAGAAAAATATCATTTCCATATTTAGATAATCAAATCTCATCCATCTGAACTCATATTGAAGTTCTATAAAATATATTGGGACCACATCAACTCCCTCTTCTTAAATTAATGAAAAGTTATTTTATTCTTGGATTAAATAAGCATGGGGTATCTTTGATACAACTTTTTGGTACTAAGAGCGCAACAAAAGCATGAAGCAAAGTTGAATTAAAATTTTCACCACACACTCGATGTCATATTATTGTGTCTAGTAATACATAACATGATAAAAAACTCTATGATCCATGTAATTTAAATTAAATTTAAAAAATTAAATTGAAACTATACCTCATAATTATTTGATAGGGAATTCATTTCACTTGTAGTGACTGATCATTTCTCAAAGGAACAAATCTTATAACTGTCTATATGATCTACACATGTTCCGAAATTATTTTGATCATTGATATCCAAGATTTGTGTCATAGTGTAGAGAAAAAAATATCTATTTGTTGCCCCCATGATCATGTTATCACCTTTTCATTGATCTAAAAAAGATAAATTTTATGAAGATTATTTGATCTCACTGTTAAATCACTAAAAATTTATAAAGGGAATTAGAGGAGGGATAACATGAGTAGGTGATTAATATACTTGAATTTGGGTTAATATTATATACGTAGGAAGGATTTATTTATTACATTTTCACATTGACCATTTAATTAATAAAACCTCATAAATTAAATAAAATTAGAAATATATTGAATGCATAATGCATCAAAAACATCATAAATATAATATCACATACTTTTAACATCTAAAAAAATGTTAAATGAAAAAAATTTAGTCATTAACATAACTCACATATCCCACAATTATTAAAGGAACATTTAATATTATATGTTAAATATTGTTTCAAAAAATAATTTTTTTCACTAAATAACCCTTGACGATAGTAAAGAAATAATAATAAAAAAATTTATTTTAAAATATAATAATATTGAAATTTTTTATTTCCTTTTTATTATATAAACTCAGACATTACACTATCACGGATGTAGATCAAACAATATCTGAAAAAACCATTTTAGTAGATTTATAAAATCTTCTAAATACACTTATATGTGACCCTCTAAGACCGTATCTCAATTGCATCAAGTGGTTATCACATACCAAGGGAGGAATCTAGAAACCCATCAATTTCCATATTGAGATAATTTTTAATAATAGTTACAAAATCTCTTAATGATGACACACTTGGTAATATAATCTCTTTGTCTCACCATATCTCATAAAGTAGGATGCATGATTCATATCATCGTCTTTTATTAATTTATTATATTATATACTTTTTGGATTGAAATTCATTAATCTATAATTACCATGGATATAATAAATGTTTGAATTTCCTGGCAAAAAATGCCCAAAATATCTTTTCCATTATTGATGAGACAAATCATATCTTAATCGTTCAATTAATACAACACCACTAATAATTCTTTGAACACAACATACATTTCCCTAAAAAAGTCCTATTTTTTATACTGCATAAAATTACAAAATAAAATGATACAAATTCATAATTATATGAGTTATAGAGACTGATATACATGCTTAGATTAAGGAAAAAACAAAGAAACATGGAACTTGATTTCTTACAATTGGAAATTGAGTCATCATGATATCCTCTACTTGTGATCCCTAAATGAAAACTTCATGATGAGAAGTATCAATTATATTGATCCCCCTAGACCTGATATTCAAATAACATTTGTGTCCCACCTATATTATGTTTATATACCACATTAAATATGCTTAATATTAATATCATAGTATCACAAGTTTCTCATTATAGTTGGGAACTGCTATAACTTATTGATATAACAAATTATATAAAGGAATTATCCTAAAAATTGTGGATAATGATGTATTTACACTCTTATCGTAAGAATATATCATGCCAATGTCACTATATATATGATTGTCTAATCAAAAAATAATACTCAATTTAGCTCTAGGATACTCACTTCCACAATACATATGAGCCCGATTGATGCATTTTTTATTCATCAAATAAGAACCACATATGGCTTGATATTTGTTATTTCAGGGTACATAGTTAAATATTATCAATATATTTTAGAACCATCCTTGAATAATCAATTTCTATTCTCCATTACTATCCCTAAATATCCTAATTATGGATTATTTAGGATTGGGACATTCTAACCATCTTTTGGTCATTTCATTCCATGCACCACATTTCATACCATAGGAATTTATGTCATTAAATTACTGTCATAGATATTTTTAATGATTTTATATAGACACAAGAGACACTTTTATTTGGATATGAATACATTTATCCATTATGACTTTATATATTTACCCAAATATGACCTTTCATCTAGAGGCATTTTCCTCTTGAGAAGAAGGTCATATAATCCATTTTTTCCTTTGAAAATGTCAGAGTGAAACCCTCCATCCAAATATGGCTGATCGTCCATCTATTACATATATTTTCAATATCATATCCTAATTAAAATACATTAAAAAAATTAGACATTTTCAACTCTCATCCAAATATGTTGGGGTAATCTTTATCCTTGATCCCAATTTCGGCTATAATAGTGCTCCATTATTATTGGTCTAAAAAATATGACATTAAACTTTGCACATTCACCAGGAAAATGTTTTTCATGAAAGTGATCACTCAATTCAGATTGGTAAAACCTTGACCTTATCACTGGTTAGACTCCCTCATTCATTCACGTCGATAAAATCTGTTTGACATTAAACATCATTACCAATTTGGTAAAAGAAGTACACCCATAAACCTCATCTCACAATAGTTCATAATCATAAGAACTTAAATGAAAAATAAAGTGTACATAAAACATATTAGGTATGAATCACATAAATGGTAGCATTAGTATAGGTAAATTACCCAGTAATTATTACACCCACTTTCATGGAATAGGAAAACACTATAGAGAAAATGGAATGGGAAAAAATGCTCATCGAGTCCACCATATTACCACAGAAAAAAATAAATTTGTTCATACTAGACCCATTAATGTATAAAAAAATTAAATCAAATGAATGTCATATCTATGTTCCCCTAATATTTTTTCTATATATAATCTTGTATCTTATAGAGTTCTTGAAAACAAACTGAATATTCTATTTTTAAGGATACAATATTTTTTAATTGTTTGAATCCCCACAAATATTTTATGGCCATCGGTAATGACTGAATATATCTCCTAGTGATAATCCTATATTGATATACATACATTCCCGTATTATGGGACTATCAATATATATATCTATGTTGGGCTTCTAACTATAAAAATTTATTCATCATGAGGATAGTGCCCTCTGATCTCTATAAACCATGACCATTGCAATAGATTTTATCCTTTAAATATAAGTAGTAATCCCTAAAATACATGTCCCATATCACTATCTTTAATTCAAAACTCATGTGTTATGGTTTATGAAAATCATAATCCAATTATTCATATGGATTCAATACCCTCAATGTTACATAAATGTTAGACCAAAATTTGACACTTCATCCTTGATCCTTTGATTGATCCTCATTGCATGACCCAAAAATAAATTCCCCTAATCCTCATGATATGATTATATTAGATTCATGACCATAAACCAAATTCCCTGATTTTTTTAGATAGTCTATATTAGAAATGAGATTTCCCATTCCTGCCTAGTTTTGATTACCCATGAAATATAGGTTTTCACACCCTATGATGAAAACCTTACAAACATAAACATTTTTGACCTTTTAGGCCTAATATTTATAACTATAAAAATAAAATCCCTTGTACAAAGATCCAAACCTTAAACTATATTCACCAATCATGATATTTTCTATAATAATTTCATGTTCTCATTTATGTTGTGTTTATCTTATCCTTTCATGGTAGACTATGTCATCATTTTGGTCAAAGGAATATGAACATAAACTATAGAAACATATAGATAATGTTTTCCAAACATAAATATCATCTTCATTGATCTTACTTGAAAGACTATAAAATACCTAAGGAATGAGATACAGAACCCACAAGGTTAAAAACCCATAGAGGTAATCATAAGACACACTAGGCATGAAACTTGAATGGTATAAGTGAAAGCATGTTTTTTAAATAGAAAACGCACAAAACATTTTTGGATGAAAACACATAAATTTTGACCTTCGGAAAATTTAAGTCCATGTCTCCTAGGCATCACCCATATAAGGATTAATAAATTTTTTGGACAGAATAAAAATAAAATAAAATAAAAAATGTTCATGGGGTTTACTATATGATCCTAGTAAAATTCAACCTATGGTCTCTAGGAATATTGGGCTAAGTATAAAATTAAAGGATTTAACCATTTCAAGAATATCAGTTGTGATTATCTTTAAATAATTTTATAAGACCTAACTTCGGCATTCTAAAACCTTTCTGAACAATTGAATCATTATTCCAAAATTACCCCTTTGTAATCTATAAAAAAATGAGTTAAATCCTTTCAGATATGTATATACTGGATATAGATTTGTGGTGATGGTATTTATAACTATATCCAACCACGAGTGATGTCCAGAAAGAAACAAGAAACATTTGAGCTTCAATTATAGTTAGATTTTCATTCTAGAGAAACAATAACATAATTAAAATAAATTTATTAAATAATGTCATCAAAAACTAAATTACAAATTATATAAATATAATTTTATGTATTTAATTTCATATTTGAAGTCATCATGTCAAAATTAATCATGTTTTAATTTTTTATAATTTCCAAAAAAATTGATTTCTGGGAGAATAGTTAAAAATACTTATATTTATATAGGTGTCAATTTTATAAAATTATATTGATATAATAACATTTTTAAAAATTATGAATCCTTTTTTATAATATATATAGATACAAATAATATAAAAATAAATTCTTGAGCTTAAAAATATACGTTCAACATTTTAGAAATCTACTTAATGTTTTTATACAGGGTTCGAATCCTGGGAGTCCGCTTTCGGGACGAACCTCTCCCCCGGGATCCACTCGCCTTGCCGGGTCACCCGGTTTCTGACTGGGTGGGAAAAATGAGGCGCAACCCACCCGTGCTAACGGATTGCTTGACGAACCATCGCCGCCCGGGTTGTCACCCTCCGGGATGCTCTGCCATCTCGGCTGGCAACGGCTCCTTCCCGGCTTGGGCTCTCTCCGGAGTGATCTCTTCGTGGGGAGGGGGGTTTCCTTGTGTGGAGGGTTCGAAAAGGCCACACAAGGGAATTCCCTTTTTAAGTAAAGAAGTTATTTATTTTAATAAATAATTTAAAATATTAATTTCATATTTGGATATGATTTAAAGAAAAATAATTCCATTTTTAATTAAAATAATTAAATTTATCCTATTGGAAGAAACATTATACTTTATTTTTCTATAAAATCATTTTTATGCTTGAAACAAACATTTTTCTTAAAACACTTTTCATTTTGAATTCTACGTTTATATAAAAAATAATTTTTTCCATTTATAAAAATTGAATCTTATAAAATGAATTATGTATTTAGAATAATTATAATTATTTTTAAATATTAATCTCTATATATATTTTGATCATAATGAATAGTAAAAACACTAGTAATTTGTTACCATTGTTAGGGTTAAAATGGGCTTACTAGGTGGGGGTGGGGTGCTAGGAGATAATGATAAAAAAGACATATAAGTGTTTTTAATTTTTATGGTTTAATTTTTAACTTAACATTATCATTTTCAATGATTTGGTAATTTAGAGCTTCTTTTATATGAAAAATACATTATATTATTAAAATCATTTATGTAATTCCATGTGTATCCTTTCCCTCTCTTAAAAATTGGAAGATCTTCTCCTCTATTATTTACACCTATTTATCCACTTAGATCTTCCATGACCAATAAAAATACCTTTCAAACATTTATCAATATGACATGTAGGATCTATTCACCTCAAAGGACCAACCTAGAAGGGTTATTGTGTAACAAAAACGAGGTCTTCCAAATATGAGGTATAACTATTAACGTACTGCTTTCATTTTTTCCAACATCTAGCTCCTTAAAATATTGTATAACTGTAATAATATAATAACATACATATCATAAATTTACCAAAATTTTATTATATTTGTGGATTAACCCTTATTCATCTCATTTCCATCTAATGGAAAATGAAAATGTCGCTCAGGTAAACGTATGACCTACCGTCTCCACGTTGCGGTATAATTCATTTTTCATAAAAAATTTACATGGATGTTTATAAAGAGAAAATAATGAATCTATATAATATTTATGAAATAATTATGATTCTGTAATTATTATATAACATTTAACTTCTCACCCTTCCTCCAATTAAAAAATGATAATGTCGCTTGTGTGTAAGTGTGGACTACTTCTTCCACAAAATGATGTGGTTCATTTTTCATATATTCATTCAATGATGAATATATATATATATATATAATTAATATATAAAATATTTATGTCATTATTAACATTTTGGTGATGATGGAAACATGATAAATTTGAAATTACAGAAACAAAAAATCTGAAACTTAAATGGAAAACAAACAATTAACACTCATAAATGACAGTTGTAGTAAATTATTATTATTAAACTAGTGCCAAAATGATATAAGTGGATAATATATGATATTATAAGTATTTATATTTTACTGTTATATAATTATAATTAATGTTTTATATATTTGTTTAAAAGTAGTTCTAAATTATGTCGGACAAGAGGTAAGGGTTTTGTGATCATAATCTAATCCTTATTTTGGATTAGTTATATTTATGTTTATATTTGGGATATTTTACAAAATTTTAATATTGAAAAAATATATTTTAATCTAAAATGATTTTAGGATATTAAAATTTACCTTTCCTTTTACTCTCTTTATATACCTAAAATTTAGAAATGTTTTTTTAGAGAAACTAAATTTGTTTTTATATTTTTTTGTGAATATTTTTCTTCCATGTGAAAGACCACATTGTTGAAAGTCACAGAGATGAAATTACTGAAGAAAGTTTTCAAAATATATCGTTCATGGGTAGATTTCATGGGATCTCATTCATGGATTCCCTAAAAGGCATAGATCTAGGAAAAGACAAAGCGACAAAGCCTCCCCTTTTCATAAATCTCAATGATGGCAGATTCTTGGTGGAAGTAGACCCTAGACACACTTCAAAAATTCCCAAAAAATGTGCAAATTATCTGTCATGGGACACATATCCTATCATAGAGGTGTTCATTTTTGGACTTTGACTGATTTACATTGATGAATTGAACATTTTTGGCATCTCTCGAAATGGAAAATGATACAAATAGGCAAGGGCTATTTTCACATACTATTAAGCTCACAAGACCATCTTGATAATGTTTGGAAGACTGGTCATATTAATCTAAAAATGGGATCTCATAGACTATATGATTTGGAATTTTCTTTCAACCCACATACATATAATAAAACCATGGCTAAAGTTTGGATTAAATTACATGGCCTGAACTGTTTTTTTGGAACCCCAAAATACTGAATGACATTGCTTCTTATATAGGAACCCCTCTCAAAATTGACCAAATAACATTAAATGTAAAGTTAGGTTTCTTTGATAGAGTTATAAATGAAATTAACTTAGATTCAAAACTTCCCAACTCCATTATCTTCAATTCAAATGATTATAAGACAAAAATTAGAATTGAATATGAGAGAACCCCCCCCCCCCCTGATCTTTATAAGATCATTGGACACACAAACACTAACTGTAGAGTGGGTCAGAAACACGTAAGTCAACCAATTGAAAATGAATTGAACGAAATAAGGAAAAATAAGAAATAACAAGCTCCCATTGTGGATATACTAGAATCATTTAAAAGGAAATCTGAAATTTGGGTCAAAAAAATACACAACATGGAACACACAAGGGAACAACCAGGTAGACCCTGTGCTGATGAAGCTGAAGAGGAAGAGGACTCCAATAAAATATATAACATCCTAGAAGAAATTGAAAACCTAGTTTTAGATACCATTAGGGAATCCAAATAAAATGATACTTGTCAATATGAATAAGTATAAATCTCTATTGACAGAAACGAGGATGTTGTTATAGTGGGTAGGATGGATTCAATGAATTCTCTTGACCAGATGCAATGCACTACATGAGCTACATCAATTCACAAAACTAATTGCCCTGGATCAATTTCTAGGAATGATATAGAATATCAAACATTCTATTCAAGTGTAACTGAATAGATCTAGGAGCCTTCACTCATAAATAACACAGATCCCCTAGGGGTAAAGAAAGAGAATATCAATATGGTAAAAAAATTAGGTTATTCTCACCATATTCAACACTCTATGAATAGTCCTCAAACACCTTAAAACACTGTTTAAATGGTAAAAAATTAAAATCTAGATGTTAGATATAATGTTGGACATGGTGTACCGCAGACAATTATCAATAGAATTTCTCAACCTGGTATTCTGGGCACTAGAAAATCCACGGTTGATTATGGTGTGGAGGATACAACAGATCCAGGTAAACCTATTTCTCACAATAAATCTATTTGTATTTTTAATTCTCTGGATACCACTGGATATCCTATAAAACATGGGAAACTACACAGTAGCCCAATGTCTGTTCCAGACGAGGCACATACCAAGAATAATAAGCCTAATTAAAATGTTCCCATGACCTTGGAATATGTATAAATTGAGAAGGAAAATATCCCATCGGTATAGGATACCATGAATTTGTTGGCAATTAATGACCCCACAAAGAAGATAGAGTCTCTTCTATCTAATATGGGTGACATAAAAGAGCAGGACTCTACTTCTTCAAAAGATCCAAGTACACCTATTAATATGTTTACAAATTTCCCTTCGGATGGTACTCAATATATTGATATGGATGATTGTTCTGAACAACCTAGGAATTTTTTATCCATCCATAATTCAAATTCTTTGATCTTGTCCAATAAGAACTCTACAGACTAAACCATGAATTCTATGATAAATGAAACTACTAAGAAGAACCATGGAATATATACCAATGAATTGGAAGAGACCACTAGTCAATAGGTTAGAAGGCCTTTTAGAGACAATGGTTTGGGAAAAATGAAGTGCGGGAGGGTATACCACCAAATTCAGGTTTAAATGAAGATTCTATTTTTGAATTGTCTAGGTATTTCTATCTTTGACATGTTCACTATTCTAAAAATAAGGGTTAACATTCATCATCCTATATTATTTCATATTATTGAGCCAAAAAAATTATATTTCTTCTAGATAATCTCATTTATGGTAGCATAATTATGTTTTTACTTGTGTAATAAAAAATAACTCCAATGACGAATCTCTATGGTTTTTTCTCACTCTTCTATTCATAATGTTAGTATTTTCAATGTCTCTAACCATATTTTCACTTTCAACTTGAGAACTGAGGGAATAGATATTTTCTTATATTTTTTGATGCTAAGAATATATACCAAGAATGGATAAATCTATGGAATGACTTTTATTTTCTATTCACTAATATTAATTCTCATTGGTTTCTTAATGGATACTTTAATGCCATTATTAATTTAAGTGAGAAAATTGGACCATATAAAACATCTATTTCCACAATATAATTTAATGATTCGATTGAAGATAACAATATCATTAAAATTAAATTCACTTGTTCAAAATACACTTGCTATAGAAGAAATTACAATTGAGTGGTTACTTCCAATCAAGATAGAGATTTCAAGAATGTCCTTGATTTGGATAAATGGGACATTATCTCCAACACCACTCTTCACAGGATGAACTCTGACCATCACCCCATCCATCTCAGCTTCACCACCAAAGACATGAAACCCTAGTTTCCATTCAGATTTAACAATGTTTGGTTCTATGATCTTTATTTCAATAATATCATTCAAAACTATTTGTCTCCAATGTCACGCAACAATGATGCCTTTTTCTGCAATGTAAAATTAAAACTCCTCAAATAGACTCTGAAAACATGGTGCAGCTTCAAATCTAAACAAATTAGCAATGAAATACTTCATCTCATTAGAGAACTCAATTATATTTAAAATAAAAACACCAGATATGACCACAACATTGATCTGACTCATTTAATTAATCTTCTGGTTAAAGTCAAATATTTACTTACTTTTGAAGAAAATACGAGGAAGTAAGTGTGTAAAGTTAAATAGTTATCATATAGTGACATAAATAATATATTATATAATTATATTTAAATAATAAGGAAGGATTTTAGGATGTTAAACTTTATAAATGATGGGGACAAGCTTCTAGACAATGAAGATAAAATTTTGCATCATATAGTCTCCTACCATTAATCCATCTTCAATGGTTCAGATGTAAAGAAAGAATGCCTTCCTATGGTAATTCTGATAGTGATCACTAACGAGGACAAAACATTCCTTCTCAACACTCTGTTTGAACATGAAATAATAGACACTATCATTAGTTTGAATCCTGATAGTTCCCCAGGTCCCGATGGATTTATAAATGGGTTCTTCTGAAATTATTAGAATGTGATTCAGGTCAATGTTTGTAAACTTGTCAAAACCGTTTTTTCCAATGGTGTGCTTCCCCATGCTCTCAATTACCAGTTTAACACCTTGATCCCAAAAGTGGAAAATTCATATTAGATTCACTTTTTATACCCATTTCCTTTACTAACACTCTCTATAAAATCATCTGTAAAATAATTTCAAACAGACCTGCAACTATCACAAACAAAATTGTATCTAGGAACCAATTTGTTTTTACTAATGGTATATCCATTCAAGACTGAATATGTCTTGTCTCTTAGTGTGTCAATAACCTGAATAAAGCTAAAAAAAGAGGCAATATTTCAATTTAACTTGAAATCAATTTTTTTTGACACCATGTATTGGAGCTTTATCTTCAAGGTTCTCTAAGGATTTGGTTTTAGTGCCTCTTTTATCAGTAAAATCAAAAAGTTGTCCAGCATGGATTCTATCTCTATTTTGATCAATGGATAACCCAAGGGATATTTTAAATGCACAAAAGGTGTCAAAATGGTGACCCCTATCTAACATTCTCTTCTTGATAGTGAAAGTCTACCTTTTTCGTTTGATCACCTGTCTCGTGGACCCGAATAAGATAAAACACATCCATGTTTCAAGGAATGCGAATGATCCTGCCCATATTTTTTAGGATGATGACATAATATTTTTCATATATGGTGATAGAAGAAACATTATTAACCTCAAAACAATGCTCTCACACTATGAAGAGGTTTCTGTTGAAACCATTAGTTGGAAATAATATTACATTTTCTTTTGGAGGAACCTTCCTACCAGTAGAAAATATAAAATTAACACCGACTTAGGTCTTAAATAAGTACACTACATTTTACTTATCTTGGCATTCTCATTTTTTGGGGCAGGCCCAAGCCTTTACACATTATGACTATATTTGACCAAGTTAAAAACCATCTCTATTATTAGAATGGTATATCCCTTTCTATTGTAGGTAAGGCTTGCCTTGTAAAATCCACTATTGTATTCAAGATGGTTTACTCCATAATGGTTAATAAATGGCTTACTGGTCTTATAAAAAACTGGAAACTAATATAAAAAAATTCATATAGACTAGTAGAATTATAAAAAGAAAACATGTGACTTTCCCATGGTCAACTTGTCCCAAGCCTATTGAGAAAGGTGGTATTAGAATTAAAAATATAAAGTAATTTAATGAATCACATTAATCTAGACATACTTGGAACCATTTTCACATTAATTATAAATCTATTACCTTAGTCAAAAATATATTTTTCGAAAACATAAAATGGTAAATTATAATTTCATGAAATCTTCAATTTGTCCAACCATCAGAAATTTTTTTCTCTAACATTATGAATAATTCTAGATGGATGGTCTTCAAAGACTCCTCCAAGAAATTCTGGTTGGATAATTGGACTTGAAAAACTTTAATCCCTGTGATATCTCCAAATCAAACCCCTGAGAGTAACAACGACTCTATTAGAGAAATTATTAACTCTAATCATGATCTCCACCCTCATAATATTCTGAATGTATTTGAAAAATACCCATTCGATTCCACTAATGGATTCTTAATTTGGGAACCTTCTCACCATGTGATCCTTAACTCAAAATATTTCTACAATCAATTTTTCTGTAACTCTAACAGTGATTACAGTTGGATAAAACATTTCAAAAAGCCTTGGATAAAACCATAAATATTCAATCTAATCTGTATACTTTCTCACAACAGAGTTCCCAAAGATATTTGCCTTTAATCTTTTGGAATCTAGATTGGCACTAAGTGAGAATTATGTAATAAACATAGAGAAGATTCTAACCACATCTTTCTTTATTGTGCTACTACCTTTGGTCTTTGGAAATATATTATTGATAGTTTTTACTATATATTGTTAATTCTTGACTCCATCAAAACTACAAAAAAGAAATGTGTAGAAATGGAAGGATCTCAAAAAATCAAGAACCTTTTCCATAGTGTAGTTTCTGAGCACCACCACGTGGTCTGGTATGAACAGAATGCTATATTTGATAACAATTAATCAATCAATTGAAATGAAAGTCTCACATGGATACTTATTTCCATAAGTAAAGATATATTGATACAAAAGGGACATTGACACCATGCTATGCATGACTTGGGAATCTGGAGACATGTGTAGATTAATAGAAATTTCTTTCAACCACATCACACTCTAGTGGTGTTCAAGAGAGATCCTCTTCCTGGATGGATAAAAATCAATATTGGTGGTGCCTATAATGAAAATTCGGGTCTTGTAAGATGTGGTTCTATCTAGATGAATCAACTCGGTCATATCGTTGGATGTTTCATGGGAAAAATCATCTCTATCACCTACCATGATGCTAAGATGATGGGTTTAATTCATGTTATTTACTTTAGCAAGAACTTTGGTTGGAACAACCTATGGATTAAAATTGACTATGTGACCATCGTGCATGAAATTTGGAATGGCATGAAACATCTTTCTTGGATTATTACTAACCATTGGGTGGAATGCACTCATTTGATTAACAATCTCAAATACACCATCACACATGTTTATCAAGAAGAAAACATGGCTGAAGATGTTTGGTCCAACATGTGAGTAAATCAAGATATCACCTGGTTCGTAGACCTCCCTGCTGATCTTATTTCCTTACATGAAAAATCTTGTAATATGATCTCATAAATTAGACCCTTTTAAACTTTATTTTGATAATAATTGTTCTTTGGTTATCACCGTGATTCATTTTAAAAAATTATTTGTTTATTATTGTGAAAATTTTTATATTTTAAATTATCGATTTCAAACCAAAAATGGTGTTTTCATCAAGAAATATTCTAATGGTCTTTTAAGAGTTTTTTCAACTTTTTAAACATATATTGATGAATATTAGGATATATTATGGATATAATCAAATGATTCCATACACCACATTTTTATGGATGGATTATCATCATTCTAACTGGGGAAATTATTATCATTTTGTATGATATTTATTTAAATATGAATCATTAATGATTATTAAGGCATGTAGATTAAGTTTTATTATTCATTCGTATTTTTAATGTATTATAGATAATCATTGATGTTTCCAGGACAGAATTAAGTATATCCTGAATGCATCAGTAGGTATCATGATAGAAAATATGTTGGGTATTTTGAATATTCCAATTTATGCTTGACGTATTGGGTTGAGGCCACAATAGTAAGTTTAAGATTCCTAAAATTATGCATTCCATCATTATGAAATCATTGATTGAATTCCATGTGATATTTAAAGTAGTTTTGTTTTCCGTGGATAAGTTTCAATATTATTTGATTATTTGTACATAATTTTTTATCAACATTTTTTCCTTCCATATTAATAATGCTTGGATTATTATATAATAGCATTAATTGTACAGATATCCCTACTATGAATATGAGCTCGATATTTTATTTTGTTTCTTTTCCCTAGAATTCCAGGAACTGTACTATGGTTGATATTTAATGATATTATAGAGGAAATAATAATGTTCTCAATGAAAATTCTATACTTTATTTTTTATTTTAAAATGTAACAAGAGATTTAAGAATGTTTCAATTTTTTACAATAATACTAATCTATTCCATACCTAAAGATGCGATCACATATATTTAGTACGAATGTAATAAAATAACCATTGGATTTAAACTAATATGTTTCAATTATGGATAGAAATACTATCATGATCATTATTGCAAGGGAAAGGTTATTCCTTCAAAGTACAATGGTTTGACTATATTGATATGTGGAAATATTCCAACCAATGCCCCAAACATCAAGGTAACCAAACATAGAAGAATCCAAGGGGATAATGACAAGATTATGAAATTAATACATCTAAAGATAAAGTTTCTAGTGATGTGGTGGAGGGTACTTTGATAATAATTTCAATTTTAGGTAATGCTTTATTTAACTATGGATCCTCACAGTCTTTCATATCTTCCATTTTTCCATGAATATTAAATAGTAAACTGGCATAGTAAGAATTATGTTTTCAATCAAGTAACCTAAAGGAAATGTTATTATAACATTGATATGTTTTTAAACCCTATTATGATGTATGGATATGCCTTAGTCAAAAATTTGATTATCATATCTATGGTAGACTTTAATATAACCCTTGGTATGTATTCTATTTAAAATTAAATTCAAAAATTAATTTCGAAGAAAAGGACAGATAAATTTTTGATAAAGATTTTTATTTCCTTATCTGTAGGGAAAAAATTCACATCTAAATCATGTTTGGTTCCACCATAAATTGATCTCCTTAATGAAATATTAGGAGAATAAGAGCATACAAAACCCATGTATGATAAAGGTAACCCTATGATATAATATTTTCTTATTGTGCAAGAATACATTGATGTGTTTTTGTAAGAACTACAAATAAATCCAAAGTAGCATGAAGTTGGGGTTTCTATTAAACTTATCCCAGAAATGAAACTTATATATAGGTATCCCAATAGAATGGCTATAGTGGATTTTAGGAACTTATATAAAAAACTCTATATATTTTCTGATAAGGTATTCATATGCCCAAGTGTTTCACCTTAGAGAGTTTATGTTCTTTTTATAAAAAAATAAGGATGGTACTATGGTGATGTGTGTTGATAACAGAAAAATCAAGACCATTACCATAAATAAAAAGTACTATATTATTCATATTAGTGAATTTTTCTATTAAATTAAACTGGATAAATATTTTTCAATTATTGATGTTCAGTCCCACTATCATCAATTTTGAGTTAAAAGGAAGATATTACAAATATTACACTTCATATTTGGTATGGACAATATCAGTTTATATTAATTCACTTAAGATTAACTAATACACCATTTTTTATGTATATAATGGATATTAAGTTTAACTAACATATTTATAATTTTATTGTGGTATTTATTGACAATACCATGTTATGTTGTAATACTTATTAAGAGAAAAAGAGTCAGTGATGAATCATTATTGGGAGTCTTGGAGAAAATGGGTAATATCGGAAATTTAGAATGTTTGAATCCCAAATTTGAGAATTTCCTTTTCTTGACTTTTTTGACTGTAACGATAGAATACCAATTTATCCATCAATTATAATGGCACTAAAAGAATATCCCACACCAAAAACATAACTAAGGTACATAGTTTTGTTGGAATAGAAAGTTACTATTAATGATTTCTTCAAAATTATTCCTGATTAGAAAACCCATTAACCATGGTGATATGTAAAGGTGTTGTATTATTATGTATAGGGAAATTTAAATAATTTTTTGAATACTTATAAGGAGGTTTACCAATGAAACAATGTTTATATTACCATTGAGATGGGATGGATTTTTGATTTATATTGACACATAAAAGAAATGGATTTGATGTGTCCTTTTTTAGAATGATAATATTATGGCCTATGAACTATGTAAATTAATTATCCATGAATAGAACTATCCAACCCATTATATTTAATTGGAATCCATAATGATTCTTGAATATAAATATATATTACATATATGGTTAATATATTTGAGATATATTTTTGTCACAAGATATTGAAATACATCCTTTTATAGAAATAGCTCATCATGAGGAAGAGAGATGGGTAAAGAAACTCAAAGATTATTATTGAGTGATAAAATACCATCCTAGGAAAGACAATAAGGTATATGATTAATTTAGTAGGAAATTTCCTATAATTTTAATTAAGATAAGGATTATAAAAGATTCTATACTCATGAACATAGTAAAATTGGATATGGGAATTTTTAATCATGGGGAAACATCAAAATTTTTCAAATTCATTTCCAAACCATCCATATTAGAAAAGATAAAAAATATAAAGATCAATGATAAGAGTTTATAAAAGAAATTTGAAGCTATTAAAAAAGTGAAATAGGAATATTTTATATATATAGATGGTGTGCTAATTTTTGGAAAGAGGTTATGTCTTCCATTTGTGGCTGAGCTAAAAAGGGAATTACTATAAGAATATTATATTTAAAAATTATATGTACACCCTTGTAGAAGGATTATTTATCCGGATTTGAAAGAACATTTCTGGTGGGATAATATAAAATGGAAAATTTCATACTTTTTATTGAGATTCATTATTTTCAAATATGTAAGGGATGAAAGGAAACATCCAAAAGGAGTGATGACACCTCAACCTGATCCTTTGGGGAAATGGGATGGCATAACTATATACATTATAACTACATTGATAAATAATTCAATAAATAATGATACCAAATGGTTTATTATTGATCTCTTTCCCAAGTACGCACATTTCTTCAAAATAAGGGAATATATACCACATGAAAACCTCATGAAGCTCAATATTAATGATGTGGTGAGACTTTATGGTGTATATATTTAAATTGTATTTGATCATGATCTACAAATTTCATCTAAATTCTCAAATAAGTTTTAGAATTATTTTCAAACTAGGATATAATTGATCACCGCCAATCATCCTCTCATTGATAGTCTATCTAAAAGGACTACTCAGACATTATAAGATATGTTGATGACTTCTCGATTAACATTCAAGTTATATATGATTAGTGTTTACCTTTTTTGGAATTTTAAAATAATAATAGCTTTCATTAAATAATTAAAATAGAACTATATGAATATTTTTATGTAACATGGTCCCATACTCAATCATGTTGGGAAAAAGTTAGTGAAAGGATGTTTGTAGGCCTGAATCGTTTTTATGAGATATGGTGAAAGTGAATACTATTCAAAATCCTATAAAGGAATATCAAAGTACAAAACGTTATTCTGAAAACCAATGTATGGATATATAATTTTATGTGGGATATCATGTATTATTGAAGGTATCACCATGGAAACGTCTCTTAATATTCTCCATGAGAGGTAAACTCAATCCAATATACATCATTCCTTTTGAAATTCTATAAATAATAGGTGTTGTGGATCACTATTTTATAATTCCAACTAGCCTCTATAAATTTAATGATTTATTCAATATCTATTTCTTGAAGGAGTGAATTCCAGGACCAAAATATGTTCATGCCTATGATTAAATAGAATTTGAACTATATTTATCTTATTGTGAAGTGAATATTGAGATTTTTGGCACTTGATAACAAGTGTTGTGGAGTCGAATGACTCATATGGTATTAGCACTTTAGATAAATAGTAAGATAGAAGAGGGGACATGAGAACCTAAATAATTTATGATTAATAACTACCTATATATATTCATGAGGTGATATTCTAGAAATTTAAAGGATGGTATTTTTGAATCATAGAAGAATGTAACATTCGAGATTTAATTATAGTATGTTTTTATTTATAGAGAAATGATAGAAAAATGTATATAAATTTGTTCAATAATATGATGGAAACATATATTTTCAATTTTAATAAATAAAACTTGATTAAATTAATTTTATTTTTAATTTCATATGTGAAAATTATCATAGAGTAAAATTTTTAAATTTTTAGAAATAGTTTATATTTTGGTGAATATTGAAAAATACTGACTTTACAAAATTGTCACTTTTATGAAATTATAATGATATTAGTATAACTTAAAATTCTATGAAATATTTTTTTCTATAACACACAAATGTATATAATTCACATAAAAATAATAATTTTTTAATTATAAATATTTTCTCAACATTCTGGAAATCTAGGTAATGATTTTTCTTAATTAAAACCTTTTTAGTTATTCTATTTTATTCAAGTATTTACAAGGATCCTTTCATTAATTTTGTAAAGTTAAATAATTACCCTTTTGTTTAAATTAATCCATTTAACATTATTTAAATATACATTACACTTTATTTATATATAAAATTATTTTTATTCTTAAAAGAATCATTCTTCTAAAAATAATTTTCGTTGCATTTTTTCAAATTATAAATAAAATAATTTAAAATAATTCTAAAACCTGAATCTTCTAAAATTGATTCCAAAATTTTAATCTTAATAACTAATATTATTTTATATGGTCAAATGATTTTTTTGGTTATAATGAATATTAAAAAGAGTAAAAATTTATTATCAAGATTAAGGTTTAAACGAGTTTATGGGGGGTTAAAATAAATGATATGGGTAAAAATTCCCCTTAAACGTCTATAAAACACATTGGATTATATTATTTAATCCTTAAAAATATTTTCTTAGAAGTTATGATAGTTTTGTGACACATTCAAAAGAAAAAAACTTTATATTTTTAAAATATTTCAAGTAATTCTAAGTGTATCCTTTCCCTAACTTATAAAAGGGATCCAATTAGCTTATCTCATTTATACCTCTACAGAAAATTATATAAACTAATACCTAAAAAAGTACTTTAACAACCTTGCTCTAAATTGAATAATTGAACTGATCTCATCAAAGGAAAATCCTATAAGGCTTAAGGTGTCATCCAAGAAGTGTTATAACTATTAACCGAATGTTTTTTGTTTATTTCCAATTATATATCATTATAATAAACATCAAAAACGATCATATAATAAAATTAATTTATTAAAAATACTAAAATATTATTATTATGGCCACACAACACATTTTTGTCTCATTTTCATCTTATGTAAAATGAAAATATCGATCACACGTACATACAACCTACTATCTCCAAATAGGGGTGTAATTCATTTTTCATCAACACTTTACATGGATGGTTATAGAGATGGGAATAATAAATATATATAATATATATAACATAATTGTGATTCTGAAAATATTTTTTATCTTTTACCTTTTTTACCCTTCCACCCATTAAAAATGATAATGTCATTCTTGTGTATATGTGGACTACAACTTCTACAAAGTGGTGAGATTAAGTTTTCATGTCCACATATCAATAATGATTATAAATATATAATGAATATATACATATAATATTTATTTAAAATTTAATATTATGTACATCATGGAAACATGAGTATGATATTTATTTAGAGCCTTTATATCTTAAATCTAAAATATTTATTCACCATAGGTTTTTTGAAGAAATTAAATTTTCTCTTTTCACATTCCTCTCTCTAAGTACTCAAAAATCCAAAATAATGTTCTTTTGGAAAACCGATTTTGTTTTTATATTTAGTCAATATTATTTTTCTTCTATGTATATATTTTTATTTAAATGTTTTAATTTTTTTTACTTTTATATAACAATTTATTAAATAAACTTTAACCAAATTTTTACTTATATAATTTTTTTGAAAGGTATATTATATTTGTTTCTTCAAAGGATGAACATTTTTCCGAAGATATGAATGAAATCATTGTTTTTAATTTTACTACACAAATGTATTTTACTACAATCGTGGAAATTGTATTCCAAGAAGATTCCATTTAAAGTACCAATATTTATTTATAAATAAAATGTTTTTACTAATATTTTTAAATTTTTTATATTTTAATTAATCAATTTGATAATAAAAAATGTATTTTCATTATGAAATCTTATGGGGATCACCTATATGTTTTCTCAAATATTTAAGAATATTTTGTTGAAAAGTATTCTTAAATAGGGAAATACTATAGTGATATTATCCACCATATTTCTCTAACTGGATCATGATCATTTTGACTATAGAGATTACTAATATTCTGTGTTCTAGTTCTTCCAATATTAATAGTTATTAGTTTTTAAGGAATATTTATTATGTTATATTGATTATTTATATGATGAATTAATTTGACTTATTAAGTGATGGTTGGGTCCTGATCATACCACGATTCATTGTGTCATTTTCACCCTTACACCATTGCATTTAACTGAATTTGAATCATAAATTCCAAATATTATAACAAAATTCACTTAATATTTGTTTCAATTATTTTGTGTTTATCATTTTTAAAAAGTTAAATGTTACTTGTTTTGAAAATTTCTTGAAGGTGGAGGTGATTTGGAGGACCCATGATAAAGTCCAAGAAAAATGGGCCAAATTGCGCAGGAACCAAGCACACTAGTGGATTAATCCAAACCCGTATATTACCATGTGCATCCAAATGTGCTGAAATTTTGTGAGATGTTACAACATTCAATAGGATACATTTTATCTCAAGTAACCCAATCCTGATTCGGCTTATATGGGGGCCATACAAATTGATCTGTTCAGGCCACCGAATATGCACAAAGTCAAAAGTGGTGTTCTGTAATATGTCAATATCGCGAGTTATGATCATCCAAATGGAAAGAAAATTATAGTGGATATATTAATGAGGATGGTACGTAAAATTTTAGTTTTTTCAAAAGTGAGATAAGACTGTATGGACATAAAAAACCATGAACCAAGTGGGTTTTAGAAATCAGGATGCTCAAAACCACCTTCCACATTTCCTATAAAAGGAAAGATTGGGCTGCCCATTTGTGAGTTCTTCCCGGAAGAAAAGCGCTGATATTTTTGAGACCCCATGGATTAATCTCATAATCCAAGGAGTTTTGGAGTCCCCTATACTCATAGGGGGTCAGGGATGTAGGAAACGTTCCACCTGAGCTTCATCCTCCTCCTGATGTCAAGGTAAACGGTGGGCGTTCATTGTAAGGGAGATACACACATTTCAAGGGAGTTAAAATTATTATATTAGATACTAGTTTGGATTAATTTGGGTGTGAAAACATTTATTTTAATTTATCTTACACAATTCCATATATTAATTCTTTTTTCGATGAATGTTATTGAGATACTCTAAATTTCTAACCAATCAGTGTGAGGTTTTGAGTGTGTGACTTATGTTGATCAAATTGGGTGACACAAGAATTATTTTCTTACCCACATTATTGATATTTATATCATATTTTGATGTTCTTATTCTATGCATATGTTCTGGACATTGAAAATACGATTATTATGTTAAGGTTTTGTTCTTCAAGCAATAAAATAAAGGGCTATGAATTAATCAGGATTCCAATTACTTTCAGTCAAATAATTACTCCAAACCTAAATTAATCTCCAATAATTATGCACATGAATGTGTTTATTGAACTCAAAATGAACCATTGTATTTCATATTTTTCAAAATCCATTTGGTTTCTCAAATTTTAAACTTTCAATTAAGTCATTTAATTTTTAAACTAATTTTAAAACCACCCCCAATTTTAGTAGTTATTATTAAAAATGCACAATATAAACCCACCAAATCTCGTTGGGAGATGCCCTAGGGTCTTCTCTAGACTATAACTCAACTTTATAAACATAATGAATTTGACGTTTCATGATAGAGCAATCAAATTTTGGGGCCATTTTCAGGGAGATATTTGGTTTTTAGTGTGGGTGTTGGAAAATATTTTAGTAAAATTAGTGAATATTTTTTTGTTTTATCTTATACCTTTACCTATATCATTATTTTTTGATTTATATCTTGTGTAGGTTTTGTGCATGATGCGTTCTAATCTGGGAGATTTACCACCTTTCAAACCCGAACCAGAGAGGATCTTATGTCAGCGACCCCGAGATGCACAAGAGAACCCTTTGAAGGAGGATGCACAAGACACTGCCACTCTTCTTGATCCTTCATCTTCTTCTTCTGGGACAAACATGAAAACAAAAATAAACTTTTATAACATGGATGAAAAAATAGAAATCTAAAATTACTATCCTAACCTTATGTCGATATCCAAACCACATACATTAATTACAAGGAGAGGCACCCAATTTTGAACTAAAATCTAGTCTAGTTCATCTTTTACCAAGATTAAATGGAATTCTTGGAGAGGATCAACATAATCATTTGAAATAATTTCATATTGTGTTGTCTACTTTTAAACCTGATAATGTGGATTAAGAACAAGTAAATATAAGAGAATTCCATTTCTCATTAGAATATACTGCAAAAGATTGGATTTACTATGTCAATTTACCAATAATCGGTTGGGCAGACAATAAACGTGTTTTCCATGAAATATATTTCCCTACCTCTCAAACTAAAACTATAAGTAATGAAATCTATGGTATAAGGAAATCACATGGGGAAAAATTACATGAATATTGGGAACACTTTAAAAGGTTATGTTCAAGTTCCACACCACCAAATAAGTGACTGACTTTTAATTAAATATTTTTATGAAGGTTTAATTCCTAGTGATAGATTCATGATTGATGATTCTATATGTGGTGGTTTATTAGATTAAACCACAATTCTGGTATCAAATATAATTGATAACATGTCACATAACACTCAAAAATTTGGTAAAAGATCCAATGTACGCATTCAAGGTGTCCATGAGGTGCAAAGAACTGAATTCTAGAGGAAGGTGGACATGATGTTCGAAGAGGTAAGTACCCTTAGTTGACAACTTGCTATTTCCCTAGGGAAATCCCAATATCCTCCCCCCATCCATTGTAGAATATTAACTTATGACACCAACTAATCTGATCAATTCCCTTAACTAAGAGAAAATTATGAGATTTATGAGGCAATATTTCCAGGCTGCCTCTATAACCAACCCTTTAGGGAAAAACCATACTATCCATACAGATATGGGTGGAAAGAAAAACCAATAATATAGGAAAAGGGGTATTCAAACCAGTCTCATCAACCATGGATCCAACAAGGTTATAGTAGTCATCCACCACCACCACCAAAAAATCCACAACCACCCCAAAGACATTTCCAACAAACCCCTCCATAACCTGATCCTAGACTAGAAGATATGATGAAAAAATGGATTCCAACTATATCCAAATCCAACAAACCATTCAGGGCACCATACAAGAACTGAAACCCATTCCGGAAAACTAGCTAACTCAATGGGGGAAATTCATAGTCATGGGTCAGGTAAACTACCCTCTCAACTAGTAGTTAACCCTAGGGATAAAGGAAATCTTAGTTCTATCACCCTTAGGAGTGGGAAACAACTTAAAACCCAAATGGACCCTCTATTAGATTCATCCACTCCTCAGGAAACCACTACCCCAACACCTACTAACAATGATCCAAGTGATGAACATCCTTTTCCTGAGATAAGTCCTTCTAAAGGAAAGAGTGTATATATTGATTAGTCTCTTATCCCAACCATCCCTCTTCTATTTCCCCAAAGGGCCACCCAACCTAGAAAATAAAAGTAAACTACACTTGATAAGGAAATATTGGAAACTTTTAAAAAAGTGTAGGTTAACATCCCTTTGATTAATACCATGATGCAAATTTTCACAATATGCTATCTTTTTGAAGGAGATGTGTACACACCAAAGGTAAGGAAACTTCGTTGAGATGAGAAGGTGAGCATGGGGAGGAATGTTTCATCATTGATAGATCCATCACATACCACCATGTTAAACGATCCTAGAACATTCTCAATTCCATGCACCATAGGGGAGTATTGTTTTTCTAATGATATGCTTGATTTAGGTGCTTCTATAAATATGATGCCTCACTCTATTTACACTATATTGCAGGTCGGAGAATTGAATCCCACTAGAATTTTTTTAACTGGCTAACTAGAGTACCTCACACCCCTATGATGTGTTAGAGGATGTTCTTATGAGGGTTCAAAATTTAATTTTCCCTGCTAACTTTTATGTGCTTAAAATGGAGGATGATAGGATGAAAGGAAATGCACCGATTATATTGGGGAGAACCTTCTTGAAAACTAAAAAAACCATAATTAATGTATATAATGGATCATTATCTAGGTAATTTGGTGGTGACATGATCCGTTTCAATATCCTTGTTGCCACGAAGCACCCTTCAGAAGAACATTCCTATCTCTTGGTTAATTCTATTGATGTACTCCCTTCCTATGAAAAAACTTCATTTCATTCCCCTAATCCCCTTTCTATTTTTTCTTCATTGATAGAAATTCTATAAAATGATCATGCATTGATTTTTGTAGTTTTCTAGAAAAATGTAATACATGTTTGTTAATTGTTGATCTCTTGAACACTGAGGATCAGTTGACCATTAATGATACTGCTAAGCTTATAAAATCTCATTCGTCATCTGGGGATGATACCATTGAGTAGTTAGAGAGAGTAGTTCCCTCTCACATTCACACACACTCCCATAAATCCAAAATCCACATTAATAGGAACTTAAACAACTACCTCAAGATTTAAAATAATCATATATTGATAATAGAAACCAGTTGTCCATTATAATTTCTAGTTCAGTCCCTCCAGAGCATGAATTGTGACTGCTTGAACATTTGAGGGAGTGTAAACTATCATTGGGATGGACACTTGTAGCCATTATTGGTATTAGCGCATCAGTTTGTATAGATCATATTTTATTAAATGATGAGGATAAACTAGTGAAGCAGGCCCAACGTCGATTGAACCCAAACCTCCTAGAAGTTGTGAAAAAGGAGGTAACAAAATTATTGGATACTGGAATAATTTACCCCATATATAATAGCCAATGGGTCAGTCCCATTTATGTAGTTCCTAAAAAACTAGCTTCATAGTAATGAAAAATGAAAACAATGAATTTGATCCAACTCGTGTGCAGAATAGTTGTCATGTCTGCATAGACTATCACCGACTACGCCAACACACTAGGAAGGACCATTTCCATTTTCCATTCATTAACCAAACGCTACAGAGGCTAGAGGGTAAGTATCATTAATTTTTACTTTATGGGTATTCTCGATACTTTTAGATCCATATTGTCCCCGAGGATTAGGAAAAGATGATATTCACTTTCCCCTTTGACACATTTTCCTATAGGAGGATTCCATTTGGTCTATGAAATTCTCTAGTTACTTTCCAATGATGTATGGTTATTATTTTTTTAGATTACCTGTAGAATTAAAAGGAAGATTTCATGTATTATTTCAATGTTTATGGATCCTCGTTTGATGAATAATGGAGTAGTCTTGTTCTCGTCCTACATCGCTGTATTGAAAAGAGTCTTGTTTTAAATTACGAGAAGTGTCATTTCATGGTGCGACCAGGTATAGTTTTGGGTCATGTCATTTCTGGGGATGGTATCCAAGTAGAAAAATAAGAAGTGGATGTCATTTCATCCTTTCCATTCCCCAAAAATGTATGGGATGTTCAGTCATTCGTAGGTCATGCTGGATTTTACCGTCGTTTCATTCGTGACATTAGTAATATTGCACTCCCGCTCTCTCGGTTACTCCAAAAATAAAAAGAATATTTTGGATAAAGAATTTGACGAAGATTTTAATAAGTTAAAATGGAGTCTCACATTACCCCTAGTAATCCAACTACCTAGGTGGGATTTTCTTTTTGAGCTCATTTGTGACACCTCTAACTATACAGTTGGGGTAGTCATGTCTCAAAGGGTTGATCGAGATCCACCTATCCTTGCCTATGCCTCACATAATTTGTACTATTCATAATAAAACTACACCAAAATTTAAAAATAATTAATTTCCATTGTGTTTTCCTTGTAAAAATTCAGGTCATATCTTTTGGGGACGGTTTCCCTCAGAATCCGGGGATGACCTCCTTGATGGGAGGTTCAAACATTCCGATTGGTTTCTAACGGGATTGTTCGTAGAACCAGAAACATCCAATTATTCCACATTCATTCGGACCTACCTTCCAAAGTTAGGTGCTCATTAGTTCGAGGATTAACGAGGCTTATGAATTTGCATTGGTCGGGAGGATGGGAGGTCGGACTCATCACAGCTTTTTGAGGGGAATTATTGTCTACTCCGGGACTCTCTTTATAGATTTCAGTTATGTTCATGAATCCTTATTACATTACCAAGTATAAAATGTGATTTCCTTCAGATCTAACAATCAATGATTAAATATGTAGGAAATTTAGAGAATCTTTTGTATGTATTCGAGGTTCTTCATCGATAGAGAATCATCTGTATTTGTTAGAGATTCTTGGTCAATGGTACCCTTCGACACATTTATACAGAATTCTCTTGGTTATTATGATGACCATGCTGGTTTTAAAGCCACTCAGTGGGGCACTTGAAGTTTATTTTCATTCAAAAGGACATGGATTATTTTAGAGTTGGGATCGAACCCGTAGACGGGCTACCTACGTATCCTTTGTTTAGAAAAGGAATCAGAACCCAGGTAGTTTGAGTAAGGGAGTATGATGTTTATGATTGATGGCTCAAATAAGGATGTCACAATTTCTTTTACACTCTAAGCTCACGTGAGTCATGCTCGGTGTGTGAAACAAGAGGTATTGGTAAAAATTAGACAATTATTCCATGAAATATGCAATCATAAGAAATAATGTGGGGATTATGTATGTATGACTGCCCAGATAAATGAAGGATAGGATTTAATTTAGGGAAGAAATCTAGGAACAGGTTCCATAAAGGTATATGTGCTTCATGGAGATTTTGAATACTCTAACTTGGGGCTTACTCCTGAAAAGGAGGCCCAAATTAGGAGAAGACTTATGATTGGGTTTTACTCCTAAAAAGGAATCCCAGATCAAAGGTAAATTAGGACTGGTTAAGAGAAATTAACACTGGGGATTACTCATGAAAAGGAGGCCCATGTCAAGGATTATGGTTTGGGGCCTACTCCTGAGGAGGAGGCCCAAATTAGGAGACTGGGGCTTACTCTTAAGGAGGATGCCCAGATTTGAGAATTTTAAGAATTGGGGCTTACTCTTAAGGAAGATGCCCAAGCATGAGACTGGGGCTTACTCCTGAAAAGGAAGCCCTGGTTAGGGGATCTGGGGCTTACTCCTAAGAGGAGGCCCAAAAATTAAGGGACTTGGGGCTTACTCCTAAAGAGGATGCCCATATTAGAGGACTTATGACTGGGGATTATTCCTGAAAAGGAGACCCAGGTTAAGGATTTTCTCATCTTAAAGGATGAGGTAGAATGAATGAAATCTCAATCTTTAGTGACATAAAGATGTGTAAATCACTAGGTTTTGAGAGATATTCCACAAAATTCCTTTCAGATAAGAATGTAAAATCATGAAATCATGCCATAAATGGATTTGGAGAGTGTCTTGGTGACTAAATCTTGAATATTAAATGTGTAATGACTTAAGAGGGGTGAAATGGGCAAGAAAGGCACCCAACAAGGCAGGGGCGTGCAAGTCCTGGCAGGCGCGCAGGTATTGTGTGGGTGCGCAAGTTTTGGTCGTGCAGGTATATGCCTGCACGACACATGATGTACTTGCGCGACGATTAACCAGCATGGTAATACGTGAGTGACTCTTCATTAAAGCCTTTAGAATCCTCTTGAGGTTCTTCCAGAAGAGGGGCGCACAAGATCCATTGAAGGATTAAGGCGGCGCGCATGTGTGGACCTTTTCCCTTAAGGGCTGGCCACTCAGGCACGCAAGTGTTGATGAGTTTCAACACTTAGACATTCCTCCCCCTTTTTAGATCTTCCTTTCTAGGTAATAAATTACCTTAGAAGTGTTTTAGAAGCTTTGAGAAGAGACTAGGGCACCGGGATCTCAAATCTGAGTTTCTGAAGAAAAAAAATCCTCCTTGAATGGGGGGCCCACAGGGTCTATTTATAGACATAAGAAGACCCAGGGCGGTTATCACATAGGTTGGGCAAGTCACTTGCGTGACCATAAGGCGTCGCGCAAGTGTACTTGTGTGACAATGATAGAACTTGCGCAGCACATGTGCTTTTGATCCCTTATTCATGCCTTTGTCGATTTTTTATATTTTCTTCAAAGGAGGAATCAATTTGTGCTAATTTATTTCCCTTTACATTTCATTGGACTCTGTGACGAAAACGGAGGGTCAACAGGGACCAAAGTCATCGTGTTCTCACTCCATGAATCCCTCCGGTTTCTCCTTAAGAAGCAGGAAGACTAACCATGTCTCATTCACTGGATGCCCATCCTTAAAGAATTAAATTTAGAAATTTCACATAAAAAAGGAGCATAGAATGTGATGGATGACCATATTAGTAGGATTCACCAGTCCTCGGACATTGAATCATCCCCCTATATTTTAATAAATGACATTTTTCCTAATGTACAATTGTACCTTGTAGAAGATGTTATTCCTTCGAATATTGAAATTGAAAATTATTTGGTAGCATCTTGAATTCCTATTAATTTAAAAAAAAACGGGCTAAAATTCTAAAATATGAGTCCTTTTGGTACAATTGGGATGACCCCAACTTTTTGCGCAATTGTAGTGATCAGGTCATTAGGCTTTGTGTTACTGATAGTGAGTTTCAGTATATCCTTATATTCTTCCACACTCTTGTTTGTGTGGGACACTTTGGTCCCTAACAGACTGCTCGCAAGGTCCTCGATTCTGGTCTCTTTTGGAACAAATTGTTTTTGGATGCCCATGAATTCTGTAAATCTTGTCCTCCCTACCAAAGAATGAAGAATGTATCTAAAACAAAAGAGATAGCGCAAGAACCCTTGCTCTTCCATGAAATTTTTCATGTATGGTGCATTGAATTTATGGGACCATTCCCCAATTCATTTGGTAACCTGTAAATTCTATTAGAAGTGGATTATGTTTCAAAATTGGTAGAGGCACGAGATACAAGGACTGATGATTCTATGTAAGTTGTGGAATTTTTGAGAACCCAACTTTTCTATAGGTTTGGCGTACCTAGGTTCATCAATAGTGACCAGGGTACTCATTTTTTGCAACCGAACAATGAAGTCACTTTTGTGTAGGTATGGGGTTGGTTATCGAGTGTCTACTTCTCATCACCCACAGAGCAATGGTAAAGCTGAGGTGTCAAATAGATAAGTAATACAGATTCTGGAAAAAATGGTTCATCCCAATATAAATTATTAGAGTCTTAGACTTGATGATTAATTATGGGATTACCATACTACTTTCAAAACCCACATTGGAATGTCACCATATCGTATAGTGTTTGGAATGAGTTTTCATCTCCCTGTTAAGATTGCACACTATTCCTACTAGTCCATCAAACAATGCAATTATAATATTTCTGGTGTAGGTGCTCAAAGGAAGTTTCATATTTAGGAGCCCGAGGAAATAAGAAGATATGCATTTGAGAACTCCAATATTTATAAGAAGTGAACCAAGGCTTCCCATGACCGTCGCATCCTTCATCGTCAGTTCCACATTGGGAAGAAGGTCCTCATATATAATGAAAGGCTGAAGTTTCATCAAGGTAATCTTTGTTCCTGCAGGTTTTTACCATACACTATTACTAACGTCTCTCTATTTGATGTTTTTTGGGTTCAAAATGAAGAAACCAAGAAAACATTAACAGTCAATGGGTAGCGGTTGCAACACTTCTACAAAGACCTTCTAGAGTCCCACATGAAGGACCTCCATGATCAAGAAACTATATATGAGTAATACTCACTAGGTTTTATCCTTCCTCACCACATTATATTTTACTACAGTGAGGACACTGCACACTCTAGGTGTGCGGGATGGTTATAGTTTTCGGTTAGTTAGGAATTTTCATCATCTTTCTTCTTTTTCTCTTTTTAGCTTGCTGAATTGTATTGTTTCATTCCCCCTGTTCCCTCCCACTCACCTTTATGTTGGAATATTTCTTTTTCACTTTATCATGAAAAATAATGCTTGTTTAATCATGGATGTAATTGATAATTCATGTGAAATTTTCGTATTTCATGTTGTTTTAACATTCAAAAAAAATCTTATGAAATATGCATTTCAGCACGAATTCAACACTATGGTGTGACATTCTTTTGAAATTTAGTTCTTTGTCGATAATATAAATGGTTGTATCATTTTGAAAAAATTGAGAAGAATGGTGACTTTTTTGGGAATATTTTAGAGGGAAATTGTGTCAATTAATCTCTTCACACATTTTTTCCCACCCAACAATGATATGTGAAAATTTCATAATTAATGTAAGGTAAATATAAGTTAGGTTGATTTTTCTATAATTTCCAAAATCATTTTTCCATTCGTTCACTCCTTATACAATCAATTTCATTAATGTACCAGATTGACCTATGAGTGTGTACCTGTTATCCAACTGTTGTATGCCCTCATATTTGAAAAAAAATTAAAAAAAGGGTTGTATATTGGGAAGGTCAAAAACCAACCTTCATCAACCTTTTATCTTGTTATAACTATTACAATTCGTGTCATGAGGATATCAAACATGTGTTGGGAGAAGAGTGTGAGATTTTTTCTAGGTGGAACTTGTGAAATAAAAAATATTAAATGTGGGAGTAAAGAAATATACAACATATGGGTATTTCTGGGTCAGGAGCTTATGGTTTGACTTCTAGGAATACTTTTGTGAGTGGTTATTTAAATTTTATTACAAAGTATGTGGGGAGTGTTTGTTGGAAATGATCTTCTAAGTCAAAAATTATTAAAATAACTTAAATTTACTTGATAAAATTTGTAAAGAATATCATGAAATGGTTGTCACACACACATGTTGAGAATTAGTGACATGATTAACTTTTGAATTATTTTCTTTGATTGGTATCATGCATATCTTGGAATTTCATTTGGATACAATTTTTTAGATGTCTTTTTCAATGATTGTTGACAATTACTCCTCGGTATAAATTTTTCTTTGATCACATTTATATCAATAATTAATATTCATTGAATGTTAAATCATTCAAAAGTTGGAAATATCCACATGAGAAATATTCGGTGATTTGAATTTTCCTAGGAGTGAAATTGTTTATGTGTGGGGGTGTGATTGTACCACGATTCACATTGTCATTTTCACCATTGTATTAAAATAAATTTGTATTGTAAATTCCAAATATAATAAAAATATTCTATTCATGTTTGTTTCAATTATTTCGTGTTTATCATTGTTAAAAAGGTAAATGTTACATGTTATTAAATTTTCATTGAAGGTGGAGGTGATTTGGAGGACCCATGATGAAGTCCAAGAAAAATGGACCAAACTACACAGGATCCAAGCACACTAGTGGATTAATCCACACTGTACAATTAGACCGTGCTTTCAAATGGTCTGAAATTTTGTGGGATTGTCCATTATTTAATTGGATACATTTTATCTCAAGTAACCCAATCCATATTCAGCTTCTATGGGGGCCATCTGTACAGATCTATCCAAGCCACCAAATATGAACATAGTCAAAAGTGGCGTTGTGTAATATGTCAACATCTAGAGTTGTGATTGTCCTAATGGTGCCAACAATTAAGTGGAGATATTTAAGAGGGGTTGGGGGCGACAACATTTTAGTTTTTTCAAAAGTGATATAAGTCTGTCTGGCCATCGAAAATGATGAATCATGTGGTTTCTCAAAATACGGATGCTCAATACCACCTTCCACTTTGCCTATAAATTGGATGCTTGGGATCCCTATTTGTGAGTTCGGACAAGAGGAAAAGATCAGATATTTTGGAGACACAAAAAGAGTCCTCTCATCATCCAAGGAGTTTTGGAGTCCCTTACCCCTAGAGGGGGATCAAGGATGAAGATGATGTTCAACATGAGCTTCCTCCTCCTCCCTATGTCGAGCTAAACGGTGGGCGTATTTTGTGAGGGAGCTACACACATGTCAAGGGAGTTCCGATTCTTATTTTAGCTATTGGTTTGGAGTAATTTGTGTGTGAAAAAATTTCATTCCATGTATCTTACATAATTCCATATTTTAATTCTTATTTTGATGTATGTGATTAAGATACTCTTAATTTCTTACTGATCGCTGTGAGGTTTTGAGTGCGTGACTTGTGTTTTTCTGATTAGGTAACATGAGAATCATTTTATTACCCACATTATTCAGATTTTAATCTAATTGGGAAGATCATATTCCATGCATAAGTTTTGGACCTTGACAATACGATTGTTATGTAAATGTTGGGTTCTTCAAGCAATGAAATAAAGGATTACAAATTAATCGGGATTCCAATTAGTTTCAACCATAGAATTACTCCAGACATAAATTAATATCCAATATTGATGAACTTGAATGTTATTAGTGAACTCAAAATGAACCATTTTATCTCATATTTTTCAAAATCCATTTGGTTTCTAAAGTTTTGAACTTCCAATTAAGTCATTTCATTTTACAACTGTTTCAAAACCACCCTCTATTTCAGTACTTTTTATTAAAAATGCACTCTAAACCCACCAAAACTCCATGAGAGATGAACTAGGGTCTTCCATAGACTATAAATCAACTTTAGAAACATAATCATTTTGACATGTCCTAACAACACAGTCATGTTCTAAAATTACATAGGCCCTCAATTATTTATTAGGCCCGATGAGACAAAAAAAGTTGGGTTTTTAAAATATTCTTGTCACAAACAGAACAATAGAGGTCAACTTTTTCAGTTGTAAGATAAACATGAAAACCCAATCCCACCTCCAATAAGCTTTATTCTGATGCCATGAACCTTTTTTAATTGATTAATATGGGAGTTCATGTCCTTTTTACAATAATAAATACACACGCATACATCTCCATAAAATAGTGCGAAGATATAATATAAAGACTGAACATTTAGGGTGTAACCTTGCACGAAACAACCTCTATGAAAGCATCTTAGTAAAAACATGTAGTATAATAGTATAAAAGTATAAAATTAAAATAATAAAATGAAAAGGAAGTCCCAAACTAATAATAGATGGTGTGAGGAAACAGAAGAGATCCCAAATAAACAATCTCCACAGATAACCACCGAACCTTGTCATATCAAAAAGACACTAAGCTCTACTAAATCTCAGAAAAGTTATATTATTGCTGAAATTTATATCATTTGAATAAGAAAAAAATGTGTTGGAAAATCAAATGTAGTGGTGAGTATATACATACATCGTAGGTTCCTCGAAAACCAAAAAGATAGAAATATAAATACAATAGTCATATAAACCCTAAAATAAAGAGGGTAAACTAAAACATAATGGATATTATCTTAAAGAAACCCAAATGAGAGAAAAATGGGATCTCTATTGCTATATCCAATCTAAGAATGAAGAGTCAGATTGTAGCTCTAAGGGTCTATCTTTGATTCCCATAATCAAATAGAACCTCACTGTAGTTTGAGGGGAGCGGCCTACTCCCCACTACCATGCTCCAAAAATGAGGGAGTCATATCTCCCATGGATGAATCACTCCTCACTGGAGCTCAATAGTGGGCGAGTACCACTTCATAGATAGAGGAACCAATCCCTCTATATCATGGGGGTTATTTACTCTATTTGAGTAAAGAGTATGTCAGACCCATTCCCTAGTGCGTTAGGGGGTACTACATAGGAATCTTTTTGGTGAGCCAGCCCGATCACTTCCATTGTCTAAGAATTAATGAATTAATCTTCACACTTGGAACACCTCGTGTCACATATATAATACCAAAACAATGTCTACCAAAGGTTCACAGGTGGAAAACCACAAAGGATTGGATTCTCATGGGTCTAAATCTATGTTCTGAAGAAGGAAATACAAAAGTTGGAAGTATCCTATAAAAAGAACATGATGTGTACATGGGTCACATGGTGTGAGACCATGCCTAAATGCATAGGTGTGTCCTCCCTTTCACATTACATGGATGGAAATGTAGAATTACATGATATGTATATGATATAAATATCATGTCTTGTCTTTCACATCTCATTCATGTATAGTTGGACCGTGCCTATATACCTAGTTGTGTCCGTACTTGTGTTCCTAGCATGTTTCTATGTACCGAGTAACATGAACATATCCCACAAGAAATAATGTACCCTATGTACTTGATGTGTAGTTCAAAAATATTTTTCTTCCCAAATGGGAAGAGCACACATTCCGTTATCCTGAACTACACATCATGTCATCATCGTTTTGAATATGAAATCACTATGACCATAAAAAACACCAATTATTATCAATTAATCATAGATCGAACCCAAAATTTTCTTTCGTAGTAAATATAGGGCTTTAAAACCAAAAAACAATGCATCATTGGGAATGATGGAATAAAAGTTAAAATATACTTACCTCATTGTGAAAATGACAAAGATTCAGGTCTAAAGTGACACATAGAATCCCATAAACCCTGATCCAATATGAAATACCATCATGGATGAAGTCTCAAGGCACATATTATTCTTATTTTTGTCTCCATCCATGAGAGAAAACCCCTCCCTAATTTCATATATATGATGAAAAATGGAAGGGGGAGTATTTTACTCCAGTTGATTGATTAATAAATTAATTAATTATGATTCTTGGTCACCTTCAATCAAATGTATTACATTGACCAATATTATGTCATGCCATGGGTAAATCCCATGTCTCATAAACAAACATGGTTTCAGATTTACAGTCTAAGATCAGAAACTACGGGAAAAAATTATTTCAAAAATACACATGTGCATGTTTTACAATAAATTAATGTTTTAAATATATCAATTATGAGGTCTAAGACACTAAAACACAATGATGGATCTGAGGAGAAATTTGAATATATATAGAAATATTCAAAGGAGTAAATTGGTTAAAACAGAGTCATTAACTTCTCCCCTCCTTCAATTATTTTGACACAAAAAAGTACATGAGACACAAAAATATAGGGGTGTTAAGCTCACATATGGATCTCAAACTCCCATGATCTCCCCTACATGCTTCCATACTACATAATAACATGAACCAAGGGATGAATCTTCAAAATAACGTCTCCTCTTGTTAGTCCTCAATCACTATCGGGTACTCCCTAAAGGGGTTCTCATCCTCTATGTCTAGCTCTACATAGTTGATAATGTCTAAATGTTCATGAACATACCTCCATAGTTACAATAAATAAAAGACTTCATGAACACGATCTAACTATGGGAGAAAGGACAAGTAGAAAAAACCTCTCCAGCCCTTCATTGGATCTAGAATTGATTAATTAACATTGGTGATATATTTCTTTGATAGAAAAATAATTTCTACACTCATCATGGGGATAATCATAGGAAAACATGTTACGCAAGATCGAACTCAAAAGGTCTATGATGTCAATATACATAAGATTTTTATTAGCTCTGGCTGTCCACATATGTTAATGGATGACCTGTAAATCTTCTATCATTTCACTCACCATAAGAAGCCCAACCAGAGATATCTCCCCAGTCTCTATCCAGCATAAGGTTGGCTTCAAGGTTATCAAGTACAAGGTATTTAAAGGTTCCATTTAGGTGTTAGAGTGATATATTATGTTATAAATTACAATTTTAATGAAATGTGATCCTCCTATTTCCAACTTATGTCTAGTCTATATACTCTCAGTATATCCTTTAACACCTAGATAGTCTGATTGGTTTTCTCATTCATCAGGGGTGAAATTTCGTGCTCATTTGTAACTCATCCATAAAATATTATTACAATATCCTCCAATATAATGACATAAACAAAGAATAACATCTATATATGATCATTTTTGTAACCCCATGAAGCTAGGAAATCTCTCCCATAAGAAACAACCCCAAAATCTCAACCGAAATTTTCTCCCTGATGGATTGAAATAGTGTCAACCTAGTAAGTTGGTAAAAAATCCCCCAGATATCATTATAGAATCTCACTATCCGTGGATACCCCATCACAAAATCCATCGATATGACCTCACACTTCCAATTTTGGGATCACAAGAAGCTAGGTGAAACCTATTAGAACCAAATATTCTGCCTTTACCTACTAACACATGAATCTAATAGAAATGCACACAAAAATTCTTTGCCTTATGTCATCCCATAAAAACTATCAATAAAGGGATTGGTATATATTTCCCACACCAGGATTTATAATCAAGGGGGATATCATAAAATCACTCACCAATTCCTCATGAAACCTGTCAGGATCCACTATCCATCCCCAAAAAATAATGAAGTGGTCCCCCTCTATAAAATACATATAGTGAAATTCCTGAAGATATATGGTCATGTAGAACCTCATAGAAAAGATATATTATATGAGCCTCTTAAACATGATAATGAATTGGAGTATTCAACACTAACAACTAATTCAAAACTACACCCCTCTCTTTAACCAGGGTCAGCTACAACAAATCCAACAGTTCATATGCCCCATCCACAAGCTAGGAACATGACTTCATATTAAGAGAATATAACACAACATTCCCTTTCCGTATTTTATAGACTATATCAAAGTCACAATAATATATGAATTATAACCAATTCCTCCTTCTCAAGTTACGATCTCTCTGAGAGAATATTTACGAGAGACTGTGGTAGTTTGTGTTAAAACTAATGTTATCTCCAAGAAGTTAGTGCCTCCACATCTTAAAAGAGAAGACTACCACTACCATCTCTAGGTTTAGAATCAAATTGTTTTTATCATGGGGTCTCAAATTAATTCACCCACAAGTAATCACTTCCTACCTCTTCATAAATACATAAGTAATCCCAACACTAGAGACCTCACCATACACCATGAACTCCATTTCATCCTCCAATAGTCACAACATAAGAGCACTGGTCATCCTCAACCATAACTCTATAATGGATCACATACACAACTTAGTTTAGATAAATGAATTCCCTTTCCTTGTGAAGGATGTTAAATCTGATTCTGTAATGGAAAATTCTTCCATAAATCTCCTTTACTTCCCTACAATACTAATAAACATTTCTTCTCAATCATGATCATGGTTTCTTAACAAGAAATAATTTCATTAATCATCACCAAGTACACAAATAAACCATGAAGAAAGACGAAATCCCCCAAAAAGTTAACCAATCATATAGAAAAATTACACTTTGAGAGCTTACCATAAAGATGGTTCTCTTGGATTGAGGATAGGACCACCCTCAACTGTAATGCATGATCGTCCTATGATGTAGAGTAAACGTGAAATTCATCAATGAAGAAAAAAATCAAAGAATGTATGTATAAAGGATCTAGTTTATAAGAGTTGGAAACACAACAAGGCTATTGGTCACACCAAATGACACTACCCAGTACTCATGTATGTAGAAAAATAAAAATGAGATATTATGAATATAACTATAAAAACCTCAAAACAATAGTAGATATACCATAGATAAATCTTTTACAGATAACTCACACCTCTCAACTTGTTGACAATAAATTCAATCCTTATTAATGGGTACTTTGTCTATATCATTACCAGATTTATGTGATAATAATCACTATAAAGACTCAACCACCCATCATTCTTATTATAGAAAAAACTATAGCTACCCAGGGGAACACACTAGGTTTGATAAAACCATTCTCTTAGTGGTTCCCCAACTACACTCTAAGCTCTCGAAGCTTGGTAGTGTCTATATGATATTTCTTAGTAGAAGTCTTTGAAGTCCCTTGGTGAAAATCAATACAAATTTCTATATCCAACCATGGATTCTATCACAAAACATCATTGGGGAAGATCTCCATATAATCCTACAATATTTTTGGAATTGAGAAGCCTAAAGGTCTCACTCCACTAATATATAAACTTTTTAATTGATTGTTGATGGGTTATGATTTTTTTACTTGAAATCCCCACTCAGTCATCCATATCATCACCCCAAGACGGAGAATCCTATCCAATCCATATGAAGGCATTTAACATGTTTTTAATGATAGTATATCTAGGCATGAATTTAAGAATACTAGTTCATACCCAATATAACATCCTATGGTTTCATTATGATAACCATGATGTCCCATGATAAACTCTCTCTACAAAATTCCAACTCACACTGCCATATATATCTCATACCACAAAATATCTCCTAGTAAAAACCTCAAGCCATAACTAATAGTCTAAAGACTCAATTGAAATATATATATATCATAAAAGGGATATCAAGATAAAGGAATGACTCATCCCAATTTCTAAAATTACTTGATAAAAAGTAGAAAAATACAAATATTATACCTCAAATCATCTCACGAGTAGTTGTTTTATATCATTCCATAGCCTGAATTTCTCATGGCCTTAACTAACAACTATCTTGGCATAGATTTGGACACCTAGTGGTGGTGTCATAAGTAACTTATATCATACCCACCACTTCCAACTACTCCATATGATTCTCTACGTACTCCTCTATCAGCAACATCTCCCCGAGGGATGCCTTGAAATTACCAGGGAGATCCCTTTTCATGATGTTGCCTCTGCGATAGTGTTACATCCAATGCCTACCAACCTTACCTTATATGTCAGGTTTGGAAAAAAAATGCTATGTGATCTCACCTATTAGATGTATATATTATCACAATTCCAGGAGACCTGAATCTTTTATGCGACCCCAACTATATTGATCCATGCTGCTGAGTCTGAGTAGGATTATTCCACATGTTCCAATATCATGATGAACAACTCCTACTAGCAATTATAGATGAATTGGCCTCCTAATGTTTTCATCCATATTTAGTTTCTAGATTCCCCTCTACTAGGAATCTCTTTATATCCAATTACTTTCCAAAGACTTGAAAATACATGGGTAGGCATATAGAGAGCACGATGATTAAGATATCAATAAATATGCCCTGCTCAAAAATTCTAGAACAGAAGAAAAAATATAATACAATATAAATAAAGTAATGCATGAGGTCGGTAGAACTCGCACTGTACTCAATAATTGAAATATCACTCTATTATAGCTCATGGAGATCCTTAAAACAAATAGAGTGAATTCTTGAGGGATAATACTGTTCTTGAAATAGGTACTCAAAGAATAACCAAGATAGAGTCACCTCATCATGGGTTTGTGGGATCAGAGACCATAGTGTATTTTCTTGTCTATTTAGAAGACTAATAATAATTGTAATCATATAATTTTACAGGGCATCAATATTCCTAACGAGTCAGAGTAGTGAATGGATCCAATCCCCCAATTATTAAGGCCTTAGCTCTCTAAAAAATCTCAGTTGTTTCTAATGCTGGACTCACATAATGTACTAAGACATCATGCATCATCATACTACCCTAGCGGGATTATCATGGTTCAATGGAAAATAATTGACCCACATAAATCTTTGGTGGAAGATCCATGAACTATTCAACAGGTGGTGGAACCAGTTTATTCCCACTTGGATGAAGCATTTCCTAAGTGGGTTTCTAAATAGAGGCATCATCACTCTACAGATCATCTTCACGATCTAGTACTGACATCCTAGTAGGCCATCTACATAGAGAAATCCAAAAAGTCACAGGACATACCATGGCTAGATGAGAATATATAGGGATTTGACTGAAGGACCTAAAATTTAAATGAATCAATCATTTATGATTCATCTACCATAGGTACCCTAAAACTAATGCCTCATATTGTTGAGTAAAAAAGTAGGTAGTTATAGTCCTAGAGAATGGGTACATCACCATCTACCCAAAAACATGGTTCCCTATACTATAATCGAATCTTGAGAAACTTTTACGCCATTTACATACACCAAACCTCACTTCAAGGTATAACTCTAAACAACTACCTGGGATGGTCATCTTTGATACCACTCTATCCAGACCGGAACAACCAAGGCCCATCTAGCTAGAGGTAACACAATTGTGACAACCCCAAGACCACTTCCAATAAGATAGGGTAAAGAAACAAGTTCCATGTACGAAAAAATAAATATGGGAGGCCTTATCCTAGGTATCGATACACATGAGAAAAACATCTGTCTCCATGAAATAGTTCGAAGATATAATTTAATTGAAAAACATGTAGAGTGTAACCATGAAGTAAATGATCTCTAGGAAAATATCATAGTTATACAGTGTAGCAAAATAGTATAAAAGGGGAAGAATATAAGCCCGCCAAAAATGAATTTCCAACCTAACAACAACAAGAGTAAGGAAACTAAGGAAAACCTAGCTCATAATCTCCAAGGTAGAAAAACAAATACAATCAGCTCCAAGAGCTTCTAAGATGCACCAAAACTAGTACCAACTATATCATAACTGATATCCCTATCGTCTACAATCGAAACAACATTTGTGTAATAATCCCATGTATTGGTGAATGTAGACATACCCAATGGGAACCCCAAAAAATGAAAAGGGGAAAGAGAAAAACAATTGTCGAATCAATCCCAAGAGAAAAGGGGTAAAGAGAAAACCAACATATATTCTCATTTAGAAACCCAAACAATAGAGAACAAAGATTACTTTCTCTATATCCTAGCTAATAATGATCAGTCATACTACAAATCCAAAACTCTATCTCTAATGCCCAAAGTCAAATGAAACCTCACTAGAATCCATGTGGGGGGCACTCCTCACTACTGCAATCCATATCCAAAGGAGAACCATCATCAATGAAGGATCCAATACCCTCTAAAGAAAAAAATAGGTGAGTTCAACTACTTATATAGAGGACATTTTACATATATAGTAACGAGGAGTAGAAACTCTATCTAAGTAATTAGTGTGGGGGACCATTTCCATGGAATGATAGGGGAGTAAAGACCCAAATATATCTATAGTGATTTAGCCTAATAACCTCTAATAGAAAAGCATTTTTGAAGGATGTTTGAAGCTCAAAACACCTCATGTCACATCTCGAATAAAAAAAATGAATTCTACCATCATATCATATGTTGATAGACACGCAGGGTTGGATGTTCATAGGCCCAAACCCAAGTTTTGAGGAAGGATATACACAAGGTTTAAATACCTTAAAAGGAATATATATACATTACTTGGGTTTACACGGTGTGTGGCCACACCTGTATTCTTGGTGTGTCCTCTCATGGACATGGCGTGGCTATCTATGTGGAAGTATACAATAGGTAGTTGAAATACAGGGTTTTTAATCCCTTTCCCATCCCATTCATATATTATAGTGACCCATGATAAATATAAATAGATATTAAATTATTTTATATTAATATTCATCAAATTATAAAATTACATGCCCGACGACTGTAATAGTTTAGTTTCTTTGAAAATTTGGAACATAAAGTCTTATTACATGATTAAAGATATCGAAAGTCTCACATAATGATATTCCCATTTATTAATCCTACATAAAACCTTTATTAATGACTTGGGGAAAGGAATATTAATAAATGGTGAACTTATATGCTCAATAATGGTAAATAAAAGAGATACATAATTATAACATGAACATAAGGGTATGAGATCATGAGCATAATAGTATAAGATCATTACCTGCAAATAAAAGATCATATACGTGACTCATTGAATAAATATTATTAGTTCATAAATATTCATAAAAAGATAATCAAGAGCATAATACATGAAAGAATAATATTGAAAAAAGGCATGGAATTGTGGAATGCACATAAGAAGAGAAAATTTCATGTTATGAATACCTATCAAGTCCTTCACAACATGTTTGGATTAGGATAATCACATATGTGAATAATTCTGTCTTGGGATTTCCTCCTACATACCATATTGTTTTGGACTTAGGATCCCCCATGTACCCTCTTGTTATGGGCTTAGGATGTCAACCCATGTACCTATGGGTATGTGATTTTGATTACCTTCTATGCACCCTCTTGTTATGGTCTTGGGATGACCTAACATGTGCCCTATTGTTACAGGTTTGGGATGCACTCCTTGGTACCCTATTGTTATGGGTTTGGGATTCCCTCCCCTGTACCCTCTTGTTACGGGCATGGGATGTCATCCTGTGTACCCACTTGATACGGGCTTGGGATTCGCTCCCATGTACCATCATGTTATGGGCATGGGATTCCCACCCATGTATCCCTTTTTATGGGTTTGGGATGCCCACAAATGTACCCTATGATCTCATATAACATTTATAATTACCCAATGCATTATAGGAAGATATAGGTACCACACTTCACATAATGAAATCATACATGCATGTTCAACAAGATAAAAAAACATTCATCATAATATGAACCATATAAAGAAAAAAATGGGATTCATAAACATCATATAATAACCCATGGAATGAAAGGGGTATCATAAACATTTAATATCATAATATCTTATGGAAAAGGCACATGTTTCATAATATTTTCATCATTTAATAACCAAATAAAAAAAGTGATTTTCATGAGAATATTTTACGGTATAACCCATGTAAGTGAAATTGGTCTCGTAAACAACATGTTATCCAAAGTATAAAGTATTCAGAGAATGAATAGAAATGATAAAATTATATCACAACACCATTAAGAGATAATTAACATCAAAAGTTATCATATTATATATAAAATCACTTTTAAAGGTAATTTAAATCTTTTCTTGAGAAAAAAGACTTTCTGCTTTAAATGCATATTTTTCAAACATAAAACATATTGAAAAACTTTTTTTTGGAAATAAATTTGAAAACATATAAAGAAATATTTTAAAACTGTAAAGAATTATAAAAATACTTTTAATTGATAATGATTTTAAAATATCATTTTATAATATTTTGAAAACATATTTAGAAAACCTTGGGTTTGAAAAAAATATTTTTTTTCTCGAAGAGATAAATAAAGTTGGATTTTCTAAAAAACATTTTCTTAATTATAATAAATAAAAAAAAGAGAAAAAAATGTTATCATTAAATAAATATATTGTTAATTAAAATATAAGAAGCAAATTCCAGAGTTTTCTTGAGATATGGATTATAATATTTAACAAATGGAAGCAAAATCATAAATAATCCTCATCGATGATAAGATTGTTGGAATAAACCCTTACGGCTTTAGTACCATTTTATCAAATACCAATTAAAGAATAATATTACATGAATCTTAAAATTTTATGAAAATAAGTTGATTCATGATATAACATGTCAAATGGTAGTGTAAACAGCTCATAAAATAATTTAGGTGCTTAACAAAACACGCGTCTCAATGAAATAAAATCTATAAAACTTAACCTTACCGATTTGGTAACTTTTGAACTCTAAAACCCCGTGAGATAAAAATTATAAAATGGATACTTATATAACCATAAAATTAAGGATAATAATCATATAATATATTCATGGCCATTATATATAGTATAAAAATGAAATGAGTGGTGAATATGGTATAAGGCTTGCATAAATAAAAACGAGACTATAAATCCCTTTACTACTTGAGTTACTTTTGAATTAGGAGATTCATGACAAAATAACATAAATTGAAACATTGAATATCATTAAAAAATTAATTTTTTTTATATAACAAATCTTAGGATATTTTTTACACCATATAAAATTAATTACGTGAGTAATAATAAATACGTTTCAATGGAATGTAAATACAGATGAAACACCGTACCTCATGTCTCTACTCTCATCGCACTCATAAAACAAATACTATATAATAAATATAAGTTTAATATAAATATATTAAATAACCATATTAAATTATATAATAAAAGATATTATTTTAATGGCCTTTTTTCCCATTTATAAAAATGTTCATGTAAAAATTGTGTTTCGGGTAATAACAACATTGTTTTATAGATGTGTTTTTATTTGTTATATTTTTAGTTCTCTTACTTATACCATGAGTTAATGATATAAATAATAATGACCTTCATATAAATATCATATATATTCATTATATATGTGATTATAATAATATATTATAGATATAAATATGAAAAGAAATACACCATTCAAGGAGAAGATAGGACACACAAACACATGAATGTTAATTCCATTTTCTTGGTATATTGAATGAAAGAAGAAAATTAAATTATAAATTTATAATATATTTAAATTAAATTTTTTTAATATATATAAATTATTTTTATTTAACACATTCTTAATAACTTCTATGTAATGTGTGAATAAATCACATCACTTTAAGGATGTAGTAGTATACACATCCGAAAATGAAGTTATCGTATTACCAAAAAATGGGAAGCATGAAGGTATGTTTTATATAATAATCAAAGAATCATAAAAAATTCATAAATATAGTGAATATCATATAAAGATATTATTACCATCATTATTCCCAAACAAAAAATGTGGTAATGGAAGAACAAACGACATCATTTTTTGAGGCGGTAGTCTACCGTACAAATGAATGATGATTGAATATCTCAATTGATGAAATTATGTGAAGGTATAGGTTATAACCATAAAATAAAAATATATAAAAACATTTAGGATACCTATTTTATTATATAGTATTTATATAATAATTATTTTATGGGTGGAGAATGAAAAAAATTAACTATTGAAGAACGTTACTTCTTTTTCGGGTATGTCCTTTTGGTTTTCACCGAAAGACCACATTGGTTTGTTTTATTCACAATGCGATGATTCTAAGATGAGACGAGGGATTTTGAGATTTTATTTTGGTATTATATTTTTTATTCATAGCTCTTTAAATTTTTGGATAAGTGGTGGGGTGGTGAGTTCCCTTTTATAAGTGGGGGAAAGGACACACTTAGAATTTTGGAAAAGAATTTACGTGCTCCTAAAATTTTAAGTAACCAATAAGATAAAATAACAATAAAATATATAAATGAAGTTTTAAGGTTTAAATATTTATATAAAATTGGTTTGGGACAATTTAATGATCATTTTTACATATTATGTTCTATTTTTAGTCATTAAGTAATGTCGTTTTCACAATAATCATTGTAATTAATTGTAACAATTGTCACTAATCACTTCTGTCAAAAATTAATTTGGACATATTAGAATTTATAAATTATTATCATTCCAAATATGGAATAAAGTTTTTTTAAATTATAATAATATAAGGGGTTGTAATTTAATTTAAAATTAATCCCACAGACGGGATGAAACAATGAGTATTTAAAGTGAAAATGATCAAAAGTATGATTTGTTTTTTATGTCCAATTTCAATGTGAAATTGATTCCAATTAACTAAATAAGATTAATATATTTATAATTTTTCTCAATATAATTTTAAAAAATAAAAATATAATTTTACCACATCAATAATTTAGATGAAAATTCAGTTTTCAATTAAAATTCATTATTTTCACTATTCATAAAAAATGAATATTCTCCAAAAAAAATAAAACATTCACCCTAAAATAATTTTCAAGTTAATAATTCAAAAATAATGTTTATTTCTAACAATATATTTTTTAATATGTCAATTTTTTAGAAAAATTTGTGCATCATTAAAATTTTGTGAACACGTCGTTTAGAAAAATAAATATTTTTTTAACTAAAATTCGATTTATTCTTACATATTGTATAGAAAAAACATAATAAGAATGTTAAATTATTTATTTAATATATTCTATATAATTTTAATTTAAATAATTTATAAAAGTGTTTTGTTTAATTTATTGAGATAAAACATGTTTTCACATAGTAACATTGTTTTATATAAAAACAATTTCTTTATTTTAAAAGTGTTCTTAATATCTTTTATAATGAATTAGTAACCAAATAATTCCTCATGTAAATCATATTTTTATAATATAGTGGTTATTATTGATACCCAACATTCCCATATCTAGGGAGAACCTTCATAAAAGTATTAATAGTATATTTTAGTTTGGTAAAACTCAGTCTTTCATGTAACAAAACATATCAGAGGGCCACAGTATTGTGCATAAAAAAAATACAAACATAGTATTGTGTAAACCAAAATATAATCTAAGTGTTGTGTATAACACAAGATTTACTTGGTTTTTCATATAATTCAAGATAAATATAGTTATTTCATCTAAGAAATAAATTTTAATGTTATGTGGAATGAAGAAAATAAAAAAACATTAAGTTAACTTAAACAAATTTATTTCAAAAAAATCTCAGAGTGTTACATTCTACCCGTATTAAAATGAAATTCACCCTAAAAATTGATTTGGGTCATCAAAGGTGTAATAGTAGAATGTTTGTTTCATAGATACCCACATATTAAAATTTAATACTAAAACATCCTTTAAAAAGGGATTGTTTATAACATAACAATTACTCAATGATACTCATAATTAGGTTTCCACATAGGAAAACATAGGTGGGAAGTGAAAACATGGAAATGTAAGTGAAATATAACCATCATGTTTTGATATAGAGTTATAGAAAATACGGTTATGAGAAATATAATGATCACAAATCCATTAACCGATGAGGCTTGAAAAATTCCATTGATATCATCAAAAAGTCATAATAACATGACAAAATTTTATTACAAGACCCTTTTGCAAAAATTTATTATTTTGTTTTGCTAAAATTTACTTACTATATTTCATGAAATTCCATAAACACAATATCACCCTTGGGTTATTCTTTGAAAATATCTCACTTCATGTCTACCTCTATGAAATGAAGGTGGATTCGTTATCCATGAATAACTTATGGATCTTGAGATCTGTAATGTATGATAAATAATTTCATCTTTCATTAGTTATCATCATCAAAACATGGTTATCACAGATTATCCAATATGTATAAATCCTCAACTAGTGAGATAATACTATAATTTTGAAAACCTCATATGAATTTTAAGTTAAAACATTCCATAAATGGTTAGACTTATAACCATTGTAAAACATGAAAATCCAAAACATTATAAAAAAGGTCACTAAATTTCTAAAAATCAAAACATCATTGAACCCCATATATCATTAAGTAGATCTCTGTTTTTACATACCAAAATTTTGAACACCTTCATTATGAATTATATTGAAACATAGTAATATGCTTTATTTCCATAAATAATTATAGAAAACATGCATTATTACATGTTCCAAGGATTATTGGTTTTATACCTTATGTTTAAAAATGTTGTAAACTATGGTTATGATAACAAAAAACATTTTTCCAAAAAAAATCTTAATTAGTTCCATGGTAATCAGTTTCATCCAATATACTTTATTTTTCATCCAAAATATCTTTATCCAATAAAAACAAAACATTTATAAAAATTGGGAACACATTATGGGTTACCTTCCCTTAAAAAATATCACCTTTCAATTAAATCACTTTTCTATGTTATTAGTTCCATTCAACATAACATTTTAAATAATTAATGAAAAAACATATATTTTTTATTCATAAAAAATAATTATTTAATTCCAATAAATATATAATTCAATAATCCAAATTTATTCTTAAACCATCACATAGGCCTCATCATCTTATTACTTAATACCCCTTTATTGAAATATTCAATATTAATCATTTCTCAAGGTTCCACAACATCAATTTAATCACTCTTATTACATTTAATGTAAATAGTAATGTAAAAACATCTCATACCATTCACATTCAATTCATAGTCTCTGTATGTTCATTAGTATAACCATTACTTATTCCACCTTCCTGAATCTCTTCATGATCTTTCTACTTAGGGAAAAAATTTCATAATTCCCATACTTTCCACATCTAAAACATTCATTATTAACCTAGTTCCTTCTATTTTCCTATATTGAATAAGATTAGAAATGTTAGTGTGAGAAACAATTATCATAGAATAAAACCACATAAACATAAAATATTACTTATGATATTCACAAATAATGATAACATCATTTAAATATATGAAACCTTAGGCTTATCTATAGGAAAATATGTAGACATATACGTAGAAATATACATAGGTATATCACTAAATGTTTCTCATCCTAGTTTCCAAAGGTTGACAGAACATTTCCATTGATACCAACTATAACATCCAAGTCTTAACAATAATTGATATTTCATTTTTTATATGAATATTAAACACATTAAAAAATAACATGCCTGAGGACCATAATAGTTTAGTTTCATTAGAAACATGGAACATAAAGTATTCTAACTTGGGGAAATATATCCAAAGTCACCCATAATGATCGTCCGCTTTATTATATATACTTAAAACCTTTCCTCACTACTCAGGGATGAGAAACATAATAAGCAGTTATCTTAGATTAAAACAAAGGGTAAATTATGCAGATATGTAAGTATAACAAGAACATATGTGTATGAGAGCATCCTCATAAAATTAGAATATCATAACATACTTAACAAATATTGTAGAAATTAATCATGAAATAATGATTAGTAGTTCATAAGACATAAATCAGAAGAGTATTAGGATCATAATAAATAAAATAATAACATACAAATAATTAACATAATCATGAAATGCACATAAGCATATAAAGTATTATATCAAGGATACGTACCAATAACTACTCAACATGTTAGGCATGTGCTAATTGACCATGTAAGTACTATAGGCTTGGAACTTCCTCCAGTGTACCATCTTGTTTCGGTCTTGGTATGCCTTCTCATGTACCCTCTTATAACAGGCATGGGATTCCCTCTTGAGTATCATCTTGCTATAGGATTTAGATGCCCCCATGTACCCTCTTGTTATGAGATTGGGATTCCCTCCCATGTACCCTTTTGTTACAGGCTTGGGATTCCTTCCCATGTACAATATTTTTATGTTTTTTGGTTTCCATCCCATTTACCCTCTTTTAATGTTATTGGGATTCCCTCATATATACCCCCTTGTTATAGGCATGGGATGCCCTCACATGTACCCCCCTTTTATGGGCTTGGGATGCCCACCCATTTAATCCCTTATTAGGAGCTTGGGATTAACACTCATCTACCCTTTAATCTCATATAATATTTATAATTACCCAAAAAATAGTAGGGATATATAGTTTCCACCCATTAGATAATTAAATCATAAATTGTTATTCCATAAGATAAAAAACATTCATCATCTCATGAACCTTAAAAAGAAATAAATGGGTTTCAAAAATCATATTATAACCCATGAAATGAAATGGATATCATAAAAATTCCATCATATCATAACCAATGTAAAGGATAAAATTTTAATAATTATTTCATCATATAATAACTCAAGAAGATTAGTGGGTTTCATAAGCATTTATCATTGTATAACCTGTAGAAGATAAATGGGTGTCATAAACAACATGTCATCGAAAGGATAAACTATTCAGATAAATAATAAGAATGGTATCCTTGGATCATAACCCGATTAAGGAATAAGTAACATCAATCGATATTATATTTGATGGAAAATTATTTTTAAAGACTATTCAAAACATTTCTGAAATAAAATATCATTTCCTCTATGAAATATTCTCCTTAAACCATAAAACTTTTTGAAAAACATTTTCTTCGAAAATAAATTAGAAATTTTTTAAAGAATTCATTTAAAACCATTAAAAAATTAAAATATTTTTCCTTTAAAAATATATTAAGTGGTCATTTAAAAAAACTTTTGAAAACATTTTTATAAAATTAGATTTTAAGAAATACAAATTTCTAACCAAAGATAGAAATAAATTCACATTTCTATACATTTTTTATTAATTATTATAATTACCAAATAGTGAAAAAAGGTAAAAGTACAATAATATATCATGAATAAAAATATTATTACAAATTTAATTAGTATTATTGATATATAGATCACAATATTATATCAATGGAAGCATAATCATAAACAATCGTGAAAAATAATGAAATGGTTGTAATAAACTCTTACTAAATTTGAAACATTGATTCAAACTCCCCATGTAATAATAACATTACATGAAGCTTAAAATATATAGAAAATTAATATATTTTGTATATAATCATTCAAATAAAATTATATGAACATCATGAAATAGTATTTGTTTACAACAAAACATGTGTCTCATGTAAGGAAAATTGAGAAAAACTTTCCTTACCAGTTTTGTAACATTTAAACCACAATGCCCCATGAAATAGTTATTTTAATATAGTTTTTTAAATACCTATAAATTTATGGTTAATAATCATAGAATTAATTCTTATGTAGTACATACACCACACAAAATATACTATTCGTCATTAAGTCATACGCCTCATAGAAATAAAATTGTGACTTGAAGTGCCCTTACTACTTGAGTAACTTTTGAAACATGAGATCTGTGAAATAATAAAATCAATTAAAACATTAAATATCATTAAATAAATTAAATTAGTGATATAAAAAGTCACAGTACATTATTTAATCCATATAAATTAAGTTATCTTCATAATAAAAAATAAGTCTCAAAGGAATGTAAATTGAGACAAAACCCCTTACCGTATGTCTTAACTCTTTTTATAATCATAAAAACACTTGTATAATAAATATAAGTTTTTATACAACTATTAATGAAAAATATTTTTTTATATCATTCCATATAAGAATTTATTATGGCCTTTTATTACCTGTTTATTAACAATTCAATGTTAAAGTTAAGTGTCAGGAAACAAGAGCTCTGTTTTTTGCTTGTTTTTTGATTTTTTTATATTTTCAGACCTCTTAATTATATAATAATATCATTATATTCAGATGTGTTAAAAATATATAAATATAATATATATTCATTATATATTTACTTATAAAAATGTATAAAATATATAAATAGGAAATTAAATATACTATTCATGAAGATGGTAGGTTGTACGTAACCATGAACGTTGTTTCCATTTTATTGGCGTATTGAAAGAAATAAGAAAAGTGCAATATATATATATATATATGATATTTATTGTATATTTTTTATTTAATATATATCTCACATGTTTATTGAACCCATCCTTAATAAAATCTACATAATGTGTGAACAAATCACATCGCTTTGAGAAGGCGGTAGTCCACACGTCAAAAAATGATGTTATCATATTCCCACAAAATGGAAAATATGTAGGTATGTGTCATACAACTATTAATGAAAAAAAGATATCATAAATATAATATATATCATATAAAAATATTAATACCATTATTATTCCCATCCTTTAATGGTTGTAATAAAATAATTAAGGACTTCGGTTCATGAGGCTGTAGTCTTTTGTACACACAAACTATGACTGTATGTACCACTTGATGGAAGTGTGGGAAGGTGTAGGCCATAAACTTGACATATATATATATATATTGTGGAAACTTAATTTATTATAAAATTTTGATATAAGGATAATTTAATTGGTGGATAAATGAATAAAAGAAAAGTACTCGTTGGAGAAAATTACCTCTTCTTCTGGTAACTCCTCTATGTTTTCCCCAAAGGACCACATTGGTTTGATTTGTACCCAAATTTGTCTTCTAGGATGAGATAAGGTATTTTGGGAGAATATTTCTATAGGTTTTAGATTATCCAAGTGGCTTTATAAGCATGAATGTGTGTGTGTGGGGGGGGCTTTAGAAGTGAAGGAAAGGACATTATTGTCATTTTTGAAAAGAATTTATGCACTCCCCAATTTTATACCAACAGAGTGGATTTCATATAAAAAATAAATTATATAAATTCATGGTTATGTTCTAAATATGTATATAAAATTTGTGTTGGAAGTGGTTCAGTTCATTTTTATGGCTTATATTATACATTTAGTCATTAAGTAAACTCATTTTAACCATAACCAATCAAATTAAGTTTAACTTATTTCAATAATTAATTTGGTAAAAATTTATGTTGGACTTATTAGAAATTATAATTTATGTATATTCATAATATTTAATCCATTTTCTCAAATTATAATAACAGAAGTGGTAGAAAATAATTTAAAATTAATCCCGTAGTTGGGAAGAAATAACGAGCTTTTAAAGTGAAAATGTACAAAAGTTTGAAATATTTCTATTTAAAATTTCAATGTGAAATTAACTATAATGAAATAAATTATATTAAAATATATATTATTTATAATAATAGACATTAAAATAAAATAAAAAATATAACTAAACTATATTAATAAATTAGATGAATAGTCAGTTTTCAATTAAAATCCTATATTTTTCATTATTCATCATAAAATAAATCTTCTTAGAAAAGTATCAAAATTTTCCTCTAAGATTAATTTTACATTAAAAATTCAAATTTAATGTTTATTTTTGAAAATATAATTCATATAAGTGTCAAAATTTGGTTTTAAAATAGGTTCACCTTTAAAAGATTTTAATAATATCTTTTAGAATAATATATCTTTCTATGCCTAAGATTGGATCTATTCTTATCCATTTTCTAGAAAACACATAAGATGCATGTTAAATAGTTTATTCCATATATCCTATATAATATTCAATAAAATCATTCATTAAAAATTTATTTCTTAATTTATTGAGGTAAACATGTTTGTATATAAAAAAATAATTTTTTCAAAAAAGGAATATATTTATTTCAAATAGTTCTTAATATCATTTATAATTAATTGGATACCAAATAATTCATTGTGTAAATAATATTATCATAATTTGGTTGGTCTATTCATACTAGCCATTCAAAAATATAGGGGAAAACATTCATAATAATTTTAATAGTATTTTTTTGTTTGGTAAAACTATGTATTTCATGAAACACATGCTATCAAAGGGTCTCGATATTGTTTATAAAATAAGACAAACATAGTGTTGAGTGTACTAAAATTTAATATGACCGTTTCATGTAATAAAATATTGACATATTGTTGGATATTACACAACAAAAACAAATAACTTTCTTATAAAAAATCTATATTCAGTGTTATGTTAAAGGAGAAATATCAAACAGATTAAATTAAATCGAAAAAAATAATTCAAAAAATCCTTGTGTGTTACACATATAGTTGGCTCCAACCTGTGTACATAGAAATATTTTTACCTATAAACCAAGATAGTGCCCATGTACCCAACCACATGAATAATTCCTTCTAAAAAACACATACCACATGTATATGGTGTGTCATACTAAAATATAGTTATCCATAATTTGAATAAAAAATTACTTTTTATCCTAAACTACATGTCGTGTGATCAAGATTTATGGATGGGAAATTTCTAAGAACCTATAAAACCCCCCTTTTTTCCCAATTAAACATTGATCAATCCCAAATGAGTCTTTAATAGTAATAATGAACCTCCAAACTATTAAAACCATGTATCAAAAAGAGTGAGGATCAAAATTCGATATCCACATACCTCTTGGAGAAAACAAAAAATGTTTAGGTCCAAATTAAAATTCATAAGCAACTTCACCTTGACCCAGTCTTCAATCCCATCAAGGAGAAATTCCACAAGTACCTACCCTCACCAGTTTGTTTGTCATTCATGGGAAAACACAGCCTCATTACTTCATATATGAAGGGTGAAAAATGGGAGGGATATATGTATCTTACTCCTATGAATTAATTAATTAATTATGGTGTCTTCTCACCTTATATCGACTGCCTAATGTTTTCTAGAATTATGTCACCCCTTAGGTAAATATCCATCTATGAAAAAACTGTGGTATTGTATTTCCTTCCAAGATGCCAAAAAATGATAAAACCATTTATTCAGAGAATAAACACAGACATGTTTTACAATGTGTTAATATTTTTAAAATATCAATTTTAAGAACCTATGATACCCAAAGACAACACAAAATCTAATGAAAAATACTATAATTTATAAGTAAATTTTCAAAGGACTAAAAAAGATAAAACATAGTCATTAAATACCATACCCATTTCTATATGATGTCATAACACGAGTCCTTGATGGTAAGATTATGTTGTCCATAATTATGTGTTCTATCAATGTAAAATCCATTATTGGTTCTCATGTGATTATTCGAATAGTTTTTTATCCGTGAATAAGTTTCAATATCATGTGATAATTTATATGGAATTACATTATCATCATTTATTCATGACATATTATTATTTCATTATATACTCTATAATAGATTCCACAGTATGCATTTCCTTACTATGACTCTGATATCAAGCTTTTATTTTTTCCATTGACTAGGATTTATGTAAGTTTAAAAAAGTATAAGAAAGGAAAAAAAGTAGGCCAACCCCCAGCCACTACTATCTATGACCAACATCTAAGGAGACCTAAAGTAAGGGTGATCGATGGAATCCCCTCTAATCAAGTTGACCCCCTTGGTCTTTATAGTGTACAAATTATAAACAATGGCATCCTCTGAACCAAAGATATCTTTTGAGGTTAGGTGATCCACTAATTTGTTCTCTACCTACAAAGTGTAACACTTTAGTTTTGTTGTTGAGGATATGTTGACACTTTCTAATAACATATCGACAAACGCTTGTCGTAGGTCGTGGCAAAAGTAATTTAATTTTCCTAGTGCAGCATAGAACTTGACCAGGGTCGTCTCAGTTGAGGATATTTCTCAATCGTTTAATTAATTAATCTAATTTAACTAAACTAATTCTTTTTTGTGTTTTTATATAATCTAGTAATGGAAAACAATTAAATTAAAATAAAAGATAAAACTAACATGCATGGAAAAAATGCAATTAATTGAGAAAGAACTTGGCCTTTATGGGTTGGTTTGTGGGTTTCATCATTCTCCTTGTTCGTATTTAAATTAAGTTTGATAATTCAATTATCAGATCTCATTCATGAATTACTATTCTTTTATTTATTTTGTAAATTCTTGAATGCATTGTGCAATCATAACTTCACCTCCTCCTATAATCAAGGTTGATGGCACACCTTGATCAAGAGTGTGTCATCTTCCAAGACCCGGCTCTATCGTATTCCATTTCAACCACTGAATGGATCAAATCCATTGTATGAAGAGCTTGTATCCAGTAGAAGGGAGGGAAAATATTTAATAAAAGAATAGAAATGAGTTTGAGATCAGTGTCGTGGTGGACGATCTCCACACCCGTGCACGTCACTCATGCTCATCACAAACTTAATAAAAATCGGAATTTAAGCATAGTATAAATGAAATTTCCACATACCTCCCCTGGGACAAGTCTCGGGATTACTCCTCATATTTTAGGGTAATAGGTCACGGTGGATAACATGAGAAGAATAAAAGAAGAAAAGATGGAGAAAAGAAGAAGAAGAAAATAGGTAGGATGGGTGGACACAAAAATAAAAATAATGCATGAATTATATTATAAATCTAAATTAAAAATGGAAAAGAAAACAAAAATAAAGAAAATAAATGAAATGGGGAATATTTTTGTCTGGCATCCCTTGGTGGATATCTCCTCCTTGGTGCCTTGAAGGAATGAATGGAGAATGGTGATTCTTTGAGAGGGTGGAGCTCTCCTCCTTTTATAGCCAGAATTTGTACCCTGGATGTTAACACACATTATCCCCATTAAATGACATCTTCACGCATTGGGACTTTCATAAATTTTATTCATAATTTCCTTGGACATGTCCCCTCAAATTCTCATAGGATTTGGACATGTATTCCAAGAGTTATGGCCGTTTTACTCTGTGCATTTATTCTGTCCAGTCAGACTCTCCAAAACGAAATCCTCTAGGTTGGGCTGATTTAATGACCTCATAAACGGCCAATTAACTCGGTTGTTCCTTCATAAATGATTTTCCAAAACTCCTTGCGCGTCCACCAATCAAAGTTCACAAGCTTTGGGAACACCATGGATGAGGTATGGATCCCACACAAAAACTAGGCAGAACTGAAAATAGTTTTCTTTCTCCCACTTGTGATCTTCATTTGAACTTCCATATGTCCGATTCAGCTTTTAGTCCATAAATAGTAAATGGATACATGGATGTGTAAAATATGAAAAATAAATAATTGTCAAATTTGGATCATTGTAGATAATTTTATGGCCAAACTACCTAAATAATTTAAAACTGTTAAAAATCCAAAATGGCCATTTTTACTATTCATCTCAAAAAACACTAAAACCTAAAAACATGACAATTACCCATCCAATAACACTTTTTTGGGATTATAAACAATGATTTACAGTATAAAATATATGAAAATGTGACCTTCATCACTCCCTCACACTTAAATGTTGCACTCCTGGGCAATCATCTTACATCCAAATCAAAATCCACACAATAATCAAAAATGACAAAATATCAATGATTTTATCCAAAATAGAATTACATCATGTCTCATATATGAATAATAATTCTCTATTATTTTCATTTCAATAACTAAAATTTTTTCAACCTCATATATCAACCCATGTCCCAATCCCAACCTACCTCACATTTAATTTTATGACACTATTCACTCAAGAGAAATTGAATCTTGAGTTGTACTCATACTTGAAAATCGCATGTGTCACCATAGGTTTGTGAAAATTCTCATTTCTCCATAGCGTGAAACATGAAAATTAATTTAATCATGAGGGCTTTAATTAATGGTTCAAATGATTCTATGTCATAGGGTTTGTGGTAAATTTATTGAAAAATGTTTCAGGCTAGAAAGAGGAGGTTGAGCTTTTAAGTACAATGCATGATTAAATCAAGTGAAAACACAGGAAATTCCTCACTCAATCCCACTTGAAAATGTGAAAAACAAAACCACCATCTTATTAATGGTACAGGAAAAGAGCCAAGAAGTTATTATAATGAATGATATCATCTCTCCTCTTTTTTTTCAAAGCTCCAGAAAGTCATAACTTTAATTTCTTTTTCTTTTTTTTCATGGAGGATGAGCTAAAAATTTAATACATTGAATGAATGACAATTCATGCCCTTTATTTTTGGGAGGTACATGAGTCATAAAATAATGTACAATGAGGAATTCAATCTCATCTCCATTTTTTTCTTTTTTTAAAGGAGAAATAGATGAAACAAATAAAGAACAATGAAATGATGATACATGCCCAATTCTCTTATTATCCACTACCCAAAGAATTGAAACACACCTCAAACCACCCATAAATGACACACATCCCAAGGAATGCACACAAAAGTCCCTTCCCCCATACTCAAACTTGAAATAACCATTTAAAAATACTAAAAGTGCGGGTAGGTAAGGAAAAATTGGCATGTAATGTGGCTTAAACCTATAAGGCAATTCATGGAAGCTAAGGGATTAAGAAGGATAAATGTAAAGGTGGGTCTCAGGATAAAATGTGGATAGCGAAAGAGATGCCTCAATCATTTCAAATACATTCCATGAAATCTAAAGCTTCGAAATATAATATTCACAAATTCTAGTTCTCACACAATATTCAAGTTTCCCTCAAGAAAGTGTGGGTATTTGGAAGAATATGTAAAAGTGGTTTAGAATACCTCACAGGATTGGAAAAATATTTTTAGTCAGTGTTTCTTGGGCATGGATTTCAAAAATCAGTCAAACTCATTAAAATGATTGAAAATCCATTTCAAGGGAAAATAATTCATATCAACAATCATATAAAATCAATTATTTCAAAAACCATTTCAACTCTTTCAAAATCAATTGATGTGTGAAAAGTGATTAGAATATTCATTAAATCTCAAAATATGTTTTGGACCAAAAAATGAAAGGAGTTTTAATGATAATCGTAAAAAGTTAACTCCCTTTTGAAATATTGATTCGGTCCTCTTCCTCTATTTCTCGGAGCTTCCTTCTAGATTCATGATCCTACATAAGAAAATTTACTCAATTAATAACAAGGATCATTTCATTTAAGCTGAAAATGAAAAGAGGGAGGGGGCCACATTCTAGACTAATTCCTAAAACTGAAATTAAAATTTAAATTACTAGAAATCATGTAATGAAAAATCTTGGTATGATCCCCCAAGTGGGCTCTGGAATCTTTTACTACCTCTAGAGAGCAGTCCCATCTGTTATCCAAAGTCTGATGGAGGATGAAGTTTCATTGATTTGAACCACCACATGTGGCTTTTCCCAGCTTGTGCTTCATCATTGTTCTTGAGGGAGGATCCATTGATAGAGTACACCATATCATCCCCCTTCACAATGAAGTATAGCTTGCATGTTGGGGGTAGGATGAAGTATGGAGTATCCTATTCCTTGGTTGAATCTTGTGCAACCTTCTTATCTTCCAGTGCTGGCTTCATGGGGGCTGCATGAAGAGAAGCTTCTTGACTGATTTTCTTAGGCTCAACTACCTGGATCTCTTGATGGGGCTCCGCCAGTAGATATTCCATGACTTCTGGGAGCTCCAGGGGTTCCTCAACAGGTGCATATTCTTTTGTCTCTTCATCCTCCAGGTCATAATAGGAGTCATCTGATTCTGAAAATACAAAACAAATCGGAGTTATACTCAAATTCGTTTCAACAAAATTAAAATAATTTGAGTTCAAGAATCTATCATCTCCCTGAGTTGGTTCATCATGAATCTATTCTTTATTTGAAAGCGCCTCTTGGAGTTGATTATTGCTGGATGAAGGTAGGTAGTCGGGCTCCTCCACCTCATGTTTGGATTCGACTTCGTGGATGTCTTCAGTGAAATCAGGAAAGACTAGTGGCACTTCCTTCTTGGCCTTTAATCTTTTTAAGTCAGCTTGGAGATCATAGACCATGGCCATCAAATCTTCCAATGAGATCTATTTTTCTAGGCCTCTTTTCACTTGCTTGACCGTTATCATCAGCACATCGGCTCTTCATTGGAGGGCCTCCTTATTGTAGTCAGTTTCTCCCTCATGCACCTGTGAGTAATTCTTCCATGCAGAATAATTTAAATTTGAATGCATCATGAAAACAATTTTTTCTGAAATTTTTTATTTTTTAAAAAAAAATGGAAACAATCTAAAATTTTAAATTAGAAAAATTAAAGTAAACAACCGATTAGCTCCCCGGCAATGGTGCCTGTTTTGACACACGCCTGTCGTAGGTCGTGTCAAAAGCAATTTAATTTTTCATAGTACAGCATAGAAGCTGACCAGGGTTGTCTCACTTGAGGAGATTTCTCAATCGTTTACATAATCTAATTTAACTAAACTAATTATTTTTGGTGTTTTTATATAATCTAGTAATGGAAACCAATTAAATTACAATAAAAGATAAAACTAACATGCATGGAAAAAATTCAATTAATTGAGAATGAACTTGGCCATTATGGGTTGGTTTATGGGTTTCATCATTCTCCTTGTTAGTATTTAAATTAAGTTTGATAATTCAATTATGATATCTCATTCATGAATTACTATTCTTTTATTTATAGGTGTAAAATATTGAATGCATTTTACAATCTTAACTTCACCTCCTCCTATAATCAAGGATGATGGAACACCTCGATCGAGAGTGTGTCGTCTTCCAAGACCCGCCTCCATCGTATGCCATTTAAACCACTGAATGGCTCAAATCCATCGTATGAAGAGCTTGTATCCAGTATAATAGAGGGAAAATATTTAATAAAAGAATATAAATGAGTTTGAGATCAGTGTCGTGGTGGACGATCGCCACACCTGTGTACGTCACTCTTGCTCATCACAAACTTAATAAAAATCGGAATTTAAGCACAAAATAAATGAAACTTTCACATACCTCCCCCGAGCCAAGTCTCGAGTTAACCCCTCATATTTTAGGGTAAGAGGTCATGGTGGATAATATGAGAAGAATAAAAGAAGAAAATAAGGAGAAAAGATGAAGAAGAAAACAGGGAGGATGGGTGGACACAAAAATAAAAACAATGCATGAATTTTATTAGAAATCTAAATTAAAAATGAAAACAAAAACAAAAATAAAGAAAATAATTGAAATGGGGAAGATTTTTGGCCGACCTCCCTCTGTGGAGATCTCCTCCTTGGCCCCTTGATAGAATGGATGGAGAATGGGGATTCTTTGAGAGGGTGGCGTTCTCCTCCTTTTATAGCCAGAATTTGTCCTCTGGATGTTGACGTGTTTGCGCCCTATTAAATTACATCTTCACGCGTTGGGCCCTTCTTAAATGTTGTCCATTATTCACTTGGCCGTGTCCTCTCAAAATCTCAGCGGATTTGGACATGTATTTCAAGGGTTATGGCCGTTTTACTCAGAACATTTATTCTGTCCAGTCAGACTCTCCAAAACGAAATCCTCTAGTTAGGGTGATTTAATGTCCCCATAAACGGCCAATTAACTCGGTTATTCCTTCATCAAAGATGCTCCAAATCTCCTTGTGCGTACACACACCAATGTTCACAAGATTTGGGACCACCATGGATGAGTTATGGATCCCACACCAAAACTAGATAGAACTGAAAGCAGTTTTCTTTCTCCCACTTGTGAGCTTCTTTTGAGCTTCCTTATGGCCGATTCAACATTTAGTCCAAAACTAGTAAATGAATCCATTGATGTTTAGAATCTGTAAAAGAACAAATTTTAAAATTTGGATCATTGTAGAAAATTTTATGGCCAAACTAGCGAAATAATTTAAAACTATTAAAAATCCAAAATGTCCAATTTTTACTATTCAGCTTAAAATAACACTAAAACCTAAAAAAATGACAATTACCCATAAAATAACACTTTTTTGGGATTATAAACAATGATTTACAGTATAGAATATATGAAAATTTGAGCTTTATCACATATCTAATTTACCAATGATAAATAACATATCCATGTAGAGAGTTGTGCACTAACAAAGAATCAGTTTTAGCTTCTGTGATATTCAAACCCCACTGACTGCATAACCTGAGCCACATGAGCATCACCATTTCCTCCACCTAAAGAGAAGATCCATGTACCAGATTGATATTAAACACCATGTAGACCGAACCGCAGGTGTCGAGCACAACCCCCCCCCCCCACAGAAATACCTAGGCATAAGAACCATCTGTATTGAGACTCAAACCTCTTGAGGGAGGCCACCAACAAACCCAGTTTCTCCCATTATTACTGTTGTTGGGTAGGCTATCAGAAGACCCTACTTTGAACCCATGAATCAAAGGTGATTCCCTCCAATATCTAAGAAATGTAGCCAAATTTATTATCTGGTTTATTTTGCATAAAAGAATAACACAAGCCAACGTGGGAACCCCTTCATGCCTCACTTTGTTTTTCTCCTTCCAGAGACACCAGCAACCTGTATGTAACACCACTATGTGGGCCAACCTTTCTTAACCACCATCACCTGAGTCATGGAACCATTTATCTATAAAAGGGTTCTCATACATGATAGAGGAGGAGAAAGTAGTGAAGTCCATGAAATATTTACACACCTCACATGCCCACTCACCCTCAAAGAACAAATGATTCCTACTTACCTCATGATGAACCTTACATTACACACACTTGGACTGTACTAATTCAATGTTTCTTGATATTCTCATCTGTTAGGACAGCCCTGTTATAGAACCTAAAGGTGAGAAAATTAAACATGGTCGGGATTCTTTTTACCCAGATATCATCATCCCAAAAATCCACATGGACCCACACATTGGTGATGTGATGAAAATATTTTCACGTTAATAACCTAGAGGGGACGGGGTGAACACACATCTACCAGGTTTTGAGTTCAACTCAATAATATTGAACTAGAACTATTTATCCCTATCTAAGACTAATTCAATGAAGGATGGGAAATGGTTGGCTTAGATGAAGGATGTGTAAGTGGCAAGGTAGCTAAGGGAGCCAATGACATCCCTACACCATTTCTTATACAAAAAATATAGATCCCATGTCCCGATAAGCCAAAAGGACTACGAGCGGAGGGTTTGGAAAAGGTGACCAAGCATAAACCATAGGTCCAACAACCTTATATCCAACGACCAAAGGTCCAATGACAATATATCCTCTTTCCATATATATACCATTCATATGAAGTTAAAATATACAGTCATTAATAAATTTATTAAAACATTAATATTTTTATATAATTTCTTACTCAATATTTTTATAATATTTATAATGTGTTTCATTCTTTATTTAGTTATCATTGGAGATATGATCTTTATAGAAGATCATGGTGATGATAATTTTAGCCATGTATTAATTTATTTACTTATTGTATTATTATTTTTTGTAATTTTATTAATTATGTTTTATTAATTTATCTTGAAATTTATTTCATTTTGTGTTGTAATATTCTACCACAATTAGAAAAAGGAATTATTCATTTTAGTTTTGAGTTATGAATATCACGAGATATTGAAGACACAATATTTATTTATAGGGTAATATATTAAAAAAATCATGGGGTGTTACATTCTAACACACTAAATTAATTAATTCCTTGAAAATTAATTAATGTGATTATTTATTTTGTTTATTTTGTATCAATATATTTTTAGGATCCCATATTTCTTTCTTGAACATACAATTCATATAGAAATCTTTTAGTAGGTGAGTGGTCTGGTTTTATAGTACATTATCTATAATATCCAATATTTTCAATAATTATACCTTGAAAGGGGGATATTATTATATTTTTACTACCTTTATGTTCAATACATGTTATGAGCTAGGTATGCACTTTCACAAATGTTATATGTGCACCACATCATGAACCTAAAAGATTTTTAGTTAATTTCCAAACAGATAAGCTACCAACCCCACATAATCAGGGATTTTGAAGGGACCAGTGCATCTAGGGTACAATGTTACCTTATTATAAAATATTTGAACCCTATTTAATAGTGATATTAAATGTAATAAATTGTCTTTGACTTAAAACTCTAAATAACGATGATGATTATCAGTAAATATATTCTGTTAAAATTTTGTGGTTTTAATGTGTCCCTAAAGGCTTTAAATATTCATTTATATTTATGTAAAAAATATTTTCCCATAATATTATGCTCTTGAACATTATACTAACATGTTAGAGTTATGTACATCTTCCAATAGAAATCCCCATGTGGTTATATTTTTAAGATAGATAATATTTTTTTGTAATATGAGAACTCTATTAGTAGAAGATATTGATCTAAATATCATATGAAATCCATTATATAGAATCTAATAATGTCTTATAGGGTTTTAATGATAAATTTATATTGAATATATGTTTTTCCATGATAATTAGGGATGAAGAACTACTGTGTGGCCATTTATTATTGAAATATTCTCTATATGTTTGATGTAAACCAAATTTATTGATTTGATATAGTAGAGAGTGCTTATCCATAAAATTAAAACATGCCCTATTAATATTGATGTTGATCAAGTGTTGAAATTTCATTAAAATAAATGAAATTTAAAAACGTTATAAGATAACAAAAATAATCCAAATGATAATATGTTTATTAAAGATGAAAATAATACCAATGAAACAATTCATGGTGATGTTCTCCCATTTATATATAGGCATGGGTAATAGTAACATAATACTTTTTTAAATTGTAGTGTTAAACCTTAACTTATTGGTAGAACAATCATTAATATATATACTCTTGAGGCTCCATTATTATATTGTTCTACCTAAACTGATTTTTCAAATATTTATACATATTTGTGGTTGTATGATGTATAAGGAATGATATGATTTATGAATTATCAAAAAAAATTTCTAATCCACTAATAAAGGCACACATATTGATTTCCCAAATCATAATATTTTATTATATCCAAGGTTGAATTATAGAGTATTCCTTATCATTTTTTAAATATTAATGTCCTCCTTCTATACCTCCTTGATCATTAATAGAGGGACGGGTGAGTGGTTACTAAGAGAAGACATGATTTCTCACCTTCAATTATAATTTAAAGGTATATACTTTATAAATGTATGTATTTTTATTATCTTTAAATCCTCATCATGGTTAGGTAAAATGGTCTTTCATACTAATAGTATTATTCACCATTTCTACCTCCAAATTTCCTAATATATTTAGTATTCATAATCCTTGATAAACTCTAACCATATCCTTTGTAACATGTTCAACTCCTTATTTGTGAATATATAATTTAATCTATTGTGATTTTTATATATATCATAATTTTCACCATAGTGATATTTTATCCATATTTGAAACGAAAATATTACCAATATTATCTCTGGATTATGCATCAGATTATTTTTCCCGCAAAACCTCAATCGATGTGAGACATAATTTACCCTCCTCAGTTTCAATGAAATAATATCCCAATACCATATTTGATTCAACACTTTGTATCACAAACCCTTCTCCAATTTTTACTGGTATGAGTGTAGGTAAAATTTCTATCCTTATTTTAGGATCCTTGAAATTTTATTCATTTTTATCGATCTAAAGGGACTTAAATCCCTTCAAACATAGCATAGATAGTGTATTTTATAGTAAATCTAAATTTCTCACAACGTATTAATAAAATCAAGAAAACTCAAGGAAACTATTGATCTCTATTAAATTTTTTGGTTGATTCCACCCGGTAATCACCTATATCATTGAAGGATCTATCATTATACCTTCACTTGTGATTAAATGACATAAGATTGGATATTTTTGTAACCATGATTCATAATATCTAATTTTTACATATGATTTATTCTACTTAGTAACTTTGAAAATGTCCTAAAATAAACATCATACTATTACTTTCACTTTTAATATATAATAATATCATCTATAATGACTTCCAAAAATTGATCATGGAAACCAATAAAAACTCTATTCATCAGATCCTTGAATATGATAAGGGAATTTATATATATGAAAGGAATTAAAATGAATTCGTTGTATTTTTTATAAGAAAATTAATCTTTGGAATATACTTTATTTTAACCCTTAATTTTTAATATCTATACCGAAGGATTATTTTTAAGAAATATTGATACCCTTTCACTTTATTGAATATGTCATCAATATTGGATATATGATACTTGTTCTTGATAATGATCTTGTTATGTTCTTAATAATCAATGAATTTAGGGATTAATACATGTCTATTCTTAACTATGTGTATTTTTGAAGTCCATGGTGGGGAACTTGCATATATATAAAGAATATCAGGATTCTCTTGAAGTTTCTTGTTTAATTCCTTCAATCTAAACAACAAAATTTAATCATTTTTCATTGATATTATCACTACACAATATTTTAGTTCTATTAAATACTCAAACTCGCAGTCAAGGGTAAATAAAAGATATTATTCTTTAAATATATCAACATATTAATACACAATTAACATGTATTCAATAGATATATCAATTTAATACTAACTCTAATAGAAGATCAAGGGTTGATTTGCATCTATGAATTGTGATTTCCCTATACAGTAAATTAATATGTTCTTTATATAGAGAGAGTTGATCCATTCCAAAAATCATATCAGTGTCAAAAAATTAGAGAATAATAAGATTTATAGGAATCAAATTCCCATAAAGATCAATCATAGAAGTGTTTTAGACTTTATATGAAACCATCATAACACTAGAATGTTTTAATTATAATTTAATTTATAAAAATTGGGGATATGAATTATTTATCTTATATTAAATTTAATATATAAATTAATTCAGTGAACTAAAATCAAATAATCTATTTTAAATATTAAGCATACCTATAATGACCCCAATTCCTTTATCCAGTCCTCAGTCCATTACTAAAAACAAAATGGAATTTATGAGTATTAAAAAATAATATTTTTTGTAAAAAATAATATGATAAAGAAGATAAACCCTTTGATTTTATAACTTTTTTTACCTTCATTAAAATATTTGACATTTCTTATGTATCCTATGGAACTCTTGGTTTATCTTATGACAAATTTTATTAAACACCAGTTAATTTAAGTTTTGTCACCTTATTCTTCATAAAATAATCTCCAAAATTAAAAAACCCCGTATCTTATTCTAAGAAATATCACCCAAGAATAACATACAAGAATATTACATAATATTATAAGAATATTAATTATATATCACAACACATCACACAAATTGAACCTATAAGATTAATATTGTAAAGACCCGAATGTTTCCATGTAATTTTGTTAATTATATATAATTTTTATGAGTATTCCAAAATTTAAAGAGTGTGATTCCAAGGCCAGGTGTTCCCGGAATGAATTTCTAATCTTTTTTAAGGTACATTCAGTAAATGTATGGGTGGAGTTTTCTATCTTGTGAACTGGTGATCGAATTAAAAATTTGAGTGCACGATTGAATTTGTAGTTCCATGATTTTTTTAAGAGATGATTCACTTTGACTGCAGTCGGTTAAGAGGAAAAGATAGTTTTTGGACATCTAAATGAATAAAAAAATAAAAAAGTTATTTTTTTTTTCTTTTTCTTATTTTCCTCCAATGGATGAGAAGTGGTGGTGGGACCAATGACATGTCAAGAAATTAAATGGCTTGACTCCCCTTTATTTTTGTAAATGCACCATTGGAATTTAGAATGTTATTTAATTAAATGAACTTCATTAATTCCACATGTCTTACTCACCATTAACCTCTCCTATTTATATAGAGCTCAAGGTGGAGTGTTGGCATAGCTTCACCAAACGATGAAGCTCTAGAAATGTACCATGATTTCAACCACTTGGAGGGAACGATCAGTTTCAGCGAGTGGTGATGAACACCACCGAATCATGAACTGATGACAATAACAAAGGAGGTTCCATCGATCATCATCAATGAATGTCTCATCCATGTAGGGGGGATTGATAAAAAGTTATCTTTGATGTTTTACCATTCTCCCTCTTCCGATCACATTAATGTGGAGGGCACCGTCCAAACAAACAAGGCCATAACCTCTACCGCTCCGCTCATGATCCGTTTTTCAGGGACAGTTTCTTCATATTAAAATCAACGAGAAATAGAAGTTGACGCTATGATGGCTGCAACACGAGAGAGTCGTAGGGTCAGATGACACCATGAACGGACCACTAGAGCATCTCTCGTGGCCCACAGAAGAAACTATCGGCACTCCATGTCGGCAGGGGGTGGGGGAGACCCATGGAAACTGGACGCAGGTGATGGATGGTGGCGTGAGATGACGTGCTGTGGTTACCGAAGGTGTCTAGACCGAGTCGGTCGCACGGGACAAAGGCGGTTCCTGCAGGCACCACTGGGACCACGAAGCAACCACGACCAATGGGCTGCGGCAGAAGGGGGTGGCATGGAGTAGCCGCGGCTAGCGGGTAACGAAAAAAAGGAGGTGAGCCGCCCCACGCTGCCCCGCATTGGCGGTACCCCAATTGTCCAAATGGCCAACCATTCATGCGGTGGGGAAGCACCCCATTGACTGGTGAAATGGCCACCCAAATAGGGGGCTAGTATGACACAATGGTATGCCTTTGAGTGGACCAAGCCGTAATCGGGCCGACCAAGCGGGCTGGACCCGCCCAGTGAACCAGACCCACTAGTATGCCGGTCCAACCACGGCTCATGCCCGCAAACCAATGGGCCGGCCCCAACAGGACGAATCTAGTGAAACGGGCTGACCATTAATGGGCCAGACCAAGGTGAGGTTAGGTAGAACCTGATACCCATTGTATCGGGCTGGTCAGCCCGATCCGAACCAGGACTAGACCTAACAGGCCCCTGAATAAATAAACGCATGTCATTGATGAACCAGGTGTCTTCTCTACACACCATCAGTGGTGTTGGGACTCATTTTGGTAAGTGGTACCTTTGGTATATTCAGGCGGGGATGACAGAGTTGGGCTAGAATGAGGTGCGATCAACCCTGTTTCACAGAAAGGGATGTAATTAACAGACCGGGCATTCGAACGAATCGTCATCTATGGAATAAGGACCCTTTTTACAAGGCATTCTTTCGGAGATACTCTAAGTGTGTTTAGACAGAGTTTAACCAATGATATTAGTTAGATTAGACATGAATCCAATAGGGATCTTTTTACAAAGTTGCCATTATCTCACAGACCGAGCATCCGATCGATGTGTCGTCTAACACGTTGGGACCCCTATGATGAGATGGACCCTTGGGTATGCTTTTTTTAGGACTTCGTGCCAATAGAAATATGACCGATGGATTGAGGAGCGGTTATCCTAGAATAACGAATGATATGAGAAGGAATATAGTGGATGGATATGACATGAAGAAGAAGAGAGATATGTGTTGGTCATCATTAGAAACTTTAGAGTGGGACGATCTAGATGTACGACTAATCATCCTTACCTTTTTACTAGAAACCCTATATGTATCAACATCTAGAGACCCTTTGTGGATAAGCAACATAATGACCATGTGTGGATTAACATCTTAGTGACCTTGTGTGGATCATCATTATAGAGACCCTGTGTGGATCGACATTCTATTGAACTTGTGTGGATCATCTGTAGCATGACCTGACGAGGACCGTCCTTACAGTGGCCCATCGCGGAACATTGAATTACATCCAAAAGTGGATTTATAATAGAAATACTCTTTTGTGGATCAGTTGTGGAACTTATAAATGGAATAAGATGATACAACTTAAGACCAATCATCTATATTCCTAGACTCTGAGTTGTATACCTGGTGTGAGAAGACTATTTATTCATGCTTCGTGATTGAGGTCTTACATTGTGGTTTTTTTCAGAACTCTGGGAGACCATCATGGGTCTCGGGGTCCCAAATGAGTATTGTTATAATCACCCCTGCACAAGATTCTCATGCACCTTGTTGTGTCTTGTACTGATGATAGACAACTTTGAATGAGGGTTGGGATCTAGGATAAGACATTTCTTAGAGGTATAACTTTTGACATGATGTACCACAGTGACGACTGATGATGAGCTGTAACTACCCTCTATGTAGGATCATTGGTTGATGATAACCGAAGCTATTTGTTGTTGTTGTTGTTGTACATTTCGGTTGGGCTTTTATTCTGGCCCCCTTTACATTTAGTAATCACACTTTTCCCTTTAGTACACATCTTTTTACTACTAGAGTTTTACTGTTTGGGTTTTATCATTGTATTATTAGATTGTGTGTTTGCAGTTTTAAAGGAAATGCCTTCCCATTTTTTAGGGATATGCCTTTCGGTTCTAGTCACCAACCCCTGGCCTATATAAGGCGGGCTTGGGGTAGTCATGGCATGGGAACTAGGGGACATGCCTTGACAAAGTGGTATCATAGGAGTCAGTTCTACCGAAGAACTAAAAATCTGATCATTCAATAGAGAAATATTGTTTAGTGTTTTGAGTGTGGTTTTTAGTTTGGGGAGTCTAGTGTTGGTGCGGAGACTGAGGTATCCATACATCAAGACCATAAATTTTGATTTAGAAATCGGTGCACGAAAACACTAATTGTGTGTGTTTGGGATGTTTATTGTTTTTAATGTCTTTGAGTCACCTTACCTAGTATAACTTATTGACTGTGGAACACCTGTTTTATTTCAGGATTCTGCTACAAAGAAAACCAGCTTGGATTCCTGAGAGAGTACATGATAAATGCCCACTGAGTGATGAGGCATCAGTGCAGGGCCCTCTTACGACGATAGTACCATCTGGTGGTGTACCAGCAACACAACCACCCATTGGGCAGCCGTTTCAACCAGCCCCACCAGTAGATAGTGCATGGTGACTAAGGGTGTTGCATGAGTTTCAGCGGTAGAGGCCTCCAAGGTTCTAAGGCGAGATGGATCTTCAGGTGTCAGAGCACTGGCTAGAGTATGTGGGTAGAGTTTTTCGCTTGGTAGGGACACCATCCGAAGAGATGGTGATCCTTGCTTCCAGACTTTTCGAGGGAGTAACTGAGAGATGGTGGAGCCTCGCACTCCAGATACATGATGAGGTGACCCTCACCTAGGCATATTTTGAGGTCCTATTTAGGGAAGAGTTCATTCCAGGAACTCTACGCTCTATGTGCATAAAAGTTCTGTTACACTTACAGTAGGGCATCCTTACTATGGACCAGTACTCAATGAAGTTCACCGACTTCTCATGCAACTCCCCCAACATGGTGCAAAACCCTTTCTTTAGGGCCTGGACCATAGAGCAGGGACTCCGATGTGATATTAGAGCTTCGATGGTATCTCCCAGAATCCCAACGCATGCTTGAGTATTAGAGATATCACTCTCAGTGGAGACCATCCTTTCCAAGCAGTCACCGACAAGGGGACCCCACACCGGGTGACACGAAGGAGACTTATATGTGGATGGTAGTAGGAGGAAGACACAGAGGTCCAAGAAAACCATACCTATGGGTGTAATACCCTAGGATGTTGGGTAGGAGGTGTGAGGTTCAAGTGGTAGATTATTCCAATAAAGGAGAATATTGTGCTTCACATGCGGTGGGCAGGGTCACATGGCTCCCAACTACCCGACCAGCTGCACTGATGACCAAAAAATGGTTGAGGGACTGCCGAGGGAAAGGTAGAGATTTGAGTGAGGAGGTCCATAGGGTAGAATACGTTGTAGAGGACCAAGTCATTCACTATTTGGGGGATGATGGTTCAATATTCAACAACCACCACCTCTAGGTGGGCCACCTCGACCACAGGGAGTAGGTGGATAGGGATGAGTTCAGCTCGAGGCAGCTGAGGCCTATGACCAAGGCTCTCTAGGCATGTTTCGAGGTAGGATCTGTGTCTACTCCACCTTAGGTGCTGTAAATATAGACACATGTTCTATTCAATCATTCATTTCCACATCTCTTATTCGGATCTCATAGATTCTGGTAGATCCTTTGGCCCGATCCTTACGATTTTAGACTCCTATGGGAGAAGATTAGACGATTAAAAACTAGTCCCTCTAGTGTAATCTTACTCTAGGAGGCTAGAGCTTTGGATGGGATCTTCTAGTAGCGTTGTCGAGGCTTTTCGACGTCATCTTGGGTATGGACTGGTTATCCACAGTACATGATTATATTGACTTCATTAGGCGTAAAGTGCGGTGTGTTCGTGATGATGGAACCAGGTTTTATTTCACTAGCAAGAAGGGAACCTTTTTAGCATAGGATGGAATTACATGGAGGAGGGTGAAAATGATCACACATCAGTTGGATAGCCTTACCATTGGAGTAGTTGATGTTGAGAGTTTGAGCTATCTTTTGGTGGTGGACCAGTAGGACGATGTCTTCCCTGATAATGTTCTGGGACAACCTCCTCACAGAGAGGTGGAATTCTCATAGACATGATCCCAGGGACGAAACCTATATCTACACCATCATATGTGATGGCTCCCATGTAGAATCTTGAGTAATAAGTATGGAAGGAGGACTGATAGATTAAGGGGTTCATAAGGCTCAATGTTTCTCCATGGGCAGCACCGATTTTGTCTGCCAAGAAGGTAGATGGGAGTTTGAGGCTCTGTGTGAATTATCCGTACCTGAACCAGGTGACCGTCAAGAATAAGTATCCACATTTTAGGATCGATGATATCTTTGATCAGTTGAAGGGAGATCGTTGGTTTTAGAAGATAGACCTCATATCAGGATATCATCAGCTTAATGTATGAGATGAGGATGTGCAGAAGACGACTTTTAGATATCGGTATGAGCACTATGAGTTCTTGGTTATGCCATTCGGCATGACCAACAACACTGCGGTGTTCTTGGGATTTAGTAATAGGATCTTTCAGCCATAACCAGATCACTTTTTCGTGGTCTTCATAGATGACATTTTTATATACACAACATCAGAGGAGGATTATTCCTATAATTTGTAGATAGTTCTGGATACACTCTAAGAGAACCATTTTTATAGTAAGCTTTCGAAGTGCCAGTTCTGGATATGGGAGTCCACTTTCTGGGACACGCTATCTTAGATGCTGGAGTTACAATGGATTTGGCAAAGATAGAGGTTGTGCTATATTAGGAGACACCAAGGAGTGTGACCGAGTTGGAAGTTTCCTAGGGTTTTCTGGGTACTACAAGATATTTGTACTCGAGTTCTCCAGAGTTGTGGCACTCTTGTTAGTGTTGATGAAGAAGGTAAATCACTTTATTTTGATGGAGAGATGCCAGTAGTGTTTTCAAGAGCTGAGGTAGACATTTATGAGTGCCCATATCTTAAGGCTACTAGAAGAGGGCGTTGGGTATGTCATCTACTGTGATGCATCAGGGAATAGACATTGATGTGTCTTGATACAGGAGTGAGTAGTGATTGCTTATGGGTCATGAAAGTTATGAAAACATGAGAGGAACTACGCAACCCATGACATAGAGTTAGCTATAGTGGTCTTCACCTTGAAGATGTGGCGACACTACTTGATTGGTGAATGGTTTACTGTCTAATCTGATCACAAGAGTCTAAGGTATATCTTCTCATAAAAAGATCTGATTCTGAGATAGTGGTGATGACTAGTGTTCCTCCAGGACTATGAATTTTAGATATTATACCCTTCTGGTAAGGGGAACATAGTAGCATACTCACTCACCCAAAGTTTTGGTCCATAGTTGTTGAGTGAGGTGACAGAGAAACTAGCCGTGTTGCAGATATCCTTTGTGGATAGAGATGGAGTAGCTCACCTCCAGTCTATGACTGACACTCCCCCACTTCTTTAGTGAGTTCAGGAGGCGCATCTTGGGGAAATTGGCTGTGAGGCTCAACATGCTCAGATATCCTCAGGATATGCATCTTATGGATTTTATGAAGGTGAGGAGAACATCATCCTCTTCATAGGACACAAAATGGTACCAATGGTGCTACGAGATGAGGTGTTGAGGGAGTTCCATATGTCCCCTATGGTGGTACATCCTGGTGTGGAAAAGATGTACCAGGACCTCTGGCGTCAGCACCGGTGGCTGGAAATGAAGAAAGCTATGGTAGATTTTATTTCATGATGACTCATTTGTCAGCAAGTGAAGGAGGAGCATTAGTTTCTAGTAGGATTAGCACACCCCCTTGAGGTACCGAAGTTGATGTGGGATGGTATATCCATGGATTTCAAGATAGGGATTCCTCGTACGTCTAGGGGATATGATTTCATTTGGGTGATCATTAACTAAATCACCATGTTGGCCCACTTACTACCCATCTGTGATTAGGGATTAGTAGAGGTCTTGTGATGAATTTACGAACCAGAGATTATTGGGATTCATGGGGTGCCATCGAAAATTTTGTATGATTGTGACACATGTTTTACAACCCGATTGTAGGAGGGATTTTAGGTGGAATTTGGGATTCAACTAAATTTTAGCACTACCTTTTATCCACAAATAGATGGTCAGAAGAAGTGGACTATTTAGACACTGGAGGACATGATTGGTGCTTTCGTCCTAGATTTTGGCCATAGTTGGGAGGATCACTTGCCCTTGGTGGAGTTCACACACAAAAACAACGATCACTCCACCATCGGTATGGAACTATTTGAGGCCTTGTATGATTTACCATGTAGAACACCACTATGCTGGATAGACCTGGGGGAGTCATCACTTATGGGTCGAGAGTTGGTTTGGGATACCACTGAGAAAGAGCAGATAATCCAAGAGCAGATGAAGACTACACAAAGCAGACGAAATTATTATGCTAACAATAGATTGAGACCTTTGGAGTTTGAGGAGGAAGACCATGCCTTCTATGGGTCTCACCTTGGAAAGGTTTGGAGAGATTTGGAAGGGGAAATAAGTTATCTCTAAGGTTCATCGAACCCCTTCAGGTTCTCAGTAGAGTTTTCAAGGTGGTGTATCGCCTAGATCTTCCCCCACAGATGCATCAGGTGCATGAAGATTTCAACATGTGACATGTGAGAAGATACGTTCATGATCCATCCTACATTATTGTCTGGGGAGAGCGAGACATTGATGATGGGGAAATGTTTATGGAGGTTCCAGTTAATATTGAGGCTCGACAGAAGCAGGTCATCCATGGATAATCAATCTCTCTAGTGGGCATTCATTGGTAACACAGGAACCTCCTGGAGAGAACATGGGAGCAGGAGGATCATATTCGTTCTCGGTACCCCTATTTGTTTTTTAGACTATGTTGTGGCTTTTGGGGATGAAAAGACTTAATGTGGGGAGAATGTAAAGACCTATATTTATACATGTATTGTTTTTAATTATATGGAATTATTACGAGTCTGTGAAAATTGGTAGTGAGTGATTCTGAGGCCCAGTGTGCTCGGAAAAAATTTCTGAACTTTTTTTAAGGTACGTTCAGTAAATGCATAGGTGGTATTTTCTATATTTTGAATCGGGTTTCAGATTAAAAATATAAGGTCACCGTTTAATACGTTGTACCTGGGTTCTCTTAAGGGAGGCTTCACATAGACCACAGTACGTTGGGAGAAAAAAAATAGTTTTTAGACATTTAAAATAAAAATAAAATGCAATGTTATATTTTTCTGCAATGTACGAGCAACAATAGTGGGACCAACGAAATGTAAAGCCATTAAATGTCTTTTCTACACTTTATTTTTTTAACTACACCGTTGGAATTTTGAAGGTTCGTTAATTAAATTAACCACATTAATTCCATGGTCATTACTCACCCTTCCCCTATCCAATTAATATGGAGCTCGGGGTGTAGTGTTGGCATGGATTCACCAAGTGACGAAGCTCTTGCAAAGTACCATGATGCCAACAACTTGGAGGATGAGATCGGTTTCAACGAGCAGTGATGAGTGCCAACGAATCACGAACTGACGACACCGTTGAAGGAGGTTCTGTCGATCATCATCAGCGAACATCGCGTCCAGTTAGGGGGTTGTTTAAATTTATCTGTGATGTTTTACCTTGCTACCAATTGATATCACATTTCCACAAAGGGTTCAGGCCAAAAAAACAAGGCTGGACCCTTCGTCACTCCTCTCATGCTCTGTTCTTTGGGGAAGATTTTCTCAGATTGATGGAAACACGAAATAGTGGGTCACACTATGATGGAAGCAGTGTGAAAGAGCTATAGGCGTAGACGACCCCAAAAACCAACCACCAGATCACGTCTAGTGGCCTGCGGAATAAACCGCTAGCATGCCATTTCAGTGGGGGCCATAAGAGACATGTGACAATAGGCAGCGGGTGGTGGAAGGCATCGTGCAATGGCACACCGTGGTGGATGAAGGCGGCCGACCTGAGCCAACCACCTAGGACATGAGCGGTGCCCGTAGGCACCGCCGGGGGTGAGAATCAACCTCGGACAATGGGGCGTGATAGGAGGGGGAGCGTGGAGAAACCACAACAAGTAGGTTGTGGTAGGAAGGAGCAACAATACCCTACACCGCACCACGTTGACGGAACCCGGTCAGCCATATGACTGATCACTCATGCGGTGGGGCAGTACCCCACCGGCTGCAAAAATGGTCCTACAACCATAGGGCGAGCGGGGCACAATGGTCCTCCTTCAGGAAGACTGAGCAGGATGTGGGCTGGCCAAGCAAGATATACCTGCCCAGTGAGCCGGACCTGCCAGCCGGCCAGCGCGGGAGGGCCGAGCCGCACCCGGCCGACCAGGCCAATCGCAGCTAGGGCCCATGAACCAATGGGCTGATCCCGATCGGCCAGACCCAGTAAACGGAGCTGAACCTTAATATGGAGAACCCGAGTGGGGTCAGAGAGACCCTGGGACCCATTGCATCAGGTTGATTAGATAGAGCCAGACTGATCCTGGACCCAACACGCCCCCCAAATAAATAAAAACTGATAACTGTCAAACCAAGTGTCCGTTCGACATGCCGTTAGTGGTGTCATGACTCTATTTTAGAAGCAGTCCCTTTGGCATACTCCAGTAGGCCTGATAGAGCCTGGGAAAAACTGAGTTGTGATCATCCTTATTTCACGGAAAGGGACGTAATTAACAGACTAGGTGTTTGAACGATGTGGCGTTTGTGGCATAAGGACCCTTGTGATGAGGTGGTATATTAGAGATAATCTATCTTAGTTTTTACAGAGTTTGACATGCGACTTGGGTTAGATAAGACCTGAATACAATCATGCCCTTTTTATAAAATTGCCCCTATCTCACAGACCGAGCATCTGATCAACACTCCGTCTATCATGTTGGTACCCCTATGATGGTATGGTCTCTTGGGTATGATTTTTTTGGAACTTTGTTCCTGTTAAAATATGACTGATGGCTTGTGGAGTGGTTCTCCCAAAAAGAGGCACGATATAAGCGGGAACCCAATGGATGGTTGTGACATGAAGAAGAAGAGCGACCTGTTCTTGTCAGTATCATAAACTCCATAGTGGGATGATCTAGTTGTACGACTAATCATCCATACCTCTATATTAGAAACCCAATGTGGATCAACATCGAGAGACCCTTTGTGGATTAGAAACATAGATACCACGTGTGGATCAGCATCTTAGCAGCCATGTGGGGATCAATATCATAGCGACCCTATGTGGATCAACATTCTGGAGACCCTGTGTGGATCAGCAACTAGAGAACCTATGTGGATTAGATGTAGAGTTACCCGATGGGGACCCTCCTTACAATGGACCATCATGGAACAATGACTTACATCAAAGAGTGGATCGATGACAAAGAAACTCATTTGAGGATCAGTTGTGGATCTTTTAAATGGAATAAGATGATGTAGATTAAAACTAATCATCTATATTCTTTAACTTTGAGTTTTATACATGGTCTGAGCAGACTATTGCTTCATGCTTTGTGATTGAGGTCTTGATTTGTGGTTTTTCCTTTGTGGGACTCTAGGAGGCCTTTGGGACAGTCCCTACTGAGTATCGATATATTCACCCCTGAATGGGCTTTTCCCGCACCTTGCTATGTATTGTGTAGATGACAGCTAGCTTGGACCGACGGTTGGGAGCCAGGACAGGATGGTGCTTGGAGGAAGTCCTTTATACGTGATGTACCACAGCAATGACTAACCATGAGTTGTACCTACCCATCAGGTAGGAATGTTGGTGGATGATACCAGGAGCTGTTTTTTTGTTACTATGGTAATATTTATTTGGTCATGTATTCTGACCCAATTTACTTACAGTACTCATATTTTTTTACCTTCAGTACACATCTCTTTTTTACTTCTTCAAGTTTACTATGTGGGTTGTGCATGTTGTATTCATGGACTGTGTGTTTGCAGGTTTAAAGGAAAAACCTTCCCATTTTTCAGGGATATTCCTCTCGATGCTAGTCACCAACCCCTATACTATAGAAGTCAGGCTTGGGGTAGTCACAACACGGGCCCCGAGGGATGGGTCATGACAAATATGTTTAGATATAAAATACTTAACCAAGTTATTTTATATATTTTTTCAAAATATCCCATAAATAATCTTTAAACATGATACCCTTCTAGAAATATTAAATGTAATTTTCATCTTCATTACCTGGGGAGTGGATAAAGAAGAAACGGTGTTCTTAGGAACTTAGTATTGGATGATTATAAAAGATATCAACGAAATATGTTATGTGATTTTAAGATGAACATGTTCATTTGAGAACAAAATAAAGGCACTTGAACAAAACATAAAGAAGTCATATAAATAAACACATGGATCATAAACCATCAATCATGATAGATCTTTTGATATAACAGGTGAAATGAGGCATAAGAATGTGGAATCACAATATATTTATTACAATTCAAGGAAAAAATATTAAAAAAAATGTGTACCAATATAGAATCATTCAATAAATATAAAAGTATGAAGTCATTTCATATGTCGAGGCTCATTACAAAGACCATCATCACAATGTGGATGGAGTATGATAATATAAATATCCATTCCTAAAAGCATAGTGTATTTATATCAATATTTTGCTACATAAATATTATCTCATGAGATTTAAATACATACCCAATTAATTGGTGGGATATAAAATTATTATTGACCCATAACATAATGAAATAAATTCATATGTATTCCACATAAACATAAAACAAATTATTATTCAATCATAAATAAATTAACCAATGACAATAGAAATGATTTTCATGAAAACATTCCCTTGAAATCATCATAGTCCATCAGTATAAAGAAGATTTATGTTATCATTATATAATATAATCGATGAAGCATAATAAATATTAAAATATTTTGACATTGGTTAAACAATTTGGAATAAAATTATAAAATTGGTTGGAATATAAGATAAAATTCCATTTATAATTTTAATAAAATTTATTTTAAAATTAAATAATTTATAAAATATTATTTGATGAAAAATGATTATAAATCAACTAAAATTTATTTTGAATATACTTGAAAATTAATATTTTAATGAAAAATAAAGAAAACAATGATTGAAAATAACCTTGAGGTAAGAGCTAAATGGGATTTATCTAACAATTTTATAATTAAAGTACTAGAAAATAGGTAATGACCCAAAGTAGTAATAGAATAATGGATATGTACATCTATAAATGTATATGGAAACATTGGGCATGGAGGAGAAAAATTCTCAATTGAAAATAAGATATAAGGCTTGGTCCACTTGAAAGAATCCATTCTATTGAAAATAAACAAAAGAAAGGGGAAATGGTACGGAGAAATGTAAAATTGTAAAATAAATGGTGTAGAATAAAATAAATGGGGTTTTATCGATTAATTTTATAATTTTTTTTCAATTGCTAATCTAGACATAAGGAATATATACTTCAAAGTGATATCAAAAGAGAAGCCCTTACCATTACTATCAACTTCTGTGATGTCACTTTAACCTATTGTATTATAAATATAACCAACTTAATCATTTATTTCTACAATTTATTAAAATACATTACCTTTCATACGCATTAATTATAATAATTTATCACACACATATTAGTTAGTTATTTATTATTTTCACCATCCAATGTCAGTATTTTGATTATTTTGTACAAATTTTGTTAATGGATATATAGAAACTTTAAAGTAATCAGGTAAGTGGCGATGTTTCTTTTGGGGGGGGGATTCAATTATACCATTTTTATAATTTTTCTAATGAATATAATATATAAGGATAATTAAATTCTCAAACAACTCTCTTCTTAATATGATTCTATCCTATATAAAGATAATGAAAGAAAAACATGGAACACCTAAATTTTTTAAATGTTCCGCCCCAATGTGGGTGACTAATTCTTATTATGTTCATCTAGAGTCCAAGAAACATATTTTATGACTAGTGTATAAAAGTGATTACAAAAGGTAGTAATGTATCATCCTTAACCCAACACATACACTTTTTATTTTTAATCAAGAGGAAACCATAATGCAAGTTTGATATTCAATTCCCATGGAAAATAATTATCTCTTGATAGTAGGTTGTCTCCTAATAATTTATTTATTCTATAATCCCTTAAGTATTCAATGATTTCCGTATAACACATTAAATAATGTTTTTACTTAAACTCTATGATATCATAGAATCATTATATCAGATATTCTTCCTCAACATTCTAGTAATTTGAATATTAACGAATAATTATTAACATTTCATGAGCATTATCATTCTACATAAACTTTAACAATGATCTACATAATAATGTGAAAACATAAATTTTATTCTTCCTCCTCAATATCAAGCATTAATGTGATTCATAATTGAATGTGCATGACCTAACACAGATGAAAATCCACAATAATAGGTTCCTCTTGATCTCTTTCTCTCCTAAATAATCTAATTATTTTATTATAATTTATTTTAATCACTAAATCATGGGAATATAATTTACATTATTTTAATATAGATTAATACCTAGAATTATAACAACCATATTCTTCAATTAAAACCCTTCCAAATATATTGGGATGAAAACTCCATTTTTGATCTTAAATAATGAATTTAAATATTATATTTTGGATTGTAGAATTATCAATCCATTATCCAATCAGTTTAATCTAATTTAATTATAATTATACCTCATATTTAATTATGGATCAATCATTATTATCATGATATTTATGACATCGAGATTTGAAAACCATCATCTATCTTAAATATTAAGATATATCACATTTTCTCAAAATAATAAAATTTATTGAATAAATGAAAAATCATATGTATATCTTCAGTGAAATCCAATATATTATGTATAATCATGAATAACATCTTTATACGCTTCATAATAATATTTATTACCATAATTTATTATGCATTCTATTGAATATCTTTTAGATCAGAAAAAATATATTACATACCACAATACATTTTATACATTATAAAATTTCATTTTTTAATTTATAACATATCTTATTATGTCTCAAAAAAATATGTATTACTAGTGAAATCAAATTAATCAACTAGAAAATATTCTATATGCTCTGAAGTATATTACATATCAAAAATATGGGCTTTCACACATTTTTAGAGGAACTATAGTAAATAACATATTTTTTCTCTGAAATATCTTATGTATCAACGTAATATATTTATATTTCCATATGACAACTTAAAAATATATATATATGTTATTTAAAAATTATATGTTATTGTTTCAACACGATTTTCCTAAATATAATATGAAATATAGAATATGTCAAAATTTTACTTCATTACTTGTCTAAATTATTCAAAAACCATAGAATCTTGAATACACCTCCAATATTTTCAACTCAACTCCAAACAACCTCATCCACTAACATTTATCTCAAAACACTTCAAATAAATTTATGAAATCTCAAAAGTATTCTAAAAAACATTTTATGATCATTACTCATTGTTATCAACAAATAATATTTTTCTTCAAAAGTACATTGTGATCTTTAAAACCCATATTAGATTTGTTGTTAGATCCAATAAATCACACCAAATTTCATGAAATTAAAACCTTTCTAAAAATTATATGTTAAAAACCACACTACTAAAAAAATAATATTTTTATAGATTTATATCCCTTAGTTATATGAAAATTTTGGATATTTTATATTGATGATCTCCCTTGAACAAACATACTCAATTCTATACATTTTTGAATGAAATCCATATTTTAACTAAAAAAAGTAATAAACAATGGTTATTTAGAATTATCCAACATTGATAATAAAACCCAAATGAATATGGGGAATTCCAAAATCTTCTCAAGTGATAGGGAAATCATGAACAATACTATTCATCTTCATGATTAAAAATATGTCACTGACATGGGCTTTTTGAAAATATTTGCAATTTGATACATTGTAGGAATAAATTCAAGCCTCTCATATCCATTTTCATCATTCTCATTGATAAAATTATTCTTTAGGTAAATGTGTTTAAAACTTGATTATTGTTTTATATTATTGGAAATATATATTAAACATTGATAACCATGTGAATTTATTAATAGATTGTCAATTAATACCTTCATCTATTCCCACTATTCTTTATGTAGTCCATTTGTGTGAAAGCATGTGTAGCAGCTGCCTAATATGGATTAGAAGTTCTCAATACCACTAATATTTTCTCTATCACTGTTTTCTTGAACAAATTTAAATTAAAAATAATGTACCTCCTAATGTAGACTCGTTGTTATCACAATATCGATCCTAGTAAATAGATTCAATTATATACCAACTAAGAATATCAGATGATGTTTTTAATTTCCCTTTATTTATTTGATAATTATCTATTTTTATTTCATGTATGAATATTTGTGATCACTTTTTCAAACGAGACATAGTGTTACCAAATTAATAATATTAGATCATGATGTAGTGAGTAAAAGAAATATGTCTACAAGTCTTCTCAATTTATTCCAATTCCCACTTTATCCTATTTCATAATTTATTATATTTACACCTAATTTCATGGATGTATACTTCACTTGATAATATTCAATGGAATATTTCTTCAATAAGTCCTTGTAATATTTTACATAGGATAGAAAAATAACATCTTCTTATTATATAACTTCCAATCCCATATATAAAATATTCTCTATAAGTAAATAAATTTAAAAATTATTTTTTTATTTGACTAAAATTTCCTAATAATCATAATATTTGTCTCTTAAAAAATTGATCTCAAAAATATAAACAATGAATATAAGAGTACTTATTATCATTTCCATCACATATACGTAGTTGTCAAATATTTCTTTAAAATTGTGAAAATGTTTTAAAAAAATATCAAGCAAAGAATTATATGTTATATGATATTTTATAAAACTGCATATGTCTTTATTAAACCAAAACACCATAGTACTATATTTTTTAAGAATAATAAATATAGGTTTGTTAATATAAAAAACTTCTTTCAGTTCTGCATTTAAAAAAGAAATCTTTTGGTCCATTTAATACATTTTTTCATACTTCCGATCTACAAAATCCAATAAAATTATAATGACATTATATTATAACAAAATAAAATTCCTACTCAAAATAAATTTCTTTAACTTTAGAGTATCCTTTACAAAAGAAATCATGTTTTTTTATTAAAACCTCACCATTATCAACGATCTTCTTTCTAAATACCCACTTTGTTAAAATTAATATTTTCCATTTTTTCTGGGAACCAGATTCCAAGAGTAATTTTATACAATATATTCAAGATACACCTTCATTTAATTTTTCCATTCTTTGTACTCAACATCCTCAACAAATATTATGACTTAACTTATGAAACACAAAATATTTAGTTTCTGTACCTCAGTAATGTTCTAGTATGAACTATTTTATTATGATTTCAAATTATATTTTTGGCATGAATATGATTTTTAGTATGAAAATATTTTAATTCTTCATCTTTTGTATCACCTTCAGCTTCAATAGTATTTTATTAACTAATATCAGCATTGTTTGGTTCATTTATAGCTTCTTCTCCACTCATATTTCTAGAAATCCTATCAACATATCCATATAAAATATCATATTACACATTATTTTTATCAAAAAAATTCTATTTATTTTCATTTATACTTGAATAAAAATAATCTATCATCTTATAAATCCACTTATTATAATACTTAAAGCCTCTTTTTTATGTTAAATGATCCATGAATATTCCATCCATGGATTATTTTTTTTCAAATTATCTCTTATTTGAATATTTCTTCTCCATAAAACATAGACTTCTGAACACTTTTAATGACCTCAACATTCCCTAATTGTTTTTCCATATTAAACATGTAGTCATTTTTAATTCTGATTCAAAAAAGAACCTATTTGTAATGGGTGCAATTATACTCATATCTTCTCTTCAAAAAAACATTGAGAGGTTGAAATCTACAAGCCTGGTTATTCCTATATCAACCAATATTTTATTTTTCATCTCTAAAACACCATTTTATAGTGGTGTATATCAAGCAATAAATTAATTATTGATAAAATTTTTATATAATGGGATTATAAAAAGTTACTAATGAACTATATTACATAATAAATTCAAAGTTTTTTGATATAAAACACCATATATTTTATAATATCACCACAAAATATCATTAAATAATCCACAAATGTTTCATTATTTTAAAATAATAAATGATTTTTATGTAATAAAGACAACCTTTAAAGGATTGATGTGTTACCAGACTATATAAATTTGAATATATCCAATCAAGTGTCCTTGTGGACTGAATCTCTACTCTTTTATATATTATTTGTAACATTTTAAATTTTGATAATATGTTAAAAATATTGTACCTTCCTATTTTCAGTTGGGGTATGTATCTTAAAACATTAATCATTTAAAATTTTATCAAAATCATTTACCAATATGTCCAAGTCTCCCATACCACAACTAAATCTTATCTTTTGAGATCAAATAATAAGTATCACTTGGCATAAAAAATTAGTAAAGGTTTTCATGGTATTTTATACTATTTTGATAACTCCTACACATTTTAATAAATTTTTTATGAAATAATTTATACATAAAATAAATTTTATCCTATATTCAAAAAGTAGAATGAATCTCAAAAAATATATCTGATCCCACAAATAAATGAATCATATTTAAACATCCATTTTTAAGCTTCAATATCAATTGTCTGAATTCCTCTGATCATTAAAATTTTATGACATTGAAAAGTAACTAAACCTCTAATATTATCTTCAAAATTCATCACTATTTTATTATCTATTTCTATATGAGATGAATAGACAATATGAATTATCCATGAAATGATTCTCTTACTTTCTTTAAAGGCCATATAAAAAGGAAATAACTTTTTTTGGATTTATATCATCATTGTTCCAAATGACCTATAATATCATGAAGATCATTTCAAAGAAATATTGGAATTCACTAATTACCCTAATGAAATTTTTGGTCACACCTTCCATATATTTTATCCATAGAATAAAACTTGTCTTTAATTGGGACTCTTCCCTAATTCATATTCACAACTTTATTATTATTATAATTTTTTGCAGTGGTCCTTTTATAGATCCCCCTCAAATTATACATCCTTTTACTCGATTAAAAACACATATTATACCATAAGTAATGGGACTTATAAAAATATGCACTACACTATGAACAATATCATCTAAAACTCAATCATTTATAAAATTTATGTTTCTTTCTATGAAATTATGATTGAAATACATGTATATATTGAGATTTGTTTTGTTTTTTCCTTGAAAAAATACTTTTCTTATGATATGTTTAACTGTCATAAATATTAATGTGGTCTTACGATTATTATTCTCTGTCTATGCTTACCCAAATTTTCTTTTATGGCCTACATTATTATTCAAAATAGATATAAAATCATTTTGGTTCAATGGTATAAATTTTACTTGAATTTTTTTTGAAAAAATTCTTATAAATTTGTTATGAATCTTCCATGACCTCTAGAGTTTTGCTTAATTGATGTCTCATTTTTTCAATCTCATTTTTAAATTCAATACATCTTGATCTTTTCGGGTTTAATTACACTACCTTTGTAAAATATTTCTCCTTGAAATGTCTCAATATTTTTTCTTTTTAAAAAATTTTCACATTCATAAACATAATTTTCTCAATGTAGTCTTTTTAGTTGTTGTGAAATTAATATTTTCTATATTTTATATTCTATACATTCTTATTTAGGGATGTCATATTTATATTTTATTTGATGTTCTAGTAGATAAAAAATTCATGATTTTGTTTCACCATGTTTTTCATATAGGTTACATCACCACACACACCACGTCTTGAGGTTTCGTCAAGTTTTTCCACCTGATAAATAAATGTAAGATACAATTCATAGATTCTTATTTGGATTGAATACTTAGAGTGGAGTATTATTCCTATTATATGATAGTAATTATTTTTTATTTTACTTATAATGAATCTTTTATTGACTTAAAATGGATCCATATTGTTTTTAGATTATTTTCTTTATCTATTATTCCCGAGAGATTATTCTTTTAATATTCATTATAATCACCACATTTATTCATTGTATAGTCAAAAAATTATTCTAATTCAACCACACTTGAATAATTTCACTGGTTGTTTCCATATGTATATACATTTTATTTCTTAGTATTTAATTAAAATTATATCCATGATCTCATTATACACTTCATCATTTTCTTAATTAACATTAGTTTCACCAGAGTGTTGATATTTATCATCCATGATTTTATTATTTTTCATGGAATTGAATTTGATCCAATTCTAATCATTTAAATTTTTCTAAAACGTGAAAACTTTCCACATTTTATAACTACTATATGTACTGAAAAACTCATCATGTGATAAGTCATCCATTTCATCCAGTGGATCAAATTTTTCATTAAACATGTCATGAACATTTCTAATAAATTTTTTGATAATGATTTTATCTTCTAAATTGTTATTAAAGGATTTGATGTTGTTATAAATTTAATTCACCCTTATGAAGAGGTCATAAATGGTTTCATTATTATCCATCCTCATATCATCAATATTTCCTCTTCATATTTAGAGTTCTACTTATTTATCTTTGTAATTACCTTAAAAAATATCCTTATATTTTTTATCAGTCTCTTTATCAATTTTATATCCTATACCTTTTGTATACACTTAGTTTGATATGTAAATTAAAGTGAAATTATTTTTTTTTATCTATAACTAAATTACTTGTATAATTATTTTTCCAGGGATAACCTTCATTAACTACTTTAAATCCTAAATTAGTACCATCAATAACCTATAATCCATAAGAATGTAGATATAGAATTTTTATATTCATCGATTAATGACCGATAATTCAATTTAATGTTGGAATACAATTATGATTGAATCTAATTAGGTTTCTCCATACATTCTTTAGTCAAGATTAGATCTCTTATTAGTAACCAAGTTAGCTCTTATACCACATAAAATTAGGAAGTATCTGATGATGTATCATGGATAATTGTCTTAATAAATCAATGATATTGTTTTTATAATTTATTCTTTGAAATTAATATTTTTGAAAAATTAATGTCTTCATCCTACTTCATATAAATTTCACTCTTGCTCATATGGAACTGAAATGAATCAAATATATATAATATAATAATTTTTTCAAGTATTACCACTAATGAATGTGAATAATACGTATCATGTTCAAGTCAATTTTTGAGACATATTTTATCAGTAGTTTAGAAAATTGATTACAATAGGTGATCTTGTATCATCCTTCACCCAACACATACACTTGATGTTTTTACTCTAGAGGAAATAATATGGTAGTTTCAAAATCCAATCACTCAGAAAAATATAATTTTCATTAATATAGGTTACCTCCCAAATGGATATTTGTTCTATAATTCCTATAGTAGTAAATTTTTTTCCTCCAAAACTATTAATAAGATCTTCAATTGGAGTCCAAGATGTCTCAACATCACAGTATATGATATTATTCATCAATATGCAAGGAATAAAAATTCCAGTTAATAATAGGTATCAATTCATGCATGATGTTCATTTTATAAAATTTTAAAAAAATCAATATATTCTTGTGGACATGAAAAAATACATTTCCTAATTCATTATTAACAAAAAATCCTTTTAGTGACCAATAATAGAATCCATTTTCCTACACACAAACGAAAACCAATAAGTTTAGGTTCACTTCGGTCTATATCTCTATTTAATAATATAATTTTCATTTTATTATTTACTTTTTTAATATAATCACATGATTATTATTTCCATTACATTTTGTTGAAAAACCTACTTGAATTATTATATCCTAATTATTCATCAAAAATGGGTAATGAGATCTCCTAATAAAATTTTCAGTTTTGATCTTCAAAAAAGATATAAAAATCCTATTTGAAATCTTGAAATTATAAATTAAAGATCCTCTATGATTATTCTTATTTAATTCCCCATTCTTAGTTGTAAAGAATCATGTCCTGACCTCCAACATCTTGATATTTAAGACATTTAGATCTTCAGAGCACATCCATACTAAATCACTAGAAATCCCATATTTTCTCAAAGTTAGAATAATTACATAAGAAATGGAATATCATATGTATCTCATCAACTAGATGTGATATATTAGGGATTCTCTAAAATATCATTCATTAAATAATGATAATCTTATATATTTTTTAGAATATTTTATGCATGATTTTTCATATATTTTATATCAGACATAATATTATTTATCATTGGTCTTCAACTACTTTTGAAAATATAACTTGCATAATATATTATGTATTCTTTGAAGGAAAAAATAACCTTATGTATCATCTGGAAAATATTAAACATCACATGGAAAACTTTTGATGTTAATTGATGTATATTATATATAATAATAATGTTTTTAGTTTTAAAAATTTATATAAAAACATTATAAAATATCTTTTACATGATCTAAAATCTTACATATCATTATAAGATATTTCCTTAGCTATATCTCATTATACACTTATATATATATATATATCAATTTTATACATCATAATATTATATTTACCATCAAGAATATCATACGTTCAATATAAAATATATTATATATCATAGTGCCACTCTAGTTGTTTGATAAATTATTCCAGAACATCAGAATCTAGAATAATTCTCAAGGTATATCATTGAAGCCCAATATCACTAATTTATGTACCCATGTTTACCCAAAACGTATTTGACATATGGGGAATCTAGAAGTGGAATTATCATATAGGGATATTGATTTAATCAATTCACATATCCATTTTAGGCTTGTTAGTATATTTTATGATCAAAAAATTTTTCTTAAATTTATCATAATATCTCTTAAACCCATTAGTTTCTTATGCATTAGACAGGGACTCGTTGATTCTTGACAGCTGCTAGTTAGTTTTTTTAGAGGATGTATATAACAATAATTGTTTCATTTTATATTTTTATTTTCTTTTTGATCCATAAAGTCGATGAAATACTCCCTAATCAATGAATATATGGAAGACCCTTAAGCTATTTTGGTATGGTTTGGATTTTAAGGCATACATATATAAAATTTTAATCAATTGGTATTTTTTTTCTTTTATCTTATTTGTTCCACCTCATTAGTTTCTCATTTGTAAGGACTTGCATAGATGTGGATGTAATAATCATAATATTACCAATATATGAATAAAAAATGGGGGTAATGGTTTTTGGTAGGTGTTTTTCTATGAAAATATTTCATATTATTTCTTATTCTGACATAAGTTTATCTTTTTTTCTTTTTCTTATGGTTTGAAGAATTCCATGAATAAAAAAAATATTTCTTGGACTACACTCACAAAGAATGAGAATTTAGGTGATCAACTTTACTTTAGTAGGATTTCGATGGCCAACATAATTCCCATAGAAATAATGATTTGAACTTTGAGGAAAAAATAGTCAACCATGTTAAATAAATGTAACCCACAGGCAAATAATTAATTTAGTTTTTTTATATTATTATAAATGTTGTAACTCTTAATTAAGATATAGATATGGATTCCCCCAGGATAATCCTAGACAATGGTTACTCTAGTTTGGACCCCCTATGGAAATAATGGGAGATGACTCCACCAATCAACAGGGGGAACATGATGTATATAGTGACTCTGTAGAAGACCTACCAGATTCACCAAAAAACTCACATAACTGATGTTGAGTATTTTATTTTGAGTGGTATAAAAGGTAATTAAACTTTACTGGAACCATATGGTTTCATTACACCCATCCTAATGAGATTAAAAAGAAAAATTATTACTCATAATTAGAGATAACTATTTCCAGTAGATATTTAGGGATATGTCTAAAGATAAAACACATTCCTTTTGAACGAAAGATAATAGTGGATTCGAATCATCCTCTGATGTATAAATTTTTTTAGTTAATCGTAAACTCAAAAATAACATTCACATAATTATATAAGGTCTTAAGAACTAAATTTACCTATAGGGTGGGAAAAAATATCTATTAACATTCAAGAGATTTCTAGATAGGAATATTATTTTTCATGGTCATTTTAAAATTAGTGGTAACATGATTTCTAAAATTGAACTATAATTTGTAATGAGTCCCTATTTTGAATATATCCACCTACTATGGGAGTATGTTGGTCTTTAATATACTCTATTATTCTTTAAAGGGCTTTTGTATCTTATATGTTTGTTGGTTTTTTCCTTCTTAGGGTCTTCAGTATAGATCTAGTGTTGTTTGAGTTATTTTATTTTATCTTTTCATTTACATAAACGTCTTCTTATATAATCATGTTTGTCATTAATTTGTTTCATTTTAATGAATTTCAAAATTTGATGATAGTTCTATTTAAATTTTTTAGGGTCTAATTACCCTTTATTAATTGTAGTGGAATGTTTTCATTTATATTTTCAGGGATTCCCCTTCCTTTTATTCTACTTGAAAAGTGTAAAATGTTCACTATGAATGAACTAGTTATCCAATTATCTAAAATCCATCATGTATTTCAACTATATTTTCTTACATTATACCATGATGTTTTATATTTAATCCTCTTCTCATTTGAATGATTACATAAGACTATTTTAGACATATTATTTATAGTTTTATTGTGTTTTTTAATTTATTTTGGGTTACTTATTTCAGGGTTGACACTTACTGTGATTGAATTTGTGGCTGGAATTTTTTTGTGTTCTTATTTTACTAGTTTGGAATTGTTCCATTTTACACTGAACCAGATTAGAATCTCCTTGATTTATCTTTATAGATGAATAGTTTTCTTAATATAGTTTTGATTATTCCATTTTGATCCTTTTTCACTATATATATTAAATACCTTTCAAAGCTTTATGTGAACCAATTTTCTTTCACAAATATGAATTTGGTCCAGTTTGTGTATTTCAATCTATATTTTAATTGATATAGAGATATATAGGCTATATCTTTATAAATAAATTCAATTCAAATGATATTGAAAGGATGTATTTTAAATTGATGGGATCCACTGTGTACCTATTATTTTTGTGAATTGTTTGTTATTTTTTTATGTGTACTATTTCTGGTTACCCTTATCAACTTACATAAAGATTACAAAGAATTTCCAAATATTTATTGAGTATTAGGAAGGAAGTTTTTGGATGGAATCCATGACCGATGAACTAGTTTTGAAAATAATATATATGTGCTTTTTTATATTTATGTTTTTATGTTGAAATGTATGATTATTCTCTCCTTCAATTTCTAGATGGTATAATCTTTTTATACCTCATCTATGCACTCGTATAATTTTTCTTTAGAGGTTTTTGTGGTTTTTGAATATTTCTTCCCTTAGATTTTGTACTCAAATCCAAATTGACTCAAACACTGAAATTTAGCTTATATTTCTTCAAAAACCATGTTTAACATTATAAAAATATTATACAAAATTTTAATGATCTTGAATCATGGTTTTAAAAATAAAACACAAATTAAAAAAGCAATGGGTTTTTCATTGATGTTATTGGACCTCAGGTTCAACATCACTATATTATTCAAGGTAGTTGAATAATTATGTTTCTGTTATTTATTCAATGAAATATTCATTTTATGGAAGGTATTGGCATGGTTTACGATAAAGGAATCAATGAAAATAATTATTTGTGGAATTTATCAATAAAAATAATATGAAATATAATGAAAAGTTATTATTATGTTACCATTGTTGAAATCTATTCATAACATAATTTACTATTTAATATCATTTATTACTATAATTAATGTATTTATACTCATTCATAATGGAATCATTGAAGTCATTATTACATCACGTAGGAGATTAGACAAACCCTAAAAAAGAACATGATATACAACAAAATGAGTAAGAGTATATAGTTTATTATAGTATTATAGTTTTTAGTTATGTATAATGATTTAAATATGACATAATTTCTTTTTTGGGAGAGATTTAAAAATAGTGTAGATGATAAGTTATAGAAAAATATTGCGAACTAGATACAAAGATAAATTCTCTCATTGAAACATATACCATTAGAATGAATTATTTAGGCCACCTTCTTGGAATTATATTATACCTAACTCATAATAAGGATTTAGTAATATAATTTGGGTTATTATTAAATATAAAAATAATATAAAAGGGTTTGGAAGGTGAATATGAGGGGTTCATTTTTATATGAATTTTGTGTGTCATTTTTTGTAAACTCTCATTTTTTAATGTGCCCAGAAATCCTTTTTTGCATATAATGTTTATCCAACATAGAAAAATTAAGGGTTAGGGTCATGTATATTCTCATTCACAAAAATTAGGAATTAATTATGTGATGTTTTATTACATTTCCCAATAATTTTTATTCTTTTAACTCATTTTATCTTTACTATAGTAACTCAATATTTACCTCCGAAACTTATTTTATCACAAAAAAAAGAAATTGTCCATATTACCTAATTTGTACATAATGATTCCAAATTTTGGCATAATTAAATAAATATAAATATATTAATATGATAAATATTGCATTTAAATTAAAAAATAATATATCTAGAGAATACTTTTTTATGGAAAAATTACTTTTTAAATAGTTGTAGTTTTTTATCATATTTCATATTAATTAATAAATGAATGAGTGTTTATATATTTTTCTAAATATTTTAATTTTATATTTCATTCTAATAATATTTTTAAAATGATAAATTTAGTTTACTATGATAAAAATACATAAAAATTAGGAAAAAACTCCCTGAGAAATTTCACTTTTTAACATTAAATGATATTAATAACATCATATTATGATTTTCTATTTTTATTATAACCATTTTATTTTATAAATATATTGTTATTAGAATATTTAGTTAAATTTTATAATCATATAAAATCATTCATTAAAAATAACAATAATAATGATAATAAAAAATATATAAAAATATATATTTTATATAATAAAGGATTTTAATTAATTATTATTTTTTATTTAATTATAGGATTATTTACTTGATGTAAATTATGTTATTTTTAACTTTTAATATAATTAAATAAATTCATTGTAGCTAGTAGATTTTTTTAAATGAGAATATATCTAATGATAATATCATCAATAGACATATGTCTAACAATAATATATCCAATGTCCTTATAAAAAATGTTCATATTGCATTCATATATATACCCTTACATATATTTATGAAATTATTCCTCATATTTTCTATTTTTTATTAAAAAAACATATTGATAATGTGTTGTAATATTTCTATTATTATCATTGGTGGTATCATTTACATGTATGGTCCTGATGATGATAATTTCAACCAAATAATATTTTTATTAAATTAAAGTTTCATTCAATTATAAAATTTTCTAATTATTATTTATCTATTCGTTATAAAAAAATTTCTATTATTATTTTCATACTCTTCCCTAATTAAATAAGGAATTATTTATTTTAGTTCAGTGTTTTGTGTTTGACAAGCTATCTAAATCATAGGATTTATTTAATGGGAAATACATACTAAAATAAAAGGGTGATACAACGATTGATTTTAATATTGGGAGATATAGAGTATTTAGTGGGACTTCAAATTCATTAAGAGAGAGACCACATTTTTCTATATTGAGAAAACAATTCACGGAAATTATTGAAAAATTTGGGAATTGAGAATGCAGTGATGGTTTTTACATGGATTTTATTGAAAACTAAACTCACTAATGATGATTATGGTAGTGATGTTAATCAAGATTACTTTATAAAATTGATTTTAAGATTGATATAATTCATGAAATCAGGTCAGGATATTTTTTATACTATTATATTTTTAGTATGAAATTTAAGTGAACCTAATGAAACTCATTTCTTAGTAGTGATGAGAATTATAAGGTATATTAAATGAACTATATATTATTTTTTATATGAAAATAGAATAAAATTTATCAGTTTATTTTTTGTACTATAGTTTTTGTTAGAAATTATGATGATTAGAAATTTATATATGATTTAAAGCTTTTAAATATGTAACAATTTTCCCAAGGAATAAAATTTCTAATAAATTGGGTAAATAAGAAGTAAATTATTTTTATGCTACCTAATAAATAACACAATTTATGTGGATATTGAAACAACTTGAGGATCTTATATTGGAAGTGGTGTTTTCCTAGTTCATGGGCTATGATTATCCCAGTACCATATGTCCTTTAAAAAATCTAGTTCAAAATCATAGATCAGGGCACATTGATGTGAGGTATATTTCTTTTAAGAAGATTTTAGAAGAGGTATTATTGAATATTTAATTCTCTAAAAAAGGTATAGTTTTAGTATGTGTGTACTAAAAAATTTATTAAGGATGCATTTATGAAATTGAGATTCATAATGCGAGAACAATACCAATATTCTCAATGATAAGATAAGGTTTTTTCATCCTCTCTAATACTTTTTTTGGATTATTATTAAACAAAAAATGTGAAATATCCATAAAAATCAGATGGTATAAATTTTACTAATAGGGGATAAATATCATTTCAAAAAGAGTATATATTTCAGGGTTATATTTTTTAAAATGGGAAAACATGTGTGTTCCACATACGCATATTGTTGTCTGTGAAAATTAGTTAGTTAAACATGTGTCTGTGTGGTTGGTTTGTGAACTATTTGGTTATTTTTTTTGAAGGTTTGTAGGAAATATGGTTGGAACATATACATGGTCTATTTTTATTTTAATAGAATATTAATAGAATATTGGATGTCAAAATATGTAACTCTTACAGATAAAATTCAGATAGTAATTAGATATTGTTTGTTCAAAAATTAGTATACTCATATAGTCATATAATGATTATGTAATAGCTCATTTACATGATTGAGGTTGACTTATGTTCATTGGATGACACAAAAAATCAAAGGAGTGTTTATTGTGACCAAAGATAGTGTTTTAGGTTTGGCTAAATTTTTATGATCAAGGAAAGAGGGAGAATGTTATTTATAGAGGTAAAGTGATTGATATTAAAGGTGTTGTTTTATTTTATTATATATTCAAAAATTAAATTCATTATAAAGATAATTAAAGTGATTCAAATTAGTTAAATAGTGTTTATAAGTTCATAAAAACATTATCATGGAGATTTATGTTATAATACAATTAATGTTACTTCAAACAAATTATGATGTTTAGAAAACCATTACATAGTACATGATAAAGAAAAATATAATTTTATGACTTGAAAAAATGATCATATTACTAGTCATTATTCCTAGTGATTTTTATACAAATCCACATATTCCATGAGGAATAAAAACTCACAATGGATTGATATATTTGGCTATAGTTAGCAAATAAAATTCTCATGATATAAGAATAAAATGTTGTGCGGATGTTACACATTGAATTGAAATAGAGGGTTTATAAGGTTATAATCTAAATGACATAAAATTTCATAAATAACACACCATGGTTTTTCAATTTGAAACATGGTTATTTTATTCGGTGGCTAGGGAATTTTTTGACACCATATAATATTTGTGGTCATAGTTTTTCTAGAAAATAGAAATATTGAATGAAACAATATGGAGATTCTATTTTGGTCATGGTTTTCAAAAAATATTGTTTATTTTTAGAATAGTTGGTGTAGTTTAATTAAAATACATCAAAGTCAACTTCACCACATCATGGTTTATCAATAAATGGATATTTGAGTGGATTTTGATGAGTGTATCAGTATATTCTACATTAGCCATTGAATATGAACCATCGATGTATCCAAAACATATAAAAGGTTATTTTATGTTCTAGTGTGATATAAAATTAAAAATTAAATATGGATATAACTTTTAAGTTGAGTAAGATGATAAATTTTTAATTTAAATGTAAAAATTCAATGTGTTTGATTTAGTGTGTTTTTTATAGAATATTAGTGTACACAATTGTGATTGTGAGTGGAGAGAAATATAATTTAGTGGTACAATTCAATATCCAAATATGATAATTAGAAGTATATATTATTAATATAAACTCTTCAAGGATATATCCTTAAAACGTAAAGATTGATTCATACATTGGAAATGTGATAGATTTATTTGGTTATACACTAACCTATTAAACTTTCTAAAATTAGGAAATGCCATGAAATTTATCTACCTATCAATAAAATGGTGAGAAAAAGGAAATAAGGTGTTGGATTATATAGTATAGGGGTTTGGTTAATCAATTATATATTTTCTTTAATTAAATAAGATATGTATAAAAAGTACATTATTGAGAACATTTTATATTTTATTCTTAACAGTGAAGATGATATTTATTTTATAATTTACCTAAGTATATTATGTTTATTTTGTGAGGCATTTATTATATATAGATAATATTCATTCACACAATTTGAAGAACATTAAAATAAATTTCTAGCTATCTATGTAACTAAAACCTTCATTATCAACTTATCATACCATTCATAACTTTACACACACACATGTCCGACGAAAATCATATCATAACTATCTAAAATATTATTATGAACATTATTTAAATATATATATAATCTGTATTATTTAGTGGTTATCCATTGGAAATTCTATTAACCAATAAAAAATAAAATTACATAGGTATGTTCCAATTACATTATAAGATATTAACATCCAAACGCACCGATTTATTTCAATCTTAGTCTCGTATTGTAGTACATCTCATAGGTGGACATGCCTTAATTAGGACAAAGAGAACACTCATTTTTAATGTTTACCATTATGGAAAATTTTTATCTTAGAAAATATGGATAAGTTCCATTCTTAAATAAAATAATTTTTCTATAGAAAATAAACTATCGTTCTTACATTCGTTGTTATACGACTTCCATTTCAACTTTTAACTACATGTTTTTACAATTTGTGAAGATAATGTGATTAAAAAATTATATCTTAACCCACAAAAGTAAAAATAAGAATAATAAATCTATAAATATACTCCAGATTAATTTAAAACAATATAATTCATTTATCAATAATTAAAAATTCTAATCATTTAAAAAATAATATTTTAAAATTATATAAAATTTCACATACATTAAAAAACAAATTTACCCAACCCAAAACTCATTAATTGAATATTTTAATGATATATATTCTAATAATCTCATCATCCCACTCCTTTAATCTTAAGGAAAATATATTTAAAATAGGGTGTAATAGTATTCCTAATAAAATATTGAAATAATTATTGACCAAAGAAAAACCACAACACGATGAATGTCCCCAAATAATGTTTCGTACAAAATTTAACTACCCATGGTTAAGGTCACCAAGTAATTGTTTTGTTCTTTTAAGTGCATGAATTATTTTAAAATATATGTACATTTTTTAACCATATAAATTAACCAGATATTGGTTTATAATATCATATAATGAAATTTTAAATATTTTAATAGAATTTGTATGTTATAAATATTTTAGTCATGATTTATTGAACATTACAAACTTCTTGTAATATGGTTTCATTGTTTGAATTTTTTTAATTTTTGTAAATAATACAATCTATAAATGTTGAAATGTTTATTAATTTCTCATCTTTAAAGAGCATTTAAAAAATATGCGGGAATCTTCTAAATGGAGTCCAAGAACAAAATATTAATGAAAAAGATTTTATTATGAGAATATACTTAAGATATAAATAATTTTCCCCTCTTATTATATCAATAGTTATAATAAGTATTAATTTAAGTAGAAATCCTACCCAAGAAGTGTTCTTTATGATTCTTGTTACATATAAATATTCCTAGGATGTAGAAGAATGTTAAATGATTGTATGAAATATCTCTCAACTAACTTGGAAGATAAGGTTTAGTTTCTTCACAAGAAGGAATATATGTTCAACATTTTTAATTAAAAAAACTAAGGTTATATATTGTGGAAAATAGTTTTGTTTTCATTTATGTTATAATTGGATATGTTTTTGCTCCAATAAAACATAAAAAACATTTCAATCCAAAAAAAAATCAATCAATCAAAATTTTCATCTAAATCTTGCTTTATATTTAAATTGTGAATATTTGTATTATTATATATATATATATATATATATATATATATTAATGTTTAATAATATTACCATTAAATTGATTATATTTACATCGATTATCCATGGGTTTTTTTATTACCAAAACAAAAAATATTAAACGAACAATGTTCAATCCATTAAAACATAAATTTATAGATTGATTGAATCCAAATTAAAAAACAACACTAATATATATTTGAAAATTTATATTCAATATAATGAAATAAATATTCATATTATCATTTGAAGAAATATTTATATTATGTATTTTCCAGAGCCCTTTACCTCACCATGTATTATGTTGTGGAAAATTAGAACATAATTACTTAATTTAAATAAATGAATTGTATTGATTGATTTTAGTCCACATATACTTCCCTTTATAATATTTCTTTATTAATTCTTGCCTTTACATAAAATATAATTCTACCCATTTCAATTGGTTTAAATCATTCTTGTTTTATTAATTCCTAAACAATAAAATGTTAAATTGTTAATAAATAATATTCATGAAATTTTCATCACCTCCTTCATAATCACATGTTCAATATCATCAATGATTCCCATAATTATTTCTATTATATTTATAAATTACTTTCTCATTTTTCATTCTTCCTAACTTGTTATTCATATTTTATTTCATCAATGGAGAAATACTTTGAAAATTAAATATTGTTTCACTTATTTCTGTTCTATTATCCTTTATGAAAATTATTCACCGCATAATCAATGTTGCATTTTTATTAATATATACTAACTCAAAATGAAAAATCACCACTTTGGACATAAATCAAGGGCTTTCTAATTATTAAAATATCCTTTCAAATATATGGGGTTTTCACTCATCCCTAATCTCATGTATAAGAAATTTAATATATATTTAAAAATTATCAATCATTAACAAAACATCAATGATAAAAAAACATTGATATCATATCATGCACTAATTTATTTAAAGATAATTTATTCTTGGATTCAACTCATCCACACCCAATATTTTAAATGTTTTATGATACGATGTATAAAATTCCACCTATATTGCAAAAATATATTCCCAAATTTAGAAGTTTAAATATTTCGCGGTGTTTTGATGTAATATATTTGTAATATCCACAGATTTACAGTTCTTAAAAAACATTATTCCTTCCCAAAGGATATAAATTATACCCATTTTACATAGTTTTTTCTTTTTTGGGGAAAATTATTTCATGAAATTCTCATATGTGGGAAATTCCCCAAAATTCTATAATGGGAATATTAATATAAAATTTCGTAAAAGTTTCTAAAAAAATTATTGTTTTTATAAAAATATATATTTATTGATATATATGGGAATGATAAATTTTTATTATATAGTGATGGTTCTTCTTTACAAACATCATTTATATCATTCTATGTTTTTTCCTTCCACTTGTCGATATCAATAATCTCTTTTTAGCTTCTTTTTTTGTATCAATTTTTCAATATATTCTTCAATGGGTTTTAAATCTCTCATAATTTTTAACATTAATGTATTTCTTGGGATAACGTATGTATTACTTTATAGTTTTAATTTTAGTTTTATATTAAATGTTTTGAAATTACCCCATCTATAATTATAAATATTTAATTAAAAACTGATTTATGTAATTTTCCTCTATATTTTTATAGAATCTATATATTATGTTAAAAATTATTATTTTTTCCTCTAATAAATTACTTTAATGATTTTACAAAATATATCTGTATTTTTAAAAAAATTAGAAGTTATAAATTTTTTTTAATGTTTTATCTAATCAAGAAATGGTTTGTTCGAGGGAATCATCATTGAACAATATATTTATTTTCAAAATAAATATAATTTATACATTCCATTTCCATACCTTGATTTTATTTTATCAAAATCATCATATCAAATTTATTTATTATAAAATTGAATTGTGAAACTATATATCCATTGGAATCTATCGTGGTATCTTGAATAATTTATTTAATCAATTATGATTTCAATTAAAAACTATTTTTGGATATTTTATTTAATATTTATTAGATTCTTATAATATTTTTTTAAATCATCATGCATAAGATTATATGAGTGGCTTGTTAGTTTTACAAAACAAATTTTTAAATTTTATAATTATTCTACATATCTATAATTTAATATTGTTACAAACTCATTAATACTCCATAAAACTCTCTTTAGATTCTTATATTAACTCTATTATAACATGATTGAAAATTTTAAAAAATATAATTATTAATTGATTTGGAAGGAGGAATTTCTTTAAGAAACATATTACAATCTAAAATCAAGTTGTAATGGAATAACATTAATGGATTTGAATTCAATAATTTTATTTATCTATCAATGAAAAAATAAAAAATAATAACATAGAAAAAATATATTAAATAACATTAAATTTGAAAGAATAAACAATTTCAAGAAAAAACCTCAATTGTGCATATAAATCCTGAATTGGAAATTCAATGAATTGAATAAAATTTTATATGATCTATAATATATTATGATGTTTATTTGGGTGAAATTAGTGGAAATAATAAGATTTTAATTACCCCAAAACACGAAGGAAAACATGAACCATTTATATTATTAATATCAATTTTCATATTTACAAAAAAAAATTAATTTAGTAACCATGTTTTTAACTCATATTTTTCATATAAATATTCTATTATTATAAAAATTATATAAAAAGAGTATCATAATTGATTTAATGATTATATTATGAGTTAAATGTTTTTATATTAAAAGTATAAATATCAAAATTTTATCATAAATAAAAAATTTTAATAAAAATAATGAATGGTAAAAGAAGAAAATATATCATAAAATTATTATACTAATATTTTGTTTCTTAAGATCTGATATCTTTTAATCTTCTCATATAATAAAAATAAAATAATATATATAAGTAATAGAAAAAATAAATTTGTACCTAGTAGGATCCTCCCTAAACACTTTGATTCTAAAGTGTAAAAAGCACACTCAATCTCCAAGGAATAAAGGGTGAAAACAATATTTTCCCAATAATGTTTAAATACCAACCCGTATCACCATAGATTCTCTCCTTAAATCCATGAACAATATATTAAAATATTACATCTGAATTTATATACTGTGAGGTACACCATACCTACTTCTCCCCCAATCTAGTAACTGTCAAATCCCAATACTAAATATTCTATAACTCTCATCCCTTCCAATATCCACATACCATAATTCCACAACCCATCTATATACCACAACCACATACCATATCTGCATAAAACAACTGCATACCACATCTACATATCACAACCAACCCCACCACATCCTATAATCACTATCACTTTTATAAAACGACACTATGAATGAAAAGGGAAATAAGAAAATGGGGAGTAGACATCTATCCATATCATCCATGTAGAGACCCGAAGCCTAAAGTACATGGACATTACATTACTTTTGCGGAATACTTAGTACATAACAAAAACACACACACAAGGATCATAATAGTTTAGTGTCTTTGGAAACTCGGAACGTAATCTTCTAATCGAGGTGAAAGATCTTCAATATCTCCCATAATGATCTTCCCTTTTTTTACCTAAAACCTTTCTTTATATCCTGGGGAAAAGAAAACATAAAAGGGTGAGCTCAAATGCTCAGTAAGGGTATACAAAAGAAATAAATATCATATCATATCTTTTTGAAAATCATAACCTGCAAAAGAGATCATAATATCTTAACATGGAACAAATCATAGAAGTGAAAATGATATCACCATAATCATAACATGAAACTTGAAACATTGTGGCATACACACATAATCATAGAGGATCATTTCTTGTTAGTCAAGACTCATTGCCAAGACTATCTTAGTGGACAAAGTCCCTTTCTGAATCGAGTAACCCTCGTTTCAGTCCTGTTTCACTGAACCGGTGTAACCTACCATCTCAGCCATGTCTATCTCATGAGATATAAAATATTTACCCAATGCATTGGAGGGAGATATATGTCCCACCCATCTTATAATTAATCCTTTCTTATGTGTGCCACATAATCATAAATCATACATCATCGCATAACCCATGTAATAAAAATGGGATTCTTTAACAACATGACATCATAAAACAATTCATATAAGATAAAGGAATTCATAAAAATGTTTCCATCAAAACATAATCAAATCCATGTAATAATAGGGATAAAAACAGAACCCTTTTATTATCTTAGATGGAAAATAATTTTGATAAAACACTTGAACTTCATTCTTGAGGAAAACATTTTTCCTTTCATAACATGTCATAAAACATTAAAATAAAATAAGTTGATTAAAAATAAACTTGAAAACTTGTAAAGGAAGCTTCTTTGAAATAATGTTTTAAAAATCCATTCATGCCGTATAAGTTAAAAAAACATTCTTCGTACTTTTGTCGGAAAAGTCAAAAAGTACCTCGTACAAAAAAACGACAAAAGATTCCTTTCATACATATTACTAAAAACTCACCGAAGGGTAAAAATGGATTTAAAAAATTGTAGGTGGATGGAAATAATATGACATATTGATGAAACATGGATGTGTATGGTAAAATACACCCCAGTAAATACTTACGAATAAACAATCTCGGATAAAAATGAGATTGTGATATTTCCCTTACCTTAGGTCCGACTTGCTTTGTAAGTGTCCGAACCTCCTGTATAATGATTTAAATCATGTTATTGACTTATTAAAGAATCATATTCATTGTTATGATATCATATATGGTTCACTTATGACATTATATTACCCGTTCTTTTGTAAATTCCATGTTAAAGAAGCGTTTTGGGTAAAATCGTTTCATTTATCGTAGGTGTTTTGACTTGTTGTTCTTGACATCATTATTACTTATATCATGATTTACTTTCTTCCAGAATATAAAATATGATTTATATATCATATATATTCAGTATATATAAATATATAATAGGTGGATAAATAAAATGAAAAAACACCGTTCATGGAGACGGTAGTCCGTACGTACGCATGAACGCTGTTTTCCTTTCCTTATTGTCTTGAAATGGAAGTAAGTAGATGACATACATATGTAAATATATAAATAAATCCAGTAGCTTTATAATGTCATATATTTCATTATTATTTCTTATATATACTTTATAATCATTCTTAAATGGTTAACATGGAGAATGAATCTCATCGCGTCGTGGAGACGGTAGTCCGTACGTACGCACGAGCGATGATATCATTTTTATAAATATTGAATTGAATTTGAGTGGATTATACAATATATCAGAATCAATATGATTTTGTAATAACTATGTATAGTTATTCTTTACACCATTATACCCATCCATGTAAGGTGGTGGTGGAAAATAGATTACACCACGGCGTGGAGACGGTATTCCGTACTTACGCACGCACGGTGATTTATTTTTCCGTAGGATGGATAGATGCTGAAATAGGGTTGTTTCATACTTATAATAACATATCAGTATATGAGTGATACTGATGTTATTACTTCATAATGAAACAACCTAAGAAGAAGAAGTGGAAGAAGAAATAAAGACGAAAGAATTGGTAACAGTAATTACCTCTTCTTTGAAGCGCCTCTCTGAGACCTCCTCTTAGGGCACTAAAATTGGTCTTTGAGGAAGACCAGAACCTCTAGGATGTTTCTAGGAAAGTTGAGAAGATATTTTGGCAGGGGTTGGCCGAGCTTGAGTGCTCAAATTGGTGTGAGGAGGAGGGGGAGGAGGTGTCCTTTTATAAGGGAGGAGAGGGGCACCTTAGGAATATCTCAAAATATTATTTTATATTAAAGTCAAAATCGGTTTATAATGGTTCCAAAGGGTCTTATTTCGAAGCTAAAGTGGGGATGGGTCGAAATCCCATCAACCAATAGGATTTAGACAAGTTTAGGGTATTATTTTAACCTTATCAATTAGATTTAACTCTAAGTTAAATAATTTAACTTTTACCGTGTATTTTTGTTTTCTTTCACTATATGGTTAATACACTTACTATAACATGCAAAAAGAACCCCAAATTGTTTATTATTAATATATATATCCTTAGATAAGTCATTTTTCCGAACCATAGATTTTTAGGAATAAAATAACAATTAATAATATAATATTTGATTTAAAAACTATTTTGTGTCAATTTTGACACTATTTGATATATGATTTTTGTGAAAGTCATAACAGAATTAAATGTTCGAAGAAAGTTAATTAAATCAACATTAATATATCATAGTAACCTAGAAAATTATTGTAATTCATAAAAAGTCTCAAATTACATTTATTTTGGTGTTTATAACATCAATTATGTCAATATTTCATTAATAAGATAATTACTGCATCATCATTGTGTCATAAATAAATTAAATTATTTAAATTCTAAAAATTACAAATAAAATATCATTATGTAGGAAATCTTTTTATCTTTCTAATTAATATTTATAATCTAAAATCCAACATATATAACACTATGTAACAATTGTTTTGCTAAAAGATATATGCTTGTGTCAATTTAGTATTCATTTTAACTTAATTAAAATAAAGTGTCATTATCACTTACAAGTGGATCAATGGGGTCCCAAAATCGACCCAAAGATGCCCACGGTCGACCATGTATCAACCAATGGAGTTAAGACACGTTTTAATGTAATTTAATATTATTATAATATTATTTGTTAACCCTTATTTACCGGATTTACCCTTAACCATGGTAAATAAAATATATACCGCAGTAATTATTCAAAATGTCTAAAAATAAAAGTTATCTATTTACACAATTTGAACATCCTGATTCCAAATATGGAATCCATTTTTCTAAATTCAAAACACAGAAGTGGCAGAAATTAATTTAAAATTAATTCCCGCTGTCAAAACAAAAAGCGTGTTTTTAAGAGATAATAACTATCAAAAGATTGACACTTGTTTATGTTCGGTTTAATTGTAAAATTGTGTCCAATGACCAACATTATATTAAGTGGTAAAAATATATTCTAAATATACTTTAAAACCATTCAATATTATAATTTAACCACATAATATATTACGATGAAAAAGTTGTTTTTAATTAAAATATAGCGTGTTTTTACTATTCATTAAAATATGAAAGTTGTCGGAAAAATATCAAAACTTTATCTAATGTAAATTTTTACATCCTGATTCAAAAGAAGAATATTATTTTGTCAAATTGAACATATAAACATGTCAAAAACTATATTTAATGTGGGTGCGCCATCAAAAGGCGGTAAAACTGCATTTTTTGAAAAAATATTTATTTTACCCGAAAAATTTATTTTGTTCTTATACCATGTTCTAGAAATGTGTAAGATGAATAATAATGTTATAAAATTCAAAATTTAGTTAATACTATTCATAACGGCTAGTTCATGACGATATTATAATAATATAACATTGTTTATTAAATCCAAGTATTGCGTACAACACACGCTATCGAGGAAGGTCGTGATTGCGTGTAATGCAAGCCAAGTCAGGGTTGCGTGTTGTGAAAGAATCCTTCGTTGTTTCATATAACAGAATCCAACCATATTTCATTTATACATTTAATATATATATATATATAAATATATACTCAATTTTGCGTAGAATAACTATTATCAAAATTGTGTGTAACACGGTCCAAGAATAGTGTTGTGTATACTACAAGCTAATACGGTGTTGCGTATAGCGCAAGGTAATCTTGGTGTAGAATACAACAAAAGACATTAATGAAATTAAAATAATATTTTTTATAAAATCTCGGGGTGTTACATTCTACCCCCCTTAAAATGAATTTCGCCCTCGAAATTCGTCGGGGTTATAAATGGTTTACTATTTGAAAGTTTCTTTGATAGAAACCCACATCGTAAAAAGGAATACCAAAACTTATCTTTAAAAACAAAAGTATGAAACGTAACGGTTACCCAAATAAACTAATCACTGGGTTTCCACATAGGTGAAAATATGGATATGGAAGAGAAATCTAACCATCATGTTCTGATGGAGAGTGGTAGAGAACATGGCTATGGAAAAGCTAGCAATCACAAAGCCATAAATTTGTGACGATCTAAGGTACCATCCGATTAATCAGATATAAGATCACTAGGACAACATTTTTGGTTTTCAATATCATTTCCCTAAAGTTGAAAAATTTTGAATTAGAAGAAATAATTACTTGATTTTGGTATAATCTCACTGTTGTTCGTGAATTGAACAATTTACACTTCTTCCCTTAAAGAAATGAAGTTGAATTTGTTATTCGTGATGTGTTAGCAGATCATGTGATAGAATGACAGGTCATTCCATCTGTTTCAAACAAAAGGTTAGCAAAACTTATATACATAAGTCGATCTATAGTGAGATTAATCATATATGGTTCCTAAAATGGACTTATACTTCATATATCATACTGCTTAATATAATAAAACTAGTTTCTACTAAACAGGGACTTCCTGTAGGTCAGTGGTAGGCGATAAAGGCCAGTCGCACTTCGGTTGTGGGTTCGATTCCCACAGCCTTGTCCGAAGCGATGGGCTGTCGCCCGTCCTGCAGGTTGTCCTTTTTCTAAAACTACGTTACTATAAGATCCCATCAATAATATCGAAAATCTTCTATCCTTAAACAATACTAACTTATGTCCAACATAATCCAGTCTAATCTTTAGTCTTATACATAATACTGCAATCCACTCTCATAATATAGTGATAACGATTACCAGAGATTTAATACTGTCGTTGATCCCCACATATCATAAGATATGTCTTGTTGGTCACATTCCAAACATTCAAAGTCCTTAATCATGTATTCGCTTGAATACCTTAGTGAAAACATGAATGCAGTTTAAAGTTAACACTTTCCACATACCAAAATCCTCAAAATTCTATATACTCAAACCATGATATCACTTAGTCCTTATATCAATCATGAGCTCATGAATACTGTTAAACATTTCATTTTCTTGTTTTCCCTTCATTATGCGCATATCATCTTATTTCCAAAAATATCTCAATCACTTTGAATACCACATTAAACCAATACATAAATATTCCAATACTTCATGATACAACATTATTTTGGAATCCCATTACATAAACGCTTAATCATTCCACCACATCGTTATCATATTCAACATCGCCAATAGTGATCGCATGTGACTTCCCTTTGTCCTTTGCCTTCAGTGGTTGCTCATGTTGATCATCACTAACCCTTGGATTAGGGCAATTATTAGCATAATGCCCCATTTCCTTGCACTTGAAGCATTGAAGTGTTGGTGGTGCGTTCTCTGCAGTGTTTGCTTTATTCACATCATTAGAAACCCTTTTTCCATTACTTCGACACTCAGCTGCTCGATGACCTTCTTTTCCACACTTAAAACATTTTCTAGTCCCTTTAAGACAATCTCCACCATGCTTCTTTCCACACTTTGTGCATAAGGAAACATTCATCTTCTTTTCACCATTATTCTGAGATTTCTCCTTGAACTCCATCTTTCGTTTCTTGTCAAAACCATGAGATGGATATGTAACACCAACTTCCATTTCTACCTTGATAGCACAACGCACAATTTCTTCATAGCTACTGAAGTATCTTATAGCTAATGCCCTTCGAAGACTTGGTTTTAAGCCACTGAAAAATCGATCAACTTTACTTTCAGGTTGGATGATAATACCAGAAGCATACCTTGCAAGTCTTGTAAAATTTGCTTCATAGGTACCAACAGATTCATCGTCCCTTTGCTTCAGTTCAAGAAACTCTTTCTCCATCTTTGTTCGAAGAATACGAGGGAATTACTTACTGAAAAACACGTTCTTGAACTCGTCCCATTCCATGGACTCAATTTCATCTCTTGGCCTCGTATTCTTGATAAGATTCCACCATTGATCAGCTTCACCTTCCAAACGATATACTGCTAAGATGACTTTATCATGTTCAGAACATTGAAGAACTGAAAATATCTTTTCAGTAGTACTGATCCATTGTTCAGCCACAAGTGGATCAGAAGACCCACTGAAAGAAGGTGGACGTTGACTCATGAAGGACTCAATAGAATATTGTTCCCTTCTCTGCTCATTTGGAAGTCCAGAATGATTCATAGCTTGTGTAAGTATAGCAATAAGATTTTGCACTCCATCTCCCATAACATTTGTTTGTTCAGGAGGGCAATCATTGCATTGTCCATTGCATTGATCAACACGGTTCCTTCGGGTTCCAGCCATCGTCTAAAACCCAAAAAGAATAGTGTGAGAGGAAAAAATCATGCTAGGGAAAACAACATAATAAAGGGGGAGTACCTTCAATATCCAACATCTTAGGTTTAATTCTATGATCGTTAGCATAATTCTATTACTATAACCTATACGTATACTTATCCCTAGGGACATCCCTAGACATACCTTAGAAATATCTCTAGTGATCTCACTAACGTTTTCGCATCCTAGTTTCCAAAGGTTGACTAAACCTTTCCTCTGATACCAACTGTAGAGACCCGAAGCCTGACGTACATGGACATTACATTACTTTTGCGGAATACTTAGTACATAACAAAAACACACACACAAGGATCGTAATAGTTTAGTGTCTTTGGAAACTTGGAACGTAATCTTCTAATCGAGGTGAAAGATCTTCAATATCTCCCATAAAGATCTTCCCTTTTTTTTACCTAAAACCTTTCTTTATATCCTGGGGAAAAGAAAACATAAAAGGGTGAGCTCAAATGCTCAGTAAGGGTATACAAAAGAAATAAAAATCATATCATATCTTTTTGAAAATCATAACCTGCAAAAGAGATCATAATATCTTATCATGGAACAAATCATAGAAGTGAAAATGATATCACCATAATCATAAAATGAAACTTGAAACTTTTTGGCATACACACATAATCATAGAGGATCATTTCTTGTTAGTCAAGACTCATTGCCAAGACTATCTTAGTGGACAAAGTCCCTTTCTGAATCGAGTAACCCTCGTTTCAGTCCTATTTCACTGAACCGGTATAACCTACCATCTCATGAGATATAAAATCTTTACCCAATGCATTGGAGGGAGATATAGGTCCCACCCATCTTATAATGAATCCTTTCTTATGTGTGCCACATAATCATAAATCATACATCATCGCATAACCCATGTAATAAAAATGGGATTCTTAAACAACATGACATCATAAAACAATTCATATAAGATAAAGGAATTCATAAAAATGTTTCCATCAAAACATAATCAAATCCATGTAATAATAGGGATAAAAACAGAACCCTTTTATTATCTTAGATGGAAAATAATTTTGATAAAACACTTGAACTTCATTCTTGAGGAAAACATTTTTCCTTTCATAACATGTCATAAAACATTAAAATAAAAGAAGTTGATTAAAAATAAACTTGAAAACTTGTAAAGGAAGCTTCTTGGAAATAATGTTTTAAAAATCCATTCATGCCGTATAAGTTAAAAAAAACATTCTTCGTACTTTTGTCGGAAAAGTCAAAAAGTACCTCGTACAAAAAAACGACAAAAGATTCCTTTCATACATATTACTAAAAACTCACCGAAGGGTAAAAATGGATTTAAACAATTGTAGGTGGATGGAAATAATATGACATATTGATGAAACATGGATGTGGATGATAAAATACACCCCAGTAAATACTTACGAATAAACAATCTCGGATAAAAATGAGATTGTGATATTTCCCTTACCTTAGGTCCGACTTGCTTTGTAAGTGTCCGAACCTCCTGTATAATGATTTAAATCATGTTATTGACTTATTAAAGAATCATATTCATTGTTATGATATCATATATGGTTCACTTATGACATTATATTACCCGTTCTTTTGTAAATTCCATGTTAAAGAAGCGTTTTGGGTAAAATCGTTTCATTTATCGTAGGTGTTTTGACTTGTTGTTCTTGACATAATTATTACTTATATCATGATTTACTTACTTCCAGAATATAAAATATGATTTATATATCATATATATTCAGTATATATATATATATAATAGGTATATAAATAAAATGAAAAAACACCGTTCATGGAGACGGTAGTCCGTACGTACGCATGAACGCTGTTTTCCTTTCCTTATTGTCTTGAAATGGAAGTAAGTAGATGACATACATATGTAAATATATACATAAATCCAGTAGCTTTATAATTTCATATATTTCATTATTATTTCTTATATATACTTTATAATCATTCTTAAAATGGTTAACATGGAGAATGAATCTCATCGCGTCGTGGAGACGGTAGTCCGTACGTACGCACGAGCGATGATATCATTTCTATAAATATTGAATTGAATTTGAGTGGATTATACAATATATAAGAATCAATATGATTTTGTAATAACTATGTATAGTTATTCTTTACACCATTATACCCATCCATGTAAGGTGGTCGTGGAAAATAGATTACACCACGGCGTGGAGACGGTATTCCGTACGTACGCACGCGCGGTGATTTCTTTTTCCGTAGGATGGATAGATGCTGAAATAGGGTTGTTTCATACTTATAATAACATATAAGTATATTAGTGATACTGATGTTATTACTTCATAATGAAACAACCTAAGAAGAAGAAGTGGAAGAAGAAATAAAGATGAAAGAATTGGTAACGGTAATTACCTCTTCTTTGAAGCGCCTCTTTGAGACCTCCTCTTAGGGCACTAAAATTGGTCTTTGAGGAAGACCAGAACCTCTAGGATGTTTCTAGGGAAGTGGAGAAGATATTTTGGCAGGGGTTTGCTGAGCTTGAGTGCTCAACTTGGTGTGAGGAGGAGGGGGAGGAGGTGTCCTTTTATAAGGGAGGAGAGGGGCACCTTAGGAATATCTCAAAATATTATTTTATATTAAAGTCAAAATCGGTTTATAATGGTTCCAAAGGGTCTTATTTCGAAGCTAAAGTGGGGATGGGTCGAAATCCCATCAACCAATAGGATTTAGACAAGTTTAGGGTATTATTTTAACCTTATCAATTAGATTTAACTCTAAGTTAAATAATTTAACTTTTACCGTGTCTTTTTGTTTTCTTTCACTATATGGTTAATACACTTACTATAACATGCCAAAAGAACCCCAAATTGTTTATTATTAATCTATATATCCTTATCTAAGTCATTCGGCCGAACCATAGATTTTTAGGAATAAAATAACAATTAATAATATAATATTTGATTTAAAAACTATTTTGTGTCAATTTTGACACTATTTGATATATGATTTTTGTGAAAGTCATAACAGAATTAAATGTTAGAAAAAAGTTAATTAAATCAACATTAATATATCATAGTAACCTAGAAAATTATTTGAATTCATAAAAAGTCTCAAATTACATTTATTTTGGTGTTTATAACATCAATTATGTCAATATTTCATTAATAAGATAATTACTACATCATCATTGTGTCATAAATAAATTAAATTATTTAAAGTCTAAAAATTACAAATAAAATACCATTATGTAGGAAATCGTTTTATCTTTCTAATGAATATTTATAATCTAAAATCCAACATATATAACCCTATGTAACAATTGTTTGTCTAAAAGATATATGCTTGTGTCAATTTAGTATTCATTTTAACTTAATTAAAATAAAGTGTCATTATCACTTACAAGTGGATCAATGGGGTCCCAAAATCGACCCAAAGATGCCCATGGTCGACCATGTATCAACCAATGGGGTTAAGACACGTTTTAGGGTAATTTAATATTATTATAATATTATTTTATAACCCTTATTTACCGGATTTACCCTTAACCATGGCAAATAAAATATTTACCGCAGTAATTATTCAAAATGGCTAAAAATAAAAGTTATCTATTTACACAATTTGAACATCCTGATTCCAAATATGGAATCCATTTTTCTAAATTCAAAACACAGAAGTGTCAGAAATTAATTTAAAATTAATTCCCGCTGTCAAAACAAAAAGCGTGTTTTTAAGAGATAATAACTATCAAAAGATTGACACTTGTTTATGTTCGGTTTAATTGTAAAATTGTGTCCAATGACCAACATTATATTAAGTGGTAAAAATATATTCTAAATATACTTTAAAACCATTCAATATTATAATTTAACCACATAATATATTACGATGAAAAAGTTGTTTTTAATTAAAATATAGCGTCTTTTTACTATTCATTAAAATATGAAAGTTGTCGGAAAAATATCAAAACTTTATCTAATGTAAATTTTTACATCCTGATTCAAAAGAAGAATATTATTTTGTAAAATTGAACATATAAATATGTCAAAAACTATATTTAAAGTGGGTGCGCCATCAAAAGGCGGTAAAACTGCATTTTTTGAAAAAATATTTCTTTTACCCGAAAAATTTATTTTGTTCTTATAACATGTTCTAGAAATGTGTAAGATGAATAATAATGTTATAAAATTCAAAATTTAGTTAATACTATTCATAACGGCTAGTTCATGACAATATTATAATAATATAACATTGTTTATTAAATCCTGGTATTGCGTACAACACACGCTATCGAGGAAGGTCGTGATTGCGTGTAATGCAAGCCAAGTCAGGGTTGCGTGTTGTGAAAGAATCCTTCGTTGTTTCGTATAACAGAATCCAACCATATTTCATTTATACATTTAATATATATATATATATATAAATATATACTCAATGTTGCGTAGAATAACTATTATCAAAATTGTGTGTAACACGGTCCAAGAATAGTGTTGCGTATACTACAAGCTAATACGGTGTTGCGTATAGCGCAAGGTAATCTTGGTGTAGAATACAACAAAAGACATTAATGAAATTAAAATAATATTTTTCATAAAATCTCGGGGTGTTACAATCCACATTGTGGATGTTTCGGGGGATTTAGGGCTCTCATTCAAGATACATTCTTATTATCATCCATACATAATCCTATGATGTGGATCATATATGGTATATTATCAAAACATACATCTCATGAGGGACTCTATACCCAAAATAGAGAATGGAAATCAGATGTGTTACCTGAAAAGGGTTGTGGTGTATAAGAAATAAAAAAAATAAAAAAAATAAAATATAATACAAAATTCCATACAAGGGTATACACCCTATATAACACCTCTATAAAAAATGTTCATTGTCAAAACTATCCCCTCCATATAGAAATATTTTTTATAACCTCTATCCACACTTTGAACAAACCCAACAAACATAATGAAACCAACTGATAAACCATGTCATACCTTCCAATTAAGATCAAATTCCACATTTTTTATATTAATAACATTAACATAAATTTATTCACAAAATATATAAACTACCAAAACATCATATATGTTCACTTTCCTATACTTCAACATTTTCAATTATAATTATTATATAATTAAATTATCACAAAATAATATACTCCACATTAATATTTTAATGAAATATTTCATTTATTCATAATATTATCAACATATTCCCATTACTTTTCAGATTTGAGTTATATTTTTTAGTTTATTGTGATTCTATACCCCATGTAATAATAAAATAAAACCCATTAAAACTATTACCAAACCATAACACAAATAAACCGCATGAATAATTCCTTAATTATCTCACCATATCCAACATCACTATGTCATAACATAACAAAAAAAATCATATACTAAAATAAAAACCAAAATAATTCTTATTACATCCTTAATGGTATATTTTTCTACTAAACGTCATTTAAATTCATCATATATTACAAAAAACATATAGTTAGACTTTAATTTCCATGTAATTATTATTTTATCAGCACTTGAAATATACTTCCATGTATTAAAATGATAAACTAAGAAATAATCATTTCATGAAACAATAATGAAAACACATATAATACCTATATCACAAGAACTCCACTACCCCCCTAAAAAATTTAATTGTTTTTATTTACAGAAATAAATATAAACTTCTTACCCAATTAATACTAAATAATTATTTAAATTGTGATTTTTAGAATATATAAAAATAATAAAATGAATTTTTAGCCTCAAATGAAGTTCAAAACATCCCAACACTGAGAAGATATGGAATATGATGAAAAAAATGTTGTTGTCTCACAAAAATCCTCCAAAAAACATATATTCCATCATCCTCACATTAATTATTCACCATATTCGTACATCATCAATATCAACAACACTTTGAGTTATATGAAATATTATAAAAGAAGAAAAATTAAATATAATGTTATGTTAGATCATAAATAATTGAATTTATGATACTGATGTGTAACACACTGAGATTTTGAGAATTATTATATTTGAATTAATTTAACTTTTTAATATTTTTTATTTCCCATTAAACTAGAAATATATATATATATATATATATATATATATTAAAGAACATATTCAAACATTCATTTCACATGAAGTACTAAACTGGCTTGCGCTACACACAATACTAACTTGGCCTGCAATACAAGAAACAATAACTTAGCATAAGATGCATGCAACACTAGGATTCTATTAAACATCTACTTTTAAATTTTTTAATTACTTAAATAAGATAATTATATCGTATCTGCTAAACATAGTAAAAAATAAATTTCAAATATTTTTGTTTTATATCAATGAAACATTTTGATAATGAAAGATAATATTTTTGGTGAAGTCCTTGTATGATAAAATTATTGTTTCCTTGAATGATTCATGTTTAACAATAAAAGTAATTTTAGGCACATTTAGAAATTTAATTGGATAAAATAAACTTAATTTTTTAATTCAGAAGGCTGAAATTATCCATTTTAAAATTTTTAATTTTTTGTTGAATAGTGAAAAATATTTCTTTTAGTTAAAAATTTTTATTCTGTATAATTAATTACAACTGATAAATGATACTATAAATATGTTTTAAAGTCAAATTAGATAAAAATTACATCAAATAATATAATTAAATTCATAAGAATCAATTCCACATTGATACTAAATATAAAAATCATAACAAATATTTGAAAATTTCCTATTTTAAACCCATGTTATTTCGCCCAGTCTCTAGGATTAGTCCTAATCTTAATTTTTCCTCTTCTTTGATTGGAATTTCAAAAATACAACAAAAAAATATATTACATCTAATATTTAGATTATAATAATATGATGTTAATTTTTTTACCAAAATGATTAGTAAAAGTTATTAAAATTAATCAGAGTAATTAAGGAAAAATTATGCTTAATAAGGGACTAAACCATAAAATTACGAGCCCAAATTACATATAAAACTTTCCAAACCCCATTTTATGTCTATATTTTGGCCATAAAACGTCAATTATTGAGTTTTTTTTGTTTGGTAAGTCTTTTTTATGTAATATCATGTATACACCTAATTTATTTCTAAAAATTCCATGTGAGTCCCATTCCCTCTCTAAAAAGGATACCAACTATACCCATTCCTCACACATATAAAACCATTTAGGTTAGTACATGATCTTCCCAAGTATCCTGAAAAAAAATCCTATATTCTATTTTGAAGCCTCATTTTGTGAATAAACTCTCTCAAGGAAACATTTTTGTACAAACCAAAAGGAGTTACCCGATTTAGAGGCAACGTCTTCTTTCAAGCTCCTTTTCTTCAGTTTCCTTCTCCACCCCATACACTATATTTATTTCATTATTGTGTTTTAACACCAGAATATTCAATATATGAGGATTTTTTTATTCAAATTTCTTGACTTACACTCACCCAAAATATATCAAATGGATGTTGAACATATTGATTCTATATACAGTGGACTATTGTCTCACAAAATAATGATTGTTCATTTGTCCTTTTCTACCAATCATGATGTACATTATGATTGAAACTATATATATATATAATATTATATTTATTATTTCATTAATATTATGTATTCATTTTATGATACACATTTTTTAAACTTCCATTTGGTGTTAATATTATAATCTCATTTGAGGATGTGTGGACTACAACCCCCTCAAATCGATGTGTTTCGTTCACACACCACGTAGAAATTACTAAGGATGGTTTTAATGAACTTCTATGATAAATATTATATATTAATTTTACTTTAAAAATAATAATAATAAATACTTAAACAAATGTATATATACATTTTTCATTTACATTCTTTTTTTAATACAACAATAAAAATTTAAAGCAGCATTAATACGTACATATGACTTACCATCTCTTTGAAAAGTCAATTTCAATACGTACTTCATTTTTATATATATTTTTATAATATAAATATAATGTATATAAATGATATTTATATCATGTTATACTTTATGGAATCATGATATAAGTATAGGGATCAATGATATAACAAAATAAGACACTTGCGAAGAAAAAAGTGAATATTACATTAACTGAAAGCTTTACATTGGATCGTTAAAAAGTGGGTAATATAAAGTTATAATAAAAAATTATATGGTAATATATATAATAATATTAATCTAAAAAAGATTCATAATAATCATATATTTATTATACAAAAAGCTTGTACGCATATGGGGTGAGTCAAGACACAAGGTAAAGGGATTTCATCTAACTTTTATTTTCCATGAGATACAAGCTATGTTCGCCACTCGTTAGTTTTGTTTTATTGTATGTAATACATATTTTTTTTATATTTATATTTTAAGTAAATTTATGGGTATAAAAATTATAATTTTATGATCCTCATTTCATGATGTTTATGTTTCAAAAGTTACCTAATTAGTAAAAATGTTTTTGTCTCAAATTTCCTTCATTGAGACTCATGTTTTCTTATACACCTAAACTCTTTCTTGGGTTGAATATACTTCCATTTTACATGAATAATCCTAAATATAAATGTTTTCATTATATTATATGCTTAATTTTTACCTTTTATTATATGGATAAAATGATCCAATGATACCATGTTATATGTGTTTTTTGAGATAATCTCATTGCTTTTCGAGATTGTTCATGTTTAGGATTCCTTTAATGAAATATTATGATCCATATCTCAATAATATTCATGATTTTACTTATCCTATTTTATTTCATGAAATTATTATATATTTTCACCATGTTCTTCTCTTTGTTACATAATATAGTTAAGAAAGTGTTTTTATGAATGACAGAGTTTACCCTCTCTTCAGTTGGAAATCAATGTTTTCCTAAACCAGTTTCCAAGAGTATTATACCATTACCCTATAAAATCTAAAATTCATTTTTACCTTTTTTTTATTTTACTATTTTCTTCAAGTGATCTTTTAATTTTTCGAATAAGTCACTTTTTTATTCTTTCTACCGTGAAAATGAAATGTTCTATTGACCTCGTATGACATGTACGGATTTACCCAATGTTATTTCTCCAAATCTTAATTTGAATTTTTTTAAATGGTTAATCTTTAAAAAAATTCTTTTTTTAAAAGTATATTTCAAGAAAAATTGTTTTAAATTTTTTTCAAGCCTTATTTAAATTTTTTCAAAATATTTTCTATGAAATGGTTTTCAAAACATTTTAATGAATCTTATATAAGTTTCCAAGGAAATTTATTTTCAAAAAATTTTCAAGCATAATTTATACATATTCAAAATATTTTAAAGAAATGGTTCTCAAAACATCTTTAATATTTTTTTATTTGTTTTCATAATGAATTATTTTCAAAATATTTTCAATATTTCATTATATTATTAAAAATTATTTCCCAATAATTGTATTTCAAAAAAAAGTCTAGCTTTATTTAAAATTTTTCAAATGTTTTAAAAGAAAAAAGTTTTAAAAAGTTTTGAATATTATTTTAATTTGTTTCAAGAAAAATGGTTTTCAAAATATTTTCGCGTCTTCTTTATAATTTTTCAAATTATTTTTCATGAAAATTATTTTTAAATGGTTTTATTTATTAGAAATCATTTTTTCAAATAAGAAAGGATATTTTTCACAAGAAGTGTTTTTAAATTATCTTTCAAAATTATTTCCCATCTAATATAACATACATTGTTGTTCCTTATGCCTTTATGGGGAAATTATTCAATTTTTACATTCATATTATTTCATTCAATGTATTATATTTTTATGGAATGTTGTAATGAAACCTGTTTCAATTTCATGGGTTATATTTTTTTTAACCCACTTCTTCTCACGGGTTATGTTTTTGACAAAATGGCTATGAAACCTATCTCTTTCCATATGTTATGATATTTTTTCATGATTATGATACTCATTTCATTTCATGGGTTATGATATTTTTATTTATGATCTTTTGGAACATGTATGTATGATTTCATTATGTGAAAAGTGGTACCAATATCTCCCTCCAACCCAATGGGTGAAGATTTATATCTCATGAGATATACATGGATGGAATGTGTGTTTACTCCATTCGGTAATACTTGGACAGAACATGGGTTTAATCGGTTCAGTAATATTGGGTTAGAATAAGGGTATAACCAGTTCAGTAATATAGTGCTGAAATGAGCGTTTACTCGATTCAAAAATACATGGATGGAATAAGGGTTTACACAATTCAGTAATATAGGAATGGATTGAGGGTTTACTCAATTCAATAATATAGGGTTCAAATAGGGGTTCACCAGGTTCATTAAAGTACATTTTCCACTAATATGGTCTAGGAATTAAAACCTTGGATTTTATCGAAATCAGTATATGGATATGTGTTTCAACAATTCTATGTCTTATTCCTATGTTTTTATTTCATTGATTATATAATTTATTTCCTTTTGATTCATTTCTTATAAACTGACAATATTTATGCCATGATTCATCTTTATTATCTTTGACATTCTAGGTATGATTTTTTATTTTCATGATCACATTCTCATACCCTTATGATAGTGTATAATCTTACATATATCCCTTTTTTACCCTTACTGAGCATTTGAGCTCCCCCTTCTTATGTATCTTTTCTACAGCTTATGAAGAAATGTTTTAGGTAGATGTCCAAAAGGTGGAGATATTTATGGGAGATGATAAAGATATATCACCTAGATAGAATATTTTTCTTCTATCATTCAAAAGACACTAAACTATAATAACCCTCTTGCATGTATTTTTGTACTATTTTGAATATTCATTTAAAATGATGTAATATCCATGTATGATAAGACTAGGTAGTTATAGTTGGTATCAATGGAAAATTTTAGTCAACATTTCAAAACTAGGCTGAGAAAACATTTGTTATATCATTTGGTTTATTTATAAGGATATGCCTAGGGTTATATCTAAGGATAACTATAAGGATGTGTTAATGTTCTAGAAAGACTCATGGAATCTTGGTAAAGGATAGAGTGGGTGGTTTCTATGAAATACATCACTTTCTATAGACTACATGTTGATGTGGAACTTGAATAGATTTACCAAGAGGTAAAAACAATGACAAGATGTTTCATTCTTGACTTGGGGTAATATGGTACACGACAACAGGCCTCGTTGTACACCTAGTTTAACAATCCTGAGGTATATGCTTTGGGGATTCAGAAACTATTAATGAATCATCATGAAATATTTAGATATATGTTAGCTATGACTAACCTATGATAACCAAAAATTGTCATATATTATAAAGGGTATCTTGATTTTAACATCATATATGTAATTATTTTCATGAATATATGGATTTCTACTATAATAGTACTACTCACACTATGCATTGTGTTTTAGTCAATGGTGGGAATTGGACACAACTAGAATAATGTTGAATGTGATAGAAGAACTTCAGTTGTAATGTTTGGGGGGTTGATCACATGAGTGAAAGATGTCATGATCATACCTAACTAGTTTTCAACTAACATGACTAAAAATGTTTATCTTATCCAACTTTAGGACTCCCCAAGGAATAAAAATGATTTCTCTTAGAGTTTGGGTAATGGAGACCATGGATGAAATAAGTTTTAGTTTCCTTTGTGTCAATAATGTGGAAAGGGTCACCTAGGTGAATGTCTTAGAGGAACAAGAAGGTGTTTTGACTGTGGAAAAGAAGAACGCAAAGCAACAAACTACAAGGAAAAATTATGAGTTTGATTAACTAAATTTATTATAATTTTTGCCTCCCTAATTCACCAATGAAGGTTATATTATATAAATGTGTAGAAAATTGTCATTATGCCCCTGAATGTAACAATAGGAATGTTCCAATAGGCAATCAGCAAAGTGGTGCAAGTAATGGTTATATTATTGATTATAAAGAGACTTCAGGTGAAATGTGAAATGAAGGAGGTATTATCATTAATGGATGGAGGGTGAAGTTATTGAAATATTTATATATTTGGATCCTAGAAATAAGAATGGTTAATTATGAATGTATTGTTGAGATTATATTTTTATAAGGATTTATAATAATATATTGAATCGTAATAATGGACTTGAAAGGTTATCTCATGAAATTTAAAATTTTGACTAAGGTAACATAACCTATAATATGTTCTTTACAATAATATAATGTGTTATGGATAAAGATAGGTGGGATATGAAAATGTAAATTGGAAAGTTTTTTTACCTTCGAACTAAGTAAGGACTTGTTGAATGGTGTATTATGCAATCATTGATGAAGCTAACAATATTTTTGGATTTAAGGATTAAATCCAATATACTTAGATATGAGTAATCCTGCATGTTTTTCAAAAAGATTTATTGTAACTCTAATTGTTACAATGTTTAAAGAGATTATATGATGAGGGTATTCACAAGTTTGGAATGGTACAACCAATATCAAAATTGTGTTATATAGGGGAATCAATGTTAACATGATATTTGTGAATTCTTTATAATGTTTTGGAATTTCATCATTCAGATGGGTTAAATGGTTATGTATTTATTAAAATACTATGTATTAACTTACCACATTAGGATTTATGCATATGGGATATCCTAATATAAAAATGTGGTGATGATGATAACTGAGGACAGATAGGATGGCTTGTCATGGAACGTGTGATTTATTAGATCTTCTAGTAAGAAAAATTAACCTTATTTATACAGGTAGGTGATGTGGATCAACAAAAAATAAAGGGTGAAGTTTTCTAGAAGCCATCAATGAATATCTTTTTATGAAAACTCTTTAACTTTTCATGAAACAAAAAATGTTGTCATATAACTACGTTTCTAATTAATCAGAAGGTCCCTTAGGTCATTACAGATTTATGGATTCATAGTTTATAACTTTCTCCTAACCTTATTCTCTATCAATATCCATCAGAACATGGTGGTAAGATGTTTCTTCCATATACATGATTTCACATGCCTTTTACGTTCTCCTGGGTGGAAATGTATTTATATGTTAGTTTAGGTAACCATTATGGTTCCAAATTTCTCTTTTAAAGGGATGTCATAGTATCCATTTTTATGATGTGGTTTCTATAAATGAAATATTCTAGTATTTAACCATTCATAACCCAGAAAAACTTTGAGGGTGAAATTCTTTTTAAGGGGGTAGAATGAAACACCTTAAAATTTTGATAGTTATTAATTTTTAATTAATTTATTTTTTTCAGAATTTTTCATTTCACATGACACTGGAAATAGTTATATATATATATATATATATATTAAAAAACTATGTCAAACATTCCATTCACACACAATACCAAATTGGCTTGCATAACACGCAATACTAACTTGACTTGAGCTACAAGCAACACCAACTTGGCATACGATGCACACAACACTGAGTTTCTATGAAACATCTATTTTTATTGTTTTAATTTTTAATACAAGATAATTATAAAATATCATAAAAACTTATTAATAACTACATTTCAAATATTTTTGTTTTATATAAATAAAACGTTTTGATAATGAAAGATAATATTTTTGGTAATGTTCTTTTATGTTAAAAATATTATTTTTTAATGAATCAACATTTATAATAAAAGTAATTTTAGACACATTTAGAAACATAATTGGATAGAAACACTTATTTTTTAATTTATAAAGATGAAATTATCCTAGGGTGAATTTTATAGATTTTTCTGAGAAACATTATTTTTTGATCAATAGTGAAAATACTGCTTTTTAGTTAAAAACTACCTTTTTGGATAATTAATTATTAATGAAAAATGATATTATAAATATTTTTTAAAGTAAAATTATATAAATATTACATCTACTAATATAATTAAATTCATTATAATCAAATCCACTTTGATATTTAATATAAAATCTTAACAAACGTTTGAACTTTTCCCAACATTAAAACCCATTTATTTCATCCCATCGGCTGGATTAGCACTAATCTAAATTTTTCCGCTTCTATGATTGGAATTTCAAAAATACAGTATAAAACATTATATTAAGTCTATTATTTTTATTCAAATAAATCCATGTCAATTTTTTGATCAAAATGTTTAGTAAAAGTGACTATAATTAATAAGAGCAATTAAGGCCAAATTAAGATTAATTAGGGACAAAACCATATAATGAAGGGACCAAATGACCTATAAGCTATTCAAAAACAGATTTTATGTCCCTAAAATTTCCATAAAACATCCATTTTCTAGTTTTTTTTGTTATGACATATTTTATTTGAGAACATGTGCACACCTAAATTGTTTCTAAAAATTCCATGTGAGTCCTTTTCCTTCTTTATAAAAGGCCACCAACTATACCAATTCCTAAACATCTCAAAACATCTATGTTAGTCAAATATCGGCCCATAAATCCTCCCCAAAACCCCCTTTTATAATTTTAATCCTACCTTTAGTCCAAAACTTTCTCACCGAAACCTTTTGGGCCAAACCAGAAGGAGTTACCTAATTTAGAGGTAATATATTCTTTAAAGCTCCTTTCCTTTATTTTCCTTATACAACCACTACAATATATTTATTTCATTATTGTGGGACAACACCAGTATATTAAATATACTATAATCATTTTATAAAAAGGTTCTGACCCACACATACACACACCACCATCTAACGGATGTTGAACATACTGTTTCTATGTACGGTGAACTACTGCCACACGAAATGTTGATTGTTCATTTATCTTTTACAACCAATCATGTTGGACATTTATATAAAAATTCCATATATATATATATATGTAATATATTATATTTATTATTTATTTAATCTCCTTCATTAATTTTACAACAAACATCTTTTTACCTTCTATTTGGTGTTAATACGATAATCTCGTTTGAGGAAGTGTAAACTACCACCCCCTCAATGCAATGTGATTTGTTCACACACCACATAGAATATAATAAGGATGGATTTAAGGAAATTGTATTATATATGCAATTATTCATTCCACTTTAACAATTATATATATATACACACACACATATATATATACATATTTCATTTATATACTTTCTTTCAACTTAACAAAAAAATAGAAAACCACATTCATACTTATGTATGGATTACTGTCTCTATGAATGGTGTATTCCATTACGTAATTAATTATCATATATATTATTATAATATAATTATATGATATATAAAAGATATTTATAGCATGGTATACATTCGGTAATCATGATATAAGTATAAGGATCAACAATATAACAAATTAAGACTCATGCGAAGAACAAAGTGAATATTACCCGAAGTGAAACATAAATATAAGATATTTAACAAGAGGGTATTATAAGGTTATAATAAAATAATATGCTGAAATAGATATAATAATAATATTATGTAAAATACATATATTAAACTTATATTTATTATAAGGTAAGCATGTACGAGTACGGGGAGTGTGAAGACACAGGGTAAGGGGATTTTATCTCACTTTTAATTTATGTGAGATACAAGCTATGTTCGACACTCTTTCCATTTGTGTGGGGGTATATAATTCAATTGATTTTATTCTATGTATATTATTCATAAATTTATCGGTATTGATATTATAATTTTATTATCCTTATTTCTTGGGGTATATATTTCAAAGGTTACCAATTTGGTAAAAATCATTTGGTCTCAATTTTCCTTCTTTGAGACTCATGTTTTGTTATCCACCTAAACTCTTTCTCAGGTTTCATATAATTAAATTTTACGTGAAATATCATAAATATAAATATTTTAATTATAATATATGCATAACTTAATTACCTTTCCTTATATGGAAATCATTATCCCAATATACCAAGTTATAATAGTGTATTGAGACAATCTCATTACTTTTCAAGACTGTCTCTGTTTATGCTTCATTTGATGAAATATTATCATCCATCACTCCTAAATATTCATTATTTTTCTTTTCCTCAATTATTTAATAATATACTAATGTATTGGTACCATATTCTACACTTTAGCACATAAGAATGTTAAGAAAGTGTTTTTAGGAAAGCCGGACTTTACCCTCTCTTCAGTCAGAAATCTATGTTTTCTTAAAAAATATTCTAAGAAAATTATACCATTCCCCTGTAACATCTAAAATAAATTTTACCCTTCTTATATATTACCAATCTCTTTAAGGGAATATTTTGTAATTTTCCAAACATGGAACTTTTCAATACTTTTTACCGTGCAAAAATAATGTTATTTTCACCTTGAACGACATGTATGCATTTACCCACTATCATTTCTATGAATCTCCCTATGAACTTTTTAAAAGTTAAATCACTAAGAAATTGTAATTTTTAAATAATTTTTCATGAAAAATTGTTATAAATTTTTTTTCAAGCCTTATTTACAATTTTTCAACATATTTTTAATGAAATGGTTTTCAAAAATGTTTTCAAGATATTTTTATAAGTTTTCAAATAAAATGATTTTCAAAACATTGTTAATATTTCATCATATTTTATTAAAATATTTTCAAAAAAATAGTTTTCAAAACATTTTCAATATTCTTTTATAATGTGTCAAGGAAAATTATTTTCAAACATTTTTCAATATTTCTTTGTATTTTGTCAATATATTTTTAATGAAATGGTTTTTAAAACATATTAATGTTTTCTTTAAAAAAATTTATGTGTTTTGAAAGAAAAAGGTTTTAAAAAGTTTTGAAGCTTATTTTAAATGTTTTCAAGAAAAATGGTTTTCAAAATGATTTCATGTCTTCTTTATATGTTTTCATGTTATTGTTTTAAAAAATAATTTTAAAATTGTTTTATATATTAAAAAACCTTTTTCAAATATGAAAGGATATTTTCCTCAAGACTTTTTTTTAATACATCTTTCAAAAGTATTTCCTATATAAGATAACATCCATTAGTGTTGTTCATTCTTTTTTGGGGAAATTATTCTATGTTTCCATTGATATTATTTATTTAAATGGACTGTGTTTTTATGGAATAATGTTATGAACCCATTTTCTCTTTCATGAGTTATATACATTTGAAACTTGCTTCTATTCACGGGTTATGTTTATGATGAAATAATTATGAGACCTGAATCTTACCATAGATGATGATCTATTTATGTTTTTATGATACCCATTTCATTTCATGGGTTCTGATATTTTTATTTATGATGTTGTGGAACATGTATGTATGATTTCATAATGTGACTGGTTGGACCAATATCTCCCTCCAACGCATTGGGTAAAGATTTATATCTCATGAGATAGATAGTTCTAAAATGAGGTTTTACTTAGTTTAGTAATACATGGATAGAATGAGGTTTTAATTTTTTTTCAGAAACACATGGTTGGAATGGGGTTTTACTCTATTTAGTAATACAATATTGGAACGATGGTTTACTCAGTTCAGTAATATAGGGCTAGAATGAGGGTCTACTCAGGTCATTAATAGAGGACTAGAATGGTGGTTTACTCCGTTCAACAATAGAGGAATGGAACAGGGGTTCACATGGTTCATTAATGGATTTTTTCCACTAAGATGGTCTTATAATTTATGCTTTGGCTACTATGGAAATCTATATATGATTATGTGTTTCCAGAATTCCATGTCTTATTCCAATGTTATGATTTCATGGATTATGTTATTTATTTCTTTATGATCCATGTCTTATAAACTACTAATCTTTATTCCATTATTCATCTTTATGATATTTGATATGCGGAGTATGATCTTCTATTTTCATTATCACATTCTCATACCCTTATGATCATGTTTATGATTACCTGTCTCCCTTTTCTACCCTTCCTGAGTATTTGAGTGCACCCCATTCTTAGGTTTCCCTTATATAGGTTATGAACAAAGGTTTTAAGTAGATTTACTAAAGTTGGAGTTATTTATGGGAGATGTTGACGATCTTTCACCAGGATAGAAGACTTTATTTCCATGTCTCAAAAGACACTAAACTATTACACTCCTCTGGCATGTATTTTTCAATGTACTGATTATTCATTTAAAATGATGTAATATCCATTTATGTGAAGCACATGTCCTTATATATAGACTCAAGGATCATCTAATAGAATAAACAATACACCATTAATTATTCTACAACAATTTTGGGATTATAAGAATAATATAGAAAGAAATTAATGTATATGGGTGCCAATATTTATATTAAAAACATAGGTGAGAAAACTTCAAAATTTTGAACATATACTATAATGTTGGTTGACTCCATCAAATCTATCTAAAAACCAAAATATCATAAAACATTCACTCTATAAAAACTTTTTCTTCATTTCATTTCCAAAAATATGAATTCCACTAAACTCAGACATAGTCACACATATATACATAATGGTTTTATCTTCTCATACTTTGAATCAAAGACCAAAATTTAATAGGTATCCATAACCATGTTTTTTACACCATAATGATCATCATTATATATTTATTTATCCCAATTTAAATTATATGTAATGAACCCAGCCTAGATAACCAAACAATACACAAAATGGGGTTTCACAATAACTAAATCTCACATCCCAATCACTATAGTTTAATATAAATATTGATTGATAATAAAAAAATATATTTATAGTGGTGTTCCCCTAAATAAATTAAATAAAATAATTTATATCCTGCAAATTATTTATAATGGCCTTTGTAGACATGAGATAAATGTCAGTAAAAAAATATTCCCTGAGGGGAAAGGCCTATGGACTAATGGGTACCAAATATAATTTTTATGATGTTTAATAACCCATTCAATATATATATATATATAACCCATAAAATAACACCCAAGATCATATGTAAAACCATTGAAAAAATAAATCTACTTTAGAGATATATACATGGACTATATAAATAAAAGACACTATACGGATGCATATGAGGTTAAGTGTGTGTGTTTCCCCCAAAAGGAACTTGTAGATAACTAAAACATCATCACTGAGTTTTTATATAAAGACCCAAAATGGATCCATCTAAACTATTAAACTAAAATTTTAAGTGTCACCAATATTTGGTGTGTTTCCCTTACATGAATCATGAAAAATGGGATCTATATGCTTTCTGAAATTGATATATATAATGTGCGTGTATAGTATGCCAAATAGGAATAAATTTCATGAACCCTTCCAGTTTTTTATAAAACTTGGTAAGTGAAATAACAGTATAAAGTTTTAAATATAATAAATTAAAAATGTATAAATAGTTCATAGAACATGAAACACTATAAATACTAATACACATATGTAAAATATATAACCTTTAAAGTAAACAAAAATAAATAAAAGAAATCTCATCAGTTCTTAATTCTATAAAATTATCCAATGATTACCAAATGAAACCCCCCTTAGATTTATGTTTATAATCCATGAAATTATACCTATGCATTAGAGGAATAATAGATATATGGGAACTATGTTCCCAAATTACCTCTTGAAAATGTATACGAGTGCTCAAAGAACAACTAAAAAAGTTAAATCACATGTATGCTATACAAGTGGAGGTGGGACTCATTATACTCATATCTTTGCTTTATATATATATAATGGGTAGTTAGTGTACCATACTAAATAATTTTTATTTTTTATCTATCTATAACATAATTTCATTAATGAAAACTATAACATGCTTCGGTAAATACAGTGGTTTAACATGATCTTTTTGATGGTCATAGTTTTCAATGGTTTTTGGTCATTGGTTTTTCTTATTATCAACGCTTAAAAATGTGCATTAGTTTTGAAAATGGCAGGATGGGATCATACACTGTTCTTAGGGAGAATCATTGCCTATTATAGGAATCTATTATATATTTAAGACATATTCAAGAATCCTTCCATAATCCATAGGTAGTAAAGGTTATCCCTATGCCTATGATTGGTTGTTGTCATAAATTTATGTGATCATCCATCTGTATTATAGACTCATTATCTTTCTCATATTATTCAATAGTTTGTTGGTTTAATGATGAATAGTTGGTCACTCTAGAATTTATAATCATCTAGGGAGGAGCTGAGTATTCATGGTGTTGAGATCAGTCCAATAATAAATGATTCTTATGCGTGCTTGAAAAATGAATTAGAAGATATACAATTTTTTACCACTAAAAGGGACACATCATAACATTCAAGGTCATGTTCCAAGGACCATTGGGGTTTTTTATTATGTTGTGTTGCCATGGATACATTAAAATTAGGTAAATAGTTTCTAGAAATGATTAGTGTGGGAATTGTACATGAGGTTCGAATTATGATTTACCTAATAGGGGGTAGGGTCCAATGATGATGTGATTGATTTATGGGGATTGTTTCCTTGTGAGAAGTACGTTTTGTTTGGATAATGGGAATTTTCAGCCTTGAATAAGACATGATTTCCTCAGAAACATGTCCCATCAAGGATTGTTTACAATTATATAGAACATATGATTAAGATGTGTAATACCTATAAAAAATATGACCCTTTATGTGGGGGGATAATTTCATTGAGTTTATTTATTAATCAATATTTAGATTTAGATAGAAAACTTTTTCATGAGGGAGGGATTTTATATATCGGGGTTTATTGGATTCAAAGTACACTTAGATCAAGATAAATAGTTTTAAGTCATGTGGTATGGCCCGACTATGAAATTTACCGTCATATATTAAATACCAATATTCCATAAATGGAGTGTAAATAGAATATTTCATGGGGATACTATATTGGTTCAACCCTTGATCATCTCAATAATTACTTCATGATATTAGAAAATTAGTGAGATTATAATTGATTGGGACTCATTCATATGGAAGAAGCATGACTATGGGTGGAAACATCATATTGTTTAATTTCTAAAGAAGGAAGGAAAATTGGACTCATGGAGGCTATAGTCCCATGAGAAAGATATTTTGGGGATTACACATTGGGGATGCTTAGATAGTGGTATGGCTCATTGAATGGACCATTGTTGTTTCATTTGATGATTCCATGTTTGAAAAATAAACAAAATTGGAGGCATGTGTACACGTTAAGAATTGGGGAAACATGAATTGGTCTTATAAATGGAGATATATTTCCCATATGTGGGATTACATGACTTAATATTGACCTAAGGATATGAAATTATCAATAGAAACATTGATGGAGCTACACTTTGAAAGGAGGCCCATATCCAAATGGATAATTGATTGGAATCGAGAATCAGGATGTGCATGTTGTTCCAAGAGTTATTTCTCCGGTATCCTTCAAATATATAAGGACATTATCAAGGTAATCTATGATTTTGATTACATTATATATTCTACCTACAAGGGAGGAATATTTTGAGCCACCTTGTGTCAAGGGTATCCATTATTGATGTGGTTCACAATGATGTTCATTCCCTAATCCTATATGTCTACCAGATTTAGAGTAGGCCTTGACAATTCAATGGCCAAGTTGGAACTCTTGGTAAAGGGATGCTCTCTCACTAAAATTAGGGGATGCACGGTTTCTTAATATTAAAAAAATGAAATATGTGTCACATAATTGTAGGTCTACTAGGATACTTAACCTAATAAAGTGAAATGTAATGTGTTCTATCTAAAATGGGAATGTAGAAACTTGTCATCCTTACAATGGTTGGATGGAATGTTCACCCTTATAGGGATTATGGAAAAAAATCACCCTTGTTATTTCTTAGGATGAAATAATTAGCCTAATATGGGCATGGGTGAAGTAGTTTTCTTTATGTGGGTGTGGGTGAGGTGGAATCCTTTATTTGGGGATAGGTGAATGGTCACCCATATATAGGTGTGGTATAAGTGGCCATCCTTTTATTAATGTAGGTGAAGTGACATCCCTTATATATATCAATTTGAATAGTAAACCTTGGAATATATTTGGGTGGAATAGTTACCCTTATATGGATATGATCTTAGTGGTCTCATTTTTATGGATATAGGAAATATGGTCACCCATATATGTAGTTCCCCAAAGGGGGTAAAGGTTATTTATCTTTTGTATGATATTCCCAGAAGGGTTTAGGCACACTATGCTCTAAAATGGTAACCCCAGGGTCCCTTCTCCCTAGTGTAATAAAAATGAAGGGAAAATGGGTATATCATGAAGGTTTTTTCCTTTAGAAGACTCAATAAACCTTATATATGATTAATTATTTATCATTTTATGATTTTTATACTACCTAGAGTAGAAATGTGGACTTTGGAAGTGGTAGCCTTTAGTGTGTCTTTATATTTCATCTCGGGACAAATGGGGAACCATTGGGGTCCCTATTAGGCCCAATTTGTATATTGGTTGAATTATTTGTCAATTGATCCATATATTGAAGAATTAAATCATGATGATAAAGATTATGTATGGGAACTAATATTGAAAGGGATTGAATAAAGTTTTCAATTGGATTAATAATGAAGAAATAATGTTTTAGTCGCATTGTTTTTGGAAATATAGTATTAGTTACCAAATAATCATACTAACAATGATTTTTAAAATAATTAGACTCATGTTTTAAAAATAATGAAACCTGTTGTGAAAGTCCTTCGTAATGAGAAGAAGATATATTGAAGAAGTGAAAACATCTTGCTATAAGTAAATGGCCATCAACATCACTTTGGAGCCGATTTGGAATATGTGTTTGTTTTTATGGATAATTAGAGTCTTTATGAAACTGATATATTAATTGTGATGATGATTTTTTGATATGTATGTCATATAAATTATAAATTTAATTTAGAACTTATGATGTATGAAGAATAAAAAAGTGGTTCTAAATGAAGAGGTCATGCCAATTAACTATATCATATTTTCTTCTATTTAATGATATACAAAAAATCAATATCAGGATAATTGTACCCAAAATGATTGAAAATGTGGTGGATATTGAAAAGTGGAGACGATTGAAAAGTAGTGTGAATTGAAAAGGTGGTGGTGATTGAAAACATGGTCATGATTTTAAAATGAGGTTCTGATATAAAATGTGGTGCAGATTGAAAATACTATTTAGATAGAAGAGTAAGGGATGGTGAAAATTGTTTTTTCAAAGTGATTGTATCTGGGTGGAGGAATAAATGAATGTATTCTGAATGATTGTACTTAGAAAAGTTCAAGTTCTAGAAAATAATATCCAGGAAAATCATACTCAAAATTATTTTACCAATAATGATTAAACCTATGATGATCATATCCATACCAATCGTACTCAGAAAAGATCATACTAAGGTTGAGAAGAAAAGAAAGTAGCTGAAATGAATGGAAAGTTACGATAATTTCCAATCCATGTATGCTGACACGGAAGCTACTCTCCAATGAATTTAATGTTATTAATGAAGTCATGATACAATCACTAGATTTTTAATGAAGTTTTTTAGTGGACCAAGAAAAGATAAGGACAAAATGATATCAACAATGTAGTCAACCAATTCAAAAGGGATTAATTACTTTTTCAGTATCCAACTAGGTAAAAAAAAGGAGAATATGATGTTTTTAATCTCAAGTGGGTTATGTGAAAAAATAGAAATAGATTTATGAATAAATTTTCAAGGGTAAGATATACAATCAAAATACATATTTTGATAAAAATCGGTACTGAGAATCATATTCAGAAAATCATAATGGTATCCATTTCTTTATACATTTTCATTCAATTGATACTGAGATTTGTATTTAAGAAACATGATTTGGAGAATTCAACCTAATGTATTGAAATCATACTAATGATTTAAATAAAAGTATTAATACTGAAATTATGCTTTATGAATAATAAAGAAGCTTCGAGAAGGTTTGAAGAAGTAAAAAATTCATTCGGATATTTCAAGGGAAATAGAAATTTGGGTGAATTTTTGTGAGTGAGAAATAATTTTAGGATTCCCACAAAAGGTCTCGAGCTTCACCTAGGAAAGGGGAAAATTAAATTGTACATTTTTGACGATGAAGTACTTTTTATCACAGTAGAGAGAGAATCTACATGTTTTCTAGAAAAGAATATGTTTTTGTTTTGATCATGTATTAAAGAAGTTTTGAGAGATAAGTGAAAATTCAATTCTAATGATCTCCATTTCATGATGGATTAATATATTTTAGGATTTCGGTATTGGGGTTTACAGATTTGGGAAGAATTATATTCTTAATTGATGTGGTGTCTATTCATTTCTATTGTATTCTACAAGAAAATATATCTAAAAGAATTGTATCAGGCAGAATCATACTTAGAGGAATTAATCTCAGAAAATTGGACTATGCTTTAATAACAAAGTCCAGGAGGTGCTTACCTTTCTTCTGGGTAATAAATTGAATAATTTAATATCAATTGAATACATTTTTTTTAACTCAAAATAGGAAACAGGTAACAAAATTTGTTACAAAGACATTTTATTACCCAATTTTTGCTAAGAGGGTGTACACATACTCTTAGATTTTCTTCAAGGTAATACAAAATTGAAATGTCTTATCCTACTCATTATAAAACAAGTCACGTTTTCTATTAGTTTTTACGGTATTGAATTTTCTCTAAACTATACCAAGGAAATATCTATTTAAATTGAATAGTGAACCTTGTAAATACCTGTGTTTATATGGATGTGTGTTTGAATTGTTTTCAGTAGGGAATTACATATTTAATAGGAGGAGAAGGTTGTTTCATTTAGAAGGAAAATTAAAAGGAAAAATTATCAATGATTCACCCCATCACCCTCTCAGTGATATAATTATCCCCATTGGGAACTTATAAGTGGTATCAGATCTAGGTTCCCTTTTTTCGGTCTTTACTGAAGCATTAGAAGAAGATGTTATTATGAAGAATTTTAGCTTTGTAAACATTATGAAGATTTCGATAAAAAATTATAGGAATTTTCATATCTAAAAAAGGATTATCCTTCTGTATCTTATGTCTATTGGGTATGATGTTTCAATATCTTTTACATACAGTTTCTCTCCTTGTATTGTTAATGATCCTCTCACAAAATCTATTAAGGAATATCAGGAGAATGATGGAAGATCCAATAATGTATTACACTCTTCATATTCTAAAAGTGAGTTTCTAACAATAAATGGAGTTCCCACTGCCAATGGAATCTATGAAAATTTGAAAAAAAAGTTATGAAGGCAATGCAAAATTGAATAATGAAAAGTTACAAATATGGATATTGAAGTAAAAATATCTCAAGATGGGTGAGCATGAATCTTTTTATGACATCATTACTAGGTTAAATGAAATTATAATCACTATTAAATGTCTTGGTGAAAGTATATCTGATTCTAATATTTATGAAATGATCTAGAGAATTATTTCTGACAAATTTAATGCAAAAGTTTCTTCATTAAAAGACATAAATCCAAAAATATTGTCTCTGAATGATTTGCAAAGTACCCTCATTACTTATGAAATGAGAAGATAAAATGATATGAAAGAAAAAATTATGTGGTTATATAAATGTATTTCAATGATATCAATAAATAAAAGTTAAAAATATTATTATAGAATAATAAGCTTGTGAATCCAATTCTAAAAAGGAGGCAAGTAAAAACCTCAATACTATTTTATCCTTATTTTTAAAGAATGTGAAATGATGTACAGGAAGGTATAAATTTAAATCTCCCTTAAAATGTTTTTCATTTCAAGCCATTGGTAATTTTTTATCCAATTGTCCGTGAAGAGGTAATGAAGATGAGAATGATGAAGAAGAAAGTGAAGAAGTGGAAAAAAGGCCAAGAAGATCTTTGAAGAAAAATGGTAATAAAAAACATTCTATATCAAGAAGGAAGATAAGAAAATCTCCAAATCCAAAAGGATAATATTTTTTTCTAACGATTATGGTTGTGAGGATATTACAAATAATGATGAGGAGAACACGTTTATTGAAACAGTTAATGAAGTATGTTCTTCTAGTAGTGAAATTAGTTTATCTAAAGAAAAATAAAGTGAAGCGGAATCTAGAAACTCTATTGAGCATTCTGGTTAAAATAAATTTATTCAAAAATTTAATGATGAATAATTGGAAAGTAGTTTTTCTGATAAGGAATAAACTCAACATGAAATGCATTTGAATGAAGTGTTGAAATAATTCTTGAGAATGATCAAAAAAGTCTTGAAAATCAAAAAAAAAGTTGGAAAATGAATGTGCCTAAACATGAAACCAAGAATGTTTTGTTGATGAGAAATAAATTATAATGATCAGGTTTATTATTTGAATAAGTCTATTGAAGAAGAAAAGAATCTTAATGGCCATCTGAAAGTAAAGATGAAGGAAATAAGAATAAGAGTAGCAACTTGTACAACAAAAGATTTTTAAAGATTAATTAACAAATACATGTTTCAAAACTATATAAATAAAGATGTGGAATGTTAAAAAAATGAAAAACCAGGGAAGGTTAAAAAAAATTTCCTTCAAATGAGGATAATAAAGATATACTTTTTAAGGAAATAATGAAATATGGGGAGGTCATTCTTGAAGAAAAAACCAACAATGTTGGAAATTAAGATGCCTCAAGGAAACTTTAATCTGAAAATGTTTTGAAACATTAAGAATTCTGAATTTTTCCCAATACTTATTGAATTGATAAATATGAAAAGAAAATAGAGACTCTAATTTATAACATAAATTTTGGGGCGTCAAGAAAAAAATACAACAAAGATGATGAGAAACATATTTAGAAGTCTAATCAGTATATAAGTTTCATAGAAAGTACGCATTCTACAGTTATTTCTAGAACTTTGGTGGATTTGGAAACATATAAAATCTTTGTTGGTTTAATAAACAACATTACTATTACCCCATAGGTTATGGAAGGAAGAGGTTAAGGGAGAGTCTATTTCCTTAAAGAATGTGTTTTGAGAAGGTGGTTGTGAAGAAACCTGAAAAGGTTAAATTAAATATTTAAAATAGGTTCCAAACCATTGAAGTTATCATTGAATGATGTGAACAACTTGGAAACCATAAAAAATTATGTCTTGTTATGTTACCCAAAAAAAATGTTTCTTAACAAACCTAAAAATAGTTCTTAGTTTTCTAGCCAAAACACATTGACTTGGCTGGTAAATTAGAGTAATCACAATAGAATGTTAAAGAAGAGAGGAATAAATAGTATTTTTAATAAATAAGAAATATTGAAAAAAAGATGCAACAAATTGTGGATATGTGCAAGAGAATCATGATATAAAAAATTGATCAACTGTCTTTCCAGAACAAAATACAAGCATGTGAAAAAATTTACAAACTAATTGTAACAAACATTTCTCTAAAAATGAATAAAATTTAACATCCTCAACAAAATATTCTATCAATAAGAAAGTAGTTGTTACAAAATCTGATATGTATGATTAGAAGGAAAAATCATGTCCAATGAAAAATTCATGAATCAGAAAAAGGATATATATAGAGAAGACTCTCAGTCTGACTGTTGTTCTAAAAAAAATAGAGGTTCCTCTTTATTCCTTAAAATCTTTACATACTTGTGATAACTTGTAGGGAATTAAATGAGTGGAAATATAGAAGTTTGAATTGATGAGACTCTAAATATTCATGAAAAAGAAAGTAAAGAGGTTATGAAGAATATAATTTCTTAAAAATTTGTGTTTTTATATACTAAATCATTCTGCTGTGTTTATTGAGATGGGTGCTAGTTACATTTCCCTTAAAAAAAATCTTTCATGGATTTTCCCAATCATGAGAATGTTTTAAGGAATAAGAAAATGGTTTTACATGAATAATATGTTATGGAAAAAATTGATCACCTTGATTATAAACTCTTTTTTTCTACACTGGGTTTTCTTATGTAGACTTAGAGTTATTTAGTTAAAGTTTCCTTGTTATTAAACTCATCGGATACCTATGTTGAAGAAAAGTTCCAAGATTTTTAATTAAAAAGATACTACCCTTGAAATGTGATCATTTGGGAGAAATTTTTCTTAATGGACCCTCTGAATTTGTTTGTCAACAAGGGGGAGAGATAAGAGAAAGGGTGATAGATGAAATAAAAAGGGGGACCAAGAAAGAATTTGAGAGAATAAATAGCATGAAAATAAAAACAAAACTGCTTATTGTTTTCAGTAGGATAAAGTGGTTGAATTTGGTGTTGAGCACAAATACAAAGGGGGGATTGTTAGGCCCATGTGTGTTTTATCTTTATTTTTTGTTAATCAATTATTACAATGATGAAAGAATGTGGGATAAGAAAGATGATGTATTGGAATTCAGATTGAAAGGGATTGAATAAATATTTCCTTTGGATTAAGAAAAAATAAAGAAATTATGAATCACTTTTTTAGAAAAACGTTATAGGTTTCAAAATAATCATATTGAACATTGTTTTCAAAAGAATAAGACTCATATTTTTATAATAACCAAACTCAGTGTGAATGTCCTTCATAACAGAAAGATGATATTTGGATAAATGAAAAACACCTTTTTGGAGGTAAATGGTCATCAACATCACTTTGGAGATGATGTGAAAGAATTGTGTGTTTTCATGGAGTATCAAAGTCTCCCTGACACTGATAAATTAGTCATGATGATGATTTTTTGATTTTAATTTCATATAAATCATAAGTAAAATTGATAACATGTAATTCATGCAGATTAAAAAAATAGTTCTTTTAATAGAGGTTGTGCTGATTTACTGTAGCACCATGCTTTAAATTAGAAGATATACAAATATACTACCATCATGATAATTTTACCCAGAACGATTGAAAAGGTGGTGCTGATTAAAAAGTGGTACCAATTAAAAGTGGCGTCGATTTAAAAGATGTTTCTAATGGAAAAAGTGGCACTGATTTAAAAATGTGGGGATGATTTAATAAGTAGTGATGATTAGAAATATGGTTACTATATAAGAGTAAGAGATGGTGGAAATTGTTTTTAATATGATTATATTTTTTTGGTGGAAGAAATAAACAAATTTATAATGATTATACCCAAAAAAGATTGTGTTCTTCATAATCGTATCTAGGACAATCATACTCAGAATGACTGTGTCCAGAATCATCATATCCAGGATGATCGTATCATGACCAGTTGTATTAAAAAAAGATCATACTTAGGTTAAAATGAAAAGAACGTAGTTATAATGAATGTAAAGTTGTGATTCTTTCTAATCAATGTCTAATGATACTAAATCTTCTTTCAAATGAATTTAAATTCATGAAGAATGTCATGTTACATTCACATTATTGTGAATGAATTTTTTTTAGTTGGTAAATAGAAGATATGTATAGAATGATATCAACAATGTAGTCAACAATTTCAAAAGATATAAATTATATTTCCGGTTTCCAACTGGGATAAAAAAGAAGAGAATATGATGTTTTGAATATCCAGAGGGTCAAGATAAAAAATAGAAGGAGATTTTTGAATGAATTTTCAGTGGGGAACTATACATTAAAATGAATTTTTTTATTCAAATCAATTTTGATAATTGTATTTTTCAAATCAGAATGGTATCCATTTAATCATACATTTGTTTTCAATTAATACAGATCTCTATATTGAAGAAATTGGATTGAAAAAAAATCAGAATCATGTAATGAAATTATATAGACATTTCAAATGAAATTCTGAAGAAGGAAATAATGTTTGAAGAAGAATTGGGAATCTTATGAATGATCTAATGAAGTCAAAATGCATCCCATGATTTCATGGGAAATTAAAATTTGGGTGAAGTTGTGTGAGCGGGATAGAATTTTGGGATTCCCACTAAAGGTATCAACCATCACTAATAAAAATAGAAAAGTACATTTTACATTTCTGATGATGAAGTATTGATCATCACAGTTGAAATAGATACTCTGAGTTTTAGAGAGAAGAAAATGTTATCTGTTTTGATCTTGTATTGTAGAAGTTTTAATGGGGATGTGAAAATTATTTTTGGATAATCATCATATCATGATTGACTAATCAGTTTCGTGATTTATGTATTGGGGTTCTCCGACTGAAGAATAATTGTTTTATAAATTGATATGGTTATGGTCATTATTATTATATTGTACCAGAAAATCAAACTCAATTAATTGTATTAGAGAGAATTGTACTAGGAGGAATCAGACACAGAAAATCAAAATGAGTTTTCATAAATAAGTCTAGGAGGTTCATACCATTATTCTGATTAAGAAATTCAAGAATTTTATTTTATTTGAATAAATTTATTGAATAGAAAAGAAGAAAATGTTGCATGATTTTGTATAAAAATATTGTATTACCCTATTTATGCTAAAAGGGTGCACCTATACATTTTCATTGTATTAAAATTACTACCCAAGTGAAAGTCATATATTACTCTTGGTAATAAAAGGATTTATTTCTACTGTATTGTATGGTATTGGATTTTCTACAAACCATACTAAGGAAGTATCTATTCTTATTGAATAGAGTCCCTTGTAAATAATTTTGTTCCAATGGATGTGTGATTCAATTGTTTTTAGTAGGGAATTAAATATTTGGGAGGAGGAGAAGGTTGTTTCATTTGAAAGGAATATTAAAATAAAAAAATATTCAATGATTCACCCCATCCACTTTTCAATGATAAAATTATCCTCACTTGGCATTTACAGTCCCTTTATTGTAAAAAATATAGAATTGCAGGGAAGAGGAGTTGAGTGCATTATGTGATTCATGTTAGTTATATTAGGGTGTATATATAGGTTCATGAGTTCAAGAACTAGGGTAACGAAGGTTGATCTCTAGAATATGAGAATTACAAATATGCTGATGATGTCCATGTATCGAGATATAAGTGTATACAATGAGGTGGAAAAGGCAATTTGAAAATTTTAGGCACCACTTTAAGGGTGGTTAACCATATTCATATCATCATATTTGTAAAATTGAGTGCCAAAAAATTACCCCATATAATTTTATCTGATTATGAAGGAAGTAATAAAATTATGAGGTAAGCATGACATAAAAATGGGCATACTGACAGGAAAGAATATATGTATGGATGTAATTATTGAGTTGACCATATTTCACTATAATATCAATATATGCATGCTAGTCTTTATGTCATATATATATGATTTGACTTGAGTACTTGGTTAATTATATCTCTTCATATAAGTAACATGTTCTAGTCAAGGTAAACACAAATCATGTTTATCTTTTCCCATATCGTATTATCTTGGTGAGTTTTGGGCATACTATCATTGCTAGGTCTGGGTAAATGAACCCTGGAACGTGTTGTGAAACTTTGACTATGTAAAGCACCTAGGTGAGGCAGTAGGGTGAGAAACTAGGTCCAAACTACTAGGATGAAATTTTACATTAGGGAGAATATTAATCATTAAAAAATAGGTAGTTGGGACATTCGTATGTCATCAAGTCATCTCTAGTCTAAGGTTATAAATCAATCTGGGGTCCATGTACCAATATTACTAGAAATAGGGTAGAGTAATTTAAGCCATCACCCATGGGGTGAGACCCCAACTAAACATTATAGGCCTGGGGAGAAATCAAAACTAAAGGAGTCAGAGTCTTTATCAGGACCGAAGTAAACCAAAATAGTGAGTCCCTAGATGATCTATATCATAAAAATTTTTATTTTTGTAAATCTTATCTTTGTAGTACTAAAAAAAGGGTTTTGTGGGAGATTATACAATGTAGTTTCAAAACTAATCAACATGGTACTATAAAAGACACATTTGATCTTAATTTCAACAATAACCCAATAGAGTTGGTAATGTTTATTAGAGAGTTATATAACTTCATATTCACCAAATATTGAAGAGACACGATCACCTAAAAAGTGAAGTAATTAGTAGGTCAGGGAAGGGGACTATCGAGGGTTGAAATTTTCATACTTCAAGGGGACTGTGTAGGGTAGATTTGAGGGTTATAAGCTCCATGTGGAGGAAGACGAGCTCTCCATTAAGAATAAATAAATCTAAATAGTGGGGAGGGATGGTGATTCTTCCATTATCCACCCACATGAATGACCCATCAAGAGTAAATGAAATATCCATCATCATTCAAGATTTTATGTCAGCATAATGAAAAGACATTGGACAAATCTATCTTTTCTAATGAAAGGGTTTAATTTTTGGGCTTGTCTTTGGTCTTCCATATTAATCACTGTTTTTACCATTAAAATTGGTTTGTTGTAGTATCCATATACCTTAAAAGGTATAAAGAGTGTTTTGAGGACACCCAAGCCAAACTGAAATCATAATTTCGCCTCCTCTAAAGATACATTGAGTGGTGGGTACTCTGAAAGGGGCAGCTTCAACGAATTATTCTATAAAAGTAATAGATAATTTGTGTATGATAGATATTTATGATTACATTTTTTTACACTATACTTGTTAATCTCTCTTATATATATTTAATTTAATTACACTATATTATACTAAAATCATGATGGAAAATATATTTGAATGCAGTGAAGATCCTAATTCCTAATATAGACTCTATGAAATTAACAAAAATCTGATGGGAGGTGAGTCTTTTACCCGAGTCTTATATCTATTTATATGATTCATTGATTTAAATTCTATACTACAATAGATTTCTATTGAGATTATATCACTAAAACAGTTCCTTAGTGGGAGGCCAAGGGTATCCCCTCCACAGATGAAGAAATATCACCTATTAGGGGCTATTAAAGGATATGAATTCCTAGGATACCTAGGGGACATTCTGAGGGTTATAAAGAAGTATCTATTTTAGATTCCTCCACCATATGTGTTGATGATTATATCAATATAAGGGAATTAAGTAATAGAAAAATTGATCAAAATATGACTATGGATGATAAAATATCAGTGGTTTCACTTGATAATACACCATTCATAGATGTGGTTCGTTTTGAAAACATTTTTGTTGAGAGGATAAAACGCAAAACACCCCTTTTGGAGGGGCTACCTACTAAAGAAACCCCAACACCCATCACCGATGAGTTCCTATGAAGCCATTTATTTTTTCTTTGAATTTTAATTACTTATATATATGGATTAATTTACCATTCTTAATAGCACTATATCAAGTGATGAATTCCATTAAGAAAATATCATATCATTAAACACAATCACTAGATAGAACAATAATCACGGTCACTTAAAGTTCTATGGACTTATCATTCGTGGTACAAGAAACTTCACAGAGTGAGTTAGTGAAAAAATAAATTTCTACATATGATATTGGCTCTAATTTTGAAAATTATTCTATCGGTACACAAAACACAAACCAAGATATGTGTGTAGGTACATTTGGATATTGGTTTTGAAAAACCCTTTGGATACTTTGCGGGTGGTACTTCCCAAGAATCATTCATTATTCATTGTATTGGGATATGGAGTATTTGACTATCAAAAAATTCATTATGACATGATACTGGTTCACTAGATATTGGTATAGTTAAAGCATTGTAAAATCATATTATAAGGGGTAAATTAAAAATCATGTCTATAAAGTCTTCAATATGAATCAACACTAGATGAATCCTATTTTAAAGTGATAGTAGTAAAGAAAAAAGAGTCTAGTTGAGGAAGAAACCATTCAAGTGGATCAACTCAAGTAATAACTAAAATTCACTAAGGAAAGGATATATGAGAACTAGAGGCCATTTAAAGAATAAATTGTAGTAAAGGAGTGACATTATTGTAGTATAAAGGCTTCAAAACATTGGAGAAGCTGCGACCATGAGGTTTTTGGAATTATTCATGATGTTGATGGAATCTAGAAATAAATATCCAAACAACAAAAATATATTAAAGGAATTTATTAAAGCTTTTCTTTGGAGGGGGGGGGGGGGTTGAATCCATCCTTTATATGTTCCTCTATTAATTTTATTTATGAATGATAATACCTTTCATAATATTTATTTCATTATCAATCATTTTAGGACTGAACTCACCTTACATCTCAATTCATTGTATCATTTGAAACTCTAAAATAGTAATAAAAAATAACTTGAACACACATGAACACTATGTTAAAATGAATAGATCCAAATATGATTCTAAAATACTTCATCTAGATACATTTTTTATGACTATTTCTCATAGTTAGGTATTAGAAGACGCACCATTACCTTAATATCAAAGATGAGGCACTCAGATATTGAATGTGGTTTCCTTCTAGGAATATATTCACATGGGTATAAGAATATAATACACACCATAACACCATATTTTTTCCACTCATATATTGATAATATGTCTTTAAATGATAATAATCATGAAGGAGAAAAATCCTAGAATGATGATTATAATGTTCGATTGGGATTGAGTTCCCTGAAGTTACAATTATGAGCTATGTATAAATTTATTAATAAAAATATCATGAATGGAGTAGTGATGTGTCTTTTTCATAAGTTGAGGGACCAAGGGTGTATAAGTTTTCTCTTACTAGGGAAATATAGTGGGACCCACATACTCTGTTTCTTTTGATGTTGGATCTATATTTTTACTGAGCCACTGATGTAGAGGTTTTGTTGGTGGGAACATTTCTTTTTCTTAGGATTCCCAATGTAGGTTTAAAAATTAAATGTTTTTGTGCCTTTTTTCTGGGGAAGATTAAGTCCATGCTTGATAGACAATTGTATCTTATGATTTTGGGTTTTTTGATTTGGATAATGATGGGATCAAGAATGAAATCACACATACTTGAATTGAAAATACATATGATGCATGAATTTTTAAATCAAAAGTATCAAATCCACTCAAATGGATGGATTATTGATTGTTTAAATAAATATCTAAAGCGGTTATAAATCAGGACAATGAGATGTGGCAAGATGGGTGTGAATTAAAATCATATTTAAATATCGGGTTCTACAATGATATTGTCATGTAATACAATGTTTAAAGGTTCTTCTCTAATGGATGATAGATTCTTCTATCTGGTAGGGTCATGTATATTGTCTTCAAAACATTTCCAAGTAAAGGATCCCTTTAGTATATATTACACTCATTACCATCCACTATAGAAGATATATGGCAGTTTAAACTCTTTATTAATGAATTATTTTTACATAAAATAGCATGTTCAAAGATATTTATAGTATCTAAATAGTTACACTTCCCTATATTAAATACATGTCTGGGGTGAAAAAATATGACATGGCATTTCTCTAACTCATTAAAATAATATTTGACCTAGTGATCTTATATCATCATTTTATTGGTACATATAATTGGTCCTAAAAGCTTTATTTCTTTTCTTTGATGCTCTAAATTATTCATGATTATTGGATAGAATGACTTAGTGAATAAATTATCGAATATTTCTCAATATCACCTTTGTAGGATTTTGACATGAAATTTTTTTCATATCTTTAACATCATGTTTATGGTTATGTGATTAGGAACTATTGAAATCTATAGTTGAATTTCATATAACAGAGACTAAAAAGTGATATGGTCTACCCAATCAATAGCAGGTAAAATCTATGTTGATGGAGGGCCCAATTCCAATATAGACTATCTCAGGGAAGGGGTGAAAAAATTTTATGTTCATGATTCTTCGACCTCATGTATTGTACTTTAATGTCTTGTGACTTGGACCACTAATAATATACCTCTTTATTTTAAAAGTGGGCATGATACATTCACACGTAACATTGACTTTTTTGAATCAATTTGTCCCGTGAAGTTATGGAATGTGTAACTCACAACTCGAATTATTTGAATATAAGGATGATGATATGGAATATTCTAGGGATGTATAATAATAATATTTAATGGAGAGTTCCACTTTTATTTTTTCATGGAATACGTTGATTGGTGTATCTTCTCATTAGGAAAAGAGGTGCTTATTTCTAGAAGTTCCATGTACAATGGATCCAAAACGTTACCAATAAAATGTTTCCTTTGGATTTTATTACACTCATTATAAGACATCATTTAAGATATATGTTGATTCAATCACTTTATTAATAATTTAAATTTATGGAAAATATGATATTAAAGGAGTGTTTGATCACCATAAATGTGACATTTTTTTGTCTGAATGTATTCTTACACTAGAGAGGTATGACATGAGATTGAATTCATGGTCCTAAATCTTACTAAGTCTTAATTCACCCTATTTTTACCAAATATTACTATGGGATTGTAACTCCCTGAACCCAGAAGCCCAGAGCTAGTGAATTATTTTAAAACATATGAAAGATTACAAGGAATCATGTCCCAAAGGACCGATCCGTCTACTAGTCTTGGAAAATAGATTACATACATGAACATTAAATCAAGATTTCTAAAATAAAACATAACATAGATAATAATTTTATAACACTATTATTCCCATAGATTAACCCTGGATATTAATCATCAAACACTTTTTGGCATCGTGGGAAAATAAAACATAAGAAAGGGGTGAGGTCCGATGCTTAGTAAGAAAAAACAATATAGTAGAAGCTATCACAAATAAGAATAAACCTTTAAAGAAAGGTTCAAAACTAAAACAAAATCCTTCAAAACATTATCATCAGCAAGATATGAAAATAATAAATAAAATAATTATATTTAAACATTCACATGGATATTCTACTACTCGAATAGTAACATGTAAAATCAATAACTAATCTCATAACTAGGGAGTGCTTGATGTCGGTCATCATAACCAATACGTCATGGTCGTGTTCCAAGATCATACACAAATATTTTTTCAAGGCCTTGGGCCAAGAAATTAATTTTCACCATGAGACCAACCAATGCATCAAGGGGAAATAGTGGGGCCCTCCCATACCTTACTAAGTCAAGTACATTTCACATATGAAAAGTCTGAAACATACCATAAAATATCATATTAAAACTAGCATATGAAATGTTAATAATTTAACCACAAACAATGAATGGTATTAAAATAACACATACAAAGTCCAACATATCATAAACCATTCAATAAAATATGGAAGATTGTATCATAACATATCAAACACAATCACGCATAAAATCCAACAAAGGATGTTGATATCGATGAAAATAATAATAAAAAATCAATAAAACTATTTTAGTGAAATAACCATTTTTAAATTTGAAAAAAATTCAAACACATGAAATTCATAAAAGAAAACATTTAAAATAATGTTTCGAATAAAAGTTTCCCATACCAGTTTGAAATTTTTTAAATTAATTAGCATTTTAAAATATCTATGTCCATATAAGTAAATTGTAAAAACCATTTGGAAAACATGGACATTAATGAGAAAGTTTTGAAGTATAAATCTTTAAACCATTTATATTAATGTTTTAGTTAAATATTCCCATACATAAAAACTCAAAACTAATCCTTTTTAAATTTTTTGAAGATATATGGACATGAATGATAAATATTTCCCAGTAAACACTTATTCATAAACAATCTTAGATTATAATGTGATTTTGAAATTAACCATTTATTTAAGTCTGATACTCTTTGTTTATGTTCAAAACCCATGTATAATGGTTTTTAATATATTATTAACTTGTAACATAATCCTAATGATATTTATGATATCATATATGATTTTCTTATAACTATATACTACTTTTTTATTAATAATTCCATGTTAATGCAACATTTCAGGTAATAATTTCTTTCTTTATCGCATATATTTTAACTTGTTATTCATGATCATATTACGTATATCATTATAACATGATTTATATATCATATATATATATATAATATAAAAATATATATTTTATTGATATAAGAAGTGGAATACACTGTTCATGGAGATGGTATGTCGTACGTACACATGAATGATGTTTCCATTTTATTGTCATATTTAGTGGAAGTAAGTTAATGGAATAAATGTACATAAATATATATATTATAGTAAAATTATTTTGTCTTATATTTTATACTTATAATTAATTTATATTTTTATAATCATTCTTAGATGGTGAACATGGATGATGAATCTCATCATGTCGTGGTGACAGTAAGCCATACGTAAGCACAAGTGATGGTATTATTTTCTTAATGGTTAAATGGTATAGAATTGGATGAAATATGAATTATAAATAAATAATATCACATTATATTTATTATTAAATTATTTTATATTCATCATTATACCCATCAAAATAAATTATAGATGAGAAATATTTTACACCACGGTATGGAGATGGTAAGTTGTACGTACACACGTATGGTGATATTGATTTTCATAGGATGGGTAAACGAAGGAATATGGATGTCCCATAATCATAACAACATATCAGAATACATTATAATACTAAGTTATTATTTTTTTGTCATAAAACATAGGAAGAGGAAGTAGAAAAAGATAAGTACTTTGAAAGAAGGGATAAGATAATTACCTATTCTTCGGGTGTCTCCTTTTAATTTTCAAAATAAGACTCCTTAGGTTTGTTTTCAGACAAAAACGTGGAATCTATGATGAAGTGTGGAAATTTGGTATAAGTTTTGGTTTGTGTTTGAGAGATCCAAATGGATTTTGAGGTCTTAATAAAAGAGAAGGAGAAGTACCTTTTTATTAGAGAGGTGAAGGGCACTTTAGGGAAGTCTGTAAATATTAATTTATCGTAAATTGATTTTTGATTTGAAATGGGTAAAAAGTGATTTATATCAAGGATAATATGATTATGGGTATAAATATTTTCAAAAAATAGATTTGTAACTTGTTTAGGTAATAAATATAACCTTATCTTTTGGCTTTAACCATTAGACAAATAAGTTAACTCTTAACATTTATTTTTGTATTTTTATAATATATTGTTAATATAATTACTATAAAATGATAATAGAACCCATGGTGGATCATTAATTACCTTATTAACACTATATAAGTTAGTTGGTCGAATATTATATTTTTATGACTATTATATTGTTTAATTAAATAGTGTTTCTTTGAAAGATTCATTTATGTCATTTTTGACACTATTAAGTAATTCATTTTTGTTAAATTCAGAAAAACTTGATTCCTTCACACAAAATTCATTAAAAAAACTATAATATGGATTAAACATACATAAATTTCTTATATGGAATGAAAATGTACAAATTACATTAATATTAATATTTATCAAATAATTTATTTGAATAATACATCAATAAGGTAATCACAACATCATTATTGTGCCAAAAATAAATTTATTTATTTTATGTGTAAAATTTATCAATAAAATAAAATTACATAGGAAATATTTTTATACTTATAATGTCTATTTAGAGACAAATAAATCATTTATATAAAAAAATAAAATTGTTTTAGTTAGGAGTAACATGTTTATGTTATATTTTCCTTTTCTTTAAATTAAAAATTATAAAAGGTCATTATCACACCCATGTACCACCCAAATGCCAAAAATTCGGAATAAGGATTTTTTTTGGTTACCTATGAATAATTCAATAATATTTGGAAACATGTTAGGGTAGTTTTATATTATTATAATATTATTTTTTCCTTTATTTAACTTATTTATTGTTTAACCATGAGGATTAAAAAAAATTACTGAAGTTACTATTCATAATGTAAAAAATAAAACATACTTATTAAAATAATTTGTAGCTTTTGATTCAAAATATGGAATACATTTTTCTATATTCAATACAAATAATCGGTAGAAATTAATTTAAAAATAATTTCCATTGTCAAACCTACAAATCAGGTTTCTTAGATGTAAAAATTATCAAAATATTGACATGTGTTTATGGTCAATTTAATTGTGAAAATAATTCCAATGACCAAAATTGGATTAAATGATAAAAAAATCCAATTACATTTTAAAACTAATTAAATGAAAAATATAACTATATAAATGAATTAGTTGAACATGTAGTTTTGAGTTAAAATGTAGTATTTTTCACTATTCATTAAAATATTAATATTATCATAAAAACACTAAAAATTTCTCCACATTAAATTTTTATGTCCCACGTATAAGGAATAATTCAATTTTATAAAATAGAATATATAAAATTATCAAATATTGGATTTAAAATGGGTTTTCGATTAAAATAAAGAAAAAAACATTAAAAAACACTTCTTTTATCTGAAATAATTAATGTTTCCTTAAATCATGTCCATGAAACACATAATATGATTGTAAAATTGTTTGGAATATATAAAATTCAAAATTTCATCAATACTACCACTTTTAATACATCTAGTTAGATAGGTCATTATGTGCTCGAAATCGATGTTGTGTATAGTGCACGTTACTGAATTATTAAGAAGAAGAGTACCGTGGAAGCTTGGGGTGTTACATTATACCCTACTTAAATAAATTGGGTCCTCATAATTGAAACTCAAAATCAAAAACCATGGGTTGGACTTTTGAAAATATTTTTATTAAAATCCCACTTTGAAAATTGATTAATGAGACCTCCAATTTAAAATATAAAAAAGTATGTATGAAGGTCCCCATAGATAACATATACTAGGATTCAATGTATGAAAATATGGATATGGATGAAAAATCTAACAATCACGTTCTGATGGAGTACGATAGAGAAAATGATTAGGAAAACGTTAATAACCATTAAGGTATAAATCAGTTATAATCAAAGGGGCCATTTGATTCATCACAAAAGAATGCACTAGGAAATCATTTTTGTTTTAATGATATTCTCAATAGACATGAATAATTAATTTAATTTATAGACTAAGAAAAGAAGTATGCATACATAATTTACAGGTAGAGTTTCATCTGTTAACTAATTCCTACCAAAAAATCATTTTTATTTTAAAATGATAATAAAACTCAACAAATATTCTATTTATGTTATTTGTATAATGTTAAAAATAGATACTTATACCATTTAAATAAATAATTTTTTTATAATAACTAGGTCCTTCCTGTTGGCCAATGGTATGTGATAAAGCCTTGTCCCACTTCAGTTGTGGGTTTGATTCCCGCACCCGTATCCAATGGGATGGGTTGTTGCCCGACCTGCAGGTTGACCTTTTTCTCAAACTATATTATTATGAAATTTGAAAAATAACCTTAAAAATATTTATCCTTAAAAATACAATCCAAAGTCAAATTTAATCCATTACAACATTTACAGGTATCCAAAATAACTTTTTCCAAACTCTATATAAAAGGTCTCTAAATTTCCAAAATCAGTTGTAATATCAGATTCCCCAAATAATGTAATATTGCTCTTATTGTCAGATACTGAATATATGATTACCTTCATCATATCAAATCCCTAATGAAAACAAAAAATCACTACAGTACAATCCCTACATATTTCACATTCTTCGTATAACCAGAATATATTTCTTGAATCCAAATATACAAATACATTAATTATTCCACATTGATCATAGTAACCATATAATCTTGACTCTAATCCATTTTCTTCTTCAAATGAATATTTATTTAATATGTTATACAACAATTTTCCTAATCTATCATTTCATTAAAATTATTGTAACACCCCAAACTTTCATAGTACATTATCTCATTAAAGTAATTAAATATCTTGCACTACACGCAACACCGAGTTCGAGTGCAACAAAACTTACCAACTAGCTATTCAAAAAGCAGTTATGAATAATATTAACTGGATTTTGAATCTTATATTCTCTATATAATTTTAACATCTATATAATGTGTTTCGTATACATAATCTATGAAAAAATTAATTTTTTCAAATAAAAGAAGTATTTTTAAAAAAATGCAATTTTACAGCCTTTTAAGGGAGAAACCTTTCTAATAAGATGAAAATAAGAAGGGGATAAATTGGGTCCCCTCCTTAAAGAAGTGTTTTTTTTAAAATTAATGTATTTATCTTGAATTTTTGGTATTTTTATGAAACATTCAATTTTCATGAATAGTGAAAACACTGCATTTTTATTAAAAACCGCCTTTTTATTTAAATAATTATTTATTTTATTTTATTTTATTTTAATTCAATATATATATAATACATATATAAGTTCAAATTAATTCATTGGATTCATTTTATAATAAAATTAGATGTATAAATTTTTATTGAGATTTGTAACCTCTTTTACCCACCTTCTAGTCACGTTAGCAAATTTGCATAAAACATAATTATACCGCTTCCGTGAGTTGAATTTCAAAAATACAAGAGAAAAAATCGACATCAATAAGTAAAATGTGATTCAATAAGATGAAAATAATTTTTTGTGAATAGTAACATTTTACATTTACTTACCACGGTTTAATGTAAATAGGGTTATACATAAGATAAATTTTTATATAAATATTAATTATAAATAAAAAAATATTTCATACATAATGGTATTTTATTTATAATTTTTAGAGATTAAATAATTAAATTTATTTATGACACAATGATGATGTAGCAATTACCTTCTTACTGAAATTTTAAAATAGTTTATATTATAAATATTAAAATAAATATAATTTCATAGTTTTATTTCCATCCTTGAATTTTCTAGTTTAATATGATGTGTTAGGGTTGATTAGAAAATTTTTGTTCGAAGTGATAAGGTTGTTATGACTTTCACAAAAACAAAATACCAAATAGTGTCAAAATTGACATAAATAAATTTTTAAAATAAATACTATATTATTGGTTGATATAGTATTCCAAAAAATATTAGGTTTTCCATAAGGGATTAAATAAGATTATATATATTATTAATGAACCACATGATCTTCTATTGGAAGTTTAGAGTATGTTTATTAACCATATAGTGTAAGAATACAAGAAGACACGGTAAAAGACTATTTAACTAAGAGTTAAATCTAAAAGATAAAGTTAAAATAGTAACATAAAATTGTATAAAACCTATTGGATGAGAGGCTTTAGACCCATAACCACCTAGGGATAGAAATAAATTCATTTGGAGCCATTATAAACCAAATATCATTGTATAATAAATTAATATTTTAATCTTTTCCTAAAGTAACCATCATCCCTCTTATAAAAGGGCACTTCCACTTCTCTAAAAATCACACATCCGAAGCCATTTGGCTCAGAAAAACCCGACCCAAATATCCTTAAAACTTCCATCACATCAACCAAGTGACATTACTTTGATCCGAAATTCAACCTAAGGAGCCCTTTGAATCAACTCAAATGGAAACACCTGAAGAAGAGGTAATAATTTCACCACCCCTTTCAAGTTCTTTCCATCTTCAACTTCCTCTTTCATTGTTGTTTCCATAACAAAAAAATAACTCTAGCACATCGTACACATTGTGATGTTATTATAAATATGGTAAAACCATATTTTTTATTCTATCCAACCTCAAACCGACAAATCCACCACACGTGTGTACGTACGACTTACCGTCTCCACGTTGTGGTGTAGTTTGTTATTCAAAAACTTCATTATTTGGATGGGTATAATAATTAGTATATATAATATAAATAATATATATAAAATTTTAATTATTATTTATATATGATATACCATTAAATTACATATGATTTCACCATCCATATAATGATATTGTCTCTTGTGCGAATGTACGGGTTAACGTCTCCACGACGCGATGAGATTCATTTCCACGTTCATCATTCAACAATGATTATAAAAATATATATTATTAATAAGTATGTAATATATGAAATCATAATGATACTTAAGATATATATTTATTTATTTATTTATGTACTTACATATATCTTATTCACTTACATTCATTCAATGTGATATGAAAACGGAAACAACATTTATGTGTACGTATGCCCTATCGTCTCCATAAATAGTGCCCTCCATTTCATATATCTATCATTTATAAATATTTATATTATAAATATATATTATATATAAATCAAGAACTATATTATTGAAATATTTAAATCATGATCTAAATGACATGATTAAGAATTACAAGTTAAAACACGTACGATAAAGAAAGCGATTATTACCCAAAATGTTAATTTAACATGAAAATCATTAATAAATGGGTTTTATAATGTCATAAATGAATCATTTATGATAAAATAAATATTAATACGATTCTTCTATAATTTAATAACATACTATTGTCATTATACAAGAGGTTTAACGTACCCTCGACCAATGGAAAGTGCAAGGAAAGGGTTAATTTCATAATCTCATTATTATCTAAGGTTTTTTATGTAAGTATCTACAGGGACATATTTATTATCCAAGTTAATATTTAATAAAAGTGGTATTAAATGGAATATTTTTAATTTAATTTTTTCTAAAACATCATTTTAAATGATTTAGAAATTTTTTATTATAAACCATTCTTATTAATGTCGATGTTTTCAAAATGGTTTTAGGGATTTATTTATATGGACCTGATTGTTTTAAAATATTAATTCCTTTAAAAAAAATTATTATGTTATAGAACACATTTATTCAAAACTATCTTTTAAATGACTTCCTTTATATGAATTTTAAATTATTTTATGATAAAGGGATAATTCTCTCAACGATTTTTACTGATCATTTTCAACAATGTCAATATACTTTACGGGGTATTATTCTTGATCGAGGTTGATTTATTATGATACAAAACTTTCCTATTGTATTGCAGGTTTTGTGATATGTTTGAATATGGATGTGTTGTTTTTATAGCATTTATGGTTTATAGATAAATTATTGACATTTCATATTCTAGTTTTAATAAGAATGTTTATGTTATGTTTAAATCTTTTCATATGTGGAATGAATTGGACTTAGTAAGTGATGGGTGGAGCTTGCTATAGCTCCTTTATGCATCTGTAGGTCTCATTAGATAAACTAGTGTATTGGCACAAGGCCTTGACAAAATATTTTTTGTAGTCTTGGCACAAGGCCTTGACTACATGGTTATGAAGTCTGGCATTATGCATTACATCATTATGAAATTATATATTGATATTACATGTGATTATCCGACTAGTAGAATATCCATGTAAATAATTAAATGTAATTTTTTTATTTATCTTTTCCATAATATGCTAAATTTTAAGTTTAAAAGGATTATGTTGTAGTTTTATACATTGATAAAAATATTTATACTTATTTATGAAAGTTTTAGTTATATCATTATCCTTACTGAGCATGTGATCTCCCCCTTTAGATGTTTTATTTTTTCTAGGATGCGAAGATGACTATTATGAATGAACTGTAGAGACAGTCTAAGGGATATGAATGTGGGCAATGGAGACAATGTTATTGTTTTTTTTCATTTTATAATGTAATATAATGTTCATGTATGTAATCTATTTTCCAAGACTGCTAAACCAATCAGTCCTTCAGGACATGATTACTTGTAATCAAATTGATGTATTAAAATAATGCACCGACTCTGGGTAACATGGGTCTGGGCATTACAGTTTCTTTCCGAAGAATTTCATTAAATAACTTGGAAACGAGATTTAGAAAAACTCTGATTAGAAAATATTACCCTAAGATAGACTTTGAGGATTAGTATAGAATAATTTCATAGAATTTTGGTAATGTATAGATTTTGCGTATTTTCCAAGAAACACATCTTTGTCTGGATATGACAAGGTAGAGGTGGCTATCGCACAGATGTTCCTAGGAGTGAAAACTCAAACAAGGAGTTTCAGGCTTGACCTGGGGTATCCTGTTACACGACAATGGGCCTTGCTGCAATCTTTGTTACGACACTCCTTGGGGATATGCTTAGGATAATTCAAAATTTCATTACAAGCCATTATGAAGGTTTTTGGAGTAAATAATTCCTTAAAGAAAAAATTTTATGATTATAGATTAGATGCATAATCTTTTCAACTTACATTAGGTATTTTACAGGTGTGGAATTATTCATTACAATTCATTAACTAAACTAGTGTATTCCATTGTTTAGAAATGGTTCTTAGTAGAAGGAATGAGAATTAAAGAAATATGCCTGATTGAAAGATTAAGAAGTATAATATCTTTAATGATATTAATCCAATATTTAGAAGGGAAATGGTCTCTCATGTTTTCTCATCATATGAAGAAACAATATCATGTGTTAATAAGATCAATAAAGAATTCTGTGAGTCATATATCATTGATGGGAAGCAAGAGAAGAAAATGATGGAAGAGAGAAAGATGTATAAAGGAAAGAGGGGAAAGACGGATTTTATTATAAGTGATAACTGTGGAAAGAATAACCTTGGTAAATGTTTTAAGGGAATGAAAGTTTGTTGTAAGTGTATAGAAAAAGGACACCAAGTTTTTTATTGCAAGGGTAAGAAAATGGATTCAAATGTATAATGCTTCATTTGCAAGGAGTTGGGACTCTACATGAATCAATGTATAAATCATCAGAGTGTACCCAAAATGATGCAATTGGATAATAATAAAGTTATGATACTACTGATGATGAAGAGGAATAATTAGAGTTCTTATGTTGTTAATAATGTTTTGTGTCATTTGAGTATTGTATTAATTATATACATGTTATAATAATTATAAACTATATAGGTATTGTAATGTAGTTATATTTAATTAAGGACTTGAGATTGTGTCAAACCGAGAAAAGTGACTCAATAGTAGGTTAAAGATTTTGGAAAATATATTTTTGAGAGAAAGATAAACCATAATATGGTTCTGATACTAAGTAGTTATTTTGGAATAAGATATGATTGATTTGGATAAATTATATTGGATATTATTGACTACCTTGAAACTGATTAATGATTTATATATTCCATTATAGTTGGAGTTTACAATATTTTTGGATATAAGGATTATATCTAGTATTCTATATAGAATAAGGGAGAATGAATGTAATAAAAATGGTTTTACTGTAATTCTGGATGTTACCATGTTTTTCAAAATAATACATAATGATGGTATTCACATGTTATTACGTAGAAAAAAAGGATCTTCATTGTGTTTACCTTCCTTATAAATTTTCGATTGTGATTTTGGACAGAAGTATTTTGGATATGTATAATGGTTGGAATGGATTAAGTTAAACATTGGATACTATTTTTTATGGTTAAAAACAGCTTAAAATTATTTTGTGGATTCTTATAAAAAGGAAAAACTAGAGGTCGGGCGACAACCCATCGCGTTTGGCAAGGCCGTGAGACATGAACCCAAAACTGAAAGGGGACAAGGGTGGATCACCTACCACTGACATATGTGATGTCCTAGTTTGTATAATGTAGTTTTTTTAAATAGTTTGACAAATTAATTATAAAATCATTATTTTTGGAACCCTAAATGATTAGGATAAATAAAATATTTTTGAATTCTATTATCTTTTAGAGTGAATGATGTGTTTGTGGTAGGAATTAGTTGAAGGATGAAACTCTATTTGTCAAGAATATATTTTTTTCTCTTATTCTATGAATAAATTAATTCAGAATATTTAGGTAATGGATCTTAAAACAAAAAATATGTTATCCTAATACCTTATGTTTTGTTGAACTAACCATATTTTCAATCATCATAGATTGATGGATTTGAGGCCGTCAATTTTACACTTGTTCGTAATTGATTACCTGAATCACTCCCTTTAAATTTTTATGTTTTCTCTACAATTATGTGTCTATATTTTCCATCAATGTTCTCTTAATCTAGAACATAATTTGGTGGTGTCCTTTTCAATCCCTTTTCGTCTTATTAAGACTAAATTTTATTAACCCAATTTCCAATGTGGGTTTTCCACAAAGGTATTTTTATATTTTTATCATTTTATTTCCTAAGAACAATATTAAATTGCGAGGACACAATTTATTTAAGGAGGAGAGAATGTAAAACCACAATATTTTATTGTAAGTTATCTCTTTGAAATAATTCAATAGTTTTCTCTACACACAACATCGAGTTTGAGCGCACCATAACATACCAAAGTAGCCGTTCAAAAAGCGTTTATGAATAGTTTTAACTGCAATTTAAATCTTATATACTCTATATAATTTTAAAATCCTTATTAAGTGTTTCTTAGACATAACATACGATCATATTCACTTTTTAGATAAAAGATGTTTTTTAAAAAAAATGCAATTTTACAGCCTTTTAAGGGGGAACACTTTTTAAAACCAATATTTAAAACTTCTATATATTCAATTTATTGAAATTAAATTATTATTTATAATCGGGAAATAAAAATTTAGTTTGGATAAATTTCTGGTACCTTTCTGATATCTTTCATATTTTGACGAATAGAGAAAAATACAATGTTTTAATTGAAAAAAACTTTTTTAATCGAGATAATTTATAGAGTTTAATAATGAATTTGAAAGGTTTTATATTATAAATAGATTATAATTTTATCATTTAATTCAATTTAGTCCATTATAAGTAATTTTATATTTAAATTTGACATAAACACATGTTAATCATTTGATAGTTTTTACTTTATAAAAACCCTCTTTTTGGTTTTGACAATGAGAATTAATTTTAAATTAATAAATTGAACTTATATGATTTAAATTTGGTAAAATATACCACATTTTTGAATTCAGTATATCAAAATTTTCATAGGGTGAATTTTTGGAATTTTCTGAAAACATTCAATTTTTTATGAATAGTGAAAACACAGAGTTATTACTTAAAACTGACTTTTTATTTAAATAATTATTTATTTTATTTAAATTTATTTTAAGTAAAAATTGATATATAATACTTATATATGTTCAATGTAATTAATTGGAGTTATTTTAAAATAAAATTAGACGTGTAAAATTTTATTGAACTGTTTAACCACTTTTACCCACCTTCTAGGCACGTTAGAAAATTTGCATAAAACATAATTTTACCACTTCTATGAGTTGAATTTCAAAACTCCAAGAGACACAATTGACAATAGTAAGTAAAATTTGATTGAATAAGATGAAAATAATTTTTTTTGAATAGTAACCATTTAATTTTATTTACCACAATTAAAAGTAAATAGGGTAATTAAAGGCAAAAATGAAATTATAATTATCATAAAACATGTCCTAATTCTATTGGATAAGATTTATTCGAAAAAAAACCTTAGTAATAAAATATGATCCTTTTGGTCAACTTGTATAAGATTAGGACCTTTATTATTATTATATTTAAAGAAGAGTTGAAAGTGTTAAATTCAATGTTTATATATAAACCATTTTCAATATAGGGCTATACATATGATAAATTTGACTATAAATATTCATTAGAAAGATAAATATATTTCCTATATAATAATATTTTATTTATAATTTTTAAAGATTAAATAATAAAATTTATTTATGACGCCATGATGATGCTGTAATTACCTTTTTAATGAAATATTAAAATAGTTTGTATTATAAATATTATAATAAATATAATTTAAAAGTTTCAATTCAATCCAAGAATTTTATATGTTAATACTAAATGTCGGGGTTGATTTGATATTTTTTTTCTAAGTTATAAGGTTTTTATGACCTTCAGTAAAACAAAATACCAGATGGTGTCAAAATTGACATAAATTAATTTTTTAAACAAACTCTATATTATTGGTTGATATAATATTCCAAAAAATCTAAGGTTCAGAAAAAGGGCTTAACTAATATTATATATATCATTCATGTACCAACTGAGGGTCTATTTGAAGTTTTGAGTGTGTTTATTAACCATATAGTGTAAGAATACAAGAAGACACGGTAAAAATTAAAATATTTAACTAAGAGTTAAATCTAAATGATAATGTTAAAACGGTAACCTAAACTTTTATAAAATAGATATATTGAGATTATATGGTCCCATAACCACCTAGGGCTCGAAATAAATTAATTTTGAGCCATTGTAAACTGAATATGATTGTATGATATATTAATATTTAAATATTTTCCTAAAGTGACCCTCACCCCTCTTATAAAAGGGCATTTCCCCTTCTCCCAAAGTCACACCTTCAAAGAAATTTGGTTTGGAAGACCCCCTGCCCAAATATCCTTCCAACCTCCCTAAAATAAACCTAGAGTCCTTACTTTGATCAGAAAGCCAACTTAAGGAGCCCTTTTGATCAACTCAAAATGAAACACCCGAAGAAGATGTAATAATTTCACCACCCCATTCAAGTTATTTTCATTTTATGCTTTATATTTATTTGTTGTTTCTATTAAAAAAATAATAACTTCTGTAAATCCTACATAATATTATGATATTATAAATATGGTACATTCATATTTGTTATTGAATCATTCCTCTAAATGAAAAAGTCACTATACGAGCGTACGTACGACTTATCCTCTCCACATCATGGTATAGTTTGTTATTCAAACACTTCATTATTTGTATGGGTATAATAATGAGTATAACTAATGTAAATAATCAATATAACATTTTAATGAATCTTTATATATGATATACCATCAAATTACATATGATTTCACCATCAATATAATGATATTGTTGCCCGTACGTATGTACGGATTTCCGTCTCCCCGACGCGATGAGATTTATTCCCACGTTCACCATTAAATGATGATTACAAAAATATATATTATTAATATGTTTGTAAAATTTGAAATAATCATTCTTCTAGATATATTTATATATATATTTATGAACTTACATATATCTCATTCACTTAATTTTGTTCAATACGATATGAAAACGAAAACAACATTTATGCCTACATACGGCCTACCGTCTCCATAAATGGTGCCTTCCATTATATATATATATATATATTATAACTAACTATATTCAAAATATATATGATATATAAATCCAGGTTTATATTCTGGAAGTATTTAAATAATTATCTAAATGGTACGATCAATAATAACAAGTTAAAACACGTATGATAAAGAAAGCGATTATTACCCAAAAAGTAAATTTAACATGAAAATAATTATTGAATGGGTAGTATAAAGTCATAATAGAATAATGTATGATATAATAAATAAGAATATGGTTCTGGTATAATTTAATAACATACTACGGACATTATACATGTGGTTAAATGTACCCTCTACTAAACGAAAGTGCAAGGTAAGGGTTAATTTCATAATCTCTTTATTATCTGAGGTTGTTTTTATGAAAGTATCTACTAAGAAATATTTATTATCCATGTCCATGTTTCATAAAATTAATTTCAAATGGATTATTTTTAAGGTAATTTTTACTAAAATATCATTTTAAATGTTTTAAATATTTATTCATCTAAACATTTTTCATTAATGTTGATGTTTTCAAAATGGTTTTAAGGATTTATTTATATGGACCTAAATTTTTTAAAATGTAAATTCCTTTCAAAACTTCCAAAGAGGTATGGGACACTTTTATTCAAAACTATATTTTAAATGAATTCCATTATATGACTTTTTAATGGATTTCATGAAAAAGGGATATTTCTCTCAAATATTTTTACTGATCATTTTCAACTATGTAAACATCCTTTAAAGGATATTATTCTTGTTCAAGGTTGATTTATTATGATACAAATATTCATTATTTTATTGAAGTTTTTGTGATATTTTGGAATGTGTATGTGTTATTTTTATACCCTTCATGTTTTATGGATAACGTATTGACATTTCATATGCTAGTTCTAATATGAAGGTTTATGTTAGGCTCAAGCCTTTTCATGTGATGAATGCATTGGACATAGTATGTGACGGGTGGAGCCCACTATAGCTCGTAGATGCATCGGTAGGTATCATGATGCAAACTAGTGTCTGGGAATAAGTCCTTGAAAAAATCTTGTTTTTAGTCTCGGCATAAGGCCTTGACTATGTGGTTATGAAATCTGGCATTATGCATTCCATCATTATGAAATTGTCATATTGATATTACATGTGATTATTCGATGAGTATAATATCAATGTGAATAATTAAATGACATTATTTGATTTAACTTTTCCATATTATGATGAAGTTTATGTTTATAAGGCTTTTGTTTTGTTTTTATACATTCCCCAAAATATTTTTTCTAATTTATTAATGTTTTCTCTATATTGTTATCCTTAATGAGTATCTGAGCTCACCCCTTTCTATGTTTTGTTCTTCCTAGAATGAGAAGAATTATGTTATGGATGACCTACTGGGATAGTCTAAGGGATAAAAATGTGATCAATGAAGAAAATTTTGTTGTTTTTTTTCATTTTATAATGTAATATAACATTCATGTATGTAATCTATTTTCCAAGACTGTTAAACTAATCTGTAATTTTGGACATGATTACTCGAAATCATGCCAAAGTATTAAAATAATTCATTGAATCTGGGTAATTGGGGTCAGGGAATTAAAATTATAGCATTTCATAATTTATTTTTCCCCTACATTCACAATCCTCGTGACCTTTTTCTCCACATTTGTAACAAAATTGCATTCCTTTCAGGAAAGTACATGGCTGTTTCTTCCCAAAATTATCACATATTGGAAAATAATTTTTTCCATTTTTCACATTATTTTTCTCTTGATATTCCTTTCCCTTCTTCTATAGTTTTACTTTAATGTATTAAGTCATAGAGAATACCTTTTCCATCTTGAAAGAAAATGAGACTATGTCTTCATACGATGAGAAATATTGCAAGACTAGTGCTCATCAGAGTAATGGTTTTAACCCATCAAATAATATATCAATATTACTTTTTGGGTTACATATGTAATCTATATAATTCCTTTTAACCTTGTGAAGTTATCCTCATACATTACAACATTATCATCCTCCTTCTACCTTGGATGAAGAAATTGCCTTTTTATATCAGCTCGTTGTTCATGAAGAAAGTATTTCTCTAGGAAATTTTTTTCAAATTACCTCCATTGAGAATTTTATACTTCTTTATACCCCTTTTTATTTTTAATTAAATACCACCATTAATCCAAATATCCTAAGAGATGGTAAACTACCAGGAAAACTTTCTCCCTTTCGTTATTTCCCAAAGAAAAAAGTATTTTCTCTAAGGAACTTATTCATTTCTCATCCAAACATGTATTTTTAGTCCCATTGAATGTTAGAGGTTATTTTCATATGAATTTTTATAACATTTATCCTCTTAATTGTAAATCAGGGTGATCCATATGGGTAAGGAAGTTATTTATAACCTGAGTTAGTTGTCCCAGCACTGTTATAAGTTTTTCAACACCAGTTTTATTTCCAACTCCACAATAATTATCCTCCATAGGATATAAATCCCTAAATATATCACATGTGTTGATATGGTTTCCATTCCATCCACTAGTAATCATATATAAATAATGGAATGCATTATATTAGGTTATGAATCATAATACCAAATTCCAAACTAGTAAAATAGTTATTATAAATTGATAATTTTATGCATATCTAATACATAATCATAAATATGGTTCCATTGAGGACATATTACCTCTCAGACCCTTCATAATGGTTTGTAATAAAAATATTAATTGTTCTATGCATATCCCCCGGGAGTGTCAAACCAGGTGCGCAATAAGTCCCGTTGTCTTATACTAGGTTACTCCGAGTCAAGCCCGGAACACCTTGTCTATGTTTTCACCCCTAGGTACATATGTTCCAGAATTATATCCACTTGTAGTATCCATCCAGGGATGTATTTCTTGTAATATCTATTTAATTCCAACTTTACCAAATTTCTATGGGGTTCTTCTAAACTTATCCTTAAAGTATATCTTAGGGTTATGGTCCCTAATCTATGTTTTCTAAAGGTATTTTAGATGTTGTGCTAGACTTCCTTTGATACCAAATATAAATCCACAACCTCAAAAGCCTAAATTTGGTGAATTATATTAATACATTTTCATGATTATAAGTAATCATATCCCAAAGGACCGATCAGGTTATCAGTCTTAGAAAATAGATTACATACATGAATATTACATCATGATTTCTATCAAAAAGAATAGTATAGATAAAATTTTGAGAGTATAATTATTCCTATAGCTTAACCCAATATATCAATCATAAAAATATTCTTGAAATACATGAAAAATAAAACATAAGAAAGTAGTGAGATCAGATTCTCATTATTGATAAATAATATAGTGGAAGTTATCACAAATAAGCATAAACAATAAAGGCATGTTAAAAAAACACAATCCTTTTAAAAAATTGTCTTTAAAATAATATAGAAAAAATAAATCGAATTATTCCATTTAAAAAGTTACATTTATATTCTACTAGTCGAATAATCAGCTATAAAATCAATAAAAAATCTCATTATGAAGGAATGCATAATATTGGACATCAAAACCACAACGTTAAGGCCTTGTACCAAGACAGTACACAAATATCCTATCAAGGCCTTATGACAACACACTAGTTTGTCTCATGAGACCTACTAATGAATCGAGGGGCTATAGTGGTCCCCTCCCATCACTTACTAATTCTAATACAATCCTCATATTAAAAAGGTGAGATATAACATAAACACTCATATTAAAACTAGCACAAGAAAGGTTAATACCTTAACCATAAATCATGAAAGGTATTAAAATAGAACATCCATAGTCAAAGATATCATAAACCCTTCAGTACAATATGGATTATTGTGTCATAATTTATCAACCTCAATTAAGTATAAAATCAAAAAAGGTTGTCAATATAGAAGAAAAAATCTATTAAAACCATTAAAAAACATTTAGAGAAATATCCTTTTTTTTAATTTGAGAAAATTGAAAGTCACAAAATTAATAAAATAATACATTTAAAAGAAAATTTTGAATCAAAATGTCCCATACCACATTGAAACATTTTAAATGAATTAATATTTTAATAAATTTATGTTCATATAAATAAATCGTTAAAAGCATTTTGAAAACATGGACATTAATGAGAAAGGTTTTGAAGTATAAATCTTTAAAAAAATTACAATGATGTTTTAGTTAAAGAGTAACTTATATAAAACTACAAAAAATAATACTTTTGAAAATAATTTTATGAAACATGTGCATTAATAATAAATATTTTCTAGTAAAAACTTATGCATAAACAATCTCAGATAATAATTAGATTTTAAAATTAACCCTTTCATTAAGTGAGATACTCCCCATATGTGCCTGAAACTTTTGTATAATGGTTTTGAACATATTATAAAATTGTAAAATAATAATAATAATATTTATGACATCATATATGATTGGTTTATGACATTATATTACTATTTTATTTATAATTCCATATTAATGCAATGTTTTGGGTAATAATCGATTCCTTTATTGCATTTTTTTGACATGTTATTAATGATCATATTAATTTGATTATTATAACATGATTTATATATTTTATATATTCATAATATAAAAATATATAATAGATAGATATATGTAATGGAATACATTTTTCATAGAGATGATAGGTCGTACGTACACATGAATGATGTTTCAATTTTCTTACCATATTGAGTGGAGGTAAGTGAATGACATATATGTACACACACATATATATATATATAGACACAAAAAAACACAAATATATTATACTAGATTATATATTTTATTTATTTCCTAATAATTATTAATATATAATTTTATAATCATTCTTGGATAGTGAATGAGGAAGATGAATCTCATCGAACGGTGGAGGTGGTAAGTCGTACGTACACATGAGAAACGATATCATTTCCTCGATGGTTATATGTTATGGAAATTGATAGAATATTAATTTTATAGATATAATATAAAGTTATATTTATTATTTATTTCATTTATTATCATCATTATACCCATCTAAATAAAGTATAGATGAAAAATAGTTTACACCAAGGCGTAGAGAAGGTAATCCCTACGTATGCACACATGATAATATTATTTTTCACCAGAGGGGTAAAAGGAGGAATATCTATATACCATAATAATAAAAACATATCATAATGTAGTAGATTATGTATTTATTATTTTGGTATGGTAACAACTTAGGATGAAGAAGTAGAATATGAAATGAACATTTAAATAAAGGATAAGACAATTACCTCTTCTTTGGGCGTCTCCTTTTAATTTTCCCAAATAGACACTTTAAGGTGGCTTTAATAGAAAAGGGTTGACTCTAATATGAAGTTAGGGATGTTGGGTGATGATTTCGGCAAGGTTTGTATGCACCAACAGGATTTGGAGGTGTGAATAAAAGAGAAGGATATGTACCCTTATATAGGAGAAGTAAGGGGCACTTCAGGAAACTCATGAAATATTAATTTATTATAGATTTATATACCATTTTTAATGGCTAAAAATAATTACATTATAGTAAAATATGAGGATGGGTTTAAATACACTTAAAAAATATGTTTTATACATTTTTTTGGCATGAATTTAAACATATCTTTTTGCATTAACCATTAGTTAAATATCTTTACTCTAACCATTTATTCTTTTATTTTCATACTATATTGTTAATAAAGTAACTATTAAATGAAAATATAACCTCAAGTGAATCATTAATAAAATTTATAATACTATATAAGTTATTTTTCAGAATCTTATATTTTTCAGACTATTATATCATTTAATAAAATTGTGTTTTTTATAAAATTTAATTATGTCATTTTTAACACTATTTTGTAATTGATTTTTGTTAAAGTCATAACAAATTGACTCCTAGAACCAAATAAATTAACTCAAATATAATATTTCATCATAATATATAAAATAATTTCATATCCAAAATATGTTCAAATTATATTTTTGTTAATATTTATAATATCATTTATTTTAATATTTCATTAATAAGGTAATCACCACATCATCATTGTGTCATAAATAAATTTATTTATATAATCTCTAAAATTTATAAAACAAATACCATGATATAGGAAATAATTTGTTTTTAAGGAATATTTGTATTCAAATATATCATTTAAAAAAAATTAAATTTGTTTTCGTTAAGAGATACATGTTTATGTTATATTTCCCTTTTCATTAAATTTAAAATTATAAAAGGACATTATCACACTATAGTGGCACCCAAACGCCAAATATTAGGCCTAATTATTATTTAGGTCACCTATTAATCACCCAAAAATATTACAACACATTTTAGGGTGGTTTTATGTTATTATAATAGTATTTTAACCTATACTTACCTGATTTACCCTCCATCCATGATAAATAACAATAATTACTAAAATTACTATTCATAATTTCCAAATATAAAAGGCACCTCTTTAAACAATTTGGACATTATGATTACAAATTTGGAATTCATTTTTCTAAATTTATAACACATATTTAGTAGAAATAAATTTAAAATTAATTTCCATTGTCAAAACAAGAAAGTGGGTTTTTAATAAGTAAAAACTATCAAAACATTGACACGTGTTTATGTCCAATTTCTATGTGAAAGCACTTAAAATGACAAAATTTGGAATAAATTATAATATTATAATCCAATTAATCTTTAAAATAAATCAAATTAAAAATTAACTATATAAATAAGTTATATGAAAATATAGTTACGAGATAAAATGCAGTATTTTTCATTATTCATTAAAATATGAATATTGTCAAAAAAAATTATCCAAACAAAATTTTTATGTCTTTATTCTAAAAAAATTATTCTTTCAAATTTAATATTCAAAAGTGTCAAATACAGTATTTAAAAAGGGTTACCAATTAAAAGAAGAAAAAAACTACAATTTTTTGAAAAAATACTTCTTTTATCTAAAAAATTGAATTTGTCCTTATATGATGTCTATGAAACACATAATATTAATTTTAAAATTATATGGAATATATAAAATACAAAATTTGGTTGATAATATTCATAACCTCTTTTTTAATGGATAGTTTGATGGGTCATGGTGCGCTCAAACTCGGTGTTTTTTGTAGACCAAGCTATTGAATTATTAAGAAGAAGAGTAATATGGAAGGATGGGTGTTATATGAATCAAATATTGAAAACATTGATAACAAATAACATGTCATCCTAAATAAATTCATGTAACTTATGGTCATAGTGATTGGAATATAAATGATGTTGATTTACATCATATGAAAAGGATGTAACATCTCCAGATACAAAATGTATTTGATAGTAGATAAACTTGTGGATAGACCTAATATAAAGGATTAATGAATCATTATGTATCTTTTGAGTATAATAATCAATCCACACATTGTTTTTATACCTTCTATAGTTTTCTGACCCATGTATAAGAAGGGGGAATTATCAGATGGATATCTTTCTCATTGGTAATGAATGAGTCAATCATGCCTCACTGTTGTTATATATCATATGAAGACACGAATCAACCTATATTTAATTCTTATATTTAGATATATTTTAACTATATTTCACTTTTTATGTGAACCATGACACATAGGTAGTCTAATGTATTCATATCTATGAAATTCCCAATGGAAGAGAACAAATTTCACTATATAGATCATGCTCTTTCATTAGAGGTGTGAATTTTCATATTTAATGATTGACCTTAGAAAATATATCTATGTGTCACTATGTATCCTATGATGATAGTATATAAGAAACCTATGGTTCTTATATTATGAAGGGAATTTTAAAATAATGTGGGTCAACATTCCATCGAAGTCTCACACAGATATGAATATCATTTAGGATATTTGTTCAAGAAATTTATGGTCATTAAATATAGACCAAATTTTAAATTTTTTAATGGAATATAGAAAGAAAAAAACTTCTTCCCTCATAAAAAATATAACTAATCTAACATATAACAATTAAAAAACACATCCATGACATCTAATCTCACATGATACATTTTTTTCTAAGAAACAAGTGGTTATTGGTGGATTTTCTTTGTCTCACAAGGGTGATATAATGAACCAAACATGGTCGACTAGGCAAGACACCCAAACTGGCTCATCACATGATGTGGGTAGAATAGGATAATAGAAAAAAATATTGAATATAAGAAAAAACAATACATAAAAATAGATTATAAAGTGTAAATAATCACGATATGTGTAAATACATATAATCCGAGCTAAAATGGGCTAAAATAGAAAGTAAAGACCCCATATGACTAACAATCACTATTATTGCAACCCAAAAAGGATGAAATAAAAAAAGAGAATCCATTATGGTACAATATTATATTTCATTTACCATGATCATATAATCTAAAATCTAAAAATGTTCAAAGGAAAAAATTAGGGTGTGAGAAAAATTCCAGTATGATAGTATCATCATTTCTTTGAATGATCTAATATTATGAATGAAAAAATTATAGCAAAAAATAGTTTTAAAAATAAGTTTTATAAAATAAATCTGATCATAAACCATTTTCAATTTGTTTTTCATAAAATTATATCAAATTCTTAAATAGGATATACGAAATATGGAAGGGATAAAATTGGGAAATCATATCCACACATCAAGAGGTTTAAAGGTAAGCACATAGCCATGAAATTACGTATCATGAAAATTTATGTGATAAATCCTCATATATAAAAACATGTGGGAAAAAATCAATTATTAAACAATCATGCGTTAAATAACCATAAATGATAAATAAAAAGCCCCATCATATTAGGCTATAGCCTATTAAATAATTTATACGAGACAAAATGAATCCTAAATAGTCATACATTGGATCCAATAGTCATTGAGTCCAACCAATCTATATAAAAAAAGTTACCTCTTAGTGGGATAACATGCACTAAGTCTATCCATGTATGTATCCTGGTGCACTCAATGTTCCCAATATATAATTTACCAAAACATTTTCAAAACCATGATCACTATTTTATAAAAAAATTAAAATCGAATTAGATATTCTTTGAAATTTGAAAACCATTTTCCAAACCAAGAAAATATAGTTTAAATGAAAAAAAACTATCTTGGGATCATTTTCCTTTCAATGAAATATTTTGATACAATTTATCACCTGCAATAAATGGAAACCCCAAAGAGTTTTTCATGAAGGACATTAAATTCATCAAATCAACCCAATATATAGAATCACTTAACTCAACATGGATGAAACATAACTACTTTTGACAAAAGTGATAGGAATTAAAGAGGACAACCTGCGCATGAAAAGGAATGAAACAAATTAAAAAGGATCCATAAAAAACAATAGCTAATCAAAAATATATAGCTAAAACATATTTCAAAAAAATAAAAAATAATAAAAATATAGATTACATACCCAGAGATAAGAAATCCAATGAAAACAATGATCAGTCACTGAACGAAGTGATCCAAATGGTTGGGAATCACCCAAAATATCCTAGGAAGAGCCTACAGTTCGAGGGAAATGAAGCATATACGAATGAAAAATGGAACTTCAACCAATAAAACTATTTAAAACCCACTATTTTGAATTTATATAGAAAGTAATTACCTTAATCTTCTTGTAAACCTTGAGTCCCACATAATCCAAATGACTGTGAACTTTTTATTAAAACCTGATATTTTTTTTCACATGACATGTAACCCTCAAAAGATGTGTAAAATTATCATTTTATGTAATCAATTCACAGGTTCTATCTGGATAACATTACACATATTGTATTCTCATTACACTTCATGTAATTTCCTAGAAAATTAGAGAAACTAATGGTTTTATGATGGAAATTCACTAATATCCATGATTTCTCCATTACTGATATCCTCTCAATTCCATCTCGAAATTACTAATCCAAAAAAAGGAAAACCAAATAAAACGTTAAAAAATTTTATGGAAGAAAGGTAATGAGGTGTTATAATCTCCCAACTATAAACTCTTTTTCCCTACACATCCCTCAAGATCCAAGATACACAATAATATAAGGCCACTATTGACTCATAAAAGAATCGCACTACCACATCTAATGTCTATCCTGTGGGAACTACCATAGTAATTAGACCAGGTGGATAATTTTATGGTATTTTAGCTTGTCCAGGTGATCCATAATTAAATTTTATGATCATCCAAAGTGGTTTTGGGATCAAGATTTACACCCACTCTTGTAATCACATGGGAAGAATATAGTATATACCTCCTCAACTGGGAAACATGAAACAAATCATGGATAGCTATCAAACCAAATGAGAAGTGAAACTGAAATTATACCCTCCCTAGTAGTATAATGTTCTCAAAATGGCCCATAAACCTCAGTACAAACTTACCCTTCTTACCAAACCAATGATGTGCCAAGGGAGGTGAAACACTATGAGAGACCTGATCATCAACCTCCAAATATAGTGGCCGACACCGATGATCCACATAGTATCTTAGAAAACTTTATTCCATGGTCAAAAACCTCTAGATCAACTACACTATCTCCTTCATCTCTAGAATAACACTCCATCCAACCAAGGCCTCTCTCCCAACTATTCCTAGCACCAGGGATATCTACCAATCCAACCATACAATGACTTAAAGGGTTTCATCGTTATAAAATCCTAATAAAATTTTTTATTGGTAAACCAAAACAAAGGAAATTTACTTACCTAATATCTTCTAAAATCTGGAACATAAGACTGAATCATATCCTCTTGAACCTAGATTTCCATATCTATCTGTCCATCCATCTAAAGATAATAAGGTGTATTAAATTTATTCAAGAAACCCATATTCTTATCTAAACCTTTCTAGAACCTGGATGCGAACCTCAAAACCTTTTCAGAAGAAATTATAGAGGTAACCACATTAAGTCTCAAAATATCTAAAACATACAATCCCCCATGCTCTTCTCTTTATTCATCTCATTGATTGGTAGGAAATTTACAGATTTTACGAGTCGATCAATGATCAGCCAAATCACATCCTTCCCTCTAAAATTCCATGGAAAACAAATGATGAAATCCATGTAAATCTCACCCCACTTACATAACGGAATGTTTAAGGGATACAAAAACATTTCAGGTCTCTAGTTCTCTACCTTATTCCTTAAAAGGTATGGCGTCATGAAACAAAATATATTACTGATGGTCTCATCCCTTGCCACCAATTCTGACATCTCAAGTTGTGATACATCATGCTATCCTAAGGGCGCACAAACCAAAAAAATGATTTCCAATCTAAAAAACACTTATTTCAAGAAAAACTGAACAAGTAACCTACTACAAAAGAACAAATCTCCACTAAGAGATTGAGACACCTCACCCAAGGTTTCACCACTATAAAGGCTTTCACTAATGCATTGGCACTCAGTGTTTTCCACCTACAAGAGGTGACATCACTCGTCAAAATACTATTTATATTTCATCAAAGAAAAGAATACATGTCCACAAACCTCTTTAACATCCTAGATCATCTCAGCAAACAAACTCTTTAGAGACCACTACTCAACTGATTCTCTCATGGAATATGTCCATAATTTTCTTCTCAAAGAGTCAATATCCAAATTTTATTCCTCATGGGTATAATAAATAACATAATCAAAATCCTAATGATACTCTATCCATTGTCTCTATATCAAATTCATACACCTCTATGAAAAAATATTTTAGTCTCCTATGATCATGATATACCATAAACCTCTCCCTAAAGAGATATTGTCCCCATGTTTTGAGTGCATGTATAAAAGCTACAAACTCAAGATCATGGGTAGGGTTGTTCTTTTCAGTAGGGGGTTACTGTTGAAATATATAATCCAAAACAATTTTACCTTATATCAAGTCACATCTCAAACCCATAAAAAAGCATCGTAGATAACATCATAACCCAACCCCAGTTTCATAAGACGAAAAATTGGTTCTCAAGTAAACCACAACTTTAACTCCTCAAAATATCACTCACATTTTTCATTCAATTAAGACTTTAAATCCTAAAAATTTAATGTTATCATCAAAGAAGAAATCTTTTGTAATTATTGAAAAAACCAACAGTAGTAACTAGCCAAACCCAAAAAGCTCCGGATCTCAAATGAATTTATAGGATGCTCCCATGACATAATCAACTATACATTTTTAGGATATACTATGATTCCCCTCTTAGATAAAAAATGAGCTATAAATTTCATCTCTCATATCCAAAACTCACATTTGGAAAGATTACCACATAGTTTATGTTCTTATAAGTCTTGAATAAATATATCCAAATAGTTCATATGATCCTCCTCTATTTTGAATTGCACCAAAATATCATCCATGAACGCAACACCAAAATAGTTTAAGAACAATTGAAATATATGGATCATAAATGCCATAAACATTATAAGAGAATTAGTGAGATTGAATGGAATATCTTGAAAATCAAAATTCTTATATCAACTCCTAAATTTTATTTTAGGAATATCCAATTCTTGGAATCTCAGATGGTGATACCATGAACCAAACTAAATCTTAGAAAACCAAACATCCCTCTAAGCTGATCATAGAGATCATCAATCCTTGGAAAAGGAGAATTTTTTACTAACGATCACCTGATTAATCTTTTGATAATCAATAAAAAAATTTAAAGATTATTTCTTCCTTCATAGAAAAGATGATAAGTATAGTCCATAGTGAAATAATATGAGGAATAAATCCTTTACCCTCTAGGTCCTCATGATTGAACTTAATTTTCGCCAACTTGGAAGGATCTATATTACAAGAAGGAATTAAAATGGGAATAATACCATGGAATAAGTCAATAGTAATATTAACCTTTCTCAATGTAGAAAACGTGGAAAGTCATCCATAAATACCTTAGGGTACTAACACAAAACATAAAGAAGTAGACCACCCAAGGAAGGCTCAAGTTCACCAAGAAAGATCTCTAAAATCTAAAATGATATTGACCTAGAATAAGGAAAAATATGCCCTCCCATCTTAATCTATATTCCAACTCACCATACAAAACATGAGTTACAACATTGGTAGATAGTAACTAAAATCGATGATGAAAACAGTTAATCAGGTTCATAACACTAATCATCCAATCCTAGCTGATAATATAGACAAATATCTCATGATGAAGCATTAAGAAGGTCCAATCCACCTCAAAGTTGGCTAAGAGACTAGGAAATATAAAACCTTTCTCAGAACACATTCCTAAAGGTGTCAAAATATCCAAAAAGAAAATAATAAGTTAAAAATTCAATCCCAATACATCAACTAACAATGACGATAGAAGATTATGAGTAACACCAATTTAAAAAAACAAATATCACCATATAATACAAGATAAACGTTGTACCCATACAAGTATTTGATATAGATTTAGTTTTCTCTAGTTCGTACTATATTACATAAATTCATCTAGTCCTATCCACATGAATAACTCCCTTAGCCCGAGGATTTAATCCACCACCCTTAGAAACATATGTATTAAGCTAAAAACCCTTGGTAAGATTGGATCAAATCCTACTATCATGAGAAAACTTTTCACAAAAACATTGATGATGAACAGATCGCCCATAAATATGACAACTCATAGAAGAATCCACATAGTTAGTCTTCGTATAACCTCTCCCTCCACACAAGTTAACGATAACCTATTGTTTCCTTATCATCACCCCTAAGACTTGTCCTGGGTAAAACTAAACACTTTTCACTTCCTTTTCTAGCAAAAAGGTATACTCGGGCTAACCACTAAACCAACTAAATTTCTACCAAAACGCGACTTCCTATCTTTGTCTACCTCATACAAATATTTCTTTTCAACTAAGTCTTGGAAGGTCCAGTTGAACATGAGTATCAACATCGATATAATATCAATCCTCAGTCTAAACTCAATTCTACAAGCCTTCAGGAACTTATTAGTGACAAGATTCATTGCTAGATTCACTAACTCAAGAAACGGGTAAAATTATCTAGAATGGTATGCCCCATACTCTATGTTTAGAAACTCCTAGGTCATTTCCTTCTATAATGTATCAAGATAAAACTTTTGGTTAATGATTTTCTTATAGAAATCCTAGGTAATATCCTCATACAACATAACAAGAACAACTAAGTCCCACCATCTCCTTCTTATGCCCTCAAGAATATAAATGGAAAAAACCACCTTATATCCTTTAAAATTATTCAAGAAGTTGAATATCCTCTATATCTGCTCAAGCCACTCCAAATATTCATCAAGGCCTTTGTTACAATGAGAGACAGGTGGGTGATTCTTAGTAAATATTGAGCCATGATCCATTATGTGTCTTGGGTTTCACACACCCACTTGATTGAGGGTCTTATCTACTAAAAAACTACTTTTACCATAGTTCTAGCAGGATTTTGTGTGAAACCTACCTCAAGGATTCCACTATTAGATTATTAAGATATATAACTAGTGAAAAAACGCATTTTAACATCAGTATTTAACCAACGTCTATAAAGGAAATGTAAAAATAGTATTTTCAGCCACGGTATTCTAATAACCAACACCAATAATCATTTTTTTCAGGGTTTTGGAGTCAGTTTATTTAAATAATCGATGCCGATAACCGATTTTCAACTTTAGTTTTAAGAATAAACGCCATTGAAAATCAAATAATATCAGGTTTACATCATCAGTTTTGGATAAAACTGACACCTTAAACCAGTTTTCAGTGTCGGTTTTAGGAAAAACCAATACCAAAAACCTTTTTTTTAATATAGACATTGGTTTTTGAAATAACCGACACCATAAGTTAAAATTTCATTAGAAAATTCTGAAAAAACACATTTCTAATAAAGTCGAAACCCTTGTAAAAAAATAGAAAATAAAATAATCAAATAGTATTTATCATTCAATTCATTTGAGTCACTGAAAAATTTATACATCAATAAATATTACAAAAAATTAAACAAATAAATTTCAGAGGCTCTTGAGAGAACTCAATAAATTCTAGTTAAATATCAATCTAACATTATATCTCATGATGACATGTATTATGATTTATTTAATAATATTTCTCATTGAATGTATTACCACACACAATGAGGCATTATTTGGTAGTTATAATAAGTGGACCTTCATTATATGATTATACCATTGTGGTTGACCTAACATGAGACAATGACTACGATGTACCTATGATAGGTCTGTGGCTACAAATAAATTCAATTAATTATGGATACCAAGTACCATGCACGAAATTTATGTCATGTAGATATGATGTATATGTTCACTCTTTATTATTGTGGTCTGACTCAATACTCGATTCCTTAATAATACGATGTAAAATGGTTAATACACTTTTGGATTGTTCTTGGACACTTCTAATTTATTTTTTATCCTTTTTGCGTAGAATTGTAGTAGGTATGACATGGTTTCATCTCCTATTTTATAGTACGTTGTCCCTTGGAACATTGTTTATTGGTTATTTATTCATTTATATACCACGAATGTAACAGCCCGAGATTTTATGAAAAATATTCTTTTTTATTTTACTAATGTCTTGTGTTGTACGCTACACCAAAAGGAGCTTGCACAACACGCATCCTTGACTTGACTTGCATTACACGCAATCACAACCTTCCTCTATAGCGTGTGTAGTACGTAATACTGAGTTTCACGAAACAATGATATGCTATTAAAATATTATTAAAACTAGCCATTATGAATAGTAATAACCACTTTTTAAATTTTAGAAATTTTAGCTCTCAAAATGGACTTCATTTTTGGATTCGGAATATCGAATTTAGCCTAAAGTGAAATTTTGGTACTTTTCGGATAACTTTCATATTCTGATGAATAGTGAAAATTACTAAATTATAATTAAAAACAACTTTTTTAATCGAAATAATTAATAGTGATAAATCATTAATTTGAGTGGTTTTAAAGTATATTTAGAATATATTTTTACAATTTAATACAATGTTGGTCATTCGATGTAATTTCACATTTAAACCAGACATAATCAAGTGTCAATCTTTTGATAGATATTATTTCTTAAAAACACGCTATTTGTTTTAAACAGCGGGATTTAATTATAAAATTAATTAATGCAACTTTTATGTTATGAATTTGGTAAAATAGACTTCATTTTTGAATTCGGAATATGAAATATAGCTTAGGATGAAATTTTGGCATTGTTCTGAAAAACATCAATTTTTGATGAATAGTGAAACTACTAAGTGGTAGTTAAAAAACTAAATTTTTCATAAAACATAATTTTACCGCTTCTGTGAATGAAATTTCAAAAATCCGAGAGACACGGTTGATGTCAGTAAGTAAAATGTGGTTCAATGAGATGAAAATAATTTTTGGTGAATAGTAACTTTTTACTTTTATTTACCACAGTTAAAAGTAAATAGGGTAATTAAGGGTAAGAATGATATTAATATTACCCTAACACATGTCCTAATTCTATTGGACAAGTGTATCTCGACCAAAAACAACCTTAAGTGTAAAATATTATCATTTAGGCCCACTTGGATTAGATTAGGACATTTATTATTATTTAATTCAAAGAAGAGTTAAAAGAGTTAAAATCAATGTTTATTTACTAAAACATTTTTAATATGGGGTTATACATAAGATAAATTCGACTATAAATATTCATTATAAAACTAAAAAGATTTCCTACATAATGGTATTTTATTTGTAATTTTTATACAATAAATAATTTAATTTATTTATGACAGAATGATGATGCAGTAATTATCTTATTAATGAAATATTGACATAAGTGATGTTATAAACACCAAACTAAATATAATTTGAGACTTTTTATGAATTCAACTAATTTTCTAGGTTACTATGATATATTAATGTTGATTTAATCAACTTTATTCGAACATATAATTCTGTTATGACTTTCACAAAAATCATATATCAAATAGTGTCAAAATTGACACAAAATAGTTTTTAAATCAAATATTATATTATTAATTGTTATTTTATTCCTAAAAATCTAATGTTCGGCCAAATGACTTAGATAAGGATATATATATTAATAATAAACAATTTGGGGTTCGTTTGGCATGTTATAGTAAGTGTATTAACCATATAGTGAAAGAAAACAAAAAGACACGGTAAAAGTTAAATTATTTAACTTAGAGTTAAATCTAATTGATAAGGTTAAAATAATACCCTAAACTTGTCTAAATCTTATTGGTTGATAGGATTGCGACCCATACCCACTTTATCTTTGAAATAACACCCTTTGGAACCATTATAAACCGATTTTTACTTTAATATAAAATAATATTTTGAGATATTCCTAAGGTGCCCCTCTCCTCCCTTATAAAAGGACACCTCCTCCCCCTCCTCCTTACACCAATTTGAGCACTCAAGCTCGGCCAAACCCTGCCAAAATCTCTTCTCCACTTCCCTAAAAACATCCTAGAGGTTCTGGTCTTCCTCAAAGACCAATTTTAGTGCCCTAAGAGGAGGTCTCAAAGAGGCGCTTCAAAGAAGAGGTAATTACCGTTACCAATTCTTTCATCTTTATTTCTTCTTCCACTTCTTCTTCTTAGGTTGTCTCATTATGAAGTAATAACATCAGTATCACTCATATACTGATATGTTATTATAAGTATGAAACAACCCTATTTCACCATCTATCCATCCTACGGAAAAAGAAATCACCGCGCGTGCGTACGTACGGAATACCATCTCCACGCCGTGGTGTAATCTATTTTCCACCACCACCTTACATGGATGGGTATAATGGTGTAAAGAATAACTATAAATAGTTATTAAAACATCATATTGATTCTGATATATTGTATAATCCACTCCAATTCAATTCAATATTTATGGAAATGATATCATCACTCGTGCGTACGTACGGACTACCGTCTCCACGACACGATGAGATTCATTCTCCATGTTAACCATTTAAGAATGATTATAAAGTATATATAAGAAATAATAATGAAATATATGACATTATAAAGCTACTGGATTTATGTATATATATATATATATGTATGTCATCTACTTACTTCCATTCAAGACAATAAGGAAAGGAAAACAGCGTTCATGCGTACGTACGGACTACCGTCTCCATGAACGGTGTTTTTCATTTCATTTATCTATCTATTATATATATATTTATATATATATACTGAATATATTTGATATATAAATCATATTTTATATTCTGGAAGTAAGTAAATCATGATATAAGTAATAATAATGTCAAGAACAACAAGTCAGAACACCTACGATAAATGAAACGATTTTACCCAAAACGCTTCTTTAACAAGGAATTTACAAAAGAACGGGTAATATAATGTCATAAGTGAACCATATATGATATCATAACAATGAATATGATTCTTTAATAAGTCAATGACATTATTTAAATCATTATACAGGAGGTTCGGACACTTACGAAGCAAATCGGACCTAAGGTAAGGGAAATATCACAATCTCATTTTTATCTGAGATTGCTTATACGTTGGTATTTACTGGGGTGTATTTTATCATCCACATCCATGTTCTCTTAATATGTAATATTATTTCCATCCACCTACAATTTTTTAAAACCTATTTTACCCTTTGGTGAGTTTTTAGTAAAAGATATGAAAGGAATCTTTTGTCGTTTTTCGTACGAGGTACTTTTTGACTTTTCCGACAAAAGTACGAGAAGAATGTTTTTGTAAATTATGCGGCATGAATGGATTTTTAAAACATTATTTCCAAGAAGCTTACTTTACAAGTTTTCAAGTTTATTTTTAATAAACTTCTTTTATTTTAATGTCATATGACATGTTAAGAAAGGAAAAATGTTTTTGAAGAAGAAAGGATATTTTCCTCAAGAATGGAGTTCAAGTGTTTTATCAAAATTATTTTACATCTAAGATAATAAAGGGTTCTGTTTTTATCCATATTATTACATTGATTTGATCATGTTGTGATGGAATATTTTTTATGAATTCCTTTATCTTATATGAATTGTTTTATGATGTCATGTTGTTTAAGAATCCCATTTTTATTACATGGGTTATGCTATGATGTATGGTTTATGATTATGTGGCACACATAAGAAAGGATTCATTATAAGATGGGTGGGACCTATATCTACCTCCAATGCATTGGGTAAAGATTTTATATCTCATGAGATAGACAGGGCTGGAACGGTAGGTTATACCGGTTCAGTGAAACAGGACTGAAACGAGGGTTACTCGATTCGGAAAGGGACTTTGTCCACTAAGATAGTCTTGGCAATGAGTCTTGACTAACAAGAAATGATTCTCTATGATTATGTGTGAATGCCACAAAGTTTCATGTTTTAAGTTATGATTATTGTGATTACATTTCACTGCCATGATTTACCCCATGTTATGAAATTATGATCTCTTTTGCAGGTTATGATTTCCAAAAGTTATGTGCTTATGTATATGATGTGATTTATATTTCTTTTGTTTACCCTTACTGAGCATTTGAGCTCACCCTTTTATGTTTTCTTTTCCCCAGGATATAAATAAAGGTTTTAGGTAAAAAAAAGGGAAGATCTTTATGGGAGATATTGGAGATCTTTCACCACGAATAGAAGATTACGTTCCGAGTTTCCAAAGACACTAAACTATTATGATCCTTGTGTGTGTGTTTTTGTTATGTACTAAGTATTCCGCAAAAGTAATGTAATGTCTATGTACGATAAGCTTCGGGTCTCTACAGTTGGTATCAGAGGAAAGGTTTAGTCAACCTTTGGAAACTAGGATGCGAGAACTTTAGTGAGATCCCTAGAGATATTTCTAAGGTATGTATAGGGATGTCCCTAAGGTTAAGTATACGTATAGGTTATAGTACTAGAATTACGCTAACGATCATAGAATTAAACCAAAGATGTTAGATATTGAAGGTACTCCCCCTTTATTATGTTGTTTTCCCTAGCATGATTTTTGCCTCTCACACTATTCTTTTTGGGTTTTAGACGATGGCTGGAACCCGAAGGAACCGTGTTGATCAATGCAATGGACAATGCAATGATTGTCCTCCTGAACAAACAAATGTTATGGGAGATGGAGTGAAAAATATTATTGCTATACTTACACAAGCTATGAATCATTCTGGACTTCCAAATGAGTAGAGAAGGGAACAATATTCTATTGAGTCCTTCATGAGGCAACGTCCACCTTCTTTCAGTGGGTCTTCTGATCCACTTGTTGCTGAACAATGGATCAGTACCACTGAAAATATATTTTCAGTTCTTCAATGTTCTGAACATGATAAAGTCATCTTAGCAGTATATCATTTGGAAGGTGAAGCTGATCAATGGTGGAATCTTATCAAGAATACAAGGCAAAGAGATGAAATTGAGTCCATGGAATGGGACGAGTTCAAGAACTTATTTTTCAGTAAGTACTTCCCTCGTATTCTTCGAACAAAGATGGAGAAGGAGTTTCTTGAACTAAAGCAAAAGGATGATGAATCTATTGGTATATACGAAGAAAATTTTACAAGACTTGCAAGGTATGCATCTGGCATTATCATCCAACCTGAAAGTAAAGTTGATCGATTTTTCAGTGGCATAAAACCAAGTCTTCTAAGGGCATTAGCTATAAGAGACTTCAGTAGCTATGAAAAAATTGTGCATTGTGCTATCAAGGTAGAAATGAAAGTTGGTGTTACATATCCATCTCATGGTTTTGAGAAGAAACGAATGATGGAGTTCAAGGAGAAATCTCATAATTATGGTGAAAAGAAGATGAATGTTTCCTTATGCTCAAAGTGTGGAAAGAAGCATGGTGGAGATTGTCTTAAAGGGACTAGAAAATGTTTTAAGTGTGGAAAAGAAGGTCATTGAGCAGCTGAGTGTCGAAGTAATGGAAAAAGGAATTCTAATGATGTGAATAAAGCAAACACTGCAGAGAACGCACCACCAACACTTCAATGCTTCAAGTGCAAGGAAATGGGGCATTATGCTAATAAATGCCCTAATCCAAGGGTTAGTGATGATCAACATGAGCAACCACTGAAGGCAAAGGACAAAGGGAAGTCATATGCGATCACTATTGGCGATGTTGAATGTGAAAACGATGTGGTGGAATGATTAAGTGTTTATGTAATGGGATTCCAAAATAATGTTGTATCATTGAGTATTGCAATATTTTTTGATGTGGTATTCAAAGTGATTGAGATATTTTTTGGAAATAAGATGATATGCGCATAATGAAGGGAAAACGAGAAAATGAAATGTTTAATAGTATTCATGAGCTCATGATTGATATAAGGACTAAGTGATATCATGGTTTGAGTATATAGAATTTTGAGGATTTTGGTATGTGGAAAGTGTTAACTTTTAACTGCATTCATGTTTTCACTAAGGTATTCAAGAGAATACACGATTAAGGACTATGAATGTTTGGAATGTGACTAACAAGACATATCTTATGATATGTGGGGATCAACGACAGTATTAAATCTATGGTAATCGTTGTCACTATATTATGAGAGTGGACTGCAGTATTATGTATAAGCCTAAAGATTAGACTGGATTATGTTGGACATAAGTTAGTATTGTTTAAGGATAGAAAATTTTCGATATTATTGATGGGATGTTATAGTAACGTAGTTTGAGAAAAAGGACAACCTGCAGGACGGGCGACAGCCCATCGCTTCGGACAAGGCTGTAGGAATCGAACCCACAACCGAAGTGCGACTGGCCTTTCTCGCCTACCACTGACCTACAGGAAGTCCCTATTTAGTAGAAGCAAGTTTTAAGCAGTATGATATATGAAGTATAAGTCCATTTTAGGAACCATATATGATTAATCTCACTATAGAATGACTTATGTATATTTAATAACTTTTGCTTACCTTTTGTTTGAGACAGATGGAATGACCCGTCATTCTATCACATGATCTGCTAACACTTCACGAATAACAAATTCAACTTCATTTATTTAAGAGATGAAGTGGAAATTGTTCAAGGCACAAACAACAGTGATATTGTACCAAAATAAAGTAAGTATTTATTCTAATTCAAATTTTCAACTTTAGGGAAATGATCTTGAAAACCAAAAATGTTGTCCTAGTGATCTTATACCTGATGAATCAGATGGTACCTTAGATCGTCACAAATTTATGGATCTGTGATTACTGGATTTTCCATAGCCATGTTCTCTACCACTCTCCATCAGAACATGATGGTTAGATTTCTCTTCCATATCCATATTTTCACCTATGTGGAAACCCAGTGATTAGTTTATTTGGGTAATCATTACATTTCATACTTTAGTTTTTAAAGCCAAGTTTTGGTATTCCTTTTTACGATGTGGGTTTCTATTAAAGAAACTTTCGAATAGTAAACCATTTATAACCCCGACGAATTTCGAGGGCGAAATTCATTTTAAGGGGGGTAGAATGTAACAGCCCGAGATTTTATGAAAAATATTATTTTTTATTTCACTAATGTCTTGTGTTGTACGCTACACCAAAAGGAGCTTGCACAACACGCATCCTTGACTTGCCTTGCATTACACGCAATCACAACCTTCCTCGATAGCGTGTGTAGTACGTAATACTGAGTTTCACGAAACAATGATATGCTATTAAAATATTATTAAAACTAGCCATTATGAATAGTAATAACCACTTTTTAAATTTTAGAAATTTTAGCTCTCAAAATGGACTTCATTTTTGGATTCGGAATATCGAATTTAGCCTAAGGTGAAATTTTGGTACTTTTCGGATAACTTTCATATTCTGATGAATAGTGAAAATTACTAAATTATAATTAAAAACAACTTTTTTAATTGAAATAATTAATAGTGATAAATCATTAATTTGAGTGGTTTTAAAGTATATTTAGAATATATTTTTACAAGTTAATACAATGTTGGTCATTGGATGTAATTTCACATTTAAACCAGACATAATCAAGTGTCAATCTTTTGATAGATATTGTTTCTTAAAAACACGCTATTTGTTTTAAACAGCGGGATTTAATTATAAAATTAATTAATGCAACTTTTATGTTATGAATTTGGTAAAATAGACTTCATTTTTGAATTCGGAATATGAAATATATCTTAGGATGAAATTTTGGCATTGTTCTGAAAAACATCAATTTTTGATGAATAGTGAAACTACTAAGTGGTAGTTAAAAAACTGAATTTTTCATAAAACTTAATTTTACCGCTTCTGTGAATGAAATTTCAAAAATCCGAGAGACACGGTTGATGTCAGTAAGTAAAATGTGGTTCAATGAGATGAAAATAATTTTTGGTGAATAGTAACTTTTTACTTTTATTTACCACGGTTAAAAGTAAATAGAGTAATTAAGGGTAAGAATGATATTAATATTACCCTAACACATGTCCTAATTCTATTGGACAAGTGTATCTCGACCAAAAACAACCTTAAGTGTAAAATATTATCATTTAGGCCCACTTGGATTAGATTAGGACATTTATTATTATTTAATTCAAAGAAGAGTTAAAAGAGTTAAAATCAATGTTTATTTACTAAAACATTTTTAATATGGGGTTATACATAAGATAAATTCGACTATAAATATTCATTATAAAGCTAAAAAGATTTCCTACATAATGGTATTTTATTTGTAATTTTTTGACATTAAATAATTTAATTTATTTATGACACAATGATGATGCAGTAATTATCTTATTAATGAAATATTGACATAATTGATTTTATAAACACCAAACTAAATATAATTTGAGACTTTTTATGAATTACACTAATTTTCTAGGTTACTATGATATATTAATGTTGATTTAATCAACATTATTCGGACATATAATTCTGTTATGACTTTCACAAAAATCATATATCAAATAGTGTCAAAATTGACACAAAATAGTTTTTAAATCAAATATTATATTATTAATTGTTATTTTATTCCTAAAAATCTAAGGTTCGGTCAAATTACTTAGATAAGGATATATATATTAATAATAAACAATTTGGGGTTCGTTTGGCATGTTATGGTAAGTGTATTAACCATATAGTGAAAGAAAACAAAAAGACGCGGTAAATGTTAAATTATTTAACTTAGAGTTAAATCTAATTGATAAGGTTAAAATAATACCCTAAACTTGTCTAAATCTTATTGGTTGATATTATTTCGACCCATACCCACTTTAGATTCGAAATAAGACCCTTTGGAACCATTATAAACCGATTTTGACTTTAATATAAAATAATATTTTTAGATATTCCTAAGGTGCCCCTCTCCTCCCTTATAAAAGGACACCTCCTCCCCCTCCTCCTTACACCAATTTGAGCACTCAAGCTCGGCCAACCCCTGCCAAAATCTCTTCTCCACTTCCTTAAAAACATCCTAGAGGTTCTGGTCTTCCTCAAAGACCAATTTTAGTGCCCTAAGAGGAGGTCTCAAAGAGGCGCTTCAAAGAAGAGGTAATTACCGTTACCAATTCTTTCATCTTTATTTCTTCTTCCACTTCTTCTTCTTAGGTTGTTTCATTATGAAGTAATAAAATCAGTATCACTCATATACTGATATGTTATTATAAGTATGAAACAACCCTATTTCACCATCTATCCATCCTACGGAAAAAGAAATCACCGCGCGTGCGTACGTACGGAATACCGTCTCCACGCCGTGGTGTAATCTATTTTCCACCACCACATTACATGGATGGGTATAATGGTGTAAATAATAACTATAAATAGTTATTAAAACATCATATTGATTCTGATATATTGTATAATCCACTCCAATTCAATTCAATATTTATGGAAATGATATCATCGCTCGTGCGTACGTACAGACTACCGTCTCCACGACACGATGAGATTCATTCTCCATGTTAACCATTTAAGAATGATTATAAAGTATATATAAGAAATAATAATGAAATATATGACATTATAAAGCTACTGTATTTATGTATATATATATATGTATGTCATCTACTTACTTCCATTCAAGACAATAAGGAATGGAAAACAACGTTCATGCGTACGTACGGACTACCGTCTCCATGAACGGTGTTTTTCATTTCATTTATCTATCTATTATATATATATATATATATATATATACTGAATATATATGATATATAAATCATATTTTATATTATGTAAGTAAGTAAATCATGATATAAGTAATAATAATGTCAAGAACAACAAGTCAGAACACCTACGATAAATGAAACGATTTTACCCAAAACGCTTCTTTAACAAGGAATTTACAAAAGAACGGGTAATATAATGTCATAAGTGAACCATATATGATATCATAACAATGAATATGATTCTGTAATAAGTCAATGACATTATTTAAATCATTATACAGGAGGTTCGGACACTTACGAAGCAAATCGGACCTAAGGTAAGGGAAATATCACAATCTCATTTTTATCCGAGATTGCTTATACGTTGGTATTTACTGGGGTGTATTTTATCATCCACATCCATGTTCTCTTAATATGTAATATTATTTCCATCCACCTACAATTGTTTAAAACCTATTTTACCCTTTGGTGAGTTTTTAGTAAATGATATGAAAGGAATCTTTTGTCGTTTTTCGTACGAGGTACTTTTTGACTTTTCCGACAAAAGTACGAGAAGAATGTTTTTTTTAACTTATACGGCATGAATGGATTTTTAAAACATTATTTCCAAGAAGCTTCCTTTACAAGTTTTCAAGTTTATTTTTAATAAACTTATTTTATTTTAAAGTCATATGACATGTTAAGAAAGGAAAAATGTTTTTGAAGAAGAAAGGATATTTTCCTCAAGAATGGAGTTCAAGTGTTTTATCAAAATTATTTTCCATCTAAGATAATAAAGGGTTCTGTTTTTATCCATATTATTACACTGATTTGATCATGTTGTGATGGAATATTTTTTATGAATTCCTTTATCTTATATGAATTGTTTTATGATGTCATGTTGTTTAAGAATCCCATTTTTATTACATGGGTTACGCTATGATGTATGGTTTATGATTATGTGGCACACATAAGAAAGGATTCATTATAAGATGGGTGGGACCTATATCTCCCTCCAATGCATTGGGTAAAGATTTTATATCTCATGAGATAGACAGGGCTGGAACGGTAGGTTATACCTGTTCAGTGAAACAGGACTGAAACGAGGGTTACTCGATTCAGAAAGGGACTTTGTCCACTAAGATAGTCTTGGAAATGAGTCTTGACTAACAAGAAATGATTCTCTATGATTATGTGTGAATGCCACAAAGTTTCATGTTTTAAGTTATGATTATTGTGATTACATTTCACTTCCATGATTTACCCCATGTTATGAAATTATGATCTCTTTTGCAGGTTAAGATTTCCAAAAGTTATGTGCTTATGTATATGATGTGATTTATATTTCTTTTGTTTACCCTTACTGAGCATTTGAGCTCACCCTTTTATGTTTTCTTTTCCCCAGGATATAAAGAAAGGTTTTAGGTAAAAAAAAGGAAGATCTTTATGGGAGATATTGGAGATCTTTCACCACGAATAGAAGATTACGTTCCGAGTTTCCAAAGACACTAAACTATTACGATCCTTGTGTGTGTGTTTTTGTTATGTACTAAGTATTCCGCAAAAGTAATGTAATGTCTATGTACGATAAGGTTCGGGTCTCTACAACGAATAAACAAAAAAACTCACACCAAAAGTTATAAAAAATTTAGAAAATTCAAAATATTACACATTCAAAATAAAGTAGAATTAAAATACCGATACAAGAAATTTATGGCATGCTCATTGTTAGTTATTGTTGAAGCATTAATTTAATTATTAGTAGGTTCAAAAACCTAATATATCAAAATATTTAGTTTTTTGAACACATATGTAATATTATTTTTAAATATTAGAATATTGAAGTCTTAAATCCTAATCAGACATAACAAATAGTTCGCAAAAATAGATTGAATATGAGTCATATCAGATTGGGAATAAGACTCTGAATCATTGAATTCCTACAATAACATTGAATGATATGAGATAAAAATATAATAATATGGCAGAAAATATAAAAAAATTAATACAACTTACCTTATCAAATTCAGTAGTTTCCCTAGTTGTGATTATCTCATACATGAATCGTATAATATAATAACCACATTCAACATTTACTTTTTGATGATAAAACTACAGTTATAAATCATTAAACTGTTAATAAAAATTAAAATATAACAAAAACTCTTAAAAAATTCTTATATAAAAACTAATTAAATGTACGTCCACATATTTGATAATATTCAGTGTCTTTATCGATTTGTATTCCTTGTTAAATTTTTTCCATGAAATGCATTTTCATATATATGTACTAATAATTCATATCTAAAATTTAGAATAAATCATAATAAGCTTATAAAATAAGAAAATGCACACCTTTCTAATAAGGTCGAATTATTTTTACGAACATTCATCAATAATGAGAAAAACCAATATACGGTGCATTCACATGGGTATAATATGCCCAACATCCAATGTCACCTACAATACAAAAGTTTACAATTAATGACATTTTAATGATCATTAGTTCATAATTTATGTTCTTACATACCATGAAATGGCCTAAACCAGTACTGAATCTTCGTATGTGATAATCTCTCACACATATATGAAACTCTTTGAGGATTCTTCACATGTTGCACTTCTATGGAAATTAATTATAGATCTCTAAAACCATAAATGTTTATACATTCATTTTTTGGAGGAAGCATGTTTAGATACCTAATCTAAAAAGAATATATAGTTACTCAAATTAAAATCATCTCTTATTAAAGAAATAAAATTTTAAATGTCCATTTACATACATTGTAAACAACTTCACTACATTCAGGCCGAGATCTTCAAAATCTACTAGATGCATTATATATTATTTGATTAATATCAATGGATATTTTCTTTCGCATATATAATTCTTCATCTAAAACTATTTAATATAATTCAATGATAAAGATACCTTTTATAATCATTGTATCCCTTGAGAAATATTTGTTGTATCTACATTTGATTGTTCCTGAACATTCTGTTTCATTTGTGCAGTTTCTTTTTCTTTTAGATAATCCTGTATAAGTTAAATGTTAGAAAACATTATAATAAATTTTGAATCATTTTTAATTGATATTTAGAAAAACACATACATCATATGAAATATAAAGAAGAAAAGAATTTAGAGAAATTAAAAAATGTCCCGTAAAATTTCCAACTCTTGTGATCTCTACGGTAGGAAATTGTAGTTGAACATTAGGATAAACAATATCGAGTATTGATACTCTAACCCGACCCATCTTCATAGGATGGTGATGTAAAAAATCCCAAAAAAAATGCAGAAGTCCTATAACAACAATATGAGTGTGAGGATCTTCAAAAAACAACTCACAATATATGTTTTCATCTCAGTGAGGTGGTGGAGAATCAATCTAAGAAGATGGGGAAAGTTAGTCTGGTTGATAATGCTGGGAAGGCTGAAAAATGAAAAAGATATAATAGTATTAATAATTTATAAAACATAAAAACTGATAACAAATAAATAATATACCTCGGAAGTCTACTCATACAGGGCATGGTATGTAGATGGGGAAGGGTAGTTTGGGTGAGCAGACTGGGAAAGATAAAAAATGAAAAAGTTTTATTTGTGATTATTATTTATAAAATAGAAAAAATGATAACAAATAAATAATATAACTGGCAAGGCTGCTTACATTGGGCGGGGTAGGCAGATGGGGTAGGCTAGTCTGGGTGAGCAGGCTGGGAGGGATGAAAAATGAAAATGTTATATTAGTGATTATAATTTATAAATTATAAAATAGGTAACAAATAAATAATACACCTCGGAATGCTACTCATATGGGTCGAGGAAGGTAGTTGGGGCAGATTAGTCTAAGTGAGCGGGATGGGAAGGATGAAAAATGAAAAAGTTATATGAGTGTTTATAATTTGTAAAATATAAAATTTGATAGCAAATAAATAATATACTGGGGAAGGCTGTGCAGACTATGAATGTATTGCCATGTATTCTAAAAAAATCATTCAGCACTCACTACTGGAAAATAGGTTTATACCAACGGTTTTGCAAAAAACTGTTGGTATAGGGTACCCCTATACCCACGGTATTCCAAAACCGTGGGTACAGGTATTGTATGGGAACCTATACCCACGGTTTTCCAAAACCGTGGGTATAGGCCACTTATACCAACGGTTGTGCCAAAAACCATGGGTATTGTTTTCTAATAATACCCATACCCATGGTTTTGGAGAAAACCGTGGGTATAGGGTATTTTCCGAAGACATATACCGACGATTCTTCAAAACCGTAGGTATTGCATTTTTTTGGAAGACATATACCCACGGTTCTCCAGAACCGTGGGTATAGATTTCCCACGTTATGGTGGGGAAAAAACATTAGGTGGGACACAAAAAAATATTTGGTGGGAAGAAATTTTTTTCATAGACCGTTTTAATATATATAGGCAGATGAATATACATATAACAAATAACAATGTCAGCTCGGTTGGTACTTCAGTGAAAAGAGGATTTTAGGTTTACTCTCAGACGAGAGTTCGAATTCCCATGTCCGCGCTTTTTTTATTTAAATATCCCATTACATTAATATATATACGCCGATATGTGTACCTATAACAAAAAAAAGTTAACAGCTCGGTTGGTCCGATGTTCTGTGCGAGCGCGAGGCGTAGCAGGAGGTGCGGGTTGGAAACCCAGTATTAGAATTTTTTGAATTTAAAAACCCAACATGGATGATATTAATATATATAAGCAGATGGATATATACATAACAGATAAAATTCACAGCCCAGTTGGTTTGATGGTGGAGCGCGGCCACGAGGCCCTGAGGGAGGCGCAGTTTCGAAACCTCATGGGTGCCTATTTTTTGAATTAAATACCCCACAGTTTGAAAACCGTGGGGTCTGTTCTGTGCCACGGTGGCATAGCAGTGTGCCACATTTGACACCCCCTATACCCACGGTTCTCCAAAACCGTCGGTATAGGATGAGACCCCTATACCGATGCCTTTCCTGCCCACGATTCCCAAAACCGTGGGTATAGGCTATACCCACGGTTTTGAACCGTGGGTAAAGGCCATTTTTCAAGTAGTTACTGCTGTTTGAATTTGATCACCCATAAACTGTTTCATATCTTTCATCTCAACATTTAAGGATTCTATTTCATGGGTCTCTTAATTCCTTACTCTTACCGAACACCTTCCATATAATAACACCCACTAATATCATCTTACATGGTCAGGGTGTTCTAACTTTACCAAAGTAGTGGCTAGAATGTCCATTCTACACGTGGGTATTAAAGAGCCTTGTGTCTCCTCCTCTTGAAGTACATCATGAAATAAAAAATAAAAATGTTATATTTGTCTTTACAATTTAAAAAATAGAATAATTTATGAAAAATAAATAATATTTACTTAAAATTTTAATAGCAAATTTCTTAGATTCTTATGTAAGATGCTTTTTATTTTTCCTTCTTTTTGCTCGTTACCATTTTTCATGGTGAGTGGGAGAAGATGGAGGTCCAAATTGGGCCTCTTCTGAACGACTACTAGATCGAGCTCTTAATGCTTCAAATTTTTGTTCAATAATTTTATGCTCCAAATACGAGTACCCTCCACATGATAAAGTATTAGGGTATACCTTTCTCAACTAGATCTCCTGATGAGATCTCCTAGAGGCGTCTTATATAAAAATAAATTATTATTCAATAAAAAAAATCTATAATAAATTTTACAATATAAAAAAATTGTCATACCTAAAATTTTTCATCATTAGAATTGTCGAAAAATCGCTTCCATGTATCTTCATCTATAAATGTATACTTGAGGCATGGGTTTTCAAACCTTATCTTTCCAAAAACATTATTTTTTGGTTTGTTTTGTTTCAAAATATCTCCATCAAATCCTGCTAAAGAGGGAGGCGTATTCTTATTTTCTTTAGTTTTCTCCAAATTGAATGTCATATCTAATTGGATAAATTAAATATTTCATTTAAAATATATAATATTAAAAATATGTGTTAAAAGAAGTAAATTTAGATATTTTATCATCATGGCCTCCCAAATTGTTTGTTTCACCATCCTTTCCACTGAATTCCATCCAGGTTAAAAATACTAGTCCTGTATCAGATCTGCATCGCTTTATAACTTATAAATCTAACTACATTTGGGCCAATTTCATTATTATCATTATAAAAATTGATGTTTACACTATCATCATCACGTGAAAGTGATAGTTTTGGTAAATGTGTAATACCACATTTTCCAACTTGATTACTTGATTTTGAAGCAGTGACAGGAGAAGTCTCCACCGCCGAGGATGCATCAGTAGTCCTGCAAAAAAATTGAAAATTTATAGTCTTATTTCCTTAAATAATTATATTCTTGAATATTTAGTAATATTTAAAAATACATATACCTCATTAACTGCTCCTCTCAATCTATATCTGACTTTTATAGAATAAATTGTAATGAAATTTTTTGTACCTGCATAGCATTAGAAAACTGAAAATTTAGAAATAAGGAAGACAAAAATTAATTTTGTATAAAAAGTGGCATGCATTTGTATGTTTCATATCTATATATATATATATATTTACCAGAAAAATTAGGAGACTAATTTAGTGTTTTCCCACATGCCTTAATGATGATCATTACATACTGCATACACTGTTCCTATCTTATACCCACTATAATCATCGAAAAATTTCTTAATAGATGAATAAGGATTATATAAATCACTAACATCATCAACATCATCCTCATCACCCAAATGGTATCTTTGTCCTTGAAAAACAACTAACTACTGATCATTTGATTGATCACTAACCTAAAATACTTTCTTTTCACGTGTAACCACAATAAATGGTTCCTCATAGTAATTAAATATTTTCAAATCAACCAGTTTAAATCCATATTCATCATTTTCCCACAAATACTACTATCAACCCAATTACACATAAAAATTGTGACTCAAATTTTAATATAATCAATTTTCCATATTTCATCTAGAACTCTAAAATATGATGTTGATGAAAAAATTGGGTTTTTGTCTTTGCCACTCGAAAAATGCACTGCCTTAGAAAAAACCATCACACCACTGTTCTGAACAGTACTCATATCATCCATGTTTTTTTGTGTTAATATGTAGACATTGTTATCAAAACCAGACCATGTTATCACACTAAGAGAAGATCCACCTATTAACCACATCAATGTTTCTGATGCAGATATATCTAGGGTAAATTTCTCATTAAACTTTGAAAAAAATTTCTTCTTATGCTCAATCATCAACCACTTTTCATTTTTTTCAATATCATAACTTTAATTCAGAAATATGCGAGGATATATATGATTGAACCTCATCTATGTTGTTCAAAATGTATAAATGTTCCTGCATCACTTCATCACATTGAATGAACATTACCTTTAAGCCATAAACCCCTCTACCATCACTTTCAATTATTATTTGTCAAGATAACGGAAGACCAATATGGTCCACATCATACAAATAATCAGTACAAAATTCAATCACCACTTTTGATGCATATTTTAGAACAATAGAGGCCTCTGATTGATAAGGGTTTTTAATATACCCCTTCAAAAGTTTCATATATATTTCAAAAGGATACAGTCGTTCTAAATAAATAGGCCCAGATATTCTTATCCCACGCACTAAATGAATCAGCAGATGAACCATTATATCAAAAATTGTGAGTGGGAAATACATTTCTAGGTAAAAAAGAATAAGAGTTGTTTTTTTCTCCAACACATCTTACAAATTTTGATCAATGACATTTCTACAAATTGATTTAAAGAATTTAAATAACCTGATGATAGAATTTATAACATCTATTAGTAATATATCATGCATTGCTACTATTAGAAGTTGTTTCTTTAATACATTGCAATCATGATATTTCATACATGTTAATTTAAAATCTTTTAATGACACCAAATTATTAAAATTTTAAGAAAAACCACGAGGTAATTTATTACCATGAAAACACTAACAAAAAAAATATTTTTAATATTGCTAAACGTGTGAAAAGATGGAGGTAAATATGTTATACTTCCTTTCATAGTGGGAGATTACTCCAAAAGTATTCTCATTAATATCAAGAACAATCTAGAATTCAATCCATCTTTTTTATTTCCTTTTATTTCTATCAATTTTCTAATCAGGATATCACATATGTCTTTCTCAACTTACATAACATTGATGTCATGTTTTTTCTCTACAAATTTCAAGTAAGGTAGTTCGAATAAAATAGACTGCTTCATCCAAATATTTCTTTTCAGAGAAGATTTTTTTTTTCAAATTTCAATTCAATATATTTCACCCCTGTCATAATATTCTTCAGCCGACAATGGTCTTGGGGGAAGGTTGTACTATTGTAATCAGTTAAATGCTTTTTTAAATCTACGATAAGGATGATCAATTCACAAAAATCATTGATTCCCCATGTACACTGTCTTTCATCCATTCTTCAATTGATAATATGAAGTTCATTCTTGAAAAAATGGACCTGATTTATGTCTCTTAACCCTATATTCAGAGATGTTTCTGTATGTAGGAAAGTCTTTTATGGTGAACAGTATCATAGCATGCAAAAGAAAATGCTATTTCGTTTATTCATTGAAAAATTTAACACCTTCCTCTCATATCAGTTTCAAATCATCAAAAAATGGTTTAAGATACAAATCAATATCATTTCTAGGTTGTTTTGTTCCAGAAATCAACAAGCTCATCATAATAAATTTTTTCATCATACATAGATGTGGGTATAATTTGTAAACTACCAGTAAAATAGTCCATGAACTATGTTGGCTATTGAGGCTCCTATATCGATTCATTACCTCAGTACAAAATCCAATTCTTATATTTCTAACTTCACTTCCAAAATATTGAATTTTGTTTATCAAAACTCTTCCACTTTGTTTAATTGGTTGTGTGACATAAGTTACCATCAGATATGTTCTCTTCTGAATTCTATCTTAACCTTTTTGCGTCAATTGAATTTGTAAATAGACAATTTAAACGAGGAATTATTAGAAGGTACCAAATTTCTTTAGCATGAGTTTTGATTGTAGTACCTAAAATTGAATCACAATTAAAATATTAGAATTTTATGAAAAAAATATTGGATGATATCATTAGAAAGTAAAATAAAATTGTTTTTTCATGAAGTTAGATGATATCACCTGAGAATGAATCTGAGTTGAATTTTTGATTAATCTTATATCTTGATGTCCCACATATAGGACAACATGATAAATATTAATATTCTTTCTGATACAATATACAATAATTGGGGCAGGCATGTATCATTTTTTACCCCAATCCCATTGGGCATAATTTTTTCTTCACCTCAGAATTTGAATTTGGAAACCTAATTCCTTCTAGAAGTAGCTCTTTTAAAAATCTCAAGTAAGCTGGAGAAAATTTTATCACTTCACCCATTTGTTTCTTTTTATTCTAAATAATCTCAAAACTGATGAGAATACTATAAATTTATGGAAACCTAGGAATAATGGTTTCTCCAAATCTCCATACAATCATTGAACAGTTTCTATTTTTTATGGTTTCAACAACTAAATCATTAAATAATTCTTCAATATGATCCTATACCTCGTTATGAATAATTTCATCTATATTGGATGTTGAATTTTCACTTATTTCAACATGCCAATTCCAAAGTGTATAATTAATGCAAAAAATATAACAAATGAGATGATCCTTAATTTCTATAGAGTTTAACTTTCACATATTTAAACACTTCACACATGGACCGAAAATTAAATTAATGTTTTGAAGATGTTGTTTAGAAAATTCCAAGAATTCATCATCTCCTTTTTCATATTCACTTGATGTTCTTCATAAATGTGTAAAATTATGATTCATTCAATATCTAATATTTCAAAATAATTTTTGAATATATTAAAACATATAAACATTTAAATACATATTGTTAAAGATAAATTGTAAACAAAAACACATTTAATAAAAAAATATTGATAATCAGATATAAAACATCATATATGAAACACATTTACAAATAATAAGCATTTTATTTTCATATATATATATATATAAAGTTATATAGTTGTTTCATTATTTTGATGTTTTATGTGTCATAACTATTGAAGATTGCATTAATTTAAAGGGTGAAAAATTAGTTATTATTAGAAATATGATAAAATAATTACATTAAATGTTAATATTTTAAGTGAAATCAATCCTAATACTTCAAAAATTATGACAGATGAAATTAAATACATAAATAAATTAATATATCTTATAAAAAATTTAGTTGAGAGAACAATATAATTATTTAAGGAATAATAAGTGGTTGTGGAGGCGAGTTTCGTAAGTTACAATCATCTTCACTATAGACCCAAGAGGGGTTCGCAGTGGGGGAGAGTTGGGAAAAAGTGGCATCAGATATTTTGGTTAAGAGTTATGGCAGCGGCTAGATCTAGAAACTTATAAGGATTTCATGGGTTGGTAGAGATGATGATACTAGTTGATCTTTGTGCATGATATAGGCTAGGGATTACAGTTATGTTATAGAATTTTATGTCCCTCCATGATTCAATGAAAGAAAGCTAAGTTAAAAAATGAACAAGTTAAATGGTGCTACTTTTATGGTAGAGACCTAGTAATGGTACACACATCATGTTTGTTTATAATTTTATTTGAATTGGAAAATATTTTTGGAAATTAAATGAACTAAATTAAATTAATTTTATTAAATAAATTTTATGCTACCAATATTTCCTAAATGTGTGGGTAAGTGTGAATGAGAACATGTTTAATTTTTCAACACCGCATTTAAACATTTTTTTGTAAAATATGATAAAATAAAATATCCAGGTTTCTAAATAAAACTAAAGTAAAATAAAAACATGGATAAATTATTTTTTATCAGGGCATAACCTAATCAAGGCATAATTATTTTCAAGTCAAGAGAGGCATAATAGGTGACATAACATAACCAATTCATATCAATAACATTGACCAATCATTCTTAAAGACAATTATTAACTATGTTACAACACAATTTAAATAAACTATAAAATAATATTTGGAAAAATTAAAATTATATTAAATCATCTATGCCTTATCTTCAAAATAAAAAAAACATACAATATTTGGAATTCAACCAAAAAATAGACCCCCAATACATACTCTGATCCCTATAAATCCTTGAAAAATTAAGCAATGTTACATCTATAAATAAATTTACTGTAACAAAGAAAAGAAAAGAAAAAATAACCTAAAATCAAAACATAGTTGAATGTCACCAAAATATCATTCATAAGAACAAAGATCCATAGATGAATAAAATAGAGAATATAATGGAGAGAGCATGATGAAAATAGTGAAAATAGAAGAAAATCATCAATAATGGTAGTTGGAGATCAAAAATAATTCTTCAAAGTCATGGCTAGAAGAGAGGAGCTGTCGTAGGTTTCTATTTTGAAGAATGAAGAGGATGAGGGTTTGCCGATCCCATCATTTTTTAAATGAAATTCGCAGTCGGATTTTAATAAAACCAATGCTGAAATTTTAAAAAAACATTCTAAATTGGGTTTTATTAAAACTGATGCTAATAATATTTTTTAAATTCTATCCCAATTTTGGTAAACACCGACGTATATAGTATATTTAATATTTTATTTTCGGCGTCAGTTTAAAAAAAACGATTCCAAATATTAAAACTATGAAATATGTTTTCATGAAAACCGACGCAGAAACATATTTTTTAATTTTTGGCATTAATTTTTGAATAAACCAACACAAAAAACATCGAATTCTGGTTTTTGGTTTCAGTTTTATGAAAAAATGATGCCAGAAACAAATCTTAACAATTTTTGGCATTGGTTTTTAGAGAAACTGATTCAAAAAATTTACCACTCAAACCATCATTGTCGGTTTATAAAAAACAGAAATTATTAATTCAATGTTAAATCCCATATTTATACTAGTGCATTCTTAAGGTAATTTTCTAACCAATGTAAAAATACAATAATCCATGATAAGATTCAAAAAATATAGTACCAACTTCAGGTATTTATAAAAAAGCTTCAAGCCATTAATAATTTAAGGAAAAAAAATTCCTTACTTAAAAAAGAACCATCTAATTTAAATAAAATTTCTATACAGTTCATGAAAATGACCTAAAAAATCCAAGTATCAAAACCTATAAAATTACCTAACCTTACATGGTAACTCAGTTTTGGTTATGAATGTTAGATGACTAATACCCTTTTTCACACCTACTATATAAATTCTAATGGTCCTAACTTTGGTCTACCTGAGACACAAAACTAAACATAGGAAATGCTAACACACTTCAGGGTGATCATCTCTTTAATACAAAATTTTAATGAGCCCACCCGGGTGAACTTGACAAGTCACCCATAATAGCCTATCACAAGGTGTTGGTAAAATTGGATAATAGAAAAATTTCCTGAGTATAAAAAAAGAAAGATATATAACTAGAATATAAAGTATAAATAGACAGCATACCATCAAATTCATATAATCCAAACAAAAAAATGTTAATCTATAATTTACGTTCTGTACCCACATGACTAGAAGTCACCTCTAGACCAACCTAGACTGAAATCGGTTGCCATTGGAGAAGCAAGCATATGACATGATTCTATTCACTTTACATGAAATATGAACTAACAAATATAGAAATTACCATAGGAACAATTATTTTATGAGACATATCTCATAAGGATAACACCATAGTTACGATGAAAGTTATAATGTCAAGAATCAAAAAATATATATCTTTTAAACTAATAGTCTTACAATGAATTCTCAAAAAATAAATCCAATTTTAGATCATTTTACTTTTGGTTCCCATAAAATCGATTCAAATTCTAAAACCAAAAGTATGAAATGTAGAAGTGATAAAAATAAGAAAATAATATCCATATGGAAAGAGGTATACAGGTAATATAATATCTATGAAATAACCTATCTTTTCAATTTATGTGATTCAATCTCAGATATAAAATATTTGTGATAAAAATACATGATAAAACAATCATGTGATAAATAAACCTAAATATTAAATGAAAAAGAACATTGTATTGGGCACTATACTATGGGACAATGCATATTAGACACTCAAAACCCTATAAAGGCATACAATGGATCCAAAAGATATTGTTTCCTACAAATTTATATAAAAAAGTTTACCTGCTAATAGTTCAACACACTCTAAGCCTACCCGTGTCTCTATACTAAATTACCAAATGATCCCAATGTGAAAAGGTCCAATACATTTAGTAAAACATGCCCACAACTTCATAAAACGTTTTTACATCCAAAATGACCCACTTCAGATTTTGAAAACCCATTTCCAAATAAATACATTCCATTTTCAATGAAAATCCCATTTTTTTAAAACATTTTAACTTCCATTAAATCATTTGAAATAAGTTATCACTTCCAATCTATGAAAAATGAGAAGGATTATTTTAATAATCACATAATATTCATAAAATTAGATCGTTTTATAGAAAAAAATACCTCAAAATGGTAGAAACCTATATTTTTTTGACTAAGGTGATCAGAAACCAAGATAATGGACTTCGAAAGATAAGGAACACCACGAAATTGAAAAAAGGATCGATTGAAAACACTACATGATAAAACAAATATGTAGCCAAACAACACTTGAAACCAGAACCAAATAAGAACCAGAAGGATTAAGAACCTAGAGAGAAGCAATCCAACAATAATGTTATTCAATCACTCAACGATGTGATTAAAATAGGAGGGAATAAAAAAAGACCTAAGAAGAGCCTTTAGGATGATGGGATGGAAGAATATATGAATGAAAATAGGAATTTCATCTGAGATTCCTATTTAAAACCAAGCATATATAATTTACAAGGTGTTTAGCCTCATTACATATCATGTAATCCTCGATTCCAATATAAACCAAAAATCACATCACATTTTTATTAAAAACCTATTATTTTTCCTTACATGATGTGTAGCCCTTATAGTGTATTTAAATTATCAAACTATGTAATCAGTTCATGGGTTATATCTAGTGGCCACTACATATTGTGTATTCTCATTACACATCTTGTAATTTACCAGTGAATAAAATAAATCGCATGTTTTATGATGAAAATTTCAAAAAAAAAAATGACATCATAATTACAGGTATCCTCCCTATTCCTTCTCGACATTACTCGCCTAACAAAAAATGAAAAATAAAAACAAATGCTAAAACCTACCTAGGATAATGGTAAAAAGGAGTTAAATTATCAATCCATATAAATTTATTAACAATCATTTTAAAGTCATGTTTTGAAGACCAGTTAGAACCTAAAAATGATCCTTTCATTAAAAGAAGAGAAAGAGGTTTATGGCCATGAGGATTCTTGGATGAGATTAGAAAATAATATGAAGGTATCACTACAAATCCCATTAGAATAGGAATCAATCCACAATTATATATTATAATATTTGTTTTAGGTCCCAATATAATAAGTTCCAAATCTTATTGAGTATACGTTATGTACTAAGGATTCATGAATCGATCGATCTCTCATGTTGGGATAGAGTGAGGGACATAAAATATGGGAAATCCAAAGAATATTAATTTCACATAGTCACGAATAAATTTCAAATGGATTATCATCATATGACAAGGATTATTGAGGGATGTGTAATTTAAATTCATCCAACTGAGACTAAGTTATACAGTTTAACATCATGCATCACGGATGTATTCCAAGCAGTTTAGATTCTTGTGGAATATAATTTTTCTATATATTTTAAAGTCTTGGTATTAAAACTTATATTATACATTTTTGATTCATGTGATAAAGACATAAGTGTACTAATATAAATATTAGACAATGTACTTATTTAGAAACCCTTCATTAGTGGGAGGTGTAATATACTCCCCATTCATTAAGATCAATTAGTAAAATTCATTGAAAAAACTGTTGTATCTAATATGTCTCATCCCATTTTGGCCTATGTTTCAACGGATTATTCCCCAGTATCATCATAGTTATGAGATTCAATATACGTTATACATAGAGAAATGAGTTATGATGAATATTCTTATTAAATGATTTCTTGATGTATATATGATATATTTCAATGTTGTGAAAAGTGTTTATAACTTCCTCATCAAGACATTCTATCTATTAAGGTAAAATTTTAGACCTATCATCTTCAAATAAATGGTTATATATAGTACTGAAAATAGAGGGAAGATGAACCTTAATGGTAGGACCATTACTATCTCGTAAAAATTTTAAGATAAATTTTCCCACATTATGGTGTGGGTTGTAGTTTCATAATCATAGTAGGTGTATATGAGTTTATTTGGCCACAAAATATTATCTTTATCTACCACCCATTAATGCATATTTCATAGAGTTTTTTTAGAGAATATATCAATATGTTCAAAGATACATATAAGTGGGATTAGTTGTCAGACCTGATTTTATATTTCTGATATAACATTTCTAAATTAGAAGAGTAGAATTTGGTTCTATTTTCTATTAATATTATTTGGGGGACACCAAATATGGTAATTATGTTTAAATAATTAATTTTAATGATATATTGTATCCTAAATTATATTATAAATTTAACTCTATTGCAATTATATAGGAAATTATTGTCATTAAATAAGTACATAAACATTGTAATTATATTTTTGGGATATGTCCCCATGAAATTAATCACCCAAACGAAAAATAGTCATGTATATTTTGAATAATTTAGTAAATTTTGGGGATAATGAATAAAGATGGAATGAAAGGAAATAATGAGACATCTTAAAAAACTCTATGAAATACTACATCATTAACGGATATAATTATCCATGTATCCTAATATTATGAGATATTTTTCACCATCGATAATGAGAACTGTAGTAACATGAATGGAATTCTAGCATAACAGTGTAAGTATTATCTCATTCACTATATCTGAGGAGTAATCCATTGAATCGTCATTTTTAAAGGAAATTCTTATATTGTGATCCAACATAGATGATGAATTTAAATTTTCTCTGATATACCTACTATTTATTAGACTGGTCCACTATAAGAATCAATTTTTTTATATAATCTATTATGGGATACATCCATCTTGCAATGGGATTGGTTAATGAAATGTTATTCTTATATCAATCTACAGAAGTGATTATTTGATTTATTTACTTCATATTGTGCCTTATTAATGGTGTGAGCCCGTACAATGTTTGACATAGAAAACTATTTCATCTTGATCGTAGTCAATGGGGGAATCTTCAACATTAACCAAAAAATCAACACATAAATCTCGGATCACAGAACAAAACAAAACATTATTTCTAAAGAAAATTCCACTATAAAGCCTCATTAATAATCAAGAATGTGGACTAATTAATCCTTCTTAATAGAATATAATCAATTGATTTTCAGGAATACCAACTCCATGTCAACCATTATATTCAAGTGATCCAGCAGAATTTTCATGTACATTTGTATACCTAGGGTGAAGGATTATTATACTACCTCGTCATTTGTGAAAAATTATAATAATAGTAAGGAATATAAAATAACTTCTTTAGTCTTAGAGAAAAATATAATCCCCAAACCAACTCATTTAAATATTATTTATTCAATCCCTTTTTAAATCATGATTATGGAAGGACCATAAAAGTACATTTCCCATATGTGAGATGTGTATTAGACAGATTATATATCCTCATTATAGAGAACTATATTCGTTGGAACATTTTATGTAGTAGTTTGTTCTCCTATAAAATCTACCAATTCCCATCCTTTAAAAATATTTTGTGATAAAAATTATATGTAATACTTTTTAAGGGTTTATTCTCAACATTCCAAACATCGAGTTAGTAAGTGAAGATAGAGGGTTAATTTTTATATACCCATATGAGATATCAAATAGACCTCATGGTGTTGTTGGAGGTTCCTTAGCTTCTGAACTACAAAGATCAACAAGAGGATATTCTTTTAAATAATTTAAAATAAAATCTCGATGTAAATAGTTTTAATGTTTATATAATAATAAATATTTTAATTTGTAATATAATTTCTCAAATAATTATGTTCTCTAATATATTTCCCTAAATCTACAATTAATAATATGGTTAGTTTTCACTCTAATGGAAACATCACGACTAGTTGTTTTATGATATATTTATTGATATTCTCAAAAGCATCATGAAATTTTAGGTTCCACGTGTAAGTGGACACTTTTTAATTCATCCTTATAAAGGGATGGAATTAGCTGGAAAGTTTTTATATAAAGAACCTTATATATTTGATGTATTTATAAAGTCACATCAACTCTCTATGATTATTTGGATACAGAATATTAAAAATTTTATTTGTATTTGTGGGATTCACTTTGATTCCATGATAGGGAACTATAAAGTTCAGAAATATTCCTATGGTCACCCGAAAAGTTCATGTTTCATATTTTAAAAAAAAACATCAAAAGTTTGTTGAAAATAATTTCTATATTCATAATATGAAGACAATTTGGATAAGATGTGACTATCAGGTCATGTATGAAATAATCGATGAACTTTACCATGAAAAATTTCAAGATATGACGTATGGTGTGTTGGTTTGTGGCGCAAAAAATATCATAAAAGAGAAATAAATGATTTTATAAAACAGATTGTGGTACCATAAAGGTGGTTGACTCTTCATTCCCATTCTTATTCCTAAACAAAATTATTTTGGCAAAAAATTCAAAGTATTGTATTTTCATGAAAAAAATCCCATATTAAAATTATCAAATATGAACTTAACTTTGGTGGGGTAAGTGGAATTTAATATGATTGTTATTGGTATGAGTAAGTATTATAAGAGTGGGGATTTTTTTTAAATCCTTTATGAAGTTAAAAATTATTTTTTATGAAATTGAAACAATTGAATTGAAAATTACTGTTAAAAAGAAGTAAAAATAATTAAGACTTGATGTAAATAAATAAATAATATAGTAAAAAATTAAATAAATTAAAATAGATTCCATAATAGATTTGGTAAAGTAGTTGAATAGTAATCCATGAGGGATCCCTATATGTGATCCCCCAAATTAACCTTGGGAAGATTTGGTTTCAGCATTTCTATTAAGTGGTTGTATCAAGAAACCCAAAACCTATTTTTTGGATGTTTTAGCAAGAAATACATTACAATATGTAAGACATTTGTTTTTTATTGAATTTTCCAAATAAAACAAAAAATATGGGTGGACATTTAATAGTTATTTATCGTAACCCAACATTCAATTTTTTTAAGAAGAAATTGACCACATTATTTTAGGACTAAGCAAGAAAAAAATAATTTCTTTAAAGACCAAGTAAGAACTAACCCCATTATTTAAGAACGAAACAACAACCAAAAGAAAAAAGAGTTTTTCTTATACAAAATCCCAATACAGCACATTAACACTTTTCTAGCATGATACAGTGAAAAAAGAATGATATAAGTTAAGACCATTGTAAGAGAGGACAATTGAGAGTGTAATTTGACACAATATAGATCTAGAATTGATATTAATGGTAAATAATATCTTTTAGTCACCCTATAAGATATATTTATAGACACCCATGTTTTTCTGAATTTTTTGATGCGATTTAGTCAAATAGATGCATTTGGGGATGAATTAAGGAAAGATGGACCCACTAAAAAAATACTTTTTTCTCAATGTGGGTGTCATCGGGAAGCTAGTCGGTACCATTGGAAAGCCGATGGAACTTTGATAGAACAAGTGATATATCTTGGTACCACTATCCATATAATAGTTTCCAACTAGGTATCCAATAAAACTGGAATAATGGTGGGGGGCTCCATGAATGTTTCTCATGGCCCTTTTGAAATCTCAATTTGGTCATAAACATCCTTGAAAAAATTGATAAAATAAAATTGATGCAATCCTTATAAAAATAAAATTTTAGAAATAAAAAGGTTTTTTTGTGTTCATTAAAATCAACCTAAGATAGTGATAGGTACAATACATGACACTGGTTTGAATCCATAATGATCCTTAGGCAGGCCCTAGATATTGGTATCCACCACAGAATTCAGCCAAGGAACATTAGTACAGTTCTATGAGAACCCATATTAGTTTCATTATGAAGGAAATATGTACCTTTTTCTCATTGGTGGTCGTGGTTACACAGATAAACTAGGGTCGTGTGTCTCATTCTATACCATGGTTCAACTATTTATGATCATAAACAGTGGTCATGATACGTTCTTCAAATACTAGCTGGATATATCTAAGATCCTCATCCCCCTCTTCCATTTTTCTAATTTCATTAGTATAAAATGATGAATGTGGGTATTTGGACATAAAAAAATGGTGGAATTGTCACCATCTTATGTTTATAAGGTGGTGTTTTTGGATCAATAGGTTAATGAGGAGGAGGATCCATTATCTATGGAGTCCTAGAAATGTTCTCTTTCAACTCCACAATCATAAGGGATATAAGGGGTTCCGATATAATGATATCCAAGGTATGATATTTTGGTATCATAATTTGGCACATCATAATGAGGTGATGCAAAATATTTCTAAGAATCAAGAAAACAATATAATTTGTTTGTTTTGTCTAACACAAACAAGATCATGATAATGAGGATATATATACATATGTATTTATCTTGTATATTTGGATACATTTTCATATTTTCCAACAGATCAAATTTTACCTATTGATTTATAGGATCTGGGATTGTCTCCTCAGTTTAGTGGATACCATCGAAATAACCTAATAGATTAAAAGGATTCACTTCTAGAATATTAGGGGTGATTATTATATAGTATCATCCACCATTAATATATTTCCCTCACTCATATACAAAACCCTGTCAATGTATTGAGAATCATAGAATCACAAAGGGATTTTATCACAATATACTAACCATACATGTCCTATATTAGAATATTTAAATAATTTGTGATATGATGGAGGAAATGTAACATGTATAAAATCTTTTGGAATCTAGAGAAATGTGTCGAAATACATGTCTTAACAAACCCCCAAGAATTCATATTCAAATATGAGACCTGCAAATTGACCTCTCTGATTGAAAATTGTTAGTGTATTTTTCTCACTTTTATCATATCTATGAATGGTCCAGAGGGATGGGAAAAATCCATCCATGCTATTTCGCAAGTTTTAGAGCATCCAAATTGGAATGAGATTAAGCCAAAATCCATTTCATATCAAGTATTGATAAATATCAATGTTTTATAGCATACTAGAAACATAAATATATTGGATGTGTCTTTATATAGTAGTCACAAGGTCATTTTCAATGAATGATATGAATGTGTGAAATTATATTGCATGGGGTTTAACATGGAAAATTTTATCAATGAAAAACTCAACCATGAATTTATATGGACTAGAGGAAGACACAGTGATAACTCCCCTGAGTTAATTTGAGAGATGATGTGCATCTAGAATTGATAGTTTATATGGGACAATAAACAATTATTTAATAATTATTTACATATATTCTAGGTAATATATTTATTGAAATGGGGTTGTTCCTTGGAATAAATCTTTTATGAAGAGTTCAACTATATAAACAACATTACTTCTTAAATAGATTTGGTGGAAATATTTGGCTCCATTATATTTGATTAATCTTTCTTACCCATATTCTATTTTTTCTAGACAGACATATGTTTTCTTAACTATCTTCCTAGGTGATAGGATCTAAAGGAAAATTGAAAGATTCATGATTAGAATGATTCTTCCATTTAGGCCGATAAAATTCATTTCATTATAGATGATATATATAGGGATTTGGTGAGGACACAACCTTAGTATTGGGTTTGATCATGGTTTCATGTCCCTCATCATGATTGTCCACCACAACCTCATAATATACATCCCAAATTTTGGCAGTAGAGTTTAGGTTCACATGTATGTTATTTATAATAAATAGGTGTACTAAGATGATGACTCTGAGTGAGTCATATTTCAACTCTTCATCTGATTTGGGTTCCATTCCATTGCGTGATTCCTAAAATTTTAATAATAAGGTTAAAAAATTATTAAGGGTCACGATTTTCTGGGAAATTCGCCAATATGATTCATCATATAAACTATTCTTCTTATACAAACTATATTGACCATTAGAGGAATATAATGGAAATTATACCTTAATAATTGTAGAGTAAGTTGGTGTCACAACATGTTATTTTAATTTCACCATAACAATGGAGTGGGACTAGTTGATCAACTTTATTGATAAAAAGTTATTTAATTTCTGTATATCCCTTAGAAATAATCATGTTATTCTCCCTACAATTATTGGGATTTAGTGGGGATGAATGGTATATATACCATGGGATTTCAAAATTCAGCCATACCTCAATCAAATATCTCCTCAATGATTAACTTGAATAAAAAACAGTCCTGAATTCTATACCATAACATTCGATGAAAAGGGAAATATTATTGGTTCTCATTGACACTAATTTTTTTGGGTCTTCTTATTCTGGTAGATTGATCAAGTTTTTTATTAATGTAGTATGAATAATACCTGAACATTTTCTTTCATAAAATAATAATTTTTTTACTATTTTCAAAAAATTAATGCCTTTTATCCTCCCTAAATTACTAGTGAGGATGTTGTATCTGATATGGATATTTAGCGGAAAGAACCATGTGGGACTGTGTAATTTTTTGTTCCAAATTCATTGTTGGAACTAGTTTAAGTGTGACTACAACAACCTCACTTATGTCAAACCTTTTTAACATTGGTGTTAAAAGTGGATTAATAATTGTACTTTTTCCACTTGAATATATCCATTGATTATTATTTTTCTACTATGAAATATTTTATTCCACCATTACAATTGAAGAGAATGAATGATGTTTTTATCTCATTTGAAATATTTTGTATATATATTTATAAAAATATTTCTTTAGGATGTTTCATGATGAGGGAATATGCCACACCCTCCACCATGTGATCAAGTCCAGTAACCACTCATTTTAATATGTATTTCATTTTGATAGGTCGATGATTAATATCTTCCTTAGTGTTGAGTGAAATTTCTAAAGTAGTTGGTGAAGATTACATTCCCATTTTGAAATAGACCTAGCTAGAATGTTCTCATACCATAAAAGGGTGGTCTTCTGAAGGTTTGCATGAATCATCAGAGTTTTTTAGCTTCTTCTCTTATTTCTCCATCAAGGTGTCAAATTAAGGAAAAGAGTGTGTCATGTGTGGCAATGAGTCCCCTATACCATTAATGATTTAGAATTTGGGATTTCTTGATTTTGGTGGAGGATGGGTAAAATCTACCCACTGATGATATGTATTTCGTATTTGCTGTTATATTTCACATTTCTATCTAATATCATTGATTCTAGTGACTAGGGGCTTAAATGAGTTAAGTAATTAAGATTAAATTACCACTTAAGAAAAATCTTGGGTTGGGGAGATTGTTATATTTTGATATAGTATTCTTTTATAAATATAGTAATCCTTGTTATATTAATTAAGGTACCCCAGGGTGAAATTGTTTTGGTTTGATCATGTATATTTTATAGACCCTAGGCATGATACTTTACCTGAGGTGATGAAATTATATTTTAATATTTATGATGTTTTGGGATTTTTAAGGAATTGTTTAAAATTCAATGATCCATGTTCACGATAACCCCTAATTCAAACATCAAGTGTGTCATCAAAATGTATTTATTTATCTTGGTTTTATAATGTCAATGATAATTCGTTCAATCCAAAATAGATATTTGTTTACAGTGGTGCTGTAATCCATATAAAATAATGTAAAATTAATTTTATGGAAGATTCCACTCAATGTTTCATTATGGAAAGGAAACACCCTATAGGAAAAATGATGTTTCTTGATTTGATGGAGGGTCACCTCGTAATTTTACCACAAGTGAGTTATGAATTCCTCCATATGTACTTAATATATGTCTATATGATTATTGATGAATGTCTAAAATATCATGTGTATATTTTAATCAACTTATTTCTACTACATGTCCATAATGTTTCCACATAATCTCCAAGAGTCTTCATTACATGATCCATCCCAAGTGTCATTTATGGTTATTTTATCTAATAGAAGGGATTCATTTCGAATTTTAACTAATAAACAAATGGTTGATCCCATAAAACATATAGATATTGGTCACTAATTTAATTTATGAGGTTCCCAAGATGAACACTCTTGAATATATTTCTAAAAAAATTCTTTGAACATTATATTAGGTACTAATTGAGATAACCCAAGATAAAATTTCATATATTCACATTAATATTCTATCTCACAATAATCTCAAAAATTACCATAAGATAAATATTTAGTGTATTTAGAGACAAGATACAGAACAAATTACTTAGTAAAGTTTTGACAAAAATACTCCATAATCATACCCATATATACATCCCATAAGTTATACTAAACTTCATAACCTCTATAATGGAAACATAATATATGGGTGATCTTATACGCACAATAAGGGTAAACATTATAGATACAAATTTAATGATCATAAAAGCGTATAAGATAGTAATCATGGAAATGTAACATAATTAAAGTCCGTGAACATAACATTTAGAGATCATTACCAAATAAATATCTATCATAAGACATAAATAAAGGACCTAATCATTACATGATACATAAACCAATATAACCTATGTATAAAGAATAACATATTAATATGGAACAAACATAATCATATAAATCATAACATCCTTGAGTAGGAGTTATTACCCATTTCACATAACATGGTGAAGTTAACATCGCTATCTGATTCCCATAACATAGTAGAGATTGCATCACTTTTTAATTCCCATAATTGAGAGGGTATCAATACTCATTTCCAATTAATATATCATAAAATATAAAAATTTAGTTAAATAATTAAGGGGATATATAATTCTGGACCAGCACTTCACATAATTAAAACCATTCATATGAGTTTCATAATAACATGAAAACATTCATTTCTCTAAAATAATTTAATTAACTCATGGAAAATATATGAGTTTTAATAAAACAATTCCTATAACATTTTGTTAATACATCAAGAGAAAATAGGTGGATGGTAGTATAAGAACACATCCCTTATGAAGCATAAAAACATTAGTGGGTGTTGATATAAATGAAAATATTATTTTTATGAAGAATTCTTAAAAATATATCACATATTAAGGGATGAAAAATTAGATCATTTGTTACTATCAATTTAAATTCAAAAAATAATAGTAATATTTATGAATTATTTTCATAATTTATGTAAAATAATTTCAAAGGTAATAAATCCATTGTAAATGAGTATAATTGAATCAAAATCATAAAATTTATTTGAGAAAACTTTTTTGACATATTTATGAAAGATGTTGTTATGATTCTATTTCAAAATTCATTTTTGAAAAGGTGATGTGAATTTTTTTAATGTGTTTAGTTTTTAAAAAATTAAATAATTTGTCTTTAAAAAATACAAAATGGAATTTTTATGGGATGCATTTATTAGAAGATAAAATATAAAATCATGATTGGAAATGAGTATTATAATATTTTAGAAATATATTTAATAAACCCACAACATAAAAAGAATAATTAATATTTCTTTTGAAAATTAATAAAAATAAATAAAAATTTCACATGATATAATAGTACTTATTAAAAAAATAAGATAAGAAATTATATATAAAAATTAATAATTTGAACACGATGGAGATACAACCATCAAGAGGAGAAGAATTGTTCTTTATAATATTTCATTTAAAAAAAATCATGTTACTGAATAAGAATTTCGATAAAACACCCTTCAAAAAGAGTTTGTGATAATGAAATGTAAATTCACAAAACGAAAAATTATGTACAACATAAATAAATCTATTGAAATTTTGTACCCATGTAGTAAGAATAAATTTCTTGAGGAACTAATAGAACTCAATGAATGGAAATTGAGTTAACAAAAACCCATATATCATTTGTGAACTTTGAAACAAAATAAATTGAATGATGAAACCTCATATAGATATTTAATCACATGAATTTTAGGGTAGGTATGTTATAAATAAATAAATGTGATATATACACACCCCACAAAATAAAATATGCATTGAATGTGGCATATATATCAAAGAAGGAAAACAAGAATGATAAAATACTTGAATATTTGGTAACATTTCAAACAAAATAATATAAAGGATTTATTTTATAATAACATTTATAAATCCCACTAATAAAATTTTAATAATACTATTATAATCTAATGAGTCATAATACAAAAAAATTCCTTAATGAAGTGAAATTGGGATGAAAACAATTAACTATTACACAAATATTCTTTGAATGTTCTTTAACATCTTTTATAATAATGATTAAAAAATTAATAACCTATTTCATACCCTTATTAATATATATAATTATTCTTCAACTATTTAATTATAATAATTTATTATACATTTATTTTTTAGATATTTTTTATTTTTATCATGAAATTTTTGTGATTATGATTACTTCACCCATACTTTGTAATGTCGATATCAAACCCCAAACATTGATACCAAGTTCATTATTGTTATAATATTAAATTTACTGAAATGTATGATTTATAATTATTTATACAATTATAATTTCATCACAGTATTGTTTTAGTCAAACTTCATGAAGATGTAATTAGTGATGATCTTGTGTCAGGTAATTTACTAATTTAAACATATTAAGTTATAATGATCACTGATTTTTTTGTCATTTGTTCAAAACTATATACATATAATAGGTTACTAATTAGTATTTTATATGTTAATAAAATCTATTTTAGAACCATCTATTTATTTTGGTGATGAAAAATAATACACATTATCTATGGAGTTCGTAGTTTGTATACCCACACATGAAACATTCTAATTTTATGATGAATTTTATTATTAATGGAATGGATAATTCATATTTATAGATTATTAAATAATTAATATAATATTTATTCATTAAATTCATTATTAGAACCATCCATGTAAGGAATTGATAAAAAATAATACACATCATCGATAGGGGAGCCAGTCTGCACATAACACAGGTGATAATTACATTTTTCTAATGAATGTGACAGTGATAGAAAATTGTTATTTATTTATTATAATGAATATTTATTATAATTATAATAATTATTTAATTATTTTTTAATGATACAATAATTTTTTTGATATTGGAAGATAAAAATAGAGAATGTTTTTGGACTCGAGAATACTCACATTGAGAATCTGAGTCTTCCCTTGAAAGATCATTTCAAAATGGAAGACTTAAGGATTATTCATGGAGAAAGGGGTCTCTAATTCGGGAAGAGTACTATAGGATAATAAAATGGGAAGTATTTTAAAAAAATTTATGGAGTGAGAGGATTTAGGAGAGTGGAAGTGAGTTCCTGTTTTTTATGAAAAACATAGAATTTTGTCATGGAATTGTATGGTGGGTGGAGGGTAAGAATGGAGTCTCAAAGGATTATGGCAGGTCAGGTGAGGAATGGATGTTCATTAATGGGGGTATTATTTTCAATCCTAATAAATATATTCTATAATTTTTTGATTAATGTTAATTTAGTAATATTCAAGAATCTTTATGTTACTCATTATTACCGTACTTGATTAAAAATTAACCATGGCAATTATTCATTTACTAAAAATTAGAGTATAACATTATAATCAAACATTCACATGAGGAATTCAATTTTTGGATTACAATCAGTTTAATTCTATTTCTAAATAAAATATAATTAAATTTTCTGATGATACATATGATATATATAAAAATAGTTTTTACTGAAAAATGGATTTTCATATATTAAGAGTTTTAATTCATATTTTTTTCAAGTATACACTGAATGAGAGATAATATATTTTTTAAATATAAAATTATATAAATCATTAAAAATATATAAATATAATTTATTTAGATAAAAATACATGATTTTTATCATATATATTTGTTGAAACATATTTATTTTAAAGTGGTAACTAATATTTTACTTTGGTGACTTATTTTTATTTCATAAAATTAAATAAACTTGTAAAAAAATTAATATAATGATTAAAAAAACTCCCTTTTATTAGATTTAGTTTCTATTATTGAAAAAATAATAATTTTAATATACGCATATGTAACTTAGAAAACATTTTTCTGAAAAATGTATTTTTCAGCATAAAAAGTATTTATTCAAATTATTTTCCAAGTGATAACATTCAGATGAAACTGAAATTATTATTTTCTAAATTTTATTCATCTATTCCACAAAATTTAATAGTAAATTTTTTTTTAACAAATATATAATATAAATAATAAATTTAATTCTTTGAGAAAAATCCTTTTTATCACTAAATTATTTTATTCCAAATTATTTAAGATTATATACATGTTTAATAATCATTAGAAAATTTTATCAATACACTGGTATTAAAATATATCACTGAAATTTATCAATACATCATATCATTATTTAAAAATAACAATAACAATAATAATTATAAATGGTGATATATATATAATAAATTTTTTAATTAAATATTATCTTTCCTATTTCATATGACATTCTCATAATGTATCAGTTTTTATAAAATATTATAATATTTTACTCTAGTAAGATGTAGCATCATTTGGTTTAGTTTATTTTGGTGTCTCAAAAAATATATTTAAAGTAGTATTTAATTATATTAAAATATATAATAAAACCATCAGTTGTTTCTTTATAAAACCCAACGATTTTAACAGAACATTATGTTTGGTAGTGTAAACAGAGTGAAACAAAAGATTAACCAAACCATGAAATATTATTATTTACTTATGAAATTTATAACCCGTCCTTAAATTGGGAGATATGAATAGGAAAAACCTTTATTTCAAATATATATAAAAGGTCTACTCAATAAAAATAAATTTATTAGTTCTTAGAAAATAAGCATTCAAATGTTTTACTACTCATATTGTGCTCTAGAAAATTTGTTTCCATAAAACATTATTCTTATTGATTTTTGTGAGAACATATTATATTTAAATTTTTAAAAACTATGTGAATTTATTTCCAAAAAAAATTAATTTTTAAAATAATATTTCAAAATTATCCTCGAGTGAATTTATGTGAATTTTATTGAATAATGTATTTTTTGATGAAAAGTAAAAAATATTAATTTTATTTAGAACTGTATTTGTGTTTCCAAAATTTAAAACTTTTCACCTTTCTAAAATTGTATCAAAATAAAATTAGTCTGATTATATTGTTAATAATATAATTACATTCATTAGAATCTCTTTTCTAAATGAATTTGGTATAAAACGTTTTTATACATAAAGAAGACAATTATATGAATAAAATAAATGCATTCTACAGTTCTCTCTTGAATTAATCTTTTTCAAATAATGTGAATTAAATCATGAATAATGTATTTCTTATTTGATATCATGACATTCAAAATTTTATAAATAGTTCCCTTTTTTGGTCGATATGATTAGTTACCATAAAATAATCTTTTTACCTCATTATGGGTAAAATGGGTTAACTGTTATTAAAACATTAGGATGGGGATTTAAATTTTATATAACATTTAAATTTGTCCTATTGTATTTTTGGAGTTCATAGATTTCCATACAAGTCTCTAATATAGGGATTCATTGTTCTATATTTTTGTTCATTATCATTATATTAATTTTGGAAAATAATAAATACAAAATGTCACTCTTTTATCATTAATAAATCTAATATTTTATCATAATGGTAAAAGGAAGTTATGTTTGTTAATAACATATTATTTTATTGTTAAATTATCTTTATTAAATATATTAATTAATTTTTAGAAAATTACTGATTGAATAATTTCCCTTAATGGTTACGCAACAATAATAGAATATTTTTCAATTAATTGAAAAATAAAATAAATAATGTTTAAAATATTAAAATAATAAAACTTGGATGAATTAATGAGTTTCTTGAATTTAATAGATATATATGAAATATTATGGATGTTTGAATGAATTATATTCAAATTATACCTCGAAGATAAGGTTTTGCAGAGCACTATTACCAATAAAATTTTTATTAGTTGATGGAATTTAAACCACATACTAAAATATATTTTGAATTTTTTTAATTTTTTAATCCTTTTGTTATAGAATGAGTTTATTATATTTTAATCTTTTAACAAATTCCAAGAGTTCCCCTCCCCTCACTTATAAATGAAAACCTCTTATATTATATTTCTCAAAGTTTTGTAGCCTTATATATTGGAAGATAATGACCATAATAACTTAATATATTCTTATAACACATTTTAGTAACTCTATTGATTCAAAAATACCATCCCATTATGGCTTTAGGTGTGAACCAAAAGAGGGTTCTCATAGAAGAAATTTAACTCTTAACTAGGTGTTTCAATTTTATTTCCTCTTCAGCCTCTTCAAAATACATTATATAATTTATAAAATAATTTATTTATTATGTTCAATATATTTAAATATAATTATTAATATTTGAAAAAAATTATTAACCATTATTCTATCCCACAAAAAGGAAAACACATCGCTCTAACGTACATACATATTACTGTCTCCTCACAGCGGTGTAATTTGTTTTTCATCACCAATTCACATGGATGGTTATAATGATGTATTAAATAAATATAATTATTATTTATGATATTATTATGATTTTATAAATTTGAATTATTATTTCCTTTATTTTTCTCTATCCATCGATAAAATTTAAACAACATTCATGTATATTTACAACCAAATGTCTCCACAAATAGTGTCATTATTTTTCTATCTCTACCTTTTATGGATGAAGGTAAATATATAATTAATATATTTGATATTAATACCATGTTTAACATTTATCATATGATTTAACCATGATAAATGTATTAATATTGTGACTACTAACCCAGAACATGCATGAAAGATGAAGTAGTTATCACCCGAAACAATGATTTTAAAATTGAATTGTTGATAATAGGGTGATACGATTATATAAGAAAATCAAATATGTTATGATGTAAATAATTGTGGTTTTTGAATAAATAATAAATAAATATTTGTTATATAGGAGTTTCCAATGCATATAGAGATATATGATAGTTGAGGTATGGGTTTTTCATATCAAATTGGTTTCTTTGGGATATATTTTACAATATGGAAATATATTTTTTTATGAGATGTAAGTACTACCATTTTACATGTTATATATTAAAAATATTTATATTCATGATATTTAAAGTTTAATTTGATGTTATTTTTTCATGGGGATTATGATTTCAATGTTTTAAAACTGGAAATGGATTTCTATTACAATCACATTGTATACCGAGAATGTTTATGATTATGTTTTAATGAATAAATATTATGGTGTGACTCTAAAGAATATCATGAATTTTCTTACCCACTATTTATTCATATATAATACATATTCTCATTACATTTTCAAATATTTATGTACTCAAGATACTAACTGAATATTTTCAAGTAAAACTGAATTTATTTCTCTCTTCAGTTGAAAATAATTTTACTTCCATATATATGTTATCTAAAAATGATCTCAAGAAGGATTTTAATATTAAATATTAATTTTTAGAATCCTTTTTTACACGTTATTGAAATTATAAAAATGTAAAATTAATATTATATCATTTTTCAAACATGGTATTTTTTACTTTTTTTATGTATAAAAAGAATCCTTTCTTTTAACTTATACGAAATGAAAAACATTTATCTCCATAATGACCGACCAGTGATTTGATGATTCCTTTATAAGTATCTAAGGTTCCTTTCAAAAAAAAAATTCCATGATATATTTGAAAATTTTAGATATTTAATAAATAATTTCAAGTGAAAAGTGTATTTACCCCAAGAAATATTCTATGTTATTTTAAGGGAATATTCATCAAAGATGACATACGTTTATGTTATTTATTCTTTACTAGGGGTATGATCAAATGATACCATCCTTATTATTTTTATATGTGGTTTATGATTATGAATTTTAAATTTTTATAAAACTGATATGAGTTCCATGTGTTATGATTTATGATGGGAAATTTATAATCTTATGTCACATATAAGAACATAAAATGATTATGTAATGGGAGGGACAATAATTATATAAACCACTTATTCATTGGGTAAAAATAGATAAATAATGAGATAAATATGTTATAAGTGATCCTAAAATCAATTTCACCATTTTTTTCATGGACATTATTTCCATATCCATAAGTTTTTTCTTGGGCCTAGATTTCATGGGCATAATTTTATGCATGGACTAGATATTCATGTCCCTATGTTTATTCATGGACTAATATTTTATGTCTATATATGTATATATGGACTTGGTTTAATTTCTATATGTTTATCCAAGGGCTTGATTTCATGTCCTTAATTTTATTAGTGAACATTTTTCTACCTATAAATGATCAAAATGTTATATGTTTCTATTTTTCCACATTCCTATGTCTGTGTTATTCCGTCATGGATATTTTTCTTTGATTCCATTATGATTCATTTATTATGAACCACCAGGATTTATTCCAAGAATCTTGATTATAAACTATGATTTGCAGTGTCTAGTTTTAAAAAGACAATATGATATTATCATATACATATGGACATGTTATACAGAAATTATCATTGATATATCCTTTTTTACACTTACTAAGAATAGAAGATTAACATTTATTATGTTTCATTTACCCATGTTACAAAGATTTTTTTTAAGTAGGGTATGCCTAAGAAGATAATTTTGTGTAAATTTGTAGGAATAAGACAAATAAAAATATTACTATGCATCCATTAGTAAAATTTGATGAGACTATGATCATTTATTACCTCTTTCAATATAGAATCCATATAAATTTAAGAAATATGAAAATCATATTTATTCCAAATCAGTATGTGATCATCTATCAGTGCAAGGATGAACCCAATGGAAATATTTTGGGATAATATAAGAGATTATTTAAAGAATAAAGGTAAAATTACTTTTTTGAGGAATATATGATTTTATTTTGAGGAATTATTAATATATTTTGGATAATATATGATCATATTATGTACACTTTGGTATAAGAATTTATGACTGATTAAAATTATTTCAGGATTATTATCATGTTGTTCATATAGGGATACAAAATGTTTCTAATATTTGGGTTTTAATGTTAGCCAGAAATATTTTGGAGGATCTTAGAGGCTAAATTTTGGTATGTAATATATTGTGTTGAATGTTGTGGTTATTCATGAGGTTTTAGATATTAGTGTACTGTCTTTATCCATATTGGATAACTTATGCTAATAATGTTTTTTGATAAAAATAGATTTGATAAATGATTATAATTCTTTCATGGATCTTATGATATATTTAAGGTTAATTTTAGTGCTTCAATCATGAAAAATTAATCTTCAATATTCAATTCATTGAGTAAGATATAAAGTTGAAATTCATAAGGGCACAAAAAAAGGAAGAAATTGTGGTTATGAAATTGAAATAAATCATGTTATTAAAAGTTATTATTTTCTTTATCCTCATATTAAAATGATCCTTAAAAATTAGTAAATGCATCTTGAAAAACATTATCCTTTTACATTCATTTTTTATGAATCAGTGGTCTTTTGACACCTTACTAATTTATGCCTTTATTGTTTCTAGCATTCACATGACCATGTTCTATATAACTCTTTATTATTCCTCGGGTGTTAGTTTTATCTTCTATGTCCACAATTTCACTTGGGAAAAATATCTTATTTTTTAATCTTGTTTTGTGTTATTCTATTTGAAATTCATTTATCCCTTTCCCTCTCTTCAAAAAATAAGTTTTATTAAACCATTTTTTCATGTCCGTTTTCCATAAATGAATTTTAATAAGACCCAAAATTATTGAGGAATAGATTAAATTAGGAGGAAATAAATTATTAAAGGGGTGGAGGGAATTTAACAAAACAATATTTTAAAATAATTATATTATGTTCGATAGTTTATATGACACAGAACACTAAGCTTATACGAACCCCATAATATTAATATTTGAGTATGACTATTTTATCCTAGATGTTAAATTGGAGGGTGTGAATAAGAATAAATATATTATGATATATATATATATATACAGTGGTCCTAATTAATAAAAATTGGTTTACTAACTCTCAAGAAATAATAATTCAATGATTTCAATAATCTTATTATTCTCTGAAAAAACATTTCATTCATACATGACTCTTATTGTATTTTGTGGTAAAATATTATATTTAATTTTTGACTCTTTTATAATTTTATTTTATAATAATAAAAATACTTAGGAAATTATAATTTCAAAATTATTATAGGCTGATTTTATAATAATTTTATGAAAATGTTGATTTTCTAATGAATAGAAATGTCACGACCCGTCCTCGGGGCCCGTGCCGTGACTACCCCATACCCGCCTTTCATAGGCCAGGGGCTAGCGACTAGCACCAAAGACGTAAAATCCCGATAACTAGAAAGGAATTGCCTTTATAAAAGAAAACAAGAACCACAGAGTACAAGAGGAAACAAATCACTAAGTACAAAAGAAAAGCTGAAAAGTAAATGGGCCAAAATACAAACCCAAAAGAAAGTACGACTACAACTGAACAAGGTGCAACAACAAAAAGACAAACAGCTGGAAGAAGGAAGCAGCTCCTGGGTCGTCCTCCTCGGATCCTACCTAAAGGGTAGGTGTAGATATCACAGCTCCTGGTCGTCCACCATGGATCCTACCTGAAGGGTAAGTACAGATAGCCTCCTCCACGCTCTCGTCTGTCAACCTCCTCTGTGAGACGTCACGTCGTGTAGTCCACCTCCGGGTACTGGATCGTTGTGTATTCCACCTCCGGGTACCGTCCAGTCCTCAAACACTCGGCCTCCATCAGCACTACCCATCGTCTGCAACCAACACAACGAGGTGCGGGCATAGCCCGTGCAGGGGTGAGTATAACGATACTCAGTAGGGACCCCGAGACCCTCAAGGTATCACTAAACCCAACAAGGATAACCACAAAGAAGATCTCAATAGATAACCTCTACTTAGGTATATGCCCATACATATACCAATGTTATCAAGTAACCCATCTCAATCATGAGGAAACACAAGGATTGTGAAATCAACGGATGACCACTACCCAGGTATATGCCCATACATATACCTAAGTTATCAAGTGACCCCCTCAATCATGAGGTATACACAAAGGTCAAAAGTCTCAGCTCAAACCAGGATTTTCATTATCGAAACCGTAACTGCTGAAGAGCTCCGTCTCTGGAGTGTACAGTGGTCCTGTCATGACTCCGAGGTACTGCTCACTAACCTAAGAATGCTGAGGTACTCCTCCTGTCGAGTACCGCGGGCCTGCCAGCTCACACAGTAGTGCTTCCCGCCGGGGTCTGCCACTCAAACACAGTAGTGCTCCCCCCTCATAGACTACAGAGGTACTCCTCCTTTCAAGTACCACGGGTCTGCCACCTCACATAGTAGTGCTCCTCTGTTGTGGGTCTGCCACCTCACAAATTAGTGCTCCCCACTGGGCTACGTAAGTCTCTCCGAATCGAATCGGACAAGAAGTCTTCAGGTCTCTGCCGGCTACACGGTCTCCGTACTCCGTACGCTCGTCTCCGGGAGGGTCCACTCCACGAGCTACAAGTCAATACTCAAAGTATCTCAAAGTCCCACGAAGAAGTATCTCAAAGGACCACCTCGTCATAGGGGTCTAAACGCAACAGACGGCGCGTCAATCGGACACCCGGTCTGTGAGTTATTAGCCTTTTCGTCCCAGGGGCCCGGTTGGTTTCATAAGTGAACCAACCTGGCCGTATCTCAACTGTACCCCGAACTCCCATAGGGTATACTCATAGGGACCGTTACTCGACGTGATCACCAACACCGCTGACGGTTCGTCAAACGGACATCTGGTCTGAAAGATATCAGTTTTTCCGTTCTAGGGGCCCGATTGGATTTTGGTGCGATCCAACCCGGCCACTATCCATCTGCATCCAAAACTCGGCGAAGGATGCCAAAAGTTCCATATCATCAACAGGAACTCAACGCAACAGACGACGCATCAATCGGACGCCCGGGCTGAGAGTTATTGGCTTTTTCGTTCCAGGGGCCCGGTTGATTTTGTGTGCGAACCAACCCGAACGCACTCCGTCAGCATCTAAACCTCGAGCGGAGTAAGCCAAAAGATCCGTCTCACTTAGAGGAATTCAACGAAACAGATGGCGCATCAATCGGACACCCGTTCTGTTAGTTATTGGTCTTTCCGTCTCACACCCACCCTGAGAAACTTCCCAGGAGGTCACCCATCCTGATCACTACTCTAGGCCAAGCACGCTTAACTATTGAGTTTTCACCACGTAGGCTCCCGAAAAGGAAGGTGCACCTTGAGTATAGTATACCGAAACAACCGTCTCGATCAAAGGATTGCGTTGTCGCTGACGGCGAGTCGTTTGGAGGCCCGTAGCCCAAGATACGAGCATTTGACCGAAAGTGGTCCGAAACTGGGGGGTCTGGGATCGGGCCGACCCGGCCCGACCCCAACTGGGTCGGCCGAACCAGGTCGACCGGCCCCGGGTGGCGGCCCGGCCCGACGACCCGGCCCAGCTTGGAAAACCCGGTCCGGCCGGCGGTGCGGCGGCGCGGGCCGGCGGGGCGGCGCGGTCCGGTGGAGCGGCGCGGACCGGCGCGGCGGCGCGGCCTGGGCGCCGTTCGGGTGCCGCGCGCGGGGGGCAAAGCCCCCCCCCCCCCTGAGAACTGCAGCCCCTTAATTGGGGCCACTTTTGAGACCCGGCCGGGGGAAATTAATTCCCCCGGTCTCCACTGTCCGGCCGGCCCGCACTGGCCGGCAGGTTTCACCAGCAAGGACCGGCGATGGCGGGTCCTTCCTTCGCCGACACCGGCGGCCCGGTGCCGACAGCCGGTCATCTTGCTCCACCGCGGCCCGGAACCCTATGCCGTCCGGCGAGATGCGACGACATCACATCCCTCCGCCGCGGCCCCGCTCTGGCCGCGGCGCCTTTGACTTTCTTCGACGCGACGCGACGGCGTCGCGTTCTTGGATTTCTTTCCAAGGTGTGGCGCGACGGCGCCACGCAACAATTGCCGTGCGATTCCCGCGTGGTGTGATGGCACCACGCCATCCCGTTCCATCCGCAAGGAAACAATTATGAACATAGGAGGGGGGTTCGGCCGTGTTGGTGCGGTCCGGGCCCCCCTCTTGTTAGACAATAACATTTAATCCTTTATCCTCGAAGTTCGACAATCTAGAATCAAGAATGGAAAATAAATAAATAAAATTTCAACAATCCCCTACCTCGGATTCAAGCGCGGAGCACGCCAATCAAGCCGCGGAAGGCTAGCGTCGCGGAGGTCGGGCGTCGCGGAAATCGAACATCGTTTTCATTGACGTCGAGGTGCATCCGAAGAGGTACATCGCTGGAGAAGCTTCGTAAGCAGACAGAGATAGTCAGAGGAGGAAACGGTGTCTCCTTTCGTTGACACTGGAAGAAGATCGAAGAAGCGGCGTCATCGATCTTCGGAAACACACCGGCTACGAAGAAGAGAAGTGGCGTTCTTCGTCGGAGCATAAGTGTTCTTCGTGTTCTTCGTCAAGGTTGAAGAAGATGGAGAGAGCTTCTCAAAATATCTCAAGGTGGCAAAGGAGACCAACCCAAAATAAAATAAGCTTAAGCATTATTTTATTTACACAACTAAACATTTGAATTTCAAAAGATAAGAAACGAACCATTAATTTGTAGAATTAATTCAACGAAAGAAACAACTCATTTAATTTACGAAATAAACCGCCCAATTAAATGGTCTGTTAAGAATTTAAGAAAACGCGTCAGTTGACTTTCATAATGACGGGTTTTCGCGGGTGCGTTACTTAGCGGAAAGAAACGGCGGGGCTCGTGCGGGCCCCACCTCACAAATATCCTACCAAGAGGGTAGGATATTTCTGGATAGTACCCTATCCGGTTCAACTTAGTTTAAGCCGCTTTTAAGTGGCTTCAAGTGTCCTCCTAGTGGCTTAAGTGAAATAAAATAAAGTTGTCGAAAAAATTATTTTATTTCTTAACCTTAAGCCCGAAAATTTAAAAACCACACCCAAGCAAACGCAACTCCGGAAGAGGCGTTTCTAAGCGAATACCGGCACTACGATTTCATCGGTGTCCTCATAATTTGATTCCGGGCACCGGTTCAAAAGTTAGGAAAACCCGCTCGTCCGTTCACTTAACGTACACGAGCCAAAGTTCAGAAATTGATTCCGGGCACACCAGGTCTCAGAATCAGGTGCCGTCAGAAACTGCATTCTTGTAAAATTCCCAAGAAAATTAAGAAAAAAATATCGTTGGAATTTACGGGTCTTTACATTACTATAACCATAGGTCTTTACGTCCCCGTAAAGCTTCACCACAAACTTAGGGAAACAAAGCGGTACTGAGCACGCATCTGATCCTTCCACTCCCATGTGCTCACATGGAGGTTCCTGCGCTGCCAAAGAAGGTACACAAGAGGAATCAACCATCCTCCTAGGATCCACTCCTATAGATCCTCGATCCCCACAGGAACCTCCGTAGAAGACACCCATCGCCACCATCCAGCTCCTCATGGTCGATGATATGCGAAGGGGTCGAGCACGTATCTCCTTAGTTGGGATACGTGGAAAACGTCGTGCACCTAGTCCAACTGAAGTGGATGGGACAAGCGGTAAACCACCTCGCCTACCTAGCTGAGAACTAGAAAGGTCCGTTGAACCTCGGATATAACTTGCCTCCTAGGCCATATCTCTATAAACCTCATCGAGGTGATACCCGTAAGAATACGTGGTCGTCATCCTCGAACTCTAGAGGTCTTCATTTCTGTTAGAACTGAAACTCAAAATGATAGCTGCTACAAGGGTAAGGTTAACCAACTCAGGAGTGATCGGTCGCACCCTCCTGTGCAAGAGTTACCCTGCACTGCCTGGGGTTTCCTTTTCCGCCGACCAAGGAAAACCCATCCCGACGTTTGCCTAAAACCGTCAATTTGAGTATGAACAGTTGTTGCCCATTCTATACTCAAACTGACGTCGTAAGGCCTCGACGCTGCCACCAAGAGATTCCAACCAGAACTCTCGCCTCAAGGGTCTGACCACACTGTCGGCGTAAGTGTGATTATCGAGTATCCTCCCAAGGCATCTCCAGACGTGAGGGTCAAGTCCATGAATTACCAGAAACTCTAGGTCTGGAACAAGATTTGTGAAAGCGAGGAATGATTCATATCGACGTCTGTTACTACAGAAGCTAGTAGTGGACACAGACTGTCCCTTGAATCATTTATAGAGCCATTGGGTCACACTCCTTGACCGCATGCAGCCACACTCTTCCTCCGCCCTCCAGCTCCCTGAGCCTGGCTGGAATAACTAAGGCGGGTGGTTGTACCAAGTTAGGATGTACACCACCTCATGCTGCTCTCATAGCTCTGCCTCCACGTCTGCCGCTTCGCAGACTCATCTCTATTTAAAGCTTCTTCTTTTTGAAACATTTAACACGCCCGAGTATCTATGACTGGCACCGGTTTCCTGTTTCTTACTGCACTGTGCAGTCTTCATCCGCTCCTGGATGAAATGCACCTCCTTTAGTCTCACAAGAGCTGCTATGATTTCTTCTTTTCCGATAAGAGAAATCCAGTCTCATACCCTGGATGAACCACATTCGTTGCCTAATACAGTCAATCCTGACATGAAAGATGCATTAATTCCATGGATGACATCGTAAGGCCTCGACGTAACTACCAAGAGATCCAAATGTCACTCTCGCCTCCAAGGGTCGAGTCACACTGGCGGCATCAGTGTGTGGTCACTAGGTCTCCTTCAGTAGAAACTCGAATGTGAGGGTCAAGTCAACAGTCTTAACCGGGACCACTCAGTATCAACCAAACAAAAGGACAGGAAAGCAAACAAAGATAAGTGTCTTTTAATTATTGCAGCTCATAGTACAAGACACAAAGCAACTACAGACAAACATCAACAAAACCAGAAGCAATAGGATCAATAGCGTCCAGGTCGGAAGCTAGTCCTGCTCCTGTCCATCTGCTTCCGGAGCTCCAAGACCATACGCCTCAACTGCCTGAAGCTGATCTCTCCCATGTCCTCCTGTCCCCTGCGGTCGGGGTGGGCCTCCTGGTGGTGGTGGAAACATCCCGAAGCGTCATCCACCTCTAGCTGCATGGCCAGCTCCTCTGCCATGGCCGCCTGCTCCTTGCGGTCCGCCTTGATCGAACCTCTGCCTCTGCCTTAGAGGTTCTTCATTTAACTGCTGGTCATTAGCATGGCAGGTCGGACAGTCACATGCTATGTGACCAATTCCACCGCAGGAGTAACACTTCATGGCAGGTCTGGCTCTATCACTTCTCTTGGTGCCTCGCACTACCGACCCTGAGTCACGCGGTCGACCACCTGTAGGTCTGGTCCTCTTGGATCCCTGCGTCATCTGTCTACTACCCGCTACAGAAGACTCTGCCACATGCCGGATAGTGGTGGGTCCTGCTGCTAGAGACTGCTCAGTAAGGAAACTCTCCACTAAGAGGGCTCGCTCCAACACTCCTGTCTGCGTCGGAATGTTGTGCGATACAACCGAAGCTCTGGTCTCCCGCCTGAGCCCTTACTCGAAGGTTTGGGCCCTGAAGAACGGGTCTCGTACCATATCTGTGGAGTAGCATGAGAGGTCCGTGAATCTCACTGAGTACTGCGCCACTGACATGCTGCCCTGCCGCAGCTGAAGTAACTCTTGTATATGCACCGATCGAAGGGTGGATGGTACAAACTCTGCCCGGAACAGGCTCTTGAAGTCTTCCCATAGAAGTTTCGCCTCTTCATTCATCTAGAGCATCAGGCTCCACCATCTTCCTGCTGCTGCCGGAAGAAGGCTGGCAGCAAGGATCACCATGAAATCTGTCGGCGTCCCCACTAGCCTGAAGACTCTCACCACAGCCTCCAGCCAATCATCAGCCGCCTGCAGGTCCGTCCCTCCATGAAACCTGGGTGTCCTCTGGCGATGTAACTCATGCAGTGCGCTCAAGCGACGTGCATCCTCTGCTGCTGGGGTTGGTGGCCTCAGTGTCCCAACGGGTAGTAGTACCGCTGGTGCCTCTGGTGGTGCCTCAACTGGGATAGGGACCTGTACTGAGGCCTCGTCACTCGGCGGGCTGTCAGTACGCACCACTCTCGGGGCTCTAGCTGGTCGTCCATGGGGAGGCATCCTGAAAGAAACAACGTGACACGGTCAAAATATTATACCTGGTGAGCTGACCTGGTTTGAGCTGACATTTAAATAAAACTTCTGGAAAACACACACGCAATCAGTGTTTTCATGCACAAAGTTGGAAATCAGTTGTCAGGGTCCTGGTGTATGGATACGTTGGCCGCCCGCACCAACACTGGACTCCCTGAACTGAAAACCACACTCGGTACTCTTAACACTATTGCTTCACAGAAAGAAACATCAGAGTTATAAGTTCTGTGGTAGAACCGAACTCCTTTGATACCAATTTGTCACGACCCGTCCTCGGGGCGCGTGCCGTGACTACCCCAAACCCTCCTTCCATAGGCCAGGGGCTGGCGACTAGCACCAAAGGAGTAAAATCCCGATAACTGGGAAGCCATTTCCTTTATAAAAGAAAACAATCACCATAGAGTACAAGCCGAAACAAAACACTAAGTACAAAAGAAGAGCTGAAAAGTAAATGGGCCAGAATACCAACCCAAAAGAAAGTACGACTACAACTGAACAAGGTGCAACAGCAAAAAGACAAACAGCTGGAAGAAGGAATAAGCTCTTGTGTTGTCCTCCTCGGATCCTACCTGAAGGGTAGGTACAGATATCGCAGCTCCTGGTCGTCCATCACGAATCCTACTTGAAGGGTAGGTACAGATAGCCTCCTCCACGCTCTCGTCCATCAACCTCCTCTGTGAGACGTCACGGCGTGTAGTCCACCTCCGGGTACTGGCTCGTTGTGTAGTCCACCTCTGGGTACCGTCCAGTCCTCAAACACTCAGCCTCCATCAGCACTTCCCGTCATCTGCAACCAACACAACGAGGTGCGGGCATAACCCGTGTAGGGGTGAGTATAACGATACTCAGTAGGGACCCTGAGACCCTCAAGGTCTCACTAAAACCAACAAGTATAACCACAAAGAAGATCTCAACAGATAACCTTTACTTAGGTATATGCCCATACATATACCTAAGTTATCATGTAACCCATCTCAATCATGAGGAAACACAAGGATTGTGAAATCAACGGATGACCACTACCCAGGTATATTCCCATACATATACTTAAGTTATCAAGTGACCCATATCAATCATGAGGTATACACAAAGGTCAAATGTCTCAGATCAAACTAGGATTTTCATTATCGAAACTGTAACTGCTGAAGGGCTCCATCTCTGGAGTGTACAGTGGTCCTATCAGGACTCCGAGGTACTACTCACTAACCTAAGACTACTGAGGTACTCCTCCTGTCGAGTACCGCGGGCCTGCCACCTCACACAGTAGTGCTTCCCACCGGGGTCTGCCACTCAAACACAGTAGTGCTCCCCCATCATAGCCTACAGAGGTACTCCTCCTGTCATGTACCGCGGGTCTGCCACCTCACATAGTAGTGCTCCTCCGCTGTGGGTCTGCCACCTCACAAAGTAGTGCTCCCCACTGGGCTACGTAAGTCACTCCGAATCGAATCGGACAAGAAGTCTTCAGGTCTCTGCCGGCTACACGGTCTCTGTACTCCGTACGCTCATCTCCGGGAGGGTCCACTCCACGAGCTACAAGTCGATACTCCAAGTATCTCAAAGTCCCACGAAGAATTATCTCAAAGGACCACCTCTTCATAGGTGTCTCAATGCAACAGACGACGCGTCAATCAGACGCTCGGTCTGTGAGTTATTAGCCTTTTCGTCCCAGGGGCCCGGTTGGTTTCGTGAGTGAACCAACCCGGCCGTATCTCAACTGTACCCCAAACTCCCATAGGGTATACTCATAGGGACCGTTACTCGACGTGATCACCAACACCGCTGACGGTTCGTCAAACGGACGTCTGGTCTGAAAGATATCAGCTTTTCCGTTCTAGGGGCCCGGTTGGATTTCGGTGCGATCCAACCCGACCACAATCCATCTGCATCCAAAACTCGGTGAAGGATGCCAAAAGTTCCGTATCATCAACATGAACTCAACGCAACAGACGGCGCGTCAATCAGACGCCCGGTCTGAGAGTTATTGGCTTTTTCGTTCCAGGGGCCCGGTTGATTTTGTGTGCGAACCAACACGACCGCACTCCATCGGCATCCAAACCTCAAGCGGAGTAAGCCAAAAGATCCTTCTCACTTAGAGGAATTCAACGAAACAGACGGCATGCAAATCGGACGCCCGGTCTGTTAGTTATTGGCCTTTCCGTCTCACACCCACCCTGGGAAACTTTCTAGGAGGTCACCCATCCTGATCACTACTCTAGGACAAGCACGCTTAACTATGGAGTTTTAACCACGTAGGCTCCCGAAAAGGAAGGTGCACCTTGAGTATAGTATACCGAAATGACCGTCTCGATCCGAGGATCGCGTTGCCGCTGACAGGGAGTCGTTTGGAGGCTCGTAGCCCAAGAAACGGGCATTTGACCAAAAGTGGTCCGAAACTGGGGGGTCTGGGCCCGGGCCGACCCGGCCCGACCACCCCTGGGTCGGCCGAACCGGTTCGACCTGCACCGGGTGGCGACCCGGCCCGACGACCCGGCCCGGCCGGCGGCGCGGGCCGGCGGGGCGGCGAGGTCCGGCGCGGTGGCGCGGACTGGCACGGCGGCGCGTCCTGGGCACCGTTCAGGTGCCGCGCGCGGGGGTCAAAGCCCCCCCCCCCCTTTGAGAACCGCGACCCCTTAATTGGGGCCACTTTTGAGATCTGGCCGGGGGAAATTAATTCCCCTGGTCTCCACTGTCCGGCCGGCCCGCACTGGCCGGCCGGTTTCGCCAGCAAGGACCAGCGACGGCCGGTCCTTCCTTCGCCGACACCGGCGGCCCGGTGCCGGCCGCCGATCATCTTGCTCCGCCGTAGCCTGGAACCGGCCGCGGCCTATGCCGTCCAGCGCGATACGACGGCATCACATCCCTCCGCCGCAGCCCCGCTCCGGCCGCGGCACCTTTGACTTTCTTCGACGCGACACGACGGCGTCGCGTTCTTGGATTTCTTTCCACGGCGCGGCGCGATGGCGCCACACAACAATTGTCCTGCGATTCCCGCGTGGTGCGATGGCACCACGCCATCCCGTTCCATCCGCAAGGAAACAATTATGAACATAGGAGGGGGGTTCGGCCGTGTTGGTGCGGTCCGGGCCCCCCTCTCGTTAGACAATAACATTTAATCCTTTATCCTCGAAGTTCGACATTCTAGAATCAACAATGGAAAATAAATAAATAAAATATCAACAATCCCCTACCTCGGATTCAAGCACGGAGCACGCCAATCATGCCGCGGAAGGCTAGCATCGCGGAGGTCGGGCGTCGTGGAAATCGAACGTCGTTTCTGTTGATGTCAAGGTGGGTCCGAAGAGGTATGTCGCTGGAGAAGCTTCGTAAGCTGACGGAGATAGTCCGAGGAGGAAACGGCGTCTCCTTTCGTTGACACGGGAAGATGATCGAAGAAGCGGCGTCGTCGATCTTCGGAAACACACCGGCTACGAAGAAGAGAAGCGGCGTTCTTCGTTGGAGCTTAAGTGTTCTTCGTGTTCTTCGTCAAGGTTGAAGAAGATGGAGAGAGCTTCTCAAAATCTCTCAAGGTGTCAAAGGAGACCAACCCAAAATAAAATAAGCTTAATCCTTATTTTATTTACACAACTAAACATTTGAATTTCAAAAGATAAGAAACAAACCATTAATTTGTAGAATTAATTCAACGAAAGAAACAACTCATTTAATTTACGAAATAAACCGCCCAATTAAATGGTCTGTTAAGAGTTTAAGAAAACGCGTCAGTTGACTTTCATAATGACGGGTTTTCACGGGTGCGTTACTTAGCGGAAAGAAACGGCGGGGCTCGTGCGGGCCCCACCTCACAAATATCCTACCAAGAGGGTGGGATATTTCTGGATAGTACCCTATCCGGTTCAACTCAGTTTAAGCCGCTTTTAAGGGGCTTCAAGAAGTCTCCAAGTGGCTTAAGTGAAATAAAATAAAGTTGTCGAAAAAATTATTTTATTTCTTAACCTTAAGCCCGAAAATTTAAAAACCACACCCGAGCAAACGCAACTCCGGAAGAGGCGTTTCTAAGTGAATACCGGTGCTGCGATTTCATCGGTACCCTCAGAATTCGATTCCGGACACCGGTTCAAAAGTTAGAAAAACCCGCTCGTCCGTTCACTGAACGTACCTGAGCCAATGTTCGGAAATTGATTCTGGGCACACCAGGTCTCGGAATCAGGTGCCTTCAGAAACCTTGTTCTTGTAAAATTCCAAAGGAAATCAAGAAAAAAATTTCCTTGGAATTTACTGGTCTTTACAAGAAAAAATAATGATTTTTTCTTAAAACTGTATTTTTGTTACAAGTATTTACAAATTTACATTTTGTTTTAAAATGGTTTAAAATTGAAATTAGTTCTTTTAAATAATTAATTATTTAATTTCATTCATTGAAATCAATTTTATGATCGAATTTGGTATAAAAACATTCTTATACTAAAAATGGATTTTTTAGGAACTTTTATTAATTGTGTTATGTGGTTTCCAAATAAAATAATTTATTCCACTATTTTGAATTGAATATTGTGAAGTTTATTATATATTTTGAATCAATAACTTCAAAAATGGTAAATATTTATGTTCTATTTTTTGTTAATATGAGTAGTAATCATATTAAAACTTTTAACCTTTGTTAGTGTAAAACATGTAAAATTGGGATAAAAATTTGAGATAACAGTTTACAATTTCCATAACAAATACCTTTATACTCTTCTATGGTTGTATTTAATTAATTTCAATCCAATTATTGAGTATATTTCCATTTGGTTCCATATTTCATTGATCATGAACTTATATTAATTTTAAAAAACAAAAAATGAAAACATGTTGAATTTAATATCTCTAATATTTTATCATACTATCAAAAAAAGGTAATGTTTGGTTATAATTTTTAAACAGAAGTATAAATTAATTTTATTTATAATATTAATTTATTTCAAAAAAATTATTGATAGAATTACAACCCTTAATTTCACAGACCAAATCTAGTCGCCATCAAAATTGACACAACCTGGACCGTGGTAAGGCCTGAAAGGTGGTCTCGATTCCCACGGGATGGCACAAGTACCAGGTATCAAAAAAATAAATTTTGGAATGATTTACCCAATTTTATAAACATAAAACAACAAACAAATCAGATAAACAAAATCAGGATATTAAAAACAAAAATGTATTTTAAAAAAAATCAGAATTGAGTTACATAATGTAGAACAAAACTCAAAGACTATAACAAAGGAACAATGTCAAAAAGGATAGCCCAAGAACCACCTCATGGAAATGGGCACCTCCTTCAAGCCATCTTGATGACACTGCACTAAGAAGGATCGCTGGAAACCCGACTACATGCACTAAAATATTTACCCACACCTACAACAAAATAAACAAGTCTACATACACCCAATGGTGTATATATGGTGTGATCCAATTCATAGTAGGATGTCACCACAAAAGTATTCCATGTGATAATCATTTTAAGAAAAAAACACGGCATGTTTTGTAAACAATAAATGTTAGTAACAATTTCTATAATATGAAACCTTAAATAAAAACATATTTCAAGTGGGCTACATTAAAAGAAATAAACATTGTTAAATTTAATGAAAAAGATACAAAAATTTTACATCCAAACATTTTCTATGCCGAGGGTAAGTATAAAATACATAATGAGCACTAGAAATGGGAAACCAACCATATGCACTAGCTCATTGTGGGTCATAGGTACTTCGTACGAGGTGAAAGTAACCATACAAATATCCATTCTCATGCACGTGATCCACTTGCAGAGATCATACCCAAAACCTAGCAGTCCCCCAATATCAGCATCATTATAGTTTAGCTAGTTTTTTCATCATAAAACATACTAAGTGAAACAGATGGAAACCCCCACAGGATCACTAGCATACTAGTACAGGTCCACCCACCTAGATACCTGTGTTTTTTCTCTTGTGATCAAATATGTTCCCCAAGACATGAAATAAACTTTTCACATGAAAATATCACTTCCTAGTTACACACACACACAACATCCCGAACACATGAAACATGATCTCCTTTTTTATTCAAATTCATTTTTGAAACCAGTTTCACACCTAAACAACCCACAACACATTTCACATCTCTTTCACACTTCAAAAAATCATTTAAATAAATTATAGAACTTTTCCAAGATAGTACACATCACGTAATATCTATTTCTTACTAAAATAGTCTATTTAGAAATTACAAACCATCAAAAACAGTTTGGAAACATAGTTTCACCTCTTACATAAATCAAGAAACCATTTTAAACCTCCACAAAAAAATTCCTAAAAGTGTAACCCTGTTTTTCACATAAAATCATTCTAAAAACACCAATTGAAGTAAAAAATAATACCAATAACACATCAAAAATTAATTTTCATCCATTATATCATTTAATAAAACTATTCCAGAATCATAAAACAACCCCAATGAACACAATATATAATACAAACAAGAAATATTCATTTTTACACAAAAATTCCACTTAAAAATCAACCGCTTAACAAATTATATGAAATATAATTTTTTCTCCAAAAAAAATTTGAAGAGAATCTTTCTAAAAATATAAATCAATAAAAACTAGCTAATCAATAATTCTTACACATGGACTCACCTACCATTTGTGCCAAAAACTCCAAATCCTCATGAAAAACATCAATCACACCACTGATGAACCACAAGGATGTGAAATCAAGCCCTAATACACAATGTTTCGCCAAAATTACACAAAATAAAACCCTAGGTATGAACTCTAGCTTCTGGAAATTTTAGAACCTCATGAAAAGTGGACGAAACCCTAAGCAAATGGGATGAAAATTAGAGGAAACCCACTACTTGAGATATCCTGAATAAAACGTCCCGAATACATCTGTAGATGAACATAAAAATAGAAAAAAATGAAAGTGAGGTTCGAATAAGTCTGATGAGGTCACGTAGGAAATAGAATGGGGGAAAAGGGTGAAAATGAAGGAGTTATAAAGGAAACATATTACTTCTTCAAATCTGAAATATTAGATAAATTTTTATATATTTTCCGCTAATAAACATTTTAAAAGAGACATAAATAAGGAGAAAAGATGATTGGGACAATCCTAGGGATTTTGGTTTCTAGTGGGAGGTAGAATCACCGAAAAAAAGTAACAAATGAATCAAATATTAAATAATAATTTTTTTTAAAACTGGAAATGGGCTTGCGCTCTGGCCCAATTCCTTAAATAAAAACCCAAATCCACCATGATTATGGATTCATAGAGGTTCCAAGTTTATATGGTGGTGTTAATAGGTCATAGTATTCCATTTTTGAAGTGGAGTATGTGAAAAATGTTGAAAAATTAATGATTTATAGAATAAACAATATTGGTTTTTAAATTTGGAATTGAGCTCACAGTTTGGACCAACTCCTTAAAACTCACCCTTTCCTCAAAGAATGTACGGGAAACCCCCACAAAAAAAGAAATAATGGAAATTAAATGGAAAATAAATTTAAAATATGTTATTGAGGTGAATATTCTCTCCACCATAAATCTTTCCTCCCTCAGAAATCCACAACAAGGCCAAAATCAAAAACCTAACCCAATCGATAGGCCAAAATGGACTCATTTTCCAAGTTTCACCAACCTAAAAAAATGCTAAGATATCTCCAGTTGATAAATCAAGAAAGGAATAATCTCCCCAACCAAATCATACCCCAATTTCATAAAACAATCATGTACATTCAAACTTCATCCCAACACAACACATCTCAAACATTATCTGAACAAAACTCAAGCAATTTACCCGAAAAAAACAGCAACATGAAATAGGGATACAACAGTATCACTTAAACAAAACCGTTCAGTGAAATCCAATCCAAACATTTACTAATGGTTGAATTAGGTGGTTAAATAGCTCTGAATGATACAACCTATTTCAAAGAAGAGACGAGGACAAAACCGAGTTACTAATATGGGGAGACACAAATGGGCTCCCCGAAATAAGAGTAAATATAAATTTTCTCGAGATAAAATTGGGACACTAACAGGTGGAGGACCGAATGAACTACCTAGTATAAGGTGTATAATTTAAATAGACTTTTACATAATAACTTACATAAGACCCATAGTGGGTCCCCCTACCATAAGAACCCAAAATCTTGACTTGCTAGCAAAGGAATGCACAAAAAGACCCCGAAATTTAAGGAGTTTGCTTGACTACCTGGTTAGTCAGCACAATTTTGGAAACCAATGGCTAATCAAGCAGAGCATTCTTTCCAAAGGAGAAACATTTCATAGTTACATGGGCCATGGCGTATGGCCATGCATAGACCGTATGGTAGCTACTATCTCTTATCTCATTGTTTCCTAAGATGGTGCACGAATACTACTAACATTGGTCAAACCCATATATACCATCTTCCTAGCCCATATTTCATACTTTACTCTAAAAATAATAGGAAACCAAAGGGGGGAAAGGAACAAACATAAGAGATAACATTAGAATGTGATTACCCCACCTCTTTCCACTAAATGAGAACAACCGGGAAAAGGCGACAAAAACAGAGGTTTAAATTGTTCCCATCATTCATACCAAGGATGATAATTAGGCAAATAATTTTTAATGACCCATGGATTTCCTTGACTATGCGCTATCATCACTCTATGACCTATGGTTGATGCACAGATGATCGAAGCATCTTTAGTCCCCCAGGCAGGCCATGGAAACCCCTAAATGGATCTTCTTCTTTTGGTTCGATAAACAACTACAATGTGATCCGAGATGGGTTCAACAAGACACAACACACTCCAAACTCACTTTACCAAAACCAGAATTTTTTCTGAAACAAGAACTTAGAATATGAACAAACATCACCCCTTGTTTCTTTTGATGTAAAATTGAAATAGGAATTGACATGTTCAAACTCTTTTCTCTAAATAGAGAATTTCCTAATTTTATAAGGTATCACTTTAGACAAAATATAGATTCTCAATATATTGAACAAACTTCACTTTTTCATTCAAATGAGCACATGACATCATAATGTGTAACCGAACATGACCCTTGATACTAATAGAAATAATATATGGATAGGGACCTTATACTGAGTCCCAAACAAAACACGATTTCTAAAAAATATACATATCAGCCTCTCTTGACCCTATTCCCCACACCAGTGGTTTATTATGAACCCTCATTTCATAGAGACAGATGAAAGACCCATAGGCCCTATTAGAGAACATTTTACACCGATAACCCCTGACCGATCCCACCTTCAGAAAATTAGGTAACCTAGGGGACTAGGCTCTCTTTAAACCTTACATGACCACTCTCTCACTACAAGGTGTTCCAAAAAACAAATAAAGAAAATGGTGTGGACTCATCATCCAAAGATCAAGAAAAATACTCCTTCTGTTGATTAACTATAAGACTTTCCAATGGAGAACCAATCTGGGTAGCACTTTAGTCGTGCATTACATGTTTATACAGGCGTACCATATCCAACGACAGAACCCAAGGAACAAACCACGCGATTCCATTGGTCAAACAAATATCACTATTCGGAACCAAATAGATGAGGGGAGACACCACAAGGGCCTCCCAAACATTTCTCAGAAGATACCACTAACCATCCCTTCAACCCAACATACTGACCAAAAATAGACACAAAACATAATTCAACCAATAGGGGTTCTTAAACTCAAAATATCCCACAACAACAACCTTTCAAAAAACACATAAGACACACCACCCAAACTCTCCATCAGTGTATCATTTTTTCCTTTAAAATAATTCACTTCATTGAAAGTTAATCGGTCGGTGGTTAACATACCCACTAATGGTATCATATGGGCCTATCACATGCATGTTTCTATGCCACACTGGGAAACCTCCTCATATCCATCCCGACAGTCATCCATTCTTTCCATTAACCATCCATCATCCCATATAACCCTATGAATGTGGTCACTCATGGAAATACCAATGGTTAAAACAAAAATCCCTTCCATTATTCAAAACCATAACAATCAACCAACACTTCCATTTTTTCTCAAAACTACTAACCACCAAATAAAAACCTAATTTTCATCTTAAAAAAGATTTTAGAAATCCCTAATCAATCAAATAAAAACTAAATCTCAATCCACAAATTAATTTGAAAATATTTCAGCCTATTTTAAAACACTCAATGTTTTATTAAAAAAATTCCTTTCATCAACACCAATCCATTATAAAATGCATCTCTTCTTATTTGGACAAGATTCTAATGATTCATTAAACATTTAAAATTATTACTAGTTACCAAATAAAAATTTATCTTAAAACCACATATAAATTCCAAAAACACTTCATTCAACTCAAAACACTTGTCATTAATACATGAAAGTCTATTTAGAAAAGATTATCAAAACCGAATCTAACATAATTCATACATTTAAAAGAGGTTTAAACACACCATTTTCTATTTCAAAATTGTTCTAAAAAATCATGTCAACCATTTTAGAAATCAAGACACTTCTATTTTACAGAAAACCCATTTCATAAAAGTTCACATTTCTTAAATAGAGTCTTATTTATAATTTTAAAACCAATCTTCCATGATTCCAAAAAAAAGGACACAAGACAATACGAGAGGAAATTAGTTTTGGTGGGGTACTTGGATATATGGTTGGCACCTATACCCTAATCACTTCACCATCAAGGGGGTCTTATAGTATAATAAACTAACTCCACATGGCATGCTAGGCCCTACGAAATCACTCAGACCATTGAACCAACTCCATTTTCATTTCCCCAATCATCGATAACCCAAGAAAACCAAAGGACTAAGATAAAACCGTACTTCTCCTAGTGACTTGAATCCCATCATGTGGTGTAATAGCCATGAACCCAACTCATAATCGGAATATCAAGTCCCAAAAACCCTATCTCCAGACTATACCGACTATTCCCTAAATAACATGACCCAAGGGAGCGAACCTGATGCCTCAGATACCATTTTTTCACGAACTGAATATGGTCGTCATCAAAACCGGAACCCAAACCAGTCTTTGGAAATCCTATAAGGGAGTTACCAATCCCTATAGGCTGTTAAAAGTTCATGTTTATTGAAAAATGAAATTTGGGAACAATTTACACATGTTTATAAACATAAATCAATAAAAAAATTCAATAATCAATATCTATATTTTTAAAACCATAACAACTTTTAAAAAAATTAAGAATTGAATTAAATAATCTAGAACATAACTCAAAGACTATATAAAAAGTAAAATATCAAAAAAGACAGCCCAATATCCTTTTCATGTCAAGGGGGGCCACCCTCAAGCCATCTCCTTGACAATGTGCTGAGAAGCACCACTAGAAACCCAAACCACAGGAAATAAAATCTTTACCAAAACCTATGACAAAATAAACAAGTCTACTTACAACAAAAGGTTTAACTAAGGTGTGATATAAATCATAGTAGGACGACACCACAAAAATTGTCTATGTGATAATCATTATAAGACAAAAATCTTGAATGTTTTGTAAACAAGAAATGCTAGTAACAATTTCTAAAAGATGAAACTTAAAAAATTGATTTCAAGTGGGTTATGATAAAAGAAATAAAAAAATTAAAATAAAATGAAAAATATACTACATTTCTCCATCAAATCATATATTATGCTTCTGATGTTTATGAAATTCCTAATGATCAATAGCTATGGGAAAACAACCATAGGTACTAGCTCCTTGTGGGTCCCAGGTACCTTGTACTCGATGAAAGTAACCATAAAAATATCTGTTCTTGTGAACATGATCTACTAATAGGGATCACAACTATAACCTAGTCATCCCCCATCACCATCATCATCATAGTTTAGTTAGTGTTGTCATCGTCAAACTTTCTATGTGAAACATGGGCCAAACCCCACAGGAACAAATGCATACTAACACAGGTCTACCCACCTTGATACCCAGGTTTTCCCTCTAGTGATAAAAATAGTTACACAAGCCATGAAATAAAATTTTCACATGAAAATAACACATACAAGTCACACACACACAAAAAATCACACACACATGTCTTACGATCCCCTTTTTTTATTCAAATTAAATTTAGAAATAATACTCATACCAAAACAACCCACAAAACATTTCACCTCTATTTCACACTTCAAAAAATACTTTAAATTTTTTTTAAACCTATACAAGATAATAAACATCAAGTAACAACCCTTTCGTATTAAACTAGTCCATTTAAAAAGTACACTTCTACAAAAAAAATTTGTCAACATAGTTTCACCTCTTACACTAATAAAGAAACCATTTAGAACATCCACAAAACAATTCCAAGGAGTGTAATCATGTTTTTCATATAAAATCCATATAAAACCACTATTTGAAGACAAAAAACATACCAATATCACATAAAAACAGAATTTTCAGCCATAAAACAACTCCAACAAACACAACATGGAATACACCAAAATATATCCATATTTGCACAAAATGAAACTTAATACCCAAACGCTAAACAAATTCTACCAAACATAACTTTCTCACCATAGAAAATGGAATAGAATCATACTAAACATATAATTCACTGAAAAATAACTCATCCAATAATGCTTACACAAGGAATTACCAACCATTTGTGCCAAAAACTCCAAATCATTTTGTAAAACATCAATCGCACCACCTCCACACAAAAAGGAAGAGAAATCAATCCCTAATAAAAATTAGTTCACCAAAATGACACCGAATTAAACCCTAGGTGTGAACCATAGCTGCTGGACATTTTAGAACCTCAAGAAAACTAAATGAAACCTGAAGAAAATGGGAGCAACATGAGAGGAAACCCACTTACTTGAGATATCTTGAATAAAACGCCCCAAATACACTAGTATCTGAATTTAATAATATCCAAAAATGAATGTGATGTTAGAATAAATAAGAGGAGGTCTTGTAAGAACTAGAATTTGGAAAAAGAGTAAAAAATGAATGTGTTATAAAGGAAACAAATTACCTCTTCAAATATCCACAATTGGAGAATGGTTTAGATGTTTTTCCCTAATCTGTTATTGAAATGATCTCTAAATATGGAGAAATGGTGATGGAGGTGTTAATAGTACTGTTAGAGTTGAGTGGGAGGTGGAATCACCAAAAAAGAGTAAAAAATGAATAATATATTATGTAAACAAATTTATTTTTAAAACTGAAAATAGGATTACGAGATGGCCCAATTCCTTAAATAAAAACCCAAATCCACCATGATTGTCGATTCTAAGAGGGTAAAAATTGATATGGTGGTGTTAATAAGTTAGGGGAGGCCATGTTTGATGTGTAATATTACAATAATTTGAGAAATTAATGAGTTATAAAAGAAAAAAATTGTTTCTTAAATCAGGAAATGGGCTCACGGTTCGGCCCAAATCCTGAGAACTCCCCCTTTCCTCAAACAATGTATGGGAAAACCCGACAACAAAGAAGGAATGACAATTAAATGAAAATATACCTTTAATATAAGTCATGTATGTGGAACTAAATGATTACGTAATGCCTAAACAATATTTATTCAACTAATAGAAAAAAAATGATTTCAAAAATATAAAAAATATGACTAGGTTGATTTAATGAGTTAATTATTTTTTATATTAATATGATATATTAGTGATTTTTTAAAATAATAAATTATTATTTTCTTTTTTTATTTGTGTCTTTATTGTTAAATTAAATGAATAATTTCAAAAATTATATTAATAATATTTTGTGAAAAAAACAATTATATGAAATTATTTAAAGGTCATAATTTTTTTGAAATAAGACAATGTGGATAAAATATAGTCTAAAATTTTATCCCTCTAGGTTAATGATCCAATTTTCAATGAATAATTAAAATTATAAAAGTAATTATGATTAAGGTTATAATAGGTTAACAAAGGGGTTAAACAAAAATGATAAGGTTTAAAACACCACATAAAACTTTCTAAATTTCTTTTTTTTGATGGTATTTCAACCAAATAATACTTTATCTAAAAATATGTAGATATTTTGAATCATTTTCTATTGAATGAATTTATTATATTTTCACTATTTTTAGATATTATAATAGTGTGCCTCCTATAACTTATAAAAGGTAACATATTCTCCTCTATTACTCACACCTTTTGAGACTATTAGATCAGAAAAGAGATAAAATAATATATTTATAGATTCCTACACCACATTTTATATCTTGTTTTCTTTCAAAAATGACATCCCTTCATGTATTATGGTGTAATATAGTATAGGGTTGTGAACAAAGACGTATAACTCTTAACTCAGGGTTTGAACTTTTATAAACCTCTTCTAAAACCTTATAAAATAATTAATTAAATATATTCAGTTCAATTTATTATTATTATTATGGTTTAACAACCATTATCCTCTTTCTTTATATCATATATAATGAGATAACATCCCTAGTGTATTCGTACAACTTATTGTCTCTACATAATGGTGTAATTAATTTTTCATCACAAATTTATTTAGAAGGTTATTATGATGTCTTTAAAAAATATATTTTTTATTTATGATATTATTATTAATATTTATATGTCAATTATTTACCTTTCATTCATCTCACATACAAAAAAAACTGAATCAACATTCATTCCTATGTACGACCTACCGTATCTATGAACAGCGTAATTCATTTTTCTATCACCACCTTTTATGGATGATAGTAAATATGTATAAGATAAATATATATGATGTCAATATCATGTTTAATGTACTATATATTTTGGACCCATGATAAAATTAGAAATACATATATTTTCAAACTAAAAGATGCACGAAAAATGAAGTATTTATCACCTAGATGTAACACCCCGAGATTCCACGATACACCTCTCTTTCAATAATGCAATAGCTTGCATTGTACGCAAGTTCGAGTTCTAAAACACCGCGACTAATCAAAGTAGCCGTTATGAATAGTAATAACCACTTTTTAAAATTATAGAAATTTTATATTTCAAAATGGACTTCATTTTTGTATTCGTAATATCGAAATTAGCCTATGTTGAATTTTTGGTATTTTTTTGAGATCTTCTAATTTTTTATGAATAGTAAAAATTACTTAAAAACAACCTTTTTAATCAAAATAATTTATATTGATAAATTATACTATTTAGTGGTTTTAAAGTATAATTAGAATATATTTTTACCATTTTATCCAATGGTGGTCATTAGAATTAATTTAACATTGAAATTGGACATAAACAATTGCCAATCTTTTGATATAAATTGTTTCTTAAAAACACGCTATTTGTCGTAACAGCGGGAATTAATTATAAAATTAATTAATGCAACTTATATGTTTGTAATTTTGTAAAATAGACATCATTTTTGAATTCGGAATATCAATTATATCTTAGGGTGAAATTTTGGCCTTGTTCTGAAAAACTTCAATTTTTGATGAATAGTGAAACCACTAAGTGGTAGTTAAATAACTGATTTTTCGTTTAAATGAAATATTACCACTTCTGTGATTTGATTTTCAAAAATCCGATATACATGGTTGTCATTAAGAAGTAAAATGTGGTTCAATGAGATTAAAATAATTTTTTTGGTGAATAGTAACTTTTAAGTTCTTAATCGCGATTAGAGGTAATTAGTGTAGTTTAAGGTACAAATAATGTTTTAATAATATGAGATGAGAATTACACTTGTCCTACTCCTATTGGATGAGTCATGGCCGACCAATACAACCCATGGGTAAACATGGGGACCCCATGGAGCCACTTTAGTTGGAAAATGACATTAATATATATTTATTTAATGTTAAAATTAAATTGACACAAACATGAGTTAGTTTACTAAAACAGTTTTTAAGTGGGGTTACACAAGTCCAAATTTTGACTATAAATATTCATTAGAAAGCTAAAACGATTTCCTACATCATAGTAGTTTTTTTATAATTTTTAGACATTAAATAAATTAAATTATTTATGACATCATTATGATGCAGCGATGACCTCATTATTTAACGATTTAAATAAAATGAGAAGATAATGCAAAATCCAAGGCTTACACTTGTCCAAAGCCTATTGGATGAGGAGATTTTGAAACCGTATCACCTTAGACTCTAATTATATAAGTGTGGGACCTTTAGAATCCGAAAATCATTGTGAAATAATATAACATTTCAATCTTTCCAAAAGTGCCACTCCTCTCCACTTATAAAATGCCCCCACCTCTCCCACCTCATTTACACATTCAACCCATTTGGCTCGGCCAACCTCTGCCCAAATACTCTCCCAACTTCCCCCTCTTACTCCTAGAAGCCTTACATTGGGCAGAACTCTTCCCAAGGAAGCCTTTGGCTCAAATCAAAAAGAGTTACCCGATTTTGAGGTAATGTCTTCTCTAATGTTGTTTTGTTTTATTTTTCTTTTCCAACCCCCTAAACTCTTTTTATTCATTTATTTTGTAATAACACCAGTATCCTCAATATTATATGATGTTGTTATAAGAAGTATTCGAGCTACACTTACACACACCTACATCTAATGGTTAAAGAACATACGGTTTTTGTGGATGGTGAATTTCTGCCTCACGAAACGATGATTGTTCAACACTCATATAACACCTTCAAAGGTGGCCATTAAGATGTAACTATTTTTATATATGATATATAATATGTTTATGTTTTACTTATGCTTCTGTATTTCTCATTTATGGCATACTTTATGATTTCCACTATGGGTAAAACGCGATAATTTCATTTTAGGAAGTGCGGACTACCGCCCCCTCAAAGTGATTTGAATCGTTAATGCCATATGTGGGATGTATAAAGGATGGAGTAAATGGTATTATACAATATATTATACTGGAATTATATTATACATTTATATAATTATGATTTCATTCCATTAAATATGAAATTGAAATGAAAGTAGCGTTCATGCGTACGTACGGCTTACCGTCTCCATGAACGGTGTATTTCATTTATTACCTCTAAATGTTACGTAATATTATAAATGAATGTATATACTTGATATATAAGATATATATGACATATAAATCATGAATATAATTCTTGAGATAATGGATATTCTACCACATAAACAACTTGTAATTATAAGAAGTTTATTGTTGACTCAAGTACCAAAGATCGACAAAACGACCGTTATTAACTTAAATAATTACATAATGTTCATAACATTGTAATAAGTGATATAAAAAGGATAATGAAATTGAAAATGGTTCTTAATAAGGTATATATTAACTCTAGTTTATTATTCAGGAGGTTAAAGAACGGTTGAGTCAAGTCAGACACGAGGTAAGGGAACTTCTTAACCCAACTTCCATTCTTTGGGTTAATCTCCTACTTTCAAATTATGTCATGATATTATTATATCTTATTTTGTATTTTTACTTTCTTTATGTGTAACTATAGTGAATACACATAATATATCTATTTTATTTTAAAAATGATCTTTGTAAGGACTTCGTCTCAATCTCCTTTCATTGAGGCATATTTGGTTTTATACACAAATTTCTTTTATACGGTGTATAAACCACTTTGACTTTTACGTTTATTCAAAAGGAATCTTTTTTATACGAAGCGTTTACTAGACGACAAAAGGTAATGTTTTTGTCATACGTATGCGGCGACAACGACTTCTCCGCCGCCGTGACCACTATTTGAGTTTCGGCTTCCTCTACAAGCCATCATTCTTTTTAATGAAAAATAAATACAAAGTTTTAACTTTCTTTTATTTTGGTATTGAAAATGGTTTTGAAAGCGTTTTTATTATATCAATGTGTTGTATTGAAATCTTGTGATTGAAATGTGGAAATGTTATGTTTCCTTTATGCATGTTTTATGTGATACGATTATGTTATGGTTTATGATATGTTTAAACCTATTCATATGAGGAATGCATTGGACTTAATAAGTGACGGGTGGAGCCCGCTACAGCTCCTCGATGCATCGGAAGGTCTCATGATACAAACTAGTGTCTTGGCACGAGGCCTTGACAAAATCTTATTTGTGGTGTTGGAACGAGGCCTTGACTACGTGGTTATGATAGTCTGGAATTATGCATTCCATCATTATGAAAGTGGTTATTGATATTGCATGTGATTATTCGACCAGTAGAATATCCATGTGAAGAAGTAAATGGAATTATCTCATTTTACTTTTGCCATATTATGTTGAAGTTCAAGTTTAAAAGGCTTTTGTTTTAGTTATACATTGCCTTAAATGTTAATTTTTATTTATGAAAGTTTACGCTATATTGTTAACCTTACTGGGCATCTGAGCTCACCCCTTTCAATGTTTTAATATTTTTTTCAGGATGTGAAGAAGTATTTTATGAATGACCTACAGGGGTAGTCAGAAAGGGATATGATTGTGGACTATGAAGACCATGTTATTGTAGTTTGTTTACTTTTTTATGTAATGAAAGACTTATGAATGTATCTAGTGTTTCCAAGGCTACTAAACTAATCGGTCTTTCGAGACTTGATCTTTTGTGATCATGCCAATGTTACGAACTAATGCACCGACTCTGGGTAGCTGGGGTCAGGGCGTTACAGTTGGTATCAGAGGAAGTTTAGTACAAACCTTGGAAGCTAGATTTAGATAAACTCTGATTAGAGCACGTAGACCTAAGATGAACTTTGAGGATTAGTATAGAAGAACTTCTTAGAATTTTGGTATTGTAGAGATTTTTTGAGTTTTCCGAGCAATACATCGCTGTCTGGATACGAGCAGGTAGAGGCGGCTCTGGCACCGATGTACCTAGGGGTAAAACACGAAAACACCGCTTTGAGCTAGACTCGAACGGGAACTGGTGCACGACAACGGGCCTTGCTGCACTCTTGGTTACGACACTCCCGGGGGATATGCTTAGGATAACTCTAATTTTCTTTACAAATCATTATGAAGGGTTTATGAGTATATAATTCCTCAAAGAAAACATTTTTATGATTATGGATTATATCCATAAATAGTCCAATTTATGTTAAGTATTTTATAAGTATGGAATTATGTATTTTGATTCAAAAACTAATCTAGTTTATGCCATTGTATAGAAATGGCGCCCAGTAGAAGGAATGTGAACTCCAGCAGTACGTATGATCCAAAGAGTAAGAAGGATCGTATCTTTCACGGTATTAATCCAACATTTCTAAGGGAAATAGTCTCCCATGTGTTCTCAACATATGAATAAATAGTATCATGTGTTAATAAGATAAGTAAAGAATTCTCTGAGCCCTATGGCTTTGAAGCGAAGCAAGAGACGAAAGGGATGGAAGAGAGAATGATGGATAAAGGTATGAGGGGAAAGAAGAATTTTCCAATATGCGGTAATTGTGGGAAGAAACATCATGGAACATTCCTAAAGGGAATGGGAGTTTGTTATAAGTGTAGAGAAAAAGGACACAAAGTGCGTGACTGCAAGGGTAAGAAAATGGTTTCAAATGTACAATGCTTCTTCTGCAAGGATTGTGGACACTACGCAAACCAATGTCCAAATCATCAGAGTATGCCCCAAATGATGTTATTGGATAATAATCAAGTTATGATACTACCACAGATGCGGAGTAATGATTTGAGTTCTTATGTTGTTATTAAATAATTTTTTAATTTGAGTGTTGTATCAATGATGTACTGGTTATAATAATTATGGAGTATATAAGGATTGTACTACAGTACTATATCATCAAGGACTTGAGATTGTGTGGAACCAAGAAAAGTGACTCCACAGTAGGTTAAATTTTTGGAAAATATATGGTTGAGAGAAAGATAGACCATAATATGGTTCTGATACTGAGATTGTGATTTTGGAATAAGACGTGATTGATTTGGATAAATTATATTGGATATACTTAACTTCCTTGAAACTGATTGATGTTTTGTATACATTTTCGGATAGAAGGAGTATATCTAGTATTCTATAAGGAATAAGGGATCATGGTAATTCAGTATGTTTAAAAAGAATACATGATGAAGGTGTTCACATGTTATTACATGGGAAAAAGGATCTTCATTATGTTTACCTTCCTTGTAAAATTTGGACTATGAGTTGGACAGAAGTATTTTGGATAACTATAAAGGTTGGAATGGATTAAGTTGATCTTTGGATAGTATTGTTTAAGGTTAAAGAATTTCTGAAGATTATTTTTGGAATATTATAATACTATAGTTTTAGGAAAAGGACAACCTGCAGGGTGGGGAATAACCCGTCGCGTCGAACAAAACTGTAGGAATCGAACCCACAACCATAGTGCGACAAGCCTTTATTTCCTACCACTAGCCTACAAGAAGTCCCTGGTTATTAAAAAATAATTTTACTAATCTAAATTGTATGTGTTAACATTTGGAACCTTATACAATTAGGAAAAGTATAATATTTTTGGGTTCTATTATCTTTTTGAGTGAAAGGTGAGTTGAAGGTTGAAACTCTAATTGTCAGGCATAAATATATATATACCTATCTGTTATTCAATGAATAAATTAATTCTTAAACTTTAGTAAAGGGATATTAAAACAAAAAAATGCGTTATCCTAATACCTTATGTCTTGTTGAACTGATGATATTTTAAATCAACATAGATTGAAGGCTTTGAGGCCCTCAATTTGACAGTTGATTGTGATTGATGACCTAAATCACTCCCTACGAATATTTACATTTTTCCTCCAATTATATGTCTCTAATTGCCACCAATGTTCTCCTAATCGAGATCATAATTGGGTGGTGACTTTTTCATTTCCCTTTCCCTCTTATTAAGGCTAAATTTTATTAACCTTATTTCCGATGTGGGTTTTCCACAAAGGTATTTTCTATTTTCAACCTATTATTTTCAAAGAAAAATATCAAATTGTGAGGACGCAATTTATTGAAGGAGGGGAGAATGTAACACCCCGAGATTCCACGATACGCCTCTCTTTCAATAATGCAATAGCTTGCATTGTACGCAAGTTCGAGTTCTAAAACACCGCGACTAATCAAAGTAGCCATTATGAATAGTAATAACCACTTTTTAAAATTATAGAAATTTTATATTTCAAAATGGACTTCATTTTTGTATTAGTAATATCGAAATTAGCCTATGTTGAATTTTTTTTATTTTTCTGAGAACTTCTAATTTTTTATGAATAGTAAAAATTACTTAAAAACAACCTTTTTAATCAAAATAATTTATATTGATAAATTATACTATTTAGTGGTTTTAAAGTATAATTAGAATATATTTTTACCATTTTATCCAATGGTGGTCATTAGAATTAATTTAACATTGAAATTGGACATAAACAATTGCCAATCTTTTGATATAAATTGTTTCTTAAAAACACGCTATTTGTCGTAACAGCGGGAATTAATTATAAAATTAATTAATGCAACTTATATGTTTGGAATTTTTTAAAATAGACATCATTTTTGAATTCGGAATATCAATTATAGATTAGGGTGAAATTTTGGCCTTGTTCTGAAAAACTTCAATTTTTGATGAATAGTGAAACCACTAAGTGGTAGTTAAATAACTGATTTTTCGTTTAAATGAAATATTACCACTTCTGTGATTTGATTTTCAAAAATCCGACATACATGGTTTTCATTAAAAAGTAAAATGTGGTTCAATGAGATTAAAATAATTTTTTGGTGAATAGTAACTTTTAAGTTCTTAATCGCGATTAGAGGTAATTAGTGTAGTTTAAGGTACAAATAATGTTTTAATAATATGAGATGAGCATGACACTTGTCCTACTCCTATTTGATGAGTCATGGACGACCAAGAAAACCCATGGGTCAACTTGGGGACCCCATGGAGCCACTTTAGTTGGAAAATGACATTAATATATATTTATTTAATGTTAAAATTAAATTGACACAAACATGAGTTATTTTACTAAAACAGTTTTTAAGTGGGGTTACACAAGTCCAAATTTTGACTATAAATATTCATTAGAAATCTAAAAAGATTTCCTACATCATAGTATTTTTTTTATAATTTTTAGACATTAAATAAATTAAATTATTTATCACATCATTATGATGCAGCGATGACCTCATTATTTAACGATTTAAATAAAATGAGAATATAATGCAAAATACAAGGCTTACGCTTGTCCAAAGCCTATTGGATGAGGAGATTTCGAAACCTTATCACCTTAGCCTAGAATTATATAAGTGTGGGACCTTTAGAATCCGAAAAGCATTGTGAAATAATATAACATTTCAATCTTTCCAAAAGTGCCCCTCCTCTCCACTTATAAATGGCCCCCACCTCTCCCACCTCATTACACATTCAAGCCATTTGGCTCGGAAAACCTCTGCCTAAATACTCTCCCAACTTCCCCCTCTTACTCCTAGAAGCCTTACTTTGGGAAGAACTCTTCCCAAGGAAGCCTTTGTCTCAAATCAAAAAGAGTTACCCGATTTTGAGGTAATGTCTTCTCTAATGTTGTTTTGTTTTATTTTTCTTCTCAAACCCCCTAAACTCTTTTTATTCATTTCTTTTGTAATAACACCAGTATCCTCAATATACTAGGATGTTGTTATAATAAGTATTCGAGCTACACTTACACACACCTACATCTAATGGTTAAAGAACATACGGTTTCTGTGGATGGTGAATTTCGGCCTCACGAAACGATGATTGTTCAACACTCATATAACACCTTCAAAGGTGGACATTAAGATGTCACTATTTTTATATATGATATATAATATGTTTATGTTTTACTTATACTTCTGTATTTCTCATTTATGGCATACGTTTTGATTTCCATTATGGGTAAAACGCGATAATTTCATTTTAGGAAGTGCGGACTACCGCCCCCTCAAAGTGATTTGAATCGTTAATGCCATATGTGTGATGTATAAAGGATGGAGTAAATGGTATTATACAATATATTATACTGGAATTATATTATATATTTATATCATTATGATTTCGTTCCATTAAATATGAAATTGAAATGAAAGTAGCGTTCATGCGTACGTACAGCTGACCGTCTCCATGAACGGTGTATTTCATTTCTTACCACTAAATGTTACGTAATATTATAAATGAATGTATATACTAGATATATAAGATATATATGACATCTAAATCATGAATATAATTCTAGAGATAATGGATATTCTACCACATAAACAACATGTAATTATAAGAAGATTATTGTTGACTCAAGTACCAAAGATCGACAAAACGACCGTTATTAACTTAATTAATTACATAATGTTCATAACATTGTAATAAGTGATATAAAAAGGATAATGAAATTGAAAATGGTTCTTAATAAGGTATATATTAACTCTAGTTTATTATTCAGGAGGTTAAAGAACGGTTGAGTCAAGTCAGACACGAGGTAAGGGAACTTCTTAACCCAACTTCCATTCTTTGGGTTAATCTCCTACTTTCAAATTATGTCATGATATTATTATGTCTTATTTTGTATTTTTACTTTCTTTATGTGTACCTATAGTGAATAAACATAATATATCTATTTTATTTTAAAAATGATCTTTGTAAGGACTTCTTCTCAATCTCCTTTCATTGAGGCATATTTGGTTTTATACACAAATTTCTTTTATACGGTGTATAAACCACTTTGAATTTTACGTTTATTCAAAAGGAATCTTTTTTATACGAAGCATTTACTAAACGACAAAAGGGAATGTTTTTTTCATACGTATGCGGCGACAACGACTTCTCCGCCGCCGTGACCACTATTTGAGTTTCGGCTTCCTCTACAAGCCATCATTTTTTTTAATGAAAAATAAATACAAATTTTTAACTTTCTTTTATTTTTGTATTGAAAATGGTTTTGAAAGCGTTTTTATTATATCAATGTGTTGTATTGAAATCTTATGATTGAAATGTGGAAATGTTATGTTTCCTTTATGCATGTTTTATGTGATACGATTATGTTATGGTTTATGATATGTTTAAACCTATTCATATGAGGAATGCATTGGACTTAATAAGTGACGGGTGGAGCCCGCTACAGCTCCTCGATGCATCGGCAGGTCTCATGAGACAAACTAGTGTCTTGGCACAAGGCCTTGAAAAAATATTATTTGTGGTCTTGGCACGAGGCCTTGACTACGTGGTTATGATAGTCTGGCATTATGCATTCCATCATTATGAAAGTGGTTATTGATATTGCATGTGATTATTCGACCAGTAGAATATCCATGTGAAGAAGTAAATGGAATTATCTTATTTTACTTTTTCCATATTATGTTGAAGTTCAAGTTTAAATGGCTTTTGTTTTAGTTATACATTTCCTTAAATGTTAATGTTTATTTATGAAAGCTTTTGCTATATTGTTAACCTTACTGAGCATCTGAGCTCACCCCTTTCAATGTTTTAATATTTTTTTCAGGATGTGAAGAAGTATTTTATGAATGAACTACAGGGGTAGTCAGAAAGGGATATGATTGTGGACTATGAAGACCATGTTATTGTAGTTTGTTTACTTTTTGATGTAATGAAAGACTTATGAATGTATCTAGTGTTTCCAAGGCTACTAAACTAATCGGTCTTTCGAGACTTGATCTTTTGTGATCATGCCAATGTTACGAACTAATGCACCGACTCTGGGTAGCTGGGGTCAGGGCGTTACACTAGAACAATGATTTCAATAAATAATTATTAACAATTGGGTGATAAAATGTAATAAGAAATTCATATATTATATGATATAAATATTTAGTTTTGTGGAATAAAATTATAGTAAATATATATTTATAGTATATTATTTTCAAATTCCTATAAATAAATATGAGACTGGAGGTAAGGGTTTATCGTCTAAAACTATTTTCTTGGGGACATATGTTATGTTATCCACATAACTTATTTATGAGGTGGAATTAACTACATGAGAAATTTTATACTACTAATTTATTTATATTAATTATATTTTAGGTTATGATTTTAAGTAATTATTTCATGGAGATTAAAATTCAAATTTTACCAAAATAGTAAGGGATTTATGTTACAATCTCATTATTTAACAAGATTGTTTATGAGTAAGTTTTGGTGATAAAATATTATGGTATACCACTAAAGAATCTCATTATTTTTATACTTATATAGTTATTTATATGAATTACATGTTGTTTTTCATGTTATACTTTTTTTGTGCTCATGAGCTCGAAATAATAATGTTAACAAAAATGACTTTTTTTCTCTACTCAGTAAAAAATCATTTTACATCCTTATCTAAGATTTATTAAGATGTTTTTAATGAATTTTCTTAATGATGTCTTATGATTATTTAATTTCACATTTTACCAATATTTATTTTTTAAAAATCCCTTTAAATAGTTTATTATTATAATTTTAGGAATGGAGTACCTTTTATCTTGTTTTTACAAAAGTATGAAAAGAATATTTTATTATAACTTATAAAACATGAAAAAAATTGTTTCTATCATGAACACAAAATTATTTAAAGATTATTTTATATTTTTCAAGGGTTTATTACAAATAAATTTTTCCCGCAATAATATTTAAATTTTAGATTTTAATTATGTGAGTTCAATTTTAGAATGGTATTTTCCTCAAGAAATATTCCAAGTTATTTTTAAAGGATCTTTAATCAAAGATATCATCCTTTGATAGTACATATACTTTATTAGAGATATGATACAATGATATTATCCTTATTATTTCCCTACACAGTATATGATTATGATAATGAGATGTTGATTCAACCCATTTCTATTCCACTAGTTATGATTTATGATTAATGATTTATGATGTTGTTCCTCACATATGAATTGATATTGATTATAGGGTTGGTGGTCCTAGAATTTTTTAGTCCTCTAAATCATTGGGTAAATATATATAACACAAGAGATAAATATTTTATGCTTCATCAGGATTTGATGTACACAATTTTAGGATTGGAATTGTTTTTCATATCCATAAGTTTATGTGTGTACCTTTGAGGTCATGTCCCTTAGTTTATACATGGAACTTGTACTCATGACCTGAAATTTATGTGTGCAACTAGATTTCATATGAATAATTTTATGGGTGGAGTTGGTTTCATGTAAATATGTTTATATGAGGGAATAATTTCATTTCCTTAATGTTATGCTTGAACCTAACTATATTTATATATGGTCAAAGGGTAATGATTTTTTCAAAATTACTTTCTTTATGTTATTATCGTATGGATCATGTTATTAGATTCCTTTATGACTCATGTATTATGAATTTCTAGGATTCATTAAATGTCTTTATATTATGATTTATTAAATGCAGGGTATTTTTTCAAAATATAATATCAATTATCATATGTTTATGCTCATGTTGTTCTAAAGTGATCAATGATATTTTCATTTTTAACCTTATTAAGAATTCAAGGTCATACTTTCTTATTTTTACATTCCCAAAGTTAAGAACAATCTTTTTTTAATTAGGGTATGTTTATGATGTGTACTATGTGGGAAGATATTTCTAGGAGATGTTGAAGATCATTCTAGAAATAATAAGAATATATATCTAGTCTCTAACGGAACCAAAACAATTTGGTCCTTAACTGTGTACTTGTAAAATATATTGGTTGCCATCCAAAATGAGACATTATTACTTCATCCCGAGGTTTGTTGTGTCCCTTTTTTGTGGGATAAATGGTCACACTAGGACTATGCAGTATATCATTTTTATGTCGCAAAGGAGGTTCCAAAGTTGAATGGTCCTGGTGGGAGATTTCAGTGGGTTAAGTGTTTTGTGAAATCGACCCATTTAAGGTACGATGTCCTTATATGGTCTCCAAAGTTTTTATTCTTATATCCAAAAAGACCCAACGACACATTTATCCATGATTAATGCACCTTATTTCATAAGATAGGTGCTTGTTGGATGATTATTTGGAAAACGACACTTAAGGACAACATTGGATGAAATGACGGGAGGATGAGCTCATCACTCCCTTTTAGGGGGGAATTATTGCCTACTCTAGGACTCTTTTATATATTTATGCAATTTTATATTTTTGGGAATCCTTGGTTCCTTCCCATGAAATTGTATGCAGATTACTCCTATGTTTCAAGATTTATCCTAGACGCACGTAAATCTGGAACCATCTATATGTATATGAGGTTTTCCATTAATAAGGATACATGTGTGTATTCTAGTTTCTTAATCGATGTTCCCCTTTTTTGTATAGATTAAGAATACATTTATCATTTTAGGGTCCTAAAAACATTACAAAGGAAGGTAAATTCTCCCAAAAACACTTTTTAGAGGGAAGAAAACTTTCATATAGGACTATCAAGAAAAATAGAAGAAAATTGGATTGAAAATTTTATAAGAAAACTGAAGAAATAATATTTTGAAAAGGTTTTTTAGTGTTCCACATACCATCCCTACAAATGGTTTGCGGAGTGCATGAACTGTGAACCATCGGTATATAGAACCACCCATGAGGAGTTGGACAACAGGATGATGGATAAGAAATCTAGGATCCCAAAAACCATGTTTTTAATGAAATATTTCATAGAAATTCCATACTTATATCATCTGAAAAACTCATCAGTTCACGAATCGATCAAGGGGGCAGGGTTCTACGAACAATGACTCGTGAACCACAACCTCTGAAAACCCCTGTTGATTGAGTTTTCCACGGGCTGAGATATATCTTCTTGGGATTTCAAAAATGGTGCCTCATTCCCACAGATATGATTTCCCCAGCACTCTATAAAAGGAACACAAGGGGGATAGGTGGAAGAGAGCACGATGAAGACTCTAGAGGCTAAACGGAAGAATTTTGATATAGATAAGATTCCAAATTCGGTTTCCAATGAATAGTGATGTATGTACCACAAATAACCTTTCTATAAGTATAAATAGCTACACACCATAAAAAGAAGGATCCAAATAATAACGGGTTAACCGTGAACCTAATTGGTACCATCATGAACCGTAAATCCCCCACGGATGAATTTCCTATGAACCACATTCTCCAGGACCATTCTTTAATTAGGCACTCTGCATAAGGCATCACTTTGTAGATTTAACCTTGTGTTGTGTACCATATGAGTATGCTGATGGAACCTAAAGCTGTGTGGAGAACCACATCCTGGGCCCCAGACCACTTTGGTACGTGGTGGTCCATACCCACGTCTGCATACTGGTTCGGTACACATACAACCCCTCTACCTACATATAATTATGGTATGTAGGGCTACCCCATCCCACATGAGAAAATATTTTGTGGAATGGTGTGTCTTTGGGTGTCCTTCCCTCTGATTCCAATCATGCCCCTCCATCGCCATCAATATCTCCATAGATCCTCCGCAAGATAGTCCACCAACATCATATCAAATCCTCCTCAAAATCCACCAGACCTGTATGACCAGATCATCGAGAGAAACAAAGAACCTTTCATAATTTAAATACATATTATAAGCAGAGTCACAAATACAGTCCTCACAATGGTTTGCCCCCCCAATATTTCTCTATGTTTATATTCCTAGGGTGACCTAATGATCGAGTTTTGGATGCCAATGTGAACTCCAGTTACCATTTTCCTTTCCCTTAAATGAGTTTCAGTGATAAGTAGAAAGGTCACACTTTCCATCCCCTTTGACTAGGGATGTTTCTCCTACCCTTTCCTAGAACATGACAAAGGGAATTCATCCTAAGGTAAACCCATAGTTGTTTGGGAGAGGTATCACTTGTCACCTCTTTTCCTCAACTAGGGACATGTAAAAATAGATCACCATGATTTGACTATCCTGGATATCAACACGTGTGAGGGTTTCAAGATCAAATCCCTCCTCACTCCTATATCCAGTACCATCTAATAGTAGTTGATGTAGGACATACAATATTCAGAACTGTTTCCTCCAATAGTTTCTCATACTGAGCATGAATCATGTGGGATTAGAGGTTGGTGGTGATCCGGACCATCACATAGTCCCCAAAGTGGGCATCATCCTGGGTGTAAGGCCAAAGCTAATTGAACTATGAGAACTCTGATTCCCAAAAAAATTGGGATATGTGGTAAGCCTTTATCTAGGCCCAAGATCCATATCAACTCATCCATGAAATTATAGATTATGACCCCAACAAATTGGCATCTTCCAAGGTGTTATCCTCAATATAAACAAACTACAAGAACTATGATTCTTGTTCTGACCAGTATACGTAAAATGCCAACTTAAAGGCCCGAGATCAATGGGGAACCCTTCCCAAAGGATCATATAATAATTCCCCAAATAAATGGGCATCCTCCCAGGTGTAAGCCCCAAGATAAATAAACTATGAGAACTCTGACTCCTATTATATTTGGGAAAGGTAGGATGCCCGTCCAGGGACCAGTCTCAAGGGACATTCTTTATAAAAGTCAGTCCTGATAAAATGTTCCCCTAAATTAGAAAGATATTCCTATGAGGTGTATATCATGATAAATAAAATACATGGGATATGATTCATATCTTGAGGATACATATAAATCCTACCTTATGGGTCTGACCCCAACATCAAACAACCTTTGCTATCTCCTGGATAACGATATACACTAGAGTGCCTCATTGGATGGATTAAATCATCATTTCCCTCATATAATCAAATCTGTGCATATCAATGATGATCCTACGACCCATGGGTATCCCATGTATGCACTCATTGGGAATTCACTGAGGATTCACAAACATATGAACATGGCCTAAATCTATAAGAGTCTAGAAATAGGTAATAATTCCCCCAAAAGGGTGTAATGTTCCCGAAATCCCATCCTGGCAACCAATGGAGTCTTTAAGTGCGATTTAACCAAATCTTAATCCAATGAGTGCCTATCTTGGGAAAGTAGGTCAATAAATCATGGATACTGGGGTCGTTGGGTGTTTCTTTCTCCACTAATAAACTTGTTGGAGACCATCTGAGGAAATATGATCCTAATTGGAATGATTGCACATTTTAACCCCCTAAAATCGCCCTTCAGGACCATTTGACTATTGCACCTCCTTCACAATACAAAAGGGATAAACTGGCAAGTATCCATGGGGTTAATCCCATTCCCCCTAAAGGATAATGACATGAATTGTGTTGGAACCAAAATAGTGACATGAAAGTCTCAATAACAAGAGACAAATTCCTGCGATCTGTCAGTGAATATTGTATTCCCCCTAAAAAATCACCTTGGGTCAAAGGAAAAATGGTGAACCCAACCTGAATCCTCAACCAAGGTGCTAGTTTACCCCGCCCAAGCCCCTTTGCCTCATAAAAAGGATGGGGGCTAAACTGAATCATCAAATAAAAATATGATCCAGAGATGATGAATTAGTAGGGTTTTTTGTATGTATATGTCATATATATATATATATTGTAGGTATCCAGAGAAACCATCGATCCAAATGGAATCTAAAAAACAAACACAGACACACACCTCTGTGATCCCATAGGCAGGGGGACCCGATAAAGGGTAATACCCCCTCATCTACCCAACATCTTCATCACTAGGTATCCAATATGATTATTAGAGAGTAAAACCAAAATGGTAGTCTCCCAATAGTGGTGGACACAAGATAACCACTCCAATCTGAAAAATCTCACAACCTGCCTCCCTAGACACAACCATAACCCCAACGCAACATGGACCCAATGGTCATCTTGAACCATTTTGGGAGCATGTCCCCATATCATGACAAAAAGTACCAACCTTATCTCAGAGAGGGAAATGATGTCAATGTTTATGACTTCATCCTAGCTAAACAAGGGTCCTTCTCATAGACCTCTATCAGAGGGCATCGCCACCAACACCGAGTGACCAAGAATCCTCACTCTAAAGAGAAACTTATTTTGAGATCACATTTTAAATCCCAAAGAGCATGAGCCCCTCGGGCCACCAACCTAGGATGGAAACCGTACAATCTGTAGAATGAATCATAGTGATTCCTAAGGAATAAATTCATAGTAAAAACATGAAAAAATTAAATTGGAAGACATAAAACTATTCCCCTCCACTCAGTCTTAACACAAAAATAGGGTAGCACAATACAAGCGCGTGAACAGGCCTTCTAGTGCTCACCGGTCCCTTCGTGCATACATAATAGCAAAATATTTCCATATGAAAATATAAATCAATGCACAATATGACTTTCATCCAAATAGGATGGAATCGAGAAATAGGTAGAAAAAACAACAGATAATTTGTACCAATCCCGCCAACAAAATTGGGTGGAAAACAAATATGAGCATAGTCAAATTCTGGAAGATGCATACAAAGCCCATGATACAAATATAATTGCAAGTGAGTAGATGAAAATTCCTGCTCATAAATGTGAATCCCAATTTCCAAATATGGTGGAAACTAGAGTAAAGAACTAGATGCATACTCATTCCTCAATCCCGACACAGGAGAACTTCCATTATCCACTGGCATCCTATGGAGTACCAGAGAAGGCACAAACTGCTTCCTCGACATCAGAATGGGACTTCAAACTTGTTCCATCCAAAGATGTATCTCTATACGTCCTATAAATGAGGGATGATTGGACATCAATTCCAGACCATATCCTCCAGACATGTCAAGATATCATTTCATCTGTAGAAAAGGTGAGGAACTAGGCCCACATACCAGTTTCCTTGAATGGAATGACTTACCTGCAAAATGGGTTTGTCACTCTAGGGTAGTTATGAATCCCTTCTTCAGTCCAAGGGGGTCGATAGAAATATCCCACGATACATGAACATCCAAACCAGGAATAAATACCAATTCCAAATGGGGGATACCAGTCCAATGTGGCGGCCAATTCAGGGAAGGAATATATCCCCTCCAAAACTCAAGATGTCTGTTGGCATATCCCAACAGCATAACATGAAGCAACAAAATCGGGACCTATATATAAAGGTCGTTACCAATATAAAATTTCCCCGGTTACCTCCAAGAGTGTGACAAAAATTTAAATGTTCCAACAGAAACTGGAAAATGAAGAGAATATAAATGATTCTACTCTAGTGGATGCTAGAGTCCTTAACACCCAAGAGCATATATCAATAAAGGCTCAAGACCTTATTAATCCATTACCAAATTATAGATTTGGAAGTAGTAGTTGAAAAGGCCCTCCACACAATTTTTCTACCAGTGGATCTGAAGATCATCCCCATAGCACCAACATGGGATTACTCTATATGACATGAATGATCGACCAAAAGGTCCTATCTCCTAATTCATGTCGGGGTAGTCCTCTCCTTGACCAGAAGATCAAGTAGCAAGAAGGTCCTACCCTTGTTTTCATCTACCCTGATGGTCCTCAATTGGGTATACACTACAAGTATGATTCTCCCAATAGTCGGATGTCGGGTCATGATTATAGTCCTCACCATGATGAAAGCCATTTAGAAGTCCCTCCCTGCAATGGAAGTTGTGATGAAGGACCTCCCCTCAGCAACATCGAGAAAATATAACATCCTCCCCTATATGTAGAAAATCATGAAAGACAACCCTAAAATATACATTATATAAATTATTCATGCATCCAGATATCATGTTTTGATTGTAGTCATTGCCACCATAGCAATCATCGAGAAGGACATCCCCTCAGTGACATAAACAAGTAAGAAATTCCTCCCTTCAGTAAAGCCCACCCTAAATGACCTCCCTATGGTATATGCTGTAGATATATTCCCCACATTTGGGAATCAAGATTGAATGGTATTGCTCTACATTGTAGAAAAAATTGCGTAGGTCCTCCCTGTAGTTAAAATTCACACTGGCCAGATTTCCCCCCCCCCTTCCTGGGACAAATGAGGGAAATCCCTCCTATGTTGAGGTTCTTCGAAATATTGAGTCAGATTGATCAGAATATCTATCTATGATATGTGATGTCATTTCTCAACCAGAGGATGGTTTAGGGCCACACTCATCCTCTGAGCCACCCCCACACTGCTCCTATATCAATGAGGCCCCTACCAACTGTACTTCTTTGAACGAAAGAATTAATAAGAAGTAAATATGGGAATATCAAGTAGAGGAGTCCCCAGAAGAACAGCAACACGATATGTGACTCGAGAGAAGAAAAATATCCAAGGATGATATACCAGTGATTTATTAGCCCACTTCCACTTCTAACATTGACATACCATGGGGGTTAACTAAGGAATGTTGGCATAACAGTCTCCTAAATATGTAGATAAATATTCACTAGTTCAAAGATAAGTTCTTTATCTATGAATGGTATGCCGACCATGTCAACAAAATAGGAGATATTTTCCATCAAACCGACATGGAAGCCATCATGTTTTTATATAAGACACATTCCGAAAGGAAAAAGAATGTCCTTAAAGTAGCTTGCCTCTACACACTGCACAAGTTGTGTTGTCTCATCAGTAACAGCCCGTTAGGAGTTCATATATGGGGATGGGGAGAACATGGAGCTCTACCCTTCACCCCACATCCCACCCGACAAAACTCATTAGAAATGACATGTTTCAATGTCACTTCCCAAATGTAGAAATCAAATGAAATCCCTGCTCATGAAAGGTGGAACACTCAAAAATAACCGGACTCGAGTAAGTCTCAAAAGTGTTAGGCCCGATGAGAACAAGCAAACAAAAACCTTATAAGCAAGGAAATTTATAACATCTAGTAGGATTCACACATAAGAAAAGGAAACCAACAAGTAGGGATAATATCCCCGAATGAAAATAAATCCCATGAAAACCCAACCTCATACCTGGCTCACACTCGCCTAGGAGTGCGTGAAATTAAGAAGGTGGCAATAAATGTAGCTACTATCATAATATAGGAATTGACCCATCCCTCGGGGATGTGGTCATATTTAACATGAAATTCCCTCATAATACTATAAAATCTATGCCATAGTACATCAATGGAAGAATGGGAAAAACCCCATCCCACAAGGATGTGGGAATTTTTACCTCAAATTATCGTACAACGGATGTCTTCCTTCTCCCATCTAAGAAGAATGATGGGTAGAGAGGTCACCCATTCAGTACCATCTTTTGGTTTATACCCCTAGGACAAAGGCATATTGCAAGGAAATATTAGGGTTCCCTTCGAGATGATATTCATCATGAAATCCGATGAATACCACAAAATCTAAGGAAAAAATTAAAAAAAAAGGACATAAAAATCTCCCTTACAATTCAACATTAGGTAAACAACCCCCAATATAGTATGCATCAGTGAACAAGGTAAATGTCAGTTCCTCTGATCTCACAAGAAATGATACCAAAGGATATGATGCAAGAGAAGATGGTTCCCTCCTAGAGGCATCCCACATTGAGCATGATGGTGTGCATACACAAAACCAAAGAGCTATCCAAAAATTGGGTGCACACTTAGAATACACATCAATGCATCCCTCACAAATCCCCAGTATGAAGAAGGACAAATCCTAGGTCATCTATGACCCACCTCCTCCTCCTCATGAATTTTTCCCTCAATCTCGAGGAATTATTTACCAAGTGAGGGGAAGATATGAAATGGATCAAGAGAATCAATGTCGAGCTTCATCGAGGAATCTCTCTAGTCAGATGTGTTCCTCATGTAGAATATCAGCATGTTTTCCCAGAAGATTTGTCTCTACCATAGACACATATCCAAATAAATGAAACTACCCTTGGATGCCCATCTAATCTAGCATCGGGATTGGAAGTATATTTGTATCCGACACCAGAATGATATCATGAATTCCCTCCACTGGGGAAACAACTAGAGTATATTTAGGTGAACCTACAAAGTATTAACCCGGCTAATTATTCGCTCCAAATTCCAGTAGTGCTGGCATGTCCAGTTTTCCCACTACTACACTCACCCAAACCTAAATATGGAAGGACAAGAATCAATGGATCTTGAATACTGTTGAGAAATTTAAATCCTGATTGGAAGCCATGGAATGGTGGAGACCTCTGATAAAACCATAATTCAATCCTTACCGTTATTTCTTGAGCAACATTATACTATCTGTAAACTTTGGGAACCCTATATTCTTGGTGTTCCATGGTTCTAGAGACCCAAAACATCCTCTAATTTTCTATGCATCTTACTATGACCTCATGATTGTCACCCTAGAGAAACAAGAAGCAGTGAAGCTTGGGTGCTTCATGCAAATGCTATAGGGTTCATCCTTTATGTGGTATACTAGTTTTCCATCTAACTAAATCACAGGCAGGGATGACCTCTAAGAATAGTTTATTTTTTTTCAATACAATGTTTCATAATACAAATGTTCATGATCTCATGAACTACAAGAAGCAAGAGAATGAAAGATTTTTAGACTTTATCGCTAGATGGAAAGGCCCAAATTACTCCCTGAAGTGACCACTCCCCCAAGATGAAATGATAACTATGTGCATCGATAATCTTTGTGATTAATTATAGACACCACTCATCCCAAAAAAGTACAGAAGTGGGTTCTGATATTTATCCGCCATTTCCTAAAGGATAGAATATTCCTTGTAGTGGACCAATCTAGAGTCCTGAACAGCACCATAAGTCCCAGGAAAAATAATGTGGAAAGAAGAAGTGGCCACTGTCATGCGTAAGATGTGTGGTAGAATCAAATACTAAGATCCAGACTCAGGCACAGAAACTATTGAAAGGTCCCCTTCCCTGTGCATGAATGGAATCCAAACATAGAATCCACAGGAAATACCTTTATACATGGCTGGATAATGGTAATAATATTTCCCTTCTTTCACATTAGTATTACTTTATATCAACCCCACACGATGGTAAACTTTGTGTAATTCATCACTGTTGCAAAATGTTAAACTGCATAGCATTGGTTTAAGCATAAAATGATCCCTTCCATTGATGGTGACATTCATAAGTGGTGACATAGAATCCTTGCAATCCCGTTTCTCTCACATCGATCATAGCTCACGTGATCTTAGAGCCTCAACAGGATATCCACTATGGAATCATGGAAAACTATTCCATGTTAGGATGGTCCTAGAAGCACAACCATAAAAGTAATGTTATGGTTCACTTCCCCAAAAAGAACCCTAGTTCCTGGCCATGTAACACTAAACTATAGTGTACTCCATGGATGGGAATGATTAATAACCCTACATATGAGTTAGATTTATGTAGAATACAACCTGATCCCGTGGGTGAATCATATCCCAAGTGTTTCTAAAGTATCTAGACACACTCCTACCACATGTCAGACGTCATACTTTAAGTAATACTGGATCCCAAATACCCTCCATGGCCATTAGATATTGATGGCCAATATCCTGTGGACACCTTTGTTTGAATATGAATATCAGGCCCCAGTGGATCGACATATGTCTCCTTCAAAAGGATCATAAAGTAAAGTCAAATTTTTCCTCATGAGAGTTCTCTCATCTCTTAGTGCACCTAATGGATCCCTAAGCCCCCTGATATACCACATGATTCAAGAACCCTATAAATCATGGTTTATAATAACCTTCCTACCCACATCCTAGATATATCCAAACATCCTAGACCAATCCACCTCTTGTTTCTCAAGTATTATACAAAATAATGATTCCCCAACCATGTTGGAGAAGTTTATCCACATACAAAAATCAATATTACCCCCCTATTTTTAGTTTTCTTGGTAATGTCCATCCAAAGAATTCCCCATTTCATATTTATGAGCACCCCTTTCTTAATAAGACATACATAATTCCAAAAAATGTCTCAATACCAATAATCCTTCATGGCCATCAAAGATGGAAGTCTAGTGACCTACAGACACATTTGTTTAACTATACACATTAGGCCCTGGTGGTTTTGCATATGCTTCCCACAAAACATCTGATAACCAAAGGAAAATCCATCCTCATGAGAGTACGTTCCTATTTCTATCTGCCCGAAGAACATTTGTGTCTCATCTCACTCCCCAAATTTGGAAACTCCCAAGATTACAATTTTCAAAATTTTCCCCTTTCAAATTCCTAATGATGAATAGAATTTCTATTTGAACTAATGAATCATTTACTCTATCATGGTTAGAGTAAAATGGTCTCCAATAAAAATCGTCAAGTGTCCTGGTAGTATAATTTTAAAATATACCATTCACCAAATCTCCCTAAAATAAATTATATTAATGTTGGAGAAGTTTCTCATTCAAAGTCTATACAATTGTCCCTAATACTTTCAGATATCATCCCTTAGATAAGACACCCACTGTGTTCCCCAAACTCAAAAAAATCCATAATGTTATAAATCATCCAGGATATGAGAGATGGATGTCCAACGTCCTATGGAAACCAGTTTTTGACTATGTGTATCATTACCTGGGGGTCTGCATATGTCTACTAAAAAATGACCATCAAGCTGTAACATCCTGAATCGGCTCACCATTAAGACAGTTGCAGGACCGATGAATCACATAACTTTAATCACAACTCCCCAAATTATAGAGGCTACCAACTAGTAGCAAGGGAAATTTTTGTATCATTGGGGAGACTATTCCCTCATAGGTAATAGATAATATCACAGTGAAACTAAAAAACAACAAAATATAAGTAGCGGAGGCATGTGAATAAATAAACTGCACCAGAAGCAATTAAAATAATTTAACTGAATAATAAAAACTATGTGCGGAAACTCAAAAAAAGAGAGTCATGCCATGATATGATTCTAAACTGAATTTATGGAAAACAGAACTCAAACAGATAGTAAACTAAAAGGAAAGACACAAGAAGTAACTGCATTGCGAGCAAGGATTGTTCCTCGACCCCAGTATCCATCCTAAGTAGTAATGAACAATCAAGCATCAAAATCATCACACTTCCCCATGTAAATACCTGCGAGCATGTAATCTACTCAGGTGTCGACGATTCCTGAACATGGTGTGAGATAAAATCCCAGTAATCCAGCACCCATGGTGTCTAAACCTTTCTATTTCGTGCAAAAATAAAAATGCAGTGTGTGATTACATACCCATTTCAAATAAATTAATTGCAATGAAATAAAATAAATAAGTCGGCCCATGTCCCAAATGGCACCTATGCCTGGTCCCCTGCTTTGGCCTAAGCTGGCAGTCTGAAAGGGTACCTTTCAACAGAAATGCATGAACACTCAAATATATATATATATATAACCCAGAAATCAAGGTAAAATAAGGAAAAGTATACCCCAAGCTTTTGTTTTAACTTGGGGTTCAGTCCAGTGTCAACCAGGCACACTTTCACAAATCAGAGGAAATATCTCAACACTCAATAAACTCAATTAGAAATAACATAAACCTTAAGTGCATTGTTATTTAAGGTTCATGTTGAGAGTTGGAGTCTCAGCCCATCCCAAAGGTATCGCCATAGAACATCCTTCGATTTATCTAATGCCACTGAACTCGTCCAAGGAAATCTTTCAAAAGACTAAGTATCGCCCGAGGCATGGATTTACCCTGAGTTCGTCTCGATCTTGCAAAAAGGGGTCAAGTGTCATGCGAGGCTAGCTTAGACACATTGCCAACGAATCTATCCTAATGGGGCCTTTTGGAACAGGTATCACTCAAAAGAATTATAATGTCTGGGGAACTCTTGGTCTGAAAAATCCAACGACACCTCCTCGGCATATAGTGATAACCCGTCACGAACGGGGGATCTAAGCGTGGCCCTTAATACGGGACCCACCTCCTTTCCCCGCCTTGAATTTAATTAATTTTTTCACTATAGTATATATGATATAATCATTACATAAACGCATAACTTGAAAACTAACCAGATACACTCATGTATCACAAGGCATAAATTTAACAATACAACACAACAACTTGCAAGTAAACATATATATCATATCAACCTCGGTGGATAATTAATAATTAAATAATAAATATTTCATCAAAATAAGTGCCAATGATCCAACAATTGAAGTTCATGTTCAAGAAACTATTTTTTAAATTTAATTACAATAAAAAGTTTCTTCACAACACATCCAACTAATCAAACAATAAACTCAGCTAATTATAGAGTTCACCGATCATGTCGGCATGACCAAAGGGGTGTCCAACATTGTTGCAATTATTCAAACAACTATTCATTTAATTTTAAAACAATAAAAAGGGGTTTCACAATACCCACAACAAATTTAATTAATAACCCGGCTAATGAAAAAATATGCCGACTATGTTGGCACACCAAAAGGGGTGTCTGGTCTTGTTGCAATAATTCAACCAAAAATTTAATTAATTTCAAAACAATAAAAAGGGGATGGGAAATACCCATAACTAATTAAATTAATAACCCTACTAATGGAAAAATATTCCGACTATGTAGGCACACCGAAAGGGGTGTCCGATCTTGTTGCAATCATTCAAACAAATTAAATAAAGATGATTAAGGCTTCAAAATTAAAAAGAACCATTAATGTAATTAAAAAGGGTAAAATTGCACAAATATGGTAGATATCGACTAACAACACAACGATGCATTTTTTATAAATCCCAACGAAATAGAGGGAAATAAAGTACTCTCCCAACTTTGTAGTCGTATATAACTCTACAATCTACTTTAGACATTGATTTGTCCTAAAATGGATGAAAATGAAGTATTTTAGAAAAACCCCAAAATAGGGTAAGAATATTCCACGACAAAATGCGTGTGTAATACTCAACGGAATCGAACGATTCCACTTGCACAACGTTAGTCATTTCCAATGGTTTACTGGTCACCTGACAGTGGAGGAATCAGACACCCTATGGAGGATCAACGACCTTCCGAAGAGGCTGCTGGTTGGTGTGACGGTATTGAGGGGTGCTACAGGATGAGTGGGAGAGGGAGAGAGGAGAGGAAAAAAGAAAAGAGAGAAAATAAAAAAAAATAAGAGAAAAGAAAAATAAGATAAAAATAAAAGATAAAGAAAAAATTAAATAAAAGAAAATGATAAAATAAAACAAAATAATCGGAAGGAAAATAATGAAAATAATTAAAAATGGGAATCCTACCATTTTAATTGTTTTCATTTTTCCCATAACCACCTCTTTATTTTATTTCATTATTTCTTTTTATCCTTTCTTGGTTTCTTTTAAATCTTCTTTAAATCTCTTATTACTCTTTTATAATCCTTAATTCCTAAACATCGAGCCAAAACGTGATGTGGAATTTTTAATGAAATGTCTGCAATTATTTAAATTAAATAAGAAGCTGCCCAGGTCTCGTAGTGAGATGCGCAGACGCATCCCCAGGTCACTTAATTAATTAGACTAAAATAAAGTAAAAATATTTTTTACCTGATTAAGTTCGGGATGTTACACATGTAAAGGTAAATTCATCCTCAGAGGATTAATTCCTTACACCCGTAGATCTAAAAATGCTCGTAATCTCCATATACCTCCAAAACTCACAAATTTACGCTCAAGAAAAATCCATCAGTCATGCCTTAGAGTTATTGGGAGATTCCTGGATGATGAATCCCAAATTGGGGCCTCTACCTCATCAATTTTGGTCAAAACTATTTGACCTAAAACATATGTGAAAAGTCTGATTGGTAAAACTATAATCTTCTAATGAAAAATATGTAATACTCACTAGAGTGAAAATACCCCAAAGGTAACCCTTTGATAATAGTCATGTTTTGACTGGATAAAACTATAATATATATGGATTAGTCCAAACAAATTACCGATCAAATATTATAAAGAGACAACAATCTTGATAGGTCAAAAACCCGCAAATTGAGGCCTAAGAAAAACCCATGTTATACCTGTTAAGTCTATACCAAATAGTATTAGCAAAACAATATATCAATAATGTAAAAAGGATGAAAAATTCATAAGGTTTTTCATATAACCCCAACAATAGTAAAACTATTCTCACTAAGTCATTCCACTTAGGAAAATATTATAATTTGATTCGATTAATTTAACTTACTATTTTCAAATGACAGTTTAAAATAATACCTAATCAAATTGATGTTGATTCCATCTATTGGGATTGACTGACATTGAAAGGAAAAAACAATAAGGAGAAGCATTGGATGAAAAAATAGTTCCACTATTTCCATGGAAAAAATGGAGGAACATCCCCAGTTTAGAGTCACCCCATTATATCAAAACAAATTGAGTACATCACAATTTGTGAAAATTATAGTAGGGCTTTGATCTCACTTTATAGAAAAATTAAAAGTGACTGTTGTGAGCTATCAAGGGTTTGGTCTAATGTAGATCTCTCTTCTGACTCATCTTTGTCCATCGAGTGTACTTGTTCTGTAATGACTTTGAGGTCCCACCCTTTATTCTTGATAACATAACATTTTGAACTCGAGGAGGATAGTTGGGCATTAAACCCTGCCGTGTTATCCTCACATTCTATTAGATCTTCTGTTTGGGAAACCACCAAGTCATGAGCCATATCCCCCTTAGTCGTTATATGATAAAGTTCTTCAGAAGCATCTCAGAAGTTTTTTTCCTGATGATGTGAAAAATTTAATCTAGAATGTTTTTCCTCAGAAGAATTGAGGTCTTCCTTGGATAATACATTATAGTAAATAAGAATGCATAGATGATGGTAATTGAATCCACATGAACCCAATTCGTCAAATAATCATCAGATTTTTTCTATTTCACCAGGGAAGTTAGCTAGAGGGGTTCCCATAACAAGGGTGCATAACTGATGCCTTGACTATTTTCGCACCACTTGATGACTCGTCGCGGTACCTGGTCCTTGTTCATTCACTGTTGTAACCGGTCTATAGGCGGGAAGGATCATTACGATAGTCGGAAGGGACCAAAGATAGGTTACCCAAACAGGGGGGCTCTCCCTCCCCACAGACGGTTCGACCCCTAGAGCCCGACATGGGGGACTATCTATGACTTTTGGGATATCTGGGGACACTCTACTAGGGTCGGCCTCATTAGGGTAGTGAATAGTATCAATAGAAGGTTAGTATTCTAAATCACTCCCTACTGAGATGGGATGCATAGATGTAGCCTCTTCCTGACGTATCTGATGGCGGATCAAGAATCTTCTCCCCACATGGAGATCAATAGATCATGTGTCCATTATGGACACCACATGGAGAAGAATATATGTAATGGTCATCATGGTCGATGTAGCGTGAAGGTTGGTTAATTGATTTTGGACTTGTCGAATTGGTCTTCCTAGAACCCTGTTAGGGTAATAGTCCACCCACAATTACGAATACTCTAGTGATAGAAAGGTGGATCCCATTGTATAAGGGATGATGACATCCATGGTATGACCTTATCACATCATTATAAGGCAAAACTGGTGATGAATTCCAATATGATATTCTACCCTCAACTAGACAGAAGGATGAAGCATGATTTATTAAAGGCAGACGATTTTCCTAAAAACCTGGTAGGCGATGTATGGCTCACAAATAACCACTCGATATATAAGAGCAGTTAGCATCCCATCTCAAAGCACGATAATATATGAGCACTGTTCTGAAGAATATCCTTCATATCTTGTTACAGACCCATGAGGGGTAGGGTATGGTGCAAAAGAGAAGTGAGAATAATCATCCAGCAGCTCAACCACATCACTAATGCTTGAGTTCATAGGAATAACATCAATGATGTTTAGAAGGGAGGGGTGCAAGTCTAAATGAGAAACCTTCATAGTATATCGATATTCATAGTAAGGGAAATTTTCTACGATCCACCCATATAAAAATTGAAATAATTTTACGAGATAATATAGAGGTATACCTTCGTGTATCAACCCAAAGTGATCATAATGTTGGGAAGGAGTAAGAACGTCCATATAAATTGGTTTACCATATACTACATAGCGACCATCATTCCAGTAAAAACACTAACCTCAGTGTATACTTCATGGGATGGGAAGAGCCATCTACTCAAAAACATGGAAAATAAACCTGATAATCTAAAATCATTTGGCATGTCCTATAGAATCTTGTATCCCCTTGTTGTGTATCCTCCCACATCGAGGGTGGCACAATATGACCAAGGAATTTTTCTAGATTGACAAGTACGATGAGATTTACTATAGAAGGCCCTCGGCCTAGGCCTATTCCCTAATAGAAATTACCCAATACAATATGAAAACGAGATAAGAGAGGGAGATTGTAGGGGTTGGTCAAGTAGTCCATCTTCCTCGACCAGTAGGCTCTTATTTAATGGGGACACCTAGTTAGAATTGTCCCATATAGTAGCCATTGGAAAAAATTTGTCTTACAAGTTTCCATGAATGGGGAGTCCCCAAATCTGATGGATTTCTCATAAGTTAATCCCCACCACTCCATGAGACAAATGAAAAGTAATGGTACTTGAAAAATAGTGAATCAACCTTTTAGGTAGGATTTTGTTTGGAGAGAAAATTGCAAACTGGGAGACCCAAGTTTCCTTGTACAAGTTCACTTCTTCCTATTGATTGGGGAACTCCAAACAGAGATGATGTACCCAGAATAATTGGGACCATTCATCAGAAAAGAATCCCTTAGCTCGTAGGTCCGATTTGGTGCTCCAACCACTATTAGGGGTTTTTCAGGAATGATTGATAATATATGGGTACTCTTAGGTGACTACTCTCAAGGAAGTGTTGCGACAACTGAAATTGTTCTGATTCCACGCCAAAACTCTTAGTGTTATCACATTCTCTTGAATAATAGTAGTTATTTTTTTCCCTAATAAATAAATATTTTCTCACAAACACCGTTGGGGTGCTTCTAGGAGAATGAAGGACGTATAATAGTCAGCAGATGGCACAGGTACATCATTATAAAGACCAAATCCGTATAGCGGTAGTTGCACGGATAATGGGTATGCTAGAAGCTCTGGCGTAAGAATGTGTTTTAAGAAACTGTCCTAAGGAATAATTTATGATCTAAGATGGTCCACAATGTCCACAATCATTATATATCTCATTCAGTTCTATTCCACAAAGATATGTAGATGATCAGTTGTAGTCTTCACAATAATATCCAAAAGGCCACAAAAACTCAATCCGATGTGAAAATTCTTGGATAAGAACCACAAGAATTGATAAGGGACATAAAAAATATCTACATGGTGCACTACATAACACTCCTAGAAACGGTACATGAAACCCATTTCCCATATAATGAAATGTTATGCAGAAGAATTTTCTCACGTATTGTATCAGTACGTAGAATACATATCCAACAAATGACTGTAGTATGAGGACACACCATGAGGCACTAGCCCGCAGAGAATTGGACATCAAATTAAGTGTTTCATGGATGAAATAAATCATGATCCTAGGACTATCCTTTCAGATATTCAATGTTTTATTATTGATATTTTAAGTACTATTTAATAACATTTAAAGTTTAGTTATCTAGTTTAATGTTTGGTGTGCAGAACATGAAAATCGCATAATGTTATCCTACAAAAAGTTCCAAAAATAAGTTATAAATTCCCTTTTACACTTTGCAGCCCCATAATATTGTTCACAGGAATATGCAATTCTGAAGTGTTTGGTTTGCAGAAACTACGGTGTTGTTTGCGAATACAAATTTTTCCAAGGAGTCGGTACTCTAATGCAAAGCATGCCAAGGAGAGGATGAGAGAAATTTTTTCCATGAGTAACAGTAAAAAAATGTCATGGTCCCCTATCAATAGTTGTGGTCCCCCCTTACTGGACCTACCTATTCTACCACAAATCACTTCAGTTCAGGACCACTTCTACACCAAAATAGCTTCCCCTTCATTCTGATTGGACCCCATTCTGATGGGGGCATTTGTAGGGTCCTAAAAACATCACTATGGGAGGTAAATACTCCCAAAAGAACTTTTCAATGAGAATGAAACATTCCAACAAGTCTATAATGGAAAATGGAGGAAATTGTTTTTGAAAATTTGAGATGAAACAGGATGAAATCAAAAATTTCAATGATTTTTTTGTTTACCACATACCATCACTGGTAACGGTTCACATATTTTATGAGTTGTGAACCATCGATAGGCGGAATGACCCATGAGGTGGTAACCTGTGGGAAAATGGCCATCAAACCTAATACGTTGTGAAATGTGTTGTCGGAGAAATAGAGCATAAAAATTCAATCTTCATACCATCCCACAAACTCAGCAGTTCATGAATGAAGTAAGCTGGCAGGGTTCTATGAACCACAATTCGCGAACTATAGCCTCCACAAACCCTGGATGACCGAGTCTTCTATGGGATGACATATATCTTCATGGGCTTCCGAAAATGGAACCACATTCCCACATCCGTCATTTCCCTAGCGGTCTATAAATGGAACACAAGGGGTTTAGGTTGAGGAGACCACGAATGAGACTCTAGGGAGAGAAAGGGATAATTTTGATATGAAGAAGAGTCCAACTTCTATTTCGAATTGCTGATGAAGTTCAAACCATGAATCACTTTTCTAGAGTTATAACCATCCTTGGTGCTTAAAAATAAGTAAGTTGATAATAATTTGTCAAATGAGAACCTAATTGGTTTCATCGCAAACCATAAATCCCTCGCATATTAATTCCCAACAAACCATAGGCTCCGTGACCCCTTTTCAATTTAGTGCATCGCTATGTGGATCAAACTCTGCGCCGCTTACCCCATCATTAAACGGATGGATCCTAGAGCAGCATAGTGAACCACGTCCCAAGCTGTATAAATTTTTAGAACATAGTGATCCATACCCAAATTCGCATACTGCTTTAGTACATAGACTACCCCTATACCTGCATAACATTATGGTTTATCAGGATACCCTCACCTCGTATGATAAAACAATAGGCGGAATGGGGTCTCATCAGGTGTCCTTCCATATGGATCTAATCATTCACCTCCAACACCATCCAGTTCTCCATATATATTTCGTGAACTAGTTCACTAGAATGAGGCCAAATCTTCTTCAAAATCCATTGGACCTGTATGATTAGATCATCGGGCACACTAATGCACCTTTCAGAATTTACATACCCAAGGTAAGTAGAGTCACAAAGGCAGTCCCCACAATAGTTTGGACCCCCATAATATCTCCAAGTAAACATTCCCAAGTTGACATGAGGATCGACTTTGGGATTCAAATGTGAACCTCCCAGTTCTCATGTTTAGGGGTAACCACTGGCCTTTCCCTACAATGAGTGTCAGTGACAAGTAAAAAGGTTACACTTTCCTTCCCTTTTGACCAGGGGTGATGCTTCTACCCTCTCCCAAAACCTAGGAAAGTGAACTCCTCCTATGCTAATCCCCTAGTCTTTTTTGAGGGTTATCACTCTTTACCCAGTTTTCCTCAACTCAGGACATGTTTGAATAGATCACCAATATTTTACTATCTTAGATATCAACATGGGTGATGGTTTCATGTTCAAATCCCCCTCTCTCCTGGCTCCATTACCATCAACTAGCAGATGTTGTAGGGCATGTGATCTTCATAACCACTACCTCCTCTTATTTCTAACACCAAGTATGACTGACATGGGCTTAGAGGTTGGTGGTGATCATGACCTCCACAGAGTCCCCAATTTGGGAATCCTCCTACATGGAATCCCCAAGGTAAACGAACTATGAGAAATCTCATTCCCAATGAAAATGGGACATGTAGGAATATGTTATATATGCAAGTTCTCCATATCACCTCATCCATGAAATGATAGATTATTCCCCCAACAAATGGGAATCCTCCTAGGTGTACATTCCATGATAAAATAACTACGAGAACTCTGATTCTTTTTTCGACTAGAATAAGTAGGATGCCTATTTAAAAGCCTGGTCTCAAAGGGGCCCCTTCCAAAAGGTTCCCCAAATTATTCCCCCAACAAATGGTCCTCCTCCCAAGTGTAATACCCATGATAAATGAACTACAAGATCTCTAATTCCCATAATTATTGGAATATGTATAACTCATTTCCACCACCCGATCCCTAGGTATGTTCTCTTCCGAAGTTAGTCCCGATAAAATGTTCCTCTAAATTCGAATTGTTTCCTCTTAGGTTTAAGTAATGATAACTGAACTACGTGGTCTCTGATTCCTCTCCCGATGATATGTAGGGAGACCATATTATTGGTCTGAACCCAAAATCAAACAACCTTTCATCTCTCTTGGATGACGATAAACCCTAGATAGCCTCATTTCATGGATTAAGTCAGCATTTCCTCAGTAGCATCAATTCCATGCATATCTATGATGATCATGCAACCCAGGGGTAGCCTGTGGATAGACAATTCAGAAATGAAATGAGGATTAAAAAATATATAAACATGGATTAAATATATAATAGAGACCCATAATACGAAATAATTCCCCCAAACGGGTTTGATCAGCCCAACCTCCTATCCTCTCAACCAATGGAGTCCTTAAGTGTTGATTGGACAAATCATCATCCAACGAGCACTTACTTTTGGAAATAAGGTCCATGAATCATGGATACTAGGGCCATTGGGTGTTCATGGATCCTTGAATAAACCTATTGTAGACCATCTAAGGAAATATTTTACTAAGTGGACCAATTTCACAAATGCTTAACCCCCTACAATCCCAGCAAGACTATTCGACTATGGAACCTCCTTCACAATATAAAATGGGTAAACAACCCAGTCCCAATGAGGTCAATATAATTCTACCTAAAATACAATGATGTGAATTAGATTGCGAAAAAAATGGAGAGGTGAAAGTATTTAAAATAATATACATATTCTTGTTATCTGTCAAACCATTTTCTATTCCCCCAAAAATAAGTCACCTCGGGTCGAGCCAATCATTTACTAAGACATCACGGGTATAAGCCATGTGAATAGGCACTATGGAGATTATTTTCATCCATGGGGGAAGAGATTTATTCAAATGATGGGGTTGAACTCATTATATTTTCTTCTTACTTATCCTCATGGTAGGAATTAGACCCCATGTAGTTTAGTGCGAATTAACCTGACACATAACATTTTCAGGTCGTGCAATGAGGACCCATCCATGAAGTTTAACGTCATGTAGCAAGTACATCTAGGTGAAATTATTCTAGTCAAGATTATATTTGGGAATTTTGTTTAGGTTTCTAGGGATGTCTAGGAGAGATACAATCTCTTGATTGAATATGACCCTACAAGGTATTTCTCCTAATGAACACTCGGGTAATTTGGGGTGTTGGGTTTGGAACTCGGGGTGGCTTCCTACATATCTTGTTTTGTTAGGAACCAAATCCCTCATATTTTGGTCTGAGTTAGGATATACAACCTTAAGGCTACCATTTTCTGTGGCCATGATTGGGGCATACACATGGGAGCTTCCCATTAGAGAGAAATATGTTGGGGCTTACTCTTGAAGATGATGCCCAAGAATATTTAAGAGAATACTATTGGGGATGACTTCTAAGGAGAATGTATCTTGACATCGGACATAGGAAGGTGTACAATGAATCCTAATTAGAGTAGGAATCATAGTTCTCATGGTCCATTTAATTTGGGTATTACACCTGGGAGGAGGACCATGATTTGGGGTTATGCAGATGTCATGATCAATACCAATCTATAAGACCACATATGTCAAGATTAGTCTGAGAAACAAGAGGAGGAAATGGATATGAAGATCACGCATCCCAAATAATCTTCTAATAGATGGTATTATATCCCAAATATATATTGAGATAGAGAGAGTTATTTTAATGTTTCCATTTTCTCCCTTGTATTTTCATACACTTGATATATTAATTAACCTATCTAGAATTTGTTTAGGTGAAGGAAAAGAGGATCACTGATGAAACCTCCTATAAGAAAATCACAGGGCTTACCATAGTGAGAGTTCTCTATTGAATTTTTTATGAGGTATACTATAGTTTAAATTCATATATATATTAAATTATAGAATCACACTTTAATGTCTTTATGGAGGGACTAATATTATAAATTTTAACATGATGTGTTCAAGAGGAGTTGGGGTCTTGAAGTTTAAGGTCATACAGAGAGGACCATTAGTTATTGAATCCATTATTAAATGTGGGATAATCAGGATGGGATATATGACATGCTGCGAACATGAGAGGTAAGGGATGTGTAATCCATGATATTTGGGGTTTTATGATTAGGAGAAATGATATGAGGCATGTAAGTCATTTGTGAGTACGGAGGTAGGAAATGACTCTCTTGAGGAAGAATTTGCCTCTGGGTGACATGCCTTTTTTGTTGGAAATAGATACAGAAAATCTTGGGTATTGTGTGCATAGTCATGAATAGGTGGCCTCAATACACTGTACTCTTATTTTTGATGGATGAGAAGTTTTATGAAGATCTATAATGCAGTTTTAGGTCATAAAAGGAGGACCATTTTTTATTAAATCCATGACTAACTTTAGGATAATGGGGGAGGGATGTTATGACATGCCTCAAACATGAGAGGGAATTAATGTGTAAACTATGAATTTGGGGGTTCTCAGATATGGAGAAGTGATACGAGGCATGTAAATCATTATGGAATAAGGAGGTAAGAAAATCCTCTCCTCAAGATGACTTTATCTCTCGTTGGCAGGAATTTCTTTATGGGAAACCTAGGCAGAGCCTAGGAAAAATTGACTACATAGTCAAGAAGATGTGTCCTCAAGACCCTAACCCTCTATTTTTTAAGGTCTCTATGGTTTATGATGATTCTTTGTATATTTTATGGTCATACGGTGAGGAGCATTTGTTATTGAAACAATGATTAACTGGAGGATAATGGAGTTGTGATCTTTTGACATATTTGGAACAAGAGAGGGAAGGAATTTATAAACCATGATTTCAGGGGTTCTCAGTTTAGGAGAAGTGATATGAGGCATGGAAGCCATTATGGTGTACAGAGGTAGGAAAAGACTCTCATATGGACGAATTTTTTATGGTTGGCATTCCTTTTTTGTTGTAAAAATATGCATAGACACTAGGGAATTGTGTGCATAATCAAGAATAGGTGTCCTAAGGGAAATTAACTTCCATTTAAGTTGGCCAAGATGGTTTATGAAGATTAGAGATCACCCAAGACATTGATCTGGATGAATGTAAAGGACATGTCTAGGCATGTAAATAAAAAATTCAGACCGCGATTGTAGGTGGAGTTCGGGATCAATCTGGTATAGTATTAGGTGATGGGGTTTCATTAGTCTCATGAAAAGTAGTTCAAATCTTGGTATTGAAGGGATGAATGTTGGGGAAAATTAGGGTGCAATAGAAAATTTCATCAACCTGGCCCAAATAGTTCATAATGTGACTCTCCATTATTCATGGGGTCAGTGACGGTAGTGAAGGGACCGACCTAGAGGGCTGGGACCAGAACCAAATATTGATATTGAGCAGGGGTAAGGGGGTGTTGGACCCATGGTATGGAATGTAATTTTACAAATGAATTTCTGCATAGTGATGGATGCATAAGACAATCTTCATAAGAGCAGCCACATAACGTTTTCTGTGACGTGATTTACATGTAAGAGAGTTCACATTGGAGCATTTTTTAACTATTTCCTCATAGGATATGGATGTGAACTGATTTCTATAATGGTTTGTCTGCAAAATATGATGTTTTCATAGGAGCTTCCATGTACAATCAGTTTCATAAGAGTGTCCACATACTATTTTTTAAAAAGGTTTACCTTTGTACATTTCTTTCTACATATGATTTTCTGAGAACCATTTTCTGCATAGATCTATCCAGAAACCATTTCCCATATACTATTTTTTTTTATTTTTTGATGGGGCCAGAAAATGATACCTCAATTCTGTGTATGACACTGCCTCGAAGTGTTATCTTCCATGGAGGGTCTTATACATACCATGCATGAGATGGATCATGTAAAGTGTACCCACATATAGTTCACAAGATGGTTTCTCAAAACTACTTTGTGTGTGAGAGAGGTTTCTCCAATATCCTTTATAATTTTCTTCCTACGTCATCACTTTTTCTCCTATATGGGGATCTCCTTTCTTCCCTCTCTTTCATTCCCTCTTAGGGTTCTTTTATAAAGGGCTCGGGTGCTAGATTTATGGGCCACCTAACGCCTTTTGTGGAAGCCCATGGTGGACTTTGTTAATGGGGTTATTCATTTGCGAGTGTTGGAGATGCCACCTCATCCCGCAAACTACTTAGTTCATGGGGGATATTGTATGTTGGGATAGAATTTGTTTGATATCATTATTACAATAAAATGGTTCATGTGGGCATAGTACATGATTTTGGAATACTAATCCTATATTATACCTACAAAACAGGTTATGGTAATTGGTGTTTTCATATTCATTACATTATGCATTTGGTTCACGGACAGTACTGTGATTTTGTAGAGCGCCTTGTGGTTCGGTGGTCTCTGAATGAATTTTCATTTTGTGGTATCCCTTCCTTTGAGATTTTTGATTCAATCTTCTTTAGAATTGTATTTATATCCTTTTCTATGTTTTATGGAGATTTATTTATCTTGAATGTGTAATTTTTGGGACCCTAAAATTATTGATGTTTTTTGTGATTTGTTTTAATTAATTGGGATCTGAGGTAAGGTTTTTTTTTCAATCATTAAAGATTGGTATTAGAACACTATGTTAATAAGTGTGGGGATACATTTTAGAATTGGAAGGAAATCAATTTTTTAAATTAATAGTTTGGGTAATTTTCTTAGGAATAAATCCCCTTCTAGATACTAAAAGCGAACATAGTTTTTACAAAAATGAATTTTGTGTTAACAAACCTACATGGAGTTTGTCGGGTATATATCAACCATTATTCTGGTTCATGGTGAGAGTCCTATTATTGAACACCTTGTTTCACACTCCTAGGGTATATTATAGGGTTAATTAAGATTTTATTTATCATAAATTATAAATTATTTTAATAAGCGATGACCATTATTGGACTACATTTCACAACTTAGTGAATCTAAGGAATAAATTTCGTGAATATATAATTTTTCACACTAATTTTATTTTCATAATTATTATACTAAATTTTCAGTGTTAGTGTATATCTAAACATCAATGTAATAATGTAAAAAATAAATCTAATATCCATTTAAATGACCAACCTCATGAAAAAAACAAATGGATTAAGAGATGGGGTGTAATATATTTTGACTATGCACACTCTACTCTCTCAAGATTTGAGTGGTAAGGAGAATCACATTGAACATACAAATGATAAAATGAAGAAGTAACATGTTATAGATTCATTTATGTGACAATTTAAACACTCCTTAGATGGGTTATCAGGTACAATGGTTGATGGGTAATGGATCAATTTTATGGATTTTTTTCATCTATTCAGTGCTCAGAAAATCATAATATTATTTTTGTAATTTATTAGTTATATGGTGAAGCTAATCATAGGTGTATTCTTATCAAGAATACAAGTAAATGATAAAAAATAAAATACATGGTACGAGAGGAGTTTAAGATGAATTTCCTCGATAAATACTATCCTTGAAATCAGTGAACAAAAATAGATATGGGTATTCAAGAGTTGAATAAAAAGGATGATGAATCCATTTATACCTATGAATTTTTTTTTACAAAAATATGTGATTGATTATTCTTGGATTTATAATTAACCTAGAAGGAAATATTGTTTTATTCTTTATTGGTTTTAAACCATGTATTTTAAAGGAATTATATATAATGGAATTTAGAAGCTATAAAGAAGTTGTTCGTTGTGTACTAAATGTAGTAATCAAAGTTAGAAACCATCATAGGTCTAGTGATATGAAAAGGAATATGGAGTACCAAGGATGATATAATGATATTTCAATTCTATGGAGAAAATGTTTCAACCTTATACTTTCTAGAAATGTGGGTAGGAACACTTGGATGAATGACTGAAAGGAAAAAGAAGATGTTTCAAGTGTGGGAAGCCTTACCATAGAGTAAAATAATGTTTATGTATTTTGAAAAGTCCATTAAATTAGATAGATGAATAAATAGATCAACAAAAAAACAACTCTCACATTAGTGTTATTGATGTAAGGAGTTTGAGAACTATGTGAATAAATTCCCTAATCCATGGGATAATGAGGATAATAAGCCACAAAAACCTATGATTTAAAAGAAAAAATGGAAATTTTATATAATAACAATAGATGAAGAAAATATTGTAAATTATATAACCCTTATCCTCCACTTTAAATTTAGTGACTCCATTATAAATTTCATAGGTATGATACCTATGAATGTATTATTTTATATCTTTTAGTAAAATTTAATGTGATTCAAAATATTGATTAGCTCACTAAAAAAATATTCCATATAAATTTATTGAAGAAGAAAATCATAATTATTATGAATCAATCTATGGGCATCTATCAGTGTAAGGATGAAGCAAATGGAAATATATTTTTGGATAAGATAAGATCTTATTTAATGAATAAAGGGTGATTTTTTATTTGGAATTATATATGATTTTATTCTACGAAATTATTAGTTTATATTGGAAAATATATAATCATGTTATATAATGTTTTGTATGATAAATTATGAGTGATTACAATTATTTGAAGATAATTTTTAAGTTTATCCAAGAAGGATATGAGATCAATTATTATAATATTTCGGTTTAAATCATGGTAGAAATATTTTAGAGGAGCCTCAAGGTGATGGTTTTTTATGGAATAGATTTAGTTGATCTTTGTGGATTATTTTTGAGGTTTAAGATATTAATGTATTGTATTTATCTATTCCTAGTACAATTTACTAACCATTTTGATTTTGATGAAAACTAGTGATATAATAAATCACTATAATTATTTTATATATTATATGATCCATTTAAAGTTAATTTTAATGATATAGAAATGAAAATGTAATCTTTAATATTAATTTCCTTGTGTAGAAGATTATGTAAAAATTCATTAAAGCATAACCAAATGATGAAATTGTTCATATGAAAGGGAATGGAATTAAGTAAGTACATTTTCTTATTCTATGTATCTTGATAGAATAATAATCCCTCAGTAGTTGGAAAATGATCTTGAAATAATGATTTTATTATTTTTCTTTCATTTCAGATGAATCAAGGGTCATTTCATCCTTTATCAATTTAAGGTTATGTGGTTGTTAAATTTATCCTTAAAATGTTCTCTATAAATCTCTATTATTCATTAGGTGTTATTTGTATTCCTATATGTACATATTTTAAATTCTAATTAGTGTTCTATTTTTTGGAAACCTAGTTTTTTGTTATTCTTATTAACATTTATATCTCACTTTACCTAATTTTAATTCAATGTTTTATTAATCCTTTGAATTGTATATATTTTCTATAAAGAAATTTTCATATTAAAAACCCTTTATTACTACTAAAAAGTTCAAATTTAATGGAATATATTATTAAAGGGATGGGGGTGGGGATGTTACACCCCAGGATTTTAAAAGAATAAAATTATATTCGCGAGTATATTAGACATGCAACACCAATCATAAACAAACCAAAAAATAAAATTATTTAAATATGACCATTATAGCCTAGCCGTTTAATTGGTTTGAATGAATAGGAATAACCACATTATAAAATATATGTAAATGAACAAATCAATAAACATTTATTTATTGATTATTATAAAATTAGCTTGTAATTTTTTTATTAAATTCATATGATTATCTAAAAAATATGTTGCCTTTAATCATGTTTTTATTCCATTTTTGAGAAATTATATATTTAGTTTTTGACACTATTTAAAAATTTATTTCATAAAAATAAATTTATTTGGGAAATAAACATTTCAAAATTACAATTGAGTGATGTTTCTAAAAATTTCTATGAAGATTGATAATATTATGAATTGTAATAAATAATGATTTTTATTAAAGCATGTATTTTCTTCAAGAATTTATAAAGTTGAATTATGTATAAAATATTTCTAAAATTAAAATTATTTCACTTGTATTATTTGTAATTTAATTATGTTCATTATGATAAATTTTATTATCAAATTTTATAACAAATGAAATTATACTTAAAAAGACATTTCTCTAACAAAACTATTTTTTCATTGCATTAGGATATTTCATCTTTACTTAATTACTTCCACATCTATTAATTGAATATTGAAAATTTTATTATGTATTAGGAATCAATAATTACATATTTAATAAATATATCCCGTTAGTTTTTCAATATGAATTGTAACCATAATATTTTTTTTAATCTGTAGCGGTAAAATGGGTATGATTTGTATGAAACATTTGGATTGGGATTTAAATTTTCTATAAAACTAACAATTTATCAAATTTCATGGTTGGATTTCTTCTATCTCTATCTAAGTATAAAATATATGGCCACCAAGTTTTATATTGATTTTATTATGTACTTAAAAATGACTTAAGAAAATAATAAATATAAAGATGCCACTCCCTTGACTTTAATATATCTATTATTTAATCATAAAGTAAAACAATGTCAGGTTTAATAACATATATTTATTTTAGAGATAAATTAATATTATTTATAATAGTTGTTTTTTTAAAAAATTTAGTGATTGAATAATTACCCTATATGCTAATGAAAAACCAATACAATATTTATTCAATTAATTTAAAAATAAAATAAATAATTTTAAAAATAAAAAAATTAACACCATTTGGATGAATTAATGAGTTCCATTAATTTTTTAGATAAATGTGACATATTAGGGACGTTTTAAAGGTTTTTATTTTAATTATATTTTTTCTTGTCATCTATTTATGTCGAATTAAATAAATTTTGTCCAAAATGACATTAAATATATTTTAAGAAAATAATATTTAATTGATAAATGTAAAATCATGAAAATAATGAAATAGAACCATTCAGATCTAATATGGTCAAAAAAGCATCCCTAATCCATTTTAGATCAAATTTTCACAGTATAATTTAAATCATAACCCTTTATTATTTAAATTTTGTTTACCACACTTAATAATAAAATATGATATGTGGTGCATTACAACTAGATATATGGTTTAAATCATAACTTAAACTATCCAAAATTTATATTTTTGAGGTTATTTCGATAAAATCTTACCTTATATTTAAATATTTGTCAATTTGGATGAATGTTTCTATAGAATGACTTTATGATATCTTTAGTCTTTTAATTAGTTCAAAGAGTCCCCCCATAAGTTATAAAAGAGAACTTCTTACCCTTTATTCCTCACACACTTTTATACTTCTAGATAAAAAAACAATAAAATATTAATATATTCCTTCACCACATACTATATATTTTTTCTAACCAAAATACCTTCCCTAAAATTCATAATTTGTAAGATATAATAAAGTTATCGACCATGATGTATAAATCTTAACCAAGTATTTTCAATTTTATTTTTTCTTTAACCGCATCAAAATCAATGGTATCCATTATAAACTAATTAATTTAGTAACTTAAATATAATGAAATTTTATTATGATGATGTTTCAATCATTTTTCTCTTTTATTTCATCCTATACATAGTCGAAACATCTCTCTTACATTCATATGACATATTATCTCAATGTAGTGGGGAAATTCATTTTTCGTCACTAATTTATGTGGATGGTTATAATGATGTATTGTTTTTGGGAAAAAATCACTCAAGGTGTCCTCTCTGTATGTTTTGGGGGTGATTATTTTGGTTCAGAAATCCAAATGACTGCAGATATGACTGGTTGGTGATTGCAATATAAGGTTGTTAAGGTGGCATGATTTCCATGTGTTTTCTAAATTTTTAGGTCACAAAATTGGGAGTTTTGTTTTGGAAAATAACTATTTCTTTCATAGGAGTACACAGTACGTAGAAATGAACCATAGTTCTCAAAATGCATTTATTGGTACAAGAAATATTGAAGGAAATCAACAATGGAAGGGAACCACGAATCGTGTGACATGGACTGCATAGGGAAAAAGTTCACAGGGAAAAAACCATGCACGGTGAAGGCATATGGTACACGTAAGGCTTGCGGTATGTGGAATGGATTTTAATTCTCAGAAACAATGTGGTTATTTGAGAATAAGTTATGGGAATCATTTTTAAATATGCGATGGAAATTAGGACCACCGTGAAGGAAGAGAGGTCGTACATGAACAACATACGGAAGAATGGTTCACGAGAGAAGAAGTACGCATTGAAGGCTGTACAAAGTTAAATATGTGTGTAATCTTGAATTAGTATATTTTTAGGATCTATTTTCTTATATAAGGAGACCTAATACCATTATTAAAAGAAGTGAATTATATTTGAGAAAATCATCACTTCAGGATTTCAGTGAAGTCTTAAGTATGTATGTGAGGTAGAATTCAATGAATGGTGAAGTAGTTCATGTAGAAAAAATTATGGAGATGGATTTTATCAAGGAACAATATCCATCAAAGTAAAAAAAGGATCTAAGGAGGGAAGGTGGAATGTGGAGAAAGAACTCTCTTGAAGAATCAGTGGTTGAATGCGGAGCTGGTTTGTGGGGTTGGTACACGAAGGAGGTTGGTGACAACACAAGCAGAGGAAGTCCCTAGGTGAAGAAGCCCATAGAGGAGAAGGGGTAAGTATATTTTAAGGAAGTTTGTAGAGGAAGAAATCCACATAGCATATACCCACTATGCAGTTCTCAAAATATGCAAGGTGGTTCACGGAAGACTCAAGGAAGCTTTAAAAAGCTCTAGAATAGTTTACAAAAGCAATATCTACTAACCTAAAAGTACATTTAAAATTGTAATTAATCTATGGGTGAAAAAGGAACATCAATAGAGAATCTATATATAGTTGAGGATGAATTCCTTCATAAAAAATGATGGGACCTACAAGTTAATAAACTGTGTGTGGATCCCTTCTAACATCCACGAGTAAAGGAAGTAGAAGACAATGATACTTTCTAAAGGTAGGGAGCTAGAATAAGAAACATAGTGTGTAGCCCTAAGTAATATAGTGAGAAAACCATAAACCTTGTAATGATAGTGAGCTTGGGCATAGATGTTCTAGCCCGAACCTTATAATTAGTAGTTAGATTTAGTGGATTTGGTAAATCAACACATCTCCATTGTATAATCCTTTCATGTCTCCCAGTGAGGGTGAACCAATTAAAAATCACTATTTTCTATGCATGATTTCATTTCTATTCTTATATTTGAATGGTATAATGAATGATGTGTGTTTTGTTTAATTAAAAAACATGATCTGAAGGGGCATTAGTTTTAATCATTCATACCCTTATTCACCCACCCCCCCTCTTAATGTATTTGACCAAGTGTACGTAACAATTTGTGTCGTAGGTAAAGGGTAAATTCTTGTACTTCTCTCTCAATAGAAAAAATAGAGGAGGTCAATCACAAAGGAATTACGATCTTCAATGGTAACAATTTCCAAATATGGAAGAATCAGATTTAGCTCTACTTCTGATCATTATGGGGGAATATATTCAAAAAATTTATGTATAGAATTTTCCACTGATATAAATAGTGGTTCTTTATAAGAGGATGAAAGAAGAGAATTGGATATAGATTCTAAAGGGTTCAATTATTTAGGTGGATCCCTATGAAATGAAGTTTATGTGAAGGTGATGTCATGTAAGAAATCACATCCTATGTGGTAAAATCTTATAAATGTATATAAAGGAGATTAAATGACCGTATTGGTAATGTTTCATGTTTTTTTGGAACAGGAATGAAGATATAATAATGAAACCAAAACAATATTTTGATTCATTAATTGAAAGGATTAATGTTTTAATCGAAAAAAAGTGTTTTCATGGAGACAACATTGAAGAAATAAATATTGTGAATCATATATTGAGGGAACCTCCACCTCAGTTTAATCCGAATCTTTAAAAATTGGACGATAAAGATCCAGATGAGATGACATTTGATAACATGAACAATACTCTTATTGCATTTGAAATGTGAAATGTTTATAATGATACCGTGGAAAAAGGTATGTATTAAAAAGTGGCATTTAAGACCATAAAGAAGATATCAGTTGAATATGGTCTGAATTAAGATAATTTATATTATTTCATGCCATTTTACTCTTCAAATATGCAAAGAGGAAGAGTAAACATCAAAGGTAATCTTCCAGGTTCCATTATTATGATGTGGAAAGATTGGAAGTTTTGAAGTAATGTTACATAAGATGTTTGAAGATGACAATGAAGAGAGTGATGGAATAACACAAAAGAAGTATTCATTCATTGAGAAATTTAGGAGACGTTATAAATTAAGTTTCATCGAAAAGAATAATATTCTATCAAAATATGATGAATGTTCAGAAGAATCTATGGTAGAAGAGTTAGAGGACTATAAGGATCATGAGGAAGATGCATTAGTGGAAGTTTCAGAAATTTACATAACAAAAGAAGAATGTGAAAATGAATAGAGAAGTTGAAGGAAGAGTGCACCTTTAGGATAAATTAGAAGTTTCGATAGAAGAGATAGATGTTTCAAGGGGAAAAAATAAATATAACAAATTTTTACGTGATACCCAACTTTATATGCAACCGTAGGAAGAAGGGATGTCTGAGATGAATGAAGAAATTTAAAAAGTGATGTTTTTAATGCCAGATATCTTAAAAAATGTGGTTGGGTACAAACTCAAAATTGAATAATAAAAATGAGTTATCGATAATTCACCTAAAATTAGAAAAGAACAAATCAAACATATCTAATAATTTGAAAATTATGTCATCAATCTACGAATAAGTGTTAAATATCAATAAAAAATGTTGACTATATATACTACATCAGAAAAGCATATCATACTCACAATAGAGATGATAAAAGTTAAACATAGTGATCCAAAAAATAGAAGAAATTGTTAAATAAAAATGTTAAGGTTGTCATGGGAATTGATCGAAAACAGAAAGAAATAATGGTTGAATTCACACTGCAAGAACCTACTCCAAGATTAATGATTGATTTGGGTAATAGGTGGAATCAGAAGATTCAAGTAATGTAAGGGATAACCAGTGGTGCAGTATATAAATATAGGAATGTTCCCCACATAATAGGATAGTTTTTTGGTAAATGGGACATGAACACTATTTTTTTCTATAGAAACACAGTACTGAAAGATGAAACACCAACAGAGGCATTTGTAATGTGCTACATTTTCCAAGTCATCATTTAATGGTCACTGTTTCAGGTGTGGAGGATTCAAACACATGGAAAATTATTTCTCATAGAAAATATATAGTATTGTGTCAAAATAGATTGAGGTATTTTATAAGAATAAGGAAATTGTATCATCAATTGAGTTTAAATCGAAAAATTGATTTTGAACTCTACAAGATGAAGTTGGTTCATCATATTTCAAGGAATGTTGAGAGTATCAATCCATATCATGCATGAAGTTAGAAACATGGATCAAAAAGAAAATATCTGAACATGTAGTGGTTTTAGAAATTGTGTTTAATGAATCATATCATACTGGGGTATGGATAATTGATAGTAGATTCACATCCCATCTGACAGGAAATAAGGATATAGTGATGGTAATCAAGTACGATAACAAAGGTTTCGTGAGATTTTGCAGTGAAGAAGGGTTGAAAATTATTATATCTGAGAAAGAAATGTTTGGGGGAAAATACATGAGATGAGTAGATTCCTTGGTTGATGAGTATCTTAGTCACAACTTATTACGTGTAAGTCAATTTCATGAATCAGGACATTCCATAATCTTTTCAATGAAATTATGCATCATCAAGTCAAAATATGGTGATGTTATATTGTATGGAAAGCATAGAAAGAGGAATATCTACCTTATGAGTGGATAAGAAGATATGTGCTTTCTTTCTAATGAATAATAAAATAAGTTGTGGCATAACCATCTCGACGACGTGATCCAAACATCCTTGGAATATCTATTGAAATATGATGATGCTCGGGATATCTTTAGATTATCATGTCATCGTACATATATGTGTGATGCCTTTCAATAAGTTAAGATCATCCGAAAGACATATAAGGAAAATGAGGAAAAGGCAAGAAGATTTCTTGAGTTGGTTCATAATGATGTGTGAGTACTAATTTCACCAAGCCCTCTTGATGGGAGGAGATATTATATTCTCTTCATTAATGATTATAGAAGAATGGCATGGGTATAAATCATTACCCATAAGTTTTATGTGTTCAGATGCATTATAATATATCAATGAAAATTTGAAAATATTCTAGATCAAAAAATCATGATGATCCAAACTAATAATGGAACATAGTTCACCAATAGACAAGTGGAGGATTATCTTGAGAAACATGGGTTAAGGCATGAAGTTTTATAAGTGGGAACTCCACAGCATAAGGAAGTAGTTGAGAGAAGAAATCATTGTTCAATAGCATGTTTAGAACAATCCCTATTGAGAAAGACCTTCCCGAGTAATTTTGGAAAGAAGTAGGGATGATAATAGTCTAAAATTCAAGGAGATCATTTATATATCCAAAAGAATAGAAGAATTGATATGACCCTTGGTATGGAAAGAATCTATCATTAAGGTACTTTCAAATATTTGGAATTAAGTGTTTCATTACCAATAAGGAGAAACACATGTTGTTTTAATCTCATGGAGATGAAGGGATATTTATTGGATACAAAAAAAATTAATTTATATAAATGCTTCGTCAATAGGTTTGGAAATTCAGTTTAAATCCATGATGCAACTATTGAGAAAAATGAGCAAAATCCTCAGTATCTAGAGGATAGTGATGAAGGAATTAGAAAATAAGGGGACCCTCCAGTTCTGGAAGCTGATTCAAAGGAAGATTGAATTGATGAGAAGGATAAGGATAAATCAACATATGTACAAAGATAGAAGAGATGATATAAAATTTATTGGAAGAACATAGTTGGTGGTTAGACAACACTAGTACAAACATGAAGGATAAAGACTCTACATAAAGCATCCTAATTATCACAGGTATAGACTAAATGTTTTAGTGAATCATCTAGTGAGGATAATTGGGTTGATTTTATGAATGAAGAGCTGTATCAAATTGAGAAGAGTCAGACATGGGAGATTGTTTCAATAGAAACAAATAAGAATTTCATTTTGAAAAAAATGGATTTTTTCACAACAAAATAAATGAAGATGGTGTTTTGATTTGAACAAAAGCACGATTAGTGTACAAAGGGTACTCCAAGATATAATCAATAGACTTTGGTGAAACATTTGTATCTGATGCAACGGTAGAGAAAATATTAATATTATTTTCCATAATAGTGAAAAGAATGTTCATGGTTTTCTAGATGGACGTCAAGTCATCATTTCTTAGTTGGGTTCTAGAAGAAGAAGTTTATATTGAGCATCCATATGGATTTCTCATTCATAAAGATGAGAATAGAGGTTGTTGGCTAAAGAAGGATTTATATGGTTTGAATCTAGCACTTAGAGCATAGAATTCAAGGCTAGATCAAATTTAGAAAAACATTCTCTTTTAGTGCGGTGGTGTTTATTACAATCTATATGTCAACAATGACAGTAATCGAATGATGATGGTGCTAGTATATGTCGATGACAAAATTTTTGTAGGATCATTTGAAGTGCAAGGAAGATAGTTTTCTGAATTCATGAAAGATGAGTTAGAAATGTCAATGATTGGTAAATAGATGTTTTCCTTGGTTTACAGATAACACAATAAAATAATGGAACATTTATTTCTATATCTAAATATTCAATGCATATTTTCTGAATACATCAAATGGAAAATTCCAAAGAGGTGAAAACTATGGTTACTAATTGGATGAAATCATCAAAAATGAAGATGGTAAGGCATTTAATATCATTAAATATAGTGAAATCATTAGACGTTATTGTACTTGACATAAAAAATACCAAATATTGTTCTCTCTACATGCCAAGAAATGTTATTTCAAAGTAATCCCAAGGAAATCCACATTCTTACAGTAAAAAATAATACTCTGGTATATCAAGGGCATTGTGAATTCAGGTTTTATATACAATGATAAATCTCAAAAAGAGTTATTGGGATATGAAGATGGTGATTTGGCTGAATCTGCAGAAAACATAAAATAAATGTTAGGAGGTTCTTTCTATCATAGTGGATTGTGTATTTTTTATAAGCAATTAAAAATATTGAATTTCATTAAGAAAAATAGAATTTCAGTATATTGTGTCTGCTCAAGTATGCACACAACTATTATGGATGAAGCATCAGCTAGACTATATGGGAGTAAAAGTGAAGTTTTCAATCAAAATCCATTGAGATAATTCATGTTCAGAAAATCTTATAAAAATTAAATCCATCACTTATAGAAAACAAACACTAAAGTAAATTATCCTTTAAACAAGAAGAAGGTTGAAGAATGTCTTGTGAAGTTGGAATATATTCTTACGGAATAACAATTTGCCAGTATTTTTACAAAGCCTTACCCAAAGAAGCATTTCAGAGGCATCAATTGGATCTGGGAGTTTAGTCAAATCCCCCCACATGAAAAAGCGTGCATGTGGGACCCCTATACTAAACATATTGTTTCTTTTACCCTAATGTGCTAATTTTGATATTTACCCTATTGTAGGCATAAAAAGAAATATCATCAGGTTCGTTGAAAAAGGGGTAGAAGTTGTGCTATTAAAATAGAGAAAATGTCTAAGTCAAGACACGAGGATTAGTTTCTAGGTAGAGCAGAGAGATAGGGGGAGTTGAAAATATTAGGGGGATTAGTTTCATTTGGGGAGTATTAAATATTAAAATTGTAGACATGATCAGTCAAAGGATATATATCATGATATTTGAGGATCATGATGAATGAAGAAGAGTTGTTTTGGAATGAAATGGAGTGATTCATCAATGAACATATCATTATACTCTTGTTTCTGACACTAAAAATTGATCATGTTGGATTAGAATATGTTTTGATTAAATCTAGGATATTTCCCTTAATCAAAAGAATAAAATTATAGAAATTGTCAAAAGAATGTTTAATGGGGTATCAAATTATGAAATTATTTGTACGATCAAAAAAATGAAAGAAGATACTAGTTTTAGTATCTGATGATGCTCAAAATACATGAGGGGTGAATTGTATTCGTTAAAAATTCATTGGAACTTTTAAATATGAAGATGTTTAACAAGGTTAAACAAGTTAATTTATAAAACCTCTATTTTTACACACTTTCTTGACTCCGAGGATGAAATTACAGAAAAAGGAATTTGGAAATGAAATATAAAAAAAGTTTACAAAGATAAAGATTCCATCTTAAAGCGTATAGAATTTTACTAAATCAGAGTGTACAAGAATAAGGAAGTATAAGATAGTTATACTTTCCTGAACAATCAAAATTCAGAGAAAAACTTGAAACAACACAAGTAACAAGTAGTAAATCTTTTAACCTAAGGAGAAGGGTATCCAAAAACCGTGGATAAAGGTCCCTTGATTTATACTTTCAAGAAAGTCTGTCTTACCCACAACAAGGTAAGCCCTTAGTACGAAGATCGGAGTCTGTCCTGTTATCCCTGAAAGCCCTCAACATCAAGGAATTCAGCACCTCTATCTTCTAATCCCCTAAAGCCCTCAAATTTACTCAGTAATATTGAGATTCACATGAAGCAATTATGAACAAGATGTTCAGTACACATAAAGTAATAAATTCTCTATCTCTAGAAATCAATTCAAGAGCATGTAATCTCTAGATTGATCAACTCTTTCATCAAAGTTATGAGCTCTTTCAAATGATCTCCTATTTATAGGCACACCTTTAATAGTCGGCTCCCTCCTCCAACGGTCATATTATTCCATTAATTTTGGAGGGACCTACACACTTTCCACTCAAACAATGGATAGTTACTACCTGAATGCACAAAATCGTTTTGTAAGCAAAAAATGAGTAAGAAAAAATATGATTACTTAAGCAAATTCCTTTTTTTTAGTGTAAGAAAAAATAAATGTTCGGAGTCTACCCAACAAATATTCAGAGTCTATAATATATGGATATTTGGATTCTATTTATCAGAATAATTTGGAGTTAGAGTTATATAGAATTCGTAACATGAATTAAGAATCTGAATTCATAAGAATTTATATCCAGAATTCAGAGACTGAGTTCATAAGAACTCGTAACTAGAATTTGGAGTCTGATTTCATAAGAATTCGTAACCAGAATTCCAATATGAATTCATAATAATTCAGAGTCAGAACTTAGAAGAGTTCGGAGTTTGAATTCAGAGAACTCGGAGTCAGAACTCAGAAGAGTCCGAAGATTGAATTCAGAGAACTCAGAGTCGGAACTCAGAAATTTTCAAAGTATGAATTTGGAGAACCTAGAGTTAGGACTCAGAAGAGATTGAGTCTAAATTTAGATAACTCAGAGTAAGAACTCAAAAAAGTTCGTAGTTTGAATTCAGAGAACTCAGAGTCAGAAATCAGAAGAGTTTGTAGTATGAATTCAGAGAACTTGGAACCTGAATTTGGATCTTGAAAACAGAATGATTTATATCTAACTATATATTTGATACTGATGTTTTGGATATGAAATCTAATTTTATACTATATTTACAAATGAAAAATGAAAAATATGATAGGGATAAATTTCCTTGGGGAAGGAAAAGTTTCCTTATGAAAGTAAAACATAGGGTAAATGAAATTTTATTTAAGATAAGGTGTTTGTGATTTTCAAAACATGAAGAAATGGTAAAGTCACAAGGAAACCTTATTGACTAAACAATCTCCACAAACATGAAGGAATGGAAAAGTCATAAGGAAACCATATTGACTCAACAATCTCTATCTTTTTGGAAAGCACATATATCCTTATGAAAAATAAAATAAGGACTTTAGAAAATATTTTTCTGAACTCTGAAAGTAATACTTATCTCCCTTAACACATGGGCAAATATGAATAGTAATAACTCCCTCTTAGGTTTTAGAACATTAAGGATCGTATTCTAGATTTCTGGAATTAGATTTTTCATTATCTTCAATATAGAAATATTTGTAATGAAAACTCCCCCTTACTTAGGGACATTTCTTCTTTACTTGGTATTCTTTTTCCTTTCTCCCCCTTTTTGATTTTCAAAAAGAAATACAGGGAATGGAAAAGTAAATATGGTCCCTAAAATATTATTACAATGCATCCAAAAAAATGAGCAACCAAAATTTAATTAATATTGGAAAAATTTATAAAATAAGGAAAATACAAAAAAATATCAGATTGAAACACATTTATCCTTCCTTTTCCTTGGGGATCTGCTTCTTCATTATTGTTTAGAGCTTCTTAAGTTTCTTTTGATCTTCTTCTGCTCGTTTGAGAATCTGATCCTAATCCTCAGGTTTGTTCTCTGAGGCTTTGATTCTATCTTCCTGAGACTTAAGAGCCACTTCTTGAGCCTCCAATACTTCTTCTTTCTTAGAAATCTTTTCTTCTATCTCAATCTGAAGATCACTTTCTCTCTTCCATATTTGAGAAACTGAATATAGTTTCCCATTGAAATCCTTCACTTCTTGTGTTTGAGAATTCTTCTCAAGGGTTAGTTTTTCATCAAAGATACTCATAAGATCCTTGATCTTCCCATATTTGGTGTCAAATGACTCTTTGACACTCTCTTAGAACTCATCAATATTTCTCATGTCTTCTTTGGTTTTCCTTGAACAACTGGTTATCTTCCTGCATGATCTTCTATGGGCTTCATAGTTGATGAAAAAATACATAAAATTAGACTCTAGACTTACACACTTATCCATCACGATGGATACTGGATCTTATTTCAGGTTCAATGTGTGTTGAAGAATCTGACATCTTGAGTAAATGCTTCGAAAATTTGGAATGGTCCTAACAAGCTTCTTAAATGACTGAACAACTAAATCATGTCCAAGGGATGATGATTCCGAATATGAAGCTTTTCTTTGTGAGGGATCTTTCTCTAGATCACCATGTTTCCTCCTTCTTCAAAATAGATTTACTAGGTATCTTAACTACCACCTATTTACCCTTATCGGTTTTTAGAATGGATTCCTCATCCAAAGATTCATGTTCACTATCAGATAGCTGAACTATTTTATCTTCCTCTATCTCTTCCTTCTCAGCTCCTGCCTTATCATCTTCTAGATGAATGAAATCATGATTAGAAGTTTCTTCCTTAGAGAGCTTATTCACTTCTTATTCATCCTTCTCTTCATCATTTCTAGGAGTAAAAATATTTGATGATTCGTCTTGAGAAGTTCAGATTGACAGCTTCTCGGATGCATTGTTCTTATCATTAAAGTCTTCCACTTGCTTAATCAAATCTTCAGTGTCACCACTCATTTCTTCTTCTATAAAAACGCTCACCACTTGTTTTTCTTCAACATGTTTGTCTTAGACTTTTTCTAGAGTGAGTAACTTCTTTCCATGGGTTTCAGGTAAGGGTTATACCATGTAGGATTTTGGTACCGTGATATTTTCTAATTCTTTCTCAGCAGCCATCAAAAGTGATTCGACAATCTCTTCTTCATTCATCTTCTTCTTTAATTTCTTTTCTTTATCTTTCCTTTCCAAATACTCATCTATATTCTCCTTCAGAGATTTCACTTCAGTAGGGTCTAGGACAAACATGGGCGCCCCTTCTTTCCTGTTATTCTTATCTTTCCTCCCCTTGGCAACTACCTCATCCAGATATGATTTTTCTTCTTAGGTTTTGGAGGTGCGGATTGGATTTCCTTTGGCTTTGAAGTTTTTTCTTCCACTACTAATTCCTTCAACTTACTCTTCTTTCCCCCCTTTTTGGACATTTTAGCCACTTCTTGATTTTTCGGAATAGGTTCAGCCTCTTTTTCTGGAAAATAATAAAATTCTTAGGATTCTTTGGAAAATCCAACATTCATCATTCTTAAAATATCATAACTAACTAGCATAACATTGTAATTACTTGTTTTATAAATACATGAAATTTTGATAGACTCCAAGAACTGAACAATTATCTTTGAAAGAATGGCTGGATACATAATGATCTGAGCCTCTAGATTCCCATTTTTTATATTCTTGATTGTAATCAGAATATGCTTAACCAAATTAAAATTCAGTAGGTTCACCAGAAAATCTAAAATATACATGTCACTCTTCTTCTATGTGTCATTCTCCCCTTTTCTCTGAATTTTAAATCCTTGAACCCATAATTCGAGAATATGATAATTTGTAGAAAATTGGACGATCTTCAGAGTATTTATATCAGATAGTCAAAGACATGTCATAGCCTTCTCCATAACAAAACTTCCTTTTACATCTAGAAACTTATGAGAACAGAACATAACTTCCCCCTCATATAAAATACCAACCAAACTATCTGTCATAGTATATGTAAGGGCATATGTATTTCCATAGCTCTTGAATGAAAACTTCTATCTGCCTTCTTCCTTAAGGAAACTGACTGATTTTTAAAACTCAACTACCAAATCTGTAAAAGAAAATCTTGAACTCCTGGATTTGATACAGAAAAACTCTCCCATCCATTCAGCTTAATGTTCTTCAAGATGATCGAATTATAATTAGTATCTTAGTTCTGATGCACTAACCTTTCTCTATAGACCATCCACTATGAGATTGGCTTGACAGTAGACATATCTTTCTGAGAGGATTCTTCGACAGACATTTGTATTTGAGAAACCCGTGAAAATGTAGAATGAGATTTTGTAGAAGGGAATAAATTTAGCACATGAGAGCTTGAGATTCTATGTGGGACAACAATCAAGGGGTCCTTTATATAGGTGTTTGAAGCGACGATTCAGCTACCATACTCAATCCAATGGCTAAAAATCCTTCTGATTAGATCTGACTGTTGATATGATAGCCACAAGGAATTCTTGGATCCAATCATTTGATGGAATTTTTATTAAAAAAATATTTGGATGTAAGAAAAAGAGAGTCCGAAAAATAATTAAAGAACAAAAGAAACTATCACCATGTAAAAAATGATTACGAAAACTCAAGAAATGTAACATATCATTCAGATTACTAAAAAGATTATTAGTATTAACGAATGTTCTTCTTGAAGAACATTATATTCTCGAAAAAAAAACATGATTACGAAAATCTATATTACACAAATTTTATGTACAAAAATCATCATTACGAAAATTTTATGTACAAAAATCTTCAATACGAAAATTTATGTACAAAAATATTCATTACGAAAATTTTATGACTATGGAAAAATTGTAGACTACGAAAAAAATTTAGACTACAAAAAATTTCATTACGAAAGATTTTGAAAAATTTGGCTACGAAAAATTTCATTATGAATGATTTGAAAAACATGACTACAAAAATTTTCATTACGAAAAATTTGAAAAATATGACTACGAAAATTTTCATTAAGAAAAATTTGACGTAACTAACAAGAAATTGTACTCCCCCTATGAAAAAGAGTTTGTTACTATTAATATATTTCTTTCAACAGAAACTTAACTAGGAAGAACACCTTAGGGTTATCATTCTTAACTTTTGTTTAATATATTCAAATCTATTGGAGGGTAAAGATTTTATGAAAATATTAGCAAGTTGATCTTGTGTTCCAATAAATTGAAGAATGATATCTCTTTTTTATGTGTGATCCCTAAGAAAGTGATGCCTAATATCTATGTGTTTTGTATGAGTGTTATGTGCATGGTTTGTAATAAGGGAAATGACACTAGTATTATCACACAAAATTGGTGTTTTGGTAAAACTCATACCATAGTTGGTGAGTGTGTGTTGCATCCACAACAGTTGATCACAGCAACTTCCAACTGCTACATACTCATCTTCAGTAGTGGAAAGTACTACAGAGTGCTATTTTTTGCATTACCAAGAAACTAATGAATCTCCTATAAAATTACAAGTTCCAGATGTACTTTTTCTATCTGTTCTACATCCACCAAAATCATCATTTGACAAACACTTTAAAATAAAATCATTTTTAGAAGTATAAAAGAGTCCAAGATCCATAGTTACCTTTAAGTAGAAAAAAAATCTTTGCACTGCCTGTTAATGATACTCCTTAGGATTGGATTTATATCTTGCAAATAATCATACTTAAAACATTACATCTGGAAGAATAGCTATCAAGTAAAGTAAAATTCTTATCATACCTATAAAACATGTTTGATCTACTGGTTTCCCAGCATTATCAAGATCAAGTGTGTTTGAGGTACCAATGGGACTACTAATACTCTTATTGTTTTCATATCCATACATTTTAATAAGATATTTAATGTACTTATGTTGGGATATATATATTCTCTGTAGTTTTTGAGAAATATTAAAACCAAGGAAAAATATTAACTCACCCATCATACTCATTCCAAACTCATATTTCATTAGATCTACAATTAAATTAGTTAAATATTGGTGAGTTGAACCAAATATAATATCATCATAAATTTGGAAAATCAAAACATTTTTATTATCTTTATTTATAAAAAGGGTTGGATATGAATTTCCCTTAATGCAATTATTTAGAAGAAAACAATCATGTAAGCCTATCATACCAAGATTGAGGGGATTTTTTAAGTGCGTGCAAAGCTTTGGTGTGTTTAAAAACATGTTCAGGATGTTTTGTATCTTCAAAAATAGGAGTTTTTTCATAAAAAACATCCTCTTGAACATAACCATTAAAGAAATCACATTTCACATCCATTTGAAAAAGTTTTAAATTGAAGAATGCTGCAAAGTCAGTAGAATATGAATAGATTCTAGTCTAGCTAATGGAGAATAGGTTTCATCATAGTCTATTCCTTCTTGTTGATTTTAGCCGTTAGAAACCAATCAAGATTTATTTCTTACAATGATTCCATTTTCATCACATTTACTTTAGAAAACTTATTTTACTCCAATAACAGAAGTTTCCTTAGGTCTTTCAACCAAGGTCCAGACTTTATTCCTTTCGAATTCATTTAGCTCAACTTGCATAGATTTTATCCAATAGTCACCACCTAACGCTTCATCAGTTCTTTTTTGTTCTAATTGGGAATGAAATACTAGATGTTATACTTCATTTTTTGAGGAACTTAAAATCCGTACTTGTTGATTTAAATCTATAATGATACTATAACTGGGATGATTCTTATGAACCAACTGATTTGGTTTTGTAAAACTTTTTCATCAACATAGGGTAGGAAATATTATAGGGTAAATGTTTCAGAATTATCTTCTTGGAAATTTTCTTTACCAGAAGGATCTTCTATCATGGGTTGATAATCAGTTTTTTAAAACACATCTAATGACATAGGCTGGTGATGTTTAAAAACAAAAGGGTCAGTTTCATCAAATTTGACATGTACTGTCTCATCAACAGTATAAGTGTTTTTATTTAAAACTCTATAAGCCTTAGAAGTTGTAGAGTAGCCTAAGAAAATTCTTTCATCAGATTTTGGTGCACATTTTTGTAAATTATCTTTAGTATTATGAATGAATACCTTTCAACCAAAAACCTCAAAGTAGGGAAGTCTAGGTTTTCTACCACTACATAAATCATTAGGGGTTTTATTAAGAAATGTTTTAATCAAAACTCGATTTATAGTATAAAAATAATTATTTACAGCTTCATCCCAAAAATGATTCCCTACAGAATACTCACTCAACATGGTTCTTGTTATCCCTTAAAGAATTCTATTTCTTCTTTCAACAACACCATTTTGTTGAGGTGTTCTAGGTGCTGAGAAGTTATGAGCAATGCCTTTTTTTCTAATTTTTTTTTAAAAATATGAATTTTGAAATTACCGTCCATGATAAATATTAATAGTTATCAAAGGATTGTTTTTCTCATTTTTAATTGGGCTCTAAAACTTTTGAAATAAAAAAAAGCTTCAGATAGCTTTTCTAGGAAATAGTCCCATGTAAATCTAGTGTAATCATCAACTAAGAAAAATAAATAATATTTTCCTCTAATTCTCCCAGTTTGTGTGAGACCAAAAATATCCATATGCACTAAATATAATGCATCAGTGGTTGAGACTTCACCGACAGACTTAAAACATGATTTATGTCTCTTTCTATATTGACAAGGATCACAAACTTTTGAAGAATCAAATCTATGCTCCGGTAGATCCTTAACTAGTCTTTTATTAGATAGTTTTCATAGATTCCTAAGGTTACAATGTCTTAACCTTCTATGCCACAACCAATAATGATCTTGAATTTCACTAAGGAAAAGTATTTCTGGGCTCCTAAGGTCTTATATGTTTAGTTTATAAACATTCTCTTGCCTATTGGAAGAAAGAATGAACTCTTCCTTGGAATTGTGTACTAAGCACATGTCATTCCAAAAATTCACAAGGTAACCGTCATCACATAATTGACATGTGCTAATGTGGTTGTTCTTAAGACCCTTAAAAAAAATTTGAAATTGATGTTTTTTCAAGAAGAACGATGTTACTTATACCAATAATTTCTCCCATAGCAATATCACAAAAAGTTTCTTTTCCTCCTTTCACCTTGATAATCTTTTCAAAGTAGTTTTTTTACCAATCTTGTGTAGGGAACATCCACTATCAATATACCAAGTATTGTTGTTATCACTTTAATTATTATCCTAAAAATAAGAGTGTTAGAATTTCAGAACCCAAACATTCTTGGATCCTGAAATTTTAGAATGCAAAATCTTAGGCACCCGCATTTTCATTGAAAAATGTGCTTTATGAAATCCCAAAGACTGAGTTTTGTTTGAGGAACAATTTCATGCCAAATTCGCACCACACTGGCATTTAGTACAGAATGGATCACTTTGAGGAACAAAATTGTTACTAAAAATTGGTTTAGAACCAGGATAACCAAATCTAGAATTATTCCTTAGAGGTCGGATTTGAGAATAAATATTATCAAAAAAATTCATTACCTAAGGTAAAGTTTGAAAAACACTTCCTCAAGGAAAATATCTTAGATTTTAGTTTGATTACTAAGTTCTTATCTTCCAAAACATTTGTTTTAGAGTAAGGATCGATAACATTTTTCATAGAAATTACTTCTCCTAGATCCTTATAAAGTTTATCCTTCTTAGAATTTATTTCCCCAAGATTTTTTGAAATTCATTCAAAATAAAGGGATTTCATATCAAGATCTTTAGAAAGATCTGATATTTCCTTAGTAATTATAGTATTCATAGAATTGTCCTTATTAATAATTTTGTTGAGTTTTGAATTCTCATTTTCAAGAACCTTAGAAAACCTAGAATATTCTTCATAGGTAGGAAAAGTAGTATCTTTATCAGAAAAAGATTCTTCATCAAAAGAGTTATAAAATTTATCATTATTATAATTATCATTCAAAGATACATTGGCCATGGATTCAGAATTGTGTACCTTAGCAATTATGCAACGATTTTCAATAGGTAGTCTGGATATTAAACCAAGACTCTTATATACAAAAGATTCATAATATCATGATTCATTTGAAGAGTCTCCACCACTAGCACTCTTGATGTTATTAGCTTTCAGAACATTCTTAGCTTTAGCTTTGTAGCAATTCTTTCTATTTATTTAAAAAAATTCCTTTCTTTCCTTTCTATTAAGCATAGGACAGTCAGGCCTTATATTCCAGCTCCTTTGCACTCATATTATGTGACTCTTGAGTCTTTCTTATCTTTCCATTCTTTCTTCTTGTATCTGGATTGAATGTTCTTCTGTCCAAAAATAGTGTTCATCCTTCGAGAAAGATTTTCTATCTCATTTTCTGAATATTTAATTCCACAAGATTCGGATTCAATAATAATCTTCTTAGATTTAGATCTTGTAACTATCTCAGGAGTCTTTTGTTTCATATGATTTGATGTTGTATTAAAAGCAACACTACCGTTCCCATTCTTCTTCTTAATTTTTTCAGCATCTCTCTTCATTCTACTCTCAAGTTGAAGAAGGTTTATAAAATGTTTATCAAGAGAAATCTGAGTAACCTTTCTATTCTCATCAATAACAGCTCTCGTGGATATCCACTCATTAGGCATGATGTCTATGATTTTTTCCACAAGCTCTTCATCATCTAATCCTTTCTCACCTATAGATTGTTATATATTTACAATAGTCATGAATATTTTTTCCACCTTACATATGGGATCTCCATAAGGAATGAAAACCCATTGATACTTATCTCCGAGCATGGCTCTTCTAGTTTCAATAACATTGGATATTCCGAAGTGAGTAACTTCATGGTTTTTCTATATACAATTTGCTGCTTCACAAGATGAAATTTGGCAATATATTTCTCTTGTCATAGAACAAAGCAATGTATTGTGTACATTATAATTCAATTGATATTCATGCTTTTCTTAGTTGGTGAAAGTTTTAACTTCCTTCTCAGGGATTTTATATCCTCCAGTAAGCATGAAAAAATTGTCTACTCTAGTATTGATAATTAATGTCTTTATACGACATCTCCAATATTCATAATCATTCCCATCAAAAATAGGTGGTCTACTATGATTTATTTTTTCAATGGAACCAACATTGATTCCTGGCATCTTAATGAAAATTCTTCCACACAAACTTGTTAGTAATAAAAGTTTGTAAATTGGGAAAATATTCCTATGTAAGGAAAATATAGAACAATGAAAAACTTGATCACAGAAAACTTATATGTGAATATAAGAAATTCATAGATCTTATCTAATACAAATTATAGGATTGGTAAAGGGTACAAGGTCACCAGGATCTGATACCAATTGTAGGATTGGTATAGGGTACAAGGTCACCAACCTTTGATACCAATTTTAGTATTGAAATAATGAAAGAAGATACTTGTTGTAGTATCTGGTGATGCTCAAAATACAAGAGGGGGTGAATTTTTTTCTTTAAAAATTCTTTGGAACCTTTAAAGGTAAAGATGTTTAACAAGGTTAAACAAGGTAATTCACAAAACCTCTAGTTCTACACACTTTATTGATTCCAGAAATATGATACTGAGAATGCAATCCCAGAAAAGTGAATTCGGAAATGAAACTTAACAAATGTTTAGAAAGATAAAGATCATACATTAAAGAATATATAATCTTACTAAATCAATGTGTACAAGTATAAGAAATTATAAGATATTTATACATTCCTCAACAATCAAAATGTACTAAAAAACATGTAACAACACAAGTAACATGTAGTAAATCTTTTAAGATAAAGAGAAGGGTATCCAAAAACCTTGGATAAAGGTTCCTTGATTTATACTTTCAATAATTTCTGTCTTACCCACACTAGGGTAAGCCCTCGATTCGAAGATTAGAGCCTGTCTTTCTATCCTTACAAGCCCTCAACTTCACGGTAGTTGGCACCTCTATCTTCCTTAGCAAGGAAGTCCTCGAACTTTAAGGTAGTTGTCACCTCTGTCTTCCTATACCTAGAAGCCCTCGAATTTACTCAGCAACATTCAGATTACCACGAATCAATTCTGAACAATTTGTTCAGTACTCACAAAGCAATAAAGTCTCTCTCTCTAGAAATCACTTCAGCTGCATGTAATCTCTAGATTGATCAACTTGTTCATCAATGTTGTGAGCTCTTTCAAATGAGCTCCTATTTATATGCACACCTTCAACGGTCGGCTCCCTCCTCCAATGGTCATATTTTTTCTGGAATTTCGGAGGGACCTGTACATGTGTCACTCAAACAACAGTTAGTTAGTAAATGAATGCATGACATCGTTTTGTAACAAAAACACAAGTAAGAAAAAATATGGTTACTTAAGAAAATTTATTTTTTCAGAGTGTAAGCAAAAATTAATGTTCAGCGTCTACCCAAAAACTATTCGGAGTCTATAATATATGGATATTCAGATTCTCTTTATTAGTAGAATTTGGAGTTATAATTCTATAGTATTTGTAACCTGAAATCAGAGTCAGAATTCATAAGAATTCATAACTAGAATTCGGAGTCTGAGTTCATAAGAATTCGAAACTAGAATTTAGGTTCTGAGTTCATAAGAATTCGTAACCATAATTCAGAGTATGAATTCATTAGAATTCGGAGTCAGAAATCAGAAGAGTTCGGATTTTGAATTACGAGAATTGGGATTCAGAAATCAGAAGAGTCCGGAGTCTAAATTTAGAGAACTCGGAGTCAGAACTTAGAAAGTTTCAAAGTCTAAATTCGGAGATGTCAGAGTCAAAACTCAGAAAAGTTAGGAGTATGAATTCAGAGAACTTGGAGTCAGATCTCATAAAATTTTGGAGTCTAAATTCAGAGAACTCTGATTCATAACTCAGAAGAGTTCAGAGTCTGAATTCAGAGAACTCAGAACCTGAATTCCAATCCTAAAAATTGAATGCTTTATATCTAAGTATATATATTATTATGAGGTTTTGGATATGAAACCAAATTTTATGCTTTAGATAAAAATGAATATTGAAAAATATGATAAGGATAAATTTCCATGGGGAAGGAAAATTTTCTTTATAAAATTAAAACATAGGGTAAATGAAATTTTCCTTAAGATAAGGTGTTTGTGATTTTCAAAACATGAAGAAATTTTAAAGTTATAAGGAAAACATATTGACTCAACAATACCCACAAACATGAAGGAATAGAAAATTCATAAGGAAACATTATTGACTCAACAATATTTTCACCATACTCAAAGGGTGATATTACTAAGAAAAAATCTCTCTATGATTCTTCTTGGTATTCTTTAGGAGTAATTGTGTTTATTTACCAAGCCAGATGACCGCAAATAAGTATGGTTGGTTTTTTCCAGATAAGGTTGTTCTGGTGGAACAGTTTTCCAGTGCTTTCCAATTTTTTGGCCTCAATATCCGAAGTTGTGTAGCGGAAAAGGAATATTCTTGTGTAGGAGTACACGGTACACGAACCATGAACCATAGTTCATGGAATGAATATAGTTGTATGTAAAACATCGATGTAAATTGGAAAAGGAAGGAAACCATGAAGTGTGAGATACACACCGCATATTGAGACAGTTAGTGGGGAGAAAATAGTTCTTGGTGAAGGCATGAAGTGTGTGGAAGGCTTTTGGTGTGTGGAATGGATTTTTATTCGCATAAACTAGGTAGTTATTTGAGAATCTTTGAAGGTAGTCATTCGAAAAAACATGATAGTTATTTGTACTACCACGATGTAAGAGAGGCGATATGAGGACCACATAAAGAAGAATGGTTTGAAAAAGAATTTGTACGCGGTGAAGGTTGTAACACATTAAACATTTAGGTAATATTACATTAGTGGATTTTGTAGATCCCCTATATAAGGAGAACTAATCTTATCATTATAAGAAAATAATTCTATTAGAAAAAATCTCCCCTCTGGTAATTTGGTTAAGTCTGAAGGAATTTCGTGACAGAGAATTCTATGAAGGGTGAAGCTATTCACATGGAAGAAAATTTGTTGAAGGCTTTTTTTGAGACACTACAGACCACAATGGATGATGGTTTCACATTAGGAAGGTGGTCCATGAAGGAAGAACTCGCCTACAAAAGTAGAGGTAGTATGCAGAAGTGGTACATAGAGTTGGTTCTTGCTGCTAGTACATGAAGGTGGTATACAACCAGGAAAGTGGAGGAAGTCTCTGGGAGAAGCAGTCCATGAAGGAGAAGTTGTACACAGAATTGAAGGTAGTTCGCGGTGGAGGGGATCCACATAGCATACCCAATATACATTTCATTGAATAGGAAAAGTGGTTTGTAGATGACTCAATAAAGTTTGAAAATGCTCTAGAATAATTTGTAAATGAAATTTCCTCTAACAGAACAATACGTAGAAAAGTGGAATTTATCTATTGGTGAAAAATGAACTTCAACAGAGCATCTATATATAGTTTGGGATGCATTATTTCATGAAATAAAGGGACCTACAATTCCAAAATGTATATGTGGATCTATTCCAAGAGAAGTGAGAAAATCATGCATAAGTAGGTGATCAATCCCACCGAGAGTGAGCCATAGAAAGAGTCATAGGTTGTGACCCTTGGGAATGTAGTTATCATTTCTTAAGCCTTGTAAAGGTAGTGAGCATGGACATAAATGTTCTAGCCCGAACGTTGTAATTGGTCATGAGCATTAGTGGATTTGGTACATCATCACATTATTATTGTATACTCCTTGGATGTAGCTCAGTGAGGTTTAACCATGTAAAAATCAATGTTTCATATGCATCATTTCATTTCTATTCACATATTTCTCTAGGAGAAAGAATGACATATGTTTTTCTTAAAGACAAAACAAGATCTGAAGGGGAAATAGTTTTAATTTGTCATACCTTGATTCACCCCATCTTAGGCTATTTTAACTAGTGGACCTAACATATTTAACAAATATATTTTTTATTTATGATATTATTATTATTATTGAATTTTAATTATTATTTACCTTTCTTTTGTTCCATCCATCAAAAAATGGAAATAATGTCTATGACCAACCCTCTCCATTAACGGTGTAATTAATTTTCAATTTATAACTAGTATGGATGACTATAAATATGTATAATATTAATATAAATGATATTAATATCATGGATAACATTTTTCTAATGCTGTAACCATGATTAATGTATATATATTAATACTTATAATTTGAAACATTCATGAAGAATGAAGTAGTTGTCACCCAGAATAATTATATTAATGAAGAATTTGGAATAAATGGGTGATAAGATGTTATAATAAAATAATATATTGAATTTTTTAAATGGTTATGGCTATGTAAAACATATACAATAAATATATATTTATTTACATGATATTTGAATTAATATGAATAAATATGGTAATTGAGGTAAGTGTTTATCATCGCAAATTTTTTTCTTTGAAACATATGTTATGTAACACACCTATATACTTTTATGATGTGTATGTACATACCTATGAATATTTATGTCATTAATTTTTTATATTAATGAAATTAACGGTTTTTTGGAATTTATTCAATCATGGGTTCTAGGATTTAGAAGTTACAAATGTTGTAAGGGTTTTTTTCTTACAATCTCTATATTTGTTAAGATTATTTATGATTAATTTATTATGTTAAAATATTTGTCTCTACCTATCAATAATCACATTATTTGTTTTTAATTTTTTTGTTATTTATTTATATTACAAGTCTTTATTTAATATTTCCCTCTTCAGTTTCTCAAGAGACCAAAAAAAATATTTATATGAACTTCTTTTATCTCTTTGAAAAAAATAATTTGTATTTAATACCCATGTTTTATCAAAAAAATGTTTTAAAGACAATTTTTAAAAGTCAATGATGATTTTTAAGGTCAATTTAACCAGTTATTGACATTTTATAAAATGTGAACAAAGGAATCTTCTTTTATTTTTTCAAATGAGGTTATTTTTAACTATTTTCACAAAATTATAGAAGGAATATTTTCATTTTACTTAGACATCAGAAACAGAATTTCCCACCATAATGACAACCCAATAAATTGATAATTCCTTTATAAGTATCAAAGGGTATTTTCAAATATTTTTTTAAATAATTTAAAAGTATTTATATTTTAATGAATTAACTACAAAATGAAAAGGGTATTTTTTTTTAAAATATTCCAAGTGATTATTAAAGGAATATTCATATATAATAAAATACATTCGTGTATCTTGCACTTTACTTGGTATATTATCCAATGATACCATCGTCATTCTTTTTTGGATTGTTTATGATTATTTGGATGAGATTACTATACAACCCATTTCAATTCCATGAGTTATTATTTATGATGAATGATTTATGATCATGTGCTAAACATTTAAATGGATAATGATTATTTTGTTGGTGGACCAGAATTATATATTTCTATAATGAATTGGGTTAAAATAGATAAATCATGAGATAAATATTTTATTCTTTGCCATGATTTTATTTTCAAAATTTTAGGTATGAAAATAGTTTTTATATAAATTATTTTATGAATTGACATTAATTTCATGAATAAAAGCACATTTATGGACTTGGCCTTAATGGATATATGTTTTGTGTGGGATTTGATTTCAGGTTCGGATGTTTATTCATGGTCCTAGTTTCATATCCATGGGTTTATGTGAGGGAATTATTTCATTTCCTTAATATTATTAACGACAATATTTCTATTTATATGAATTCAAAAAGTTATTATATTCTATTTTTTATTCCTTGGTATATGTTATACTCTCATGACTCATATATTTTGATTATTTTATGATTCATGCCTTATGAATTACCAAGATTTATTCCATTAATATAGATTATTCTCTATGATATTCATGGTATAATTATAAAACTTTAATCTCATGTTCTCACACTATTTTGAACATTGTATGCTCTAGTGATCATCGATATCTACCTTTTATACCCATAATATACATCTAAGATCACCCATTATTATGATACCCTTCCTTATTTTATGATGAAAAGTTTTAACTAGGGTATGTATAAGAAGAGTATTGTTTGTGAAGATCTTTGTTGGAGATGTTGATGATCTTTCAAGAAATAAAATGATTGTGTATATGGTCATGAATAACACCAAAGATTTTTGTTAATTCAGAATGTATTTATGAAATATATTTGGTATTTTCAACCTATTTTTTAAAATATGAATCTTTAGTTGTTGATAAGACTTATGAGTTTCTAGAGGAACACATTTCATAGATTCATTTTCAAGATCTTGTTTCCAACTGTATAATATTTAGAAAATGGTTATGAAAATATCTATTGAAATTAGAATAAAAATCATATGAATAGTAAAACCCAATTTAAAAAAAATTATTATGCTTCCTTCATTTAATCATATTATATTTTCAATTAAATTCTGATCAAGTAAGATAAATGGAAATATCCATCATTTTAACTAGGTTTTTCCATGTTCATTTTTTAATAATCTTATCTAACATAATTATTAGTCTATTATATACTCAAATTCATTTTAAATAATTCATGATATTTATTAAATAGAAATTGAAACTTCTGAATCATATCCCTTGATAGAGTCAAACGAGGATTGAATTTATTACCCTTTTTCATGCACCAGGTGAAGATTGAGTTAATAAAAAATCATCCTTTTCGAGGTTATTACCCTTATTTGAATTGATGCAAGATCCCATGTATAATTTTTTTTATTTGGATAAATTTTTCATTGATAAGGAACAGAATAAACTATGCTTTACTAAAGTTTTAAGAAGTTACCTAATGCTTAGACCTATCTTTAGTATTTTCAGTATACGTTTATCGTATAAATCCCTAAAATAAAAAAAATAATCTAAAAATTAACTAAACCCCAATTTGAAAAAGTTTGAGTTTCCCTAAGGAAAAACTCTTAGAATTGGGGTTAAAAACATATTCCTTAAAAACTAGCTATAATACCGAGTTGGATGAGCCAATAAAAAGTGTCATGTATTATAATTGACATTATATGTGATAATAATATCACAAAATCTATAGATCCAAATGTTTTGTGAATTTAGCATTTAAATACATAAACAACATATTTTACCACAATCGTGAATAATCATCTATAATCACACCAATTTATAATTCTTATAATTCATACACATCTTCATAACTTGGGGGATGGAAACATAAAAAAAAGTGATAAGAATCAATTCTTAGTATAGATAGAAATAAGAGATAAAAATTTATGATCATATGTAAGAATAATATATTCATGTGTGTTCAAGAAAATAATTAAATTCGAAGCATATAATAGTATGAAATCATACCCAAATAAATATGGATCATAAGACATAATTAAAGTATTTGATCATAAACTAAGATATAATATAATAAATATTGAATATGATGAAAAACATATGAATGTTCCATAATAATATTTGTATAAATCATAAAATTCTAGAGTAGGAATCACTACCCATTCCCTATAACATGGTGGGGTACGAATAACTACTTTATTCCCATATCTTCGTTGAGTAAGAATGTCTTCTTAATTCCTATAGTGGAGAAAAAATCAATGCTTAGTTCTCATAAATATGTAATGAGATTTAAAACATTAACTAATGTGTTATAGAGATATATTATTATATTACTTCCTTCAACATGATTAAAACTATACATATGTGCTCTATAAGAACGTGAAACCATTCATTTTTTAACATCAATTAATTAACCTATGGAAGAGAGAGGGGTTTTACGAAAACATCCCTAGAACATTTCATAAGTTATGCATTAAACAAAAGGTTGATGGTAGTATATGAACACATCCCTAGTTTAATAAAAATACATTGATGAATTTTCATATGTTAAAAAACTTAATGAATAAGAACACATCAAAATATTCCACATAATAAAACAATTAGAATCGGAATATTTGATTCTATGAGTTAAAATACCCAAAATAAAAATAGTACAGGGGAATTGTGAGTTCAATTAATGAAAAAAATCAATGTAAATTATTATTTTGGGGATAAATTGAAAATTTTAAGCTAACCCATAAAATATTTTCAAAAAATCTTGTTTAAATATTATCATAAAAGATAAAGTTACATGTCACATGAAAATATATTTTTAAGGTGGTGATGTGACCTTTTTTAAAAAAAATTCAATTAAAATGAACCTAAAATAATTTATTCCTTAAGAAATTTCTTTATGTGTATATTTTTGGGTAGAAGATATAATAAATAATCATGAAATGGAAACCAACATACATTTTTTCTAAATATGTTCATTGAAACTGACATCATAAAAGGGATAATAAAACATTCTTCTGAAATTTTGTAAAGATAAATAAGAGGATCACATAAGTAAATAGAATTTTATTTTCAAAAATAATAAAGAAAATAATTTTTTGAAATCAATAATATTGAAATGGGGGAGAAATAACCATCAAGAGGATGTGAAAAGTTCTTAACAACATTTTAATTTAATGACGAAAAAAATATTTCAAAATATAATAATTGTAATAACAACCCCTTGAAAAACATTTCCTGAAAAATAAATTTAAATACCCATATACATGAGATAAAGTAAGATAAAATTCAATCACGTAGTATATTATACTAAAAATATAAGAAAAATGTTATAGAAGAATGATCCTAAATCAATGACAATAAATTGAGTTATAAAAAACAAATATGGGTTGTGTAAATTTTGACTAAAAATATTTTGAAGGAAAAAAAATATATGGATCTTACAATATATATTTGTTAATGATAATTATGATATAAATTCATTAATGGGATATATTTACCAACCATAAAATAAATTAAGTAGGGAATATAGAAAACATATCAAAGAAGCTATGTTGAGTTGAGAAAACCATTATAAACTATTTAACAATGGAATCAAAAGAATATGAAGGGGTATTCAGAAAAATACTTGAAAATTTTATTCAAGAAATAGTAATAATATTAATAGAGTCCAATTTGGTAGTATGTTAACCATATAAGACAATAATATGTCAATAATGTGAAAACATTCCTCAATGAAGTAGAATTGAGACGAAAGACAACTCCTTTTTTTAAAAAATTCTATAAATGGTTTTTAGAATAATGATTAATAAAAATAAAACAATTAATAATAATTTTAAAAAAATATTCATTTATTCTTAATCTTAAAAACATTAATTTTTTTTATATTTTTTAATTAGTTATTATTTCATTTCATCGCCAGATTTTATTTGATCAGATTATTTTACCCAAAATTTGCAGTATCGATGTTTATCCTCATAAATTTATACCAATTTATAAATTAAAATATTATAATATTGAAATAATATAAGATTATTAATTATTTATAATTCTATAATTTCATTCCTAAATAGTTTTAGTTACGATTCATGAAGATGAAATCAGTGGTGATCTTGTTTTAAGTAATTTTCTAATATCAACATGTTTCATTATAATGATTGTTGATTTTATGTCATATTTTAATAAACATATTCATTTAATATATAATTTATTAATATTATATATATTCTTCATATATATTTTATAATCATCCATGGGAGGTCGTGATGAAAATGAAGATATGTCTTCTATAGAGGTGGAAAATCTCACTTACACGAGAGTGGTATTTTCATTTTATAATGAATGACAGTATTAATTAAATATCTAGTTATTATTTATAGAATATAAATTATTTCATAAATATAATATTTATTCATTAAATAAATTCATTAAACTATTATTTTAATTTTTTGGTGACAAATGGTAAATGTTATCTAATATCTAACACAAGAGACATTTTAAATTATTAAATGAATATGATGCTCATTGAAAATATTTATTCCACTAATTTAATAAAATTTTCAGATAAAAATTATTCTAATTTTATTATGTAACTATTGTTTTAATAGTATTATAGGTTATTATATCAGAAAAAATAGATAATGGAATGTTAGGGAGTTGGTAATGCCTACATTGAGAGTTTGAGTCCTCTCTTGAATGACACGTTCTAAATATAGACTAAGGGAGTATTATTGGAACTAGGGGATAAAATGTGGAATTTGAATCTATTAAAAGAAATATTTTCTTGTTTTCAAGTAAATTATTAATTATTTAGTGGTTTGAATATGGTGTATGTTATAACATTGTTTAGGTGAAAAAATATAATTTTCCTTGTAATTGAATGGTTGGGAATGAGTATGAATATAATATCAGGTGATTTAGGTGAGTTGGATGAGTAAGGGTTGGTTATACATATGGGGATAAAATTAAAACCTGGAATGGGTATTATATAAGGTGTATTTGTGATGTTTATTTTATTAAATTTTAACCACTTAATGTCACTCATTTTTATCCCAATAAACCATGATTAAAAATTAACCACAATATTTATTTTTTTACTAAAAATATAATATCGCCAATCACAAAAAAAATTCAATTTTTTATACCAAATTTTGTCTCCATTTAATATTAATCTATTTCATATTATGAGAAAACTATCTTTTATATTAAAAAATAAGATATATGGAAGAACAATTTTTGTTGAAAAATATCTTTGTATACTTAAAGAGTTTTTATTCTTATTTCTTATAAATAACTAATTAAATGTGAGTGAATATACTTTTATAAATATAATTGTATATTCATAACTTAAAATAGATATATTTTTGATTTTGATAAAAATTACAGTAGTAAGTAAAAACAATTCATTGAAAAATAATCATTTTGTGGTGGTAAATAATATTTTCATTGGTATCATATATTTATGTCAGATATGAAAATAATATTATTAAGAAAATTGAATGTGATGATGAAAAATACAATAAATTTTGTTAGTAACAATGTATATATTATAGACAAAATTAATTTTAATATATTTGAGCATAACTTGTTAAATTTTTTTTTTGAAAAATGTATTGTTTTATCATAAAAAGGATTTATTCATTTCCCATTAAAAGTTAAAATATTAATATGAATATCAAATTATCTCTCTATATATGATATTAAAATAGTAAAAATTATTGACTAGGGTTAAAGAGGTCAAAAAATACCAAATATATATAAAAAGTAATTATTAAAGAGAAAAACTATTTTCATAACTAAATAAGTTTATTCCTAATAATTTAAGACTGATTAATTTATTAGTAAGAAATAAACAAAAAATTTCAACAAATTGGTATTAAAATATTTCTTTTAATTTTATAAATGCATAAATTCATTATTTAGAAAACGCTAATAATAATAATACAATTCCAATAAATATATAATTATAAAATGTGGTAATTGTATACTATCTTTTTTATTTCATATTAAATTCTCATACATTATTGATGTTTATCCTGTATTTGTAATATTTTCTCTCAATAAATTATCACATGTTTTTTTTAATATTGGAATGGTGTGTGAAACAAGATATTAAAATTAGTAATTAATTAAGAGAAATTATATAATAAATTCCTAGGGTATTACAAAATATAACTTGGTTAAGATAAGATATTTCTATGTAGTGATGAAGTAGTTTATATTTATGGCCCTGTTATCTTGGGTGCTTCCCGATATGAAGAAACACATTGTGTAATTTCTACAGATAAATATACCTTTTTCAAAAAATCCTATGGTAGTATCATTCGGTGAAATTCAACAGATAAATATACCTTTTTCAAGTTATGAAGAGTTAGTAGATCCCTAGGGCACAAAAGAATGATTTTGGATAACCTTGAGGATTTTAGAATTTATCTGTTTAGTAATATGAGACCACTCCTATGTTTCCAGCTGAGTATGTCTATAAATTTCTCGGGGTTTCATGGAAATATACAATTGTGGCTCAGCTTCCAATAGAATATTCTAATGATATGTCCTACGTTATATAGAAATATAGATGTTGGAATCCTTCAAGAACATTAAAGGGTAATACTGTAGAATCCTTTAATTATTTGTTGTGATATAATCGTAAACTTATATTCTTATTAAATTATTCCCTCAGTCCTTTGGGATTAGAGTGTTTTTGTGGTATCACTTTATTTTTTAACCAATTTCAAGTACATAACCATTTATTTTTGTAATTTATTTATATAATGTTATTGGTTTATGTTTTTTGTGGTTTATAGTAGTTTTATTTTTTTTTTCTTTTATGTAGGTGTACATCTTGAGTAGGGTTAGTAAAAATTACGAAACGCCACCCAGGAAATGATGAAACTAAAAAAATGGGCACCAAGTAGGTGCATGGTTTGGTCAAACTGTGTGACCACCCAATATGAATTTATAATGATGTACATATGGGTATATCATGGTTGTTTCGAGGTTTACCTAACAATTTGAGACAACCATGCGAGGTGTGTCTAGAGGCAATGGCTTTTGTGCAGTTAGAGAACGGTGTTCCTAACTGTTCACCCTAACCATGAACAATTAAAAATTATATATAAAAGTCTTATATCTAACTTGGATTACCCATTAAACTTATAATTTAATCCATAAATAGTCTATAAAACAAAATACTATTCTTGTGAAGGATATGGAGACTATTAAACTCGTTTTGAGAGTGATTCTTATCTGATTCAAGGTGTGTTGGCTATCAGTTTCCTTGATAGGTGACCATTCATAATTTTTTCCTTACCTTTCTTATTCTTACCCTTAATGGAATAATGGATCTAATCTGTTTGATATATATTAATGTTTTTTGATGTAAATAATGATGATATATGGTTCTTTCTTAAGGGAGAAAGATATAGGTTTGTTTTGGGGAGTTTGAGGCTAGATTTTTGGAGTTTTGTGTTGTTCTATGGTTTCACCAACATTTTCATGGTATGTGGATTCAATCTAGATTCCACTTCTTTAAAAATTTATTGATGTATTTCAATTTTATTTAATTTATTAAACTAAATTTTGAAATTTATATGTGACTCTTAATGGAAAACTTATTTATTGATGGTTTTATGAAATTGAGTAATTCAATGAATTTATGGAAAAGGTATTGGTTGATGATTTTAAAATGATGATTTTAACATTCTGGTTCAGTTTTAATACAATTAAATTCATTTGAATATTTTTTTTCAATAAATTTTTTTATTGAAATTTCTTGGCATGGGTTTTGGCATGAATTATTGGCAAGTGTTCATGTGCATTTGGGATGGATAAGGGATTGAAGTATCCCCTGTAAAAATGGGATAGATAAGGGTGTGAAGTATCTCCCGTCAAAAATGGATCACCAAGTGGGTGATTGCTCAAAGGATGACTTTCCACTCATGAGTATATGGAGGTCCATTATTATCACACATTTTTGGAAGTTTGGATGTGTGGAAATGGATTGGGTATGAAAAAATGAAACTTCAAGAATTGTTTTAAAGACATTTTTGCATTCTTTCTATGGAAGACAGTTTTGGTTTGGAAAAATCTTTTTTAGCATGAAATAAACTAATTTATATTATTTTACTATTTTTGTGTAAATTTTCTAACATGATATATAATAGTTTCAATATTTGGGAATTGATTGAAGAAATCTTACCATGTTAAATACTCACCCCCTTCTTGAAAAATTAGAACCATTGTAGATATTAAGTATTGATACATAGGTAAAGGAAATGTATCTCAGTTCGTTAGTGATTAATTGTGATACAATGGTCATGAATTATGGTCTAGGAGCATGGAGATGGTTGGAAGTTATTTTGTTGGTGTATTTTTATTTTTTGGTCATTATTTCTTTTTTTCCTCTTTGTACTTTGATATTGTTATTTGTTTGGTTAATTTTTGAGTTATATTACACTGTACTCATGCATAATATATTGGATTGTTTGGTTATCCTTATATCGGAAGAATTGTACTATTTTAAAATAGAAAATCATCCCCAAATTGTTTATTAAGACATTGGAATTTATTTATATCCTTTTGTGTCATGGGGATGTCATCGAAGGCCTAGTAACATGCTCCAATTCTTCCCAATACAAGGAGTGAGGGGCGACATGATACAAATGGTATTATTTTGTTTGGTGCTATAGTTGGAAAATAATGAAATTTAAGTCCTTGAGTTGAGATAGTTGAAACGATATAGGGTCATAAGAACATGGAATTTACAGAGTAAGGTGGAACAGCTAACCTATTTATTATGAACCTAAATTTTCTAGGTAATTTAGTAATATGAGTGTTTAAGACACTCCTAAGAGTTTTTACCTCATTATCATGGGTTTATCCAATGATAAGAGCATATAATTCATTGTTATTAATGACTTTATAGTAGGTGTTCATAATTCATTTTTGAGTAATGAGTTTGGATTTGGTGAAAAAGTGTTTTTTCAAATAGTTGAAAACAATTTAATTTTCAAAAAACAGTGTGGAATTTTGAAAATTTGTTCTAAAAATTGGAAGTGATGAATTTGTAAAGCCTTGGTGTGATATATGTGATGTGGTAAATCTGAAATTTATAGGCTTTAATTTACTAGAGAGTGAGAATAATTGGACTTTGTTTGGGTTATAGAGAATGAAACCAATTAGGCGTCATAGAAACCTACCAGAAGTGGCTGCTAGGGATGTGGTTTCACCTGAGCCATAGGTGCACCAATAGTTGGTCTATAGTATTGTACAATTTTTTAATGTCATTTATAGACAAAATATAGTGGATGAACCATGGAAAGTGGATCATTTCATTCAATTTGAAAATCATAATCCACCCATTTTTTTGGGTGACATAGAACTAGAAAAAGAAAAAGTGTTCCTAAATAGGATGAATTGAATCTTCGATTTACATACCACACCAACTAAACTGAAATGTCAATATGGAAATGTAAAGTTTGTATGATCTATCATTATAGTAGTTTTATTTTGTAGTTGAGGATATATTGGACCAAGTCATGACATGAGAGAATTGAAAAAACAAATTTAACAAAAAATTCTATCCTCATGTGTTTAGAATTTGTATAAAAATATATTTCATTAGTTTGAAGTAGAAGGATCCCTAGGTAATAGAGCACGTGACTAAATTTATAAATTTAGTTCACTTTGTAAACTCGAAGTCTCTACATGTTCATCCTTAAAAGAACGCATTTTTTAATCAGGGTTGAGGATAGAGAATATCTTTGAAAATTTCACTCTTTAAATAAAAAATTATATTTAGAAAGTAAATTTAGAGATAATGTAATAAAGATATTTCTTAGTTATTAATTTTGATGAATCATGATGATACCTATGGGAACTGGTAGGAACTCTAATATTGGGGATAATAAAAAGATAGATTCATATTACTTAAGTAGTATTATAACATAGAATCAGATATTGGGATCAGGGAATCTTCCTCCAAAATCAAAAATAAATCCTAGATTCTTTTTGTGTGTTTTTTTGAGCATATCAAATGAGATTTTACAACAACAAAATAGGGAATGTATGAATTGAAACCAGACTATTAATATTCAATACTGTTTTCATAGTACTCCAAGGTTAGGTTTAAGGAAAAAATCTCATGTTTCTCAGTCATCAAATGCTTCAATAGTACATATGCTGTAGAATATCTCTTTTCTTAAGAATAAATAAGACATGGTGATTTGTTAAATACCATGACTCCTCAAGTAATAAAATATTAATAGGGAAGTAAAGATAAAATTGTGGTGAGCATGAAATTGTATCGATCTGAGAATGTAATCATGGATGATCAATCATTACCTTGAATGGTGAGAGGTATGATTATTTTTAATTCATAACTTATGATATGATTATTTTTGATATAATTTTCATCACCCTCAATTATATTTTATTTTGTTATTGATATTTTGGTTTTTCCTAGTGAGGCTATATCTTTTGTTTTGAAACGTCGAAATCCTCTTATCTAATGAGAATATAGAGAATATTTTTTTCAATAATGTTTTATAACTATCTATGGGGAAATTTTCATGTTGGATTTCTCCATGCTTGAGATGGATATCTATGACTTAATCTTGATCATGGATTGGTTCACAATGTTCAAAGGTCACATTAACTGTTATAACTGAAGTGTCAGTTTTTATAATAATGAAAGTGTGGAGAATATCATTAGGGGAGAGAGAAATATTAATGTAAGTTGATGATGATTTTTTTGCACCAACGACTGGTTTTATCTCATACCAGTTCGTACCTTTGACCTTATAATTGGTGGAAAAGATCAGAAATTGTGATTTCCTAAAAAAAATTTATTAGTTCCCAGATTTTTTTTCTTAAAAATTTATTGGGGTGTCCACCCACAAGATACTGGAAGACATCAAAAGAAAAGGGTCCGTTCTACCTAGTATATATCTTTAGGAATTACCCATTTGTTTTTTGAAAAATAATGATGAAATTTTACTGCTCTATGTGGATTATCATAATCTTTATCAAGTTATGATAATGAATTCATGTCCTTTTCCATGAATTGATAATTTTATTTATCAATTGTGGGGTCCTAGTGGTTTTATAAGATTTAATTGTGATCAAGATATAACCAATTATGGGTTTGAAAGGGGGATATTGTGAAGACATCTCTCTCACATAGATATGGAAATTACGAGTATGTGGTTATGAATTTTTGTCTTGCGGATTCACTAGATATCTTTATGGAATTGATTAATAAGTTATTTAAAAGATATTTGTACTCCTATATAGTGATGTTTTTGAATGATATACTATTTTATTAGAGGAAAAAGGTTAAGAATGAGAAACACATGATGAGAGTGTTGGGTGTCTTATAGGACCATCATATGGATTAAAAAAATTTCAAAGTGTGAGTTTTAGATAAAAGTGGTACTTTTACTTGGCCATGATATCTATAAAAAAGTTATTTATATCAATCCATAAAATATAAAGGCTTTGATCTCTTGGAAATAGCCAATGAATGTCTTGGAAATACTATGTTTCGTTAGTCTAATTTTTTATTAAACACACTTTGTTTTACTTTTCATGATTATCCTTGCCAATGATATTATTTAAAATGAATAATGTTCCATTAAAATGTAATAATTAATATTAGAATTATTTTCATGTGTTTAGGGTTTTCTTAACATCAACAACGATAATGATATTTCTGGAATCATGTAAAGGTTTTGTGGTGTATTATGATTCTTTGGGATCTGGGTTTAGGAAAATCATTTTTTTATTATGTATCACATCATTTATGGTTTCATGAGATGAACTACCCAACATATGATTTGGAATTGGATTCTTTGGTCTATTATTTGAAGACATGTTTTCATTTCCTCTTTGGGGATAAATTTATAGTGTTTACAAATCATAAGATCCTGAAACACATTTTATCACATAGATATTTATTCTTAGAAAGGGAATTTGGCTGTTGTATCTCCAAATATTGAACATTGAATTTATATATAGCCCAGGTAATGGAATGTCATTGATAAATTCATTAAATATAAAAAAGTATATTCTAAGGTAGAAAGAGGCTTTAGATCAATGGTTTGTGATTTCATTAATAGATAAAATTCACTTAGACCGTGAAGACTAAAATAGTTTTTGCGGTATTATTTATGTTTTATTTTACACATAATTTGGTTGATAAGGATATATCCGAATACACCTTTGATTATGATTTTTTTATGCAGTCAAAACTTAGATGTTTGTAGTCCATTGAATTATTTTATCTAGATGGAAGATTAGTTTTGTGGTTTCAATATCAGATGGTCATACCCTTCTCTTGTAAGGAACAAATCCTTCATGTTTACCACCATCAGAGATAGTCTATTGATTATATAATACAAAATATGTATATTTCACTAAAATAATAGTTTTGGTGGATTGGAATAAAATGATAAATAGATGAATTTGTTTTGATATGACTCAAATGTCACCATGTCAAGGAAGAGAAACAATGGTCAGTGGGTTTGTCTCAGTCTTGGATGATTACCATGTTGGAATGGGAGAAGATAATTATGGATTTTGTATCAGGTATACCATGAATGGTTTGAAAACATGATTCCATATGGGTGATAGTGGATCAACTCACAATGTCATCCCATTTTATCCCTATTAATGAATTTTATATAGTGTCTGAAAATTTTGAATTATATATTCAAGAAGTTTTAAAAAGAAATTGGGTACCAGATCCAATAGTATCAGATCGATATCTGAGTTTTACATCTCACTTTTTGAAATCATTATAGAATCCCTTGGGACTTGTTTGACCATGATCATGGAATTTCATCCTCAGATAGATAGAATATTATAAATGATGACAAAAACATTGGATGAAATTATTAGTTATTGTGAAATGAATATTGGTATCCCATGAAAGAATAAAATACCATTAGTGGAATTCTAAAATAATGAAAATTAGTAGGCCTTAATACATATAGATTCTTTTGAATCATTGTATGGGTTCCTTTCTCGCTTCTAATTTTTTGGGTGGAAGTAGGTGAGACATCACTGGTTGGACCAAGCCTTTGGTAATAAACAAGGGAAATAATTTAGTTGATCAGATATAGGATAGATATGGCATGGAGTAATAATAAACCATATTCTGATCATTATTGAGGACTATATTCATTCAATGGGTGTGATATTGTTATCTTGATACTCTATCCAAGGTTTGGGAGTTTTATTTTTGGGAGATAGGGAAAGTTATATCCTCGATACATAATTCCTTTTGAGATACCTGAATGGGTTGGTGCAGTGGAATAACATTTGGATTTCCCCTACATTTTAATTGAGTGCATATTATGTTTAATGTATCTAAATTGAAGATGTATGAACATAATCTCAATGATGTGATTCGATTGGATTACATTGACCTAGAGGCAAATGATACATTGGTTCATATGACCATATAGATGGTTGATAGGAAAGTGAAAGTATTTCATTGGAAAAATCATCTGATTAGTACGTGTTTTTTGGTAATATTTTCAGATTCAGGAGTAAACATAGGATCAAGGGAAGGAAATGGTAGATAAATGGCGTGAACTCTTTTATGAGAATGTTTATTTTTTAAATTCTAGGGATGGAATGACCAATGGTTGGGAGAATGTACACCCTTATTTTTAGTTACAAAATTATTTATTTATGTATTTTATGTATATAAAGTCGTTGAGTTATGTTTTGGGAGGTTCAGATGAGTTTCTACATGATTTGTATCTTTTTTAGAGGTTCATAGTTCCAACACAATTATTTTAAATCGTGAAACACCACCCAAGATACTAAGAAATGGAAACAGTGGGAACTGTGTAGGTTCAAAGTTAGGAACATGGTTAAGAAAAACCATATGGTCACCAAGAAGATAACATTAAATATTGGATAGAGGGTTTTATCATGGTTCATTAAATGTTTTTGTAACCATGTGATCTAACCATGCTATGGTTTTTTGAGGTAGTGTCTCATGCACGATTAACTAATATTTTTTCTAACATGCCCCTAATCATGCATCACTAAAATTTATATCTGAAAATCATGAATCTTACACGATTCACCACCTAAGATTCATTTTTCAACAAATACAACTAGAAAAGGTGTCTACTTCCACAGACCTATTTCCACGGTTTTAAAACTGTTGTTATAGGTGGAAATATCCATGGTTCTAGATCCTATAGCCACAGTTTGAATAACTTGGAAATGGGTCTATTTTCCAAGGAATATAGCCATCGTTTTTATAACCATGGCTATATATGACATCTATAACCATGGATATGTGGCCTATATCAACGGTTTTGAAAACCATAGCTATATGCCATTTTTTCGAAGTCTTATAGCCACAATTTCCAAAAACCATGGCTATAGGGTTCCCACGCTTTCACGTGAAAAACAATTCCTGCCCCAAATTTGGCTAAAAGGCCTACTACCACTATTTTTTGGATATTTCCCTAGATTCTATTAATATATATATTATAATATATACATAGATACAGGAAGAGTTTGGTAGTATTGTGCTGAGAGTCGTAGGCTGGAAAACAGGAGGTGCATAGATCATGATTGGGTGGGCACATATTTATTTAGGCTATTTCCCTGATTTACCAAGGATATATCCATGTTTAAAACAGTGGTCATAGAATCCAGAGCCACTGTTTAAACTGTGGCTGTAGGTCAATCGCCATGGTGCGGAATTTTGAGGCCTATTTCCATAGTTTTCAAAACTATGGAAATTTGTTGGGACCTAATGCCACGACTATAGCATCCAAGGGTTTGGAGCATATTGCCATAGTTTTAATCTATGGCTATTAACCTATTTTCTAGTTATGTAAATAGGTCAAAATAGAAGTCCTCTTACTCTCAATTCTATGGATACCATTCCTCGTGATCTTAGAGAGAAACCTGGGGTAATATTAGTGTATTGAAGGCAATTTTTGTTAGTAAGTGGTTATTATTCAACATTTTCATTAGTTTTATTCTTCTTTCCTATCATTGAACCATTGATCATATCTTTTTTGGAAAGATTCAAGATGTGTGATGTCAATAATTTTGAGATATGAATGTTTTATTGGAAGAGAACAAGATCTAATATTGTTTTTTATAGTTTCAAGATGTTTTTCTTGATTTTTTTGTTTTTCTTTGGGTTCTCAAATATTTGTGAGATGGGTGGATTCACCATTTACTCCCCTTGTTTCGAACATAAAGGATTGATTTCAAAATTTTTGAATTTATTGAATCGAATTATAAAATTCAAGTGCGATTTTTTGTGGAAAAACTCTTTACACTACTAGAAAAAAGGATATACCCGTTATTACAAACCAGTGGTATATCCATCGATTATTGGTATAGCCTATGCCAACGGTTTGGGTGACCTTGGGGTGATTCTTCATTGGTATAGACCTATAAATTTGGTTTGACTAAACCATTGTTATAGAACTCCTATTCAAACAATTCTAAAATATTTGGTATAGGTAAATTCAAACGAAATTCTAAAACCAATGGTTTAGTCAAATCATTGGTATAGGCCCTTTATTGAAAAAAATTCCAAGCACTGGGTATTGATCCTATGACCTGCTAGTCATATTCCAATAATTTTACCACTATGATGCGACATATTATATTTCGACATATATAAATCCTTATATATGTATATAAAATATATATTGATGTATTTATTATTATTATTAATATTTTTTATCGATAATGGAACCACCTATACCCACGTTTTATGAAACAGATGGTATAAGTCTCCTATAATAAATTTTATTCCAAACCATTGGTATAGGGGTCCAAAAAATGTACCAATAAAAACAGACTGATCAAAACATTGGTATATGTGTCCATATACATATCTATACTGATGGTTTTTCCAAACCTTTGGTATAGGTTTCCAGAAAATTTACATATACCATTGGTTTGGTCAAACCATTGGTATAGGTGGCCAAATACATACATAAACTAATGGTTTGACCAAAATGTGGGTAGAAATGTCTAAAAAATAACCTATACCAATGGTTTGGTCAAACCGTTGGTATAGGTGGACATAAACATACCTATACCGATATTTTTTAATTTCTTGGTATAAAATATTTGGTATAGTTTAGATTACCTGTATATTTAGTGATAGCTTTATGAAATTATGAAATTGGATGTTTTTTTTGGAAATTGTTTTCGGGAATTATTTTAAAAAGATGATATTAATTGTTTTTTGATTAAATGTATATACAACTCTTTGTAAAATTTATTTTTTAACAATAAATGTTTTATTTAAATTACTTTTCATGGATTTTGGAAATCATGGTTTCTGTGTGTTCATGTGTATTTGGGATGGATAAGGTCATGATGTTTCCCCCATAAAAATGGGATGGATAGGGGTGAGAAGTTTCCCCCAACAAAACGGTTCACCAAGAAATGGATTAGTGAAAGGATAACTCACAACTCATGAGTACAGGGAGGCCTATGGTTTTCATGTATATGTGAATTTTTGGAAATAGACTTAGTATTCTAAAATGGAATGTGAGAAATGGGTTTAAAGACTCTTTTAGTTTATTTCCATGGAAGACTCTTTTGGTTTTGAAATTTTTTTGGCTTGATATAAACTACATTAGATTGTTTTAAACTATTTTATATAAATGTGATAATATTTTCTATCCTAATGGAATGAGTTGGGAAATCATTGGGAAAATCCTTATGATTTATATAAGAACTCCCTTCTTAGTCAATTTTTTGAATTTAAACACATTATTAATCGAGGCATAGGTAAAGGCATGGAATCTCATTTCTTTAGTAGTGGACCATGATACCATGGGAATGGATAGGGGGTTTGGAGCTTAGAGCAGGTTAAGAGTTGTTGTGTTGGTGTCTTTGGAATCATTGATATTGGTTTCATTGGTTTCTACTTTGAACTCTAATATTTTTGTTTGTTTGGTTACTTTTTGAGTTATAATACATTTTAGTCAGACATTATATTATTGTTTTTTAGTTATGGTCATATGGGATTGATTGTTTTATTTTGAAAGGTAAAATAATCACCCAATTGTTTATAAACAACTTGGAAATTATTTATATCTTTTAGTGTCTTGGGGATATCCCCTATGGAATAGTTAAACCCTCTACCTCTTCCCAGTCCTATGGGTAACTAGTAGGTTGTTCCATGCTTCTGAGGTTATATTGATGTATGTAGAATAACCACTCTTCTAGAAAGAAAAATAATGTATCTTCACATATGATTGGTTTTCTATATATATGAGTATAAACATTCGTTACTTATATTTAATGAACATTATTAAACATTATACACTATGATTAGGAATATGTTCTGATTTTTAATAAACTCAAGAATATGAAAACTGGATTATATTTTTGGAATGTGAGTATAAGCTCATTCCTATCACCTTTTTGTAATTGGTATATGTCTATGTGGTTCTTATCTAGGAGTAGAAATATGGGTCTATCCCTTAATGTATTCCTAAATATACATGCATTATTCTCTTGATTAAAAAGGTTGTACTAGTGGTCCTGATTTGTAGAAGAAGGAATATGGTCCTACCCCTGTTAGATATTTAAATATGCTGACATGGTTCCCCTAATTCCACTAGAGTATATTGGAAGACTTTTTAAGTGAGAGTTTGAAAATAATAATGTCCAGAAGCTAACACCAAATTATCCTAGAAATATTCTTTCACATATATGGTAATACTAGTCCACTCCAATCATATTTTTTGGTTTTCCTATTTTAGAGGTATCTCATTATTTCCTAAGTTTGAGTGAATGAGGAAATGAATTCTTTGGTAGTTTCCTCGACATGTTGTTAAGGAGTTAAAGTCATAAAATTCTACTGGTGGTGGTTGTTTTTAAAGCCAAATTTGGTATCTCCAAAACCTTTGTGAGGTCATAGTTAACCTCACAATCTTCTACCCTAAGATAAGGGAGGTATATACAAATTAATTATTGGGAGAATGTATTGAAATAGTTAATAGTGTTCAAGGGTTAGACCATATCCCTTGTAGACTGTAATTTAATTTTTAATTAATGAGGATTTATTTTCTAATGGGTCTTTTGTGTGGAATCTAGAGTTAGGATAGTACCATTTAGACGATACTCCAAGATGAGCGTGTTCTTCACCCATCATATTAAATGTGTAACATTTTTCTTTCATGCATGTTAACCACATCTATTATTTTTAATATGGAATAAATATGATTTTTAGGATTCTTTTTATTTGGGTCTAAGGTAGACCATGTTCACAATGTCTAGGACACATCAAAAAACACAAAAATACACTCATTAATGCAGTATCAAAACTAAGAGTAATCTCAAAAAATTGTTTTCACAATTAATGGATTCATTTAAAGTTAAATATTTTATATCATGTAGTAAATAATTGGGAGGTGAAGCTGAAATAAAATGGAAAATTTATAATTTCCATATGTGAATGGATTAACATAGATGAAGGATTCATGTTGGGTTCACCATTATATTTCTGATGAAAAAAATGAAACACTTTTGTATCCATGATTTTTCAACACGAACACTGTTGAATATGTATTTTATGAAGACAAAATTTATTTGGATTTTCTTACTATTATATCATCAGAATGTGGGTTAGTAATGTTTATGGGAGATTGAGATTATCCACACCTTTCAGGAATAATTACTTCCTATTATGGGACTACCTTATAGATTTAAGTCATATTTTAATATCCTTCTTGAATCCCAGTGTGGTACTGGTTACCCACCTTCAAGTTATTTGTTTCATCATATGATGACGTGATCATTCTAATGTATTATAGGGTGTTAATATTTCCCTTTTATAGAAGTGATTGTTTGTTTGAAATCAATATAGATTGGAAATATTGAATTTAATTCCATCTCGAGACAATAATGTGTATAGTATCGATATAGTTCCCATAAGAAGGGATTCCTATATATCATTTTTAAATGAATCATAATAAACATAGTTTGACACCAATATATAAAACATGTCATACCATTTAAGGTCATGTTACAAGGAACATTTTGGTTCCTTTTATGTTTGTATAACCATGACCACATGATTTCTAGGAGAATTATGTATATAAATGGTTGGTTTTGGACATTAACATGAGAAACCCATTCTAGTTGACCTTAATGTGGATAATAGTACAATTAAAATCGATTTGTTTTATAGGAAACATGGTCCTATGATATTTTTATTTTGTTTGGTTAGTGTCGATAAGATCCAATAAATAGGATATAATCTATGAAAAAATATAGTTTAATAAGGTAGGTTTCCCGTTAATATGTCCCGAATAAGAATGATGTGGTAATACATTGTGGGAGTATGGACCTTCAAGCAAGGGGTATGATTTCAATAGAGATATAGACTAATGAAAAGATGTATTTTAATATTAGGTTTGGATGTTAAGTTTGGACCTTGGAGTGGTGTCCCACATATCATTATTTACAAGAAACAAATCCTACATAGTTCAAGTTTCATAGTTTAAGGTAATGTGGTTGGATTGTACCCTTTAATTTAATGTCATGTGGTAAAGACTAGTAATTTTTGATAGTGAAGAATATTGAAGATTTAGTGGGATATAATAATTTGGGATTCCCTTATTACACTCAATAATGAATTATTCAGATGGGAAAATTAGTTGGGAAATAATTGATTGTGGGTCGTTCCTATAGATGAGGACCAACTTGGGTGCCTACTTCATGGCGTTTGATGTTTGGAAAATGATGAAATGTTTAATCATGGGGGATTTGTTCACTTGAGGAAGTTATTTTATGGATTATGATTTGGGAATTCATATATAAAGGCATTACATATTTAGTGGACCAAGGTTGTTTCCTATTATGATTCCATAGATGGGGATTATACCTAACATGAGCCCCATGTGCTACTCATTGATTATGAGAGCATATATGTGGCTTATTCATTAATATATTATACCTATATGTGGGTTTCCATATCATTTTGAGGAATAAAGGTGATGAAATCGTCTTTGGTAATATGTATTGGTTTTACACCTTTAGAGGAGAACCAAACCACATTTTCCATTGACTGGAACCAGGAATCAGGATATGCATATTGATCAAGGTTAGATAAATCAAATTCCATTATGATAAGGACCCTCATTATGAATGGATTCTATTATTATGAATACCTTTAGGGTTATAACGATATAGGAGTACAATTCTTGGGCCTCCTTTTATCAATGGAATCCATGGTTGAAGTGGTATATGATGATGTTTATGCCCTAATACCGTATTTTTTGTGGCTTTGGATGTGTCCTTGATAATTGGATGCCAAGGTGAAAAATTTGGTTTAATGGATTATTTTTCATTGAAATTGGTGGAATATTGGTTCTACAATGTTGGAAAAAATAATTATGCATCACCCTATTGGAGGGATAGAGGGATTATTTGACCAAATATAGGGTAGGGTGAGTGGTCTCCCAAATATGGGTATGGGTGATTTTTCTCCCTTCCAGAGGTATAGATGAATGGTATCTCTTGTATGTATATGAGAAAACAGCCTCATATCAAATGGATTAAGTTTGAATGGTCACTGATATATGGGTTTGGGATAGGTGGCCAACCTTATTAGGTATGGGGTAACGTTTCCATCCACATATGGGTTAATATGGGTGGTCACCCTTATATGGATATGGGTTAAGTTGTCTCCCTTGTATGGATGTGGGTGAAGTGGTCATTCTTCTATATCTCATGGAAAATAGTTATCCTTCACATAAATTTGGTAGGAATATTTCTTCTTTATATAGTTTATGGAGAATTGGCATCCATTGTATGTATGTATATTAATTGGTGGCCCTTGTATCGGGTTCCGCAAAGGGGTTTGAGTGCGCTTCTCTATAGTATGATGTTTCTTTAAGGGGATTGATAAATGATTCTATAATATCTATAAAGTTGGGTTTTTTCCAAATAATAATTAAAATAGGGTAAAGTGGTCTATCAGATAGGTTTTTACAATTTTATGACTCAATAACCCCCCTTAATTAATTTTCCATTTTTTTATATTTCATAGGCTACCTAGAGTATAAACGGTGTCCGAGATAATGTGATCATTGAATGATTATTTATATTCTAATGTGTTATAAATAGGGGTACTTAGGTGTATATTTATTTGATGATTATGTAACTAAGTTTCATGAGATCTTAACTTATGTGGAGGTTCACATACGATGTACTAGGGAGTATATATATGGTTCTATAAATGGGAAATAGGGTGAGGCATTCCCATCACTATGGTTATAACGTTTTCAATAGGGTTATGAATACCAAGCACCAGGTCCAAAGTTCATGTACTAGGGTGACTAAGGTCAAGGGATAAATCTTGGGTTCCTAGATTTAATATTATATATCGATTTCCTATCTTCATCTTTATAAAATTGAGAACCACCAAAACTATATATAAAATGCACATGTATAGATCAAAACTAAAATGATAATTTCCTAGGCATTACCATTTAGGGTTAATATGCCTACAGGGTATTAATTTTCCATAATTACTCATTATACATAATCTACCAAACATGTAGAGATAGTGTATATATTTAGGGAAAATCCATAACTAACAAAAATAATATCAAATTATCAAGAAATATGTAACATTTTATGTAATAAAACATGGAATACGGAATGGAATTGAATATCCTAAGGAATAACATATCATGTATGTTAAAGCACATTTTCAATTGTATGAGATATTTGTAAGGAATAATATATTATGTATCCAAAAATCAATATTTAATATATGGATATTCACACGTAATATTCAAATATTTGGAATCTATATTTAATTACAAATTTAAACAATGTAAAAATCATGATTTTGAAAATAAATATTTAAAAGAATAAATCACACTAGTTTAATATCCCTCAACCCCATTCCATGATTACCATTCACACTAAAATCATATAATAGCTAAGGGCACATCACTAACCAATTATTTTTCAAGATAACTATCAATGCCTAATGTAAGTAAGAATTACAAAACTAATAGATTATAAAATTCAAGGTTATGGGAAAATAATATTCAATTCACTACCCCAAAATAAAATATAAATCAAGATAAAAAGTTCACTACCTTACCCAAAGAATACTATTAACAATCTTCTACAAACCAATAGAGGAATAAAAAAAATAATGCTAAAATTACCCAATCCTAGGAAAGATTAGATTTAGATATCTAATTAAAATTACTTACATCTGTAAAAATTTGAAGATTTTGTGTTAGAATTAAAATATTATTCCTATAAGATGCCATTGAAAAATCTTAGATAATCCTTAGATTATCTAAGGATAGGATTCAAATTGATGTGAAGAAAATAGAGATTGGAATGCAAGAATAGATCTTTATGGATTTGGATGGGAAATTCTAAATATGGTTATAATTAAATAAATTTTTATGTTTTAAATTATAAATTACCCATTATTTAATTTTAAAAAATTTAGTGAAAACAAAAAAAATCTATATTTATCTATCATTAATCATCAAATTGATAGAAAATATACACTGAATATAAATAGGTATTTCATAAAGAAAATTTGAAATATAGGAGGATCAAATTGATAGAAAAGATACACTATTCTGCCATCCTTCACTAAATATCATCCACATCAATAATATCATAATTTATCCCTACAAAATGATAATTTTACATATGAAATGACCCTAATTAAATTAAAATAAAAACACTTCGGTTGGGGATCACTCAATTGACATTATATAAATCCCATACTTAAAAAATAGAAAAAGAAATACAAAACACATTTTTTTTATAACCCTGACTTAATATTCCCAAAAAATGACAAACGTAAACTCAAACTCTCTATTCCTCTTACAAGGAACACTCTACCATGTGGAAAGTTAAAAACATTACCAAAAAATAAACCAAAATGTAAAGAGTCCTATGTCATCGTGTGATTTAACTATAAAGCATAATACATAACTTTTACAATATGGTTAGTATCCAAAATAAATATTTCCATCTTATATAGAATAAAAAAAGTTTTTGTATTAGAAATTATTTTATTATTTATTAGATACATCTTAAATGTTTCATGTTATTGAGAATCAAAATAAAATACATGAAATAACAAAGGTACATAAAATTTTAAAACCCTCTAATATACCTCTCAAATGGGAATATCTCTATCAAAAAGGGTAAACATTAAATATAAATAAATGAAAAGAAAAACTAACATCATTTATTACCTAAAATATAAACCCTACTATAAGAAAACTCACTACAACAATTCTATGTATGATCCCATATTTCAAACTCTCATTCTAAATTATATTCCTAAAAACCTCTATACCTATAAAAGACTCAACCCAAAAGCCTGAAACAACCATAATACAATATCCCTTATATATCCTAAATCATAATAAGTAATTCATTGAAAATTTAATCCTCCTCTATTTTAAAATTTTCTAAATAAATTACATATTAGTCAAAATGAATATATTTTAACAATATGGTGAATGGACGGTGATGGTAATCTAATCCATATGTGTTTGAAAGACAAAAAGATATGACACATTTCTAAAATGATCAAAATATCTAATGTTCAAACAAATTGAGTAGAAATATATGTATTTATAACAAACCTACACCACCATTTATGAGAAGAAACCTTAAAAAATATGATCACTAATCTCAAAATCTAAATGACTCCTCCTAGGATTTTCATAATATTTATTATGGTATATTAAAACCTTTATTAGTTATCAAATCATCTTTATATTATTTTAAAATAATAAATAGCACATTGGGTTCAATAATCATCAACAATCTATGATTGTTCTAAAAAAATGAAAATATACAATTCCATCAATAAAATATCTCAAATGAAGCATTAAAAATGGGTGATTGGTTTTTATTATTATGGTAAAACTCAATAAAAAGATTATTCTTTTTTCCATAATACTAAAACATTGGCAACCCATTTATGTGTCAGATACTCCTTGATATTTTTATAAAACACTCACGAAATCAATTGAAATTTCATAATATTTCAACTATGGAATATCAAATGATTGAAAAAACAAATTGGATAATTCAGCGCAAAGCCATCTCACATTGATAGATAAGACATCATATAGCATCCCTAGCCTGAACAACTCAAAAAAATTACTGATTTGGGATATCATGTGACTTCATATGAACCTCCATCATACCAAAGTCCATCTAATAGTTATTGGGGTATGTTAGTAATGTTGAGATATTATTCACTCAATATATAACCACAAATAAATATGAAATAATAATTAACCCCATCCACATTATAATAGAATATTATGGATATTGTTCTTATCAGAAAAAAATAAAAAAATAGTACATACCATAATATTATATATACCTATCGTAATTTTATACAAGTCATATATATTGTACATGATCAGTTAATGGGGCAATCATTTACACAAAATGATCCAAAATTTATAAATGAATCTGTACATAAAAATATTGGGTCTATGTTTTCAACCAGATCCATCTCCCACTCCAAACTATTACACATAGTAAAAATATCCATCAAAGGTCCCTTGACCTTACCTGTATCCTTTATTATGAAGATTTTATGACCACCAAGTTTCATGTTCTCGGTGTGAAAAATATACTCAGTAGGCCACCACTAATTATATCCCTAAACAACTCTAGTATATATAGATGAATCTATAATATTATATGAGATAAAAAATATTAATATAACACATTTCATATTATAGGGAGATAGATATCTACCCAGAGAAATTACATTACCTACCTCACCTATTACTGAAATAGGATAGGTACTCCTATAATCTAATTATAATATGTGGGTGAATGAGATATCACCTCTAACAATAATATCATGTGCGAATAAATTATCACCATTAATCCATGAGTGTGGGGAAAAAATTCATCAATACACATATCACAGAACCAATGTTAATGGGTCATTATTATAATTAAAAACTAGGGTGAATATATTTTCTAAAATAATTCAAGGGAAAGTTTTAATGGGATATCGATGAACATAACCTTAGTAAATTAGTTATCACCAATGTATGTTGGGTGAATGATTTATCACCTCTAACCACATGATTATGGGGGGAATAAGTAATGAACACCCATAAATCAAAGTAATTGAATGCATTATCAAAAAAATAAAAATATATTGGTGTATGGGTTATCACCATAACTATTAAAAATATGATAATGGATTATCATTAAGAAAAAACAACAAAGGTGAAGAATTTATCAAAAATATAACTATAAACAATAGTTAATGAATAATCACCGTAAACATAATCATAGAATTGGGTAAATTGAAAATCACCATGAGAATTAAAACAAACATGGGTGAATGGATCATAATTGTATACTTAATAAAAAACATGTTTAATTGGTTATAAACTATAAATTAATAAAATAAAACCTAAATTAATCACTAATGTACAAACAACCATTATGTTGTATTCCTATTAACATGTTAGTCAATCCAAGACTCTCTTATAATGAATTAGAATCCTAGATAATCCCTTCTTTCAAGGGTTTTGTCACATTATTACTACATTATCTAATGTTCTAAAACTACAAAAAAATAAATATCCTAGCCCATACACAAGTTTCTAATTTGAAAAAATAATCATTAATTCACTACAAGGATTATTAACTCAAGTAATAGGAAATATAATGGTCCCCAAGTAAAATTATCGATATATCTCACTAATTTCCCAAGGTGACATGTCCATTGGTGAACATGAGAACAAATAATAGTTTTATAGTACATATTATGAACTGTATTATCCATAATAATTACACAAAAATAAATTAAATAAAATTGGCATCCAATCATGGTCATCTATACTCACCCACCTACACCCATGTATCATGCAGTGCATGAAACTCATATAATATCAAGGAAAACATTTAGAACAATCTACATAATATTTATAGAATCCAATTCATATGATATATTAAAATTATTTTTTTTAATGAATGTAATTTGATAATGCTGATAAAGGACCCTAATTTTTTGAATTTAAAATACACAGGAGAAAAATAGTGTAAAATACCAAAAATAGGGTGACAGATAAGATTAAACATAAATTTTGGAAACCAAAATAATTAATATTTATTTATATAAAAATGTTTCCATGCTGAAAGAGATAAATATATCCAAAAAATATGTGGGTTTTCCTTCTATATATAAGAGAAAATGATAAACAAACAAGATAAATTAATAAACGAAAGGATGCGAAAGGACCAAAACACACCGCCGATTAGAGTAATGGTTGGGGGACCCATTGGATCCCCACCATATTAAAGGATATAAATTAGCATCCTAGTGATCAGCACTATATCCCATGTGGTGGGGGAAACCCCACTTCCTAGGACGCCAGATGACTAGTGGCCTCCCATCAGGATTTTAGTTGAAAACTGACTTCTTAGTATTCTTTTTTCACCCAACCCATTTTTTCATTTTCCTTTCATGAGAAACTTCCACACACATTTGTATCTATAATATATCACAATGTAGATTAATTGACCAAAACAATATAATACATTCTCCAATTTTTTTGGATCACAAAAAAATTCCATTCTTTATTACTCCTCATCCTTGAGTTGCATCAGTTATCATTGCAAGTGAAAATATTTAGTCACTTTTCTCACACATCATCTTCTCACTCTAATGCCTCATACTAGACTATTACGATCTACAACTTTACAAGCATCCACTATACTATATTTTTTTAAATGATCTTATCATTTTAATCTACTATACAAAGAGTTAATTCCTTGAATGAAAAATCATACTATAGCTTGAAATCCTTAACATGGATCACATATGAGGGTTTAAAATGGTATCCATAAATATTATATATATATATATTATGTAATGAATAACACTATATATCTAAATAAGTGCATGTTGGTACTCTATTGTATCAACTATCTCAATGATCCTTAATAAACCTATAAATCTAGGAAATTGCCTTCCCTATCTATGTATCATTATATGTCCCAAATGTGGTTATATCCTCACAAATACTTGATCACCTACCTTTAACAACATCATTTAACATTTCGGTTATTTATAAAATATATTCATACTTTGGGGGCTATTAAATACCTCTAAATCATCCTAATATACTCTAAATCCTCCTACCAAAAATTCTTTCTAATAATAGATTTCTATATTACCTTTAAATAGTGTATAAAATAGTACACATGATAGGAAGTAAAATTCAATAAATAGTTAAATATAAACAGACACCTCATAATTTTTTATAGGAAAAATAAACTAATACCAGACAAATTTAATATTATTATCTAAAATATTGGATATATACTCATAACATATCCTCTAAAACCCAAATCATATGGTTAGACATCCCATTTATATGATAATAATACATTGAAAAAAATTTCCCCTAGGCATCAAAATATTATTGCATCAACTATTAAAAATGTGACGAAAAATATCATCCTAGTTTAGAATAATACTCTTTAGTACAATATACATGAATTCCACCACCATTACATATAATCAACCCTATTAATTAATGTAAAAAGTCTCCCTGATCAGTATGAAATGATAAAAAATTTAAACGTGATTTATAATAACCCAAACTATATTGATATTAGGATGCATGCTTTGTAAAATCATCACAAAATCTAAGGTCACTTCATATAATTTATAAATTATAATGGGTTGTGACTAAATATTAATGGTAGATATCTAGTGCTCAATATTATCTTGATTACAATGAGCCTAATTTTTATGAATCTTGTTATGTCTTTCTTTGTACGTGTGCCCTAATATTACCTAATGATGTTTTTATACATCTTTTTAAAAACTATATGACCTTATATTTTTCGGTCATATAAATCCCATATAAACTCCTCAAAAATGATCCTTAATACAACCAATGTATCATATATATATATACATATATAATACCATTATAATTCAAATCATATTCTATTAGTGGATCCATAACATATATACTTTCACTCATCACTTTGAAGTCTAATTTTAAAACCTAACTCTATTTTATAATATTATGAATCAATGATATGAAATTCAGATATATGAGTATATAACTTCCATGATACTTTTGTACATTTAGTTTTTTTCACTTCAAGAGGCTCATCAATTACAACTCAACACTACCCTCTTCCATTACCCAATCCCATATATTCCTACTCAACACATAAGCCATGGTGTTCCCTTTCCCATCAGAGTACACCATTTCAATATCAAAATCATAGAGGTACTCAACCCAAAATGCAAGTTAATGGATTATTTCGTTCTATGAAAAAAAGTATTTCTAGCATGTATTGGTGGTTTCAACCAAAAACACATCCCTTGGAAGATAGTGGTTCCATTACGTTTGAGTGTGTATAACTTCTACTATATCTAGATCATGATTTGGGTACTATTTATAACAATCCATATCCACCAAGATCATAAGAGTATACTCACATATTTTTTTATCAAAATATTCCCAAAACCAAATCATGATACATCATAGTACAATGAATACTTCATACCCATCTCAAGAATGTTAAGGATTCTTGTGGTCATAAATCTACCCTTCCTATCTTGGAATCATCTCTCATGCTAATCAGACCACTCCAACCACATCTCTTTCTTGATAAGGGTTTTATTTAGTGTTTCTAATCAGGATAAGTTTAAGTTGTTTCTAATATAGTAGCCTACCAACCCCTTGAAACAATGAGTCCATAATAATGTTTTTGGCTGGTCCTAGGATACAATATCATATACCATTTGGGGTATACTGATTTCCCAAACTCATATACCACATAAAATAAAAGGTATACTTACCTAATCTATAAGAGATACTTCTAGGGTTTGGTATAAATGAGATTCACTCTCAAAGTACTCAATACAAAAAAAATAGATGATGTCCATGATCCTACTATGTATAAAAGTATGATAATATTTCATCGAGGAACACAATAATAAAGGGATTGATATATATCAAGAAAACACTATTAATTATGGTTATAAATTCTATTGGTGCATTCTTCAAACCGAACGACATCATAAGAACATCATACATGTTATATATTCTCCATAAAGAAAATAAAGGAATATTCTCCACTATCACCCATAAATAGAGGCATCAAGATATCATATCAATCTTGAGAACCCACATGGATTTCATTTACTGATAAAATATTTTATCAATGTGTGGAATTAGATATTATTCCTTGATATTCAACTAATTCAGCCTCTTGTAATCCATGAATAAATTTTAAATTCCATCACCCATCTTGGAAAGGAAAATATGGTCATCCCAAGATGATGTTATTGGGAAAATTAATCCCATTGACTATATTTATACTATACATACCTATAGTTGTCTTATCTTTATTGGTTTCATACTATATGATTGAATTTGGAATGGGTTCCCTACCCATTACCATATTGATCATATAATTAACCCCTATTTGGTGGAATCATAGAAATGTCATTGGTAAATACATAATAATATAGATTTATGATAGGATGAATAACATATAATATCATATTATTCTCTTACCACAATATATATGAATGACATATAACCCCACTCACCCTATCCATATATCTGACTCATAGAAAAAATAAATAAAATCACCCTATGGGACATGAAATATAATTTAATGGCCCCAACTATAGTACAACATATCTAGTGATTAAATTATTACATTTTAAATTATTGCAAGAAATCACATGAAAAATTTAAAAATATATTTTATCATGCTTGGTATACTAGATTCATAATTTAATGTTATATTAAAATTGAAAATATAAGAATGCATAGTTTATTATTAGAGAAATATATTATCCTTATAGTATATGCATACATAAAATCTTAATAAACATATCATAGTAATAGAAAAGATAATAATTAAAAATGGGTGATATCATATTATCTGTAAGGGTATGAAAATAATATAAAATAAATAAGGCATCAATAGTATATCAAGACTAAATAATTATCAAATACTTACAAAAATATATTTTGATGAGTTAGAAAATTATAAATGGATATCATAACTAATCATATTATTACGTTGAAATCAATAACTAATCTCAGATTAGGGAAATTAAAAATTTCAAACATCATAAACATAGTATTGAGGTATCTCACAAAGAATTCATACATAAATGGATAAGGCCTCATAAAATACCTAATCAAGTTTGTCTCTTTAGACCTACTGATGTATCGATGGGCTATAACAATTCTTTCATATTATTTACTAAGTATAATTGAATTATCATTTGAAAGGGTTGAAACATAATAAATTTAATATTTTTTATTTAATCTATTATATGATATTTTAATAATTTCCCCAATCAATATAAATAATCATAAACCATCAATGGTAATATGGTGAATGGTATCAAAATTGTACATCCCCAGTCGCACTGAACATAAACCATCAAATAAAATTTGTTAGGTTATATCATATGAGAATAACCTCTGTAATTAATAATACAAATTAAATTATGTTGGAATAGATGAAAATACAATAATAATATAAATAAAAAATTCTGGACGAAAATATCCATCCCAACATTGAAATCACTTACTTTTAAAAGATTGAAAATATTAAAGTAAAAACTTCTGTGAAAATAAATTCCAAAAACATTGAAGGAGTATTCAATGTAAATATTATTCATGATGGAATTAGAATCCATTCAGGGTGTATTATTAAAACAATTCCTTCACACCATTGAAAAAGGTTAAAAATGACCTCATTAGGAAAACCTCAAAAATATTCCATTAAACCCATTATGTAATGGGTCAAATATGGGAAATATTTAATTAATAAATTTTAGAGAAAAATATAAATATTATTTATAATATTTTTTTAAAATAAGTATATTTATAAACAAATATTTCCCCAGTGGGGCTTAATAATATAGTCAGGAATAATGATGAGATTGTGAAATAAACCCTTACTTCAAGTTCAAATTCCATTATTTGAATTAGAATATACATCATAATAAATATATATTTATTATAAATCTATTAATGAACCTTAAATATGTATATTATACCATATATTACTTAATTATATTCCATTACCACCTATTAATTAACAATTTTTTAAAATCAATGTTTTGGATAATAACTTCTTTGTTTTGATTTATGATTGGGTTTTATAATTCTAATCATTGTACATTGATTATGCTTATATATTATCTATAATTTTTATTAGGATATAAAGATTATATTTATTCATTATATTTTTATTTACAGTAATCCAATAAATTTAAAGATGGAAAATAAATTACACTATTCATGGAGATGGTGGGTCGGATGTGTGCATGAACTTTATTTTCATTATTAAAAAATGGAAAGAAAAATATTAAATAATAAATAAATATTATAAAATATCTATCATATCATATATATTATTTATATTCATAAAATTTATCCTTATTACCATCCATGTAAAATATAAATGAAAAACAGAATCACATCACTATGTGGAGGTGGTAGTGCACATGTATGCATGAACAACATTATTGTTTCCAAATGGTTTAAATGGTATAAAGGTAGATATAATATTATAATTATATAAGTATTATTGTGTGATAAATTTATTATATAATCTTTAAACCATTCATAGTTCAAATCCATAAAATATGTTAATGAAAGATGAATTGTATCGCTATGTGGAGATGAAAATCCGAACACAAACATAAGATACACTTTCTCTTCCAATTTGATGGGAAAAGGGTGTATAATGGTGGTTTCATAATAATTATAAAATATTAGTATATTTAGGATTCATATTTCACCATTTTATGATATATTTGTTTTATTTAGAGGATTTCTGAGAAGAAATAAATTAAAAGAGGTCGGGTAATACAATTACCTCTTCATTAGGAGACAACTTTTAGATTATTTCATAAGGAAGATGGGATTGATATTTTTGGACAATAATTACCAATTGAATGTGTATAATTAATTTTATTAGGTATTTTGGAAGTTATTGGTGTTATATATGGCTCAATGTGGTGTAATGATGTGAGGGGGTGTCCTTTTATAATCGAGGGGAGGTGCACATTTGAAAGTAAAAATTAAATGATAAAAATTGATTATTTCATATGAAATGGTTCAAAATTGTCATAATGTAAAATAAAAAGTGTTTCAGGTTGAAATAAAATCATCAAATAAAGTTTTTTCTTGTTGGGATATCATTTTTGTCCTTATATTTTTTATTAACCTCATGGTTAATCATTTTTTACATTATTTTATTAAAAAATGGTTAATGATATTACTATAAATGGAAAAGTGAGTCATAAATGAATCATGTATTATGTGTTTTACCTTATTAAATTCACATTACTAAATATAATGTTTTAATATACATGAAATAATTTAATAAAATATTATTTTCATGAAATATTATTAACGTAAAATTTGACACTATTTAATTAATTCCACTTTAAATACATCAGAAAAAAAAAGATGAATTAGAATCTAATCCTTCAAAAATACATTAAAATATCATCTTTATCTATAAAATTCTAGTATCAAATTATTATTTCAATTTATATGAGTTTTAGTATTTTTAATATCACATATTCTACTTTTTCTATTAATTAAATTAATGTTGTGTCGTCATTGTGAAAACATTTATGATATTTATTTAATACATAAAAATTGTAAATAATTTAACATCAAGAAAATAAGTTTATTTTTCTCATAACATCCATTTATATTAATTAAATATGCCTTTCAATATACATATATGTCATGAAAACTTATTTAATATGTGATTTTAACTCTTTCAACCTTGAACAAGCATCACACAAGAATTCAAATAATATACCAGTTATATATCACAAACAATTAATGTATTATCATAAATATCACCAATAAAACATGATATTTAATAATGAAGTCTATCAAAGACTTATTCCGTATCAAATATTATCATTAGAATACAAAAGTTGACTTTTCCTGCACTGTGCAAGATCTACATGAGCACCGAAAATGATTTTTGAATTTATTATTGAATAAATTTAAATTTATATATTTTTAATTATTTTTTAAGATATATATATATATATTTAATACTTTATTCATTACATATGTTTCAAAATATTAAATAATATTTTTATATCATGAAGATATCGTAAAATATGTTATACTTCATAAAACAGTATTTCTTTACTATTCACTAAAAATTTAACATTACAAAAATTTCAAAAAACTCCTAATAGAATAAATTTGACCTGAAAAATAAAAACAAAATCCCATTTCTTATAATTAAATTACTATAATTTATAGATATTAATTTTATTATAAATTCCTAAAATTCAATGAATTTTTTTTTTATAAAAATCCATTTTTATGTATAAAAATGTTTTTATACAAAAAGAACGCATCAATTTTTTTCAATCAGTTTAATTGAATTATTAATAATATAATGTGATTAATTTTATTATGAAATAAATTTTAAAATATCATTCATAGTAAATTTTTCAAACAAAAATATTCTTTTTTAATAATATTTAGTATTTTCACAATTCCCTGGAAAATCAACCATTTCAGAAAAGTCCAAAAACCTCATAGAATGATAATTTTGAAATATTGATTTCAAAAATTATATTATTTTTTTAATAGAAAATTAATAAAAGTTCTATAAATTAATTATAATATTTTCCTAGAGAAATCAATGAAATTATTTTTTGAGGAAAATATTTTCCCGATGCATAAAAGAAGTTTACTGAAAATTGAATACTTATTTACTAAAAACTAATAAATTAATTTTAATTTTGTATTTACTTTATATATATATATATATATTATATTATAGTTAATACCATTCATTCTCTCTAATTCGTCGACTATGTTATAACTTCCATATTTAAATAATAATATCCTTGATTCATTTATAATCCGTGTTGTGTGTCTTGTTTACTATTGAACATGGTGATCTTTTAAAATATTGTTGTGCTAGATTCTACCCACTTAAATAATATTTTCCCTTCCAATTTGATTTTTTTTGATAATAATGAGTTTTAATTTTGAAAAAATATCTGTGGAAAACCCACATAAAAAAAAGGGTTAAGAAAAATCCCTCTTATAAAGACGGAAAAAAATCCTATATTTAACACAAACTAGGTTTCTGAACAAGTGAACATTTAAAAGAAGTGAAAATATAGATATTAAGATCCATATAATTCCAAAGAACTAATTTTTACTAATAGATAACATGGTATTGAGAATGTTAATCATTAAAAAATATAAAAGATATAATTTGTTAAAAGCCAATTGATTTCTTAGAAGGAAATGTAATGAGATATTATTCTTTATTTCATTTTAATTTTCCAAAAGTCTATGAATTATTTTACTGTACAAATAAATATCATAATAAATTAAAATAAATTTATTTTTTAAATTTTATAATCATAATATCATCCTTCGATTGTTCTTTGATCTATTTCGACTTCATCTCTTACATAATGAAATAGATATTTGAGATAAATTCTTTCATTCTTGAAACACTTTTAATGATTCTTAATATCACAAATCAATTCCATAGACTTATAAATATTTTTCAAATAAAAAATGGTTAGTTAATATTATGATAAATGATAATTTAACCTCTAACAACAATATCCAATGATTAACTTAATTTATTCCATAAGTATTTTACAAAAATTCACCTCTAAAATATGACTAAAAAAAATAAAAAATCCAAAACATTAGGAATTATGTTAATAAAAATCCAAAAAATAAACTTATCATTAATCACATATAATGTATATCCGAATTTAATATGTAAATACTTGGAATAAATCTTATACAAAACCATGGTAATAGCATGAATCGACATAAAACCAGAATCAAAACATACAATCTTCTAAAAACTAACTCAATCCTTATTCCCTAAATTGATTAAAAAATTATAAAATATATACCATAAATATAAAAATTCCATATAATTCATCACCTAGTCATCAAATAAAAAATCATTTTTAAGGTTACAAATATTATCCGAATTACCTCATATGTGTAAATATTCTTTTTATTCCAACCGAAATCATTATTAGGAAAAACATATTTTTCATCTTTCCCTTTTTCATGTATTATCTAAAAATATCACCTTACCACTAATCACCTCTCTTGGTTATTTTTACCATTTAACATATGATTTCAAATCCTTATGAAAAACTACTATAGTAAAATCCATACACATTTATTGATTCTTATAACCAAAATATATTTGATAAAATATGTCTAAAACATTATTCATAAATAAGAATACACAAGAAATTTAATCCTAAAACATCATCTATAGTAATAAAATAAAATTTTCCTTGATTCACTTGTTTCATCTAAGATATATTCCCTTGAATATTGGGGCATTAATTTTTATTGTTCCCATTCTCCTTACAGTTGAGGCATTTAAAAATGGAAGCTTCTTCCATTCCCTTGAAATAAAAAACATTATGAATTTATATCCACACTTATATACAACTCCAATTAATTTCATGAATGTAGTAGGGTGTTTCTTTCCACAATTATCTCATGTTGTAAAATCCTTCTTTCCCTTATTCCCCTTATCTATTTCCCCCGTCGTCCATTTATTCTCTTACATTCCCTAAGGCTATAAGTCCTGGATAATTTCTTCTCTGTCTTAACATCACATTATAAAATATCCTAATATGATGATAATATTTTGGATAACAATTCCCTTTAATGTTTTGTTTTATGACCATCAATGTAATGGGTGATGTTTCTCTTTGGACTACATAAGTAGTCAAAAGCACTCCTCATTATCTTTGTAATGTTTGATTCACACTTAATGACATTTTCCTCTATTTTGTCTCATACATAATAAATGTATCTCCATATATTCCCATTGTTCATGAGGAAAATGTTTTTCCAAGAAAATTTCATTAAAATACTTTTATTCCATGTTCACTATTTCATCTTCACTATTAGTGTTTTGAATAAATAACCACTATTGATCCACATCACCTGAGAGATGATAAATTTCCATAAAAACCTTATCCATTTGAATACCTACCAAACAATAAATATTTTCTCTATAGATCTTTTCCATTTATCATCTACAGTTGAATTATTAGTCAAATTAAATTATGGAGGTTGCTGACACATGAAGCAGTCCAACACTATTACATTGAATTATGGATAAATAGACTGTTTCATATAGGCAAGTGCATTGATCATAACTCAAGTTAGCAACACTAATAAAGTTATAATTTTTTCATATATAGCTCTAGTTGTAGTTTGGTCGTTATTATCTTTTCCACAAAAAAATTATTAACATATATTACATTCATTGATACTGTTTTCATTCCATCCACTTGGTGTCATTTATAAACAGAAACATATACTAGATTATGTCATGACAATATGAATCATAATTTATAACTTCTAACCGAGTGAAAACATTATGTATATATAATAAGAGAATCATAAACATATATTCTTTGATATTATTACAAATTTATTTAATTGGTTTAAGTTACCTAATCTATGATTTCATGCATCTAGTTCCCAAGGTTGTTATTAAACATTCCCTAATACCAACATTAAATACCATAAATCTAGTACCTGAAATGGTGGTTTCAATAATACATTTGAACTAGATACAACCAATAAAATCCCAAATTAATGACTAGACTAGTAGTATTGATAATATAATTGCATACATGAATTTTATATTACATTGTAAATAAAAAAACATAGTATTTTATTTAATAACTAAATTATTCACTCTCAAATATCCCTATATATCAATAACACTACTTTCCACAAAATCCTAGGGAAGATAAAGAGAATAAGGAAGTTATCTCATATTCATTGTAAGGGTATACATATTACATAATCTGAAAAAAGAATTCATCATATGGAAAGAATAAATTATGATCATATAATTCCATATAAATATTCTTATAAGCTAAAGTCTTATCCATGGATATCATAACTAATAAAAACCTCACATGGAAATCAATAACTAATATCGCTTTGAAAAAATTAATAATGTAGGACATCATAAAATTAATTTCGAGGCCCCATACTAAGACATCTTTTATTATAAATGGGTAAGTCCAAAACCAATACCCAAACTAGTTTGTCTCATGATACCTACTCATGCATTGAGGGGGTATCACGGGATCCAATGATCACATACCAAGTCCAATAAATTACTCATAAGATATGGGTGACAAAAAATGAATATAAACAACCATATGAAATATTAATAATTACCCCCAATCAATAAACATAATCATTAAACATCCATTATAATATGTAAAATGGTGTTAAAATAGTACATACCGTGTCAAACTATTCATAAACCATTTAATAAATTATGATATATGAAATCATAGGAGAATTAACTTAGTAAAGAAAAAAATAAAAAAAATAAGTTTTAAAAATAATTTAAAAATAGCATTAAAAATTTTCTCTAGAAAAATACCCTTTTCCAATTTGAAATAACTTTTTTATCTTCAAAAATACGAAAGAATCAATTTTTGTGAAAGGAAACTAATAAACATGTTATGTATGCTGAAAATAAAATATTTTTCTTGATGTAAAGAGAAGTTTTTCATACTTTATAAGTTAAAAAAAATTAATTTTACACTATTTTAATGTAAAATCTTGATATTTTAAAAGGAAACACCACGTTAGATATCTACAAAATTTTCCATGTCGCACTTAAACAAACAAATTAATATTATTATTTAATATGGTAGATATACATGAGCCATTAATTTGGTAGCTATGAATAATAATTACTAATTTTTTTTTTCATATGTTCATAAAATATTTTTATATTCATTCAATAGATTTTATAGGTACAAGATCAAAACAAATCATATTTTACACATAAAAGTAATATTTTTCTAAAAAGGTAGTTTTGCATCATTTTAATAAAAGTCTTGTTTTAAAACTAAATTTTAATAATTTTTAAAATTTTATATGAAGAAATAGACTTCATATTTTGAAATATGTAGATCAAAATTTACATTGGATGAATTTTCAGTATTTTTCTACTAAGTGTCATTTTTTGAGTAATAGTGAAAATAATTCATTTTAAATGAAAATAGACATTTCATATAAATAATTTATAATGTTAAATTATATTATATGATTTTTTAATGAAAAATAATATCAACTATATATATATTAATATAATTTAGTTCAGTATAATCATTTTCGTAATGAATTTTGATATAAAAATCCAAACATTTGAACATTTTCACTTAAAAAACGTTTTTTTTGCCTCTTGTACATGATTAATTTAGAAATACTTTTATCCACATATGTGATTTTAATTTTGAAAAATTTATTCCAAATTTTAATTAGAAGCTAAAAATTTAGTAAATAGGACACTTTTATTTTTGGACAATATGAATAGTAAGCATAATAATTTTTATTAACATAATTAAGTGTAAATCATATAGTTAAAGTTAAAAATAATTATGATAAGGATTATAAAATTAACCTTTAAAAATTTTATTGGAAAATTAATTTTCAACAAAATAATCATTGGGATGAATTTATGGCCTTTTTGATGTAGTTTGATGCCTTTAATCCCCTTAGAGTATTTTATTTTAAGAAAAGTCAAATTTGTCACACTCCTATTTTTAATAATTATAATATCTTTAATATGGTGTTATTTAGAAGCTATATTTTCAAAGAATTTGTATTCCAAAATATAAAAAATTTAAATTTATGATTTTAATTTACTTTTAATATTTAGTGACATAATTATTACATTAAATAATTATACAACATTGATGATGTAATTATTCATTTAATGAAAGAATCAAATAAATGATATTAGAAACATTAAATTAAATATTATATTTTATAATAAATTTAAGGGATAAATTTTATAGTTTAACTTGTAATATTTATCATGCACTAAAAGAGTTTGTTCGAAGATATCTTGTTGTTTTTATTTTTTGTTAAAGTCAATGCAATGAATAGTGTAAAATTGAAATAAATGATATTTATGACATATAATACTTCATTAAATGATATAAAATTATTAAAAATCATATATTTATAAAAAAATTATAATGTTTAAAATTTTATCAATGATTTATTTATGGGTCTTCTTTCATTTGGTTGTAATTATATTGACCCTCAAAATGTAAAATACATATAGTCACACTAAGAGTTAAATGGTTTAAATAAAAGTTAAAACTAAACATTAAGGATCCAAAAATAATAAAGGATTATTAATTTTTTTATAATGATATATTTACCAATAGTAATTATATATTCTAAATAAATTAGTTTGGTGCAATTTAGAATAGAAAATATATTTAAGTTAATTTAATATTTTGGGAAGTTCCAGGAGTTCCCCTCCCTTCTCTTATAAATGGGAATATCTTATTATAATTTATTAATAGTTAAAAAAATATTTGTTTTAGGAAATTTATAATATAATACCTTTCTATAATCCATACCCACATTCTAGATCTGTATGTTTAGTAATAACACAACCCTTATTGGTCATAATGTTTCAAGAAACAGAGGATTTCTAAAGAAAATGTACCATATTTAATCGAGTGTTTTTGTATTATTTATTCTTACACATCCTTACAGTATTATTGAACCATTATATAATAATATATACAGTATCCTATGTATACATATATGTTATTATTTTAGTGGAATGATCTATATCCATCACAAATTCCATCAAATGAGAAATTAATTAATCGTTCAAGTGTACGATAGACTACCACCTCACAAACCAATGGAATTAATTTTCCATAACTACCACTCATGACTAGATATAAATATGGATTTAATGTTAATATATTATATTAATTACATATTTTACCTTGTTAATAGATAATATATTTCTTATATCGTTATCTTTACATGCAGAAAAAAATGTTATCAATGTTTGTGCGTATGTGTGAATTATAACATCCATGAAGCTATGTGATTTGTATTTTATTACTGTATAACTTGGATGATATATATATATATATCTGTGTGTGTGTGTGTGTGTATTTAAATGATTAATATAATAATAATGAGGGGGATCTAGATTTAGGTTCCGGGTGCACTAGGGATTCGGGGCAGGTCGTTCGATCACCTCCTCCCCTCTCATATAGGGAGGGGAAATGGCCTCATCTCTTCATCTCACGCTCACCCTTCCCTTAAATGTTTTCACTTCAACATCCCAAGATTACTCCATGTTTTCCCTGGTATAGAGCTACCCCAAAAGTCCCCATCTTTTCCTTTTTATCCCCTTCACTTCTGATTTCTCTCGCAGAGTTTTCAGAGGCTTCTTCCCTTCACAACCATGCTTTGGTTGCTCAGTTTGATCGTCGGAGGCCTTTGGTGGATACAGTCGACAGATTCTTCAATACGTAGTGGGGTCTTCGTCATTGTGTGGTTGTTTTTCTGCTCAACTCTCAGCAAATGATGGTTTGATTTTCCTCTGATGAAGATCTTTCTCTCATGTTGTCTAGTGGTTCACGCTCTATCAACAATCATCGGTTCTTTCTTCTTTGTTTGTCCTTCGATTTATCGTTGAATCATGACCTAGAGACAATAGTTATTTGGTTTCATATTCTAGGTTTTCCGCTATCCTTATTAAATCATTCCATATTGTGGATTCTTGGTAATATACTCGGATGTTTCTTGGTCACAGATTCTAGGACCCAAGCGGTTTTCCATCCCATTGAACCTAGAATTTACATAGAGGTAAATATCTTGTAACTCCCACTGGATTTTGTCTTGATTGAGATTGAAGGTGAATATAGGGTGAAGAAGCTAGTTATTTATGAGTCATGGACTCATTACTGTGCCTCCTTCCTCCAAGGTCACTCAACCCAGAGCTGTCATAGAAGTAATATCCTGTCTACTTAGAGATCAGAAAATGTGGCTAATTGGATCCACAAGGAGCCTTCAAATGAGTAGGCGTTCTGAAAGTCCTGGGAGATCCCATACTCTGTGGAAGCTATTATTCCCTTTCACGATGCAGGTTGTGATGTCTTTGTGGTGGATAACTTGGGCACTGGGTTGAGTGGGTGCTCTCCTTTCTAGAAAGAGGTCTGACTGGTCACTGGAGATGGTGGGTTTCCCCTAGAAAATTGGTATGTTCTGCATTTAAGCCCTTGTTACCCAAGGTTTTAGAGTTATTTGATAGATTAATAAATGATTTGGGTGTTAAGAACATGGTTCCGGGAGTTAGGTAAGGGCTCGCCCGAGTTCCCGGTCCCCCTGCTCCTTTGCAGAGATGGTGAATCAGGTAGTATATGTTTTCATGTGCAGGGTGCTAAGAATTATAGAGAGGCCAAAGAGGATTCACTACCTATTTCTATTGACAAATAGAATTCACAGGTAAGAAAAAACAGGTTTAAAGAGCTGGGGAAAGATGATTTTCAGTCTTTTAGGGAAGGGGATGATGTGGTTCCCTCTAAAGAGAACCCCCCCTATCGGGGGGATTCTTAAGAGGATGACTCCTCTTAGAATTCCAGTGTCGAGGCCAAGGAAACGAGCATTTCGGAGGAATATCGTATATCCTCTTCAGAAAAGGGAATAATACTATTACAATTTCAGATGTTTTCATTACACACTTTTGGAGGCCATGAAGGAGAAAAGATTATTCAAACCTACGCAGTCCCCCTATTTCAATATTCTCATGTAAAGGCAGTACACCTCCAAAGGATTCCAAATCTGTGGAAAACAACACATCTAAAAAGCATAAAGTCTCCACTAAGTATACGAAGTTTGAGAACCCTAAAGAAATTGAAGAAAAGGCAGTTGAATCTCATTTCATGGATCTGGTGAATGATGAAACTGATATTATAGAACCTGTTATCCCCCCCGAGTGGTAAGTAAATAATGGAGTGTGATGTATGGGATTCCATAATCAATAGAAATTAAGAATTCTTAGACAAGGAACTTGTGGTTGGTGCTACTAAAGAGGAGTTTAAAATATTAGTCAGGGGATGCATCCAGTCAAATCTGAATGAGGAGCGGGTCATTTTATTTCAAACACAACTCATCATATTGGTGTGATGATTCAATGGAAAAAATATTACTGTGGAAGCGCTCATCCAAACAGAGGACAACTTAGAAAATATCATTGAAGACCTCCTCAAATATAATTCGGATAGAAATGAAGACTCTCTTCAATGGATTCTCCAGAGTGGTATGTTTTTTAAATGGATAAAACATTAATTTGAAGATATGATTTTACCTATGGTGTTGGTTGGTTGTCTGGTTCTGTCTGGACCGATTTCCCACTTTTTCCATAAAAGTTATTTCTTAATAAAATAAAATAAAATTATTGGGATAATAATGACATTATAATAATTTTGGAAATATAAAATAATACATATCTTTTTCAATATTGATCATTGAAAATGAAATAATTATTCATGAATACGTACAACCTAGCGTCTCCATGATTTTAATGTAGTTCATTTTTTTGAACCATATTTAGTTAATAGATTTAAAAGTATAATAGGCATATATTAATTATTTTTATTTCCATAATATTATTATTTAAATGATGGAATAGTATACATTATGTCTTTAGAAATTATACCAAAGTCCTTTTGGACTCATGTACCCAATATCATCAAAAAATGTATGTGAATTTAAATAATTAATTATTTGTTATAACAAGATAATAAGTGATATAAATGGAATAATAAAAATAAAAATGGATATAAATAAATTATAAATCAATATACATGTATTATATAGGAACATAAATATTGTATATGATGAGTTGTACTCAAGGTAAGGAACGTTTATTTAAAAACCCTCTTTTAATGTTTCTTTTTTAACTCTTTTAAAAAAGACAAAAAGAATGTTTTTTACTTATATGGAATGATAATATTTTACCTCCTTAGTAAAAATTAAATTATTTAATGTTTGATTTATAATTTTATAAATTTATTTTTTTAAAAATGGTTTCATTAATGTGTATGTGGTTTATATATTTTATAAGTGATTTTTACAAGAAAATGGATATTTTAATATTCAAGTGTTTTAAAAAATGGTTTAAAAGTGTTTTAAAGGGTTTTATTCATGATATGTTCCTTGAAAACTATTTATTATTTGTTTACCATATTATAGGTCAATATTGTTCAGGTTGAACCCCTTTATATCTTAATATATGATGGTTTGAGCTCCATTATACTCAATATATTATGGGTCAACCCCATTATAGATTACCAATGCATTAGGTGCACTAAAGATGAAATTAAATTGGTTTCTTATTCAATTTTAATCATTGAACATAATATTTATATTTTAATTATGTCCCAAGTAACCTACATGATTTTTCAATTATTTCTAACGATTTTTGGAGAAAATGATTTTAATGGGATTACATGTTTTCCCTGGACTGTTGATTTTCTTTATTTATATCCCTTACTATGATTTTTTTCACATCCCATGTTTTCAAATTATTTTCATATGGTTTAAGGAATAGTAATAATAAGTATTAGGTAAGATAAATTTTTTTATGAATTTTCATAAGAATAAACCATGTTTTATTTTAAAAACTTTTACTTTATATATAAAATGGTTTTTGTGTGATAAATATACACTTATAATGCATGGGTTTACATTTTATGGGTTTTTCCAAATTCTCTAGAACTCTCAACTGAAAATATCCTTGGAATTTTTAAAATATACATTGTTTTTCAACAACTAAAAAATATTTAATGATTATGGTTGGGTCATTAAAGCTAGTATTAAATAATGGTTTTGAAAACTATGGATATTAAGGTTTCTTATTAAGAGTAATGGATATCATCACGTGTTTAAAATTTCCATGTTAATAATAAATTTAGTGTCCAATAAACCCATTTTGATCATTTATGTTATGAAAATTTTAGGCGACTAATAGTATTTGGGGAGATATTTATTTTCTTGGTAATTATGAGGATTTATATTTTGGGATAAAAACTGATAGTTATGAGAAACCATTGAGGATAAAACATATTTAGGTTATTTTTGTGGATATTTCTCACATTTATATAATTTAATAAGGATTATAATAATATAGTTTTATTAAAAGGACAACCCTTGGGATCTGTGACAATACGTTATGTCTATAAAGGCTATGATAATTACACCCATAACCAAAGGGTGACGAGGGTGCATCACCAACCACTGATGTACATGATATCCTAGTTATTATGAACTTTTTCTTTTTTGTTAACTGATTTGATGAGTGAAGAATAAGTTGATTTTGGTAACATAACTAATTGACAAACATGGGATTGGAAGGTGATTTTGTGATTAGGTAACCAATGTTAATAAAATACTATGGGATTTTGTTATATTTTTGAATAATATATAATTGTGTTATGGATTTATGGTGATTCATGTTATTTATAAAAATGTTTAGTGTATCATCAATATTATTAGGGAAATTACTTATTTGAATAATATTTCAGGAGTAATTGATAGTATTTTGAGATAATTATTAAAAAATATGTTGGAATATTCTGAGATAATTTTTTTCCCATGTTTTAATAAAATTCTAAAATATTTTTGAGTAATTTTAAGGATAAATATTTTTTGAATGATCTATGTTTAACTTTAGGTATTACGAATGACTTCTAGAGATTAAAGTAGTTTTTCATCTTATAAATGATTATTATTTTGGGGGAATTAACTTATATTATCCAAAAAATTTGGTTTTGGATAATTTATAAAGATAATAAGAATTAGTTTTTATAATTTTGTGGATTTTTTGTTCCATATAAGTTGATTCTAATTCTCCAGAAATTAAAATTTTAACATAAATACTCATCATTTGGATAAATCGATGATTTTTTTGTTGAAATTTATAAAAGGATGAAACTATAGGGTTCAATTAAGTATATTTTCTTATGTTCTTAGATAGGAAAGTAAATTAATTCCTCAAATAAATAAAAATGAATCTTTGAAAACCCTTATCTATTTTCTTTTCTTTTTATGAAATCAAGTAACTTTTAACCCATTACAGATTTATGGTTTTGATAAATTTCATTTTATCATGATCATGTTCTCTATCGCAATCCATTATAAATTTATAGATCGTTTTCAATTCTACAGACATGTTTTCCTACATCTAACTCTAGTATATCTTATCTCCAATGGCCTTCGTACATTCCTTTCTCTCTTTTCAAATTGAAGTTTTATTAACCCTTGTTTCATTGTAGCCTTTTAGAAAAGGTATTCTCAAAATTAAAATCCATAGTTTTCAATCCCAAGATCCAATTTTTAGAGATAAATTTATTAAAGGGGAATATTTTAGTATCCTGAAATTTTAAAAGGAAACACTATGTTAGATAACATACAAACTATGCCACAAAGAGCTTAAACAGACAACTAAATATTATTATTTAATACAAAAGTTATCACCAAGACGTTATATTAGAGGGTAATAATAACAATAAATATATTGTCTTTATAAATGTTTCTAAATTATTTGTACATTCATTAAATATATTTTATTTCAAAAATATGAAAAACACATTTTTACACATAAAAGATGTATTTTCTAAAAATGTAGTCTTTCCACATTTTAATGAAAGACTTATTAAAAAATATTATACATTTATAGATTTAATTTGAAAAAATAAACATCATTTTGGAAATCAAAATATCAAATTTACTTTATTTTAATTTTTATTATTTTCCTGATAAGTTACATTTATTTATGAATAGTGAACAATACTGCATTTCAAATGAAAAATGTTTTTTCATGTAAATAATTTATATTGTTAAATTAAATTTTAATTATATTTAAATTAAAATGAGACAAATTTAAATCTATTAATATAATTTCATTCATTGTAATATTTTTCAAATTGAATTTGGATATAAAAATATTTCATAATTTTGATCATTTTCACTTTAGAACACCACTTTCTTACCTCTCGTATGGGATAAAATTTAAATTAATTTCATCCACTAATGTGTTTTTAATTTTTATAAATTGGTTTAATATTTTTAATTATAAGTTACAAATTTATTTGATATGTCTATTTTATTTTTGGATAATATGAATAGTAAACATAGTAATTCGTATTACCACAATTACGGGTAAATCCGAAAAGTAAAGGTAAAAATAATAATGATTATAAAACTAACACGTAAAAATATTATTGGATGATTTATTATTTAAATAAATCATACTTGGGATGAATTTATGACCACTTGTGGCCATTTGGATTACTTCAATCCGCTTATAGTATTTTACATTAAGAAAAGTCAAATTTGTCACACAGTTTTTCTAATTACTATAATAATTTTAATATCATGTTATTAAAGAGATGTGTTATAATATAAATATAATTTTTAAATATGAAACAAATATATTTATAAAGGTAATTTACTTGTAATTTTAATTAAGGAATAATTAACTAATATAATCATACAATGATGATGCAGTGATTATTCAATTAATGATGGAATCAAAATAATGGTATTAAAACTATTAAAATAAGTATAATTTGAGATAATTAACATCATCAACTAATTTTATAGACGGACTTAAAATATTTTATATGCATTAAAATTGTTTTTTGAGGATATATTATTGTTTTTATTTTTTATAAAATCCCAAGTAATAAATAGAATCAAAATTGAAATTAATGTCAATTAAAAACTATAACATTTTATTAAATGATGTAAAATTCATGAAACTATTAAATTAATCCAATTTATTTTTTAACTATTTATTTTTCCTAAATGATTCATTTATAGGAATTTTGTAATTTTATAGTAATGATATTAACCTCAAAGCGTGAAAATATATGTTGTTATAGTAAGAGTTAAAAGGGTTAAATAAGGATTAAAACATAAATATATGGAATAAAAATTGTCAAAAATTAAGAAATTTTTATTTGATTGAAATTTTTACGCACATAGTCATTATATAATCTAAATAAATACATTCTTGATCTATTTTCAATGGAAAATTAATATATTTTAATTTAATATTTTAAGAGTTCCAAGAGCGCCCCTCCCCTATATTATAAAATGAAACCTATTATTATCTTTTATTAACATTTAAAAACCTATTTGGTTTGTCAAATATCTTCCTGAATACCATCATAGAGTCCCTAACAACATTATATAGCTCCTAGTTTGGGAAAGACACCACCCTTATTGGTCTTAAGTTGTTAAGAAACTGAAGATTTTTGAAGAATATGTGTCTTTTTTAATCACACATTTCTTTTTTATTTCTTCTTCCACTTCCTTCAAATATTATTGAACCATGCATAAAAAAAGATAACATAGTTCGTGATTATGTGGGAATTACCATCTCCACAATGTAATGTGATTTGTTTTCTATCACCACATCATATGGATAAAATATATAAGTATATTTAAATGATTAATATGATACTAATGATAATATAATAATTAGTTAATGATAAAAAAATACTTAACTTCTTTCAATAATGATCCGTGAAAATAGAAGTGTTACTTATGCATACGTACGACCTATCATCTCTATGATTGTAACAGAATTCATTTTTCATAAAAATATATAATAGGTTGATTTAAAAGTATATTTTATATATAATAATGATTATTATTACATTAATATTATTATGGATGTGAAAAAATAATGATCACTTTTACCATGGACATTATACCAATGTAATTTTGGAATCAGATACCCAATATCATTAAAATGTCAAACGTGAAGTTAAATAATTAAATATTTGTTCTAACATGATAATAAGTGGTATAAAAGGAATAATAAACTTTAAAGAGTTTAAAAATTAATGTACGAAGTAATATAGGATTAATATTCAAGAAGAAAAACATTGTATGTGTTGATTCATACTTAAGGTGATAAACTTTATTTTAAAACCCTCTTTTAAAGTTTCATTTTGAACTCTTTTAAAATTGTCAAAAAAAAAATTATAGATAAAAAATGAGAATCATTTCCTGAACTCCTGAAAATTTAATTTTTTAATGTTTATATGATAATTTTATATATTTATTTTTAAAAAATTATTTTCTTTTTTATGTTCACATTTTATAGATTTTAAAATTAACATTTATTATAAAATGATATTTTATTATGAAAGTGTTTTTTACAAAACTAGTTTAAAATATTTTTGAAGAATTTTATTCATGAAATTTTTCACATAAATTTATTATTTTGGTTTTATCCCATTACATATCAAAATATTATGTTTTGAACCCCATTATAGCTTATCATATGATGAGTGGAGCCCCATTATAGCTCATGATATGACAGGCTATCCCCATTACATCTTTTCAATGTATTAGGTACTCCATAGATGGAATTTGATTTGTTTATTCCATATATAATGGTGACCATAATAGTGTCATTGTAATGATTTTCCAAGGAACTTACATGATATTTCTATGAGTGCTAATAAATTTGTAAGAAAATTTTTTTAATTGGTTTTCATGTTTTCACTGGACTAAGGATTTTTTTATATACCTTACTAATATTTATGTGTTCATACTTAGTATTGATTTTTTTCATATTATTTATAGAATATTAAGATCAAAGTTTATTTCATGATCAAATATGTGAGGATTTTTCATAATTAAAAACCATTTTTTTTATTTTAATAACTTTTACTTATGAAAAAATGGATACTTAGTAAAAAAATATCCAAATGTGTTGTATGGGTTTACTTTGTAAGAGTTTGTTATATTTATCTAAAAAATAAACTGAAAATATCCTCATAATTTTAATAATTTAACTTATAGTTCAGTAAATCTACAATATATAATATTTATGGTTGGGCCGTTGCTTGTAAAAAAGATAAAACTGTACCTCATTCACAAAATTATTAGAAGGTTCATTTGAAACCATTTTTTTAAAAGTATTATATAGTTAAAAATTCCATTAACAAATCATTGAAGAGTAATATATTTATTATTTAAAACATTATAAGGAATATAGTTATTTGTAAGAAAAACATTTCCCTCAGTGGGGACTTAATCATAAATAATCAAAAACAATTATGAGATTGTATAATAAACCCTTTCTTCATGTTTTGCTTCCATATTATGCATTATAACTTCATATATAATAAATATATATTTCTTATAAGTTGTGTAAAGAAAAATAATCATGTATATAATTTCATATATTACTTACTTATAATATTTTACCACCATTTTAGTTATAATTGTTTGTTAAAATCGCTATTTTGATTAATAACTACATTATTTTTCATGTATGTTTTGATTCTGTAGTTTTGGTCCTTGTATATTTATTTTTGTTCCATAATATCCGGAATTTTAATAATAGTATAAATATAATATATATTCATTTCATATTTATTTATATTAATTATAGATATAAAATGAATTAAATTGTCTATATAGACGGTATACCATAAGTTCGCATGAACTTTGTTTTCACTTTTTGACAGGTCGAATGGATGAAAGGTAAATAATAATAAAACATTGTAGAATCACTATTATATCATATAAATCATTTATATATATATAATCCATAATAATTCACATCTAATTAATATAAAAATTAAAAACAAATCACATCGCTTCGTGGAGGTGGTAGTCTAGACGTACGCACAAAATACATTATCGTTTCTCAATGGTTAAGAAGGTAAGAAGGTATATATGACGCTACCATTATATAAGTTAAATTATTTGAAAAATAATAATTTTTAATCATTTAAATCCACATAATTACCATCCATAAAATGTGTTAATGAAAAATGAATTTTATCACTAATGGATACGGTAAGCCGTCTGCATGCACCAACGATACATGCACTTCCCATTTGATGGGATAGAGGGTGGATAATAGTTGTTTAATTATAATTATATATATTTTTTAATTTTTGGATACTTATTTTACAATTTTATGTTAATTACCATAGATATATAGGAGATATATGAATAAATAAGATAAAAGAGTCTAGGTAAGTCGATTACCTCTTCTTTGATATACCTCTTTTAGATCTTTCCTTATGAATCATACGGTTGGTCTACTGGGATGAAAAACACATATAAAATGTGTATAATAATGTTTATAAGGTATTTCAGAAAGGTTTGGTCGAGATATAAGGCTCCAGTTTGTGTAACGGAATGAGGGAGGAGGTACCCTTTCATATTTGATGGGAGGGGCACATTTGGAATTTCATAAAAAAAATTAAAATATTATAAGACAAGTATATAGAAAAATAATTATAAATGGTCATTAATTAAAACAAAACAAGTATGGGGTTTAAATAAAAAAAATTAATAAAATTTATTCTTGTTTAGATACCATTTTAATATTAATTGTTTTTATTAACCCCATGGATATTATTTCTTGACCTTTACTTTAGTAACCACTATTTTTATCACAAGGGGTTATTAATTTTACTATAAATGGATAAGTGACACATAAATGGGAAATGGATAATTTTTTAAAAACAAATACTATTAAATGGATGAAGATATTTTTTTATATTTTAAATAATTTAATAAAATTTTATTTTCATAAAAAATTATAAATAACAATTTAAACACAATTTATTTATTTTTTTTAAAATAAATTGAAAAAAAGGAAAAAATAGAATTTAATCCTTAAAATATTCCTTAGTATTTTATTTAGATATATAAAATTCATTTTAAAAAATAATTATATCAAATTATATTAATTATAGTATTTTTAAAATCATTTATTTTATTTTTATATTAATTAAATAAATGTTATTTTGGAATTGTGGAAGAATTTAATGAATTTTTTTAATATATAAAAATTATAAATAAGTTACAATACAAAAAATAAGATTACTATCATCAAAATAACCACTTATATTCATTAATTTTGTCTTTTATTTCTCATCAATTTCATGAAAACTTATTTAATTTTATATTTTGCGTTTTCTGACCTTGCACAAGCATTTGGATTGGACACTTGTGATAAACCTCAAAAATTAATATCTACCCATAATTATAATAAAAAAACTTAATATTTTATAACCAAATCATGAAATGACTTATTAAATCTCTAATAGAATCTTTAGGATACCAAATTTGACTCTTCCTGTGTTGCGTAGGCTCTACGTCGGCACTGAAAATTAATTTTCTTATTTTCTGTGAAATAAATTCTAAATTATATTTTTTGAATAAATTTTTATATGATATTTTTAATATTTTTCATAATTAATTTATTTAAAATGGTTTACAATTTATTATTTTATTTTTATTCATGGTGATATTAGAGAAGATACTTAATTTCATAAAAACTATATTTTTAAATATTCATTAGAAATCAAACTTAATCTGAAAATTTTCAAAAAATAATAATTTGAGGATAAATTTGATTTGATAAATAAAAAATATACTTCATCAAATTAAATTTCTACATGTGATAGAGAATATTGTTAATATAAATTCATAAAATTCAATGGAAAATATATTTTAGAAAAATATATTTATAAGTATAAAAATGTTTTTATACCAAATTCAACCATAAAATTGAGTATAATGAATTAAATTTGAAAATTGGTAACATAAAATAAGTAATTTTTATTTTATCCCATTATAAAATAAATAAGTAATTTTCTAATTTTTTAAACAAAAATACCATTATAAATTAAATTTACTATTTTTCATTATTCATTGTAAAATAAATATTTTTAGATAAATACAAAAAACTCACCTTAAGTTAATTTTGATATCCTGATTTAAAAAATGTTATTATTTTTATTAAATTAAATTTTAAAATATTTCACAGAATAATTATAATATTTTATCAAAAATATAATAAAAATCATTTTCCAAGAAAATGTGTTTCTAAAGAAAAAAATAATATTACTAAAAATTATTTACTTATTTATTAAGAATTACTCTTTGAATTTTTATTGATTAATTATTTAGTATATATTTTTTATAATTTGGTTAATTCTATTCATACATTCGAATTCAATATCTTAGTTATTACAGTCGTATTTAAATAGCAATATTTAGTGATCTATTTAATCTCAGTGTTTTGTGTCATGTATGATATCGAACATAGTTTTATTTTAGAATCTATAGGTGTTATATATAAAACTAAATAGTGTAAATAAATGTATTCTCTAGAATTATTCAAACCATCTATACCAAATATCACATTAATTCTACTCATTTTTAGCATTATAAAATTCTATCGAAGCCTATACCTACTCACTAAAACAAAACATAGTAGATATCTATAAATACTGTGAGTTATCTTTTCCAATAGATTTTTGAGGTTACAAGTTTTTATAAAAATCAAATTAAAACCCCAAATATCTAAAAAACTATATATTAATGAAATATTATGTCCCATATTAATCAAATAATACGGAATACAATGTATATTTTACATTGATGATACCATGGACTATTTAAGAACCATCTCCCTAGGGAGCCGATGTTTAATAAATTTTAAAAATATGGTTTCATATTATACCCTAGACCATTAATCCAAATATATGGTAATCATATTGACTAAATCCCTTTTATAATGTATTTCCCTAATACCTACATCCTATATTATTCACAAATTTCCTATAATAACCCCAACTCCCACTTAGAGGAAATAATACTTTTCCTACACATAATTCATTATTTTGAGAGGTTCCTTAAAAAAACCTAATGGATTATGGTTAGTCCTAAATATAATGAATAAATATCCTATCTTACTATTGCAATGGAACACCTACAACATTAAATCGTAATCGATTAATATGCACCAAGACCAACTCCACTGAAAAGACTAAAAAAAGTGAAACATCACAATGAAATATAATATATCCACCATTAATTAATATTTTGATCTTTTATATGATGAGAGTTGTTTAATTAATACTTCATAGTACCCAACGATTCACTCCTAATCCATTTAAAATAAATAACCTACCTAAAAACACTCTTCACTAACAGGTTTTACTTAAGTAAGAGGGCACGATTCACAAATTCTAAAAAATATTTTTAAAAAAATATATCTATATAAATTAGAATATAGAACCTAAATAAATAGTCAAAATGAATAACTATTCATGCCTTATATATACACAACATTGGATCACAATGAATAAATTATATAAAGTGGTTTTCTTTTTCCATCATAGATATATCCCGTACATGGGATATAAACTTAGAGTTTATCAACCTCTTATAGGTATTCATATAAATCTATACAATAAAAAAACCTAAAAATACTTCTTTTATAGATAATAATGTCTTTACACCAAGATATTTATATATTACCAATGCTTGGATTGTCTATGAAGAATTTATGTTTCCAACTTCACCTTCAGAACAAAATTGGGTTGTATCTAGTCAAATATTCACTTGAGATAATCAATTTATGAAATTATATACTATATAAATGGATTTATCTAAATGATGTTTCTATTATATATATTAAATGATTTTATAATATTGAAAACATAAGAATCTTATCATTTATCCCTATAGTTTATTAATTGTATAATTCAAAGAAAGCTCACCCAAAGTGATTGATCTATAGGAGGTTTTGAAATCAAAACTAGAAGGGGTTCCCATACCCATACTATTGGTGATATAATAGATTCTATCAATGTATAATATCACAAAAAATAAAAAAACACAGCTCAGTACATGTTTACATCTTTTCTAGATTTCACTGATTAAGGAAAGAAGTAACAGAAAATCTATTACTCTATCCTCTATACATTATATCTATATAGGGGTCTATATATGTAATAGATTCTCTTTCTAACATACACACTATAATGGGTTGGTACATGATATTTAAATTATCCACATAATAATACATTAGCATCTAATAAGTAATGTTAAAACTAAACCACAAATTTAGTTAAGTAATAGGATAACATCAAATTTTGTTGGAATACAATATATAACTTATTACCGATGCTTTATATTACCAAACATTCATTTCATACCCTCATTATCAACAATATAAACATATAAACATGACATGTAAATCCTATATTCCAATTATTATTTATAAACACACACCCACTATCTAACCTGGGCTAAGTGTGAAATGATAAGAAATAAATAATACATTGTATTCGTTCAAATATCAAAATCATTATATATAAAAGTAAAAAAATGATCGCACTACCTTGTCATATTTTATTTCCACTAAAAGATGTTAGTTTTGTAAAATAATATGGTTTTATTGATGTTTTTATATGTCTTATTTCCATCTATCATATTCAAAATAGTAAAAAAAGAATCAGGTACCAATTATAGCATCCTTGACTTAGTTGGCCTGAAAAGCAACCGGGTTTAATCATTATTTAAATTTGGAATGAACTCTCATATATTATTGGTTTTTGATTAGTGGAAGGGGTTTACTATTAAAATGGACATATTAAAACCTATAGCATATAACCATAAATAATGAGGTAAAAATAATAAATGAAAATATATAATACTGCAACATAATATAGAAAATACTTATATTATAAACCGATAATAAAATACTATATTTTATAACACGATCTGAACTCGATATAATATTAGAAAATTTATACATAGAGTGCATGGTATCTTTTTTTGTAGATCGTATGAGAAATATGACACCAAATATTCCAAACAACTATGACATAAAAAAACTAGGTTCAAGGATCATTTTATTCCTCTCCCCCACTCGTACATATCACTCCCAACTAAATAATCAATTATAAATCATTTTACTTTTCATAAATCATTGAAAATAAAATCTACACACCCACCAGTGTGCTTGTGTAGGGTGCAATAAATATAATAAGTATTTCAACAACAGTGTTTTCCTAAATTCATCCATAATATATGGGTGGTGGGAAAATGTGATATGGTAATTGAAAAATATAAACATAATACCCATTATAATATGTGGTCCTAGATATCCACTCTAGTAAATGAACAAAAATAGTTAATTAGGTTTTGAAATGGGATATATATATACTCCCTTAGTTTTCTAATAAAGTAACATTGGATTTTTCATTGAATTTATTAATGGTTTTCATTTATATTCCATATACTTGAAGAGGTTTTTAAGGCAAGTAAATTAAATTGATATGATTCAAGGAGGCTCATAATCAATCTAAAAAAATTATATTCTAACTTTTATAATTTTATAATTTTTATCAAGTATGTTCATGCATTATCTTTGTGGATAATTCTATCAGTTTTATATTGGTGTGGGAAATTAGTTAGTAATGCATTCAATTAGGCAGTCATGTGGTTTATTAATTACTCATGATGTCAAAAAAATACATATATGGTTGAATTAAAATTGAGTCTTGTTTCTTGAACTCTTCATGTGGTTGATTGAAATTCAATTATGGCTAGTTAATGAGCATAGTCAGTTGATTATAATTTATGGTTGATAGACCTATCATGCGGTCACATACTTATAAAATTTGATTGGGAATTGAAGGATCAATCCAAATGAATGATCAGTGCACATGTTCAATCCCAATTATATAGTATATTTTCATGGTTGATTTTATTCACGGTCAATCCCATACTTTTTGTGTTTTTAAGTTAGTCTTCTATGAAAAAATCATAGATTCCTGAATTCAACCAATTTAGGTAAATCATATGAAGTGATGATAAAAGTGATCCTTAAATATTAAAACCTCACATATAAAATATGAATAAATCTACTTATTGTGTGATTTAGATAATGAAGATTAATTATGATATCTATTTTTTTAGTTGGATTATTGGAAAAAATAGTGTTGTTCAAGATGTTTTATCAGTTCGTGAAGATTATACTGGTGTTAAATGTAGAATTCTGTTGTGATAAGGTTGTTTTCACTAGATAAAATAATCCTTGGAATTATATAATACAATAATTATAGAAACATTTTTCTAGTTTGTATGTTCATGTTGTTAGTTATCCTTTTTATTCAGATAATGTTTTTTATATTTTGATATTTATGATGATGAAGGAGTTTGAGATTTATTTTTTTGTGGGATATGATTCATATTCATGGAATTGATAAATTCACACTTCTTGAATTATTATCAATTTTATCATGTATAGAAACTATACTAGAAACATTTCCCTAATGATATTAAGAAAAAATAAGGTTGAAGTGGTATATTACTATAAACATGAAGTTGTTAAAAGTGAACAATATTGAGAATATACAAGAGAATGTTTACAAGATTAAAAAAATAGATAAATAAAAGAGATCATTTTTTATTATTCTTTTGTGATAAAATTCAATAATTTTGATATAGAAAATGATTTAGATGAATTAAATTAATTCATTTATTCTATTTTTACTAAATATTAGTGGTTCCTAATGAAAAACAACATGAAGAGAATTTACTAACTATCATAGATGTTTATAAAAACATAAATAGAGGAAGAGTGTACATAAATCAAGTAGTAAAATATAATATTCTACATAAAATTGAGCTTGATATTTTAGTGTAATCATATGAGTCTGGGTTTGTGAAGTAGTTCTGTATCAGATACTCATTAAGTGAGAATGTTTAATATTCTTGATGTATCATCGATATAGATATATAAATTTACTATTTAAGAACCAATTATACTCTCAAGAATATATTTATCATCTTGATTACATATTTTTTATAAGTGCGTTGTGATATTGCATAGTCTGATGTGACTCTGAAGTGGCATAGTGTTATTATATCAAACACTATAAAACAGTGGTAGGTTAATTCTTATTGTTACAAGTCTCTAGCTGGGGAAATTAACCAAGTATAAAAAGTTGTAGGTTACCCATGAAGGGGAAAAACTATTTAAAAATAATCATGTTCATTTTATATTTATTTTTTGAAATCAAGATTGATGTTTATACACTATAATTGAGTGAGTAAAAACATGATAGGTTTGTGATGTTTATTTCATATAGATGAAATTATAATAAAATTTCTAAATTAATTCAAACCACTTCTCATTGTAGTAATTAATTAATATTTCCTTCAATCACTATCAGAGTATTGTTCCTATTTTTTCATCAATTATGTAAATTGAATTTTTAATTTGAAATATGCGAACACAAAAAATGTGCATACTTTTTTTGGAAATTGTTTTTATAGTTTTAAGAAAAGAATGTTTCTATATCTTATATCCCTTGTCTATGAAGTCGAAGATGTGATTTTCTTTATTTTTTAACCCTTGAATAGAATGATCCAAAGAAAATAGAAGATAAAATAACTATACATAATGATAAAAAATCAATAAATGATTTTGTTATTTTATTTTCCAAATAAAATTTAACACATAAGTGATGAGAATTAATTAAATCAAAAAATTCATAGATTATATGAAAAGTACCTATGAATTAAATTTAAAATTCAAAGATCCTAAATTAAAAATCAATAGAAGTATGCTTAGCAAAATAATAATTGATGATGACGATAATATCAATGATTAGTTCACTTGAATAAACGAATTTTTTAGTAATATCAATGGATTTTGTTCAAAACATAAAGACTCCAAAATGGTTAAGAATCTCAGGATGAAATTTTTTGATATGTTTGATTCTATTATATCATCCATTATAGATACAGGGTATCTTTCCATAAATTAATTTCATAAAGTTTTCAGATATTATGAAGTGGGAAATATTGTATCCTTTAAAAAAAATTTGAAAGATAAAATTGATTTTAAGGCCAAGAGAAAGATGAAAATTAAAGAACATGTTTAAAATACAGATATATGTGACTTAGTAATGGAAGTGGGTGATGGATACTATTGTAAGAACCTCATTCTTACCTTGAGGTATGGATCTTTTATTTTTAGTCTTTACTTATGAAAATGGAGGAAAAAGATATAAAAGTCTGGTTGAAGGCATGTTACACGACGTGGCTGGGAGTTACACATCGTGTGTTTTAAAAAACACATTGTGTACTAAGGATTTCACGCCATAGAACCCCAATATACGACGATGTAATGGTTGGGAAAACATTTTTACGGACACAGTGTGTAGTTTTTAGTACATTCCATTTACATTTATTTTATTTTTTCAATTAAATCAGGAAGTAGTTTCATTTCTTTCAAACAGACAGAACCGAGACCTCCTTCGATGGGCAGTGAGCCTAGGAAATCCAAAAAGGAATTTGTCTCCCATTTCTTCATCTAACACCCAATTCAAACACTATTGGAACTGTTAGAATCCTCTTGGTGTGTTCTCGATTCCTTTTGAGCCTTTAGACTTGATTTCTCCACCCAACCTAGCTATTGAGGGTTGATAATTTCACTAATTTTTGTAGATCTACTTCATTTTAGGTCAATTTGAAATCTCACACTGGATTAGGAGATTCATACAAACATGAGGTAGGTGGTATTGTTCTTTTTGTTGATTGTCGAGTTGATTATATATATTAGAGTGTCACATGAAAACTTCTACGGTGTCTCTTTATTGAATAATGAACCCCTTTATTTCCTATTGATGATTTGGTAATTAATTAAATGATTTGAAAGCATGTTTTTGGTTATAAACCTTGATTTATGGCCACACTGTGGGTTTGTTTCCCTTGGAATGACATTTTTCTGATAATTACTTAGAGGATTGACTTGAATTCCCATTATTGGGTTCTTAAAATAAACTTCTTATGTGATATGAATTCCCCACGTGAGATTATTAAATTCTTCATCCATGTAATAGTTTAATTTTAATTCGATACTTGTTATGTAAACTATGCCAACATGAGTTTCCTAAATGAAAATAAAAGTGATAGTTTAATTAATATGTGTTTCTTTGGATATTTAATTGAATTATATAACAATGAGGGTTAATTAGCAATGGGCGAGCCACAGTCTCAATTAAAAGACATGGTCATGCTCATGTGACTAATTTCACCTTATGTATACCTTGGGTGAATGAGGGTCTTTTTAAAAGACCACTGATCAGATCAAGAGTTAATTATTTAAGGGTTGTGAGTGAGCTATGATTTGTTTGTGTGTCTTATTGAATATTATTTAAAATGCCGAGTAAACCTTGGATCCATTAATGGATACCAAGGTCAACCTCTATGGAAAAAATGATTAAATAATGTTTATATCCCGAGTTGACTATTACTTATACAGGGGGTGATGAGGCCAAGGTCGGACCTCTAAACTTTTATATAATCCATGTAAAGTGAATAATTAAATGGATGACTAATGATGTGTCTTCCAATCCAAAGAAAAATCTTGGATTCGATCTTCAATTATACTTTTTTACATTGTGTTCTACGACATCTGTTGTGCTTGCTTGTGAGTACCCACTATTTTACTACTTTCACTATTATACACTACCTATTATATATATCCAATGAAATATTATCCCACACCCTGGGTGGTTTCTGACTAGGATTTATTCTTACACTTTAATAGCATCATGCTTTTGGCCCCAGATAGAATATATGATTACAGGTGTTGATTAGGGAATGTGCCTTTCTACAGGCACTTGATGTGATTCTTAGGAGAAAGAGAGAATCTGACATAACCAAGGCATTTAATGCTTATTAGCTCCCTATATTTTTCATTTCATTTTTGAACATATATTTTTAATTACTACAGTGTACCTGTTTTGGTTTTTTTTGTACATATCATGTTGCATCATCTACTTTATGAAATGATGCTTAGTTTTTTATCTTATTAGCATACTACTATTTGTTTCTATTTAATGGTATTATTGCTTTAATTATTGAATAATTATTATATCGGCTGTGTTATAACATTCCAATGAGGTCTTAGTGTACACAATATCACTAATGGTCCCTCGCTACCAGTCAATGACCTCAAGCATTTTGGGTGATGCACATGAGGCCATTTGTCCAACCGGGTATAGGGAACCATTGGGGGTCATCCAGATTCTGGACATTACAAATATAAAATAATAATTTATTTAATTTCAAAGAGATTAAATAATAGAATTAAAATAGGAGAAATAAAAGTATCCAATAGGGTTCTAAAATTTTAATGACATTGGGAACATTGTGATTAACTGTCCAAAAAATAAGGAATTAGGTTTTAAATTAGAATATGGAAAAAAACATAGGAAAAATAGTCGAATTAATGTTTTAATGAATCATTCAAATATAGAGGAATAAAACCAAAAATTTATTGAGCAAAAGAGTAAATTTAATAACCAAAAAATGTAATTGGATACACATTTAATAATGAATTCGAATATGATATATTTGAGAAATTTATTAAAATCATGGATCATGTTGAAAATAGATTTTATAAGTGATGTAGTGAAGAAGTTGACTCGGAACCAACTAGGATAGAAAACATGTTGATGGAAAAAAATGAAGCATCTTTGGAAAAATAATATTATCAAGAATGAAACAAAGAATATTTTTGAAAGGAAACAAGAAAAAAATTGAAGAAAATATTGAATTTTGAAATAAAAAATAAACTCTTATTGATTAGATTACAAAATATAGGTTGGAATTTTTTGATCGTAGGAAGATGATAAATGACCTTGAAGATGGATTTTATTTTAATAATTTGAACTATCTATCTTAAATTATAATTTATTGAAGCTAAAAATTATTTGAATTAGAAAAAGAGGATTTCAAAAAATATATTTAATTCTACTTTTAGTCCTCTAAATAAGATAATAGAACTTAAATAGAATATCTTGTTAAATCAAAACATGGATATAAATTTTATTTCTATTTATACTATAAATTTAGGATCTTACTAAAAATCATATTAATATTAATCCAATAATAGTTTGTTCAAAAATTCTACCACTTTATTGAAGATAATAGGTTTACTAAAAGTAATTAATCTCTTTAATATAATCAAATATATATTGAAAATGTACATCAAAATTGAAATTATTGATGGTGGTATAAGAAGAATTTTTATAAATAAAAAATATTTATATATTGATTATAATTTGTTTTCTACATAATTTTTTTCAAAAATACTACTCATGTTTGTATAACATGTAATTTCCAAGGGGGAGATATGAACTCAGAAGAAGTCATCCAGATGTGAGGAAATATGATTTTCAAAGAAGACAGGCTAGAAATTCAAATGGTTCTGGCTTGAAGACACAATAATTATTTTATTTTTTGTGGAATTAAATAGACAATGAGGCAAAAAATGATGCTATGTAATTTCTTAGACAATATTAACAAGATATATAAACTATTATAAAAATTTAGAAACCCAAGGAATAAATATCTATCCTTAACGAGGTTTCATTTAAGGCAAGTGGAAAATAATGGATTCATGGTAGTGGGTACTCTTCCCACGTGACTTGTGATAAAATGATTTTAGAGAATATTGAAAACCTTGATAGTAGATAATTTACTTTTGGTAAATATTTATCCTTTAAAATCAAGGTAATTGATTCAGCTAAGATTAAACCATAAAATTTTAAATTAATTGATGTTTTGTATATGATTGGGTTTAAGCATAATATATTGAGTGTTACTCATCTCTATGATTATTTTTATGACATTGCACTTAATAATGATACTTGTTTCATTATAAGTGTAATGGGTAGAATAGTTTTTTATCAATAATGAATAACCAATTGAAATGTATTTTTGATAGGTGATCCTACCCACTCCTTCTATATTAGTCTAAAAGATGAATTTTTTTTTGTATAAAATTCTTGGTGATTGGGACTGAAAGAGTTTAAGGAAAATTTAAAGCATCAAGTAGAGTAATATAATCCCAAAACAATGTGGGAGTAATATGATGTGTGTGAAACATTCCAAAAGATAAATATTGCTCCAAAATAATACGAATGTATAAATTATATCTATCGGGCCACTAGAACTTGTATCTAGTGATTTATGTGGTCCCATGAGACAAAATTCCCCCAAATATGATTTATATTTAATCCCATTAATTTATTATTTCACCAGAATGAATAATGTGATGTTCCTGAAGCAGAAATTAGATATAGTTGAAATGTTTAACTTTTACATATGACCCATAGAAAAAAAACAATTAGGGCTTTACATTATGAAATTCAATTATGATCATGGGAATGAGTTTATAGGTGATGGTTTTTAAATTAATGTTACTAAAAATTTAATAAACCACCCTTTCATCATAAGTTATACTAACCTAAAAAATGAGGTTCCATGCATAATGAAAATGACTGTTATTTTTTTACACGGGGCTATGTTAACTAAAAATAAAATTTCAAAATATTTTTGGAGAGATGTCTTATGTGCTATTGTACACATCTAAATATGGTGTCTTTTGAGTCTAATAATTCATATAAATCATTATAAATTTTTTTATAAAATGAAAAAAAATATCATGTACATTAATGTTCTTGGAAGTATATTCTTTATAAATATCCAAGGTAGAAAATTGGGAAACATTTAAGAACGACATGGTGATGGAATAATTATGGGGTACTTATATGGTGTAAGTAGCTATAGATTATGGGAAAAATTTTACATAAGCTTTCTTATTTCTCATATATCAATATTGTAAAAATTCAGTAAAAATAATACTAGTATAATCAAGAAAATTTTGATATTTTAGATGAAGGAAATATGAATGTTTTTAACTAGTAAGTGGAAAAATATGTTAACAATAAAATTGGTATCATTTAGGTTCATTCAAAACAAACTAATTATAGAGAATAGGCTATAGATATTTATGTGAAAAATTTATATATGGTAAATAATGTATAATGATTCCAAAAAAATTATTGGATAACAAAAAGATCATATTTAGTTAAGAGGGAGGGTAATTATAGAAACTCACACAATACCCATATCACATTCTAAACTTGGAATAGAATATAAACCTACAGATAATATTGAGTGTGTACAAGCTATAATTTATGAAATTGGTTAAATTGAGAAAAATTAAACTTGGGATCTATAAATAAGGCCAGAATATTAGAATCTCATTAGCATTAAATTGATATTTATAAAAAAATTAATATGAATGTATTTGTGATAAGGAACAAGGCTATACTTCTATGCAAAGGGTATACAAAAATATATGATACTTATGTTGAAGAAAAATTTTCATTTATAGAAAGTATTAGAAAAATTGTGTTTTTCTACATGTATCTACACACAAGAACTATAAAGTGTATCAAATTGATGTGAAATAAAGATTTTTAAATAGCGACATAGTGGAATAATACTTTATTGAAAAACTATATGGATTTATTCTTGATTTTGTTGGAAACATGGTATGAAAACTAATAAAGGAATTTTATGGATTTAAAAAAGATTTAATAACTTGGTACTAAAAATTTGAGAGTTTTTTGAAGGAAATGAATTTCACAAAAAGAAAATTTGACAAAAAACAATATGTAAGATAGAATTAAATACGTACACTACTTTTTATAGTGTGTGTTTAAGAAATAATTTTTTCAACTAAGAGGTTATTTGTAAGGAAGCTTCATTGAAAATTAAAGTACAATTTTAGATTATCAATTTTGGACAACTAAATTATTTTCCATTAAAATAGATTGAATAGAAAAAATTAAATATTTTTCCATAATATTGATATACCATATTCCTATTAGAAAATATTGGTATAAAAGAATCAAGAGATGTTTAAACACCAATTTCATCCAGAACCAAATTGTGTAAATATGAAAATAACAACAAGGTTTACCAAAATTAATTTTTGAGACTCATTGGAAGAGTATTGTATTTAACATCTAGATGAGAAAACAAGAACATTTTTGGGACACTTTTTTTCTGATTTATATGTTACCCAAGTGAGTCATGCATGCTTGTGGAAAAGATGATACTAAGATATGTGAAACACACATTGAATTATGGCCATTTTTTTAAATATAGTATTGAATTTAGGTTTCTTCCCTACAATGATGCACACTGGGTTGGTGATTATATACGTAAAAAATTCACATCCCTTAAAAATTTCTTTCATGATGATGGTTGTATGAGATGATATAGTAGTAATCATAACTCTCTAACCCCTATAAATACTGGGGAACAATATGTGGAAACTACTCATTCATGTACATAGGTACTATTAATTATTATATAGTTATATGTTGTGAGAGTTGGTATTGAAAATAATTTTTGGATTTTATATAGAAATAAAAATCTAATAATATTTTCAACAAACCTCGTTTATCTCTACATATCAAAATATAGAGTAAACATTTATCATTTTCGAAAGAAATAGTTATTATTGGAGATATCAATCTTTAATAAATTTTTACACAAAATCATATTGTGGATATCATCAATAAATCCATTTCATGAGTGTATTTCTATGTGTTTGGATGAATCATCATGATCATCCATCTCCTCTCACATTGTGAAATGTGGAAAAAAAACATAAACCTAGGATATGTATTTTTCTTGATAAAAGGGATGAAATAATTTCACTACTCTATGTTAAAGTGGAAGATAATTCTTGATAAATAGAGGAGTGATCATATCCTTGAAATATGAAGCTATGGATAATATTGATTGGGGGAGTTTATTGTTATTGATATTTAATTCATGGATTATGGGAGAGTTAATCTATATCACACGACCAAATTTTCTTGAAATAGAGTAAAGAAATTATCTAAAAAACAACCTTATCTAGTTGTATAGACAAATACAATTATCATATTATGTTTTCTTTGATATTATTATTCTCGCATAGATTGTGTATGTGTTCAAATATATGAGGTTTAATTGAATAGTTGAGACGTGATTTAAAAGAAATACAAATTAGTAATATTTATGTACCTTTTATGTTTTTGGTTAAGGGATTAATGATTGTAATTTCATTTCAACATACTTGAAGTGGTGTTTGAGGAAGATGAATGTTTCTGAGATTGTACGTGGAGGATCATAATCATTATGATTCTATTTAGTTATTCCTTTAACAATTTAGAAATTATTATTATGTTTGGTTATGTGATTAGTTAGTTGGTCATTCAAGTAGTTAAATAGTGACATTATCAATAACAAAGTCATACAACCAATCCGACTATCATGCGGTAAATCAATTCCTCATGTGGTTGATCAATTACATATATAATCAATTGAAAAGTGTGATTGGTTTCTAGAACTATTTTTATATTCCATTGGACTTCGCATGTGGCTAGTTGATGTGCAAAATATGTCAATTATAATGTGTGGTTGATAGGCCTCTCACATGTTCACTAAATTATGATGTGTGATTTATAATTTCATGATCAGTCAAAATTTGTGGTCGATGCACATAGGATATCTGAAAGACATTGTATCATTACACAACCGATCATCCTCATGATCAATCCCACACCTTCAGTATTTTTAAGTGAGTTTGTGGTGTAGGAAAAAGATATTCAAATATTAAATTTTTTTAAATAAATTAAACCAAAAAATTATAATTCAGATCCTCAATGGATAGAAAAAAATATATAGATTTTAGTCAAGGTGTTTCATATGATATTTCAATAATATTGAAAATAAATGATATGTATTTTATATTTTTGGTTTGTTCATCAAAACCTATGCTGACGTGTTTGATTTTTTAACTACTCATGAAGAATTTATGGATGTTAAATCTAGAATTACTTTTTGAAAATGTTGTGCTATTCCAAAGTTCAAATACTCATAATCATAAATATATTATTTTTATATTATTACTTCAATTATGGGTGTTCATGTTGTTGTGTTATTTTATGTTATGTTGAGATACAATTATCTGTATCCTTAAATGTAATAATAAAAAAGAGTTCTATATTGTTTTAGTGAGGATAAATATGATGGATATTCTTGGAAATCACAAATTCATTATTTGGAAATTATTCTCAATATTGAGCATGGATAGAAAATATTATTGAATTGGTTTTTTAGAGTTTACAAGAAATAAGAAGGGTACATGTAGTAATTATATATACGCATATAGTTATTAAAAAAGATGAATACTCATGAGATTATGGTGCAATTTTTTGAGCCTAATGAAAAGTGGAATTAAATAAGACTGTGTTGCGTGATTCTATTGACATGAGAATCAATAAGGGTGATATGAAAATGATTTACCAGGCTTACATAAATTCATGTCGTTTCGACGGTAAAAACACAACTTGGAAACCCTCATTTGATAAATGAAATGGATTTAGGAGATTTTGATAGTCAATCCATTTTATATGGTGAAGGGTATGATAAGATTGAATAAGTTCACATCAGGTACCATTTTTTATTCCTTGGGAAGGATGTGACCGGGAACCCTCAATGAGGGGAACTCGGTTGGCCCCACGGTTGATTATGGGGTGTTTGAATTCATGAAAAATCATTAACACGAGGCCACCATTGTTGTGCTTAATAGGAAAACCCAATGGTTCCTTCATCCATAACTAGGTAAAGTCCTACATTCTAATTGTTGGTGGAAAATTGGGGTTTTAGACGAAAGGACACTTTGGGACTGGCATTGGTTGAGAGGATGGGATTTTTGGCTCATCCCACCCTTTGGGGGGGATTTTTTCCTACTACAAGATTATCTTATAGATTTAAGATATGTTCTAGAATCTATTCTTAATCTCAATTCATTATTGGTTACACTAAAACATGATCAAAGGTTATTAAATTTTATTAATATAATAATAAGGAGATCTCATTACCAAATCCATATGTATGTATTCGAGGTTTTCTATCCATTTCCTAGTAATTAATAGTTGCTCGTATGATGAAGCTGCATAACCAGGCACTCCAGAATTTGCTTCCACGAAGGGAGGATATCAAAATTTCGAGGAGTGGATTGAGCCATTATGAGGCATCCTATATATCATGTTTATTATATGAATCAAAACCCATGTTGTTCATTAAAACCCACATAGTTTTACATCATGTGGAAATAACATATGTTTGAGAACTTAGGCACTAGATATTTGAGCTTAGATCTTGAGGATATATCCTACATAACCATGCTATAGCATGAATCATATTTTTCATAGTTCATTCATGTCCTTATGACTAGACCCAAGATAGTTACACATATATTGGGTATTTTATATCATGGAACTCATTGAGGTTTACATAATGAGATTACCTTGGTTGGAGGAGATTCATGATGAAATGATCCAACCATCGTAATTGCCTAATCCTACGTAAGCTGTGCTCGATGTGAGAAATAAGGGATAACAATTAATCATGCACGCTGTAAATAGATGAGGGAATTAAATATTAGGTGATCCCTTGGAGTGTTTATGTAAATACTAGGCCTCATGAGGTGTCCAACATATCCTCATTATAGAGGTTATCAGATTCGATATAGTTATATGTTTTTTTAATACAATGTTGGATGAGGTAGGATGATCATTATAGAGGGTAATTGGGTCCCAATGTTTGAAAGTTCTAAGACATTATGAAACCTATACCGAAATGGATTCCCATTGGAGATTGGGCCTTAAGAATATTCCCTATGTAGACTAATTATGGTACGAATCATATTTCTCATAGATCAGTTAATTAGGTCTTACACAGTAAGGTCTCCCCTATATAAGGGACATATCATATTATTCCACTAGTCAGGGATTACATGTTGAGGTTTTCATTGACATGGTAGAGGATTTTTAAGCGACAAATAGGATCATTTCAACTCTATAGAACCACATGAGCTATAATTGGTTTGAGAAACAAGGGAAGATAAACATTAACTATCATCACTTATAGATGTGGGACTTATTCACTAAGAAACCTCATGGGATATTTGATATAGAGATCCGGCCATAAAAAGGAACCCTACATATCTAGGTTAGTAAAAGGGTAAGATTCATTATAGTTTTATTGATTATGGCTTACACACAGAGGATGGAAAAGGTTATCAAGTCATGGAAATCCCATTTGACATAGCCTACATAACTTTTGACATACGGTGACTCTCTTCATTACATGCCTTGATTTGTTTCTTGATATGTCGAAGGATGTCTATCTAACATGTCCAAAGACAATCACATGATCCAGTTTACTTGTTCTTGGGCGTCACATAACCTGTATGGCATGTTTGAAGGATGCTAGATGATCAAGGGTGGATTATTTGGAGGACATCACAAGATCGGATTGGTCTGTCCTAGAATCCATCACATGATCTCCGCTAACATTCTGAGATGGAATTTATTGATCTAGCTGACTCTCCCGGGTGTCATCATAATGGATGGGTGACACACATGGAGGAAATTGTGAGGGTCTTATTGGCAAGCCTCATAGGGTGATGCATAATCCAGGATGACATATCTAGGGGTCATCACGAGATATTTCTAACCTACATAGAGTGTGTTACAAGAGCCATTTGACATTCCAAAGTGGTATTATGATACTCAGATAAAATGAGTTGGTGTTGTTACATGATTTAAGAAACATTTATGATTAAAAACTCAAGGTTTTGATGGCGGGACCGGAGGGATTTTTGAGACTTGGATGGAATGCCCAGGGGGTGCCATGTGACTTGCTCATGTCCAAGTGACTTTACATGATCCAAATAGTTTACCAAAGGCGTGTTTCCAGAATTAGGAAATATGTCTTGGTGTTGTCTCATGACCTAGGTGGTACTTGATAAGTGCATGAAGATCATCATATGTGTACTTTGTATAAGTACCCCATTTTTTTTCTTGGTTCCATCCTTTTATTTCATATTCTTTATATTCTTTTAGTGCAAGATTGTTTTAACTCTCTATTATTTTTTCTTATATCTGGGATGTATTTTGAATGAATAAATAGAAGTTATTTTTTGTGATATATGAATGATCACATGAGGTGCTTATTCATGTTTTATGATCTCTCTGACTGTTCTTCAGAACTTATATGAAGTAAACCTACCCATTCATGGGATCATTAGCTCTAAAAAATCCGATCTAATGCTTGGAACATCCATGTATAGATGAAAAAAGGAAAACCTTTTCCATGATTCTAGTGTGGGTGATTTATATTCCTCTCCGACCCATTTGTTCGCCACTTTGTGTGACACGTATAATGTGAATCCATGCTATAGTCGGTGGAGGCCTCTATCATGATATTCCTTCATAAGGTCCTAATGCAGATCATTTGGGGGGAATCACATTTTTTCCATGACCGAATGACCATCTTGTTAATGCCCAATTTTTTGGATAAAATCCAATTCATGGGGCCTTGTTTAATCTTTTATACATCTGAAGGATATTTCATATTTTCATATCGACATTTCCAAGGGCCTTTGCAATATTAGGGTTCCCATTGAATGGCCTTTACATGATCTCATGTGATTTCTTTAGAACATTCTCCGGGACAAGGGAGGCCTATTATGGGGCCCTCCCAAGATCAAACTAGCTCATCAATGGGTCTTCTAAGACTGTACATTCATCAATCTAGGAATTTTTGGTGAGTTTTATGACTATGAGAGGCTCTCATCATTTCAATTGTTATTTCTATTTTTTTAATAAGGTTGGGAATCTCACTAGGTTGTATGAATGTTATTGATGACAATCACCCTTCCTATTTGTGATGCATTGTGTGCCCAATAGAGGGTCATGTGGATATGTGTGAGTATTTCATGGATAATTCCATCTGTTTATCACAATGGAGCCAAAGTGGGATCCTGAGGTCACCTTGACATATCTGAAGATCTTCCTGAGGTGAGGATGACATCCCAGAGTGCTTTTGTTAGATGAGGCGGACAAGTCACTGGGTTCTTGTGGTGTCTTTTGGACTTCCAGGTGTGTGTTGGGTGATTTTTTAAAATAGTGAGAAGATACCTCCTTCCCCACTATTATTTCTATTCATTACCTTATATGTCATTTGGATATCATGAGATTATATTAATGTTATCAAGGAAAATAATTTTCCCTATCGGTGACATGTCACGTGTGTTTTTTATCCAAAATAAGATCCCACCTTTTTGATATTTCCCCTATTTTACAAGGGTTTTTGGATGGTTTTTCAAGATTCTGTTGGTGGAAAATTTGTGTAACCTGGGGGGAGCATATCTAGATACCACTACCTAATTAATGATTGTCTAGGACACTTTCACTAGAGAAGAAGTCCATGTATAAATGGGGTATTGTGGATTTTGATGCAAGTTATATGCTACACATGACCATCGACCTGATCCTTTACTGGTCAAGTTATCACGTGTCTCTTAGGGGTTCACGTGATCAACATGATCCTGGGCACCTTCCCTTTACTTTTATTTTTCACGGAAAAGAAAACGCACATTCAAGTATTTCTTCAATAGTGAATTTGATAATGATCATTATTTGGGATCCATCATGTAGAGACTCGTATCTTGACGTACATGGACATTACATTACATTTGCGGAATACTTAGTACATAACAAAAACACACACACAAGGACCGTAATAGTTTAGTGTCTTTGGAAACTCGGAATATAATCTTCTAATCGTGGTGAAAGATCTTCAACATCTCCCATAAAGATCTTTTTTTTATACCTAAAACCTTTCTTTATATCCTGGGGAAAAGAAAACATAAAAGGGTGAGCTCAAATGCTCAGTAAGGGTAAACAAAAGAAATATCAATCACATCATATACATAAGCACATAACTTTTGGAAATCTTAACCTGCAAAAGAGATCATAATTTCATAACATGTAGTAAATCATGGCAGTGAAATGTAATCACAATAATCATAACATAAAACATGAAACATTGTGGCATTCACACATAATCATAGAGAATCATTTCTTGTTAGTCAAAACTCATTGCCAAGACTATATTAGTGGACAAAGTCCCTTTCTGAATCGAGTAACCCTCGTTTCAGTCCTGTTTCACTGAACCGGTATAACCTACCATTCCAGCCATGTCTATCTCATGAGATATAAAATCATTACCCAATGCATTGGAGGTATATATAGGTCCCACCCATCTCATAATGATACCATTCTTATGTGTGCCACAAAATCATAAATCATACATCATTTCATAACCCATGTAATACAAATGGTAATCTTAAACATCATGACATCATAAAACAATTCATATAAGATAAAGGAATTCATAAAAATAATTCCATCACAACATAATCAAATCAAAGTAAAAATAGGGATAAAAATAGAACCCTTTATTATCTTAGATGGAAAATAATTTTGATAAAACACTTGAACTTCATTCTTGAGGAAAATATCCTTTCTAATTCAAAAACACTTTTCCTTTCATAACATGTCATACAATTTTAAACTAAAAGAAGTTGATTAAAAATAAACTTGAAAACTTGTAAAGGAAGCTTCTTGGAAATAATGTTTTAAAAATCCATTCATGCCGTATACGTTAAAAAAAACATTCTTCGTACTTTTGTCGGAAAAGTCAAAAAATCACCTCGTACGAAAAAGCGACAAAAGATTCCTTTCATATTCTTTACTAAAAACTCACTGAAGGGTAAAAATGGATTTAAACAATTGTAGGTGGATGGAAATAATATTAAATGTTGATGAAACATGGATGTGGATGATAAAATACACCCCAATAAATACTAAATTATAAACAATCTCGGATAAAAATGAGATTGTGATATTTCCCTTACCTTAGGTCCGATTTTCTTTGTTCGTGTCCGAAGCTCCTCTTCTTTGGAACGCCTCTTTGAATCCTCCACTTAAGGAACTATGATTGGTCTTTGGAGAAGACCAGGACCTCTAGGATTATTCTAGGGAAGTGGAGAGGAGAAAATGGCAGGGGTTGTCCGAGCTTGAGTGCTCAAATTGGTGTGAGGAGGAGGGGGAGGAGGTGCCCTTTTATAAGGGAGGAGAGGGGCACCTTAGGAGTATCTCAAAATATTATTTTATATTAAAGTCAAAATCGGTTTATAATGGTTCCAAATGGTCTTATTTCAAAGATAAAGTGGATATGGGTCGAAATCCTATCAACCAATAGGATTTAAACAAGTTTAGGGTATTATTTTAACCTTATCAATTAGATTTAACTCTAAGTTAATTAATTTAACTTTTACCGTGTCTTTTTTGTTTTCTTTCACTATATGGTTAATACACTTACTATAACATGCCAAACGAACCCAAAATTGTTTATTATTAATATATATATCCTTATCTAAGTCATTTGGCCGAACCTTAGATTTTTAGGAATAAAATAACAATTAATAATATAATATTTGATTTAAAAACTATTTTGTGTCAATTTTGACACTATTTGATATATGATTTTTTTGAAAGTCATACCAGAATTATATGTTCGAACCAAGTTGATTAAATCAACACTAATATATCATAGTAACCTAGAAAATTAGTGGAATTCATAAAAAGTCTCAAATTACATTTATTTTGGTATTTTTATTATCAATTATGTCAATATTTCATTAATAAGATAATTACTGCATCATCGTTGTGTCATATATAAATTAAATTATTTGATGTCTAAAAATTACAAATAAAATACCATCATGTAGGAAATCTTTTTAGCTTTCTAATGAATATTTACAATCTAATTTATCTTATGTATAACCCCATATTAAAAATTATTTACTTATTAAACTTTGATTTTAACTATTTTAACCCTTCTTTAAATAAATTAATAATAAATGTCCTAATCTAATCCAAGTGGGCCTAAATGGTCATATTTTATTCCTAAGTTTGTTTTTTGGTCGAATTACACTTGTCCAATAGAATTAGGACATGTGTTAGGGTAATATTAATATCATATTTACCCTTAGTTACCCTATTTACTATTAACCGCAGTAAAAATCGTAAAAAGTTACTATTCACCAAAAAATTATTATTATCTCATTGAACCATATTTTACTTACTGATATCAACCGTGTCTGTCGGATTTTTGAAATTCCATTCACAGAAGCGGTAAAATTAAGTTTTATGCAAAATTCAGTTTTTAACCTACCACTTAGTGGTTTCACTATTCATCAAAAATTGATGTTTTTCAGAACAATGCCAAAATTTCATCCTAAGCTATATTTCATATTCCGAATTCAAAAATGAAGTCTATTTTACCAAATTCATATCATAGAATTTGCATTAATTAATTTTATAATTAAATCCCGCTGTTAAAACAAATAGCGTGTTTTTAAGAAACAATATCTATCAAAAGATTGACACTTGATTATGTCTGGTTTAAATGTGAAATTACATCCAATGACCATCATTGTATTAAATTGTAAAAATATATTCTAAATATACTTTAAAACCACTCAAATTAATGATTTATCACTATTAATTATTTCGATTAAAAAAGTTGTTTTTAATTATAATTTAGTAATTTTCACTATTCATCAGAATATGAAAGTTATCCGAAAAGTACCAAAATTTCACCTTAGGCTAAATTCGATACTCCGAATCCAAAAATGAAGTCCATTTTGAGAGATAAAATTTCTAAAATTTAAAAAGTGGTTATTACTATTCATAACGGCTAGTTTTAATAATATTTTAATAGCATATCATTGTTTCGTGAAACTCAGTATTACGTACCACACACGCTATCGAGGAAGGTTGTGATTGCGTGTAATGCAAGGAAAGTCAAGGATGCGTGTTGTGCAATCTCCTTTTGGTGTAGCGTACAACACAAGACATTAGTGAAAAAAGAATATTTTTCATAAAATCTCGGGCTGTTACACATCAAATCCCCCACCCCCCACAGATGAGACATATGTGGGGACAATGGTTCAAATATGAGGAAATTAGAAGGCCACCCGAGGCTATGGCATTGTTGCCCATCATTTTCATCCAAAATTCTTGGTCTTTCAGGTGACTTTTGTTATTTTTTGGGACACCCTATAAATAGAGAAGGGATGGGGGATTAATTTATCGGCTACTCATATCACCATATTTTTCTCTTCCAAATTTTGTTTTGTATCCTCATAACAATACCCTCCAACAAGAATCTATTGTGAGGAATTGTCATTAAATCATATTATCAATAACTCATTCGAAAGACCTAATTTTCCCAAGTTCCCACTTGAACCAATCATTAATTGAATTTAGATAATTGTTTTAAATTTGGTAGTGGGGAAGCTTGATTGTCATGAGGGTTCTAGAGGATTCACAAGATTGATCTCATTACCATTTAATATTATGTCTCTTGTGTGACTGATACAAGGTTACAAGATTGTGAGTATTCTAAGGGTCCATGAGGCTGTGTGATGCCTTATAGGTTTATATGAACTACAAGATCTCTTGGAGTGAGCTGAATCGTGAATCCTTTAGGTGATTCATGAATGCCTTTATTGATTCCTGTGATGTGAATAATGGTGACGGTATTTTTTTTCATTCCTATTATAAGAGTTTATTTTATCCATCATACATATACCAACTAAATTTGTTTAAATGGATTCTGGCTCCCTCTAAAGCTCATACAAGCCTTCTAGGAAGGTGTCAAATGCATTTATGGTCCATCGTGATTCCATCATAGAATGTTTAGATTCTACTTCCACCATAAAATTTGGTCACATAAACTAATTCTGATAATGTTAATAGGAGTGAATCATGGGGGTTCTCCCCTTTTAGATTTTTTACCCCTTTAGAAGTTTGTTTTTAAAAATGAAACTCCCATTCATCTACCTTAGTCATCATTCATACCCTCTTTTTAGTTTGGAAAACCCACAACACCTTCCGAAAGATAATCTATTAGGGGGGGATACTTTATCACTAAGGGTGATAGTGAATATGATAATTTACTGATATACATGAAAATAAACATTTATGGGACACATCATATACTTGATAAAAATGTGCATATGTACTTCTGAATAATGTAAAACTCTACCTCTAACAAGAAGTTTGGGTGGGTTCCTAATGGGGACATACAATAAAGAGGTAGTTGAGGAATATAGGGAGGATTTCCCTTAATAGTATAATATATTTCTTCATAATTCAGTGATATGATGAAGAAAATTGAGATGTATTAGGATTTCTAGATATCAGAGATGACTACCTAATGAAACAATGGTCTAAAAACAGAATATTTCGGTAATTTCTGCCTGGACAGGAACACTTTACTCCTCATGCATGGATATGTGGGAATAAACCTATGGTATGAGGATGAAACATGTGGTGAAACTATATTTGGTGTGATTTATGATGATTTTCCCCCCACAGCCTCCCTAGGATGACAAATGGAGGACTCATCCTCTCACTAGATAACTTATCAGGCTAGCTGAAAAGGTCTTTCTAATGTAGGAACTTGTTATACTAGATATCCCATTCATGACATGGGAACGATAATTTATCAATATTTATATGAGTTTTATACTATTAAGATGATTTCCTAGAATTGAATAGACTCTCTTAGTACACCGGGTTCTTACAAACCTATGATTGAGGATTGGAAAATTAAAAGAACAATGATGAGAATTTGTCCCAATAGTTGACAGGGTTGTAAAACTAACTAGTTTTCTTTATATATACATGTGTGATCACATACATCGGATGAAGGAAAATGGGGGAGTTAAAGCCTCCACTTTTATGATGGTTCCCTCCATGGAAAGGGGGAGTGTATAGGGGATTTCATCCATTTTCTGGACAAACATTATCATCTTTTACACAACATTTACATGGGAAAATCATCTTATATGATTGATGTCCCCTTAAATGTATTATAGTGATAGATAGGATAGAATCAGGGAGTATATGAATAATTTAACATCGAGGGTATTCAAAATGTTCATTTCATACCATATATGCAATATATAAGTATGGTAAGACCTGTCACACAGAAATATCAAGATTTCAAGCCTTGTATGAGCTATTATAACCATTTATCATTAAAAATATATAGTCCAGTGCTAATGTGAAATAATTTCTATACATGTGAGGATATTATTGAGGTATGGGATTATATGATCTCACTTCGCAATGTTGTTCATTCCACCTATATCAATGGGGATCCCCTTTTTGAAAAGTATAAACCATGCCAGTTCAATCATCAGTTCTTATTATCCATTCAATATGTCCTCATTCTATTTATACCTAGTTATAAAGAGCATCCAATGGTAGATCACCAATTTTGTCTGATTTTTACTATGTAGGAGACTCATGCTATGATAAACCTTCCTTCCCATGATGCAGTGATTTATCCCAGTGTTATGTTGAGTTTTGGATATGCATATATCCCAATAGGAAATAATCTAGATTGGATATCTTAGCTAGAAAATTTATTGAACACAATCTTAGGCCTCTAAAGAAACTGGATTCTAGAGGGCCAACATCCCCAAATTCACCCCACGAGGAAATAAATCATTTTAACCACCGGTATGAGCATGAACTGATGTGATTGTAGTGAATTTATTACCAGAGGTTTAGGCTGCACCAAACATATTATTTTATAACACATTTCAATAGTGTATGTCTTAGAGGATGCTAAACTCATAGGATGAGCTCGGGGGTATCATTCTTCGATAAAATTTACCTTTGGAATTATCCTCCCATTTCATTTCCCCAATAGTTATCACCTTCAAAGAACAACCTAATGAGCTCAGGGACTTATTTCAATACCATTATGTAATTCTAGTAAATCATTTAGGGCCAGGTTTTCAATTCCCCGTTGTTTCATCAAACTATGGTGTCTGAAAAACTGATAATGGTCATGAACGAGTTTGGTTATCTCATAGAGGAAGTGGTAAGACTGAGCTCGCCACTATGTTCAAAGGTTCATGGTTCCATTACAAGAATAGTTATGAAATTTGGTTTTTATTGGTTGATATAGGGGGAAGGATGATAAATACTATCCATTCCTACAATCCTCTAAATTTTCTCCCCATTGTAAAGTTGAGGGAGAGGATTTTGTAAGTGGTTAGGAGAGTGATTATGATGGGTCCATGAGTCAATGAACCTATATGATTGTAGTGATTGACTCTTATGTAATAAATAAATCAACTTTTGTCCCTTTTAGGTAACCTTCTTATGGATGAGAAGAGGAAAATAAAGTGTTATGAATTGTCAGAGTTTTCTCCTCTACAATCCCCTAGTGTGGAACTTCACACTTTTCTTGTTTATGATTATTCTGAAAACCCATCCTAAAATTTCAAAAATATAATGGTCCCCACTAATCTCACATGGAAGATAAAGTATCTCTTTCGTAGGATGTGAGTGAGAATTATGTTTCTTTGGAAGACCATTTACAATCTGACATGGCCCATTAAGATGCAGATGTGGCTGTGGTGTATGCTCAATCATGCTTGTTGCATGCTTCATACATTTAAGTGATCATACCACTTAATCTGGTGTGGGTGTATAAACTTATGGAGGAAACTAACAAAGTTATCTATTATCATAGATAGTTAGAATGCATGGAATAATGTCTTAGAGAAGGTGAATACTCCTTCAAAACTAAGAACTCTATCAATTTGTGTTGTGTCAGCTGATATTATATTTTTTTTCTATATTTTTGAAGGGTGGTGGGTTATGAACCTCATTGAGAAAAGAACATTAAGTTACATTATTCTTCATATCAAAAGAATGAGTTTCCCCTTCACCCAAGGATAGTGTCCGGTCAATGGATGTTTCCAGTGATGCGACTCATAATGTCATGTGTCTAACATTGGTCATATGCATGGATTACCAACTCATACTGTATTATTTATCATGTGACTAATAAACTGTTCATCCCCTTTCTATAGTTCCTTCACTCTAATGTTTTAGGCTAAATTCCTTGCTCCAAAGTGATTTCCTCTAATTAGGTTAACTAATGTAGACACTGTCTCTCTTCCATCATCAATGATGAATGGGAGAATGACTATTTTTCTCGGAGAGCTAGTCCTAGAATTTTCTCTTGTCCCTAGGATTAACATAAATCAAGGCCTCATGCCTGAATCAACTTATCAATCCATGCAATGAAAAATGTGGAGGGAGATCTAGAATCTTTTTTTTCAGAAACACCATTGGATGGGATAAATGACAGATTTCGTCATCTTTGATTTATGTTTTCCACCATTGGTAATAAGGGTTCTGCTATTCCACCAATAATTCCTTGGTGAAGGAGGTGATCAATGAGAGGGAATAGAATTGGGAAATTTAATTTAGGGTGGTAGATGTTGAGGGCTTTTCTTCAACAAAGAAGAACTGAGATGATTCTCTAAATGAAGATTACTGTCAGGCGGTGGAGGTGGTTGCTCACCAGGATGTACTCAATGTTGGGAAGGTTGAAACTAACTATATTCTGTCTAAAATTATCAATATTTAATGAAGAAATATCCCAGTTTGATAATACACTTAAGATATTAGGGATGAAAATATTATAATAATATAGACTCTCTGACGAAGTAGAGAAATCTAGGATTGAAGACATTTCCATGGCGGTGGAGTTGCAGTGAGTTTTGGAAGCAGGAACTGAGTCTATGGAAAAATTACACTGATCTGTTACCTCCTTATTGAAGAGGTTTTTAGATTTCAAATATTATTTTAATAACACTCTTTGATGGACCTGTAATTTTTTGAAATATGGTTTGTCTCATATTTTTATGATAGAGGCTCCGATATGTGGTCATTTCCCCTTTTATATGCTATCTGTGTGCAGATATATTGAACATTATATATTTCTTTCCATTTTTTCTTTCATTCACGATGTGCATTAAATTTCATTGATTTTAAATTCTATGAATCCCCAATGATACCCAAAATTTTCTTAATATAAAAAAACTCTATGTTTATAGATCAAAATGTTTAAATCCAAAGATTTTTTCTTCAAAAATGCTCATGAATTTCCACAAACATGAGATTCCTTACTAATATATATTCATGGGATATCATGAGATTACATAATTAATTGAATGATAATTTGAGTAGAATATATGTACCAGAGAGAGAGTGATTTATCTATTTCCAATGTTGGTATGCTTGGAGTGCATATATTGAATTTTTTAGGCCATATAGTGGGCCGTATAAACATTTTCATTCTTGTAGAATAAATTTAGGATGCGCTATAGTTTAGTTTATATTAGCTCTGAACTTCTATTACCTTAGTTGATGGTATTTTATCTTGGACCTTCTATATCAATAGTTTAGGGTATTATACCATGGACATTATAACACAATAGTTTAGGGTGTTTTACATATGAAATTTTTGTGCTATAGTTTGGGGTATTTTAGCTCTGGCCATCTATCATTATTGTTTGGGGACTTTTAGCTCATACATTCTATTACTTTAGTAGAGGGCCTTTTAACTTGTACATTCAATCACTGTTGTTAAAGGTATTTTAGCTCGAAACTTCTATCATTTTAGGTTAGATAATTTTAGATCAAACTTTATATCAGTTTAGTTTAGGGTATTTAGCTCAGACATTTTATCATTATAGTTTAATGTCTTTTAGCTCAAACCAGATCAATGATCACGGAATATGGTGCACAAATTCTTCGAATGACCTGAACCACTGGACGCTATTAAGATCTTTCATAGTGTATCAAAGGGTCATGAAGACCAGAGTTAATTTTCTAAAAGGAGTATCTGTCATTGGTTGGTAGTTCAAATCCCTTAATCATCAATATAATTTCCAAAAAAAAGGGTCTCCACTTTTTTCTAAGGTCTATAGAAGGTTTATGGGGTAATACTGGTTAACAGAAAAATACATGGGATGAAAGGTCCACCTGGATAGTTGGTATATGAGTGATATATGTCATAACCCAAAAGTAAGATCCTTTTAATATGGAATGGGGAATACATGCAAGAAATGACTGATAATACCTTGAGGTTCTAGGTGCTTCATTGGTGTTTCTAGGGATCATAGTGATTGAAGCTCCTTTTTTCAATGAGGAGATTACTTCAGATGGTTCATCAAACCCTTATGTGTCAATATCATGGTCAATATAGAAACCCAAACATGACATGAATGGACATTAAATTTATATTGACGAATATGTAATACAAAAATCAAATATATGACCAAATAATGCATTAGTTTAGTGTATTTGGAAAAATTTAACATAATATTCTATCCTGGTGAAATATCTTCAACATATCTCATAAAGATCATTCCCTGTTGTTTTCCTTTATAAAAAGTTTCCTTATTTCCTAGGGAAAAAATAAAAAGGGTGAACTCAAATTCTTATTAAGGGTAAACATTGAGAGCATAAAACAAACCAGAAACATAATAATGGAAAAACATGAACATAATGCTTATATATCAAAATCATGAGTCATGAAATAAATCATGGTTGTATGTAAGGTATAGATCATAATGAAATATTAACTATGATACAATAACATTTTCTTAAAACATGGAATTTTGGAAAACAAAAAATCACATAATTTTATTTCTATAGTAGCCAAAGAATTACTTCCAAGACTATCATAGTGGTCAAATTCCATTACTAAAATGGGTTTACTTGCAGTTCAAGCCATGTATTACTAAACCAGATTTAATTATCGTTTCATCCCTATATTACTGAACTAGATTACTTGTCGTTCCATTAATGTCTATCTCATAAGATATAAATCTTTACCCCATCCATTTGATAGAGATATATGTCCCACCTATATCATAATGAAATCATTGTTACATCTTCTACAAAACATCAATCAATCATCATAGCAAAATGGATGAAATAAAATAGGTTTCTTAATCATAATTCCATCATAATATAATCAATATAAAATATAATTCCATCTTTAACACAATAAAATAATAGTAATAATAATGATTGAAAAATCTCCTTATTTAATATTTTTATCCTATATAGAAAATAATTTATATAAAACACATGAACTTAATTCTTGAGGAAAATATCCTTGCTTCTTCAAAACTGTTTTCTTTTCTCGGGATTCAATTAATTTTTTAAAGAAAAAAATTTAGTTGAAAAATAATGTGAAATAGTGTAGTGGATGACTCATGGAAATAATGTGTCATTAAACTATAAAAAATATATTTATTCTGTATAGGTTAAAAAATCAATTTCTGCGTATGTTTACTGGAAAAGTCAAAAAGTATCTCGTATGGTAAATAAAAGATTGATTCCGTCCATACAAAATAGTAAAAGTAAAAAAATTTTAAAATTTGATTTTAAAATACATAGTATAATAGTCAAAATTTTATGAAACCATTTTTAGAAATCATGGACATGGTTGATGAAAATATCCCGTGTAAATACATACATATAAACAATCTCAGATAAAAATAAGATTGCAAAAATTATCTCTTAAATTAGGTTTTATAAGCTTTGTATGTGTCTGGATCTCCGAGAAAGTGGGTTAAAACATATTATAATCTTTTAAAATAACTATAATATTATTATTGATATCATATATGATTCACTTAGGACTTTATATTACTCGTTCATTTATCTAATCCATTTTGGGTAATAATCATTTTATTTATCGTACATGTTTTTGACTTTTTATTCATCCTATTATTACGTAGATCATAATTTACATACTCCCAAAATATAAAACATTATTTATATATCACATATATAATAGATAGATAAATGAAGTCGAATACACTTTTAATGAAGACGGTAGGTCATATGTACACTTGAATGATGTGTCTGTTTTGTTATTGAATTGAATGAAATAAATTAAATGACATATATATATATATATATATTGTAGAGTTATTATGGAATATATTTCATTATTATTTATTATATACACTTTATAGCCTTTCCTGGATGGTTAACGTAGAGAATGATTCTCATTGGATCGTGGTGACGGTAAGTCGTACGTGCGCATGAGCGATGATATCATTCCCCTAATGGTTAAATAGTTTGTAATTGAATGGTATATGAATTTTAAAGAATAATTATTATGTTATATTTATTATTTAAATCCATTATAATCATCAACATACCATTCCAAATTAAGTATTGTTGAACATCAATTACACCATGGTGTGGAGACGGTAGGCTATATGTACGCACAAATGGTGATATTATTATTCATAGGATGGATAAAGGGAGGTATACAGTTATACCATAATTATAATATCATCCTATAATGTATAATATATTATATTTATTACTTTTTTATGGAAACATCATAAGAAGAGGATGTAGAATAATAATATAATTTTGAAAGAGGTGATAAAACAATTACATATTTTACGTGTTTCTCCTTTTGATTGGAACAAAAGGCCTCACTATGGTGGATTTCTTCCGAAAGTGCAGCCTCTAGGAAGAAGGGATGTATTGTTGGAGCTTATTTCACAATATTTTGGAGTATCCAAAGGGATTTAATGGTGTGAGTAAGTGGGATAGGTGGTGGCCTTTTATAAGGCGGAGGGACACTTTTGGAAATTCTTGAAATATTAATGTATTAAAAATTTATTTTCTATTTATAATGGTCCAAAACTCATTTATTTCAAGGATAAGATGATTATAGGTCCAAATAATCTAAAAAAATAAAATTTAGATATGCTATCATTTTATTTTAAACCATATAATTTTGATTTATCAATATTTAATCTGTTTAATTTTATTTGTGGTAATAATATTCTAAATGTTAAATTGTTAAATTTTTTTAATTATGTGTTATAAAAATTCCATTAGTAGATAATTAAAGGAATTTTATACCATATAATTTTCCATATGTATTTTTTAAATTTTTTTTCATTTTTAAATAAATTAATAACATGTTTTTTATATAATATTACCAATCCCAATTTAGACACTATTCATTTATTTGAATTTAAATAAAATACAAACTGAAGATAAATTAAAAAAATCATTAATAAAATTATAATATGTCATAGTTTCCTAGAAAATTTATGAATCGCATTAATTAGTTCATATGATATCCAGTTTGATATTTTTAAATACATTTATTTGATATTTCTATAAATAAAATAATTTATACATCACTATTATTTTATAATTAATGGAAATTATTTAGTCACAAAAAATTAAAAATAAATTCAAATGATGTACATAATTTATTAGTTTTTTTAGACTATTTATTTTTTAGGTTTTATAAATAATATCACTATATTAAAATTATTATACTTATAAGATATAAGAGAGTGACATGTTTCATTTTCCTTTGTTTTAATTATAATTACATCGCCTACATGGATATAAGTCCATTAAAAGAATCAGTTCAGACCCTTATGTAATATTGGTTCACTATAATTCATCCAATATGATTTTCTAGGTGTTAGGATAATTTTATTGTCTTTATCATATTGCGTGTTAAACTAATTTACCTAATTTACCTTTCTCTGATGTAAATAAAAAGTAACATAGTTACTATTAATAATATCCAAATAAAACAATATTAGTATAATTTGGACCTGTTGATTCCAAATATAAAATCCATTTTTCATAATTGAAGACAAAAAATTGGCTGAAATTAATTTAAATTTTTTTCCCGTCATCAAAACCAAAAAGCATGTTTTTAAGAAGTAAAAGCTAATTAAAATATTTTTATGTGTTTATGTGAAATTTTAATGTGAAATTATCCCAATGAAAAATAATTTAATTAAATGATAAAAAAATAATCCAATTACACTTTAAAACATATGAAAAGGATAATCTATCTATATAAATAAATTAGAAAAAAATGTTTTCAATTAAAAAGCAGTATTTTTCACTATTCATGAAAATATGAATTTCATTATAAAAATACCAAAATTTCAATGAAAGTAATTTTGATTTACCTTTTCCAAATAATATGTTTATTTTTTCAAATAGAATATATATATGTTTAAAAACTAAATTTAAAATTGATGTTCCATCAAATGGTGGAAAAACTGCCTTTTTTAATAATACTTCTTTTATCTAAATAATTGAATTTGTTTTTATATAATGTCTAGAAAATACATTAGATTAATGTTAATGTTATATAAATTTCAAACTTTTGTTAATACTATTTGTATGGGATAATTTATATCCCATTAAATAATAGTATTTTAATAATATATCATTGTTTAGTTAAACTCGGTATTCCTTACACCGCAAGCTATTGAGGAAGGTTGCAATCCAAATTAGTGTTTCATTAAGTGAAACATTCCTTTGGTGTTTTATATAAAATAATAGAAACATAGTTCATTTATATGTTGAACAAAATCTATACTCAGTGTTTTTTGAAATTAATTCTATCAAAAGAACCTGAAACTGTGTGTAATAGAAGCCATGTATAGTGTTGCATACACTAAAAACTAATATAGTGTTGTGTATAGCGTAAGATAATATTGGTGTAGTGTAAAACACAAGAAATCAAAAAATTAAATTTAATAATTATCATAAAATCATGGGGTGTTAAATTATACCCCTATTAAAATGAATTTTGTAAGAACCTAGTTCATCATTTTAGGTATGGAGCTTGTTTTCGGGTTGATTTTGAGGAAAAAGGAAGAAATGAGGATTTTCTGAGTACACGCTGCGTACATCCATTTACACTTCATGTACCTAGTTTCCACATACAGCCACATACTGGTTGTGTAACGGCTGAGTATATGGTTGTGTGATGACCTAGCAGACCTCTTAAGTCGGGTTGCTGTTAGGGATAACACATGGTGTGTATTGGTAATGAACATGTTGTGTACTTTTCTTTTTATTTGATATATCAGAGAAAGGTCACATATTATGTCTGTATACATCTTCTTCTCCAAATATTTATTATAGGAGAGTGATGGAACAACTAACTAACTTTTAACCTCTCATGATTCTCTGTCTGATCTCCGATTGAAATTCTATCATGTGCGTTGGAATTCAACCTGTGAGTTCTCAAAACCCCTAGAGCCTTACAGTGAGAGTCTTCTTCTCTTGTGGGTTATTTAAGGTTGATATTTATTCAAAATTTAGTATATCTATTCCGATTTAGTCCAATTCACGAGCTGATGTTCTAGTATATTGATAATAAGACATTGAGGTTGGTGGTTTGTGCCTTTCGTTGTTCGTCTTTGGATAGTAAATGCTAAAAGTGCTGCATACAAATGTTTGGGGTATTGTGTGATTTTAAGTAAAGTGTTTTTTATTAACTATGATGGATTGTTTGATGGATGAAGAGTAGTTGCATATGCGTATGGATAGATACCTTGTTTATGGGACACCACATCGGTGTGGTTCCCTTAATTGAGTGTTTATGGTCATTTGGTCAAGGATGACTTTTTGGCTTGCCTTTTTTTCCATGCCTTCATTGATTATAATGGAGATTGATTGATTATATGAAATACATTTTGATATTATTGTGAATTATTTTCCATGAATTTGTTTCAGATTACCTGAGATGCTTTGATATTATATGTTCATTGTTTTTACATAGGACTGTAAGAGCTTGGTGTAGATGATTGACCAAGTGGTATTGACTGTGAGAGCTACCCATGAGGTCATTTATAATTACCTTATTATATATTGACTAGGGGTATTGACCAGGAGATCAACCTAAGAAGGGTGTTTATAATTTATTGAATCCATGTTGACCTAGGGTTATGACCATGAGATTTTCCCATGTGGTCGTTTGTGAATGATTAGTGATATGTTAGATCAAAACGATTAGACCATGTGAGATTCCCTAAGTTTCGTTATTTAATGAATTGGTTATTTATTAAACCAAATGTTTTAGATCATGAAAGTATTCCTAGAGGGTTGTCTGTGAATGATTGAATGATTCTGATGAGTCTTCCAAGCCAGATCACAATCTTGGACTCGGTCTTACATGTTTATTTAGATGATCTTCTGAAACTTTTGTTTTATTACTATTATAATGGATGATATAAATATTAGTCTTGATCCCTAGATTACAAGATTCAAAGGATGAATGATAAATGTAAATTAATTTAATTGAAAACTGTAGGATTTCTATTTTTTTAGTACTTCCTAGTTTATTTCTTTATTTGTGCATATTACCTGCTATATATATTCACTAGCAGTTTGGCATAGATATTTTGGTGGTTTCCTACTAGGATTATTATCACACCCTGTTTAGTTCATGCTTTTATACCCAAAAATATTATATGGTTGTAGTTATAGATAAGGGAAAACATCCTTCCTCGTTAGTTACTTGATTGGTGTTGGGGCTGGAGAGCATCGAACCAAGATGACGCTTGCGATGCTGTTGGAGTTTAATTGTTTCTCATGTACATTTGTTTCTTTATTTCCTTCTATCATTGTGAATTTTTTGGATATGTTCTTAGATACATATTCCATGCATCATATATATATATATATATATATCATGGCTCTATTGGATTCACTTTCGGTCTTCTGCTATTTACTTTTTGTGGGTAATACTATTTCGACTATTGTTACTATTTAGATTCTGTTTTGTATACTCTACCTTTGAGGGCCTAGTTTCCTCAATATAACATCTTGTCCATCACTACTTGTCAGTAGGATTTGGAATTTGTGGAAATGCGCTTGAGGTCATGAGACCAACTGGATTTGGGGCACATTTTGGCGGCAACCAGATCCGAGATGTTACAAAGTGGTATCAGAGGAGTTTATTTTATTCTTTTCCTTACTATTTGGATCTTGTAGACTGTGATAGAAAGTAATATGTATATGGTAATATGTTGTGATCAGGAGTATCTGACTTGTGTATAGGGAAAAAAAGTTACCACGAATATTGGAATTTTGATGGTTTTTTTATTTTTATAGTTAATTTAGTTTCACCGTTGAGTGATTCACTTGTTTTTGCTGTTATTATTGATTTAATTACTGTTATATTTTGTAGAAACCGGATGAGATTATGGTATTCCTCTTCGTGAACCATGCAGGAACTTACTAGAGATCACATGTCATACATTCTTGCCATGTCATTTAGTTAGCATTACTGATTGCATGTTATTGTGTTATATGATGTGATAGATGTGCATGAAACTGTGATATATTAAATGATATAAATACCCCCTATTTTTGGTGGGTATTAGTATATATAAATTTACATTTGGATGGATACCACGATTTGGTCCCTGAGGTTTTATGGGACCCTTGGATTGGAATTTGGTGGTCATGTTTGAACTTTAATTGGATTTTATTAAGATATGATATGAACATGGATGCAAAAAAAAATTTCATGGAGAGTATGGGCTCTCACGGGTCGGAACATGGTAATCCTTGGATAAATTTTATGATTTTGGGGGTTCTAGAAAATTTTTAGAGGCTTACTATCTGTAAAATCCAGAAAACATGGCATGTGAGGTTATGAACACACGCAATGTGTTATTCTGTTCTGGAAGAAATGACTTTTCCTAAGTACATTTCCTATACCATATGTACACATCGTGCAGTTCTTGATTATGTTACCATCTATCTGAAAAAATACACGGGGTTTAGTAAACATTATTAGAACATTCCATGTACTGGGGGTACACACCATGTGGTAATTGACCATGTATTTGGCCATGTGACTAATGACACAGGTGGATGAATATTTTTTGGTACATGTCGTGCCTAATTTGAACACAATGTGTAGTGTTATACTAGAAGAACCATGTAGTTCTATCCATATAAGAGTACTTGGTCAGGGAGGAATATTCAAGAACACATTGTGTCTCAAGAGAAACATGCCATGTGTATTGGGTGTTACCCAACTAGGTTGGAAGAGGTACATGCCCATATTAAGGCTTAAAATGAACACACTATGTAGTGGTTCTAAACACCGTGTAAATATCTTTTTAAAACATGAATTCCTTCCTTATCATATTCCATTATAGTACTTTTAAGTTGTATTCCTTGATAGTCTTGAACTGAGGTGTGCGCTTGACCTTGTAGTGTCATACCACCTACACATCCCTGGGTTGTACGCCTGGTAAAAGTAGGTGATCAGACATAGAAAATGGTAGATTAGTATATACCATCAGATCTTCCCGTCACACCCAACTTGGAACTAGCTATTATAATAGACACTACTGCTGACACAAAATTCTGTGAAGGCTTTATGAGGACGATGTAGAATTTTCAGGGAGCACCACATCCTACCCCGACTATGGCAGAGTTGACATTGGTGTTCCAACAGTATCATCCTCCCACTTTTTCAAGGGATGGGGTACCACAGGATGTAGAGTCCTTATTAGTGCCTATGCTTTATATATTCTAGAATCCAGAGACACCTACTAAGAGGAGGGTGAATATCGTGACTTGCATGCTACGTGATTCCTCCAACAGATGGTGGGATGCTATCTCAAAAGAAGTAAATCATCAGGATATGGCTTGGGAAGAGTTTTAGAGGACCTTCTATGATTACATTTACCCTTAGAAGTTTAGGGATGATCCATCTGGGCAATTCATGCATTTGGAGTAGGGTTCTCTTTTAATGATGGAATACTCATCTAATTTTATAGAGCTTTACCACATCACACTTATTCTGTGGGGGGTAAAAATTAATCTCTAGCTAGGTGATTTGAGGTTGGTATCATGTACAAAATCTGACTATAGATGAATGTTTTTAGGATGAATTTGATGACTACTATAGTGAACTCAACGCTGATTATCGAGCACAATCTGAGGGAGTTAGGAGTTGTGAGCCATGGTTGTTTAGCCTCTAGGGTTGGTACTCCTTTGAATAATAGATGGAAGCACCGCAGGGATAATTTATGTGATGTTTCTTCGGGTATCCATGTAGTGTGCTACCAGTGCGGAAGGAATAGGAATATGAGACCACATTACCTAAAAGACCCAATAGGGTGCCGATCTTCTGTAAATAAGGGCCACATTAAGCATTTTTGCAGGATTTTATCACATGTAGTGAGTGATATGGTGTCTATTATGACTCCACATTCAGGAACATGACCACAAGTCTCTCATCATTCGGGGAAATGGAGTTTGTCAGGCAGTTTAGGGTATCTATGATGGGTCACATGTATGCGGTATATGTTAAACCTTTTTTATGGAACATGCCCAACATGAGTAGGATCCTAGACCCTCTATGGTTAGAGGTATGATTCTAGATTCCTCGGTTTTATATTCTTCCCTTTTTTATATGGGGAGTTCCTATATTTTTATATATGTTGTCTTTGTAGAGTTCCTTGGTCTTTGTAACATTACTTCTAATGATTTTATGACTCTAGAATATCTTCTGGCTATTATGAAGGCAAGTGAATGTCAGTGTAAGGAGTTCCCTATTGAGGTTGGTGGGTGTCACTTCCTACAGGACCTCTAAGTCTTAGAGATGACACACTTTGATGTCATTATCAAAATAGAATTTTTGGTCTCCTTTCAAGCCTTCTTTGACTTCTATCACTACAGGGTGAGTTTCACATCACCAGATTGCGGGTCTTTTCTACACAAGGGATAATGGGATGTCTGTGCGAGCAGAGCTAGACCCGAGCATCATGGGTTGGGTGGAATTATATCCTAGATTGATATTTTATATCTAGATGTCCAAGAAACATCACAGATGGACTTTCCTCTAGTAGTGGATTATTTCAGATATGTCTTCCCAGATGGATTTTCAGGTTTACCTCAGAAGAGAGAGTTAGATTTATCTTTTGTGCTCATCCTAGGAGTAGCACTTGTGTCTATTCCTCCATATATGATGGATACACTAGAGTTATCGGAGCTCAAGAAGAATTTGAAGGAGTTGCAAGAAAAGGGTTTCATTCAAACTAATACTTCCCCTTGGGGTTAAAATGTTCTCTTGCGAAGAAGGCAGACGGTACCCGTAGACTTTTTGTAGATTATAAGAACCTAAAATAGTATATGGTTAACAACTAATATCCCTTGATGAGGATTTATGGTCTCTTTGATCAGCTTCGTGGAGCCCGAGTGTTCTCGAAAATTGACATGAGATCCAGTATACATTATTTGTGTGTTATACAATCATACATACCTCGTACAACCTTTCATAGAAGGTATTGTCTACATGAGTATTTGTATATACCATTTGGTCTCACAAACACTCCAGTAGTTTTCATGGAAATGATGAATAATGTGTTCCATACTTACATGGATTCTTTTGTGGTAGTCTTCATGGATGATATATTGGTGTACTCACACACTCGACACAACCATGAAATCTATCTTGAGATCATATTGAGTACACTGATAGAGTATAACATATATGAAAATCTCTCAAAGTGACACTTTTTGATTGACCAGATTCATTTCTTGGGTCATGTTATCTCAGATATAGATGTATCAGTAGAGCTAGAGAAAATGAGGGTAATAGTTTTTTGGGAGAACATGAACAATGTATTGGAGTTAAGAAGTTCTTTAGGGCGGGATGGTTACTAATGATTTTATATAAAGGACTTTTCACAATTAGAAGATCCACTTGAGGGCATGACTAAGAAGGGTGTGAATTACTTGTGGACAGATTTATGTGATTCATCATTTTAGGAGTTGAAATAGAGATTGACTTCCGCACCGATACTGATTTTTTCTAGAGTCGAGCTAGAGTTACACCATTACTATGATGCATTTTGTATCGGGTTGGGAGCAGTTCTTATTCATGGGGAAGGAGTCATTGAAAATGGGTCTTAATAGTTGATGACACATGAAAGGAATTACCTGACGCACAATCTCATGTTAGCTACAGTTTTGCATCCTTTACGATGATGGAGACATTATCTTTTGGGGGAGTCTTTTGTGGTATACACTAACCAGAAAGGCCTTAAATATATCATTACTCATCATGATTTGAATTTGACACCGCGAAGGTGGGTTGAGTACCTTATTTCTTTTGACTTTGATCTTGCCAACATGCCTGGGAAAGGCAATGCAGTGGCTAATGTGTTGAGCAGAAGGACTCAGATACATGCAGTTCAGGAGGCCATTAGTGAGTGGTAGCTTGTGGATCAGTTCGCTGAGATGCATTTGGAGGTTCATGAAAAAAGGGGAAGACATTTGATTATTCTATAGTTGTTACCATTACTCTACTAGATCGAGTGGGAATGAAGAATCTATTAGATTCTGAAGGCCTAGTCCTATGGAAGATTTCGTGAGGCTAGGACCCTGCTCTTAGCTAGACCGTTGGTGGTGATGAGGTTTTGAGTTTTCCTGGGAATGTATGGGCGTCGAAAGACATATGTGAAGAACTGTTTAGAGATTTTCAGGACTCAGTATGTGTAATTCATCCTAGTGTCACCAAGACATATCAAGATATAAATCCTCAATATTGGTTTTCTGACATGAATAGAGATAGAGTTAGATTTGTTATGATATGTTCCACCTATCAGTAGGTGAAGGAAGAGAATTAGTAACCGGCAGGGCTATTACAGTAGTTTCCCATTCCCATTTGGAAGTGGAATGATGTCGTGATGGATTTTGTGATAGTTTTACCAAAGCCGAATCAAGAGAATGAAGTGGTTTGGGTTGTTATCAATAGGCCTACGAAGGTTTCACATTTCCTGTAAATCAAGGAAACCTTCAGTGTTGATGATCTTGGAAATTTTTACATTTGAGATATTGTACGTTTGCATGGGGTTACACACTTCATCATTTCAGACAGGGATGGCTGGTTTACTTATCATGTTTGGAAGGGACTATAGAGGGATTTGTGTACATTGGTACTTCTGAGCACATCTTACCAAGCCCAGAAAGATGGCTAGTATGAGTGTACGATCTAGATTTCGGAGTACATGTTTCAAGCATGCACCCTAGATTTTTAGGGATCTTGGGGGAGAGACATACCCATAGTGGAGTTTTCCTATAATAATAGTTTTCAGTCAACGATATAGATGGAAACTTATGAGGCATTGTATGGCAGTCTGTGTTGATCACAACTATATTGGTTGGAGGCAGGGGAGGCAACTATACTGGGACCTAGTCTTATCTAGGAGACCATTGAGCAAGTAAATTTGATTCGAAAGTGGATGGATACTACAAAATCCTTCTAGAAATATTATTCTAATTGATGAAGAAGACCTATGGATTTTGAGGTCAGAAATAAGGTTTTCATATAGGTCACAATGAGGTTGGAACGCAGGAGGATTAGGGGAAAGGGGAAGCTTTCACTGAGATATGTTAGGTCGTTTGAGGTTTTGGAGAGAGTCGGGCTTGTTTCCTATCAGTTGCAGTTACCTTAGAGGTACTGTTCTATGCACGACGTCTTTCATGTTTCTCAGCTACTTCTTTATTTTTCTGACATGCCTCATGTTTCTAAACCTGAGGAGGTTGAGTTGAAGGTGGATGCATCCTTTGAGAAGCACACTATTCAGATTTTGGATTGCAGCATGAAGGTTCTCCATGGTGGGTCTATTCCTTTGGTATGGGTTTTATGGCATCACGACCGAGTGATAGATGAGACTTGGGAGAGGGAGGCCAACGTACGATCACAGTGGATAGAGTTGTTCACCGATTCTTCTTCACCACCCTTGGACGTGAAATTTGGGGATGAATTTATTTAGGTGGGAGTCTGTAAGAAACCAGATTTTCATTTCATTCTTGGATATAGTTTTCAAGATTCTTTTAAGGAAAAAAAATAAATGAGGATTTTATGAGTACATTCTGTGTACTTCCAGGTACACATCGTGTAGCCGGTTTCCGCGTACAGATGCATAATGGCCGTGTAACAGCAGAGTACATGGTTGTGTGGTGACAGGGAAGACCGATTATGTCGGGGGATGGTTGAGGCTAATACATGGGGTGTACTATTGATGAACACACCACATACTTTTATTTTTATTTGATATATCGGATAGGGGGTCATATCTTAGTTCTGGAAACAACTTCTTATCCATGTGTTTCATAATTGAGAGCATCATAATGGACGATGATATTCAAACCCCTACTGATTCTCTGTCCAATCTCCATCTGTGACACTATCAGGTTAATTGGAGTCCCACTAGTGAGTTCTCAAAACCCCTAGAGCCTTTCTTCTATATTCTTCCGATCTGATGCATTATTTAAGGTTGATCATTTTTTACCTTTTTTATAATCACACTGATTTAAAACGATTCAAGGTAATACGTTCAATTATATTGATCGTACAACATTGAGGTAGGTGGTTTGGACCTTTCGTTGTTCGTCTATGGGTTATATACACTAAAAGCGCCACATAACCATGTTTGGGGTATTGCATGTTTTGGAATCAAGCCCTTTTTTTACCTGTTATGTAATGGTAAATTTAAAAAGAGTAGTTGCATATGCATAAGTTTAGATAACTTTTTTACGGGATACACTGTGGGTGTGTTTCCTTTGATTTATTATTTATAGTTGTTTAGTATAGGAATTCTGTTAGGATTGCCTTGTTTTCCATTCCTTGGTTGATTAGGATGTAGTTTTATTGATTATATTAAATACATTATGATATTCTTCTAAATTATTAGCCATGTCATAGTTTTAGATTACATGACCTTCTTTCAAATTATATGAGCACTGTTTTTACAGAGGTCCATGAGAGCATTTGTGTTGATGATTCACCCATGGGTATTGATCATTAGAGATACCTTGGATTTCATTTATAATTACCTTATGCTCTTTTGACCTACCATACTGACAATGATAGATACATGGGGAGATTTTTTATAATTTATTTATTCCATGTTGACCCAAGGTGTGACTGTGAGAGCTTCCCTGGTGGTCGTTTATGAATGATTTGTGCTATGTTAAACTAAAAGGGTTAGACCATGAGAGCATCCTAGAGGGTCATTATTTAATTAATTCTTTCTATGTTAAACCAAATGGGTTGTACCATGATAGATTTCATAGGGGGTTGTTTATGAATGGTTGAATTATTGTGACGTGTCTTAAAAGAGAAAGTACAATCTTGGACTCATTCATACATGTGGGTTTAGTTGGTATTATAAGAAATATGTATTTTTATTATTACATAGGGGGATATAGAGAATAGGAAAGATCCTGAGATTAAATGATTCAAAGGATAAATAATAAATGTAATGGAATTTAATTTGAAAATTGTAAGATTATTTACCTTTGAGTAATTTCTAGTTTCTTACTTTATTTCTGCACATTACCTACAATATATATTCACTGATAGTTAGGAAAATATCATTGGGTTGTTTCCTACTAGGATTCATCTCACACCCTATTTGGGTCTTGTTTTTGGACCCAAATAGATTATTTATTTGCTTCACTAGATAATTTAAATCTCTATTCCTCATTAGGTACTTGATTTTTGTTCATTCTAGAGAGCATAGGACAAGATAAGTATTGCGATGCAGTTGGAATTTACTTGTTTCTCATGTACTTTGGTTTCTATATTTCTATCGAGTATTGTGACTTGTTTGGAAATATTCATAGATACATATTCCATGTATCATATATATATATATATATATATTGTGGCCCCATGGGATTTACTTTCAGTCTTCCACTATTTACTTTTTGTTGGTATTACTACTTCCTATATTGTTTACAATTTAGACTCTATTGTGTATACTCTCTAATGAGAGAATAGTTTCCACAATATCACACCTTGGCCCTCATTTCGAGTCTGGAGCCTCTGGAATTTGGGGAAATTCCATTGATTTCATGCGACCAACCTAGTTCAGGGAACATTTGGGTGGAACTCGGATCCGGGATGTTGCAAATTTCACCCCTGAAATTCATCATGGTTATAAATGGTTTACAAATTGAATGTTTCGTTCATGAAAACCCACATCATAAAAAGGACTAAAAAACCATTCTTTTAAAAAGGAAATATAATCATAATGGTTACCCAACATAACTCATCATAAATTCTTCATATAGAGGAACATAGGTGGGAAGTAAAAACATGGATATGAAAGAGAAATCTAACCTTCTTGTTCTGATAGGTAGTGATAGAGAACACTGTTGTATAAACTGAGCAACTGAAATCCCACAAATCTATGATGATTTAAGGGACCCTTTGATTCATTAGATAAGAAGGTACTAAGATAACATTTTTGGTTTTCATGATCCTTTCCCTAAATTTGAATAATTTTCATTAGAATAAATACTTGATTTTGGTACAATCCTATCATTGTTCGTTCCTTGAACAATTTCCACTTCATCTCTTAATTAAATAAATGAAGTTGAATTTTTCATTCTTGACGTGTTAGAAGATCATGAACTATAAGGATAGTTCATTCCATCTATCTCAATAAAAAGGTTAGCACATGTAATAAAATATGCATAAGTCCATATATACTGGGATAATAAATTAATCTAGAAAACTTCAATCAGATTAAAAAATATACTCTCCATATATAGACAAAATTACAACACATAAAAAAAATAAAAATATATACCTTTAGAAAGAGGTTAACTAAATCGGCATAACATTTTTCTCCCATATCTCATATTGTAGTTCTTGGTTATCACATTCAAAACATGTGAATACCTTAATCATGTATTCTCATGAATTAGTATAATAACATGAATTAGCATAGAACCTTTACGTAAACATTAATTCTGTCAAAATCAACTCTTTCCACACGCCAAAAATACCAAAAAATATTTATACTCAATACATGATTTCACATTTTCATTATATCTGTCAGGAGCTCATTGATAATACCAAACATCTCATTATATCCTTATCCCTTCATTATGTGCATATTAGGGGCTTTCCAAAAATATTTCAATCACTTTTCAAGGTTACTGGTACTATATACTTATGAAAAGCCATAATGGACCAATACATAGATATTCCAATATTCCATAATACTGTAAATGAGATTCTACAGCACTATTTTTGAATCCCATTACATAAACACTTAATCATTCCACCACGTCATTTTCATACTCCACATCTCCAATAGTTATCACATGTGACTTCCCTTTGAATTTTTCCCTATGAGGTGGCTGACTTAGGTCATCATTAAGCCTTAGATTAGGGAATTGGTTAGCATAATGCCCCATTTCTTTGTACATATAGTATTAAAGTGTTAGTGGTGAGTTCCCTATAGTCTTTTTTGTATTCACGTCATTAGAAACCTTCCTCCCATTACTTCGACACTCAGATGCTCAATGATCTTCTTTTACACACTGAATAAATTTTCTAATAACATTAAGACAATCTCCATCATTCTTCTTTCCACACATTTAGCATAAGGAAACATTAAAATTCTTTTCAACATTGTTTTGAGATCTTCCCTTGAACAATATATTTGGTTTATTGTCCAAAACATGACATTGATATATAAACCCCACTTCAATTTCGACCTTGTTAGCAAAATTCACAATCTATTCATAGCTAATAAAGTATCTTATAGATAATTACCCTCAAAAACATAGTTTTAAGCCACTGAAGAATCGATCAACTTTAATTTCATGTTGGATCATAAAACCAAAATCATTCATTGCAAGTCTTGTAAAATTTGGCTCATATGTATCAGTTAAATCATCATCCTTTTTCTTAATCTCATGTAACTCATTTTCTATCTTTGTTCGAAGAATAAGTGGGATGTAATTAATGAAAAATATTTTCCTGAACTCATTCCATTCCATGGATGCAATTTCATCTTACTACCATGTATTCTTGATTAGAGTCCACCACTTGTCTGCTTCACCTTCTAAACGAAAAACAACCAAAATAAATTTTTCATTTTCTGAATATAGAAGGATGGACAATATCTTTTCAATTGTACTATTTCATTATTCAGTGAAAATTGGATCAGGAGACCCACTAAAGACAGGTGGAAACTGCCTCATGAAGGACTCAACAGATTTTTGTTACCTTCTCTACTCATTTAGAAGTCCATAAGGATTCATATCTTGTGTAAGTATATAAACAATATTTTTCATTACATATCTCATAACATTTGGTTATTCAAGAATAAAATCATTGTATTTCCCAGTGCATTGATCATTAACATGGTTTCTTTGAGTTCTAACCATTATATAGAACCCAAAAAGAATTGTGTGAGAGGAAAACATCATACTAGGAAAACCACATAAACAAGGGGGAGTACTTTTAATCTCTAACATCATAGGTTTAATCCTTGGTAATTCTTGTTTTTTTACATAATACAAGGACTATAACCTATAGTTAGACTTTCCCTTATAGAAATCCAAAGACATACCTTTGAAATATCTCAATGAATATCAATAATGTTTTTGCATTCTAGTTTCCAAAGTTTGACTAAAACTTTTCTCTATTACCAATTATAGTGACCCAAGATCGAAGTACATGGAAAATACATTTCTTCGTTAGAATACTTAATACATGTCTCAAATATATACCCAAATACCATATTATTTTAGTGTCTTTGGAAACATGGAACATAATATTTTTTATTGGTGAGAGATCTTCAACTTCTCTCATGAAGATCTACCCTTTTGTTTTCCTAACTAAAACATTTCATTACATCATGAGGAAAAGAAAACATAAAAATCATGAGCTCATATTCTCAGTAAGGGTAAAGATTTAGAACATAAAACAAACTACAAACAAAATAATGGAAAAACATGAGCATATTGATTACATATAAAAAACATGAGTCATGAAATAAATCATGGAAGAACATAATGAATGTATCATAAAAGAACACTAACAAAGATAAAATATCATTGACATAAAACATGGAATTTTGGAAAACAAATAAGAACAAATTATGATTTTCATAGTAGCCAAGGCATTTCTTACAAGACCATCATAGTGGAAAATTTTCATTACTGAACTGGGTTTACTTTTCATTCTAGCCTTTTTTTCTCAACCATATTTACATGTCATTCTAGCCCTGTATTATTAAACCAAATTTACCTATCATTCTGGTAATTTATATCTCATGAGATTTAAATATTTACCCAATGCATTGGATGGAGTAAAATGTCCCACCCATCTCATTATCAAATCATTTTTAAAATTTCCACAAAAAAATCAATCATTCATCATAACATAACACAAAAAATGGATTTCTTCAACTTCATTCCATCATATCAAAATTCATATAAAATATAATTAAATCATTAACACAATAAAATAATTGTAATAATAGGTATAGAAACATAACCCCATTTATGTGTGTCATCTTAGATGTAAAATAATTTTGATAAAACACTTGAACTTAATTTTTGAGGAAAGTATCTTTTTTCTCCAAAAATGTTTTCTTTTACAAAAATGCCATGGAATTTTCAAATAAAATAATTTAGTTGAAAATAAATATGAAATAGTGTAGAGGAAGCTTAATGAAAATAACGTTTCATGGAACCATAAAAAAATACATTCATGGTGTAAAAGTTTAAAAAATAATCTCCACGAACTTTTTCCACAAAAGTCAAAATTTACCTCATATGGTAAAAAAAATAAAGATTTCTTCAATACTATGTAGTAAAAGTCAAAATGGGAAAAAATGACTTTAAATATATATAGTATAATAGTATCAAATATTGAAAACATTTTTATAAATCATTTACATGGATGATAAATATTTCCCCAGTAAATACTTACGTCTAAACAATCTCAGATAAAAATGAGATTGCAAAATTATCCCTTACCTTAGGTCCAATATGATTCATTAGTATATGAAAATCTTATATAGTGGGTTTAAACATATTAATAACTTATATCATAACCATAAAAATATTTATGATATAATATATGCTTCCCTTATGACATTATATTACACGTTCATTTATCAAATCCATTTTTGTTAATAATTATTTTATTTATCATACCTGTTTTGACTTGTAATTCATAATATTATTACTTAGATCATAATTTACATAACTCTAGAATGTAAAAAATGATATATATATATATATATATATATATCATATATATTCATTACATAAATATATATAATAGATAGAAAAATGAAATGGAACACACCGTTCATTGAGACCATAGGTCATTTGTACGCATGAACGTTGTTTCCGTTTCATTATTTAATTGAATGGAAATAAATCAATGAAACGTATATATATATATATTGTATCATTAATATGTCATATATTTAATGTTAATTTATTATATATAAATTATAATAATTCTTGAATGGTTAATGTTGGGAATGAATCTGATCGCTTCGTGGAGACTGTAAGTCATACGTATGCACAAGCGATGATATCATTCCATTGAAAGTTAAATAGTATGGAATTGGATGGTATAAAAATTATACAGAGTAATTTTTATTTTATATTCATTATTTAAATCCATTCACTCATCCACATACCCATACAAATTATGTATTGTTGAATAACAATTACACCCTGACGTGGAGATGGTAAGTCGTACGTACGCACTAATGGTGATATTGTTATTCGTAGGATGGATAAAAAGAGGTATAAGGTTATACTATAATTATAATAAAATATCATCTAGTATATGATAGTGTGTTTATTAATTTATTATGGAAAAAATATAATAAGAGGAAGTAAAATAAGAAAGGAATTTTGAAAGAGGTGATAAAACAATTACCTATTTTTCGAGTATCTCCATTTTCGTTTGCACAAAAGGTCTCCCTTGGATGGATTTATTCACAAAGTGTGTCCATATAGGTGGAATGGAGAGATTTTTGGAGCTTATTTAGGAATATTGTGGATGATACAAATGGATTTAAAGGTGTGAGTAAGTGGGTAGAAGTGGTACCCTTATATAAGTGGTAGGAGGGGCACTTTAGGAAAGTCTTAAAGTATTAATATATTAAAAATTGATTTGGGGGTTATACTGGTCCCAAAATCATTTATTTTAAAGATAAAATGATTTTTAGTTGAATTCATACAACTAATAAAAATTATATATGTTTTTATTTTATTTTAATTTTTATAATATTGATTTGTCCTTATGTAATCTATTTAATTTTATTTGTGGTAATAATATTCTAAATATTAAATGGTTATAAATATATAATTATGTGTTTTCAATTTTTTGTAATTGGATATATTTTAAAATTTTAGACTATAAAATTTTCACTATTTAATTTTTAAATAGTTTTTTTTTTGATTTCTAAATGATTTAATAATATGTTATTTTTATAAAATATCAATAGTGTCATTTTTTACACTATTCATTAATTTGAATTTAAATAAAATAAACATTGAAGATAAATTATAAGAAAAATAATTAATAATCTCCTAAAATTTAATAGTATCCGGGAAAATTCATGGAGCACATTAATTAGTTCATATGTTATTTATTTTAGTATTTTAAAAACCATTTATTTGATTTTTCAATCAATAAAAAATTTCTACATCACTATTGCGTCGTCATTAATGGTAATTAATTAGTCTCTAAAAATTAAAAATAAATTATCTTGATGTGCTTAATTTCCTTATATTTCTTGACACTATTTATGTATGATTTTTTATGAAGTTTATCACTGTTTTAAAATTATTATACTTATAAGATATATGATAGAGACATGTTGTCACTTTCTTTTGTTTTAATTATAATTACAACACTATCAGGGACAAAATTATATTAGATGGATAAATTATAACCATTATGTGATATTTTTAGACTTTAATTCATCTAATAGGATTTTGGTAGGTGTTAGGATAATTTTATTATCATTATCAAATTGATTGTTACCCTAATTTACCTGATTTAGCATTAATTGTGATAAATAAATATTAACGTAGTACATATTACTCATATAAAAAATGTAATATAATTTGGACCCACTGATTACAAATATGGAATCTATTTTTCATAATTCAAAACAAAAAATTGGTATATTTTAATTCAAAATTAATTCTCGTTGTCAAAACTAAAAAGCCTGCTTTTAAGAAGTGAAAACATATCAACATATTATCACATGTTTATATCCAATTTAAATGTGGAATTACTTCCAATGAACAATATTGGATTAAATGATAATAAAATAATCCAATTACACATTAATACCAATTAAAAAGTTAATTTAAATATATAAATAAATTAAACGAAAAGGAAATTTTGAATTAAAATGCAGTATTTTTTCAATATTCTTTAAAATACGAATTTAATGAGAAAAATACCAAAATTTCAACCAAAGTAAATTTTTATTTACCACTTCTAAATAATACTTGTATATTTTTAGATATAATATAATAAAGTTTTAAAAAATATATTTAAAATTGGTGCGTCATTAAAAGGTGGAGAGCTGTATTTTTTGAATAATACTTCTTTTATTGTCAAAATTGATTTTGTTGTCATATGACATCTAAAATATAAATAATACATATATTGATATTATATAAAATTCAAAATGCGGTTAATACTATTCATAAAGACTAGTTTATATCCCATTAAATAATAATATTTTAATAATATATTGTGGTTTAGTGAAACTCAGTAATAATTACAACACAAGATATCGAGGAAGGTCGCAGGAAAATTCAGTGTTGCGTTTAGTGAAAGATTCTTTTATTATTATGTATAAAATAATCCAAACATAGTTATTTGATACGTTGAACAAAATATATACTTAGTTTTTCAGGAAATGAATTCTTATCAAAATAACTTGAAATTGTGTGTAACACAAACCAAGTATAGTGTTGTGTATACTGCATGCTAATACAGTGTTTCATATAGTGCAAGATAATCATGGTTTAGTGTAAAAAAACACAAAAGAAATTAAAAAGAATCTATATCCTAAAATCTATGGGTTACATAGTCAAGAAAAGATGATCTCCACCCCTATCCATGGTCTATGAGAGGTTCGTAAATACGTAATCATCCAGACGATGAGGTTATGAATGTGAGAAATGTTATCTAGGAAGGGTTTCAAAACCATAGGGTAGTTCTTATCTTAATTTTGAAGCTTTATCCCTTAACCATGCGATTTCTAATCATGTGGTGTGGGCCACCAAAAGTTTGGTAATTTAGTGTCCCATATTTTTCATTGAGAAAGGGTAAAAAACACGACGATGTAACATCAAGGATATAAAATATTCTCAAATAAGTTGGAATAGAGATTATAAATCATGGTCCAAGTTGCTTGCTTCAGGAGGATGATATGATAAATCATACCGATAATGATACAAAACAATCTATGGTTATGATTTATACCATAGTGATTTCATGGATAACATGGATTTAAAATCCATTTTAACGAGTCATAAATTTTTCTGGCCACCATAGGAGCATACACAGAAGCCATAGGCATATATGAATAGTCATGGAAATGGTCCCTTAAATCTAAGTATCCTATTATGAGGGCCATGAATGGTTTTCTTATTTGAGGAACTCAAATAATTAACTATGATTTATGGAAAGAGTAATATCCATGATGGTTTCAATCTCCGTACAAGTTGTGTCATTGCATGGTGAACATATTCTCATGGTGAGGGGATGTGGAAAACGATTACTCTAAACTTATCCAATACTTGGGGGTCCAATGAGTATATCTTGGATTTTATCTAGTCTAGATTTTTTTCCCTATAAGAAATAATCCCGGTTTTTTTGTTCCCTAATTTGGGCCTAAACATTGGATATGAATAGTTTTGAGAGAGAAGACTTGATTTTTCTCAGGCTTTCTTATATGGGTTTTCAAACTGATATGTTTTGTGAATCTTTTTCTAGTAGTTTAAGGTCTTGGTATTTTAACTATTATATTCTAGAGTTTATGTTTATACATATTTGACCAATAATTCAAAATTTTTAGGGTTAGAAAACACGTGGGCCTAATATTTTTGATCTTACGCAGGATCCCAAATAGGATACCCAAGATCAAGAGAACTACAACGTCCTTCTATGTGTAAAATTAAGGAGTTTTAAAACATTTCTTGAGGTGTATAGGGTATTCATGATGATATGTGATAAACATACCAGTGATGTATCAGAATACACTTTGGTGATGGGATTCTCAATGGTTATTTCAAGCTCACAAGGATTAGAAATCCCTATTTACAAAGTCAAGATATCTCCAGTTTTTAGGCCTCTACCATTATGAATCACTATCATGGTTAAGAAGAGAAATCTTATTTCCTTTCCAAGGGCCATGAAATGTTTGAAGAAACCCAAGGTGTTCATGACAGGATGTGTGGTCTATGGATCAAGGTTCATTAAAAGGCAGCAGAAGAACCTCGTATTATGGATGACTAGGGTAAGGCTATTTGTGTCTATTGATAATAAATTCTAGTGAGTTATGAACTGCATAGTGTTATATATTGTATTAGGGACATATTTTCTTCTGTGAAATTTTGACATCGTGTTGTAAGGAAATTTTTGTTTACTTGTAGTTTAACATCATGTGGTAAGAATGATTTTGTTTTAGAGTTTAAATGTCATGAAACTAGGATATTTTCCTTATATATTAATGCCAATATGTAGTGAGGTGGGTACCAACTTGAAAAATTATTCATTACATATTATATAAATAATAATTTAATACAAATATTTAACTCATATGTTGGTAAAATGAGCATGTATGACTCATCCGTTATACAGTTGGGGTGTATTTTTTATCAATTATTATATCTAGAACTAGAATTTGAGATCAATGAATTAGTATGTATCATGTTTGGATAGGAATCAACAAACCTGTAGTTCTAGAAAGGGAAAATCTTTATGTAGTTCTAACCCATATGTAGAGGTGGGAATTTATTCCATTGATTGTTGTAGTGGGGCTTCAGATTTGAGATCCAAGTGTCACTACATATATTGTGATTACAGGAATCAAGCCACATGTAGTTTTAGTATATGGAATTTCCTTTATATTTTTATCCTTTTCTAAGAGTGTATTTTTTTTAAATGGGCTTATGATTGAAGATATGAGTGACACTACTTGCTTTTCGGTGTCCGGAATCAAGTAACGTAAATTTCTAAAGGAAGGGTATTCCTATGCATGTTTGGATTACACATGGGGAGAAGAAATTTTTTTAATTGTTGTAGTTTTTACTTGGATTGGATATCTAATAATCACTAAATACATTGTGATGATATGAATCAAGTCACATGTAGTTATTGAATGGAGGTTTTCTAGGATACGAACACCAAGAATAGAGTTCCTCTCTAGTGAGGTCCATAAGAAGGTGTATGTTTAGATGTAAATGTGACATTGACCATGAATTTTAGCATCATGGGGTGGGTAATCATGGTAATAATTTTAAGTTATTACATTTTGGACAATGATGAGAATGTCTTGAGATATTATTCAATGGTTGTACGGGGAGGCCTCACTGAAATTCCCAATCTTACATGAGATATGATAATTGTGAGAAGCATGGACTAAGAAGGGTTCATCAATCCATAATGAGGCATTTAAGGATAGGATAAGGGATTATATATCATCTGTTGGATGGAAAAAGATATAGTATTGAGGAATCACAACTTATCTCATTGAAAATGAGAATCATTCCATTTTTCCTTCTCGAAAACCCATGTAGTTTAATGTGATGCATAAAAGACATCAGTCATGTAGTTTAATGTCAGGGGGTAATGATGTAGGTAACTCGACATGAAGGAAAAGTAATATTATGGTTATGCCAATGATTAGAGATTTTGGAGTCACTGCATATCCTATGATGGTAGGTATCAAGCCACACCTAGTACTTGGATGAAGATATTCACCTAGTATAGTGAAATCTCACATAGGGAAGGCATCATTTTATCCATCCTTCACATTGATCTAGCTCATGTGTGGTGATTTGTTATTGAGATGGTTCTTCCTGTACAGTATAAAATTATACAGTGAAGAAATTTTATGTGTAGATTAATGTAGTATGGTGAGGACTGGTTCTATATAGTTTTAACGCCATGTGGATAGGGTGTGAGATGTTGTGCAGTTTAATGTCTTGCTTCTTGGACATGAAACACCTCTATATTTAACATCTTGTTGTCAGGATGATCTTGTGTAGTTTCATATCATGTAACCAGGATGATTTTATATAGTTCATCATCATGTGGTTAGAACATGGGGAACCATGATGTTTAAGGTTGTGCTTCTAGGACTGTATGTGCTGCACAATTTAACATCCTACTACCAGGATGGAATGTTCATGATGATTTCTATGAAAATAATTTCTACAAAAATCTCACATTGGTGGGGGGTGTGGCACACTCCCTATCTATTGTTTCCAATGATTAAGATAAATTATGATAAACCATATGTATGATTTGAGTACCATCTCATTTCAGTTCCATCTTTGAAAGCTTCATCACATGTATCATTAGGGTTGTAAGATTCAATAACAATTCTCCTTAGAGGAATGAATAGAGGTTAACCTTTTTAATAAATACTTATGTGATATGATTCTAATGGACTTCTAGTTTGTTCAATGTATATAACCATTCCACATCTAGCTTCTCCAATTTATCTAGATGCTTATACAATTTCTCATTAACTGATAGCTATCCTAAAATAGAAATTCAGAGATAATTTATCTATATTTCTATGGGAAACACTACTTTGATCTCATAAAACATTGATTATGGAATTTCTTGTATATCAGTATGAGTGGTATAATGGTAGCCCTATAAATCATGAAGGATCCTTTTCAGATAGGACATAATATCATTTTTCACCAACTTCTAAAGTATATTTGATAAAGTCATATTAATGCCCTATATCTATCCATTTTTTATAGCATGATAGTGAGATGAGTGATTGGACTCAATATTGTACTCCTAACTCGTTCTCATTAACTCCATAGAAAATAATTTGTTGTCATTGTCTATCATTATTTTTTGTGGGACCCCAAACTTTGAGATGATATATGAAATTTGGATTTTGATGATATTCTTCATTCTAAATTATTAGAGTGGTATCACCTCAGTCCATTTCGAAATAAATTTTGTAGCAGTAAAGAATTACATAAACTATTTTGTTGTGGCTGGGGGATATGGCCACACAATATCCATTTCCCAAATAGAAAATGGAAAAGAATATTTAATTGTATGTAGAAATTTAGGTGGTTTGTTGATGAAGTATTCATGGGTCTTGAATGCATGAAATTTCATGTTGAATTTAACATATTTCTATATAATGGGTTTCAATTGGTAACCCAACCACTTGATTTGGTGGGAGAGTCTGGTCCTATACTAATTAGCATTGTCGGATCATGCATGGACAATTTTCATGATTGTTTGAGTCTCTCTTTCTGCCATGTATTTGATAATAATTCCATCACATCATTACTTATAGAGGGGTTTTTCTCATTTGTACTATCCTATAGGGTAATATTTTCTATACATTGTCGAATCTATTTTCTCTCTTCTTAATCTTTCAATAGATCTTCATTATGGAGATAACTTGTTATCGGATTCACTATTCTTGGTGTGGATAATAGTTATTAATGATCTTGGGAAGCGTTGAAATGATTTATTTCTTCCATATCGCAGATGATGATCAACGATACCATTTTATTGTATGTGATATAAAAGATTTCATCCTATTTATCATATTCTAACAAGACTATGGATGCATTACCCATTTCTTAGGCATGTGCATTATGTTATTGGGGAACAAGATGAAACATGGGATACAAATGGAAATCTTTCATTATTCCCTTGACATATCCAATGAGAGGGGATAGTTATTCCTTTTTCAGGGAATATTATTCATTGATCTGGTTTATTACTAGTTTTAAGTCCCCTTTGATATTCTAGTAGGATATTTGCAGTTACAAGGGTAGTTATATCCTAGTGAAGATAACTTTATTTCTACCTCATTATTCATGAATCCTTCAAAAAGTGATAAAGATTAGGGAAAAACACATTGTCTGGAGATACAAATACAATCCCAAAGAAAAAATTATTGAAAATTGGATTTTCAATAATTTTATTGATATGAAATCAGGAGGCACCATCAAAATAAATCTCCCATGTCCAAGGAGTGTTATGTTTATAGAATACCTCCTTGTTTGTCCACCAGTGTAGTCCCTATGGTAAGATGTTCTCCGAGGAAATCACCTAGGGGATTCCTTTTCACAAAACATCTATGATACAAACTGAATTTCGTATTTCTATAAAATGACGACCCATCAGGTAGAGCACCCAATCAACATCAGTCGACTATGGATATACTTGAGAGGATCAATACGAGAGACCATACGGGCTTCATGGTGCTTTATTTAATGCCATAACTTTTTCATTACGAAGATGAGTGATCGAAGTATCCTCTCATCATCAGAGTATTTGGTTTCAGAACCTATCATATTTCAGCTGAGGTTGTAGTGATTGTTATTTCTCTTCACATCATTTTTTTATATGTGGATAACACTTGGTGACCATTACAAGGTGGCCACATATATGATGTGTATCCTCCCTTACACTAGATGCATCAAGATCGGTGTTTTATGTAAATACTTCCTGAGTCTTTCAATGTATTCCTTGCGGTCACAATCCCATTGACAGGAGATTGCCTTGTTCATTATCTGGGTGAAGGGGAGAGCTTTGTCGTCATGGTCAGTTATAAAATGCAAAGTCTAGGTGAGGTTCCCTTGGAGTCCCCTTAGTTTTTGTGATTTTTTGGGGGTGAAATTTTTAAAATATAACTAATATTATATGGGTTATACAGGATGTTGTGATGGCACAACTCAATGCTATGGAACATCCCCAATGATACTCTGAAGGAATATTTGAATGGATTTATCTTCCAACTGATAATTCATAGCATGTGTAAGACTATTTTAATATCCTTGAATTTATCACACCACTATCAGGATTTGAACACCGGGTCATAGACATAAAATTAGGCCATTCATCCCATGAATTGATTAAAGATGTGGTTAGGGTGGTTTGAAAAGTTTCACCAGTATTCTTTAAGCCAAAGGGCATAACCTGGTAGAAAATGATCCCATGAGGTGATCAAAAGGCAGTGCATTATTCATCTTCAAGGGGAATATTTTTTTTAATTGAACCCTACTTACCCATCCCTGATGTAAATGGAATAGAATCTAGTTATTGCATGAATCAAGGCTCTAGTGATCAGAAATGATAAATCAATATTCATGTAGTGCTGATTAAGGTATTTAAAATCGGTTTAGACCCTAATATTCCCATTATTACTCTTAACATGTATGCTTTTGGAAATCTATCTTGGGTATTTCACTTATCATTTTTTGGATTTGATCAATTTGATGTCTTCTACCTCTAAATTGGTTTCATGAAAGGTGTGCATCCTCATGACTTCCTGCTTCAATCCTCAATGTTCATTGGGTAAGTTGATATGGTGCTTAGCCACATCCAGATTTAGTCCTAGAATTTTTTGGAAGTTTCAAGTGAACATATATAATTGTTTCCTTAGAAATGCAATGTACATCTATTGATATTAATGGGACATAGTTCCAGTAACCAGTGTTGGTCACAACTCTTCTTTTATTACCAGATTTATTCATATGATCTCATCAATAGTGGTGGAGATTTCTTTCTCGAATGAAGGGGGTGGGATTTTTATAAGGTCACCCCTATCTTCATCCACATCTTAGTCTATTAAAGTAATTTCAGATGATGTTGGAAACAAAGTGGATTATTTGTCACTATAATGGTGGGAGATTCCTTGAGAAGTGATATTATCATCCCATATCACCAGAGTCATTGTAGGGAGATGCTGGAGATGATTTTATTTTACACTATCATTGGGGACTGGGGGAGCTTTCACATATGATGTATAGTCTATAAACATGAATATATTTATGGTGAGAACATTGTTTTTATCAATCATACTCTAGGGATACGTAGGGGTGGTCCCCAATCCCTTTTGGGATGAAAAACTTTAAATCATCATCCACAATGGATTGTTTTCCTCCCCTTTTCTAGAAATATGCTTCAATATATGTGGCTCAACATGTATTGAATAGAGAATAGTCACCATGCAGTTTTCCAAACATTCCTTTGATGTAGTATTTTAGACACTGATGGAATGTCAAAGGTACCCCTAAGTGGATATAGTGGTATGGCCTTCAAAGTAGGACATTTTTGGTAGTGTCTTTATAGATAAAAATTAAGTCAGTGTTTGATATGAGATTTAAAAACTAATATTCAAGATTGATATTCTTGATTGGTCTATTTCCATCCTTATCATACCCTAAAATAGTAGGCTTTGCGGTACGAAAATCCCCTTCTCTATATCCCAAACATCAGAGGGTTTGAATCAGGATGATATTTTTCCCAAATACATTATTAATTATATCTGTTTTCACAACGAAATTATAGATTCTTCCCAAAACATAGAGGGTCCTGATGTGACCTTATATGACCTATTACTGATCCTGGTTAGTGAACGATATGGAGACACGATATTCTAATGGAATGTTCTCCACTAGATAAACCCCAGATAGAATGACATCTATATTGAACTCTTATGTGATCCAGAGGTCTTAAATGAGTGCCTATTTCAGTTTTTTTGAAACATGGAGCTTGTCCAAGATTGAGATATTGTTTGGAAAAACCACCAACTATTTTAGAATGTCTCAATTTTTTTCAGAGGAGGGTACTTTCCCAGGTGAAGTTTCTTTATGATGTGTGTCTTAGGAATCGATGAACATGAGGAGGACATACCTTTTCCATGTACAGAGGCCATGGGAGCATTTGTTTCCTTTGGCATGGGTCACGACATCGTTCCCCATTTCTTAGGATGATCAGATAACTGAACCCCTTCTAGGTGCCCATGCAAGATAATTGGATATGGAAAACTACTGGAGGGTTCTAGGACACCTCTATTTCTTTACTGGGTTTTCTATAGTTATCTCCCATTAGTCTTAGTTGAATATATTACCTCTATCAGAATGTAACTGAACTATTGGGCCTAACCATGCCCATTATTCCCCATGTATCCTTCGTTTCTATGAATGTGTCCTCTCATTACATGGTTATGTGTAGAAGATTCATATTCTGAGGCATATTTTTCATCAAAGAAGTGGTATTCCAAGTGTATCATGTTGATAGAACCAAATATTCTCTCTTCATCCAATCAGGGATCCATTTTGTGGGTTGGTTCCCATGATTTGGATTCAAGGAGAAGAAATCAATACGAGTTAGAGATTATGTTGGAGTAGAATACAACTCTTCCTCTCATATTTCTTCCTACTTCTGATGGTTGTCACGCTTTCGTGATACATATCTGATTTCACCTTCCTGGGTTGTGGAGCTATTGTGGGTCTACACATCTATGCTCGGAATGTGTCATGGAATCAATTAATATTCCTTTGAGTTATCTAGTTTTTGAACTTCCAGTCACACCTGGATGAAATTTATTGCCACCACCCTCTTATTTTGACTAGGAAATGTTTATGATGGACACCTGCTTTGAGGAGTTATCTAACGCCACCTATCCAGAATTGAACATTCCTTGATGGATGTATTTTAAGAATAAGTATTTCTAGATATTATGACATAAACATCAATGGAAAGGGAGGTAGTAGGGATAGTCTGTGAGGTTGACCACATTAGGCTTCCAGAGTTGTGTTAGCTTTAGAAGGTTATTATGCATGGTTGCAATGAAATAAATGTGACCTTGTTCATTTCAAGAAATGAATGATTTATTCTTCCATTCATGAAATCTCGGGTGACCCCGACTTCTATATGTTTCCCATTGAGGGTGATTTTTTGGTTATCACTACTCAAAAGAAGGTATTGGGTGGTTTGAGACCACAGTAGTTTCTTGGATGGGAACTTCTACAGGCCTGAGAGTGACAAATGCAACTTCTAATTTTCCTATACTTTTCCATTGGGCTAAAAGATCAGTCAATATATGGATATGTTTTGTTGAATATCATCTTCCAAAATATTTTCCATTTCTGTGAACTCACAGAACCCACCTAAATATATCATTTGGATCATAGGTGTCTATAACTCATCCCTTATATTTTCATTATAGAGTTCAAGTAATTACTCTTGTGAGAGAAGGATACCAAGGGTGTAACACCCAAGACTTTTATGTTATATAAATCATCAAAGGAATCTTTTTCGACACACAACAATTTCTTGCCTTTCTTTACACGAAATCACGACCTTCCTCGATAGCTTGTGTCGTACGCAATACTGAGTTTCACTAAACAACGGTATACTATTAAAATATTATTAAAACTAGCTGTTATGAATAGTAATAACCACTTTTTGAAATTTTATAAATTTTATTTTTCAAAATGGACTTCATTTTTGGATTCTTAATATCAAAATTATCCTATGGTGAAATTTTGATATTTTTCTGAAAAGTTTCAATTTTTGATGAATAATGAAACCACTAAGTGGTAGTTACAAAAACTGAATTTTTCATAAAACATAATTTTACCGCTTCTGTGAGTGGAATTTCGAAAATCCGAGAGACACGGATAATATCATGAACTAAAATGTGGTTCAATGAGATGAAAATAATTTTTGGTGAATAGTAACTTTTTTACTTTTATTTACCACGGTTAAAAGTAAATAGGTTAATTAAGGGTAAAAATGATATTATTATTACCCTAACACATGTACTAATTCTATTGGACAAATTTAATTCGACCAAAAACAAGCTTAAAAATAAAATATGACCATTTAGGCACACTTGGATTAGATTTGGACATTTAATATTAATTTATTTAAAGAAGGGTTAAATAGTTAAAATCAAAGTTTAATAAGTAAATCATTTTTAATATGGGTTATACATAAGATAAATTCGACTATAAATATTCATTAGAAAGCGAAAAATATTTCCTACATAATGGTATTTTATTTGTAATTTTTAGACATTAAAAAATTTAATTTATTTATGACACAACGATGATGCAGTAATTATCTTATTAATAAAATATTGACATAATTGATGTTATAAATACCCAAATAAATGTAATTTGAGACTTTTTATGAATTACAATAATTTAATAGGTTAATATGACATGTTAGTATTTATTTAATTAACTTGGTTCGAACTAATCATTTTGTTATTATTTTCACAAAAATCAATTACTAAATACTGTCAAAATTGACATAAAATAGTTTTTAAAACAAATATTATATTATTAATTGTTATTTTATTCCTAAAAATCTAAGGTTAGGCCAAATGACTTAGATAAGGTTATATATATTAATAATAAACAACTTGGGGTTCGTTCGGATTGATATAGTATGTTTTTTAACCTTATAGTATAAGAAAACAAGAAGACACGGTAAAAGATAAATTATCTAACTTAAAGTTAAATCTAAATGATAAGGTTAAAATTGATACCTAAACTTGTCTAAATTATATTTTATGAGAGGATTTCGACCCATCCCCACCTTATACTTGAAATAAATCAATTTGGATCTATTTAAAACAGAACATGACTTTATAATAAAATAATATTTTTAGTTATTCCAAAGGTGCCCCTCTCCTCCCTTATAAAAGGGTACCTCATCCCTCTCTTCCTCACACCACTTTGAGCCTTCAAACTCGGCCAACCCCTGCTAATTCCTCCTCTACACTTCCCTAGAGACATCCTAGAGGTCCTGGTATTCTTCAAAGACCAATTTTAGTTCCCCAGAAGAATGTCTCAATGAAGCACTTCAAAGAAGAGGTAATGTCTGTTACCGATTCTTTCATCTTTATTTCTTCTTCCACTTATTCTTCTTTAGTTGTTTCATTATGAAGTAATAACATCAGTATCACTCATATATGGATTTTTTATTATAAGTATGAAACAACCCTATTTCACCATCTATCCATCCTACGGAAAAAGAAATCACCGCGAGTGTGTACGTACGGAATACCCTCTCCACGCTGTGGTGTAATCTATTTTCCACCACCACCTTACTTGGATGGGTATAATGGTGTAAATAATGAATATATATGACTATTATAAAGTAATACTGATTCTGAAATAGTATACATACACTCCAATACAATTCCACGATCATAGGAACGATATCATCACTCATGCGTACGTACGAAATACTGTCTTCACAATGTGATGTGACTCGTTCTACATGATCTATATTTCATAATGATTATATAAATGAATTGAATGAATGAATATGATATATATTACACTAATACCATTCTGGTAATGAGGTATCTATAACCTAAAAAGATGAATAAGAATTTATTCGACAAAACACGCATAAGAACAAAAAGTTATAAACACCCGAATAACAAGTAGCAATGAAATATTACTACTAAGAAGCTAAGAATATGACCATATATGATATCATAAAAATAATTATGATTCTTTAATAATTCAATAACATTATTTAAATCATTATACAGGAGTTTCGGACACGTACAGAGCATATCGGACCTAAGGTAAGGGAAATATCAAAATCTCATTTTTATCCGAGATTGTTTATACTTTAGTATTTACTAGGGTTTATTTTATCACCCAAATCCATGTTTCATAAATATGTAATATTATTTCCATCCACCTACAATTATTTAAATCCAATTTTACCCTTAGGTGAGTTTTTATTAAAAGATATGAACGGAATCTTTTGTCGTTTTTCGTACGAGGTACTTTTTGACTTTTCTGAAAAAAGTATGAGAATAATGTTTTTTAACTTATACGGCATGAATGGATTTTTAAAACATTATTTCCAAGAAGCTTCCTTTACAAGTTTTCATGTTTATTTTTATTCAACTTCTTGTAGTTTAAAATTGTATGACATGTTAAGAAAAGAAAATGTTTTTGATGTTGAAATGATATTTTCCTCATGAATGAAGTTCAAGAGTTTTATCAAAACTATTTTACATATAAGATAATAAAGGGTTATGTCTCTAGCCATATTATTACATTGATTTGATTATGTTGTGACGGAAATGTATTTATGAATTCCTTTATCTTATATGAATTGTTTTATGATGTCACGATGTTTAAGATTCCCATTTTTATTACATGGGTTATGCAATGATGTATGATTTATGATTTTGTGGCACACATAAGAATGGTATCATTATGTGATGGGTGGGACCTATATCTACCTCCAATGCATTGGGTAAAGATTTTATATCTCATGAGATAGACATGGCTGGAACGGTGGGTTATATCGGTTCAGTGAAACTGGACTGAAACGAGGAGTGAACTCGGTTCAGAAAGGGACTTTGTCCACTAAGATAGTCTTGGAAACGAGCCTTGACTAATAAGAAATGATTATCTATGATTATTTGTGTATGCCAAAAAGTTTCATGTTTTAAGTTATGATTATTGTGATTACATTTCACTTCCATGATTTATCCCATGTTATGAAATTATGATCTCTTTTGCAGGTTAAGATTTCCAAAAGATATGTGCTTATGTATATGATGTGATTGATATTTTTTTTGTTTACCCTTACTGAGCATTTGAGCTCACTCTTTTGTATGTGTTATTTCCCCAGGTCAGGAAGAAGGTTATTAAGTAAGATATGCCAAAAGGGACTATAGATATGATGAAATAAATTGGAGACAATGTAGACGCTTTATGAACCAGTTGTTTATGTTTCCCAGTTTCTAAAGACATTATACCTATACGGTCCTTTCATGGTTTTGTTATATGTTGTAATAAGTATGCTTCAATTTTTCAGTATTAACAATGTATGTAAATTATGGGTCGTTATAGTTGGTATCAGAGGCAAGGAGGTAGGAATGTATCCGATCCTTGGGAACTCTCACATGTGAGTGTTGGACGAAGCATGGCTCTCCGCCCAAGGGCTTCATGAGGAAATGGCTGCCACTGGGGATGGTGGTGTGTCCTTCCCAGGGGGTGTAGCCGCCCATGGAGTGCCCTGATAGGTATCAATTATAGTCCACTAGAAGTAATTCCAGACCGTTATAGTTGGTATCAGAGTAAAGGTATAGTCAACCTTTGGAAACTAGGACGTGAAAGCCTTAGTAATAACCCTAAGGATAAGTCTAAGCATAGAACACAATCTTAGTGTTTTAGAAATAGCCATGAATAACCTAGGATAAGACCTTAAGTGTGAAATTTTATTCTTGATTATGTGGTTTTCCTATTATAATTAGTATTTCTCACACTATTCTTCTTGGTTTTAGTCAATGGCTGGAACCCGAAGGAACCGTGTTAATGCGGAATGCGACGGGCAATGCAATGATTGTCCCCCTGAGCAACCAAACGTTATGGGAGCTGGAATGAAAAATCTTGTAGCCATGCTCACACAACTTTCTCAAGCTATGAATCATGCAGGACTTCCAAAAGAGCAAAGGAAGGAGCACCATTCTGTTGAATCCTTCATGAGGCAGCGTCCACCTTCTTTCAGCGGGTCTACTGATCCACTAGTTGCTGAACAATGGATTAGTACTACTGAAAAGATATTTTCAGTTCTTCAATGTCTTGAACATAATAAATTCATCCTAGCAGTGTATCGTTTGGAAGTAGATGCTGATTAATGGTGGAATCTTATAAAGAATACAAGGCAAAGGGATGAAATTGAGTCCATGGAATGGGACAAGTTCAAGAACTTATTTTTCAATAAGTACTTCCCTCGTATTCTCCAAACAAAGATGGAGAAAGATTTTCTTGAACTAAAGCAAAAGGATTATGAATCTGTTCGTACCTATGAAGCAAATTTTACAAGACTTGCAAGGTACGCTTCTGGTATTATTATACAACCTGAGAGTAAGATCGATCGATTCTTTAGTGGCTTAAAACGAAGTATTTGAAGGGCGTTAGCCATAAGGGACTTCAATAGATACGAGGAAATCGTTCGATGTGCTCTCAAAGTCGATATGGATATTGGAGTAACCCATCAGTCATATGGGTTTGATAAGAAGAGGAAAATGGAATTCAAAGGAAAATCTAAAGGGCACACTGAAAAGAAGATGAGCTTTCCCTTATGCTCAAAGTGTGGAAGAAACATGGAGGGAGTGGTCTTAAAGGGACTAGTAAAAGTTTCAAATGTGGAAAGGAAGGTCATCAGGCATTTGAATGCCGCGATGATGGGAAGAAGATGTCTAATGATGCAAATAAAGGAAGGGATACACAGAATGAACCTACTACACTTCAATGTTTCAAGTGCAAGGAGATGGGACATTATGACAATAAATTCCCTAATCTAAGGGTTGATGATGATGGTCGACGTCAACAAACTCTTAAGGCTAAAGACAAAGGAATGTCACATGCAATTTCTATCAGCGATGTGGAGTACGATAACGATGTGGTGAAAGGTACACTTACCATCCACTCTAAAGTAGAAAATGTTTTATTTGATTCTGGATCCACCCACTCTTTTATTTCTAAAGAATTTTCTAAGGGTATCACCGTATTACCTCAACAATTAGATATTGAGTTAGCTGTGACAACACCTAATGGCACAACAGTCGCATCAAAAGTTTATAATTCTTCCCCAATTGAAGTTTGTGGGAAAGTGCTTCCTGCAAATCTTGTGATCCTTCCTATAGTGGAATTTGATGTGATTCTTGGCATGTATTGGCTTTCTCTACATGTATCTCATATCAATTTCCAAAGAAGGGAAGTCACATTTCATATTCCAGATCAATCTATGATCGTCTATCGATGCAAGGATGAACATAACCTTCCAGTGGAAATTTCTTCCATTTTATGGGTTTTGATTCCACTAAATGAAGGTTATTTATCTCAAATGGTTGGTGAGAAACTCACGATTAAGAATATGCCCATTGTACTGGAGTTTGATGATGTCTTTCTGGAGGAATTACCGGGTCTTCCACCGAATCGTGAAGTTGAGTTTTCAAAAGAACTCATACTGGGTGCTTTGCCTATTTCAAAGAAACCTTATAGAATGGCCCCAATTGAGTTGCAGGAATTGAAGAAGCAACTCCAAGAGAATCTTGAGAAGGGATTCATATGCCCTAGTGCGTCACCTTGGGGAGAACTTGTTCTATTGGTTAAGAAGAAAGATGGATCAATGAGACTCTGCATTGATTATCGAGAACTTAACAAGATCACTATCTAGAACAAATATCCTCTCCCACGCATTGATGACTTATTTGACCAACTACGCGGAGCTCAATACTTTTACAAGATTAATCTTCATTCAAGGTATCATCAATTAAGGGTCAAAAGTGAGGATATACCAAAGACGGCATTCCGTACAAGGTATGGACACAATGAATTTATAGTGATCCCATTTGGTCTTACTAATGCCCGTGCTATCTTCATGGATTTGATGAATAGAGTCTTTAGAGACTATCTTGATCAATTTGTGGTAGTCTTTATAAATGATATTCTTGTCAATTCAAAGAGAAAGGAAGAACATGAAGATCACTTAAGAATTATATTTAAGACCGTGAGAAAGGAGAAGCTTTATGCCAAATTTACCAAGTCTGAATTTTGGCTTCAAAAAGTTGCATTTTTGGGTCACATAATCTCAAAAGAGGGGATATCTGGGGATCTATCAAAAACAGAGGTTATTGAAAGATGGTCGAGACCAACAAGAGTAACTGAGATGCGATGTTTTCTTGGTTTGGCTGGATATTATCGACGTTTTGTGAAAGATTTTTCACAATTATCTAATCTACTCACCAAGTTGACTTGGAAAGGAGTTATGTTTGTCTGGACGGAAGAATGCGAAGAGAATTTCAAGGAGTTGAAAAGAAGGTTATCCAGTGCACATGTGCTCACACTGCCTTGTAGTGGAGAACGGTTTGTGATCTATAGTGATGCATCCGAGAAGGGATTGGGGTGTGTTCTTATGCAAAATGATATGGTAATAGATTATGACTCACGACAGTTGAAAATTCATGAGTAAAACTACCCAACACATGATTTGGAGTTAGCTGCGGTAATCTTTGCATTAAATATTTGGAGACATTATCATTATGGAGAAAGGTGTGACATTTATACGGATCATAAAAGTTTAAAGTATATTTTCACACAAAAGGAGCTGAATATGCGCCAAAGAAGATGGTTGGAGCTGATTAAGGATTATGACTGCTCAATCCATTACCACCCTGGGAAAGCAAACAAGGTGGCAGATGCATTAAGTCGACAAGACCATGCCAGTTTATCCATGATGAGGATCACAAAAGATCCAATATTTATGGATTTACCAAGGATGGATCTTGGAATTATAATGGAAGGGAAAAAATCTTATCTTTATCAAAGGAATGTTCAACCATCTATACATGTGAAGATTAAAGAGGCACAGAAAGAAGATGTCGAGTTACAAAGGAAGGTGAGAAATGTTCCTGAATTCAACCTTTATTGTGATGGGATAATAAAGTTCAGGAATCGGGTTTGTGTTCCTCCCATCCCTGAATTAAAGAAGGAGCTGCTGGATGAGTCTCATAGTTCTTCATTCTCTATTCATCCTGGAAGCACGAAGATGTATAGGGACCTGAAAGAGTACTTCTGGTGGGATGGAATGAAAAGTGATTTTGCTGAATATGTCTCTTGATGCTTGGTTTGCCAGTAAGTTAAAGCTGAGAGACAGAAGTCTAAGGGGATGTTACAACCATTACCCATACCTGAATGGAAATGGGAAAACATTACTATGGACTTTGTCACAGGACTTCCTAAAACATCCAAAGGCAATAATGCTATCTGGGTCATAGTTGATCATCTTACAAAGTCTGTACACTTCATTAATATTAGAGAGGATTTCTCTCTAGATCAGCTTGCCATGATATATGTAAAGGAAGTGGTAATATTTCCTGGAGTACCACTTTCTATTATATCTGATCGGGATCCTAGATTTACCTTGAAGTTCTGGAGAAGTCTTCAGCATACTCCGGATACAGAGTTGAGTTTCAGCACTGCTTATCATCCTCAGACAGACGGTCAGTCTGAGAGAACAATTCAAACCCTAGAAGATATGTTGAGAGCTTGATCTATGGATTTCAAAGGTGGTTGGTATCAACACCTACCTTTGGTGGAATTTTCTTATAATAATAGCTTTCACTCCAGTATTCAGATGGCTCCTTATTAAGCTCTCTATGGAAAGAAATGCAGGACTCGAACTTGCTGGGATGAAGTTGGTGAATGAAAGCTATTAGGACCTGATCTCGTTGATGAAATGGAAGAAAAGGTCAGATCTATTCAACAACACATAAGAGTAACTCAGAGTAGACAGAAAAGTTATGCCGACAACCGAAGAAAAGACCTAGAGTTTGAAGTGGGTGATAAAGTGTTCTTACGAATATCTCCCTGGAAGAGGGTTATGAGATTTGGAAAGAAGGGGAAGTTGAGCCCTAGATATATCAGTCCTTTCGAAATACTGGATCATGTTGGGAAGGTAGCTTACCGATTGGCACTTCCACCGAATCTCTCTCAAGTTCACGATGTGTTCCATGTATCTCTCTTGAGAAAGTACATACCTGATCCTTCACATGTACTCAGCTCAGAAGTTGTACCGCTGGAGCAAGATCTTTCTTATGAAGAACAACCGATAGAGATTCTGGATCGTAGATAAAAATTCCTATGAAACAAGACCACTCGATTGGTGAAAGTTTTATGGAGGAACCACCAATTAGAAGAAGCTACATGGGAGCTTGAGGATATGATGAGGGAGAGGTATCCTCATCTGTTTGTTACATAGTGACGAATTTTGAGGGCGAAATTCATTTTAAGGGGGGTAGAAAGTAACACCCGAGACTTTTATGTTATATAAATCATCAAAGGAATCTTTTTCTACACACAACACTTTCTTGGCGTGCTTTAAACGAAATCACGACCTTCCTCGATAGCTTGTGTCGTACGTAATACCGAGTTTCACTAAACAACGATATACTGTTAAAATATTATTAAAACTAGCCGTCATGAATAGTAATAACCACTTTTTGAAATTTTATAAATTTTATTTTTCAAAATGGACTTCATTTTTGGATTTTTAATATCGAAATTAGCCTAGGGTGAAATTTTTGTATTTTTCTGAAAACTTTCAATTTTTGATGAATAGTGAAACCACTAAGTGGTAGTTAAAAAAACTGAATTTTTCATAAAACATAATTTTACCTCTTATGTGAGTGGAATTTTGAAAATCCGAGAGACATGGTTAATATCAAGGAATAAAATGTGGTTCAATGAGATGAAAATAATTTTTGGTGAATAGTAACTTTTTACTTTTATTTACCACGGTTAAAAGTAAATAGGTTAATTAAGGGTAAAAATGATATTATCATTACCCTAACACATGTCCTAATTCTATTGGCAAGTGTAATTAGACCAAAAACAACCTTAGGAATAAAATATGACCATTTTGTCCCACTTGGATTAGATTAGGACATTTATTATTAATTTATTTAAAGAAGGGTTAAATAGTTAAAATCAATGTTTAATAAGTAAATAATTTTTAATATGGGGTTATACATAAGATAAATTAGACTATAAATATTAATTAGAAAGCTAAAACTATTTACTACATAATGGTATTTTATTTGTAATTTTTGAACATTATATAAGTTAATTTATTTATGACACAACGATGGTGCAGTAATTATCTTATTAATGAAATATTGACATAATTGATGTTATAAATACCCAAATAAATGTAATTAGAGACTTTTTATGAATTTCAATAATTTTCTAGGTTAATATGAAATGTTATTATTGATTTAATTAAATTGGTTAGAACTAATAATTCTGTTATTATTTTCACAAAAATCAATTACTAAATAGTGTCAAAATTGACATAAAATAGTTTTTAAAACAAATATTATATTATTAATTGTAATTTTATTCCTAAAAATCTAAGGTTCGGCCAAATGACTTAGATAATGTTATATATATTAATAATAAACAACTCGGGGTTCGTTTGGATTGATATAGTAAGTTTGTTAACCTTATAATATAAGAAAACAAGAAGACACGGTAAAAGTTAAATTATCTAACTTAAAGTTAAATCTAAATGATAAGGTTAAAATTGATACCTAAACTTGTCTAAATTCTATTGGATGAGAGGATTTCGACCCATCCCCACCTTATCCTCTAAATAAATCAATTTGGAGCTATTTAAAATCGAACTTAACTTTATAATAAAATAATATTTTTAGTTATTCCAAAGGTTCCCCTCTCCTCCCTTATAAAAGGGTACCTCCTCCCTCTCTTCCTCACACCACGTTGAGCCTTAAAACTCGGCCAAACCCTTCCAATTCCTCCTCTCCAGTTCCCTAGATACATCCTAGAGGTCCTGGTATTCTTCAAAGATCAATTTTAGTGCCCTAGAAGAAGGTCTCAAAGAAGCACTTCAAAGAAGAGGTAATGTCCGTTACCGATTCTTTCATCTTTATTTCTTTTTCCACTTCTTCTTTTTTAGTTTTTTCATTATGAAGTAATAACATCAGTATCAATCATATACGGATATGTTATTATAAGTATGAAACAACCCTATTTCACCATCTATCCATCCTACGGAAAAATAAATCACCGCGCGTGCGTACGTACAGAATACCATCTCCACGCCGTGGTGTAATCTATTTTCCACCACCACCTTACTTGGATGGGTATAATGGTGTAAATAATGAATATACATGACAATTATAAAGTGATACTGATTCTGAAATAGTATACATACACTCCAATAAAATTCCACGACCATAGGAATGATATCATCACTCGTGCGTATGTACGAAATACCGTCTCCACGATGTGATGCGACTCGTTCTACATGATCTTCATTTCATAATGATTATATAAATGAATTGAATGAATTAATATGATATATATTACACTAATAACATTCTGTTAATGAGGTATCTATAAACTAAATATATGAATAAGAATTTATTCGACAAAACACGCATAAGAACAAAAAGTTATAAACACCCGAATAACAAGTAGCAATGAAATATTTCTACTAAGAAGCAAAGAATATGACCATTTATTATATCATAAAAATAAGTATGATTCTGTAATAAGTCAATAACATTATTTAAATAATTATACAGGAGGTTAGGACACGTACAAAGCATATCGGACCTAAAGTAAGGGAAATATCATAATCTCATTTTTATCCGAGATTGTTTATACATTAGTATTTACTGGGGTGTATTTTATCATCCAAATCCATGTTTCATCAATATGTAATATTATTTCCATCCACATACAATTTTTTAAATTCAATTTTACCCTTCGGTGAGTTTTTAGTAAAATATATGAAAGGAATATTTTGACGTTTTTCGTACGAGGTACTTTTTGACTTTTCCGACAAAAGTACGAGAAGAATGTTTTTTTAACTTATACGGCATGAATGGATTTTTAAAAAATTATTTCCAAGAAGCCTCCTTTACAAGTTTTCAAGTTTATTTTTAATCAACTTATTTTAGTTTAAAATTGTATGACATGTTAAGAAAGGAAAATTTTTTTGAAGTAGAAAGGATATTTTCCTCAAGAATGAAGTTCAAGAGTTTTATCAAAATTATTTTCCTTATAAGATAATAAAGGGTTCTGTATCTATCCCTATTGTTACATTGATTTGATTATGTTGTGATGGAAATATTTTTATGAATTCCTTTATCTTATATGAATTGTTTTATGATGTCACGATGTTTAAGATTCCCATTTTTATTAAATGAGTTATGCAATGATGTATGATTTATGATTTTGTGGCACACATAAGAATGGTATCATTATGAGATGGGTGCGACCTATATATCCCTCCAATGCATTGGGTAAAGATTTTATATCTCATGAGATAGACAGGGCTGGAACGGTGGGTTATACCGGTTCATTGAAACAGGACTGAAATGAGGAGTGAACTCGGTTCAGAAAGGGACTTTGTCCACTAAGATAGTCTTGGAAATGAGCCTTGACTAATAAGAAATGATTATCTATGATTATGTGTGTATGCCACAAAGTTTTATGTTTTAAGTTATGATTATTGTGATTATATTTCACTACCATGATTTATCCCATGTTATGAAATTATGATCTTTTTTCCAGGTTAAGATTTCCAAAAGTTATGTGCTTATGTATATGATGTGATTGATATTTATTTTGTTTACCCTTAGTGAGCATTTGAGCTCACCCTTTTGTATGTATTATTTTCCCAGGTCAGGAAGAAGGTTATTAAGTAAGATATGCCAAAAGGGACTATTGATATGATGAAATAAATGGGAGACAGTGTAGACGCTTTATGAAACAGTTGTTTATGTTTCCCAGTTTCTAAAGACACCATACCTATAGGGTCCTTTTGTGGTTTTGTTATATGTTGTAATAAGTATGATTAAATTTTGAAGTATTAACAATGTATGTAAAGTATGGGTCATTATAAAGGGATTATGTTAATACTTTCTACATGGATATATAGTAATATGCCCTCTCATTTTTTGTTTCTTTCAGTTCATTTGGTTAGCGACTGCTATTTTACTCAGTGTAGATATGTACTAATAATGGAACTACTGAATATAGTATTACCATCCTGTAATGGAACCAGTTGGTAGAATACTATACCAAACAATAGTCCACCATGTACGAGTATTTATTAAAAACCTCATCATTTTCTCCACCTATTGAACTCTAGGTCCCATCATTGTACCACATTTGGATACATAGTGTGTGAGATGCTTCTCAGGGTCACTTGTGCTGTTAAGGGTAAGGAAGTTCAGATTTTTAAAATTTGGTGGAATCACGGTTTCATCTACCCACTCGAGATATGGCTTCCACTTAGGATACACATGTGTTTTTCTCCATTCCATGGATTCCGGTCAACTATACAGGGACTCGATGATGTTAAGAAACTCTAAGGGTATTATTGTCTGAGCTACCTATTATCTGTTGGGAGCAAGTGGGGATCAATGAGCTGGCCACATCTTTGTCTCTCTGATTCTTGAATCATACTAAGACTGAATGATCACCATGGGGAGAGATAATTTGTCACCTCAAAGAAGAAAATTTAAGATCATTTTCGACTTCCTCATTTTTTGTAGATAGACTTACCGGTTATAGATCCATTCTATTTATCAGATACCAATCTTGATGGAAGATCTAATTTTTCTCGATGTATAGGTGGAATAATATTTGCCTAATCCGATAGATGATACCTAATCAGAAAATTTCCCCTAATTTGATCCTCGTTGAGTTGTCTCGGAGTTCATATTTCATTCCCATATTGAGAAAACATTTCCTCCATGGATGGATCTTCAGTTATTTAGGGTGATGATTGGGAGGTAGCCACACCATTTACTTTTTCATTGAATGTTCTCTACTGTAGTGGTAGAACATTAATATTCATATGTCCCTAATTTTAGATCCTCTTCTAGTTTCGGGTGCGTGTAGTTATGGATTGGGAATCCAAATCACCCCCTCTCGAAGAATATCTTTTTTGTGTTGTGGCCCTAAAAATTTGTGTCTTCATCCACCATATTTATTATTTTGACAGTGAAGAAATTCACATAGGAATATATGGTAATAGTGGTTGTACCATTACATTGGATGAAACTATATGATTTTTCACTACTTACTTTAGGGTTATTCTATAAACCGTTGTCTATTTTAGGTCAGATTATCCAACCACCCTGATGGGTTCTGATTAAAAATATCACACATTCCTCTTGTCCTAGCTTGTGATTAATGACCTTGATATAGTTTTTGGTCTTGATTACTGAATGGGCCTAGAAAATAAAAGGTTTTTTATGGTGGAAGGAATATATGGGATTCCAAAAATCTATAATTCCCTCCCAACCTAGAGAATATTGATTCTCTATTTCATGATGATAATGATGATGATGAATATTCCCTCAATCCCATGGGATGGGGTTTATTGAGTGCCATAATTGGTATTGATTGATCATATTGTTGAGGGACAAATGGTTTCAGTAGGTGATTTGATAACTCTTGGGATGGAAATTGAGATATAAATTTCACCATCCTAGTGATATGGAGATCATCTAAAATCACTGTCGGTTTTCCTTGGACCCTCTCAGGGGATGATGAAACTGGTGATGGTGATTGAGATATAAAATCCCTAAGGCCTAGTGGGATGATGTTTTTTTACGGTTGTGTCCAATATTTACTAAATATTATATGCAATTGATGGTTTTAGAGGTAGAGGTGGTGGTGGATATTTCCTCTAACCCAATGGGTTGAAATCACTCCTGGATGACTACTATAGAAGATAATAATACGGCCTATTTGATGTGGCACATCTGTACTCATGTAAGATATAAGTGTGATGGCAAGCCATCGCAAGAATATGTTTCAAAATGATTCCATCAGGATGATTGAAACCTTAAAATCTATGTCTGAAATTAATTATCATTGATTTGAGGGGACTAGTTCAAAGACTCCTTAGAAATCATATCCCTCAATTTGTGATTTATTGGAATCATTGAATTGAAGGAATTCTTTTGTTGTGACTAAATGGCCCACACGTTACCCAATCCTCTAATTTCATCGGAGGATATAACAATGATGGATGTTGTATATGATGTATTCTGATATTTTCAGGATATGGTGATGTGTGATGTTCCATATTTCTCCTATCCTCATACACCACATCTAGAGATGCTTCAGAAATTTGTCAGTATAGGGTTGTTTCAATATAAAGACAAAAATTGTGTAAGATTTTTCATGCTCTTATACTACTGAGTTCTGGTCTATAGATAAGGCAGGCATATAAATCTGACAATAACGTGTATTTATGTGCTGAAGGGGAAACTTATATCCAAATTATAGGAGATTTAAATCTTTCAGTCATTGGTGAGTTTCACAAGTATTTTGGCATAGATAAGGCATGCACTGTTTTCTCTCTCATTTGGGACCTCATTGTCAAAAGTGGTGAGGGGCCAAAACATTATGCTGTGTTTTCTCCTAAATAAATCTCTCTATTTTTCAATTTTAACCCCCTATTAAATTTACTTACAAACCTCCATATATCTATACCATAAAATATGGTTCATGGGGTCACCTACTGATCCAAGTGGAGTGCTTCTGGAAGTTGATGGGAAACTATATGTAGTTCTCCCCGATGTTTTGAGAACCTCTATGTATGATAGATTTTGATTTTTTAACACCACTCTATATGAAGGTGTCTAATAAAGGGGATTATTTCCATATCCATGGGAGATATCTCCGTGGGGAGGTTGACCACGGTGGATATCAGGAGTAGAGTCCAAGTGATCCATATCTTCACTACCACGATGAGGAATATTGTGGTGATGGTCTTATTCTATATAAATTTAGGATTTGAAGGACCCTTCAGGTTTTGATAATGGGTCTCGAATGACATCAAGGACAATGGAATTGATCAGCTTATGGTTATGAGCCTTGTTCTATATATTAGCCAGAATTTTTCGACCTAAATTTTCAAGTTATATAGGGATATGAGCCTGTTGTATGAATTGTTTCGAAATATGTTTATAACTGTCTGGTTCTGCAAGAGTATTATCTTGCTACTAATAAGATACTGGAAAATTCCAAATATCTTTCTTATTATTCATAGAAATATGGAAATTTCCAAAGGAATGTTTCATTCTTACATGGTGAGCCTCAGTCGGAACAATATTATGAGCCTAATATCCAACATTTGGAATATTTCACCAGTCTTTTATGGAATGGATATGTTCATTCACTGAGGTATGTGCTTCTCTCATCTGGTGAGACACATTTGTAATAGTAATGTTACCATGGTCTATATAGGCATTCTGCACCAGAATATACCAAAAGACCTCTGGAATGGGAGAAGGGATATATGCCTCCTCATATATTGACTCATTAGGATTAGGGAGTAGTAATTCATTAGAAGAACTATAAATTTGCGCCTAGATTCTTTGACCGGATGGAACATTACAGGAAGATTCATGGATAAGATTATGAGCCTATTCTATGGCTTGTGTCATTTTCACATGGTTAGACCCATCCAAAAATGGAATATGAGCCTGATCCAAGCCCTTTGGAGTATGCCAAAAGTATTATTTAATAGGAATATAATCAAGTATAGAGTCATGTTCCCCTATCACTTATTGACACTAGCTAGAATGGAAATATGAGATAGATCCTAAGAATTTGGAATACGCTTCCTGACTTGTTTGACTGCCATGTTCCCCTATCCTGATGCATTTTCCACTCTCACTCCGTGAGCCCTGATTAGAATGAGAATATGACCCTTAATTGACACCTATTTCTTAATGGTAATATGTTGATAATCCTTCTGGATGGGAGAAGAATGATTACTTTCACAAGAGTAACAACTTATTAATAGTTATTAGAGTGTTGATCTACCATGTATGTAGGGATAATAATATTCACATATCCTTGTATATGTACCAGTGCCAGAATATGCTGGTGGAGTTATTTAGATATTTCTAAGATGTAATAGCATTTCAATAATGTTCATGGAGGGATATAGGACTGCAAATTTTCCATATCCACCCTATACTGACAGATATCTTTGATTGATGTAGGGATATGAACCAACTTCTTATCCTCCTTTTTCCACTAGAATATGTAAATGGGATTCATGTGTGGGGGTAGGGATATATGTCTCCCCCATGCATGCTACATGAATATTCTTGCTGACTCTCTCTGAGTGAGTAGGGATATGAGAATTTTATCTTCTTACTATAGGAATATGATGGAATATTTCATTAGTGGGAGTGGGTATATGACACCACTAGTGGTTATCCCGCACCTTCCTCACTCAATGTGTCTTCCTTGTAACCCATTCAGGGGTATTATAGGTGGATGTAAGTTGTGTGGAACCCTAATAAAGCAGCTAGTGGGTACCAGTGGGATAGTTTTGGTTGAAATGGTTGATGGGATCCCCCTATAGAAGCACCTAATCAAAAATTGAGTGGTATCTGACTCTCTGGTCCACCTTAATTATATAATGAAGGTGGTGATTTTTTCACTCAGGGGGTAATCTACCGAAGTGGTTAGATATGGAAACGAGGGTCACTGGCTTTTCCACCATATTCCTTGGACGATGTGGACTCATCTAGTTCTTCACATGGAGACCCTCATGAGTAGATTCATGGTTTTGGATTCTATCATGCTTGTGGTATTCCTTTACCATTGTGTTCAACACCTAAAATTTAATCCATCAGGAAAATGAGATCATTTTTTGACTCGTGGGGTTTGAATATATAGGTAATTTTTGGAATGGCCGACGGATGATGACATTATCTCAAATCAATATTATATTATTTATAGAAGTATGAAATTTCATTCAAAAAACAAGAAACATTTTCACATATTAACGCAATATCATAGGTATGGTTTGATAAATCAGATATGCATGGTTAGCACAATTTTCGTTTAACTCGTGACATGGAAATTCCACTCGCATGGACTTTTCAAAGGGAGGATATACTTATTTATTGGGAACCCCAATTATAGAGGGTAAACTGTAAGATTTATTTTAATCTTTTCAGCTTTTTTAACATAGGATATTCAAAACAATGTGGCTTGATACATGATTAACTGATCGTTATCTTATTTGATGGTTTCATGTCAGTTTGACAATTTTTATTTGTGTATTGTGTGGAAAAAATGGATCACTAAATAATTACCAAATCATTTTGTTATTTCTATGATTTATATTAGGATCACCATTTTTTTTTGAGGTTATACACATAACCTAGAAAGCCTCATTCAATGAATGAAATGTATTAGTGAGAACTAGGTTGTCTATTATTTTTATACAGTGAAAAATGTTTCATGATTGACTAATTTTACATTAGGTACCATTTTTTTCATCAGAAAAGATATGATCAGGAGCCATCATTGAGATCAACTGAGTTTGGATTGATGGTTTATTTTGGGTGTTTAATGTCTTATACAATCATTAACATCAGGTAAAAATTTTCACTCAAAATGGAAGCTCTCAATGGTTCCCTCATCCATAAATAGGTACATACCTACTATCCAAAAGGAGGTGGTGGATTGGGAATTCAGAACCAATGATTCTTATGGACTCGCATTGGTTGATTGGATTCGAGGTTAGGATCATCACACCCTTTTGGTGGTAATTTATTCCTACATCAGGCCTCTCTTAAAGATTTAAGATATGTTCAACAATCTCTTCCTAATCTGGATACAAGATAGTTTACCCTAACAAAATGATCATAGGCTATTCCCTTCTTCGTATATAAGAATAAGGGGACATCATTATTGAGTCCATATGTATGTATCCTATGTTCTTCATTCTTCTCCCAAAAATGAATAGTTACCTGTATGATGAATCCATATAATAAGTAACATCATAATTTTTTGACCATGTAGGGATGTGATTAATATTTTTGTGGAGGGGATTGATCCATCATGAGGTATTCTATATATACTATTTATTTAAAGAATCAAAACCCATGTTGTTCATTAAAACCCATAAAATTTAACATTTGTTGGAATGGATATATGTGTTGTCACATAGGAAACAAATATTCGAGATTGAGTCTCAAGGGTACATCCTACGCAATATACATACAGTATGAATCAATGTTTTGGTAGTTAATTCAATATATTGGGATTTTCTCTAAGGTAGATAACGTTATATGTGGGGTGTTTATATCATCTCACTCGTTGGGGATTAAATACTAATATTTCCCTAGATGGTGGAGATTTATAATGAAAATAAGAAGTCCATCGTAATTCCCTAAGACCATGTGAGCTATGATCGGTGTGATAAACAAGGGATAACAATTAATCAGTCTCACTACAATAGATGCATGAATTAGGTACTCAGAAATCTCATTGGGATGTTTATATAGATCTTGGTCCTCAGAGAGGAATCCTATATATTTTGGTTATAGTAGATATCGGAGTCAACATAATACTGAGAGATCTTAAATATAATGGGGGATGAGGTAGGGGATCCTCCCTTGATAGTGATTGGGTCCCAATGGTTGACATGTAAGAGACATAATGTGACCTTACCTAAATTGAATTACCATTGGATCCTAGTCCTTAATAAGGTGTCCTATGTATCATGGTTATGGAAGAAATCAGAGTTCTCATAGTTTAGTTGATTGGGGCTTACACACTATGGTCAAACTTATATGTGGTACATATCATATTATATTATTGGTTAGGGATTACATGATAATGTTTCCCTTCCCTTTTTAGAGGCATGTGATGTGAATTTTATGGTGTTTGAATCTCCCAAATCCAATGTGAGAAATACTCGGTGTGAGAAACAAGGGATACCATATAATGAGTCTCATCGCTTATGGAGGCGGGTCTTATGCATTGAGACAACCCTTGGGATATTTGATATGGAGGTTGGTCCATAAAAAGGTGTCCTATATATCTCATTAATTTCAGGAATTATATGCAACGTTATTATGTTGATTGGCACCCACACACTAATTATGGACAATGTTTTCCAGTCCTAGATCACTCATTCAACCTGGCCCTCTTGCCTACTGGACCTGTGGTTATTATCTTCTTCACATTCATTGATTTTTTTTCATGACATTTCGGAGGATTCCTAGCTAACATTTTCAAATACAATCTCATGATATAGTTGAATTATTGATTCAATGCTTTATAATATGTATAGTGGGTAAGAAGGATATCACAAGATCAAGGATGACTTGTCCAAAGGACATCACAAGACCTAGCTAGTCTGTCTGGGAATCCATAACATGATCCCCATTGAAATTCCTAGAGGGCCTCACATGATCAATATGACATACACTGGTGTCATCGAGAATTTTGGACGAAACACTTAGAGGATGTAGTGATGATCATTTAGACAAGAATTGGAGGGTGATGCATGATTCGGGATAACAAGTTTGAGGGTCATTACAATATCTGAATGGCATGCTCGGAGGGAATCACAATAGTCAGTTGACACACTTGTTTTCTATTAGAAGACTAATCTAACATGTGTTGGTCCCATTATATGAGAAAGAAAACATGTTTTTAGGACACTATAACGTTTGGATGTTAATCCGTATGGTTTCACAAGACATGGCAGGAATGCTCGAGTGGTGCCATGGGAATTACTCTGAAATGCCTGAGGGACATCACAAGATCCAAATAGTATATCAAAGTTACCTCACATAACTCGAATGACATGCCATCGTGTTGTCGAATGACCCCATTTTTTCATGTGAAGATCATGAGGATCTCCATATGTGTACTTCGCATATGTCTCCCATTTTTAGTCTTTATTCCAGCCTTTTATTGCATATTCTTTAGATTTTTTCATTGTTACTTTATTTTATGCCTTGTGTGTTTTATAATATATGGTTTTATTTTATGTTCCCTATCAAAAGACATTTTTGATATCTAATAATGGTAACATGAGGTGCTTATGCATGCTGCATGATTTCTCTTCTTGTTCACCAGATCTTAACTGACAGAGAATATCCTGATCCTGAAATCAACAGCTCTAAGAAATCTACTCTAATGCTTGGTTCATCAACATCTGGATGCTAAATGACAACTCATTTTTTGATGATAGGGTGGGGGTCATTTAATGTCCCACCAACTCAGTTGTTCACTAAATTTCACTATTCATACCATGTGAATCCATAATGGATTCATTGGATGCCTTTGGTGTCACATGTATTTACGAGGTCTTGACTCATGTCATTCAGGGGTTTCACATGTTTTTCAGCAACCACAAGTCCATCCTGTCAACACCTCATTTGTTGGATTATAGTAACTTAATGGGTAATTTTTTAATCATGTGTACATTCAAAGGGACTTTCAAATTATCATATCAACATGTCCTAGGGCCTTTGGGAGATCAATGTGCATTTTGAAAGGAATTTTCATGATATCAGGAGAGATATCGGGAACTTTTGGTGAGATTGGGGTGACCTATCAGGGGGTCCCTCATGAGTTAAATATGTCTTGTCTAGGGGTTTTGTTACACCCTGCTATAGTCAACTTGGGAATTTTATGTATGTTTTATGATTTCAAGAGGGTCCCTTCATTTCCCTTTTTATTTCCATTATTTTAAAAAGTTCTCAAATCATGAAAGTTTGTATGAGTGTTGTCGAAGACAATCACCCTACCTAAAGGTGATGCAACACATGAAAAATAATAGGTCCTATAAGTATTAAATAACATTTCCTAGAAAATTACATATGTTTTTCCTTTTAGATCCAAATGGTGAGTTCGAGCCCACATGGACAAGTTAAAGTATTTTCATGAGATGAGGATGACATTATAGAAGGATTTAACGAGATGAGGTGGACATGTCATTATGTGCATGGGGTAACTTGTAGATCTTTGGGGGTGTGTCATGTGATTTTTAAAACCGTGATAATCTACCACCTTGCCCACATTTATTTATTTTGTATATTTTACAAAGATTGGCTATCTCGTGAGCTTGTATGAATGTTGTTGAGTAAAGTCATTCTCAATATTTATGTTTTTTTCATGAGTTCTATGACCGTAAGAGGGTCCCACATTTGGGATATTTTTACATTATTTTCCTGGTAATTTTGGACGTTTTGTTATGCATCTCCAAAGGGAAATGTTTTACGACTTGTGGGGAGCTTACCTGGTTGTATCCATTCGAGCGGAAATTATTTGAGGCACATTCACAAGGGTATAAGGAATTTTCAACAGGTGGATTTTCGGGATTTTCCTTAGGTTATACACTATTCATGACATTTCAGATAATCCTTCGATAGTCCTGCGATCACATGTCTCATGTTCGTTCATACAATCAACATGATACTGGACACCTTTCCCTTTATTTTATTTTGCGGAGATAATAATACCCATATCCATGTATTTATTACTTTTTATGTTTTTTATTCTTATTTGGCTGGTGTTAACACATGTATTCTATGTTTCCTTAATATTTGGGATTCTTAGAGTTGAATGTTTTTATAAATAAAACTTGTTGAATATTAAAGAAGCTATTAAAAATAGAGATAGATAAAGAGAGTACATGAATGTGATGTTTAGTGATTATCTTTTATATCAAATTGAGGTTGAGTGTTTATTGAGATCATCTTAGTCATATTTTAATAAGTAGTTATGAATTAGATCTATAGGAAGAGATAATCTATTATAAAATATTATTAATTTCTCAATGAGTATGATATATATCTTATATTTAAAAAGAAATTATACTCTCAAGAAGATCTTTCTCATCTCAATTATATATTTTGTATGAAGGTAGTGTGAAAATATATAGTCTAGTGTGACTTTGGACAAGAATAGGGTGAATCTATGCGAAGACTGTAACATTTTGATATGTTATTTCTTATAGTGAAAAGTCTAGGTTTACAATGATTAACCAACTACGGGAAGGAGTACATCACCTTTAAAGGAGACAAACATAGTAAGAACCCAAGTATTAATTATCACATTATTTTCCTCATACATGAGTGATTTTTTTACTTAATATTTTAATTAATAAAATATTAATAGGTTGTAGATCATTATTTAATATAGAATAAATTATAAAAATTGGACTTTACGGATTAAAACCTTCATTCTCAATAGTGTAATTCATTTATATGAACTTCAGATCACAATAAGAGGGTGAAATGTTTGGAAAATATATTAATAACACCATTTAAAAACAAAGTATCAAAATCAGTCAGTGCGTATAGGTAAATTTTTCTTCAGCACTAATAATATACGAATAGTTTAATAGGTCATCACCATAATAAAAAACAATAGTGAAAGGGTTATTAATAAAAAGTCAATAATTAAGGTTACTGGGCTATCATTGAATATATCTTGGGTGAGTAAATTGTCACCAATATATCCTAGTTTAATAGGTTAGCACCACTAATTACCTGAGTATGGGGAGTGACTTATTATAACTCATATAAAAAGGTGAAATGGTCATCACTATAATAACAAAAATTTAGTGAATGACTTATCAATATAACCATAAAACATATATGAAGAAGTTATACACAAGAATAATGAAAATATTAAAATTTTTTATCCCTCAAAAAATATTCTTAAACATGGTTGAATGTATAATTACCATAAATAAATCACAAGCATGTGGAATCAGTAATCACCCAAGGCATAATAAAACATGGGTGAATGGGTTATCAACCTAATCTTAACAATAAACATGAGTGAATGGGTTATCATCCTAAATTTACTTCACTAAAACAATCAAACTCTATACGATACCCATGACCATCACATAGTACACTTAAAAATTGATAGGATAATCCCGAACTTTCTTATAACATCATTAAATCCCATATAATCACCATTCTCACAAGGATCATACCACATTGGCACTAACCACTCAAAATTATTACACCAAGGATAATTTTTTAATATATTTACACATACATAAGCATCCAATCAATATGTAATCCTCAATAATGTCATACAAGGGCCACTATCTTAACTCATATCCACGGACACCTTCCATTGGATCCATTCAACAAGTATTTCTTCATTTTAAAAAGGAAATATAGGCATTAAGGACTCCATGGAAAAGTATAATATTTATTAGATGTATAGTTAGAGAGATATTTTATAATCATTGATCAACATGTAGGAAAGTAAATTTTTTTATATGTTCAGTTATAACCACTCCCCTGATTAAACCCACATATCATACAATGTATAAAACTCATACAAAACAAAGGGTGAATTCACAGACAATTTATCCCATATTTTTATAATCCCTATCTTCCAATATCATTAAGTCCATTAGTTTCAATTGATGTAAATCCATAAAGAATATGAAAACCCCTTATTTTAGTTATTCAAAATAGAGGACACTGAAAAATGTCATTTAAAAATAATGGATTGTTAAACAGGACTAAACAAACTTTTTGGCATCTAACAAACCTGATTATGATTGATTCCACCATGAACAATAGGAAGAGGAACCAATTATATCAAAAAGTTCAGTTAGTTGGTCTGTTGTAGACAAGAGAAAATGGGAAAACATTGAAAGAATTAAAGGTAGAAAAATAATAAAAAATAAAAATACCCCTCTTATTGAAGTGGGGTTAGGGGTTGCATTAAAACTCTAGTGGACCACCACCAAACATTTGATGGGCCACATGTGTCTCATTTCTCACTATCGGGACCTCAATGTTGGGGGAAAATCCCTATAATTAAGTCAATAAAAGTTTTATGTCCTCCCAATAGGCTTCCATGTGAAAATATATTCCTATTTTTTTACCAATACCACATCCTTATTTTCCATTCCCAATACTTTATCAGACAATTCAACATTATAGTAAGTCAAAATTATCATGAATTCACCAAAAATTAATGAAACATGAATCTTAATGTAAATGGGTAGTTAAATTTGAGGATACACTCCCCCAAAATGGCTTCCTCATACCCCAAAAAAAATTCCCTTATGAAATTACAGATCATTGAAAGAAATGGATTCACTACAATATGTGATATTTGAAACAACTACAACATCACTTATTTCATCCTCGTAAGAATATGTAGTTTCTATTAAAACACTCTATATTAATCATTATTATTATCTCTTAAGATCATCTCCATTAATGATATTATCTCTCCATACATCCACCCCTAAATTATAAAAAAAATCAGTATTAATAGTAGTTTTATGTGGAAAACATCACTTTTTACTTCTTCAATATCACAAATTAAAGTTGTATAATCCTCCATAATCCTCCAATTTTCTAAAACATCATGATCAACACCACTAAATTTCATTCTTTCTTTGCATAGACTACCACATTAACCATTCTTAGTGTTTAAGAGTTCACAAATTCAAAATCCAATAAGAAAATTATACACCTCTACTAATGAAAATTAATATCTTATCAAGATAATATATACAACAGTATCTAATAATTCATTAATAAAAAACTATAATAAGATAGTGACACCATAAATTTAAAGAAAACACTGTTAGTATAACCTCTAGATCATGGGTGGCATAATAACATGAGTATAAATGTTCCTAGATCTATATGAGATCACCACTCTCTTTGGAATCAACATTCGACAAAATAATGATCGAAGAATCATTTAAATTCATTTTATACATTCCCCCCACATTCAGAAGATGTAGAACATAAGCACAGATAAATAACTCAATGAAATGTTCTAAATCTAATTAACACTAATGTATCTATATTAAGAACAAATAATTACATATTAAGGGTATTAAAGGATTCATGAACTTGAATAATTTTTATATGAATACCCATTAATAACATGCATATCCTTGGAATCATTGTAAAATTAAATATGTTGGATTCTTTAAAAAAGAATCACAATATTTTAAGGATTGATTGCTACAACTACTATGATATGATTTTTATAATAAAATCAATATCATGCATCAAGAACAAAATATTAGAAAAAATTACTACTGGTTACATCATAGGATTTACAAAATATCCCTCAAATGATCATTATGTTCCTACTCTATCCTTGAATACATCGAGATATCATTAATGAACACCAAAAAGAACAATCTATGAACTCATAAAACAATGAAATCATCATTACAATAAAATTTTCAAAAGTGTTCATGAATTAAATATATATAACAATGAACATAATATGTCTATTGAAAAACACAAAGGTAGTATTATAGACATTTTACTCATGCACTCACATCTGGTTATATTCAAGCTATAAATAAATCAATAGAAACTAACTGATTACCTTAAACTAATCAAACAATCATTTATCATTGATAATGAATAAATATTCATCATTATTAACTATTTCAACAATAATTTCTATATGAAAATCCATAAAATATAATCCACTTTCTTTGAAAAAAAACTTGATCAACATAATAATACAATCTACGTAATATTTAACCCTCCTATAATAGATTATAAATCTAGACGTGAAACTATCCTAGCTAAGAAGATGTCATGATATAAAGATATTTTAAAATTAGGGAGCACCATATGGAAACTCTATTATGAAAATGATTTCATGTCAAGTGGTTTTTTTAAGAACTTATTAAAGAAAAATTTCATGAAAATCCATAATAAATCATAGAGGTCCTTACATTTTTCCTCTATAAAACTGAACTTCAACCCCATGATGTGTGATGTGATTAGATCAAGAAATATGTTATCTGTCAAAAGATATTTGTTGATAAAAAATAATATATGTGCATTATCAAGGATAAAAAATATCACTAACCTCTAATAGATATATGTAATATATAGTAATTAATAAAACCAATTCATTCTAAGTATGATATACATGATTAAATATAAAATAAGAAAAAATCACACATTTAATGATGTTTTCCTATAATTATTTTATACCCCGGATACACATTTTTCAAACTAGACGATCCTCTAACTAGTGTATTCATATCAAGGTTTGTATGATATCTATCCACAAAGTGGCCCAAATGAGTTTACCAAGTAGGGTAAAATGATGGAGTAAAAATATTCTTTATTGATCAAAGCATAAACCTGTAAAATAATATAAAAAATGGTATATAAAATTAATGTGTACCCTTTGGTGTTCAAAACCTCAATGCATGAAAATATTCTCATCCAACACCTCTATTTCACTACCCAAGTTGATGTCCACCACCCCAACCAAGATTGGATCAAGGTTAATGAGGATAGGGAACATCTTATAACCATTATTTTCCATCTATTTCACCCCATGGATGTCTAAAATATATTGTTCCATGCTGTTGATGAAATGGTTAATAATTTAGATGTTATTGAGGCTAAATTTGAAACTAGTCACCAATCCACCATTAACCACTAAGGATAGTTTTACTAAATAAAAGCTTATGAGAAAAATAGTTTTGATTATCTCATTTTTTCAAGGGTTCATTTTGGTTATTATAGGCCCCATTCAACTCTCCCACTTTCAAATGTTGGGTGGAATATAAATCACCAAGGGTGATAATGACTACTCGTTTTATTGAAAAGATGAAGTGAGGTTGGATCATCCAATAAGATGTCTTTTTTCCTTAACAAGGACAATGTTATATATTTAAGACATGTTCATAAAATTTTTCCCAATAAAAATATCAATTACCCTTTGGTAAATTTGATTGGTAGATAACATTCATTTAAGAGGATTTCACATATGGGAATTATGTTGTATCTTATTTGATTAAATTATCCAGCCACATTATAGTTTTTTTCCTTATAGGGAGACTATCTAAAACTTATAACCATCTATTGAGGCATTTACATCATGTGAAAAGTGTTTAGAGGTGTTATATAGTAGATTTGTGGTCTATGATAGGGTCTTTCTTTGTATAGTTGTAAAGGGAATCAAAACCCGTAGAGTTTATTTTCATTTAACAAGGAACTTAAAACTATATAATGTCATTTAACGTGATAAATATTGGTTCCTTTTATGGTCACATATCAATGATTAATTTAGAGTAGTTTAAAGTCATGTGGAGTGAAAAAACTTAGGGAAATGATATATTAAATGGATTTTAGTGGGACTTATTCTAAGGTATAAATTTCTAGTTTTAGAAACCAAATGAGTCAAGTGGATGAATTTTATGAATCTATAGTATATTAATTCATAGAATTTTTTAAATTCAAGTACAGAATCTTCAAAATATGCATTTATGGAAACCACAAAGAAAATATCAACTCAAAGTACTTAAAAAACCCAGAGGATTACCCTAAATTAAGGTGCATTAATAAAATAAGATTATTATCTTGAATCAGGGAGTTTAAGGAATCATATTAGAGGCTATTGAATCGTGGTATATTTGGAAAACCATGATATTGAGATCAACTCAACATGTTTTAAGAAACCAATAAGAGTGTCTAGAGTCACGTAATTTAAGGAAACCAAGAGTATGATCCCAAGATAATGCATGTTTGGGGAACCAATAGCAGGATTTGAATACTAGCCATATGATAAAATGAATATTAATATTTTAACTCAATACATATAAAGTACTAAATTGGAGTATCTACAATACATGTGTTTATGGAAAAAAATATGATAATCACAACACAACGTTATTTTCTGTGGTTACACATAAGATGCCAAAATGAGAAATATCTTTCATGTAGAGTTATCATACAAAAAATCTTATATAGTGGTGGACTTCTGAAAATGGGGAAACATGTTTTATAAGACTACAGAGACATGAAATATACTTAGTTTCTATAAATGTCTTATTTTCTATAAAATAAGTCTTATACACCATTCAATTGAATATTTCAAGAAGCCTTTTATGCTTAGTTAAATATCATGCGGATGTTGACCAAATGAAAGAAGAAGAAAAAACATTAAGAAGCACAAATATCTCATAATATTGGATTACCATTAAAGTGGTTAGGTCACCCTATTATCATAGAGTTTAAGGCTGTTGGTTCAAATAATAATTACATGAGTATCATTCCATGATGAAATTATATGGGAACCCTTCAAGGATCTTGGACATATATGATTTATGTGAGTACCCTTCCATGAAGTATTTATGTGGAAATCGTTCAAAAAGGATCATATGTGGAAGGATTGGTGAATTATTTATATAGAAATGTAATTAATCTTCCAACCAATCATCATTATCCCCCCCAATCAGGATTAGATATGGAAGTCAACTGATGGAATGCGTTTAAGTATTTCCATGAAGGTCGATTTCATAAACACTTTGATTTTTCATTCATGCTTCAAAACACTAAAAAAATTATCTTTTTTAAAATTTTATATTATTAGTATTTATAATATTTTTAGGTAAATATTTTTAATATAATTTATGGAATTATTATCATAAAGGAATAATTTGGCTACTACGGAGCTCTGTCACACTACGACACGTGAATGTAGCCTACTATGATTTTTAATGAAATCAATGGACTTTTACGATTACACCAAAAAGGGATATCAAATCACAAAATTAATTTGGTAAAAATGAATCTATACCATTATTGGAATAGAAATATGATCCACATGAACAATAAAGGGATACATGGTTGATCTAAAGAAAATCCAAAGCCAAAACAGCCCAAAAACCCCCCAAAGGGTTTACTTCATGAAGCCCTACTTCTTCATGAATGGATAGAGCTCACAAAGCTCCCTACTAAGTAATCCACTTCATGAATGCGTGAAGACAGAAAAAGTCCCTCCATGAGTATGATGGTGCTTCATGACTATGTGAGGTCAAAAAAAGTCACTTATCAAGTCCAATGGGTCACACCCATTAATGAAGCCTATAATTGATCCACAAAACTCTTCCTGACTCTATAAACCTCATTTCCTATAAATACCCACCTCATTCTAACCTTCAAAAATGGATACAACAACCTTTTATCTTTGAAATTTCCAATAATTTGTGAAGAACCATACTATCATGAACCATTCCGCAAATGGATCATCTATTGAATATGAGATTCAACAATACCCATTTTTTCATGAAAACCTCCACCCACAGTGTGGATTTCTTGTATGATGGAATACGTCCTGCAATAAGAAATAAGGCTCTCAGGGATACTAGAGGCTTTGAGAAGCAACAATACTTCATGAAGAACACCATTCCTGAACTAGGACCTCCTCTCATGGTAGGGTCACCCTATTTCGTGAAGCCTACTCCTTCAAGAACCCCCTAAACACTATAAAGCCTCAAAGATTCTCAAATCACCCATCTATGAGTACCTATGATTTTTGAAGCCCCCCTCTGGGTAATTTCCATGTTTCCTCCCTTCTTCTGAAAAATCTTCATAAAGGTTCAGTTCCCAAATCCCACACATCCATCTAGGATATTTCAGTTACACCTCATGTCCTTATCTGAGATGCACAACCCATTAGTGTGGCCCACTATACATCATATGTGGCCTAAGATTCCCACCTGCATTTTTCTTCCCATCTTAGTTATGCTAACACCTATTTCTTATCATCATAGGCACTCTAATGTGGACCTCGTGGTTGAACACTCTTCCACACTATTGAAACCTAGAATTATCGAAGCTAGGACCCACCAAAGGGTTCATGATCTATGGTTATATAATCCTAATGTCTAAGGAGTGAGTCTCCCACATCCATGCAACATGGTGTAAAAATGAGAGCACTACCGTCCTCATCACATGATGTAAAATTGTAGTATTAACCTATGAAATGAACACAAGAATCCCCATGCTTGATCATCATTGGATTCCACCACCAGCCACCATAGTAAAGAAGCCTCGCATTTCAAACAGCTTCCATTTTTAATACCGACACACCTTGTGTAGTATGTATTGGATGATCTATGTATGATTCCCAGGGAATGAGTTCCTCCTTACCAGGAAGGACATATTCATTGGGGATCTTCCATGCATAATACTCATACCATCACTTTTTGGTGCATATTTCATGACACAAGCATCATATATACTTATTCATCTTGCTTATCACACCAATCATGACTCAAGTGGTTGTAGAGGTCGGTAGATACCAGGAACTCCAACCACCACATGTATTTTAATTCTCCTAAGTGTACTCATCAACAACCATGTACCCTAAAATGTGTCACTCTTATGCATAATCCCCAAACTATATTCTCAAATTATATGGGCCTCCTTCTCAGGTATAAGTCACAGAACCTATTTCTGTACTACATGGGCATTGATTCAAAACAAACTGAGATATTTAGGAAGCATATCCAGGGTCAAAATCCAATACTCTATCCACACCCAACCTAATATTCCCTGGGCATCCACATCTAAGTAAGATAATTGACCAACCCTGAGACCACATCTCTTTCGAGTCCCTTTGGACCACTTACATGCATAAGCCCCATCATCATCATCACTTGCCCAAGTAGTACCCAACCAACTACCATATATAAACCCCACACCATCCAACCAAGATAGATCCTCTTGAAAAGTGTATATTACTTGGGTAATCCTCATACCATCCCTCTATGATGCTCCTTTAATAGCGCAAGTTTCCTTACCAAATGAAGTTAAAATGCATGTACCAGTCCAGTCACACAACATCAAATTGCAGCATCAAACTACAGGGGAATTGATCCCTTATTATTAGACATGGTTCTTAGGACACATCTTTACCATGTGAAATATTTTCATTGTATGACACACCTCCCAGTTCCGCCTCTATGTGAATTCTGAACAATCCTCCTTCGTGATGTAACATCTTCCCTTTATGTGACATACCTCTCGGGTCCACTACCATGTTCATTTGGTGTGAAATCTTTCCTTAATGAGACACACCTACTGTATCCCCCTCCATAGGTCATTCTAATCCATCAAATGGTAAACTTTCATGTGCTTCCCTTTAGAGAGACACCTTTTTGATTCAACTCCATGGGGAATTCTTATCAGTATCATTTTATCCTTATAGGATGTTAAACTCATGAACTGTCTCATACAACTATATTATGATAATCATGGGATTCCTGATTGAAATACTTTAAATATATGTGGCTATGGCATCATCTACCTTAAGCTAAATGTGGGATTCTTGAGGTGAAATCGTTGGAAGATATGCACCTTCTGAATTAGATACCACATGATCGACATGTTTTCCCTTGGGTTACATGCCTATAAATAACTCTATGAGACACACAACTATGAGGAATAATAAAATTGACCAATATTATTAGCATCTAGACATGTAAGTGATTCCCAATGTGACTACTCTCCAGACCAATGGTTTCTACCCTGTCAAGACCCATTGGAATGTCTGTATAAGAGAATTTTAATTAACCAGTCTCCACATTGAGATAGCCTCAAGAATGTGTTACATGAACAATAAATAATTATATGAGGGAGACTCAGACATGGTGACATTTTCCAAGGAAGAATCCATCGAGTAGGGAACTGACATCCCATTATCCCATTTCGATCCAGGAGAAGACATATCTTTTGATGGTGAAGAAAGGTATCCTATATAGGAAATTAGTAATGTGGGGAAACAAAATGTGATGCTAGTGTGCTTCAGCACTTGATGAAGTCATACCTCAGTGAAAGCATCAGAAACATCAATGGTGAAACTGATGTGAGACACTTCTCAATACTACAACATAGGCCTTTACCATCATTAGAAAAATGCATTATCAGTGTCACAAAAGATATTCCTACCACAGTGCAGTTAAAAGACAAAGGATTTTATCAGCACCAGAAAATCATAGATAAAGTGTTTCATTTTAAGTGAAAAAAAGTGCTGAAAAAAGACACCATTTATCAGTGATTTTATATAGCATTGATAAAGAGACCATTTATCAGAACTTGTAAAATCACTGATAAGGAGAAAATTTTCAGTGCTTTTAAAATCTCCAATAGAGGACTCCTTTATCAGCACATTTAGTAGTGTTGATAAATGGTAATACTATAGTGTGATTGTATAACACACTACAACACTAGAAAAAAGGAGTGTAGTGTGTTGTAAAAGCACACTCTATCACTTGAAAGAGCTTTTTAATTTGAAAAAATCAGATTCCAAAAAATAATTTAAATGAAATGAAATTTCTAACACAAATACAAGAAAAAAATACAATTTTTCAGTATTTCATCTATTGTTTTACCAAAATTAATGTCATTTTTGAATAAGAAGGAACATTTAGAGTCATATTGGTCACACCGTGAGTTTGATTGTTGTTTAACTGATTGATAAACCTCACATATGATTTATGGATCATTTTCCTCATTTAGAAAAACAATCTAAAAGTAGTTTCTCAGTTTTGATTCTCTCATTTGTTTTTCAATGAAAATTAATGCCAGTTTGGAATAAAAAAATGCACTTGGAGTCATATCAATCACACCATGCATCATATAGAGGTGAAATTAATTTCTATTTGTCCCAAATTAATTGTGGATCATTTTAGGAAATTATCCAACAATTTGAATGTCTTTCCTGAATTTTGATTATGGTACTTGTGTTTTTACTAAAAAATATTTATACTAGAAATACGAACTTTGAGTCATACATGTGGGATCACGAGTGGGTTTTACAGGAGACTAATTAATACATGTCACAAATTAGTTATGAATCATTCTACAAAATTATCAAAATAATTCAAGAATTTTTTCTTTTTTTTAGTAGGAGACACTTTTTTTAATTAAAATTTCAATTTTAAAAAAGTAACACACTCTTTGAGATATAAAGATAACAATATGAGTCGGATTGAGGAAAAATTGATTTATACATGTCACAAATGACTTAGAGATCATTTTACTAATGTTAAAAAACAATATGAATGAGGTTTCTGATCGCATAGAAATTCACTATTAAATTCCACCTTTACATAGTTGTTTTAAACTAGTTTTGTAATGAATTTTAAAAATATAATAATAAATTTCACAACATGTATTATTTAGTGAATTAATGTTTATCACTGTTAAATAGGGAAATTATACTTGTTTTGATATTTTCATTGAAGGTGGTGGTGATCTGGAGGCCCGGAGATCATCTAAAAGAAAAATGGGCCCATCTGAATGCCATCCTGTGGACATCTATCCACAGTTTTGAAAAGTAAGAAACTTATGTGCATCCAAGTGGGATAAAACTTTTTAGACTCTACAAGATATCATGGGATATAGCTCTTATTAAGAAACAGAAGCTGAATTCTACCATCTGGTGGCCCATCAGAACCATTCTTTCTAGGGAACAGAATATGCCTGAATTCAGAGGTGTCTTTCAGTCTTTTGAAAATATCTACCATTCCAGTTGTCTAATGGCCACCCAATTCAACAGATAGATATTCCAAAGGCCGGTAAACAACTTTTCTCTTTTTATAAAGTTGTAAAATGGCCTTATACAATTCTAAAACTGATAACAAATTGGTATCTTAAAAACAGGGTGCCCAAAACCATGTCCCATTTTTTCTATAAAAAGGCCCCATGGGCACATCATTTGTAAGTTCAGACAGTAAGTGAAGATATATAATTTTATGTCATACGTGATTCAACTAATCATCCTTGAAGTTCTAGAGTTCCATATCCTCATAGGGGGGTCAAGAATGATGAAGGAGTTCCACCCGAGCTACCTCCTCCTCCCAATGTCAAACAAAACAGTGGGCGTTCGTTGTGAGGGAGCTACACATATGTCAAGGGGTTACGATTCTTCTTTTATCTACTATTTTAGAGTATTTTGGGTGTGATTTTTTCCATTTATCTTATATAATTCCATATTTTAATTCTTTTTTAGATGCATGTGATTGAAGTACTCTTAATTTCTTACCGATCGGTGTGAGGTTTTTAGTGTGTGATCTGTGTTGTTGCAATTGGACATCAGAGGAATCCTTTTCATACCCAACTTCGTGAGATTTCAATCTTCTTTGGAGGATCTTATTCCATGTATACTTTCTGTACCTTGACAATATTATTGTTATGTAATGGATTGGTATTTAAAGCAATGAAATAAAGGCTTAGGAATTAACCAGTGTTCCAATTAATATCAACCAAATAATTACTCAAAACCTAAATTAATCTCCAAGAAGTAAAAACATTAAAGTGTTTAGTGAACTCACAATTAGCCATTTTCTCTCATAATTATAAAAGACCACCATTCCTTGTCAATTATTAAATTATTTAAATAATTCATTTTATTTTTAAAACTTTTTTCAAAACCACCCCTCTATTAGTTATATTTATTAAAAACACACACTATAAACCCACCAATGCTCCTTGAGAGATCTCCTTGGGTCTGCCCTAGAATATAAATCAATATTAAAATCAAAATCAATTTGATGTGTTATGATAGTGCATTCAAATTTTGGCTCCATTTCTGGGGAGAGCATCAGTTTTTAGTACATGTTTTTTATAAGATATTTGTAAATTTGGTGAATATTTTTTTATTTTTTCAATACTCTTGTGTTATAATTTATTTGTTGTGTATGTTTGGTGCATTTCGCGTTCTAATCTAAGAGATTTACCACTTTTAGAACACAAAATGGAGAGGATCCTACATTAGCGACACCACGACATAGAAGATAACCCTTTGAAGGAGGACACACAAGATGATAACATTCTTCAAGATCCTTCATCATCTTCTTCTAGAACCAACATAAAAAATGAAATAATCATTCATAAATTGGATGAAAGTAACTGAAAATTAAAATAATTAACCTCACCTTTTTTTGATATCCAACCCATACATGTTCAAATTCAAGGAGAGGCACCTAATTTTGAACTAAAATACGGTCTAATTCATATATTACCAAGATTCCATGGACTCACTGTGGAATATCCACACAAGAATTTAAAATAATTTCATTTTGTTTTTTTAACATTAAAACCTACTAATGTGGATGATTAACATGTAAAGATTATAGAATTACCCTTATCATTAGAAGATACATAAAAATATTAGTTATATTATGTTAATTTACCAATAAGAGGTCGGGAGGACATGAAACACCTTTTTCATGGAAAATATTTCTCAGCCTCTCGAATTGTAATAATATGGAAGGAAATATGTGGTATAAGAAAATCTCAAGGGGAAACACTTTATGATTACTGGGAATACTTTAAAATGTTTTGTTCATGTTTCTTGCACCACCAAATATGTGATCAACTTTTAATTCAATATTTTTATGATGTTTTAATTCCTATTGATAGAAACGTGATTAATGCTTCTACAGGTAGCATGCTAGTTGATAAAACCCCAATTGGTTCATGGAAATTTTTTGAGAATATGGCATAGAACACTCAACAATTCTGTTCAAGGTCCAATGTACCCGTTTGAGGTTTCCATGAGTTTCAAAATACTGAATGCGAGAGGAAGGTGGACATGAAGTTTGAAGAAGTAAGTAACAATCTTCAAAAACATGCTCCTTACCAAGGTAAATACCAATCTACTCCTCCCATCCATTGTCTTATATGTTCTTCTGACACCCACTACTCTGATCAATGCCCCTAACTAAGAGAATATTCTGATAGTTGTGAAGAAATATTTCTAGGCTTCCCCTATAATCAACCCTTTAGGAAAGAACCATACAATCCATCCAATCCTATAGGTAATGACATCCAGTATTATTGGAAAGGGGGTATTCAAACCAACCTCCACAACCATGGAACCAACCGGGATAACATAGTCATCCACCACCACCACCTTGAAATACCCAACCACCCTAAAGGCCTTTACAAAAAACCCCACCAAAACCTGAGCCTTTCCTAGAAGATATGATGAAACAAATGGATGAAAAAAATATCTAATTCCAACAAACCACTCAACTATCCATACAGGCCCTCAAAACCCAATTAGGCCAACTAGCTAACTCGGTGAGGGGAAATTCAATGTCATGGTTTGGGTAAACTAACCTCTCAATAAGTAGTTAACCCAAGGGATAAAGGAAATGTTAGTGCCACCACCCTTATGAGTGGGAAACAACTTAAAACTCAAATGAACCCTCTATTAGACTCATCCAATACTCAGGAAACCACCATCCCAACTGCTGAAAATGGTCTAAGAGAAGAACATATTTATCATTAGAGAAGCACTTCCAAAGGAAAGAGTGTGAATATCAATGAGTCTATTATCCCAACCATTACTATTCCATTTCCCCAATAGACCACCCTAACTAGAAAATAAATGGAAAGTAAACATGACAAGGAAATATTGGGAACATTGAAAAAAGTGTAGGTTAACATTCCTTGGATTGATACCGTGAAGCAAATTCCAAGATACACCAAGTTTTTAAAGGAGATGTGTATACACCGAAGGAGACTTTGAGGTGATGAGAAGGTAAGTTTGGGGAGAAACATATCAGCATTGATAGATCCTTCACTTCCCACCATGTGCAATGATCTAGGGATATTCTCAATTCTATGCATCATAGAAGAGTAATCATTATCCAATTCCATTCTTGAGTTACATTCCTCAATAAATGTGATATCTCACTTTATTTACTCTACATTGCACGTCGGGGAAGTGAAGACCACTGAAATTTTTGTTCAACTGGACAATCAAAGTACATCACACCATTCTGGTGTGTTAGAGGATGCTCTTGTGAGAGTAAATTTTTTTATTTTTTTTACATATTTTTGTGTGATAAAAATGGATGATGATAGGATGAATGGACATGCCCCAATTATATTGGGGATGACATTATTGAGAACCACCAAATCCCAAATTAATGTCAATGATGGTACATTATCTATATAAGTTGGTGGTGACATAGTCCATTTCAACCTTTTTGATTCCATGTAGCACCCCTCAGAAGAACATTCCTCTCTCTATGTTTGTTCAATTGATGTACTACCTTCCCCTAAAAATTAACATTTATTTCCCTCGATCCCATTTTCAAATATTCTTCATTGATTGAAATTCTATGTAATGAATGATTCATTGGTAATTTTAGTGGTCTAGAAAAGTGACAGACATGTTTATTAATTGACAATTTCTTGAAAACTAAGGATCCAATGACCATCGATGATACTACTAAGCTTGTAAAAGATCATTCCTCATATGCGGAGGATACCATTGAGCAGTTAGATGAGATCGATGACCTATCACATTCATAAACACTCCAATAAATCCAAAATTTACCTGAATTGGAATTAAAACAACTCCATCTATATTTAAAATATTCATATCTTGAGAATGGAAACGAGATTCCCATCATCATTTCTAGATCACTCCCTTGTGAGCATGAATTGTGACTGCTTGAATTTTTGTGGGAGTACAAAAAAGAATTGGGTTGGATAATTGCTGAAATTCTTGGTATTAGCGCATAAATTTGTACAAATCATATTTTATTAAATGATGAGGCTAAACCATTGAGTCAGACATAATGTCAACTAAACCCAAACCTCCTTGAAGTTGTGAGGAAGAAGGTAAAAAAATTATTTGCTGCTGAAATCATTTATCCCTTCTCTAACATCCAATTGGTCAGTCCTATTCAAGTAGTGCCTAAAAAAACTGGTATTACAGTAATCAAAACTGAAAATAATGAATTGGTTCCAAATTTTGTGAAGAATAGTTGGTGTGTCTGTATAGACTATTTTCGACTAAACCAACACAATAAGAAGTACCATTTCCCTTTTCCATTCTTTGACAAAATGTATAGAGGCTAGTGGGTATGTCCCACTACTATTGCCTTTATGGGTATTCTGAATACTTTCAAATCCATATTTTCCCCAAGGATTAGTAAAATTTGACCTTTAATTTTCCCTTTCGCACATTTTCATATAGGAGGATACCATTTGTTCTACGCAATGCTCCAGGTACATTCCAGCGATGCATGGTAAGTATTTTTTCAAATTACTTGGATAATTGCATGGAAATTTTCATGGATGATTTAACTATTTATGGATACTCTTTTGATGAATTTTTAAATAGTCTTGGTTGAGTCCTACATCTTTTTATTGAAACGAATATTGTATTAAATTATGATTAATGACATTTCATGGTGCATAAAGGTATAGTTTTGGGGCATGTCATTTTTGTTGATGGTATCCAAGTAGATAAATGAAAAGTGGATGTCATTTCTTCATTATCATTCCCCAAAAATGTATGGAATATGCAACCATTCCAATGTCATGTTTTATCTTACTATCATTTCATATGTCACTTTAGCAAAATTTCACTCCCCACTACTGATTACTCCAAAAAACAAAAAAAATTACCTTTGATAAAGAATTTGAGGAATCTTTTAATAAGTTAAAATGGAGTCTCACTTCACCTCCAATAATCCAACCACCTCGGTGGGATTTACCATTTGATCTCATCTGTGATGCCTCTAACTATACAGTTGGGGTAGTCTTGTCATAAAGGGTTGATTGAGATCCACATGTCATTGCCTATGCCTCACATACATTAGACCCTTCCCAAGAAAACTACACCACAGCTGAAAAACAATTTTTTGACATTGTGTTTGACATGGATAAATTTAGGTCATATATTTTAGGGTCTATAGTCATTTTTTTCTTAGACCATACAAAACTCTGGTATCTCTTTAAGAAACTGGATGCTAAACGACACCTCATTCGTTGGATGCTCCTCCTTCAGGAATTCAATTTAAAAATTAGAGGTAAAAAGGAGCAGAGAATGTGGTGGCTGACCATAACATTAGGATTCAACCATCCTCAAAAACTGACTTATCCCCCTATATTCACATCATTGAAATGTTTCTGGATGAGAAACTGTACCGAGTGAGAGAGGTTATTCTTTAGTATGCCGAAATTGTAAATTATTTGGTAACATCATTCATTCCTAAAGATTTCAAAAAAAACTAGGATAACCGTTTAAAACACGAGTCTCGTTCGTATATTTGGGATGACCCCTACCTCTGGAGCACATGTAGTGATCAATTCCTTAGGTTTAGTGTCCCAGAGAGTGAGTTTTAGTCTGTCCTAAGATTATTCTGCACGCTTGCTTGTGGGGTCCACTTTGGTTCTCAACAGACTTCTCAAAAAATCCTTGATTCTGGTCTCTTTTGTCCAACACTTTTTTGGGATGCCGGTGATTTTTTAAAATATTGTCCTCATTTTCAAAGAATGGGTAATGTCTCTAAAAGTAATGAAATTACACAACAACCATTTATCTTTCATGACATTTTTTTGTTTGGAATATTGACTTTATGGGGCCATTTTACAGTTTCTTTGGCATCTTGTACATTCTTTTTGTACTTGATTACATGTAAAAATGGGTAGAGGAACAAGACACAAGGACTGGTGATTCTATGGTAGTTGAATAATTTTTGAGAACCCAAATATTTTGTAGGTTTGTATTACCTAGTTTCATCATCAATGAACAGGGTTCTCATTTCTGCAACCAAAAAATGCAATCACTTTTGCATTGGTATGGGGTCGATCATAGAGTGTCTACTGCATATCACCCACAGACCAATGGTCATGCCGAGGTGTAAAATAGGGAGGTATAACATATTCTTGAAAAAACAGTTCAGACCAATAGAAGGGATTGGATTCTTCGACTTGATGATTCATTATTGGACTACCGTATAGCTTTCAAAACTCCCATTGGAATGTCACCATGTCGAATTGTATTTGGAAAGAGTTGTCATCTTCCTGTTGAGATTAAGCACCAGTCTTACTGGGCCATCAAATAATGTAACTCTAATCTTTCTAGTGCAGGTGCTCAAAGGAAACTGGAAATTAAGAAGATGGATGAAATGAGAAGAGATGAATATGAGACCTCCAAGATTTATAAGTATCATACCAAGGATGCCCACGACCGTCTTATCTTTCATCATCAGTTCCACATTGGGAAGAGTTTACTTCTATATAATGGAAGGTTGATGTTGCATCCAGGTAAGCATTGTTCCTACTGGTTTGGCCCATGAAATATTATTAATTTATCTCCATTTGGTGTTGTTCAGGTTCACAATAAATAAACCAATCAAACCTTCACTATCAATGGGATGTGGCTGAAGCACTTCCATGAATCCCTTCCAGAGTTCTCGATGGAGGAACTCCATGTAAAAGAAGCAACATACTAGTGAAACAGACCAGGTTTTATCCTTCCTTCCCACATTCTCAATTATTATAGTGAGGAAACAACACATTCTCGGTGTGGGGGATTTGTATATTCTTGGGTTAGTTAGGAATTTAAATCTTCTTTCTTCTCTTTTTCATATTTTGATGGTATTTTCATTTTTACCCTTCTTTATAGGTTCATTAGTATTTTCATTTTCTTTATTATTTATTATCTTTTTCACCTTCTTTATGGTATTTTTACTCCCCCCCACTTATAATCACCAATTCATGGAACTTACAGAAAATTCTTGTTAAATTTTTGATTCCATGTTGATTTAACAATTGATAAAAAACATGTATTTTTTTGGATTGAATGTTTGTATGAATTTAACATCAAGGAGCAATTTTTAGTGATTTTTTTTCTTTAAATGATATAAATGGTTGTATCACTGTGGAATATTTGAGATGATTGATGCCCTTGTGTGAGTCATTTTTTGGGAAAACTTCGTCACTAATATCTCCACATATTTTTTCACCAAACAAAAAAGTGTGATTATTTCTTAACTAATATAAGGTAAATATGTGTTAGGTTAAAAATTTTGAGCTTTAAATGATATTTCCATATATCCATTCCTTATCTGATCTGTTTCATTACTATACCAGATTGACCTATTCATATAATCCTAATGTTTGACTATTGTACGCGCTAAAAAAGGGTTGTGTCTTCCTCAGGTAAAAAACAACTCCTCCTTGACCTTTTATCTTGTTATAACTATTGAAATTTGTGTTGTAAGAATATCAAACAAGGGTTGAGAGATGAGTGTGAGTTTTTTTCCTAATTAAACTTCTATAATATAAATATAATAAATTAGGGGAGTGATGAAATGTGCAACATACTAGGATATCTAGGTCAGGAGCTTATGGTTTGACTTCAAGGAATTATTATGTTAGTGGGTCTGGAAATATGATTGCAAAGGATGTAGGGATTGTTTGGTGAAAACAAAAGTCATTTAAAGCTAAATAATGTTAAAATAACCTATATTAATTTGATATAATGTGGAAAGAATAGCATGGAATAGTTTTCACACACACACATAGAGATTTAGTGGAATGGTTATCTTTTCAATTCCTTACTCATTTTGGTTTCTTGAATCTTTTTTAATTTCTTTGTGATGTGATTTGTGAGACATCCTTTTCCATTTTCATTAGGAAGAACACCATGGTGTGGTTCGTGTATTGATCACATTACATTAATGGACTAAAATTTCCTCAAATGTTAATCTTCATGTCCTTGGAAATATATACATGCATCATTTTCGTGATATGTGACTTTGGCTAGGAGTTCTAATGTTTAGGTGTGGGGGTGTGATCGCATAGTGATTTACTATTCAATTCCATCATTACACTACTGTTTTAAACTAGTATTGTAATGAATATAAAAATTATAAAAATAAATTTCACTTCATGTTTTTTTCAATGATTTAATTTTTATCACTATTAAAAGACAAATTATACTTGTTTTGTTATTTTCATTGATGGTGGTGGTGATTTGGAAGCCTAGAGATCATCAAGAAAAAAAGGGGCCAAACTGCATGGCAACCCATGGTTATCTATCCACTGTATTCAACAGTAAAACATTTCATTCATTTAAATGGGATGAAACGTTTTGGGAATCTTCATAAAATCATTATCTACAACTCTTATTAAGAAATAAAAGCTGAATTCAGGTATCTAATGGCCCATCAGGACCATTCTGTCCAGGGGATAGAATCTGCCCAAATTCAAAAGTTTTGTTTGTTCTTTTTACCATATATCCCAATACATTTTTCTAATTGTTGTCGAATTCTCCAAGTAGAAATACAAGAGACCTTCCAATAATCTTTGGTTCATGTCGTGAAATGGCTTTCAACTATTCCAAAACTGATACACAAGTGGTATCATAAATGAAAGGTTCTCAAAACCATGTCCCATTTTGGTTGTAAGAAGGCACCATGGGCACCTCATTTATAAGATCAGACAAGAAGTGAAGCTCTGTCATTATAAATTCCTAGAGGTTTCTTCTCATCATCCTTGATGTTTTGGATTACCCTATCCTTATAGGGGGTCAATAATGAATAAGGAGTTCCACCCAAGCTATCTCCTCATCCCGATGTCGAGCTAAACGGTGGGCGTTCGTTGTGAGGGATCTACGCACAGGTAAAGGGAGTTCTGATTCTTATATTAGCTACTTTTTTGGGGTAATTTGGGTGTGAAGATATTTATTTCCATGTATCTTATTTAATTCCATATTTTAATTTTTTTTTTGATGCATGTGATTGAGATACTCTTAATTTCTAACCGATCAGTGTGAGGTTTTGAGTGTGTGACTTGTGTTGTTCCAATTAGACATCACAAGAATCCTTTTCCTACCCACCTTATTGATAATTCAATCTCCTTTGGAATCTTTTATTCCATGCATATGTTCTAGAACTTGAAAATATGATTGTTATTTCAAGTTTTGGTTCATTAAGCAATGAAATTAAGACTTAAGAATTAATCGGCATTCCAATTAATTTCAACCAAAGAATTACTCTAAACCTAAATTAATCTCCAAGAATGATGAACATGAATGTGTGTATTAAACTCAAAATGAACCATTTTCTCTCAAAATTATAAAACACCACCTTTAATTTTCAACTAATAAACTCTTTAACTAAGTTATATTATTTTTAAAATTGTTTTCCAAACCACCCCCTATTTTAGTAATCATTATTAAAAACACACACTATAAACCCACCATGGCTCCTTGGGAGACAACATAGGGTCTTCCCTAGACTATAAATAAACCTTAAAATAATAATCAATTTGACGTGACATGACAGTCCATTCAGCTAATCAATTTTTAGTATGTAAGTTGTTTTTTATTAAAATTAATGACATTTTGAATAAAAAGAAACACTTGGAGTCATATCGGTCACATCATGAATCAGATTGAGGTGAGACTAATTACTACACATTAAAAATGACTTCTAGATCATTTTCATATAGTATGAACTCAATATAAATGCACTTATCTATTTTTCAGTATTCCCTGTTTTTTAACTAAAATGTAATTTTATACTGGAAACCCGCTCTTTGAGACATACTGGTCACATCTTGGGTGGTATTGAAATGATACTAATTTTTACACATAAAAAATTAATTATGAATCACTACAGTAAATTATCCAGAATATTTGAGTGTGTTTTCTTAGTTTTTAGTGGGTGAGATATTTTTATATTAAAATTTCAATTTTAAACTGCTAACAGACACTTTGAGTCATATCAGGCACATCATGTATCATATATAGGTGTAGATAATTTTTATATGTCAAAATTGACATATTGATCTTTTTCCAAAACTACCAAAAAAATTTAAATGTGTTTACTTAGTTTTGAGTTTGTCATTTGTTTTTTCACTAAAATTGATGGTGATTTTGAATAAAAAGATGCACTTGGAGTTATACTTGTCACAACATGCATCAGAATGAGGTGAATCTAATTATAAAACATATCAAATGAATTATGGATAATTTTAAAAATGTATCAAAATAATCTGAATTTGTTTCCTCATTTTTGAGTACGCTGCTTTTGTTTTTAAAAAAATATCATTTTAATCTAAAAACACACACTTTCAGTCATTCAGATCACATCGTGTCTAGGTTTGACATAAGAATGATTCAAACAAATAAGAAATTAATTACTAATAAATTTTGTAAATTATAAAGGCAAAGCAAGCTTTTTTTTCAGTTTTTAGTGAGTGACAAGTTTGTATACTAAAATGTTAATTTTAAACAAATAACAGAAACTTTGAGTAATACCAGGAACATCATGTACCCGATTGAGGTGAGGCTGATTCATATACATCATAAATGACTTATGTATAATTTTACTAATGTTCAAAACAAATCCAAGTGTTTACTCAATCTTGAGTATGTTAGTTGATTTTTTCAATAAAACTAATGTCAAATTTGAATAAAAAGATGCACTTTAAGTCATACCAATAACAATGTGCATCATATTTAGGTGCGGTTGATTCTGACACATCTTATAAGTCTTTTTGACAATTTTCCTATATTATAAAAACAATTATTTGTAATGACCTAAAGTTTTTCAATGGAAATTCCCTTCCTATAAATATGTCATAAAATCACATGAAAACACAACATAATGAACTACTAATTGCTAAGTGACATTTAAAACATAATTTTCTACTTCGGTGTTTGGAATTTCAAAAATCCGACATACACAGTTGCAACCAGTAAGTTATTGGGAGTCCGATAAGAAAAACATAATTTTTGGTTAATAGTAACCTACCATTATGAATAGTAACATACCCTTATAAATAGTGATATACCATAACGAATAGTAACCTTAACTATGATAACATATAAATAATATTCAAGTTGAAAGTTCGATATACCTATATTTTAGAATATGTAAATGAATATTTCAAAACCAGTTTTTGATAATAAATCCTTATTTTCATTAAATATTAAAATAATAATATTTACAAAATCATTTTTGAAAAATTGATTTCATTTTTAAATTCTACATGTTGAAAAATGGTTATAGTGAGTTTTTAAGATTTTTTGTAATACTTGAATTTTTTATGAATAGTAAAATACGATAATTTATAAAAAAATCTAAATAACAGATTTATAGAGTCATTGATGATTATCTGATGATGTAAGCCCAATTGGTTGGAAGTCAAATTAATTTATTAATTTATTTGGTCCTATAATCATCAATATTTCTGGGCATGAGGTAAATTAATAAAAAAATGATTAAAAACTTATGAAAACCCTCCTCTTCTCCACTATAAACCCCCCTTCACTCCCTCTTATCTTCACTACTTTTGAGCGCGTTTTGTTTCCAATATTCTGGTCTAATCTCTCCCCAATCTCCTCCCCTATGTCCAAAATCCCCTAGCCTCTTCAGAATACCAAAACCTCTCCCCTTAAGAGGTTCTCAAAGGGGGCATTTTCAAGAGGTAAATTAATATTTCCAATTCCATAATTTCTTTTAAGTTATTTTATTTTTTGTTTCTTTCCTCACCCCCTTCACCCAAATAGTATGATAACACAAATAATATAATTTTACGGGAATGTTTTTTTTGATAATTTTATATTTCATTATCTTTTCTCCTTTCCTCACCTTTTATTCATAATAAATGAAATCACCATTTCAGATGTGCTAATTTTGCACATACAAGGAAAGCAATTTATCAATTTCTATTATAATCATTAATTCTGGTCGTGAAACCATTTCTATTATGGTTTAACCGGATAATTATATATGTAATATATCATTTTTTAGTTCATTAATCCTTTTGAATAAATGTATTATATTATAAAGCAAAAAATGTCATTTTTAATCCAACCCACTGATTAACAAAAAAAGGTTGTCACAATGTTTTTTTATAATAATTCAACTTCTCTCTAAGTAACCAAATTTAATATAAAACCATTTGATATCCTAGATGTTCAAAAATAGAATATAACTTCAATTCTGGGCAACCACTTTCATCTTACATGTTTATCCAAACATGAATATAAGCGAACCAGTCATTAAAACCATTTAAACAAACGAGCCCAAACTATGAAATTGAACCTCATAATAAATTAAAATGGTTATAAATGATCATAAAATTATTATAAAAAACCAATTAAATATAAAAAATGGTCTGTAATTATCAATTAATAAACCAAATTTTTTTACTCAGGTCTTTAATAACAAGTGTAGAACAACAACGGATTTAAGGTAAGGGATCCTCTCCATTTTACTCTTAATCAAGATTGTTCTCTATGATATTCATTTTTATTTGTAATCCCATATGATGGGGTATGACTTTTCACCATCCCCATACTACACTCTTCTATATAAATTATGTTAAACCCCTTATCTATCACATCAATCCATCTTGGGTACACCCGACACCATGTCGATAAAACGTAAAAAATTCTACCCGAACCTCCATTGGTCTTTCAGGTTGTATTATCTTTCTTTATATAAAAACAAGGTTATCTTATCTATTTATGTGAAAATAATAAATTCTAGGTATTTTAAATAAATTAATTTATCAAGTCCCTTTCATCACTTTCTTTCTGTGATATAAATGTTTTTAGAAGATTCTCTCCTCATAACTTTCCGATAAGATAGCCTATTTTAAGGGAAATTCATGAATTTTTACCCAATTTCAAGTGCACTATATCCTCTATTTTAAGCCACCATTGTATTTAAAAATTATCACTTTTTTATTATGAAAACAATATTGGTTCAATTCTGGTTTTATATAAAATATTGTCCCCTTTTCTATTTTAAAGGCTCTATCGTATTTTCCTAAAAATCGTACAAAAATGTTTTAATGCTAATGTTTTTCAAATACATTTCTTATATGTTGTCACTTCTGTTTGACACCACGTACCATGTTATATGCCTATTTTTCATTATTAATGTCCATGTATGTTCTAAATCCTTTCTTTCATGGACACTTTCATGATACGCCCATTGGTTATGCTTTATGTCATGATTGTGGTACTCAATTCGTTCCTTGGATAACCCTATTTTTATGTACGGTTGATTATGTATGAATATTTATTGGAAAGAATATTCATGAAAATTTTGATATGGTTGTGCCCATATAGCTCTCTTTTTCATTGGGTAAAGTTATGTCTCATGAGATGCGATGTGAAATGGGATTGGCTGTTTACCTTGACTCGAAATAAAATATGAAACGGGATTGGCAGTTAGCCATGACCAATAATAAAATGGGAAAAAGGATTGGTGGTTATCCTTTACCCATAATAAATTCATGTTTTATGATTCTGCCACATTTATATGATTCCATGCTCATATGATACAATTTTATATATTCCATGGTTTGGATATCATTATGTCATGCCTCCTAACTCATGTGCTTAAGATGAATCCTTATATTCATTACCATACTAGGTTTTTCAACTCATCCCTTTGTTCATGTGTTCCCCATGGTACCCTGTTCAGATTTAAAGGCTAAGAGGAAGTTAGGTGGTCTTTATGGAGATTAAATAAAAAAATGTTTTTTTAGATCCATGTTTTATGTTTTACGTACCTATTCTTCCAAGAAACTAGAATTAATGATCCTTGACTTGTACTATGATGTATAATTAGGATTAAAATCATGTAATGTTATATGTAAAAGGCTTGGGTCACTATAGTTGGTATCATAATATGGTTTAGTTAATTTTGGATATAAGGAATTGAGAACCTTAGTGAGAACCTTAAGGATGATACTATGTGAAAGAAAACATTCCTAAATTTTGGTGAGTATTGAGTAAGTGGTTTATCAAGAAAATAAATCCTTGTATGGATATGATCAGGTAGATATGGATCTGGAATAGATGTATCAAGGGGTAATACCCAAAAACACTGCTTTGAGCTAGACTCGAACGGGAACTGTTGCACGACAATGGGTCTTGCTGCACTCTTTGTTACGACACTCCCATGGGATATAATTTGGTAGATTCACGATCTTAGTACAAAACATTATTAAGGGAAAAAATGGCCCATAAAAATATATGTTACGAAATAGATCGAGCATAACCTAGATATAAACCTAAGTAATCACAAGTTAGGATATACTTATTTTTATATGTTTATCCTTTAATGTTCAATATTTCCTTTTTATGCCCAATAGATAAGTATTAAATAACTATAATTTTATGTTCTTATTCTTAGATAATGGAGGGAAATAGAAGAATAGGTTCCAACAACCAATGTGATGAGAAATGTTAAGGTTTCCCAAATTATATGCTTGATATAACGAGAGTAGGTGCTCAAAACTTCATGGTAGTACTTGCTTAGTTGGATCAAGTTATGAATAATTACATGATTCATAAGGAACGTCATACTCCTCCAAATAAATAAAATGTGGTTCTAGAATCCTTCATTCAGAAAAGGCCTCCCATGTTTAGGAAATCTTATGATCCCCTCCTCGTGGAACAATGGATTATCTCCATTGAAAAGATATTTTCTATCCTCTAGTGCTTGGATGAAATGAATGTTGTACTAGCGGTCTATCATATTGATGGGGAAGCTAATCGGTGGGGGGCACTAATCAAGAAAACAAATTCCCATGAATAAATAAATTTCATATATTGGGAGGAATTCAAGAGGATGTTTTCAACAAATATTTTCCTCGAACCCTCCATCTTAAGATGGAATGAGAGTTCCTCATACTCAAGAAGAAGGAAGATGTGTCCATCAGGGAATATGAAGAAAACTTTACATGGAAAGAAAGGTATTCCTCTAGATTTTTCATGAACCTTGAAAGCAAGGTAGATCATTTTTTTAGAGGACTAAATACATGTCTACAAAAAGAGTTTGTTATTCAAGACTTCAATAGTTACGAGGATATTTTATGTCATGCCCTAAAGGTTGAAATGGAGATTGGAGACTCTCAGTGGTATCGTAGGACCAATGACAAGAAGTGGAAAATGGATAACAACATTGGTGGTTAATCAAAAAAATATCATTATATAAATAATCCTGACTTTTCCCCTTGTAAATTTTGTGGGAAGAAGCATCCTAGTAACTATCTAAAGGGAACCAAGAATTTCTTCAAATGAGGAAATTTTGGTCATCTAGCCAAGAACTACTAAAGGGATATAAAAATTTCCTCTAATGTTGAATAAGAAATGAAGGTTCATATCAACACTAAGCTTGACGTGCCGTGTTAAAACTACAAGGAGCATGATAATTATGAAAGTAATTTCCCTAAGTCGAGGTTTGTCGGAGGCAATCAGTAACAAAATCCAAGGAAAAAGGAAGGACTTATGTTATCACTACTACTAAGGTGGGGTCGGGAAACAATGTGGTGACATGTATGCTATTTATTCATTCAATAATAGAGAATATAATATTTGATTCTAGTTCTATGCATTCTTTCATATCATGAAATTTTAGTATAACTATTCAAACACCACATCAAAATTTAGAGGAAAAGTTATCTATGATAAAAGAAAATGAGGAAATTATTGCATCCATGGATTATAACTCCTCCTTGTTCAATGTTTGAGGACTGACCCTCCCAGAAAATCTCATTATACTTCCTTTAGTGGAGCTCAACACTATCATGGGAATGGATTGGCTATATTTATACAAATACAACATCAACTGTTGGGAAACAGAGATGACTCTTCACATTCCAAAGAATCTTTTGATTCTTTACAAGTGTAAGGAGGAAGATGAATCTCTTTTGGATCATAATCTCAAGTATGTATATTGCCTCCTTGATAGAAGGCATATCTAGCTCAAATGATTGCGAAAAGGAGAGAATTATGCTTGAAGACATGCCCATTGTGAGGGATTACCCAGATGTGTTCCCTGAAGAGTTTCGTGGTCTTCCTCCTGACTGAAAGGTTGAGTTATCTATTGAAATTATCCCTAGATATCTCCCTATCTAAATGAAACCTTATATAATGGCCACCGTAGAGCTGGAAGAGCTGAAGAAGTGGTTGTAGGAAAATATGGAGAAGGATTTTATACACCTGAGTACTTCACTGTGGGGTTCACCAATCCTCTTTGTCAAGAAGAAGGAAAGATCAATGTGCCTCTGCATTGATTATCATGATCTCAATAAAATCACGATAAAGAACAAGTATCCCCTTCCACAGTTAGATGACATGTTCAATCAGCTTTGCAGGGATAGTTATTTCTCTAAGGCGGACCTTCGTTTGGGATATCAAAAATTAATGGCGGCGAAGGAAGATATTCCCAAGACTACCTTTTGGACGATATATGGACACTATGAGTTCATAGTGATGCCCTTGAAACTCACTAATCTTCTATAAATCATCATGTATTTAATAAATAGAGTCTTTAGAGATTACCTCGACAAATTTTTGGTTGTCATTATTAATGATATTCTAAAAGAATCCATGAGTAAAGAGGAACATGAGGAGCATTTGAATACACTATTAAATACATTCTGAAGGGATAAGTTTTATATAATGTATAGTAAATGTGAGTTCTAGGTAGAGGATATATCATTTGTGGGGTATGTTATCACGAACAAAAGGATATTTGTGGATCCTCCCAAGACAAAGGAAATTTATGAGTGGCCTAGACCAACATCTATAACATTGATTTGTATATTTTTATGTCTATTTGGGTATTATAAATGATTAATCAAGATATTTTCATGATTTTCAAACCCAATGACCAAGATGACACAGAAGGGAGTAATGTTTGTTTGGACAAAAGAATGTGAATACTTTTTCAAGAACATCACCACCTTGAGGATTCCCCATTTTTATAATGTGTATAAGGAAAGAGTTGTAAGATTTGGGTAATGATAATGTGTACCATATGATCCAAAGATAAAGAAAGAGCATATGAATGATGCACATAGCTTGACCTTCTCTATCCACCCAGGGACCACAAATATGTATCGAGAACTCCGAGAAAACTTTTGGTGGTATAATGTGAAAAGGGAGATTGTTGAATATACATCAAAGTGACTGGTATGTCAATAACTGAAGGATGAGAGGCAAAAGTCAAAGGGGATGATGTAACCACTACCCATACCAATGTGGAAGTGGGAGAACATTACCATGGAATTTGTCAGTGGACTTCCAATGACATATAGAGGAAACGATGTTATATGGGTTATTATGGATCATCTTACAGAGACAGATCAATTTATCACAATTCAATAGTATTTCTCATTGGATCAAGTTGCATGAATTTACATCAAAGAAGTGGTAAGGGTTCATGGAGTACCACTATCTATTGTATCTGATCATGATCTGAGATTCACCTCAATGTTCTGGAAAAGTCTCCAACATGCTCTATGAACTGAACTGAACTTTAGTACGACCCATCATCATGAAACTGATGGCCAATATGACCGAACTAGTAAAACAATAGAAGACATGTTGAGATCGTGTTCTATGGAATTCAAAGGTGGGTGGAACAAAATCTGGCACTAAATGATTTCTCTTATAAAAACAGTTTCTAGTCGTGCATCTGAATGGAACCATATGAATCCCTTTATGGGAAAAGGTGTATAACACTAGCATGTTGGGATGAATTTGGAGAGCATAAGCTACTAGGAACTAAAATGTTCTATGAAGTGGTGGAGAAGGTAGAACCCATTCAACAACATGTAAAGGTAGACCAAAGATGAAAAAAAACGTAATGCAGATAATCGTCGATGAGACCTTGAGTTTAAAGTTGGAGACATGGTATTTCAATGCATATCCCCATTCAAGATGGTCATGAGGTTTGTAAAAAAAGGGAAGTTAATTCCCAAGAACCTCTGCTACTTCGACACCCTTCATCCAGTCAGAGATGTTGCCTATCGACATGCACCTCAACCTACAATGTCGAATATACATGATTTCTTTCATGTATCCTTCCTAAGGATGTAAATATCGGGCCCTTGACATGTACTCTCTCTAGTGGTGAAACAATTGGATGCTGATCTTTCCTATGAGGAGCATGTATTGAAGATCTTATATTGTAGAGACAATTTTCTACGCAACAAGATTTCTCATCTAGTCAAGTTACTATGACGAAACCATAAGTATAAAGAGGCAACATGGGAACTAGCGGAAGAAATGATGTAAAATAACCCCCACCTGTTTTTGGACTAGAATGTAAAATGAAATTTTGAGGGAGAAATTTCTTAAGGGGGGAAGAATGTAAAAACCCAATGTTTTTCAATGGAAATTCCATTATTTTAAATATGTCATAAAATCACATGAAAACACATCATAATGAACTAATAAGTGCTAAGTGGCCTTCAAAACATAAGTTGTCACTTCTGTGTCTGGAATTTCGAAAATCTAACATACACGGTTGCAACATTTATGTTATTTGGAGTCTGATAATAAAAACATAATTTTTTGTGAATAGTAACCCACCCTTATGAATAGTAAAATACCCTTATAAATAGTTATATACCCTAATGAATAGTATCCTTACCTATGATAATATATAAATAATCATCAAGTTGAAAGTATTATATACCTATATTTTAGAATAAGTAAATAAATGTTTTAAAACTTGTTTTTGATAATAAAGAGATTATGGGATGATCCCGTAAGGGGCTCTGCACTTTGCTAGGGTTCTCTCACGCCGCCTCCTCTGGACCGGAGCTACTCTCCTTCTTCCCTAGTTCGGAGGTTGAGGTGGTGTTCTCCTTCTTGTCGCGACCTTGTATTGGCTCTTCTTGCGCGCATCGGGGTCTTCGCGACTCGATGTTGATTCTGCGCCTGAGCTCCTAGACTGGCGGATTGAGATAGGCACATTGGCCTTAGATCTGGGTGATTTGGAGGTTGAGTGTTGCTCTATGGTCTGTTTGGATGGTGGCATTGGGAGATGGTTTTGTTTTCTATAGATGATGTCGACAGCGGGAGCTTTGCCGAATAAACTCTTATCCAGGACGGTGGGGTTCACAGGCAGCGGGTGTGCGTTGCCGATGCTTTGTGGATTGTTTTCTCGTGTTCATTTTTTTATCTTCTTCTTTTTTCACCGGTTTTGTTTGTTTTCTAGTGATGATTGTGTGATGTGCCAAGGGTTTCCGCCTCATTGATGTGAGGCTCTGCGAGGGGGTTCCGGTCTATGTCCGCTTGTGTTTGCTTGTGGTTTTGGTTTGGAGCGGTGATGTTCTGGGTCGTGTTTCCTCCGACGATGATGATGCTGAAGGTCAACGAAGTTGTTCGCCGGCGTTATGCTTTGGTGCTGGATGGTGCTGCTGATGGCGGTCGTTGGTGTTTTTCATCGGCGTTATGTTTTGTTCGGAGGGTTTCGCCGATGGAAGTGGTGTGCGACAGATGATTCGTCGCTGGTTGTGATAATCTGTGGAACGTGTGTTTTTTGCGGTTCCATAATACTGTGAAGGAGACGACGGGTTCTCACCGGCGTTGCTCTTGATGGTTCAGGTCCGGTGGGTCTCTCCGGCGATCTGACGGGTGGTGACATGGGGATTCGCAAAGGCTCGCATCTCGAGTGCGGGGCGGATAGGATCGAGACGCGTCTGACGGTGACTCAGTAATCGATTGGCCTCAGTTTTCGTGGTCGGTGCGTGAGACAGCGTGTCAGGGCTCATGGCTCAAGGTGTTGATGGAGGGGAGCGGTTATTTGAAATTTGAATTTGATGTTGATGTTGAATGTTTAAAGCTTGGAGTATGAGTTTCTGTATGGTTACCGGTTTCCTTAAACCGGCTTCGATAAAATTTAAAAAAAAATTGCGGATAATAAATTCTGATTTTAATGAATATTAAAATAATAATATTTAAAAAATTATTTTTGAAAAATGGATTTCATTTTTTGATTATACACATTGAAAAATGGTTAGGGAAAATTTTTGTGATTTTTCTGAAATACTTGAATTTTTTATGAATAGTAAAATATGATAATTTACAATAAATCATAAATAATGGATTTATTAAGTCATTGATGATTATATGCTGATGTAAGACCAATTGGTTCGAAGTCACATGAACTTATTACTATTTTCCATCATAGAATCTTCACTATTTCTGGTCTTGAGGAAAATTAATAAATTAATGATTAAAAATTGCGAAAACCCTATTCTCCTACACTATAAACCCCCTGCCCCCTCACTCCCTCTTCTCTTCACTACCCTCAAAAATTGTGCCTTGAAAATATTTTCCTCAAATATCACCACAATCTCCCCCAAACCACATCCAAAATCCCCTATCCTCTTGAAAATACCAAAACCTCTCCCCTTAAAAGGTTCTCAAAGGTGGAAGTCTCAAGAGGTAAATTCCTTTGTCCTATTCCATAATTTCTATTATGTTATTTTCTTTTTTTTCTTTCTTCACCTCCCTTCATCCAAATAGTATGAAAACTCCTGTAAGATATATGTACTGGAATGTTTTTATGCTAATGGAATAGTTCATTATCTTCTCTATTTTCCCCACATTTTATTCAAAAGAAATGAAATCACCACTTGAGATGTTCTAATTTAGTACATTCGAGTACAAAGGTTTACCAATTTCTATAATCATATTTAATTATGTATATTAAACCATTTGTGTTATGGTTTAACCAGATTACTATATATGTAATTGATCTTATTTTTGGTTCTATAATCATTTTTTATATATTGTATTAAGTTTTAAAAAACATGTTCTTTGTTATCAAACCCACTGATTAACAAAAAAGGTTGTCACTATAGTTTTATATAATAATTCATCATCACTCTAAGAAAACAAATTAAATATGAAACTGTGTAATATTTTCTATGATCATTAATATCATATAACTTCAATTCTGGAAAACCACTTTCATATTACATGTTTTTTCAAACATGAATATAAGGAAACCAGTCATTAAAACCAAGTAAACAAATGAGCCCGAACAATGAAATTGAACCTAATAACCAACTAAAATGGATATAAATGAACTTAAAATGATTTTACTAAAAACATTACAAATATAAGAGGTTATGGAAATATTAATTAATAAACCTGATTTTTTTATTCAGGTTTTTAATAACAGTGGAGAACACCAATAGATTTATAGTAAGGGATCCTCTCCATTTCACTCTTAATCAAGATTTTCCTCTATGATATTCCTTTTTATTCATAATACCATATGATAGGGTATGATTTCACTCCTCCCCCATACTAACCAGATTCTTTTTAAGTGATTTTAAACCCCTTCTCTCTCTCATCAAGCCCTCTTGGGTACACCCTACACCATGTCGATAAACCATTACAAATTCTACCCAAACCACCTTTGTTATTTCAAGTTTTCATTTCATTATTTATATGAAAATGGTGTTTTCTTATATATTTATATGAATCTCCTAAATTATGCATAGTTTTATAAAATTCATTTATCAAGACCCTTTCATCACATTATTTTGGGGATATACATATTTTTAAAATATTATCTTCTTAGAACTTCCTAATAAGTAAAATTGTTTTAAGGAAACATCCTGAATTTTTATCCAATTTCAAGTGCACTGTATCCTTTGTTTTAAGCCACCATTGTATTTTTAAATTATTTGGTTTTTATGAAACCCACCTCGGTTCATTTATGGTTTTATATAAAAGATTTTCCTCTTTTCTATTTTAAAGGCTCTATAGTATTTTCCTTAAAACCGTGCAAAAATGATTTAAAGATAATGTTTCTCAAATAAATTTCCTATATTTTGTCACTTATTTTTGACACCAATTACCAATTAATATGACTATTTTACCTTAGTATCTTCCATTTATGTTCTGACGACTTTATTTTATGGAAACATTCATGATATGACCAGTGGTTATGCTTTATGTCATGATTGTTGTACTCAAGTATTTCCTTGGGTACCCTTATGTTTATGTATGGTTTATTATGTATGATTATTTATATGGAAAAAATATTCATGAAAATTTTTATATGGGTGTGCCTTGATAGTGCTCCAATGCATTGGGTAATGCTAAGTCTTATGAGATGCAATTTGAAGTGGGAATGGCGGTTAGCCATGACCCGTACTAAAATAGGAAACGGGATTGGCGGTTATCCTTGACCCATACTAAAATGGGAAACAAGATTGAAAGTAAGCATTGAAACATACTAAAGACATGTTTTATGATTCTTACAAATTTATATGATTCCACATTTATATGATTCATGGCTTATATGATATGATTTTATATATTTCATGCTTTGGATATATTTATGTCATGACTTCTAACTCATGTGCCTATGTTGTATCCTTATGTTCATTCCATTACTGGGCTTCTCAGCTCATCCATTTGTTCATGTGTTCCCCAGTTTATCCTTTGCATATTTAAGGGATCAAAGGAAATTAGGAGCTCTTTAGGGAGATTAAGTAAATAAATTTCCCCCATATTTTATGTTTTATGTACCTAGTCTTCCAAGAAACTAGACTTAAAGATCCTTGGCTTGCACACTGATGTATAATTATGATTAAAATAATTTAATGTTATATGTAAAAGGCTAGGGTCGCTATGTAAGAACCCATATCTCTTTTCAGGTATGTCTTCCCTTTTTCTAGATTTTTTAAGGAAAATAAATTTTCTGGAAATTTCAGAAGTACGCGCCGTGTACTTTCGGAGTTCACGCCATGTACTCTTCCCGGATTGAAGCCGTGTGCTGGCCGTTTCTGGGCCACCCACACGGTCTGTAAGGCTGAGGTGGAGGCCAGTTAATTCGGAGTACGTAAAATTGAAGTGCATGCCGTGTACTCAAGAAGTACATGCCGAGTACTTTATTTTTTTCATTAAACAGACCGGGGTCGTGCCTAACCCCCCAAATCATCTTCTTCTCCAGATTTCGTCCACCCAGAAGCGACCGTATGGTCGAATCTTTTCCGACCTCCCGCCCCGCTGTCCGTTCTCCGATTTGAGCATGGTTGATTGCATTGAAATCACATCGACGGGTTCTTCCTTCTGCTTTAGCCTTGTTTCTTGATTCCTCCTCATTTCCATGTTATCGTGGGATGAACGTTTTGTGCGTTTTCTCAGATCTATGTTATTCTAAGAGGAATCTGTCGTCGTGGTTCATGTATATCGAACTCCTTGGATCGAGGTAGGTGGTTTGTGCCTTTCTGTAGAAATTTGACGAATATTATGTGGAAATTCCACCAATACCCATGAATGGGGTATTGTGTGTTTCCTTTTTTGCCCCTTCTGTTTGCCTACATTGCGTGTTTACTTTAGTAGAGGTTATTGCTTGTGAGTAGAGTAATTTATATTGTGCTCATGTTGCTTTTCCATGCTTGTTTTTCTTGTTGGGTGTTTTTCCAGTTTCCATGCCTAGTTGTAGGATAGAGGAACTATTGTTTCGTTATTGCTGTTGAGCCATAGAATGATAGACAAGTAGTTATTGAGGTTTACTTGGGCGATATACACGCACTGAGCATGTTTAGTTGTACTCAAGACTGTGAGAACCTATAGTAGCAGACCAAAGGGATAATTGACGGAAGGGCTTCTCGGGAGTGTCTTTTAATTACGATGTGAGACTATAGGGGAAATTGAAGTTGAGTTCTTCCCCCGAGAGTATATAGATCCTCGACGTGGGCCACAGGGGGAATTGATGTTGAGTGCATCCCCAGAGATCCTTTAGCACGATACGAGACTATAGGGGGAATTGACGGTGAGTGCTTCCCTAGAGAGTCTGCATAGTTACGTAGCTGAACCAGATGGGTGAGACTGTGTGTGCCTCCCAGAGGGTTGCTAGTACTATAGGTTGAACCATAGGGGTTAGGATGTGAGAGCTTCCCAGAGGGTTTTCTATTTTCTTCTTGTTGCTGACTACTTACTTCTGTGTTGTACTTGTTAGAACTGTGAATTGTAGCTGCTTATGCTTTCTCGTTTAATGCTTCTTGTTTATTTACTACCATGTATTCATTTGACTGTAAGGCATAAATCTTTGGGTGATTTCCTACTGGGATTGTATCTCACACCCTATTTGGTCCATGCTTTTGGGCCCAAGCAGACTATGTTTCTGCAGGTATAGACAAGGGCAAGCGCCCTTCTACTTCAGGATCTTGATTTCACTAAGAGCTGGGGAGCATGGGACCGAGCCGTGGCTTGCGATGCAGAGGAGATTACTTTGTTATACTTTTGCACTTGGTTTTAGTTGTACATCAGCACGTTGTTTTGATTGCTGTTTTCCTAAGATACTTGTACCTGCTGCATCATTGTGATCATAGTTATATATCTATAGTGATTTCACTGTTTGGTTTCTGTTGTTATGCATGTTGTTTACTACTTCCACTGATTATTGTTGTTTTATTACCTTGTATACCTTACCAAATGAGGACATAGTCTCCCCCACCGACTCACCAAGGCCCTCACTTCTAGTTGGAAGCCTCTGGCGTTTTGGTAAATGCGCTTGAGGTCATGTGGCAAACCGGGTATGGGTCACCAGTGGAGGGGATCCGGGTTCGGGTCGTTACATAGTGGTATCAGAGGAGTTCTTTTCTCATGATTTACTGTTTGGAGACTTTATCTATGGATATGATGGATTCGGTATTTGGAATTAATCTATGCTCGAGAGTAGCTAACCTGTGTACAGGGAAAGGCCATACTACCTCGTTAATTGCAGTTTGCTGGTTTTGAGATTTTATAGTTGATCTGATTTCACCTAGAGTGATTCACATGGCTTGTGCTATTACTGTTTTGATATTGCGGTTCTAATTCTGTCGCAACCCAATTAGATGAGGGTATTCCGTCTCATGCATCATATATACACTTGTATGAATCACATGCCATGCATTCTTTCCATGCCATCTAGGGTGCATTAGCGATTGCATGTATTTGTGATAGTTTCTTGATAGATTCTGTGTTATGTTAGAAAACTGTTTGTTTTGTTCTTTGTTTAAAGTGAACACCAAATTTTTGTTCTTGAGGTGTTATGAGCCCTCACAGATCAGAATTTGGCACGTTTTCATCTTGTTTTTAGTGTTTCTGGAATTCTGGGCAGTTTCTAAGGTACTGGCTAGAAAAACCCAGAATACACGACATGTACTTTTTGGATACACTCCGTGTAGTTTCAGGCCGTGTCATTGACCATGTGAGTAGAACCACGAGGTCATGAAGTAACTTTAGGAACACGCCGTGTATGGTATGTGCCTGCCATGTAGGTTCGGAGTCATGTACCCGGCCGTGTCACTAACAACACGGGTCGGGGAGGCTCAGGTAGAACAAGCCATATCCTTAAGGATCACACTGTGTTGTCTTGTTCAGGTACCGTTCGTTTCACGAACAACACTGGACGACGTTACCTTCCTTTCCACATGTCGTGTTTGTGCAGAACACGCCGTGTAGTCTTGCCTAGGTACCCGACCATGTCACGAACAACACGGGACGGTGTCGCCTTCACCTATACACACCGTGTGTGTTCCAAACTTGCCGTGTAAGGTCCATCTGTGTAGACATCCATGTGATCAACAACATGGGCTGCCGAAGCCTTGTCTAGTACACGCTATGTTTGTTTAGAACAAGCCGTGTAGTCTCGGGTTAAGCCAGACCGTGTGGGTTAGCCATGTAAAGTGACTAGGGTAGGGGATTAGTTTTATTGCACACGTCGTGTGTTGGGGTCAACACGCCGTGTCATTTAAGGTGTTACACGACATGTGGGGTAGGAGTACATGCCCATGTTTGTAGATTTAGAAGACACTCCGTGTAGTCGGGATTTGTGAACTTTTGTGTTTTTCTTCCACTATTCCCGTTTTGTACCCTTGTGTTCTTTGTCCTTGTTTTCCTGATCTAAGGTGTGCTTTTGATCTTTTAGATCTATGCCTCTGAGACGTCCTTCGGTCATACGTCTATCGTCAGGTAGTGATCAGACGCCAGACATGGATGATCAAGGACTTCCTATCGATCCCCCAGCCGAGCCAGCTTTGGCACTGGTTGTTGTACTAGTTGCGGGCGCTGATGCGCAGTTCAGGGAAGGTTTCATGAGGATGATGCAGGCCTTCCAAGGAGCACCACCTCCTGCCTCATCTATGGCAGACTTGACGCGGGTGTTTCAGCAGCAGCATCCTCCCATGTTCTCGTGTGAGGGATGACCTCAGGCTGCAGAGTCATGGCTAGAATCCATGCTGACTATCTTTGAGCATCAGGAGAGGCCTCCAAAGAGGCGGGTCAAGTTCACCACCTACATGCTCCGAGACTCTTCCAAGAGGTGGTGGGATGTGATCTCAAAAGCGGGTCAATACCAGGCTATGACATGGAAGGAGTTCCAGTGCGTGTTCTATGACTACATCTACCCAGAGACCCTGAGGGCCGATCGAGCTCAGGAGTTCATGAGATTAGAGCAGTGTACTCTATCTGTCATGGAGTATTCTTCTCGTTTCACTGAGCTGTAGTGTTTTACACCCCTTCATGATGAGAGTGGGGTGTTCTTGGTGAGGAAGTTTGAGGATAGACTCAGGTGGGAGATCCGCCCGCAGGTGAACATCTTCTAGCTGACTTCCATTACTTCCATCGTCAATCAGGCATTGATTGTAGAGTGAAATCTGAGAGACTCTGGAGCAGCGAGCCAGGGCAGTTCTACTTCCAGAGTTATCCATCCTCCAGATGACAGCAATAAGCGACGTAGGGATCCTACGCACGGTGATTCGAGGAAGCGAGACACATCATCAGGAAGCCAGGTGACATGCTATCAATGTGGCCGGACAGGGCACACGAGGCCACAGTGCCAGAGGGACCCCATGGAGTGCCGATCTTGCAGCAAGATGGGTCACCTTCAGCGTTTCTGCTAGGGTTTATCACCAGAAGCTTGTGATCGTGGTTCTTCCATGACTCCTCGTTCAGGAGCAACACTGCCAATTTCTCACCAGTCGAGGAACTGGAGTTCTTTCAGTCATTCGGGCCGAGGTGGAGGTCGAGGTCGTGGCATTCAGCCACCAGTTCCTCAGCACCAGCAGGGAGGTTCAGCCCAGAGTGGTCAGCCAGGGGTGCTGGGCAGCGGCACGGGCCAGTCTTTCTCCGTGTAGCAGACTTATCATGAGCAGGATCCCGACCCTTCTACTGTTCGAGGTACGATTTTAGTAGCCTCACTTTTATCTTCATCCCTTTTCGATACTGTTTCTACGCATAGTTTTTTTCTGTTGCCGTTGTGGAGAGCCTTGGACTCTTCATCTTTTCTTCTGCCGACTCATTGACACTAGACACACCTTTGGGAACGAGGACATCTATTGCACGCCAGTGTAGAGAGTTCCCTCTTGAGGTGGCAAGTTATCTCTTCTTATGGGAAATCTATGTCCTAGATATGATAGGCTATGATGTCATCTTCGGCATGAACTTGTTTATTCCCTTCCAAGCAGTCGTTGACTGTTATCGCCACAGAGCCAGTTTCATTTCATCGGAGGCTGAATCTTTCCTTAATAGAGGCGAATGGGACGTTCGGGCGAGTCGGGCGGGACTCGAGCTTCTTGGGCTAGGAGGGGTGACTACCCAGATTGGTATCCTTTACCTCGATGATTAGAGGACTCCACGGATGGACTTTCCTCCAGTGGTGGATCACTTCAGTGATGTCTTTTCAGAGGACTTTTCAGGTTTTCCTTTGGAGCATGAGGTAGAATTTTCTACTGAACTCGTACTAGGAGCGGAACCGGTGTACATTCCTCCTTATAGGATGGCCACACCTGAGTTGCAGGAGCTCAATAAACATTTGGAGGAGCTACAAGCTAAGGGTTTCATTCGACCCAGTACATCTCCTTGGGGTTCACCAGTTCTGTTTGCGAAGAAGGCATATGGTACCCTTCGGCTTTGTGTGGATTATTGAAAGTTGAACCAGTTGACGGTCAAGAATCGATATCCCTTGCCATGGATTAATGACCTTTTCGATCAACTTAGAGGAGCCCGAGTGTTCTCAAAGATCAACTTGAGGTCCGGTTATCATCAATTGCACGTTAGACCATCAAATATACCTCTGACAGCCCTCAAGAGAAGGTATGGTCTATACGAGTATACAGTCATGCCGTTTGGTCTCATGAATGCACCTGCAGTTTTCATGGAACTGATGAACCGAGTGTTCCGTTATTACTTGGACTCCTTGGTTGTGGTCTTCGTGGACAATATCTTGTTGTAATCTCACACTCGACACGACCATGCCACATATCTTGATATCGTTCTATGTACATTGAGAGAGCATCGACTTTATGCAAAACTCTCGAAGTTCCACTTTTGGATGGATCAGATTCACATCTTGGGTCACGTCATCTCTGAGGAAGGAGTATCTATGGACCCATAGAAAGTGAGAGCTTTAGTTTCCTGGGAGCATTCAAATTTTGTTTTGAGGTACAGTGCTTCCTAGGGTTATCTGGATACTACAGACGATTCATTCAGGACTTTTCGCGCCTAGCAGCACCTTTGACAGTACTGACCAAGAAGGGGGTGAAGTTCTCATGGTTAGATTCTTGTGAGTACTCCTTTCAGGAACTGAAAGGGAGCTTGATGTTAGCACCGATACTAGTCTTGCCGGAGCCAGACAAGAGCTACACAGTTTTCTGTGATGCTTCAGGTATCGGGCGGGGAGCTGTGCTTATGCAGGGAGATGGAGTCATTGCGTACAGGTCTCGATAGTTGAGGCCACATGAGAGGAACTACCCTACACGTGATTCGGAGTTAGCTGCTGTTGTTCATGCATTGCGTTGTTGGAGACACTATCTTCTGGGAGAGCACTTTGTGGTCTTCATTGACCACAAGAGTCTCAAGTATATCTTCACTGAGCGTGATCTGAATCTGAGGCAGTGTAGGTGGGTCGAGTATCTTCAGTATTTTGATTTCGAGCTTGCCTATACGCCGGGAAAGGGCAACGTCGTGGCTGATGCGATGAGCAGAAGAACTCAAATTCAGGCAGTTCAGGAGGCCAGTAGTGAGTGGCAACTGATGGCACTATTATCTGAGATTCATTTGGAGGTGCACGATAGACGGGGGAAAACTTTTCTATCTTCTATAGCAGTTACCTCCACACTACTTGATCGGGTACGGATGAGGAAGCTATCAGACTCAGAAGGCTTAGTCATGCGGGAGAGTGTGTCAGGATAGGACCCTGTCCCTGGATGGACAGTGGGTGAGGATGAGATCTTTCATTTCCAAGGACGCGTATGGGAGCCAGTAGACATATACGAGGAGATGATGCAGGATTTCCAATTCTCTTTCTTGGCAGTTCATCATGGCGTCACCACGATGTATCGGGACCTTCATCGCCAATACTGGTGGCCAGGTATGAAGAAGGATTTTTTTGGTTTGGTCATGATATATTCTACTTGTGAGCATGTGAAAGAAGAGCATCAGCAACCAGTGGGGCTTTTACAGTAGTTACCCATTCTGAAGTGGAAGTGGAACGATGTTGCGATGGACTTCGTGACCGGGTTGTAGAGGTCACCTCGGGGAAACAATGCTATTTGGGTTGTCGTCGACATGCTTATGAAGGTTTCTCACTTCTTTCTAATCAATGAGACCTTCATTGTCGATGATCTGGGATGAATTTACAACAGAGAGATCGTTCGTCTGCATGGAGTTCCACGCTCTATTGTTTTAGACAGAGATGTGTGCTTTACCTCTCGATTCTGGAAGGGACTTCAGAATTCCTTGGGTACACAGGTACTTTTGAGTACAACATACCATCCCCAGACTGATGTCCAGTCCGAGCGCACAATCCAAGTGATTGAGGATATGCTCCGGGCTTGCATTCTAGACTTTGGCTGTTCTTGGGAGAAACATATCCCTTTGGTGGAGTTCGCCTACAACAATTGTTTCCAGGCGACCATTCAGATGGTGCCTTATGAGGATTTGTATGGTAGGCCATTCCGATCACCCTTATGCTAGCTAGAGGTAGGATAGGTTGCTTTACTAGGACCTCGTCTTGTTCAGGAGACCTCAGAGCAGATTGAGCTGATTCGGAAGAGGATTACTATGGCACAGTATCGATAGAAGTCTTATGCTAGTCAGTGGAGACGACCTCTGGAGTTCACGGTCGGTGATCAGGTTTTCCTGCGTGTCGCACCGAGGCTGGGACACAAGAGGATTCAGAGACAGGGTAAACTTTCACCACGGTATGTTGGGCCGTTTGAGGACTTAGATCTAGTTGGTTCGATCACCTATCAGTTGCATCTACCTCAGAGGTATCGGGCCATGCATGACGTCTTCAACGTCTCTCAACTCCGATGTTACTTTTTAGACCCATATCACATCTATCAGCTCGAGGAATTCGAGTGTGAAGCGGATGCATCGTTCGAGGAGCATCCTATCCGTATTTTCGATCACAGTACGAAGGTTCTCCGTGGGTGGTCTGTTCCTCTAGTACGAGTGTTATGGCAGCACGGGTGAGTACATGATGAGATCTAGGAGAGGGAGACCGATGTACGATCGCACTGGCCGGAGTTGTTTAGTGTTTCTCCTTCTCCGCCTCGTTAGGAAAATTCAGGGAAAAATTTATTTAAGGGGGGAATTTCGTAAGAAACCGGATCTCTTTTCAGGCATGTCTTCCCTTTTTCTAGAGTTTTAAAGGTAAATAAATTTTGTGTAAATTTCAGAAGTACACACCGTTTAATTTCTAAGTACACGCCATGTACTTTCTGTGTACACACCGTGTACTCTTCCCGGCTCGAAGCTGTGTGATGGCCGTGTTCGGGACACACACACGGTGTGTAAGGCTGAGGTGGAGGCCGGTTAATTCAATGTACGGAAAATTGATGTACACACCGTGTACTCAAGAAGTGCACGCCGTGTACTTTCTTTTTTTTCATTAAACGGACCGGGGTCACGCCTAACCCCAAAAATCATCTTCTTCTCCAGATTTCATCCGCTCGGAAGCGACCATACAACCGAATCTTCTCTGAGCCCCTGCCCCGCTATCCGTTCTCCGATTTGAGCACGGCCGATTGCATTGGATTCGCATCCGTGAGTTCTTCCTTCTACTTTAACCTTATTTCTTGATTCCTCCTCATTTCCAAGTTATCATGGGATGAATTTTTTGTCCGTTTTCTCAGATCTACATTGTTCTAAGAGGAATCTAGAGTCTTGGTTCACGTATATCGAATTCCTCGGATCGAGGTAGGTGGTTTGTGCCTTTCTGTAGAAATTTGATGAATATTATTTGGAAATTCCACCAATACCCATGAACAGGGTATTGCATGTTTCCTATTTTTCCCCTACTGTTTTCTTGCATTGCTTGTTTGCTTTAGTAGAGGTTATTTCTTGTGAGTAGAGTAATTTATATTGTGCTCAGGTTTCTTTTCCATGATTGTTTTTCATGTTGGGCATTTTTCTAGTTGCCATGCCTAGTTGTAGGATAACAGAACTGTTGTTTTGTTATTTCTGTTGAGTCGTAGAATGATATCCAAGTATTTCTTGAGGTTTACATGGACGATATACATGCGTTGAGCATGTTTAGTTGTACTCAGGACTGTGAGAACCTAGAGTAGCAGACCAAAGAGAGAATTGACGGAAGGGCTTTTCTAGAGTGTCATTTAATTACGATGCGAGACTATAGGGGGAATTGACGTTGAGTACTTTCCCAAAGAGTCCGTAGATCCTCGATGTAGGCCACAGGGGGAATTGACTTTGAGTGCTTCCGCAGAGAGCCTTTAGCACGATATGAGACAATAGGGGGAATTGACGGTGTGTGCTTCCCTAGAGAGTCTGCTTAGTTACGTAGCTGAACTAGAGTGGTGACACTGTGGGTACCTCCCAGAGGGTTGCTAGTACTATAGGTTAAACCACAGGGTTAGGCTGTGAGAGCTTCCCAGAGGGTTACCTGTCTTCTTCTTGTTGCCGACTGCTTACTTGTGTTCTATACATGTTAGAACTGTGGATTGTAGCTGCTTGTACTTTCCTGTTTACTGCTTCTTGTTTATTTACTACCATGTATTCATTTGACTGTAAGGCATAAAACTGTGGGTGATTGCCTAATGGGATTGTATCTCACACCCTGTTTGGGCCATGCTTTTGGGCCCAAGCAGAATATGTTGCTGCAGGTATAGACAAGGGCAAGCGCCCTTCTACTTCAGGATCATGATTTCACCAGGAGCTGGGGAGCATGGGACCGAGCCATGGCTCACGATGCTGAGGAGATTACTTTGTTTCAGTTGTACTTCAGCACGTTGTTGTGTTTGATGTTTTACTTAGATACTTGTACCCACTGTATCATTGTCATCATAGTTATATGTCTACAATGCTTCCTCTATTTGGTTTCTATTGTTATGCATGTTGTTTACTGCTTCTGCGGATTATTGTTTTTTTCTAACCTTTTACACCTTACCGAGTGTGGGAATAGTCTCCCCACCGACTCACCAAGGCCCTTGCTACTAGTCGGCAGACTCTGGTGTTCGGGGTAAAGTGCTTGAGGTCATGTGGTGAACCGGGTAGATGGCACCAGTGGAGGGGCTCCGGGTTCGGGCCGTTACATGCTATATTATTAATGTTTTACCTGGTTTTGAGTATGACACTTTTTTTCTATACTAAAAGATCATTTTAAATTGAAAACACACACTATGAGTCATTTAGGTTCCATAATGATTGGATTTAATATGAGAAAAATTCCTAAACATTATAAATGAATTAAAAATCATTTTCCTAAATTATCAAGAAAATATGGGAATGATTTCCTGATTTTCAGTTATTGAAACGTTTTGAATTTAAATGTCAATTTTAACCTAATAACAGACACTTTGAGTCTTACCAGGCACATCGTGTATCAGATTGAGGTGTGTAAGATTTATAAATCTAAAAATTGATTTATTCATTGTTTTGATAATTTAAAAAAACAATGAAAATTTGTTTTGTTATTTTTTAGTATGTTGGTTGTTTCACAAAAAAATGTCACTTTTGAATGAAAATGCACTTAGAGTCATACCTATCACACTGTGCGTCAGATTTAGGTGCATATAATTTTGAAACATCCCATAAAACATGAGGATCGTTATACTAAAGTATCAAAATAATTTTAATGTGTTTCCTAATTTTTTAGTATACCACTTGTAGTTTTTATTAAAATTTTATTTTAACTTGGAAACAATCACGTTGAATCATACATGTTGTATTGTGTGTGGTTTTAACATTAGAATGATTCATACACATCATAAATAAATTAAAAATCATTTTCCTAAATTATAATAAAATCTCAAGGGTATTTTCTTAGGTTTTAGTAATTGAATTTTTTTTTTAATTAAAGTGTCATTTTTAAACTAATAGCAGATCTTTTGATACCATCCATCCTTGATGACTACAATATATCAATACTAGTTTTCCTTCAACTATTATTTCACATTACTACTAACTTTAGTGGTTTATTACATGCATATTTATTCAAAAATTTAAGTTGAATTATAAATATTTTTTACAAATGGAATTTTTAAAAATGTTTCTTCAAAAACACTAGTGGATAAATTGAATCATCCAACACCGAATTATCATAAATATTGATTACTACCCTATATAAAATTAGTTAAAAACGTGGTGAAAAAATTATTTCAATAATCCAACTAAAAAACCTGAAAAATGGATCTTATAATAAGTTAAAAGTGTAGTGTGAAAGTTTCAACAATTGTTTTCAAACACAATTTTGGTATGATCCTCATTCTAATTCATTGTGAATGAATTTTATTATTTGAAATCCAATGTTACATCTCCTTGTCCACCTCAATATCAACCTCAACCTCCTCATCCTAATTTGTCTCCTACTCTGACCCGACCCCCACCTTTTCCTCTACCTCCACCTTCACCTCAGCCTCTTCCTTCTCCTCTTCCTTCACATCCACGATTTCCCAATAATATTTTTTTTCAGGTTATCGATTCTAATGAAATTGATTTCTTCTATTATACTTCTCCCTGAGAAAGAAATAGAAAATAATATATAAGAATTATAACAAAAAAATTCACAACCGAAATATATTTATCAGGCCATAGCTTGTAAAAGATCATAAAAAGATAAGGTAATCACCTAAATTTTTTGTCACCATAAATTCTGAAAAAAAGTACACTACTCATGCATATCTAAACAAATTTATTTATTCTTTTTAGTAAATAGGAGATCTGAAATCTTGATAGTACTAAGAAAATATTTGAAAAAAAATGATTGTGAAATATATTTAATGAAATTATAATTACATTCAGAAATTTCCTAGTTCGAGATTCCAATATTTTTATGATTTATTGTTTCTCAAATAAATTTGAAAACACAATATCTAGAATCGATGTCATTAACTTCTTTCATACATTTGGCCAACACTAACCAAAATAAGTAATTTTTTAAATGTTTTTATAGTTAAATATTTATATATATATATACCTTAACTTGTTTCTATTTTTAGTAATTCACATGCTTTATCTCATCATAAACTGACTCTATACCATGATTTATCCTATATTTTGTGGCCTCCCTATCATAATAAAATTATTTTTAAAACATTGGATGAACATATAATTATAATATTATCTATAAAATATTCATTTCAATGTATTAAATACTCACAATACACCTCATGCGTGGTCAATTTGTTGGATATCCATGCATTATATCCAAAAAATAAATATTCAAGGTGTCCATATTGATTGGGATCAACATATAGTGCACTTGAAAAGAGAAAAACAATTATTAAATGAAAAAAATAATATAATATTTTATATAATTATATTTTAGAGTATTTCCTTTTCATTATAGGCATAAAAATAGTATTTTTTCTGGTAATATTTTATTCATTGCTCTAACTATGTAATGACCCGGTTCTGGAAGAAAGCCAGAGGAGCCCGTACCTGGTTGGTCACATATACTCAAGCGCATTTCCTAGAATGCCAGAGGCTACTACCTAGTAGCAAGGGCCTTGGGTGTGATAGTGGGGAAACTATGCACTCATTGGAAGAGTAACACAGCAGAAGACCAAAAAATATACAATAGTGGAAGTAGTAATATCGAAAAATAGAAAACAACATAAGAATGAAATGATAAATATCTGGAGGATATATATATATATATATATATCAAGTGATGCATGGTACAGATATGTTGAGGAAAATATCCAAACAAGTCACAAATCTTGAATACATTAGTACTAGAAAATGGTGCAATATAAATCAGTTAGACTCCTCAGCATCTCAAGCCTCAGCTTGGTCTCATTCTCTCCAGCTCCAATGCAATCATGTACACGACGTAGAAGGGTGATTGACCTTATCTATACGTGCAACATTATAATCTGTTTGGGCCTGAAAGCATGACCCAAACAGGGTGTGAGACGAATCCCAGTAGGCAACCACCATAAGATCTGTGCCTAATAGTGAGTGAATATATATGGCAGGTAAAAGTATAGAAAACAGAAAATAGGAAGGTAATCAACATTAAACAATCCATAGTAACAATTATCAAGCAATAGATTATCAAAGAAAGCAACACGAACAGGTAACCCTCTTGGAATTATGCATAGCCTATCCCCTCTGGTCTTACCTATCAAGTACAAGCAACCCTCTGGGAAGCACACTCAGTCTAAACCCTCTGGTTCAGCTTAAAAAAATAATAAAGACTCTCTGAGGAATCACTCTCGGTCTATCCCCTCATAGTCTATAATGCTCAAAGACTCTCTAGGGAAGAACTCTCAGTCAATTCCCCATGTAGTCTAGGGTAGTCAAGGACTCTCTGAGGAAGTGAACAGGGTCAATTCCCCTTATATCCCCAAGGTCAAGAGACTCTCTGAGGAAGCTCACCCAGTCAATTACTCTTACATCCCCAACTCATTCATAGACTCTTTGAGGAAGCTCACCCAGTCAATTCCCCTTATATCCTGGAATGGTTCATGGTAAAATTAAAAGTAAACAATGACTCTCTAAGGAAGCTCACTCAATCTATCCCCTCATAGTCTATAATGTGAAAAGTCTCTCTGAGGAATCTCACTCAGTCTATCCCCTTATAGTCTATGATATCCAAAGACTCTCTAAGAAAGATCACTCGGTCTATCCCCTTATAGTCTATACACCAGGTTTTCACGGCCCTGTGTAAGTCAAAGTATAATAATGCTATAAGGCCAAATTAAACCTATAGAACATCTTAGATAATCAGTCTATAGAATCTCAAAATGTCAGAATACAACACACCATCCTACAATCACTAGGCATGGGGAAAAAAGCCATACATGACCAAGCTTTCATAAACAGAACATGCATGAAAAAACATCCAATTCATGGTAATCAATTCTATTTAGATCTGATTAACCTCTACACGAGGAAACAAGCATGGAAGGATAAAAACATGGTTAAGAAGGTAAATGCACAATACCCCGTTCAAGGTTATTGTCGCAATTTCACAGTATATTTAAAGATTATAAACCGAAATACACAAACAACCTACCTTTAGGGTTCTGGAGAAAATGATCCACAATCAACCGCACCCACAAAACCAGCAACCGCTTCACAGAAGACTATTCTAAAAATCCATCCATATCATCAACAAGGTCAAACATTAACACACAATGAAAACAAAACCCTATATCTACATGAAAACCTTGTAGATATAGGAATTTAGGAGAGGGAGAGAGAGAAAACCCTAACCAAAACCTCAGAGAACCAAAAGGGGGACTTACCCAAGGATAACCGCCTTTGATCCGCCAAAAAACCCCTTCTATTTGCCTCTAATATGATCCAAGGAGCTCCACCAACCTCTAAAAATTGCAACTCCAACGCGATCCATGAGTAGGTGGAAGAAAGGTGGAGGAATGGGAAATCCTGAGTGGCCCGGGACTTAAAAACCCCAACTTTATGTTGTCATACAGTTTCCCTGCACAGTTTGGAAAACCTTGCGCCAACCGTGTGGTTTCCACTATCTCGCCAAGGGACATCACACTGCTTTCCCACATGGTTTGATAAACTGTGCACAGCCCGTACGAAGCCCATTTTCAAGGGTGCACAGTTTCTTGGGTTGGCCGCACAGTTTGTTTAAACCGTGCACCAATCGTGGGCCCCTGCACAACCTCCGAAAGTTACATCTTTTTCTCAAAAATGATCAGAAAAGGAAAATGTACCTGAAAAGAAGGTCCAGTTTCTTACAATGTTTCCCCCTTAAAGAAATTCATCCCCGAATTTCCCTAGCATGGTGTAGAAGAAGTAACCCCGAACAGCTCCTGCCACTGTGCTCGTACATAGGCCTCCCTCTCCCATGTCTCCACCTGTACTTTCTTGTGCTTCCATAACAATAATAACAGAGGAACAGACCGCACACGGAGAATCTTTTTATTGCGATCAACAATCCGGATAGGATTCTCCTCGAATGATGCATACTCTTTGAGCTCAACCTCTTCATGTTGAAAATCAAGAGACGAGTCTGAAAAGTAATGTCGGAGCTGAGAAACGGGGAAGAGGTCGTGCATAGCGTGGTACCTCTGAGGTAACTGAAACCGAAAGGCAATCGGCCCAACTCTCTTCAATACCTCAAAAAGCCCGACGTACCTTAGAGAAAGCTTATCCAGTCTCCTAATCCTTCTATTCCCCAACTTCGGTGTGACACGTAGGAAAACCAGATCCCCGAACATGAACTCCAGAGGAATTCTCCGCTGATTAGCAGAATACTTTTCATTAGACTGCATTGTATACATCCTCTTCTGAATCAACTCTATATGTTTTGTGGTCTCCTGGACAAGATGAGGTCCCAGCATAGCTGCATCTCCTGCCTCCATCCAACATAATGGTGATCGGCATGTCCTACAATACAAATCCTCATAAGGTTCCATTTGAATAGTTCCATGAAAACTATTGTTGTAGGAAAACTCCATGAGAAGTATATGTTTCTCCCAAGAACCTCTAAAATTTAGGATGCATGCTCAGAACATGTCCTCAAGCACCTGAATAGTACACTCAGACCAGCCATCTATCTGGGATGGTATGTTGTACTCAAAAGTACCTGTGTACCCAAAGCCTTCTGAATCCCTTACCAGACCTGAGAAGTAAAACGTGCATCCCTGTCCAAGACAATGGAGTGGGAACCTCATGTAGACGTACAATCTCCTGAATGTACAACTGTCCCAGCTCATCACCACTGAAGGTCTCCTTGATCACCAAGAAGTGAGCAACCTTAGTAAGTCTTTCAATTACAACCCAAACTACATCATTCCCTTAAGGTGACCTCGGAAAACCGGTCACGAAATCCATCGCGATTTCATTCCACTTCCACTAGGGAATGGGTAACTACTACAAAAGCACTACTGGTCACTGGTGCTCCGCCTTCACTTACTAACAGGCGGAACACCTCAAGACAAAACAAAAAATGTCCCTCTTCATACCTGGCTACCAATACTGACGGGGTAGATCACAATACATCATCATGACACCAGGATGAACTTCCCAAACTAAGGAATGAATGTCCTTCATCATCTCTTCGCGTATATCTGCTGGAACCCATACGCGTCCCTGGAAACGCAAGATCTCATCCTCACCTACTATCCATCTATGAAGAGGGTCCTCTCCGGACCCACTTTCCTGTAGGACATGGCCTCCAGAGTCAGATAGCTGCCTTATTCTAACTCAGTTAAGAGGCTTATAGGTAACAGCTATAGGAGATAGAAAGGTCTTCCCCTGTCTGTCGTTCACCTACAGATGAATCTCAGAGAATAGTGCCATAATCTTCCACTCACTTCTGGCCTCCTGAACTACCTGTATCGGAGTTCTAATGCTCAATGTGTCAGCCACAACATTAGCTTCCCCAGGTGTATAGGAAAAGTCAATGTCAAAGGACTAAAGATACTCGACCCACCTTGGCTGTCTCAGATTCAGATCACGCTGAGTGAAGATGTACTTGAGACTCTTGTGTTCAGTGAAAACAAAAAGGATCTCTCACAGAAGATAATGTCTCCCAAAACGTAAGGAATAAACAACAACCGCTAGCTCCAGATCGTGCATCCGGTAATTCTTCTCATGTGGCCTCAACTACCGAGACCCGTACGCAATGACTCCATCTCCCAGCTTAAGCACTGCTCCCATGCCGATACCTGAAGCATCACAGTAAACAGTATATCTCTTTCCCGAATCTGGAAAGACTAGTATGGGTGCTAACATCAACCGCCCCTTTAGATCGTGAATGTTCGACTCACAAGAATCTGACTGTAAGAACTTCACACCCTTCTTAGTCAGACCTGTCAGCGGTGCTTCCAAGTGCGATAATTCCTGTATGAAACGTCTTTAGTATCCAGCCAGCCCCAGAAAACTCCGCACCTCAAATACGTTCTTCAGCTTCTCCCCGGAAACTATATCTCTCACTTTCTCTAGGTCTACTGATACTCTTGTCACTGAGATAACATGACCCCATAAGTGAATCTGGTCCATCAAAAATTTCCACTTGCAGAGCTTAGAATATAACTGATGCTCTCTCAGTGTAATGAAAATTATCTCAATATGGGTAGCATGGTCATGTCAAGTTTTAGAGTACAAAAAAAATATCATCCATGAAAACCACCATGAAGGATTACAAGTATGGATGGAACACTCGGTTCATCTGTTCCATAAAAACAGCTGGCGCATTCATGAGACCGAACATCATAACCGTATACTCAAATAGACCATAACTGCTCCTAAAAGCTGTGAGAGGTACATCAGATAGTCTAACGTTCAACTGATGGTAACCAGACCTCAAGTCGATCTTCAAAAACACCTGGTATCCTTGAAGCTAATCAAAGAGGTCATCAATCATTGGCAAGGGATATCGGTTCTTGACCGTAAACTGGTTCAACTTCCGATAATCCACACACCGCCTAAGATTACCGTCTGCCTCCTTCAGAAAAACGACAGGCGAACCCCAAGGATAAGTACTGGGTCGGATGAAACTCTTTTCTTGCAACTCCTCCAACTTATTCTTGAGATCTTGTAACTCAGGTGTAGCCATCCTATAAGGAGGAATGGACATCGGTGCCTCTCCTAGCACGAGCTCAATAGAAAATTATACCTCATGCTCCAGAGGAAAACCTAAAAAGTCTTCTCGAAAGTCATCTATGAACCGATCCACTACTGGAGAAAAGTCTAACTATGAAATCCCCTGGCCATACGGATAATGACTAGAAATCTTGGTTGTAACTGCTCCTAACCCATGATGCTCTGGTCTCGCTCTAATTGCCTAGACATCCCACTCGTCTTTATGAAGAAATGATCCACCCTCTGGTGATATAAAACTCACCCTTTGGCAGTATCAGTCGACAACTTCCTTGAAGGGAACTCGCCCGTCCATTCTGAGAATGACATCATACTCGATCATCTCCAAAACATAAATATCCTAAAGGAAGTGACACCCACATACCTCGAGAGGGAACTCCATGAACTGACATACACTAGCCATTCTAGTCCTCAACGGAGTGTCTAGCATCAAGACATCTACATAAGAAGGGATATAAATCCCAAGGCTCTCCACAATAGCAATAGATATAAATCTATGTGTAGCACCAGTATCGAAAAGAGATGAAGATAAAATTGAGGCTACTAGGATTGTAACTCGAACCTTGGATGGTCTGGGATTATGCTCCTGATGGGTCTCCTCCACTGCAAGAGTTTGGCCAACTTCGCGGCCATGTGACCCTGCCTGAATACTCTGAGCGGGTCCACCCTACTGTCGCTGGTAGCCTGGTGACTGAATGCCATGGTTGTGACCACCTCCTCGGACAGAACGGATGGAGGAACTCCAGTTCCCAAACTGGTGAAAACCTGGTGGGGATGATCCTGTATGAGGAGTCATAGACAAACCAATATCACCAGCTGTTGGTGAGAAAATCTGAGAGAAGCGTTACAGATGGCCAATCTTGCCGCTAGATCGTCCCTCCATCGGGTCTCTCTGGCACTGTGGCCTAGTATGCCTGCTTCTTACTCACGGGTAGCACATCACCTGGCTACCAGAGGATGCATCTTGCATACTCTGGTCTCCTCAAGAATGCTCCTTGCAGTGATTTCTGGTATCAGAAGAAGGAACACAGACTCTGTATATCGACCCAACCTGGATCACTATTCTAGAATCCCTCAGATTTCACTCGGTGATCAGTGCTTGTTTGATGATAGAGGATATCAAATTCAACCTGAAGATGTTCACTTGGGAATAGATCACCATACTGATACCATCTTCAAACTTCCTAGCCAGGAACAACTCATCACCTACTAGGATAGGCGTGAAACGTTGCAGCTCCGTGAAATGAGAAGAATACTCCATAACAAAATGAGTACCCTGCTCTAAGCTCATGAACTCCCAGTCTTGGTCGGCCCTCAGCGTCTCTGAGTAGAAGTAATCGTAGAAAATACACTGAAACTCCTCCCAATCCATATTATGAAGGTGTCCTGCCTGAGAGATGACATCCCACCACCTCTTCGAGGAGTCTCAGAGCATATAGGTTGCAAGTTTCACCCTCCTCTCTAGTGGTACCTCAATATGCTCGAATACCATCAGCGTGGCTTCAAGCCACGACTCTACAGCCTGAGGTCCTCCTTCCCCTGAGATAGTGGGAGGATGCTGATGTTGGAAAACCCACGTCAAATCAACCATTGACGGGGCAGGAGGCTGCGCTCCCGGGAAGTTCTGCATCATCCTCAAAAAACCCTCCCTAAACTGTGCATTAGCACCGAGGTCAGGTTTAACTGTTGGTGCCAAGACTGGAACAGCAGGAGGATCTACTGGAAGTCCCTAATCAGCTGTATCCGATGTTTGATAACTGCCTTGTGGCTAGTGTACAACCAAAGGACGTCTTAGTGGCATGACTCTAAAAGGTCATACGCACACCCCAGATCATGTTTAATAGGGACTGAAACATATGAGTACAGTGCATGTACTTAAGAAGGACTGCTTCTTCTCGAACAGAAGAACACATGACGTGTAGTCAAAATTACATGGTGTGCATTCTACGTTTTTTTCAGACATTAAGCCTCAGAAACTACTCTGTAACCCATAGAAACAGTAAAACGAACATTGAAAGTGCCAAAATTCGATCCATGAGGGCCCATACTCCCCAAAAATCATTGTATGGAATCTTATACAAGTTATAACAAGGAAAACAAGCAATGATCCACCAAATTATGGTCAATAGGGGCCCATAACACCTTAATAACCAATGTTTGGCTTCCATCTAAGCAAAGAACTATACAAACAAATTCCCTATCAAACAGCAGAGTTTATATCAAAGCATCTATGACAACAGCATGCATAATCTACACAACATATATCACAACAACATGAAATCACTAATGTATCCTAGATGGCATGGAAATAATGCATGGCATGTGATTTCTAACAAGTGCTTATATTATTCATGAGATTGAATACCCTCATCTTTTCGGGTTGCGACTGAAATTGAACCACAATAATGACAACGGTAACAACACAATGCATGTGAATCACCCAACAGTGAAATCAAATCAATTTTAAAATTTCAAACCAGAAAAATTGAAATAAACGAGGTAGTATGGCTTTTCCCTATATACGAGTTAGCTACTCCCGGGCACAGCTTATAACCAAGTACCTATTCCGTCCTATCCTTAGCTATAGGCTCCAAATAGTAAATCAAAATAAAATAAAATAAACCTCCCTCTAATACCAATTTATAACGTCTCATTTTCGGAAGCCACCCAGAGGCTCCCCATACCTGGTTGGTCACATGGCCTCAAGCGCATTTCCCCGAATGCCAGAGAATGCCGACTAGTGGCGAGGGACTTGGGTGTGATAGTGGGGAAACTATGACCTCATAGGTAGAGTAAGACAGCGAAAGACCACCAAATATACAATAGCAGAAGTAGTAGTATCAAAAAACAGTAAACAACAGAAGACTAAAATGATAAACATCTAGAGCACATATATATATAAAGTGATTCATGGTACAAATAATTCTAGGAAAACACCCAAACAAGTCACAATGCTGGAATACAATAGTGTTAAACCAAAGTGAAAAAGAAAGTAGTTAAACTCCTCAGAATCGCAAGCCTCAGCTTAGTCTCATGCTCTCAAGATCCAATGAAATCAAGAACCTGAAGTAGAAGGTATCTTTCCCTTATCTATACCTGCAACATTATATTCTGTTTGGGTCTAAAAGCATGGCCCAAAGAGGGTGTGAGACGAATCCCATTAGGTAACCACCACAATACATTTTCCTAACAGTCAGTGAATATATATGGCAGGTAAAAGTATAGAAAACAACAAACATGAAGGTACTCAATAGTAAACAATTAATAGTGACAATTATCAAGAAACAACTAACCAAAGCAAGAAACACGAACAGGTAGCCCTTTGGGAAGTACGCACAACCTATCCCTTCTGGTCCTACCAATCAAGTACAAGCAACCCTATGGGTAGCACACTCAGTCTAACCCCTCGGGTTCAGATTAAGCATTCATATAGACTCTCTAGGGAAGCACTCTCAGTCTATACCCTCATAGTCCATAATGCTCAAAGACACTCTGAGGAAGCACTCTCAGTCAATTTCCCTTATAGTCTAGGGTAGTCAAGGACTCTCTGAGGAAGAACACATGGTCAATTACTTTTATAGCCCCAAGTTCAAGAGACTCTCTGAGGAAGCTCACATAGTCAATTCCTTTTATATCCCCACGTCGTTCACTGACTCTCTGAGGAAGCTCACCCAGTCAGTTCCCCTTATAGCCTGGAATGGTTCATGGTAAAATTCAAATTAAACGAAGACTTTCTATGGAATCTCACTCGGTCTATCCCCTCATATTCTATAATTCTCAAAGACTCTCTAAGGAATCTCACTTGGTCTATCCCCTTATAGTCTATAATGTCCAAACACTCTCTGAGGAAGCTCACTCAGTCTATCTCCTTATAGTCTATAGACCAGGTTCTCACGGCCCCGTGTAAGTCAATGCATAGTATTGCTATAAGGCCAAAGTAAACCTACCGAACTATTTGGATAATCAGTCTATAACATCTCAACATGTAAGCATACAACAATCCATCCTACAATCACTAGGCATGATAAAACATGCCATACATGACCAAATTGTTGTAAACAGAACATGAATGGAAAAAAAACCAAAGCATGGTAATCAATTATATTTAGATCCGATTAACCTCTACAATAGCTTACAACCATGGAAGAAAAAACACAGGGGTAAGACGGTAAACACACAATCACTAGGCATGGGAAAACATTCCATAAATGAAAAAACTATTGTAAACAGAACATGCATGGAAAAACAACCAAATCATGGTAATAAATAACATTTAGATCTGATTAACCTCTACACAAGAATACAAACATGGAAGAAAAAACAAAGGGGTAAGACAGTTAAGAGATCTCAATTAACATCAATGGATATTGTAATATTCAAACCATCATGTGGAACATACAACATAGCGGTCAACTCATGATCTACCTCAATTTACACTATAATGTGAAATTCTGGGAGGTCTTTATGTTGTATCATGTATGTCATGATATTATACATTGTACCCATTACAACATAGAGGTGCATTGGTGTTGAAAAATAAAAATGACATCTAATATTACCCCATATATTTTTAGTAATATAAAGTTATCTAAATTTTATTATTCACATTTTTGAGAATGATTATTAAAAAAATTTATTACACAATGTAAGGTATGTTATTGGTGGGAATGAGTAGCCTTAGTGTTAATGGGATATTTTGGTTCATGTGCGGATCTTTGATCCGTCCCTAAATCACTTTGATCTTGTCCCACACATTGGCTGGCCAAACCATACTACAAAATAATATCTTGTAGTGAGTCTATTTGTTGTTGTAATCATCTCATCATATTATATGTATCTTCAAGTGGTTTTATCTTCATGAAATATTTTTTATGGGAGACTCCAAAACCAAACACTCTAAAAGGGCTGTATTGTTCAGGCTGGTTCGAAGCTACTTAAATGTGCTTTTCTTTGGTTATGGTCATAACTAATCCTTGATTATAATCCTTATAAAATTTATGAACATAAATAGACATTTTTATGTACTATTTTTATAAATCATAATTAATTACAATTGTTTTATACTTACAAATACTTCACATAATTTGTTTCATCAAGTAATTTACCCTTCTTATTTACCTGATCCTCCTTCAATAGCACATGACATGATATGTAAGTGGTTTCATGTTTTTAGTAATAAAAATGAATATAAAAATAGAAACATATGATGTTTCATATCACATAAATAAATTTGTATTTTTAATTTAAAATAAATAACAAATTCTTCTCTAATGAACTATAACCCATCCTTTTTTTTGAGACATGGGTATGTTGGTTTTAATGCACATTCAATATTTTCATAACTCTTTTTGTGTTTCATAAATTAACAATTTTTAATCAATATGGATAAAATTAATAAGGTTAAATAATTTATTATCAATTGAAAGGCACTTGAAGTTATTTCTTATTGTGAAAATTGATGAATGTAGTCCATGTTTCCTGATATAAAATGTGTCCATAACTAACTAGTGGGTGGGGATATATTTTTCCCTCAATATCCCTAAGATTAAAATTCATAAGAAGGGTATGTATGCCTCTATAAGCTCTTCCAAGGTCCATTAAGAAAAATATACAATGTAAACCTTCTAAAATAAATGGACACTTCAAGGAATAATGAAAATTAATTCAATATTTCATTAAACAATTATTTAGTAAAATAAAGAGAGTATATTGTAACATTATCATTATATCTTTCAAAAGGATTTTTTTTATTACAGATTGGACATAGAACCATGAATCAATATCAATCAGGACATTCAGCATCATTGTGAACCACAGATAAGAAATGAACATTGAATTTTTGGGGACAATAGGTTGGTCATGTTGATTCCAACCAACCTCAAATTTTATAAAATGTCTTCTTTCCTTAATAATTTTATTCACCATTGTCCTTCTTCATCATTGATTTTTTCATCATCTTGTGGTCGATAAACTAAGAATTTTTTAATTTCATCATCAATAGTTATTCTTTCCATGGGATTGGTAACATCATCATGTGAATAATATATTTTCTTCATGAGTAGTAAAACAATTAATTTGTCTTGAATAACTATAATTCAATACACTGTTAGTGTAAAATTCATCATTTTCATGCATATTTCATGAAAATTGTTACTATCATGAATAGATATATAATACATAAATACTCCAACAAAACTAATCTACCCTACATTTATTTAATCCGTCCTTAGAATCTTGATTGTATTAAATTCGATGATGATAGATTGGACTCCATATTTCAATTTAGCCTTCCTCCCATCATTAGGGTTCCAATGTTCTATGATTATATGCCACCCAAATAGATATTATTGCATTTTTTTCTATATCTATCCACCATATTTTGTTGACATCCACCTATGATTCTTGAACTACTCTAATCAAAATTCTTCTTATAGAGGGTACTGGTGATCATTTTTTTATGAATTCTCATCTGATTAGTTCAGACAACATAGATGAATGAGGGATGGGTGTCAATCAATAAAATAAAATAATAACTATGCAGGAGATGAAAGGTACTTCTAACTTCCATGAGAACATCAACTTAGCCCCCACATAGTTGAATAAACTCTAACCTATGTTATGAGTCCTTTTCCCACACCAATATCTCTAATATAATAAATCTATATCCATTGAGGCTAAAAAATAACCTAATTGAAAATTAAATTTTTGACTCCAACATATTACATTTTAAAAAATTAAGAAATAACATTCAAGTTCACATGACTTCCACATGCATTCATTAACATACACTCACAAAAATTTATTATTTTCCACTTCCTCTAGTATGTTTCATTTCTTGACAGGGATGAGAGGAGATAAAAACTTTTCATGGTATTGGTATGAGTCATATGGGAGATAATGAAAACCTTCAATTTATCTAAGCTTCTAAGATAATGAATCTTGATGATGAAGCAGAAAATAGGTCCTAAGATCTTTGGTCATTGTGAGTGGAATACCTTCGAGAGTCAGATTAGAACACATCTAAATTTTTCAATGTTAATGGGGAATAAAATCAAAATGTGTTTTTGAAATGTTTTCTTCACAAAAAAATCAACATGAGTATTTTCATGAGGTCACCCATTATAGTAGAATTCTAATCCAAGTATGCATTACTATGGAGTTATAATAGGATACAATGTGACTGAATTCAAAATAAATGTAATTTTTTATTATTTGTTGTACAAAATAATTGGGTGATTCAAATGAGAAAATTCATATTAATAAACAAAGAAAAATAATTTATTATTTTTTTCATAAATTTTAGGCGTTTTTTTTGTTCTCGGGAAGTAGTAAATGTGGAGGATAAAAGGTTAGAAGAGTTGAATAATGGGTTGGGAGACATAGTATTCAAAATCATGGTATCAAATTTAATAGATATTAATGAATAAAATCTAAGTGTGAGATATTCCATCAAATATATTGGAATACACAATGATGGGAGGAAGTCTAGTTTGAAAGGGGGAATGCAATCTAGCATTAAGAGATGGAAGGAAATAAAGCATCTGAGGATTGATTAAATAATGGTATTGAAGATTAGTTGTAATGGATTATAGACATATTATATCTCTATTCAAGATAATAATAATTTTTATGCAAGATGCATGAAATTGTAAACTATTATGCTTGGGGTGTATTGTATTGTATATCTATAATACCAAAATGTATCCTTGTTTTCACAACCTTATTTTTGAAACCCATGGTCTTTTCTTTGAAAATTTATATATAATCTTTAATGTATTATGTGTCTTAAGCTATTTAAATTATGATATATTAGGAAAATTTTCAATAAATAAAAATGGGATACAAGGTTTTCATGGAGATGAAGGTCATAGTAAATCATCAGAGAAAACCTTGTTACATTACTTGACCACTCTGTGTGCATCCTAGTGAACATGTAGTTGATGTAACCTTGGGTTTAAGGTTCCATGGGTTGATTATTAATTAGAAGGTATAATGTATCAAACTATAGCTTTTGAAGACTTTTATATTTTTTGTCATAAAAGGTAGGTTGGTTATTCATATTGGGATTTATTTTTACCTTGTATTTATTAATTTTTTTTGTTTTTATGCCTATGGTAATTTATATTCATGCGACTATATTGTGTAATATTTTACATTGATGTAATTGTTAGGAGAGTTGGTTTGTTAAAACATTTCTCAATGATAAAATTGAATTCTATATATTTATTTTCCACCCTTTTGAAGTTGGTTGATGGTTCTGAGGGATGAGTAATATTTTGATTCATCTTAGGCCATGTTATGAATAGTTGGACTATATTACGATATTAAGGTTTTCTAAAAGATAAATTTATTTATAAAAAGACACACACACGTAGAAACAAAGAAAATAAATTTTATTAAATCATGAACCTTCATTCTATGATAGGAATTTATTTATAAAACAATTTGATAGAATATTAAACTCATATATGATATCTTCAATAGATGACCCACATATGAAAACTTTTATAGTGTAATATAATTTTGTATTTTTTTATGGCATGTTTTATTTATAAATTCTAAAAAATTAAATTCTTAAAATCTATTAACTATTAGTTTATAAAATTTAAAACATTATTTTATCAAATTATAAATTTAATGTACATGGGAAATTATTAAAAACCATTCATTGATAATGGAAATAAATAGTATCTCTTTTAACGATGTCCCTAACCCATTGAAAATCATCTTTTATCGCAACTATACTGTTTTATTGAATATATTATTTAGTAAGTATACTAATATAAGGAAATAATCAATAAATTATAAATACACCTCTTATTTACTATACATCAAAAATTGTGAGTTTGGATCAAATAAAAAACTAAGAAAGTATGCTTATTTTGATTTCAATGATAATTAATGTATTTTTTCCTCATTAAATTATATCTATATAAAATATTGATAATTTTAGCAAATATAAACTAGAAAATTTGAACATTAGTTCCTTTTATTAGATTAACCAATTCACATTAAAATAATATGCATATTAACCCACATTTTACTGTTCATATCAAATAACATTCCCTCTAAAATTAGTCCAATACAATATTAAACTTTTTTTCATATTCATGTTCATGTTATACCATGGAAACATGATAAAAATAATAAAAACCACGCCATCTAAAAGGTAAAAGGGAGTAATATAACAAAAACATAAAACAAGTCATCATCAGTTGTATTAGCGGATAGAGATGCAGTTCACAGTGGTCTCGTATGAAGCTGGAATGTGTTTACAGAGTAGGAATAGAGTTATGTAGGTATAGGTAACAGAGAGAGAGAGAGATAAGAAATAGGGTGATTTAGGGTTAATAACACATCCAAAACGCAAACAACATAACCGAACAAATCAAACAAGGATAGTGGAAAAGGAGAAAATAACCTAAATTGGATTCTTGCCTTGATTTGTCCAAGGAATCATAGAAGAGTAGCACCAGTAATACAGGAGTTCCATGAGATCTTTATAATCTCGACTGACTAAGTCATGGTTAGGGGTATTTTAAATATATCAGGGACACTTTTATCAATGCATTTGAAAAAGCGCTGAAAAGTGATCCATTTTATTAGTGATAAAACATTAGTACTGATAACAGATTTATTATTTTAATTATTTGAATATAATTATTATGATTTTATAATTATTAAAATTTATAATTAATTATTTATAAATATATGAACAATACTTTAAAAACTTATATTTATATATTTATATATATATACCATAGGGTGTTATTCTATGGTAGCTACACCTATGGGTATCAGTGGGGTCCTTAATTCACGTCTCACCGAGTGTAATATTTAAATAAATTTATTATAATTTTATAACTATTTATATATATATATATAAATGTTTTTTTATAATTATATAAATATTTAGTTAAAAATTATTATTTATTTATTTTTAATTATTATAAATATATTAATTTATAAATATAGTAACTATACATTTATAAACATATTTATTTAAAAATATTTTTTTAAATATAGTTTTAACACTATTGGCGGTCATATAATATTTAATACATTAATTTTTAAAATGAGTGAAATTGAATAATTCAAAATGAGTACACATTAAAAATATTGAAAAAGGGATAAGTTTTATTAATTAAATACAAATTATTAATATATATATATATATATTTAAGTAAAGATAAATAAATATTGAAAATAATAAAACATAGTAAATAAATATATATAAATAAATAATTGGAAACCGTAAAATTCATTAAAATGAAAAAAAATATAGAAAATAAATAAATAATACCATAACTACAACAAAATTAAAAAAACTGACTGATTAAAAACATAATATATTAAGTGTACCATGTTATAATGAAATTATAAAATCTATGAAAATTTGAATTAATTATATAAATATTAGGTGTATATATTTTTATATATTATTTCATTAATTGCATAAATATATTTGTGTATGCATTGTGTATAAAAATGGATTAATTACAAACGCACACACAGACACACACATATTTATGTAAAATAAAACACATGATGTTTGATATATGTTAAATTGAAAAATCAAAACCCATTAAAAATGAACGAGGCATTAAAATATTTTTAATTATTACATTTAATAAATTTTAAATATTCATATTTAATATATATTATTTATTACTATTTATAATATATATATATATATATTATACTTATTAGTTTTTATTAATAATTGTATCATTATTTAATTTTAAATAATATTTTAATTTATTAATTTTTAAAGTTCATATTTAATAATTAAAATTTATTCATTTTATATTTCTATTTTTTATATATACTACTTATTAATAATTTTAATCTATATATATGTATATTAAATATACTCATTTTTATCAATAATTATTTAATTAATAAAATGGTTAATATTCATTTTATTCAGTTTTATAATAAATATATAATTAATAAAACTGTTAATTTTTTTTATTTGTTTAATTATTTCAGTTTATTATGAACCTTTATCTGCCTTAAAAGAGCACCACTAAATGGTACCCTTTATTAGCGATAAAATGAAGCACATATCATGATTATGCTTTATCAACGCTTATTTTTGCACTGATAAAGACAGACTTTATCATCTCATTTTGATAGCACTGATAAATACCAATGTTATTATAGGCCTTTTTTTAGTAGTGTATCCTGAACATGGAGAATAGTAGAATTTGAGTGATTAGTATATTGGCATGATTCCAGATCTAACTATTCAGCGATAGGACCCACCATGAAAATAGTGGGCCGAACATAGAATCCCCTATAAATTGGGGCAGTTAAACATTGGGAATTCTTGTCTATGACATTGTTAGTATTGATATATATCCATCAATGGAAGATTGGATGGTGTTGGGTGCATTAGGAATTTCATTCCTTATATCTATAATAACAGATGAATCCTCCTACATTACAAGACCTAATCTACAGAAAACAATCTACCCAACACCTGAAAATGCATAGGTGGGAGAAAGGTTAACCCAAAAATCCCACAGGACACCACCAACACTACGACATCTTATATGTCATCAGCTAAAAGGTTCCAAACTAAATTTCACCATCTAAAATCATCCAGAGGATGGTAATGGACACCATTGTATATCAATATGAGCAAGAGTATATCATTCCCACAAGGAACATGGCTCTCCATGACATGGCCACTTCTGTGGCTCACTGTCCTCACTACCCTCAAGGGTCACAAAGGGAGCCACTTCTCCCTACTTCAATTGTCTACCACTTTGTTAGCCTCTCCTGGGAGAGCTATGATGACTTTCTACACTATGACCAGGAGGGGGGGGGGTGCTCGAACCCACCTAGTCGTGACTACCACCCAGGACCCATCAAGAAGAGATCCCACCAAGCCCCATAAGCGTCAGAAATGACCGGTCCTCTAGGCGGAGAAATAGGTTGATGATGCCCCTGACATTCTGGACCTGGTCCAAATGACTTGATGTCAACTTTGAGCATAAGATAAGGAGGATTAATATTAAGGGGAATCATCTTCTATTACACCAATGGCCCCAACAACCACTAGGGAATTCTGCCAAACCCATGAAACTGATGACCATGGATCCATCATTACCCAATTGGGATTGAGACCCCAACCACCCAACATGTAGGTTGTGTTGAATCTTTTAATTCCATTTACCACTATAAATCATTATGGTCCAACCCATGATAATTAGTTTCTGTGTAGATTTCCTCCTTACACCATCACTAATCTAAGTAGAGGCACTCCCTGTTTCATCAACAGTTACATAGGTCCTCCCCATGTTGCTACACCAGCCTACAAGGTATCCATCCCTATGTCACATCCATCTAGCATGAAGGTCTTCCTAATGACCTTCCTAGCTCAATTGAATGTCATCCCCTCTTGAAAATTGATCAAATTGAATGTCCTACCCCAACATCCTACAATCAGTACGAAATACTCCCTATACTTATTCTTGGGAAAATGGTGGTACTCCCCTTGTCTAGTTTGATTAGTATATTGTCTCCCTTGCGCATCAACCCACCAAGGGGGAGGACATGCCCAATCTAATAGTAAACATGGTGTTCCTCCCCATGTTCCCATTTACTAAACTAGAGTTCCTCTATACCACATCATCATCAAGAGTGAAGTTCCTACTGACTCCCATATTAGTTAATGTGGAGGTCATCCCAACTCTGAAAAAACAATATATTTGTCCTCCCAATATCCCAGAAAATAAAAGCAAAATTCCTCCCCATACCATCACCCACCATCACATAGGTCCTCCCAATGCTGAAGAATTTACCTTCTATAAAGAACTATCCTAAGGATGAAGGACGAACCACCATCGCTGAGAAAACAATCAGTGAAACACCAAGTCATTAACAATCCCACTCACATCTCAGGTTCCAAGGTAGAATGAAATTAAATGATCAAACCTTCACCCCATTTATCTATATCATAGATTTGTAACGGAACCAGAATTGTGAATTTTTTCATCACAGAAGGTGAGATTCACATTAATTCAAAATCCCTTCACTAGTACTTGTTGGCTGAGGAATATTTATCTCCCTTATAGGGTCTCATTGTCTAGTAATCATTATCATCACCATTTTTATCCTCTACTAGTACTCGAGATCATAGAGAGCTATTATAGAATGGGATAGATGAAGAGTATCCTGTAAATGCACCAACAAGCACTAAAACACTCTCATATGAGGTAGTGGTTAACACCCAGTCAGATGAGGACGTATTGATGTGCTTGGAACTACCCTCATTAGATGAACTAATGTGTGGAGAGAAATTGGATCATGAATAAGTTCACGTACTTTATATACCACTAAAGCACTGGTCCATGTCATTGACACTACCAATCTATTCTTAAGAGCCTATTAAATCGTTGGCTAACCATGATCATGATGTTTCATCTGATTGAGAATTTTTGTGGCATACTCTAGCTAATGATAAGTTGTTTAGGGTATTCTGGCTGAATAAAACTCTCATTGTTGAAATCCGTGAGTCCCCCACTAAGGTCCAGGTTGTTTTCTTCCATTTTACTATTTGGATGATGTGTTTTCGCCTATCTGACCATCTATTAGACTATCCAGAATGTCGAGAACACTTTAGTGACATTGATAAGTAGTGATGCATGGTTTAGTTGGCAGCACTCATAGTAGATCAGCACCCTCTATCACCCGGCTATCACTGGACCCTCCAATAAAGATGCTTCAAGAGTTACATATGCTCCACTGAATCAGGGAAGAGGCATCTTTTCACATGCTGATTTAGGTCTGGGGGAATGATACTTCTCTCCATCTCATATGTATCCTTTAGAATCCTGACATATTCATTGATATTGACTACATACCTCTGGGTATTGTTATGGTGAATATGGTTGATCCATATTTTTCTAAGATTGAGGGAGTTGTCTTAGGATTCACGAACGAAAAACTAGACCTTGTGGAAGTGAAATACTAGAAGGACCCTCACATAGGTGTCCTCACTTGCCTGGAAGGCAATACACTCATCCTAGGGAATCCCTCTACTTAATTATATATTATTCAGAACACCTATAAGGGTATGTTTATGATTGGGACCTCTAATCGATATGATCTGTCTGATATCACACTGATGATAGAGTCCTAATCGGCAATTTCTACATTCCTCCAACAGGTTGCAGATCAGAAGATGATCATCGATGTGCTACATGCTAGGTGGTTCCTAGATTATATAACTCCTTGAAATCATCATAAAACACTTCCAATGAGGAATTAGGGGATGCCACAATTTCTTCTTAGTAACATTTTCCCAATTGATCCTAGAAATAGCAGACACCTCAAAAGGGTAGAGGCCACAGTTTATAACAAGAGACCATGATATCAGTATCCAAATATGATTGAGAAGTATGAAAATCTTCCTTGGGACCCAGATCGTGTTGTTCCATGATATTTTGAGCCTATATACAAGATTTATGAGGATATCAATTCTTTGGTGGTCAGTAATCCTAATCAAGAAATCAACCCCCACCAAATAGATCGGATAACTTCTCTCACTACTCATCTTGAAGCCTTATAAACATGAAATGAGGTGATACAACCAGATGGAAAGTAATATCTGGGCTAGCTGGATGACATCCAAGAACATCTATATTTTTTGAACCTACCTTCACCCCTTTTAATGGGATGGGTGACCAGCTGCCGAATTTTTCCCTCTTGATCTCAAGGTGTGGTCCCATATGGGTAAATCCATAGTAGGAATAAACCACCATGATCCGATGTTTTGTATACTAATTGGAGGGGCCTATGTTTTTTCTGGTAAAGATAGCTACCCATTGGGTCCATCACTAGTTGGGAAGACACCCACATGCATATTATCTACTAGTTCAAATCCAATACATGCAAACAAGTAATTTATAACCTCTTCAAGTGAAAGAAAGTATTTGATGAGATTGTCATAGACTTCATCAACTAGTGGAAGGGCCTCATGTACTCAATCAATATACCTCAGGCCGAAGAGCAGCATCTAATGATTTTCATGGGGAATTTCATGAATAATCGTGAACCTCACCTCATCACTCACAACATCCCAAGTGTATTCTGGGATTTTACTGAGAAGGGAAAGTTCTTGATTGAAGCCTTGTAGTAGGAAATGATGGAATATCCATTACCTCTACAATCTCTAGTAAGAGGAAATGAAAAGGATAATAGTACAACTTGAATATAGGTGGAGGCCCCATTTCCTTAATAGTTGTTGGCCCTTTTGCTAGAAGAGCCTTGCTGAGTGGAGGATACATATAAAGAATAGCCTCACCCAATGCAGAATTGGTTGGAACTACTTTCCCTAGAACATCCACCTCTAAAACAGATTTTTATGTTGATCCCACATCAGGCTCTAGCCTCTATTCTGGGATAAAGTAGACCAATATCTCTATGGATGTGAAACTTCCTAGTTATTTACACAGTTCCTTGGAACATGGTAGTTTAATGATTTAAGAGTGAAAGAAGCCACATTAAGCTGACCAAACTGATCACCCTCACCACTACCCTTACCACCGGATCCTTGGAAATACCATCGGGTAATTTTATGCGTTCAAGTATTTGAATCCAAAACAATTCCACAATAGTCTGATCAAGATGTGAAATGTTTCAACATAGGTGAATCACATTTCTACTGAGCCTAAATGTGATAGTGAAGGTAAATGGAAACATGTTTCCAACCATAAGACTCAGAAGTATGATGACTAGTTTGATCATAGAGTAGTCGAATGCACCCACACTATCATCTGTTCCCACATAGTTCAATTTGAATCTCCTAAAGTCATTGTTAATTTTTCATCTACAACTTCTACATCCACTATACAACCATATATGTCTTAGATGAGTAGTGGTGAAGACATAAAGGAATGAAAATTATTCCACTAGAGCCAAATCATTCCCCCACCATCAGTGATTTCATGCCCTAGAGTCTGAAATCACTCCTAGATTTTGTCCAATATTGGAACACTCCTATGATAATGGCCAACTATATACATCCATGAACACTATAAAATCAGTGGATCCCCTCACGATCTCCAACAATAGGGAATACCAGGAAAGCTATCTGAGTGCCTCTAGCTGATGTTGTTAAAGGAAAGGTCAATGGTATGCAAACCAAAGGAATGCTCATGCCAGTGCTTTAAGCTAAATCAATAATGATACTAAGACTAGAAAATAGGTTCTGTGTAGGGACCAGTAGACTTATTCCTCTTCTACCACACTGTCAGCATGTCACCAACACTGACTGTGCTATTTGACCAGGAAGATTAACCAGAGTGTCTCCATGATCATCCACATATTGCTAAATCTTGGCCTCCTCCAGTTAATAGTTATCAAGTAGTGGTCATGGGTGAATTATCTGATGTTCAATAGGACATTACTACCACAATCCAAAATCCAATGGTTTAGGTAGTTGTGTATGATGTTCCTTTTTCCAAGTAGCATCCCCTTATGGGAAAAACATGTGTCTGGCATTAAAGTTTTCTGTGCTGAAACACCTTACCAGCATACCTTCAGGACTCTCAATCCATGAGAATATCTTTCTATTAAGAGATATATGTGAAGACCTTATAAAGGATTTAAGAAATCCACTTTTTTAGAAATAGTGTTAGCGGCCATAGAGACTATTATAATGAGGAATTAAATCAAACCTAATTCCAATCCATCATTTCATTCTTTAGAGAAGATTATTGATCTATCATTATTGGGAACATCCAACCACTATACATCACCTACAAGTAAAATAGTGTGTGTATTAGTCACATTCCAGTGGACAAAGGTTTTGGGATAAATGTCATCCTGACTCAGAAGCTCTAAAATGAAGATAAGATGTCGTATCTAATGGTGGATTGATAAAAAACACCCAATTTCATGTTTATATCATAGTATTCCACATTCAGTTCCCTAATAATAAGGCTCGAGATTCATATCCATGCATTTATACCATCCTCATATCACCAATGACTAAAGTACTCCATTAATGGTCATGTAGGCATGCTTCATGGTGCTATATCTCCCTTAGACTCATGTAAATATTTCTATCTGGATGATTTATACTAAAGAGAATGTATAAACAAGTTCATAACAATGTGGTTGATCACACCACTATGTAATCCATCCCATGGAAAGACTTGAATGATGATTTCATCCTCCCGATTCACTGGTTGGAAACCACGACACCATACATGGGAAAATAACTTTTCATTTCATAGAGGAAAGGGAACCACATACCTAAGGATAAGGAGAATCAAAATATTTACTCATTCTTAAACATAGTCCAGGATTATGTGATTCCAGAAACCCCCACCCCTTTAAGGTACCATGATGTTAACCCCATTTCTACCTTTGTACATAATCCTCTCATCTTTCTGCAATCCAAGTTGAAATGAAAATCTACGACTCACCACCAGTTAATTGATATTAATCATGTACCCTAAAGGCCTTGTGGGATTGGTTTGACAATATCTGTAACCATCGATTCAGCAAAGAATGAGTCCACTAATGAGAACAATGCTTCTGCCCAGCCAACCCCAATGTTCCCCAATGATCAGTTTGTTCAGATGAACTGTCTGATTCCACTGCTCCCCCTTTCTCAGACGATGAAGAGGATTTGGAAGAAATTATCTAGAATTTGAAGGTGGAATATTTGTCAATGTCAATGAGTTGGTTCAAGAGAACCTTGGTACCAAGGAAGACCTGAGGACAAAACTAATTTTAGAATCCATTTCTCTAGAGGAAAAAAGGTTTTATGTGGATTTCCAAAGGCAACGTCATGATTTGTTTTCTAGGATTTATGATGAGATTCCAAGACTAGAACCTCTGGTCTCCCACCACCACCTTGTTCCCCTAATGAATCATCACGGGTTTAGGATGCCTCCTAGGATGTTTCACCCTTCACATGGTGCCATTGTTGATGCTTAAGATAATAAAATTATTAAATCCAACTTCGTGAAATTAGATTATTACCCGAAGTGGATGAATATCATCATTCTAGTCAGAAAGAGGAATGGGTAAATCAGAATATTTATCGACATAGAGGACATCAACCATCATTATCTGATGATTTATTCTCCCCTTATAGTGATAGAGTTGTATATCAATGCCACTTTTGGGTTACATGATCTCTCTTACATGGATGGATACACTAGATTCAATCAGATCCAAATGGAACTCTAAGATGAAGAGTATACCACCTTCATATCACCACAAGGGACCTTTTTCTATTAGGTAATGTATTTAAGTCAAAATAATAAAGTTGATACTTATCCATGAAACATGAACTACATCTTCAAACTGACTATCAGGATGCTAGTTGAATACAATAGAGATGATTTTGTGGTCAAATACCACCATTTTCATGACCATCATAGAGAACCTGAGAATTTTTTTAGATTCGTCAACCCCAAGAATTTGAAGATGAACACCATGAAGTGTGAATTTAGGGTTTCCTTATGAATGTTTCTTGGATTCATTTTCAGATACATAGGTATTTAAATCAACCCACATACGATCAAGGCCATCATCAAGATGCCTACTCTAAGGATCTTTTGGGAGATCTGAGGCCTTCAAATACACATAGACAATATACGATAAATCATCATGAATCTGGATATAAAGTTAAATCCATTTTCTATTATCATGAATAATTATAACATCTACTAGTGGGATGAAATGCGTCTGGCCACATTTGGGAGAATCAATAAGTATCTACTACAGCATCTGGTTTTTAAGCCACCAATCTCATGGAAGCCTCTAGTTCTCTATGTGGCCTCAATTTAAAGACACCTCGACACCATTCATTCTCATAAGAATATTAAAGGTAGAGAGAATAGTTTATATTATCTTAGTTGTGTGACCATTAACACAGAGATCAGATACTCCCCAATCGAGAAGGGATTCCTCACACTAGTTTATATAGTGCATAAGTTGTGGAATTATTTGTTGCATCAAAAGAAATTTATATTGCCACACATAGATACCATAATGTATATCCTACATTTCCCAATTTTGATAGGATAGTTAGTACACTTGGTAGTGATCCTCCAGTAGTTTGACATTAAGTTCATTCCATAGAAAGACATGAAAGGATTGACATTGGGTGACATTCCGACCTTCCATATAGCTCAAGAATAATCTCATCTAGAGGATGATTTCCCAGATGGGTCCATCCTTTCAGTAGACTAGGTCAGTTCATACTGGTAGATATGTTTTGATAGTTACTCCCATAGCCCAACCGATAGAAGGCTCAATAATCCCAAGCTCAATGGAGTAGGAATGGGGATCATCTTCATCATGAAAGAACATAATGTTATGCCCTATTTGTTTCTATTTACATAAGGCTACACCAATAATGAGGAATAATATCCATCTCTTATCATTGTACTTCATCTTACCATGAAGATTGAAGTCCCCTCAATTACATGTGATGGTAGACTTCAAGTTAGTCATCAAGAGAATCAATGGTGATTATGTATTTCAGATGCCATAAATTTCACACCCTATTTGAGAACATTATCTAATTAATGGCCTAGTTACCTTCTTATCTAGAGCTAATTCATGTTCTTCAGTTTCAAAATGGTCGAACCGACGCTTTGGTCGGTCTATCCATGTCTCTTATAGAACCCGACCAGGATAATCTATTCATCCACGTGGGTCATCAGAGGGTCATCACTACCATAATCATTGATGATGATGAAATTTGTTAGTTAAACCATCTAATCACTAAATCGTTCACATTGGGACCCCCAAATCCTCAAAAAGTAGAGGATACCACCGATTGGACATTTCATTTTCTCATGTATCTCTAGGGCAGTGATCTCACACAGAACAAAGTCGAACATGAGAGAATTCATTAGTTCGTATCACCGTTCTCCATCAATAGTGGGAGTAACACATAGAATACTCTCTAGAAATATAGGTTTGATGGAATTATCCTCTCCTAAATTCATGGGTATGAGATTCCTAGGTTTTGTAGGTAGATTATGTCAGGTCATGTGGTGCTCAATAGGTTGGGTTGAAGCTTTTCCATATGATTTGAAGGAAGATATATTTCTAGACTACCATGGTCCATGACATCATCATGTTTTCCAATATTTTTATTTCATTTCAAATATTTTCTAACATAGTGAATCGATCACTGGAAACCCTCCATAATATCAAGTATTTTTTTTCCTTTGAAGTATGGTGCTTTGATGTCATGGGACTCTATCCAACACCAACAACTCACCAGTGAAGGTTCATTATATCGTGATTTATTTATTGTTAATGTTGGTAGTATAGATTACTATTATGGAATTCAATATCATATTTGTGATCGATTTAGTGAGAACCCACATCATTCGTTAGGTTAGAGTTCTTCACATAATTCTGACTAAAGATGGAACTAACTTGTGATCTTTTGACCTAAAGAAGTTGTACGCCAATTACAACATCCAGTATGACCATAATTATTTCTACATGTATAGGAAAATGGGCACATCTAGGTTTTAAAAAAAACTCCTCTATATAATTTTGTAGAAGATCTTGGTCAATAATGAGAAGAGTTTTCTGGATAATCTCCCCAATTCAATATGGTATTATTAGAAGACGACTCAACAATTACATTCAGGTGACCCCATATTCCCTGGTGTATGGAATAGATGTGGTCTTGCACACCAAGAATCAGTTTCCAACACTCCATATAACTTTCTATGGTTATAAAATTCCAGAAATAGTTTTATAATTTCGTCTATCTATATTGGAAACCCTAGAAGAGAACATACTCCATGCCTTTGATAACATAGAGAGGAACAAAATAATATATCCAGAGCATTCTATAAGAAGGTTCACATACACTCCTTCTTCTAGGGTGACACAGTACTAAATCTCAGAACAATGAGGATACCCAGTAGGAAGACGCCAAAATTATAGCCAAAATAAAAAGGACCATATATCATTCACAAGTTCTATCCCAATGGTGCATTATCTTTGATCACTGTGGATGGAGATATAATTGCTCCTCCAACTAATTACATGTTTATCATTTAATAATTTTTTTAAGGAACCACATTCCAAGCTGTAAAACTTTAAAATACATAGTATTAATGTCCCAATCACATGACATTAAATTAGATTATGTTTCCACAATTTAGGACCTTAATCTTCTATTCACCACATGTTATGAGATCTATGACTGTAAAATAAATGTTTAATGCCATTAACCATGAAAATAAACTATTTTCAAGTCTTTTTTGGAATTTATTGTGTAGAAAAGGCCTCCTAAGTCCTCATTCATGTCAGGTTATAGCTGAGACTCCAATTGAATACCCTCTATAACACTTTCCCCCATTCATCCTACATGCATGACAATAAAATACCAAACAACAACCTCTTAGTTTCATGATGTTAAACTATGTAACAATCGATGTAATGGTTACATGGAGTTAAACTATGTAATAATGATCATCGTAAATACATATAGGGAAACATCACAACACAAAAATGTTCTCATATGAGTGGACATCACCCTAATAATAATCCATCTACCACGAATTGTTCCAAAACAACTTACGGATATATTCCTATCCACACATTATATATAGTGATTCCCATACATTTTGTCTTTGGGGCCAACCAAAAATTCATCAAACCTATTTCACCCTCATGCCCTTTATATGTGGAACATGAACCTAATAGTTTCCTATTAACATGAATTATTTCTTATATCTATACCATCTATGTGTTGATAGGGATAATATCAGATGTATCCTTGGAAATATGTGGTGTGCTACTCGATCATTTTTCCCTCATTCACGTCCGGCCTATCAGTCCGAAAAGACACATAAATTCTTTCAATAATTCCATTGTCTGAACTATATGACCTTAAACTAATAACAAATTGGTAAAAATTATACAAACCTAAACTAAGAAATATATGGTCATGGAAATATGACCATAAATAACTCCCTTCCAATCCAACCATTATAACTTTAAACTATATGCAAGCCTCCCCATGAATTCTTATAGGGGTGGTTCTAGGGATTAATTTTACCTCATTCACATAATGTTTTTGATTGCACCATATCTATGATATGAATTTTAGGGATCTTACCCCATATTCCAAGCATCATGACTTGAAAACTATATGAGATAATCCTTGAGAATGTGTATTGTAGCCCAAGACCCCTTAGTCCTTATTCACATGGGTTAATCTCACCACACATACCCATTAGATAAAATTCCCACCATTATGGTCTGAACTATGTGAAATTAAACTCGGTTTTAGCAACCATAACATGTTACATTAAATAGGGCTATTACCTTGAACTAGTTTTGTATGCCCCATTATAATCATTGTATGCCTCAAATACCTCACCAAAGATGATTTCCCCCTCCAGTGTTTTTCTCTCACTACTGTGTGTTCAATTACTACATGTGGCTTGATTTCTATCATTAATGGACATGTAGCAGTTCCCAAAAACCTTTTCTTTGGTCCCAATCACAATTTTAACTACCCTTAGGTTCCTTGACTTTAGTTATAGTCCATTTATTGTGACCTTAAACAATATGGACTTCATCTTAGGAAGTCTATGTGGTATGTGAACCCACTTGGTCCTCATTCAATTTGGGTTCTTACTCCACCATGCAAAAAACATCCACACCCACGTCTTCTTAAGTCACATACTAATATTCATGTTCCATGACTGATGACCTTAAAATAATAATGATTCTATGGTCCATTCAATATGACCCTAAACCATTCGTGATGCCTAGTTTAGAAGCCCACACTCTAACACACTCTATTTTGTAATTCAAGTATTTATCGGTTTGAATTTACATTAACATTCAAATATAGATGGACCCCCTAATGGTGATGGTATCATTCCACGTTTGGATCACCTAAAATCCTTGAACAATTCCCTTATGGATATCTTATAGAAAGTACTATATCTTGTGTTTAGAATATGGTAAATAGTAGATTATCCATTTGCTCTTCCCAAACCTGAATGGAGTGGTTGGCGTTCTTGTGTTTCTAATATCGCCAACATTTAACAGCTACCCACTAGTAACCATAGATCCAGATTATGGAACACTTTTCATACCACTTTTCTACTTCTCTATATTAAGTTGGAATTCCAATATCCTTGGTTTCACCCCAATTGTGAACTTCCACATGTACAAAAGACCATACATACCATTCCTTTCATCCCACACCGAGCATGACACACATGGGCTTATGAGTTATAGTAGGGTGTGTGCTGATGTTGTCAATTTGTGCATAGGGTCCCTTGGTCCAACTGTTCCAAAATCTATAACCTTTAAAATGTGTGTGATATTCTCTCTGGAAAGTGTTTTGTGTCATTTGGGTCTCTTTATCCCTCATGGGAATTAGGTTTTTCACTCTATCACACTACATGTGCCCATTAAGGATATTAAACCCATGATATAGGTCATATGAACTTAAAATATGAGAAATTCCCCAGTCACATGATGTTAAACTATGAGATGTGTCCTAATCACACGATGTTAAAAAGTACCATGTTTTGTCCTCACCATGTGATAATAAAATATGTGTCTACAACCCTTATTGAATAATGTAAACTATAGGTTATCATGGGTCATTTCCTAAGTCACCACCCTTTATAATCGGTCATTTACCACATCACTCATGTTACATCCGCCCTCACTTGGAAACTAGAATAGTTCCCCCCTGGAGGATGGGTTAGATATTTGTTCAAACTACTACTCTTACACCAATGTGTTCTAAGCCATTTTAGCATATTTACAATATTGTTGTTATCCCTTCAAACATTCCATCACACCATTCTTGTAGTTTTTATTCCCCTTATTTGTGTCCTCATCATCTTCCATGTATGAAGGGACCCAAAAATGATTAGGTCTCATGCTTTTTTGGCTCACCTACCTTCCTGGGACAAAGTCCCAGAAGACCTTGGATGAAACTCTGTGGACGGTTCCCTATTTCAAACATGGTCAGTGGCCGATCCTATTTTTCCCATACCAAGCTAATAATATAGAGACTATATTTTGAACATGGTCAAAATAGATCACGTACCAACATTACACACTCCTTGTATTTCAAATTTTCTGCATTATTGCTCACACGTCCTATTCCCCTTTGTTTGGGTGAAATTCGTCTCCCTTGATGCTATCCCATTTGGGCAATAGGACTCATTGGGAATGAAATTTGGTTAATTTAATATCCCTATTCTCCAATCGAAACCTATCTTACCCCAACTGTTTAGTGATTGTAATGTACTCTCATATGAAGAGAAATCACATGGTTATCCCTTGTTTCTCACACTGTACATGACCCACATGAGCATAGGGATTGGTTGTTAGATTCCCTATAAATTTTATTAGAGTAATAAAATAGAGCAAGGTAATCGTTTTTCGTATAAAAATGAAACCCAAGAGTTTCATAGGGTTATATATATATTTGATCCTCTCCTTCTAAAAAATGTGCCTCTATGGCTCTGGCTTAGGGATTGAGCACTCAAGTTCATCCAATTTCTTTGAGTGATCTCAAAGTCCTACTTCCACACTATCATGTCTTCACTATCTACATCAACATTGGAGTGAACATCGTCAGACCTGATTCACTATCATTTATAATCCAATTGGAATTCAGCTTCTGGAATTTTTATCTCAGCTTCCTTGGACTCAGATGCTACTAGTTGATCCCTAAGAGTGCTAGTGGTCTCTTCTGGAGTATCAGTTCATGAAAATTGTTGTAATCCATCCCACAGATCCCTAGACTGACTAAATAATTGTGTAGAGATCCCCCATATTATGACAGTTCAACAATTTGAAAATGATTGATAAAATTGTACACATTCCTCCACGCCTTGTGGCATAAATCCTTGTTATCCTCAGTGAATTCTTATCAAAATCCTGAAAATATTCAGGTATAGTTTTCTCATGAAGTAGAAATATATAAAATATTTTTTTGGTCATGTCCTCCAATTTAAGATATTCAGGCATGAGAATCTAGATAACAATCATGGGGAATAATTTCTCATCAGCCTCTCTAGAAGTGACAGAGGCTTCTACAGGACCTTGATCCATCATAGTGGTCGATGATATCAAACTAGATCATTTAGATACTCATGATCAGTTATCAATCACTTATTCAACTCCCTTAATCACCACTAGTTGAAATTATGATGTAGGAACACCCAATATAGACTTAATAATTTCCTTAACTAGTGATTCCATTGCAGATTCCCCCACCATAGTTTCAGCATCAAAATCTATTTTTGGTAAATCCACCACCGTGGGATCCCCCTTAATGGCCTTTTTCGCAAAAATGTTCATGAGACTTATCTAATTCCCTTCCACAACAACTTTATATCTAGGGGATTATTATGGTGGAAGCCCTTTTCTTTTCCCATTCACGTGTCTTCTATGACTAGTCTTGATGTTGGCCTTACCTTAGCCCCCAAAACCAAGGTCACAGTCTCATCAATTACCATTGTTGGTGCATATAAGGTTTTCCCAACATTTACAGTCTCCCTAACCATCTTCATAGGGAGGGTAACCCCCTCCACTATCACCTCGGACATTTCTACCACTACCATAGTACCGTGAACAGTGTACTGATCACCTGTAGCTACAGGGTCAGTATAGATCCTAATAATTTCCCCTTAATGGGTTTAGGATCCCTATCTTTCCACTTGGGGTCTATCACAGACTTCCCATTTCTAGTAGTTGTTGATTCCAGAGTAAGAAAATAAAGGTCCAGGAAATGAGAATGAATATAGAGGGTTGTTCAAATCATGAAAACCTCAGTGAGTATACCTTATCAGTGATAGGACACTAGTATGCATCCGATATCTAATAGGTTTCACTCCACCCAAAATATTTATATCCTTCACCTTCATCCACATGGCTCGCAAGGTCATCTAAAGGGGAGGAAATTACCATAGTATTCTCACCTGATTAATCAAGGGAATAGAGGTTCCTCGATAGTAGACTATATATTCTATATACTCCATGTACCACAACAATTCAAAATTATGAGTGTAGAAACCTACCTTTTCATAGACCATCATGGGGAGGGAAATCCCATCAGTAATGATAAACTAACACACCCCATGAGGAGGGGGATCTGATTTTGATTCCCCTAGGCCTCATGAGAATTAAGATACATGGAATCATTGGGAACATTCGGGTGACACACTCTTTTCCATGGTCCTTGAACATAAACCCCAGGGTCACCTCTGAGGACCCACTTAATTGATGTTATTTCTTTCCTAGGATCCTCAGAACTAGTGGTATCACCCAAATTTACCCAATATTTTAGGGTTAAGCTGTCACTTGTAGTGTAGATTGGGTTGTCGAATCCTCAAAGACCTAAGAAGAAATCTACAGAAACGTACATTCTAGGGACTATTTTGGTTATGAAGTTACCAACATTGAGATGATATTTGATGGGTTTTATGATCGAACTAATAGTCTTAACTGAATTCAATTTTAACGAATGATTTGATCCTAGGTTATCTCTTGGGGGTGGATTGGATGAAATTCCTTTATTAACAGTTTCAACTTCTTATATTCGAGATGGGATTATTCAAGAATACCAAAAAAAATTAATCACTTACTGGTTTAAAACCAAAAAAACATAATACAAATAACCTATACATGTGTAGGATCATATTTATGAGAAATCCAAGGTAAATGTTCGTATTATCACTTGAAGTTTGTGGCCTTAAAATTCAACAATGGAAAAAGAAGTTTTAAATTCATCAAATAAATATATCTGTTAAAAGATGTGATTAGACATTAATGGGTTGATAAATAAAATCCAATCTAGACCCTTTATAATCCCTTGGATCAAAACATAAGTTGGTTATCCATCCATTGATTCTATGGTTTAAATGGAAGCGAGAGGTAGACTCATGAGGGGGGAATTGAAGATGAAAGAAAAAAATAAAAAGAAAATGATCAGTCCACCGTTGTGTGAATAATTTCACAAGGTTTGGGTTGAATAAAATCACATCTTGAGGAAATGTTATCAATGTGAGATGGAAAATAATATAATATTAATAAAAAATAACTTTTATTAAGAATCTAAGATGAATTAAAACAACTCACAATTGAAAAAGAAAATTACAAAGGAAAAGTGGCAGCATAACATTACAATGAAAGAAACCATACAATATCCTTAAATTCTCCAAAAAAACTGCCTTAAATAAGAATTTTAGGAGACTTGGGTCGAGACTCCTATAGTTAATGTCATCCCACTTGATTATGGTAGGCTTAGGGTGGTGGAAAGCTTGTGGAACTTGGACTTTTCCACTCTTGACCTGAGGTTGCATCCAGCTTGCATCCACCGAATAAAAGCCCCTATTTGTCCTTCTAGATGAATGAATTAGAGTGATACATATAAGAAATAAGTGACTCTATGGATGTCTCCTATCTCTTTGTAATGGTTTATCCCAAATAAACCTTTGGTTACCGAGATATGATCAAATCGGTGGGATGTTTTTCCAGGCCACAGAATTTGGACCAGAATATTTTCTCTATCATGGACCGCCTGAATAACCACAATGGAGGACTAATTAGCACTGGATACTATATAATTATATGTTCCTATATATTTATTCTATCTTCCCATGAAATTTGGGCTTCATTAGGTCTGTATTTAGGGCCCCAAATTCTTATCAGTGGGTTGGTGTCCAATCTACCTTCTCTAAAATTGTTTCCTTTCATGGCCAACATCCCCATCATACTTTATGATTCCTTCATTGATCTTGGAATGAAAAATGTTCATATTTAAGTTTTTATCCATTTAAAAAAATATAAAATTAAAATATAGATAATTACATTCCTTAAAATTCTATGAATCATTGGGCCTAAATTGGTGTGCATTAGGCATAAAGTGCACAAATGATGGGAATGGATGTTCAAAATTAAAATCCACTAACATAGGCCCATAAGTTGAAAAATGAACATTTAATACCATTAAAATGTAATTAAAATATGTGTTTTTGTTGTCTAATCACACCCCCATCTTTTTATTTGCTAGTCCCAAGCCAAACATATCTCAACAATAAAAAATTCGAATTCCCTTATCCAAAAACATTTTAATACACAATGATTACCACAAACCCTTATACCAAACAAGCATGAAACCCATAATTTTTTTAATACGAGATAGTTTCATAATAATGCCCCAATACAAATCATATTCCTTTGTTCAAATTCATCACCACATTTCATTCAATTTCAATAAAGTATGATTTTGTGTTGTGTGTCACAAAAGACATGGTGGTTCATTTTTATTCTAGGGGAAAATGATGGAAGCGCTACATGGAATCACATTTCAATATTAAGATGAGTATTCAATTTTTTAAATATATGTTTTATTATTGTCTTTTTTTTTTAATTTTTACATGGTAATTGAAATTTCACACAATAAAGTCAACCCACGTAGCGAGACTTTGTCGATGACTCCCTGGCTCAAAGACCTTAGGGCACCAAGTGAAGCCCACATACTTAGGAATAACATCAAGTTAACTCAGTAAAAAAAAAGTCAAATTACAACATGTAGAGATAAAATTATGAACTCTATAATAGAGAACTATGGACTCACGATCCCCAAGTTCCGAAATCCGCACATTAGGTCATTTCATTGCTCTATGCACAAAATAATTTTTTTTAAATTTTTTTTGAATACTAAAATTAAAACTAAAATGATCATGAAACCTATGCTATTTATTTGGAGGGACCCAATGAACTCAAACTAATACCCCAATATCCAAAGTATGTGCATTCTGATCCCTTTTTTCTATTTGTATGAGAATATAAATGATTAAATTTCACATTAGACAACCACACCTTCCAAAATCTTTGACCATGAAATTATACATGTATTAAAATTAGAATCAGGGCATGCTAAATTATTTGATATTTAGTTTCAAAGTGTACAATGTGTATTATCATGTTCAATGTTAAATGAATTTTTCCTTCCATTTACACACAATTTTTTTAAATCATTTTTTCACACAAAAGAATAAAAATTACACAAAATAAATATTTATATCATCTCCCCTAACATAAAATAACACTATCCCCATTGTTTGAAGAAAAGAGAATTTAGAAGGTCTTATAGGTAGAAAAGAGGAGTTCCAAAAAGGAAATTGAAATATGAGGATCGTTGAATGATGTCACCTGGTGCTTGAAGTTGAAGTTATTGCTGCTCTAATTTAGTCCTTTTATATCCTTGTCACATTGATAATTCCCTAGTGGAAGAGAGGAAACAAACAAAAAAACAAATATATATATATATATATATTTATTAGTATAATAAAAAATTAAAATATATGTATATATAGAAAAATTATAGAATAATAAAGCACTATAAGCCGTAAGTCAGTGGTAAGCTCATGCCCATGTCTCCCTTTGGTCCTGGTTTCGAGTCGCCGTGGCTTCGCCAGTTGTGACGGATTTTTCACCATGACCTACGATGCAGCCTTTTAATTTTATTATTATTATTTTTTTAACCTAAAAACACAAAACAAATATGAACTGATGATACATTGTCTTATTTTTATATTTCTAGGTATGGTATTACTCAAGGACCACAACACGTGAAACAGATGAATATGGAACTCCCCTTTCATACCGATCCATACTTATAATAGAAGAACAAGTCAACAGTCAATTTTATTAAATATAAAAATGATTCATTAATCCTATTTAAAAAATAAAGTTGATTAAAACAAAAAAAATTTATTGCAAACCTGAAAACCATGGGATTCTTTCCATGTATCCCTTTGTTTAACATCGTTAGCCCGACTTGGACCCCTAATTGATTAATTATTTTCATCATCTAAGATAGGTTCACACAATTCCTCAACAACTTCAAGTTTTTGGAAGGATTCTATGAATGTTTTGACTCTATGACCATTAAATTTAAATGTTTGACCATTGGTGGGTTCTTAAATTTCAACAGTCCCATGGGGATACACCTTATGAACTATGTATGGACATGTCTATCCAAACCTCAATTTTCTAGGGTGTAAATGAAGTTTAGAACTATACAAAAGAATAGGTTTAACTACTACAATTTGTTTTGTTTTAAGATTTTGAGATTGGTAGGCGTGTACTTTAGCTTTATTGATCATTGAATTTTCATAAGCATCCATCCTATGTTCCTAAAGTTCATTGGGATCTAATTTTATTTTTTCTTTCGGACAATGAGAGGTCATAATTCATTTTCTTAAATTCATAAAAGGCCTTATATTCAATATCCACTGGAAAATGGAATGCATTACCATAAACCAACATATATGGAAAAATTCCTAAAATGTTTTTATATGTGGTTCAATAGGCCCAAAGAGCATCTAAGAGTTTTCTTGACGAATCTTTCCTAGATATATTAACAGTTTTCTCAAGAATTGATTTGGATTTCTCGATTGGCTACCTCAACATGACCATTATTCTATGGGTGGTAAGTATAGGAAACATTGTGAGAAATTACATACTTGTCCATGAGTGATGAGAATGGGTGATTGAAAAAATTAGTTCCACTCTCACTAATGATATCCCCAGGAATTCCAAATATAGAGAAGATGTTTTATTTATGGAATATAATTACAATTTGATGATCATTGAATTTTTTGGGAATGGACTCAACCCATTTTGATACATAATCATGAGCTAATAGAATATAAATATATCCCCTAGAGTTTGGCAAGGGACTCATGAGATCAATTCCCCAACAGTAAAAGATTTCAACCACTAAGAAGGGAGTGAGTAACATTTGATATCTTTATGTGATGGACCCTACTTACTGACACCTAGACCAACTTTGAAAAATTATGTAGGAGTCCCTTGAGAGGGTGGGACAGAAGAGACCACACTGAATAACCTTAGCTGAAGTTTTCTTAGAGGAAAAGTGACCTCCACTTTCTTCACTATGATAGAATTTAAGGATAGACTCCTGTTCAGATTCTGGGACACACTTCCTAATGATTTAGTCAGGAAAGAACTTATATAGGTATGGATCATCAAACACATAGTGTCTAACATCATATGGCAATTTCATTCGAGCTTGAGTCCCTATGAATTTTGGAATGACTCATGTAACTAAGAATTTGGCTATGTCAGCATATGAAGGGTAGTAACTCACAGAGTATAGGTGTTCATTTGGGAATGAATCAGATACAATAAGGTGATTTGAGTTGTCTTTGAATTCCATTCAAGATAGGTGATCAGCTAAAACATTTTCAATACCCTATTTTTCATTGGTTGTGAGGTCAAATTCTTGAAAGAGAATGACCCACCAAATTAGTCTAGCCTTAGCATCATGTTTTTTCAAGAGGTATTCCAGTGTTGAATGGTAAGAAAAGAAAATGATGGGTGATCCTAAGAGATAGGACATGAATTTATTTAAGGAAAAGTCAACAGCAAGAAACACTTTCTCATTGTTGGTGTAATTTATTTGTGCATCTTTTAATTATTTTCTTGCATAAGAAATGACACATGGAATTTTCTCACACCGTTTTCCTAAGACTGCTCCTACAACGAAGTCACTCACATGAGACATGTACTCAAAAGGATGTACCCAATTGGGATATTGCATTATAGGTGGAGTGATAAGAGCTGGATTGAGTATAGAGAATGAATCTTAACAACTTCTAGTCCATAAAAATGGATCATCTTTCACTAATAGAGCACAAATTGGTCGAGAAATAGAGCTAAAATTCCTAATAAACCTTTTATAGAAACCAGAATGTCCTAAGAAAGACCTAACTTCCTTGAAAGTTATGGGAGATTGAAGTTGAAAAATGATGTCAACCTTGGATTTTTCAAGATCAATCTCCCTACCTAAGACCGAATGGACTAGAACATGTCCCCCTTTAACAATGAAATGATATTTTTATCAGTTTCGGACTAGATTATTTTCTTCACATCTTGACATGAATCACTCCACATTCCTCAGACATCCCTCCAATGTATCCCCAAACATTGAAAATTCATCCATGAATACCTCTAGAAAATCCCCTACCATGTCTGAGAATATTCCCACCCTGGACCGTTGGAAGGTTCTAGGGGCATCGCATAACCCGAAGGGCATCCATTTGAATGAAAAGATGGTGAATGGACATGGGAATGTATTCTTCCCTTGATCCTCTAGGGATACCTCAATTTAATTATACCCCGAGTACCCATATAAGAAATTGTATAAGGCATGACATGCCACTCTCTCAAGGACATGGTCAATGAATGGTAAGGGGAAATGGTCCTCCATGGTAAATGATTTTAGCTTCTTATAGTCAATGCAGACTCTCCACCCACTATTCACCCTTTTTGGAAGAATCTCTCCATCCTTATTTGTTATCACTTTGATTCCAGCCTTTTTTGGAACCACATGGATTGGGCTCACCCACTCAATATCAGCTATTGGATAGATGATACCATCTTTTAACAATTTCATAAGTTATTTTATCACTACATCCATGAGATTAGGATTGAGTCATCATTGAGGTTGACGACATTGATTTGAATAAGATTCTCAAATAGTCCTATGAGTCCTGATAAGTGGGTTAATCCAAGGAATATGAGACAGGGTCCAACCAATGGCTTTATTATGTTTTATAAGGACAAATAGAAACATACTCTATTTATTGGATTCAAGTGAAGAAGAAATGACAACAGGATGTGTTTTATTGTCCCCAAGGAAGGCATACTTTAGTGCAGTAGGAAGTTCTTTAAATTCAAGATCATCTTGGTTTAGAATTAAAGCAGAATATTGTGAAATTGTATCATGATTGATTTTGTTTCATAGAGATTTAGATAGTATTGATTCCCCATGTGTAGAAGTGTTAGCTACTAGATAGGCTTGATCAGATTTAGGAAAGGAAGTTGGAGTGGCCTCCATGAAAGTGGTTTCCTGAAAGGTTTCACTATTTGGTAGAACTAAGACTAAATCATAAGAGAAATTTGAAAATCATTCAAGACAAAGGGATAATCTTCGTTCATTTGAACAAAGGAAATCAATCTCATTCTGACTTAAACATCCATCAAATATTCTTTTATGTTCTAGGGATTCATTATCAATGCTTCCTATCATGGTTACTTTATAAATGTCCTCATAATCCTCTATTTGTGAGATTGCATTATAGATTTTCAAGTATAGATTCAGGTTTCCAAAGGTGATGGTCATCTTCCCATTTCAAAAATAGATAACAGAGTTTATTGTTACAAGGAATGGACGACCAAGGATGATTGGGTTTTGTTCTTTATTTCCTATTTTTGGATGGTTTTCATGGAAACTGAAGTCAATAGGGTAGATGAAGTTTTCAAAAATTATTAGAATGTCCTTTAAAATAACCTTTGGAACCCTAATGTCATGACCAACAATTTGATGTGTGAAAAATGTGGGTTGGACCTCTTCTAGGCCTAACTAGTAGTACACAACATAGGTAATGATATTGACACTAGAACCTAGGTCACACAAGGCATTGAAAACTTTGCTCTCTCCTAGTTCAACTTTGATGTAAGGGAAACCCGGGTCTTTCAACTTATGAGGAATGATCCCTTGAATGGTGGCACTCACATTAGCATCCAGAAGGACTTGGTTTTTATGTGAAAATTTTCTTTTAAAAGTGAACAAGTCCATAAGGTACTTTTTGTAGGATGGTATGGCCTGGTTTGCATCGAGAAGGGGAATGATCAACTTGAATTGTGAGAAGATTTCCCTCAATTTTTCACTAAAATAACTCTTGGTTTTCCCCCTCATGCATTACAGAAATGGTGTAGGTAGTGGTGTTGTTTGTTTAAGAGTTGTTTCTTTCACATTGTTATCAGTTTCCACAGTTTTATCTTGTCGTTCATTTGAATTTTAATTAGAGTTAGAAGCTTTACATGAATTCTGACTTATTTGTTCAGGTTTCTCAATTGATTTCCCACTTCTTAAAACTGTCACAACCTTTAGTTGTTCCTGAGTTATATGAGTGCAACTTGACACTCCCCTTAAATATGGGGATGGTACCTCTTTAGTAGGCATGGATGTCTTTCCAGTTTTGATGGTTTAAATTTCTTGTTTAAGTGAAGAGACTTCCAAGTTCTTCCTTTCCATTTGTTTGCACAGTCGTTCTATTAGGCTTTATGGAACAGTTTGGGTTGGTGCTTGAGAAGATTGGTTTATCCCAAGAAGACATTTTGGAGGTGGGATGATTTGTTGAAAATAGACTGGTGGCTATTGGTATTGGATTGGTTGGGTTTGAAACTAGTTATGGGTTTGGTAGATCTGATGGGGGTAAGGAATTTTTCCCTGTGGTTGGCTAGGTTGTTGGTTATCTTTCCAGTGGAAGCTTGGGTAGTAATTATACATTGGGTTAAAGGTGTTTTTGTATTGAGGCTTTTAAAAGTTCAAAGAATTTACTTCCTCTGGGGGTCATCCTAAGAGGACATCCTTGGTGGATGGAATGGTTGGATAGTTGTCTGTTTTAGGGTCATGTTTGTCACAAATTGTGCAAATAGGGTCTATAGTTTGTATTTCATGGACTTTCCTAAGGTCTATCTCTTCAACCTTCCTAGAGAGTCTTGCGAGTTTAGACCTAAATATTTCCTCTTCTATAAGTTTCTGAATTCAAGTAGTTCTTTGTGGCTTTTCAAAATAAGGAGAAGTTCCCCGTGTTTGGTTTTTTTCAACAATGATTTCCAGATACTCGTAAGAATTATTTGGGGATTTGTTTTTAAAAGTTCCAATACACATCATGTCAATTAATTGTTTGTTCCCAGACAAAACCTTTCATAGAAAATTAAAAATTGTTTTTGGATTAAAAATCCATGCTGAGTTAATATATTGAGTGTGTCATTGAACTGTTCCCATGTTTGATAAAATGAATCTCTCTCTTTTTCAAAAAAAATGGATGATCTCTTTCGGTGCAATTTTTTTCTGGATGGGAAAGTTTTTTTGTAAAATTATCTTTGTAATTTGTTCCAATAGTTGATGGATTATGGTCTCAAATATATTATCCAATTTTTTTCTTGATCTTTTAATGGAAAAGAAAAATAGCCTCATCTTAGCTTATTGTAGTTGATGTGGGAGACACATGGTTTCTACAATGTCATTGAACTCCTTGACGTGAAGGTAGGGAATCTCGGACTCCATTCCATGGAATGTGGGAAGGGGGTTTAGGACACGGGGTTTATAGATGTAGTTGGAATCTCCTGAGGAATTGTTTCTAATTCCTAAGGGGCATTGGAATAATCATGTGTGAGGTATTCATTCATGGTTTGATTGACTACATTTCTTAAGTTTGGGGCAGCCTCATTTGGATTTCCATTTTGGTTCCCACCTGGGTTTATGAGAAGGATTAATTGAATAAATTAAATTGAAATGAGATCAATTTTTGAATCTATAGTATTAAGATGATTAGTATCTAATGTAAATAATATCCTTGGTGTACTTGAGTACCCAACCCCTGGACTATCCACCCTAACTAGATGTTTTGATTGGGTATGAGTGTAGGCGGACATGCACCAAAAGAAAAAAACAAGAAAAGGAAAAGATAAGATAATTTGGATGAGAATAGAAGAAATTGGGGAGAATATAATGGGTGTTTAGGATACTTAATTGGGTTCCCAGAAATGGTGCCAAAATTTGGTCTCTCCCAAATTTACACATGATTTTAGGGTTAAGCAGTCGCTTGTAGTGTAGCTTGGGTTGTCGAATGCCTAGAGACTTAAGAAGAAACCTACAAACACGTACATTCTTTGGATTCTTTTGGATATGAAGTTTCCAACATTGAGTTGAAATTTGATGGGTTTTAAGATATAACTAATAGGTTTATGTGAATTAAATTTGAAAGAATGAGTTTATTCTAGGTTATCACTTGGGGTTGGATTGGATGAAATTATTTTTTTAACAGTTTCAAAAACTTATATTCGAGATGGGTTTATTCAAGAAGATCAAACATATTCATCACTGACTATTTTAATACCAACATAACATAATACTAATCACCGATACACTTGTATGATCAAATATATGAGCACTCCAGTGTAAAGGTTTGTATTAAAAATTGAAATATGTGGCCTTAAAATTCAACAAGGACAATGAATTTTTAAAATCATCAAATAAAAATCTCAATTAAAAGAAGTGATTAGACATTAATCGGGTGATAAATAAAATCCAATCCATCCCCTTTATACTCCCTTGGATCAGCCCATATTTGGGTTATCCCTCCATAGATTCTATGGATTCAATGGAAGCAGGAAGTAGATTCATGAGGGAGTAATTTCAGAAGTAAGAAAACAGTAAAAAGAAAATGTTCACTCCACCATTGTGTGAATAATTTCACAAGGTGTGGTGTGAATAAATTCACACCATGAGTCAAAAATATCAAAGTGATATGGAGAAGAACAGAATAATAGGAAATTAAGAACTTTTATTAAGAATTTAAGATTAATTAAAACAACTTACAATTGAGGTAGAACATTACAAAGGAGAAGTGGCAGCATAACATTACAGTGAAAGAAAGAATACAAGATCCTTAAATCCTAAAAACCCACTTCCTTAAATATGTAATTGGGGAGCCTTGGGTCAATAATACAATATTGAAATTCATCCCACATTATTATGGTAGGCTTAGGGTGGTGGAAAGCTTGTGGAACTTGGACTTTTACACTCTTGACCCGAGGCTGCAGCCATCTTGCATCCACTGAACAGAAGCGCCTATATGGCCTTCTAGATTTATGAATTGGAGGGGGACATAGAAGACAAAAGTGAAGATAATGATGTCTCAAAGGTCTCTGTTAAATTTATGCCCAAGTATGGTTGTTTTTGATGATATATGATTAAGGTTATGGGATGTTTTTCTGGGCCACATAATCTGGTACATAATTTTATCTCAAAATTGGGCCACCTAAATAACCACAATGGAAGCCAAATTATCATTGGATTCATCATAATTATATGTTCAAATATATGTCGTCTATCATCCCACAAAATATTGGATTCATTGGGTCTTTATTGGGGGGCCCATAGTCACATCATTGGGCTGGTGCCCAATCTACCTTCTCCAAAATGGTTTCCTTTCATCACCAATATCCCCACCGTACTTTATGAATCCTCCATTGATCCCTGAATACAAAATGTTCATATTGAAGTGTATATCCATTTAACAAAATATAAATTAAAATATTGATAATAACATTCCTTAAAATCAGATGAATCATTGGGCCTAAATTGGGGAACATTAGACATGAAGTGCACAAATGATGAGAATGGATGCTCAAAATTAAAATCCACTAACTCAGGCCCAAAAGGTCAAAGATGAACATTTAATACCATTAAAATGTAATTAACATATGTGTTTTTGTTTCCTAATCACCTACTGTTTTTCCTTACCCTATATCTCTTGCATGTTCAGGCCCATGAACTATTGGACCCACTTCTATTTCCTTTCCCTCCTAACCATCTCTTTTTCCATAGTTCCCTATAGCTACCATTCGGCCTCATCCTCATAGTTGAGGTCTCAACCCTTCATTAAATCAGATGGACTAATGGAATAGCATATTCCAATGGTGTGTTTTCAATAAAATCTATATGTAGTCATGAGTGTGACCATTCACATTAGTGGCTGGCAGTATCTCCATCCACCTTTTCCCATCTTCGCGCATGAACATGAGAAAAATATGCCTCCTCACTGAAGGGTGGCATTCATGACACACATTAGAGTACACCTTCAGTGTAAACCTCTACATACACCTGAATTTCCTTGAGAGATAATGTGATTATATGGATATAGAACTCTTTTATAGTTGACCCCTACTTTTTGTACCCCACCTCAAAAGTCATGGATGTGTGGTCTATATTCCTTTTTCAATGCACCTTCATTGGTCGGCACCATAGATAGCAGGGGGAACAGATGAAACATGATGTTAACTACCAACCTGGCTTTATCCAGTACTTCCACAAAGCCCAAACATAATTGGCGACTTTATATGATTTTTAGATGCACTGGTTGAATGTTTTTCATGGGAGCAGAAATGCTGTTTTGGTATTCATATTCCCCATGTGCATGGCCAACTAGATATAAGAGATGAGAAAAGGTCCATACAATCAAAATAGTTTCTTCCCTTCAAATACATTCTATGGTCCCTTATATAAAATTTATATAACTCATATTCCACGATTTAAATGCGGACCCATTTCAATAATTTTAACCAATATATAGGTTCTTGGTCTCACCCTAATGTGTTAATACCTCACTAGGAGCATCCAACCGCTGATGAGCACTGTGATGAATCCTGCTAGCCTATCTATGGGTTAAGCCTTATCCTTAACTCTCTATCCCCATCGCTTCCATTGAATTTATAATAATAGTTTCCAGAAGGATCCCTCCTTACCCCTTTGGTATTAATCGAGACATGTTCGAGGTCTAATACGTAACATCTCAGACAACTAGTCTCATTCAGCTGGTTCTACCACTAGTTCATTAAATAAGAACATAAAAAAATTCTTAAATGGAATTTCTCTTATTCCCAACTTCTCTTCACCATATCCCTACACTAGATACAGTAGCACCATTACTTGAGCTATAATCTTCTCTTGGTCTTCCCATATGATCTATTTGGGGAGAAATTAATCATACATTTATAACATGGTTGGAATCCTTTAGATTTTGTGAAGGCCTCAAAGGCTATCACCAACCTCTCCATGATGCAGATGGAATGTGTTGGACTTCAGTGACCATCAACCCAGTAGTTAACTCTTGATATCATGTGTCCAGTAAAAATCAAATTATGAAACCCATTCTTCCTTGAAGAGTCTTACCCACATCATTTATGCCTCAAACTCCCAACATGATGTTCATGACTAATATGCCCAATCCCTCATATCTGTGACGTTTCCACCCTAGCACAAATCCAAGACATCATTTGATCCCTTCTATAGATCCCCCAATCTTGTTGTGATATTTTTATGATACTGCCATAGGGATTCTTCATACTCCAACTTCTCCCCATTAATTTTATTTATTTGGTTGTAGAAAAGGTTTGTTGTGATGGGTTCTTGATCCTCTGAAATGAGTCATGTAGTAGCCACATTCCACTATTATTATACCGATAAGCCCATGAACAAGATGGTTGGTTCATTTCTAATTGCCTCCAGAATGAAGATGTCATCCCATAGTTGGAATCCATAATGTTATAGATTCTTACTCTAATGATATTATGTTTGAGCCTCTGATAGAATCTCATGAAATGAATCTTGGTTATAGGAACTTTAGAGACATTCCTTGATCATAATGTTGTCTTCCATCTCTTCCCTATACGTAGAGTCCACAGAAACAGCCTACAAACTTACTAGGACACCATTCAGGTCAAGACATATGTGTCTTCTAATTTTGGTTTTCAAAGGTCATTCTTGAGCCTTTTGTGGGTTCGGTTCATAGAACTATGGTTTTTAGTAATCACTTCATGAGAATTCATTTCGTGTTGTCCAAATCACTGAGTATCAATCAAAAAGCAATTACAATAGTCTAGTTTATGAAAAATAATTTATGTGGATCATTTTCACAAAGATGGAGAGATTCTAAAAAATAGAGAAAGAAATTTTATCTTTATGATGTTCTGATGCTTTTTGAGGGGCCATTACACTATTTATAGGCACACGACCCTTCTGAGATTCATGATATCCTTCATGACCACAATTGTCATGATAAAACACCACGAGTGGTCATTGTGAATGATCTTCATGAAAGATAGTTGTTTGTCAAATTATAGAGATTATCACTCAAAATATTACCCCCATAATTTTCTTGTCGGCTCCCCTATGGAGGTGGGGGGGTTAATTTGTTTGCATTGAAAAATGATCCAGAAGAATGATCAAGGGATATATGGCCAGTCTAAAGAAAATATATATCCAAAATATGTTAATAATCCCACCAAAGTGTCCTCTTTTCAAATACCTACTTCTTTGTAAATAAATAGAGCCTATAGAGTTCCCCGCCAAGGAATACCCTTTGTGAACGTGTGATGCTAGACAGACACCCTCCATGATTCTAATGGTGATTCGTGATTACACAAGGCTGGATGGAGTCGCATCATGAGTCCAATGGGATTATACCCATTCAAGAATCACATAATTTTCTTTCAAACCACTTCTAGCTCCACGAATATCCTTTCTTATAAATAGCCGCCTCATTACAATCGTTGAATACAATTACCCCAACCTTTTAGCTTCCAAATTTTTTCCAATTTTTGAAGCACCTATGCATCATGAAATAGACTAAAAATGGATCATCCATGGTACTTGGGATTCATGAAAATCCATTTTGTGTGTTATTGAAAGCATCCACCCAACGGTGGGGATTTCTTCATGATGGCCTACGTTCTTCATGAATTAAAAAGTCACTTATGGGATCCTGAGGCATCAAAAAGCATTTAGCCTTAATAAAGAAATACTCTATTAAACCAGGACCTCCTATCGATGAAGGGAAATAATATTTCACAATTCCTACTCCTTAATAAACCCCCCAGCCCATGTGAATCACCTGAGATTCATAAAGGACCCCTCTACGAGTCCTTATGCCTCATGAATCTCCTCCCACGAGACTTTCCATGACGCATCCATTATACTAACACCTCTTCATGAAGGTTTAGTGAGAAAATCCCCCTCATCCATCATGGATTTTTTTAGATACCTCACAAGTCCTTATATGGCTAGTTACACCCATTCCTATGGCCTACTGTACTTCATGTGCAGCCCAAGATTCCCACTGACATTTTTCTTTGCTGTATATATTTTTTAATTCCTATATCTTCAAAAAATTGGAATTCTAAAGTGGATATTTTGATTTAAAACTCTCCATAACCATTTAATCCTAGAATTATCAAATTCATGCTCAACCCAAGGGTGCATGGCCTAAAGTTATTTAAGCCCAAGGGGTATGTAGTGAGTCCCCCACATCTCTGTTGAATGACATAAAAAATACTAGAAACAAATTCCACATCACATGAAACAAATATGTATTCTTACACCATGAAATGTGCGTGAGATACCACATGTATAATCATCAAGCAATTCCACAATCTCCGACCACAGTGAAGAATCTTCTCATTCTGGCAGCTTCCATGAATATTCCCCACACACCTTATACTGCATGCACATGATTTTCCATGTATGACTAATAGAGAAAGAGATCATCATCATAATTAATGACATCCTCCGTGGGATTCTTCTGTGTATATACCTCACGCCATCTTTAATTGGTGCATATTTCACATTAGAGTTTCATGCCTACTACTCCCTCTTGTTTCTAACATAGAACATGAATCACATGGGCTTAGAGATTAGTATAGACCATGACCTCCAACCTCCACTTATATAGAAATATTCTTGAGTGTAATCCCCAAAAATCATGTCCCCTATATTGGTCCACTCCTATGAATAATATCCATCCATATAATCCACTTAAAGGGGACTCCTCCTTCAATATATGCCCAATCCATCCAATCTGAACAATGTGAACTTTGATTCCCTACAAAAGGGGATATGTAGAAAGACTATAAAAGTTATAAACCCAAATATCCATTCACATCCTTCCTGATCTTCCCTGGAACTCCACATCCTGGTAATATCATGCCCCTACCTGAATGCCACATCACCTTTAGGTCCCCTTAGGCCACTTTCATATGTATACCCCATAGACATCATTTCCACCCCTAGTATCACTAGGGAATCTCCCATGTGTATGACCCAAATCATCCATCCAAGATCGATCATGTTTCAAATTGAATATTACATGCATAAGACCTATATCATCCCTTGTTGATGCTCCTTCCATGGAATGGGTATCCTAACTGTATGACCTTAAAATACATGAACCATTCATGTCACATGAACTTAAACTACAACATAAAACTATGTGGGTGTTAATAAATACCTTTTAGACAAGGTACATAGGACTCTTTTTTAAGGTTAAATCCCAACCAATGGTAAACCATGGTGCCCCCTCATAGGGGTTCACCACATTAACCCACCTCAAGAGGTTTCTCAATCCACCCTAAAGGTGAGACATCTTCTATTTATGGGAAACAACTCCTAGTTCATCCTCCAATGGTGATTTGACCAATCCACCTTCACTATGTGATATATTTCCTTTATGGGACACACCTCCAAGGTCCCCCTCCACTTGAATTCAGAACCATTCTCCTTCATGCTGTGAAATATTCCCTTTATGGACGCACCTTTTAGAACCACCACCATAAGGCATTCAGATCCATTCATTGGTAAACATTTAGGTGATCCTTCCCAAGGACGCATCTCACTGATCCACCTTCATATAGAATTTTAATCATTATTGTTCCATCTATATAAGATGTTAAACCCATGACATGTCTCATATGTCCACCTCAGGATAAAAATGGGATGACAAAGGTGAAATAATTATATGATATGTTCCAAAGGAATCAGCTACCTCATGCTAAATGTGGGATTCAAGAGGTTAAATCATTAGATGATATACACCTTTAGCATTATATACCTTATGACAGATATGATATGCCATGGGTTCTGCACCTAAATATGCCTCCATGATATTCCCTCCTATGAAGAAAAATACATGTTAACAATGTTCATAGAATCTAGACATGCCCTAAATTCTTACTGTTAGTACTCTCGAAGATAAAGGTTTATTCTCTTTCAATACCCATTAGAATGTTCACATAGAAGTAGTGTAATTAACCAGCATCCACAAAGAGATGACACTGAGAATGAGTTCCATCAACATGACATAACTATAGGAGGGATAACCATACTAGGAAACAAGTTCAAAATTAGATTCCTTGGATGGAGGATCATATATCACATTATCTTGTTTTGAAAAAGGAGTATACATTATCATTGAAAGTGATCAAAGTTACCTGCCTTTGGAATGTAAGAATGCAGGGAAACAAAATGTGATTCCAGCACAAATCATCATGAAAATCAGTCACTCCCTGATGAAATAGTCTAAAACAACCATTTAATAGAAAATTAGTTCATAACAACATAATTATTTAATGGATGCCTAGTTTCATCATGGTCACAAACCATTATGATTTTTAAAATTAAATAAAATTTCATAAGGCTATAATTTTTTTATCCATAAGTCCATTTTGTCCCCATGAGAAAATAAATTTAAGATGTTGACACAAACTACACCACTACATATAGTGATTAATAATTGAATATTTATTACATGGATAAAAATTGTCTATAGGACCCTAAAAAATGGTTATTATTATTTTGATACTCTTTTTATTATAAATATATGGAATAAATAGACTACCCCATGTTGGAGTTTCTCACCATAATGTTATTGGACTGGGAAATGTTTTTATGAAATATTTATACCTTGATGAGAGAGAAACCATGTATCATATAGAGATCCCATTTTATTAATCTTCTTACATGATGATACATTTCTACCCAAACATGAATTGTGTTATATGTGGGAGGAAATATCAACTATTTTGGGAATAAGTTTTTGGAATTTTTTTCAATGCGAAAAAACACTCTCGTCCCTGGGAATATTATTTATTTAGAATGACATGAACTATATTATGTGATATTATGGGTACTTTTCAACATTTATATACCATAAAGTAGTTTCTTAGGGATAATACTTCAAGAATAGAATCAGTAAGAGGAGAATATGAACTCAAGGAATTTGATTTATAATAAGGAATAATTATCTCAATGGATTTATTATATAATAGTAATAGATGACTCAAAACATATGATTCTCTAAGAGGAATAAATTAATCTAGGAATTTTATATTCTAACACATGGTTATTAGAGTAAACCTCTATGGGGTTGAAGGGAAAATATGTTAGGATGGTTTGGATGAATGTAAGAATTTTGGAGTGGTTTTTGATAATCGATATAGACGTCACCATGTATCATATGAGAATAGGAAACAATCCACACATAGTTCTTGATATAGTTTTCTATTCACATACCTAACACGTATAAAGGGTGGAAATGGAATGGAATGAATGAATTCCTTAGTGGAAGAGGTAATAATCAAACCGGATGTGAATTGTTAAAGGCCTCAAGTGCCAAGGGTATCAAGAAAATGAGGTATTTCATCTAGGCCTAAGAAATGTGGTTTGAACATCTTTATATATCCTATAAAGATTAGAATAATTCCACACACAATTCATAATGTGGGATCTCTCCATAGATCAGGTGAAGGCAAAACAAAATATATATTGGATTTATCCTTGTGAAATGTTGATAGAGAATAGCTGATCAGAAATTGTAAACACATACACTAGGAACTCTTACGTAGACTAGGCACTTACATAGTGAAATTAGGTAACATTAAAAAGTAAAATCATAGTAGTTAAAATTAATATAGTATATTAAATTCTATCAATTAATTTATAGTCGGCTGATAGGGGCTCTGATTCTAATAGAATGTTTCACAGTGGATAATCTCAAATAAAGGCTTCAGGAAAGAAAAGAGAAGTATCTTAACACAAAGAATTTAAGATAACTAAGAGAAGAATATTACCTAAAGTAATTTAGAAATACAAAGATATGAATATAAACTCCTGATTATGTAAATACAAGAGAAATATATAAACATATGGAATTTAGGATTAAAAGTGGAGAATCTCAAAAATGAAATTTAATTTTTTAGAGAAATTTCATTCTTTGAAATGAATTGTTATAATATTAGGATGATTTAATATTTTTTTGGTAATGAGTATGATTCATGAATGTGTAACATCTATATTATTGGAATCCACTTTCATAATTTAGTAATATAAATGGTAAATTATAAAATAAAAGTGGCTGAGGTAAAGGGAGATAAATATAGGCATGGATAAGTTAACCACTGTTAATGGAGAGATTACTGCTTAACTATTTGAAAATAACATATAGTCTTAAGTATGACCTTACATTCAATACAAAAAATCATTCCCTATTGGTTACTTAGTGGACTAACAGTGAATATATTTTTCACTATTTATTCTTATAGTACCTACTTAAATTTTTCAATCACCTTGTTTCTAGTTGGTATGTAAGTGGAAATTGAGATGATATGGTCATGGTTTTTGGGATCCCAGATGAGGATCTTGAATAAATTATTTTTATTTATTTTTACATAAGAATTAAAAAAATATATATAGGTTTGTGGATAAAGATATGTTAAAAAGGGTTTAAAAACCCTAGATGAAATGTTGGTGGGTATTGAGTAATTTTTCATGGTCAAGGGATATAAGATGAGTCTTCTTTAGTATATTATTATTTGAATGGGAGGGCCTACTCAATGGTATGATGTTTCCTTTTCAAGAATAAAAATATACCCATGTAAAATTTTTATCGCACATACATAGGAAAAAGGATCCAATATTACTTTTTCATCAATTAGTGGAACCATAAATTATAAATTATTTTTATACTGTAATGATTTTATCCCAAAAAAACATTTTGAAATTTTTATTTTCAATCTAAATTATTTATAATTCTTGAATTTAAATTTTTTAGTGTGTATATAAAGGAATTTTTATTATGATAACCTTTTTGTGTTTTATACTAAATTGGACCTTTCATTCTTTTGAAATATATTCTAATATAAAATTTTCTGAAACCATGAAAGTGATGGCCTAGTGAGTGGATATTTTAAATTTTATTAGGATTACATTTATGTTTTTACCCTAATAATACTTTGTGCATCTTCAATTTGTAGTTTATGGTCCTGAAATTTAGATCCTAGAGGGGTGAGGTTTATGGTCATATAGATATGACAAATAGTGGATTGATTTTAATGTAATATAGATTTTAATAACAGTGGATGAAGATTTAAGTTTTACATCTTTGACCAAGATGGATTAGTTCTAAGATCATGCATCCTTGACAAATAGTGGTAGATGTTGAGGGAAACACATCTTTGACCAAATATGAGGTAGTTGAAGATTAAGTCCATTCAAAATGAACAAAAGTGTATGATGTATAAAGTAATTTAGTATTGAAAAAATGTGAGGTGTAATATTTGTAAAATGCGTCGAAATAACCTCATATGAATGATTAACCCACAACATAACATAAAATATGGATAAAGGGGATGATTTAATGATATATAAAAAATTTACCCCACACCAATTTTTGAAAACTAGTATGATAAGTATCATGATTACATTTTAGATACATTCCTCAAAGACCACTGGTGGAAAATGTCTAAATCTATCCATCACTGACTAATATAAAAGCTTCACATCTAGTGGTAAGTGTAAAACTAACTAGACCGTAATGATGAAGTCAACATCAATACAATAAACTTTGGGTAAAAAACTATGAAGTGGTTTAGTTTAATATTGTTTCCACAAAGGTACTACACATATCTTATGGTCATAGAACTTAGACTAAGTAATATTCCACAAGTCCCTTTGTGTATATATGGATTATATATAGGATAAATTATAATGGGAAGAATAGATAACCAATTCATGGGAAAAGAGGCCAGATCATACATGAATTGGTTGGATCTATATGGTAGGGTAAACATGATAATTTCATGGGATATAAAGTTATAGTGGGACCTAGTAATAAAGTTATAGAAATCATTAAGTGTCCGGTGATAATAAAAATAAACTCATAAATAGTTTCACAAATTTCATGGGTTTAACCTAGTGTAGTGGTCATTGAAGGTAATCAGATTTGAATGTGTATAACCCATACACTAGGATCTAAGGTGTATTTTTTTAGAAGAATATTTTCTATTTGGGATCGTGAAAAACAATATTGACATCACAACACATCCTATTAAAATATGAATAATTCCATATGTAGTTATTAAAAAGGAAACCACTTTAAATATCTAGTTTATATATAATAGAGGATATGAAAATGCATGGGTCCTTGAGAGAGAGAAGGATGTCTAAAAAATCTAAACTGTAAAATTACTATACACTAATTATAGGGTATATATATGGTATTGTGGGTGGTCTTAGGATATGTTGTGTGTACAACACAATGTATCCTGTAAGGATCATAATTAAATTAGAATTAGTTTTGTTAAATGGGAATTTTTATATAGGTATGGGAAATAATGAAATTATTGTATGGGGAACTATACATTGAAAATAAAATCTCTTAAAAAAATATAAATATTATATAGATCAATATCTTCTATAAGTAGTGTCATATATTTTGATGTTTCATATTACAGACCACTCCAATAAGTTTATGGTCATATGGGATAGACCAGTGATGCTTTGCAGTATAGAATCATAAATCATAGACTAAATTTTTACTCATTTTATACTCATCCAACTTTGATCCTTCTCAAAAACATGTGTAATAAATTAAGAAATAATATTTAGTTATATTTTAGATCCACTTGAAAATAGGTGATATTTATAAAATAAATCCTATATTAAAATGTCTTAATCAATGAAAATGGAATGTTAACTAGTGGTACTAAGTTATCCATTAACAAGAGATCACTACTACACTATTCAAAAGGGGACATGGATTTTGGAGTATTCAATTTTTATACTGGAATCATCAACTATTGATTACTTAGTTACTCAAACACTATAGTATTGTCCATCATATGTTACTAGGAGTGCATTTAGTTAATTCAAAAGCCCCATTTTATGTTTTTGTGAGTTAGTAAACCAAGAGGGGAATATCAACTCACATTTTTGGGTTTTCGATAGAGGAATCCTATTTCATGGTTTTTTAATTCACTAATCGATGAATCTTGACTAGATGATTTTCAATTGATGGTGATTCAGACATAAAATTTGTTATATGGGTTTAGTACAATTGGAGATGTAAAAAAGCGGTTGGAAAAAAGTTTGGATATACCATCATGTGTCATGAATGATATTTGGGAAAAATAATACACCCTAATTTATAAGGTAGGTAAATTAATACTCACAATCTATATGGGGTGGTCTCAAGATATGTTGATGGAATATGGCTATTTTTTATGTGAAGCCTAAAATTTATAGTATAAAAATTTGAATTATACATAGATTTAAATTATCTAAAAAACTATAGGTTCTTGTAAAGGAAAAACATTTACACAAGGGAATTAATATAGTTTAAGGTTATACACACCGCTTCCAGAAATTAAAGTCATATGGGATGGACCACAAAAAATAAAATTTATGGACATGTGGTAATGACCTTCTGTCAAGATATTTAATGTATTTAAAATTTCATATCATTTCTATCATTTTATCATCATATGACAAGGACTTTTTGATTATCATGTTTGATTCATGCAATATTGAATTTGTGTGTGCTATGGATTTTGAAGAATGATATCTTCTATTGAAGTGGTAATTACTTCATAGCATGTGGCATGAGTCTTAGGATTTGATAACTTTATCATGTATTCATTTATCTACTTATGGATAAAAAAAATATAAACACAAATCACCCTTTGATCGTATTCCCCAAAATATTAGAATATTTAAAATAACTGAGATTATATTTCAAAAATTTATCCTAATTTATCTTAATTATCTGGAGATCAAGCATGAAATGATGTAAAAACACATAATGTATTCTACCAATTTTTTAAACCTAAATGAATTAACCTAGTTTTGTTTTCCTTGAGAGGCAAAAATCCATATTTCATTTATATACTTTCCATGTTCTACTCAATGATTACTTATTGATAAAGCAGTGGTTTGGGTTTCACTAACTCTATTACCGTATAACATATCTACTTCTAGATCCAATACTTAATTGTGAGTCACCACTTGATTATATTCCATATCATTTAATAGTATGAATAGTAATTTTAATTGTATCTTATATATACCTGATCAGGTCTCTCGATCCTTAAGAGCTCAACCAGAATATTTTCAAAGGAAAGGGTAAATTACATAGAAATTTCCTCTATTTTAGTGGAATGTACAATATTGTTTCTGTATTTTCATATTTAAAAACACTATTTCCCATACATGGAACATTTTCCTTTATTAGTATGGTCATATAGTTTAATTTTATATCTAGTTAGTGATTCCTTAATCTCAACTTGTTCAATGGAATATATAAAAGTTTTTAGTGATAAGGACATCAATGGTGAGATGACAAGACTAGAGAAGTCTCTCTATCTCAAGGACTATAAGGTAATCACTAAGGTTGAATAATGTTTATAATTAATAATAGACGGGGGTGAATAATATTAATGTTCTTATAGATACAAAGGATGGGGAGCATTAGAGAAACTATTAACACTATTGAAGGATTTTGGGATTTCACCATAGGGAAATCATCCCATATAACCCAATTGATAGGTGTCCAGTTGTATAAGATAATGTTAATTAGTTAGATAATACGAATGGGGTTTCATCATGAAAATGATTATTAATGTGAGTTAATTACAAGAGGGACTCTTTATTTAGTTTTAATATTTTTTCATTTCATCACTTTAACTGATAGATCTATTATTTATCAAAGATGGAATTAAAAGAAACTTGGGGTTGATATGAATATGACATCAAAACACTACTCCCTTTTAAAATGGTACAATAGGTTGTTGATTATTGTAGTATAGGCTAGGACACAAATTATTGGATATACCTTTGAAATTGGGTATGTTCTTTATAAATATTTCATTCTGAGTCATAAATAATGTTGAATATGACCTCTTTAGAGATAGGCGAGGAATCACAAATCTCTTCTTCACCAATAATTTTATTATTGGATGGGAGGTTTCGTTCAGTTTTAAAAAATTATATATGTGTATTACCATTTTTTTGAGTTCCCTCATCGTGTTTTAGTGAAAATTAATTAATCCTATTTGATACTATGTTATTGAAAACGAAGTATCTTTTTTCCTGAAACTCTTCAAGATTCGTTAAATCATATATTACTCATCTAACATAAATAGATGTTAATTGGTCCTATTCATTAGGGGAGGATCTTTCTAATAAGGACGGTGTATATGGTCTTAATCTGTTGGAATATTCCAACGATTTCATTTGGTTTCATTGTCCAAATGATAGTTGTAGAGAGCCAAGATTGATGTACATGGGCATTACAGTACTTTTGCAGAATACATAATACATAAAAAAACAGACACCCAAGGACTGTAATAGTTTAGTGTCTTTGGAAACTTGTAACATAATCTTCTAATCATGGTGAAAGATCTTCAACATCACCCATAAAGATCTTTACATTTTGTTTTATTACCTAATATATTTCTTTTTATCCCGGGGAAAAGAAAACATAAAAAGGGTGAGCTCAAATGCTCAGTAAGGGTAAACATGGAGAACGTAATACAATCAATAAACAATTGAACATAAAAACATGAAAATAATACATCAAAATCCTGAGTAATGACATAAATCATGGCAGTATATAATGAATAGATCACAAAGGAACATTAATCATGATAAAATATCATGGGAATAAAACATGTAATTGTTGCAAAGAATTATTCACTTGATATGATTTCCATTGTATCCAATGCATTGCTGCCAAGACCATCATAGTGGAAAATTCCATTACTGAACTGGGATTACATGTCATTCCAGCCCTGTATTACTGAACCAGATTTACTTGTTGATCCATTAATGTTTATCTCATGATATATAAATATTTTCCCAATGCATTGGAGATACATATAGGTCCCACCCATATCATAATGAAATCCTTCTTACATGTGCCACAAAATAAACATAAATCATTCATCATAACCCAAAGAGTGAAATGGGTTTCATAAACATCATCCCATCATAACATAATCCATAAAAAAATGGATATAATTTCATCATAATAAAAATTAAACCATGTAAATATAAACATTATACTCAAAACATAAACATTTTAAATAATGTCATCTTAGATGGAAAGTAGTTTGGATAAAACACTTGAAATGAATTCTTGAGGAAAATATCCATTCTTCCTCAAAATCATTTTCTTTTCTCAAAATGCCATGAAATTTTAAAAGAAAATAATTTTGCTGAAAATAATCATGAAATCTTGTACAGGATGCATCGTGAAAATAAGGTGTTATGAAACCGTCAAAACTAGTTCATGACTTATAAGTTAAAAAAACATTCTTCCTGTACTTTTTCCAGAAAAGTCAAAAAGTACCTCGTATGGTAAAAACGTGATTTCTTCCATACCAAGTGTTAAAAGTATAAAAAGGGTAAAAATTACATTAAACATACATGGAATAATAGTAAAAATTTTATGAAAACATTTTGAGAAAACATGGACACGGATGATAAACATAACCCTGGTAAATACTTACGAATAAACAGTCTTAGATAAAAATGAGATTGGAATAATTATCCCTTACCTTATGTCCATTTTCAGATATATGTGTCTGAGACTACTGTATAGTGGGTTTAAACATATTATTAACTTTTAACAAAACCATAACAATATTTAGGAAATCCTCTATGATTCACTAAGACTTTATATTTCCCGTTCTTTTGTAAATTCCTTGTTAAAGCGGCGTTTTGGGTAAAATCGTTTCATTTATCGTATGTGTGTTGACTTTTAATTTTTTATATGATTACTTTGATCTTTATTAATTACTACCAGAATTTAAAACATGATTTATATATCATATATATTAAATATATATTATCGATCGATAAATGGAATGAAATACACCGTTCATGGAGACGGTAGGCCGTACGTACGCATGAACGTTCTTTTCCTTTCCTTATTAACTTGAATGGAAGTAAGTAAATAACATATAAATAAATATATTATCATTATTATGTCGTATATTTCATGATTATTTATTTTATATACTTTATAATCATTCTAGAATGGTTAACGTGGAGAATGAATCTCATTGCATCATAGAGATGGTAATCTGTACGTACGCATGAGCGATGATATCATTCCCATAATTATTGAATGTAATTGGAGTGGATGATATAATATCTCAGAATTAGTATGAAGTTATAATAATCATATATAGTAATTATTTCTACCATTATACCCATCCATGTATGGTGGCGGTGGAAAAATAGATTACACTATGGCATGGAGACTATAAGTCATACGTACGCACGCGCGGTGATTTATTTTTTCGTAGGATAGATATCAGGTAAAATAGAGTAGCTTCATATTTTTTAAAAAAAATCAGTATATTAGTGATACTGATGTTATTACTTTATAATGAAACAACTAAAGAAGAGGAATTATAAGAAGAAAGAAACTTGAAAGAATTGGTAGAAGAGATTACCTCTTCCTCGACGTGCCTCGTTTAAACATCCTCTTAGGGAACTAGAGTTAGCCTTTTGAGAAGACCAAAAACTCTAAAATATAACTAAAGAGGATGATAAGAGGAATTGGAAGGGGTCTGATGAGCTATAGGTCTTGAAATTGAGTGAGGAGAAGAGGGTGGAGGTTCCCTTTTATAAGAGAGGAGAGGGGCACTTTTAGAAACCTCCAAAATAATAATTTATAATAAACTCAAACCCCACCTAAAAACCTCAAAAATGACTCAAATTCAAAGATGAGATAATATAGGGTCGTAATATCATTAGAAAATAAAATTTTGACATGTTGGGAAATTATTTTAAACCATATCAATTTGATTTATCCTTATTTAATCTATTTAATCTTATTTGTGGTAATAATATTCTAAATTTTAAATTGTTATAAATACTTATTATGTGTTGTGAATTTTCCATAATGGGATAATTTATGAAATATTAGACCATATAAATTTCAATTTATAATTTTTAAATATTTTTGTGATTTTTTAAAAATTTAATATTATTTTATTTTTGTAAAATATCAATAGTGCCAAATTTAAAAATATTCAGATATTTGAATTTATATAAAATCCAAAAAGAATATATATTCGAACAAAAATAATTAAAAGATTCATAAAAAATCTCATTCATCTATAAAATTAGTGGGGGGCATAGTAATTATTTCATATAATATTTATTTTAATATTTTTAAAACCGTTTTTTTGATATTTTTCTTAATAAAATAATTACTAAAACATTTTTGTATAATTATTTAATATACTTATTTTTTGCATAAAAATTTAAAATAAGTTACTATAATGAATAAAAATTGAATATATTTCATAAGAATACTTATAGTAAAATTTATCTTCTAAAACACACAAATTTTAAAATGATATGTTTATAAAATTATGAAGGTGACAACAATGACATCATTTAAAATAAAATAATATAAATGTCATAATCTATTTTATAAGGCTCCAAATGGTCCAAACGTCTACACATGGATTCTTATGGTGTAGATATACTCGAGAAATAAGTTTTGGTAAAGTGGTTGGGCCTTTTAATGTGTATTATTATTTTAATAAAGACTATATTATTGATTTTTGACTAAATAAATAAATTTTCCATCATTAATGTATAAGATATTAAGGTAAATATATATTTATTAAAAATTATAAATAGACTACCATAATAAAGAAAAACATTTACGATTTCTAATGAGTATTTATAATCTATCATATATTATCTATTACATTATATTAAAAATACATTAGTTATTAAAGTTTGAGGGAGACATATTTCACTTTCTTCAAATAAAATAAATTAAAGGTCTTAATCACTTCCAAGTAGGTTCCAAAAGATACCATTTCGCCCCAAGTTTATATTAGTACAATATATAATCATCCATTTATATTAATACAAGTGATAGGGTAATTTTATAATATTATTTTTACCCTTAATTACCTGATTTACCTTTACCTATTGTAAATAAAATTTATCGTAGTTACTATTCATAGTGCCTTAAAATAAAAAATAGCCTATTAAAATAATTTGGACCTACTGATTCCAAATATGGAATCCATTTTTCTTAATTCAAAACACAGAAGTTTTAGTATTTAATTTTAAATTAATCCCACTGTTGAGAAAACGGGGTTTAAAAGTTAAAACATTGCAAAAGATTGAAATGTTTTACCTATGAATTAAATGTAAAATTAATGATAATGACATAAATTATATTAAATGGTAAGAATATATTATATTTATACTTTAAAACCACTAAATTTTATATTTTAAACATATAAATTATCTTGATGAAAAAATTTGTTTTTAATTAAAATTTAGCGTGTTTTTACTATTCATCAAAAAATGAATGTTAACTTTAAAATAATAGAAAATTATCCAATGTAAATTTTTATATAATTATTATAATTAATAAGTTTTTTTCCTAATTTAACTCATAAACATGTCAAAAACTATATTTACAGTGGGTGCACCATCAAAAGGCGACAAAACTGCATTTAAAAAAAAAACTTATTTTACACAAAAAAATTATTTTGTTATCATACCATGTTCTAGATAATGTGTAAGATGAATGATAATGTTATAAAATTAAAAATGTGGTTAATACTATTCATAACATCTAGTTCATAATAATATTATAACAACATATCGTTGTTTAGTGAAACTCGGTATAGCGTAAAACACAAGCTATTGAGGAAGGTCGCTCTTGCGTGCAACATAAGCCAAGAATAGTGTTTACGTATAATAAAAGCTAATACGGTGTTGCATATATTGCAAGATAATTTTGTTGTATCATACAACACAATAAATCAATGAAATTAAAAATAATATTTCTCATAAAATCTTGTGGTGTTACATTCTACCCCCCTTAAAATGAATTTCGACATCAAAATTCATCAGGGTTATAAATGGTTTAATACTTGAAAGATTCATTCATATAATCCCACATAGTAAACAAGAATACTAAAACATTATTTTTAAAAGTAAGAAATGTAATGGTCACCCAACTAAACTCATCACTGGGTTTCCACATAGGAGAACATAGGTGAAAACTTGTATATGGATGAAAAATTTGACCATCAAGTTATAATGGAGAGTGGTAGAGAACATGGCCATGAAAAACCCAAAAATAACAATGTCATAAATTTGTGATGATCTAACTTACCATCTAATTAATCAGATATGAGGGTACTAGGCCAATATTTTTGGTTTTCAAGATCGTTTCCATAAATTTCTAAATTTTGAATTAGAAGAAATACTTACTTGATTTTGGTACAATCCCACCATTGGTCATTCCTTGAACATTTTTCACTTCACATATTAATGAAATGAAGTTGAATTTTTCATTCATGAAGTGTTATCAGATCATGTGATAGAATGATGGGTCATTCCATCTGTCCCAAACAAAAGGTTAACAAAAGTTATTAAATATACATAAGTCCATATATGGTGATATTAATCGTATATGGATCCAAAATTACACTTATACTTAATATATAATACCAATTAATAAAATAAAACTAATTTTTACTAACCATGGACTTTTTTTAGGCCAGTCGTAGGTGATGAAGGCCTGTCGCACTTCAGTTGTGGGTTAGATTCCCGCAGCCCTGTCCAACACGACGGGTTGTCCTTTTCCTAAAACTATACTATTATAACATTTCAGAAATAAAAAAAAATTTCTAGCCTTAAACAATACCATCTGATGTCCAATATAATCCATTCCAACCATTAGGCTTATTTAAAATACTTTTGTCCAAACTCACAGTATAAATAAAATGATTACTAGAAAGTTCATATAACGAGCTTGTGAATACCATAATGTATCCCCCATATATCAAAAGATATATCTTGTTGGTCATATTCCAAACATGTGAATACCTTAATCATGTATTCTCTTGAAACATGAATTACCATAGAACCATAGTGAAAACATGGATGTTATCAAAAGTTAACTCTTTCCACATACCAAAATCCAAAACTTTCTATATACTCAAACCATGATTTCACTTTGTTCTTATATCAGTCATGAGCTCATTAATACTATCAAACAAATTATTTTCTCCTTATCCATTCATTATGTGCATATCATCTACTTTCAAAAAAATATTATGATTTATTTTCATGGTTACTGGTACCATATTCTTATGGAAAACCAAAATGGACCAATACATAGATATTTCAATAAACTATAAAAGTACCTCAAAAACATTATTCTTGAATTCCAATACATAAGCCCTTAAATCCATCCTCTTAAATATTTGTAATCAAATAAGTCCTTCCTCAATTTAGAATTAACCTCTGAGGTCAGGGCATTGAGTTGGGTAATGCCAATGTTCTCCACAAATAAGACATTGAACTTCATAATAGTCTGTCAGTCTATGCCACTTTTCCCCACATAGATAACATCTTCCCCTCCATTTTAGGTATTCCTCAAGGTTCTTCTTCCATTATTCTTGATATGTAGAAAGCTTAATCATTCTTCCTCTATGTTCCTCACCATTCAAGCATGCATAAAAGTCCATCTTCTTCTTATTTGATGACTTCAGAATACAACTAATGTTCACCTTGTTAATCATATATCGCGATGAATGATTCAACATAATCATAATATATTTCTCTCCAGGACTTACAAAATTTTGTACATCATAGACACCAATTTTTCCATTGGAATCAATGTTACCTAAATTCCTTATCTTCCCCTCCATTGACTAAATCCAGAAACCATAGATTAAGAAACATTTAAAACAACGAGGTACCACATAATCATAAAAATTCACCTCTAGGATGTATAACTTATCATACATTCTTTAATCCATGACACCTTAGGATCACCCTAGGTTATTCATGATCGTCAACATTATTTTAGGACTGTAACCTATAGTTATACTAAACCTTAGGGACATACCTAGACATACCTTAGAAATATCTCTAGCGTTCTCACTAAATGTTTCACATCCTAGTTTCCAATGGTTAACTAATCCTTTCCTCTGATTCCAACTGTAGAGAACCAGTCTTGACGTACATGGAAGTTACATTACTTTTGCAGAATACTTAATACATAACAGAAACAGACACCCCAGGACCGTAATAGTTTAGTGTCATTGGAAACATGGAACATAATATTCTAATCAGGGTGGAAGTTCTTCAACACCACCCATAAATATATTCCCTTTTTTTCTTACCTAAAACTTTTCATTAAATCTTGGGGAAAAGAAGACATAAAAAGGGTGAGCTAAATTTCTCAATAAGCGTAAACCAGGAGAACATAAAGCAATCCATAAAAACTTGAATGTAAAAACATGAACATAAATATCAAAAGCCTGAGTAATGAAATAAATCATGGCAGTACACAGGGCATAGATCACAAAGGAACATTAATAATGATAAAATAGCACGGGAATAAAACATGTAATTGTGGAAAACCATTATGCATAATATATGATTTCTATAGTAGACAAGGCATTTTTTTCAAGACCATCATAGTGGAAAAATTCTATTACTAACCTAGGTTTACTTCCCATTCTACCCATGTATTACTGAACCAAATTTACTTTTCATTCCAGCCATGTTTATCAAATGAGATACAAATATTTACCCAATGCATTTCAGGGAGATATAGTTCCCACCCATATCATAATGAAATCATTCTTACGTGTGCCACAAAATAAACATAAATCATTCATCATAACCCAAAGTGTGAAATGGGTTTCATAAACATCATACCATCAAAACATAATCCTTACAAAAAAAATGGATATCATTTCAGCATAAGAAAAATCAAACCATCTAAATAATAGAGACATTATACATGAAACATAGACATATTAAATAATTTCATCTTATATGGAATGTTGTTTTGATAAAACACTTGAAATAAATTCTTGAGGAAAATATCCTTTCCTCGTCCAAATAATTTTATTTTCACAAAATTCCATGCAATTTTAAAAGAAAATAATTTTGTTGAAAATATTCATGAGATCTTGCATAGGAAGCTTCATATAAATAAGGCATTCGGAAATCATAAAACTTTTTTCATGTCATATAAGTTAGAAGCATTCTTCTCGTACTTTTTCTAGAAAAGTAAAAAAGTACCTTGTATTGTAAAAAAAGATTCCTTCCATACCATGTCGTAATAGTCAAAAAAGGGTACAAATAACTTTAAAAATACATGGAAGAGTAGTAAATATTTTATGAAAACATTTTGAGAAATCATGGACATGGATGATAAAGATAACCCCAGTAAATACTTACGAATAAAAAATCTCGTATAAACACGAGATTCGAATAATTATCCCTTACCTTATGTCCAATTTCATTTGTATGTGTCTAAGGCTCATGCAAAGTGGGTTTAAACATATTATTAACTTGTAACAGAACAATAATAATATTTATGATATCATATATGATTCACTAACACTTTATCTTTCCCGTTCATTTGTAAATTCCATGTTAAAGCGGCGTTTTGGGTAAAATAGTTTCATTTATTGTATGTCTGTTGACTTGTAATTTTTTGATATGATTTCTTAGATTATGATTAATTACTTCCTGAATTTAAAACATGATTTATATATCATATATATTAAATATATTTAATCGATCAATAAATGGAATGAAATACACCGTTCATGGAGACGGTAGGCCGTACATACACATGAACGATGTTTTACTTTCCTCATTAAATTGAATGGAAGTAAGTAAATACCATACAAATAAATACGGTATCATTATTATTTCATATATTTCATTATTATTTACTATATATACTTTATAATCACTCTATAATGGTTAACATGGAGAATAAATATCATCGCTTCATGGAGACGGTAATTTGTACATACGATCATTGAATGAAATTAGAGAGGATGATATAGTATATCTGAATTATAATGATGTTATAATAATCACATATAGTCATTATTTCCACCAATACACCCGTCCAAGTATAGTGGTGGAGGAAAAACAGATTACACCACGGCGTGGAGACGGTAAGTCGTATGTAGGCACGCGCGATGATATCATTTTTCATAGGATGTATATGAGGTAAAATATTGTTGTTTCATATTTTTAACAACATATAAGAATACTAGTGATACTCATGTTATAACTTTATAATGAAACAACTAAATAAGAGAAACTAGAAGAAGAAAGAAACTTGAATGAATCGGTAGAAGAGATTACCTCTTCCTCGATGTGCCTCTTTTAAACATCCTCTTAGGTCACTAGTGTTTGACTTTTTAGAAGACCATAACCTCTATAAAATGACTTTAGAGGTTGATAAGAGGAATTGGACGGGGTTTTACATGCCTGGAGGATTAAAATGGAGTAAAGAGAAGAGGGAGGATGTTCTCTTTTATAAGAGAGGAGAGGGGAACTTTTGGAATCCTCCAGAATATTAATTTATAATAAACTCAAACCCCACCTAAAAACCCCAAAAATGACTCAAATTAGAATATGATATGAGATAGGGTTTCAGTATCATCATACCATTAAATTTAGACATGTTGGGAAATTATATTAAACCTTATCAATTTGATTTGTCATTATTTAATTTATATAATCTTATTTATGGTAATAATATTCTAAATTTTAAATTTTTATAAATACTTATTATGTGTCGGGAATTGTCCATAATTGGATAATTTATGAAATTTTAGACTATATAAATTTCAATTTATAATTTTTAAATATTTTTGGGATTTTAAAAAAATTTACTAATCTGTTATTTTTATAAAATATCAATAGTGTCAATTTTCACATGATTCGTTTCTTTGAATTTAAATAAAATCCTAACAGAAGATATATTAGAAAAAAAATATTTAATAGACTCCTAAAATGTCTTATTAATCTATAAAATCCATGGATCACATTAATTAGTTCATATAATATTTATTTTAATATTTTTATAACCATTTATTTGATATTTTCCTTAATAAAATGATTACTACATCATTTTTGTATAATTATTTAATATACATATTTGTTGCATAAAATTTAAAAATAAAATAATATAATAAATATAAATATAATATCTTTCATAATAGTACTTATAGTCTAATTTAGCTTCTAAAACACCCAACTTTTAAGACGATATGTTTATTAAATTATGAAGGTGACAACTTTGAAATCATTTAAAATAAAATAATATAAATGTCATAATCTATTTTATAAGGCTCCAAATGGTCCACAAGTCGACAATTGGATGATTTCGGTGTATATATACTCGATAAATAAGTTTTGGTAATGTTTTTGGGCCTTTTAATGTGTATTATTATATTAGTAAAAACTATATTATTGATTTTTCACTAAATAAATAATTTTTCCATCATTAATGTATAAGCTGTTAAGGTAATTATATATTCATTAAAAATTACAAATAAATTACCATCATAAAGGAAAACATTTTATATTTCGAATGAATATTTATAATTGAACTTATATTATGTATTATCTTATATTAAAAATACATTAATTGTTAAAGTTTGAGTGAGACATATTTCACTTTCTTAAAATAAAATAAATTAAATGTATTAATCACATCCAAGTGGGTTCCAAAAGATACCATTAAGACCCAACTATATTTTAGGACGAAAAATAATCATCCAATTATATTAATACACGTGTTAGAGTAATTTTATAATATTATTTTTACCCTTAATTACATGATTTACCTTTAACTGTTGTAAATAAAATTTACCGTAGTTACTATTCATAGTGCCTTAAAATAAAAAGTATCATATTATAATAATTTGGACCTAATGATTCCAAATATAGAATCCATTTTTATAAATTAAAAATATATATGTTGCAGTATTTAATTTAAAATTAATCTCGCTGTTGAGAAAACATGTTTTAAAAGTTAAAACATTTAAAAGATTGAAATGTTTTTACCTATGAATTCAATGTAAAATTAATGGTAATGACATAAATTATATTAAATGGTAAAAATATATTCTATTTATAATTTAAAAAATTTAATAATATATTCAACCATATAAATTATCTTGACGAAAAAATTTGTTTTTAATTAATATTAATGTATTTTTACTATTCATAAAAATATGAAAGTTAGCAGAAAAATATTAAAAAATTATCCAAAGTAAATTTCTATATAATTATTACAAAAAATATTTTTCTTTTGTCTAATTGAACTCATAAATGTGTCAAAAACTAGATTTACAGTGGGTGCGCCATCAAAAGGCAGCAAAACATCATTTTTTGAAATATATTTATTTTACCCAAAAAAATTATTTTGTTCTCATACCATGTTATATATAATGTGTATTATGAATGATAATGTTATAAAATTAAAAATGTGGTTAATACTATTCATAAAGTCTAGTTCATAATAATATTATAAAAATATATCGTTGTTTAGTAAAAGTCGGTATTGCGTACAACACAAGCTATTGAGGAAGGTCACTCTTGCTTGCAACACAAGACGAGAATAGTGTTTTCATATAATACAAGCTAATACGGTGTTTTGTATAGAGAAAGATAATTTTGGTGTAATGTACAACACGATACATCAATGAAATTAAAAATAATATTTCCCATAAAATCTCGGGGTGTTACAATAGTGTAATAGAGTATATATAAGTTTAGAGTTGTCAAAGTATCCATGGGGAATTATATTTCATTTTCTTTCAAATGAAAAAATTATGATGAATATTTAGAGGATATTAAATAGAAGGATTTATATTTAGAGTTTTAGATAGAATTGATACCAATATATTTAGATTCAATCATTCCCTAATTATTTCATGAACATCATTCACTATATTTTTTTCATCCTATTAACAATCATTTTTATTTTCCTATGTGGTGAATTTTATATTTCATTTTTTTCCGTAGGGAGATTAGATGGCACACATGTCAGTTACACATTGGTTCTGTCTAATAGTACTTGAACATCATTAGCCATTCTCTATATTTTGTCAATGAATATAAATATTTTTTTGTTAATCTAGCTGAGTATAAGATTATAAGGGTAGTGATTTTGATTATCTTTCTTCCCTAATTTGTATGGTTTCATTGCTGCTAGAAATTTGATTAGATTATTCTATATGATATAGATGAATTACTATGAAACCTCATCGTTATGGAAGTAATAAAAATTTTTCATCCTATATTAAATGTCACATCACCTAAAAATTATTTCTTTTAGGGAGAAATTTTTTTTCTGTCATTGACTTCCAAGTCTATGAAGGTGCTGGTTGAGATTTTAACATAGATATTTTAACAATATATTCTTATCATTATTCTATAGACGTAAAATATATTAACCCCACATTGTAATTTAGAGGGATGATTCTAATTGAAAATTTACAATATAATTTCCCCGTATACATCCTCAATAATATTTCCAATGAAATTGATATTTGTAAGGAATATATAAAACTGTTTTATCCTCTAATGAAATATATGATTCTCTCATTATCACACTACTTGAAATTGGACTATCCAAGGTTAATTTTTTTATAATAATAATTTGAATTAGTATAGGAACTAAAATGTGGTTCAATGGGATTAAAATAATTTTTTGGTGAATAGTAACTTTTATGTTCTTAATCGCGATTAGAGGTAATTAGTGTAGTTTAAGGTAAAAATAATGTTTTAATAATATGATATGAGCTTGAAACATGTCCTACCCTTATTGGATGTGTCATGGCCGACCAATAAAATCCATGGGTCAACTTGGGGATCCCATGGAGCCACTTTGGTTGGAAAATGACATAAATAACTTTTTATTTAAATTTAAAATAAAAATGTCACACGCATGAGATGTTTAACTAAAACAATTTTTAAATGGGGTTATACAAGTAATATTTTTTAATATAAATATTCATTATAAAGCTAAAATGATGGCATACATCATGATATTTTTTTTTATAAATTTTAGACATTAAATAAATTAAATTATTTATGACATCATGATGCAACAGCGATTACTTCATTAATAAAGGATTTAAATAAAATGAAAAGATAATGTAAAATCTATGACCTACACATGTCCAAAACCTATTGGATTGGGGGATTTCTAAACCTTATCACCTTATCCAGAAATTATATCAATGTGGGACCTTTTAAATCCGAAACTCATTTTCAAATAAAGTATCATTTCTTTACATTCCAAGAGTGCCCCTCCCCTCCTCTTATAAAAGGCCCCCGCCTCTACCTCCTTACCCACACTTCCAAAGCATTTTTCTCGGCCAACCCCTGCCCATTTTGTCTCTAAACATCCCTATATAACTCTTAGAAGCCTCACATTGGGCAGAAGTCTTCCCAAGGAAGCCTTTGAGCTCAAACCAATGGGAGTTACCCGATTTTAAGGTAATGTCTTCACTTGAGTCCTTTTGTATTATTTTGCTTCTCCAACCCAGAAAAATATTTTTATTCATTTCTTTTGTAACAACTCCAGTATCTTCAATATAATAGGATGTTGTTATAAGAAGCATTAGAGCAACACTTACACACACCTACATTTAATGTTTAATGAACATACTGTTTCTGTGGATGGTGAATTTCTGCCTCCTGAAACGATGATTGTTCAACACTCATATAACACATTCAAAGGTGGCCATTATGATGTAACTATATTTATATATGATATATAATATGTTTATGTTTTACTTAATCTTATGTATTTTTCTTTTGTGTCATACCTTTATGGTTTTCATTGTGGGTAAACATGATAATTTCATTTTAGGAAGTGCGGACTACCGCCCCCTCAAAGTGATTTGATTCGTTAATTCCATATGTGGGATGTATAAAGGATGTAGTTAAAGTAATTATATATGATTTATGTTACATATAAATGATGAATATAATTCTGGAATTAAAATATACATACCTCTCATTTAGTTTTAATTCCATTAATATGACATAAAAATGAAATTAGCGTTCATGTGTACGTACGGCTTACCGTCTCCATTAACGGTGCATTTAATTTCTTACCTCTAAATGATTATTTAATATTATAAATACATGTATATTATGGATATATATGATATATATGATATCCAAATCATGAATATCATTCTGTATATAATGAACCATTGACCACACAAACAACATGTAATTGTAAGAAGTCCACTTTCGACTTAAGAACCAAATATCGACAAAACAAACTTTATTAACATAAATGATTACATAATGTTTATAACATGGAAATAAGTTATATAAAAGGAATAAAGAACTTTAAAAAGGTTATTATGAAAGTATAAATTAACTCAAGTTTATTATTCAGGACGTTAAAGAACGATTGAGTCAAGTTGGACCCGAGGTAAGGGATCCTACCCCTCTCTTTCTTTTTAAGTACACTCTTTTATGTCATTCCTTTTAAGCTCATATTTCGTGTGATTGGGATGTTCTTTTACATTACTCTTACTGTAATTTTTATGTTCATATGATGAGAGACCCTATTCTCTCTCATCAAACCATTTTTGATGTTTTGAGTGGCGCCGTTAGGCTGCCATATTTTCGTAAGAGATCTAACCTCTCTCTTTCTTTTTAAGTACTCTCCTTTATGTCAATTCTTTTAATCTATTCATTATTATGACGGGAGATGTAATTTTATATTCCTCTTGCTGTAAATTTTATTGTAATATGATGAGAGACCCTATTTGATCTCATCAATCCATTTTTGGAAGTTTTAAGTGGCGCTGTTAGGCTGCCGAGTTTTCGTAAGAGATTTTTCATCTCACTTTTATTCCCATGAGATTTATGCTACATTTGCCACAATTTCCTTTGAGTGGTGTATTTACTGCCAATTATTTTACTCATTGTGTAATATACTTTCATTTATGAGTATTTACATCAATGTTGTATTGTCTTTCTTTCAAGGGGTGTATGTTTCGAAAGATACCCATGTCGGTAAGGGAACGTTTCACCCTCCTTTTTTTAAAAGACTTCTGTTGTTATGTCTTTTAATTCACATAACATTATGTTGGGATATGTTATTATATATCCTCAGTGATTTAAATTTTATGTCCATGTGTTGAGATACCCTATTTATCTCTCATCAACGCATTTTCTGAATTTTGTAGTGACGTCGTTAGGCTGTCAAATTTTTGCAAGGGAACTTCTTAACCCAATTTTTATTCTTTGGGATAAGCTTATACTCCATGAATATGTCGTTCTATGAATATGTGTGAATAACCTCTGATTGGTTTACACTTAATATCCACTTATATTTGGTGTATTATTTTGTCACACATAAATATGTAATTTATTTATCCTTAATCCAAGGATACCGTCTTTGTATGGGACTTCATCTCAATCTCCTTTCATTGAGGCATATTTTGTTTTATACACAACCTTCTTTTATACGGTGTATAAACCCCTTTGACTTTTACATTTATCCGAGAGGAATATTTTTTTATAAAAAACGTTTTACTAAACGACAAAAGTGAATGTTTTTGTCATACGTATGCGGCGACAACGACTTCTCCACTGCCGTGACCATTATTTGAGTTTCGGCTTCCTCTACAAGCCATACCTTTTTTTAAAAGAAAAAAATAAATACCATGTTTTACATTTCCTTTATTTTGGTATTAAAAATGGTTTACATAAGGTTTTAATATCAATGTGTTGTATTGATATCTTGTGATTGTAAGGTGGAAATGTTATGTTTCATTTATGCATGTTTTATGTGATACGATTATGTTATGGTTCATGGGAATTATTATGAAGACGGGTGGTTCCGTGATAAACTAAGGGCGGGTGAGCCCGATATAGCTCTCCAATGCATTGGGTAACGCGAAGGGGTTAAACGTTAAGGTTTCTCCGAAGAGATTTAGGGAATATACAGTGATGGGTATTCCAAACGTAACCAAGAGGGTTACTCCCTATGTAATAATGTTATGAATGCCTCAAGTTACCTTTATGTCTTATGATTTCTATGATTTATTCATGATTTTATGAGGTATGTTAAAGTGCTTATATTTTACGGGTAAAGTATGATTTCATTCTTATGTATACATGTACTCATGTTTCCTTTCCAAATTTTTATATACCTTACTGAGCATTTTATGCTTGTCCCACATTTTTGAAATGTTTTTCACAGGTCAAGGGAAGGGTACATGATATTATGATAGTGTCAAAGAAGTGTCAAGAAAGAACCCATGTTTTATTTTAAATATGTTTCTGTTGATTGGAAAAATGAATACTATCTTTTATGTAACCACTTTGTTTAAATGTGGAATGTAATGAAAGTTTTATGATCTAATTCTCTAAAACTCTAAACCTAAAAAGATCCTCAATGTGTAATCTTGTAATAACTCAAGATTAAGTAAGGTTTAAGTCTAGGGAATTATAGTTGGTATCACAGGTCGGTTTAGATAACTTTAGAGGTTAGGGTATTCTCTAAGCATAAGTGACATTACCATAATTGTTAGGATTTCAGAAAGAGTCCTAGTTTTAGATAATGTGAATGAGTAAGTATATCTTAGTGTTTACCTTCCTCGTTAGTACATGATGGTTTTGTTGATATACTCACACTGAAATTTCTGTTTTTAGTGAATGGATGGATCTAGCAGGCACCAAAGAGACAACAGGTTTGAAGGAAACTGTGGTGGTTCTCTGATTAAGATACTAGATAAAATGGGGGATTCAATGAGGAAATTCGTGGTGGTTCTAAACAAACTATCAAGGAGTCATGATCAACCACTTGAACCATGGTATGATCTGTAATGGATCATGTACGAGATGACCAATCGATGTGGAAGTTCAGGTAATAATTATAAAGGTAACCATTAGAGTTTATATGATCCTTACTTTTGAGGTAATTATGGGTTATTATATGTTATGATGGAAAATGAAAGGCATGAGATAATCCTGAGGTTAAAATAAGTTATGATTATTTTTGAATATTTTATCTTGTTTTGGGGAATGTTTTAAGAATTATATAGTTTTGGAAAAAGGACAACATGCAGACCGTGTGACAACCTGTCGCGTCGGACAAAGCTATGGGAATTGAACCCACAACCAAAGTATGGCTGGTATTTATCGCATACCACTAGACTACGTGAAGTCCCTGGTTAGTTTGACTAATTATTTTTAGTCAGATGATTTTAGGAATCAAGAGTAAGTTTATTTTGGGTTATCTATGGAAATGATTAACCTATCCTCGAGGATATGTGATTAGGTTAATTACTTTTGAATATGAGAATTTAAGAGCAACTGATGTTATTTGGAGATAAAAGTTAATTTGTACCTTGGAAGACTATGTGACTAAATCCTTCAAATATTTGGTTTTCAATCTTAGTTTGGTTTAATTTGAAGAATTTTATGGATAAATTTTTTATCGAATGGTCTTCGTTGAACTGTGGGTTTTGTTGGACAAATTTTGGAGATTAAGAATATATTTTATTTTTATAAAGGGTTATCCTTTTCTGGATTATCTGATCTTGTACTAACCATTTTGGTTTTAGTTAAAGTCTAAATACATGGGAATTATATAGTTCTCTTTTGTGGATTAGGTGATTCTCTAGAATTTGATTATAGTGAAAAAGTCTTCTTAAATACTCTTCATTTGGAGAAAATATGAGTTTGTGTAAGAAATCTAATAAAAGTTGAAAGTCAACATGATAAGTAATTATGTTTCCTTATTAATAAATTCCTCAAAAAAAAACAAAAATGTTGTCTATTAACTTTTCCTACTGGGGAATAGAATACCGTTTAACCCATCACAAGTTTGTGATTTTATTGTGGTTAAATTTCTCATAAACATGTTTACTATCACTCTCCCTCAGAACATGACCTTTTGTTTTTTCTTCCATGTCCATGTTTTCCTACATGGAATCCTAGTATGGGTTAACTCGGGTGACCTATGTAATTCTCTTTCTATATTTTAAAGTGACAGTTTTACTGACTCTTGTTCCGATGTGGGATTTTCAATGAAGTTCCCAAGCCCAATTTTAAAAATTGTGAGGACACAATTCCCAAAATGGGGGAGGATGTAACACCCAAGGTAAATAAAGAATATGAAATTTTTATATTTATCCCTATTTGTGAAAAAAATAATGTTTTAAAGGGAACTCTATGCTTGATGGCATACGCAATATGCAACAACGAGTTTCTTGGGAATCTTATATTGCACTCTAATAATAAGATAATGTTATTTTAAATGGTAGTTAACGCCTAGCCGTTGTAATGGCGGGAATGAATAGAACTAACTAAAAAATGATTATATATGTTTGTAAAATATTTTTACTTTTTTTAATAAATGTTAGAGGATTAAAAATGCGAATGAATGCAATTTTTAAGCATAAACATTTTAATATTTTTTTAAAAATCGATTAAACGCCTTTCGATGGAGAACCTCTTTTAAATCCACTTTTTAACAATTTTATGTGTTATATTGGACAGAATAAAATTCTTATTTATAATCGGGACATCAAATTTTACATTGTGTAAATTTTTGGTATTTTTCCCATAAAGTTTATTTTTTTAATGAACAGTGGAAAATGTTGTATTTTAATTCAAAAACACCTTTAAGTATAATTTATTTACATGATTAGATTATATTTTGAATTGGTTTTAAAGTTCAATTAGAATACATTTTTACCATTTAATCCAATAGTGGTTTTTTGGAATTAATTTCATCTTGAAATTGGACTTAAACTAGAGTCAATCTTTTGATACTTATTGTTTCTTAAAAACACGATATTTGTTTTGATAGTGGGAATTAATTATTAAATTAATTAATGAACCTAATATGTTTTGAATTTTGTAAAAAATACTTCATTTTTGAAGTCATAATATCAAATATAGCTTAGGGTTAATTTTTTGTATTTTTCTGAAAATCTTCAATTTTTGATGAATAGTGAAACCACTACGTGGTAGTTAAAGAAACCGATTTTTTGTTTAAATGAAACTTTGCCACCTCTATGTTTTAAATTTCAAAAATCCTACATACATGGTTGTCATTAGGAAGTTAAACGTTGTTCAATGGGATTAAAATAATTTTTTGGTGAATAGTAACTTTTATGTTCTTAATCGCGATTAGAGGTAATTAGTGTAGTTTAAGGTAAAAATAATGTTTTAATAATATGATATGAGCTTGAAACATGTCCTAACATTATTTTATGTGTCAGGGCCGACCAATAAAATCCATGGGTCAACTTGGGGACCCCATGGATCCACTTTGGTTGGAAAATGACATAAATAAGTTTTTATTTAAATTTAAAATAAAAATGTCACAAGCATGAGATGTTTCACTAAAACAATTTTTAAATGTGGTTATACAAGTCATATTTTTGACTATAAATATTCATTATAAATCTAGAAAGATTACATACATAATTATAGTTTTTTACAATTTTTAGACATTAAATAAATTAAATTATTTATGACATCATGATGATGCAGCGATTACCTCATTAATAAAGGATTTAAATAAAATGAAAAGATAATGTAACATATATGACATACACATGTCCAAAACCTATTGGATTGGTGGATTTAAAAACCTTATCACCTTATCCTCAAATTATATCAATGTGGGACCTTTTAAATCCGAAACTCATTTTCAAATAATGTAACATTTCTTTACTTTCCAAGAGTGCCCCTCCTTTCCTCTTATAATAGGCTCCCACCTCTACCTCCTTACCCACACTTCCAAAGCCTTTGTCTCGGCGAACCCCTGCCCATTTTGTCTCTCCACATCACTCTCTAACTATTATAAGCCTCACTTTGGGCAGAAGTCTTCCCAAGGAAGCCTTTGATCTCAAACCAAAGGGAGTTACCCGATTTTAAGGTGATGTCTTCACTTGAGTCCTTTTGTATTATCTTGCTTCTCCAACCCCCTAAACTCTTTTTACTCATTTATTTTGTAACAACTCCAGTATCTTAAATAAACTATGATGTTTTTATAAGAAGCATTAGAGCTACACTTAAAAACACCTACATCTAATGGTTAAAGAACATACTGTTTCTGTGGATGGAAAATTTCTGCCTCACGAAACTATGATTGTTCAACACTCATATAACACCTTCAAAGGCGTCCATTAAGATGTAAATATATTTAAATATGATATATAATATGTTTATGTTTTACTTAAGCTTCTGTATTTTTATTTTATGGCATACCTTTATGGTTTCCATTGTGTGAAAACACGATAATTTCATTTTAGGAAGTGCGGACTACAGCCCCCTCAAAGTGATTTGATTCGTTAATGCCATATGTGGGATGTATAAAAAATGTATTTAACGTTATTATATATTATTTATGTTACATATAAATTATGAATATAATTATTTAATTAAAATATACATACCTCTCATTTATTTTTAATTCAACTAATATGACATAGAAATGAAAGTAGTGTTCATGCGTACGTACGGCTTACCGTCTCCATGAACGGTGCATTTCATTTATTACCTCTAAATGATTATGTAATATTATAAATTCATGTATATTCTGGATATATATGATATATATGATATCCAAATCATGAATATCATTCTGGATATAATGAAACTTTGACCACACGAACAACGTGTAATTGTAAGAAGTCTACTTTTGACTTAAGAACCAAATATCGACAAAACAATCATTATTAACTTAAATTATTACATAATGTTTATAACATGGAAATAAGTGATATAAAAGGAATAATTAACATTAAAAAGGTTCTTAATCAAGTATAAATTAACTCAAGTTTATTATTTAGGACGTTAAAGAACGATCGAGTCAAGTCGGACCCGAGGTACGGGATCCTACCCCTCTCTTTCTTTTTAAGTACACTGTTTTATGTCATTCCTTTTAAGCTCATATTTCTTGTGATTGGGATGTTATTTTATATGACTCTTACTGTAATATTCATGTTCATATGATGAGAGACCCTATTCTCTCTCATCAATCCATTTTGGAAGTTTTGAGTGGCGCCGTTAGGCTGCCGAATTTTCGTAAGAGATCTAACGTCTCTCTTTCTTTTTAAGTACTCTCCTTTATGTCACTTATTTTAAGCCCTTCTTTGTTATGATGGGGTATGTTCTTTTATATTACTCTTGATGTAAATTTTATTTTAATATGATGAGAGACCCTATTTTATCTCATCAATCCATTTTGGGAAGTTTTTTGTGGCACCGTTAGGCTGCCGAGTTTTCGTAAGGGATTTTTCATCTCACTTTTATTCCCGTGAGATTTACGCTACACTTTCCACAATTTCCTTTGAGTGGTATATGTACTGCCCATTATTTTACTCATTGTGTAATATAATTTCATTTATGAGTATTTACATCAATATTGTATTGTTTTTCTTTCACGGGATGTATGTTTCGAAAGATACCCATGTTGGTAAGGGATCCTTTCACCCTCGTCTTTTTAAAAGACTTATTTTGTTATGTCTTTTAATTCACATAACATTATGTTGGGATATGTTCTTCTATATCCTTAGTGATTTAAATTTTATGTCAAAGTGATGAGATACCCTTTTTATCTCTCATCAACTCATTTTCTGAATTTTGTAGTGACGTCGTTAGGCTGTCAAATTTTTGCAAGGGAACTTCTTAACCCAATTTTGATTATTTGGGATAAGCTTGTACTCCTTGAATATGTCGTTCTATGAATATGTGTGAATAACCTATAATTGTTTTACACTTAATATCCACTTATATTTGGTGTATTAGTTTGTCACGCATAATTATGTAATTGATTTATCCTTAATCCAATGATACCGTCTTTGTATGGAACTTCGTCTCAATCTCCTTTCATTAAGGCATATTTTGTTTTGTACACAACCTTCTTCTATACGGTGTATAAACCCCTTTGACTTTTACATTTATCCGGAAGGAATCTTTTTTTATACAAAGAATTTTACTAAACGTCAAAAGGGAATGTTTTTGTCGTACGTTTGCGGCGACAACGACTTCTCCACCGCCGTGACCATTATTTGAGTTTTGGCATCCTCTACAAGCCATACCTTTTTTTAAAAGAAAAAAATAAATACAATTTTTTACTTTTCCTTTATTTTGGTATTAAAAATGGTTTTCATAATGTTTTTATATCAATGTGTTGTATTGATATCTTGTGATTGAAAAGTGGAAATGTTATGTTTCTTTTATGCGTGTTTTATGTGATACGATTATGTTATGGTTCTTGGGCATTATTATGAAGACGGGTGGTTCCATGATAAACTAAGGGCATGTAAGCCCGATATAGATCTCCAATGCATTGGGTAACGCGAAGGGTTAAACGTTAAGGTTTCTCTGAAAAGATTTAGGGAATATACTGTGATGGGTATTCCAAACGTAACCAATAGGGTTACTCCCTACGTAAGAATGTTATGAATGCCTCAAGTTAACTTATGTCTTATGATTTCTATGATTTATTCATGATTTTATGATGTATGTTAAAGTGCTTATGTTTTACGGGTAAAGTATGATTTCATTCTTATGTATACATGTAATCATGTTTCCTTTCCATATTTTTATATCTTTTACCGAGCTTTTTATGCTCATACCATGTTTTTTAAATGTTTTTCACAGGTCAAGGGAAGGGTACATGATATGATGATAGTGTCATGGAAGTGTCAAGAAAGAATCCATGTTTTATTTTAAATATGTTTCCGTTGATGGGAAAAATGAATACTATCTTTTATGTAACCACTTTCTTTAAATGTGGAATGTAATTCAAGTTTTATGATCTAATTCTATAAAACTCTAAACCTGAAAAGATCCTCAATTTGTAATCTTGTAATAACTCATGATTAAGTAGGGTTTAAGGTTGGGGCCTTATAAGAAAAATCCACCCACATTTTACATGGATTTCACTACGGCTATATCGGTTCCCCTGGTATTCCATAGATTCCATTTGAGTATTAAGAAAATCTATTAATTACTAGGACACAACCATTTGAGATAAAATATATGTTCAAATATTTTCTAAATATTGTTATTGCGGACTTGTTCAAACTAGTGGATTGTGAGATACCATGACCAGTGCTTGTATTTTCTATTGGCGGGAATTTAGTTATAGGTCGCCAAATCTCCAAAAATTTAAGAGGATCATCGGTACTATTTTATGTTCTACCTAGATAATCAAGCCACATCAGTATACATCACATGGAAAATATATCATTGATATGATGAATCATATTTATTTTAGAGTCAAACTAAGAAATATTCTCTTCTACTAAGATGGTGTCACCTTCATTGGGTGGTTTCTGGACTATAGATGTGGACATGAATTCCACCTTTTAATTAAGACCATCCTAATAAGTGGTTACTATTTGATTATTGTAAAGGGGTCATGAATCATGGTATTTCCAAAAACATTTAGGTGTATATTTCTTCCTTAAGTAAAATTATATGAGTTTAATTATATACATATACCTCCCCGTTGTTATGTTATTCAAAAATATAATGTTTTGTATCATCAATTAGGACAATGGAGAATGAATTTACTAATGTGAAACATGGATTATGAACTATGAATTTATTTGTATGGGTTTTATCCATATTTGGTTTATATTATCATTAAATATATAATACCTAAAATTACTATTTGGGTAATAATTCCTTTATAAATATGTGATTGGGTTTCCCCTATAATATTGTAGACGCATTTATAACTCTATTATCTTTTTGGTCCTATATTATACTAGTTTCCTGTTGTGGTGGAATACTAAGGTGAGGATCTATATCCCAGTCAATGTTATTCGTCATTGATGGTGGTTATTTTTATGCTTTGATGAAGGCTATCATTGATTATGTTTTAATATTATTTATAATGGAGTTTTTAAATTTCCCCCAGGACATTCTGTAGACATGATGATGAGTCTAGAAGTTGTTTCAATTCATGGGGATGTTGACCTATACTTTTGTTATAGTGTTTAAATTATCCATATAGGAAGTCATTCTAGGTTCCCTATTCTTGATTTCTAGGTTCATAACAACTTCCTCTAGAACATCAATTAGAACCAGTAAAATATGATAATGGATACCATGTACATAATTTTTCGTATATCTTCCATCCAAATTTGGGATAATTTACAATACATAAGATATTTCCTCCTCACTGTCTTCTAGGTATGTGAGATAAGAATCATCTTGGTTAGGGGAGAGACTTTGGAAGTGTTTTGATGTTGAGATGGAGGTTTCCTTTCCTATACTAATATGTTTACAAGGTATTAGACTTCATGGATTTATACACTCTAGATTATAATAGTCTACTATAATGTTTTTAATTATCCCTTTATGGAGGTAACATCTCTCTATTTCATTCAAAATAGGGCACTATATAATCTATGTTGGTGAAAGTGCACATAGGTGTCTTGGGTCTAAGGCCGATGTAAAACTTCTAGTAGAAATGGATCGATATTTAATTCGACGATACTTCATGGAAACATACACTATTTTGGCTCAAGAGTAAAAAAAAGTTTTTTATGGAGATAAATTATCACATTTATCCTTTAATTCAACTTTTGATTATGAAATTCTATACATTATATTATAATATATGGGTAATGAGTATATTAAATTGATATACCTGTATAATATATCTTCATAGGGAACTAATCTTTTGGACAAAAAAGTTAATAAAATCCAATTTAATCACACGTGTCAAGAAATATATACGAAAATAATTGACTTGTATTGATCTTCATGAAATATTTAACACCGTAACTCTTTTCATTTGTTATAAAAGTAAAATGATCCTAGGGGAATTAAATAATAACCTATATAATTCACAATAAATAAAAAACTAAATTAAAATTTTAGAATAATTTTATTTAACTAAATGATTAAAAAAGATCCACATCAAATTGTTTGAAAACAATTTGCACTATATAACCTGTCAAGTACTCTATAACTGAATTTATACTATCTTATGAATACAGTTTGCAATAATTATACACATAGTACCAATATATATAAGTAAAAACCCAACATTGAATATTTTTTATGAAAATGAATAAATTAAATTTTACTCACATGTTATAAATTCAAATTTGGGGATGATAGTTTATATATAATATGATATATTTCATAAATTTATATATATAATAGAAACTATCATATCAAATTGTTCTATGTCGAAACTATGAAAAAATACAAAATTATGCAAAATTTGAAATGACATATAGTATAAAAGTGAAATATAATTATATATACCTAATTAGATATGTAATTATAGAAGAAAAATGGTTCTTCGTATTTTGATGGAATGTTTAACCACATTTCATTTGATACCTTAACACCCCACAAGAAAAGAAAAAAATTGTTAATACAAATTAAAACTCACATAGTTTAAATATTGAATATAAAATTTTGAAGATAACAAAATACTAAATAAAAATTTTATAATGAGATTCAATTTAGTCAAATATCAAAGAATGTGATCCATGAAATATATCATTAGAATAATATGGATAATCATAATGGGCATCAAGTGTTTCCTAAAACTATTTTTTAAATAAATAAGTAATTCATATAAAAATAAAATTATCATAGTGGTTCACTGAGTATATAATCTTACTCTTTCATGGTAGTTATAAAAATTTATTTCGAATTTTTTTATACACCAAACACATAAGGTACTTTTTGTGATTTTATTAAAAAATTGTTTGGAACCATTAAACTTTTTTCTTTTGATTTATTTTAGAGAATTAAAAATTAAATATTAATAATAAACCAAATTGGCACTAAGTAACTATTTTTAAAATATATTAAAAAAATAAGTTTTCATAAAATTTAAAAAATATATATAAATCAATAATGAGGTATACTAATTATAAAAATGTTCCAGATATATTCGGCAAAAAAGATCACACTTAACTAGTTATGGTTAAAACAGTCATTTCAATTTTTAAGACCAATAATTAAATTAGTATTTTTGGTTAATATATCTCTATAAAATATATTTTCACTTTTATTGCCAACATAGAATAATTTCTTTGAACAAAATTATTTTTATAATATGTTTATTATATGTTTTGGGGGGGAATATAGGTGTATGGGAAAACTTCTATGGAACATCGATTGTTTCCTTTGAATACCTAGACCCATTTTATTTATTTCCTCTTCTAAATTTATATATAGTAGTTTAAACATTTTTATCCAATAGAGAAGATGTTGAATAAAATATAAGTTGAAAATTTCATACTTTTTTATAGTTATTTTCTTTTATAATACTAAACTATAATTCTATAAACATTCTTAATGTATTTTACGGTGTCTAAATACCAATATCATTAATTAAAATAAGGAGTTTTTCTCTTAACATATCAAATACCCAAATAATAACTCTCACGTGACCTAATTATAATGTTTTATTATGAAGGGTATAATCTAAAATATTCCACAGGAAACCACTAAATATTGCACGGTACATGGGTGTTCACAGATATAAAACAATGGGAATTAATTTTTTTTTTAAATAAAAAAAATATAGTTTCTTTATGTATATTATAAAACTTTCAAGGGTAAATGATTTTGTTTTATAGGATAAGAATATTAGGGGAATACTTATTAGATATTATTCAATTGGACCAACTGATTTTAAAATTTTAATTATTTACTTATAAATTGATGAAATTTATTTATTATAACATATTTAATTTACTATCATACTGGTATTGTGATAATGGTTTCAAAAAATTTATAACATTAATATGTTATATTAGTTCCCTTTTATAATGAGAACACAGTTGTTCCATGACAATATGCATAAATATATGTACTTCGGCATAGACAAATCAATATGATAAGACACATATAATGTTTGAGTATCAGGTGGCGGGGTATTATAATCATTAAATCGTATCAGAAAAATTCTTTCATATAGATATATCTAAGAATAGATTTTAAGAGTATAGAATAACTAATAGAAACACCACATTATTAATGTGTCTTGTATGTTTTTACATACATGTGTGTTTATTGATCCATTTACTTGAGATCATTATTAATGTATATCATGACTGATATACTATGATACATGTAGAAAGAAATTATTTATTTACCTATAGCAAAGTATATTTCTCCTTGTATGTCCTAACAATACTAAAATTAATTGATTGGAAAGGATAGAATTTTTCATTATGAGTTATAAAGAAGATACCTGTGGATTTTTTACTAAGATAACTACTTTTGACTTAAATCCATTGTCATGATAATTTAATGACATGTTTTTGTTATAATTTTAAATAAATATAAATCAAGTAGAAATGATGTTTAAACATGGATGCTTAATATTTATTGAGATATACAATGATAAAAGGATTGTTTTTCATAATAGCATCTATAGGAGGTTATCATTGTGAAGAATTATCTTCTTTTATAAGGTCCATTATATATTTCTATACCACACTCTCAGTTTTTGGGCTATGCATCATTCCTTTAAGAAAATATCCTATTACGTCACACACTGAGTTTATATAGAAGCTCATTATTCTCAAATGAATCTATTTTTATGTATAGAATTATTACCAAACAGAGGAAAAATATATATTCATGTAATATTTATCATAAATACAATCACAATTTCATTCTATATGCAAATAAATTATCAAAAATTTGATATTATTTATAAAAACATTTAGTAAATCTAATATATATATGAACATTATTATTGAATATAATATTTATTTATAAATTTATGAAATAGAATAAATATTTATTCAAAATTTATGTGAATATAAAATATATATTAACAAATAAACATATAATTATTATTCATAGTTTGATAATATATATGGGAAGATTTGGATAAAGTAAATGATCTAATATATATATTTTATAGAATTTATAGAAAAATGTATTTATTTATTAGAAAATATTTATTACAATAATAAGTGTCACAAAAATAAAAATAGTTTTATTATTATTATATGATTGAGTTGACAGGGTTTTTTTAGAGGTAAATCAAAATAAAGGAATTAAATTAAATTCTCTAAATTCATTTACCAATTATAAAAACTATATCATTGCATTTTGTTTCACAAGGGAATATCATTCCATGTAATTGACCTCCCAAGACAAAGAAATATAATTAATGAGAACCTTACATCATCTCTCATGTTTCTAGAGAGAGAATGTAATATATTTCATTATTTAATTAAAATTAAATATTGTGAAGCTTTTGATTCCCTCATGATATAACATATGATTTCAATAAAAAACATTCTTAGTTTTTTTAACATGTTTGTATATTACTAAAGGTATTCTATGTTGCATTTTAGAAGCAATGAAAATTTTCAAACAATTAGTTATTGTGTTGCAGACATAAATGATAATTGAGAATCACATAAAAATAATAATCCCTGTGTTTATTTCATTTAATGTTCATAATGTTCAGCCAATATTTTCACAAATATATTTTAAGATTTATAAAAGTAACCAAATTAATTTATAAACATTATTTTTTTTTGATTTCTTAAAATTCATCCCAGTGGTCTAGGTTTTGTTCCAATGGTAAAAACCCAATGTGAATTGAAGTTTACATGGTCAAGAACACACCAAATATGATGAAATGTGATTCATAAGAACACATTTAATTTATTTTATTTAATAATTTTTGTTATTTGTCAAATAAAAAATTAATTTTCTGTTTTACTGCTTTAAATTGTATTTTCATTTACCCTCATAATTCAATGATTTTATTATATATAAATGGATATATAGTATATATATTCTTAATAAATATTTATATATTAATATATATCAATCTATCACTTTTTATATTTAATTATATAACAATAATAGTAAAATTAATAAAAAAAATTAGGTGCCAGCGCGTACCCCATCTTCATACTTTTACATGATTCAACCTCGTTAATGGATGTTTTATTTTGAAAAATACAAATAATAAATTATATTGACAAGAATTTGGTCACAATAGATGGTTGATATGCACCCAAACTCATTCCTTGATATATATATATATAATTATATTTTTGAACCCCAAAAATGTATCAGACACATTTCCACGATGAAAAAGACATGATATCACTTAAACAGATTGAGTAGTGTTGATTATTTTTTAGTACCTTTATCCATTTTTAATAATCAAATGGGTTCTATATGTTCTAAATACTTTCAAACATACAATGGGTGGATATCCATTTAAAACGTTACCCAATCTGGTAGTATGGTAGTAAGAACCTCTTATCAAAAGTAGAACATGTATTTCATCCATCATTAATGAAATTATAACTAAAACCCTGAAATGAATTTTCTAATAATATATAGAAAATTTATATCCAAAATGACAAATTATAAAAGTAAACCTATAATCTTGAGGCACAAATCATTTGATAATATATGATTTGAATACTCATAAAGCTAAATGATACTCCTAGATCAATACATTTGGTGGTTTTAAGTTTATATTTTTTTAGAATATATAGAGATTAGCGGCCACAGAAGACTCATGAAACTATGAAGTAATTACATGTCTCAAAATAATTTATGGTTTTAGAGTAGATTTTGTTTTTAGTCAGTATGAAAATATTCATTTCCATATTTTATGTGGTGATAAATTGATAGTTTTATGATGTTGTGGAAGAATTAAGATACCCTAACTCATTTATCATAAGGGACTAGGAAAAGTTAAATTTCATGAGGATCATATAGGGAAACAAAAAACTCACACAAAATCCACCTTTTTTAGTCCCAAAACAGGTTTTATAATTTGTTCTAATTCTTCATACATTTTTACCCCATTATTTATAGGAAGATAATGAGATCACTATTGTGGTAATTAAATAATTATAGAATATTATAACTATTTTCAGATGGGGAATGTGATTTGGTTCATGGATATCCAAATATTTTTATATCATGTTTCTTTTACACAATTAAAGGACTAGTAGTTTTAGTGCCATTAATTTTCTCCAATAAATATTCCTCTCCATATATAATTTTAAATATTGGGATTTTTTGGGTACAAACTTTATTAAATCCAATTGTTTTAGATTAGAAATGTGTGATAGGGTTTTTAGAGAATATCTTCCATAGGTAGACTCCATATCCAAGTCCAAGAGGGGGATGCAATCTCTATATAATAATAATATATCCAAATATTATTTATATTATCATTTTGTGGGAATTTTGTAGCTCTATGAATTCATCATGGATTGTTACTAGTACACCACCCCCACCCCCACATAAAACATATGTAATTTCTATTATAAATTCCTCAAAACAACCGTAAATCCCTATTCTGAGGATGAAAAAAAATTTAGGATATTGGGGAGTCTTGAAGAAGTAATTCCCCAATTGAAATGTTTTATATGAACAAAATATTTGGATGAGGATAAAACCTTTCATGAAATATCTCTTATATTGGTATCCAAGCCTCCTTTATTAAAACAAACCCTTTTTGTGCACTCACATATTTATGTTCACTTTTGGAAGCTCATGTGTAATCCCTAAAAATATCATTTTATTGTACATTTCTATTAAACATGGACTAGAGTAGCCTCGAGGATAAAGAATACATTGATTTTGATCTTAGTCTTGGGTTTTTAAGAAAAATTGAGATATGATCCTCCTCTTGGTTTTGTAAATTGCTTGATTTTAAATATTCATCTTGGTCCCTAAAACCCCAAAATTCAATATAATACTATCTTTTTCCTATAAAAAATTTATTTAATATATTCCCCATTGTTTTCTAAAGATCTAGGAACCATGATACACATCTTGGTTTCTTAAATATTCTTAAGGTGAGATGCTAAAATTTGTTTACTAAAACACATTCACTTTAGATCCACCTCTAAGTTTCCCTAAATGAAATGAGTCATGATACTCATCCTGGTCTCCTAAAATTACTTGATCAAAGATTATCTAATTTGTTCCCCTTAAAAACATCCCATAGATCATCTTAAAAAGTATCCCACACTGTAAATCTCATTAATAAGTTCTACACAAAACCATCACTTTGTAACATTACCTAGTAGTCCATTATTATCAAATTTAATCTTTTTGGAAGTAGTACTATATTGATGAAGATAAATAGAAAAACAATGGTCTTAATTGCCTAGAATTAAAATGAACATCAATAGTTATAGTTGTATTGCCTATAATGGAACAACCTATGGTCATAAAATAATGACCATAAATGGAACTTTAATGTTCATAGTTATAAATCCTTAAATGGCATATTAATGGTCCTTACGTCATAACATAAGATGGTAAAACCTTTTATTTGGAATGAACAAACATAAATTTCACCACAATATTCCTTTTCATACATCCTTAAAATGTACAATTCTCTTTTTTAAACCAAATAATACTACATGGTTTTTTATTCCCTTCACCGGGATCAATTGGAATCAATTTTCAGGGCCCTAATACCTACACCAAAACACCTTCTACATCCCAATATCTAAATCACATTCCATAAGAGATCTAATCTATATAGTAATTAAAAAAAGTATTATATATGAGATAAATTAATTCCCTTATATAGTTTCATTTTAAATTCATCAATGTTAATCAATAATTTTCACCAAATGATAACAAGTATTCTTATTGTGAAGTATATAATAAGTATATATTAAATATATAAAATGGTATCTAACTAATTAACATGAACCATAATGAGAAAATCAAACCTTTCATAATATCTTCTAATTGAGGTTTTAATCATCACCACCTTGGGTGAGTGGGAGGCCACCCACTGTGGAATGTGGGAGAAATTTTAAAACAAATCATTCCCATAGATTAAAAAACACATTAGATACATAAAATGGTGCACCATATATGAAATCTTGTAACTATAATAGATATTTATTGACAAAGAATTTTTATCGGTTATATTAAATTATAAGTTATTTATTATTTTAAATGTTGAATACAAGTGGAATATGTAGTGAATACACAATGGGATATCCCTCTCCCTATCCAACTATGAGTCAATTAAATGCCACTATGGTATTTCTGAACCACCAGTTGATGGAACCCCAAACCCATGCCATTTTCATGTCTATAACTACATCTTCAATGAGGCACCGATATTTTTTATCACCCACCCATCACCTATAGTTCCAAATGTTGAATGTAATAGTAAAATATTACCTCCATGAGGGGATAATCCTAACTCTATAACATATCATGAATGTTTGAAAAAATAATTGGTGACCTAGTTAATCAACCCTTCTTAATTAAGGTAGAGTAACCATATATTTCCTCTCCATAATTATCAATAATCTTAAATCTTTTATTAGGACATCGAGAATATAAAATGGGAATAATATTTTAGGATGTCGAAACCTATAAAGAAATATCACCTGTTATAATTAATATTTATCGATTAGAATCACCAAAAGATTCACTACAACTAACAACCATTAAAATCTAAGCCCATAAATTGTGAAGAGATACATCTGATATGGGAAAGAAAAATAGGAGTCCCTGTACTATTTGGATGAGGTTTTTTACCCCTTAAATAGACCAAATTATGATAAATAAATCATAGAGATAACCAAATCAATAACAAACCAATTATAAAGACATTAATCCATAACATTTAGGGGATAACCCCAAATATTTCTCATGAAATAGTTCCTTCACTTTGATCATTCTTAATAATGGTTATAAATAATTCCCTTTAAATCTATCTTTTTTTAAAACCATTAATTTCATACAGAGTAAAGTGTTCCAAGGGTCATAAGACATAAAATTTGATTTAAAAAAATTGGGAGTGTTGACAATGATCAAATATTTAATGTTTATTAAAATATCAATAAATCCACCTAATTCTTCAACACAAAATAGTAATTAGTTCACAATACATGATTTATGCAAGTAAACATCATAAATAAATAGCCTACCTGTGTTGTGAAACATGATTCTAATGAGGATAAGGAAAAAGAGTAAGTTTATCTGGATTATATAAATCAAATAATCATTCATGAAAAAGGAGTAAATAATTGATATAAAAATAATGCTAATGGTTTAGGATAACATTAATTTTTTTATTCTAATTTCTATGTGAGAATTTTTCATTAGAAAATTATGAGTGGAAAAATAAAAAACACACCATCTACCCAAATCTGATGAAACTATCTCAATATGGGGTAAAATAAGATAAATAAGCACATTTATTTCATTATTTTATATGAATTTTCATTTTATATCACAAATATTTACAGAAACTAGAGGACCAAGGGTTTATTGTCAAGGAATATTAGCTACATAAATAATATATTTTACAACACTCAAAAAAAATTCCTAAAAACCACCCAACATTATACCTATTTATTAACATCTCACATGTAATACTCATAAGTGTATCCAAGGGAAATAAAAAAAATAAAAAACCATTGATCTCATATTCCAAGTAAGGGAAACACTAGAGAAAACCAATGGAAATCCCATGTGAGTAGAAGATAAGTATATGTGAATGAGATCGTTATAAATATCCAAGAATATTATACTAGGAAAACACACCCAAGTAAAAAATAGAATATAATACATGATAAATAATTATAAAAGTATATTTTCAAATAAAATAATATGGAAAAAACATGATCATTTGAATCATAACATAGTGAATCTTGCATCACAATATTTTTCCCTTAGAGTACTCGGTTTTGTGCACCAGTTTCCCTTAAGGGGTCATGCTTCAATAACTTGTTTCAATTGATGGATCATGCTTTACTCACAAGTTTACCTCTATGGACCAGAATCCACTCACCTATTTACACTATTATGATTGAGTATCATAACTCATTTACCATTATCTGATGAGATATAAAGCATTACCCAATTAATTTGAGGGATATATAGGTCCCAACCATCACTTAATTCAAAACCATGAATATATGTATCATAAGGTTTCAATCATTCAACATATCATGAAAACCCATGTGAAAAAATGGGTTTCATTCATCTCATTATAACAAACCTAGGGAATGATAAATTGGCCTTATAACATCTATAAATGGTATAAAAAATTGACCTCAAGACTCTAAATAATTGATAATAACAAATCAATCACTCCAAAAGAGTATTTTATAAGAACCTTAAGGGGTGATTAAAGAAAAATAACTTCCAAATAAATATATATTTTAGAGATAATGAGAATTTTATTGAAATAATAAAATATGTTTTTGAAAATTATCATATCATTGGTATAAAATATTATTTTATTATCACTATGAATACTCATTTCCAAAAGAGAAAATTTTTATAAATTTAAAATAAGGATTCTAAAAAAATATTTTAAAAAATTTCAATAATTAATCCTTGAAAGGTTTTTTTCAAAATGGTATAGTGAAGAAATTTTGAATATATTTAGTTTATAAAAATAATTTTCAATACATGATACGTAAAAAGAAATAATGTTTTCAAAATGTGAAGTTATTTTTTAGAAAAATTTTACTTTTTAAAAATAATATTCCATAAACTATACCAGAAAAAAATAATGTTTCAAAATGGTGATGCAAAAAAATTTAGAATACTCTTACTTATAAAAATATTCTTTTATGAAAGGAATATAAAATTAAATAATTGTTTCAAAATGTGAAGTAAAAACATAAAAAAATCATGATTTTAAAAATGAAATATCAAAAATAGATCATTTAAAATGACATAATTATGATCAAAAAAATATTGATTGAAAGATAAATCAATTTATTGTAAATGTATAAAAACCACTGACTAAATATTTTTAAATAAAATTAGTGAAAACCATCATCATAAAAAGATGTAGTAAAATGTCTCTTATAAAAGTTGTAATGTAAAAAATAAAGGCCACATGATATTACACATAATTTGGGTTTCCAAATATAATGGTTAAAATATGATATAAAACAAAATTTATACAGGGATGGGCTACCTTAATTAAAAATAATGAGAATTATTATCAATAATTATATATATTTAAGTTGTATTTATAGAGAAAAAATTAAATCAAGATTCCATTTATCCAAAGATAATTGTAATATACAATGAAATAAAAACATAAGGTAGAAAAATCCAATCTTGGAAGAAAATTGTTCATGATGAAGAATTATAAATCAATGAAGGGAGTTTAGCTAACCAAACTCTATAAACATCAGTATAATTTAAATCAAATTCAATTTAAATAATGAAATATATATATATCTTAAACTAAAATTAATTTAATGAATATGGTAATATACATTCATCAGGATGTATTTAAACAATATAAAATAAATACTTATGTGAATTATAAAATGTGTCTCATGGATTTCTAAATGAGAAAAGCTTCCCTTATGATATGAGAAACTTTCAAGTTAAAACCAATTAAAGGATATGATTTCTAATTAAACATTAAAAAAATGAGTTTTATGATAAAAACTATTAAATGGTAAGTACATAAAAAGTTATACATAAAATATGGTGACAATAGGAACTATGTCTCAAGAAATAATATTTGAGGCATGAAACCCTTACCATAATTTATAACATCCAAAAAATTATTTTAATCTAATGAATAAAAAATATATCTTACTAACCTATTTTAAAAAAGTACAAATATCTATAACATTATAAAAAAATATATTGTAATTATTCTCTATATGTATATTAGATAGTTATTATCAAATTTAATTATCCGGTGTGAGTAATCTTGAGCATTTTTAACTTGTTTTGAATAAGAATCATTATTCTTATTTATTCTCCCAAATTTCATCAATATTAGATAAAAATACTTACCAAAATTTATTTCTTATATTTATTCCTTATTTTTTAATTTAAAACTATCAGAATTTACTTTGTGATCTATAAATATGAAATTGGTGATATGGGTGTCTAATTTGTTTTAAATAAATGGATGTTTGTACCTTAATGACAGAGTTAAATATTAATGTTATTATTATAGAACATAAATATATTTTTATATTTATTTATAAAATATATTATCTTAAATTTGTAAGACATATTAATCTATTATTTAATTTTATATCATTGTTCAAGTATGATATTAGGAAAAAATAATCAAGAGCATACAATAATTAATTGATAATTATGATTCTTAAATTAGTTCTTTTTGATATAATAACATTATTATAAAAGTATATTGAAATAATTTATAAAACTTTATTATTTTAATAATATATTAAAATATTTAATTAATAATAAAGAACCAAGATGAAAAAAATATATGTTACATTGTAGAGGAGGTAGTGTGCACAACACACATTAAAGCTTTTTATTTCACAAAGAATAATAGTAATGGAATATGGATTGTTTCTTTTATCTTAATAATCATAATTATATAACACATTTCATTTTTAATATTCAATTTCAACCTTATAGTCATTGAATATATGTCGTGGTAAAAATGGATGTCGTTGCTTCAAGGATGCAGTAGTTCATACAAGAAATGAATGGAAATTTTATTTTTGTTAAAATCACATAGGAAAGGTGAAAAATAGTTATTAAATTATCATAATAAAATTAGTTATATTAAAAATATTTATTTAATTATATATTAAATAGAAAATTATACTTTAAAAGGAATGACCAAAAGGAAAATAAGATATAAAAAATGAGTACTCGCATTAAGATCTTTGCATTTTCCAAGGAGGATTCTTCATAAATAGTGGTATTATGAAATTTATTTTTTAAAATGGGATAATAGAAAAGGAAAAATATTATAGGGTACATAAAAATAGATTATTTATATGAAAAAAAATTTCTTGTTAATGAAGTGGTGGTTAGAGCGCCCTTTTTTGAGTTGTGAGAATGGAATGTTTGCAAATACTTCATCTTAATATAACGAGAGAAATTTTTTAAAATATCAAGAAGACGCAAAGATGGACCATAATGGAGTTGGTAATTATATATGTCCCAAAATACTTCAACCATTAATTTTTACACATGTTTCAAACATGTTTTAAATTCCTTTACTCATAGAATTATCACTTTTACTATTTTTGGATTTAACATGGTAACAAGTTTTACATTATTTAATTTTATTATATTTCTAAAATATAGAAAAAATATTATTAAAAAATATGTAAAAAATCATTTAAAACCTGTTATCAATTTTATAAGAGAATATTTCTACCTTTTATAAAAATAAACTCTTTCATTAGTGCTTATAATGCATAAAAACCAGTATTTATTTTTAAAACTAATATTTTATATATTTTATAAAATAATAAAATTTAATTTACATTCAAGTTATAAATTATTTTAAAATTATACTAATAAAATTTATTTTTCTTTAATATCCCTCAGAAACCAATTTTTACCAAAATATTATTTAATTAAAAGAGAAGACAAAAACATATTATTCTATTAAAAATATTACTTAACTTAAAAAAACTGTTTATCAGAGGTTTTCAAAATATTATTTGGATATTTTTATTTTTAATTCATAAATACATATTTAATAAATATAAATTATTAATAGGTTTTCATTACACACTAACTTCTTGATATGGTAAAAAATGTTACATTTTTTGGGAAAACAATTTTTTTAACAATTCCCCTAAAAAGCAATTTTTCAGAAAAAATATAAAACTATAACCTTGAAACATTTTTTACAATATCTATTAAAAAATAATTCTTTTTATTAAATTAATATTATAATATTTATTTATTTAAATGAAATTAAAAAAATTAGAAAAAAATATTTTAATTGAAAAATGACCTTTTAAAACATCAAGTGTCATAAATCATATTTTATATAAAAGAATAAACAACTAAATTTTGGCATTAAAATGTATAAATCTAAATATTACTTATTATAAAAATATTTTAATTGAGATCAATTCAATTTGTTAAGGTAAAATAAAATATATTTTTAAATGGTTTATTTAATTAAATCCTTTTTTAAAATAGGAATCAATGGAAGATAATAATAATATGTAACAATTTTATTTGATTATTATATTTTTCTCCATAATGAAAATATTATTAATGTAATTTTAATATTTTTTAGGTTTTTTAGTTTGATATTATGTTAGTTCACTATTACGTGTGACAAAAGCTATTAATGGCCATATTAATTTAAAGAGTCCAAATTTTTTGGCTATTATATTCTACCAACCATAAATAAATTATATCATCACAATTTTAATTATTACTCAATTATGATATAAGGTGGGTTTATTAGTACAATATTCAATATTCAGGATATGGCTTTAAATATGAAATCTAACATACTCCCTTTGCTTATATCAAGTTACATCTCTTTCCTCAAGAAACATCAGTCATTCATATAATCATATACCTCTGTATATATATACAAAATCATATATTCTCCAAAACACAACTTTCCAAAACCATTTAAATCTCTATGTTATTAATCCACAATGAGAATATTTATTCCTTTAATAATTAAATCTATATATTACCTTCAACATTATTAATCCCTAGTTCATAAAGTCACAGATATATTAATATATATCATAATCCCAAAAGTGAGAGAAACCTATTCCAAAATATTATGGATCAATTTTTAATTAAATATATAATAAATTACATGTATATCAATACTATCTAACTCACTTTTATCAAAATATACCAGCCAATTATTTCCTCAAAATTCTATATAGATTAGTCATAAGACTTATCTATACCGAAATATTTTTTTCCTAATTTTTATTCCTAAAATATATCATTATCATAAAATTTTATTTTATGGTTATTAATACTATTTAATATATGTTTCCAAACCATTAATGTAGAAATAATTAAGAAAAATAATTTTATGTTTCAAAAAATACTCATAAATTTTAGAATATAATATAATATTATCAGTAAATATTAATAATTTATGAAAATAGAAAAGAGTATCCAAATTTAATTTCTAATAATATATTATACTCAATACCTTTTCTATTATTAAGAAATTCACTTTTTCCACCCTAATAACCATACTCTAAAACTATCAACTATTTATTTATTATATCTTATTAGGTTATATCACACTTTATTTTCTATATACCATTCTCAATTTCATTTTTTTGATCATCTTTAAACCAAATACAAAAACCAAAATTATTATGATAACATCCAAAATAATCATATTATATAGATAAGAATTTCAAATCCTAATATTTATTCTCAAATTATACCATCATTTTAACCTATGGTAGAATTCTATACTTGGTTTATCCTCCAACACTCTTGGTTCAAAATAGTATGTAATGACAAAATATTTAAAAAAATACTTTTTAAATGAATTGTTTTTGTATTTGTGTAATGTAAACACATACAATTAATGCACTATTATTGTTATATTGGAAATTTATAATTTATATCCCATAAAATTCAAAATAAAATAAAAAATCATGAATTTTGATAATATTTTAATGGAATAGTGATCATATTATTAGTATATATAATGGTTTATGATAAATCCAATAAACACAGAAAAAAGAAGAAATGGCCCTGACCAGTGGGATAATACACTATAAAGCCTGTTTTTTGGAGCATACAAGGGAGATAGAAACTCTATACATATACAATTATCAAGTCCAATACATGATCCAACAAATAAATCACAAGAAAAAAATATTAATGTGAGATGTTAAAGCTTATCAAGATCACATCCCAATTCATATTCATCGAACCGGCCCATTAGAATGTTACTATCATGCACCATACCCTTAGGGTGTTTACTAGTTTTATAAGGGGTTATGTATCATAAACCTAATAGTATGAATATATATAATGTATTTTTAATAAATTGATTGATATTTTTACTCCTTGTTGATTTTAATTTAAAAACAAAGATTAATGATTTTAATAAAAATTATATTTTAATATGAAAAAACTCAAATTGTATTTTTGGCTAATATTCAATTTCAATTAATGCATTCCTTTTTATAAATTACTGATTTTTTGAAATAAAGTTTTTTGATAAAATTATATTAATAAATAGTACATATTAAATAAAAATTATAATATAATTTTATAAGTGAAAATTAAATTTTGATAAATTTAAAAAACTATTATGGTCAATAAAATGAATATTTTAAAATAAATAATAAATTTAATACAAAAAATTAATTTATAATTTCTAAAGAATTATTTTGAAAAAATAGAAATTATTTTTGGTATTATAATTTCAAAAATTATATCATTTTTAAATATTCATAATTTTCCGAGATGATTGAGTTTTTGGGTGAAAATTAAATAAGGTATAAATATATAGTTTGTGTTATGACATCATAATAACCCAAAAATAATGTAATATAATACATAAAAGGTATCAAAAAAATATATATATCCACATTAAAATAACGTGTTTTTAGTTTATTTTACTGATTTTATAAATACATTATGAATCCTCCAAAACATATATTATATTTTAAGGTTTTAAAATCAATTCTTTGTAAACATGTCTACCTTCCACATCACCATGGGTATGATATTAGAATTATTGGTTTATGGATTTATAAAATAGTTAAAACCACTTGTATTTTTTAGAAAACCTGGGAAAACCATTGTCAGGTTTTTTTATTACCTTATTGTATAGAGTCCAAAACTATAATTTGGAAAATAATAAAGAACTCCCCACACTTTTCTTTTATAACCCCCTTTAAATATCCCATTACCCTAAAATAAAAATAAATAGAGAACAAACATAATTTAAAATTATCTCTATTAATTGCTCTTATAGTGACCCAAATATCTAATGAATCTCTTCTCAATCTTTTGGAAAACCCCTCTCAATGTAAGGGATTCTATATTTCTCCTCTTTATTCATGAATATTTTATATATAATTCCTTTTTTTCTTATCATTGATATTTATGGTCTATGATTTTACAAATCCATATTACATAACTTATGATGTTAATGTAATTATATACCTATTTCAATCTCATTTATATCTCCCATGGTTCGTTATGTACACTTCTTATGCTTTTTAATGTTTCTAGAAAATTATCCTTGCCAAACCTTGGTATTATAAATACCATTTCCATTTCCACTCAAGGGTAGTCATCTTGACAAACCTATAATTATAGTATTGTGGGAAAACATGTATATATTCCATATTCCTTAATAATGGGATAAATGTGATGAAATATAATCCTATATTGAATGATATATGTGGCACATGTTTTCATGCAATTGATATGAAAGCGAAGGTTCCTCCCAGAATTATATAGAGCACCATTGCATTGGGAAATATTTCATTCTCACGTGACATCATGTATAGGATTATAGAGTAAATATAATCCATTATGGGTCTTTTCCCATCATTTTATGTTTCCTTTTAGATTATATGTGACATGTGTTTATGATGTCATGTTTATTATTGTTTCCATATTCTCAAGTTGATTTCATTTTATCTTTTTATATGATAACGAATTCTCCAAGACTATTATTCTCATAATTTTTAAGTCCCATTGAAATTATTATTGACTAAAATATAATACTTTCAACATCTTATTCTTTTTTTATTACCTCAATGGTATTTACAGATCTTTTTTTCTTATGAATTTCCTCAGGTTATCCAATGTCATTTTAAGAGGAATAGAATTCTAGAGGATGTTAAGTAAGTTTTCGATAATTTAGATATAAATCATTCAAAAATGTTCATAGAGAGAATTTAATTAAAAATAATATCCCATGGGAGTGTCAATCTAGGTTTGTAGTTAGGCCCCTTTATGATATATTAGGATACTATTTTGTTAAACACCCATCAAACCATTTTCGGGGTTATTACCCCAAGATGCTTTTATTTTGAGCCTGGATACACTTGTTGTATCTTGAATAATATTTTATTACATATAAACTAAATAGTCTATACTTTACAAATTTTTGGAATGTTATTCTATACTAAACCTTATTACTTAGACATATCTATTGGGATTTCACAAAATTTCTCATATCAAATTACCAAAATTATTGAACCCTCCTTTGATACCAACTGAGAAAACCCAAGACAAATAAAGAGGAAGTTATTTACTAGTTTACATGAATTATCATTCCTTCAAAAAAATTCTCATTGAATCTGGAGAACCAAAGGTTTAGTGTCGCGGAATATTAGCAATATAAAAAACATATTCTACAATACTCATCAAATTTTATCCATAACCTCTAAACCCTAAAATCCCCTCTAAAATTCATACTTGTAATACCCATATTCTTATCCTAGTGAAGGAAATCATAAGAAAAGGGTGAGATAATATTCTTAGTCAGGTAAATGTAAGAGATTACCAATGATGATCATACGTGAGGAAAATATAGTGTTATGTGTATGAGTGTATAATCAAGATCTATAAACATAAGATTCAGATAACATACCCAGAAAAAACATGTTTCATAATACAAGGAAAATCATAACATAAGCTCATTTCGAAACACAATAATAAAAAATAAACATATACATAATAATCATAACATAGTGTATCAGGAATCAAAATGTGTTTCTCTTAGGTGATTAGGATTCACTCACATATTTTTCTTATTATATTAGGATTCAATTTCCTATTTTACTTGGTGAATCAAGCTCCACTCACTAGTTTTTTAAGGAGGATCAAGTTTTACTCACATGTTTCTTTTGGGGGATTGTGTATTTTAATTAATTTCCCATCATATTATGGGATATAAAAATTTACCCCATACATTTGAAGGATATATACCGCTCAATTGTATCTTAATGAAAATACATACATATGTTTGACATAAGTTATCAATCATTTAACATATCATTAGAATCCATGGGATTAAATGGGCTTCAATCATCACATCATATAAAAATCAGGGAAAGAAAAATTGGTTTATAAAAATTTATAAATGATATTATAAAAAATAACATCAAGAATGTAAATAGTTGATACCCACAACTAAATCACCCAAACAAAGTATTTTATAAGAACATTACAAGGATAATTTATTAAATATAATTTCTTGTAAATAAATAAAATAGAGTTATAAGCTAAATGGTAGAGAAATCATAAAATATTTATTTATAAACACATTTATCATTTTTATATAAGATGAAGTTACAACCAATTTGAAAATTCATTTTTTGGAAATTAAAAAGAATTAATTTTAAAAATAAATATTCCAAAATAAATCTCAACAATTAATCCCAGATTAAAATTATTTTATAAAAAGATGAATTGAAACTTTTGTGAAACAATTTACAATTTTAAAATAATATTCAATGTAGGATCCATAGAAAAGACATAAACGATTAAAATTGGTGAAGTGAAAACATTTTTAAATTTTTTATTTATTAAAATAATCTTTCATAAAGTATCCTTGAATAAGGAAAATGGTTTTAAATTGGTTATCTGAAAAAAATTTAAAACAGTTCATTTTGAAAATTACAATATAATAATATATCATTGAAAAATAAATAATTTTTTAAAAATGGGAATTAAAATCAAGGGAAAACAATTGATTTGGAAAAAAATCTCAAAAATAGTTCTTTTAAATGACACAATGTTTTAGAAAATAAATTCTGATTATAAGATAATACATTTGATTTGGGAAGGATGGAATACATTTTTTTAAAATATTTTGAAAGAACCTTTATTAAAAAATGAAATCATAAAAAGGAAGGAGTAAAAATCAATTTTTAATTTTTCAATGGATAATAGGATGTAAATAAGTATAATTATGGGATACTCTCATTAAATAGGTTGAATATTATTAAAATAATGATATGATTTTTTGGGAATTAAATTTATCGAAGAGGAAGACATGAATCAAAAGTGTTTTTTTCGTAGGGTAGAAATAGAATAAAAAATTTAATAATATAATTGGGTGGATGAAACCAATATTGGAAGAAATAATTTCAATAATATTCATTATAACTCAATAAAGGAAACTGTGATAATAAATTCCTTTATAACTTTGCTATCATTTCAATCAAAGGAAATTTAAAATAAAAAATCTATTTGTATTTTCAAAAGATTTTAATATTATATATATGGAAAAATAAATCCATTAGGTAGTAGTCACATCATATAAAATAAGTGATTTCATGAAATATCAAACATGTCTCATGGATATGAAATGGAGAAAAATAAACCATTAAGATATTCGAAACATTCAAATCAAAACCCCTTGAAGGATACGATAATAAATGAATCATTAAATTCCCTAAATAATGAGTGGATCATGATAATAATAATAATAATACAACACTATAATCACCATTTAATATAGTACATGGTTTATAATAATAAATATGTATCATGTAATGAAATTGGAGAAACCGAACCCATAACTTAATTTCAGACTTCCAATAATGAACTTGAACTTATTTCATATTAGTCATATTTTTATTCATTATTATCTAAAATTTTATCATTACTATATCATATAATGAACTATAATTTATGTTTTATAATTATTCATAATTTTATAATTTCTTTCCACTGGAGTATTGGTTACAATCCTTGATGATGAGCACGATTCAGTGATTTTATAAAAGAATTAATGTTAGTATCATAATTAATGAGTTCAATATTAATTTTATAACTAAAAAAAGAAAATAAAATAGTTATATACTTATTGATATCATATTTTACCATTAATTTGGTTTTGATAGTTATCAATGATATTATTATATAGAATTGTTCATGTAGGTGTTTAGACTAACCCAAACCTTAACATACCACAACTAATTGATGACTATGATTAAGAATGTTGTTTATGTTTGTATAATATAGTTATTAAAAATGAAAAGTTATATTATATAGATAAATATTAGGTGATGAATCATATTTTTAATGATTTTAATATATAATAAATAATGTAGATGAAAAATGATATATGATACATTGTGCTGGCAGTAATCTGCACAACCCATGACTAACACTTTAATTTATAAAATAATTGTAGATAATGAAATTGTATTATAACTTTTATAATCATAAAAAAATTAAAATACTTCTTTTATATTATTTAATTTCACAATTAAAATATTCATAGATAGGTGGGGGTGAAAAATGGATGTCATTGCTTCATGGAAGTGGTAGTGCGTACCAAACACGAATGAAGGTTTCATTTTTATTAAATGAAAAGTTGAAAAAATATATAAAATTAATTACATTAAAATAAAAAAAATTATAAAAACAATCCTAATGTCATTATATTGGAATAAAAAATTTTAATTTAAAAAGGAATATATAGTGGAAAATAAGTAATGTTGAAACATTTGTACTTTTCAGAGAGGATTCCTCCGAAATAGAGGTATTAATACAATATATTGGTAATATAGGCTCCATAAAAATGATTAATATTTTATGGGATGGAATAATGGGTGATTTTCAAGATAAGAAAATTATGGTGATCTTAAAGGAGTTTTGGGAGGCCTATTTTATGTGTGGAGAGAAAGCTATTTTTGTAAACATTTCAACTTAATATAAAGAGATAACATATTTCATATGTAATTAAGACATAAAAATGAAAAATATTAGAGTGATAGATTATATAATTATTAACATCCAATATTTCACACATTTTAAAAACATTTTCATTTTTTTATTAATTATAATTTTTATTTTTACCATTTTTTGTTTTATAGTGGTAACTTATTTTTAGAGATGTAATTTACTTTTGATGCCTAAAAATAAAGTTGTAATTCCTTCATAAATTGGTCCTAATAATTAAAAAATTATAATTTATTTTATAACATAATTTTTTTGGTAAAATTAATTTTATCTTTAGTAATTCTAATGTGTACAAACCCATTTTAAAATAAATGTATTTTTATATTTAATTTCATATATTGAAAAAACTGTCTATTTATTTTATTTTTAAGATGTTTATTAGTTTATAATAAAATAAATAAAATTTATATGTCTATAAAATAAATTAAAATATAAATTCTGCAAAGAAATATTTATATAAAAAATAGAGAAAATTAATTTTTTAACTCAAAATATTACTTATGTTAATAAATTGTCGATCATAAGGTTCCATAATAGTGTTTAGAAATGTATGCTTTTAATACGTGAATACATATATTATAAATAAAAAAAATTTTATAACTTATTAAGTTATGCTAACTTCTTGATATCTTCATATACAATATATTTGTAGTAAAAATTGTATTTTTATATATTAATATAAAAACAATTATTTTTAAAAATCTCAAAAATTGAAACTAAAGAAATTTTGAAATTATAAATTAATGTATAAATTTATTTTCAAAAACTTATAATTAAAATATTTATATATTGTTTTATTTAAAATAAATTACAAAAATATAATGATAAAATATTTTAAAGGAAAAATTACTTTTAAAACATCATCTTTCTTTAATATTATTTCATTTTTTCCTAAATAGTTAAATGATGACATAATTTTGAGATATCTAAATATTACCTATTATAATCAAATTTTACCAATAATCCATTTACTTTATGGAGTAACAATAAAATATATATATTTTAAAGGTTCTTTGAAAGGAATGGCCTTTTGAAATATTAATCAAGGAAAAATAATAATATGTAATTATTTTAATTTATTACTATCATTTAATATAATAATAAATATATTATTCATGTAATTAAAATATATTTCAGTTCATTTAAGTTGGTTTTTGTCTCACATCGGTGTTGCATGTGACACAAGCTATTGAATATCATGTTAATTTGGAGGGTACAAAACATCGAGTCATTACAAAAATCAAGAATGGTTTTTCGTATATGAGGCTATAATTTATATTATTTATTAAATTAATTTAGAATCACTCTTGAGAAATATAACATGTAATTTGTTTTTGGATTAAGTCGTATAGTCTTTTCATGCTGTTCCATAAGAAGAGGCCAGTCATACTATGAAAGGATAGTTTATCCCCTAGATATCAAAAGACCATATATGCATATTCAATTAATTACAGCTCATACCAATTTCTAAGAGTTTCCTTTAATTTGTTTACATAAACCATGATATCAATCAAGTCCCCCACACAAACATAAGTGAATCACTTATGTATAACCATAACACAATAAATAACATCACAAACAGATATATTAGAGGAAATTACTTCTTGGTGTGTGGATTTTAAAATATTACTCAAATTGGTACTACCTGAGAGAAATTTGTATCTCGAGTTGGTGGACATGGGTCGTCCTTTACTACAATTTTTAAACCACAACTTCTCAATAATCAGTGATATAGGATTCATAAAGTAGCATCTCACCTATATTGTGTCTCAGTATGGCTCGATATTAGGTAACTTAAAATTGTAAAAAGTGTCCTACTTGAGATGATTCATAAAAAACAGTTATAGTCAAATATTTTTTAATTAGATATCCTCTCTATTGAGTCGAAAATAACTTGGTAAGGTCTCCAATAGAAATTCCTCTACCGATTAATCTATACTTGGGGAAAAAACTATTCATGGCCTCTTTAATTGTATAGAGTGAGAGAATGGGTGTTTTTTAGATTTAATCACCAAATTGATGGGTGTAACATTCTGCTTGTAAACCTATAATTCCTATAAAAATAACTAGTGATCTATATTAAGAATCTATATTATGAGTTAGATATCATTCTTATTAATGAAAACTACCGTAGTGAATTTTATGAGTTTACAACAGATTAACAACATATATAAAATTTTATTATTTAAACTAAGTTCAAACTTTAAAAATCACTACCAACATAAAAAATGATATTTGAATATTAAAAATATATATTTTTTCTCTTAGATACATAACAATTTATACTCTATCATTAAAATATATGGGGACATGTATTAGAATATAGGAAGATCATAGTATATTTCTTTTACATAGATCAGGTTCAATGTTACTTTATCTCTCACCCAAACATTGTTTGATCTTGTTTACAATAACAATAAAACCAAATGAATAATTGAAAATCAATCATTGATATATTTATTATACCATCTAATGATGTGTCACATACACTTTTAATCCTTTATCTTTAATTATTTATAGACAAAGTTTGCTGGGGGTTAATTAAACATTGTTAGCCCCAAAAAGAATCTAAAATGTGTTTCAAACATTCTCTTTAAATAAGTAAAATTATGGGAAATTTTATTTTTTGGGGAAACAAATATATCAATGACTGTATATCTTGGAATATAGTGATTCATGCACATTATATCATTAGCGTATAGGTAAATCAACAAGTTATGACCCCGCATCCCACTACAACTCTAACTACAACACATTCTACTTCCCGACCTCATATTATATGATATAATTGGTATAATATAGAATTAGAGAAATGGTGTTATCTATGGATTTAATAACTAATCAAAATTATCAATGATTTTGTTCCCCATTATTAGTATAATGAATACCATCAAACTAAAAATGTTCTTCTCTTGATGAGGAGTTAAATCTTCACCTTCATAAATATAATCCAAGTAATGGGAGAGTGTGTTGGGAATGAATACATTTATAAAATTTTATTCTCTATTTTGATTTATATTATATTATCAAGGTTTAATTAATTATAACATATATCAAATGATAAATTTATAATAAAGGATGAATATATTCTTGGGTAATATTTTTAGGAGAAAATATAAGACCCGTCCTCTAATCCTAGACTTAATAATGAAAATATAGGATATAACCCACTCCCTCTAAGGAAACTATTTTCACCCTTTTCAATGTGTTAATTTGTTTTTTAAAATATGTCTACTAGGAATGACAAATATTTAAAAAAACATAACTCCTGATATAGTACATGAAGGCATTTTTTTCTTCTTTCAAAGGTAAATATAATTAATAGGTCGTCCTCTTTATCATTTACCGTATTCCAAGAAATATACCATTGGGAAAGGAAAGTTTATTATAGTATATTTTACCCAATATAAACCTTATGTTTTTTGGGTAATAATGAAGAAGAATATATCACACAAATTAAATAAGAATATAGAATGATACTTAATGTAATTAAAAATTAATTCATGAATGGAATCACTTCCATGGTGATTTGTTGTGTCGAATCAAAATATTCACTAGATAAACCCATAAAACCCCACACCCTTTAATAGAAATATTCCTTTATGGATCTTTATTATTGTTTTAATGATTTTTAAATTATATCCTACTACTATATTTTTCCTACATTCATTGAATATCCCCAATCTATTAGGATGGGGATATTTTCTTATTATTAACCACCTCACCAAGTGGTTTCTAAATTCTAACATCCCTCATTTTTTCAATAAGAAATCAAAAATATATTTTATGTTATTTCAGATTAGGGGAACCCAAAAAAATACCCATATATAAAAAAACATCATCCTATGACCGACAATCAATCAAATAAATGATGTTTTCAAAATAAGTGGTGTAAATAGGATAGGGGTAATTATTTCCTACCAGATAAAGTTTTTGAGTACATCATATACACCTTGGAGAATAATTTGATCAAGATATAAAAGATCAATGGAGACAAGTAGGTGAAATCTAAATATCATTATAATTAATACCCTAAATTCTTGTGGTTATGGATTATATTCTAAAATTAAATTATATTTACATATTGATTTTATAATAAGGTAAATGAAAGAACAATAGTATGTTGGAAAACTAGATCTTATCTTTATACACCTATGTTCCTCGAGAATACATGAATGGACTAAAAAATATTTTTTATTCAAATTTCAATGGTATATAAAAATGACTATTATATTTGGAAGATTAAAGAGGCCAATAATTTAATTTTTTTGAGTATAATCTTCTTAATATCCCAATGTTCAAGAAGACAATGGATAAACTTTTTAAAGACCAGCCCAATTAATTCTCTTCCATCAGTCATAGTAAGTATGATCCTATAATTATTTACCTTGAGGGACTAACACCAAAAGATTAAAAAAATTCCCAATAGATTAGTAGAGTCCGAATACATATGTATCATGTATATGATTCATCATCACTTTAAGAGAGAAGTATCATTGCTACATATTCACAATGGATTCACAAGTTCTTTATTGTATGATGTCAAACTAGAAAACCTAAATTCAATTCCACAATACATTCATCTCTATGGAATAAGGTCTTCACCACATGAACCTAATATATATGGTGTAATATCTTTATAAAATGACTTTGAAATATGTGATATTTTCTCAATCCCATAATAAATAAAAATTCTTAGAGTATTATATTCTACAGGACATCAAATTGAAAAAATATAGTTATATAAGATCGTTATGTATATAAAAGAGTCATAATTATTTCAATATTTTCCCTTTACAGAAATATATACCAACCCTAATATTGGAGTTCCACAAATCTATAAAAAGGGACCCTTCTCTATAACTATTTTTGACGAGATTTTAAATATTTTAGGAAGCCTTGTGATTCACAGATATCTTATCTTGAGACCAACCAGAAATATTTTTTCCATTAATTCTTCCACAATATTATAGTGTATAGGTTTTCTCATTCACATTGGGATGACTCAAATATGCCTCTATGTTTTCATAGTATGGTACATTTTTGGGCTGGGAGTGAATTAATTGATTGTAAACATAAAAAATTTACCTCTAAAGCCAAAGAGAATTTAAAATATATATTGTTTCAAATTTATAAGAGTATCAATGTATACATATAGTGGAATATTAATAATTAAGAATATTAAAGAACACTTTATAAATTCAATAAGATAAAAATCATATAAAATGAAACAATAAAAAATCAATAATGGGTTTTAGGAGAATAATCTTTAAAAAAATAGAAACATATTAAAGGATATATCTATGATCATTAGTCTACTTGATTGTCCAGGATTCATTAGTCTACATGATTTTTAATTGAAAATATATTTTTTCCATTGATCAAAATAACATGATCTTATAAAAATTATTCATTTAAAAATTCATGAATTGGCCTAGGAACACTTAAATAATGAATCATTTTAGAGTATTACCCTATATATTTTACAAATATACCCATAAATACTGTAATTATTTTGTTTTATTAGAGACTAGATATGAAATATATTTTTTTGTTGAAATGTCATCAACATATCCCACAATGATTGTCCCACAATATACTATTGATAGACATTAGGGACTTATATATAGTTTTCATAACATGGGGAACCTAAACAAAATAATGGGTGATCTCATATGGTTAGTAAGGGTAAATAAAGAAGATATCAATAATAACATGAGAAAAACATGGTCATCAGTGTATAATAACTAGAGATTACATATTAAAAACAGACCCTACAAATAATATATCATAATATAGTGTCATGGAAAAATTCATGGTAGTTCATAAGACATGAATCATAAAATATTAATATAAGATAATCTATTAGAGCATAACACATACATAATAATGTTGAAAAAATAATCTTATAACATTGTAAACATATATAAATAGAAAAAATTTCACATATAAATTATGGAAACTAAATAAAGACCTAACATAAACATATGAACATGACACTGTTTCTACACATAAATATATGGATATGAAATCCAGGTACATGTATAATATCATAAACATGAATACCAAGTCTGTACAAAAATTTATGGACATAAAATCTAGGACCAAAAATAAACTTACAAACATAAAAAACTAGGTCCATTCATGAACAATCTTGACAATCCATGTCATTTAAATTATAAAAAAAATTATGAGATTATTGATATGTATAGAATGATATTTCTACATTATAACTTAATCATAAACAATCTTGACAATCAATGTCATTTCAATATAATTCCCTTACCAATTTGGTATTTGTTGTATTATAAAACCCATAAAAGAATAAAATAAAATGAAACATTAAATATCATGAATATAAATAAAATGATGATATAACATGTCAAATGGTAGTAATTAAACTTCATAAAATAATATTTGTGCATAACAAATCATAGGTCTTAAGGAAAATAATTTTAGATGATAAACACTTACATCTAGTGACATATTTATTAATACACATTTGAAAATACAATTAAATAAATAAAAATTTATTATTAGTTTTTTACAAATCCATAGATCATTATATAAAACCATATATTATTTTATTATAACATATTATCACCTGTTTATTAACAATTCTTCATTAAAATCACTCTTTAAGGTAATAACTACTTCGTTCTTATTGCTTGTTTCGGTTTGGCAATCTATGTCTTTATAAATTAATAATCATTCCATAATAAAAATAATTTTAATCAGGATATCAATATCATATATATTTTTATATACATATTTATAGTTTCTTATAAAATTTAGAGATAGAAAAATGAATTACATCGTTCATGTAGACAGTAGGATGTACACACGCATAAATATTGTTTCAATTATTTCTATTGATAGAATAAAAGAAAGTTAAATATCATTATAACATTAAATAAACAAAATATCATAAATAAAATATATATTTATTAAATCCATAAATATTACCATAAATTTAATGTTTTGAAGAAAAATTATTTACATTGCTACATGCAAACGATACAGTGAATGTATGTTAGGGTGAAATTTTTAACTTTTATATGATTGAAATAAGGTGGATAATGGTTGTTTAATAATAATAAATACATTTCTGTATATTTAATATATTTTATTTATTTATTAATAATTTATATTGACAAAATATCATAGGTTTCATAAGAAGTAAAATTATAAACGCTCGATTAAGACTTATACCTCTTCATTGAGAACTCTCTTCTTGCTTACACATTATGTCTTGAATGGGTGGAAATTTGGTGACAAAAAAAGAACTCGGATGTGTTGTTATAATATATAATGGTATTAAGGTAGATATTTGATGATCTATAAGGCTTAAAATGAGTGAGAAATTTAGGATAAGAGGATCCCTTTTATATGTTAGGGGAGGGTTACTCTTTGAATTTCTTAATCGATTAAAAATATAATAAATTCATTCTCTAAATAAATTCATAAAAAGATAAAATATTCTATAATAAGCTATTATTGGGTTTAAATAACCTCAATAATTTAATTTTGAAAAGTTTTAGTGGTGTTTTAAACATTTATTTTGGTTTAACCCCTTAGTTAACATATTTTAACCTTAACTGAAGTGACAACTTTTCCAATATTAACGGGTTATAATTTTAATTATACTATGAAAATTATATAATAAATTTATGATGGATGAAATTTTAGATCATATATTACCCACCTTCTCTTATTTGAAAATATTTATATTTTTAAATTATTTAATAAAATTCTATTTTAATAGAATACCATTAGTGTCATTTTTGAAAATATTCATTTAATTAGATATTAAAGACCCCATAAGGAATATGGATGTTGAATATAATCCTTTAAGACATCCATAATATTTCATAAATATATTCAATGTTAATGGAAGTCATTAATTCATCCAAATGTATTTCTTTTCATATTTTTAATATCATTTATTTTTTCCAATTAATTGAAAACATCTTCTGTCGGTGTTGCATAAGAATTTAAAGTAATTAAAAATTAAATAAAAATTTAAAATAAATCACTATAAAACGTTATATTAATATATAATTAAAATAATCATTTATAATAAAAAATATCATATTTTTAACCATATAATAAAATAATGTAGATATTAAAATTGAGAGAGAGACATTTTGTGTTTACTCTTTTCATAAATTAATATTAAGGTCATAATCAAATAAATATGGATCCTAGATGAATTAAATTAAATATATTGTTGGAAATGTCCTAAATATACCCCTAAAATATGATAAATGCATGTTTTACAAAACATTTAAACCCTCATCCCAATGTTTTAACCCAATTTTACCCATTTTACCTTTACAAAGGTGTTGAAAATTTACTATGGTTAAAAATAATATTTCCGAAAAATAATAGGGAACTAATTTGATTTTATAAAATTTTGATTAAAAATGTGTAATACATTTTTAAATATTCAATGGATGGAATTTATAGAAATTATTTTAAGATAAAACCATATACTGAAGAAAAGAAGTTGGTTTTCTGAAAAATGCCTATTAAGAATGAAAATGTTTTTATTAAACAAAATTCATACAATTAATTAAAAAATCTGTAATTAAAATAATAATAATATAATATAACTGATTTTATTTTGAAATAATTTTAAAATAAATTGAATCATTATAAATTCTTGAAGAAAAAATACCGTTTTCACAATAAATTAGTATTCTTTTTCTATTTATCAAAAAATAAATCTTTTTAGAAAATTATAAAAAATTAACTCTAAGGTAACATTGAAATTTTTATTTCAAAAATGAATTTATTTTTTGTATTAAATTTTTCAAAATTTTAAAAATTCAAATATCGTATTTTCTCACAAAAATTAATAAGGATCTTGTTTGAACGGAAAATATTTTTTGGAGCACAATATGACATTACTACAAATTTTAATTCCTATTTACTAAGAATTCATCAACACATTATTATTGAGAATGAAATTTATATATATTTAATGATGTGGTTATTCCTATTCATACACTCTAATTAAACAAATATGTCATAAAGACCATATTTACGTAATAATATTTCATGGTTCTATTAATCTAAGTGTTTTCTATTATATGCACTATAAAAAATAATGTTCTTCTTTTAAAACCATGGGGACCTACATCATCCCTCTCCCAAAACTAATAAATATTATCCTCAAAATTTATACTTTTTCTTAGAAATCAAGGGGTTTTCATTTTAAAAATATTTTATGTAAAATCCACATCATAGAATTGGATAATTAAACTTTTTCTTAAAAAGAGGGAAAATGAAATATTAAGGTCTTCTTGAATAACACAAAACCAAGTTTCCAAATATGATAATTGTAGATATAAGTGAAAATATGGACATAGATGAGAAACCTAACACCATTAGAATAATACATAGTTATAAATAACATGGTTGTGAGAATGTTAACAACCACTAAATCTAAAATTTGTGAGGGGTGAAAAGATCATTGATTCATTAAATATATGGGTAAAGAAAGAATTTTTTTCAAGATCTTTTTCCAAAAGTTGAAGGATTATTATATTACCAATATAGAAAACATAATAAAATTTACTTACCTGATTTATTTCAGTTTCATAATAACTTTTTTACATTTGGTTATGATTTTAATGAATTTCTAATTTTTATCATACACTAAGAAATGAATATTCAAGAAGAATGTTTCATCACTAAATCTCTAAAATTAACTTTTAATGGATTATAGTACCAATAAAAGAATTATAATTTTTACCTCTATAAATAGCTATCATAAAAACCAAAATAATTATAAACATTATGAAATATTCATATACACAATATAGTATTCTTTAAAACATAAAAAATAACTGTCAAAGTTCAACATAATCCTTCCCATAAAAAAATCCACTTTAAAAAGCCTTCAAAATTTGTTTTACCAAGATGTAAAAAATATATTAAAATTATCATTCTCGTATCCATCCAAGATAAACTATAAGATTATATTAAAAATTATTAATCACTCATAATTTCTCATGAACAAATATATACCTTGATTATATATTCTCTAATATATATTAATCATTTCCCTGAATAAAGTCAAATATTATTCTAGAAGATAAATCACCCTTTATTATATAAATAATCTATTGTCATAGCTGAAAAATATTTCCATTTCGTTCATCCTTACACTGATATATGATAATTTATTGATATAAAATAAATATGAATCCCATATTCCATAGATTTATATAGAATATTTTTGGAGAGAGAAAATCAATTATCAAAATCATATAGAATTTTACTAAATTATGAATAATAATATTTTATTAGGCTTCATTAAGAAAAAACATCTTAGAATCCCCTACATCATTGTGGATGATAAGGATGTCCTTATTAACATGATTTAGTTCCGTTTTTGTTATCTAATAAGCTTTAACTTTGTCATTTGACTTCAGATATTGTTATTAATTATTATAATCATTCAACCATGGATTAGGGAATTAAATCACATAGTTCTCAAACTCCATGAATCTATAATACTAAAGTGAAATCTGTGTATTCTTTTGATCTCTCGATCCAATAATTCCATTGACTGACCTATTCACATAAATTCAAAATTATTGTGATAAATAACCATGATTCTAACACGAGAAACAAATTATTATTCCATCAAATCATTCTCCTGAGTGTTCCCTCCTACATTTGTATAAAGTAAAAGGTTTAAAATTTTTCCTACCTCAATGTGACCTACCAGTGGAGCTTCCATGAGACCCCGTATTCCTTTTTTAATCACTGAAACTGTGAGGTTTTCTATTTTTGATTTTTTATTTGTGTGCACATATAATGATTTCTTCATTGATTCCAAATTATCATATGGATATTGAATTTCTAACACATTATTTCAAAACACTCTTTACGAAAAGAAAATATTTCTTTCTTGGTCGATGGAATATTCAGATACACACCTTGCATGTTTTATAAAATCTGGTTTCTAGAAATCTATGTAGACATCATCAATATATTTAAACTCTAGAAATTCCCTATCCATTTAATTTATAATATTTTTTTAATTTACATATTTAGGAATAATATATTAAAATCTTCTCATCCCATGGATTTTATTTATTCATATTTCCTTATATTCTTAAGAAGAGGCTTCCATTTATCAATAACTCATTCCAAATAATAAATTACTCATATAAAAATATCATTGTTTGAGCACTAAATAATTAAATGTATCATTTCCATCAAATTATCTATTTATTATCATCTAGATGATTAGAAGGCCCATAAGAGTAGGGAATAATTTAATGGATAAACGATTCAATGACATGTTAGACCATACTTGGATCAATAGTAATTTTAATATGATTCTCCATATCAGTCATAAATTAAGATATTTGTGTGAGAATAGTAATAACATATCACATCCCACCTCTAAATCCATTTGGTTATTCTTGTGTTTGTTTTTTCATTGTCTATACAAACTGTTTTCATATGATTCCATCATGTGGAAGCCATTGATTAAAACCGAAAATTTGGTATCACCATAATGTTACTAGAATTACTATGAAAAATCATATATCAATAAAAATCATTCTCAAGTTCCCATAAAATATGACACCTAGGTCATTCGTGGTAATCATATATTTAAATCCTTTATAAAAGTTCATAAAGAAAATGTAAATTAACCAAAGAATATCCCTTAGGAGTGTCAAACAATGTTTTTGGATAATGGAATACTCATAATGAACTAATATAGATGCCAATATATACATGAATAACACTTCTCAGGGCTGTTACTGTAACACCCTGAGATTTTATGAGATATATTATTTCTAATTTATTTGATTTCTTATATTATACACTACAACAAGATTAGATTATACTATACGGAACACCGTACTAGCATGCAGTATACACAACATTATTCTTGGCTTGTGTTACACACAAATTCAAGTTCGTTTTGTGGAAGTTATTCTACGTAACATTAAGTATAGATTTTTTTTAATATATAAATGAAATAAGTTTTGATTATGTTATACGCAACACCAAACAGAGCTTTCACCTACACCCAGCCCTGACTTGGCTTGCATTACACGTAATCAAGTTCTTCTTCGATAGCGCGAGTAGTATGCAATAACATGTTTCACTAAACGGGATATTATTATAATATTATGATGAACTAGCCGTTATGAATATTAATACCTACTTTTTGAAATTTATCTTTCAAAATGGACTTCATTTTTGGATTCGGAAGATCGAGATTAGCCTAGGGTGAATTTTTTGTATTTTTCTGAAAACTTTCAATTTTTGATGAATAGTGAAAACATTGGGTTACTATTTAAAACCTGACTTTTTATTTAAATAATTATTTACATTATTTTATTTTAGGTAAAAATTGATACATAATACCTATATAAGTTAAATTTAATTCATCTGAGCCATTTTATAATAATTTTAGATATATAAAAATATTATTGAATTGTTCACCGTCTTTTACCCACCTCCTAGGAGAATTAGAAAATTTACATAAAACTTAATTTTACTGCTTCTATGAGTGGAATTTTGAAAATAAGAGAGGAATGGTTAATATCAAGGAGTAAAATGTGGCTTAATAAGATAAAAATAATTTTTGGTGAATAGTAACTTTTTACTTTTATTTACCACGGTTAAAAGTAAATAGGGTAATTAAGCGTAAAAATGATATTATTATTACCCTAACACATGTCCTAATTCTATAGGATAATTTTAATTCGACCAAAAAAAACCTTAGGAATAAAATATTACCCTTTAGGTCCACTTGGATAAGATTAGGACGCTTAGTATCATTTTATTTAAAGAAGAGTTAAAATAGTTAAAATCAAATTTTAATAACTAAGAAAATTTTAATATATGGTTGTAAATTAGATAAATTAGACTATAAATATTCATTAGAAATCTAAATAAAATTCCTACATAATAGTATTTTATTCATAATTTTTAAACATTAAATAATTTAATTTATTTATTACCCAATGATGATGCAGTAATTAACTTATTAATGAAATATTAACATAATTGATGTTATAAATACCCAAATAAATGTAATTTGCGACTTTTTATTAATTAAACTAATTTTATAGGTTAATATGACATGTTAGTATTGATTCAATTAACCTTTTTAGAACTAATCATGTTATTATGATTTTCACAAAAATCAATTACCAAATAGTGTCAAAATTGACATAAAGTAGCTTTTAAAACAAATATTATGTAATTAATTGTTATTATATTCCTAAAAATCTAAGGTTCGGAAAAAAGACTTATATAAGGTTATATATATTAATAATGGACCACTTGGGGTTCTTTTTGATTGTTATATTATTTTTATTATCCATATAGTGTAAGAAAACAAGAAGACACGGTAAAAGATAAATTATTTAACAAAGAGTAAATCTAAATGATAAGGTTAAAATAGTGAACTAAACTTGTCTAAAACCTATTGGATAAGAGTATTTCTACCCATCCCCAATTATGCTTCTAAATAAATCAATTTTGAGCTAATATAAACCGAATATGACTATATTATAAAATAATATTTTATGTTTTTTCAATGTTGCCTTTCTCCTCCCTTATAAAAAGGGCACCCCTTCCCTATTCTCATCACACCCTTTTGAGCCTTGATATTCGGGAAAACCATTCCAATTACTCTTATCAACCTCTCTAGTTATATCATAGAGGTTATGGTCTTCTCAAAATGCCAACTCTAGTGCCCTAAGAAGAAGTTTAAAGAAGGTGCGTCGAGGAAGAGGTAATCTCTTCTACCGACTCTTTCAAGTTTCTTTATTCATATATCTCCTCTTATTTAGTTGTTTAATTATAAAGCAATAACATCAGTAATAAATATATACTTATATGTTATTATAAATATGAAACCACCCTATTTCACCTTCTATCCATGCTACGGAAAATGAAATCATCGCGCGTGCGTACGCACGGAATAACGTCTCCACATCGTGGTGTAATATATTTTCGACCACCACCTTACTTGGATGGAAATAATGGTGTAGATAAATAAATATAAATGATTATTGTAATGTGATATTAATTATGAAATATTATACACACACTTCAATACAATCTCATGATCATGGGAAGGATATCATCGCTCGTGCGTACGTACGGACTACTGTCTCCGTGACGTGATGAGATTCATTCTCCATGTTAACCATTAATGAATGATTATAAAGTATATATAATGAATAATAATGAAATATATGAAATAATAATGATACTTTATTTATATATATATTTATTTATGTCATCTACTTAATTACCATCAATTCAATAAGGAAACAGAAACAGCATTCATGCGTACGTACAACCTACCGTCTCCATGAACGGTGTATTTCATTCCATTTATCGATCTATCATATATATATTTGTATATGATGATTATATATTATATATAAATCATGTTTTACAATCTGAAATTAATTAAATCAGGATATAAGTAATAATATCAAGAACCAAAAGTCGAAACACTTACGATAAATGAAACGGTTTTACCCAAAACACTACTTTAACATGGAATTTACAAAAGAATGGGAAATATAAAGTCATAAGTGAATCATATATGATATCATAACAATGAATATGATTTTGTAATAATTAAATTACATTATTTAAATAATTATACCTGAGGTTCGGATATATACGAAGCATATTAGACATAAGGTAAGGGATAATTTTTCAATCTCATTTTTATCCGAGATTGCTTATACGTAAGTATTTACTCGGGTTATATTTTTCATCGATGTCCATAAAGAATGTTTTTCATTAAGTGTTTAATATTCTTCCATGTATGTTTAAAGTCATTTTTACCCCTATTTGACTTTTACTTTGTGTTATGGAATGAATATTTCTTCTGTTTACCATATGAGGTACTTTTTGACTTTTCTGTTAAAATTACAAGGAGAATGATTTTTTTAATTTATACGGCATCAATGGATTTTTATAGTTTCATAAAGCCTTATTTTCATGATCTTTACTCATCAATAATTTATGTTTATTTTCAATAAAATCATTTTCTTTTAAAATTGCGTGGCATTTTGTGAAAAGAAAATGATTTTTAAGAAGATAGGATATTTTCCTCAAGAATTATTTTCATGTGTTTTATCAAAACCATTTTACATATATGATGACATTACTTCATATGTGTATGTTTCAAGTATAATATCTCTAGGATTTACATGTTTTCACTTTTCTTATGATGAAACGATATCCATTTGTTTTATATGTATTATGTTATGATGGGATGATGTTTATGAAACCCATTTTTATTATTTGGGTTGTGATGAATGTTTTATGTTTATGTTGTGGCACAAGTAAGAATGATTTCATTATGACTTGGGAGGGACCTATATCTCCCTCCAATGAATTGGGTAAAGATTCATATCTCATGAGATAGAGATGTTTGGAATGGAAACTTAATCAGGTTCAGTGATGCAGGACTGGAACGAGGAGTGAACTCGATTCAGAAAGGGACTTTGTCCACTAAGATAGTCTTGGAAGCAATGCCTTGGCTACTATGGAAATCATAACATGTGATTAATGGATTCCAAAATTACATGTTTTATTCCCATGATATTTTATCATGATTAATATTTCTTTATGATCTATGCCTTACGTACTTCCATGTTTAGTGTCATTGCTCAAGATTTTGATGTTTAAACATTATGTTCATGTTTTTTTAAGTTCAAATGTATATGATTTATTTTATTTTCTCTATGTTTACCTTTACTGAGAATTTGAGATCACCCTTTATATGTTTTATTTTCTCCAGGATATAAAGAATTGTTTTAGGTAAGAAAACAAAAAAGGGAAGATATTTATGGTAGATGTTGAAGATATTTCACTACGATTATAAGATTATGTTCCGAGTCTCCAAAGACACTAAACTGTTACAGTCCATTGGTGTCTGTTTTTGTTATGTATTAGATATTCTGCAAAAGTAATTTAATGTCCATGTGCGCCAAGATTTGGGTCTCTATTGTTGGTATCAGAGGAAAGGTTTAGTTAACCTTTGGAAACTAGGATACGAAAACTTTAGTGATATCCCTAGAGATATTTCTAAGGTATGTCTAGGGTTGTCCGTAAAGTTAAGTATAAGTATAGGTTATAGTCCTAGAATTATGGTAAAAATCTTACCATTAACCCTAAGATGTTATATATTGAATATACTCCCACTTTATTATGTTGTTTTCCCTTGCATGATTTTTGTCTCTCACACTATTCTTTTTGGGTTTTAGACGATGGCTGGAACCCGAAGGAACTGTGTGGATCAATGCAATGGAAGATGCAATGATTTTCTTTCTGAACAAACCAATGTTATTAGAGATGGAGTTCAAAATATTATTTCTATACTTACACAAGCTATGAATCATTATGGACTTCCAAATGAGCAGAGAAGGGAACAATATTCTATTGATTCCTCCATGAGGCAGCGTCCACCGTCTTTCAGTCGGTCTTCTGATCCACTTGTTGCTGAACAATGGATCAGTACCATTGAAAAGATATTTTCCATACTTTGTTGTTCAGAACATGAAAAGTTACTTCTATCTATTTACCGTTTAGAAGGTGAAGCAGACCAATGGTGGACTTTAATTAATAATACTAGGCCCAGAGATGAATATGAATCCATAGAATGTGATGAGTTCATGAACTTATTTTTCAATAAGTTCTTCCATATAATTCTTCGAACAATGATAGAAAAATATTTCCTTGAGCATAATAAAAAGGATGATGAATCTGTTGGTATATACGAAGAATATTTTACAAGGCTTGAAAGGTATGTATCTAGCTTTATCATCCAACCTGAAAGTAAAGTTGATCGATTCTTCAGAAGCTTAAAACCAAGTCTTCAAATGACATTAGCTATAAGAGACTTCAGTAGCTACGATGAAATTGTGCATTGTGCTATCAAGGTAGAAATGGAAGTTGTTGTTATATATCCATCTCATGGTTTTGAAAATAAATGAAAGGTGGAGTTCAAGGAAAAATCTCAGAATAATGGTGAAAAGGAGATGAATGTTTCTTTAGGCTCATAGTGTGGAAAGAAGCATGGTGGAGATTGTCTTAAAGGGACTAGAAAATGTTTTAATTGTGGAAAATAAGGTCATCGAGCAGCTGAGTGTCGAAGTAATGGAAAAAGGATTGCTAATGATGTGAATAAATAAAATACTGCAGAGAACACACCACCAACACTTCAATGCTTCAAGTGCAAGGATATATGGCATTATGCTAATCAATTCCCTAATCCAAGGGTTAATGATGATCAACGTGAGCAACCTCTTAAGGCAAAAGATAAAGGGAAGTCACATGCGATCAATATTTGTGATTTTGAGTATGAAAATGATGTTGTGAAATGATTAAGTGTTTATGTAATGGGATTTCAAAATACTATCATGGAATCTAATTTATGGCATTATGGAATTTAGGAATATCTATGTATTGGTTTTCAATAATTATATGGTACCGGTAACCATGAAAAGTGATTGAAATATTTTTTGAAAGAAGTTGATATGCGCATAATGAAGCGATAAATAAAAAAAAGGAAATGAGCTCATGACTGATATAAGGACAAAGTTATATCATGGTTTGAGTATATAGAAATTTTGGGATTTTGGTATGTGGAAAGTGATAAATTTTGACAACATTCATGTTTTCACTAAGAGTCAATGGGTATTAATTTTTCAAGAGAATACATGATTAAGGTATTCACATGTTTTTAATTTTACCAACAAGATATATCGTATGATATATGGGGGATAAATGATGGTATTCACATGCTCGGCAGATGACATTTCAAGTAGTTATTTTCTTTATACTGTGAGTTTGGACATAAGTATTTTGGATAAGCCTAAATATTGGAATGGATTATTTTGGACTTAAGTCAGTATTATTTAAGGATATAAATTTTTTCGATATTATTTATGGAATGTTATAATAATGTAGTTTTAGAAAATGGAAAACTTGCAGGATGGGTGACAACCCGTCCCGTCGGGCAAGGCTGTGGGAATCAAACCCACAACTGAAGTGTGACATGCCTTTATCGCCTACCACTAGCCTACAGGACGTCCCTGGTTAGTAGAAACTAGTTTTATAATATTAATCAGCATGATTTATGAAGTATAAGTCCATTTTAATAACCATATATGATTAATCTCACTATATACGGACTTATGTGTTTTTGATAACTTTTTCTAACCTTTTGTTTGAGATAGATCGAATGACCCATCATTCTATCACATGATCTGCTAACACTTCATGAATGAAAAGTTCAACTTTATTTCTTTAATATGTGAAGTGGAAGTTTTCCAAGGAACTACCAATGGTGAAATTGTACAAAATCAAGAAAGTATTTCTTCTAATTCAAATTTCTTCACCTTTTGGGAAATGATCTTGAAAACCAAAAATGTTGTCCTAGTGACCATATATCTGGTGAATTAGATGGTACCTTAGATCATCACAAATTTATGGCCTTGTGATTGTTGGATTTTTCATAGCCGTGTCCTCTACCACTCTTCATCAGAAGTTGATGGTTATGTTTCTCTTCCATATCCATATTTTCACCCATGTTATCCTATGTGGAAACCCAGTGCTGAGTTACATTGGGTGACTATTATGATTCTAACTTCCCTTTTTAAAATGATGTTTTAGTATTCCTTTTTATGATGTGGGTTTCTATGAAATAATCATTCAAGTAGTAAACCATTTATAACCGCGACGAATTTTGAGGGCGGAATTCATTTTAAGGGGAGTAGAATGTAACACCCCGAGATTTTATGAGATATATTATTTTTAATTTCATTGATATCTTCTATTATACACTAAACGAGGATTAGATTGTACTATACACAACACCGTATTAGCTTGCAGAATACTCAGCAAATTCTTGGCCCGTATTACACACAAATTCATGTTCGTTTTGTTGAAATTAATCTACGCAACATTAAGTATATATTTTGTTTAATGTTTAAATGAAATAAGTTTTGATTATGTTATACACAACACCAAATAGAGCGTTCACCTACATGCAGCACTGACTTGGCTTGCATTACACTCAATCAATACCTTCTTCGATGGCATGTGTAGTACACAATACCAAGTTTCACTAAACGAGATATTATTATAATATTTTGATGAACTAGCCGTTATGAATAGTAATACCCACTTTTTGAAATTTTATAAATTTTATCTTTCAAAATGGACTTCATTTTTGGATTTGGAATATCAAAATTTGCATAGGGTGAATTTTTGGTATTTTTTTGAATACATTCAATTTTTGATGAATAGTGAAAACACTTGGTTACTATTTAAAAACTGACTTTTTATTTAAATAATTATTTATTTTGTTTTATTTTAGGTTAAAATTGATATATAATACCTATATAAGTTCAATGTAATTAATTTGAGTCATTTTATAGTAATTTTAGATATATAAAAAATTTATTGAACTTTTCACCGTCTTTTACCCACCTCCTATAAGAATATGAAAATTTACATAAAACATAATTTTACCGCTTCTGTGAGTGGAATTTCGAAAATTTGAGAGACGCAGTTAATATCAAAGAGTAAAATTTGGGTCAAAAATATAAACATAGTTTTTGGTGAATAGTAACTTTTTACTTTTATTTACCACGGTTCAAAATAAATAGGGTAATTAAGCGTAAAAATGATATTATTATTACCCTAACACATGTCATAATTCTATTGGATAAGTTTAATTCGACAAAAAACAACATTAGGAATAAAATATTACCCTTTAGGTCCACTTGGATTAGATTAGGACTCTTATTATTATTTTATTTAAAGAAGAGTTAAAAAAGTTAAAATCAAAGTTTAATAACTAAATCATTTTTAATATAGGGTTTCACATAAGATAAATTAGACTATAAATATTAATTAGAAAGCTAAAAATATTTCCTACATAATGGTATTTTATTTATAATTTTTAAACATTAAATAATTTAATTTATGTATGACACAATGATGATGCAGTAATTACCTTATTAATGAAATATTAACATAATTGATGTTATAAATACCCAAATAAATGTAATTTGAGACTTTTTATGAATTAAAATAATTTTATAGTTTAATATTAAATATTAGTATTATTTAAATTAACTTTTTTCTAACTAATCATGTTGTTACAAATTTTACAAAAATCAATTACCAAATAGTGTCAAAAATGACCTAAAATAGTTTTTAAAACAAATATTATATTATTAATTGTTATTATATTCTTAAATATCCGAGGATCGGCCAAATGACTTATATAAGGTCATATATTTTAATAATGAACCATTTGTGGTTTTTTTGACTTGTTATAGTAAGTTTATTAACAATATAGTGTAAGAAAACAAGAAGACACGGTAAAAGTTATATTATTTAACAATGAGTTAAATCTAAATGATATGGTTAAAATAGTAACCTAAACATGTATAAAACCTATTGGTTGAGAGTTTTAGGCCCACAACCACTTTATAATAGAAATAATTCAATTTGGAGCTATTATAAACCGACTTTGAATTTATTATAAAATAATATTTTATGTTTTTCCAAAGGTGCCCCTCTCCTCCCTTATAAAAAGAGAACCCCTTCCCTCTTCTCTTCACACCCTTTTGAGCCTTGATGCTCGGCCAAACCCCGAAACTTACTCATAAAAACTTATCTAGTTATATCATAGTGGTTCTGGTCTTCTCAAAAGACCAACTCTAGTGCCCTAAGAAGAAGTTTAAAGAAAGTGCATCGAGGAAGAGGTAATCTCTGCTACCAACTCTTTCAAGTTTCTTTCTTCTTCTACTTCATCTTCTTTAGTTTCTTCATTATAAAGTAATAACATCAGTATTACTTTTATACTGATATGTTATTATAAATATGAAACAACCCTATTTCACCTACTATCCATCCTACGGAAAATGAAATCACCGCGCGTGCGTACGTACGAAATATCGTTTCCACGCTGTGTTGTAATCTGTTTTCGACCACCACCTTACTTGGATGGGTATAATGGTGTTAATAAATAACTATATATAATTTTTTTAAATTGATATTGATTATTAAAAATTATACATACACTTCAATACAATTTCGTGATCATGGGAATGATATCATCGCTCGTGCGTACGTACGGACTACCGTCTCCACGACGTGATGAGATTCATTCTCCATGTTAACCATTCATGAATGATTAAAAAGTATATATAATGAATAATATTGAAATATATGACATAATAATGATACTATATTTTTGTATCTATATATGTATTTCATCTACTTAATTCCATTTAATTCAATAATGAAGCGAAAACAGCGTTCACGCGTATGTACGACCTACCGTCTCCATGAACGTTGTGTTTCATTCCATTTATCGATATATCATATATATATATGTATATGATGAATATATATTATATATAAATAATATTTTACATTCTGAAATTAATTAAATCAGGATATAAGTAATAATATCATGAACAACAAGTCAAAACGCATACGATAAATGAAACTATTTTACCCAAAACGCTGCTTTAACATGGAATTTACAAAAGAACGGGTAATATAAAGTCATAAGTGAACCATATATGATATCATAACAATGAATATGATTATTTAATAAGTCAATGAAACTATTTAAATAATTATACTAGATGTTCCGATACATACGAAGCATATCGGACATAAGGTAATGGATGATTTTGCAATCTCATTTTTATCTGAGATTTCTTATACGTAAGTATTTACTGGGGTTATATTTTTCATTCATGTCCATAAAGAATGTTTTTCATAAAGTGTTCAATATTATTCCATGTATTTTTAAATTCATGTTTACCCCTCGTTGAATTTTACTTTGTGTTATGGAAGGAATATTTCTTTCGATTTACCATATGTGGTACTTTTTGACTTTTCTATTAAAAGTATGAGGAGAATGATTTTTTTAACTTATATGGCATGAACGGATTTTTATGGTTTCATAACACATTATTTTCATGAAGTTTACTCTACAATATTTCATGGTTATTTTCAATAAAATCCTTTTCTTTTAAAATTTCCTGGCATTTTTTGAAAAGAAAATGATTTTTAAGAAGAAAGGTTATTTTCCTCAAGAATTTTTTTCAACTATTTTATCAAAACCATTTTCCATATATGATGACATTATTTCATATGTGTATGTTTCAAGTATAATTTCTTAATGATTTACATGGTTTAACTTTTCTTATGATGAAACGATATTCATTTGTTTTATATGGATTATGTTATGATGGGATGATGTTTATGAAACCCATTTTTATTTTTTGGGTTATGATGAATGATTTATGTTTATGTTGTGGCACAAGTAAGAATGATTTCATTATGAGATGGGTGGGACTTATATCTCCCTCCAATGCATTGGGTAAAGATTTATATCTCATGAGATAGACATGGCTGGAATGGAATGTTAATCTGGTTCTGTGATGCAGGACTGGAACGAGGAGTGAACTCGATTCAGAAAGGGACTTTCCCCACTAAGATGGTCTTGGCAGCAATGCCTTGGCTACTATGGAAATCATAACATGTGCTTAATTGTTGCCACAATTACATGTTTTATTCCCATGATATTTTATCATGATTAATGTTTCTTTATGATCTATGGCTTACGTAATGCCATGTTTTATGTCATTGCTCATGATTTTGATGTTTAAACATTATGTTCGTGTTTTTTTAAGTTCAAATGTTTATGATTTGAATTATTTTCTCCATGTTTACCCTTACTGAGAATTTTATCTCACCATTTATATGTTTTCTTTTCTCCAAGATATCATGAAATGTTTTAGGTAAGAAAAGAAAAAGTGGAAGCTCTTTATGGGAGATGTTAAAGATATTTCACCATGATTAGAAGATTATGTTCTGAGTTTCTAAAGACACTAAACTATTACAGTCCTTTGGTGACTGTTTTTTTATGTATTTGATATTCCACAAAAGTAATGTAATGTCCATGTACGCCAAGATTTGGGTCTCTACAATTACCAAAAGATTCATCTGTGATAAAACTATATCATCTTGTGGTTTCTAGACAGGGATTAATTTCTATGGAAATAACAAAAACTATTCCCTTTTAAAAAAATTGATGGAATTATGTTCTTAAACATATCCCCAATGTTTTAAAAAACCTATATAATCCTAATATCCAAATATTGACTAAACCTTACCTCTAATATCATCTAATGAGACCCAAGAACAACATACATAAATATTTCATCATTGTAGATGAATACTCAATATATTTTATATATACATGCCCAATGATCATAATGGTTAATTATATTTGGAGGCTATAATCAAAATTTTATTATTTTGTAATTGATCTACGATATCTCCCAAAAATTTCTTCCCACATAGTAATATACATAAACATACCTTACAAAAAACATTCCTTCATAACCTAGGGAAACGAAACATAAGAACGGGTGATCTCATATGCTTAATAAGGGTAAAAATGGAGATATCAATTATCACATAATCATAAAATTAGTATAATAATAAAATAACATGATGTTTACATTTGAAAAACATGACTTTTATATAATAGATTATAATTTACAGTGATGGAATACATCATGGATGTTTATAATACATGAATTTTAAAAAGAATCAATGAACATGATCCATAAGAGAATAAAATATACATAATAATTTAGAGAAACATAATCTTAATACATTTTGGACAAATATAAATAGAAACTATTTCACTCACAGAGGTAAGGACGTGAGATAAGTCCCCCACATAAACTTATAGACATATAACTAGGTCTATGAAAAATCATATAGAAATGAAACCCATTTACATTCTAAAATATATGGTAATGAATTCCCAATCTAGATATAGACTTATAGTCAAGAAATCCACATCCAAACATAATCTTATGGATATGAAAATTAGTTCAATCCCAGAAATTAGGTTCAAACAGAACCCATTTATCTCATGAATTATCCATATTTACCAAATGAATTAAACAAACTTATAATTTTGGTCCCACCAATTACAAAATCATAATTCATTCATATTCATGTCATAAGATCATAAATAATTCATCAAAAATTATATACGATAGAATAGAGGCATGTTTTAAAAAATCTCACCATAAACAATCTAGATAAATGACAAGTATGGTACCATTGGATCATATAGTGACTGCAACTTTTCTTATATAGATATTTCATATTAATAAATGGATATTAATTACAAAACATAATTATCCATGCTATACTCGTATATGCATTGTTACTTTAGAAACGTGTGTTTATAAACAACTACTTTAAAAGCGAAGTACAATATCATCCATTATATTATTCATAAGTAGAACCCTTCATATACATATCATATATAATTCATTTCTTTAAAACCTTAGTAAAGAATCTATAAGAAGGGTGAGATTATATATCAAGTAAGTGTAAATAAGGGAGATATCAATTAATGATAACATGAAATCATAAGATAAAAATATGTGTATAAAATCATGAAATTTATTTATAATTTTCAAACCCAATCATTCAAGGTTTATAAATATGGTTCATGGAATAAATCATTTTCCTTTAAAAATACATGAATCATAAGAGTGAGAAATATTTATATATCAATCATTAACTATAAGCTCGTGATCTAAAATTTTGGCCCCATCATAAGCACAAAAACTATTTAAAATGTTAAAGATTACTACAAAGACCATAAAATCATAATGGATTGGGAATGGACGTATATTTCCCATAGTGGATCAAGAACATAAACTTTTTTCCAATATTAGATCAAGAACATTGACTTCTTTCCCATAATGGATCAAGCACATTGGCTAGTTTCTCACAATTATGTATTGAGATATAATAAGTTACCCAACATATTAGATGTGTACATAATATTAAACCAACCCATCACATAATAAAAACCCTATATATGTGTTCCAAAATACAATAAAACATTCATTATATCATCGTGTCAGAACTAATTAAAATAAAATAGGTTTCATAAAAACTCCATCAATTCATCATAGCACAACCCATAAAACTAAATGGGTTTCAAAAAAAACTCATAACAATAAATAATGAAAATAAATAATAAGTTTATTATCATTGGATGATACCCTCAGTAAAATATAATTACATAAAAGGATGTTTTTAAATATAAAAATTCATTTAAAAGAATAACTGTAATATTTCCCATGGAAAATACCTATTTACTTTGAAATCACTTATTTAAATTCATAAAATTTACCAAATATTAATGAGAATAATTTTATTTGAAAAGAGCCTAGAGAAATTGTAAAGGAAGATTCAAATCATTGATCATTCATGATGGAAGGAAATTCATTTCATGTTATATATTTTAATGGAAAACATTAATTTCACACTTTTATGAAATATACAAAAGTACATAATTCCAAAATTGAAAATAAAATTGATTTAAAAGATGTAAAAATCCAGTCATGGTTCCAAATGACATTAAAATATCACAGTATAATATTAAAATAATTATTATTTTTTCTTTAAAAACATGGTTAAATAAGAAAATTTATTTTCTACCAAAGGGAGAACTAATGTCTGGTTTAATAAAACTATTATTTCTATCTCTTGTGTACTTAAAGTGAATAAGATAAATAAAAAATACGTATTCCCATGAAATAAACATAGGATAATAGATTTTTAATGTTTTATTATAGGTAGACCATAATATTTCATCACTAGAAACAACATAATAAAAAATCATGATAAACAATGATATTTTAACATAAAACCAATACCTTGTTTATAACATTAAAATAAAATCCTAAAGAAATAGAGAATCTTAGATGAATATTTATATCACCATAATTTTTATGAGGAAAATCATAAAATAACTCATGATCATTATATAAAACACATAAAAGAAACAATTTATGAATGTGGATTGTGTCTCATATATGTAATAGTGATATGAAAATCAATTACCTCGATTTCCAAATTCTTTGAAAGTACTCAGTCCCCTTGACTAATAAATTTAATTTTATTATAATTCTATACCAAAATTATTTAAAAATATAAATATCATAAATTTTCCACATATTATATTTAAACATCCAATTTTTGAAAATTATTTATCAAAATAAATATTTTTGTGTGTTTAAGAGTATTATTTTTCATGAGTGTTGGATAATTAGTTCCATTACTCAAAATTTGATCAGTATTATGTTATCTCAAGAATTTCAATAATGATATAAATATAATATATATTTATGAGATACATTATCATCTTCCAAAAAATTAGAAGGTAATAAGCTATATGTGATATTATAATTGTAAGATAATTATTATTTAATAAACATTAAGTGTAAATATGAAACCCATAAAAAAATATCAATATGATATTGTGATGAAAAGTGAATTGTATCACTATGTGGAGTTGGTAAACTGTACGCACGCATGAGCGAAACATTGACTTCCCATTTAATTGTGAAAGGGTGGATCATATTTGTTTAATAATAATAATAACCTGTTAGTATATTAAGGATACTAGATTTATTATTTTATGACAAATACCACAAATATATATGCTCTAAAAGAATAAGTAAGAACAAAGTTATTAGTTAAGGTGATTACCTCTTCTCGGAAATAAACCCTTTAAATATTTGTGTATGTGTCCTAGGGGTGGTATGTTGGAATGAAAAACTACTGCATAATGTGGATAGGGATGTCTATAAGAGATTTTGGATGTTATTGGGTGATCTATAAGGATAATTGTGGTGTAGAAAAGATAAAATAGGGGTGCCTTTTATAAGTCAGGGTAGGGGAACTTATGGAAATTATAACGAGATTAAAATATATAAATTTTATTCTCTATAAAAATAATTTCAAACGGATAGTGGTGAGAATATTAGGTATGATTTGGTTGAATAACATAAACCCGAAAATATTTCAATAGGTTTATGTGGTGTTCTAAACAATATCTTTTAGTTTAACCCCATAGTAACCTATTTTAACCATAATTATGATCACAACTATTTCAATATTAAAGGGTAATTAATGTTACTATAAATGGTAAAATTATTCATAAATAGACCAAGGTTAAAATTCTGAAGCATACTCCATTCAATTGGTCAAATAAAATATGTTAATAAATTTTATATGACTGCAAATAATTTTTTTCATTTTCAAAAAGCCGCTTTATGGGAAGCGGGAAACCTAACACGGGTCGTGACCACCACAAAGTTCAGATTCAAATTACAGAATTCAAAAACATCAATCCCATTTCAGATCCGAAGAATCACAACTCACCCGCCTATCACGGGTCTTCGCCACCCCAACTTCACCATCCTGAAGATACCCGCTAGAATTCTCCTCACAGGCAGTATCATCCTCAGAGGCATAGATCATCCATCCATCATAATGGTAGCCCCAACATTGAACAGCTATGATATAACCATGAATAATCAACAAAAAACCAAAACCAGAAGAGAGAAACCTTCAATCGATCGCATCCCAATAGACTGAATGCATCGCGAACCAAAATCAACTAGCAATCACCAACCAAACTCATGAACACCGCAAATCCATCATCAACACATCACGAACAATAACGACTATAAATAATGGAATCAGAAAACATCACCCTATCCCGATCTCGGAGTCGCCATAGAAAATAGCTCGTCACCGCCATCCAAGTCTCTCATCGGGGTTGTAATATTATTATTCTTTCAAATTGTATTACTTTTAATTTTTTAAATAAATTATTTTTTTCCTATTAATTGAAAATTATTTTATCAGAATTGTGAAATATTTTAATGTAATTATATGATCACAAAAAACAATAAATAAATTATCAGAATGAAAATAATTTCATTATATACATAATAACTATTAAGAATAATTAAGAATTTTCTTTAGTCCCTTTGTGAAAATATAAGATGTATTTAAAAGTAAAAAGTGAAATTTTTTATTTCTATTTAATTAACATATTATATAGGTCACTTTTAGAGAACAAAATCTCCTAAACACATAAATATAAAACCTAATTTTATTAGGGTTCAAAAAACATTATACATATGATTTAAAATTATAAGTGGTTTCCTTATCACTTAGTTTTTACCAAGGTTAACCTGATTTACCCATTTACTGTGGTGATGAATTATTACTCTTTTCCTTATCCATTATGACCAAAAATTATGTTCAAATTGTTAAATTTTATTAGTTATATTGCTTAAAAATTTGTAATCTACTTTAAAAAATTCAAACTCTACAAGTGGTAAAAATTCATTTTATAAGTCTCCCATAATGTGCGATGAAAACAATTTTCTAATGAAGAAGAATGCCTTCGCATGTCCAAAAGTATTTTAATACAATTCTGATGTCTAATTTTGTTTCATATATAATTAAGTTTATTATATAAAAATAAATTATTCTTAAGATTTTTTAGGATCAATTTATAAATATTATTAGTCTTTTTCAATAAAAATAAATGACAATTTTACAAATATCGGTATTTTTTACTATTCAATGAAAAATAATTTTTTTAGAAAAATACACTAATTTTACCCATTTTATATTTTGGCATGATGAATTAAAAAAATAAGTTATTTTGTTATTATAATAATTCTAAAAATTTATAATAATTTCAAATATTTTTACGGAATGTAATGAAACAACTATTTTAAAAAAATAAAACGTTTAAGCATAATGTTGAACTTATTCTTATCACATTCACAGAAAAAAATTATATGAATGATAAAATATTTTATTGAAAATATAATATTTAAATTTCATTATAATCAATCATAAATGGTTATTAATTTATTTTATTAACATAAAATATCATTATTATCATAAAAATAGTTTTTTCAGAAAAAAAAAATTCTTTTACATTCATATGATTCATATTTTATTTCTAATTAATTGATATCCAATGAATTTATTTTTTGCATGTGAAAACCATATATATTTAATAATATAGTAATTATGATTTGTACCAAACTAGGCAATACCTATGTTATAACAATAATCTATATCATGATTCGTTTAAACTCACAGTTCCACGTTACACAATCTATCAATGAAAACAAATTTATTTCAAGAGAGATATATAAAAATATCTCAGGGTGTTACATTATCTCCACCACCTAATAAATTTCATCCTTGTCACTTGAATTTGTTTTGGTAATCAGTTTTTTGACATTTCAAAATTCGTTTATGGAAAACCCACATCATAAAAAGGGTCATTAAAACTTCCATTTAAAAGAGGAAATGGTAAGTATCAAGGCCAAATGATTTAACAAAAACCTACATATAAAAATAAGAAAAAAATAATTGAGAATTTAAAATATGCAAATGGATTAGAAAACTAACACCCAAGGAAATATATAGACCAATAGATAACATGTTTAAGATAAAATTAACTACCATAAAACCATAAATATTTGATGGGTAAAAAACCCATAGATTTATCAGAAATAATGGTACAAGTATAGAATTTTATTTCAAGAACCTTTTCCTAAAATAGATGCATTATTTTACTATCAAGATATTGAACATGATAATATATACATAATTTATTTAATTTAATAAAAAATCTTCATTTCATCCTTTGTTTGTACTTTGATCAATTTACACATCTTCTCTTTCTATAATAAATAAATATTAATAATTATTTTTAAATGAATAAAGAACTAAAATTAACATTTAATGGATTATAATATACATGGAAAGTTATAAGTCAATCCTGCTATCCCTAGTTACCATAATAAAATAAAATGGTTATCACAAGTTATAAAATCTAGATAAACATAATACATTAATCTCCAAATCATCAACATTAAAACCCAAAATTCAACTTAAACCAAACAATAATAAGTTAGCCTAAAGAATCTTATAAAATATATCTATCCAAATTCAAAACCCAAAAATCAGAATAATTTGATAATATGTCTACATATATAAATATATTCTAAAATAAACTTTAACACATATCCCAAAACAATATAACATTTATAATAATGTCACATGCCCAACATGTGAATAATGTGTTCATATATTCTCTTAAAACGCGTTAATAGTGTCTCTAAATAATCTTAATCACCATATAACCTCAATAAAAAGGAACACTCTTCCCAAAAATTATATTTATCCTTATTTTCAAATAAAATCAAATATATTATTGTTTATATTTAATAAATTAATGAATGAAATAATCCTCAACATAAATTGAATTGTTATCAAATCAATAATTAATATCATGTTCCTGAATATTATGCAATTTATTTTATCTATATATATCATCTCTTTATCTCAAATAATCATTTTTACCTCAACATTAGGCACATATCAAGGGTTACCATTCCTAGAATTATGTTTTTTCCAAAAAATATCACCATACACTAAATCCATTTTCCAGGTTATCAATTTCATTCAAAATATTCATTGAATTTCTTAATGTTAAATTTTTGTACAAAATCACTTTTTTATTTAGTAATTATTTTTATTATAATATAGTTTGTAAAACAATTATATAAAACAATTCATGAATCCCAATACCTAAACCCTTAAATCCTATCACATCAATGATTTGAATAACTTAGATCATTCCTTTGGTTTGGAGTTAATACCTGGTTTAGGGAATTAACTTAGATAATTCCCATGTTCCTAAAATATAATAAATTGAATTACATGGAAATGTTATTCTCAATGAAATTAATTTAAATATAGAAAACTTCTTCCACTTCCTTGGAAACATTCTACTAGGTTTTTTTCCCCATATTTTTAACAATAAATAAATTGAAAATTATATCCACCATGATCATTACAACATAGAAATTCATAAAATTTCATATTCCATTTATTTTAGGAATTTAAAATCACACAGTTGTTTAAATTAATATTCTTATATCATGATAATTAGATAGGAATAATTGCAAGGTTTCACCTTCCCATTCCTAGTTCATTTAGTTTATAATGAAAAATGTTACTCTATTGCCAGCCAAATTCACTATTAAAATGAATCCTCATGGTTCCATCCATAGTCTAAATCTAAAAAAGTATTATTTTATTAATAATAATTATAGATAAAAAATATATTCATGAAAATCATTTATAAGATGTCTAAATCATTAAAAATTCATTTCAATCTATGAACCAATTAGTATAAACTAGGATATTCATATTCATCATATATCCAAATAATTTATGATGTATTATAAATAAAATGTTAATTAACCTAATAATATACCTAGCAAGTTTCAAACTAGGTGTGTAATAAAGGAACATTCATGATGAACCAAAATGATGGATGAGATATACTCAACAAACACTTTCCAAAGTTATTACCCCAAGATTAAAATGTTCTAAAACCACATGCACTTATATTATCTTGGCATGGATGTTTTTCTATGAAAAACTATTCCCTTATTCTCCATCACATAGAATGATCTGCTATAATTAAGATTATTCTTAGGGTTCTCACTAAAGTTTATCATCCTACTTTATAGACCATTCTCTGATTCCAACTATAGAAACCCACATTTTCATATATAGATATCGTATCTTAATATATTAATAATAATTATCTAGAAAAATTTTCCATACCATAATTGTATAGGTATAATGTTTTTGGAAACTTGGGTATATGAAGAACTTGTTCATAATTGAGCTATATCATCTACCACTATGTTATACAAAACTATCACCCTTCTATGAAATATCATATTTAATACCATTCCTTATGACTCATGAAAAGGAAAAATAATAAAGTGTGAGATCAAAATCCCAATAAAGGTAAATAAGGGATATATCAATCGATGATAATATGAAACCTTAAGACAATAATGAGAATGTGATATAATGACCACTAATTACCAAATTCGTACCCAATCATTCAAATATCATAAACATAAGTCTCAGCCAAATACATTATCATTTCAAAATTTATGAATCATAAGAGTTATATATCTTCATAAATCAATCATGAACCATAAGTTTATGTCATAAAATTATGGAACCATAAAAATTATATAAACCATTTAATATTTCAAGGTTAACTATAAAGAATATTAAATTATAATAGATCTATAATTAATACATCTTTACTATATTTGATAAAGAACATCTACTTGTTCACCATAGTGGATTAGGCACATCGAGTTATTTCAAATAACAGATCAAGCACATCAAATTTTTCCCATAATTATCTAATGAGATATAATGCATTACCTAGTTAATTATAGGTATATATAACTCTAGTCCCACCTATCACATAATAAAAACAATTTATATGGGTTAAAAATGACCATATAAAATTTATCATATCATCACATCATAACCCGTTCAAAGAAAAAAGGTTTCATAAAATTTTTATCAATTAATGATAGAATAACCCATGAAAATGAAATTTGTATTATAAATTAAAAATCACCAAAATCCATCCATATAACTAATAAGCATGGTATAATTGGATTTTATCCCTATTAAAACATACATAAAATCAATGGATGTTATCATAGATGAAAATTTAATTAAAAGAATCAATATAATATTTCAATGTGAAAATATCCTTTAAACTTTGAAATAACATATTTAAAATCTAAAAATTTCACAAATTTAAATAAAAAAATTTATTTGAAAATAACCTTGTAAAGAATTAATAAAATAATTGAGTGGTTATGATGGTAGTAAATTATGATCATGTCGTATACTTTAAAAGAAAACATTCATTTCACAATGTAGTAAAAAGTCACAAAATTACTTGGTTCAGAAAACATTAATAAGGTTAATTTTAAATCAATTTATAAAAAATATTTCCTTGGTAGAAATTAATATAAAATATCATATACTAATTTTAAAAACATTCTTCAATTTTTTTTAAACCGTGGTTATGGAAGAAAAAGTAATGTAGACCAAACAGTGAAATAAAGTAGGTTTTCCTTAAAATTTTCTATATATATATATATATATTGTTCTTAAAGTGAATAAAATGTAAGGTATTGTTTCTCTCAAGATATAATATTTGTATATTAATATTGAAAAGTTTATTGATCTGTATATTATAATATTTCATCATTGATAACATAATAAAAAATATTCCCAATAAAAAATTTGATTGTAACATAAAACCCTTACTGCTTTAGTAACACTTAAATAAAAACCTCAATAATGATATAATATTAGGTAGATATATATATAAACATAACTATAAAAAGGATAATCAAAAAATAATGTCATGGAAATTATATACACCACAAAAAAGAAACAAGTACTTAATATGGAATGTGCCTCATAGAAGTAGAAGAGATACTAAAATACCTTTCCCCCTGTTCCACATTATTTAAAAGTAATAAAACCTCCTATATAATATTTTTAAATTTATTATTATTATATAAAATAACTATTTCAATAATTACAATAAATTAAATAATTTACATTTAATATTTAAACATCTATTTTTTAAGAATTACTTAATAAATCATAGGTTCCAGGTGTTTAACTACTTTTTTTTCAAGAGAGTACTGGTTTGGTAGTTCTTGTCCTGGTAATTTCATCATGGTTTCGTAATATCTAGAATGTTAGTAATTATATAAATAAATTATATTATATATATATTTTCAACCATAAATGAGATAAACATAAAAATAAATTACACCTTTCATGGAGAAAATTAGTTATATGTATTTGTTATATTTATCCTTATTACCATCCATGTAAATTAGAAATGAAAAAAATCACATCGCTACATGGAGGTGGTAGTCCACATTCACCTATGATAAACTTTATATTTTTTAATTGATTTGAAAATAAGAAGGTATAATTCATATTATAATTATAGAATAATTATTATTTCATAAGTATTATATATAAATATTAAACCCAAGATAGCACACATATATAATATATAGAGAGGAAAATTGAATTGTATCACGGCGTGAAGACGTTAAATCATACGTACGCACGAGTGATATTTTCACTTCACATTTTATTTGGAAAATGGGGCATAACGGTGGTTTAATAATCCTAATAAAATATAAGTATAGCTATGATGCTAAATTAGTTATATTATGAGAAATATCATTTATTTAGAGTTTGTAAACTATTAATTAAAGAAATACATTGATTGGTTAAAGAGATTATCTCTTCCTTGAATGAAATCCTTTATATATTTTCGTAAGGATCATGGGGATGGTCTTCAGGGAATAAAAGAACCTATAGAATGTGTCTAGGAGTATTTTAATGGTATTTTGGTATATATTAGTTTATATATAATGATAAAAATTTATATAAATAAGAGAAATGAGGGATTCCCTTCTTTAATTGAGGGGAGAGGATCTTCTTGAAATAAATAAAAATATAGAAGTATAAAAATTTCATTATCATGAAAAATGCTTACAAATTTCTATATAATTGAAAATAAGGGAGGATTTGGTTAAAATCAGTTAACCAATTTGTCCATGTTTAATGGTTAATTAATCTTTATATTTTGGTTTGACACCTTATTTATCATTTTTTAACCCAAACCACAGTAAGAACTATTTTAATCATAAAGTGTAAATAATTATATCCTAAATAATAAAATAAAAATAAATGGAAAATGTTGTTGATATTTTTAAGCATAATCAATTTAATTTTCTAAAGATATGATTTTATGAATTTTTAATCACTTCCTAAAACATTATTTATTATTAAATGTCGTTAATATCATTTTTACATCTATTACATTAATTTTTCATTGAAATTAACATGAAAAAGGAAATAAAATAAATTCCATTCACACCTCTATATCATGATATAATTGTTTATTAAATTATTGGAACACACTTCTTATTTAATTTTTTATTACTTTTATTATTTTTTAAATCATTTATTATTATTTTATATTAATTTCATAAATAATTTGTTGGTGATGCATATTAATTTATGGAAATTATATAATTAATAAAAAATATAAATACATTACGGCATTAAAATTAATTCTATTATTTTCAAAATCACCATTATTATTCATTAAAAAATATATTTCTTCACTTAGTGGACACAAAAGTGGTATTTAAAATCAAGTGAGTAAAATTTTGTCTTTTTTATTAAATAACATATTATATTATTCATATTCATGGACAATTTTTCCACAAAAAAAATAAATATTAATCTTGAGGTGATAATTCTGTAAATAAGTTAATTAATTAATATTTAAGAATAAAAATTGTGTCTTTATCACTTAGTGTTAACCAAGGTTAAATCGATTGAACCTTTTAATGTGGTGATGAAAATTTATGAGTTTTACTATTCATTATAACTAAAAAATAAGTTGATGTTATTAAATAAAATTAATTATGATAATTCTAAAAATAATATTCATTTTACAAAATTAAAATTTTAAAATAAATATAAATTTATTTTATATTTATCCTGAAAAGTGTGATGAAAAACAATTTTTAGAAAAAAGATCCTTTTAAGTTAAAATTGTTTTTATACCAGTATCATGTATAATGTTTATTATTATATAATTAATTATGTTGTTTTTAAATAAAGGATACTTATATATGTTTACGATTAAATTCATAATATTATATAATCTTTCAATGAAAGGAAATGATTGATGATAAAAATTTGTACTTTTTAATTTTCATTGGAAAATCAATATTTTTAGAAAATTCCCAAAATTTTACCCTAAGTTAATTTTTACATGTTGATTTAAAAATTTATTTTCTTTTTTGAAATAAAAATTATAAAACTGGAAAATTAATTTTAAAATAAGTGCCCAAATGTTGAAAAAACAATTTTTTTGAAAAATAATGTTCTTAAATATAAAACAAAATTTATTCTTCACTAATAATTAGAAAACATATTAAATGTATGATAAAACATATGACTAAATATATAATATATAAATTTCATTAAAATAAATCACCAATATATATTAATATAATTTACTCAGATAAAAACACATTGCGCACATAAAAATAGATTTTTATGAAGAAAATTATTTTACTTTCAAATTAATTTTATTTCATTTTTATATTAAATTAATAAAAAATTAATTTTTTTAAAAAGTGTCAAACATATACTTTTCATAATTTTGATAGACCTATTCATACCCACTAATGTAATGGCTTGGTTATAATGATATATTATATCACAGTTTGTTTAGACTATGAGTTTCATAGAAAAAAAGGTATCAAAGAAATCAAATTTATTTTAAGATAAATATAATATACCAGAAAGTCCGATCCAAGAAAGCTTGGAACACCAAATTTATTAATAAAATAAAAGTGCAGAAACAGGAGAAGGAAGAGAGGGAGCTTACAAGTCAAAACATTCATAGTCACCACCCCCATACCCGATCGTGTCATCAGCATCAGCTGATTCCCATTCTGATTGGGTCTCGTATTGTTTAAGAATATTCTTATAGAACTTCCGTTTGTCCATCTTCTCCTTCGATAGCTTCTCAATCTCATTCTTGGCAGATTCCCTAGTGGTCACGGTCCTCGGAACTGCAGAGTAGTCCTTCCTTGGTTTCGTTGAAACAGGGGCAGATCTGACACCCTCATTGTCAGAGCCTCTTTTCTTTTCTCCTCGGACAATATCACTATATGATATCGTATTTGCATCCATACCTTTTCCCTTGGTCTCAACATGAGAGGCACCCCCTTTGCAGAGGGTTAGGTCCCCTACTCCAGGAGTGGATTCCTCCTCCCTTCCTTTCTCAGTAGTCTTTGACTTGTCACCATTGCCCGAGACCCTGATCGGTGTACGCACCCTCCCCTGTTCATCTTCATAAATGTTCCCCCATTTCTCAGGTAACTCAGATATCTGAAATTGCTTCTGGATTTCATGATGATAATCAACATGTAATTGCACATCACCTTGATTATAGACATCAACCTGGTGAGAGTCAGGGATCAAATTATCAGAAGTGATAACCTCCTGATCTCTAGAAGGACCGCTATAAGATCTTGTCGGAGTAGAATCAACAATAAATATAATATAAAATTATAGGTTTCTAATGAAAATATGATTTTTACTTTGAAATTACTTATTTTAAAAATATAAAATATAAAAAAATATAACACAAATAATTTTATGTGAAAATAAAAATGGAAACTTATAAATTAATTTTTAAATAATCGAATGGACATGACAGCATGAAATTCATTTCATTTCATATAAGTTAAAAAACATTCCTTTTATACTTTCGCAAAAAAGTCCAAAAGTACCTCTTTCGGAAAATTAAAGGAATATTAATTTAATACCATTTTAAAATAATTAAATTATGTATAAATATTAAGTCATAAAATAATGAAAAAATATTAAAGAAATTCTTAAAAATATTTTTTGAAAAAATGGATATTAAGTAAAAATGATTTTTGACTGAAAAAAGAAATAAATTAAATTTTACAAAAAAATATTCTTTCATTCCCTTGAGTAATTAAAGAGAAGAAAATGAAGTAAAAACATGTAACATCCAAAATTTACTATATTATCAGAAAAATAATAAGATTTTTTATAGGTATGCTATAATATTTCATCACAGTAACTTAATCATAAACAATCTCAATAAATAATGAGAATGTATTGTAAAACTATTACCACTTTGGTAGCTTTTGAATAATATGAACTATAAAAAAATAACATCAATTATAAAATTTAATATCATGGATATAAATTAATTAATTAATTAAAATGTCAAATTTAAGTACTTACAACTCATAAAATGATATATCTTCATAACCAAACATTTTTCCCGGTGAAAAAAATTTAAGATGATAGACTATTAACCCAAGTCTCTTATTTCTTAATAAAAATTTTATAATCCTATATAATAAATATATATTTTTTATGAATTCTTTCCATAAAAAAAATCATATCACATCATATGTAATTTCATTATAACATCATATTACACATTTATTAACAATGTTTGGTAAAAATCACTATTCTTGGTGATCACTAATTCATTTTCAAGAATATTTCTATTCAACAGTCTTGGAATATATACTTTGATCATGGTTATATCATATAAATAATTTTAAACAATATATAATTATCATATATATTCATTGTATACATATTTATAGTTATCCATAAAAGGTAAAAATATAAAAATTAATTACATTATTCATAGAGACAGTAGACTATATGTATTCATAAACATTGTTTTAATTTTTATTTTATTGAATTAGAGAAATGTAAATAAAAAAATATTTACATAATCACAATAACATCATAAAGAATATATATATTTATTAAATCCATAATTATAACGATCTATGTAAAGTGCTTATGAAAACTGAATTACACTAGTACGTGGAGACGGTATGTCGTAAGTACACATGAGCAATGTTTTTGCTTTCGGTAGGATGTAAAGATAGTAAATAATGGTACTTTTATCAATATAAAAATATTTATTTATATTTAAGAGTCTAACTTAGTTATTTTATAATGTATATCCTGGATTTATAAGAGGTTTCGAACAATCAAAATTGAAAATGCTCTATTATGAGCTATATATCTTCATTGAGAACCCTCTATTGTATAATATCTTACATATTTAAGGGAAGATATTTTTAAAATTACAAAATATATAGGAAGTGGTAAAACAATAAACTAATGTATTACGGTAGATATTTTCTGAGATATAAGAATTAAAATTTGTGATGAAAATATGAGAAGGGGTTCCAATTTATAAGTGAGGGGAGGGGCACTCATCAATTTATTAAAATATTAAAAATATAATAGTCGATGTCTTGAAAAAATGATTTCAAGTTAAAAAAGATTCAAATATAAGGTGTTGTTTCGATTAAAACACATCAAAAAATGATCTCTGGATAGATTTTTATGGTTTTAATTCATATTTGATTATTTAACCACTTCGTTAACTAGTTTTAACCTTAACTGCGACAATAGGTTTTTAAACATTAAAGTATTATAATTATAATTATAAGGTCAGGATTATCCCAAAAATGTAAAAGGGATGAAATATTATACCTCATATTATCCAAATATTTCACTTTATTTATATTTATATTTATTTTTATTAATTTAATAAAATATTATTTTTGTAAAATATTATTAATTTAATTTTTAACATTATTCATTTAATTTGTCTTTAATGACTCTATGAAAAAGATACAATTTTGATATAATCCTTTAAAAATCCATAATTTGACATCTTTATATATAAAATTCATGAAACTCATTAAATCATCCAAATTTTATTACTTTTAATATTTTTAAATAATTAATTTTATATTTCTATTAAGGGAATAAATTCGATGTTGACACTACATAATCATTTAGGGTAATAATTAAAACACTAAAATTTAAAAAAAATATTGTGATAAATGAAATAAATTTTATTTAATATTGAAATTTATTACTGTAGATAACCTATTTTTACGCTTATGATATAATGTTAGAGATATTAACATCAAGAGAGTAATATTTTTTATTTATTCTTTCCATAAATTAATATAAAGTTCCTATTCAAAGACATACGACGCCAAGTGGAAATATATTTTACACATTGACGGAAATGTCTAAAATATACTAATAAAATAACATAAAGAAAAGTTATGGATAAATTTTTATGAATTATTTTAATGTTTTAAACATATTATACCCATTTTACCATTACCGAGGTTAAAATTTTTATTGTGGTTAATACTCTTATTAACCAAAAATAAAATGTGGATATTTACCAAAATAGAACTTATTTTTTAAAAATATGGAATTAAAATTTTAATATTCAATTTAAATAAGTTTAATAAATTAATTAAAGATAAAACCACAAAACATGACAAACAAATTAGTTTTTAGAAAATGGACCATTAAAGTATAAAAATAGTTTTATATAATATTTGATCATAAAATTGGTTCCAATAATATATATTGTGTATTAATAATATAATAGAAATTTTTTTACTTTGATTCCATTTAAAAAACATAAACATTTGAAATTCTCGAAATAAAAATATTGTTTTCTATAAAAATATGCATTTTTTAGTATTCTTCGAAAAATTAAACTTTTCAGAAAATTGTTCCAAATTTACTCTAAGAGAAATTAGAAATGATTATGAAAAAAATGAAAAAAATGATATGAAATAAATTTTCTAAATGTTTCAAAAATTTAATATAGTATTTTATAACAAAAAAATTAGAATCCTTGTGGAAGGAAACATAGTTTTGGACTATAATATGACATTACTTAAACTATTTGAATTCTTATTTCCTAAGTGTAATCAACAATTTTTATTGAGTATAATCCTTATATATATATATATCATAACATATTTATTACTATTCATACCCAATAATTTAAGAGCTAAATTATAACTATCCTATTTTAATAATAATTATTTGTGGTTTGTTTTAGGTCGGTTGTAAAGATCCATGTCTTTATAGACATGAAATTTGGGAAGAAATTTGAATTTTTTTCATCTAAATGCTTGTATTGGGTAAAATGATCATTTTACACTAAAAGAGGGTGTTGTATAATTTTTATCACTATTTTGGTCCTCGGATTGTGTATTTACCATAGGATTAAAGTGGTTGAATTCAGAACTATTCAAATTTTCATGGAATTATTAATAATTAATATTTAAAAATTTTAATTATAATTGTTTTTCATTTATTCATTCATTTATATCTTTTTAAAGGATCACCTAATTGAGATTCTATTTTCACCATTGAGTTCGGAATTATGGGGTTTTCATTTGTGGGGTATAAAATTTTATTGAGCATCTAGGTCAGGCCCCTTTTAGTTTTTTAATTTCATTATTCTGTTTATTTTCCTTCATTAAATTATTTTCCTTCCTTGTATTATCGCATACGCCCAATGTGAGCCTCCTATTTTTTCTAAAAAAGAGATAAAAGAGCGTCGGAGAGTGATGTATGAAGAGAGGTTCCACTATAGATCTTGGGAGGAGTTTGATTGTCTTACAACAACCGTGGACTATGGGTACGGGTGAATCATCAGGTATTCATTATAAAGTAGTATTTTTTATGTTTATATTGTAGGTCATCAAATATTTACCCATTTTTAGTTCTACGGACAAATTATGACTTTTTAGGGCAACTTAGGGGGGCAATCTATATTTTTTATAAAATACAGTTTTTGGTCTATTTACATAGGTTTTTAATTTATAAATATCAATCACACGATGTGTAGTTCCAGAACATACACTATGTGTTCTTATATTTTAGGTAATTTGAACTTCTATAAATGCATGTTTTGGACTAGGAGTACCCACAGTGTATAAGTACTTGGACATGTAGTTGGGCACCTAGCTCGACAACCCACGTAGGGGATCTTGCCTATATAAAGTATATGGATAGATTATAAGTGGGATAACATCATTTTATGAGTACTTGTCCACGAAAAAATACATGTCCAGTTCATGTGAGGTACATGAGTAGTTACCCCATGTTGGGTACACACCGGGTACATGTTATACACATCGTGTACCTGGGTTTTAAATGAAAATTCTGGCTGGAGTAGATACCCTAGTGAGGATTTAGAGTACATGTCATGTACATATGTATACACACCATGTACAACCCCAATGTTACAATTATAAAGGGTTTCCGTGATTTGACACCCTTGAGATATAATTTGATATATTAGTAGTCCATTTTATATTTTCTATGTGTAGATCACAATGGTTGAACATTTTGGGTGATTGTAGGGATCTAATATTTTTGGGGTGATCAACATATATGGGGAGGTTCTACCTCTATTAAATAGATTTAGTGATACCTTAGGTATGGGAATTTGATAATAGATGGGCCATGAGACATATCTTATGGCCAATGCTTATATAGAATTTCCATTCAGGATGTCTCTGTTGAAGATGTTACCTTATAAACTAGTAGTACATGATATTTTTTTCTTATGAGGATCCCTAATAGGATTAATCCACTAATGTTTTAATGTAGAGGATCCCATATATGATGAATATACCTTACTATTATTTCCAAGGGTCCCTTGGGGAATTCCTTCACCTATAGGCTGACCTAGATAATCCCTTGTAGGATCCCTCTACTTGTTTACTCATTTTGAGGATCCTGTGCATGATGCCTCTGCCTATGGAGAGCATTTCATCCAATGACTTATTGGAAACCTCTAGATATGTGCAGTCTTATAATATACCAAAAGGGGAACCCAAGATTATATATATACATTGATGATCCTGAGTTTGATGTTCCTTTTGTGTTTGACATAGAGGGACCTAGTGGGTCCCTTATTGTTTCCCCAACCCTTAGATAAAACATTAGGGGTTTTGTTATAGATTATAGTGGTTTTAACCTTAGAAATCATACCAAACATGTAATCCTACACTCTTAGGATGTTGAGGTGGGTTTAGGCATTCACTCTCCCTCGCAGTTTTATTTATGTGTTCACTTATTCATTATTGATGCGGTTGTGATAGTCAGTGGTGATTCCAAGTTTGCGGTCGATGATCCTAATATAATGCGATATTTTATTAAGACATACATACATAATTATTGTGATCTTTCCATTATTGGTACTTGGATTCTCATGTAAGAATTAATTATAAGGACCCATAGGGAAAATGAATCATGAACTCCTTTAGTGATACTTCAACTCCCTACCTAGAAATCAGTGGACAAGCTGATAGGATGATTTATATTATATGTACACATTGAGAGATACTTGGGTTCCTTACATGGAATTACATGAATAGGATCATTGGTTGATTGAGATTATATATAATCCTTGAGTGATAATCAGGTTCCTTATATGAAATTACTTGGGCGGGCTCATAGGGTGATTAACATTTTCTATACACCCTGATCGATACTCGGGTTCTAATATTTGTATTTCATGCATATATTTTATGATATTTTAATACCTTTATTTCTATAGTTATTTATTCTTCTTGAATTGTTTTGACCTATTTAACTTGTGTTGTTTTTTTTGCTGGAAACAGGTTATATATGAAAAAACAACGAATAAATGTCGCTTTTGGAGCATAAAAAATTGAAATACTCATCATATAATCAATAATAAATGTGTACCAGCATATGTTGTCAAAATAAAAATACAATGTGAATCAATTAAAAACGTCATTAAAAATTATACATTATGAGATTATTTACACATGGTGTACTTATTTACACATGGTGTAATTATTTACACATGGAGTAAATTTCCAAAAAATGATTTTTATGCCTAGTTTCACTAAATCATTATTTTTTTAGAAAACATCTAACATGGGACCCACCCTAGAACTCTATTGGACCATTCCTTTATAGAGTTAATTAATTATAGGGCCCATATTAATTATATATAATGATTTATACCCTGTTTCTATTGAAAATATTATAGGATCAAGGGGCCAGATCTTTGACCGAAAAGCTATGTTGTGTAGGGCCCTCCCCGATTTCATCTCCCTTTTCCATATGAATTTTTTTTTTATTTTCTCCTTCCCTATTATCATAGAATCACTAGAATGAGGGTGTAAACCAACAATGTTCATGGTGTATATAATATAAGTGGAATGGTTTAATGGAATTTTTTTTATTAATTCATGTATTTGGTTTTACGTAGTTTAATCATCAACTACAAATCCCTTTATTTTTTTATTCGGATCATTGATATTTGAATCTAAAAGAAACATTAATATTTCACAACTGAATACCATAATGAATCTAGTTTTATTTTTTTACTTAGGGTAAATCCTGATTCACTATGGTATCGAGTCAAACTTGAATTTTTGGTACCCATAATTTACTTGACCAAGAGAAAAATGGGATTACCGTATCAAGGAGGGCATACTATAATAGTTGGATCTTCCTCGTCTTTACTCCAACACTAATCATGAATTAATCAAGTTATTTTATAAAAACCCAATTGCACCTAAACCCTAATATTAGAAAACTATAGTGTGTATTAAAATCTGTTTACAAACTAATCAAACTAATTTTATTTATTATTTTTCTTTCTCCAAATGAATCAAAATAAACATTTATAACATCTTTCTCTAAATTATGAAAATAAAATATTTTTGGAAACCTAAATAAACTAATTTATCAATATCTAGGGATTGACCTATAATATTCCTAAAATTGTGTTTCGATTATTTGAGTATCATTGTTAGAGTTTTATATTTTTTTGTTTTTCCACAGACCTATAGGGAAATAATGACACCCTATGAGACTATAAAACTAGAAACATTTCATGGTACAATTGCATTTTAGTTTTATAGGATTTATGTTTTTTTATTTAATTAGATTATTTCAATTTATCTGATTACATTTGGTGTAAACATGTTGTGAGTTTCATATTTTTATTTTTTTAAATGGATAATTACCACACTCAGTCAAAGGAAAAAGACATCATCAATTCAGCACACCATTTTCAACCCTGGATAGAGTATAAAATCAATTAATCCATGGTGGTAAATGAGAAAATTCTACCTATTATAGTTATTCATTGAGATTAGGGATAGGGGATTCTATCAGACTATGGGCAACTATCAAACATAGGATTTCAACAGATCATCCAAGCACCCCTATTACAGAAAACTAGTTTGAGATCTATCCTTCAATCATTTTGATGATATCGAACAATACGAAATTCCCCAGACATCCACATGAAGATTCAAACAAACATTTGGGACACATTCTTGATATCTACAACACATTCTAATTCAATAATGTATCATACAATGCGGTAAGACTCGATATTTTCTGATTTTCATTACGTGAGAGAGCTTGATATTTGATCCAAATCCTGCATTCATATTCCAAACCTATATGGTATGAGCAGGAATGAAACATCCACACCCACTTCTTTTCACCTTCCAATTCAATGTAAATATGGGGAAATATTAAAAAAATCAATTTTAAGATGAATATATATTCCACTTCGGAAATATAAAAATATATACGTTGAAAATTACATCATCTTGTTATATAGCCATGGATTAAATTCCAAACATTCAATAATTGTTTTTTGTACAGAAATAGGTCAATTATTGATGATGCAGTTGGAAATTCATTAATCAATAAATCACCTAAATCAAGTTATAACTTTCTGAATGAAATTATGAGCAATAGTTTCTAGTGGAAATGAGAAGGATCATGAAAAGAAATTTTCTTATATGATAAAAAACAATGACAGGATAGCATAACAATAGTATTCATTAACAAATGTTATGGAAAATAAGATGGTACAGTAGTAAAAAACCAAGGTACATTTATTGGAGATAAAAATTATGCTTATTATAATCATAGTAATCAATTTTAGAGTTCAACACCACAAGGGTGACCATAAAGAGCACCCCAAGGCCCCATACTGATGATCTAAGTAGACTCATTAGAAGAAATATTAGCGACATTCCGGACAGATTCTAGGTCTATACTTAATGAATTAAAATAAGAAGGATCAAAACAGAAGGCCGTGTTAAGGAATCTGGAGAAACAAGTTGGCCAAATTTCTAATCAACATAGAGAGAGGCCTAGAGAAACATTTAAAATATTCCCTAATATATACCCACATGATAATTTGAAAGATGTAAAGCATAGAATTGGAAGTAAAACAAAAGGAAGTGGTATATAATTTCTATGGAAGCAACTAGAGGAACCAATAGAAGAGGAAGTTGAATGTAGAAAAAAAACAAGTATCATAAAAGAAGAAGAATGACCACCCCAGTATAAGGCATGACTACATATTCCAACATGTAGGGTGAAATTAAACAATAATGCACAGAAATGTTAATTTCATGAAAACTTTAAAAAATAATATTAATATACCCTTTTCATAGGCTCTTGTGAACAAGTCATCAAATGAAAAATTGATGATATATCTCGTAACCAACAAGAAGAAGTTGGGAGAGATTGGAACCATTTCACTTACATGGGAGAGTCTGATAGTGGTATCAAAGGACCAACGTAAAATGAAATGACTTCTAGGTTTATTTTAATTTAACATATTTATCAAAGATATCAAATATGGATACTATTTTTTTGACATAGGTGTCAGTGTCAATGTCATGTATTATACAATGTTCAAAAGTTTGGGACTGGATATACTGAATCCCATGAGATTACTACTCTAATTAAAAGAATCAATAACAAATTATCCATGAGGATTCAACAAGGACATGCATATCAATATTGAAAATTTAAACTTTACTGTTGACTTCCTATTTCTATATATGGATGAAGAGAGAAATCCTCTCAATCTGAGAAGATCATTTTTAGCCACATGGTGTTTGATGATCGATGTTCAAAGTAGAGAACTATGTCTATAAGTTAGTAGTGATGAAGTAAGTTTCAATATCAACTGATCATTGAAGAACTGTGACGTACAAAAGTGAAATGAGTTTGGTGAGTAAAATACATCTAATATTGAAAATGTCACTGAAATTGAAGTGGTGAATGAGTTAGATATTGTTGTGCAAGAGGATTATCAACTATAGAATAAATAGAAGTCAAAGAAAAAGAATACTCCCATCATAGGAGAAACATACACAACCAAATTTGGGAAAGGATAACAGGTATGGATGGTACATGAATGTTCATTTAGTTCATCATGAATGTTAAAATAATGGTGGGTCAGTGCAATAGAGATCAAGAAAGTACTACTTTTGGGGAGATTTAATTTGTTTAGAGAAGAAGGAAAACGGAATACCTATACAGATAAGATGCAACTGAGACCATTTATAGACCCCATATAGGTACAAAATTTTCAATCATCTATCACATGAGTTGAATCCACAGGTGGTAAGATAGATCCAACAATAGAAATCAAAACAGATTTTAGAAGAAAACAATTTTTTTTTCTTTATTTATTTTTTAGTTCTAGATGCATGGATGATCATATCCATATATTTAAAAATTTATTAATAATGTCCTATGATTTCACATATTTATTTTTAACTTCAACAACCATCAATACAGAAGCTGATAGAAAGTAGTATAAACAAATAGAAATGTTTACAACAAAATTACACATCGTGATGGATATTTAAACATCATGTATCAGAAGTAGGTAGAACCTACAAGTACATTATTGAATCACCAGTTATGATGGGGAGTAAGAGTTTCAATTCTATATTATTCAACAGTATTCCCCATATTTAATTCTAGAATTAAATGTAAATTATATTCTCCTCATTTGATTCATTATTTAATCAAAATAAATATGAGAAAAAATCTTCCTGAGGAAATTACAATGAACTGAAATTTAAATTAATTTTTTAATAAGTTTGAATGAGAAAATGGGAAAAAATTAGAGATAAACATGTGGAATATGATTTGAAAAATAATGATTTGAGGAGCATGTTGATATTTTTAAATGATTATTTTCTGATATTTGGTCATGTTTTTAATTTATGAAATTTCCATTCTTTCATTTAATTATTCGTATGAATTTGTTTCACAAACCAAGAAGAGTATCTATCCATACAATGATTGAATCGGTCCATATTATGGAAAAAAGGCTTTCCTTATCCCCATGGGTTGGAACAAGTACTTGGGTATCATAAATATTGTTTTTTTAATTATTTTCTTATGTTTATAAGCATAAAAAACCAACAATAATATATAAACTGAATATGAAAATTCAATCCAAACAATCAATAAAAACATTCTGAATTGAATTAAATGGATCTTAAAGAAAACCCAAGAGGGTGAAAACTAAAAAGGAGTAGTATGCATGACTAAAATACCACAACAAACCCAAGGGATATCACCCTCAATCTATCTTCATAACATCATAGCAAGGAATAAAACTAGAAACCAAAACCAACCTCTCTAAAGAATTTTCATATACCTGTGTCAAACACTACCATGTTTACATAAACACAAAGGTATAAATAGGATTTTATATTAATCCCAATAGGATTCCACCAAACAAGAATCCACGATATAAACTTTTTATGAAACAAATAAAATACGTGCATGTTTTCATAAATAGGTAATGTTGGTACCAATTTTTAAGGGACTCGATTTAAAACAAAAATAGTTTTAAATAGGGAAACATTAATTAATGAAAAAAATTAAAGAAAATCCACATGATGTTGAAATTTACCACCTAAACACTCTATATTCCAATGGTAAGTACAATTTAACCATCGAGCACTAGTCACTGTAAACACCCCTATGAACTAGCTACCTATGGGTCCCTACGTACCTCGTATCATGATAAAATATGTCTCATAACCATAAAAACATAGGTTATTGTGCATGATCTACTAGGAGGGGACACTCCAATGTCCATGTGGTCTCCAACCAATCGTCATTATTTTGTTATTGTTTACATAATAAATCCTTCTATGTAAAATCGGGTGTTAGCCACTTCTAAATCAAAATCATACTAGTCCTAATCTAACCACCTAGTTTTCCAGGAATCCCTTTTTGTGCTCAACCATATTCTATATATTATAAAATTCCATTTTCACATAAAAAATCCATTTCCAAATCATATACACACACCAAACAGTACCCAAACATGTCTTCCTTCCCCAATATAGTTTAATAAACACTTTAAAAATATTATAAAATTACTTTGAGAGGGATTACAAGGATTTTCACACAAAATTATTCCAAAATACTCTTTTAAGGATAAACATCCACTACTACCATGCCAAGAAAAATTGGTATCTCGAACACCATTTAATAAATCAATTGAAATAGTATATAAAATGACCTAAAATAATACAACATGGTATACACAAGAAAACTACTCAATTTCATTTAAACATGATAGTTTAAAATTAAATAATTAATTAATGATACAAAAATGTGTTTTTCACTAGACATAATAGGAAAGGAACATTATAAATATGTCATGAAAGTGAAAAAATTCATCAAATTTGTTTACATATTGAACCACCTTCCATGGATGTGAAAAACCTTAAAAATTGGAGTGAAGCTTCTGTCACACAAAAAACCCATCAAAACCGAGTGAATACGGTCACTAATAAAGAATATTGAACAAAGAGAATCAGTATTAAACCCAAGGGATGAAACCATAGATATTGGAAATTTGGAACCTCAAGAAGGAGGGAAGAAATACTGAAGAGAATGAATTAGGTAGGGGGAATCCACTTACGGGATGATCCTTGATGTTTACCCGAATAAAACCTCTTCAAAAAACGGGTGCCAAGGGAGATTTATGGGTTTTAGGGGCCTTATTTGGTTGAAAGTGTTTAATGGAGATGGATAGGGGAAAAATAGGTTTAATTTTATATGGTAGAAATAGTTATAGAAACTTTTTAAGACATGGACTATGCAATTGGTTTACTAAATCATGCAGCTTGCAGTGTGCTTTATTCTGTCCACCCAAAAACCACCATTTCTCTCGAAAATTGAAGGGGGATAGGGGACTGATTGGACAAAACTAATAGTATTAATACCTAAAAATAAGTACATATTTGTGACAATTATCCCCACAAGAAAAGATTCAACAACAGAAAGTTAACCTAAATCTATATCGAAAACTAAAATAGGTATTATTTATCAACCCATGATTTCACTCTCAAGTCTCATGAACATCATTCACATTATTCTAAAGGACCCAAAACAATGTAGTAGTATCTCCCTGAAGTAATTTATATTAAGAATACACTATTCTCACTGGCCATTCAAATACTGAAAAATTGTGCTCTATCTCCTACTCTTCCTAAATCAGATTAGGGTATAGATCCATATTATGCTTCTTTGTTTGGGAAAAATGGAATACATCATGAATTAACTCCAACTAGGAAGGAAAAGATAACAAGTTTTCTACCTTTATAATCTGATTGGTGATCTAATAAGTTCTGACATACCTCAGTGTTAACATTCCCTTCTTTCCCAAACGATGATAGCTCAAACAAGGGGACACCTTCAAGAACACCTGATCACCCATAGAGAGCTCAAGATACTGATGCCTCTAGTATACATAAGATTTTTGGAAACTCTAATCTATCAATAACTACTCCTTGGTCAACATTACCTTTTTTGATGTCTCTTTCCCAAGGGACAACCCTAACAGTGAGGTCTCACCTACCTTAGCCCAACACAGAGGGGACCGGTAAGGATGAACATAGAGCACCTAAAAAGGATCCATTTAAATCATGGATTATTGGATGTTATTATAAGAAAATTAAACCAACCCCAAATGCTTATCGTAAGCTCCACTAAAATCCAAAACACCATAAAAAATAATTTCCTACAGAATATGATTTTCTTTCTCTATCTGACCATCTGTTTAAGAATGCTATGTCATGTTCATCCTAATTTTTAACCCCAAATCCATCTAAAGGCCATCACAAAACTGAGAGGTAAAAAAGGGGTCTATAACTTAGAATACTATTAGTGGAACTCTATGATGCCTTACTACCATATGAATATACAATTATCCCAACTCATCCACTTTAGTTGTATTTCTGGTGGGAATAAATTGGTTTGAGTTGTTTAGGAAATCAATCATCACACAAATGGATTTATTACTCTGAGGTGTATGAGGAAATCCAAAAATTAAATCCATGGATACCTCATCCCATTTCTAGGTAGAAATAGGAAATGGATGAAGAAAACCAGAGGCCCTTTGGTGCCCTGCTTTCACCTACTAACATGTGTAGCACCTCGATACGAAATCGGCTATGTATCAACTCAAACCTGGCCACCAAAAATGATGATGAATGTAATAATACATTCTAGTTTCCCTAGGATGAATGGACCACTAATATTGTTTCCTATCATGCATTACCACCATCCTCAGAGACAATAGAACCACTGGATGGCCGTAAAATTCCTAGATCCCCTCAGGATATAAAGGCTATTCATATGATGTATCCCCATCCTAAAATAACTATATATACCACAGACATATCTCATCACTAGGATTCTCCCACTAAATCATTTCCAAAATAGAATAATTCAAATGAATGCTTTCCAAGAATGCACCTATACTATTCTCAATGGTCTCTGTATGCATTTGATAAAAGAGTATCCTTTGATACCACTCATCACTGGACTTCCTCAAACCATGAAATGACACAATTGTACTAAAGGAATCAAGCACCACATTACGCTTTCCTTGGGTATAGAAAATATCAATGTTGAAGCCCTGAAAATACTCAATAAAATGGTGCTACCTCATATTAAGATCCATATGTGAGAAGATGTAGGGTAGGATATTATGATCAGAGTAGACCACAAAAATCTCCCCAAAGAGGATGTAATGTTAAGTCTTCATAGCATTCATCACTTCTTCTAACACCAATTCATGGGTTTGGTAATTATTTTCATGTGGTTAGTGTTGTGATATTCATATGACACTATGTGATTACCCTACATAAGCACAAACCTGAATCCCATACCAGAAACATAATAACAAACCACATATCCCTTTATAGATTCTGGAAAGATCAACACATGGGCAGTATTCAACTACCGATTAAGATCCTCAAAGGATTCTGGACATTCTGGGCCCCATTAAAAAGATCACCCCATTTTGGGTGAGTGTGGTCAATAGTGAAGCTGTCTGATAGAAATCCTTAAAAAACTGCATGTAGTAACCTACTAGTCTGAGGAAACTTCTGATATCAAACACATTTTTTTTCTCCTCCCATGACATAACTACACTAATCTTCTCAGGTTCCACTGAAACCCCTTATTCCAAGATGAAATGAACAATAAACTTCACTTCCCTAATCTAAAAAGTTCACTTGGACAACTTTAAATATAGGTAATTACCCCAAAGAGTTCCCAACATGATTTGAAAATGATGCTCATTCTCCTCATTTTATTTAGAAAAAACTAGTATTTCATCCATGAATACCACAATTAATGAGTCGAGATACTAATGGAACACCCTATTCAAGATCACCACAAAAACTAATAGATAACTTCAAATCTGAAAGTCATGACTAGGTACATAATGTGGTCATACCTGCATTGGAATGTTGTTTTTTGGGATATCTTCCTCTCTCACCTTGACTTGGTGGTATCCAAAACACAAATCTATTTAAGAAAAATACTTTTCCTCCTTCATATGAAGAAAACATAATAAATTCACAAAAAAAAAGATTCTTTTTCTTGATTTTTACCTTATTCAGATTCTGATAATTGATGAAAAATAGAAGTAATTCATTGGCCTTATACGTAAAAAGATAAGAAGTTGCCCAAATAGAGATGCTCTAGTGAATGAATCCTTTGGATTCCGTGTCTTACAACTGTATATTTAATTCACTCAACTTATTAGGGTATATTGAATATAACAGGGGAAATCCTGAATATCATATGGAAATACCTCTAGGAACTCATCCACTGCATGATTTAATCCATTCTCATGACCACTACCATCAAAATCTTGTATGATTGATGATATATAAAAGACAATATTTACCAACTATGAGAGTGAAGGTCCTACACAACCTGATCGAGGAACCCATTCTGCAAAAAAATATGAGGACTCCCATAAGGTGCGATGAAACTCACCTACCACCTATAGAAATGAATATTCACTTTAATTTAATCTAGCAAAACCATGTCAAGGATTACATCAAAATGGTCTATAACCATGACTATGATATCCCTTTCCATTTTAACACCAAACACAGAAATCAAACATGATAAGAACCTAATATGATTCTCCTTCTGCTTACCCAATGGCATCACGAACTCCATCACAAATAAAACTAGATTAAAAAATTAAGAAGATTCATAATATTGGATGAGATAAATGAAAGAGAAGAACCGTTATCAAATATAAAAAAGAGCCATAGAAGATGAATTCAAAATGGTACCTTGTTAAGTCAAAATCCCTATATCTGATCTGGCTAGTGTGTAACCCAAAACATGAAGATTCATGGTCCCTACATGAGAACAACTAATTGCATATAGATCTACCCTGAGTTGGATCTTCCCAGAAGACAAACCAATCCAACCACCATGACCACCAAACTATGATAACACCTTCCTGGATGGCTCTGACTAAACTGACACCCCTGGAAGCCACAGATCCTGTACCACCCTGGAGTGGATTAATCACCTTGAAAAATCACACCATGTGGCCCATAACTCTAAAAAAATAAGATGATATATGAGAATATATACCTGCATGTTGGGTGTATCATACCCTCTCGCACTACTATAAAATAATAAACCATGCATTAGAACCCACAAATGAAAACATCCTAGGAGGATGGACGGAACTACCACCTCCCTTCTTCCACTTCTCCAATTACATCCTTTAATTCTAAGATAAACTTTCACAACCCATCATTGGTATTATCCCAGAGAAACTAGACCCCACCCTTGTGGTATATCTCTATCATACAATCCCAATCAACCACCTCGGTATAGGTATTCACCTGAAACAAGAAGACTTGAGAATAGATCTCTATCCACACTACCATTTCAAACCTATGAGCCTTCATATACTCTTTATAAAATATATAGGTGGCATATCGAACTAGCTCAGAAAACGGTTGGCATACTTCATCATTAACTGGTCACCCGAAATATGGTCCATAAACTCATTGGATATGGAAAATACCAATACCTCAGGGAAGTGCCGATTATTAAAGATAGACTTTAAGTCCTTAGATCTCATCTTCTCATGCTTCTTAGCTTCAAGAACTAATTCCGACCACCTCTGACTAGGACCATCATGAAAAAATAAGGAACATTTAACCCTGACCTCCCCAAGTATGTCAATTAATTAGAACATGTACTCTATCATCCCAAGACACTCCTATACTTCTAAAGCCTCTGTTATACCTCCGAATGTAGGAGGATTGTTCTTGAAAAATTCATGGGCATTATACATCCTAATAATAGGTTTCTAATCCCTAACTAGAATAGGAGAAATAACCACTACCTACCCCAAACCCCTGATAGCGAGGACCACAACATCTACCAACCTCTAATCAATTAGTGAGGGAGACCTCTCTCTGTATTCCTCCCGTGGGTGCATTGGAGCTTTCCAAGGAGGCATTCTTCTACAAATAGAAATTTTCATGAGAGAAATCATTAGTACAAATTTTTTGAAAAACATCATCAATAGTATCAAATATAAACATATCAAAATAATCTTAAAAATGAAATAAACAACTACTTCACCCACACCCAATGTCCACGTGTAGTCTGTAGTCCGCACGTCCCACCTCAAAGAGAGGACAAAAAAATATTAACATCCATTGGCAATTAAAGGTGTGTTATAAGAGCTATCATCCAGGCCCCCTAATCACAACCAGAACACCAAGCCTTGATATTTCCATCCCATGTCTAACCAGACTCATCCAAAATAAAAATATTCAAATATGTTAACCTACTCTAATACAATTTTTAACAAACCAAGTGGGTATGCCATTCAACCAGTGCCTGACCCGGTCCATAGTAAGGTCTAAATGGAATTCCATATCCCCACGAGTTAGAACAGGTTCCTAGGTATCATAAAAAAGGTTTTGGGAATGACTTACCCAAGATTAGAAACATAAAACAACCAACAATAATAAATAAATTGAATCTGAAAATTCAATCATACATCACCCTAAATCTATCTCCAACAACACTACACCATGTAAGGAAACAAACAACCAGAACCACGGTCTCCAAAGACCATGCCTTTACTTATGTCAATCATTGCAAAGTCTACATACACCGAAAGGTGTGTGTAGGATGTAATCCTAAGGCTAATAGGATTCCACCCAACAATATTCCACAGTATAAACATTTTAAGAAAAATGAAAAACCATGCATGTTTTCATAAAAAAGAAATTCTATTAGTAATTTTTAAGGTATTTAACTCTAAATGAAAATAGTTTTCATGTGGGAAACATTATATAATGAACAATATTAAAGAATACATACATGATGCATATATTTCCCACCCAAACACTATGTATGTTGATGGTAAGTAAAACATAACCAATGAGCACTAGTCAGAGGAAATAACCATAGGTACTAGGTACTAGTGGTGCCCTAGGTACCTAGTATCTTAGTGAAATATGTCTTGGAACCACAAAAAATTACATTCTCATTCACAATACACTATGAGGGGACACTACAATGGCCTAGTAGTCTCCAACAAATCATCATTATTTAGTTAGAGTTTTCATCTTCAAACCCGCTAAGTGAAACTGGCCCTTAGCCAGTTCCAAATCATTATCATATTAGTCAGAGTCCACCCACCTAGTTACATAGGAATTCCATTTTGTGCTCCACCAAGTTAAACATTTTATAAAATAATATTTTCATATAAAAATTTCATTTATAAATCATACACATTCCAAACAGTACCCAAACATTTTTTTCATTTCCAATGTAGTTAAATAAACCATTTAAAAATTCTGTAAAATAATTATGAGAGGGATTTCAAGGCCTTGCATACAAAATCCATTCAAAAATAATTTTTATTACAAACTCCAACCAATTCCATAGAAAAAGATAAATATAATCCCTATCAAAAATTAATAAATCAATTAAACAAATATAAAATGGCCTTAAATAACACTACGTGGTTTACATATGAAAACTACTTAATTTAATGTAAAAATTCTACTAAAAAATAAACGATTAATAAATGCTACCAAAAATTATATTCACACCATGAATAATAGGAAAGGAATATGTTAAATATTTCATGAAGGAAAAAAATTTCATTAAAAAATGTTCACAGATGGAATCACCTACCTTATATGTCAAAACCCCCAAAAATTGTAGCAAATATTCAACTACACCACAACTGCACCACAAGCGAGTGAATATGAGTCCAAATAAATAATATTGAACCCAAAAACTCAATATTAAACCATGGGTACTAAACCGTAGAAACTATAAATTTAGAACCTCAAGAATGAGTGAAGAAACCCTAAGGAGAAGGAAGAAGGATGGGGAAAATCCACTAAATTGGTGATCCTTGAAGTTTCCCCTACATAAACCTCATTAAAAATGGGTGTCAATGGAGATTGATCGGTCTTAGAAGCATTAAATAGATGAAAAGTTTGGCTGGATAAGGAGAGGGGTGCGTTAGTTTAAATCCTAGAGATGGAAAATGTAAAAACAATTATGACCTGGATAGTAAAAACATTTTGTCTGCATGATTTACTAAACCGTGCCACTATCCATGAGCCTGGTTCTTTACATCCAAAAAATCCATTTCTTTTCAAAATTCATTCAGGATCCTAGGAACAAATGATAGGACAAAATTAAGATAGAAAATACATAAAATAATTCCATGAATGTGCGAATTTCCATGAGTGGTTGTCCCAACCATTCATTTTATTCCTAAGAAATCCTCTAAGAAAAATATTTTCCATTCATTATTTCATAAATTTATTGAGAAATTCAAGAATTATTTATTCCTAAACCTTATTATTATTTTATTTAAACTATGACTAATATTATTGAAGGTTCCATTTTTTTCCCTTATGCAAAGACCCACCTTATATTAATCCTTTTTACGCTCGTAGAATCCATTAATATCCTTTTTAGGAAATTTGACTTATTAAAAACCTATCTTATCATTTCCTACTAACCTTTAAATTTTCTTCATAATTATCATACATAATATTGAGGGATATGTAAATTTTCTGAAGGCATGGATATTATGTTATGAATATGTTTTGGGTAGATTTTATGAGATTTTGGGAAGAAACATTCCTTGTTTTTATTAAAAAGCCTCTTAAAAAATATACTATATAGGGAAATTAAAAAAAACACCATTTTCTTAACTAGTGTCATTTTTATAACTATTCAAAATAGTGTTGTGAAGATAACATTTGGGGTTGGGAAGTGGATGTGAGAATTTACCCCATCAAAACTTTTCAAAAAAAATAAATATAAAAATAATAATAAAAGAGAATATTTCATTTATTTTATTTCATCTCTTTACAAGCCTACTCAAAGACACATGGTGTGAAGAGAATACTTTCATTAAGATTATATATTTATTGTCATGTGAAGTATTTTAGAGTTTAACCCCCTTTGTTAGCTTTACTTGATTTACATCATTGACATACCTAACCTAAAGCCTTACAATTAGTTGATCCTTAATGGTGAAGCCCTCATGATTAATTGTGAATCTATATTTTTGTTGTGGATATGTTATGAAAGCCTATGGAATGTTACTTGTTTTTGAGGTATGACAATCACAATATTATTCATAACCTTATTATGAGTAGAAAAATTCAAAGTGAGGTAAATTGAAAATGGAATTCATATTAATAATGAACAAAAAAATTAAATTTTATAAATGAAAAGGGTTGTATATTTAAAAATATGAAATAGAAAATAAATCGTTGAATTATATTATTTTAAGATTGAGGCGTTGACAAATTTTCTATGTGTGATGCTCAAAAATTTAATTTTCTATTTGATCAACTGTTTTTATTCAAATTGAATTTGAAGCATGGTAAAGTTAACATCATTTGTAGTATGTTCATATTATATCCCTGAGGAAAGGTATGAATTAAAGTGTGGTGGAATTTTATATATTTATTTCTGGCATATATTTTATTGTATTTTTATACCGTGATTTCCATATTTTAGTTATTATTCTTACAATTTTGTGATTTGTTTATCTTGTTTTATGTTATATGGAAGGAAAAAACTTATCTATGGAAGAAGTTGAGAAAAGATTAAAAAAATTAATTTAAAAAACACTTAACACCATTACATATCTGAAATAGTGAAACAACATATTTATTAGGATTATCATGGAGCACTTCCAAGGCACAAGACTGAAGAACTGAGGTAAAATGAGGCTTCTGATGCGGAAATATAGAAATACACGTTACGTAATCATTACAAAACATGTATCAATAAAACAAGTGAAAATAATTAAATAACATGATTTAATTAAAAATAAAATTCAAAATTACATGTGGTGTAATTATTTACTTATGGTGTAAATTTCATCCACAAGATTTTAATGCCCAGATTCACCAAATTTTCATTTTTTGACCAAATATCTAACATGGAACCCACCCAAACTAGTATTGGAAAATTAATTTTTAGAATTTATTCTTTATATAACCCCCATGAATCCTATGAAAATATATTTACCTAGATACTATTGAAAAAATGTAGGGTCTGAAGACCAAATCATGGATTAAGAATCTGCATTAGGGAGGGCCCTCCTCATGTTCATCTCCCTATTTGTTATGAATTATTTTTTTATACCTTCCCTTGTATCCTCTCATCACTCGGACGAGGGGTTATACCAAACATGTTCTAGGGTTATGTATTAGAAGGGTTTAGGTTCATATGATTAATTTCTTTTATCTATTCATGTATTTGGTTTGCTCTAATTTAATCTTGAACAACCAATCCCATTATTTTCCTTTTATCATGACCATTGATATTTCATTCTAAATTGAACTTTAATATTTAGAAAATGAAAATAATTAAAATTTATTATAATTATAAACATTAGGAGAATTCAGGTTTAAATATATAATTGAGATAAATATGATTCAGTAAAACCCTATTTTCCAAGACCAAGGGAAATAAGGTATTATCACAACAATGGATGGATACCATGACTATTGGATCTTCCATGTCTCAACACTAAAACCAATCATGAATTAGTCAACATATATTATAAAAGTAAAATTTTACATGAACCCTAATATTACAAAACCCTAGAAAAATTTCAATTCAGTTTAAAAACCAATGAAACTGATTTACTTTCATCTTTATCATTCTCAAAATCAATCAACAAAAACATTTCCTCACCTCATTATCCAAATTAATAAAAATAAATATTTTCAAAAACCTAAGTAAAATAATTTCTCTATCATTGGGGATCAACTTGGAACTTTTATAATACTATGTTTTAATTAATCAAGTATCTTATTTTGAGTTTTTTAAATTTTCTGTTTTTGTATAGACTTGTATGGACCTTTGGGCCTCTTAGGTTCCTTTTATATAATTCCATGGACAATATTCTAAGATAATTTAAATTATATTCACACCATGAGTAGTAAATGGGTCCCTCACATGGAATTACATGGAAGGAATCATAGGTTGATTGATATTATATGTATCATGGGAAATACCTTGGTTCCTTATAATCAATTCCTTGGGTGTGCTTACATGAAGACATGGGAGATACTTGAGTTCCCAAAATATAATTCCTTGGATAGGATCATTGAATAAATTAATTATATTCACATTGAATGATAATTTTATTCCCATATAATAATTCCTCGGACTGACTCATAGGGATAATGAGATATATACACCTCGACTAATACTTAGATTCCCATATAGGACTTCTTGGGACTAACTAATAAGGATAATGAATTATATTATGCCTATTGATCTTTATACTTTATTGACATTGAAATATTAATTTGTTATTGATTTTATTTATATTAGGAAACATTTCCTTACTTATAGAATTTCAATTTGTTACCAAGGATCCTCTTTTATAGTGAGTGGAGGTGAATATGGGGGATCTTAGGCCTATGACATGTATCCACCTATTGTAACATAGCTTTATCAGAGGCATGCCTGGTGATTGATGAATTAGGTATTTTTAGATCAATATTAAAAACCCAAGTATCAAAACATTTATACCCAGATTGAGTGGTATGCCATCTAGCTCATTACCTTATTCATAGCATGTCCAGGCGATTAGGATTATAGTCCTAAGGATCGACTACGGCTGATTCATATTTCTTGAAAACATACTCAAATATATATATATATATATATATATATCTGTGTGTGTGTGTGTGTGTGTGTGTGTGTGTGTGTATATATATACATGAGGTCACATAGTTCAAAGACACGCCCGGCTTGGGATAAAATAGTTATGTTCGATCTGGATAATGGCCCTGAGAACCAGTTATGGATTATTTATGTATCTTTTTTTATTTATTATTCTATTATTTAATGGTTAGTATGAGCATGTTTCATGATAATTTACTTACGACAATAGATTTATAGGTTCTCCATTTTGGGTGGCCAACAGAGATTATTTCTCACACCCTATACATGAACCTTTGTGTGAGTTTAGACCTTATGTATAGTTTTTAGTTGTGCGTGGATACATGATAGTAGGGATAAATCCTAGGGTTGGATGATCAATTGGAGACACACATGGGGGTTATGTTAATCATGTTGGAGAAGCTCAGTAGTCTCTTGAAGACTAGTTATGAGTTCGAGATTGAAGTTAGCATTAGATCCCTATACATTAATTCTATTTCTTTTATGTACATCTGTATTTGGTATTGGCCTAGTGGGAGGTCATTGTTGTATGTATGTAATAACTATTCATACATTATAAGATTTCATTTATTATCATAGTATGATTACATTTTAGTTTATTTACTACTCTTTCTCTCTGATTATTTACTAATATTGGTGATTATTGGTTATTTCTGCTATTTTTTTAATTTGATACGAGTTCATATTCCCCACATCCCACACCCAAGGCCCTCACTGCTAGTCGGATGCCTCAGGTGTATGGGAAGACATGCTTCATGCCTTGTAACTAGTCAGCTAAGGGAACCAATATAGTAGGATTCGGGAAGGTGTTTTACATTTGTGTTGTGTTCTATACTTTTTATTAAACGTGAAGTCATTATTTTAAAATCGTATGGTTTTATAAGTAAAAAATGACCTTACACTTGGTCTTTTTTGATAAAAACATATTATAATCACATCTTAGTCAACCCAGAACATCTCTGATCTATAGATCTATAACATAAGTATGCATTTTTACTACTTCTTCAATCATTAAATATCAAAATTTAATGGATTAAAAAAGAAAAAAAATTACATTGAATAATCAAAAAGGCTAAATTACTTAGATTGCACTAAATAACTATTGGATGTTGTCAATCACTATGTTAGTGACTCACTATCAAATATTGGTTTTAATCATATAATCATTGATTCATTGGTCTATTATTTTTATGAGATGGGTGTAAAAAAAATATTGGATACATTAAGAACATAAAGATGAATTTTTTCACAATAACTAGTTCAAATTCATTAATATCGTCTATTTGTGAAAAGTCTTAGGTGAAAATTTGATGTTAAAAAAAGAATCAAGTTCGGAATTTGTAGGACTAATATATTATTTTATAGAAGTTAAATTATTTATTCACATTCAGTCACACTTATAATAAACAAAAATAAAAATATAAAACATATTTTTATTTATCAAATAAAGGTCCTATAAAAATTAATATTTAAAAATATCTCAAAAATATATTGTGATAAAATAGTCTAATTTCTAGAACTACACGTGGATTAATTCATGATATCTTGATTTATGTAGTTATACATGGATATCTTATCTCAATCCTAATTTAAAATCTTCATCCCATTCAATCCTCAATGATACCCACATGTTTGTATCGTAATATCTCATATCATGTTTAAATTATTCTCCTCCTTCAAGGTTACATATTTATTCTATTGAATTTTCTCATGTATAGGTTCTATATCTATGAAGAGTCCCCCAAGGAACATAATGATGATATATAAAATTCTTGAAACATGATTCCTTTATTTTACTAACTACTTGTGGATTGATTCCCATTCACATAGGATACCTAGATACATCTAGATCACCTTTCCTCGACCAATAAAACCAATTACCGACACTTCCCCTTAAGGATTCATAAACTAGGGGTGGGCCCAATAATTCATGTCAGGTTACACCTTACCTTATCTCTATGGGATACCTAATTCTCATTAAATGTTTCATGAACATATAACCTACAAAAATTATGGTCTAAAAATATGACTTTAAACTACATTCTTTTTTTCCCTTAAGGTTACATGTCTTGTGTTTCATTTATCATTCAAAACATGTCAATAATACCATTATTTCAGGACACACCACTTCAATATTGGTTAAATTTATATTACATTAAACTATATCCATGCATTATTCCATGAACTAGATCTTATGTTATAATTATGAATATTCAAAAAATTTGTATAACCTTAAACATAATCTACCTCTAGTCTCTCCCAAAAGGCATTAAATTATAGAAGTAAAAATGAATATAAATTATCATGTTAAAAACCATAAAATGAAATCCTAAGTAAAACTTATGTATTTTATAACTAAAATATTTCATTTTATAGATTAAGAATAATTTAGAACATTAATGAAACACAATTTTGTGTGAGGTTAAAACCCCATAAATGTATTCCCATGAAAATTTAAATTATTTTAACTCCAAAACATCAAGTTTAGGGCTTAATAATTTTGTATATAGAAAAATAAAAAATAGTGGTATATTTTATAGAACGAAATTTATCCCTAGATAAATAATTAGTATACTTTATTGGAACACTATTCAGGAAAAAGTAAGAGAAAATCCGCCTTTCTCACTATATTTGAGCTCAAACAATGCAATGGGTATTTTAACATTCACAAAATTTCAACCATTTAAAATTGAACATTAATTATCATCTAGGGTAAGCATATACCCCAACCCATTCATGTCATATCACGTCACCCTAAAAATGTGTTCAATTCATGATGGTGTGACCTTCGAGGTGATTTAATCCTTATTGAATATACCTTTCATCACAAATACACATGATAACATTTATTTCCAAGACACCATCAATCAAAATCCTTGAGTCAAGATTCTCTTATTGGCTTAAGAAAATCCAAGAACATATATTCTTCTCATGATAACCAAAAAAACAATGAATCGAGATTCTCCTCATGGTTCACCCTATCATCGCAATTGGTAATAAGGTTCAATGAAAGATTTGAGTTTCCACCCCTCTTTATATGGAAACATTATATCATTTAGTCCACTTATTTTGATATAGAACAAATACGTAGTCCAAAATAAGGGTCCCTATAATTCTAAATACTCTTTTTCGATGGTTAAGTTTTTTTCTTATCAGTACCATTGATAATCCTATGACCAACTTCCATCTCCTATATTTTTTACTCAGAAATTAGCATGTTTTTAACTAGAAATTTATATTCTCATAGTTATCATGGATTCCAATACTATTGAAGTTACACTTTCATTCAACATATCTATTATCAAAATACTATTAAGGAATCACACTTGTGTACCCATTCATACATCGATAGGAATTTTTTATGAAGAAAAAGGCTTTGATTCAAGATCCCCCTCATAGAAATCATTGAATTCTATAGTTGATACCTCCTCATAAAAAACCCAAATGTTTGGAGTTTAGATCATATTCCTAGAAAATCTAAACACCTAGTTCTAAGAATCACCTATTTCTAAAAAAATCAGTTTTCATTCTTGTCTTGGTAAAAAAAACTTGGAGTCCATATTCTCCTAATGGTAATTAAAACCATATATTTTGTTTCACCTGTTAACAATGATCCATTTTTTGTAATAGTAAAATTAATTTCTTTTTCTCTTTAAAACATTAAAATAATCTCTATGAAATATGATATATCAATTAATTACATAAAAAAATTATAAATTTAAATTTTATATAAACTTATCCCCATATTAAATATCCATATCTATATAAGAGTTACTTGTATACAGGTTTACTAATTCTTCTTCTAAAAAAGACACAATATATGGAAGTCAAATTACTCCCTTTATAAATAACCCCATGTGGATTTATTACTTTTCTTATGGTATATATAGTGAAATGTGGATATATTATATTTTAATTAGTAATAAAATTCAATTTCACCCCATCAGTTATTCAAACATAGTACTAAAACTCTTACTCCATCACATTAATTTTTATACTTTATCCTCTCACTATGATATATATTAATTAAATACCATTTTATATTTAAACCATCTCAGTGAATGTCAGAACTAATTTACATTGGGTATTTCAAATTATCCCCATAATAAAACATAGAAAAATATATCTTTTAAAAATTATATGTGTCTTGATTATAGTTCTCATCTGATACGTAGTGATTTCCAAATGTCTTCTCTTTAACTTAATAATAAATTTAAATTTCATCCAAACCCTCACAATGTATGGTAACTTCATTCGAATTGGTTTTTCTACATTATAAATACATAAGGTAACTAGAAAATGATTACCAGATCTCATAACCTAGATATAACTATAGATATTCTTTACATTAAAATCATATAACTGAATAAAGATTCCATTTTTTAGAATTATTCATATATTAAAACGAATTCTTGAATGATAACTAAATTCATTAAGATCACTTATCTCTGGGCCATTCATAAATTCAACATTAATTCTATTCTCCATATTATTATAACATATGGGTTCTTAATTTCACACTAGTTTTACCTCTATTGGACTAGAATAATAATATCCTTGAGTCAAGATCTACCTCTTAGAAAACCAAACCCCATGAGTTTAGATTCTCTACTTAGAAACAATGAATCCTTAAATTTATATTCTATTATTGTTAACCCAAAAGTTTTGATTTTATATACTATTCTAGATAACAAAAAAATGAGTGAATATCCACATATTGGAAATGATCTCATTGGATAATTAGATCTTAATACCAAACAAGCATTCAAGGATTGCAGTAAGGTAGTTCATCTAACCTTGGAATCAGGTTCTTATTTTTTTAATTAATATAATTATAATGTGTTATTTGTGGGTGCCCAAATATATTACATAAACTTTTCTATAATTACCACGATTTGATAGTCCCTTAAATTAAATGATTTTATATAATGATGAAGGAATAAAATACCCATGGTTGAAGATTATAATAGGTTATACATGTGTCACATGATTACATAAACACCAAAGGCTAGAGTTCCTTGAAAAAAGATTCCCAATATATTACATTGGAGGTTAGAACCTTTTATCAAGAGGGGCCATGAATTCCATCAATTTTTGAAGAAGTGGTAATCAAAATCAAGAAATAAATTTTGAAATTTTTTGTAGACATTATTTTCCTATAAAATAACATGATGTGGTAAACCTAGTATCTAGAGTTGTATAGAATTTTTTAATATTCAATTTTATATCTTCTAGGAAAAATGGATGTTTAGGTCAAAGGTAATGACTATTTTATGTATGGAATATTATTAATGTAAGTCAATATTGGTGGATATTTAAAACATTCACAAGTGTAAATGAATTACATATCCTAAAATCCTATCTAGTTATATTCTAGAAATTACTTTCATCCATAAATAAATTATATGGTACCATGTATTATTTGGTCATTTAATGGTGATCTTATGAAATAGTGAAAGAATAAATTAGAACCATCTCATTTATAGTTCTAAAATGATCTAGATTCCTTCCCTTTGGGATATTATGTGTCTATAAAGCATTTTCACGTCACCCACCTTATATAAAATTAAAAAAATAATATTTCTCATATTTTTACATTTATATTATGTGTTTTTACATTAGTTGTTCTCAAATAAAAATATTTATATTATGTTCTGAAAGAATTATACAAAATTCCAATAATTTATAGTTGGAGAACATGATTTGGTTTGATGCCACCTATATATTATATGACCATGTGTCTTACACATAGTTTAAATTCCACAAGTTCATTAGTTAAGATGTTTTTATAATAAATAATCCAAAAAGTATTCATTTTTTTTATTTTATATTTTTAATAATTAGAACTTTTTTACCTTTCTTCATATCCAATTTGACTTTAGTGAGAGTGTATTTAGATATTACCACAAACAAATAAAATATGAATATAGGTTCTAGAGTGATAGAGACATTGTGTTTAAAAATTTGAAATCCATATCTTCTCTGTAATAAATATATCAGTATTATTCTTTTCTTATATATTCTTTATAGGACACTTCCAACACATCCCACACCACATAAAACAAATATTTTTTCCAAGATAGAGCCTCCAAACCATTGGTAAAGACAATATATTTTTAGAAACATAAATCATATATAAAATAGGGTAATAGATAATCATGTATTTATATATTATCAATAGAATATATTTACATTACATTTGACTTAGAAAAAACGCCTTTCATAAAATGACTCTTTTATGGGTATCCAATCAACTGTTGAAAAATCTTTCCCCTTAGTAAACTCACATACGTATGTTCACTATAGGAAACTAATGTGTAAACTCCACTTAAACCTCCTCTCTTGGCCCATTTTCATTAGACATGGATCAAAGTGTCCACTAAGAACCATAAAACATTGATGATAGATTCTCCTCTTGGATTCCTAAAATACCAAGAATTAATACCCAACTATTTGTTCCTAAAATTATTTGAGTTGAGTACTCATCTTAGTTCCCTAAAATCCATGAATCAATATACCCTTCTCAATTTCCTAAAATTTTGTGCTTCAAGATACTCATCTTTTTTTCTTGAAACACCATAATTCAAGATACACCAATTGTTTGTTTCCAACACCATGAGTTTAAATAAACCTATAGGATTCCTAAAACACATTGACCTGGAATATTTCTCCAGGTTTCAAAAAACACACAGAGTTGATATCCTATTCTTTAATTACTATAATGCCTTGATTTGAAATACTATTCTTGTTTAAATAAAATTCCTTATTTCTAGACACCGCTCTTGAATCCTACAAATACCATCATCTTTATCATCGTTAAAATTAACCTAAAAAGGTTGGTCATGTATAAGACCCACATAAAACCAACACAAGGTTCCTTTTACATAATAATCCCTTCAATATGGATTTAATGAACTTAAAAGGTATATTAATGGTCCTTAATGTATGGAAACAAGTCACATCAATGTTCTAGACTGCATAAACAAAAAAGGGGTAACCTTTGGTCTTGGATTCATAACAAAAAACCCTCATTAATTCTCTAATAATTATAGCCTTTAAAGGAACATAAATAATAAAAATTATGTAAACAAAAAAATAAAACTTTTTGTAATGGATTCATAACTATAAAAGAAAAAACTAAATTCCTTGTGTCATGAACTTAAAAGTTATGATGTTCCTTATTAAATGGAATTAAACTCTCCATGTTATGACTCTATTCACAATGATATATAAGATACTCTTTTCATGATCCCAATCCCACCAACATACACCTTATGCCTCCTAATATGGTGAAAAACTATATAGTTTTTACTTATATTGATTTAAACTATTATGAAATTATATTTATTAAATACAATTCAAATTAGTTATCTTATGAAATGTCCTTTCAAATAAATCAGTTTCAATTAATCACTTTCACCAAAGGGTAAGTTGAATTGTATCAATAATTTCATGAATATTTATTAAATCTATAATAGAGTCCCAAACATGGAAATGGGAAACTTAGTGATTGGATTTTACCTCATATATACTAATAATAAAAATGGTTTCTTCATTGTAACGCCCCGACCCTAGTTGCCCAGAGTCGGTGCATTATTACATAACATTGGCATGATCACAAGAAAGATCAATTCTTGAAAGACCGATTGGTTTAGTAGCCTTGGAAACACTAGATATATTCATAAGTTTTACATTACATCATAAAATGAAAAACTACTACAACAACATAATGTTTCCACAATCCACACTATTAACCCCTCATAAAATCCCTGCAGGTCATTCATAACTTACATCTTCACATCCTGGGAAAAATAAAACATAGAAAAGGGGTGAGCTCAAATGCCCAGTAAGGATAACAATATAGCAGAAACTTTCATCAATAAGAATAAACATTTAAGGCAATGTATAACTAAAACAAAAGCCTTTTAAACATGAACTTTCAACATGGTATGGCATAAATAAAATAAAATAATGCAATTTACTTATTCACATGGATATTCTACTAATCGAATAATCACATGAAAAAATCAATAACCACTTTCATAATGTTGGAATGCATAATGCCAGACTATCATAACCACATAGCCAAGGCCTCGTGCCAAGACTACAAATAAGATTTTGTCAAGGCCTTGTGCCAAGACACTAGTTTGTCTCATGAGACCTACCGATGCATCGAGGAGCTATAGCGGGCTCCACCCGTCACATATTAAGTCCAATGCATTCCCATATGAAAAGGTTTAAACATAACATAAACATTCATATTAAAACTAGCATATGAAATGTCAATACTTTCACCATAAACTATGAATGGTATAAAAATAGCACATCCACAGTCAAACATATCACAAAACCTTCAATACAATATAGAAGTTTTGTATCATAATAAATCAACTTCAAATAATCTTAAAATCCATCAAAGGATGTTGACATAGATGAAATCAAAATTCTTTTTAAAGAAATATCTCCTTTTATTTTGAAATCATTTAAGATCCATATAAAATAAAACATTTTCTTTGAAAATATTCTTATAAGCTTGTAAGGGAAGCTTTGAAGATTTTATAACGGCGTAAAATAACCGCACCCGCCGTATAAGTTAAAAAAAACATTCTTACCTCAATTCTGTCGAAAAGGTTAAAAAGGACCTTGTTTTGAAAACGACGGAAAGATTACTTTATAAACCTCTTATAAAAAGTCAAACAAGGGTATAAATGACTTTAACCCATATTCTTGTAAATAGTAAAAATGTTTTGAAATACATTTTGAAGAAACATGGATGTGGATGATAAAGAGATCCCAGTAGATTATTACAAATAAACATCCTCGGATAATGAAGAGATTGTGAAATAACCCTTACCTTGTACTTTTCCTTTGTTGGGGTCGGTTAACCTCCTGTATAATGGTGAAATAATTGTTATTAAATTATACAAGAATCATATACATTAATATGATATCATATATGATCTTTTAACATTGCTTTATTAATAATATCTTAGTATTATCGTCGTTTCAGGTGATAATCGATTCGTTCTTCTTAAATGTTTGGTTACGTAAGACATGTTTGTAATGGATAGATTAAATCTTATTCATAATCAGAATGATATTAACATTATTTTTAACCCTAAAATGAGAATAATACTTGAATGGATACGATGGAGAATGAATCTCATCGCGTTAGTGGAGACGGTAGTCCGTACGTACGCACGAACGCTACTTCCATTTTTATTTTAAAAGAATCGAATCCAAATGATACATAGGTATATTACTATTACAGTATAATATAATATTTTATATATGTTACTTAAGTTCATTAACACCATCCTTTATACGTTCCATGTGTGGTATGAACGAGTCATATCATTTTAAGGGGGCGGTAGTCCGCACTTCCTCAAATGAAATTATCGTATGTATATACAACATGAAACGAATAATGGTATGAAATAAAATGGAATTACAGAAGCTTATATATAAAATATATATCATTAATATCATATTTAATTACAGTTCCATCATAATGGCCACCATGAGAGGTGGTAAGATGTATTTGAACAATCATCGTTTCGTGAGGCGTTAGTTTGCCATCCACAGAAACATTATGTTCATCATCCATTAGATGGAGTTGTGTGTATGTGTAGTTTGAATACTTCTTATAACAACATCCTAGTATATTGAGGATACTGGTGTTGTTACAAAAGAAAGGAAATAAAAAGAGTTTGGGGGTTGGAGAAGCAAAATAAATGAAAATAATTTAAGAGAAATCGTTACCTTTAATTTAGGTAACTCACTTTGGTTGGAACCAAAGGACTTCTTGAAATTCTTTCTTCCTAAGGGTAAGCTTCAAGGAGGAGTAGAGGGATGTGGGGAGCTTAGTTGGGCAGAGTTTGGACGAGCCAAGTGGCTTGAGAGGTGTGAGGAATGAGTAGAAGTGGTCTCCTTTTATAAGGGAGAGGAGGGGCTCTTTAGGAAAGTGTGAAAGTATTACTTTATAATATATTTGTATTCGGTTTATAATGGTCCAAAAATCATTGAGGTAAAAGATAAGATGACTCATATTCTAAATAATATCAACCAATAAGAATTGGACAGGTTTTAGATAATATTTTAATCATTATAATCTTATTTATTTAAATGATTTATTAATGAGGTAAACATTGCATCATTATTGTGTCATTAATAATTTAAATTATTTGATGTCTAAAAATTATAAATAAAATATCACCATGTAGGAAATCTTTTTATCTTTCTAATTAATATTTATAATCGAAAATCCAACATGTATAACCTTATGTAAAAATTGTTCTTCTAAAAGATGTAAGCTTATGCCATTTTTATTTTTATTTTAACTTTATTAATATAATGTGTCCCTACCACATACAAGTGGCTCCAAGGGGTCCCCAAATTGACCCAAGGATTCTCATGGTCGGGTATGTGTCCACCAATAAGGTTAGGACACGTTTTAGGGTAACTTTGTATTATTATAATATTATTTTTTTAACCCTTATTTACCGGATTTACCCTTTAACCATGGTAAATAAAATATTTACCGCAGTAATTATTCAAAATCTGTAAAAATAAAAGTTACCTATTTACATAATTTGGACATCCTGATTCCAAATATGGAATCCATTTTCCTAAATTCAAAACACAGAAGTGGCAGAAATTAATTTAAAATTAATTCCCGCTGTCAAAACAAAAAGCGTGTTTTTAAGAGGTAATAACTATCAAAAGATTGACACTTGTTTATGTTCGGTTTAATTGTAAAATTATGTCCAATGACCAACATTATATTAAATGGTAAAAATATATTCTAAATATACTTTAAAACCACTCAAAATCACAATTTATCACTATTAATTATTTTGATTAAAAAAGTTGTTTTTAATTAAAATTTAGAAATTTTCACTATTCATCAAAATATGAAAGTTATCCGAAATGTACCAAAATTTCACCCTAGGCTAATTTTGATATTCCGAATCTAAAAATGAAGTCCATTTTGAAATATTGAATATATATGATTCCAAAAAGTACGTATTACTATTCACAACGGCTAGTTTAATTAGTTGTGGTGTGTGTTAGAACTCGAGGTTGCGTACAACACACGCTATCGCATTATTCGAAGGGAAACGTACCGTGGAAGCTTGGGGTGTTACATTCTCCCCTCCTTCAAATAATTGCGTCCTCGCAATTTCTAGAATACTTATTACATGAAAAGACTCGGGTGGTTCTTCATCATAAGTTCCTCGGGTTCCCACGTTGCCTCTTCCATCTTATGGTTTCTCCACAAAACTTTTACCAGACGCGTCATCCGGTTTCTCAGTACTTGTTCTCTTGTATCAAGAATCCTGACGGGCTCTTCACAATAGGAAAGATCAGGTTCCAGTTCTAATTCCTCATAGGTGAGTACATGCGTTGGGTCAGGCATGTATTTTCTCAACAGAGATACGTGGAACACATCGTGAACTTTGGAGATACTTGGCGGCATTGCCAATCGGTAAGCTACAGCCCCAATTCGTTCTAGAATTTCGAAAGGTCCGATGTACCTGGGACTCAATTTACCTTTCTTACCAAAACGTATGACTCCCTTCCATGGAGATACCTTTAGGAAAACATGATCACCGAACTGAAATTCCAAATCCTTTCTTCGATTATCGGCATAGCTCTTCTGCCTACTTTGAGCTGCTTTGATGTGATTTTGGATTACCTTCACCTTTTCCACCGTTTCCTCCACCAGTTCTGGGCCTACAAGTTTTCTTTCACCAACGTCATCCCAACAGGTTGGTGTACGACATCTCTTTCCGCATAACGCTTCATATGGTGCCATCTGAATACTCGAATGGAAGCTATTGTTATAGGAAAATTCTACTAGTGGTAAATATTGATCCCACATACCCTGAAAATCAAGTGAGCAAGATCGCAACATGTCTTCTAAGGTCTGAATAGTCCGTTCTGATTGTCCGTCTGTCTGAGGGTGGTAAGCAGTGCTCAAATGAAGTTCAGTATCCAGGGATTTATGCAGACTTTTCCAAAATCTTGAAGTAAAACGGGGATCACGATCAGAAACAATCGATAGGGGAACTCCATGAAGTCTCACAACTTCATTAATGTATAGTCTTGCTAGACGTTCCAGGGGTAGATCTTCTCTTATAGCAAGAAAATGTGTTGACTTGGTAAGACGATCAACAATAACCCATATTGCATCGTTCCTTCTAGGAGTCTTTGGTAGCCCCATGACAAAGTCCGTCGTAATATTGTCCCATTTCCACTCCGGTATGGGAAGAGGTTGCATGACTCCTCCAGGCTGTTGCCTTCCAGCTTTCACTTGTTGACAAACCATACATCTTGACACAAAATCAGCAATCTCCCTCTTCATGTTGTCCAACCAAAAATGTTCCTTCAAATCTCTATACATTTTGGTGCTCCCAGGGTGTATAGAGAAATTGGAACTATGAGCGTCATCCAGCAATTCCCTTTTTAGATCAGGTATATTGGGAACACAAAGTCTCTTCCCGAATTTCAAAATTCCATCTTCATACACAAATTCTCTCAATATCCCATCATTCACAGCTTTAATCTTCTTCTGAAATTCTTCATCATCGGTCTGGGAACTCTTAATCCTTTCTAGTAAAGATGGTTTGGCAACCATTTGAAAAAGCATTGATGTTTCACCTTCCCTGGTTATTCCCATGTCCATCTTCTCTAGATCCATGAAAATTGGATCCCTTTCAATTCTCATCATGTTCAGAACTCCATGGTCTTTTCTGCTCAAAGAATCTGCTACTTTGTTTGCTTTCCCCGGGTGGTAGTGTATCGTGCAATCATAATCCTTGAGTAATTCAAGCCATCTCCTTTGCCTCATGTTGAGTTCTTTTTGTGAGAAAATATACTTCAGACTATTGTGATCAGTATAAATCTCACATTTTTCACCATAGAGGTAGTGCCTCCATATCTTCAAAGCAAAGATCACAGCTGCTAACTCAAGATCATGAGTAGGATAGTTTTGTTCATGAATTTTCAACTGTCGTGATGCATAGGCAATAACTCTATCATTCTGCATAAGGACACAACCAAGTCCTTTCTTTGATGCATCACTATAAATAACGAACCCATCATTCCCCGATGGTAGAGTCAATATAGGAGCATTGACTAATCTTCTCTTCAGTTCTTCGAAACATTCTTCACACTCTTTTGTCCAAACAAATTTAACCCCTTTACGTGTGAGCTTCGTTAATGGGTTAGCCAATCGGGCAAAATTCTGGACGAAACATCGATAATAACCTGCCAAGCCAATAAAACTACGTACCTCAGTTATACTCGTAGGTGCTGGCCATTCTTGGATTGCTTTGGTCTTAGAAGGATCAACAGAGATTCCATCTTTAGAGACAATATGGCCAAGAAAAGAAATCTCCTGAAGCCAAAATTCACACTTGCTAAACTTTCCATATAATTCATGCCTCCTCAGAGTCTTCAAGATAATGCGCAAGTGATTTTCATGATCTTCGTAGGTTTTGGAGTATACCAAGATATCATCAATAAATACCACCACAAATTCATCGAGATACTCCTTGAAAACTCTATTCATCAGATCCATGAATACAGAGGGTGCATTAGTCAATCCAAACGGCATTACAGTAAACTCGTAATGCCCGTACCTGGTTCGAAATGCTGTCTTCGAAATGTCTTCCTTCTTTACACACAACTGATGGTATCCAGATCGAAGGTCAATCTTTGAAAAGTATTGAGCTCCATGCAGTTGGTCAAATAAATCATCAATACGAGGTAGGGGATACTTGTTCTTTATCGTTATAGCATTGATCTCCCTGTAGTCGATACATAACCTCATAGATCCATCTTTCTTTTTAACAAAAAGAACAGGGGCTCCCCATGGAGAAACACTAGGGCGAATAAATCCCTTATTACTCAATTCCTCTAGTTGTTTCTTTAGTTCGACTAACTCTACAGTGGCCATTCTATAAGGGGTCTTCGATATAGGCCTTGATCTAGAAATCAAATCAATGGAAAACTCAACTTCTCGTTCTGGAGGATGTCCAGGTAAATCTTCCGGAAATACATCTACAAATTCTTTCACAACAGGTACATCCTCTATTTGAACATTACTTTCCTCACCGACAGTTATTTCATTCTCTTCCTCCCCAATAATTGAATTAAGTTGAGCTACTGGGGGTGGATCTAAATAAGAATTAGGTGGTGACGATTCTGCTCTAAAAATAAGGTGTTCCTTATCATTATCATCAAGAATCGTAACCTCTTTCTTCTTACAATAAATATTCGCATCATAGTCCGAAAGCCAGTCCATACCGAGGATTATATCAAACTCAATCATAGGTATGACGATGAGATCAGCAGATAAAGAAAATTTATGTGCTCTAATGGGGACTGATTCACAAAACTTTGTTGGAACGATACTTCCCTTAGGAGTTTTGAATGACAACTCCCTTATTAAATCAAATTGGAAATATCTAATTTTCTTAGCAAACTGTGAAAATATGAAACAATGCGATGATCTAGAATCAAATAATGCATTTGCTAAACTTGAGGAAACCATTAAATTACCTTCCACCACGTCTTTCGGAGCTTCTACCTCAGCAGTAGTGATAGCATAAGCCTGGCCTTGATCCCTTGGCCTTTTCTGAGGTAAGTTCTCCTGACGCTTAGGACATGCATTTTCATAATGCCCCATCTCCCTGCAATTGTAGCACTGAACGTTGGTAGCTTCCTTCTTCCCCTTGCAATCATGAGCTTGGTGGCCTTTTTCACCACACTTGTAACAGACTCCCATTCCCTTCAGGCAAGCACCGGGGTGTTTCTTCCCGCATTTACCACAAGATGGATATTCAACCTTTCCCTTCTTCCCCTTATTTCCATTCCCAGATTGATCAGCAGGTCTCTTATTCTCTTGCTTCGCTTTAAAGTCATAAGACTTAGAGAATTCCTTTTCGGTCTTGATAGCACATGAGACAATTTCTTCGTACGATGAAAAGGATTGTGAGACTAATGCTCGACGGAGAAATGGTTTTAACCTATCAAAGAAATGATCAATCTTACTTCTTGGGTTGCGTATATAATCTCTAGCATACCTCTCTAACCTTGTAAAGTTAGCCTCATACTTTGTGACATTATCATCCTCCTTTTGTCTCAGACTTAGAAATTGCCTTTCCATATCCGCTCGATGGTCGCGAGGGAAGTATTTTTCTAAAAACAGATCTTTGAACTCCCTCCATTCCATATTTGATACTTCATCATCTTCCTTCATGTTTTGAATCAATGACCACCATTGATCAGCATCTCCAGTGAGGCGGTAAACTGCCATGATAACTTTTTCCCTTTCACTGCTCCCCAAAGCCTGAAATATTTTCTCTAGGGAAAATATCCATTGCTCAGCTACTAATGGATTTGTATTCCCGTTGAAAGTTGGTGGTTGTTGCCTCATGAATCGATCTAACATTGATCCTCCACGCTGCGGATCAGGGTGCTCCATACGGGTAAGGTTATTATTCATAACCTGAGTAAGTTGTCCCAGTATGGTGATTAGCTGATCGGCACCAGTTGCATCACCAGCCCTACTATAATTATCTTGAGCAGGAGGGCAATCCCTACATGGAGTGCGTGCATTGATACGGTTTCCATTTCTTCCACTAGGCGCCATTTCTAAACAATGGCATAAACTAGATCAGTTTATGAATCAAAATACATAATCCCATACTTATAAAACACTTAACATAAATTGAACTATTTATGGATATAATCCATAATCATAAAAATGTTTTCTTTGAGGAAGTATATACTCATAAACCCTTCATAATGATTTGTAAATAAAATGAGAGTTATCCTAAGAATATCCCCCGGGAGTGTCGTAACCAAGAGTGCAGCAAGGCCCGTTGTCGTGCACCAGTTCCCGTTCGAGTCTAGCTCAAAGCGGTGTTTTCGGGTTTTACCCCTAGGTACATCTGTGCCAGAGCCGCCTCTACCTGCTCGTATCCAGACAGGGATGTATTGCTCGGAAAACTCACAAAATCTCTACAATACCAAAATTCTAGGAAGTTCTTCTATACTAATCCTCAAAGTTCATCTTAGGTCTACGTGCTCTAATCAGATTTTATCTAAATCTAGCTTCCACGGTTTGTACTAAACTTCCTCTGATACCAACTGTAACGCCCCGACCCTAGTTGCCCAGAGTCGGTGCCTTATTACATAACATTGGCATGATCACAAGAAAGATCAATTCTCGAAAGACCGATTGGTTTAGTAGCCTTGGAAACACTAGATATATTCATAAGTTTTATATTACATCATAAAATGAAAAACTACTACAACAACATAATGTTTCCACAATCCACACTATTAACCCCTCATAAAATCCCTGCAGGTCATTAATAACTTACATCTTCACATCCTGGGAAAAATAAAACATAGAAAAGGGGTGAGCTCAAATGCCCAGTAAGGATAACAATATAGCGGAAACTTTCATCAATAAGAATAAACATTTAAGGCAATGTATAACTAAAACAAAAGCCTTTTAAACATGAACTTTCAACATGGTATGGCATAAATAAAATAAATTAATGCCATTTACTTATTCACATGGATATTCTACTAATCGAATAATCACATGCAAAAATCAATAACCACTTTCATAATGTTGGAATGCATAATGCCAGACTATCATAACCACATAGCCAAGGCCTCGTGCCAAGACTACAAATAAGATTTTGTCAAGGCCTTGTGCCAAGACACTAGTTTGTCTCATGAGACCAACCGATGCATCGAGGAGCTATAGCGGGCTCCACCCGTCACATATTAAGTCCAATGCATTCCCATATGAAAAGGTTTAAACATAACATAAACATTTATATTAAAACTAGCATATGAAATGTCAATACTTTCACCATAAACTATGAATGGTATAAAAATAGCACATCCACAGTCAAACATATCACAAAACCTTCAATACAATATATAAGTTTTGTATCATAATAAATCAACTTCAAATAATCTTAAAATCCATCAAAGGATGTTGACATAGATGAAATCAAAATTCTTTTTAAAGAAATATCTCCTTTTATTTTGAAATCATTTAAGATCCATATAAAATAAAACATTTTCTTTGAAAATTTTCTTATAAGCTTATAAGGGAAGCTTTGAAGATTTTATAACGGCGTAAAATAACCGCACCCGTCGTATAAGTTAAAAAAAACATTCTTACCTCAATTCTGTCGAAAAGGTTAAAAAGGACCTTGTTTTGAAAACGACGGAAAGATTCCTTTATAAACCTCTTATAAAAAGTCAAACAAGGGTATAAATGACTTTAACCCATATTCTTGTAAATAGTAAAAATGTTTTGAAATACATTTTGAAGAAACATGGATGTGGATGATAAAGAGATCCCAGTAGATTATTACAAATAAACAACCTCGGATAATGAAGAGATTGTGAAATAACCCTTACCTTGTACTTTTCCTTTGTTGGGGTCGGTTAACCTCCTGTATAATGGTGAAATAATTGTTATTAAATTATACAAGAATCATATACATTAATATGATATCATATATGATCTTTTAACATTGCTTTATTAATAATATCTTAGTATTATCGTCGTTTCAGGTGATAATCGATTCGTTCTTCTTAAATGTTTGGTTACGTAAGACATGTTTGTAATGGATAGATTAAATCTTATTCATAATCAGAATGATATTAACATTATTTTTAACCCTAAAATGAGAATAAGACTTGAATGGATACGATGGAGAATGAATCTCATCGCGTTCGTGGAGACGGTAGTCCGTACGTACGCACGAACGCTACTTCCATTTTTATTTTAAAAGAATCGAATCCAAATGATACATAGGTATATTACTATTCCAGTATAATATAATATTTTATATATGTTACTTAAGTTAATTAACACCATCCTTTATACGTTCCATGTGTGGTATGAACGAGTCATATCATTTTAAGGGGGCGGTAGTCCGCACTTCCTCAAATGAAATTATCGTATGTATATACAACATGAAACGAATAATGGTATGAAATAAAATGGAATTACAGAAGCTTATATATAAAATATATATCATTAATATCATATTTAATTACAGTGCCATCATAATGGCCACCATGAGAGGTGGTAAGATGTATTTGAACAATCATCGTTTCATGAGGCGTTAGTTTGCCATCCACAGAAACATTATGTTCATCATCCATTAGATGGAGTTGTGTGTATGTGTAGTTTGAATCCTTCTTATAACAACATCCTAGTATATTGAGGATACTGTTTTTGTTACAAAAGAAAGGAAATAAAAAGAGTTTGGGGGTTGGAGAAGCAAAATAAATGAAAATAATTTAAGAGAAATCGTTACCTTTAATTTAGGTAACTCACTTTGGTTGGAACCATCGGACTTCTTGAAATGCTTTCTTCCTAAGGGTAAGCTTCAAGGAGGAGTAGAGGGATGTGGGGAGCTTAGTTGGGCAGAGTTTTGACGAGCCAAGTGGCTTGAGAGGTGTGAGGAATGAGTAGAAGTGGTCTCCTTTTATAAGGGAGAGGAGGGGCTCTTTAGGAAAGTGTGAAAGTATTACTTTATAATATATTTTTATTCGGTTTATAATGGTCCAAAAATCATTGAGGTAAACGATAAGATGACTCATATTCTAAATTACATCAACCAATAAGAATTGGACAGGTTTTAGATAATATTTTAATCATTATAATCTTATTTATTTAAATGATTTATTAATGAGGTAAACATTGCATCATTATTGTGTCGTTAATAATTTAAATTATTTGATGTCTAAAAATTATAAATAAAATATCATCATGTAGGAATTCTTTTTAGCTTTCTAATTAATATTTATAATCGAAAATCCAACATGTATAACCCTATGTAAAAATTGTTCTTCTAAAATATGTAAGCTTATGCCATTTTTATTTTTATTTTAACTTTATTAATATAATGTGTCCCTACCACATACAAGTTGCTCCAAGGGGTCCCCAAATTGACCCAAGGATTCTCATGGTCGGTTATGTGTCCACCAATAAGGTTAGGACACGTTTTAGGGTAACTTTGTATTATTATAATATTATTTTTTTAACCCTTATTTACCGGATTTACCCTTTAACCATGGTAAATAAAATATTTACCGCAGTAATTATTCAAAATCTGTAAAAATAAAAGTTACCTATTTACATAATTTGGACATCCTGATTCCAAATATAAAATCCATTTTCCTAAATTCAAAACACAGAAGTGGCAGAAATTAATTTAAAATTAATTCCCGCTGTCAAAACAAAAAGCGTGTTTTTAAGAGGTAATAACTATCAAAAGATTGACACTTGTTTATGTTCGGTTTAATTGTAAAATTATGTCCAATGACCAACATTATATTAAATGGTAAAACTATATTCTAAATATACTTTAAAACCACTCAAAATCACAATTTATCACTATTAATTATTTTGATTAAAAAAGTTGTTTTTAATTAAAATTTAGAAATTTTCACTATTCATCAAAATATGAAAGTTATCTGAAATGTACCAAAATTTCACCCTAGGCTAATTTTGATATTCCGAATCTAAAAATGAAGTCCATTTTGAAATATTGAATATATATGATTTCAAAAAGTAGGTATTACTATTCACAACGGCTAGTTTAATTAGTTGTGGTGTGTGTTAGAACTCGAGGTTGCGTACAACACACGCTATCGCATTATTCGAAGGGAAACGTATCGTGGAAGCTTGGGGTGTTACAGTCATCACCACCTTAAGTGAGGGAGAGGTTTCCCACTTTTAGAAAGAGGAATAAATGCTGGTTAAAATCCAAACCTTAGAAGAAACAGCTGATTATAAATAATAATAAATATCATATTATATGTAATAATATATATATATATCTCAATATAAACATTTATAAGAATTTTTTAAAGGGTATATATATATTTAATTCATAATGAAATTCGTAAATTTATATAACAAATATTATGAGTTTTTAAAAGATGATCGAATAATAATAAGTGGAATTAGAAAGTTAATTTTAATAAAACTTTTAAATTTTGAAAAATTCAAAAAATTTTAATTTTCATAATTATGTATTCTAAATATTATTTTTTCCAAAAATTTAATTAATTTCTCATGATCATGGGATAAATCAACCTCTTAATATTTATTTTTTTACTTTAATTTAATTAAATTATTTTATGCTTTAATTTTGTAATAATTATTGTTAAATTAAAATTAATAGTATATATATCATCCCTCTTTTAAATTATATAAGGGATTTCACACATTGAATTATTAAATTTAATTCCTACTACCTGGTATTACCACAATTAAATGTAAGTATAAAATTGTAAATATAGAGATTACATGATGTTTTGATTCAATTGATGAATCGATTTTAAATCTAAAAAAATTGTAAAATAATAGAAAAATAGATATGGTAACATGATTAGATCTTGATACAAGGAGTTACTCCCCCTAAATTATAGGTATCTTTATTATCACTTGATAAATTAGCTAGTAGAATCAATATGATAATAATTCGCATTTATTTATCATTATAATATTAATTATTTTACACATGTATAATCAAATAGTTAGTATGATTAATAATTATTCTTAGATAAAAAATGGAAATATGCGTATTGTATTGTTTTATGTGTATGGTTAATTGTTTATGAAAGGTTCTAATATATAATTATTATTAATAATTCAAGGTAAAATTGGATTACATTCAAAAATATAATAAATCACTAAAAAGAAAAATATTAAGCCAGTTAAATGCCTTTTGTAACTTGATTTAGAAAAACAAAACATAGCTCAATGTGTTAGTTTATAAGTAGATATAAAAATTTCTAACTAAAAATGGGTTCTAATGATGGTTACTTGTTAACTTAACCAAATTATAAATAAGATATGTCCTCATAGCCTACCGGTTGAAATTTATACATAATCATCAATAAAATCAGATTATAGGGATTAAGGATTGGAGTGTCAACCAAAAACATCATTGAGGAAAGAGTAAATATATTTGTAAAGATTAAATTTGATATACATAAACGAAGTAGAATTTCCAGAATATAGGTTAAAATAAGAAAAAAATAGAAGCTACCTTCTCTGATATCCTATAGAATGGATATTCTAAACACAATAGTGATGACTATTGGGGATTGATAAAATATTGTGAGGCATAAAAAATCCAATTTTAAAAAATTTATAAATGGTAATGAATATAGTTTATAAAAAATTAACTTCATTTTTTAATAAAGAACGGAAATATAACTAGTTCACTATCCTTATTATAAATGTTAGACTAATAACATGAAATCATTTGTAATAATTTACAATAGTTGTACATGAATTTTTTCATCATAAAACACCAAAACAATATTATATACTAGAATACCAACTACCTACTAAACCTCCTTAATAGGATAACAAGGATGAGAGATAAATATACTAGGGATATCTGGATGATGAATTATATATATAAATTATGTAATTAACAATTTCATTTCGTGTGATAAACTATCACAATGATTAAAAGGTGTATTATTTGGCGTCTCACCACTAGGGGTTTTCTAGGACAGATATAATAATTGTGACATGAAATATCCCAAGAAAACATCATATAAAATTTGGGGGATGCTGTCTAATTTTGCTTAAAATTTATATATTTTTCTAATGTAAAAAATTCTTGATATAATCTTTTATATAAATAATATTTGGAATACTACTCATATTTAGGAAAAGTGTGAATTTTGGTCTTTAATTTGGAAATGGGATAAAAATTAATTTACATGATTAATATTTTACTCTAATAATTAATTTTATAATCATACCCTTGATGAGTTAATTGATGGATTATATTAGGAAATAATCAAAATGAATTTATGAAAAAATCAAGAATTATATGAGCTATTAGAAGAAATAAAAAGCAATAATGGATACACAAATCTACTAATTGATCCTACATTGTCTTATGGGATGACATCAAAAGGATAACATCATGTCACAAAAAGACCCCATAGCTACCTAAGTCCACTAACAAAGTCACACGATGTCCCATGACATGGTTTCAACAATAAAACATAGCCTTACACAAAATCCTTAGCTTACGCCATCATGAAATAAATGTTGTGTTGACTTTCTAGGATACAGTCACTAACCAAGAAATATCATCATCTAATTCAACATATAATAAATTGAAATTTAATAATATATTTCTCATTAATAAATTCAATGTGTTTGATAGATTGAATTATACTGAACAATAAATATTTTAAAATAATGATTAATTGTAATATAAAATTCAATACATAACAATATAATTAAATTAAACATAATTAGAAAAATTAGTTAATTAATTAGTACTTTAATTATTCATAGCTAAATAGAAATAAATTAATTATAAACATTATATTACTATGTATGTTTTATTTAAAATTTAATTTATATTATTATGAGTGTTGAAATTATGTAAAATTAATTCTTACATATGTAAAAAATTAGTAATCATTAATGAATTCATTATCAAATAGTTAGATATGATGAAGAAATTATTTAAAGGTAAAAAATATTATTTTTTCCAAAAATTTTAATTTTTATGAGTGAAAAATGTATTTATATTAAAATATAAAATAAATCATTATATATGAGTTATTTTAATAAAATATTTAGATAATATTTTAATTAAAATTAATTTACATCCATTTAATGGTTATAACTTGGTAGGGAATAACAATAATATCATTTTTGTGATTATAGATTATTGTTTTTTTAAATGGGTTTTTCATATTTTATATGCAGATAATAGAATGTGTTTTTGAATGTATTTTGGAATTTAATATTATAAAATTTATTCAATGTTTTTAATTATCACAATCACTATTATCTACTAATTTCACCATAATTTTTATTTATAATGGATAATTTCCAAGCTAAAAACCATATCCCCATAGTAAAGGTTACAAAGGGTTAATGAGTGAGTAAAACTATGAGATTTGGATTTAAATATCATTAAAAAATTATTAAGTATGTTTGGTTGAGTGTATTAAAACCTTAAATTATCCTATATTGTAAGTTGAACTAAATTTTATCCATATTACATGTAAGGTAAATTTTTTAAATCCTAAAGTTCTTAATATTTATATGGGTAACACTCAGATCACTATTAAAAGTAAACCTCCAATTCTCACTTCTCTACACCACTTGAGACAGTTAGTGAATGCAAAATCTGCCAAAATAGAACACAAAATTTCCTACCATTTTTCGATAGTATTTTTTATTACCAAAATATTAATCCAATATTCTTTAATGTGTTTTTCTAAGGAGAATATCCAAGGAATCAGTATTTGTTCTTAAAGACCTTTTTAGCTTTCTTTCTTATTAAACAAACTTCAAATATTCTATAACCATCATAATATAATTTTATAACTATATTAATTATACTTTTCTATTTTCGTGGTAGTGGTGTAACAAATTTAAATCTCCTCTACATCAAATGGTATATGAAATTATTGCTCATACTTATATAGGGATTACCATCTTCATGAAGCGACACATTTAAATTTCCATCATAACCTCTCATGTATAGTTATGTTAATGGAATTAAAATATATATACATATAATATTTATAAAACCATTATCATTATAAATACATAGATTATTATTTTATTTCATTAAATTTTATCCATTTAAAAATGAAAATATCACTAATACCTACGTACAGACAATCATCTCCACACTGTAATGGAATTCATTTTTCTTCACCAATATACATGGATGGTTATAATATTGTATATAGTCAATAAATATGATATTTATGACATGGAAATATTATAAAAATGATTAATACAAGACTTATGTTCATCGATTTGAATAAATTAACATAAATATACATGGAAAATAGAATCACTGACACATAAATATAAATTTCAATGAAGAACTATTAGTAAATTGATAATTAGAAATTATAAGGGAATGATATATAGTTATATATATATATATTAATATTTATATATATATATTTATAATAAGAATAAATTTATTATACTAGAGGTTAGAGTGAGTATTAAAAAATATAGTACATGATGTATATGTTTATTTTACAATCTCAAATTTATCAGGAATGATTGTGTTTCAGTCTTGATTTTCATAAATTAAATATTATTTCATTATTACACCCAATTTATTTTCTTATAATCTATTTATTATTTATGTTATCTATCATTATTTCTATTTCACCCCTTTTATGTAATAAAAAATTATGATTTTTTTAATAATAAAACATGACATATTATCTTCTTGTTTCCCTGGAATTTTTTTTATTTCATGTCTATATTCTATGAAATTTTTGTAGACTATTTTTTTATAATCCAATTATTTTGAAAGGTAACTTTTAACTATTTATTACTTTCTTGTAAGAGTTTTAAAATTTAATCTCTTTAATTGAGTTATGTGTGTCTTAGTTTTTACTTTTTTATAAAGCAATTCCAAAAATTAATATTACCATTTTTTTAGGAATTTTTCATTTTAAAAGTTATGAAAACCAAATGATTTATTATATTGTTTTTAAAATAATATGTATAAAAATTTTATAATTATTTTTTAAATCATTTAAAAATATATTAATTAATATTAAATTTCTATATGGACATGATCTTATGATATCATCAACTTAATTTGTGTGGATGACTTATGATGATGATATTTTCGAGATGTTTCATGAAAATCATTTCCTTATCACTGGATAATTAACATATGAAGGAAATACGAATGCACATATATTCATATGGTGTATATATAAATGGTTTAATATTATTCGATGGGTGGGCCCGTTGTACACATCCAATGAATTAGGAAATTTGTTATATCTTATGCGCTTAGATGTATACAAGGGAATTTTTCCCAAGACCACAGATACATAGTCGGTTGTCCCAGGACAAATGGTACAAAATAGGTTCTCCCAAGCCTAAGAGGGTATAATGGTGATTATCCCAATCCAAATAGAGTACACATGAAATTTTCTAAAGACCAAAATGGTACATATTTAGTTATCCTTTTCTTACTATGGGATGAATTTAATGGCAGGTATCCTTAAAATATGATCATGGTATTTAGGGGAGCATGGAGTGAACCCAATACATTATAGGATTTTGTCAAATATGATAGTCTTGGTAGTGATCCAAGATTAAAGAAATTATTTTCTATTATGATGTTTATTAAAACAATATTCCCTATAATTATAATATTCAATTATAGATTATGATTGATTATTGATGATTCCACTCTATTAAATCACATCTCCATTATTATGATAAATACCCATTCTATTACATATGTTTTATTGTTTATGAATTATTAATTATGGTCCCTTATATTGTTATCATGTTCCCATAACCCAAATCTTATCTTATTCTCATTTATGAACATCAATTAAAATCTCTCATATTTACCCTTACTAAGAATCTTGATATCACTCATTATAATGTTTCATTTATATAGAATATGAAGAGATATTATACGTTGGGAATTTCTCGTAAGTTTAATACATGAGGAGAAATTTATTTTAGAATTTAATAATATTTTTTGAAATAATTTTATTGTGTATATAGTCTTTCAGGTCACTAAAATGTTATGGTTCTTAAAAATTTCTATAATTTTATATTTTTAATAATCATCTAATTTGTTGTAGTATTTTTTATGTGATTCCCATGTCTTCGTATTGCAATTGGACTAGTACCTGGCTTTTTTTATATATTGTTATTATAAATTAGAGGAAGAAACCTATGACAACCTATGATAATTCAATGTAATATAGGTAAGAACCTAAATTTTCACAGTGTTATAACAAGTTTTCATAATTTAGGACAACTTATAAATGATTTTAATGATTATATGATTGATCTATTTGATTAATGACTCTTGATGATTACACTGTTTTTTTATTTTTAGTCAATGGACGGAACCTAGAGGAATTGTATAAAAAATAATGTGGTGAGAATTTTATTGATTTTTCATCATTAAAAACGAAATAGAATTAGAGATAGGATAAAAAATAATTTCTCTATTCTCACCAAAATCTATGAGTCTATGAATTATAAAATGAATCATGTAGAACTTATAAATATAAAAAGAAAGTAAGAATTCACCTTTGATTCTTTTATTTGAAAGTTTTTCCTTCTTTTAGGGGGTCTTATAATCCACTTATTACTAATAAATATGTCAATTATATAGAAAATATATTCATTTTTCTTTAGTAATCAAACAATTAGATAGGTTTTTTTCATGTGTCATTTGGAAGGAGAAGTGAATCCATGGTGGACTCATATTTATAATATGTGGAAAGAGGAAGAATTTGACTCCATAACATGTGTGAAGATTAAGATGGTATTCTTACATAATTATTTTCCTTGAACTATTCCCACTAAAATTCATAAGTAATTCTTATAACTAAATCTGAAACACAATTAATCCTTTAGTACATATAAGAAAAAAATTCTTGACTTCCATTATACACTTTTCGATATATCATTGATTTTGAAATAAATACTGGTTATTTCATTATTGTATTAAAATAAATTTTCCAATAGTAATTAACTATAAGATACAATGATAACTATTAATAAAAAATCATATGTTCTCTAAATGTAGAAATAGAGAGTGTAAACTCTCATTGTTCTTGTGGTTTTGAATATATGAAGAGATAGATGTAGTTTTGTGTAGATTATAATAATTAAACTCATATAGGGATGAAAATTTAACATTATTCATCTAAAAAATGTGGAAAGAAGCATAGGGGAAATTTTTTTCTATGGAATGGTAAATTATTTGTATTTTGAAAATATAGACATAGATTAAATGATTAACTAAGGGATATGAAGTGGTCGGTCAATGAAATGAATTGAAATAATTATCAACTGAATGAACCAACCACACTTCAATGATTCAATTTAAAATATTATTGAAATTATCAAAACCAGTGCATGAATCAAAGGGTAAATAATGACAATCATGACTTCAAGACTCTTAGTAAATGAGATAAAGGGTTAACTTATGTGACCAAAACTGTTAAAGTGGGTCATGAGAATGAAGTGCTCAAAGGTACACATATCATCTACTCTATATTTTTATTTGTCTTTTTTGATTTAGGCTCTAGCGTGTCTTTTATTTCTATATAATTTGGTAATAGTAAAATTTCAAAACTCTCAGGAGAATATTTAATATTATTTGTGAAATCATTTAAGGGTTTCATGACCATATCTCATGTTTATAAATCCTCTGCGATATATAATTTTTAATTTGATTTTGAAACTCATTTTTTATTATTCTAATTTAATTTCATTTGGTTTGAGGAATTAATTAGCTATCTCTATATAGATCCCATAATAATTTATGAGGAAGGCGTGACAAGTTTGATATTCCACATCAACCTACAATCTCCTGCAGATACGAGAAATAAAATTAACATCTAATAAAAATAAATTTCATTATATGGATCCTACTACCAATTGATGAGGGATATTTATATCAAACTATTTGGAAAAAACTCAACATTAAGGATATGAATATTGTTTTTTGGAATTCACTGATATATTTCTAGAAGAGTTTCATATTTATTTTTAAAACAATGAAGTTTAGTTATCAATAGTACTCATACTAAGTGCTTCTCCAATTTAAAATAATCCTTTTTGAATGCCCTAATTTTGATACATAAATATAAAAGCAAACTCCTATGAAATAAATAAAATGGATTTATATTCCCTAGTGAATTACTATGGGGAACACCATTTTTATTAAGGAGAAATATTTTTCAATATATATCTACATTTATTATCAAGAACATAAAAGATCACTATCCGGAAAATGTATATTATACCAAATATTTATGGCTTCTTTGATCAACTATGTTGAGTTGAATACTTTTCCAAGATTGATTTTTGAGATGTCTTTCATTAGTTATGTGTAAGATACAAGGACTTATATCATATAGCCTTTCATATAGGTTATATATCTTTTAAATCTATTTTACTTATATTAGAATTAACAATTATTCAATTAACTTCATCAATATAAATAATATAGTCTTTAGTGATTAACTTCATTAGTTATAGATGGTATTTATATACTATATTTTCCCAAATTCAATGAAAAAATAATAGTATGAAGATTATTCTAGGATATTATTGAACACCATGGGAATAAAGATTTTGTCTTCCTATTTTTATTTTTTTTGAATTCTCGATAATGAATGTATTGTTCTTTGGTCATGTAATTACAAGTCTTGTTGCATCAGTGCATCCTTCCAATATATAAGTTATTAATTAACGTCTTAGACCATACATTGTGATTGATATATAAAGATTTCATTGATTGGTTGGATACTATCAACATATTGTGATAAATTTATCTTGGATATCGCATACAATAAAAAATCTATGTTAAAAGGGATCCATGTTCATTTATATAGATTAATTAAAGAAACATTCAAGAAGCCAAATGTAATATCATCCAATTAACCTATACATAAAATACCCTATAGTGAATAATGGTTTATAGTATATAGTTATTCATTATAGAAGGGGTTAATATATATTATATTATAAAATATAATGGTAGTAGTGTATGACTCAAGAAAATTTAAATTTCAAGAGAGAACTTACGCAAATCACAATTTAAAGATAGTAGTTGAAATTTCTACATTGAAAATATAGAGGAATTATATTTATGGAGAAATTTTGACATATATATTCTAATCATAATTTATTAATGTATATATTCAAATATAAATAATATCATTTGCACTAAATTATATGGTTAGAGTCTATTAATGTTTACAACCAATAAATACATTACCACCATTGGAAGGAAAATCAGTTGGTCGATGATTTGAGTCAAAAGGACAATGCTATTTTTCTATAAAAAGGATTGAAAGAGATTAATTTATTATATATTTATAAATATTAGACCTTAAAATATTGATTGGAGGAGATAAATCCTCTCATTCTATAATGATTGTTCAACCATCCATATATGGTACAAAATTAGGATTTGGAACTATAAATAAAGGTAAGAAATGTTCTAGAGTTTAATTGTGACTATAATGGAATAATAATATTTAGGAACCTAATATATGTCCCATTAATAATAGAATTAAAAAATTACTTATTTGAGGAATCACATAGCTCACCATTCTCTATCCAATTGGTAGTTGAATAAATATATATATTTTTTAAAGATCATTTTTTGTGGGATTACAAGAAAAGAGACAATTCAAATTATGTATTTCAATGCCATGTATGTCATAAAGTAACATACACACATCATATGACTAATTGAATGATGCAACCATTACCCATACCTACATGGAAATGGGAAAAAAATTCCATGTATTTTGTTTTCAGACTCCCAATGAAATTGAAATTACAAAACACCATTTGGGTTTTAGTTGATAACCTTAACAAGTCAACACATTTCATTTAAATCAAGGGAGATTTATCACGTCACTAACTTCTTGGGATATACATTTAGGAAATTGTATGATTTCATGGATTACTACTCTCAATCATATCTACTCATGATTTGAGGTTTACCATAAGGTTATGTAGAATCCTTTAACAAGAATTGAATATAAAGAAATGGTTTATAAATATATATCATCTTTTAATAGGTTTTTAGTCAAAGAGTACTATTAAAAACTATATGTTGATTCATTAAGATAAATATTTAAAATGAGGATGGGATCAACACATTACAATAGTTTATTTGTTTTACAATAATAAATTATTTCTCGATCAAACAAATTGCTCTTGAGGTGTCTTATATATGATTCACTTTCCACATCTATTTTCTTATTTAAATAGTTTTTATCATGTGAAAATGTACGTAATTTGTAGAAACATTTATTATTTTATCACATTGAGTTGAAACTTTTATTCTTCTAAAATCATATTAAAAGTGTTGATTTAATGATTCTTATTGATAAATATCCATCACATAAATTTTTATATATACTTTTTAATATAAATTTTAAATTTTTGGTGAACTATATTTTTAATATTTTTCTTCACTGTAATATATTTTACATTCTGAAGGTAAACTGAAATTTTGGATTTATTTTAAAATTTAAAAATATATATGTCTCCAACCAATTGGAATTGAAGAAAAATTCATATATTAAAAGGGTGTGAGATGTGAATCAATTTGTTTTAGAAAAATTATTTATATTGAAATATATATGTTTTCAAAAATAAATAATCAGGAAAGATGTAAATTTTTATTGATTTTATCATTGAAAAATGAAAAAAATATTAAATTTTATTCATTTTAACTAATTTTTCGAGTCTAAGGAAACAAAGTGGTTGTAAAATAGTCTAATGGACCAAGAATAAACTTTTTACAAGATACTGTATCAACCACATGATGTTCATACAATAAGAAGACTAACTATAACTGTAGATAATTTTCAAAGGCATCAAGATACCACATGAAGTCATTAGAGTGACCATAAGTATGAAATATCATAGGTTTGTGGGAGTAATTATTTAACATATCATGAAAAAAGGTTCATTAGTTTGTACACAGTCAATGCCCACAAATATTTTCAAATTACCCAACATACCGTATGACACAACCAAACCTAATATAAGTGAAGTATTTCAATCATGTGGAGAAATTTTAAAAAAAATAGAGTTTCTGTATTTTTAAAATATTTTAAAGGTAATAAACTACATACATTACTCCAATTTGACCACACACTTTATTCTATTTACTTTTTATATTTCCCAAAATATACCATTAACCCACTACAATATACTTCTAATAAAACTTATGAGAGACTTTAAGTTTCCACACTAGAGAATTATCTATCCTACAACTCCACTGGAAGAGCTTCCACAAATGTAAATAATTATTCTACCATGAGGGAATGAGGGTTGATGAAAAATGAGGAAGATTTATGGTATACTAAACCTAAACTAAAATTAATTATCCCCATTTTCAACCCTGAATGAAATATGGTCTATTATGTACAAGTAATTTGGAGAAGAATTGACAAGGAAGAAATTCATCCAAATAAGTATTTTGTAATCAATATTTTTATAACAAAAGAAAGAATTATTGTATAGTGACCCAAGCCTTTTACACATATTATTACATAAATTGTAACATATAAATACAATAAACATTACGCAAATATCATGATTCTTAGTGTATTTGGATGACTATGTTAATTATAAATAAAATGAAACTAAAAAAACAACACTATTTTATTCTTCTTAATGATATCCTAAATCCCATTGTTCTCTAAAAACAACATATGATCACCTTGAGGACACATAAATGATATGGGTGAGATATAATTCCTAGTACGGTAATAAGCAAGATAATGAATCATAACATATGAGTCAAAAGATGGAACAAGATATCATAACATAAAAGGATCATGTATTTTAATAAGAGAGAATAAATTAAATAACATAACATCATATGATGATTTTAATATAAGAGTGTGGAAAAAATATGAAACCTGACATAAGAATAAGTTCAGGATAACTAACAAGACAACATAACATGGTGGGAAAAGTCCCATCATGGATTATGTTTTACCTCAAATCCCAAATATAATGACACGGGAGAAATCAATATTATTAAATGAATTAAATTTCTATTTGGGTCCACCCATCATAATATGTATATTTATTTGAGTTCCACATAAGTAACATAAATAAAATCCATAAACATCTTGATTAACCGTGAAAAAAATGGGTTACATAACCATGTCATAAAGAATCACTAGATGGAATATCCTAATGGTATCCCTGAAAGAAGGTATTTCAGAATTCATGAGAATTTATATGAATAGTTCATGATAAATAATCTGTAACTGAAGTGGGGAATTGAAAAAAGTCGAAATATACCTTTGGATATGTACCACTTATGAAGGGATTTTGGAACAAGGGTAATGATTCTTTAAATATGTTAATTGAATAATAATGTCCATAAAACCGAAAATGGTCTCAAATGAGTTTACGTGATAATATGATAAATTGTAGTAAAAAGGCGTGGTTTAAAACATTTTAATTAATGGTACTTAGAATGGAGTATGATATAGAGAGGTTCCCTTCAATTGTTCTTGTTTATCAAGAGAAACAGATAAGGGAACCTTTTAAAACATATATATACCCATTAGTTAACGATGAATTAGTCTATGTATATATTTACAAGACATTTATAAATAATAGGGATGAAGTAAATAAGAATATTAGAGTTATAAATTTAGTTAATATATAGAAACCATCACCCCAAAGAAAATACGGTGGTTTGGATGGATCCCTTGCCTACGGTTTTTGAATCATCATGCACTTCCACTTAACATTATGTATAATCAAATTACATTATTAATTATATAATCTATGACATTCTACATCAATATTGTATTTAATGTAATTTTTCTATGTTTATTTATAACTATTTTAATGAGATATAATGTTAAATATGGTTGTTTTGAGAGTGTCCATGCCATTATTCCAAGTTCAAATCACTTGTGGATAATTATGGAAGTTCATTCCAAATGAGAATAAAAATCCAGATGTGAAATGAATCGAAATTCATGTAATTTTATATATTGAAATGGCGTTAAATATCATTCTTTAATATGGATTTTTTATAAATTGAAAAAATTATTGTTTTTCAATTATTTCATTTTGGATGTTTTTTAACACCTCGATAGTTTAAAATAACACTATATTTAATGGTGTATACAACACAGAACACCGAGCTTAAATGAACCAAATAAATATTATTATTTAAATATGACCATTATAACCATAGAATCTAATAGTCTAGTATATATAGTATAAATAAAATTAATAAAAATATATGAAGGACCTATATAGTGAAAAAAACTTACTATTATAAAATAAGCACACAATTTTTAATACGAGTTTATATTCCTCCAAAATATGTTTACTCGAAAACTGATTTTTATTAATTTTAGTGTGAAAATATTATAATTAATTTCTATAACATAAATAAATTTTATTTTATAAAAAATATTATTTTTATATCAGAATATCAAAAATTATCTTAGAGTGAATTATGGATATTTTTATGAAAAGATTGATTTTCTAGTGAATATTACAAAATATTGATTTTTATAAAACAATCATGTTATTTATATTAAAAATAATCTTTATTATTTTAGTTTGGTTGAAATTTATATAAGTACTATTTTCTTATATATTATCTAATTAATTATATTTTAATCATCTTTGTACCTTATTTTGGTATAAGTATATTTTTGGGCTTAAAAATGCATTTTTAGAGAAAACTATTTTTTGTTTTGATTTTACGATTTAGTTTTAAATAAAATTAAACTTTTGGGATTATAATTTAAATAAATGGATTCCATATTTTTATTAATGTGTTTTAAATTTATTAAATATTTCATTTTTATTTTTTGTCAAAATGAATCGTTACTTTCATAAAATTGTACTACAGTAAAGGGTAAATCATGAAGTTAATGTCAAAAATAAAATTATAAGGCCTTGAAAATGTCCCTAAAAATTGCTTAAAATTTATTATATGACTATATTTCATCATTAATAATCCAAAATTTAGTTATAAATAATTTTATGTACATTTGGATATGATTATGACCATTATAGCAATTTATTTCAAAAAAAGCCAAACATGTCACACTCTTGTTTTTAATAACTAAAATATTTTTAATTTGCTTTTGTCCAAATGAAATAATTAAAAATAAATATTATTTAATGATATATAAGATTTAAAATAATATTATTATTTCATTTTTGATTTTTTAGGAATAAATAATTAACTTAAATTCTTACACAATGTTGTTGTTATAATTATTTAATTAATGGAATAATTAAATAAATGATATTAAAAATATTAAAAGCCGCATAATTTGAGATATATAAGTGGATAAAAAAATTATATACAGTACCATGACATTTTTAAGATGTAATAAAATATTTGGTTCTATTTTGACTTGTTTTCTTGATGTCTATAAATTCAAAGTAACTAACAGTATATAAAATGACAATAATGAAATTTTATGGGAATAATATTTTATTAAATTATTTTAAAATAAAAAAAAACACAAGAAAAAGGAAATATTATATGGTATCACATGTCATTAATGATCATTTATATTTCATTTTACCAATTAGTCTCAAGAATAGTCTTAATATATTAAAATATTTTCAGAAATTCCAAAAGTGCCCCTCACATCAATTATAAATGGGAACCTCAGACATCACTTATTCACACCAGTATATGCATTAGATCTCAATCCGGTCCTACACATTACTCTTACCTACTTCATTAGAAAAGTATTGGGGTGTTGGTCTCCTAAAAATACAAACCTTAAGTCCCTTAAGGAATAATGGAGAGAAGATCTCTCTAAGAAGTGGTAATTATATTACCTAAAATCCTTCAATTTATTTCTTCTTCTACCTTGACTAAACTTCCTAAATTTATCATAAAATGGGTAAATAAGTCTCTTAAATATAATTATGTTTTATCATGACACCATTATCCAGCTAATTTAGCATCAAATGGAAGGTGTAATTATCACTTGTGCGTGTGTATGCCTTATCATCTCCAAATAGAGATACAATTCATTTTTCATCACCGTTCATTATGGATTAAATATATGATGGTTTTAATGTTTATATATGATATATAAAACATAATTATACTTATTAATGTTTAATATAATATATACCTTCTTACCTACCGATTCATAGGGAAACGATAATGTCGCTTGTCTGTACATGTGGACTACCACATCCATGAAATGATGTTATTCATTTTTCATTTCTATTTTTCATAAAAGGTAATATAGATTGATTTTATGAATATATAGGATTTATATTATATAATAATTATTCTATAAATTATAATTATTATTTATTGTTTTTAATTATATCCATCGATAAATGAAAACATTGTATATGAGTATGTACGACCAACCGTCTCCATGAATAGTATAATTTATTTTCAATATAAAAAATTTAAAAAATAATATAAATACATAATTGATGAGTATATATGATACCTATATCATTGATAAATTTTTATATATGATGAAAAAATGATCAGATATTAAGGACCCTAATTAACAAACCAAAATATACATAAAAAATGAAGTAGTTATTTCCCGAAATTCTGATTTTAACAATGAAATTTTAATAAAGAGGTGAAATAATAATTAAATAATATATGGTATGATATATAAAATAATGGTTTTATATTTATAATTAATATATATATATATCATATTTTTAATTAAAATCAATTATTATTAAATTCTAATGTGATGGAAGGGTTTCCCATCTTACTTTTACTTCAAAGAGACATATGCCATATTCACCACATATTTCTTTGTGTGGTGTACATACTTCACCTATAATATGTTATATATTGACTCTATTTATCTTTATTGTATTTAAATTTTCATCTAATGTCATTTATTTTATTGGGATTATGATTTAGAAGTTACCAAAATCGAAAGGGTTTATTTCACAATTTCTTCATTATACTAAACTGTTTATATTTAAGTCACTACATGAGAATATTTCTCTTCCATGTCCATATTTTTTAAAAAAATGTTATCAATTATTTTTAATATTCTAGAAAAAAATTAAATTAATTTTTACCTATGTTTGTATTTTTAAAAAAATGGTTTGAAAATAATATTTTTTTCATTTTTGAAATGATGTTTTTCTGTCATTTTTTTGACAAAAATACATAAGAATTATTTTTTAACTATAAAAATTAAGTGAAGTTACAATCTATCTTGATGAATTAATTATTATATTATTCCTCTAAAATTTTACATGGTTAAATTATAGCATCTCGCCTTTTTATCACATAAAATTTCATTACATTTTACAAAACCGAGGATCTTTAAGGTTTAGTGTCTTGGAAACCAGGAACTTTAAACATGAAAATATAAAACATTCTTGTAAAACACATGAGAGGATTCTCCTCATGTTCATCCTAGGTTCAATACTACATCACACAACCTGGGGACATACATCAAAATAAATGGTGAGAAAAAGGCCCAGTATGGGAAACAAAAGAAACATTGTACATGTGAACTTGAGATACTTCAATAAGGTCATGAAAAGAACTTTAAGGCATGAGAATGAAATCATGAGGAATATCATAATAAAAATAACATTTTCATAACTTGAAGATGTGGCTACAACATTTAATATTGAAAATCATTTCATTTCACCATGTTCCATCCCCAAGGTGTCATTAAAAATTACCAAGGTTATTCCCCAAGGTATCAGTCTAAAAAGTCATCTCTATAGATTAATTCTTTACCCAATGCATTGGAGCGCTATCTGGGCGCACCCTTGACATGTATTTATTATCATGTGAGCGACATATATCATCATCAATCATTTCATAAACAACCCATATAGCATAAAAGAAATGGGATTCATTTCATAATCATAACGTTTTAAAAACTTCTTTAAAGACATGATCTTTATGTCACTTTAAACCCACGGAAAAGGGAAAGCGGGTTTCATGTATGTAAATTCCAGAATTTAAAATAGAACATTTTGAAATACATATTAATACCCTATAGAAATAATAGCTTTAAGTATTCACTTAATAACATAAAATAATTTTGAGATAAGGAGGGAGGCATTTTGAGACGAAAACTATGCAGCATAACGTCTACGATACATGGTTTTAGAACACATTGAAAACAGAGGGGACATGGGTCACCCACTCAAAAATGATACATCAAACAGTAGGGGAACCGAATATATAGTATTTAAGAACATGGTAATGAAATTTGAATGATATACCATATGAAATGAAGAACATGAAAAGAAGACAAAAATAATATTTCTCTTATTAGAATTCGACAGCCTAACAGCGTCACTTAAAACATCCAAAAATGGATTGATGAGATCAAATAGGGTCTCTCATCATATGAACATAAATGATCAGTATGATAGATATATATATCATACCACAACATAATAAAAATTAACTTTAAAGACTTGACATGAAATTAGATCTTGAAAACGAGAAGGCTGAAAGAACCCCTTAGAAATTCAGCAGCCTAACGGCGCCACTTAAAAAATCCAAAAATGGAATGAAGAGATCAAATAGGGTCTCTCATCATATGAACATAAATGATCAGTATGATAGATATAGATATCATACCACAACATAATAAAAAGTAACTTGAAATACTTGACATGAAAGTAGATCTTGAAAACGAGAAGGGTGAAAGAACCCCTTAGAAATTCGGCATCCTAACAGCGCCACTTAAACATAAAAAAAATGAATTGATGAGATAAAATAGGGTATTTAATCATATGAACATAAATGATCAGTATGATAGATTTAGATATCATAACCCAACCTAATAAAAAGGAACTTTCAAGACTTGACATGGAATTGGAACTTTGAAAAATGAGAAAGGTGAAATAACCACTTAAAATTCGGCAGCCTAACGACGCCACTTAAACATCAAAAAAAATGAATTGATGAGATAAAATAGGGTCTCACATCATATGAACATAAATGATCAGTATGATAGATTTAGATATCATAACCCAACATAATAAAAAGGAACTTTCAAGACTTGACATGGAATTAGAACTTTGAAAAAGGAGAAAGGTGAAAGAACCACTTAGAATTCGGCAGCCTAATGGCACCACTTAAAACTTCAAAATACTGAATTGAAGAGATCAAATTGGGTCTATCATCATATGATCATAAAAGATCAGTATGATAAATCAAGAGATCATACCCCAACATAATAAAAAGGAACTTGAAATAATTTACATGAAAATAGATCTTGAAAAATGAGAAGATAGAAAGAATCTGTTACAAAAATTTCGGCAGCCTAACGGCGCCACTTAAAACATCATAAAACGAAATAATGAGAGTAATAGGGGATAACTCATTATATGAAAATGAAAAGGGCAGTAAGAGGAGTATAAAAGAACATCCTTTAACATAAGAACATGGAGCATAAAAGAAATTACATAAAAGATATTTCATGAAAAGAAAGAGAGAGGTCAGATACCTTACCTTAAAACCTAACTCTTAAAACTCAAAGGTTGGGACCTTGAGGGCTTGGGGGCACCTTGGGAGAAATCATTGGGAGGTAATGAGGCCAGAACTTCGTTGGGGGAGAGTGGGGAGTCGAATGGATGAGAGGATGGCTTGGTATTTATAGGGAAAGTGAGGGGACAAGGCATTAATGGCCAAGGGAAACCTCATTAGTGGTTTTGGAAAAACCATGGGCTTTCCCATGGTATTTGCCCATGGTATTTGCCACATGGGACACCTCATACCTTATCTTAATATTCATAATTCGACCATATTTATTACATACTTAATACATCATTTAATGATGTCATTAAACACTCGTAACTTAAAAACTGTATTTTCACTATTCATTGAAAATTCAACTTTCTCAGAATAATCCCAAAATTTCACCTTAACCAAAAATCAATGCTCTGATTTCAAAATTGAACTCCATTTTATAAAAATAATTTTCTAAATATTTTTAATTTATTTTTTTAAATAAATAAACTATTCACCGAAAATTCATTTTTTCAGAAAAAACCCCGAAAATTACCATAACATAATATCAGTGCTCTGAGTTCAAAAATGAAATCCATTTTATAAAAATAATTTTTTTTAAATATTTTTAATTTAATTTTTATTTAAAAAACACTATTCACTTGAAAAACTAATACTTGAATAATAATTTATGAAACCGTTATTTAACCACTTTATTGAATCACATTACTTAATCAAGGTGCCTAGATTATATTAATACTTTCTTTAAGTGAGATTACTAATCCATTTGGACACATTACTAATCCTAATCATAAAATCACTACTTATAATTTATTATTCATCAAAAATCATGTTGATCTTATTAGACTCTAAATTTCGTACTGAACGTATTTGTAGAAGACCATTTTTTGAAAATCATTACACATTTTTAATTATTTAAGGTTTACATAAACATTTTTAAAATATACTTTTTCTAAAATTAATCAAAAATAAGCATACTATATTTATCCGGTCATTTAAAAATTCATAAACTTCATTATAAGAAGAAATCCCAATTTTTATTTAAAACAAAGGATTCCAAAAGTCAGTTACAGTCTCCTTACATAGCCCCTTATCACACCAGCATAGGACCTAAGTGTAAGGTGTTCTAGGGTGAGAGAATCTGAGGGAGGCTCGGCTAACATCGCACGAGTAGTAATTTCTAACAGTTTGAACATCTCGCAAAGACGATTCCGTTATAGCTTCACACGATGAAGTTCGGCTTGGGTTTGGTCCAGAGCAAAGCCCAGTGGTGCTTCCTTATTCTCAAGTTCTGTTAGATGGGCTTCGATCAGTCCAAGACTACTGGGTGAGGCCATCTAATCTTCTTTCTATAATAATTAACCAAGATTACTTGTATTTATAGACAATAATCAAAACGTTTAGTTTCCAGCAGTCATATTGACCAATGGTCATATAACCATCTAAACCCAACGGTCTCATTTTAATTATAGTCATGTTATCAAATGAAACATTTTTTTTGAGTATAAAAATAAAATAAAATAACACATAAAACTAGGAAACAAGATTTATTCAAAATTTCGGGTCGTTACATTCTTCCCCCCTTAAGAAATTGCGTCCTCACAATTTTTAAAATTGGGTTTTGAAGTTTCATTGAAAGCCCCACATCGGAAAAGGAGTCAGTAAAATTATTACATTAAAAGAAAGAAAGGGAAGTACAAAGGTCACCCGAGTTAACCCACACTAGGATTCCATGTAGGAAAACATGGACATGGAAGAAAAATAAAGGGTCAAGTTTTGGGGGAGAGTGATAGAGAACATGATTAGGAGAAAGTTAAACATAAGAAAATACCAAACATATGATCTGTGTAAACTGTCTTTGATTACCTAGTAGGAAACGTAAACCAACAATGTTTTTGTTTTACGTTCCTTTTCATAATTTTGAGGAATTAATTTGCAAAATAAAACAAAAACATAAGAAAATATACATATCTTCATGTAGAGTTTCATCCTTTAATAAGTTTCTACCCAAAACTAATCTTTTCTCCAAAATATGAGCATTAAAAACTACTTGGTCTCATCAAAACACAAGAATCATCTTCTAGAGAATCACATAATCCACAAAAGATTAACTATCTATTTCTTCTATCTTTAAAAATTATCCCAAAAACAGAAAGGGTAAGGTAAAACAACTCTTAAAAAAGAAAGAATCATATAAGAATGGAAAATACTTTTAAATCTTTAAAGTTCCATGGTACTACCCATAGTTCATCATTGACCATTCCATAGATAACGGTCATTAAGATTCCTCAAAATAAACCAAACTAATATTGAAACCCAAATACAAGAAGGATTTGATAACAAAGTCTTCCAAAATAAACTTCATTGTTCATCTCCAAATAACATCAACCACTCCTAACATCTTATAACAAAAGTAGATAACCTAAACTTATTTTACCCAAGATATGTTAATCATTTCCATAAGTAACCTAAATTACTATAAGTCCACCTTAATTTCATCTATTCTTAAAAATATAAGTCAACCTTACTCCTCAATGAAAATATCGTAGTAATCTATTTACCTCGATCATATAGGGTCCCCAAAATAGTGAACGTCTTCCAAAATGATAATCATATTTTAATCCCCTAATCATCCCTGTCATATTAATACGACAATCATCGCATTTCCAATCACATTGGTTTTTGGGACATGTTCTTCCATTTCCCTCCATTAACTAAGAAAAGAAACTATAATTAGGGCTTAAATACTTATCCAATAATCTTGAAAAGGAACCAAAAGCATATAAGGATAACTTGTAGAAGAAAAGTATACCCTAACTTGTGATCCCCTAGGTTCCCATCTAGGTTATCCATGATCATATATTCTTATGTGAATCTTTATTTTATTTTATCTTTGTTCCTTTAACAATGGTTCATACTAAGCTTATGAATTTACCAAAGCATATCCCCCGGGAGTGTCATAACCAAGAGTGCAGCAAGGCCCGTTGTCGTGTACCAGTTCTCATTCGAGTCTAGCTCAAAGCGGTGTTTTCGGGTTTTACCCCTATGTACATCTGTGCCAGAGCCACCTCTACTTGATCGTATCCAGATAGGGATGTATTTTCTTGGAAACCCCTTACTCAATACTCACCAAAATAACAGGTAGATTTCCTATATTTTAACTTTTCTATAGGATTCTTCCTAAAGTTTTCATATCCTGATTTCCATAAATAACTAAACCATACTTTGATACCAACTATAGCATCCCACCTTTTTATTACATAATCTTTCATTACATTTTAAAAAACCGAGGATCTTTAAGGTTTAGTGTCTTGGAAACCAGGAACTTTAAACATGAAAACATAAAACATTCTTCTAAATAACTTGAAAGGCTTATCCTCATGTTTATCCTAGGTTCAATACTGCATCACATAACCTGGGGACATACATCAAAAGAAAAGGTGATCAAAAGTCCGAGTAAGGGAAACAAGAGAAACATTTTACATGTGAACTTGAGATACTTCAATAAGGTCATGAAAAGAACTTTAAGGCATGAGAATGAAATCATGAGGAATATCATAATAAAAATAACATTTTCATAACTTGAAGATGTGGATACACCATTTAATATTGACAATAATTTCATTTCACCAAGGTCCATCCCCAAGGTTTCATTAAAAATTACCAAGGTTATTCACCATGGTATCAGTCTAAAAAGTCATCTCTAGAGATTAAGTCTTTACCCAATGCATTGGAGCGCTATCTGGGCGCACCCTTGACAAGTATTTTTTATCATGTTAGCCACATATAACATCATCAATCATTTCATAAACAACCCATATAGAATAAAAGAAATGGTTTTTATTTCATAATCATAACGTTTTAAAAACTTCTTTAAATACATGATCTTTATGTCACTTTAAACCCACAGAAAAGGGAAAGCGGGTTTCATGTATGTAAATCCCAGATTTTAAAATAGAACATTTTGATATACATGTGAATACCCCTGTAGAAATAAGAGCATTGAGTATTCACTTGACAACATAAAATAATTTTGAGATAAGGAGGGAGTCATTTTGAGATGAAAACTATGCAGCATAACGTCTACGATACATGGTTTTAGAACACATTGAAAAGAGAGGGGACATGGGTCACCCACTCAAAAATGATACATCAAATAGTAGGGGAACATAATATATAGTATTTAAGAACATGGTAATGAAATTTGAATGATATACCATATTAAACGAAGAACGTTAAAGGAAGACAAAAATAATATTTCTCTTTTGAGAATTCGGCAGCCTAACGGCATCACTTAAAACATCCAAAAATGGATTGAAGAGATAAAATAGGGTCTCTCATCATATGAATATAAATGATCAGTATGATAGATATATATATCATAACACAATATAATAAAAAGTAACTTTAAAGACTTGACATGAAAGTAGATCTTGAAAACGAGAAGGGTGAAAGAATCCCTTAGAAATTCGGCAGCCTAACGGCGCCACTTAAAACATCCAAAAATGGATTGATGAGATCAAATAGGTTCTCTCATCATATGAACATAAATGATCAGTATGATAGATATAGATATCATACCACAACATAATAAAAAGTAACTTTAAAGACATGACATGAAAGTAGATCTTGAAAATGATAATGGTGAAAGAACCCCTTAGAAATTCGGCAGCCTAACAGCGCCACTTAAACTTCAACAAAAAATGAATTTATGAGATAAAATAGGGTCTCTCATCATATGAACATAAATGATCAGTATGATAGATTTAGAGATCATAACCCAACATAATAAAAAATAACTTGCAAGACTATACATGGAATTAGAACTTTGAAAAAGGAGAAAGGTGAAAGAACCACTTAAAATTCGGCAGCCTAACGGCGCCACTTAAACTTCAAAAAAAATGAATTGATGAGATAAAATAGGGTCTCTCATAATATGAACATAAATGATCAGTATGATTGATTTAGAGATAATACTCAACATAATAAAAAGTAACTTGCAAGACATGACCTGGAATTAGAACTTTGAAAAAGGAGAAAGGTGAAAGAACCACTTAAAATTCGGCAGCCTAACGGCGGCACTTAAAACCTCAAAATACTGAATTGAAGAGATCAAATGGGGTCTCTCATCATATGATCATAAATGATCATTATGATAAATCTAGATATCATACCCCAACATAATAAAAAGGAACTTCAAATACATTACATGATAATAGATCTTGAAAAATGGGAAGGTAGAAAGAATCCGTTACAAAAATTTCGGCAGCCTAACGGCGCCACTTAAAACATCATAAAACGAAATAATGAGAGTAATAGGGGATCTCTCATTATATGAACATGAAAAGGATAGTAATATGAGTATAAAAGAACATCCTTTAACATAAGAACATGGAACATAAAAGAAATTACATAAAAGAGATTTCATGAAAAGAAAGAGAGAGGTCGGATCCCTTAGCTTAAAACGTAACTCTTAAAACTCAAAGTTTGGGACCTTAAGGGCTTGGGGGCACCTTGGGAGGACTCCTTGGGAGGTACTTAGACCAGAACATCGTTAGGGGAGAGTGGGGAGTCTAATTTATGAGAGGATGGCTTGGTATTTATAGGGAATGTGAGGGGACAAGGCATTAATGGCCAAGGGACACCTCATTAGTGGTTTGGGCAAAACCATGGGCTTTCCCATGGTATTTGCCCATGGTATTGGCCACTTGGGACACCTAATACCTTATATTACTATTCATAAGTCGACCATATTGATTCCATACTTAATACATCATTTAATGATTTCATTAAACACTTGTAACTTAAAAACTGTATTTTCACTATTCATTGAAAATTCAACTTTCTCAGAATAATCCCAAAATTTCACCTTAACCAAATATCAATGCTCTTATTTCAAAAATTAACTCCATTTTATAAAAATATTTTTCTAAATATTTTTAATTTATTTTTTTTAAATAAATACACTATTCACCGAAAATTCATTTTTTCAGAAAAAGCCCCAAAAATTACCATAACATAATATCGGTGCTCTGAGTTCAAAAATGAAATCCATTTTATAAAAATAATTTTTTTAAATATTATTAATTTAATTTATAATTAAAAAACACTATTCACTCGAAAAAACTAATACTTGAATAATAATTTATGAAACCGTTATTTAACCATTTTATTGAATCACATTACTTAATCAAGGTGCCTAGATTATATTAATACTTTCTTTAAGTGAGATTACTAATCCATTTCGACACATTACTAATCCAAATCATAAAATCACTATTCATAATTTACTATTCATCAAAAATCAAGTTGATCTTATTAGACTCTAAATTTCGTACTGAACATATTTGTAGAAGACCATTTTTTGAAAATCATTACACATTTTTAATTATTTAAGGTTTACATAAACATTTTTAAAATATATTTTTTCTAAAATTCATCAAAAATAAGCATACTATATTTATCCGGTCATTTAAAAATTCCTAAACTTCATCATAAGAAAAAATCCCAATTTTTATTTAAAACAAAGGATTACACAAGGTAGTTATGGTCTCCTTGCATAGCCCCTTATCACACCAGCATAGGACCTAAGTGTAAGGTGTGTTATGGTGAGAGAATCTGAGGGAGGCTCGGCTAACATCGCACGAGTAGTAATTTCTATCATTTTGAACTTCTCGCAAAGGCGATTCCGTTCTAGCTTCACACGATGAAGTTCGGCTTGGGTTTGGTCCAGAGCAAAGCCCAGTGGTGCTACCTCCTTCCCAAGTTCTGTTAGATGGGTTTCAATCGGTCCAAGACTACTGGGTGAGGCCATCGAATCTTCTTTCTATAATAATTAACCAATATTACTTGTATTTAGAGAAAATAATCAAAACGTTTAGTTTCCAGCAGTCATATTAACCAATAGTCATATAACCGTCTAAACCCAACGATCTAATTTTAATTATAGACATGTTATCAAATGAAACATTTTTGTTGAGTATAAAAATAAAATAAAATAACACATAAAATTAGGAAACATGATTTATTCAAAATTTTGGGTCGTTACATAAATTATTTAAAAAAATTTCCTTCTCACTTTCACATTTTCTTTTAAAAGTGATTTTAAAAGTTGAAAAATTATTTTTCCCCAAAACAATTTTATGATATTTATATGGTAATATTATCCATCAATGATAAAACCCTTTATTTTACTTATTTTCCATTAGTTAAATGTGTTAATGATACTATCCTTTCATAAATTAACACACTTATGATAATTAGATATTTTATTTCCCTTAAACATACATATTCGTGTATCATGGATATAATTATTTCTTAAGTTGTAAATCACTTTTACATATAGTGTTATTTTTTGAAATAATTTGATTAAAAAGGTAATTATTGATAAAACCATATTATTTAATCAATGTGGATATTTTTTGATTAGTCATATATTCCATAAATTAAATTGATCATTCAATGTACGAGGAATGCATTGGATATGAAGCGATGAGTGGGCACGGAATAGTATAGCTCATCAATGCATCGATAGTTCTCATGAGAAAATCCAATGTCCAAATTAAATGGTGTTTTACCAATTTATTTAAAATTTCTCGGTGAATGTTCATAAAGGTAGAGATATCATTTTATCAAAATTTTGGACATATAATAGTATGTGTTATTTTCATTGAGAATTATATTATTAATATCCATGATAATTTTACTATGATATTATTTATGGATTCATTTTGCTCTCATGATTTTGACTAAATAGAATGTGTTTTCAGTTAATTACCATTCTTTATTGATTATGCACTATTGATTCATAATTTCTTCCACTATATAAATAACCTTACTTATCATATGAGATCACTATTTTATTTGTTTTTATTTCCCTAGGATACGAATAACGATATTGTGAACAATATTAAGGATGTAATAATATTTGAACACTATGTATTATATTTTTTTCAATGTAATATTGGAGGCATGAATTTATCTGGTCATTCAATGCTAATAATATATTAATTTCATTATGAGGAGATCACTTGTATCTTATGCTAATATAATTAAGTAACCACTGACTCTAGGCTTTTATATATGGTGTTAGTATAGTTGATATCAATGGATGTTTAGTAAAAACCTTGGGAACCAGATTTATGACAACATATATTGGTGAACATATCCCAATGACATAAAATGATGTTGAGTATACAATAACATACTAAATGTTTTGGAAATATTGAGATTATATAGTTCTTTCTAGCAATACACCCATGTCAAGATGCTATATATTGATGTAGATCTAGAAAAGATGTATCTTGGGGTTGTTGCTCTTAAAATGAGTGTCAAGCATGACTCTATCATTACATGATACATAACAATGGGTCTTATTTCACACCTATTTTAACACATATGGGGGATATTATTTGGTTAATTCAAATTTTCTTAACTAACTATTAGGAAGGATTTTACTAGATGATGACCACGAATAAAATGGTTTAAACCTAATGAAAAATCTATTGAAAATAATTTTTCATGATTTATACATCCTAAAAAAGATTCTTCATGACTAATTGATTTCCCACTACGATCATTATTTCTGATATTATTCTTTTTCTGTTTTTGTAAATATTTGGAACTAGAATGAACTTTTTTGACATTTAATGGCATAGACAATGTGTAATTGTGAAACCCAATGGGATGATTACTAGGGTGAAGGATATATGGGTTATGCCAAATAAGTTTTCATAATATGTGATTAAAAACTTCTACCTTAACCAAATATCAGACTCATCATAGAAGATAAGGATAGATACCATTAAGATATTGAATATAGGAGACCATGGAAGAATGAATACTTTATTTCCTTCATGTTATAAATATGTAAAGAAACACTCCAGTACATGACTTACTAGAATGGGAGTTTATTATATGTGTGGATAGAAGGGCCACATAGATCACGAATTGAAGGGTAATAAATAACATTTCTATATGAAATTATTCAAATCTAATGAGATGGGTGGCCATCCAAACAAAATTCCTAAGTGGCAAGGTAATATAGCTTAGAAGAAACAAAGGGATCAAGGAAAATTTTATGATATTACTATAATCTAAGTGGAATAATTAAAGTTATCCTGTGTTTGGATTCAAGAATAATATTATATGATGATTTTTTGAATTTAATTCTATTCATAATAATTATAAAATTTATAGTGATTATATTGTAATACTATTTCATTTAGGATTTGAGAGATTATGTTGAATGGCACTCGTGACCATGAGAAATTATTCTGTGGAAAGTTGATCTTTTTTAGAAAACACAAGATTAGGGGAAGATAACCCTTAATATGTTCTGTATATAGAGATAATAATGATAAAAAGATTATTTTTGGATAGTATTGGTGATCATGAAATTGGTTAGGGATTTAATTTTTTATTTTAAATTTGTTGAGGTTTACTACATGTTTGGTTTTAAGGAATATGTCTGACAACTGGGGATTTCATTTTTGAAAGCATTCATGTTTCAATTAAGGTTTTAAGGTGATCAATGTATTTATATATTTGGTATGTGACATTAATATAATCATAATTTTCTTTTAATAATTTCGTGTTAAGTTAATTTTTCAAATTTAGTAACCTTTAATCTAAATTTATGGAATTTAAATTTGGACACTACATTTTTGGAAGGATATTATGGTTAACTATTTATGGAATGGATTAAGTTCAAAATTAGGTGTCGTTAGATAACATGTGTTAACCATTTTTTCTAGGAAAATACTTATAGGTAGTGGTAATTAATTTTCATTCTCTTATTCAGATAGTGATCTCTAAAATATTAATTTTTGTGATTTATGAATAAAAATTCTTCTTCGATATTCATTTCATAGATTATGAGATGAAGTATGAATTGATAAAAGAGAATTCAATGGATGGTTTTTTACCAAATAAATATAAAGATATCAAGTCACTATATTTCCTTATACTCTCATTCATAATAGAAAAGAAATTTTGAAGCATTACGAAAAGGATCTTGAAATAGAAATATTATACAATTACATTCATATCCGATGAACCAAATGACCTTTTTAATCATCATATATTTATGGTTTTGTGGTTTTTGACTTTCTATTTATCATGAAATTTCTTGTGATCAATGATTTCTATCACCATTCATCATTATTTGCTCGTTACATTTTTCTTCCATGTCCAAATCATAACTTCTCTCCTATGGTATTCTTCTTAGAAATATAATTATCGGATTATTCCAAATAACCTTCATACTTCCCTTTATCTCCTACCAAAAGGATGTTTTATTAATCTATGTTACCATGTGGGTTTTCAATAAAGTTATTCTCAACAATTCAACCCTATATTACTAATAGAAAGTTCAAAATTGTAAGGAATAAATTTACTAATTGAGGGTAGAATGTCACACAGAAGTATTTTAAAAGAACACTAGGCATGATAGAGTATCCAACAAACAACATTGAGTTTAAATGAACTTTGATGTACTGTAAATTAAATATCACCATTATAGTCAAGTTATTAAATTAGATGGCATGAATACTATTATTATAATTATGAATTATATATAAAGGACCTACATATTGAAAAATCATCAAATAATTCATATCAAATAAGTAATAATTATATGTAAAGCAATTTTGGGCTTCCAAAATAAGTTTTCTTAAAAAATGATTTTTATTTCATTTTATGTGAAACTATTATAATTGTTTTTTGGAACATATATAAAATTATTTTATTAAAAAATATTATTTTTTTAAATCATCGTATCAAAATTACATTGTAGGGAATTTTTGGGATTTTTTTAAGAATATTTATTTTCCAGGTAATAGTAAAAAATAACGATTTTTATAAAACAAACAGTTTATTTATAATAAAAAGACACCATTTATTATATTAATTTTTAATTAAATTAAATTAATTAATATTTAGTTATATATAATATAATCAATTACATTTTAATCATCCTTCTAACTTATTCTGGTATTAGAATGTTTTTGGGCTTAAAATACATTTTTCAAGAAAACTTTTTTTCGTTGAGTTTTTTGGACAAATTTTTAATTAAATTACGCTACTTATGAGTATATAATTTTGAAAAATTGATACAATATTTTTATTAATAGGACTCAAATTTATAAAATATTTCCCTCTTATTTTTTCTATATGAATCGTAACTTTTGTAACTTTTTTTACTATCGTAAAGGGTAAATCGATAAATTAAGGATTAAAATAAATTTAGTAGGACTATAAAGTGACCTTAAACTTTTTTAAACATTATTGAATGATTAAAATGCATAAATAATCATCTAGTATTCATTTGAAAGAAATTTTTGGGCCATATAGATAATAGTATGACCTCTATTGTATTTTACATCAACCAAATTCAAACATGTCACAATATTGTTTCTAATAATTATAATTTTCTTAATATGGGGATATTCAATGGATATGTTTGAATATAAATAGTATTTGGAAATATAAAATATTTATCTTCATCATGTTAATTTAGATTTATTTTTTATTGATGAAATAAATAAATTAAATTCTTACACAACATTGACGCATTAATGATTATATTAAAGGAATCGTCAAATAGATGATATTAAGAAAATGAAAAGTAACCTAATTTGAGATATTAATTATATTATGAGAATTATCTAGATATACATTAAATTTTAATGATATAATAAAATATTCTTTTAAAAATTGTACTAATTTTCTTGATGATTTTAAATTCAAATTAATGAATAGTATAAAATTGACAATAATGATATTTTATGGGATTAATATTTTAGTAAATTATTATAAAATAGTTATAAAAATAAAATAATCACAAATGGGATACTATATGTTTAGTAATTTCATCCCATGTGAATTTATAGGCCATTTGGAATCATTTGTATCTATAATAGTATTATTATGTTTTAATCTTTTATGAAATTACATATGTACCCCTAAACTCAATTATAAAAGAGAACCTCATGCCTAATATCTTCATGCAATATTGAACCTTTAATCTAGACCAATTCCTGACCATTTCTCTTCCCATATTCCTTATCCATTTTTTTGGGTTCTTTTCTCCCGGAAATACCATACATAAGTGTCTCATGAAAGGATCAAAATAAGGTCTCCCAAAGAAGAGTTAATTATCTTACATGAACACTTTCAATTTGTTTCTTCTTCTACCACTTCTATGTATGATAAATTTATCACCAAATGTTAACATAAGTATTCTAAATATAATGAAATTTTATTATGACATTGAATCCATAATTATCCACCCTCTTTCCCATCAAATATAAGGTGAACATATCACTCTTGCGTATGTACGACATATCATTTCCACATAGAGATACAATTCATTTTACATCACCATATATTATAGAGGGAATAATTATGAGTTTTATGTTTATATATTTTATTTAAAACATAATAATACTTATATTATGTTACTATCATATCTAACTTCTTACCTTCAAATCCATTGAGAAACGATAATGTGTCTCATGCATATGTGTGGACCACTCCCTCCATGAAATAATGTGATTTGTTATTTGTTTCTATTTTACAGGGAAAATAATAAGGATTTATTTGATGGAAATATTTTTTATATATATTATATAATAATTATTATTTAAATTATATTTATTATTTTTCTTTCATTCATTCAGTCTGTCGATAAATGACAACATAATTTATATGTGTGTATGTCCTACCATCTCTATGAATGGTGTAATTCATTTTTTATATCCCAATTTTAGAATATAAAAAAAATATAAATATAATTATTATATATTATATTTGAGTCATTATTAACTTTATTCAGATTATGAATTCTTTATCAAAGTATAAAAACCTGAATTACCTAACCAAAACATACTTAAAAAATGAAAAATTTATTACATAGAATAGTGATATTAAAAAAGAATTTTTAATAAAAAGATGATGAAATATGTAAATAATATATTTTATTTGCATATGAGTATGATTATAGGTGGGAACTAAATCAATATTTATGATATATGCGGTAAAAAACACTTATGATTCAAGTCAAATGTGAGGTAATTGTTTATTGTCTCACTTTTACTTTTATTAGAAATTTTCCATATTCACCAATAATTTCATTTTTTCGTGTATATATATTCATTTTGATATGTTATATCATGAATAATATTATCTTCATGGTATTTAAAGTTTCATTTTATGACATTTATTTTATTATGTTATAGTTTCCGAAGAGACCAAAGTGGTAAGGGTTTATTTTAAAATATCTTCATTATTCAGGATTTTTTCTGTTTAAGTATCTTCTCTAGGATATTTCTCTTCCATGTACAGGTTTAAAAAAATAACTACTAGCCTAAATTTTTTTAAGATAATTCTTACCCATGTTTTACTTTTGACAAAACTCTTTTAATGGAATATTTTTTTTGTTTTGCAAAAGATATACTTTGTGATGTTTCTAATAGAATTATGAAAGGAATTTATTTTCCTTATATGATATGAGTGGAATTTATATCCATCATGATTCCTTATTTCTTAAGTTATTTATTCAAAATTTAAAAAAAAAATCCAATAATATTAATTATTTCTTCCTTGCACATTTTCTCTTCAAGAGTGAATTTCAAAGTGAAAAATATATTATTCACAAAAATGTTTTTAAGAATTTATTTAGGTTAATTTCATTAATCAATTAAAAACCCTTTATTTTATTTATTCAACTATGGGTATATGTTTTAAATATATCATCCTTTTAATCACTCTCTTACTTGGGATCAATAGATATTTCATTTATCTTAAATATTACTATTATTTTGTTATGGATATGATTATTTCCTAATCCATATAACATTTCTTTTTACAGTGTTACATTTTGAATGTATTTTATTATACATAAAATTATTAATAAAACCATATTATATATTCGATATAGATATTTCTTGACGAGGAATATTTTTTTTGAATTAAATTGATCATTCGATATACGAGGGATGCTTTGGAAATACAGTGATGGGTGGGGACCATAATTATGTAGCCCCACGATGAATCGATATGTCTTACAACCCAAATGAGTTTGAAAAATTAAATTGGGTATTTCACAAAGATAAAAACTATCTTAGAACAGGGTCTATCTAGTAGAGATATCATTATATTGTAATCATGACATCCAATAGTATGCATTTCATTTTTTTCTCCTGATATTTATTAAATATAATATGTGTTTAATTAATTTTCTTTAAATATTAATTGCTAATTATTGATTCATAATTTCATTCATTGTATGCATACAATTACTAAGAATATGAGCTCCCCTTTCCCTTTTTTTCTTTTCCCCATGATTTGAAGATGGATCTTGTGAATAATATCACTGATGTAAGAATATGTTTATGTTATGTATTTTATTATTTCCAATATAATAAATGGAAACATTTATATATATAGTTATTTAAGACTACCAAACTACATGGTCAATTAGGATGTGATCACTAGTATCTTCTGCCAATGTTAAAATGTAACAACTGACTCCTCGCTTCTAGAGTTTGAGTTGTTGTAGTTTTACTAACCATCAAGAACATGATTAATTTTATTTATTATAATGTATATATTTAGTTGAGAACGTTGAATAATTTTTAATATACATATTATCAATTTATTTGATAATAATAAAACATTTATGACCATCCTTGACGGTGGTAATAGTAAATGAATACTCATCATTTGCGGAGGTGGTGAACTAACATAATATTCACAATGATATTATTTTTAGATTATTAGGAGAAGAGAAAACTATGTATGGTAGATATTCAATGATAAATCTAAAATTATAGTATATATATGATGTTGGACTTATTATTCTATTTTGGATTAGGTAGTTGAGGAGAAGGTAGAAGAAAAAAGAACTTAAAAGTGGTAGTTTGGGAATATTTATTATTGAATGTTGTATCCATTAAATACTCCTACAGTCAGTTGGTGTATGTATTTTGGTGAGAATAGAAGCACTAATATATCAGGTGGGGGAGGATTTGGAAACTAATTTTGTAGGAATATTAAAATCTATAAGGCTTAAAATGTTTGAGGAGAAATGGTTGTGAGGGGTGGTTTTTATTAGGGGAGGAAATGTGTGTTTTTTAGTATTATAATCATTAGTTTAATACTATGTTTTAATATTACTACTTTTAATTATTATGGTGGATAGATACATTTAATGGGTCATGTGACTTGTAACTAATGGTTTTTTACGTCATCAATGACTAAAAACTTCTTTTTTATCATATAATATAAAATAGTGTTTTTTTGTATCTGACTATTCAAAAAATTAACTATATTAAACACATAAAAAATTCACATTGAGCATATTTTTATGTTTAAATTTTAAATATTAAATCCATTTTATGAATATAATTATGTAAATATGAAAATTTTAAATTAAAAAATTCCTCATTTATTTGAAAACTTTCAATTTTAATATTATGATAAATTTTTAGACCCTTTGAAAATTTATTTATGGTATCATAAATTTATATTATCATTATAGTAATAGTTGATATTAATTAATAAGTTCATTTTATGAAAATAATAATTATTTTACATAATTATATGTATTATAAAAGTGAAATGAAAACATTTATGTTTTACAAAATTACAAACACGTTAATTATAATTTTTATGAACTTTTGTTACATATACCATGATATAAATATTTTATATTTTAAATTTATAAGATACCATAATATTTTGATACACTTCCATAGGTGAGGAAACTATTCTACCAGTTAGGTTACTATTTCTAATAGTCATATTACTTTACCATTGGTCATGTTGTGATTGCAATGATCAGATTACAATTCCAAATATCAAAATTTTTAATGGATATATTAAATTACCCCTTAATTTTAATTCCTTATATTTCATTAATTGTTCAATTTATTATATTTTCTCTCAAAGTTATATATTTTCATTTTTAAATTTCATATTGTATTACTGATATTATGCATCATTTCTACAGCATTGTTCATCAGTGTAGTTATGCTGGGGGATTGAGCTTATCTAAATTTTTCTATTATTATTACTTCATTGTTTATTTTTTCCCATTGAAATAATTTAAATTTTTATGGCCTTTTTTAATCTCAAAATATATTTTTGAATTCTTATAATAAAATTTGTGTGGTCTTATCATTTAGTTCTAGTGAATTATATATTATTATATATCTTATTATGACACAATTATATATAATTTCAATAGAAACTCCATTAATAGAATTATAGTTTTTTAAAAAATAAAATAATACAAATGAAACTAATAAAAAGGAAACTAAATCATTAAACCACTAGGAATATAAAAAAATCATAATGGAAATGTGGAGGATCGATTTTTTTGTTGGATATTTGACCAATGGCAATTGAAAAAACTAAAATCCAAGCATTACAAAGAAGAAAGAACTTCTTCATCTAAGTCTCTAATGTGATTACCCAAACTCCATATTGATGAGTTTGAACTGAACCATGGTGTATCAGTTTAAGAATGATAAAAATAAGAAAATATATTGCATGGATTATTCAAAAATATTGATATGAACTAGTAAATTTGATAAAGAAATTGAGATATATTCTTTGGTTTTGTAAAAAAAATTATGAAGATTTGGATCTGAAGATACGATCACAAACTGAAGTTGATGAGATCTTAAAATCAAAAACATATTCAGAGTATGGATGATAATCATTCATTACATAATAAACAAAGAAATGTTAATTTCAAATATGGGGAGGATGTTTTGGGAGTTCATGTTGAAGAAGATGAAATGGGGTTTGTTGAATTAGGAAGTTACATAGGCCTATGTACATCGAGTTTGAGTTCTTAAAAAGGAATATGATCCCAATAAAAACTATCAAATACTGTTTTTGGTGGTTTTTTTACGGAACATTTCTATTTATGTGTTGGGAGGGGGCCTCAAATTCACTAAGATCATAAATTTCAATGATGTGTGATGATACACCCCATATGCTTGAGTATTTTCCACAATAAGATCCAAACTGAGGTAGGAAACTTCATGTTTTTGTGTGAATCATTTTCTTGAATAAGAAAATGAAAGGAACTATGGTCATAAGTGATGGTATCTGTTTTTAAATTTATTTTGGAGCATGTTATGTCTCGAATTATCCTAGAGTTTAATTTATCAAGAGTTTAGATGCTAAAAAGTGAATCTATCCGAAAGATATTGGGTCAAGATTTTGTTCTCAGTGAATTTCAAATGAGTTATCTAGGATAGAAGATCTGATTAAGGTGTGTCTATCTTGAGACTGATTTTTCCATTGCATGATATATGGGGACAATGATGAATTATGATCATCATACTTTGATGAAGTGTAATATAATTATTGGATAGTGTAAGGCATTTCATGTGTGGCTAATGGTGAATCTTGGTTCGGGAATAGAAATATATAAAAAAATTAAGTAGCCCTATTTTCTAAATTCTTGTACTCAAATCAAATATTGAAAGTAAATCATGAATCTAGGGTGTTCAAAAGAATTTAATAGAATGTGATGGATGTACTTAAAATAGAGAATGTTTCATTCTTGTAAATTGAGCTCAATGATGATGTTTCTATCATGGATGAATGTCCATTTTCTGGAGTTATTTCCATGTTCTCTAAGGCATTTACTTGGGTGAGTTTCATTTAAGTCACATAAAGAAGGTGGTCCATATACAGAGGCACACTATTTGGGGTCTATTCATCACTATACCAAACCAAATGTCTATTAACTAACTATGATATTGGGAATAAGTAAAATTTAAGATATAATATTCTATATAATAAGAATGGAGTAACCTGAGGGTGTATTCCTAGAAGAAATACTAGAATGCCCATCCACCGCCATCTCCATCCAAAACACTTCCCACCTCCATTCAATTAACCATATCATCGATCCTTCCATCCTCATATAATTGACAATACATAGAAAACACAAAAAAACATGGATCTAAACCAATGACTGGAGCACACTTGGCATAGAAGAATAGAGAAGATTCTCTTTCTTTTATCTGATATTATATTTCACGTACTAAGATGCTTTTATTTAAATATATTATTCATTGTTCCGATGTCACATGTTATAAATAAGTAGGTTAGGGGATCATAATGGGTGGATTGAATTTTTTTCATTCCTATTTTTCATCACTTTATTCATGGATGGATATTTTCTACAATATATGGATCTAATTTTCTCTTCATCAAGATAATATTTCCAATCTACCACATGAACCAATGGGATAAAGGTAGAGTTTTTTATCTTTGAAACCACAGACTAAATAATTTATTGAAAAATATGTAGTGTGATTTATTACATGAGGAAAAATATTTATCTTAAGATATTATAGATGTAAAATTTCTTAGGATATATATTAAATGATATTGTATTATCTAATGAAAAGTATATATCACATTCCTCTTCAATGAACTTGAGTAATTTTATGATTTATTCCATGAAACAAAATATTCATTTGTATAAATTTTTTCAGCCCATTTCCCTTATCTAAATAGATTTTCTCTTCTTCCTATTCATTGTTTCTAATTCACTAATATTTCAAAATATCCCACTGCCATTATATCTATATCACTTGATACTCTGTTTTTTTATTGTTTACTTTTTTTGTTCACAAACAATTTCATTCCCTATGATTCAACAATTATTATCACAATACATGGGTATGTAGGTTTATAAATTTTTTATTTTATTATCATCACAATAAGGATTTCTATCAAATTTGGGTTCTATTACGTGGGGGGTTACGTGAAACCAAGTCAAAAATAATCTAAAAAATAAAAGAAAAACTTAAAATACAAAAAATACAAAAATATTCCAAAAAACATTATAATAACCAATCACAATTATGCATAAAATAGAGATTAATGTTGTTCGATAAGTTGAAAATAAAAATGGAGATCCGAATATTCTGCAACATCAAAATCAATCCCGTATGATTCCTAGACATAGGTAGTTTCAATTTTCATTTTTTTCTAGAAATACTTAATGAAAAAGGATCACTCCTAGGTCTAGGAACTGTGAACATAAATATTATCAACATTTTTTCCATTTTCACATCTCATTTGAATGAGTATTCTTTAGTTTTCATTATATATTTATATACATATGTCCAATATTTACCTCCCTGTGGGTTGGGTGAGTTGTAGTTTATGTTGAGGGTGTTTCTATTAGTCCTAAATAGAAAGGAAATGGGTTTTATCCAAAATAATTCTCTAGATATATTTCCAACAATAACTAGTAGTTCGAATCAGTTGTTTAAAACATTTATCCCAAGAATTAAACTACATATGTTTCACACAGTTTAATTGGATTTTTTAGGTTTATGGATAAATCATTCAGGAAAATGTGATAGGATTAGAGGTATACTAAAACAATATACCCATGGCCAATTGAATACACATCTTTTGATTTAAACATTTCACAATATCCTCACACCATATAATCCACATGTTATGGATTATTGTAATAGAGAAATTTTTTATATATAACATAACCCATGAGATTTAATATATTATTGACAGATATATTCCAAAATATCAATACAATTCCTCTAAGAAGATAACAATTTAATGTGTTAAAAATAACCATCATGTTATTGAAAATTACATTGAAAACAAACCTAGGGAGTAATTCACTCATTGTGGGATGTATAAACACACTCCAAATTATATCCCCATTTTTGATAGGCACACATAGCCTAGTGATAGTGCATAATATAAGGATTTTAATGCTATAAAATATGGGAATAATTTCCCATTCAAAAATAATATTGGATATAAAAACAACAAAAATTGTTTTGGAATGACCAAAACATATCATAACAACCTTTTATTTCTCCTAGGTACATAAATCAACCATGGAATTATGATCCAAATGAACACAAGCCTTCAAATTCAAAATACGATTTAGAGGAATTTGATAGGAAACTGATAAAAAAGATAGAATCCCTTTAATAAATCATTAACGTCCTATATTATCTAATAGAAAAATGTTTAGGGATTTACATCATTGGGATAAAGGTAATCTATTAAGTATAAGAATCTTTTACACCAAGGAAAATATAATGGAGGTAAATACATAATGTAGCCTAAAAACTCAAGAACCCTCTATGGTTTAACGTATTTAAAAATATAAATAATGGATTTAAAAAACCAGAATACCAAAACATGAAAAATTAAAAAATTCTTTAAATATGGATAAAATGGACCGACCTGAAAAAAATGATTACCCACACCTAAAAAATTGATTAAAACAATGAAAATGAAGTATGAATCGATCAAAGAAGGAAATAATGAAGTATGATTTTATGAGAATGTGATTATTCAACATATTTTAAAACATTATTCCCATATCTTTCCTTTTTAATGAATGTCTATATAAAAATTATGGAAACAACTACTTGAGGTTTCTACAAATTAATATATCCTTTTTCATAAGAATTCCATTTATGTAAGCCTTAGATAAATTTCCATTATATATCAACTTCACTAAAACATTTCTGGATAAAAAAATGATTGTACGAAGTTGGATAAAATCCTAGTTAATGAAGAGTTTAGTGAGGTTAGGTTGTGGAAGCTGCTTCCAAATTTGAAGGAATGTGAGTGTTTTTTATTTAATTCTAAATAAGAGGGAGTGAGAAACATAACTTTATGTGATGTTTTCAATGTAATGATGGGTGAAATATTAGTGAGGTTATGTTGTGGAATCTACCTTCATTATAGGTCACTCACTCACCTCAATGGAAGGATGGGTGACATATTAGTCGGTGTGGGATAGATCACAATGCCCATAAATTTTTATCTTTCTTGATATGGAATGATATGAAAATTCTCAAAAAACATTGTTATATCATTCTTTCCCACTAGTTCTATTGTCATTGATGTCTCTAAATAAATACATACCCCTGATATGTGAGTGGTAGGGAGGAAATTTTGGTTTTTGAGAAACTCATGCCAAAGGTAAGATTTTAACTAAATGATGTTGTTTAAAATTATATATAACATATTAAGGTAAATTCATATTATAGTTCATTCCCAAATTATTTTATAAAGATTAATATTCCCTTAAATATTGAGAGTATTACTCTATTTGTTGTTCCACTCATAAGGTCACTAGCGTTAAAGGGATTTCTTTCCCTAGATCCTAATTCAATGATAGAATCCCAAATACCTCATTCTAAAATTAGTTAACCTATTTATTAAATTTTCCCACATGATATTGATATTTTTCATATCCTTTAATCATGGGATATTTTTGGGTTTATACGTGCTATAAAATTGAAATTTTTTAAATTAAATAGTTCAATTTTCATAATACTCATTCACATGTTTCAACGAATACTAAGCTTCCTGGTTTTCAAATTCTTTACAAAAAATCAATTATTTTGAATAAGTAATATAGTATAAAAGGTATTTTATTAAATCTAAATTTGTTTTATTCACATGAGAGACTTCTAAGTTATCTTTTATTCAAAGGTTTCCGGAATATGATGACTGATTGATAGAAACTTATACTTCTGAATCTGATTCCCTGAGTACCTCAACTGTCATGAAGAACATGGAAAATAATTTTGGTTATCTTGCTCAACTTTATAGCTGTATATAGCCGTTAAATTGTACATTTTTTATCCTATATAGATAAATAAATTAGAAGATAGAAATCTTAATCCAATGATGTTGGAAGTGTTTGGGAACATATTGATAGATACTGGAATTTTAGAATCTTTTGGCTAAATATATTGAAAGGATTCCTCCTAAAATACTGAAATTTTAATCATCAATAAAACATAACAATGTAAATATCATTGATATAATTTTATTTGGGGTAAGTATAAATGCTTCCTTAAAATTAATCACTTTATGGGTGGAAACCCTTGGTTTTTATTTGTTTCATTTAATTTTTTTGTTTAAATAAATTCCACTTACTCCTATACATTCAAGTTGTATCCCTATTGTACCATACCTAGGTCAACCCTACAAAACTTAAACATTATTTTATAATTTATTTGACATTAAACTGATGAATTATAATGTATTATTATTTTCATTTTATAATAACTAAATTAATGTACTTGAATACCTTCTTTAGTTGATAAAAAGGTATAATACATATGACTGGAGGTTAGGTTCAGATCCTTATTTCCATACATGATGCTGCTTTATTGAAAAAGGGGCACCGCTACAACACTGTACATGATTTTTAAATCTTTAAGCATATGTGGATCAGTGGTAATTACTGTTAGACACACCACACTATAGAGGTATTCCAGAGATCACTTAAACATAGATAAATCAAATTTAATATTGATGGTGCCTCGAAGGGAAATTCGGGCCATGCAGGTTATGGTGTTGTCTTTGGGAATCACTTTCCTCAGATTCCTTGTTAATTCTTGGTTAAATGTGTCATTTCCACCTCCCATGAAGATGAAATGACGAGCTTGATTAATGATATTTCCTTCACCAAGGACTTTGGTTGGAACACCATCTAGATTTAAAGTGACTTGATGACAATCGTTTAGGAGATTTGGAATAGCATAGCCCATCTTGCATGGCATATTACTACACATTGGATAGAGTGACCCTATTCTATAATCGATCTTTACTACATCATTACTCATGTTTATCTAGAAGAAAACATGGTTGAAGACTGATTGGCCAACATGGATATTACACAAGACATCACCTGGTGTGAAGACCTCCCTGGTTCTCTCTTCTCCATCCATGATAAATATTGTAAAATTATCTCGAAATTTAGAAATCATGTAATTTTAATCTTTCAATAATATTTGTTCTACCTTTCGAAAAAATAGTGGAGTTTTTCTTAATTTATCTACTTTAATTCCTACAATATTTTTTAAAAAAATTATAGTATTTATTGTGAGAAAATGTTAATATAAAAATTATTTTCAGAATTATGAAAATCAATTTTCTTAGAAGGGTGCCTAAAATACCAGTATCAAGAATGTTAAACTCAATTTGAATTAAAATTTTAAAATCCTAGTTGCATAATTAAAATTCCATGGGATTAAAAATTATGAATTTTGTGTACAAACTTTTCAATCATTATTTTTTTAGTTGAATTTAAATTATTGTGTCTATGTATAATAATTAAAACCATAGAAGTTTTTGAATCTTTTATGGGTTTTGTGTAAAAGGGATTTTTGAAATTCACTAACAACCACTTAAACATTTGGTTAGCATAACACCCCAATATTTTATGGTACGTCTCCTTTAAAATTTGACAACTACGATAGTATATACATCACTCATCACTAAGTTTAATACGATAATATACTATTTGTAAGAACCCGGATCTTATTCTTGAGGTACGGGTTTCTTCTTTTCCCTTTTCCTTAAGTGTTTTTGAGAAAATAAGGAAAATAGGGTAAAATCCCAAATTTTGTGGGTACATGCCATGTAAATTTCCACACGTCGTGTACTTCGTCCGTGTGGGATAAGTACACAGGGCGTGTAGGCTTGTCGGCGAAAAAGGGTGTAAAAACTAACTACACGCTGTGTACTTGGTATTTACATGCTATGTAATCAGTCACCATGTGAATAGTAATGTGGTGGGAGTAGCTTCTAGTAGAGTGACAGTACACACTGTGTATTCAGCAATACACGCCATTTAATCATGTCGATAGATGAATAGTGAGGTGGTGGAATGTGGCCGCCGAAGGAACATTTAAAAAATGTAAAGTACACGCCATGTACTTGAGAGTACACGCCGTGTAGTTTGTTTTTTTTTTCTCTTAAAATGGGAAGTAGCCTCCTCTTTCAATAGAGGAAGCACAGAATGCTGGGAAGCCACGGGAGAGACGGCTGAACCTTGGAAATGCACCTGAATGCACATCAGGACTCTGATTATTCTATCGTTGATCTTGTTTGAACTGCGCGGGTGAGTTCATTACTCTCTTTGAGTGTTTATTTCCAATTATATCTTAAGGGTATGTTATTTGAGTTTTATTTGGTGAACGTTTATCTTAGACCAACGCCATTCTCAGTTGTTTCTGGAGGCATCGTTCGTGTATATCGATCAGTGGAGATCGAGGTGGTCTGGTGTTTAATTTCAACTATTGAGTGTTTTTGTGTACCATTGTGCTATGCACCCATGTCTGGGGTGTCGTATGGCTGAGGCCTTGACTGATTAAATACCTCTAATTACATAGGTAATTGATGGGATATGTGTAACCTTTGTTTGGGATCATTTCTAGGATCCAAGGGCACACTTTGGGTGTATTCCCTTGTTTAGCCGTTTTTCCAGGATACTCATGGGTATGCTGAGATTTAGCATGCACTGATTCTTTGTGAGAGTAAATGTATACATAATTACTTGCTTATGTATTGGGCTTGGCCCAGTTACTTACATATCCTGAGGGAAGTGTTTTGTATAGCCTGAGTGAAACTTTTCTTATTCCTGTGGGCAGTAGCTTCTGTACCTGGGGGTGACACCTCGTACACCTGAGGGTAATATTTGTTATGCCTATGGGAAGTCACCTATGGGTTTTGACTCTGGTTACCTGAGGGTACGTATTAACATGTCTGAGGAAAATGTTTAATTGAATATTCACTCTAGTGATTTCATATGATGAACTGCCAAGATAAATCACAAGCTTGGCGTTGATAAATAATTAATAAATTGTAAATGGAACTGGAAGAGATTGTTACTTTTGAGAACTACCTAGTTTACTACATTTTATTATTTTACACTGTTGTTACACATTTCCACTATCAGTTGGGCACGGGACATTGGTGGTTCCCTACTGGGATTTATTTCTCACACCCTTTTTGGTTCATGTCTTGGGCCCAAACAGATTATATTTATGTATGGGTAGATAAGGGAAAGGGTCCCTATACAGGTACTTGATTGTTTCAGAGGGTTAGGAGTGCATCGGACCAAGCTGAGGCTTGCGATGCTGCAGAGTTCCTTCTTTATTGTTTTGTTTTTTGTTATTGTACTTTTTTCTTGTGATGTATTATATTAGATTGTAGTGTATACTATTTTTACTACTTTCGTAGGTTAGGACATATTGCATCATCATATGTATACACATGTTGACATCTTTTACTTCTGTATTGTTTTCCATTTCTGCATAGTATTGTTTATTGTTTCCAATTTTACTATGTTTTTATTTTCTCCATTGTGCTACACTTTAAAAAATGAGGGCATTGTTTCCCACTATGAGACTAACGCCCTCATTTCTAGTAAGTAGCCTCTGGCATTTTCGGAAATGTTCTTGAGGTCATGTGACCAACCGGGATCGGGGTACCTGTTGTGTGGCACCCATATCCAGGATGTTAAAAAGGGTTATCAAAGTAAATTTCATTTCATTGACTTACTATTTGGATCCTCTAGCTAGGGGTAGTATGGAATAACTATTTAGTAATAAGTTATGCCCGAGAGTAGCTAACCCAGGTATAGGGAAAATCCAATTTAACTCGTGTTGTAATTTTTCTAATTCTGCACTTTATATTTTGTCTAATTTTTTCCATTGGGTGATGCACTTGTGTTGTGCTATTTATATTTTTATACTGGGTTCTATTTAGTTGCAACCTGATGAGATGAGGGTATTCCATCTCATGCATCATTAGGAACATGTTAGAATCACATGCCATGCATAGTTTCTATGCTATATAGGTGCATTAGAGACTGCATGCTGTTGTGATAGATGATGTTCTAGAAAATGAATGATGTTGTGTTAGGTACCTTGTTAGATATGCCTACTATTGATACGGTATTGGTATATGTTATGGTTGGGTTTATGGACGCTAAACATTGGTTCCTGAGAAGTATGGGCTCTCTTGGACAAGAATTTAAGGGATCTTGATTTAGATTTTTTTAGTGTTTTATATTATAAAGTGAAAGATCGAGTGTTAAACTCTGATTCACGGGGAGTATGGGCCCCACGAATAAAAATTTGGCATACTGTCACTTGAAATTAAAAAAAATGGGCTTTGGAGTAGTTTATGATGTGTAGTGTCCATAAACACAGAAAACACGGAGTGTTGTTCTATGAACACATGCCCTGTACTCTTCTGTTAGGGAATAAGTGAAAAAAAATTAAGTACAAGACGTGTACCCTATATACACGTCATGTAGTTTCTAACGGTGTCATATGTCGTGTAGGCAAAAACACGGGAGGGAAAAACTCTAGAGGGAGCACGTTGTGTATCGGTTATACACATCGTGTCGTGTTGACCCTTTGTATGGTCGTGTCGCTAACAACAAGGAAGGAGAAATCTTTATTTAAACACGCTATTTCATGTCCAAACACACCGTGTAGTGTAATATGGGAATCCGGCTGTGTAACTAACAACACGGGTTGGTGTTATCCTTTCTAGTACATGTCGTGTCCATATGGAACATGCTGTGTAGTGTGAGCTGTGTATCCAGTCGTGTCTCGAACAAACACAGTTCAGTGAAGCTCGTTTAGTACACGTCGTGTACCTATGGGACACGTCGTGTAGTCTTAACCGGTGAGAGACTGTGTGTACATGGCTGTGTGGCTAGGATGATAAAGTGGTGTACACGCCATGTGTGGGTGTAACATGTTGTGTATCTATGGTTGAGACACGCCGAAGCTAGTATCAAAACACGACCATGTAAGGGATTAAGAGTACAGGTCATGTAGGCCTTATACACGCCGTGTATTCTCATTTTCATGAGATCCATGTGGCAAAGCCATATAGAAGGACTCGGGCAGGGAAAGAAAATTCAAGTACACGCCGTGTGTGTGGAAAACACACCGTGTGTTTGGGGTGTTACACGACTAGTTCTGGCAGAAGTATATGCCCATGTGAATGACATAAGGAATCATGACATGTAGTTGTTATACATGTCATGTAGTCTTGATTTGTAAAACATGAATGATTTCTATTCCTTGTTCCCTTCTTACATTTCCAGTTCTTAGTCCTTAATGATATTAATTTAAGGCATGTATTCGACTTTGTAGAGTCATGTCGCCGAGATGACCTTGAGATGTTCTCCAAGAGAGTGGCGATGATTATACTTCTGAGACAGTAGGCCACGGACTACTGATGGATACTCCATCACAGCCAGATGTGGCACCCACCATTACACCGGACGCAGGCGCAGATGCACAGTTCTGTGAAGGTTTCATTCGATTCATGCAGACCTTCCAGGGAGAACCACCAGTTACCACATCTATGGTAGAGATGACACGTATATTCTAGCAACAGCATCCGCCTACGTTTTTAGGGGATGGAGGACCACAGGTTGCAATGTCTTGGCTGGGTTCTCTGTAGACTATCTGCGAGCATCTGGAGATGCCTCCAGGGCTGAGGGTCAAGCTCGCTACTTATATGCTGCGTAATTCCACCAAGAGATGGTGGGATGTTACCACCCAGACTGAGAATCACTGAGACGTGGCGTGGGAAGATTTTCAAGTAGTCTTCTATGACATTTTTTCGGAGACGCTAAGCTCAAATCGAGCTCGAGAGTTTATTAATCTACATCATGGCACCATGTCGGTGGTGGATTATTCTGCCCGCTTCACCGAGCTACAGCTTTTTTCACTTGTTCGAGTGGGTGATGAGACGTTGAGGGCTATGCGCTTTGAGAATGGTCTTCAATATGACATCTGAGCACTGCTGAATGTTTTTTGGTTTCCTACAGTGCACTCTATAGGGAACCAAGCGTTGATTATAGAACGGAACCTACGAGAAGTTATTGGTGCATTCCAGGTCAGTTCAGCACCAATTTTTGGTACGATTCTTACCGGTAAGAGGAATAGGTAGATGGATTTACCTCAGGGTTGTAGAACTGGCCAGGAGAATTCTTCAGGTGGCCAGGTAATGTGATACCAGTGCAGTAAAGAGGGGCACAAGAGACCGCAGTGTCCATGTGACCTAGTGTAGTGCCGAGCTTCGGCAGGATGGGTCATCTGCATTATTTTTGTAGGGAGTTTCCACCAGTGTCTAGTGATAGGGGTTCTGCGTAGACTCTTAATGCAGAAGTAGGTCCAACAGCTTCTTACCAGTAAGGGAACTAGAATACGTCAGAATGATCAGGTCGAGGTGGTGGTTGTGGCTTTGGTAGCCAGACACCATGATCCCAGAGACAGCAAGGTGGGTTAGCTCTGGGTAGTCAGGCTATGTCATAGGTCTTAGACACTTGTCAGGTATATGTATTGCAATAGACCCAACAATAGCAAGATACTGGACCTTCAACAGTCAGAGGTACCATTCTAGTTGCTTCTGTTTTATCTTCGGTACTTTTCGATACCGGTTCTACTTATAGCATTATATCTGTACTAATCGTGGAGAGCCTTATGCTTTTTTTTTCTTCTTCATCTTATATCATGATGCTAGACACTCCATTGGCAATTATAACGGTATGTGTGCATCAGTTCAAGGACTTCCCCCTAGAGGGTTGTGGGTTTCACTTTCTGTGGGACCTCTATGTCATGGAGATGATGAGCTATGATTTCATTCTCAAGATGGATGGGTTGGTACCCTTTCGAGCCTTTGTAGATTTCTATCATCACAGGGTGAGTTTCACATCAATAGAGGGAGGAGTGTTTCTATAAAAGGGAGATTGGGATGTCCAGGAGAGCCGAGCTGGACCCGAGCATCGTGGGCGAGGTGGAGTGAGAGACCAGATTGTGAGTTTATATCTGGATGGCCATAGAACTTGTTAGAATAATTTCCCTCCAGTGGTTAATCATTTTAGTTATGTCATCCCAAACAACTTTTCAAGTCCACCTCTGAAGCGAGAAGTGTTTTTCTCTATTGATCTTGTGCTAGGAGTTCACTGTTTTCCATTCCTCCTTACAGGATGGCTACACTAGAATTGAAGGAGCTCAAGAGGTAGTTATAGGTGTTATAGGTAAAGAGTTTAATCCAACCCATAACTTCTACTTGGGATTCGCTGGTCCTTTTTTCCACGAAGGCAGACAGTAACCTCAGACTCTGGTTGGATTATCAGAAGCTGAACCAGTTTATAGTTAATAACTGATATCCCTTCCTGAAGATTGTTGATCTTTTTTATCAAATTTGAGGAGCACAAGTGTTTCTGAAGATTGACTTGAGATCCAAATATCATCAGTCGCACGTTATACCATCGGACATACCACTTATAGATTTTTGGAGTATATATGGTCTATACCAGTACTTGGTTATGCCTTTCGGACTCACTAACTGACCAACATCTTTCAGGGATCTGATGAATCGTGTGTTCCACCCATATCTGGATTCTTTTTTGGTAGTCTTCATGGAATATATCTTGGTGTACTCTCACACTTGACACGACTATTCCACCCATCTTGATATTATATTGAGTACACTGAGAGAGAATCAGTTATAAGTTGAGCTCTCAAAGTGCCACATTTGGATGGACCAGATACACTTCCTAGGTAATATTATCTTAGAGGAGGGAGTTTCAGCAGACCCAGAGAAAGAGAGAGTAGTAGTTTCCTGGGAGAAACCTAAGAACATGTTTGAAATAAGGAGTTTCTTGGGGTTGACTGGTTACTACAAGCTCTTTATACAGGACTTCTCCAACTTAGCAGCACCATTAAAGGGTTTGGCTAAGAAGGGTCCAATGTTCGTTTGCTCATAAGCTTGTGAGAACGCCTTTCAGAAGATGAAGGGAAGATTGAAATCATAACCAATCCAGATACTTCCAGAACAAGGGAAGAGCTATACAGTTTACTATGATGCATCAGGTATTGGGCTGAGAGAAGTGTTGATATAGGGCTATCAAGTAGTTTTGTACGGGTCCCGTTAGTTGAGGCCACATGAGAGTAATTACCTGACGCATGATCACAAGTTGACTGTAGTTGTTCATGCGTTACATTGTTGGAGACATTATCTCCTGGGAGAACATTTTGTGGTGTTTACAGACCACAAAAGTCATAAATACATCTTTACCCAGTGTGACCTGAATTTGAGACAGTGAAGGTGGGTCGAATACCTTCAATTATTCGACTTTGAGCTGGCCTATACACCTTATAATGGTAATGCAGTAGCTGATGCACTGGGTAAGAGGACTCAGATACAGGCAGTGCAGGAGGCCAGTGGTGAGTGGAAACTCATGGCCTTGTTCTCTGAGATGCATTTGGAGGTGTATGATAGTCAGGGGAGAACATACCTTTCATCCTTAGTTGTGAATTCTACCCTCTTGGATAGGTTGAGGATGATAAAGCTATCAGATTCATAAGGCCTAGTTCTATAAGAGTTAGTGGAAAGTGAGGACCCTCCTCTTGGTTAGATGATAGGCGATGACGAGGTACTACATATCCATGGATGAGTGTGGGTTCTAGTGGATATACGTGAGGAGTTGATGTAAGACTTTCATGCTTCAGATTGGGTAGTGCATCTTGTAGTCACCAAAATGTACCATGACATAAGACGTCATTATTGGTGGCCGAGTTTGAAAAGACATGTCGCTGGTTTTGTTACGAGATGTTCCACCTTTCAGCAGGTGAAGGCGGAGCATCAGAGGCCAACCAGACTATTACAATAGTTACCCATTCTCGATTGGAAATGGGATGATGTAGTGATGGACTTTATGACCAGGTTGTTGAGGTCACCTCGAGGCAATGATGTCATATGGGTTGTTTTATATAGGCTTACGAATGTATCTCACTTTATGCTGATCAAGGAGACCTTTGATGTTGACGAGTTCGAGAAGATGTATATCTGAGAGGTAGTACGTCTTCATGGGGTCCCTCATTATATCATTTCAGATAGGGACTCCCATTTTATGTCTCATTTATGGTAGGGTTTTTAGAGGGAACTGGGTATACAGGTGATTCTGAGCACATCTTACCACCCTCAGACCAATGGCCAGTTAGAGCATACAATACAGGTGCTAGAGGACATGTTGTGTGCGTGCGTCCTAGAATTTTTGGGATCTTGGGATAAGCACATACCCCTAGTTGATTTTTCCTACAATAATAGTTTTCAAGAAACTATTGAGATGACACCTTAATATGTTTTATATGGAAGGCCATGCCGATCACCCTTGTGCTGGATTGAAGAAGGTGAGGCAGCTTACTGGGACCGCATCTCGTGTAGGAGACTTCAGAGCATGGCCAGTTGATTCAGAAGCAGATGGCTACTGCATAGTCTCATCAGAAATATTATTTTAATCGTTGTACACGACCCTTGTATTTCATGGTCATGGATCAGGTTTTCTTGTGTGTTTCATCAAGGATGGGACACAGGTAGATCAGGAGACATGTTAAACTTTCACCGAGGTATGTGGGGCCGTTTGAGATTATAGAGAGAGTCGGGTCGCTTGCCTATTGATTTCATTTACCGTATAGGTATCGGGCCATGCATGACATCTTCCATGTATCTCAGCTACACTATTATCACTCAGCCCATCTCATGTTTTTCAGCCCAAGGATATTGAACTCCAGGTCGATGCATCTTTTGAGGAGCATCTGATTCTTATTGTTGATAGGAGCATGAAGGTTCTCCGAGGCAGATCAATACCTCTTGTACATGGGATATGGAAACATGGCCAAGTGTAGGATGAAACCTGGGAGCAGGAGACCGACATACGTGCTCAGTGGCTAGAGTTGTTCACAAGATTATCTTCACCACCCTTATAAGGGAAATTTGGGGATGAATTGCTTTAAGAGGGAAGTTTGTAAGACCCTGGTTCTTATTTAGGAGGTATGGGTTTCTTCTTTTCCCTTTTCCTTAAGTGTTTTTGAAAAATTAAGTAAAATAGGGTAAAATCCTAAATTTTTTGGGTACCCACCATACACATTTCCACACGCTGTGTACTTTGGCCATGTTGGATAAGTACATGGGGCATGTAGGCCTATCAGCGATGAAGGGTGTAAAAACTAACTATACGGCGTGTACTTGGTATTTACACGCCATGTAATAAGTCAGTAGATGAATAGTATGGTGATGGGAGTGGCCACCAGAAAAGCGACAGTACGTGCCATGTATTCAGAAATACACGACCTGTAATCATGTCTACAGATGAACAGTAAGGCGGTGGAAAGTGGTCTCCAAAGGAACAGTTAAAAAATAGAATGTACATGCCATGTACTTGAGAGTAAAATTTTTGTATTTTTGTTTCGCTTAAAAGGGCTAGTAGCCTCATCTTTCAATAGAGGAAGCTTAAAACATCGTGAAGTCATGGGAGAGATATCCAAACCTTGGAAGAGCTCCTGAACGCACACCGGGACTATGATACTTCCATCGTTGATCTCGTTTGAACTGTGCGGGTGAGTTCTTCCATCTCCTGGATTGTTTCTTTCCAATTATTTCCCGAGGGGAAGTTATTTGATTTTGATTTGGTGAACGTTTATCCCAGATCTATGTTGTTCTTAGTTGTTTTGGGAGGCGTTGGTCGCATATATCGATCAGTGAAGATCGAGGTATGTGGTCTGGTGTTTAATTCCATCTAGTGACTGTTTTTGTGTACCATTGTGCTATGAAGCCATGTTTGGGGTGTCGTATGGCTGAGGCCTCGACTGATTAAATACCTATAATTGCATAGTTAATTTATAGAATATAAGTAACTACTATTTAGGAACATCGCTTGGATATAGTTCTACCCTGTGGGTGCGTTCCCTTGTTTAGCCATTTGTTCAGGATACCTGTGGGTATGCTGAGATTTAACATACATTGAATTTTCGTGAGAGGAAATGTATACATAATTGCTTGCTTATGTGTTGGGCTCAGCCTAGTCACTTGCATATCCCGAGGGTAGTGTTTCGTTTATCCTAAGAAAAAAATTTCTTATGTATGTGGTTAGTAGATTATGTGCCTGGGGGTGACACCTCGTATGCCTAAGGGAAATATTCGTTATGCCTGTGGGCAGTCACTTGTGGGTTTCGATTCTGGTAACCGGAGGGTAAGTATTTTCATGTCTGAGAACAATGTTTATTTCAATATTCACTGTGGTGATTTCATATGTTGAACTTCCTAGCTAAATCCCAGGCTTGGTGTTGATAAATAATTATTAAAATGGAAATGGAACTGGTAGAGATAGTTACTTTTGAGTACTGCCTAGTTTACTGCATTTTATTATTTCATACTATTGTTCGCACAGTTTCACTGTTAGTTGGGCACGGGCCTTTGGTGGTTTCCTATTGGGATTTATTTCTCACACCCTATTTGGTCTATGTCTTGGGCCCAAATAGATTATATTGATATAAGTGTGTATAAGGTAAATTGTCCCTATATAGGTACTTGATTGTTCCAGAGGGGCAGGAGAGGATGGGACAAAGCTTAGGCCTGCGATGTTGCTGAGTTCCTGCAACTCTGTTTTGTTTTTGTTTGATATACCTGTATCATGTGATGTATTACATTAGATTATAATGTATCCTATTTTTACTGCTTTCTTAGGATAGGACATATTACATCATCATATTTATACGCTTGTTTCCATCTTTTACTTCAGTACTTTTGTCCATTTCCGCTCAGTATTGTTTAATGTGTCTGCTTTTAGTATGTTTTTATTTTCATTGATGTGCTACACTTTGAAAATTGAGGGCATAGTTTCCCACCATCAGATCTAGGCCCTCACCGCTAGCTATCATCCTCTGACGTTTGGGAAAATGTTCTTGAGGTCATGTGACCAACCGGGTTCATGGCACCCATGTTTTGGCAATCGGATCTGGGATGTTACACTATTATGTAAGATCGTTGGAATATTAATATGGATATTAGGGATAGTAATATTACCAATAGAATAGTAACTTCATCTATGAAATTTTAAATTCAATTTGGGTATCTTATAAATGAAAATATTGTATATTTACATCAATGAATAAGTTAATAAATGATTTAAAAATGATAAATCAATTATTGGTATTTTTGTGAAATAGAAATATTTATTTATAATTTTATAACTAATATAATTATTTAAAATAAAATTTATTTAATAAAATAGATTCAACAATTAATATTTTTTTATTATAACTATAGTATAATTTTATTGACCTTAATTAATTTTTGAATGTATCTTAAAATTGGTTATAATATTAAAATGAGTATTTTTTTAGAAAATGATGATTTTATTTAAAAATTAAATTTAGTATATTTATAACACTATTTTCATATAATTTAGTTCATTTTTTAAATATATACATCAAAAAATTGTTCGGATGAATTTTTGGGATTTTTCTAAAATACTTGATTTTTTTTAAAAGTAAAATATAGTAAGTTACAATATTTAACCATCACATGAATTATTGAGTAATATATGAGTTATGGACGATGTAAGAAAATAATATCAATCTCTTATCCATTATTTTAGTATATTTAGTGATAAGTTTTAAACTATTTCATGTCTTTATCCAAAATAATAAACGAATGAATAAAATAATAAAAAACCATATTTCCTCTACCAAAAATACCACACATCATCACCTCTTATCCCCACACATTTGAATCCTTTAATAAAATATAAATGCATAAAAATTCATATCATAAACCCCTCCCCCATGTTATTTTCTTTCTGGTGTTAAAAAAATAAAATTTCAAAGTTCTTTAAAAAATTTCTCAATGAGAGGAATTCAAGAGACAAAATCACCATTGGTTTTTTTAATTTTCTTTTCATTCCTTTTTTTTTCTTATCCTTTCCTTACCTACAATATCAAAAAATTATTGATAAATAAAATATCTTATATACACTATATTTTTATTATGTTAATGGTATATTCACCATCAAATCTCTTCTATTCCCCTTTTTGTTCAAAAAAATGAAAACGTTGTCTGTGGGGTATCAATTCACCCCCTTCGGGGCTGATGATTCTTTATTTTTATAATAACGCCTTAAATTATAATCATAAACCAATTTTTATGGTTAAACTAGATTATAATAGGTTTATTACAATTAATTTAGTTTTATTGAATAAGTATATATACATAATATTAATTAATTCTACAAAACTAGTGCATGATGATCGAAACATTTTCAAAATAATCCGAACAACTATCATTAACCTATTATCTAATGAATCATTCTAATATCAAGAAAAACTGATAAATAATACCATTAAATATTATTTATGTTTATTAATAACTTATAGTTTTAGTTATGGATAATTATTACCTTTTCAGGCGATATTTAGTACATGTATACAAGTTAACAAATCATGAAAACAAAACAAATGAACCCTTCCAAATAATGAAATTTAATATTATTACACATACAAAAGACCATAAATAAACTTAATAAAGTTACACTAAAAAATAAATATTTAATAGGTTCATAATTAAATTATTAATGAATCTAATTTCATTGTTTTGGACATTAATTACATGAGTAGAATTCTTTAAGAGAGAAGGTAAAATATTCTCTGTGAATCGCTATTTTTCATTCAAGTTACGCTCTCTATATCTCTCTATACCCTTATGTAATTATTCTTTATTTTTAAATAATTATTCAAAGTTGTTTTTATATGTTCCAAATACATTTATCCAGATCATTTTATATTTATTTTAGGGGTAGATAAAAGTTTTATAAGGTTCTCTTTTATTTATTCATGGTAAGAAAGATAGATTAAAGGGAACTTCCCAATTTCTTATCCATTTTCAAGTATACACTATAATATATTTTAGGACAAAAATATTTTTTCAAAATAACTATTTTTATCATGGAAATATATCTTAGATCTTTTCTCGTTTTATGTAAAAAAAAATTAAGCCTTTATCTGCAATAAAGATCCTTTTATATTTTCCCACAAATAGAACTGATGTTTCTCATTTATAAAGTTGCTTAAAAACTCTTTTTTCTTTTTTTCTTTTTAGTTGAATAAAATTAATGATTTATACATATTTAAATCTTAGTTTGTGAAAAATATATAAATATCTTCTAAAATAACTCTTCTATCCAAAAGTAAAGTGGGTATTTCTCTCAAGAGTCCCTCAAAGATATGATTAGAGTATTTTGATCTATTTCAATGCTCTATATTTCATATTATGATTTATTGAAATTGATATATTATAATACCATTTACCATATTTTATTGAATGATTTTGACTAGGGATTTACTATCTTAATACTATCCTCCATATTATTCAAAATTGTTTATGATTATGGTTATAGTTTGGTTAAAATTATTAACACATTTTAAGATACTTTTTAATATGAATGTATATAATGATTATGTTTCACCCCATTCATAGGAGGAATGAATTGGATGTCGTAAGTGATGGGAGGGGCCCACTATAGACCATTAGCATAAAATTATGTTTCATGAGACAAATTGGAGTGGTTTTTTCCCATTTCTATATGGTGGTTGGTCTGAATCCTTGATGGTATTATTATGATGTCCATATTTATGCATTTACTCATTATGATTCATGTAATTGATAGTCCATGTGATTATTAAACTTTTAGAATATCTATTTTTAATATTCTTTACTATCTGATTATTTATGGAATTATTTAATAATCTTTTATTCCTAAAATATTGTGATCAGTATTTTCTTTTAATGTAATTTTTTTATTTATTCACCATGACTTAATGTTTATGATTGTTTATGATGTCTTCTTATATATTCAATACCCTTAATGATCATTTGACCTCATCAAATTATTATTTTTTATTTTTTCCAAAGATATGAATATGTATACTATAAATGACTCATATGGATAATATAGTATTTTATGGAAGTTTCAAATGGAGTTTCTATATTTTTTTCCATTAAAATATGTAATGTAACAATTTTGTTTATAAATAGTTTTCCAAATCCTCCAAACAATTTGGTCCACTGGCATATGATATCTTTTTGACCGTACCATTATATTTAATTAAGGCATCAGATCTAGGAAACTAGTGTCAGGGTCATTATAGTTGGTGTCAGAACAAGTTTACTAGAAACCATGGAAACTAAATTTATAAAATGTAGAATTTGGAACAAAAACCTAGGATATAATTTAAGAATAATCATAGAAAAAAAAGATGATTTTTTTAATGTAGAGATTATATGGGTCTTCCTAGTAATATATCCTTTTCTTAATTTTACAAGTGGATGTGCTTCTAAAAAAGATATACCTAAGGTTAATAACTCCAATAAGGTGCATCGATCCTTACTCTGCGTAACCTGGTACATGAAAACATACATTACTATGAACATATTTTTACACTCGAGGGGCATATTTTTAGGATAATTCACATTTTCTTTACAACCCATTATGAAGTATTTAAATGTAAACACGTCCCCAAAGAAAAAATGTTTATGATTATGAGATTTTCAATACATAAATTTCCAACTTAATGATAACTATTTTGATAGTTAAAAAACAAGGATTATGATTCCTAACTTAATTTAGTGTACACCAATGTTTATAGATGGTTATTAGTTGGTGAAATGGAAACTATATCAATCCATGTATTCCATGTAGATCTTTACCTCTTATGTAAGATAATGATGTTGGAGTAGGAGTTGCAGCTAGAGATGAGAAACTTATAACGATACTGGGATAGAAGACATAGGTTATGAATAATAACGATTCCTGTATGAAGCATTCTTATCCACAATATATAAGAAAAATTTTAAACTTATTTATGTGACAAAAACCTTTATTACTCAATGGCACTAAAGATCCATTTATAGATAATTAATGTAATAGTTTCTTAGAGAATATATTTCTTACCCTATGAAGTAACAATAGGGAGAAGGTCATCATGATAGTTTATCATCTATAGGGATATGTAGAGAAATGGTGGTCATTAATTCAAAATAAAAATGAGCAGGAAGATATTAAAAATATAGAGTGTAATTATTTTAAGGAAATTTTCATATAAAAATATTTCCATCACGAACCATTAGTAGATATGTCGATACAATTATTGAATATGAGGTATAATGAGGATGAGAATACTTCTAAGTATGAATCAAACTTTAATATGATATAAAGAAATGTATTGGATTATGTACAAAAGCAAAATAGAAACATTGATCTATTATTTATTGGGTTAAAAAAATTACTCTAAAGGTAACTAGTCTCCCAAACATTCTCATCATATGATGATATAGTCTCATGTGCTATCAATATTCACATATAATTTTATAGGTCTTATGGTTTCAAATGAAACCTTCAGAAGAAGAGGGTACTAAACACATTGGAAAAGTAAATAAGGAAAATGGGAATAAGGGAAGAGTTTACATTCCATCCTAAAATAAATGTTGGAAAACATCATGGAACATCCCTATTAGGGATTTTAGTTTGCAACAACCGTTGAGAAAAATGACACAAAGCCTCTAATTTCAATGAAAAAAAATAATACACAAATGTTCAATGATAAAATTTTAAATAGCTGGTACATTATGAAAATTATTTTCCTATGAATCAAGGAGTCCTAACCCCAAAAAGGCGATTAGAATAAGCCCATGCATATGTAGAATGAACAAATGAGGTTAATGTTTATAATTATGTGGTGGAAGATACATTAATCATCTCTTAAAATTTTACTAATGTTTTATTTCATTCTAGATCATCAAATTCATTTTTATCTTCCTGAATTTCATTAAAAATTAGATATTTATAATTCACATTAACACGACATTTTTCAATAAAATCTCCTTGTGGAAACCTTATTGCAATAATGTTGTGTCAGGAAGATAGTTTTATAAAACATAGACATGCTCTAACTGCATATTTTATCAACATACTTATGGTTTATTTTTTTATAAACCATGATCTGGAATGAATTTCAGAATATAATAAAACAACTTCATACCCATAGAATGAAATTATGATTTGTGATAAAGGTATGTAATTTTATATCTTTAGAGGGGAGACTTCATTATCTTTGTCGTATCTAGATCCAAAACTAGTAGCTCTTATAATTAAAATTCTTGGTTAAGAAGAGAAAAAATCATATATGGATGAGGAAAAAAATCTTGAATTTAAGGACATAACTAGTGGACATAAACATATTAATGTATTTCTAGAAGATTTTCCTCAACAACCTCCTGATCTAGAAGTTGATTTCTCTACTGATTTAATCCATGATACAATACCTACATACAAGACACCATATATAATGGCCATAGTAGAGTTAATAGGGTTTAAAGATACAACTAGAGGAATTTATGGACAAGAGATTTATACTCCCTTGTGTTTCACATTTGGAAGATCCTATTCATTTATTTAAGAAGATAGATGGAATGATGAAGCTATGGATTGTCTATAGGGTGATCAATTATATTATGATAAAGAACATGTATCAGCTGCCACACATTTATGATTTATTTGATCAACTTCTAGGAGCATAATATTTCTCAAATGTTTATTTTCGATATGGATATCATCAATTAGACATGAAAGAAGAAGATATTGTAAAGACTGCATATCAACCCAGGTATAGACATTAAGAGTTTATATTAATTCCATTTTGACTGACTAATTCACCCTATGTTTTTATAAAGATTATGAATAGAGTGTTTAAGGAACATCATGAATATTGTTTTTGGAATTTATTGATAATATATTTATATATTATAAAATCCATTTGGACCATCATAAACACATGAATATTGATTTAGAGGTTCTTACAAGAGTATAGTTATATGAAATTTTTAGAAGGTTTGAATCTTGGCCATAAACATTTTCATTTCCTTCCAATATTGCCTCTAATGATGGAATCTCTTTTGATATTGAGAAGCAAAGGGTAGTTCTGGAATGGACTACATCAATGAACATAACTGAGGTAAGTAGATTCATTGGTTTAATAGGTTACTATCGATGTTTCATTGAGAATTCTTTCTGAACAGCTAACATGTTAACCATGCTTACTTGTAAAGGGGTTAAGTCTGTATGGAAAAAAGAATGTGAATAATTTTTTAAATAATTTAATAAAATATTATTTAATGCTTCAATCTTGAAACTACCAATGAGAAATATTGTGTTTGTGATCTATACTAACGCATCAATGAAAAGACATAGATGTATCCTTATACAAAATGATAGAGTTATTTCCTATGCATCAAGGAAGTTAAAAAATGAATAGAATAATCCAACTCATTATTCTACAATAGAAGCATTAATATTTTCATTAAAGATATGGAGGAACTATCTCTGTTGTTAATAATCTAAGACATATATAGATCATAATAAATTGAAACATATCTTTTCATAGAAATAACTCAACCTGATGCAAAGGAAATGGCATGAGCTACTCAAAGATTATAATTTTTTAATACATTACCACCCATTGAAGCCGAATAAGGTAGCTGATGCATTGAGATGGAATGATCGTAGAGTTCTAAAAAAAGTGAGGATTGAAAAGGATCCAATATACATGGATCTATAAAAGTTGGATATGGGAATTTTGAAGGAAGGTGAAACATCATTACTTTTTCAATTGTTTTCCCAACCATATTTATTATAAAGTATTAAAAGTTATCAGTATGATGATGAGAATTTTCAGTGGAAAATTAACTATATGAATGATGTGAATTTAGAAGACATTATGTATGATGGTGTAATTCGTAAATTTTGGAAGAGGCTTTATGTTCCCGCTATAACCGATCTATAAAGGGATCTATTGGATGATTCCTATAGCTAGAATTTCACTATACACCATAGTAGCAGTAATATGTATTGTGATTTGATGGATCATTATTCATGGCATAATATGAAGTGGTAAATTATAGATTATGTGTCAATATGTGTTAGACCCTCTATGATAATGTAGTTTTAATAATCACAAATAATGATGATATACATATTCTATTATTTCATTCCATTTCAATATCTCTAAGTAAATCAATTATTTCATATAGAAAAATATACTTAAATAGGTCTATAACCTATATTCATGAATCAATATGTTTACCGGTGAATTGATACATGTATTTTTGGATAACACTTACTCTTGTAATGATTCTTATATGATAGATACTTCATAACCTTTTTAAGATTCCCTGGAACCAATGGTATGTTTGACAGACTGATGTTCGACACAGTGAAGTAGACACACCGAAGTTGACACACCGAAGTTGAGACACCGAATATGGCACACTGAATATGGCACACCAATGTCGACACACTGAAGATGACACACCAAAGGGGACACACCGAAGTCGACACACCGAAGTCGACACACCGAAGTTGACACACTCAAGTCGACACACCAAAGATGTCATACCGAAGTCAACACACTGAATATCACACACCGAAGTCAACACATCGAAGATGACACACTGAAGTTGAAATAGGTAATATGACACACCGATGTTCGAAACACCGAAGATTACACACCGAAGTCGACAGACCAAAGTTGACAGACCGAAGTCGACACACCAAATTCGACACACCGAAGTTGAAAAAACGATGTTACCAAACATAAGACAACACACCAAATATGACTCACTGATAGTCATAAATAACTATTTAGATTTTTTTAATTCAAATTTATTTTTAAAGGTCATATTTATAAAAATTAATTTTTCTGACAATATTTATTGTTGTTTATAGGACTATCCATAGACAGTATGAGGTACATGCACATGTAGAGATCATTATGCCTAGTATACCTTGAATTATAAAAGGACTTCAATCAGTGCTCAAAAGTGAGTGTGACACAGCATTATACAGATACACATAAATCTTGAAAAACACACTGAAATAGAGACCGTGCGAATAAAAAAACATAGGAACTCAAATCTTGAGATCACAAGAAGTTTCTAACAAGAAACATTCTGCTGAAGCTCATGGTACACTGAGACATTAAAGAGTAGACCCTTCTACACACCTGCAAGATGGATTATTAAAACTATGATACTCTATTCTGAACCCAACTTCCATAAGAAGAATCAGATTTTTTTCTCTGCATGCAATGAGTCCAGACCTCTACTGCACATCATACAGATATTTCTAAACTCCAATCTTCCTTATTGAACACTCTTGTGATATTGAATTTAATATTTGAGAAGTTTGTATATCTGTTTTGTATCACACACACTATATCCTAAGATAAACTAGAGGATTAAAAAATATCCTCACTCTCAATCTATTATTACACTTGCATCCCACATAGAACTATTGAAGAGATCCTATGAGATCTGTTTATTTGTTTTTCCCACGAATAACTACGGTAGAGGTCAAGTGTGCCATGGACAGCCTCTGTTCTATTTTGAACCCTAATCTAGGGTGTGGATCACAAGTTTATTAATATAAACTACTTGGTGGCAGGTGATCCCCAAGTGGAGAGGAATAAGTCTATTCTTGAGACTAAACCTCTTGTTTTATCTGTTGTGCAGTTTATCTTATATTTTTTATCTGTTATGTATTTTTAGCATTAAGATAAACTGGAAATTGATAGTTATTTTATCAAGTTTATATATCTGTTTTGAATCAGTAGGTTTGTTTATAAAGTTTTACTAATCATTAGATTTGGAAAGTAGAGAACTAATCAATCTTCAGAGAACTAAATTTAACCTTTAAGAATTTTATAAATTCACTACAAACTGACTTTGTGTTTATTTTCATTGGGGGATATTATTTTGTAAATAACCTTTTTAACTAAAATTTGTATAGATTGTCAATTCACCCACCCTGTTCTTGGGTCATCTACTCGGACCAACATTTGGCATCAAGGGATGGTTTTAAAATTTGCTGTTAGATTTTCAAATCATGTCAACTTTGATTATTGTCATATTTCAATGATCCTAAAATATGTGTTATTTCTAAATTTTTCTCTCTTTGAAATTATTTTACAACCTTTATCATGGAAAATAGATTATAAGGGGTCTCTTCTAATCAACAACCTTTCTTTAATGGGACTAACTATACTCAGTGAAAGCTTAAAATGAAAATACATTTAGAAGGTATGGGATTCAAAATCTGGACAGCTATTGAAGTAAAATATGCAATACTAGAAACTGCTAGAAACACTTGGGATAAACCTACCAAGACTACCTATAACAATAATTGAAAAGCAATTAATTCTCTATATTGTGCACTTGAAGATGAAGAGTTTTACCATATTTATGTATCTAAAACTGCACAGGAAATTTCGGATACTCTCTCGGTTTCTCATGAAGGAACATCTAATGTAAAATAACTGTGATTGAATATATATACTATCAAATACAATAACTATATAATGAATCCTAATGAGTCAATTTTATATAAGAATATGAGGTTTAATGAAATTTTTAATACCATGATTTCTTTATGAAGATATGTAACTACTAAAGAGAAGATCATGCGGATTCTTTGATGCCCACTAGAAAGATGGCGTCGAACGTCTGTGTTTATTAGAGAATAATTCGATATTGATAAGATTCCAGTTAAGTAATTGAAAGGGAAATTAATGATGTATGAAGAATAATTGAAGGTAAATTAAGAGGTGGATTAATCAAAATGAAATTTTATATATTTTAAAATAACTTCATCTAAAAGTAAAGATAAAGATAAAGTTAAAGCTGTTATTGAAAGCTCAAGTAGTGATGAAGTCGCCTTAGATAGTGATGAAGAAATGGACTAGTTGGCTAGATGATTCATGAAATTCTGTACGAAAAAGAAGTTCTTTAAAAATCCCAGTTACAAAATAAAGTATAAAAATAAGGGGAATTGGAAAAGGAATTGAAAGAAAAATGATAAATCAGAAGAGATAATCTGTTATAAATGTAAAAGGAAAGGACATTTCCAGGTTGACTACCCAAAGATTAAATACAAGAAAATTTATGAAAATAAGGATAGAAGGTATAAGAAAGAAATGAAGGCCACCTGGAGTTCCTTCGAGGATAGATCAAATGAATATGACTCTTTTCAGAATGATAAGGATGATATGGCTAATATTTTTTTCATAACAAACACAGTTGAGGTATCCTTAGACTCTCCTACACATAATTCTTATTATTATGAAAGTGAGTCAGAAAATATGACAAATTATGAACTATTCGAATATTGAAACATGTTAGAGGAAACCTATAATGAGTTGAAAGATAAATATAAATCTTTGAAGAAACAACATGCTCTTACTGTGACTGCTAAATCTGAACATACAACTGAAAAAGAGAAAAATGCACAACTGTTTAAAGAGAACAATAAGCTAAAAATGTCTAATGAATAATTGAAGAAAGACATAGAAAAATTTACTAATGGAAAAATACTATTACGCTAATTCTTGTTAAAAAAATAGCTCATAAGTATGCTTCTAGGATAGAATATCAACCAGGTCAAAGGAATCTATCGAAATCACATTTCGTACTGAAATTTGGAAAATCTGCTACTTTTTCAAAAAACCATAATTTTACTACAAGTTCTAGTTCCACAAATTCTTTTACTGTATCCAATTATTTAGGACCAAACAGAGTATATTTTTCAAATACTCTATATTCTACATATAGGAAACCATAAGACAGTTGTGGGTTCCTGAATCTTATGTTACTAATGTATGTGGTCCCAGACAAATATGGGTACCAAATTCGTTTCTTGGTTACACTATTTTGTAGGTAAACTACCTAAAGAGATCTTGTAAAAAGTAGTGGTACTTGGAAAGTGGTTTTTCAAGATATATGACAAGGGATTTTTCAATATTGGAAAGTCTTATAAAGATTGATGGAGGACATGTAACATTTGGTGAAAATGGCAAAGGAAAAATCATTGGCCTAGTCTAGATTGGTAACCCTAACTCTATTTCAATTTTTAAAGTATTGTATGTTGATGGACTGAAGTATAACATACTCAACATATATCAACGATGTGATGAACGATATAATGTCAAATTCAAAATCGATTCATTTCATGTTTTCGATGCAATGAATAATTTAGTATTTACTGGTTTTAGAAATGATAACGTATATACTATAAATCTAGATACACTATCCTCATAGAATTTCTCTTGTCTAAATTCCTTTCAGAAAGAGTCCTGGATCTAGCATAAAAGACAAAGACATTGTAATATACATTCTCTTAGGAAGTTAGATATAAAAGGATTAGTTAGAGACATACCCATATTAAGTTTCAAAACAAAAAAGTATGTAATCCTTGTCCAAAAGGAAAGCAACATAAAATCTCTTTCAATGGAATGAAAGAAGTAAATACTTCTCATCCTCTCGAGTTTGTCCACATGGACTTGTTTGGACCATCCAGAGTTTCAAGTCTCGATGGGAAGCACTATGTTTATGTTCTTGTAGATTGTTTCTCTAGGAATACATGGACTTTTTTGCTGGCTCTTAAAATTTAAGAATGTTCACACTTTACCTAGTATGCTTGGACTATAGAAAATCTTAGTGTAATTAAGATTAAATCCTTAAGAAGTGATCAGGGTCGTGAGTTTGAGAATCATAATTTTGAAGATTTTTGCTCAAAAAATGGCTATAATCATAACTTCTCTACACCTAGGACAACTCAACATAATGGTGTGGTAGAAATAAGAAATAGAACATTGCAAGAAATTTCATGGAATATTCTTAATGAGTATGATTTACCCATTTATTTCTGGGATGAAGCTATTAATATTGCATGCTACATAATAAACAAAGTCTTAATTAGATTTATTCTTAGGAAGACTCCTAAGAGTTGTGGAATAATAGTAAACCCAAAGTAGGTTATTTTAATGTATTTGGATGTAATGTTTTTTTTAATACGAAAGATAACTTAGCTAAATTCACTTGTTAATGTGATGAAGGAATGTTTCTTGGATATTCTACATCAAGCAAGGCCTATAAAGTCTTTAAAAAAAATCCAAATGTGTGGAGAAATATGTACCCATAAAGTTTGATGAAGAAAATACACATGATCCCAAGACATCACTAGAAAATATTGAAGAGGATATGTCTAATCTGGAAATAAATGATACAACCTCAAATCATCATGTGAAGGAATTTGTGAAAACATATTGTTCTCGAAATTCTCTACATCCTATCCTTAGTGAACCAGATCAACCTGACCAACCTGAAATATCAAGTACTACTTTCTCTAGACCAACTATAACCCTTAAGAATCATCCCTTATATGTTATTGCAAAAGACTTTGACAGATGAACACAAACTAGAGCTTCCTTGAGAAACCAGGTTGAATATCAAGCCTTTTTGTCACAACTTGAACCTAAAAATATCAATGCTGAAATCAATGATGAATTTTGGGTAATTTCCATGCAAGAAGAACATAATCAATTTAAAGAAGTAAAGTTTGAAAATTTGTTGATAGACCGAAGGATACTTTGACCATTGGAACTAAATAGGTGTTTAGAAATAAGGTAGATAAAGTTGGAAAAATAGTTAGAAATAAAGCTAGATTAGTTTCACAAGGATATAATCAAAAAGAGGGAATTGATTATGAAGATAATTTTTCACCAGTAGCTAGACATGAGTTAATTAGGATCTTACATGCTTATGCATCACAATTGATTTTTAAACTTTATCAAATGGATGTCAAAAGTGAATTCCTAAAGGGTTATATAATTGATGATGTTTTTGTTGAACAACCCCCAAGTTTCACAAAACTAATCGCAGATCCAACTTTATTTATAAAAATTATTTCGAAAGAATTTTTAATAGCCCAAATATATATAGATGATATTATCATTGGATCTTCTAAAATTATTTATGTAATGATTTTTCAAACATAATGAAAAGATACTTTCAAAAGAATTTAATGGGTGAACTTAAATATTTTCTTGGATTTCAAATATTTCAAAATAAGAAGGAATAATATTAAATCAATGTATGTACACAAAGGATCTTTTTAAAAGATATGGATTTGATAGCATTAAGAACTGTGAAACTCTTATGAATTCTACATGTAAGTTAGTTCTTGATGAAAATGGAAAATTAGTTGATCAACCTGCTTACAGAGGAATGATAGGGAGTTTGTTGTACTTAACTGCTAGTAGGCCAAATATTTTGTTCAGTGTGTGTATGTGTTCAAGATTTCAAGAAAACCCAAAAGTGTCACATTTAAATGTTGTTAAAAGGATTTTCAAATACCTAAAATATACAGCTAATTTATGACTGTTCTATCCTAAAGGACAACCTTTTTATTTAGTTAGTTGTTTAGATGCGGATTTTGGTGGATATAAGTTAGATAGAAAGAGTACCTATAGAACATGACACTTTTTGGTAAAGTCATTGATATCTTGGTGTAGTAAAAATCAATATTCAGTTGCATTATCAACTATTGAAGCAGAATACAATGTTGCGGGTAGTTTTTGTGCACACATTTTGTGAATGAAACACACCATTTTAGACTATGGATTTTATTCCAAAAATATACAAATAAATTGTGACAAAAAAGGACTATTTACATTCCTAAAAATCCAATCTCTCACTCAAGAACAAATAATATTGATGTAAGACATCATTTTTTGAGAGAGATCATTATCAAAAAAGTGATATAACTCTTGAGTTTATTAGGACTGAACATCGGCTTGCTGATATATTCACTAAACCCTTAAATTCTGAAAGAATTAATTACATTATACTTGAAGTAGGAATGTTAAATCAGTAAACAAATCTCGTGAAACCAATCTTGTCAAACCGATCCTTGAAACTGATCTCATGAAGCTGATCCTTGAAACCAGTCTCGTGAAACCGATCTCATAAAACCGATCTTGTTAAACTGATCCTTGAAACCGATATCATGAAACCGATCCTTGAAACCAATCTCATGAAACTGATCCTTGAAACTGATCTCATGAATCCTATCCTTGAAACGAATCTCATGAAACCTATCCTTGAAAGTGGTCTCATGAAACCGATCCTTGAAAGTGATCTGATGAAACAGATCCTTGAAACTGATCTCATGAAACTAATCCTTGAAACTGATCTCATTAAACTGATCCTTGAAACCGATCTCATGAAACTGATCCTTGAAACACTACTCATGAAACCAATCCTTGAAACTGGTCTCATGAAACTGATCTTGTCAAACCGATCCTTGAAACTAATCTCATGAAACCTATCTTGTCAAACCGGTTCTTGAAACCGATCTTATGAAACTAATCCCTGAAATTGATTCATTGACACCGATGTTTTTAAGGATTGTATTGTAATTCAGTCTATTATTAAATAAAATGAAACTATTTTGTATTCATCTTTATTTAACATTTAAATTTTTATAATTTACTATTTAAAATCCCTAAATGATATATTTAGTTCAATCCATCCTAACGTTTCACCTTCCCTCTACCAAAAACCTTTCTACCTTTCATCACACTCCCTCTCGACTCTCGATCTCTCAACATTGTTGGAACCATATTCCATGTCATGAAAAGAACCAAGCGTGCAATGGAAGAACCTACAAAATATCATTCTACTAAGCATCAGAAAGGTGAGTCAAATAGGACAGTGAAACTGAGATTAGAAAGTCGAGTGGGTATGGCTGAAAAAGAGGTGTCTTCTGAGTGGATTCTGTCAAGAATGTTTTTTGGTGAAAGTATTGTAATCTCATGGATGGATCAGTTGGTTATCAAAAAATGAAGGATCCTATTATCCCCAGCTAGTGCATGAGTTATATCACCATTTGAGGATATCTCTGGAAGAAGCTGAGTTAGCAAAGATGAAGTCTATGGTAATGGAAAAGGTGATAGCTTTCTCATCTAAGGAATGGGATGAAAGCTTAGAGATTCCTCATGAACGTGTCTATGTTGACTGTCCTTGTAATATTGAACCTTATTCTAATTTGTTCTCTTATAAAGATTCTTTGAAGGAGCTAACTGGAAATGGAGAATCCAAGAGGACTGTTTCATATGAATTCGAAGGAGAAGTAAGGTTGCTTTTTAAGTTCATACAACAACAAATCTGCCCAAGGAAGGGATATTTCTCTACTGTGAAGTATCAGGATGTAATCTTGATCTTTTTGTTGAAACATGGAATAAAATTGAACCTATGTTGGTATATGATGGTGCATATATCAGATTTTATTTGGCCATCCAATAAGTCAACCCATTTGTACTATCTGAGGATTTTTTATTCTATGTTGAAAAGGGTAGGTTGTGTGGAAGGGGAAGATGAATTAATAAGTGCATGTAGTGGTTTTTATCTTCAAAAATACATTTTTAAAAGGATTAAAATATTATGGAAACCATGGAAGAGATTTTGGATAGGAGATGAGGAAATCCTATATGAGGATTTCAATCTAGTTGACCACCCTTCTAGACTGAAGGCTCATGTTGATTCAGGTCTCAAACCAGGAGAGGTTGCAGTTTATTATGATGAGGAAGTTGAGCTTGAAGTGTCAAGGGTAGAAGGATCCCCTTTTTATGATAGTAGTGATCCTGATATTCCTTAAAGTGACAATAAAATTTATTAGGCACCTATTAGTTGACCTTTGGACTTACCCTCAATAGAATCTTTATTAGGTAATGAGGATGAGGAAGAAACTGAAATTACTGGAGTTAAAGGCTATGTTAGTAAATATGATGAGGAATCGGGTGATGATTATGATAATGACGATGATGATGATGATGAGGGTGATAATTGAAGATATTATGAGAATGTAAGTGACTCTCTTAAAATGGGAAAACTAGTGGTTGACATATCTGGTGAGGAATCTATACATGGAGCGGGTGATGGTATTGAGCATGTTGAATAACATGTTGTTGGTCATCGAGATGCTGAACATAAGGATATATCACCCCTTCCCAATGATGAAAATCAAGATATCACTCAGGAATTTAATGATATTATGGGTACTGGCCAAAAGGAAGAATATGTGGTTCCAGTGGCCCAAATTGAGGAAGTGCATGTTGAATTTGCAGTGGCTGGAGCACAAGAAGAACCTGAATTTGGGTTGGTTACTATTCCCATACACGTTGTTATGGACATAGAACGTGATGAAGAAGTTGATGACGATGATCTTGTTCTTAATCCTCAGGGAAGGAGGATCAGAATTGATAATGTCGATCAAGAGATGAGACCTATAATATAGAGTGGAATAATGATTCTGGATACATTCTTTTTGGTTTAGAGTTTGTCTCAGATAAAGAAAGGGTGCCTTCTCCCCCTGGTCCACAAGTCCAAGCTAAACCAGAACCTGTTTCACCTTTTCCACCAGTTGCACATCCATCAGTAGAACAAATAGCATAGGTAGTTCCCAGTGACTATGTCATTAAGTCTAAATTGGAGAAATTTAAAAATGAAATTTGTGAGTCTGTGATATCCTCAGTTGGATCCATAAGTGAAGCCTCCACCTCCATAGGTATCTCAGATGCTGAGCCAGTAAAGATTGCAAGAATAATGATCCTGGAGATTCAACAGAATCTAATTACCATAACAGAAACCCTTATTAGACACAATACCATAAAGAGAGAAGAAGTAAGAAAGATGATAAATGAGTTTAATTTGTTAACCACTAACTTCAAGACCACCTTTAGTGGTGTCCTGGAAGTTCTTGGGAACATGGTAACTCATCTACTCAGTGTGGACCTGAATAAGTTTAAATAACATCTTGGGAAAATGTTGACTGTCCCATCTAGTTATAGGAGTGGGAAAAGTTCTTTTTCTAATTTTGAGTCTCTATAGGTTGTAATGAGAGAGGAACTTCAAAAACTTTAGTGTGTTTCAGGAAAATAAAACCTTGAAAAAATACATTGAAATACAAATAATGCATACAATATGGCCAGACAGTGCACAAATGAAGCCACTGCAGCTCAGAAGGAGATTCCGGAAAAGGTGGATGAGGATTTCACTAAGATTTATACCAATCATGATCTCATCAATAGCTTCATGTTTCTTGCAGAAAATCATCAAGTTCCTCTAGTCACAGAAGAATTCAAGAAGCAGGTCCTTTAATTGAAAGAGTTTACACATTTACTGAGTAAATTTAAGGAAAATAAGTATGACCTAGAGAAGGCGATGAAATATGGTGGTGAAATCATTAATGACTTCATCAACTTACTCAAACCTTATCTGCATGTTTAGGTGGAGTCTATTGTGGTCCCTCTAGCTACTTCAATTGGTACTACCTCTCAGACTCCTACTGTTGTGGTCCCTCGAACTTCTTTAATGGATTGTTTCTTTTTAATAGAGATTTGGTGTTTTTGTTTGTCTTGGACTTTTATGACTCTTAATGAAAATCATTATGGTGTTTTTCTTTTATGTTATTTCTCCTTATTTTTATTTTTTCTCTTTTTTTCTCTCTTTTTTTTTCAAATCCCAAAAGGGGGAGAAAATAAGGAATATAATCAAATAAGGCATACATTATTTATCTAAGGGGGAGAATTTATGGTTTAGGACACATGACATGTACTCACCTTACTCTATTTATTAATGGGAGCATTGTTTTAAAAACTCAAATAAGGAATGTCTTTAGTCACATTGGACAATTACATTCAATGCAACATGTTATGTCAAGATATCTTTATTCTATATTTGTTTGCATGTATGCCATAATTTTTTATTATAAAAAGGGGGATATTGTTGGACCCACTATGATAATGTAGAATTAATAATCAAAAATAATTTCAATATACTGATTATACTCGTTCATTCCATTTCAATATCTCTAAGTAAATCAATTATGTCATATAGAAAAATATACATAAATAAGTCAATAACCTATATTCATGAATCAATATGTTTAACAGTGCATTTATACCTGTATTTTTTTATGACACTTAGTCTTGTAATGATTCTAGTAAGACAAATACTTCATAACCTTTTTTATATTCCTTGGCATGGATGGTATGATTGATATACTGATGTTCAACACACCAAAGTTGACACACCGAAGTCAACACACCGAAGTTGACACACCGAGGATAAAACCCTGAAGATGACACCCCAAAGTTGACACACCAAAGATGAAACACTGAAGAGGACACACCGAAGTTGACACACTGAAGTTGACATACCAAATTCAACACACCGAAGTCAACACACCAATGATGACACAACAAAGTCAACACACTGAAGATGAAACACTGAAGTCGACACACCAAAGATGACACACTGAAGTCAACACACTGAAGATGTCACACCAATGTTCGAAACAGTGAATATGACACAGTGAAGTTGATAGACCGAAGATGACAGACTGATGTCGACACACCAAAGTTGACACACCGAAGTTGAATAACCAACATTACCAAACCAAAGACAACACACCGAAGATGAGTCACTGATATTCATAAATAACTGTTTCGATTTTATTAATTCAAATTTATTTCTAACGGCCATATTTAGACAAATTAAGGTTTCTAACATTATTTAATGTTATCTATATGACTATCTATAGACAGTACGAGGTACATGCATGTGTGGAGATCATTATGCCTAGTAGACCATGATGTATAAAAGGACTTCAATCAGAGCACAAAAGAGAGTGTGAAATAGAGATATACAGATAAACATGAATCTTGAAGAACACACTGAAATAGAGGTTATGAAAATAAAAAATAGAGAAACTCAAAGCATGATATCATAAGATGTTTCTAATAGTAACATTCTATATAAGTTCACAGTACACCAAGACATTAAAGAGTAGAACCTTTTTAACACCTAAAAGGTGGATTTATAAAACTATGATACTTGGTTCTGAAGCCAACTTCATGTAGAGGACTTGAATTTTTTTCCTCTATATCCAATGAGTCCAGAGCACTATTTCACATCACACAGAGATTTCTAAGCACCACTCTTCCTTATTAAACATTGTTGTGATATTGAAGTTACTATTTGAGCAGTGTGTATATTTATTTCTATCACACACATTGTCTCCTGAGCTAAACGGGTGGATAACAAAATATCCTCACTTTTAATCTCGTATTACACTTGTCTCACACATAGAAATGTGGAAAAGATACTGTGAGAACTGTTTATTTGTTTTCCCCATGAATAACTGTGTTATAGGTCAAGTGTGACCTGGAAAGCCTGTGTGCGGTTGAGAAACCCGATCCAAGGTGTGGATCACAAGTTTATTAATATAAACTGTTTGGTGGTAGGTGATCACCAATTTGAGAGTACTATGTCTCTTCCAGAGACTGATCCTCCTTTTTTATCCGTTGTGCTATTTATCATACATTTTTTTACCTATTATGTATTTTTGGTATTAAGATAAACTTAAATTTATTAGTTTGTTTAGCAAGTTATTATATCTATTTTGAATCACTAGGTTTGTTTCAAAAGTTTTACTAATATTTAGATTTGGAAAGATGAGAATTAATCAATAATCCGAGAACAAAATTGAACCTTCAAGACTTTTATAAATTCAATACAAACTGACTTTGTATTTATTTTCAAAGGGGGATATTATTTTGTAAAGAACCTTTTTAACAGAAATTTGTATAGATACTCAATTCATGCCCCCTATCTTGAGTCATATACTCCGACCATAAATATGTTTGGCCTTTTAATAGTTGTAGGCTGAAAGAAAATATCCTAGAGGATTTATGAAACCTTTTCATATTCTTACATGTTAATGAGCTGAAATTACGATGTATTTTTTCATTGTATTACCAAAAACTCCAAGAAATAATGATGAAATATGGGTTATTGTTGATCAAAATTCCAAATATTCACACTTCCTCACCATAAGGGAGGATTTTCCATTAGAGTGCTTTTCTTGACATTATATTAACAATTTTGTATGTAATTACCCAAAATTTTACTAATGAAAATTCGTCTTGACATGATTTAATGTATTATTATGTAAAATGGTTATATAAAACATATGCAGTTCTTTGGTTAATGTTTTTGGATTTTAAAATATGGTTAGGAATAGTTAACGTTTCAAATATAGTTGTTGAATAGTGATTATATGATTAGTATAAATATATGGCTTTAACAAATTCAATTTACTCATAAAAAGGATGTGATGACCTCGTCCAGTAGAATTGCCCCATTAAAAGACCATTTGTTGGATATTCGAATGAAAGTGGAATCACAGGGTTTCTCTCTTGACCAATCCCAAGATGAGCTTCAACACGTTAATCCTGAACTAAACCGACTATGGGAGAAGTAGAAGTTAAAAGAGATTACCAACCGAGAAATGTTATCGGAGTCTCTCCGTGAGTCTGTCAACATCCCACACCACACCTTTAGGTTTTATGTAGGTTTTATAAGTGGTAATGGAACAATATTCTAGCACTATAATTATGTGAAAAATTTGTTTTTATAAAATAAAGAATATACATTAATTTAATTATTGTTACTTTGTAAATAGGTTTTAAAGCACAAATAGTACTTTTCTGTTAATATTAAATTAAGAAATATATTTTGAAAAATTAATGGATTTTTTAGTTAAATATTATTTTAATAAAATATTATTAATAAATTACATTTTTTTAAATAGAAATTATAGTATAATTTTTATGAATACAATTGTAATTTTTATTAATGTTCGAAATCGGTTTTTTGTCAAAACTCGTGAATTTATGATCAATGTCAGTTTTTATTTATAAAGTAAAAATTCACATATTTATAAAATTATATAGATAAATTGAATATTATTTTTGAAATAATGATGCCAAAATTATCAAATGGTGATTCTTTTATAATTTTCCAAGACAGACGAATTTTTTGGTTAAAATTTAATACTGTTTAAATATATAATGTTTTTTATAATATCATAATGATCAAATTTTAAAATAATAAAATACTATAAAAGGGATGTTCGGCCAATATATGTTTTAACTTTAAAAAAATGTTAATTTATATTTCATTGATTAATTGTATGGAGCCTAGTGGACCCTCCAAGACTTACAAAAACTTTTAACTTTTTAAAATGATTTCCTTGAGAGTGTGACTCACATACACATAAGAAAGACAGATATTTTATTATGTTTGGACATATTAAATAGAAAATAATGTTTTACACTCCTCTTTGGAAAAAACCATGTGATGAAAACATGGTTTAGTTTGTGGTTTTGATATTTTTAATGTGTAGTGTCCAAAACCTAAATAATAACGAATTACCTCTATTTTCATATATAAAACCTCCAATGATTGCATTTATCTTCACTAAAACCCCTTCAAGAACGTCCATAACATGCCCTCATATCCATAAAATCTTCCCATTTCCCCTAAATCTCCCAATAATCCACACTCAAGCACCTCCCAAGCCTTTAGGATCACAAATCCAAGTAAGGGATTTCTTCCTCTCTCATTTTTGTCTAAATTTCTTTGTATTCATATACCCTTGTATTTTCAATTAAAAATGCTGGGGTATGATTTATAACATCCCCTATACTTCCCTCCTTATGTTTTAATGTTGACATACCCCTTTTTCTCTCATTAATTCCTCCCCAGTACAACTGTCACCATACCAAAATTCCGTAAGATATTTATCTCTCCTCATTTACATTCAAGAAATTATTTTGTTTTATGAATTTATATCCAATTAAATTAGTTGGAAAATGTATCTCTATGACCCCCTTACTCTCCATTTCTTGTACTTATTATGATTCACCCCTATCTTTCCCATCAACAATCCTTATGAATTCTTATGTCACATCGTTATGCTGCTGAATTGTACCGTAATTTTCCAACCAAAGTCATCGTGTGGTGAATACCTTGCCCAGTTATCTATAAAGGGTGTTCCAGTTTATGCACATTTACATATTTATTATAGTGTTTCATGTACTAACTCCACATTCCTTTATCGTGGAATAAATTATGATGTTTAATGAACCCATGGTATATCATCCATGTGGCACACTTATGCATGAAATAAAATGGTTAACAAGGGCTGCTTTGATAGTGCTCTAATGCATTGGGTAAAGACTAGTATCATGATATCTCAAGTGAAATGAGGGTTTAATAGTGATAATTCAATTGCAATGAGTTTTTAGTCATGATACATGTGGAATGATCCTTGGGTCATGCTAATAATAGGTTAAATGGTAGTGTCATATTTCCTTGTTATGATAATCTTGCTATATCATGCCTTTATGAAAACGGGCCTTACTGCACTCTTGGTTATGAAACCCCTGGGGTATATTCTTTGGTAAATTCATATTCTTAGTATGAATCATTATTATGGAAATTAAAAATTCCCCTAATAATATATGTTGGGAAGTAGATCATGGATAACATAGATTGAAGCCTATAAATTCATAAATTATGGAAATAAATGTCATTTAAAAGTCATCCATTTTTTTCATTGGATTAACCTTTATGTATTATATTTAACATTTATTTAATTCTATCCAATAGTGTATAATAGGAGTAATCAGGATAACAACTAATGCAAAGATCAATGTGATGACTATTCTAATCGGACACCCAATCCGATGGGAGCAGGAATCACAAACTTTGTCATGATACTCTCTCAGTTAACTCATTTTTTGAATAGAAACATGGATCAAGAGGAACATTCAACCCCATGATAATAAAGAACAAGTTGAAATCGAGTGCTTCATGATACAAAGGCATCATAATTTTAATGGATCATCTGATCCCACAATTTCTGAAAAATGGATCAACTCCATTGAAAAAATCATCTGCATCCTTAAATGTTCCAAAAAAGTGGAGTTTATTTTGGATGCTTATCGTATGGAGGGTGAAACTGATAAATTGTGGACATTATTCCAAAATATGAAGAATGTGGAGGAAATAGAGGCATTGGAATAGAAGGATTTCTAGAAAATTATTTTGGATAAATATTTTCCTTGTACCCACTAACTTAAGATGGAAAAGGACATCCTTTCCCTAAAAAAAGATGAAAAATACATCGGATCATACAAGGAAAACAATACAAGGATTGAATGATTTGAATCATTCTTTTTCATTCCCCCGAATATAAGGTTTCCCCCTTCTTTGGTGGGCTAAAACCTAACCTACAAAAATCCCTAGTGATCCATGACTTCGAGAGGAATGAGGAAATTGTCCAATGTTCCCTCAAAGTCAGAATGGAGATCAGAGAATCTCGTGGGTATCATGGGTATATGAAGCATAATGTTGACTTTAATTCTGGTGATCCTATAGACAAATCCAACTGTGCTAAGACAATCCAACACCCCACTTTCCAAAGGTACAGAAAGAAGCACCCCGGAAATTTATTGAAGGGGGCGAGGAAATGCTTTAGTTGTGGAAAATAAGGACACACGTACATTAAATTTTGATAAGAAAAACCCAATGCTGAGGCATAAAAGATAAACATTCCATTCAACCCAAAACATATTCTTCATTTCTTCAATTATAATGAACTATGGAACTTTTTAAACCAGTTCCCTATTCCAACGGTTTTTGGAGGCAACCAACAACCTCCAAGGCAACAAGGGTGATCGTTTTCCATCAGTATTGGAAAAAAGAACCTAGAAAATTAAGTGGTGATAGTTTTTCTAGTTATTCATTAATGAATGGAAAATTTACTTTTTTATTCTGGTTCTATGTATTGTTTTATATCCCAGAAGATTAGTTGAACAATCCAAACACCACCACAAATCATGGAAGTAAATATTTCAGAAAAAATGGAAAATGGTTCAATCGTTGTATCCCATGAATATAACTCCTCCCCTGTCATAATATGTTGAATGAAATTTCTAGAGAAATTAATCATACTCCTTCTGGTGGAATTTTATGTAATTATTGGCATGGATTTGATTTCCTTATATATAGTCAACCTAAATTGCATTGAGAGGAAATCGGTCTCTATATAGAGAATCGAACGCCGATTCTGTACAACTGCAAGGAGGATGATGAATCTGCTTTAAAACCATCATCTCAAGAGTTGATATTACTGCCCTATGAGCTTCTATATCTTACTCAAATGATTGAGTCTGAGGAAACAACCATACATGAAGACATGTCTATTGTGAGGGAATTCACTAAATTGTTTCCTGAGTAATTTCTTTGTTTTCCTCCTAGAGGATATGTAGAATTATCAATTGATCTTACACTTGGGATGTCTCCAATATAAAATACTATATATAGAATGGCTATTGTGCAGCTTCATGATTTGAAAAAAAACAACTATAGGAGAATCGGGATAAAGTGTTTATACACCAATGTGCTTCAACATGGGGTGAACCAGTCCTCTTCATTAAGAAGATGGATGGGTCAATGCTCCTTTGCATTGATTTTTGTGAGCTGAAAAATATCTCAATAAAGAAAAAGTATCCTATCCCATGAATTGGTGACATGTTTGATTTCTTACATGGAGCACAAGAATTCTCCAATGTGGATCTATGGTTGGGATATTATCAAGTAAGGGTGAATAAGGAGGATATCTCCACGACTAATTTTCATACAAGATATGGGCACTATGAGTTCATATTATTTCCTTTAAAACTCACTAAGGCTCCAAAAATCTTCATGGACTTGATAAGTAGAGTCCTTATAAATTACCTTGAAAAATTTGGGTTAGTCTTTATAGATGATATTCTAATATACTCATAAACCAAGGTGGATAATGAGGAGAATTTAAGAACTATACTGAAGACCATGCAAAATGAGAAGCTCTATGAAATTTACAAAAATTGTGAGTTCTGGTTAAAGAAGGTATCATTTGTGGGTAATAGAATCACAAGCAATGGGATATTTATGGATCCCTCCAAGATAGCTGTAATTGAGGGATTTCTGATACCATTATCAGTAATAGATATCCATAGATTTCTTGGGATAATAGGATATTATTCCTGATTTGTGAGAAAATTTTCACGATTCTCCAACCCACTTACAAAGCTAACTCGAAAGGGATGAAATTTTTTTTGAGTAATAAATTCAAAGAGGAAATTAAAGAGTTGAAAAGGAGGCTTCTCATTAACCCCATGCTCACACTACCCACAAGTGAAGAACTTTTTGTGGTATTTAGTGAGGCTTAGAAGAATGTATTGGGTTGTCTACTGATGGAAAAGGACAAATTCACTTCCTATGCTTCAAGGCAATTAAAGGTTCATGAGAAAAACTATCCACCACATGATCTGGGGTTGGTAGTAGTAATATTTGCTTTAAATATTTTGAAACATTACCTATTTGGGGAGAAGTGTGAAATTTAAAAGGACCACGAAAGCCTCAAGAATATATTTACACAAAAATAGATTAATATGCCCCAACTAATATGGCTAGAGTTGATCAAATACTATGATTGGTCAATACATTACCACCCTGGGAATGTGAACAGGGTTACAGATCCTCTAAGTAGAAAGGACCCTGAAATTATATCATTGTTGAGAATTGAAAAGGATACAGTATTCATAGATTTGATGAAGATGAATATGGGAATCATAAAGAAGGGAACATTATAAATCCTTTCAAAAATGACTGCAAAACCATCTATTTTGGAAAGGTTAAAGGATGTTTAAAATAGTTATTTAGGAATATATAAGAATGTGGAAACTATCAGAGAAGGTAAATCCTTAGAGTTCAATATTAATAAAGAAGTAATTGTGAAATTTGGGTGAAGACTATGTGTTCAATAAAATTCACAGTTAAAGAAAGAACATTTTGATGATGCACATAGTTTTAATTTATCCATTGACCTAGGAAACTCAAAGATGTATCGAGATCTATGAGAGCATTATTGGTGGGATAAAATGAAGAAGGAGATCGCTAAGTATTCATCAAATTTCCTAGTATGTCTATAAGTGAAGGATGAGAGGAAGAAGTCTAAGGGGATGATGCAACCATTACCCATAACAACATGGAAATGAGAGAACATCATCATGGACTTTGTCACTAGACTTCCAATGAAATCCAAAGGAAACAATACTATCTGGGTTGTTGTGGATTGTCTTATAAATATTACACACTTCGTTAAAATTAGAGATGATTTATCATTGGAACAACTAGAAAAGATATATATCGGGGAATTGGTAAGGATTATAGAGTACCATGATCTATAGTATCATATTAAGATCCAAGATTCACCTATAAGTTTTGTAAGAGTCTTTAACATGATATGAATACTAAGTTGAACTTCATTATGTCTTAACATCCTCAAACGGATGGCCAATCTAATAGGACTATCCAAACACATGAGGACATGTTGAGATCATTATCGATGGACTTAAAAAGAGGATGGGATCAATAACATCATATGGATGGGTTCTATTATAATAAAAGTTTCCACTCAACCATAGAAATGGCATCTTATGAATCCCTATATGGGAAGTGGTGCATAAAACCATAATGTTGGGATGAATATGGGGATCGTAACCTCTTAGGTATAGAAATGTTTGATGAAATAGTGGACAAGGTTAGGACCATTTAGAAGCACATTAAAGTTACCCCTAATCCATAATAGAGCTATACTGATAATTTTCAATGAGACCTAGAGTTTGATGTCTGAGACATGGTATTCCTACGCATATCACCATGGAAGATAATTATGAGATTTGGAAATAAGGTAATTCTTAGTAAAAGGTATATTGGCCCTTTTGAGATCCATTATCTCATTATATAAGTGTCTTATCGACTAAAACTCCCACCGAAATTATCACAAGTATATGATTTATTCTATTTATCACTCTTGAGGATCTACGTAACTAAACCATCACATGTACTCAATCTTGAGGTGGTACCAATGGAGAATAACCTCTTCTATGAAGATATTCTGGTTAAGATCATAGATTGTAGAGAAAAAGTTTGAAGAAATAATAAAATTCCCCTCATGAATTTGTTGTGGAGAAACCACTAGTTTTAAGAAGAAATGTCGGAACTGGAGGAAGTGATGAGGTGGATTTACCAACATCTATTTTAGTGTGGGAAAGAGAAATTTCAGGGGTGAAATTTCTTAAGTGGTGGAAGATTTTAATGACCTAGAATTTTTCTAATGAAATTTACTCTTGATCAGATTAATTGTATTATTATTATAAAATGGTTTTATAATACATATGAATTTATTTGGTTTTATTTTTTTGGATTTTAAAAAACCATTATGAGTTATTACCATTTCTAATATAACTCTTGAACAATGATCACAATATAAGTATAAATATAGGCCTTTAACAAATCCAATTTACTCAGACAAAAGTGATGGCCTCATCTAGTAGAATTTCTCCATACAAAGCCCATTTTTACAGCTCAGAAAGGATGTGGAATAACTGGGATTTTCTCTTGACCAAGCCCAAGCCAAGCTTCAACACGATATGATTCAACATAACAACCTATGAGAGAAGTGGAATTTAATTTATATTACCACCTAAGAGACGTTATCTGAGTCTCCCCAAGAGTCTGTCACTACCACACACCTTATCATTAGGTCTTATATGGATGTTATAAGCGGACATGTAAAAACACCCTAGTACTATGATTATGTGTATTATTTTTGTATATGATAATGAATATACATTCATTTTATTATTGTTACTTGGAATATTGTTTTCAAAGAAAAAATCGTATTTTCTTAGTTAATATTCAATTAAAAATTATATTTTGAGGAATTAATGGATTTTTGAATAAAATAACATTTTAATAAAATATTATTACTAAATTACCTTTTAAAAATATAAATGATCGTATAATTTTTATCAATACAATTGTAATTTTTATTATGGTTTGAAAGTCATTTTTTCAAAACCAGAGAATTTTCGATAAATGATGGTTTTTTAAAGTAAAAAATTCAAATATTTAGAAAATTATTTAGATAAAATGAATATTATTTTAGGAATCAGGATGTTTAAATTATCCAATGGTGGCTTTGTTATAATTTTCCATGATAATCGAATTTTTGGGAAAAAATTAAATACTGTTTAAATATATATTGTGTTTTATGACATCATAATGATCCAATAGTGATATAACAAAATAATAAAAAAATTCCCCAAATATATTTTTTACATTTAAAAAATATGGTTATATTTTATTTTTCATTAATTTTATGGTGCCTTAGTCGACCCTCGAGGATATATAAAAAATTTTAACTTTTAAAAATGATTTCCTTAAGAGTGTGTATCACCTCCACATAATGGGGCGTAATATGTTAATAGGTGAAAACATTGGCATTATTAAATAATTTTTTCCAATCTCCTAGGGAAAAAACCATGGGAAAAAACCAATGGTTTGTTTGTGGTTTTGATTATTTTAATGTGTAGTGTCCAAAACATAAATAATAAAGAATTCCCTCTCTTTTCCAATATAATCTGACCCATGTTCACACTTCTCATCATTAAAAACCTTTGGAGCACGTTCCTACCCTAAAATAATCTCTTTAAAATACTTCCAAGATTTCAAAATCTCCCATGAAGCCTCTCTATATCCCCTCTGAAGTCTTTGGGATCATACTTCCAATTTAGGGAATTTTTCTTGTCTCATTTTTTGTCAGATTTTTTTTATGTCGCTATAACCGTGTATTTTCAATTAAAAATGTTGGGGTATAATTTAGAACCTCCCCTATACATACATCATTATTTTTTTATGAATATCATACCCTTTCTCTCTCGTTAATACCTACCAAGTACACCTGTTACCGTGCCGAAATTCCGTAAGGGATTTCTCTCCCTTCATTTACATTCAAGGAATTATTTTGTTTTATGAATCTAAATTCCATAAAAAATATTGGGAAATATATCTATATGACCCCCTTAATGTCCATTTTATTTATATATGATGAGACATCCATTCCTCAATCATCATTCATTTTTATTAATTCTTATGTCATGTCGTTATGTTGCCAAAATTGCACCACGATTTTCATAGCCAAAGTCATTGTGTAGTGAATATTGTGACCAATTCTCTATCAAGGGTATTCATATTTATGAACATTTACTTATTTATTATATAGTTTTATTTATTAATTAAATATTACTTTTTCATGGAATAAATTATTATGATTAACGAATCCATGTTATATAATCCATGCATCACACTTATGCATGAAATGAAATAATTAAGAAGGGTTCACCCTGAGAGTGATCCAATGCATTAGGTAAAAACTAGTATCATGATATATAAAGTGAAATGGGGTTTTAATAATGATAATTAAACTGGAATTAGGGTCTAATCATTCTTTATTTGTAATGATCCTTGGCTCATGAAAATATCATGTTAAATGTTGTTTCCACATTTCCATGTTATGATAGTCATGCTATATCATGACTTTATGTTCATGCATATCTTAAACTCCATTGATATTCCTATTTATTAACATGTAATGTATTTTTCATGTTATTACTTGTTTACTCACTTACTAGTCTTTATATCTCACCCATTTTTTATGCATGTCCTCATGATATCCCATGAAATGTTAAGTACAAAAAAATAGCGTGGTCCTGTAAAAAAGGTTTTCAATAAAGTTGATTATTTCATGTTTTAAGTTGTTATACAATGTTAATAATACCCAAAGACACTATACGAATCAATATTATATGTTGTATCAAGTGAATATTTGATGTAACAAATTATATTTATGTGTGAAATAAAGAAAATGGTTTTTATATTGAAAGACTTCATAGAGCGCCAATTTCAATTATTTCTGACTGTGATCCACAATTTAAATCGAAATTTTAGAAAAGTATTCAGAATAATTTAGACACCTAGATTCATTTGAGTATATATTTTCACCCTAAAACTGATGGGTAGTCTTAACGTACCACTCAAATTTTATAAGACATGTTAAGATCATGATCACATGACTTTCAACGTATGTGGTATCATAATTAACCACTGGTTGTGTTTTCCCACAACAATAGTTTACATTCAAGTATTCAAATTGCACAATAGGATTAATTTCATGGAAAGATGTTTTATACACCAACATGTTGGAATGAAGTTGGTGAAAGGAAGATTATAGGCCTAGAATAATTGGAGGAAACAATAGTAAAGGTATGTACTATTCAAACTCATATCAAATTGTATCAAAGTGTGAAAAATATATTTTTTTATAATATACGTAAGGAATTGAGATTTCAAGTGGGATATCACGTTTTATAGAAAGAATCTTTATGGAAGAGTGTTATAAGGTTTTGAAATAAAGGGAAACTAGGTCGTAGGTTCAATTGACCTTTTGAAATATGTGATAGAATAGGATCTTTGGATTATCATTTGATGATTCCACCAAGCCATTCTGAAGTACACAATGAGTTACACATCTCTTTGTTATGGATGTATAGCCAGACCCAACACATGTCCTAACTTCTAAATGAATAGAATTGGAACATGATTTATCTTAATGTGAAGATCAAATCAATATTTTGAACACTAGATAGTATGTTTTTATTAATTGTACAAATTGACTACTAATGATACTTTCAAAAAAATAATAAAATTGGAGATGTGATGTTTGAACTTGGGGAATTTATAATAAGGAACTACCCATATATTTTTATGAGGTGACATTATGGAAATGTTTAAGATAAAAGTTTTGGAAGTAATGTAGAATTAAACACCGCAAGATTCTATGGCATGTATCTTTTAAAATTTAATATCTCGGTAATTTATACATCAAGCAACACTACATTTAAAACTGTAATATACTATTAAATATGATTGTTGGAATAGTAATGTGACCTCTAGGGATAGTAATATTACCAGAAGAATAGTAAATTCATCTATAAAATTATAAATAAAATTTTTCTATCTTATAAATGAAAATATTGTATATTTACAACATATAATATGTAAATAAATGTTTTAAAAAAAGATAATTTCAATGTTTCTATTTTTGGGAAACATAAATATTTATTTAAACTTTTATAATTAATTTATTGATTTAATTTAAAATTTATTACATAAAATATATTCATAAATTAATATTTTTATTGTCTTATAATTGTAAGATAATTTTATGACACCTTAATTAATTTTTGAAAGTGTCATAAAATTGATTATAATATTAATATAATTATTTTTTGAGTTAATGGTGATTTTATTTAAAAATTAAAGTTGACTAATATAGAAAATTATTTTCATAAATTGGAGTCTATTTTTTAATTATACATTGTGAAAAGTGGTTAGGGTTAATTTTTTATCCTTTCCTAAAATAGTTAATTTTTGTGAATAATGAAATACGGTGATTTACAGTATTTAACAAATGCATGAATTATTGAGTCATAGATGATGTATGGATGATATAAGACAAAAATATAGAACTATACTCCATTATATTAACATATTTAGTGATAAGTTTCAAACTATTGATATTCTTGAACCAAAATAAAAAAACCAATGATAAAATAATCAACCCCCCCCCCTCTCCACCACAATAAATACCACCCCTCGCAACCTCTTCTCCTCACACCTCAAAAGACTTGATGATTTTTAAATTTCTACCCAATAACTATAAAAAAATTCTCCCCCATATTATTTTCTTTATAGTCTCACCAAGAAGATATTTCGAATTTCCTTAACGAGGTTCTCAATTAGAAGAATTCAATATGTAATTTCCCTTTTTGTTATTTTAATTTTATTTCAATTACTTTTATTCTCATGTCATTTCCTTATCTACTGTGTTCAAAAATTCTTGATAACTCTAGTATATTTTATTTACTAGAATTTTATTTTGTTAATAGGACTTACATCATCAATTCTTCTCCCTTCTCCTTTTTTTCTAAAAATTAATATGTTGTTTTTGAGGATTCAATTCACCACCTACGTCGATAATGATTATTTTTTTATAATTCCACATTAAAGTCTTGTCATAAAACCATTTTTAGTTTTTAAAACAATTATTATATGTACATTAAAACTTATTTACCATTTTATAACCAGTATATATATAATTTTAATTAATAAACTAAAAATATTGTGTGATGATCGAAATAACGTTAAAACAATACAAACAGATGTAATTAATGTTTTCTCTAATGATTGATACTCATAACTAGAAAAAATAATATATAATACTATTAAATCTTCTATAAGTTCATTAATAAAATATAATTTCAGTTATAGATAATTATTCCCATTTCACACGATCTTTTTTACATGTATAAAAGCAAACCAATCATGAAATCCAAGGACACAAACACTTCCAAACAATTATATTGAATATTATAACTCATCAAAAATTCCATAAATGGACATAGTAAAATTATAGTAAATAACATACATATTGAATATGTTTGGATGTAAAATATTAATGAATCTAATTTAATTATCCATGACATCAAGTACAAGTGAAAAATGCTTTCGGATATTAGGTAGAGCATTCCCCACGAATCACCTAATTTCATTCAAGTTATGATCTCTCTATCATTACCCCAATGTAATTATTCATTTATTTATATAATTTTTCTATGTTCTATGTATATATTCTAAAATCATTTATCCATATTGGTTTTTCTTTCTATTATGGGAAATACATGTTTTATTAGGTTCTCATTCAACTATTCTCAATAAGGAATCTCGATAAAGGGTACTTCCCAACTGACTACCCATTTTCAAGTACACTCTATAATATAAATTAAGACACCAATATTTTTCTAAAATAACTCATTTTTCGATGGAAAACTCTCTTATCTCTTTTCTGGTTTTATATAAACTATTTATCCTTTGTCTTCTTTAAATAATCATTTATATGTTCCATAAAACTACACTATAGTCTCACATTTATAAAGTTTCGTAAAAATCAATTTTTCAAGTCTTCACTTTATTTGGAAAAAATTATTAGATATACCTATTTAAAATATTCTTTTATTAAAAATAAAAAATTATTTTCTAAAACAAATCTTCTTTCCCGAAGATGAAAATGTTTTCCAACAATAATTCCTCAATGAATTTGTTGGAGTATTTCGTCGATTTGAAAATCCTCTAGTAAATCGTATGCATTATTGAAATTTATCTCTTATGTTACCTTCTATAATATTTTTTGAATGTTTTTATTGGGGATGTACTCTATCGATACCATCTTCCACATTATTCTGGATTGTTTATGATTAGGTTTATTTTTTGGGGAAAGTTATTAACATTTAATATACTAGTTTCAATATGAATATATAAGTTATTATGTTTCATCCCTTTCATATTTGGAATGCATTAAACATAGAAAGGGATGGGTGGGGCTCGCTATTTCCCCAAAATGCATCAGTAGTTCACATGAGACAAACTAAACTTGGGTTTTACCTATTTATTTATGGTTTCGTGGTTGAACCTTGATTATATGTTTATGATGTTAGGAATTATGTATTCTCTCGTTATGATACTAATAATTGACAATCCATGTGATTATTAGATTACTGTAATATCCATGTTTTTGTTTCCTTCCCAAGTGATAATTTATGAAATTATTTAATCAGCTTTCATTCCTCGCATATTATTTTAAATATTGTATTTAAATAGAATATGTTTGCAGTTATTCACCAAACCTTATTATTTTTTATTGTTTAAAATAGATTCCTCTATATTTCTTACTCTTACTGAAAAACTGGGCTCACCCATTTCTTATGTTTTATTTTTTTCCAAGATATGAAGATCTATATTATGAATGACTTGTTAGGATAATTTGGGATTTTATGGGAGTTTTCCAATGGATTTTTTATGTTTTTTTTCTTTCAAAGTATTAATATATCAATTATTTTTTTATATGGTTTTCCAAATATACTAAACTATTTGATCATTTTGGAAGTTATCTATTGTCCATTATACCAATATAATTAAAAAAGGAACCAGTTTTGGGCTATAGGGGAATGAGTCTTTACACTCAAATACTGAAATTGAAAATAAATATTGAATTAAATTGTATAAAATTTTCTCCCACATTATGCTTTAATTGTTGGAGGGAGGGGTCATTTAAATGTTTTTTAACTATTCTTCAAGGAATTACACATTAAAATATCCAATGTTTTCAAAATTCCTCCCTTCTAAGTATCATTTGATGATGTTCGTAAAAAAATATTCCAATTGTTTATAAATAAAATTAATTTTTTTTTATTATATTTTTAAAATAAAAATCCATTAACTCCTTCCTAGGTAATAAATACAAACTATAATGGTGGATTTCAATGATTATGAAATTATAAAAATTACATGATTATTGAGTCAATGTTTTCTACTATATTTTTTAAAATTATATTTAATAACTAGGAAAGGGAGTGTGATGGGTACAATATTTGTGGAACTGGAATCATAATTTGAGGAAACAAAAAGTTTTAATTAGAACCTAGGGAACACAACCTTTTTTGAATAAACACTATTGGGATCCCACTCAAATGACAATCATATAAGACCTTTGAAACATGATTAAAATAGTAAACTAGGATATCATAGTGAATCTATTAGACATTAGGCACTACGTGTGTTGTGTAAATAAATTAAATCCTTTTTTTAAATTTTTTAAGTGCTTTTCAAAGTGATATGTACAAATACATGGCTATAAAAAATCAATAAATTATTTATTTTTTAAAAAATTATTTATTAAGATGAGGGTAATATTGAACCCAAATGAAGAAGCCTGGAGTTAACATATAAATCCATATATTCAATTGAATTAAATAATTTAAAAATGAATCATTAATTTTTGTAGGATGGGAGAGTAATAATTTAATGTGACACTATTTAAGGATTTATTAACACTTAAATCTACCATGTATACACTCCCAAAAATGTTACCTTAATGGGATTGAAGTATAGTTGTGATATTAATACTCATTGGTGGTGTGAAGTTTTTTAATAATGAATGGTTCAATGATTTTATTCAATTATTTTGGGTATAAAAACCCAAGAAATATTGTTATATTTTTATTATTATTTGTAATTAAATAAATGAAATTGAATTTCATAGGAGAGAAATCCATTATGTGTGAAGTAATATAATTTGGATTGTGTTTAATACACACTTCCTCATCTTTGATGATGAAAATATCTAGTTTTTTATGTGAAAGTGCAATTAAAATATAATGTTATTAATTGTTCGTTCATGTTGAATTGAAACTTTTATTCTTTTAAAATCATCTTAAAATTATGGTTGTTTTGGTAATTATTGAAAAATTTATAAATCTTAAATATAAATAAATATATATATATATATATATATATTAGCATACATTTTTAGTTTTTGATGAAAATTCATTGTATCATTTTTCTTGGTTGGAATATATTTTATATCTATATTTGAATTTTAATTTTGGATTGTTTTTATAATTTAAATATTATTGTAACTTTATTAGAACGTAATAGAATTTTTTTGATAGATTAATAGGTTTTGATATGTGAACTGATAAATTTTATAAAAAAAATCTTTAGTTTAATCACATAAAATATTTTGTTGTTAAATATTATGTTATGATTTTAAATTTCAATGATTTTTATTTTGAAAAGTCATATAAATATTATTTCATTTTAATATTTTATTCAATTTATATGAATTTCATATTCTAAGATAGTCGTGTATTTTTTAAATATTTCTATAGACCATAACAAAAACATTTTCAATCTATTGTATCAACCAAATGAAGTATGTATAGTCATTAAATCATCAATAAGAACGAAACTTTTTTGAAGTAATAAAGATACCACATGAAGATGATGAAGTGATTGTATGTAAAATAATATCAAGGGGTCATGGGTGTTACAATAATACATACCCTAAAACAATGGTTATACTGTCAATGCACTGATCATGCCCCCATATAATTAAAAGGGATCCAACCTAACACATGAGCCTACCTAACCTACCATGTGTGAATTTTAAAAAAAACAGAGCTACCACAATAAAAAAAATTAGAGCTCTCCTATTTTGATAATTTTGAAAGTTATATCGACAGTATGTCTTATACCAAATCAATTAAATGTTTTATTCAATGGACTTTGCCTATTTATCAACACCTATCAGGAACCCACTCCTACATACTAACAATATAACATAAAGGTAACTTTAAGACTCCACATGAAATATTTTTTCAACCTACCGAGATACTAATAGTGCCACTGTAAGTGATAGGAATCAGCCTATTGTGAGGGAATGATTATCAACCATAACTATGGATAATTTAGATTGTTTTTAAACAAAATTAAAATTAATGATATATATTTACACGGCTTAAGTACAAGTTATAAAATATGAATAAACCATTTGGATAAGTGTAGACACTCATGAAAATCATCCAACTAAGTATTTTATAATTGATATTTAATGAATTGAAGAATTTATGCATGGATGAAAAATAAACTATTCTAATTAAATGGAAACAAATTAATGAAACCTTGGTAAACCAAAATGAATCATAAAGTACAATACATGGATTGATTCTCTAGTGTGAGATCTGACTGAAGGATATTGAAAAAAATCAAATCAAATATTTCTATTGAAAACAATCATTAAACATTTTGAGCTAAAAAGTGGTGACCCATGATCTATTCTAATGAGTTTTAACTGAACCAAGGGTTATCAATTAGATCATAATTAAATATTGAGAATATATTTTATAATTTAATGAAAATATGGAGATTATCTTATAAAGTTGATCTTGTAATTGAGAATGATGGTCCGGTTGTGTGAAAATAAGGCTGAAGATTAATGTATGGTAATGAAAAAAAGGTGATAAGATCTGAAATTAAATAACATAGTTGGAATCTAGATGAATTATTTTTTAGGATTTCCAAATAAGTATTTGTTGATTTTGAATATGGGGGATGATTCTGTACGAGTTTAATTTTAGGAATACAAAATATTGAATGTTGAATCAGGAAGCCATATAGGCATGTGTTTATTGAGTTTGAGTTTGGTTCAAGGGATATGATCTTAATGAATGAAATTAAATCATTATTGTGTTATTTTTTATATGTATTTTTTTAGTTGGGATGGAGCCTTGAATTATGCCATCTCACCTGTTTTAAGGATGCAGGATGATACACACCACCTACTTAAGGATTTTACATGGGGAGATCTCAACTGGAGGAAGAGAATTTGTGTTTTGATGAGCATCATTTTCTAAACTCAACATCTAAAAGTAAATTTTTTAATAATTTATAGTTCATATGATTGAATTAATGTTTCAAAATGTTAGATTTTGAATTGAACTGCGATTTTGTTTACTAAGAGCATGAAAGATGGACTATGGAGCTATACCAAAGATATTAGTTATAATAATGGTTTTTAGAGACTGTAACAGTGATTTATATGGGAACATTATACTAATTGATGTGTTTCTATCATGATACAAGTTTTTATATAGGAATTGGAAGGGAACCAACAATTAATTGGGATCTCCAAGATTCTATACTGTGTGGAACAATTCCGGATGAAGTGAAACTAAATGAATCGAAAGTTGTGGGTTAGTATTTAATAATGAATGAATGGGATTGAATTTTGAATTATAGTATTGGATAAATGATTTTCAACTTTTTAGGTTTTCATATAAAGGTAATGCATCAGGATTCAATGATTATAAGTCTAGTTAGATGATGATTTAATTTCATGAATTATTTGGAATGAACCAGAACTGTTAAATACATGAACTCAATTGAATTCAGGATAAATTTAAAATTGGTAACTCAAATTGAACATGATCAAGTATATTGATGAATATGGATAAATCACTTCATACATGTTTAAAATTACCCCAATTAATCTTTCTTTGATCACCAATGTTGATATAAATTTGTGTGCTGGTTATTTTATGATGGGTGGGGAATATGATGCAGACAAATTGGTTGTGCTACATTATGAAAGAGAAGGGTAATTTGAGTGGGCCAAAATGTGGTTCAGGGTTTTGTAATAGAAATGGAATTAAATTCATTGAGTTAAATTCTATACATTCTTATACTCAAATCAAATATGGAAAGAAGATTACGAACAAAGGATGTGCATGAGGAGATTGTGTAATGTGCTTGATGTGCTGAGAAGTCAGATTGCTTCATGGTAGAAATTTGATCTCAATAATGTTGTTTCTTATAGGGATATAATTCAAATATACTGTAGGAATTACCATATTCTACAATACCATGGTTTAGGGAAAATTTTATTTGAGTCGGACATGGGAGGTGATCCACAGAGACAGTAACTCCATATGGAGGGCTTTTAGGAAAAAACTGAACCTTTTGTCTATGAACTCGATCTGATAAATGTATTGGAGTGAATTTAATATAGAATGTTCTAGAGAAAAATATGAGAGATAATAAATGGATTTATCCTAAGAGGCACTAGATAACACCATTTCATCTATATCTGTAACACTTTACACCTTATTTTATTTCACAAGATCACTAATCATTCCAACTTTATATCATCCACCATCCATTCACCATACAATGGATCATGGAGATAAACCAAAGGTTGGATCACACTTGTGGTAAGAGAATAGTGACTATTCTTATGAATTTCTCGTATTTTCTATATCATATACTATGATATTTATATTAGAATATATTATTCATTTATTTTAGGTCTTCCATAACTATGTAAGTTAGAGGGATTGGGCTAGATGATTTGAACTAATTTTTTCCAATTTTTTTATTAGTTTTTATTCTGGAGGATATATTTCTTCTATATAGGGAACTCATTTTTTTCTAAGGTGGATGTTTTTTACTCTACCTCAAGTACTGAAATGTGAAATGTAGAGTTTCTTTTTCCATGGAGAATATTACTGAAGTACTTTTAGGAAATATTTTTGTTCTACTCATCCCTATGGGGAAATATATTCATATTGAGATGCATTATAAGTAGTAGTTATTAGGAGATATATCGAAGTATTTTGTTTTATCTAATGAAAATTAGGCATCACATTCCTCTACAAACAACTTCAATATAATTATCATTGATTCCACGCAAAAAAAAATTATTTTCTATCAATTATATCTATCCAAGTTCCCATATCTCAATCAATTGTATTATCTTTATTCCTATTATTTCTTCTTCACCTTTATTTACACACATTCCACTACCCCTACCTCTCAATCACTAACTACCCAATTTTGTTTTTTTTTGTCACAAAAATTCACCTTCCATATGTTTTAACACTTCTTAACATAGTGCTTGTGTAAATAGGTTTATAAATAATTAATTTCTCTATACACATGAAAATTGAGTCATTAAGTTCCTTTTGAATCACTATATAGTAAAATGTAAAAATCTCAAACATGCTACGAAGATGTTGGAAAAAACATATTAGTTGGCCTTAATGATAGAATGGTAGAGAAGATTAAAGCAATTCAACAACACATCTGGGTAGCTCAGAGTTGATAAAAGAGTTATATCTATAACTATCGATGGGATATAGAGTTTAATATTAGAAATGTGGTATTATTATGGATATATGATTGAATAAGTTTATGATATTTGGATGAAATGGGAAGTTCAGACCTATATATATTAGTCACTAAGAGATTCTTGATAGCATTCGGATGATATCTTATCACATGATGCTTCCAAAAAACCAATATCATGTTCACAATGTGTTTCAGGTATATTTTTATGGAATAAATTACTTTATCCATAATAAGATCTAAAGTACTATGTTTTACCAAGGGAGAATTATATTTATTATAAAGTAAAACTAGTCAAGATTATGGATAGAAGAGATAAATTAACATGGAAGAAAACCACTCACATTGTCTAAGTATTCTGGGGAAATCATAAATAAGAGTAAGGTATGTGAGAAACTAACGATGTAATTAGGCATATGTATACTCATTATTTTTGTAAGAGTTATGAAATTTATAGCGAAAAATATCCTATGGAGGGAATAATGTAACACCATAATATTTTAGAATTTATTTCTCTTTCATAAATTTGATGAGTTTGATAACTCAGAATAAATACAGCACTAAATATAAGAAAATAATGATTATTACAATACAAAATGAAATATATTAAAACAAAATTAAATAAAATGTAATTTTTAAAATAAATTAAGTAATTATAAGAAGTAAAACATCAATTACTCTTGGTTAAATCAAAATGTATTGTCTATAAGATTTTTTATTATATATATTTTATTAAAAAATTAATTTATATTATTTTTAGTATTAAAATAATGTAAAATTTATGTTTACACATTTACAAAAATGATTAATTATTCATACATTGGTCATCAAGTTGCTATTAATGAAGATACAATATTTTGAATGTAATGAAATAATTTTTTTCAAAAATATGTATATATTATAAGTGCTATGTATTTTTATATTAAAAAATTAAATTAATCATTATTAATGCATGATTTTAATGAAATTTTTAGATAATATATTTCAAAAAATTAATTAGAATTATTCTAATTATTTTTACTAGTTAGTTATTGAGTGATTAGTACACATATATTAGAATTAAATTGACATGGATCTTAGAATTGATTCATTTAAAATGTATTCTATATTTCTAATAATCATTATTTAAATTAGGTAATAATATAAACTTAATTTTTATCAATAATTATTTTTTACCACGGTAGTAATCTTATCATCACAGTAAGGGTTAAAAAGATTAATAAGGGTGTTAAACTAAGAGATTAGTATTAAGATATCATTAACAGTTTTATAAATATGATTATTTTAGAGTATTTTTAACTTAAATAAACCTATATTAAGAATTATCCCACTTCCAATGAGAAATAAAATTATCATTTTTAATATTCTTAATATTTACATGGGTGGTACTCCCCTGAATTATAAAATAGTACTAATTATTATCACTTACACATAAAACTTGAGAACCTTTTCATAACCAATATCTTCCCAAATACCATCTCAACATTATATACACGTTATAGAGGTCTTGGGATTCCAAAAATACATGGGGAAGAAGCCTTATGGTTTTCTCAAAGGACATTATCCAAGGAAAAGTTATATATTCTTACCCAATTTTTTCAAGATTATTTTTCTTAAGAATTCAAAAAACATATATATACATAATAATATACATAAATGAGATTAATTACAATGCTGAAATTTTTCTTTATAAATTTTTCAACAATTTTATATCACTTTTTCATCTAATTGGAAATGAAAGCGTCGGTCATGCTTGCGTATAGACAATCGTATCAATGATGTGTTGTGTTTTATTTTTCATCACCTCATATTATGGAATGATATATAAGTTTATTTAATTAGTACTTATGATATTTTTAACATAATTATCATTATATAAAGATAAATTCTCATTTTACCTTCTTTTTTTCCACCCATTGAAAAATGAAAACATCACTCATTTGTATGTATGGACAATCATCTCTTCAAAGTAATGTAATTTATTTTTCATCAGCACCATAAAAGGGTTGTTAGAAAAATGTATATAGAGAATAAATTTAAAAATTATGACATGATTAAAATTAATGATATTGAGAAACTAACTATATTGTGTATGAAATAGAATTTTGAAACTGAAAGATATGAGGAAGATAGAACAGTTGGTAACCAAATATTTATTTTAATAGAGTTATTCATAAATAGATAATTATAAATTTTAAGGGAATTATATATAGAAATATAATTATGAATATGGTTTTTTAATATATTTAAATAATTATGAATTTATTGTATAAGAAGAAAAAATTGTTCCTGAGGCAAGTCGATACTGAACATAAGGGTTAATGTTACAATCTTACTTTTATTAGGGATGTTTATGTTTTAATTTACATTTTGGGAAATTATATGTTATTATTTTCTTAAACACCGTATATTTTGTTCTCCATTAGTTAATATGAATTTTATAATGTGTTATCTGACTTTTCCCACTCTTTTGTACTCAAAATGTAAGGAATAATGTTTTCATGAAAAGTCGACCATATTTCTTCTTTTAAGTTTTGATTATTTTTCTTCTATATACATGGTCTTTAAAATATTTATTGAATGTTATTTATTATACATTAATTATTTTATAAGTTAATTTTTATTAAAATTTCATTTTATAAAAAAAATATTAAATTAGAATATTTTTAAACATTCTCTTTGTGAATCACTTTTAATTTTTTGAAAATGGTGGGAAAAGAATGTTTTTTTAAAAAAAATACTACATTGATGGAATTTAATAAATTAATATCCTATATTAATAATTTCGATTACATTATAGTATTTAATTTATTTTAAAGAAAAAATTATTCCCATTGTTCTGAAAGTATTTTTTTTACGAATTTACCAAAAGAAAGGATGTTTTCTCTTGTATTTAATATCATATTTTTAATACTTTTATAAAAATAATTTTGAGAAATAGAAACATTATTTAAGTACTATTATGATTTATTGGGGATATAATAATATCATATTATCCACATCCTTTCTATAGATGGCTTATGATGATGATATTTTAATGATGTTTCATGAAATTAATTTCTTTCTCACGAGATAATTAAACTATGAAGGAATGTTTAATTTTCATATGTTATTATAGAATACAATATTTTAGTGGATTAGTATTATTTTATAGGCAGTTCAGTTATATCCCTCTAGTTAGTTGGTTAATCATCTATATATCACGATTTCAAAAGGGTGTATGGGAGGTTATCCCAAGCACAAGGGTACACGAGAGGTTGTTTAACATCCATGCTTCAATTAAAGTAAATGAAAATTTTGTTTTAATAAAACCATTTAAAAATGAATTTTCTAATATTTCATCACACGCAATGATAATTTGATATAATGGATATCAATTTTGAACTTAATTGTCCAAAATAATAAAAAATAATAATTTTTGAATGTTTCTGTAAGAAATAATATTTAATGACTAATTTAAAATGTATTATTTAAATATTTATGATTATGTGTAATAATATATTTAACTTCAAATTTATATATTATCAATATCATGTAAATTATGATATGATCATTTGGAGGTAAAATGCACTTTTTTCCAAAAAATATTTCTAAATTTATAATGTCTTACAATTTTAATTAATTAAAATAATCACTAATAATGAATGATTTAAAGGAAATTTATAGTAAATATATCTAACTTTTTAAATTCAAATCCATATAATTATTTTTACTAGTCATATGTTTAGTGTAGGATCATCTAATGTTTGGAAATGCATTTTTTTTACAACTTGTTTTCCATTATGTTTTGAAGGTATATTTTTAAAATTCAATTCTATCAATTCTATGAATCGAACATAATAAAATTGATTACATATTTTTAATTTGAATAATTAGTATTAGTAAATAAATTAGATTTAATATTTTTATAACTAATATTAATAAGGGTATAAATTGGTTTTTATGGTTATGGTCAAAACAAGTTTATCGGGGGTTAATCTAAAATCATATGTGTTAAAAAAACAAAAATAATTATTTAAACCACATTGGTTGGATTTATTTTTAACATAACCTTATAAAGTTATAATATAATTCATTTTGGTGTTATGTTTCTAATTATATGACTTAATATTATTTTAACACTTTGAAAAATTACAAGTGTCCCACACACCTCAATTATATAATGTCTTCTCCTCCTCCCACATCCCCAAACATATTGGAACATTTAACTCATCAAAACCCTAATAAAATAACACCAATAAATACTTAACCACATTCTTGGAATTATTTTTTTCACAAAATATCATCCCTATGGAATTTATGAAGTTATCCAAAGGTGGTTTTTTTTAGAAGGTAATTGTTTTAACAAATTATTTCTTTTTTACCTCTAATTTTACCACCTTATCTTTTTTTACTAAAATTTACAATATAATAACACAAATATATCCCATATAAATATATTTATTATGTTTATTTGATAATATGTATCGATCTACTTCTCCTTCAAATGGTATACAAATCTATTACCGGTGCGTAGGGATGTCTACAACCACAGGAACTGATGTAATTTGGTTTCCTGTGCCAAACCGCAAGGATAAAATAATAATATAACCCATTAATATATATGATAATAATGAAAAAAATATTTATTCGATAAATTTTTTTTATCTTCTAATTTCTTTCCCTTTCACCCATTATGAAATGAAATTTTCAGTCATGCATACGTATGACCTATCGTCTTCATCAAGTAATGCGGTTCATTTTCCTTGAATAGATATAAAGTATGTTAATATATATATATATAATTAATAAATATGATATTTAGAAAAAGAATATAATTATTTTTATATTTTAATTATATCATATTAATAAGTATTGTAACTTCTTGAAAAGGCATGTCTGAGAAAACAAAGTAGTTGACGAATGAATCAATGTTAACACTTAACAATTGTTAAAGAATAGGTGATGAGATGTTATAAAATGGTCATATATGATAATATAATTATGAATATTATTCTTTTATAATTTAATAATATTTTTGAAACCATTATATAATATTTTAAAGGATATTCATAAATGTGTTAGTGTGTGGTAAGTGATTTCGTCTCAATATCCCTTTGTTGAAACAAATATTTTATTATGCACTTATTTACTTTTATGTTGTTTATATACCACCATTTTGATGTATTTTTCATGAATATGTATTTATTCATGAAAATTAATGATTCAATTCATGTTACTATTTCAATGGGATTCAATTTAAATGTCACTAAAGAGGTAAAATATTATTTTAAAATATCATTTTTTTGTTTTTATATTTTTCATTAAATGAGGATTATGATATATACTTAAACAATTAAATATGTTTTATTACCATCTGGATATTTATGGATATTCCTTATTTTATTCGAAATTTTCCTTTTTTATTCCCTTGAATGAAGAAAATAAATTATTATAGAAAACCAATCTTATTTATCTTTTTTAATATGGTTTATTATTATTCTCAATCCCTATTTTTCAAATTAAAACTAAAAAGGTCATTTTTATTTACAAAAATGATTTATTTAGAGTATTTTATGTTATCCATTATTTTTTTCAGTGATTTAAAATAATATTTTTAATATTTTAACTGGTTATTTTGATATTATTTATAAATATTCATGAAGGTATGTTTAATTTTTAAGGCATATAACATTAATAGAATTTCACCCCACAATAACTGTTTTTTCAAACATTATATTTTTCTATAAGATTTATATGTTTTTAAAAATAAACCTATTAAATGGAAATATATTTTAATGTGTCACTTACATTATATTTTATTATTCAAAATACTTGAATATTTCCTTAATTTTAAATTTATAATTAATCGATGGTTGTCTTTTATACCATATTAACATTATAGTCATTAACTTCCCCAAGAAACATTCAATTTATTATGATAAATTTTCATGAGAAATTAGATTTCTTTAAAATATCCATATTATTTATGTCATGAAAATTTTTATTACCTAAACCATATAACAATTCTATATATTGTGTTTTTATTATTAATTATATTTTATTGACAAGTAAAATTTTTCTATAATGTATTATTTACTCAATATAGATATTTATTAATGTGGAATATTTTATATGAATTAAATTTATCGATCAATATATGAAGAAGTAATTGGTTATGTAGTGATGGGTGAGGACCAGTTACAGAAAGCAACTACACGCATCGATAGTTCTCTTGAGAAAAACAAGTTGGCACAACTTATTTAATGGTATTTTGTGTAGACATACCCTTTGATTAACCACTATAGCACGAGACCTTTATGGTAATGATATCAAGATTTCTAATATCATGACATCCAATATTTTGAATTTATTTCATTGGGAATTTTTTAATTGTTATCCAAGAGATTACTTAATTGATATTATTTGTGGATGAATTTAATGCTAAAATTAATCATTAAATGGAATTTATTTTCATCAATCTACCTTCCCAAATTGATTATGTGTTATTTACTCTTCATGGATTCCATTTTAAGTAACCCTTACTAATAATTTTATCTCTTCTTTATTTATTTTCATTCCCCTATATATGAAATGTAAATCTATGAATGATTTTCAGGGAGGAAGAACATTTGATTTTATTAGTTTTTACATTTTTTATCTTGTGTGATGGGGGAATCGTGTTTTTATCTTGTCCATTAAAAAATTTAAATTGATATTTCTTTGTGGATGTGGTTCATTGTATTTTATTCTAATATAGTAATGTATTGGGAGCTAGATTTAGTAAAATGGTTATTAGGGAACATAAAAATACAAAAAAATGAGGGATTTTCTAATTGTAGGATAAAATCATAAAAGATTTATTAAGGTGGATATTTTGTGGTTTTACTAGTAATAAATCGATCTCTAGATACTACAATTAGATTTAGTTTTGGTACATATGCATCAAAGTGTAACAAAGAAAAAAATAGTTGGTCTGGTATATCCCAATCATCTTTCTAGTACATGGTAAATGGGAAATTACTGCACACCTGGATTTAATCTGTCAACAATTATTATTGGGTAATATACTTGTTGTTAATAAAAAATTATATAATATTTTAATGTATTTCTTAATGATTTAAATATAAAACCAATGAAACAAACTTTATTATTCTGAGATTAAAAATTCATAAATTTTAAATATATGTTAAGTGTTACTGCAGATTTAGAATTATTGATTATGATTTTGAATTTAAAATGTTATAAGATAATCTAACTAATTCTAGTATTTAGGAATGGTCCTAGATAAAATAGTGGTATTAATACTCATGGCTGGTATAAAAGAATATTGATATAGAAAACCAATAAAAATAGTGTTAGAGTTGAGTTGAGCATGGCCACATTACAGTAGATAACCGAGGTTTCAAATAATAATCCTATATATATAGAGAAATAAGAAGATCCATGACATGATACACCTATATTGGATTATTAAATTTGATATAATCCTCCATATTGAAATGAAACGATTAATCTAGTGGAAGTATAAAAATGACTTATGTTCCTTAAAAATTTATTTTTATCCTTATGATATGATAAAATGTAAAAGTTTATACCGGTATTAAATTTTCTTAAAAGTAATTTTGATAAAAAAAATTAATCTATAATACTATTTTGGAAGAATAAATAAAACATATAGAATGAATGTATTTTAAAATAACACTCTTTGAAAAATATTTCCCTCATGAGAAAAATATAAATAAATAAAAAATTACCCACCACAATTAAAATAATGAATCAAGTGTTTCAGATCATGATCCTATATTTAAAATACCATATAATTATTCTATATATCACATATATATTACATAAATTAATATTGACCATTTCTTTAATTGGATTAAGCTAATCCTCCAAGGGTAACTCATTTCTCAAAAACATCATCATACCAAAAAAATTGTATTATATACCCTCAAAATAGAAAATTAAATTTTCTAGATCCTAAATATTTAAGGGAAATAAATTAAATTATAGGTCATATTAACACAAAAAAATTAAATTATCATAGAAGAATAAATGAAGAAATTTACATCATGTAATAATTATCAAATAAAATATACTAGAAATTGCATGAATGGAATATGGATTTCTTATAAGTTTCAAGATAAGGATCATTTGGATAATAAATTTAATAGATATAATGATATCATTGTTATATTTTTATTTTACTATCAATAAATGGGTCATTATTCCAACTAATATCCCAATCATTAGGGGAACTTACCGCAATAGAGGTTGAGGGGAGAAGGACAAGATTATGTTGTAACTAACTGAGGTTGGAGTCTTTGATAATGTGGTAGTAGTTATTTTAAACATTTTTTATGACATAAAAGGGTAATAATATGGTTTTTTAAAAAATTTCCTCAATATTTGGATAGTTTCCAACTAGATTTATTCATGGAACTGCAAACACCCAAAGCTTCCCACAATAATGATCAGTTACATTCATACTTTCCAAAGACATGTGTTCATTGGATTTTTTACCAAAAATAATAAAAACACTCATTGATAGAGAGGATTTAATTATATGATAAATTCTTCCTTTGGGGGGGAATTATTGTAATTAACTGAAAATAAAAAGTATGAACATTGTATTTGAAAGTGTATTTGACACACAACACTAAGAACAAAATGGAATAAAATATCACAAAAATTTATAATATATTTAATATATTAAATAAATTCACTTTATTTTATATCTCTCAATACACGCACCATTGAGATAGGGTACATCACATGCAACAACGAGTTTCTCCATTGGGTTGTGTTACAGGTTAGAACGAGTTTTACTAAAAAATAATATATTAATAAAATATTATTATTTAATATAATAAGATATAAACTAGCTGCTACATTATTGATTATTAATATTAATAAATAACTTATGAAAATATATGTTTTACACCAATGAATTCATAGATTACCATTTTATTAGAAATTGAAATATAAACCAATTAAATATAAATGAAATGTTCTTATTTTATGGTTCCGAAGTAGTTTTATCCTAATAAATTAAATTAGTTACCATTAGTCAATGATAATAATTTAATATATATATATGTGTGTTATATTCAACAAAATATTTTTTTTCATCCAATTTATTTTATAAGCATAATATGAGAATAAACTCAATGTTACAGATAAAAAGCTATATTTTTATAAAGGCACTTTTTCTGACTTTAAATAAAAAAAATTTACAATATAATTTTTGGAACTTATAGAAATATTATATGTAAAAATAATTTTTTTTTGAAATATAAGCCTAAAAATTTGGTTAGTTTTAATTTTTGGTATTTTTCTATAAAGGTTAATTTTTTTATTGAATAGTTAAAAATAATGAATTTTAATTCAAAACTACTCTTTCATATAATATATATAAAATTTAAAATTATATTTTAAATTGGGATTAAGGTCATATTATATAAATTATTCAATAATTAATCCAATTTATGTCATTTGAATCAATTTCAGTTTGAAATTGGATATAAAATCACACTAAACTTTTAAATATTTTTACTTTGAAATCTCGAATTTTCATCACATATATGGGATTAAATTAAAATTAATATATTCAAATAATGTTAGGGTAATTCATAAAAAAGTATCACATATTGGAATCAAAATAAATAATAATTTATCATATTGAAAATTTAGTTTTTTATTAAAATAATTCGTGAAATTAATAAAAATTTAATTACAATCCTTAAGATCAAATTAAGCTTAACAAGGGAATAAACCTTAAAAATATGTGAAAAAATGACCTATAAACTTGTCTAAAAGTGATTTTATGGTCAAATTTCTACCCTTTTTTCTATTTTATCTAATTTTATCTATTTTTTTAGGCACTAGAAATGGGGAAAAAGTGGGTGGGATTTCCTTTTACAAAATTTACAAGAGTGTCACTCCTCCTCTACTATAAAAAATCACTCAAGTCTCCCCCTTCCTCACACATCTCAATAAAATTTGTTTGATAAAATATCATAAAAAAGGTCATAAATTCCCCCCCTAATCCTTGATTTCTCATCTTTATAAGAAGTCAATACAAGAAATACCCTTGGTAAAAACCAAACGAGATACCCAAAGAAGTGGTAACATCCTTCCTCAATATCATTAGTTTTATTTCCATTCTCCACCCCCTAAACTATCCTTATGAAATTATTAAATATAAAAATAAACTCAATATAATTATTTTTTTATGTTAAAGTTTATACATACACGTACTCACACTTATATCAAAAGGTTCATGAACTTATGTTCGAGTAAGACGTAGTACCGCCTCACGGAACGATTATTATTCATTTTTCTTTTACTGCCTTTCATGGTTGGGTATTATAATGGTCACCCTATTCCTATATTTTATATATGATATTTATAATTTCTTCATTATTTTTTAATTCTTATATGACTCATGCCTTCATACGTTATATTTTTTAAAATATGATAACATCGTTTGTGGAAGTATGGACTACTGCCCCACAAAGGGATGTGATTTTCACACTATACAAGGAATTTATAAATTATGGTTTTAAGTAAAAATATTTGGAATAAAAAAAATTAATTGATATTAAATACAAAATTATCTTTTTTTCAATATAATATATCATTTTTATTACCCTTTCACACAGATAAAAAGTCATAATGTCGTTTGTGGGCGTGTGGACTACTGCCTCCTCGACATGATGTCATAAATTTTACATCAAAAAAATTATATGTATAATTATATGTGATAAAATAATATTTTATTTATTATATAATTATAATTATGGAATTATATAATGTTACTTACCTTATTTACATAACGATCAATTAAAAAATGGGACCATTAACCATGGGTACGTATGGCCTACCATCTTTAAGATTGTAATATTGGTTAAATTTTCACAGTGATAAGTAATGATTGGTTTTAAAAGTATAATTTATGTATAAATATGAAAATTTTATCATGATAGTTATTCTAGTGCTATTATATAATAATCCATTTGACCATATTTGACTTAACAATTTTTTTTGGCGCATAAACCAAACATGGTCACAACACCCAACGTAAAATTAATTTTTTAATTATTTGTATAAAACATGGTAATAAGAGAAATAAAATTAGTGAAAACATTAAAATGTTATGAATAATGTAAATAATTTACATAGTTGTAATATTTAGAAATATATAGACACATGAGACAATTTGATCTCAAGGTAACAGATTTTTGTCACACATTTTACATCTCTGATATAAATGTCATATCCACCACTAACTTCTTTTGGGTTGTGTATCTACTAACCAATTTGATATATTATGTAATTAGTCCTTATATATTCATGGTATTTAAAACTAACATAAAATTTTATTACTTCATGGGGCTTATGATTTAAAATGATTCAATGTGTTATGGGATTCTTTATAATGTTTAAAGATTATTTTCCTCATGAATAATATTTTTTATCATTGAAAGGTATTTAAATTTGAGGAAATTATATGTCCATTTTCTATAAACCCTTAAATTTTCTTATTTTATGGATATTAATTACTATTTTCATATATGAGAATTATTTTTCACTCATTAGAACAAAAAAAAATGTTTGAGAATATTTTTAAAAAAACCCACCTTCATTTATTTCTTTAGTCAAAGAACATATTTTCTTTTAAACCCCATGTTTTCAAAAAATAAAATAAAAAAATTAACCATCCAAAAAATATTTATTGAATATATTTTTACCCTATTATTTCTTTTAAAAAAAAATTTGAAAGAATAATCTTTTCCCTTTCCAAATAATTTATTTTTGTAACCTTTTCATTGTGAAAAATTAACTTTGTACTTTCCTCATATGACATGAAGTGATTTAACTTCCATCATTTCACTGAATCATAGTTTTCATTTTTGAGAGGTTACTATTTAAACAATTTTTCTCAAAATTGGTTTTTAATGAAAACGTTTTTAAAAATGTTATAGAAAAATCATATATTCCCCTAGAATTTTTTTTAAAATATCTTGTTATAGTATTTATCTTAATCATTGATAACAACCTTTTTTTACTTCAATTAGGATATGGTTTATTAATACTATCCTTATTCTTCTTTTGGATGGTTTATGATTTATTTGGCCAAGGATAGTATTGACATTCACTTCCTTGATCCATTTTAGTCCCCTTAAAATATTTAATTTCCTATGATTATTTGAAATTGTATTTTCCCTTAATATCCATATCCTTTTTCATGGATATGATTATTACATGAACCACATACAATTTTTTATTAATTTTTTTCATTGAATTTTATTTGATTATTTGGGAAAATATTGATAGATTTGTATTATTTATTCAATAAGGATATTTGATAAGGAATATGATTTATTAATTAAATTGATTACTGAAAATGAGGAATTATTTGGAAATACAGTGATGGGTGGGGCCCGAATTTATATAACCCCAATATGCATTGGTAGCCTCACGAGATGAAATTAGTTGGCAAAAACCCCTTCATGTTTGTTTCCAAGCAGAATAGATGGGTTTCCACCAATTGACGTAAACTGACTTGAGGATTTATCTTGATGGTATAATAGTTCATGTACAAGATACATCAAATCAAATAATTAACCATTGACTTAATTTTGATTAAGTATTTACTATTCATTATATTTTCACTAAGAAAAAGTCTATGGATTCATTTCATTCTCGTTTTATTGATTAAATTACATGTATTTTATTTTTTAATCGTTCTATGTTGATGTTTCCTTATCTAGTTAATTTAATGGAATGTGGTTCTTTTTATTACCTTTACATATTGTTTGTACCCTTCCTTCTCAGTTTGTTGATTCATGGTATGTGTGTTAAATTATTTACCATTCCATAATTATTATTCATATTGATCCATTATTCCTTCTACTATACTTTACCCTTACAAATAATATGAGTTCAACATTATTTGGTTTCCTTTCCCTATGAATCCAAGAAGTGTATTATGAATGATATGTATAAATATAGTGGATGTAATAAATTTATTCTCTAAATAAAGAAACTTTACTTGGTAATTAGTGTTTTCATTTGTAATAATAGATTCATGTATGTATCTAGTTTACCTAGACTACTAACCTCTTTGGTCCTTCAGGATTTTATTCCTAATAATCATTCAAATGTAATTATACTAGACAATATCTCTGATAGGGTTGGGTCGCTACAATTATTTCATACTCAGAGACTCTCATATAAATTTAATATGTATTCATGAATTCTTCCCAAATACCAATATGGGATATGTTTCCCTTCAATCAATGATATAGTTGAAAGAATATATTTGATGTCAGCATCTATATGTATTAGAGGATCCTCATACTTCTCTTAGTTATTCATGACGCCTTGATATAAATCCAACTAGTTTGGTTCTCTGGGGATTGTCACCGTCTAAGGAGGAAGATTCTATTTTAGAGTTGGGATTAAACATCAAAGAGGTTTCCTATATATCCTGTGAAAAAAGGATTCAAAATCATATAGTTAGATAAAATGGTTGGATATTTCACTAAAAAATGAGGACTATAATGGAGGTGCATTCATCATGTTAATGATTTGATCATCATAGATCTCTAATCCCACATGATCCATGCTATTTGTGAGAATAAAGATAAAATAAAAGATAAATCTCATTGTGATATGACATAAAATTATATTTTAAAGAGGGTATTACACACTTAGGCTATACTTGGAAGATTCATGTGAAAGTATAGTGGGAAAAAAATTAAAAGTAAGTTGGATATTATTCTTAATCTACCTCATTGTACCTAACCTGGTAGGTGGGATAGGTGCGAGTATCTATCAAGGATTAGACATAGGGGATTCCAATATATTTTTATTCTATCTTAGATTATCATCTCAAGGAGAATTAATAACCATGAGGAATATCTCGAGTAAACAGTAATTGACGGTTTGGTTGGGGTGTTAACCATGGAGGATTCTCATGTATCTAAAACCAAATAGAGTATCTCATCATATGGTGAATCAATAACCATTAAGAGTATCTCGACTCATTGTTAATTGAATGTTTTTCTCAGGATTACACCTAGGATGATTCCAATTTATCTTGAACAAATATGAGTATCATGACATAAGTTGAATTAATAACATTTATTTTAGATTAAATTATTATCCCTATTAAGATCATGGAATTTGGAGTTTATATTATATTTTTAACTATGATTCGGGATAGGAAAGGTTGTTATCCCATGTGAGGACCTTGGGTAAACTGGGCCACTTAAGTAGTGAGGTTACCAAGTGGGTCATCCAAGCGGCGGTTCACCTAAGTGGGTTTCCCAAGTGGGTCTCCCAAGTTGTGGGATTCCCATGTGGGATACCCAAGTTGTAGGCCTCCCACTTTGATCACCCAATATGGTACCAAGGTAGTGTGTCTCTGTAACACCCCGAGATTTTATGAAAAATATTCTTTTAATTTCATTAATGTCTTGTGTTGTATTCTACACCACGATTACCTTGCGCTATACGCAACACCGTATTAGCTTGCAGTATACGCAACACTATTCTTGGATCGTGTTACACACAATTTTGATAATAGTTATTCTACGCAACATTGAGTATATATATATATATATATTCAATGTATAAATGAATTATGTTTGGATTCTGTTATACAAAACAACAAAGGATTCTTTCACAACACGCAACCCTGACTTGGCTTGCACGCAATACTGGGTTTTAATAAACAACGATATATTATTATAATATTTTCATGAACTAGCCGTTATGAATAGTGTTAACTAAATTTTGAATTTTATAACATTATTATTCATCTTACACATTTTCTAGAACATGGTATAAGAACAAAATAAATTTTTTGGGTAAAATAAGTATTTTTCAAAAAATGCAGTTTTGTCGCCTTTTGATGGAGCACCAACTTTAAATCTAGTTTTTTACATGTTTATAAGTTCAATTTGAAAAAATAAAATTCTTCATTTGAATCAGTATATAAAAATTTATATTAGATAAAGTTTTGATATTTTTCCGATAACTTTCATATTTTAATGAATAGTAAAAACACGCTATATTTTAATTAAAAACATCTTTTTTCATCGTAATATCTTATGTGGTTAAATTATAATATTTAATGGTTTTAAAGTATAAATATAATACATTTTTACCATTTAATATAATTTATGTCATTAGCATTGATTTTACCTTAAATTCGTAGGTTAAATCAATTCAACCTTTTGCAATGTTTTAAAGAAAAACCCATTTTCTTTCGACAGCAGGATAAATTTTAATTTTATTTCTGCATCTTTTGTGTATTGAATTTGGAAAAATGGATTCCATATTTGGAATCAGTGGGTCCAAATTATGTTAATAAGCTACTTTTTATTTTTGGGCATTATGAATAGTAACTACGATAAATTTTATTTACCATAGTTAAAGGTAAATCGAGTAATTAAGGGTAAATATAATATTTTGAAATTACCCTAACAAATGTAAAACTCCTATTGGATGACTAAACGACTACCCATATCACCTAAGGGTCGGATTAGATTCATTTAATTAAATTTTTTCAATGAAAATAATTTAATTATTATTAAAACCAAAGAATGTGACAACATGTCAATTTCATAAATCTTATAAGTATAATAATTTTAATCTAGTGATAAACTTCATGAAACTTAGAACATGAATAGTCTAAAGATATCTAATACAATTATCTACATCATAGAAATTTATTTAGAATTTTTAGTGATTAAATAATTATCATTTATTATGACACAAAGATGATGCAGTAATTGTCTTATTAATGAAATATTGAAATAATTGATGTTATAAATGCCCAAATAAATGTAATTTGAGACTTTTTATGACTTACACTAATTTTCTTGGTTCATATGACATGTTATTGTTTATTTAAGTAACTTTGTTCTAACTTATCATTCTGTTATGAATTTCATAAAAATCATGTACCAAATAGTGTCAAAATTGACATAAAATAGTTTTTAAAACAAATATTATATTATTAATTGTTATTTTATTCCTAAAAATCTAAGGTTCGGCCAAATGACTTCGATAAAATTATATATATTAATAATAAACAACTTGGGGTTCTTTTTCCTTGATATAGTAAGTTTATTAACCATATAGTGTAAGAAAACAAAAAGACACGGTAAAAGTTAAATTATTTAACTTAGAGTTAAATCTAATTGATAAGGTTAAAATAATAACCTAAACTTGTCTAAATCCTATCGGATGAGAGTATTTCGACCCATCCCCACCTTAGCCTCGAAATAAATCAATTTGGAGCTATTTAAAACCGAACATTACTTTATAATAAAATAATATTTTTAGTTATTCCAAAGGTGCCCCTCTCCTCTCTTATAAAAGGGCACCTCCTCCCTCTCTTCCTCACACAACTTTGAGCCTTAAAGCTCTTCCAAACCCTGCCAAATTCTCTTCTCCTCTTCCCTAGAAACATCCTAGAGGTTCTGGTCTTCCTCAAAGACCAATTTTAGTGCCCTAAGAGGAGGTCTCAAAGAGGTGCTTCAAAGAAGAGGTAATTTCCGTTACCGATACTTTCACCTTTATTTCTTCTTCCACTTATTCTTCTTAGGTTGTTTCATTATGAAGTAATAACATCTGTATCACTCATATACTGATATTTTTTTATAAGTATGAAACAATCCTATTTCACCATCTATCCATCCTACGGAAAACGAAATCACCGCGCGTGCGTACGTACGGAATACCGTCTCCACTCCGTGGTGAAATCTATTTTCCACCACCACCATACTTGGATGGGTATAATGGTGTAAATAATAACTATATATTATTATTTTAAAGTGATATTTATTCTGAAATAGTATACATACACTCCAATACAGTCCCGCGATCATGAGAACGATATCATCGCTCGTGCGTACGTACGGACTACCGTCTCCACGACGTGATGAGATTCATTCTCCACTTTAACCACTCATGAATGATTATAAAGTATATATAATAAGTAATAATGAAATATATGACATAATAATGATACTGGATTTATTTGTATATATATGTATGTCATCTACTTAATTCCGTTAAACTCAATAAGGAAACGAAAACAGCGTTCATGCGTACGTACGGCCTACCGTCTCCATGAACGGTGTATTTCTTTCCATTTACTGATTTATTATATATATGTATATTATGAATATGTATATATATAAATCATGTTTTATATTCTGTAATTAATTAATCATGATCTAAGTAATCATATGAATAATTACAAGTCAAAACACGGACGACAAATGAAACAATTTTACACAAAACGCTCTTTAACATGGAATTTACAAAAGAACGGGTGATATAAAGTCATAAGTGAACCATATATGATATAATAACAATGAATATGATTCTGGAATAATTCAATAACATTATTTAAATCATTATACAGGAGGTTCGGACACTTACAAAGCAAGTTGGGCCTAAGGTAAGGGAAATATCACAATCTCATTTTTATCCGAGATTGTTTATACTTTGGTATTTACTGGGGTGTATTTTATCATCCACATCAATGTTTCCTCAATATGTAATATTTATATCCTTCTACAATAGTTTATATTCAATTTTACCCTTCGGTGAGTTTTTAGTAAAAGATATGAAAGGAATCTTTTATCGTTTGTTTGTACGAGGTACTTTTTGACTTTTCCGACAAAAGAACGAGAAGAATGTTTTTTTTAACTTATACGGCATGAATGGATTTTTAAAACATTATTTCAAAAAAGATTCCTTTACAAGATTTCAAGTTTATTTTTAATCCACTTCTTTTAGTTTATAATTGTACGCATTTTAAGAAAGGAAAAGTGTTTTTGAAGCATAAAGGATATTTTCCTCAAGAATGAAGTTCAAGAGTTTTATCAAAATTATTTTCCATATAAGATAATATAGGGTTCTGTTTTTATCCCTATTATTACATATATTTGATTATGTTGTGATGGAAATATTTTAATGAATTCCTTTATCTTATATGAATTGTTTTATGATGTCACGATGTTTAAGATTCCCATTTTTATTACATGGGTTATGCAATGATGTATGATTTAAGATTTTGTGTCACACATAAGAATGGTATCATTATGAGATTTGTGGGACCTATATCTCCCTCCAATGCATTGGGTAAAGATTTTATATCTCATGAGATAGACATGGCTGGAATGGTAGGTTATACCGGTTCAGTGAAATAGGACTGAAACGAGGGTGACTCGGTTCAGAAAGAGACTTTGTCCACTAAGATAGTCTTGGCAATGAGTCTTGACTAACAAGAAATGATTCTCTATGATTATGTGTGTATGCCACAATTTTTCATGTTTTAAGTTATGATTATTGCGATTACATTTCACTGCCATGATTTATCCCATGTTATGAAATTATGCTCTCTTTTGCAGGTTAAGATTTTCAAAATGTTATGTTCTTATGATGTGATTGATATTTCTTTTGTTTACCCTTACTGAGAATTTGAGCTCACCCTTTTAAGTTTTCTTTTCCCCAGGATATAAAGAAAGGTTTTAGGTATAAAAAAAGGAAGATCTTTATGGGAGATGTTGAAGATCTTTCAACAGGATTAGAAGATTATATTCTGAGCTTCCAAAGACACTAAACTATTACGATCCTTGTGTGTGTGTTTTTGTTATGTACTAAGTATTCCGCAAATGTAATTTAATGTCAATGTACGTCAAGCTTCGGGTCTCTACAGTCTCCTAAGTAATCTACCACTAAAGTAGTTGGTCGCTGAAGTAGTCGGTCACCCATGTAAATCGAGTCACCAAAGTATAGATTATTTTTTGAGTTATGGGTCTCTAAATTAGTGGGTCTCCTAAGTACTGGCTCTTCCATGTAGTGGGACACCCATGTACTGGGTGTAATGACCATCATTTCCCCAAATACTAAATTTGAGTAGAATTTAGATTTTTTTTGTTTTAGGATTATGAGGGGTAAAGGGTTCATTTTCCCTATTAGATGATCTCATATAATTTTTTTGACCAACTCCTTGGTCCTCGAAATAGGGTGTCTATCTAGGGAAAGTATTTTGGTTGAATTACTAGCCATTATAGTTTTGGAAGAATATCTAATATTTAATTAATTAAATTTTAAATTATTTTGATGCGTTCATGCATGATAAATTTGGAATGGAGTTTCAGATTGAAATTCAAACTCAGCAGCTGAGTCTAAAATGGGGGGGGGGGGGGTTCTAGGTGGTGTATGAACCGACTTCTGGTTCTAGGATTCGGGATGGGTGTTAAATGGGAAATTAGTTAATCTATTTATTTATCTATTTATTTAGGAAAAACTTCTCCACTCATGGGAATCTCGTGTACAACAAATTAAGGGGGAGATGGTTCTTCCACTACTATAAGATGGGGGAAGGGAAGTGCTAAACATTTATCAGTTCTCTTTAAAAGCGCTGATAAAGGGGGTCTCTATCAGCACTAAAAAAAGATCTGATAAAGACCCCCCTTTATCAGCGCTAGTAAAAAAGTTTTGATAAAGGGGGGTCTTTATCAGGTCTTTTTTAGGGCTGATAAAGACCCCCTTTATCAGTGCTTTTACAGAACTGTTGATAAAGGGGGGGTCTTTATCAGCGCTTTTATATAAGCGCTGATAAAGACCCCCCCTATCAGTGCCTCTGTAAAAGTGCTGATAAAGACCCCCCTTTATCAGCGATTTTATAAAAAGCGCTGATAAAGGGTAAAATTCAAAAAAAAATTAAAAACATTTATTAATATAAAAATTTATAAATCTATTGATATTGATATAAATATAATATTTATTTTTTAAATATGTTTTAGAAATTATGAATGGAAATCAAATATGAATGTATATGATATTTTCTAAAAGAGGCTTATAAAATAATTTAAAAATATTTTTAATTAATAATTATTTCATTTTAATCCACCAATAGTCATGTAATAACACTTTGAGTATAAATAAATAAATAAATAAATAAATAAAATATCAAAAATTTGTTAAAAACACAACTCAAACTTCAAAAAGCCATAACTTTTGATCCGGGGCTCTGTTTGAGCTCTACAGCATATCAAATCGAATCCTACGATGAGATCTACAGCACTATGGACCGTTGGAACAAGTCGAAGGTTTTTTAGGCCAAAAAAGGCCGAGAGGGCCTCCAAAACTTGGTTTTTAGTTGGGGTACCCTGATTATTTACCATTCAAATAGCTATAAATTCTGATACCAATGTCTGATAAATGTGTACCATATATCATATCTAAGATCATTTAATTTTCTTCAATTTGACTAATTGTAGAGATGAAACAGACTCCTGGATTAGATGTTATAGTCGTTTTAACATTCAAATGCCTCTAACTTCTGATCTGGATGTTAGTTTTGCTTGTACCACATATCATATAGAAGATAGTTTCATGTTTGTCGATTTGACTAGTTTTGGAGTTTAAACGGAATTCTATATTAGAAGTTATAGTTGTTTTAACATTCTCGATGACTTTTCACACCCACATTTCTATGTATTCATTCATAACAATATACCTATATATATATATATATCTGTGTGTGTGTGTGTTGTATATATATATGTATTTATTTATTTATTTATAAACACACGTAAAAACACATATTCTATAAATTTATTTGAAATTAATCTTATAAATATATATATTAATATACAAATAAACATACGAATAAAAAATTATAACTATATCTATATATAAATATTTATATTTGAATAAACATATGGATAAAAATTTATAACTATATCTATATATATATTAATATATTAATATATGAATATATATATATATATATATATACTAATATAACTAAATAAATTTATATTAACATGTATCTGTATTAATATACGAGTACATATAACAATATATATATATATAACTTGATATATCATTAAAGGGAGAACAAAACAAAATGGATAAGTGCTAAAGTTACAACACGCAAGGGGGGAGGTCTTGTTTTCGAATTCCAGTGACAGCAGGGTCCTGCGGGCGCAGCGAAGTGGGGTGCAGCGTCCGGGTTGAGGGGGGTCAGGCGTATCGAAGTGGGGTGTAGCGTGCGAACCTCCCACGAATTATTATTTTTTTTAATTTTTTTTAGTTTTTTTAACATTTATCAGTGCTATTTTATGGCGCTGAATAAACGACCAGTTTTATAAGTGCTAAAAAATATCACTGATAAAAGACCCCTTTTATCAGCACTGATAAAGGGGTCTTTTATCAGTGATATTTTTTTCACTGATAAAAGTGACCTTTATCAGCTCTTTTTGAGCGCTGATAAAATGGACCCCCCTTTATTAGTGTCACTCTTTACAGCGCTCAAAAAAGAGCTGATAAAGGGGGTTTTTTAGCACTGATAAAAGCAAATTTTGTAGTAGAGTTTCTTACACAATGACTGAACAGAGAGGATAATGAGGAGGATATGTTTCGAGATATCATTCTTGGTGGATATTGGGACCATATCGCAGTGTAGTGGCTATTAAGAGTATATTTAAACTTAATGCTTTGCTGTTTATGCCGTGATGTAGGAAAAAATTTATGTTTTATGTCATGATCCATATATTTAGTTGTTTTAATGCATTAAATCATATTTATGACTTTTAAAGAAGAAAGGGGGATAATATGTACGTAATCGGGGGGAACGAGTGTTTCATCATGTTTTTACGGATTTTTTTATTCTGAAAATTGAACTACATGATGTGCGGTTTTAAGAAAACATGTAGTGTATCCATCATGTTCAAGGAAAAAGAGAATAAGATGACTACACAACATATAGCCTGGAGGACATTCCATGTAGTTTCACATAACATGTGGATAGGTAAATGTTTGGATGAACTATGTATGGGGAAAATGGTTGTGTAGCATACATGTCCAAGAATAGTGTGGTTTATACACTGTGTAAGAAGACATGGCTAGACAAAGACAATTGACTAGACAATGTGTGGTGCATTAGAAGGGAACCATGTATGGTACTAGCTGTGAATTTGAATCACATTCCATATATTTGGGTTTTACATGCCAAAAAAATGGAGGGACTAAAAACCCTTGTGGGGATCCGTGATTCCATGTAGTGTACTTAGTTATACACGCCTCATACTGCTCTTTTGATACATGTTTTTGGATTTTCATGGGTTTTGTGCCCTAAAGTCAAAATTAAACTTATGAGTAGTATATTCAGATCAATTTTTCCTATAAATCATGATGGTGGAATCTTTTTGGACAATATATGTCTTTTGGATTGTGGTTTTTATGGATATAGTTCGTTAATATGATTTACTCGGTGTTTGGATTCCAAATCCTCTATTGTATTGGTTTGTGAGCTAGAAGACCCGTGTAAGGGTAGTGAGCTTGGTGATTGGCCTATCATGAGTGTTCCATAATGATTTTATTGAGGATTCTTATATGGATTCTTGAAGGTGGGATCAAGTAGTATCATTGAGGAGATTTTTGTTGTCTCTGTGTTTCAGGACCAGTTACTTAAGGTTAGAGAAGTTGAGATTTTTATCTTATGTTTAGGGATCCATGTGGATAGATCCTTTAGGCTTAGTGGACAAAATTGGATAAATATTATTTGTGGGTGTTCCTGTGGTGTTGATTTGAGTCTGAGGGACTCTTGAGGATTCCCCTTGGGCTTTGGTTTCTAATTACATTATCATTAGATTCTATATATGGTAGTTGAGAATTATCACATGGCATGGTCTTGTTTTTAGATGTATTTACCATTGTATTGTAGATTTAGGAATTGTTAGAGCTCATTAAGGGCCTCTTGATGATATTTCATATGATGGACTTGGCTCCATTCCTAGTATGAGATAGTGGAACCCATCATAGAGTGTCTTATTCTTGTTTTTTCATTTGGTATATTTGAAGATCTTTTGATGGGAATTAGTATTCTATCTTCCCTTGTTATGTTTTATCTATTTTGTGTATGTTGAGACTCGATTTATTCTTATGAGGATGTTGTGAAATTATTGGATTTCCATATTTTTTATCTTGTTTTACTAGTAATGGATTTAATGGTAGAGAGATCAGGATAGACGATCCTTAGGTATTGTTCCGGATATCCTTAAAATATAATGTTGGATATGATTCTTTGTATGAATACTTAAATCTTGTTTATGGAAAGAGTTCTAGACCGAGGTTCTAGAAAGTTTGTCTGATATTTTTCACTACGGTGGATGTGAATTGACATGTCTGTGGTCAGATGTTGGACTGATGTTCTAGGCAGTGATAGTATATTTTATAGATTATGTATCAAAATGTGACACAAGAAACAAAATGTATACATTATTGTTTAGGTTCAAGAATAATTATCTGGGAATTTATGGTATAAAATATTGGATAGATAGTGTAATGATTAACTATATCCATGGATTATGCCCTGGACTGATGCTCTAGGCATAACTACTCTAATATATGGTATAAGTTATGGATTGATGATCTCGGAATGATTATTTTGAGATATAGATTATATGTTGGGATGATGCTCTAGGGAAAACAATTTTTATACATGAGTTAGATATTAGAATTATGGTCTTGGTTTGGTAGTTACTTTTTAAGATAACTAGGATAGTTGTGTCTATGTTCCAAGTATGAGATAATGATTAGGCTAATGAGTACATGGTAGGGGTTTTACATAAATTAGTTTTCTAGATGATATAAAAATCATAGGATGAGTCCTTAGTATTTTCATGTTTGGTTGTGCATGCCATGGATATCGAGCCTGAAAGTTATTTGGGACACACTTTCATTGATACTTGATCTTATACATCAAGGAATTCGACATTTAAGGTCTGTTTAATCGCAGTCTTGGACCAAAATATTGATAGGGGTTTTATTTGTTATTATTTTCAGCTTTTTTTCAACTAGGTTGAGAATATTTTGTGATCATGCAGTTATGATAGTAGTTTGTTGGATCTCCGTTGTGGGTGGACTAGTGAGATATATTTCTCACCCCTTATATGTTCACCTTGGTAAGAATAAATACTTTCTGTCCTCATTATGGTTGACAATAGATACACAATGGTTCACTCTGAGAAACAAGATTGCACGGTTTGATGGGATGGTCATGTGGGTCAACTTGTTGTGCTAGAGATACTCGATGTGCTACTAGAGATAGAGCATGAGACATGTCCTAGAGTTGGAAGTAGGGACTTATGTATTTATTTTTTAGTGGTTTATTTCTTACATTTGATTTCCAAGTGGGAGGTCTATTTTGAATGTATGGAATGGATATTAAGGTCTTTGCAATATTTCATATTTTTATCACATCTTTCAACGTTAGTTTATTTAATATTATGAATTATATTATGTTTATGATGTTTGGTTATTTAACTCTAGTTTTTCACTCAAATATGGTGGTATAGTTTCCTTACAGTTTCACTAAAGACCCTCCCTACTAGTTGGGAACCTCCGGTGTATGAAGAACTATGATTTAGGAATTGTGGTGAATTAGTTTCGGCACTGGTTTTGTGGAATCCGAGAATGGATATTACAAAGTTGAATCTGAGCAGTTTGTTTCATTTTATTTTACTATTTATGGTTTAGTATTCTAGATATATAGTAATTATTTAGATCTTGATATGGATACTGAGATAGTACATCATAAACACATACTTTGGTAGGATGTCTAATTTACCAGAAGTTGAGATTGATGTTCTAGATTAGAGATTTTATGATTTTATATGAGTTAAACTACAATCGATTCACATGTTGTTTGGAATTGATAAGTTAGGATTGATTTTTGGATATAATCTTATTAATGATATTCAACTAATATTTTCATAAATATTATCACACAATGGTAATTGTCATCTTGTGCATCATTTTATTCATGGAGGATCCACATGCTATTGGCCTGCTAGTGTGTGATTTGGTAGAATTCCATATAATGTAAGGTTTTTTGTATCTACAATAATATATAAGTTGTTGAGGATTCTGATATGGTCATTGTGTATAATTAGGTAATTTACCCTAGTGGGTTGATATGGTATATGTGTAGGACCATTGGACCTCCTATATATAGTTTCAGTTAGGTATAAGTTGCATATCTGGGTTTTATAGGGAGAGGTCATATGTGTAGATACTCACAGAGGTAGAAATTTCTAGTTGTGGGAAATTGTTTGGTATATGACATTTTTATGGTGTGAGACCCTAGAAGATGGTGTTTTGTTTTTTTTTTGTCAACTGACCTTGAGATTGGTGCATGTTGATGCCACACGATTTGTGGCCATTTATGAGTTGGAGTAAACCTAGGATGTTATACCTAGTGACTTGATTTGAAGCTTGATCACTAGGTCTCAGTGGAAGATCGTAGAAACCTTTATGTGTGAATCTTGATTTGTGTGTTATAACAATTTGACTTGGAGGGATAAATGTGATATGGGAAGACTGAATTAGGCGTGATTTTTGTGTACTATGGGAACATTTGAATGATTTGGATTTTTGATAATATTCCATGAAGGGCAGTGCTAGGTGTGGGGTATATTATCATTTTAGGCTTTTTGGTTTTTAGAATATGCACTACTGTTCTGGTGTCTCTAGCTTGTGTTAAATTTCTAGAGGGGAGAATTTGTGAAGGTTCCTAGCCTGGGAAATGGTTATACAAGTGAGTTGATCCATGTGACACTGAGTTTAATCATGAGGATAGTAAGTCCTCAACTTTTCATGGTTATGACATGAAATCCATTTTTCATAGGATGTGCCTTGCTGGACTTAATGAATGTTTTTTGGTTGTGTTATACAAGGGTGTTTAATGGTTTTCTGATAGAGGAATCTTGAAGATACAATCCCTAGTTATGTTCTAAATAATTTTTATGGTAGACCGAATATTATGTGATTTTATGTATTAGGTTATTCAGTTGGTAAATAATTGTTGAGTGGGGTGAGGATCTTTACGAGTGCGATAAGACGCTTGTGGTCATTCTTACTTGAGTCCCTTTGGGTATAACTATTATGTTTTTGAATGGATGAGGTTGTGGTACTATTCGTTGATGAAATACTATTATAATCAAAGTCTATAGATGGTCATTCCCAAAATTGGGACATCATCTTAAGTATGATAACATATCAATAGATTTATTCCATGCTATAGAGAAGTTTCCTTCAGTTGATAAGTGGCCTCTTATGAGGTTTCATTCATGGAGCTGTGTGCGTGAAACCATATAGTGGAGAACTCACAAACAAATTTATGTGAGTGAGGTCCCTATGACAGATGAAATATCGACAAATACAATGGTTTTTCTTTCTGAATGTAGAGAATTAGTGATAATAGATATTTTTTCATTCTAGTGATAGGTGGATTTCCATGACTAGTTCTGAGGTTTGGTTTTGATTGCGGAATGAGCAATGGGAAACATGTTTGGTTGTGATGTCATGGTAACTATATTCATATGTTGTGGAGTAAAAAAAGGTTTTGGTGATATGAACCTTGTGTGGGTACGGTCTAGGAGGTAGCGAGGATCACATCAAGTTGATTAGTGGACCACTGAGGAAGGGTTTTGAATGGAAACAATAACGGTGGGAACCACCGTGGATCATAATGGGATATTATGGGTTAAGTTCTATAGTGGGGATCACCATGAGCATGATCATGATTTCTAAATGAATATTTAATATACCGGTATGGGTGGGTGCAGTTAGATACTAACCTAGTGGTTTTTTAAGGTGCAAGGTTGCTTTTTGGCCTTAGGAGGCTTGTATGCCTTATCATAGGAGTTTTGAAGACCAACTAGGTTTTAACCCCTGAGTAAAATTCATCATGTTTAATATGTTTTTATCACTAGGGTATGTAGGGATATGTTCTTGGAATAGAACTACGGATTCTCGAGGATGATAAGGTTTATGGTGGGGAGGTTTTAAAGACCTGAATTTCCAGGATACTGAATTTGAGAAGAATATATATTTTTTGGTATCAGAGGTTTGTGTGTAGTATCATATTCACTTATCATAGAATATGATCTGAATGAATTTTTCTAAATATGATATTTGTCCCAAAATAGGTTTTACCCTAGAAATTGAGTTTGGTGGAATTCTAATCTATTTGTTTTTTATTATAATATTTTATGTTTAACAAATTAAATATTGTATTAATATCATGGGTTAGGTTGGTGTTATATTTTCAATGGATGTTTTTATTTATATTATGACTCCACAGTTGAGTCTGGAATGGGTGATTTTTCCTAGGTGATCTATAAACCCACTTTAGTTTCTGGAACTCAGGGTGGGTGTTAAATGGTAAATTAATTAATTAACTAACTAATTTGTTAATTTATGTCAACTATCCCCACTTGGGACTTCTCATGCATGATAGGAGAATGGGGGATATTTCATAATCACTCGATGCTTATACCGATATGAAAATGAGTATGATATGTCTCTAGACATTATCCATAGAAGATATCCAGACCAAATCGAGGTGTACTTGACTATGAAATTGGATTTAGACATGTTGCTTCTGTGTTCACTCTATGTGGTAGGCTAGTTTTGAGTTCTTTGTCTCGATCACCATAGTTCATTTTTTTAATGTTTTAGAGCATATTTATGATAACTAATTAACCCATGTGGTTTGATTTATAACTAATTAGGGACAAATGGGTGTTTTGGGAGGTTTATAGGGGTTTTCAATTCAGAAAACCCATCTTTACAACATGTGGTTTTAAGAACACAATCCATGCATTATTTAAATTTTGGGTAAAAGGGAAGAAGATGGTCAGAATGGACTGAAGGCCTTCATTTTTTATTATTTTTGATAATCCACCTTTCAAGGGGTGAGGTTGAACCCATATAAGGCCCAAAGGCTTAGAGAAAATTACATAACTCGTAGGTCATAGAGGGAATCACCTAGACATGACAACTTGGAACTACTACTCCCCAGCATATGTCATGATATCAGCAGTTCCACCTTCAGAGGCCTAGTCCGCTAGCTGTCCAATGTAAAGCTGCACAGGCCCAATATAGATGGAAAAGCCATACACTCTCATTCTTTCAATTCCAGTTAGCTCTCCCTTGTGGATGCTCCTGCCCTGAATCCTCCTCTGAAGCCTTGTCCCTTGTAGTCCGAATGGTTCATCTGCATTTCATGTGTCTTGAAGGCCTTGGGGTTTCCTTAAGGCCTTAAGGTGGCCCAAAGGCCTTGAGAATCAACTAGCCCAAAGGCCTTGGGTGGCCCGAAAGCCTTACAGGACCTGAGGACCAAACCAGTTGCATAAAGGCATAGATGGATGAATAGTTTCAGCTGCTATAGTACTGAATAGTGGCTACTACAGTACCCAGAAATCCTCCTCCACCCAGATTTGATCGCGGGTCTCTTGGATTCACCTTCCGAGTCCTCACCAACAGGATTTGTCTCGAAAGCCTTACATCGCATGTAGTCCATATGATACACAGTGTAGTGTCACTCAGTGTGTGGCTGGGTATAGGGTCAGATGACCCATGTAGTTGGGAAACACAATCGTGTAGGTTACACAGTTAGACTCGGTGTAGGCTACAAGCCATTTAGGAAGACATGACCAGACATAGATACATGGTCAGGCCATGAGCGGTATACGGGTAGGGAAATTTTTATGGTACACACCATGTGCCTGAATTACATGTTGTGTCCGTGGATTTTACATTCAAAGACTGATGTTAGTTTGTGCACATGTGGGGCTATGTGAGTCCAATCTATGTACTTGGGTATACATGTTGTGTGCAACTCTTTTGTTACCCTTTTGGGGGTATCAACTATTTTTTCCCCAGAGTCGGAATTTGACTTGTGAGTTGTCCATTATGAGTGTTTATTCAAATATATTGTGATATTGGAATCCTTTAGCCATATAGAGGTCATATTGATGGTTTTTGGACCATTATAGTTGATTGGGAATATTTCTTCATTTATTGGATTTAGAATCATTCTATGGGTTGGGTTGTGAGCTACAAGGCCCAGGCGAGGGTTGTGAGATCAGTGATTGGCATGCCCTAAGTGTAACATGGTGATTTTCTTAAGGTTTAAAATATGGATTCCATAATTATGGGTCATATAGTATCCTTGATGTGATTTTTGTAGTCCCATTATATAAGGACCAGCTGCTTCAGGTTATAAGAATTGAGGTTTAGATCCTATGTTTTAGGATTTGAGTGGTTAGAGCCTTCAATATTGGTTGACATCATAGGATGGTGGTCATGTTTTGGTGTTTTTATGGTGTTTGGTTAATTCTAATGGACTCTTAAGGATGTCTCAAGTGTTTTAGTTTCTAATTTAAGTGATTATTGGATGTTGTTGTTCAGGGATGAGAATTCTTGTCTGGCATGATCTTGTTTTTCGATGAATTTATTATTGTGTTGTTGATTGAGGATCAGTTAGAGGACACTGAGGGATGTTTGAGGATATTTCTTGTGATGGGATTGGATCATGTCTCTGTAGGAGATAGTGAAACCACTCAGGGGTTGTCTTACAATTTTTTTGTCCTTTTGGATATTTGAGGATATTTTAATAGGCATTAGTGTTTGACCAACCCTTGTTATGTTTTATAATGGTTCTGGATGTTGAGACTTGGTTTATGCCTATAAGGCTATTGTGATATGGTTGTATTTCCATATTTCAAAATATAGTTTACTAAAAAGGTTTGGTATGGATTAGATATTTTTATAGATGATCCATAAGCATGGTTCCCGATATCCATAATTGAGAATGTTGGATCGAACGGTTCATATCGATACTGATAACTTGTTTATTGTTTGAATTATGGACCAAGGTTCTATGAATTATTTTTTATACTGTTGAGTATGATGGATGTGACATCACATGTATATGGTTAGATGTAGGATAGATGTTCTGGGAAGTGATAATATACTATATGGATTAGGTTTTAGACAGAGTCATTGGAAAAAGATAATATACATTGTTGTTTATGTACTAGAAAGATGTTATGGGAATTGGTGGGATCCTAGTTGAGATGGATAGTGTAATTATTATCTACATCCGTAATCTATTTGTTAGACTCATGACCTATACATGATTTTTTTGAAATATGTTTTAAGTGTTGGACTGATTCTCTAGGCATGATTGTTTTGATATATGGTTTAGGTGATATAATTATTTTCTAGGCACTACTATTTATGATACATGAGTTAGATGTTGGACCAATGGTCTGTGTTTAGAAGTACCATTGTGATGTAACTATGATAGATGTTCCTAGGTTCTATGTTTGGGATAATTATTTTCTTCGTGAGGAAATGGTTGGGGTTTGACTAAAATAAGTTTCCTTGATGATACAACTACTATATGATGGGTCCTTGGTATATTCATGTTCTGTTATGTCTATCATGGATGTGGATCATACAAGTTATTTGGGACACATGGACATTGAGATGTTTAGAAAGACACCCCAACAGTGGTTGAATCATGTATGGTCAATCAAGGTTTTGGACTTAAGTATCTCTACTGGTTTCATTTATATTTATGTTTTAGTTTTTTTAGCAAGGTTGAGAATATTGCATGAGCATGTACTTATAGTAGTATCTTATAGTCACACTATTGGGCGTGTCAAACATAGATTTATTTCTCACCCCTTATTCATGAACCTTAGTGTAAATATAATACATATTTCTTATTTAAGGTTAGGTATGCATGCACAATGGATTGGTCTAAGGCTAGAGATTGAATGGTTGAGTGGTATTCTCATCTGGATTTGACTAGTCATGATGGAGGAGCTCAATGGGGCATTGGATACAATGTATCTAATATTTTATGGAGTTGGTATAAGGTCATGATGTAATTATTTTTCATTTTCTTTGTTTTTAATATGTGATCATCCTATGGGTGGAATATATTGTATGTATGACATGTATATCTGTGACTTTACCTTATTTAATTTTAATTAAATTATGTTTCAGTTTTTTTTATTTATTATTATACATTCTCTAGTGTGTATTATGTTTTGTGATTTACTTTGGTTTGTGCACTCTGATATGGGGTATAGTCTCCTCATAGTGCCTCGTTAGACCCCCACATCCAGTTGATAGCGATTAGCATATGAGGAGGCATCTTTGAGGACTTATGATGAACATGCATAGGGAACTAGTTTTTTGGGATCTTGGCAGTGTCATTAATGGGGATTATCAAAGTATAGTTAGTCTCTCATGTAGCCTAGGTCACCCATGTAGTCGGTTACACAAGTAGTGGGTCACCCAAGCAGCAGTCCCCCTAATAAGAGGGTCCCCCAAGTAGGTAACCCAAATTTTTCATGCTAATAGATGTTTCTGTGAATGATCACCCAAGTAGGTGTTAATAGAGGTGTAATCTCCCATTTTAGGTAAGGCCATGGTGGTTCTCCCAAATAACGATGAACTGATTTGGAGATCATAAATTTTAGCATGTTCGTTCTCCCAAAGTTTCTCCATCTTTTAAAAATAGATATGGGGGACTATTTATAGACTGATAAGTGGATTTAAGAAAAGTATTTGGGTGAAATACTTTTTTGATATTGGTGAAGGAGTTAGATGAGTTACATGTTAAACATCTTAAATTTAATTATAAAAAAATTAGGACTTTTGACATTCATAAATTCCGACCCATACGTATTTTCAGGCTCTATGACTAGTCAAATAGAAGATCAAAAATTGATATGAAAATTTATAAGATTTATATACCATAGAAAGATGTTTTAATATTCCAAAATGTACATGTAAACATCCTTAAAAATTAATTTTATAGCATTGATGCCTTCTTATCAGCAACTTACAAAATTTGTGGCCTACACCTAGTGGGAGGTTATCATGACCATGACACTAGATTAGGAAATATTTATTAGGAATCTCCATCCATTAGTGTGTGATAAATATTATAGAATAAGGAAATCCAATATCTTTATTCTTATGGCATTGAGATACATTTCTACTGAAAGTCAATTTCTGTTCCTAGGTTAGAATAACATAATGGTTCTTACCAAAAAGTTCACGGAATGAATTTTTTTATCCATAAAATCATATCCTAAAACAGAGCCAATGATTTAATTTATTTTGTATCTTAGCACTATTTTATATATTATTATATTTCCAATAATATTTTATATTTTACTATCCCCTTAAGAATCTACTAATAATTCAAGAATCCTAGTGTAAATCTCACTGAAACCACAATGTATATGTTAGATACAATTATGACACACAAATTTGACCTATTTGTAGACATTATTGTTATATCTATAGTTTACATTGATATATCCCTTGTCATGGTTTGAATTTCACAACTATAATTTTAAATAAAAAATCAATGAGAAGGATGTTATAATTTGTTGAATATATATGGAAATAATTATCATTAGTGGGTTGAAATCATCATTTGGAACAAGTCTATATCCACCTCTAGATGATCTTATAAATGATATTCTTATAGAATATGTGAGGAAATAATCTATGGATGAAAAATGTAATAATAAAATTGAGTATATATCTCTTGTATATGAATACATTGACGTATTACCTCATGAATTACCAGGACATCCACCAGAGCATAAAGTTGAGATATCCATTTATTTAATCCCTAATTCAAGACAAATATCAAATACTACCTAAATAATGCAAGTGGTGGAATTAGTGGGGGAGAAAAAGTAACTATGGAGTTATATTATAATAAATTTATACTCCCTAGTATTTTACCGTAGGGATCCCATGTTCATTTTATTGAAAACATAGATGGATTTATGAGGCTTTCTAATGATTCTATTGAAATAAATGTTATTTTTATAATGAACAAGTATCCAATACCTCTCATTGTTTTATTATTAAATCAATATCATAGAGATAAATATTTTTCAAATATTGAACTTCATTATGGTTATCATTAATTAATGTTAAATAAGAAATATATATTAAATACTACATTCCAAATAGTGTATAGAGATTACGTGTTTAAAATAATTATTTTCATATTCTCTAATATATCGTCTATTTTTAAAGATCTAATGATTAGATAATTCAAATAATATCATTATATTTCAATCATGGTATTTATTAATGATATCCTAGTGTAATATAAATGTAATCTGGACCATGATAGTCACTTTTGGAACATTCTTAACACTCTTAGAGGAAAATTGTTAATTAATAATTTTTTCATGTTTGAATTATGGATTTATATTTTTTTTTCATTTCATGTCCATATACTCATCAACGATGGAATCTCCATCGATCCAATGAATAGGAAACCTATAAAAAAGTCTTACACTGATGAACATAACAAAGGTATATAGTTTCATTGGTTTGAAAGGTTACTATCAATAATTTTTTTAAAATATTTCTTGATTGTCTTGCATATTAACCAAAATTACACATAAAGGGGTTAAGTTCGCATGGATAAATGAATGTTATTCATATGTTTAAGAATTTAATATGATACTATTAAATGCTCTGATTTTGACTCTGAAATTAAGAAATGGTGGATTTCTTATATATAGTAATGTATTAATGATGGGAATCGATTTTTTCATTGTACATAATGATATGAATTAAGGTAGATAAAGACACATGAACAGAACTATCCAACCAATTATGTTGAGTAGGAATTTGTAATCCATGTTTTTATGATATAAATACATTTTGTATATGGTGAAAGATGTGAGACAAACAAAAATCCTAAGAATATAAAATACATCTTTTAATAGAAATAACAAAACATGATGTCGGGGAAATAGATTGAGCAACTCAAGGATTGTGATTTCTTAATAAATAATCACTTAAGTAAGAAAAGTAGATAAGTAAATGCAATGAGCATAAATGATCATGGAGTCCTAACTAAAATATTGATTCAAAAGGATCATATTTTTATGGATTTAGTAAATATATATATAGGAATCATCACTTCTTTTTAAAAATGATTTCTAAACTACAATGACCCAAAACCCATTAGATCAGAACTAGGGCTAACATTATTACATTGAAAAATGATACAAGGTATGACATTTTGAAGGAATGAGTAGTTTAATAGTGTTGTTAATCAAGATACATACTTGAAAATTTCATTATTATTGAAAACATTAAAAACACAATGTTTTTTATTTGAGAATAAATGTATTCCTCATTTTTTATATCTATGCATATCAATCACAATACAATTATGGATATCCTAGGGAAAATAAAACACAAGAAATTTGTGAGATAAAATGAATAGAAAGGGTAATAATATAGTGTAATATATCATGAATAAATTAGTATATTCAAAATGGAAAGGAAAATTGATGAAACACGTGTCATAAAACTTATAAATAGAGCATAAAATTGTAGAAATAAATGATGATAAAATAAATCCAAAAAATAAGCACAAAAGATTAGAATATAGATACAGATATTTAAATTAATTGAATAATTAGTTGGACATCAATAATTGGTCTTATAATGAGAGAATTCATAATATGGGACATCAAAAACATTCTTCTAAGACCTTTCACAACACAGTTAAAATATTTGGGAAGAAAACCATCTAATTTATAAATTGATTTACTTAATGATACTTTATGATTATTCAATGGTAAATCTAAAATCTGGTCAAACCCATAACATAGTAATTATATTTAATTACTTATATTAAATGGGAGAAACATAATCAATATTCACATTTGTATTGAAAAATTAATATATGAAATTTCAATACAAATCTTAATAATAAAACATAATGATAAACCATTTAGAGTGATATGGTGTATGGTAATAAAATTATACATCCTTGGGGCAGTATATACACCACATAAAATAATAAGCTGTGAATATGGAATATGTCTCATAAAATTAAAAGTGAGATGAGAAACCATTACCTCGGGTTCAAATTCCACCAAATGTGTATAAACCTCATATATAATAAATATAGGTTTATTATATATCTTTAAATATTAATTTACCTTTATATAATCTTTATTAGGTGATAAATATAAATTTTATTATACAAATCCATCCTTATTACCATTCATTTGAGAATAGAAAGAGAAACATTTCACATTGTTACATGGGGGCGGTAGTCCCCACGGACGCATGAGCGACGTAATTGTTTTCCAGCATTTTAGAAAAGTAAGAAGTTGGATGTGATAATAGATTTCAAAAAATATTTTCATGTAATAAATATCACATATATTCATTAATTTTAAACATACTACCTTCCATGTAAATATTAATTGAGAAACTAATTACATCGCTTCGGGAGTCGGTAGTCCATCGTACACACGAGCGACGTTATCGTATCCCCCATGGATTGTCAATTAATAAGTTCTATGTGATATAATAATTAAAAATTATAATAATATCCTTAATATCAATTAAAAAAATAAAATCCATCATTATATACATCCTTGAAAGGTGGGTATGGAAAATGAATTATATTAATTTGTACATCGGTAGTCCAACATACACACATTCAATGGTTATATTTCCTATTTGAAGAAAGTAAAGATGGATATGGATAATTAAATTAACATAATAACATATTTTTATATAAAGTATACTTGTATAATTATATTATCAAGTTTTAATATGATTTAATGTAGGTTGAATAATAAATAAAACAAATACGCATGTTTAAGAATTTTTCTTTTTCTTCAATGAGGCTCTTTATATTTATACCTAAAGCATTCTTAGGAGGGGTTCCTAGTAAAACATATTTCCACTATGATATGGTTATGGATTTAAGGAATATATTTCTGTAGTTATTATCTTAAAAAATGGTCTGGGTATGTATATATGGGAGGAGAGTGGATTTCCTTTTATAAAAGGGGGAGATGACAGACGTGGAATTTGTTAAAAGAAAAATTGATTCCCGTGTTTTTATCATGAGAATAGGATCTGAAAAGGGTAATAATAAAACCATAGATATTATAATGAAGCTATAAGGAAATAAAATTGTTTTTCTATAAGATTTAGATCAATTTAATCATTATCTTCGTAGATAAACAACCGGTAAACAAATTTTACATTAACCGAAGAAATAAATGTTTACTATTTTAAATATTCATTATGGTAAAAAAATAATTTAAAATAATTATATAATATTAATTATTCAGAATCAAAATATATAATTAATCTTTAAATCTTCAATGATAATAAGTGGAAGTGCTTAATCTAAAATAAAACGAGTAGGCATGGTGAAAAAGTTGGTTTCCAAAGAGAAAATGATCATATGTATAGAAGGTATTAATTGCAAAACTCAACATGAAATTAACTTCACCAACCTAAATTACATTGAATATAATACAATTTAACTAATTATACTTTAAAAAAATTAAAATATTATATCCCATTATAAATAATTTAAATGAAAATGCAATTTTTAATTCAAAATAGTATTTTTTTTTTACTATTCACAAAAAATGTAATGTTTTAGAAACAAAAATCACACTAAGATAATTTTGATCTTATTATATCAAAAATGAAGCTAATTTAATTAAATAAATTTTCTAAGAATGTTAAATATTAATTTTATCATTTGTTTGATATGAGTGACGAAACCATTTTCTTTAAAATAAATAAATCCTTTAGAAGAAAAAAATTCTTTTAGTTTCTAATGATTCTTATTATTCTTTATAATAAATATATACAAAATTAAAATGTGTAAACCATGTATTTCTCATAATTTATTTTCTCATAAAAATACCTTCCAATTTAATATCTAGGAAATAATGGCCATTTTTAAATAATATTTTAACAGAGTGTCACTTTTCATTGAAACCTGGTGTTGCAAGAATCATAGTATATCGAAGAGATTGAATTTATTTAAAAAAAATTATAAATTTTAACTTTGTTATATTCCATTATAATCATGGTTTTTTTGTAATTCACTTAATAGAACAATATTTTATTCTTTTAAAATCTTAGGGTGTTACATTCTACCCCCTTAAATAAATCTTGTCCTTCTAATTTATTCTTGATATCAATAATCAATGGGTTGGAATTTGAAAATATCTATCTTGAAAAACCCACATTTTAAAGAGGGTTAAAAAGGAATCCCCTTGAAAAATAAAGTAAGGGAATTTTTAAGGTTATCTGGAATAAAACATAATAGGTTTCCAAATAGGATAAAATTGGTGGGAATTGAAGATATGAACTTAAAAGAAAATCAAAAATAATTATGGAGAGAGATTAAGATTATTTACTATAATAAAGTGAATGATCTAGAGAATTTAATTAACATAAATTTAAAAATCTAGAATTTGTGAAAATTCTATTAGTTCATCAGAAATTACTGTATTAGGGTAACATTTTTGTTTCAAGGACCTTTTTCTACAGTTGAGGAATTATTCTACTACCTAAGAATATAATAAAATATAATTACTTGATATCCTTTTATATCATAATCACAATTTCATCCTTTGGTTTTTATTCAATAAATTTCTACTTTATATCTTACTCTAAGTAATTTATTTCCAAAATTTATTTGTTATACCTCAAGCACTAAAATTAAATATTAAAGGATCGTAAGATCTATAAAAGTGTAACAAGTTATTCTATTGTCTTTACTAAAAACAAAATAGTAAGAAAAAGTTATAAAATATAATACGTTAATCTCTAAAACCTCAATAGTGACTCACAAAATTAAACATAATAAATTTCATAAATTTTAAACCTTAATACTCATCCAAAATATGTCTAACCAAATTCAATGTCCAAAAAGTTAAAAGTATGGCCACTGATTTCCAAAATCAACATAGCATTATGTTTCCCAAAAAACACAAAGTAGATATTAATATAACATTCCAAATATGTGAATACATTGATCATTATACAAACCTATTCATGACATATATGATTCCAAAATAATATCAGATTGTCGAATATATTCAATAAATCCAAACAACCATAAAGATCTAGAAAATCTAACAATAAAACTAAAATCACTAACCAATTTCAAGGTCACCAATAATATCCCATAAACCTATATTTATCATTATTATTAATAAAATAGAGCATATATTAAGGGTTATATTCCATCAAAAATTGTTCTTCTAAAAATAACAAACTTCCACTGAATTACTTTTCCTATTCATAGGTATCATTTAACATATGCTCTAAAATAATTAATGAACAAGTAATGTAGTAAAATAATTCTACATATCACAATTATTAAAACTATAATAACATTGATAAAATACTTCTATAAAATATTTCTTAAATACAAATACAAAATAAAATTATTTAATCCACTTTGACTAACAGAAAACGGTCGTTTCGTGGAGGTTTTTTCGCAGTAGTTTTAAAAACCTCCGTAAAATGTTTTTTGGGCCTCTATTTCGCTCCGGTTTTTTAAAAAAACCGCACAAAATAGTGGCGGTTTGGGAAAAACCACCGTGATATCGCTGCGAAATGAAAGGAAAAAATAAAAAACATGAGAAACCCAAAAATCACTAAAACGACCATAACATTTGATCCGGGCGTCCGTTGGAGCGCCAAAACCAATAAAATTGAAGCTCATGAATAGATATAGAGGCATGTATAATCAAAACTTTGATAAATTCTAAGGTGTGGAAGATATGATAGTTATAATAAAGTTGAAAAAAGTTCTCCAACATCAAATGACCATAACATTCGCTCCGGGTGTCCGTTTGGGCTCAACCACATATCAAATCGAATCCAGTGAAGAGAGATACGCACTAGTTTTACACAAGAAAGCTCTTGTCGTGTGCTTTGACCCCAAAACCCCCTCCAAAGGCCTCTGAAACCCCATTTATGTCACTGATGTCCCGTCAAACATGTCTTCAAACAAACTTAACTTTAGATCCGCATGTCAGTTCAGACTCCTCTACTTGTCATATCGTAGTTCATTCAATGAGCTTCAGTTTGACTAGTCGTGGCGCCCACATGGACTCCTGGATCATATGTTATGGACTTTTTAATGGGTATCATGTTTGTTATGTTTTTGGATGCCTCATTTCTAGCACCTGTTCCCCGTCTGTTTTTTTAATGGTTGTAACCTCCGATCTTCCAGTCCATTAGGTCTCTTTCACCTATCAGCTCGAAAATCGTTTTAGGATCTTTCATTTGACTGGTCGTGGATCTAGAATGGACTCTCGGATCATAAGTTATCTCCGTTTTGTGAGTCTAATGTTTATGTCACTTTGTGACCGTTTTGACGGGTTTTAATGGTTGCTCCATTTATTACTGTTTATTTTGGTTTCCATGACTTTTTCTCTTTATCAATGGTTTTTTGTGGGTTATTATGATAATTATGTTGAATTCATAAGGGGTTTTCCAGAGTTTTCGTGAATTTTCATGCATTCTCATGCTTTTTAATGCTTCATTCTTCATGCTTCTCCATCTGTTTTCATGCATTTTCATAATTTTTCATTCCTTGTCACGCCTTTTCGTACTTTTTCATGTGTTTCATTTATTATTTATTATTTATTATTTATTATTTATAATGTACTTTAATTTATTTATAATCTATTATTTGTTACTGGTTATTTATTATTTATTATTTATATTTATTTATTATTTATATTTATTTATTATTTATATTTATTCTTTATTATTTATTATTTATTATTTATTATTTATTATTTATTATTTATTATTATTAATAATAATATTTTTTACTGGTTATTTATTATTTATTATATATTATATATTATATATTATTTATTATTATTAATAATAATATTTTATTTATTATATATTATATATTATATATTATATATTATATATTAGATTTTATTTTTTATTTTCTATTTTATATTATTTATTATTTATTATTTATTATTTATTATTTATTATTTATTGTTTATTATTTATTATTTATTATTTATTATTATTATCTATTTATTTATAATTATTAATTATGTGTTATTTATTATTATTAATATTTATTATTTATTATATATTGTTTATTATTATTATTTATTATTATTATTTATTATTATTATTATTTATTATTATTTATTATTATTATTTACTATTTATTATTTATTATTTATTATATATGTATTATTATCTATTATTAATTGTTGTTTATTATATATTATTTATTATTTGTTATTTATTTAATTATAATTATTAATTATGTGTTATTTATTATTATTATTATTTATTATTTATTATTTATTTAATTATAATTATTAATTATGTGTTATTTATTATTTTTCTAATTTATTATTTATTATTTATTATTTATTATTTATTACAATTATTTATTATTTGTTATTTATTATTATTTATTATTATTTATTGTGTATTATTTACTATTTATTATTTATTATTTATTATGTATTATTTATTTATTATAGATTATGTATTATTATTTATTGTTTTTTATTTATTATTATTTTTTATTATTTTTTATTTTTTATTTTTTATTATTTATTATTTATTATTATTTATTATTTATTATTTATTATTTTTTTATTATTTGTTAATTATTATTGTTTATTTTGAATATTTATTATTTATTATTATTTATTATTATTTATTATTATTTATTATTTATTATTTATTATTTATCATATATTATTTTGATTTCTTATTTTTATTTCTTATTTCTTATTTTTATTTCTAATTTCTTATTTGATTATTATTATATATTATTTATTATTACTTATTATTTGTTATTTATTATTTATTATTTATTATTTATTATTTGATATTTATTATTTATTATTATTTATTATTATTTTTTATTTTTTATTATTTATAGTTTTTTTTTTATTTATTATTTTTTTTTATTTATTATTATTTATTTTTATTTATTTTTATTTATTATTTTTTATTATTTTTTATCATTTTTTATTATTTTTTATTATTTTTTATTATTTTTTATTTTTTATTTTTTATTTTTTATTTTTTTATTATAATTTTTTATTATTTATTATTTATTTTTTATTTTTTATCGTTTATTGTTTGTTATTTATTGTTTTTTATTTGTTATTTATTATTTATTATTTATTATTTGTTATTTATTATTTATTCTTTATTTTTTATTTTTTATTATTTACTATTTATTATTTATTATTTATTATTTATTATTTATTATTTATTATTGATTATTTATTATTTGTTCTCTATTCTTTATTCTTTATTCTTTTATTTTCGTATTTTTTTTATTTTATTGTTTTATTTTCACAATTTTACAATTTATGAAAATATTATTATAATTTATTTGTTTTTTATTATAATAGACAGTAAATAATAATAAATAACTCAATAAATAACTAATAAATAAATAATTATTAATTATTAATTATTGGTTTTTAATTATTGATTATTGCTTATTGTTTAATTATTATTGAGTTTATATCTATTAGTTTTGTATTATTTGTTTTTTAAATTAGTATATATAAGTATATTAAATTCTGTTTATTAACCACATGACAAGCTTGCTGGAGTGGTAATGTCTTTGGAAAATATGCAAGAGGTTAGGGGTTCAAATCTAACCAAATGCAGTATTTCTTTTTATTGCATGGGTATGTGCATAGACATGAGCATGCATGCCTGGATAAAGTATATAAAGTAAATTTTATTAAATGTAATAAATAAAATAAATACGAAATAAATACGAAATATATAAAATAAATACGGAATAAATAAAATAATTACGAAATAAATACGAAAAAATAACAAAAATATAAAATAAATAAAATAAATACGAAATAAATAAATAAAATACGAAATAAATAAATAAAATACGAAATAAATAAATAAAATATGAAATAAATAAATAAAATATGAAATACATAAATAAAATTTATACGAAATAAATAAAATAAATACTAAATAAATAAAATCAATAAAATAAATACGAAATGAATAATATAAATAAAAACAAAGAAAGAAAGAAATAAGGAAATAAGGAAATAAATAAATAAAGACATAAAGACATAATGAAATAAAGACATAAAGAAATAAAGAAATAAATAAATAAAGAAATAAAGAAATAAAGAAATAAATAAAAAAGAAACACACAAAGAAACAAACAAAGAAACACGCATTAATAATTCGTTCTCTATCATGAGAGCATATGATACTATGTCTTCATATGATGGGAGTGTTTAGGAGACTATTTCTCTTCAAAGGATTTGTATTAACCCATCAATGAAATAGTCAATGTTTCCATTTGGATTGCGTATAAATTCTATATAATGCCCTACTAAATTTATAAAGTTTGATTTTTTACTTAGCTACATTTTAATCATTTTTTTTCATGTACTTAACCAGTCTTTCTCCATATCCACTCATTACTCATGAGGAAACGACTTTTCCTAGATTAGTTCCTTAAAATCCTTCCATTCCATGTTAAATTAAATAAATGTTCTAGTTGATTAACAAAGTGGTCTAATATTGTTACACCACATGATTGATCAATATTTCTCTCCATATTAAAAGCATTATTTCTCATAACCTTATGTTCCAGCACCAGATCTAGCTCTAAATTTCGTATCTTTCTCAAGAGGTAAATCCCTACATGGTGTATGTGTATTGATAGAGTTCACATTTCTTCCCCAATAAACCATTTTTAAATAAAAGAATGTACTATAACATATACTAATAATATGATACATAATGTATAAACCCAATAATAGTAAAAGACGTAACATAAATTGAAAATTTTATATATTGATAATCTCATAATCACAAAAATGGATTCATTGTTAAATTTTCTATGTTATAAAAATATTATCAAATCTATCATAATGGTTAGTAAGGAAAATTTTAATTATCCAATGTATATCCTTTAGGAGTTCCAAACATGTTTATACTGAGTCATGTGGTTGTGTACCAGTTAATGATCAAGTAAATACCAAAACACCTTTTTAGTGTTATTACCCCTAGTTATATCTTTTACAGAACCATGTCCACTTGTAGTATCAATGTTGGGTTATATTACCAAGAAAACCACAAAATCTCTACATAACAGAAACTTTAGGATGTTCATATATACTCTTCCTCAAAGTATATAATATTATTAAATTCCCTAAAATATGATTTCCAAAATCTTGTTCCGATTTTTCTACTAAACATCCAAAGATAAAAACTGTAATGACCTAAACCCCTAGTATCCTAGAGCTATAGGTTACTTCATTACATTGGTATATGATATAAGGAATGGTATCCCAATAGACTGAGTATTATAGTAGTCTTGGTGGATTATATACATAATTTAAATTCACATCACAATTTAATATATAAATACACAAAGTGTTTTCTTTGAGAACACCATCATTACTCATAGTGTATCACTTTATATCAATCACAAAACACTTCCTCGTATCCTGGGGAGAATAAAAAATAAGAAAGGGTTGATCTCAGATGTTCGTTAACGGTGATAATAAAGGGGTTTATATCATGAATAAATAATAATAATCAATATTTCAAGGTAAATAACAAAAACACATAACATTTTATCAATAAACTGGTCATAATATGGTAGAAATAAATGATGATCAATTAATACCATTTATATAATCACGTGGGATTGAAACTAATTCAAGGTTTCTATAACTAATATAATAATAACATAGACATAAATTAATGATTTCTTAATGAGATAATTCATAAATAATAACATATAAAATATATTATCAATATCTATCATAAGAAATTTTAAATATATGGGAATACACTCATCTAATTTGGAAAATTGTTTGTCTTATGAGACATTTTAATGTGTTGGGGGACTCTCAATAACCGGTCCCCACACATTACTTCTTATGTAAAATTCATTCATCATATCAAAGAGTTAAAATATAATCAATGTAAACATTTGTATTGGAATAATATATATATGAAATTTTAATACTTTCCTTAATCAAATAAACCTAATCCTAAATCATCAAAAGTAACATTAAAATTGGTAAAAATTATACATCCTCTATCAAACTGATCATAAACCATCCAATGAATGAATAAGGATGTTATCAAGATATCATACCCCCATAAGATTAAAATTAATATAATTTTTTGATGTCCTTGATGTATATATATACAATAAAAATGTCATTAAAATTATTTTTGAGAAAAATAACCTCTTCACATTGATTTTTTTTAAAAAAATCAATTCAATTTTTTAAAATACTCTTCAAGGAAAATAAACTTTTAAACCACGTAAAATAATCATTAAAACACTGGTTATTATTGATGGAGGAAAATTATGTTCAAGTTATACATGTTAAAATAAAGATACCTTTAACGATTTTGGTAAAAGAAAAGAGCATTATTTTGAAAAAATATTTCAATATTCTTTTGAAATAATATTTTAAAAAGTAAAAAATGGGTAAAAAAATTTAATAAGTCATTTCTAAAAGGGTAAAAATATTTTAAAACATTTTTAGAAAAAATTTAATTTGATAAAAATTTATTTTTGATTGTAGAGATAAATAAAGAAATTTATTATTAAAAACATTTTTTCAATAATTTTAAGAATAAAATAGTGTAAAAGTAGTATTATTACATGAAAAATCACACTAATACACATATTATAATAAAATAAATTGATTTTATGACAGGAATATAAAATAATTCCCCCAAGGTAAACATAATACACCAACCCTGAATAATGATGAAATTTTGAAATAAACCCTTGCCACTCTATGTAATTTTGAATCATAATCCCTATGAATGAAATAAATTTAAATGAATATTTAAATACCATGAATAATAATAGGTTCATGATATAAAATATCTTAATGGGTATAATATACCACGCATAATGGAAGAATATGTGAATATGGGGTTTGTCTAATAGTAGTAAAAGTGAGGTAATAAACCCTGACCTCAGGTTTGACGAACATTTTATATCAATGAACCAAATTATTAATAAATACTGGTTTATTATACATGTATTAAATAACAATAATCATATATTTCATACCATATACTATTTACTTATACTCATTTTTCAATCATTTATTAACAATTTTTTTATTAAATAATCTTTTCAGGTGATAAATACTTCTCTTTTCATGTATGCTTTAGTTATGTAATTTTGATCCTATTAATTTGATCGAGGTGAAATAATTTCAAGAATGTTTAAAATGATATAAATATCATATATTAATTACATATATAATTATATTAATCTATAAATGATAGATATATAAACGTTTTACACCATTCTTGGAGACGGTAGGTCGTATGTATACATGAACAGTGTTTCCATTTTCCATTATGAAAGGAATGAATGGAGAATAAATATTATTTTTAATTTTAAGAAAAACATTAATATGTTATATATATAATTTATATTTATCAAATACATCCTTATTACTATACATGTAAAAATAAAATGAAAATAATTTCACATAACCATCTAGAGGCAGTAGTCCATAGATATGCATGAGCGATGTTATTTTTCTCCTACATATTTATAGTTAAGAAGATATACGTGAAAATATATTCAGATAAATATTTTTAGGTCATAAATATAAAATATATTCCTTAATTTTAATCATAATACCCTCTATGAAAATTGTAAGAAAAAAATGAATTACATCGTTTTGCGAGTCGGTAGTCCATCGTACACACGACCAATATTATAGTATCTCTTAAGGAATAAAAATTAAGAAATTATATGTGATATAATAAATATATAATTATAATAATTACAAAAAAATCATATAAAAATTTTAAATCCATATATTATATTTATCCATGATATGTGGTGATGGAAAATGAGTTACATCGGTTCGTGGGGAGGTAATATTCCATACACCTGATAGGATGTTTCGTTGCCCATTTTATGGAAGTATATAAAGATTTATGTTTTTTAATTTTCATAATAAAATATGAGTCTATTTTTTATACTTATATTATTATATTATAATATTTTAATATTAATTTAAGTTGGTAAATGATGAAATAAAACAAATATGTATGTTTATGAATTATATCTCTCCTTTAGAGACTCTATTTAAGTATATACCTAAAGACCTATAAAAAAGGATCCCTAATCAAAAAAACCAATATGATGTGGGTAGAGATGTAAGAAATATATTTTTTTGTATTTTCTAATCCAAATGGTTTTGGAAGTGGGATATAGTGGAACCGGGGGTGGCCTTTTGTAAGACGTGGTGAGGACACACAAGAAATTTTTTATAAGATAAAGTGATAAAAATGTTTTTCTCATGCCACAAGCAACCAAAATGGGTAAATACATATCCCTAGAGAATATAGGTTCTAATATTTTGGTCGAATTTTTTTTTAATGTGTTTTAGGTAATTTTTTACCTGAATGCATTTATTTTAACTCACCAATAAACCCATTTAAACCTTAACTGTAGTAATAAATATTTACTATTTTCACTATTATTGGTGGTCATAAATTAATATGAACTTATTAGATAATATAAATTATTATTAATCCAAAAATGAAATACATTATCCAACAATCAATTCATATAATTTTCATTATTCAATTTAAAATTAAACCCACAAGCACGATGTAAATTCTTATTTCTAAATAAAACATTCACATAAGTATAGAGGATTTTAATATCAAAATTGAATAGAAAATTAATTCCACTAAAATAAATTGGATTTATCATAATATAATCGAACTTATTTTACTTTAAAAACAATTTAATATATAAATTATCTTTTAAAATAATATAAACAAAATGGTAGTTTTCAATTAAAATTAGTATTTAAACTATTCATTAAAAATGAATATTTTTAGAAAAATCTCAAAACATCACCCTAAGATAATTTGGAAATTATTATTTTCAAATGAATTTATTTTAATAAAATAAAAATTTTAAATTTCACAAAAAATATATTTTATCATAACTGGCGAATAAGCAAAAAAACTGTTTTCTTGGAAAACAAACAAAATTTTCCGAAAAAAAATTCTTTTTCATTCAATTGATTCATATAATTGATTATAATAAACATATAAATAATGAAAATGAATGAAAAATATATTTTTTAAAATTAATTTACTTTTAATAATACCTTCCAATTTAATAACTATGTTATAATGGTCATGTCTAGAAAATATTTTCATTGATTATCATGTTTCATTTAAACCTAGTGTAGCGTGTATCACAAGCTATCAAACATATTGAATTTATATAAAAAGAAATATATCACCAAGTATCAGGTTGTTATATTAACTTCTATTTTTTGGGTTTCATGTCATAGATGCTATAAAACATCATGTTTTTCTTTTAAAATATTACAGTTTTTCACAAAATATCTTTATTAGAAAAGATAATATATTCTTTCCTTGGTGATGGGAATCTTCAAAAGAAAGTTACTATTTTTAATGATTTGAAATTAGAAGAATTTATATATGAAGATATAATTATGAAATTTCTAAAAGGAATATATGATCAATCTATACCAAAGTTGAAAAAGGAATTATTAGATGATTCTCAGAGCTTTAATTTAGTTATATTCATTGGTAGAACCACGATGTAGAGGTATTTGAAGGAATATTTTATGTGGGATAATATGAACTAGAAAATTACTGATTATATATCATGATGCTTTGTTTTGCATCTAGTCAATGCTGAGAGAACACATCCTAGATGATTTATTCTGTAAGAACCCGGTTTTTGCTGTGAAAGACTTTGGAATATTCTTGATGATATTCCAGAGCAGCGCCTTCAGACGGCGTGTGATTCCGAGCCCCAGAGTGGCCGGAATTAAATTTTCAGTGTGTTCCCACTGGAAATGCTAAATAAAAGGGATAACTCCTAAATAGAGTTTCGGATTAGGGATCTGAGTGGACGTATGGGTCCGTAATGGGGTGTTTACCCTAGGAATGTCAAAAAACTTGTCGGCGCGGGATGTTTGGACCCCTCGCTCGCTTTTGGAAGGTTAAACGGATAAATTAATTAATTAATTAATTCGTTTAATGGAGAAATGCGGGTATCTCTTAAACGGTGGCTTGGATTGGAAAAATGAGGGCACCGTTGTGTTTGGAGTGTGTTGTTTACCCTGGGAGGGGTATAAGTTTCGCGGGCGCGGGCCGTTTGTGAAAAATGGCCCTAGGGGCGTTTTCGTAATTTAGCGGCTTCAGACGTTAAATTTTATAACTTTTGAACGGGGTCTTGGATTAAAATTTTGAGACCGCCGTTGTGCTCGGGAGGTGGTTTTCACCCTAGGGGAGGCTTAACCTCGACCCCGTCGAGTGTTTCGGGCGCGGGATAAATTGGGGGTTAAATTAATTAAAAATTTAATTAATTTCTTTTTAAACACCACCCCCACCCCTCTCCTTCCTCTTCCCCCTGGTAGAAGAGCTCAACCAAGATGGAGGAGCTCCTCATCTCCTCCTCCCCTCCAGCGAGGAAGCTCCGGCGAGGTGCGGATCACCGGCGAAGCTCCGGGCAGCGCCCACCAGGTAGGATTTATCGTTTGCATTTCTATTCCCGTACCTACTTTGAGCCCAAATCCTTGTATCAAACCTCCACCTAATTATAGAACAAATCCCATGAATGCGTAGTATGGGTTTTTCTCTTCCAATCACATTTTCCAGAATTTAATTTTGACTATGGAGGTGATCGCAATCGGCCGCCGAAATTTGCGTGTTTTTGGAGTTCTTCCGGCCGGGTTGGCGGGTTTCAGGCGGTGGATGGGAGAGCGGAGCAGAGCGGAGCAGAGCGGAGGTCGGCGGGGGAACAGTGGTCGGCGGCGGGTTTCAGGCGGTGGCTCTGGCGACGACGGCTTGCGGAAGCAGGCAGCTGCGGACGACAGTCCGGGGGCGGCGGGGCTCCCTGGGTGAGCGGCGGTCGGCGCTGGCTCGAGCGGATGAGGCCGGCGAGCCTGCGGAGGCGACTCGTGAGGGTCGTGAGCCGCTGGGGGCGCCGAGCGGGAGCACCGGCCGGTCAGTGCAGCAGTAAGGGTCGCAGCGCGCGACCCTGCTCGAGAAATAGAGACCCGTCATCGGCGGGTCTCCGCGGGGAAGAAGGCAGACCGGCCTGCGGAAGGTCGGTTGAAATAAGGAAAAAAAAGAAACAAAAAAAGATAGAAAAAAATATGTATATAATTAAGTTAATAATAATAATAATAATAATATTATTATTATTATTATTATTATGGAAATGATTTATGTTAATAAATCATAAACCAGGGTCGGTTCCGCGTGCCGTCAGTGGCAGCGCGGACATTGCGTCGCGAGGAACGTTTTGAAGTGGTTTCGGGAATTTTTAATTCCCGAAACGAGGAGCCTCGGAGGCGCGACACGTCTTTAAGTGAATGAGCGATTTTTCGGGAATCTTGTTTTGAGCGGCGCAGACGCATGCGACGTCCGCATTGAGTGTCGTCAGTTGCGTTGGGACCCTGGCGCAAGGGCGAAGGTTTCCAGGGCGGTTTTGGGCGTTGAGACTGGATTTGAGGCATGGGCCCCACGGCCCGCCTTTCGAGCTGCGTGCAGCGTTTAGCGACTTTCTCGTCGGGCGTCCGTTCGGGGATGCGAGCAGTCGATTCTGGGTGTCTTTTCGAGGGGATTGCAATGGCTCAATCTGCTCGCTTAAATTCGGCGTGGTGGTGCGGGCCCCACGAGGGTCGTTGGGGCGTTGACGGTGTTTTTGCAGCAGTATCACCGGGTGACTGTTTTGGACAAGTGAATAGTCCATCTTGTGTACTTTTTCGAGAGTATCTCAACGGTGTGATCCGTTCGTTGTGTTTCGGGACCGGGATGCGGGTCCCACGTGGCACCGCTCGTGTGTGGTGCGCCGAGATGCACCTTTTTCTCCGGATATCCATTGAACTCAAGTGAGTAGTGCTTTTGACGTGTTTTCCTGAGGGGATCGCAATGGTGCGATGCGCCCGACTATTTTTGGGGCCGAGGCTTGGGATCGCGGGACGTCGTTCGGGCGTGAGGCGGTGTTGGCGACTTTTCCGTCGGATATCCGTTGGAGGCGAGTAAGTAGTTGATCTCGCGTGTTTTTCCTCGAGGATTACAACAATGCGATCCATTTGGTTGTGTGGAGCCTCTTGCGCGATCTTTTTAAACGTGGAAGCATGGAAGGTGCTTCAGTGGTGGTTCGCCCTACCTTGTTTGTAGCGGACCTTTGGCGTGTGATCGCGCACTCTTAGGAGAGTGACGTAAATGGTTCACGAGATGTGGCTGGTTGTGCCTGGGCCTTTGAGGTGGAGTTGTTACGTCACGCCTTCTCGTTGACGTTCGGTGTCGTGTGCACGATAGCCCTTGGGCTGGAGACGTGGTATACTCCGGGTGTATACGAGAATTCTTGGAGGTACGTGTGGTTGTTCGTACCTGAGAACGCTGGTGTGTTCAGTTGGGGTTGAGACGGGGACACACGTTGTGTGGGACCCACATGCGTGTCAGGTTCTACTTTGCGTACTTCGACCCCTCGTGACGTAGAGGGTCCCTCTGTGTGTTTGTTTGACTAGAAGGGTGGAGTTTTTCCCCTGGCTCTGTGCTCGTTGGTTGACCAGCAGGGTTGAGTGGTCTCCCCCTGGTTTCGTTCTCGATGGATTGGCCGGTAGCGGTGCTAGTGACACCCAGTGCTGGAGCAGATGCTGCACCTCTTTTGGGTGAGTTGTTCTGGAGTTTGGAGGTTGCGCGACACCCACTCCGTGTTCGGTCGGCCAATGTTGTACCCTCATGTAGAGATGGAAGAGCATCTCTGAGTTTTACCCTCCAGCAGGGCTGGGCAGTGCGTTACTCATCGACTTCCTCGGGCTTACCCTCCAGTAGGGCTGGGCAGTGGGTTGCTCACTGAATTCTAGCGTTTACCCTCCAGCAGAGACTGGGCAGTGGGTCACCCGACGCTATTAGGGTCTACCCTCCAGCAGAGACTGGGCAGTGGGTCACCCGACGACCTCTTAGGGCCTACCCTTCAGTAGGGCTGGGTAGTGGGTCGCCTGTTGTCTAGTTCTAGGTCTACCCTCCAGCAAGGCTGGGCAGTGGGTCACCTGTCGGCTTATTCCAGGTTTACCCTCTAGCGGGGCTGGGTAGTGGGTCGCCTGATGATGTAATTTGGTTTACCCTCCAGCATGGCTGGGTAGTGGGTCGCCTGATGATGTGTTAGGGTTTACCCTCCAGCAGGGCTGGGCAGTGGGTCACCCGATATCTGATTATGGTCTACCCTCCAGTGGGGCTGGGCAGTGGGTCGCCTGACGATGTATTAGCTTTTACCCTCTAGCAGGGATGGGCAGTGGGTCACCCGATATTTGGTTATGAATTACCCTCTAGCAGGGCTGGGCAGTGGGTCATTTGTTGGCATTCCAGACTCAGTCCTTAGTACTAGGCTAGTCTGTGTCTTTCCTCCGTGGTTACCGGAGCGGGACCCTTGGTTATACGGGTCAGTGTTGTGACGGCTTGACTTTGAGGTTACCTCTCGCCTGCGGGGCAGTGACGAGGTGTGGTTTGACTTTCCCTAGAACTCTCAAGTTCGAGGGGCACTTTCCCCTCCGAGACGCGTTCTTGTGACGCGATCTAAAACCGTTCGGGCGAGTCAGTGCCGCCCAAAGAGGATAGTATCAAGGTGCGGTGACTGAGACCCTTGGCTTGCGGTTTAGGGCAGACGTGCGGGATGCTGGGCATCGATGGTGTTATATCCGGGACTGTTGGCGACACTTTTCTTGGGCTGAGCTACGGGACGAAGATCCCCTTACGACGTTGTTCGGGATTCTTACTGAGCATAAAGATATGTATATACCTTGGTTCCGGTACCCACTTCTTGGGTTTTCGCTACTCTCCTTTCAGGAGAGGCGAAGACGCGCGGGGTATGCCACGTGCTTTCCATGTCTAGCTTCTCGTGGTTGGATGAGTATACTCTCCTGCTATAGGTATCGAAGACTCGATGGGAAGTTCATCTTCTCACCGTTTCTTGCTCCTTCTACCTGGACGAGTCTACTTCCTTTCTCTTGTTGGGTTGAGCTGGACTCTTTACTTCACTTCCAGTTGTACTCCTTTTTATTCCTTGTTCTCTCTACTGCTCACCCTTCAGTACCTCCTTTATTGCTCCCTCGAGCCTTCGAGGTATCCTACTGATTATTTTTTATACTCACCCCTGCTTGGGCTTTGCCCGCACTTGGTGTGCCCTTGCAGATGACGGACAGGTGGAGCGTGACTTTAGTGGAGCGTAGGAGCTTGGACCGCGTGCGGTGGTCGTGGCCAGGATCCAGGTGGGAGACCCGTCAGCTGTTCCTTTTTTTACCTTTTGCTGGGTTGTGGCACTTTTTGGTTGGGCGCGTGTTTTTTTCCTTTTCTTTTCAGCTTGTACTTTGTACTTGTAGTGGTCGATGCACTCTGTGGCTTTTTTTTATATAGCAGTTGTTCTTTTTACTCTTCTTGTCTTTTCTTTTACTCTTCACTGTTGCATTGAGTTTGTTGCGTGTGTGTGTACAGGTGCTTAGGCAAAGGCCTCCCTGAGTTATTATGCCTTCGGCACTGGTCGCCAGCACCTGGCCTATGGAGGCGGTCCTGGGGTAGTTGCGGCTCGAGCCCGGGTAGGGTCGGGTCATTACAAAGTGGTATCAAAGGTGGTTTGTTCCTTGGGACGTTGTGCGGACGTCCCTAAAAGATGAATTGGTTGGGATATATGGAAACAGTGTTAATGTGTCTCGAGAGCGGCTCTCAGGCCAGGGAGTCCAGTGATGGTGCGGCGGCTGACGTATCAATTCACCAGGACCTTGATAACCCGCTTGTCGACTCGACATGCTGAGACACTTGTTGCAGGGAAATTTGTTTGTGCATCACATAGGACCGAGTCTTTGACTGTCCTTCTTGAGTCAGCTCCCCATCCTTGTTGTTGTTGGTATATACACATATGCTCATCTGACCGCAGCACTCCTTGGTAATATTCAGGATGTCTCCGCGAGGACAGCCAGCCAGGATACTAGCTTTGGTTCGTGATGACAACCCTATGAGCTACGAGGCCACAGTCCAAGACCCATCATGCGAGCCCCTTTCTCCGGGTGGGCCGGTAGCAGCACCCCCACCTGTTGAGCAGCAGGCAGTTTCAGCAGAGCAGGCTGAGCTTGAGCACAGGTTGAGGGCGCTCCGTGAGTTCCAGCGGCAGAGACCGCTGAGGTTCAGTGGTGAGCCAGACCCTCAGGCATTAGAGGTTTGGCTCGAGGCAGTGGTTCGCCTTTTCAGGCTTGTGCAGACGCCGATAGATCAGAGAGAGGCTTTGGCAGCCACCCCTTTTTGTGGATCAGCTTGGCGTTGGTGGAGTCTGGTGACTCAGTTCTTGGCGATTCGTCGCTTTTGTGGGGAGACTTTCAGTTGTTGATCCATGAGGAGTTTTCCCCCTTCTTCTTGCACTCCGTTCGGATTCAGGAGCTCCTGCAGTTTCAGCAGGGAGGGATGACGGTGGCCTAGTACGCGGATACTTTTGCAGACCGTGCACACTTTTACACGGACTTGGTCCGTGACGACGACATCCGAGCATGGATGTTTGAGTAGGGTCTCCGTCGAGAGATTTGTGCTGTCATAGTACCCTTGGTAATTTCCACTTATGTTGGGGTGCTAGAGCAGACACTGGTGACAGAGGGCTTCCTGTCATGTTTTGCGGTTGGTAGTGGCAGTGGGTGCGACAGAGTCGGGACGTCTGCCGTAGCTAGCAGGCGCCAGAGGACAGGATCTCGATGCAGGTGGCCTTCCCACTGCTAGTTTCGGAGACATAGTCGTATACCATTGTGGCGAAAAGGCGAAGGGCCTCAGCCGAGGATTCCCTTTCGTGAGTGGATCCCGGGCCGTGGTCATACACCATAGTGGCGCCGGAGGGCAACAGGGTATCCCAGAGAGCGTCGGTGCTATGCTTGTGACGGGCGAGGTCACTTGGCATGAGACTGCCCGACCCGAGTTGCTGAGAGCTTTGGGCAGGCAGCAGGCGCACCACAACGGCAGAGGCAGCGCCGTGATCGGGTAGTACCCAGAGAGGCAGTGCTAGCAGAGGAGCAGGAGGAGCTAGTATAGGGGGGACGACTTTACGAGATCTCCCCATCACCACTAGGCGGTCCAAGTCAGGCTTCGGGAGCTGATGGTTGGGACCGCGGGTAGCCGCGAGCTTTGGATGTCTACGATCCTGTAGAGCACAGGACGGTGAGGGGAACCCCTTGCGACTCTTCTACTTTTTACAATAGAATTGACGGGCTCTGCGTGTGAAAGGTTTTTCTCCCTGATCCTTGTTGGAGGTGTTAATAGGGTGACGCAGGGCGTCGGGTGTAACCCTGTGTTTGTAAGGTAAAAGGCGTGAGACCTTTTACTTTAGTCGATGGTGTTGGCTCCTTTGCCTGTTGAGCATCTAAGAGAGTATCGACTGTGGAATCTTGTGCGACTAGATATCCTTGGGTGTTTCACCATATGGATATTCTGAAGGAGGGAATCACCGGGCCTTGTTTCAGGTGCGGGCGGTGATTCCAGTCGCGGCGTGCGACGTAGAGGTTCGTTCGGGGAGGTGAGCTACCCCCGAGAACCTTCGGGCCGTTTGAGACCGTGAAAAGGAATGGTGAGGTTCCCTACCGCCTTTCCCTAACCCCAAAGTCTGGAGTGGGTGAATGACATCGGCAAGGGCTGAACTCGCGTGAAAAGATCAATCCTTTGGTCTGTGTGCGGCGACGCAGAGCTGTGCGTGGGTTCTTTTTGGTACTGGAAAGCCAGGAGTGGGCTTAGTACCCTGTGTTGCTCCCCAGTTTTTCTTTTCAGGGACGAAAAGCTTGAAGGAGTGAATGATGTAAGAACCCGGTTTTTGTTGTGAAAGTATTTGGAATATTCTCGATGATATTCCAGAGCAGCGCCTTCAGACGGCGTCTGATTCCGAACCCTAGAGTGGCCGGAATTAAATTTTCAGTGCGTTCCCACTTGAAATGCTAAATAAAAGGGATAAATCCTAAACGGAGTTCCGGATCAGGGATCCAAGTGGACGGATGGGTCCGGAATGGGGTGTTTACCCAAGTAACGACATAAAACTTGTCGGCGCGGGATGTTTGGACCCCTCGCTCGCTTTCGGAAGGTTAAACGGATAAATTAATTAATTAATTTATTCGTTTAATGGGAAAATGCTAGTATCTCTTAAACGGTGGCTTCGATTGTAAAACTGATGGTACCGTTGAGTTCGGAGCGTGCCTTTTACCCTAGGAGGGGTATAAGTTTCGCGGGCGCGGGCCGTTTGTGAAAAATGGCCCCAGGGGCGTTTTTGTAATTTAGCAGCTTCGGACGTTAAATTTTATAACTTTTGAACAGTGTCTCGGATTAAAATTCTGAGACCGCCGTTGTGCTCGGGAGGTGGTGTTCACCCTAGGGGAGGCTTAACCTTGACCCCGTCGAGTGTTTCGAGTGCGGGATAAATTGGGGGTTAAATTAATTAAAAATTTAATTAATTTCTTTTTAAACCCCACCCACACCCCTCTCCTTCCTCTTCCCCATGGCAGAAGAGCTCAACCAAGAAGGAGGATATCTTCCTCTCCTCCTCCCCTCTGGCGAGGAAGCTCCGGCGAGGTGCGGATCGCCGGAGAAGCTCCGGGCAGCGCCCAGCAGGTAGGATTTATCGTTTGCATTTTCTATTCCCGTACCTACTTTGAGATTATATCCTTGTATCAAACCTCCGCCTAATTATCGATCAAATCCGATGAATGCGTAGTAGGGGTTTTTCTCTTCCCATCGCATTTTCCAGAATTTAATTTTGACTACGGAGGAGCTCGCAATCGGTCGCCAAAATTTGCGGGTTTTTGGAGTTCTTCCGGCCGGGTTGGGGGGTTTTAGGCGGTGGCTGGGCGAGCGGAGCCGAGGGGAGGTCGGTGGGGCGAACGGTGGTCGGCCGCGGGTTTCAGGCGGTGGCTCTGGCGACGACGGCGTGCGGCAGCAGGCAGCGGCGGATGGCAGGCCGGGGGCGGCGGGGCGCCCTGGGTGAGCAGCGGTCAGCTCTGGCTCAAGCGGAGGTGGCCGGCGAGCCTGCAGAGGCGACTCACGAGGGCCGTGAGCCGCTGGGGGTGCCGAGCGGGAGCACCGGCCGGCTGTACCGACCGGTCGGCGCAGCAGCAAGGGTCGCAGTGCGCGACCCTGCTCGAGAAACAGAGACCCGCCATCAGCGGGTCTCCGCGGGTAAGAAGGTCGACCGGCCAGCGGCCGTTCGGTGGAAATAAGGAAAAAAAAGAAAAAAGAAAGAAAGTAAAAAATATATATATATAATTAAGTTAATAATAATAATAATAATAATAATATTATTATTATTATTATTATTATGGAAATGATTTATGTTAATAAATCATAATCCAAGGGTCGGTTCCGCGTGCCGTCAGCGGCAGCGCGGACCTTGCGTTGCGAGGAACGTTTTGATGTGGTTTCGATAATTTTTAATTCCCGAAACGAGGGGCCTCGGAGGTGCGATGCATCTTAAAGTGAACGAGCGTTTTTCCGGGAATATTTTTTGGTGCGGCGTGGACGCATGCGACGTCCGCTTTGAGTGCCGTCAGTTGAGTTGGGACCCTAGAGCAAGGGCGAAGGTTTCCAGGGCGGTTTCGGGCGTTGAGACTGGATTTGAGGCATGGGCCCCATGACCCGTCTTCCGAGCTGCGTGCAGCGTTGAGCGACTTTCTCGTCGGGCATCCATTCAGGGCATGCGAGCAGTCGATTCTGGGTGTTTTTCTGAGGCGATTGCAATGGCGCAATCTTCCCACTTAAATTCGGCGCGGTGGTGCGGGCCGCATGAGGGCCGTTGGGGCGTTGACAATGTTTTTGCAGCAGTATCACCGGGTGACTGTTTTGGACAAGTGAATAGTCCATCTTGTGTAATTTTTCTGGAGGATCCCAACGGTGCGATCCGTTCGTTGTGTTTCGGGACCGGGATGCGGGTCCCACGTGGAACCGCTCGTCTGCGGTGCGCCGGGATGCACCTTTTTCCCCGGATATCTGTTGCAATCAAGTGAGTAGTGCTTTCGAAGTGTTTTCCTGAAGGGATCGCAATGGTGCGATGCGCCCGACTGTTTTTGGGGCCGAGGCTCGAGATCACGGGATGTCGTTCGGGTGTGAGGCAGTGTTGGCGACTTTTCCGTCAGATATCCGTTGGAGGCGAGTAAGTAGTCGATCTCGTGTCTTTTTCCGCAAGGATTACAACAGTGCGATCCGTTTGGTTGTGCGGAGCCTCTCGCACGATCTTGTTAAATATGGAAGCATGTAAGGTGCTCCAGTGGTGGTTCGCCCTACCTTGTTTGTAGCAGACCTTTGGTGTGTGATCACGCACTCTTAGGAGAGTGACGTAAATGGTTCACGAGATGTGGTTGGTTGTGCCTGGGCCTTTAGGTGGAGTTGTTACGTCACGCCTTCGCGTTGACATTGGGTGTCGTGTGCACAATAGCCCTTGGGATGGAGACATGGTATACTCCGGGAGTATACGAGAATGCTTGGAGGTACGTGTGGTTGTTCGTACCTGAGAACGTTGGTGCATTCAGTTGGTGTTTAGATGGGGCCACACGTTTTGTGGGCCCCACGTGCGTGACAGGTTATGCTTTGCGTACTTCGACCCCTCGCGACGAAGAGGGTCCCTCTGTGTGTTTGTTTGACCAGCAGGGTGGAGTTTTTCCCCTGGCTCTGTGCTCGTTGGTTGACCAGCAGGGTTGAGTGGTCTCCCCCTGGTTTCGTTCTCGATGGATTGGCCGGTAGTGGTGCTAGTGACACCCAGTGCTGGAGCAGACGCTGCACCTCTTTTGGGTGAGTTGTTCTGGAGTTGGGAGGTTGTGTGACACCCACTCCGTGTTCGGTCGGCCAGTGTTTTACCCTCCTGTACAGATGGCAGAGCGGTTCTAAGTTTTACCCTCCAGCGGGGCTGGGCAGTGGGTTACTCATCAACTTCCTCGGGCTTACCCTCCAGCAGGGCTGGGCAGTGGGTCACCCGATGCTATTAGGGTCTACCCTCCTGCAGAGACTGGGCAGTGGGTCACCCGACTACCTCTTAGGGTCTACCCTCCAGTAGGGCTGGGCAGTGGCTCGCCCATCATCTAGTTCCGGGTCTACCCTCCAGCAAGGCTGGTAAGTGGGTCGCCTGTCGACTTATTCCAGGTCTACCCTCCAGCGGGGCTGGGCAGTGGGTCACCTGATGATGTAATTTGGTTTACCCTCCAGCAGGGCTGGGCAGTGGGTTGCCTGATGATGTGTTAGGGTTTACCCTCCAGCAGGGCAGGGCAGTGGGTCACCCGATATCTGATTATGGTCTACCCTCCAGCGGGGCTGGGCAGTGGGTCGCCTGACGATGTATTAGGGTTTACCCTCCAGCAGGGCTGGGCAGTGGGTCACCCGATATTTGGTTATGAATTACCCTCCAGCAGGGCTGGGCAGTGGGTCATTTGTTGGCATTCTAGACTCAATCCTTAGTACTAGGCTAGTCTGTGGCTTTCCTCTTTGGTTACCGGAGCGGGACCCTTGGTTATACGGGTCAGTGTTCTGACGGATTGACTTTGAGGTGACCTCTCGACTATGGGGAAGTGACGAGGTGTGGTTTGACTTTCCCTAGAACTCTCAAGTTCTAGGGGCACTTTCCCCACCGAGACGCATTCTTGTGATGCGATCCAAAACCGGGCGGGCGAGTCAGTGCCGCCCAAAGCGGATAATATCAAGGTGCGGTGACTGAGCCCCTTGGCTTGCGGTTCAGGGCAGACGTGCGGGATGCTGGGCATCTATGGTGTTATATCTGGGACTGTTGGAGACACTTTTTTTGGGCTGAGCTACAGGACAGAGATCCCCTTACGACGTTGTTCGGGCTTCTTACTGAGTATAAAGATATGTATATACCTTGGTTCTGGTACCCACTTCTTGGGTTTTGGCTACTATCCTTTCAGGAGAGGTGAAGATGCGCGGGGTATGCCACGTGCTTTCCGTGTCTAGCTTCTCGTGGTTGGATGAGTCTACCCTCCTACTATAGGTAGCGAAGACTCGACGGGAAGTTCATCTTCTCACTGTTTCCATCTCCTTGTGCCTGGATGAGTCTACTTCCTTTCTCTTGTTGGGTTGAGCTGGACTCTTTACTTCACATCCAGTTGTACTCCTTTCTATTCCTTGTTCTCTCTACTGCTCACCCTTTGGTACATCCTTTGTTGCTCCCTCGAGCCTTCAGGGTATCCTACTGAGTATTTTTTATACTCACCCCTGCTTGGGCTTTGCCCGCACTTGGTGTGCCCTTGCAGACGATGGACAGGTGGAGCGTAACTTCAGTGGAGCGTAGGAGCTTGGGAGCTTGGATCGCGTGCGGTGGTCGTGGACGGGATCTAGGTGGGAGACCCGTCAACTCTTCCTTTTTGTTTACCTGTTGCCGGGTTGTGTCACTTTTTGGATGGGCGCGTGTTTTTTCCCTTTTCTTTTCAGCTTGTACTTTGTAATTGTAGTGGTCGATGCACTCTGTGGCTTTTTTTATATAGCAGTTGTTCTTTTTACTCTGCTTTTGTCTTTTCTTTTACTCTGCACTGTTGCATTGAGTTTTCTGAGTGTGTGTGTACATGTGCTTAGGCAAAGGCCTCCCCGAGTTATTGTGCCTTCGGCGTTGGTCGCCAGCCCCTGGCCTCTGGAGGCGGGCCTGGGGTAGTTGCGGATCGAGCCCGGGTAGGGTCGGGTTGTGACATATGCCACCTCTAACAATTACTATCTATAAATATGATGATATTACTATAGAATTTATCACTAGACTTCCAAACACTCCGGATTGAATAATACAATGTTGTTTATTATTGATAACCTTATCAATTTTGCACATTTTCTTAGTATAAGATATGTCTTACCTCTTATTGTACTTGAAAAACTCTATATTAATGATGTTTTAATATTTCATGAGACACCTCTTTCAATTATTTCTAATCATGATCCATGATTTACTACAAAATTCTTGAAAATACATTCTATGGATCTCTATAACAAGCCTCATTTGAGCACCACCAACCATCCTCAAAATGATGAACAATCAAAACGTATTATTCAAACATTAGAATACATTTGAGGAGATTATATCATGAATTTAAAGGTATGAGGAATCATTATTTACCTATTTTAGTGTTTAACTATAACAATAGATTCTATTCATGTATTCATATCGATTTATATAATGAATTATATGAAGGCGGATATCATACTAAAAAATTTTGGGATGAAGTTGGTGAAAGGAATCTTCTAGTCCCAGAACATGTATAGGATGTAGTGGAAAGGGAAAATAAAAATTATACTCATACTAATTATTCCAAAATCATGAAAATTAGTAATGATGATAACCAAAGTAAATATTTGGAATTTAAATTGGGAGTTTATAATTTATTTAAACATTCTTCCTAGAAGAGTGTAATAAGGATCTGTATGAAAGGAAAACAGAGCCATAGGTACAATACAGTTTTTTATATTCTAGATTTAATTTGAGATACAACTTACCAATTGTAAAATCCACAAATCCTTTCTAAAAAACTATATATTTTACATATCTAATTGTTAAATATGTACATGACAGACCCAAATCATGTGCTCAACATTAATGAAATAGAATTGAAACCTCATTTTTATTATAGTGAAGAACCTATACAGATTATTGAAACACGATAAAAATTGTTGGGGAACTAGATAACTCAACTTGTAAAGGTAATTTTGATAAATCATAACACAATGGATGAAATGTCTAAACTAGATGATGTTATAAAGAAGAACCACCATCATTTTTTTAGAAAGTAATATCCATGAAAATATCATGGATGAATTGTTTGAAGAAAGAAATAATATCACACATAAGAATAAATTATATTAAAAAATAAATTTTATTAAAACTATAATATAATCGACTTTTTAATATTTTATTTCACAAAAAAATTAAGTTGATAGTACAAATATTGATTTTGAACGTACTAGGTCAAAATAAGACAAGAAATGTTTTTTGGAATTTAACTTATAAATAAAATTTAATGAATAATTGAAACTATTGTTTTTAAATCTTCTCCATCTTATTAATGATAATATTTTAAAATATTTTTAATTAACTATGTAATGATTACCAACTGGACAGAAATAAAGATAACATCATTTAGAGGTAAAAGGTATATTTTTCAAAAATTTATTTGTAAATGCATAATGTCATTCAATTTTAAATAATTAAAATAATGCTTCATAATGAATTATTAAAATTGAGTTTATATATTATATATCATAATATTTAACTTAAACCTGTATAATTAAGATTACTATAAAAATAGTTAATGTAAGATCATATTATGCTTGAAAAATGCATTTCTTGAAAAAGTGTTTCTGCGTCGTTTTTTTTCATATGTATCATTAAAATAAAATTATAACACATATCTGAATTAAATTCTATAAAATTATACCATAATTGGAATAAAAATGAATAATATTTCGTAATAATTTCAACTTAATATTATGTCATAATTAATAGTAACGAAAGTAAAAATTGGTTACCATAGTTTAGGTGAACACAATTTTATCGGGGGTTAAGCTAAACTCATAAGTGTTAAAATTACATAAACACTTACATAATACTAATTTAAGGGATATATTTAAACCTTAAACTTATAAACAATGAATATGAGTCATTTTGGAATTTTGTTTCAGAAAAATATAACTTAATATTATTTGAAAACATTGAAAAATTACAAGTGTGCCACTCACCTAATTATAAAATGACACCTCCTTCTCTCACTTAATCACACATATTGGCCATCTACCAGAATAAAACCCTAAAAAATATTCCCAACAACCTTAATCATGATATAGAGTTGTTTTTATTCCCAAAATACAGTCCATATAATCCTTAATAAATGATCCAAAGGAGGATTCTCTATGAGACGGTAATCATCTTAATAAAGATCTTTCTTTTTTACATATTTCATTACCACTAAGAATTATGTCCTAAAAATTATAATATAAAACCCCTAGTATATCCCATATAATTATAGGTCATTGTATTTATGGATTAATATTTATATGTATCCTTTTCCATAAAAAGTTAAATAAAACCATATCTCATGTGTAAGACGGACTACCACTTCACGAAGCGATGTAATTTTCTTCCCATTACCGACTCAAATATATATTCATAATGATAAATAAAATAATATATATGGTACTTATGATATAATATTTATCATTAAAATTTAACATTTCATCTATTTAAATACCCTTTAACCCATTAATAAATGTAAATTTTTTCTCGTGCGTATATTTTACCTCCCTTCTTCACAAAATGATTTGATTCATTTTCCATGTCTAAAATTAAATAATAATTATAAAAATATATATAATAAATAATTATGATATTGATAACATTAATATACTTATGAATATTATGTAAGTACAACCTATACACAATAATTTGGACTTTCATGTCAAAACATGCCTGAGAAAACAAAGTATTTAACACCATAAATATTTGTAATAATGAAATATTATTAAATAGAGCATGATGAAATGATAAAAAAGATCATATCTAATATTATAAATATGAATATGGTTATGGTATAACATAATAATTTTTTTAAAACAATTATACAAGAGGTTAAATCTTGTTCAAAAAATTGGAAGTATAAGGTAAGGGTTTTCTCTCAATATCAACTCGATTGATATGTATTTGGTATAATAAACCCACATAATTTTATGTGGGGTATTTATATACCCTTTGAATTATTAAAAATTAATATAAACTTTTTATGATGATTTATGTATCAATTGATATAACTCTTTCAAGAGGTTACAATATCAAAAGCTAACAATGTGGTAAGAATTTATTTAACAATCTCATTTTCTAAGGTTTCATTATATTTTTTATTGAATGAATATTATAAAATATCTTTTATAAACATTATATATTTTATCATCATATGTATATTTGATAATTTTTTTATTTTATTCAAACTTTTCCACTCTTTGGAACTTGAATAAAGAAAAAAAATGTTTAAAAGAAATTTGATCTTATTTGTATTTTTAATTTGGAGTATTTTTCATTCATGTCAATATTTTTCTTAATTACTTTACTTAAGTCCTTTTATTACACAAATAATTTATTAATAATAATTTATATTATCTGTTTATTATTACTAGGTTTTAAGGGAATCCTTCTATTTTTTCCAGAAGGATAATTTTTACCTTTCTTTATAAAAAGTCAAAGGTAATGTTTTCCAATTAAAATATATAGTGTTGAATAACTTTAGCGCTCCATAAATTTTTATTACATTTATATTCTTATATAATATTTCAGTGGTTTTAAAATAAATAAATTAAATGAAAAATAGTTTCAATTTTTCACTTTTATTTTATTTTATTCTCTAAGAGTCATGAATTTATTATAAATATTATGTTTGTGATGAATTTGTTAGGTTGGAATTTAAAAATATTAACAAGAGGGGGTGAATTGTGTCTTTTCAAAAATATTTCAAAATTCTACCTTTCGATGTTGACTAAAGATTATGCAGATCAATAATGTTTATCTTATGTATGAAAGTATGAGTAGTGGATAAAACAAAAATATAGGACACAACTATTTATGATGGTTTAGTGCATAAAGATACCTGAATCCACTTCACTGATTACTCTCTCTGCAAGTTTGGTGAAATTCACTACTCACCTCATATCAAAAGAGAAATCCACATCAGAATGCAGGCAGTTGACACCTTTAAAATTAAGGTTAAAAATATAGCCTTTTGGTTCTTTAACAGAGAACCAAAAAACAACATATTAGATCGAGAAGATGCTACTCCACCATAATTGAGTATGAGTAGTTGAAACTCTCAATAAAAATAAATCAATTAAAAAGGTTCTGTTTGAACATCATAGTTTATACATTAACTGACAGTTGATGGATCTTCTTCTATAGAAAATATTTTCTTTAAGAATGATAAATTCTAAATAGATACATTTATAATATATCATTCAATAAAAAAGAAACTAATATCAGTAGCATACTTACTGAAAATACTTGATTCATTACATGTATCTATAAAAAAATCGCCGATAGAATAAAAAAAGCAGTGAGCCTTCTTTTTAATTCCAAATCAAAGAAAATAGCCTGATAAATCATAATAATTCAAATTTCAAAGACATCTCAGAGTATTTGTAACTTCCCTTAATAATAAGAGATTATTTTTTTACTTAATGTTATTCTTTGAATCAATCATAATGAGATTTGAATCTTTCTAAAATGAGATTTAAATCATCCTGATATTCGGCAAAGATTGTTTCACAAAACTCCGATAAGATCATAAATTCAAATCCCCGCTGATTAAAAGTCAATGGTAAGGCTCCTTCAAAAATGAAAAAAATACAAAACATAGGGTTCTACAACGTAGAATTCATTCACCAAATGTATGGTTGAAAACATAAGGTTGATCACAAAAATAAGGTTGATGATCCATAATTTTCTTATCAAATGTATGGTTTCATACTTACATAGGGTTCTTTGACCATACTTTATTACTTTGTCAAATTTAATGATTTATCCAAATGTGAGGTACTTAATACATATGTTTATATCAACATAGGGTTGATTAACCATACTTAGTGATCTTTCAGCACAAAGTTTAGTAAAAATATGTGGTTGGTTTTTTACATTATGTTATTCAACATACATTATGAACAGTTCTTCCAAAACATTCTTATTAGCATTTCGAAAACATTGATGAATTTTTCACATGAATAATAATCTTGAATATAATTCCAAAATAAGGAATATAAAGAATATTAATTTCCCTATATAAAATTTATGTAATATCATTACTAAAACAAACACGGGTATTTGTGAGCATCAAAATTAATAAGATTTATAGAGTATTATTGAGACAATACATGCCCAACAATCTCCCCCTTTTTTATAATCACATAACCTATAAAAATTAATAATAGAATTTATATTTTTTTTAAACAATTAAAATAAAATAATTCAAAATTCAATTTGAAAAATTTATTTCAATTAAAAGAAAGGTTGGGTTTATCCAAATTTCTCCCCTTTTGTGAGATCGAAAAGAATGTATAGAAAATAAATAAATCACATTTAATTTTTCCCATATCAGTAAGTGAATTTTATAAAAATATTTTTAAATAAATAAAATATGATATTTGGATATAGTCATAAACATAAAATAATGTTAAATAAAGAAACAAAAAATAAAAATAATGAAATTTTATAAATCAAAAATTGTAAAAAGACAATTGTCATTATGATTGGGAAAAAATATTATTCAACTGCTATAGTTATGGAAGAAATGGTTGGGAATGCTTTGGATATGTTATGGTTCTATAGGATTTTGATATTCTTAAAACATGTCTTCTAACTCTTCCATCTGTAACCCTAACTTCATCATTAGACTATCCCCCAATAGTATAATCAAAACTCTGGAATCTAGACTGATATATAAATTCTCAACAAGGTTGAATTTCAAAAAGTCATTCAAGCTTTCCTCTTTCTAGTTAAACTAATCCAACTTATATGTAAACATGTTCAAAAGAAATCTGATGCATGTTTCATTCTGAGTGAGTTGGTCAACAAAAAAATTTCTGATTTTCCAAAAAAAACTAAAATAGGAGCACTATTGCACTTATTATTTTAAAGACAATCATTCATATATACCATGATAGTGGTGAATACCTAATATCATTTAATCATATCATGACTACTATTATGAGTAGAGGTAGATGTACTGGTCCGACCGACACTACTCTTTATTGATTCCAACTGACTCCCCAAATACAACTTGAGATCATCAGTGTATGACTTAGAAACAATTTCAAACTTTATCTTTCCAACATCATCAAGAATCTCTCTCTTGAAATCATCAAATTCCTTTTTGAAAACAAAATTTTCTCTATTATCTTTTAACATTTTCCTTACATCTACTAGCTCTTGATGAATATTGAAATTATCTTCCTAAGTGTAACACCACGAGATTTTATGAAAAATATTTTTTTAAATTTTATTGATGTCATGTGTTGTAAGCTACACAAAAAGGAGCTTGCACTACACACATCCCTGACTTGTCTTTCATTACACGCAATCGTGACCTTCCACGATAGCGTGTGTAGGAAGCAATACCGAGTTTCACTAAATGATATATTATTATAATATTATTATGAACTAGCCATTGTGAATAGTAATAACCACTTTTTGAAATTTTGTAAATTTTATTTTTCAAAATGGACTTCATTTTTGGATTCAGAATATCGAAATTAGCTTAGGGTGAAATTTTGGTACTTTTCTGAAAAATTTCATTTTTTTTGATGAATAGTGAAACCACTAAGTGGTAGTTAAAAAACTGAATTTTTCATAAAACATAATTTTACCGCTAATGTGAGTAGAATTTCGAAAATCTGAGAGACACAGTTAATATCATGGACTAAAATGTGGTTCAATGAGATGAAAATAATTTTTGGTGAACAGTAACGTTTTACTTTTATTTACCACGGTTAAAAGTAAATCGGGTAAGTAAGGGTAAAAATGAAATTATTATTACCCTAACACATGTCCTAATTCTATTGGATAAGTGTAATTCGACCAAAAACAACCTTAGGAATAAAATATGTCCATTTAGTCCCACTTGGATTAGATTAGGACATTTATTATTATTTAATTCAAAGAAAAGTTAAAAGAGTTAAAATCAATGTTTATTTACTAAAACATTTTTAATATAGGGTTATACATAAGATAAATTATATTGTAAATATTCATTAGAAAGATATTACGATTTCCTACATAATGATATTTTATTTATAATTTTTGGAAATTAAATAATTTAATTTATTTATGACACAATGATGATGCAGTAATTACCATAATAGTAAACAATTAGAATAATTGATATTATAAATACCTAAATAAATATAATTTGAGACTTTTTATGAATTAAACTACTTTTCTAGGTTAATATGGAATGTTATTATTTATTTAGTTAACTTTTTTAGAACTAATCATTCTGTTATGATTTTCACAAAAATCAATTACTAAATAGTGTCAAAATTGACATAAAATAGTTTTTAAAACCAATATTATATTATTAATTGTTATTTTATTCCTAATAATCTAAGGTTAGGTCAAATGACTTAGATAAGGTTATATATGTTAATAATAAACAACTTGGGGTTCTTTTTTCTTGTTATTGTAAGTTTATTAACCTTATAGTTTAAGAACACAAGAAGACACAGTAAAAATAAAATTATTTAACTTAATGTTAAATCTAAATGATAAGGTTAAAATAGGAACCTAAACTTGTCTAAATTCTATTGGATGTGAGGATTGCGACCCATCCCCACCTTAGATTCGAAATAAATTAATTTGGAGCTATTTAAAACAGAATTTGGCTTTATAATAAAATAATATTTTTAGTTATTCCAAAGGTGCCCCTCTCCTCCCTTATAAAAGGGAACCCCCTCCCTCTCTTCCTCACACCACTTTGAGCCTTCAAGCTCGGCCAAACCCGATCAAATTCACTTCTCCAATTCCCTAGAAACATCCTAGAGGTTCTGGTAATCTTCAAAGACCTATTTCAGTACCCTAAAATGAGGTCTCAAAGAAGCACTTCAAAGAAGAGATAATGTTTGTTACCAATTCTTTCATATTTATTTCTTCTTCCACTTATTCTTCTTTAGTTGTTTCATTGTGAAGTAATAACATCAGTATCACTCATATAATGATATTTTATTATAAGTATGAAACAACCCTATTTCACCATCTATCCATCCTACGGAAAAAGAAATCACCGTGCATGCGTACTTACGGAATACAGTCTCCACGTCGTGGTGTAATCTATTTTCCACAACCACCTTACTTGGATGGGTATAATGGTGTAAATAATGACTATATATGACTATTAAAAAGTGATATTGATTCTGAAATAGTATACATACACTCCAATACAATTCCACGATCATGGGAATGATATCATCGCTCGTGCGTACGTACGGACTACCGTCTCCACGACGCGATGAGATTCATTCTCCATGTTAACCATTTAAGAATGATTATAAAGAATATATAAGCAATAATAATGAAATATATAACATTATAAAGCTACTGTATTTATGTATATATGTATATCATCTACTTAATTCCATTCAACTCAATAAGGAAACGAAAACAGCGTTCATGCGTACGTACGGCCTACCGTCTCCATGAACGGTGTATTTCTTTCCATCTACAAATCTATATATGTATATTCTAAATATATATTATATATAAATCATGTTTTATATTCTGGAAGTAAGTAATAATGTTCTAAGTAATCATATGAATAATTACAAGTCAAAACACGGACGACAAATGAAACGATTTTATCCAAAACGCTCATTAACATTAAATTTACAAAAAAACGGGTAAAATAAAGTCATAAGTGAACCATATATGATATCATAACAATGAGTATGATTCTGTAATAAGTCAATGACATTATTTAAATCATTATACAGGAGTTTCGGACACTTACGAACCAAAACGGACCTAAGGTAAGGGATAATTTTGCAAATCTCAGTTTAATCCGAGATTGCTCATTCGTAAGTATTTACTAGGGTTATTTATATCATCCATGTCCATGTTTTATAAAAGTGTTTTCACGTATGATAAAAGTCCTTTTTACCCATTTTTGACTTTTACTACATTGTATGTAAGGAATATTTCTTTTGTTTACGTTATAAGGTACTTTTTTGACTTTTCCGACAAAAGTACGAAGAATGTTTTTTTAACTTATACGGCATGAATGGATTTTTAAAACATTATTTCAAAGAAGATTCCTTTAAATATTTTCAAGATTATTTTTAATCAACTTATTTTAGTTTAAAATTGTATGTCGTGTTAAGAAAAGAAAATGTTTTTGAAGTAGAAAGGATATTTTCCTCAAGAATGGAGTTCAAGTGTTTCATCAAAATTATTTTCCATCTAAGATAATATAGGGTTCTATTTCTATCCCTATTATTACATTGATTTGATTATGTTGTGATGGAATTATTTTTATGAATTCCTTTATCTTATATGAATTGTTTTATGATGTCATGTTGTTTAAGAATCCAATTTTTATTACATGGGTTATGCAATGATGTATGATTTATGATTTTGTGGCACACATAAGAATAGTATCACTATGAGATGCGTGGGACCTATATCTCCCTCCAATGCATTGGGAAAAGATTTTATATCACATGAGATAGACATGACTGGAACGGCAGGTTAAACTGGTTTAGTAAAACAGGACTGAAACGAGGAGTGAACTCGGTTCAGAAATGGACTTTGTCCACTTAGATAGTCTTGTAAATGAGTCTTGACTAATAAAAAATGATTCTCTATGATTATGTGTGTATGCCACAAAGTTTCATGTTTTATGTTTTGATTATAGGGATTACATTTCACTACTATGATTTATCCCATGTTATGATATTATGATCACTTTTGCAGGTTAAGATTTCCAAAATGTTATGTTCTTATGAATATGATGTGATTGATATTTCTTTTGTTTACCCTTACTGAGCATTTGAGCTCACCCTTTAATGTTTTCTTTTCCCCAGGATATAAAGAAAGGTTTTAGGTCAGAAAAAAAGGGAAGATCTTTATTGGGAGATGTTGAAGATCTTTCACCACGATTAGAAAATTTTATTCCGAGTTTCCAAAGACACTAAACTATTACGGTCCTTGTGTGTCTATTTTTGTTATATAATAAGTATTACAAAAAATTAATGTAATGTTTATGTACGTCAAGCTTCGGGTCTCTACAATTGGTATCAGAGGAAAGGTTTAGTCAACCTTTGGAAACTAGGATGCGAGAAATTTAGGGAGATCCCTAGAGATATTTCTAAGGTATGTCTAGGGATGTACCTAAGGTTAAGTATAAGTATAGGTTATAGTACTAGAATCACACTAAAGATATTAGAATTAAACCTAAGATGTTAGATATTGAAGGTAATCCCCGTTTATTATGTTGTTTTCCCTAGCATTATTTTTGCCTCTCACATTATTCTTTTTGGGTTTTAGACGATGGATGGAACCCAAAGGAACCGTATTTATCAATGTAATGGACAATGAAATGATTTTCCTCCTGAACAAACAAATGTTATGGGAGATGGAGTGAAAAATATTATTTCTATACTTACACAAGCTATGAATCATTCTGGACTTCCAAATGAGCAGAGAAGGGAACAACATTCTATTGAGTCCTTCATGAGGCAACGTCCACCTTCTTTCAGTGGGTCTTCTGATCCACTTGTTGCTGAACAATGGATCAGTACCGCTGAAAAGATATTTTCAGTTCTTCAATGTTCTAAACATGATAAATTCATCTTAGCAGTATATCGTTTGGAAGGTGAAGCTGATCAATGGTTGAATATTATCAAGAATACAAGGCAAAGAGATGAAATTGAGTCCATGGATTGGGACAAGTTTAAGAACTTATTTTTCAATATGTACTTCCCTCGTATTCTTCGAACAAATATGGAGAATTAGTTTCTTGAACTAAAGCAAAAGGATGATGAATATATTGGTATATACGAAGCGAATTTTACAATTCTTGCAAGGTATGCATCTGGATTTATCATCCAACCTGAAAGTAAAGTTGATCGATTCTTCAGTGTCTTAAAACCAAATCTTCGAAGGGCATTATCTATAAGAGACTTCAGTATCTATGAAGAAATTGTGCTTTGTGCTATCAAGGTAGAAATGGAAGTTGGTATTACTTATCCATATCATAGTTTTGACAAGAAACGAAAGATGGAGTTCAAGGAGAAATCTCAGAATAATGGTGAAAAGAAGATGAATGTATCCTTATGCTCAAAGTGTGGAAAAAATCATGGTGGAGATTGTCTTAAAGGGACATGTAAATGTTTCAAATGTGGAAAGGAAGGTCATCGGGCATTAGAATGCTGCAATGATGGGAAGAAGATGTCTAATGATGCAAACAAAGGAAGGGATACACAGAATGAACCTACTACACTTCAATGCTTCAAGTGAAAGGAAATGGGGCATTATGCTAATAAATGCCTTAATCCAAGGGTTAGTGATGATCGACATGAGAAACCACTTATGGAAAAGGACAAAGGGAAGTCACATGCGATCACCATTGGCGATGTTGAATATGATAACGATGTGGTGAAATGATTAAGTGTTTATGTAATGGGATTCCAAAATAATATTGTATATAGTATCATGGAATATTGGAATATTTATGTATTGGTCTATTGTGGTTTTCAATAATTTTATGGTACCAGTAACCATGGAAAGTGATTGAGATATTTTTGGAAAAAAGATGATATGCGATAATGAAGGGAAAACGAGAAAATGAAATATTTGACAGTATTCATGAGCTCATGATTGATATAAGGACTAAGTGATATCATGGTTTGAGTATATAGAATTTTGAGGATTTTGGTATGTGGAAAGTGTTAACATTTAACTGCATTCATGTTTTCACTAAGGTTCAATGGGTATTCAAGAGAATACATGATTAAGGCCTTTGAATGTTTGGAATGTGACCAACAAGATATATCTTATGATATATGGGGATCAACGATGGTATTAAATCTCTGGTAATCGTTTTCACTATATTATGAGAGTGGACTGCAGTATTATGGATAAGCCTAAATATTGGAATGGATTATGTTTGACATAAGTTAGTATTGTTTAAGGATAGATGTTTTTTCGATATTATTGATGGGATGTTATAGTAATATAGTTTTAGATAAAGGACAACCTGTAGGACATGCGACAACCCATCGCGTCAGACAAGGCTATGGGAATCAAACCCACAATCGAAGTGCGACTAGCCTTTATCGCCTACCATTGGCCTACAGGAAGTCCCTGTTTAGTAGAAACTCGTTTTATTATATTAAGCAGTATGATATATGAAGTATAAGTCCATTTTAGGAACCATATATGATTAATCTCACCATACATTGACTTATGTATATTTGATAACTTTTGCGAACCTTTTGTTTGAAACAGATGGAATGACCCATCATTCTATCACATGATCTGTTAACACTTCACGAATAACAAATTCAACTTCATTTCATTAAGATATGAAGTGGAAATTGTTCAAAGCATGAACAACAGTGAGATTGTACCAAAATCAAGTAAGTATTTCTTCTAATTCAATATTTTCAATTTTAGGGAAATGATATTGAAAACCAAAAATGTTGTCTTAGTGATCTTATATACGATGAATCAAATGGTACCTTAGATCATCAAAAATTTATGGAATTGTGATTGATGGCTTTTTCATATCCATGTTCTCTACCACTATCCATCAGAACTTGATGGTTAGATTTTTCTTCCATATCCATATTTTCACCTATGTTCTCCTACATGGAAACCTAGTGATGAGTTAATTTGGGTAACTGTTACATTTCATACTTTAGTTTTTAAAGACAAGTTTTGGTATTCCTTTTCACGATGTGGGTTTCTATTAAAGAAACTTTTGATTAGTAAACCATTTATAACTCCGACGAATTTCGAGGGCGAAATTCATTTTAAGGGGGGTAGAATGTAACACCCCGAGTTTTATGAAAAATATTTTTATTTTATTTTATTGATTTCTTGTGTTGTATGCTACACCAAAAGGAGCTTGCACTACACGCATCCCTGACTTGGCTTGCATTACACGCAATCGTGACCTTCCACGATAGCGTGGGTAGTAAGCAATACCGAGTTTCACTAAACGAGATATTATTATAATATTATTATGAACTAGCTATTATGAATAGTAATAACCACTTTTTGAAATTTTGTAAATTTTATTTTTCAAAATGGACTTCATTTTTGGATTCAGAATATCGAAATTAGCTTAGGGTGAAATTTTGGTACTTTTCTAAAAACTTTCATTTTTTGATGAATAGTGAAACCACTAAGTAGTAGTTAAAAAAACTGAATTTTTCATAAAACATAATTTTACCGCTTCTGTGGGTAGAATTTCAAAAATCCGAGAGACACGGTGAATATCAAGGACTAAAATGTGGTTCAATGATATGAAAATATTTTTTGGTGAATAGTAACTTTTTACTTTTATTTACCACGGTTAAAAGTAAATAGGGTAATTAAGGGTAAAAATGATATTATTATTACCCTAACACATGTCCTAATTCTATTGGATAAGTGTAATTCGACCAAAAACAACCTTAGGAATAAAATATGACCATTTAGGCCCACTTGGAATAGATTAGGACATTTATTATTATTTAATTCAAAGAAAAGTTAAAAGAGTTAAAATCAAAGTTTATTTACTAAAACATTTTTAATATAGGGTTATACATAAGATAAATTCGATTGTAAATATTCATTAGAAATATATTAAGATTTCCTACATAATGATATTTTATTTATAATTTTTAGACATTAAATAATTTAATTTATTTATGACAAAATGATGATGCAGTAATTACAATAATAGTGAAGAATTAGAATAATTGATATTATAAATATACAAATAAATATAATTTGAGACTTTTTATGAATTAAACTAATTTTATAGGTTAATATGACATGTTATTATTGATTTAATTAACTTTTTTCGAACTAATCATTCTGTTATGATTTTCAAAAAATCAATTACTAAATAGTGTCAAAATTGACATAAAAAAGTTTTTAAAACAAATATTATATTATTAATTGTTATTTTATTTCTAAAAATCTAAGGTTCGGCCAAATGACTTATATAAGGTTATATATATTAATAATAAACAAATTGGGGTTCGTTTATCTTGTTGTAGTAAGTTTATTAACCTTATAGTGTAAGAACACAAGAAGACACGGTAAAAGTAAAATTATTTAACTAAATGTTAAATCTAAATGATAAGGTTAAAATAGCAACCTAAACTTGTCTAAATTATATTGGATGTGAGTATTTTGACCCATTTCTACCTTAGCTTTGAAATAAATCAATTTGGAGCTATTTAAAACCAAATTTGGCTTTATAATAAAATAATATTTTTAGTTATTCCAAAGGTGCCCCTCTCCTCCCTTATAAAAGGGCACCCCCTCCCTCTCTTCCTAACACCACTTTGAGCCTTCAATCTCAGCCAACGCCTGTCAAATTCTCTTCTCCACTTCCCTAGAAAAATCCTAGAGGTTCTGGTCTTCTTCAAAGACCTATTTTAGTACCCTAAAAGGAGGTCTCAAAGAAGCACTTCAAAGAAGAGGTAATGTCCGTTACCGATTCTTTCATCTTTATTTCTTCTTCCACTTCTTCTTCTTTAGTTGTTTCATTATGAAGTAATAAAATCAGTATCAATCATATACTTATATGTTATTATAAGTATGAAACAACCCTATTTCACCATCTACCCATCCTACGGAAAAAGAAATCACCGCGCATGCGTACGTACGGAATACCGTCTCGACGTTGTGGTGTAATCTATTTTCCACCACCACCTTACTTGGATGGGTATAATGGTGTAAATAATGACTATATATGACTATTAAAAAGTGATATTGATTATGAAATAGTATACATACACTCCAATAAAATTCCATGATCATAAGAACAATATCATCGCTCGTGCGTACGTACGGACTACCGTCTCCACGACGCGATGAGATTCATTCTCCATCTTCACCATTTAAGAATGATTATAAAGTATATACAAGAAATAATAATGAAATATATAACATTATAAAGATACTGGATTTATGTATATATGTATGTCATAAACTTAATTCCATTCAACTCAATAAGGAAATGAAAACAGCGTTCATGCATACGTACGACCTACCGTCTCCATGAACGGTGTATATCTTTCCATCTAAAAATATATTATATATATGTATATTCTAAATATATATTATATATAAATCATGTTTTATATTCTGTAAGTAAGTAATCATGATCTAAGTGATCATATGAATAATTAAAAGTCAAAACACGGACAACAAATGAAACGATTTTACCCAAAACGCTCATTAACATAGAATTTACAAACAAACGGGTAAAATAAAGTCATAAGTGAACCATATATGATATCATAACAATTAGTATGATTCTGGAATAAGTAAATGACATTATGTAAATCATTATACAGGAGGTTCGGACACTTACGAAGAAAATCGGACCTAAGGTAAGGGATAATTTTGCAAATCTCATTTTAATCCGAGATTGGTTATTCGTAAGTATTTACTGGGGTTATTTATATCATCCATTTACATGTTTTATAAAAGTGTTTTCATGTATGATAAAAGTCCTTTTTACCCATTTTTGACTTTTACTTCATGGTATGTAAGGAATCTTTCTTTTTCTTATGTTACGAGGTACTTTTTTGACTTTTCTGACAAAAGTACGAAGAATGTTTTTTTTAACTTATACGGCATGAATGGATTTTTGAAACATTTTTTCAAAGATGCTTCCTTAAAAAGTTTTCAAGTTTATTTTTAATCAACTTCTTCTAGTTTAAAATTGTATGACATGTTAAGAAAGGAAAATGTTTTTGAAGTAGAAAGGATATTTTCCTCAAGAATGGAGTTCAAGTGTTTTATCAAAATTATTTTCCATCTAAGATAATATAGGGTTCTATTTCTATCCCTATTATTACATTGATTTGATTATGTTGTGATGGAATTATTTTTATGAATTCCTTTATCTTATATGAATTGTTTTATGATGTCATGTTGTTTAAGAATCCCATTTTTATTACATGGGTTATGCAATGATGTATGATTTATGATTTTGTGGCACACATACGAATGGTATCATTATGAGATGGGTGGGACCTATATCTCCATCCAATTCATTGGTTAAAGATTTTATATCTCATGAGTTAGACATGGCTGGAACGGCAGGTTAAACCGGTTCAGTAAAACGGGACTGAAACGAGGAGTGAACTCGGTTCAGAAATGGACTTTGTCCACTAAGATAGTCTTGGCAATGAGTCTTACTAATAAGAAGTGATTCTCTATGATTATGTGTGTATGCAACAAAGTTTCATGTTTTAAGTTTTGATTATAGGGATTACATTTCACTACTATGATTTATCCCATGTTATGATATTATGATCTCTTTTGCAGGTTAAGATTTCCAAAATGTTATGTTCTTATGAATATGATGTGATTGATATTTCTTTTGTTTACCCTTACTGAGCATTTGAGCTCACCCTTTTATGTTTTCTTTTCCCCAGGATATAAAGAAAGGTTTTAGGTAAGACAAACAAGGTAAGATCTTTATTGGGAGATGTTGAAGATCTTTCACCACGATTAGAATATTTTATTCTGAGTTTCCAAAGACACTAAACTATTACGTTGCTTGTGTGTCTATTTTTGTTATATACTAAGTATTCGGCAAATGTAATGTAATGTATATGTACGTCAAGCTTCGGGTCTCTACAGTTGGTATCATAGGAAAGGTATAGTCAACCTTTGGAAACTAGGATGCGAGAACTTTAATGAGATCCCTAGAGATATTTCTAAGGTATGTCTAGGGATGTACCAAAGGTTAAGTATAAGTATAGATTATAGTACTAGAATCGCGCTAATGTTCTTAGAATTAAACCTAAGATGTTAGATATCGAAGGTACTCCCCCTTTATTATGTTGTTTTCCCTAGCATGATTTTTCCTCTCACACTATTCTTTTTGGGTTTTAGACGATGGATGGAACCCGAAGGAACCGTGTTTATCAATGTAATGGACAATCCAATGATTTTCCTCCTGAACAAACAAATGTTATGGGAGATGGAGTGAAAAATCTTATTGTTGTACTTACACAAGCTATGAATCATTCTGGACTTCCAAATGAGTAGAGAAGGGAACAACATTCTATTGAGTCCTTCATGAGTCAACATCCACCTTCTTTCAGTGGGTCTTCTGATCCACTTGTTGCTGAACAATGGATCAGTACCACTAAAAAGATATTTTCAGTTCTTCAATGTTCTGAACATGATAATGTCATCTTAGCAGTATATCGTTTGGAAGGTGAAGCTGATCATTTGTGGAATCTTATCAAGAATACAAGGCAAGGAGATGAAATTGAGTCCATGGAATGGGACAAGTTTAAGAAAATATTTTTCAATAAGTACTTCCCTCGTATTCTTCGAACAAAGATGGAGAAGAGGTTTCTTGAACTAAAGCAAAAGGATGATGAATCTGTTGGTATATACGGAGCGAATTTTACAAGGCTTGCAAGGTATGCATCTAGATTTATCATCCAACCTGAAAGTAAAGTTGATCGATTCTTCAATGGCTTAAAAACAAATCTTCAAAGGTCATTAACTATAAGAGACTTCAGTAGCTATGAAAAATTGTGCGTTGTGCTATCAAGGTAGAAATGGAAGTTGGTATTACTTATCCATCTCATAGTTTTGACAAGAAACTAAAGATGGAGTTCAAGGAGAAATCTCATAATAATGGTGAAAATAATATGAATGTTTCCTTATGCTCAAAGTGTTGAAAGAATAATGGTGGAGATTGTCATAAAGGGACAAGTAAATGTTTCAAATGTGGAAAGGAAGGTCATCAGGCATTTGAATGCTGCAATGATGGGGAGAAGATGTCTAATGATGCAAAAAAAGGAAGGGATACACAGAATGAACCTACTACACTTCAATGCTTCAAGTGCAAGGAAATGGGGCATTATGCTAATAAATGCCCTAATCCAAGGGTTAGTGATGATCGAAATGAGCAACCACATAAGGAAAAGGACAAAGGGAAGTCACCTGTGATCACCACTGGCGATGTTGAATATGACAATGATGTGGTGGGATGATTAAGTGTTTATGTAATGGGATTCCAAAATAATATTGTATATAGTATCGTGGAATATTGGAATATTTATGTATTGGTCTATTGTGGTTTTCAATTATTTTATGGTACCAGTAACCCTAGAAAGTGATTGAGATATTTTTGGAAAAAAGATGATATGCGCATAATGAAGGAAAACGGAGAAAATGAAATATTTGACAGTATTCATGATCTCTTGATTGATATAAGGACTAAGTGATATCATGGTTTGAGTATTTAGAATTTTGAGGATTTTGGTATGTGAAAAGTGTTAACTTTAAACTGCATTCATGTTTTCACTAAGGTTCAATGGGTATTCAAGAGAATACATGATTAAGGCCTTTGAATGTTTGGAATGTGACCAAAAAGATATATCTTATGATATATGGGGATCAACGATGGTATTAAATCTCTGGTAATCATTTTCACTATATTATGAGAGTGGACTGCAGTATTATGGATAAGCCTAATGATTGGAATGGATTATGTTGGACATAAGTTAGTATTGTTTAAGGATAGAAGTTTTTTCGATATTATTGATGGGATTTTATAGTAATATAGTTTTAGAAAAAGGACAACCTGCAGGACGGGAGACAGCCCATCACGTCGGACAAGGTCATGGGAATCGAACCCACAACCGAAGTACGACTAGCCTTTATCGCTTACCTCTGGCCTACAGGAAGTCCCTGTTTAGTAGAAACTAGTTTTATTATATTAAGCAGTATGATATATGAAGTATAAGTCCATTTTAGGAACCATATATGATTAATCTCATGATAGACGGACTTATGTATATTTGATAACTTTTGCTAACCTTTTGTTTGAAACAGATGGAATGACCCATCATTTTATCACATGATCTATTAAAACTTCACGAATAACAAATTCAACTTCATTTCATTAAGAGATGAAGTGGAAATTGTTCAAAGCACGAACAACAGTGAGATTGTACCAAAATCAAGCAAGTATTTCTTCTAATTCAAAATTTTCAATTTTAGGGAAATGATATTGAAAACCAAAAATGATGTCCTAGTTCTCTTATATCCGATGAATCAAATGGTACCTTAGATCATCACAAATTTATGGATTTTTGATTAATGGATTTTTCATATCCATGTTCTCTACCACTCTCCATCAGAACATGATGGTTAGATTTTTCTTCTATATCCATATTTTCACCAATGTTCTCCTATATGGAAACCTAGTGATGAGTTAATTTGGGTAACCATTACATTTCATACTTTTGTTTTTAAAGCCAAGTTTTGGTATTCCTTTTTACAATGTGGGTTTCTATTAAAGAAACTTTCGAGTAGTAAACCATTTATAACTCCGACGAATTTCGAGGGCGAAATTCCTTTTAATGGGGGTAGAATGTAACACCCCGAGATTTTATGAAAAATATGATTTTTAATTTTATTGATGTCTTGTGTTGTACGCTACACCAAAAGGAGCTTTCACTATATGCATCTCTGACTTGTCTTTCACTACACGCAATCGCGACCTTCCACGATAGCGTGTGTAGTAAGCAATACCGAGTTTCACTAAACGAGATATTATTATAATATTATTATGAACTAGCCATTATGAATAGTAATAACCACTTTTTGAAATTTTTTAAATTTTATTTTTCAAAATGGACTTCATTTTTGGATTCAGAATATCCAAATTAGCTTAGGGTGAAATTTTGGTACTTTTCTGAAAACTTTCATTTTTTGATGAATAGTGAAACTACTAAGTGGTAGTTAAAAAAACTGAATTTTTCATAAATATTATTTTACCACTTCTGTGAGTAGAATTTTTAAAATCCGAGAGACACGGTTAATATCAAGGACTTAAATGTGGTTTAATGATATGAAAATAATTTTTGGTGAATAGTAACTTTTTACTTTTATTTACCACGGTTAAAAGTAAATAGGGTAATTAAGGGTAAAATGATATTATTATTACCCTAACACATGTCCTAATACTATTGGATAAGTGTAATTCGACCAAAAACAACCTTAGGAATAAAATATGACCATTTAGGCCCCCTTGGATTAGATTAGGACATTTATTATTATTTAATTCAAAGAAAAGTTAAAAGAGTTAAAATCAAAGTTTATTTACTAAGACATTTTTAATATAAGGTTATACATAAGATAAATTCGATTGCAAATATTCATTAGAACGATATTACTATTTCCTACATAATGATATTTTATTTATAATTTTTATACATTAAATAATTTAATTTATTAATGACACAATGATGATGCAGTAATTACCATAATAGTGAAAAATTAGAATAATTGATATTATAAATACCCAAATAAATATAATTTGAGCCTTTTTATGAATTAAACTAATTTTCAAGGTTAATATGACATGTTAGTATTGTTTTAATTAACCTTTTTTGAACTAATCATTCTGTTGTGATTTTCAAAAAAATCAATTACTAAATAGTGGAAAAATTGACATAAAATAGTTTTAAAAAAAATATTATATTATTAATTGTTATTTTATTCCAGAAAATATAAGGTTCAGCCAAATGACTTAGATAAGGTTATATATATTAATAATAAACAGCTTGGGGTTCGTTTGTCTTGTTATAGTAAGTTTATTAACCTTATAGTGTAAGAACACAAGAAGACACAGTAAAAGTAAAATTATTTATCTTAATGTTACATCTAAATGATAAGGTTAAAATAGGATCCTAAACTTGTTTAAATTATATTGGATGGGATTATTTCGACCCATACCCACCTTATATTTGAAATAAATCTATTTGGATCTATTTAAACCCGAATTTGGATTTATAATAAAATAATATTTTTAGTTATTCCAAAGGTGCCCCTCTCCTCCCTTATAAAAGGACACCCCCTCCCTCTCTTCCTCACACCACATTGAGCCTTAAATCTCGGACAAAACCTGTCAAATTATCTTCTCCACTTCCCTAGAAACATCCTAGAGGTTTGGGTCTTCTTTAAAGACCTATATTAGTACACTAAAAGTAGGTCTCAAAGAAGCACTTCAAAGAAGAGGTAATGTCTGTTACCGATTCTTTAATCTTTATTTCTTCTTCCACTTCTTCTTCTTTAGTTGTTTCATTATGAAGTAATAACATAAGTATCACTCATATACTGATATGTTATTATAAGTATGAAACAACCCTATTTGACCATCTATCCATTCTAAGGAAAAATAAATCACCGCGCATGCGTACGTACGGAATACCGTCTCCACGCCATGGTGTAACCTATTTTCCACCACCACCTTAATTGGATGGGTATAATGGTGTAAATAATGACTATATATGACTATTAAAAAGTGATATTGATTATGAAATAGTATACATACACTCCAATACAATTCCACGATCATGAGAATGATATCATTGCTCGTGCGTACGTACGGACTACCGTCTCCATGACGCGATTAGATTCATTCTCCATGTTAACCATTTAAGAATGATTATAAAGTATATATAAGAAATAATAATGAAATATATGACATTATAAAGCTACTGGATTTATGTATATATGTATTTCATCTACTTAATTCCATTCAACTCAATAAGGAAATGAAAACAACGTTCATGCGTACGTACGGCCTACCGTCTCCATGAACGGTGTATTTCTTTCCATCTACTAATCTATTATATATATGTATATTCTAAATATATATTATATATAAATAATGTTTTATATTCTGTAAGTAAGTAATCATGATCTAAGTAATCATATGAATAATTACAAGTCAAAACACGGACAACAAATGAAACGATTTTACCCAAAACGCTCATTAACATGGAATTTACAAAAGAACGGGTAAAATAAAGTCATAAGTGAACCATATATGATATCAAAACAATGAGTATGATTCTGTAATAATTCAATGACATTATTTAAATAATTATACAGGAGGTTCAGACACTTACGAAGCAAATCGGACCTAAGGTAAGGGATAATTTTGCAAATCTCATTTTAATCTGAGATTGCTTATTCGTAAGTATTTACTGGGGTTATTTATATCATCCATGTCCATGTTTTATAAAAGTGTTTTCATGTATGATAAAAGTCCTTTTTACCCATTTTTGACTTTTACTACATGGTATGTAAGGAATCTTTCTTTTGTTTACGTTACGAGGTACTTTTTTGACATTTCCAATAAAAGTACGAAGAATGTTTTTTTAACTTATACGGAATGAATGGATTTTGAAAACATTATTTCAAAGAAGATTCCCTTTACAAGTTTTCAAGTTTATTTTTAATCAACTTCTTTTATTTTAAAATTTTATGACATGTTAAGAAAGGAAAATGTTTTTGAAGTAGAAAGGATATTTTCCTCAAGAATGGAGTTCAAGTGTTTTATCAAAATTATTTTCCATCTAAGATGATATAGGGTTCTATTTCTATCCCTATTATTACATTGATTTGATTATGTTGTGACGGAATTATTTTTATGAATTCCTTTATCTTATATGAATTGTTTTATGATGTCATGTTGTTTAAGAATCCCATTTTTATTACATGGGTTATGAAATGTTGTATGTTTTATGATTTTGTGGTACACATAAGAATGGTATCATTATGAGATGGGTGGGACCTATATCTCCCTCCAATGCATTGGGTAAAGATTTTATATCTCATGAGATAGACATGGCTGGAACGGAAGGTTAAACCGGTTCAGTAAAACAGGACTGAAACGAGGAGTGAACTCGGTTCAGAAATGGACTCTGTCCACTAACATAGTCTTGTCAATGAGTCTTGACTAATAAGAAATGATTCTCTATGATTATGTGTGTATTCCACAAAGTTTCATGTTTTATGTTTTGATTATTGGGATTACATTTCACTACTATGATTTATCTCATGTTATGATATTATGATCTCTTTTGTAGGTTAAGATTTCCAAAATGTTATGTTCTTATGAATATGATGTGATTGATATTTCTTTTGTTTACCCTTACTGAGCATTTGAGCTCACCCTTTTATGTTTTCTTTTCCCCAGGATATAAAGAAAGGTTGTAGGTAAGAAAAAAAGGGGAAGATCTTTATTGGGATATGTTGAACATCTTTCACCGTGATTATAAGATTTTATTCTGAGTTTCCAAAGACACTAAACTATTACGGTCCTTGTGTGTCTATTTTTGTTATGTACTAAGTATTACGAAAAAGGAATGTAATGTATATGTACGTCAAGCTTCGGGTCTCTACACTAATACTTGTTAAATTTAATTACAATCTCATCAACTTAATTAGTTAAGGAATCATATGTTCTTTTATCTTGATGTTATGACTAACCAACTGCCCCAATTGCTAAATATCTTGATGGAGAATTTTCCAAAGACTTCTCCACTGGCTTATCAATCAAATTTTCACTTAAGAAAGATATACTATCAATAACTTATAATGTGAATTCATTTCTAGATTTATTCCTTTCATCCACATGATCAAAAATCGGAAAAACTAGATTCTTGACAATTTAGTAGCCATGTTTTCTGATCTCATCAATTGTTACTCTTCCTGAACAACAAGATATTATTCCTAGATAACTGGTAAAAAAATTCTTTATATCTAAAATTTTTATTTCAACTTATTATCCTTCTCCAAGAAAATTTTATTCCAAATGTACTGACCAGGTAGCCTTACCTGAACCCGACACTGGTTCTTCAGTAGGTGGATCTACTTTGTTCCTTGGTTTTATAACTAATTATCGTAGAACAATTTATTATTCCATTTCCTCTTCAAAAAATTGTTGGTCGGAGAGTGATGGCAAGAGGGGGGGGGGTGAATTGCCTTTTAAAAATTAATTAATAATTAAAAAAAACAATTTATAAATGTAGCAGAAATAAAAAGGGGCAAGACACAATTTGATAACGGAGTTCGGCTTAAACCAAAGCCTACATCTCCGCTCCCAACTCAACCGTTGAGAGATTTACTTCAGCTTACTTTTTAATGGTTGTAGCAAGAAACCCACTAGCCGTTTTAAGGTAGGCTAGATCACCTTCGTACAGCTTGCTTTTTTATTATGGTTGTAGCAAGAAACCCAAAATGAAAGTGAGGAAGAAAAGGATGGTTTGTTTTAATACAAACCCAATGAAGATCTAAACAATTGAAATAAATAAGTTACAACAAACTTGAGGAAGCCTTGAGCGCCAAGAGTGTGAGAGTAGTTGATGTAGAGGCAGCCCAAGCTTCAAGGAAGGAGGTGGATCACAAGTAGCCTTAGAGATTTGTCGTTTGGAGCTCCAAGGTATCAAAATATCATTCCAATGTTTCGGTAGTGTTCCCGGCATCCATCCTCGTCTATTTATAGGATAAATATCCCCAAATACTTCAATATGGCCGTTGGAGGGCTTTTGGAGCCGTTGGGGGTCAAGTGGATAGGCTGGTCAAAAGCCCAACGGCTAGTTTGACTGGGCGTACCGGCTGACCGGTGCTTGTCCACCGGCTGGCCGGTGCTCCAGACAGAAGCAAGATCCTTCTGTCCAAACTCCACCGGCTGACCGGTGCTGAGCCACCGGCTGGCCGGTGGAACAGACAGAAGGAAGGTCTTCTGTCCAGCCTCCACCGGCAGGCCGGTGCTGGGACACCGGCTGGCCGGTAGCACCTGGCAGTGGGCAAAGCCTACTGCCTGGTTCCACCGGCTGGCTGGTGGTCAGGCACCAGCTGACCGGTGGAACCTGGCAGAGAGCTTTGCTCCTGCCAGAGACCACCAGCTGGCCGGTGGTTATCCACCGGTTGGCCGGTGGACTCAGTGAGTCCATTTCCAGTTCTTCTTGGGCCAACTCTTTGGAAACCTTTTTCCTATCATCAAAAACTTGAAAACAAGTTAGAACACGATTAGGGTGATTGTGATCATTAAAATCCAAGAGAGAGGGGTACAACAATCTCCCCCTATTTTGATGATCACAATCACAAAAGAGAAATCTTTTAAAAAGGATAAGCCAAGTGAAAAAGAAATAAGAAACTTTGACATGGAAAATTTTAGTGATCATTTTAATACAAGAATTTCAATGATGTATTATGTATTGAAAATGATATTAAACTTGAAAGGATTGAAATAAAGAGAATGGTTCATTTTGAAATTGTAACCATAGGTCATTTAAAAGAAACAACTGAAATAAAAAACATAACCATTTAAAAACAGATTTTGATGAAAGTAAAAAATTAAAATTGAACTTGTTTTAAAAAGAGCACTTAATGAAATAAGTAAATAAGTATGTAATAGAGAGATTTTCTTATCCCCCTTTGGGATTATCAAAATAGGAGGAAAAGTACGAAAGAAAAATTAGAAAAACACTAATAAGCAATGACAAAAAGGATGAAAGATATGATAACTTGAATTTTATAAAAGACGAACCGTTACATAGAAAATTCAAAATACAAAGACAAGTAAAAAAAACAGAAACGGCTCTATTCACTCCTAGAGGGCCGAGAGTGACGGCGACGCCTGAAGGTCGGAGGAGCCGGAGGAGCCTGGACCGCCTCAAAGAGACGATCTAGAGAATCAATCCGAGAGTGGAGCTGATCAAACTGAGAGCTGATGTAAGAAAACTGTAGGTCGAGCCGGGTCTCAATCTGATCCTGGAAGCGAAGGAACTGATCAGCCGTCACCGACAAGCCGCCAGAATCAGCGGGAGGGGGCACAGCCTCAGCAGGCTCTGGTGCATCATCACCCGCTCCATCTCCCTCATCAGCAGCAGCAGCAGCCTCTCCTTCGTCGTCACCACTCCCTTCCTCTTCATCATCACCACTGTCCTCACTATCTGAAAGAGGATAGGCAGCAGCAATGGCAGGAGGCATGGCATGGGTAGGAGGGTGTGAATGTGTCTGAGGGGAGTAAGCCTTGAGAAGGCCCTCCTTGTCAGTAATCCACTCCTGACGCCAAGGATGCCAACGAATGTTCATCCGTTGCAGCATCATAAAATTGATGATGCTGTCCTTCTTAGGCTGCTCGAAGGAGGTAGCACGGAGAGGGACATCAAGAAAGGTAAAGATTTTGGTCAACAAGCGCCCGTGAGGTAGAGTTTTGGACCGGCGCGGGTGCTCAGCCACATAAGCCATGGCCCGGAACAGAAATCGGACCAAATTGAAATGAATTCCTCTGGTGATAAATGAGAGAAGATAGATATCAATAAATTTCACCGTGTCGTGATCACCGATACGGGGTGAAAGAGTGGTCTGAATGAGGCGCTCAATGATGCGATGGTTTGGGGTGAGCTGGGAGAGATTGACAATGGGATCGGTGGGCTGCCCTGTGAGATGCTCAAGAGCAGTAGCAAGATCAAATTCAGGGTCCCGAGGAAACTCCCCCTGAGCAAATGCATGAGGTCCAACATGAGGAACCTCGAGCATCCTAGCAATCTCCAAAGAAGTGATGGTGATGGGTTGCCCAAGAGCAGTGGTGGTAATAGTATCGACGTCGTCAGAAACCGACCACGTCAGGTGAGCATAAAATTCCTTGACAAGAAGGGGATAAATGACATCCTTTTCAGGAGGTTCAAAGAAGGAATGCCAGTGTTGATATTCAATGATTGAGAAAAGCTCGAGTCGAGCAGTAGAAAGCCAAGAAAAATCAATTGCCGTACCCGGCAGAATGACTTTGTCATGCCAAATGTCCGGAAGTTGAGGGATTGAAGGAGGAGGAGGTGCCTCTTGAGCGATGCCCTTTCCCTTGCATGAAGATCGAGGACCCATGATGGCAAAAGGGAGAAAAAGAAGAAAGAGATTAAGAGAAGAAGGATTTTGACAGAGCAAGGAGGAGGAATAAGGCTAGGGCAGGAGGGAGGCTTCGGTTTGAGGGTGCCGCACGAGAGGGAGAGAAAGAATAGAAAAAAAGAGAGAAGGGTTTAATTTTAACCCTTCCTCCGGCCAGCCCATATAGCAAAACCCGACACCACCGGTTAACCGGTGATGTACCACCGGTTGACCGGTGGTTTTGAAATTCATAAAAAAAAAAAAAAAAAAGAAAGAGTTTAAATATCTTAAAGAGAAATATAAGCAAGCCAAATTGAGTCAAATATTTAATAGTTCTCATTGATGAATCATGCCTAACTCCCCCTTAATAAATTCAAAACGATCAACCGGGAGCGGTTTGGTAAAAATATCAGCTAATTGGAAATCAGTAGAAATGAAGTCCAAAGTGATATCCCCTTTTTGAAAATGGTCACGAAGGAAATGATGCCTTAAATCTATATGCTTAGTCCTAGAATGTTGTATTGGATTATTAGAGATACTAATGGCACTAGTGTTGTCACACCGTATAGGGATGTGATCGTAGGTAAGGCCATAATCCAAGAGAGTGTGCTGCATCCAAATAATTTGGGCACAACAATTACCAGCTGCTACGTACTCGGCCTCAGCAGTAGAAAGAGAAACACAATTTTGCTTTTTGCTACTCCATGAAACTAGGGACTTGCCTAGCAGATGACAGGTTCCACTAGTACTCTTACGATCTAATTGGCATCCGCCAAAATCAGCATCCAAATATGAAGAAAGTTCAAAAGATGTATTAGAGGGATAAAACAAACCAATGTTTTTGGATCCTTTTAAATACTTAAAAATTTTTTTTACCGATTTAAAATGAGATTCTTTGGGAGTGGCTTGAAAACGATCACAAAGACAAACACTGAACATTATGTCAGGACGGGTCACAGTTAGGTAAAGTAGACTCCCGATCATACTCCTATAAAGCTTGTTATCCACCGGTTTCCCGGCTTCATCTAACGTAAGTTTACAAGAAGTACTCATGGGGGTACTAATTTCCTTTACTTGATCCATCCCAAAACGGCTTAAAAGTTCGTTTGTGTATTTGCCTTGGTTTAGAAAAATACCATTTGAATTTTGAAAGATTTGAAAACCACGAAAATTTTTTAATTCCCCCATAAAGCTCATTTCAAATTCTTTTCTCATTAAATCTGAAAAATCAGTACAAAGAGATTCTTTGGTTGAACCAAAGATAACGTCATCAACGTAAATTTGGACAATTAAAAGATCTTTGGAAGTGTGTTTTAAAAATAGGGTACAATCAGCTTGACCCATTTTAAAATCATTTTCTAAAAGAAATTTTGTTAACCGCTCATACCAAGCCCGAGGGGCTTGTTTTAAGCCATATAGAGCCTTGGTTAACTTAAAAACATGATTTGGAAATTTTGGATCTTCAAAACCGGGGGGTTGTTCAACAAAGATTTTTTCTGAAATAAAACCATTTAAAAAAGCACTTTTAACATCCATTTGAAAAAGATTGAAATTTAAGTGAGCGGCGAATGCCAACAAGATCCTAATGGATTTCAATCTAGCAACGGGCGCAAAGGTTTCACCATAATCAATTCCTTCTTCTTGATTATAGCCCTTAGCTACTAGGCGAGCCTTGTTCCGGGTTATATTTCCTTGATCATCAAGTTTGTTCCTAAAAACCCATTTAGTGTCAATAATTGGATGATCATTGGGTCTTTCAACAAGAGTCCAAACATCATTTCTAGAGAATTAATTTAATTCCTCTTGCATTTCAAGAACCCAATTCTCACCATTAATGGCATCATTAATGGTTTGAGGCTCTAGTTGAGAAAGAAAGGCTTGATGTTCAACCTCGTTGAGGATTGATCTTCTAGTTCGAGTACCGGCTTGAAGATCACCTATAAAATTTTCTAAAGGATGGTCTCTAGAAGGTTTCCAAACCTTAGGCAAGGTGGAAGGCGAAGAAGGTGAAGAGGGTTCTTGATGGTCATCCTCCTTGGGAGGAGTAGAGGAATCATTCAAGTGAAGCTTATCAATCTTATCTTCAACATCTTCAATGACCGGGTGAGGTTTTTGAAGAGTTTCATCAAATTTGACATGAGATGATTCTTCGATGGTTTTTGAACGTTTATTGAAGACCCGATAGGCTTTGCTTGAGTTGGAGTACCCAAGAAAAATACCTTCATCGGATTTGGCATCAAATTTCCCTAGGTTATCTTTTGTGTTAAGGATAAATCATTTACAACCAAACACTTTAAAATAACCAACTTTGGGCAATTTGCCTTTCCAAAGTTCATAGGGGGCTTTCTTAAGAAGGGGTCTTACAAGGACTCTATTGATAGTGTAACAAGCAGTGTTTACCGCCTCGGCCCAAAAATATTGAGGGAGGTTGAATTCACTAAGGAGGGTTCGAGCAATTTCTTGGAGAGTTCGGTTTCTCCTTTCAACCACTCCATTTTGTTGTGGAGTCCTAGGGGCAGAGAAGGTGTGATTGTATCCTTGAGAGGAACACAATTCATCGAATTCTTTGTTCTCGAATTCACCTCCATGGTCACTACGGAGCGATATAATTTTATATCCTTTTTCGTTTTCTACTTTCCTAGAGAATTTCAAAAAGGTTCTACAAGCATCATTTTTATGAGCTAAAAAGAAAACCCAAGTGAAACGAGAAAAGTCATCTACTAGAACAAAGGTATAGGATTTTCCACCTAGACTTGCTACAGGGGTAGGACCAAAAAGATCAAGATGAAGGAGCTCAAGAGATTTTGAAGTGGACACTTCCTTCTTAGATTTGAAAGAAGATTTGTGTTGCTTGCCAAGTTGGCATGGCTCACAAATCAAATCTTTCTTAAACTTAAGTTTAGGAAGGTCACGGATGAGCTTGTTCTTATTAAGCTTTAGAAGTGAATGAGAGCTACAATGCCCCAACCTTCTATGCCAAAGCCAAGACTCATTGTCAAGAGCAATTAAACATTTAACATTTTGGCTAGCTAAAGACTTTAAATCAATAATGTAAACATTTTGAAAATGGGAAGCAGAAAATATCAATTTGTTTTGAAAATCAAACACATTTCATAAATCATTTTGAAAATTTACCGAAAAACCACTATCACAAAGTTTACTAATGCTAATTAAATTATGCTTTAAACCTTTAACAAATAAAACATCTTTAATAAAGGAGGAGCTACCAAAACCAATGCTACCTATTCCGACGATCTTGCTTTTTGAATTGTCACCGAAGGTGACGTATCCTCCATCGAATTCTTCAAGGGAGTTGAACTCGGAGGGATCGCCACACATGTGCCTCGAGCATCCGCTGTAGAGATACCACGAGCCTTTCGAAGGCTTACTTCTTTGGTGTTTATCCTATAAAATCAAGAAAGAATAGATTTTGGTACCCATATAAGTTTGGGTCCGGAAAGATTAGCTAAAAGAGACTTTTGAACCCATACTTGTCTAGAGGGATAAATCCTAAGATATTCATCCGAGTAGGTAATGATTTTGGGGCGGCCATATCTAGCATTTTTACAATCGCATTCATAAATCATATGTCCGGATTTTCTACAATAATTACAAAATTTATTTTGAGAGATCCCCCTTACAAAAGTACTGGGTGCTCTAGAAGAGGTGGCTTGCTTGTTAAAGCCAAGTCCATGTGTGGTTCTAGCCGAACGTTGAGAACCTAGCAATTTGGTCAAATTTTTTTCACCTTGGGTGAACTTGGCAAGATATTCCCTTAAATATTTAATAGTTGAATTCAAAGAATAAACATTTGGAATATCTTGGACCTTAAGGGAAAGTTCCTCATTCTTTTTGAGAAGTTGATCTTTTTCAGAAATTAGAATTTTATGTTTCTTTTCTAAGGCCAAAAATTTAGAGGTAAGTTCGTGAAAACCTTCCTCTAATTGATCTCTCGCAATTTGGAGATCTTCATAAGACATGTTATTATTAAAAGAAGAAGATGAGGAAGAGGAGTCGGCAAGTGCCATTAGGCATTTTCCACCTTCATCGCTTGTGTCGCTTGAGGACATGGAGTCATCGCTTGCACTCCATGTTGACGCTTTGAAGGCCTTCTTGTTTTTCTTTTCTTTTAACCTTTTCTTGAAAAGAGAGCACTCCAGTTTGATGTGGCTTTTCTTTCCACATTCAAAGCATGTAACCTCTTTTTCTGCTTTGGCTCTTCCTTTCGTGCCCTTTGAAAATTCTTCTTTTTCTTCATGAACTTGCTCATTTTTCTTGCAAGTTGAGCAATCTCGGATCCGCTATCATCGGAGGAGCTTTCTTGCTTTGCTTTGAATGCTATGTTCTTTTTCTCCTTGAAGATGTTACCTTCTTTATCGGCTTGTCTCTTCATGGTAATCTCATAGGTCATAAGTGATCCAATGAGTTCTTCAACCGGCATTTTCTTGACATCTTTCGCTTCTTGGATTGTCGTCACCTTTGGAGTCCATGAGCTTGGTAGGGCCCAAAGAATCTTCTTGACCATCGTCTCTGCAGAAACATCATCTCCAAGAGACTTTCTCCCATTACACACATCAGTGAAGCGAGTAAACATTTCCGTAATAGATTCGTGTGGGTGCATGGTGAAACTTTCAAAGTCTTGACGATACATATCTAATCTAGTGTCTTTAACTTTGTTAGTGCCCTCATGGGTCACTTCCAAAAGCTTCCAAATTTCATGAGAAGTGGTGCAAGTAGAAATACGATTAAATTCATTATGGTCTAACCCACAATGAAGAGCATTCATGGCTTTTCCATCTAGCTCAAAATTAGCTATGTCTTCGGGGGTCCATTTAGACTCATCTTTGCTAGAGAGAGTATAGCCTTGCAAAACAATTCTATATATAGGATAGCCAATACTTCTAAGAAATGTAATCATGCGAGTTTTCCAATAATTGTAGTCGGTTCCATCAAAGAATGGAGCCCAAGTCATGGAATACCCTTCGAGTGCTTGTGAGGAAGAAGCCATCACAGTGGATTTTGAGTTTGTAACCGGTAAGGTATTACACAAACTCTCCCTCTGATACCAATTGTTGGTCGGAGAGTGATGGCAAGAGGGGGGGTGAATTGCCTTTTAAAAATTAATTAATAATTTAAAAAAACAATTTATAAATGCAGCGGAAATAAAAAGGGGCAAGACACAATTTGATAACGGAGTTCGGCTTAAACCAAAGCCTACGTCTCCGCTCCCAACTCAACTGTTGAGAGATTTACTTCAGCTTGCTTTTTAATGGTTGTTGCAAGAATCCCACTAGCCGTTTTAAGGAAGGCTAGATCACCTTCGTACAGATTTCTTTTTTATTATGGTTGTAGCAAGAAACCCAAAATGAAAGTGAGGAAGAAAAGGATGGTTTGTTTTAATACAAACCCAATGAAGATCTAAACAATTGAAATAAATAAGTTACAACAAACTTGAGGAAGCCTTGAGCGCCAAGAGTGTGAGAGTAGTTGATGTAGAGGCAGCCCAAGCTTCAAGGAAGGAGGTGGATCACAAGTAGCCTTAGAGATTTGTCGTTTGGAGCTCCAAGGTATCAAAATATCATTCCAATGTTTCGGTAGTGTTCCTGGCATCCATCCTCGTCTATTTATAGGAGAAATATACCCAAATACTTCAATATGGCCGTTGGAGGGCTTTTGGAGCCGTTGGGGGTCAAGTGGACAGGCTGGTCAAAAGCCCGACGGCTAGTTTGACTGAGCGTACCGGCTGACCGGTGCTTGTCCACCGGATGGCCGGTGCTCCAGACAGAAGCAAGATCCTTCTGTCCAGACTCCACCGGCTGACCGGTGCTGAGCCACCGGCTGGCCGGTGGAACAGACAGAAGGAAGGTCTTCTGTCCAGCCTCCATCGGCGGGCCGGTAGCACCTGGCAGTGGGCAAAGCCTACTGCCTGCTTCCACCGGCTGGCCGGTGGTCAGGCACCGGCTGACCGGTGGAACCTGGCAGAGAGCTTTGCTCCTGCCAGAGACCACCGGCTGGCCGGTGGTTATCCACCGGTTGGCCGGTGGACTCAGTGAGTCCATTTCCAGTTCTTCTTGGGCCAACTCTTTGGCAACCTTTTTCCTATCATCAAAAACTTGAAAACAAGTTAGAACACGATGAGGGTGATTGTGATCATTAAAATCCAAGAGAGAGGGGTACAACACAAATCTCAATTTTATTTGTGTTGGTTTGGAAATTAATTCATCTATGGTTTCACCAATTCCTTTATTTATAACAACACTTTTCTCCCCCTGAGAAAATTATTTTGATCTTTGTTAGTCATTACACCAATAGGCATCAATATTCCTTTTACTGTACTCCAGAAAAAACATAACTTCCTTAAATTTCCTATAATGTGTACATTTTTATGATGAAATTTTATTTGAGAATATATTAAACAAATCATTCCATTATTAAGTAGAATTTGAGAAATTATCCTTTTATAAGGTTACAAAGTCACCTTTGCATCTGGATGATAGAAGTAGTGATGATATCTGAACATATACCTTGGAAAGTTAAGATTTATTTCTCATAAAAACAAAAACCTGAAATTTAATTCTGGATAAAAAATCATTCCCATTTAAAAAATCCATGGATAAATTTGTGTTTGAATAAACTTGACCACGATTTTTTGGTCTGGCTCGAGATCCTTGAAAAACTTTCCTAAGGTTTATTGAACCAAATAGAAAAGACATCATGTCTTTAGACCTATTATCTTTATTCTCAATCTACTATATATTTAAATGAATGACTCCATCAGATTTATAGTTCTAGAGTTAGTAAATTTTAGTCAAAAAAATATAAAAATTACTTATCGTCTGTTCTTGTAAAAACTATATCTTCAAAATTGAAAAAACTAAACGGAAAAATGTTACAGAAAATTGTTACAGAAAATTTTTAGTTCTACCTCATAACAGAACTATGGGTTGACCTCATTTAGAAAAGATTATAATGATTGAAGTGTTAGTGCTTTCTTCAAGAGAATATTTTTATGATAGGGTCATTTGAAATCAACTACTTTCCCTTATAGAATCTTTGTTTCGGAAACACTCTAATTCTTTAGGTTGTTGGCTTAACCTTCTTCAGTTCTCTTCGTTTGAATCAATTCTGATAAACGAAAGGTTTGACGTTCTAGAGTTCTAGGTTTTCATAAGAAAGCATCAGTAAATGAAGGTAGGAAAATGTAAAAGAAGGTTTTAGTATTTGAAAAGGGTTCGAGAAAAGAATATGATAGGTATTAAAAACATTTCAGATAGTTCCTTGTTTCTAGTGTCATTACATAAGATAATTATTATATTTTTTTGAAAACATACGGTGTGATTAAATTTAATACAAAATAAAATAACTAAAATATATATTAGGATAAAAATATTAAAAAAATAAAATTTAAAGTAATTAGAAAATAATGTTAACATAAATACATTGGAATAAATAAATAAATAAATAAATAAATAAAAAAATAATAAAATAAAAAGATTAAAATTTATTTTAAAAAATAAATAACCCCAACTCCCTCTTTATAATATCAAAACATACAGTGGTACATAGTTTGGTGAAAATATCAACTGGTTGATATTTAGTATTTACAAATTCTAAAGATATATACTTTTTAAGAACACGATCCCTTAAAAATGATGTCTGATATCAATATTCTTAGTTCCTGAATGAGTTATTGTATTTTTTTAAATGTTTATAGAACTTTTATTATCACATAAAATAGGTTTTCTATTATAATTTAATCCAAAGTCCATTAGTTTTTTTTTCATCCACATTACTTGTGCACAACAACTGCCAAGAGATACATATTTTTCCTCGGCTGTTGACATAGAAAGTGAGTATTGTTTCTTACACGACCATGATACAATATATTTTCCTAAAAAGTGATGGGTTTATGAGGTATTTTCTCTATCTAATCTATAGCCCTCAAAATCAGCATCTGAATATGATATTAAATTAAAATCAAAATCTTCTGGATAAATAAGAGATTGAAAACAATTCCTTTTAAATATCAAAAAATCATTTTGACAACAACAAGATGAGATTATTTAGATTTTTTTTAATATAACACCTAAAAATAATAAATACAAAATATCAGGTTTGTTATCAATAAGATATAATAATCTACCAATAATAACTCTATATAACTTGTTGTCCACTAGTTTTCCAGATCCGTCCAAATCAAGTTTTATATTGGTACACATGGGAGTTGTATATGTCTTTTTGTTCTCTAGAAAAAACATTTTCAATAAATCAGTAATATATTTAGTTTGGTTTAAAATATTTCTATAATATTTTTGATAAATTTGAAGCACTAAAAAAAGCTCAATTCTCCCATCATTCTCATTTCAAATTCATTTTTCATAAGTACTAAAAAATCATTATAATGTTTTTCATTATTTGGACCAAAAATAAAATCATAAACATTTATTTGAACTAATAATATATTATAAAAAATGGTTTTATTAAATAGATTTAGATCTCCAAATCCAAAAGTAAATCCATTTTTCCAAAAAAATAGAACCTAATATGTCATACCAAGCTCTTGTTTCTTATTTAATGCGATAGAGATATTTATTATGTTTAAAAACAGAATTTGGATTTTGAGAATTTTTGAAACCAAGAGGTTGTCCAACATAAACTTCCTCTTTTAAATATCCATTTAAAGAGGTAGATTAAATATCCAAATTATATAATTTAAAGATCATATGAGATGCATAAATTAAAAGAATTATAATCTCTTCTAATATAGATATAGGGGAAAATGTTTTATAATAATCTATTCCTTTTTCCTGATTATATCCTTTAGATACTAATCTATCTTTATTTCTTGTTATAATCCCTTAATTATATTATTTATTTATAAAGACCCATTTATTTCCTGGAACTTGATAATTTTATGTACTTTAAACTAATTCCCAAAATTCATTCCTTTTGAATTATTTTTTCTCATCTTTCATTTCTAACATTCAACTATCATCTTCTAAGGCTTCTTCAAAGTATTTAGGTTCTATTTGGGATAGAATGTCAGATAATTTTACTAGGTTTCCTAAACTTCATCTAGTTATTATTCCTATGTCTGTGTATCCTATAATAGTTTCTAAAGGATGATTCATTAGGGTTCTAGACTATATTTTTAAATCCGTTTTAGGTTCATTAGTATCATTTTCATCTGAACTAGACTGATTTTTTTATGGTATTTTCAAAACCATTTTTAGGTTTTCAAATCTCATTTTTTCAAAAGAGTCAGTAATTTCGATAATTTTATCTTTATCCTGAATAAAAGGGCCAGTTTCACCAAACAACACATGAACTGATTCATCAATAATCCTTTACTTTTTATTAAACAATCTATAGGATTTAGAGGTCACATAATATCCTAAAAATATTCCTTCATCTACTTTTGGATCGAGCTTAATAAGATTATCCTTGGTGTTCATGATATAAAACTTGCATCCAAAAAAATTAAAGTAATTTACATTATGTTTTCAGTTATTCCAAAGATCAAAAGGTGTATTTTTTAAAATATACTGAATTAAAATTCTATTCATTATACAGTAGGTTGTTCTTACAGCTTAGGCCCATAAGTAGGTAGGAAGAATGTATTCATTTGGCATAGTTCTATCCATTTATTGAATAGTTATGTTTATTCTTTAAACAATTACATTTTATTAAGGTATTCTTGGTGCAGAAAAGGTGTGTTTAATACCCAAATTTGAACAAAAGGAATTGTATTCCTGGTTCTAAAATTCTCTACCATGATCTCTTCTTAATGAAATTATTTTAAAACATTTCTTTTTTTGAAAAATTTTACAAAAAAATCATAAATTGTAGAATCTTCAGTTTTGTTTTTTAGAAAATGGACTCTTATAAATATAGAAAAATAATCAACTAAAAATATACAGATAATTTTACATACAAAATTTTTACTCTTGATGGGACAAACAAATCCATGTTGATATGTTCTAGATGTTTTATTTTGTAATTTGTTTAATAGATTTGAAGGAATATTTATGTTTCTTTCCAATTTGGAATGCATAAAAAATCTATCACCATCAAATTAAATACTCGGTAAATATGTAAATAATTTTTTAGATATTTTATGTAAAGAATAAATTTTAACATGACCATGTCTTATATTCCATATCCATGAATAATTTATCTTAGTATTTAAACTATTCACTTTCTATTTACACTAGGAATTTAAATCCAGAGTATAAACATTATGAGTTATTAGTGCTCTATACATAATTTGTTTATCATTAAATAGAGAGCATGAATTTTCTGAAAAATCAACATAATATCCACCATCACAATGTTGATAGATAATTATCAGGTTGTTCTTTAACTCCTATACATATATTACTTTATGGATTGAAGCATATTTTGGACCTCCAATATTTCCATGTCCAATTATTATTCCTTTATCATTATCACCAAAATTAACTAGACCAACATCTATTTGAATCACTATATAAAATTTTTATGAGTTTCCACTCATATTCCCAGAGCATCCACTATCCATATACCATATAGATTTTCTTTTTATGTGACCTGTTTTCTAAAAAGTCAATTTAGACAAGAGTTTGATTTAGTACCCATATTCTCTTGGTTCTAGTAGAGTTAGCTAGTATAGATCTAGGAATCCATATCTTCTTTGTTTTTTCATAACTACTATCATTTTCATAGGATAAAATTTTGGAAATAAAATCTCATTTAATTCCACTTATTTAAGGATTTCTTAAATAACAATTTTTTTAAATGTATTTTTGTTCCACAAAAATGACAAGTAACAATTTTTAAGTTGGGAAAAAAATAATTATTATATAGTTTCAATTTTTCACCCTTACTTCCTATACAAAATATTTACTTTTTAATTACATTTTTAATAGGAATTTCATTTAGAATATTTTCTCTTTTTGAAAATAAGAGAGGAACGCTTTTATAAGTTTGTACATCATCTTGTAATTCCTTAATATTATTTTCTTGTTCAGAACATATTTTGTTAGATGAGTTAAATTTTTAATTAACTATTGATATTGTTCAATTAAGGCATCACTTTCTCCTAAAATAGCATTGTGAATATTATTTAAAGATTTCTGTTTCTTTAATAAGGATTCGAATATTCCTTCTTGTATTTTCTAGTAGGAATCCCATTTATTATTTGAATAATTTTAATTAGAATCATAATTATAATTAGATTAATAATATGTTTTTACCTTAACTTTTTCTTCCATGAAGAAGATATTTGCTTTCAGATTTGATTATTCCTTTTCTGAATCATAATTTGATAAGCTGTCGTAGTCTTTAGAAACACTCAAAGTATCCTTCATTTCTCTTTTTCCTTTTTTCATAATAAAAACTTTTATGATAATTATTTTTTGTATTTATCTTTTCTCCTTTTATCTAATGAAATGTAGTTCTTGTATAACTTAATTTCATATATTCATAGAATCTGATTTCCCTTTAGTATTGCTCATCTATATTGAAGGTATTTTTGATTTTGGTTTCTTCTATGAATATTTCTTTATTCATTTTCATTACTTCTGATATGTTACCTTTAGATAAGTACTATTCTTTTTATGTAAGTATTCATGATATTTAACTTCATCTTGCATTTCAGCTTAATATATCATCATTTTCCTAATTAATTCTCTCTTTGTCAGATTTTTGATAGGTGATGATTGTTGAATTATAGTTGATATGTCATTCCATTTAATAGATTGTACTCTATGTACTTTCAAAGCTTGATCCACTTGTTTGATAGGTTTGTCTAAGGTTGTGTTATTATTGATAATATCTATTAGCCTTCAATTCATCTGAGTGATACTCTCTAAATCAAACATTCTAAATGTATCAAATTTTAGCTTTGTTGTTGCATACTACATTTTCCTTACATTATCTATTCGTTTATAGGAAACTACAATGGGTTTCCACATTTCATAAGAAATAGGACATTGTGAGACATGGTTGAATTCATCTGGTCCAAGACCACATATAATATTGTTGAGAGATTTATAATTCATTTCATACTAAGCCTCTACAGTAGTAGTCCATGTTTTATTATTTTAAATAATTATACAATGAGTAATGATATTAGAGTAGACTTACACTCCTAGATTCTTCAAATATATAATCATCTATGATTTCTAGAATCCCTAGTTTTCACCATTGAAATAAGGATCATGAACCATTGACATTCCTTCTCTCTAATCATTCATTTCCATATTTGTATAGACCTTATACTTTTATCTTTTTATATCATTTTTCAAAATCTCTTTTATGAAACAAATTGTTATGTTGAAATATAAAAATATACACAAGAGGGGGTGAATTGTGTCCTTTCCAAATCATTCAAAAGTATACCTTTTGATATTGATTGATTATTATGCGGATACGTAGTGTTTATCTTCAATATGAAAGTTTGAGCAGTGTATAAAACCTAAATACATAACAGAGCTGTTTATTGTTGTTTGGGGCATAAAGATCCCCAAGTCTACTCCACTAATTAATCTCTCTACGATTTTGGGGAATTTCACTAATTAAGTCTTTATATCATATGACCAATCCACAACTGAGTTCATGTAGTTGAAACCTTTACAAATAAGTCTAAAACCAGATCCTTCTAGTTTTTTAATAGAGAACTGAAAATCCTCAGCTTAGATCGAGATGTTGATACTTTACCACAACTGATTATGAGTATTTGAAATTCACAATAAATATATATTGATTAAAAGGGTTTTGGTTGAACATCATAGTTGAAATAGAAACTGATAGTAGACAGATCATATTCTATAGAAAATAGTTTATTCGAGAAAGAGTTGTTCCAAAGTGATCTAGTTGTAATAGATCTTTCAATAAAAATAGCAATGAATAGAAGTAGTAGACTTAAATAAAATACTAGATTCAGAAAATATATATCCCTGTTGTAGCATCTTCAGTAGAAAATAGAGTCTAATCAATTGTTATAGTATATCTATAAAAGTTCTTCACAATAATTTGGATTCAATCACAAAATATGTGTCCCAATATATGGCACAGTATATATCCGAATATATATTCTTCTTTGAATTATACACACATATATAGAACAAATACACTGATCGAATAATTAAAGTAGAGAGCCTAGTTTTCAATCCCTGATCAAAGAAAATAGCCTAATAAATCTTAATAATTTAACTTCTTGAGATGGCTTAGAGTATTTATAGCTTCCCTTAAGAATGGGATAAAATTTCTCTACTTAATATGATTCTTTTAATCAATTATAAATAGATATGAATAATTCAAAAATGAGCTTTAAATCATCTTGATTTCCCACAATGACCATCACATGAAACTCCTATAAAATCATAAATTCAAATCTCGGGTGATGAAAATTCAAATGTAAGGTTCCTTCACAAAATGAAAAAAATACCAAACATGGGGTTTTACTACGTAGCATTCATTCTCCGAACATAAGGTTGAAAATGTAATATTGATCACAAGAGGAAGGTTGATGATCCATATGTTTGCTTCTCAAATGTAAGGTTCCATACTTACATATGTTTCTTTAACCATGGTTTTGATCTTTGTCAAACGTAAGGTTATTTTATGCATACTTTTGTGACAATGTAGGGTTGATTAACAATATGCACTTATTTTTGAACATAAGTTTTAGTACAGTCTTTGGGTTTATTTTTTACATTGCGTTCTTCTACATAAGCTACGAACAATTTTTTAAAAACACACCTAAGATAATTTTGAACACATTGATGAATATTCCACATGAATAATAAGATTGAATATAATTCCAAAATTTGGAAGATAAGGAATATTAATTTAAAAAAATACACATAAAGTAATATCATTAGTAAAATCCTCTAGGGTATTTGTGAGAATCAAAATCAATAAAATTTATAGAGTATTTTTGAGATAATACATGCCCAACAGAATTTATGGTCATATTTTATCTCTTATTTATATTGTGGTCATTAAATATTTTTTGAAACATTCACTTTAATGGGATCTATTTTTATTGGAAATTATACTTCTCATAAATATATATATTCCTTGTATCATGGATATATAGATTTACTAATTTTTATACCTCTTATACATATTGTGTTTTAGTATGAATGTTATTTGATTGACTAGAAAAATCCTAATATTTTGTATTTGTTACTCAATATAAATATTTATTGATATTCCTTTTTTATTAATATAATTGATCATTTAATATATGTGGATTGCATTGGATATTTACTAAAAGGTGGTTCCTAGTTATATATATTACCTTGATTCATCGACCCATCTCGTGATAATAACATGTATATTAAACATATTAAATGGGTTTTTTAGTGTATACCAACACATATATTAAACTATCTTAGCATAAGGCCTTTTTGGTAAATATATCATGATTTATGAGATAATAATGTTTAATATTATGAGTTTCCTTCATTAATAATTCAGTTATTATTATCCATGACATCATGTCATTTATATTACCCGTGGATGCATTTCATGTTAAAATTATTGATTAAATTCCATGTGTTTTTGGTTATCTACCTTACCATATTGATTATTCCATATTTACTCATAATAGATTATCATATAAGAAACCCTTACTAAGTATTTTATCTCACCTTTATTTTTTTTAGTTTCTCTACAATATGAAGATTAAATCATTAAATGTTTATCGAGGATACAAAACATTTTATTTCATTATGTTCTATATATAATTTACAATGTAATAAGAAAATCTTGTTTGAATATAGTTATTTAAGACTACAAAACTAATTAATCCTTGGTGATGTAATATCATTTATCTTAGGCCAATGTAATAAAGTATAAATTGGATTTAGGTTACTATATTTGGTGTTGTTATATGTTTACCCAAACCCAATGGTGCAGAAGTGGATTTTCCAATCCCAATAGGGTACACTGGTGATTATGCTAAGCCCCAGATGGTACAGAGGTAGATGAACAATACCTAAGTGGGTACACTAATAGTTCCCCCAAGAATATTATATGATGAATATAATGATGTGTAGCCTTTACATATGATTTATACGTTTATTATAATAGGGATTGAACCGAATCCACTACGGTACTATGCCAACTATGAATGTATTTCCAGTATTCCCTTACTAAGGAAAGTATTTTCTATGCTTATGTGTATGCTAGAAACTTATGTATTATCTCTTATGATATTCTCAAATGGTTCATGGATGACTATTAACTTTTTAACTATATTATGAATAATTTATATTATTATGATAAATTCATAGTACTTGGCTCATGTTTTATGGTTTATGAATTATTGGGTATAATCTCGTAAGTTGTCCTCATGTTTCTAAACCCCTAATTTATCTTTCTCCCACTTAAGATCATCTCTCGAAATGTACCATGTTTACCCTTACTCAGAAACTAATTTCACCCTTTCATATGTTTCCCTTCACCATGTTATATAAAATTGTTTAAAGTAGGGAATATCCTATAATGGAAATATATGAGAAGAAGTTTGGGGGATAAATTGAAGATATTTTATGAAATAAATTGATTATGTATCTAGTCTTCAAAGACACTAAACATTTTCAATTATGTGAAAAGTATTATCATAATATTTATTGAATAACCATATAAAATATATAATATTTCTGTAATTGGTACTTACACTATAAAAAAGTGACTTGTACCAATATAAAATTACTAAAATATAATATATTTGTTGGTAAAAATGATTAATTCAAATAGATATTAAATTTTGTTGATATTAATTATAGATTCCAAAAAAAATCTTACCAATAGATATATATGTTTATTTTAGCTATTCAATATGAACAAATATTTCACCAACATATAAATCTATTTCATAATCATAATAATAAAAACAATTGATTAACAAGAAAATGAATAAGTTATTATTAACTATAACAGCCTAAAAATCAGTTCCCATTATAAAAATATGATGCAATAAATTGTTCAACAATATTAAACATTTTAACAATAAATTAATATGTTTGTGTGTATTATGTATTTAAAACATATAATTTTGTCAATATAAAAAGTTGATTACTTAAAATATTTTCAATTTAATCTTATTTACTGAAAATAATATATATACATTATATGTATATAATAGATTTTTCTATATTAATCATATATAAATTTAATGTATACTCAATTTTTAAATATCAATAATGATAATTTCTTAAAATTATCATATATATTATAAAATTTATTATATTTATTATCCTAAAAACCCCCTCAATCAAGGTTTCTCACCATAATCCTATGCCCTCAATTATACCCTAAAAATCTGAAATTCCACCCCATATGAGTCAATTCGTCATACAATTCCTCATATTCGCATTGGATTCATCGAGATCTCCTCATAATCATATTAATTTCATTATTTTCCACTTCATGTACATCCTTCACTCGTATCTCCTCACAGATCATCCCCACATTAAGGATATGGTGCATGTCCCCACACCCCTAGTTCAAATTCATTTTCATCATCACCCCCCTCGAACTAATGCCCTCAAATCCCAATCATTACCAATAATCCATCTCCAATCCTCACATATCCTCATGTCTCCCCCTCCTTTCACCCCTGTTTGGGAGGCCCCAACATTGGCGATCCCCGAATAACCCTCCACGGATGTTCCATCATCTTCTCGCCAATTTATAAATATGATGTGTTTGAAGGAACATGGGATTATGATTCCCATGAAATTAGTCAACATTTAACCCTCTTCATAGGTATGTGCTTCTTATCTTAATACATTAAGAACTAGAAATTATTATTACCTTGTGCTTGATGTGACTTTTAGTTAGGTATGGTGTGAAATTAGAAGGAAATGAGTCTTCTAGATTTTTTGTATTTTAAAAATATTGATTGTGGAGTTATATAAATCCACACAAGTGATTTTATCTAATACATGGTACTTGATCATTCCTCAAGTTATCACTCTAATGGTGACTCTTCGGGCATGTTTGGAAACTCAATATAGTTACAAAATACTCATTACTTCATAAAAATATTATTATATATTCCATAATTATTTTTTATCATGGTTTAAATAGTGTACGATTATGATTAATAAGATCATTGATCATATTTTATGACTGGTATGTTATTTATAATATTTCTAAGTGTTATGTAGTATATATTTTTCTTTCCTTTTAATGTTTGGTTATTCCTAATATTAAGTTGTTATTATTGTTTAATTTTTTATCATCTCTACAAGAATGGTAATTTTTTTGAATTACATTTTTCATGTTGGTATGGATATAAATTATGATACTATTATTTTGTATATCATTTCAAGTTTTAAAAATGATATTGTATTAAATCTTGGATTGAAATTTACATATTCAAGGTAAAAAAAATTCATTTTCCATTTCAATTTTCTATTTTACATGAATTATTTATTTTAAAAGTTACTTTTATTCCTATATTTTTAACATGTCTAATCTATTGTGGTAAATTTTGAAATTGAATTTTGTTTTTTACACCTAGAAGTTTCCTCCTCCCTCTAATTCATTTAATTTCTATAATATGTTTTCATTCTATTTTATGACTTACAATATATTCATTATATTTTCAATATGATGGATATTTCTAGTCATTTATTCAATGTACTGGTACAAAATATTCCTACCATATTTTTCAACAACATTTTTCTTTTTTTACATTAACTATTAGTTTTAGTAACCACACATATTATTGCAATAATATCTATTCTCTATATTCCTTTCAGGTTCTTCTAAAAAGGTCAATGTCAATATCACTCCACCAATTACTACAGTAACACTTTTAATATGAATACCAAAAATATTCATTCTATTTTTAATATTTAATAGGAATTATATTTATTCTGAATATATGAAATGTTCATTCTGTTATTAACATGAAATATGCATAGTCTTTTAATATTATATAAGAATATATCAAATATTTATTCTATATTAATATGAAATATGAATATAATATGCATTCTATTTCTAATATTCTATATTCATATATAAAATATACATTTTGTATTGATTAAAATTACGAATATATGTTATATTCATTCTATTTATAATATCTGATATGCAGTATGTTTCTAATATGTGATATGATTTATGTTTATTATGAGAATATGTATCATGAATTCTCTTTGTAATGTGAAATTTGTATTTTGTTAATTATTAATATATATGAATTCTATTTTTCACAATATATAAAACTTTGAATATGTAAATTTATTTCATAATATATGAAACATGCATTAATAATTATGAATATATTCAATACGACACATTTAATTTGTATATATACAATATGAAATTATCAATTTATTTTAATATGCAAAATGAATGTATGTAATATGAATTTTATTCATATTGAACATGAATTATATTTATACAAACATTTTATGAATATACTTCAATTAATAAAATAAGATTTATTTGGGAAATAATAATCCATTTTATCAGAAGGGGATAGATGGATAACGTTCAAAAAGATAACAACACATTTTCAAAACAGCACAAAAGTGTAGTTCACAACACATTTTCATTAAAAAGAGTGAGTGATGTTGAATAAAATTATATAGATAAGAAAAGTAGTGAATAATTACTCTGATACACCTCTCAACTCCTAGGGAAAACAATATTAGGATCTACAATGTTGTTGGTGTAGAGATGGTCTTCGTAGTTATAAACTTCCTCCTAGGACATTTCCTTGTTTAGAAGTAGAAGGAATATTTTTTATCTCCTTCAATATTAACCTACTCTAAACCTCACAAACACCCACATTACTCTCTACACATGGGTCAGGAACTCTTGACCACAATATAACAATTATCCATATGTCAATTTGTTTTCACCAAATCCCAATTAACACATGGACTTCAAGTCATTTCATTAGATTAGGCACACACCATTGGAAAACCACATAAAAAGGTCCCCTAACATGTGGCATAACTCCACTAAACATGAAACATTTATGCAATACATCTAACACATTCCAAGATAAATCCAAAATGATAATCATTTGATAATTTGAATGCTCTAACCATACTATCATGAAACAGTAGACATTCCTACTAATAGCATGCCATGATTTATCAAACTAGCAGACCGATGTATTAAAATAAAAAACATATCAATAATGATTTATACCAAAGTCTCTATATTCTTAAATCATTAAATAAACAATATTTTGTGTTAATTTTATGATTTATAATAGTGGAAAAAATAAAAATCCAACAGTGCAGACTGATATGTAATGAACAAAAACAAGTGTCGTGTTAGCGTTGTGATGATGTTCAAATGATCAAAGCATCATTCCCTTTAAAAACATTATCTCCAACTAAAATTATAGGTGGTACAAAAATATTGCCTTGTTGGATTTAGATCATCTTTTCTCTAAGAAACATATATTGATTGAACTGGTCTGCAAATTAAATCCAAAAATATTTTCTTCAGTCGAACTCAAGACTCACATATCTAGCCGTATATATGAAATAATAAAGCACAAAACCCCCTAAATTTCTCTTGACTATAGTGAAACAAATATAAAATATAAATAAAACCATCTTCATATATATTCCATTAAAAAATTCTTGATAATAACCACTACTATATTATAATAGATTCACTAGAATTACAATAACATGAAGTAGTTGAGAACATCAAGGATTTTAATACTATATCCTTGTAATTATTTTTTAGAATAATATGGTAACCTACCTCATCTCCACGACATAAATCCAACTACAGTCATCAAATGGCCATATGCGTAAAACAAAACAAAAAAACCCTGATAAAACTAATTTTCCTCTAAATTTGACCCTAAAAATTCACTCTTCTAACTTTTTTTAAACTAACTCACCTTTAAATTGAGAATCCATTAAGAATTACAAACCCTACCTTGATAGATATTCCTTTTAGACCATCTATATAATCATGATTTTTTTAAATAGTTCCACCCGTGAAAATTCATGATGATAATACTTCAAGCACATTAAAGGGTACCATCATAAATCATTTTCCAATTCAATTAAAAGGAGGTACAAATTAGTATAAAATCTTATTTTTACACCCTCATCACTACTTGAGAAAAATTAAAAAACATCAAGTGATGATGCAAAGGACTATAATTAATCCTAACCATGACTGAGCATCACACTTTTTTTATTCCAAGAAACTTTATCATATTCACCATTTCCTCCATGGATTCTATGTCTTGATCTTCATTTTTTGCTCCTATTATTCAGATTCAACTCCTCACTGGAAATATACTCCATTTTCTCTAGAAAAAAACCATCATCGACACCATTTTCATCACCTAAATTGTTTATATTATCATCACCACTAGTATTTTTTTCTTGGATTAAGATCATGTTAATGGGATTTGGGCCTTCAAACAAAACCTCATATTCTCTTAACACCCTTTTATCAGCATATTTTTCCCATCCATATCTATAAGAATTTTGGGACTAGAAAAATCTGAACCAGTCTCCTAAAGCATGCCTCTATTAACAGGATACACTTAGGAGTTTATTTTTTGAATACATTACGCCAATAACAAGACTTGTATCTTCCTTGATAATGTCCTGGAATAGAACATTCACATCCTTGAACCATTCTCCAAATGAAAATCACATCTATCTCTTGGGAATGGTTTAATTGGGAAAGTAATTATTCCTTAAAGGTGACTATAGTGGGAAACCCTCTCCTCTATGAAGCTTGGATTTTCATGATTCTGAAAAATAGCTAATCTCAAACCTTTAAACTTCTATAACTTTATAATTTATGCTGAAAAACCATCATGTCACTTTCATCAATGATTTTAACTTTATAATAATCCCTCTTTTTAATCCTTGATAAATTCACTTTGTATAAAGATGGAATTTATGTCTTCTGATCATATATCTCATACATGTAATGATATTATTTAAAGATTTGTAGGTCATGAATCATCTTCCTCCTGCCTTTGATCTCCATTATCGAACCATAGTTCACTAAATAAGAATATAGATCTGATCTTCCTTGTGGTGTAATTTAGGGGCTTGAGCATCATCATCCATGGGAAAATCAAAAATGGGAGACAATTCTTGAAGTACATGTTGGCATCGTTTCATTTATCCAAAATTTGATCAATAAGGAAATGATATTGATGTGTATGGTTGGGTTTCGTTTTAAAATTTACATTGGTAACTAGAGGTATGGTACGTTATGATTCCACTTTTGGAGATTGATATTCATTTTTAATGGGATGTTTTCAACAATCGGCCATAATGTTTTCATGTTCGGTACTTTGAGTAGCTTTTTGGTGTCATTTTGTTTGATTTTATCCGCTCATCCAATATTATCAAGGGATCTAAAAAAGAATGGGGGTTGACAGTCATCAATGTTTTCGACACTTGTGGTGGGGATTTGGCGTTATAATGATTTGTTCCATTAAGAAAGGTTAATGAGTATGTCTTAAACACATACCCTTCCAAAAAAATGAAAGGTAATATTTGTTTTCTTGCGTTGGTATTTGGATCCATGTTTGATGAAACTGTTGGTTGTAATGAATCTATAGAAGTTTCAGCTTTAGCTTGGGTTCCTAATAGACCATCATGTGGATTTAATCCTATGGTTTCTTTCCTTAAATAAATTATTACATATGAGATACATGTTTCTTTGATGATACTCTTTTTGTACATGTAATATTTATTTTTTAAACCTATATTAAGGGTGGTATATATTTTTAATCACTTTTCTTGAATCCATGTTTGTATATTTTTCGTATTTTCAATTTAATTATGTTCTCTTAGAATGAGCACTTAATTAATGGTGGAGTGGTTGCAAGAATTTATGATTCTTTTTTTGCACTATCTCAGAAAAAACTAGATTGAGGTTTCTAACTCCTAAACTACTACTCAAATTTTCCAATGTTCCTATTAGTTTTGAATATTGTGAAATAATTTTTGGCATGTGTTTAATTAAATGTTTATTAGATTATGTGTCTTTTGAAATCTATTTGAGAATGTTTTTTGTGGATCTTCATTGATGACATATAATTATCAGGGATAATAAATTTTTTAAGATACGTATCTCAAACATACTCATCATCCCTCAAATTTTTGGACTATCTTTATAGATCTCACATATGATTACTACAATTTTTTGGTTTCTCAATGTACCATCCATATAAAATTTGTGTTAAATTTATATAAGTATATTATATTTATATTCATGTTTGTTAATTATGGATGCATAAATTATATTCACACATGTTTTGGGATGATTTATTGATGGTACAGATGACATAATAGTATTATATTTCACCAATGAGCTATCTTGGTACTAAATTTTTCAAGAAACAAGTAAAAGGCATGACAAAATCCATCATCATTATATTTGTTTTAAAACTTAATTATGTATTTATTATTATATTTATGTATTTTAATCAATCAATACTTAATTGTGAAAGAAATTTACAACCCGATCATATACTTTTGTAATTTCATTCTATTTGGTAACTTTTATTCTCTTGTGATTGGGATTCCATTTGAATTATGCTTTTATTTATTAAAATTAAAAAAACATTTCATTTCATAGTTTTCATTTTCTAAAACCATATCTAAAATCAATAATCGATATTGACCATTGAATGTGGTGTTTTCCCCCGACAGGTTTCTATAAGAGGAGAGATAGAGTCCAACGCTTGAGAGGAAGCTACTGAGCTTGATCTTGGAATAGTGGTTGAAGAATAGCTTTTTAAACACAACATAGAGATTCCAGGTCTCACCCTACCTTGGTTTTTTAGTGGTTTTATAGTTTATTTGTACATATAAGGAAATTTGACAATTCTTATATTTAGAATTGCAAAGTGTTGACATTTTTTGGATATTTTTTATTTTATTATAATTACTTATAATAAATATAATTATAATAATGTGTATTATATATAATAATTGAAATAAATATAATAATATGATATAATATAATAAATAATATATTTATACTTGGAATTACAATAAAATAATTATTATTATTGTTATTGATAAAATATAGTGATATAAACATAAATTTTTCATTTATAAATGTATTATAAATTGATATTTATTTTTGGTAGAGGTTATTATCATAGATAAATCTACCATTTAAATATATTTCTAAAAATGTTATCTTACAGATATATTATCTATTGGAAAAGTTTATTATAGTGTTAAGTCACAAAAAATCATTTGTTATCTATCCAATGGTGTCCTTCCTCGCAACACACACAACATTTTCACTGAAGCATAACCATCACTACAGTCCTCATATATAACATAGGTCATATTTTCTAGAAATTCATCATTAAATAGTTTGTAACTTATTATCACACTTTTTATGTTATTTTCATCACCACCAAGAACTTCCTCAAATAACAAAACATAATTTTCAAACCTACTAATGTCTTCATAGGCTTAATATAGAGATAATATTCTTAATGTAATGAATTCCCAATATACAACACACACAGAATTTCTTGGGATAAATTTTCAAATTTCCACATCCATAAGAATATTTTATATTGAATTAAAGAGGGATAAGAAGTCAAAACCAAACATAGAAGTTGATGAAGAATAAGATCCACGTGGCTTTCATTCATATCTTGAGGAGACTGTACAAGATATTTATATAAGGTGTTTAACAAAATAAGAAACTTTATTAATAAGGAGTCCATGTGGAAAACTTATCGGGGAAAGGGTTATCCTAAATCATGGTAACTAATTTTCAAGGGATATTTTCTTGATTAAAAAATGGATAGATGTGTATAATTAGTATAAGGTATTTCAATGTGAAAATGGTTACAAAATGAGATATTAAATAAGATCTCAAATCAAGGGATTTCATATTCTATTATCCACATTCATTATAATATAATATTGTTTTATTTATTATCCTCAATATCTTATAAATTTTATAATATTGACTTCCGAACTCTATGATAGTGGAGAACTAACTAAAATACATGATCCTAGGAGATTTAGTTTTGTTCCTCATCTTATTCTTTATTATAATTTTTTAGCTTTCATTTTATGGGGATAAAGTGGTTTGTGAGGAGTATGATTCAGTAATTTTCAATCATCTTTATATTCTTACACTCTCGTTTAATATTTTTATAAGAAATAATTTCTAACTCCCTCCACTCAGATTATCCAAAGTATAATTGGATTCATGATTTTGAATGAGGAAAAACATTTAATTGAATTTAGTATTGATTTGGAGGCATACTATGATTATGGGTTTTTATTAACTATTCATTGATGGGGAAGTAGAATGGTTGTTTCTAATAGGTTCTTCTTTGTACTTATTGTTAATATATTGATATTTTTAGTTATTTATTAATTGTTATTAATAATATTTAATGCTTGGCAATTTATCCACGTCTATTGAATGTGAGTTGGGATATTGGAAACAATTACAAATGGGGGTTGTAGTTCCCAAGAGGTTTTTTGTTTCACTTATTTTTAATATATCAAGATATGTTTTTATTTATCCATTAGTTATAATTGGATTTCATTCTTGATAAAAAATATATATTTATATTAGATTAATATATTAATAAAATAGATATGGAGTATTTCTTGAAGATATTGGATAGAAAACTTCAAACTAGGAACCTAAAATGTAAAAATAGATGTTATGTTATTTAAAGAAACAAATGAAAAGTGTAGGTGGAAGTAGAGATAATTTTAAATTTTGTTGGAAGTGTTTTTTTATTTAATTGATTGAGTGATAATTTGAGGGGTCTCACAGTTGATCCACAAACCCATGAGTGGTTGGAGTGGTATGTGTGATTGATCCATGCAGTAGAGCCAAACAAGTGGTCAATTTCTTACAGCTAAAGAGTAGAAATTTATGATATTTGTAAATGGAATTTAATTAACAAGGAAAATATCAAAATAGAATTTACATGTTTTGAAATGAAATTATCTTACACACACTATACAATAAGATAATTGATGTATTTGAAAAATGAATTTATCTTACACATAGCTTATCATAAGATAATTTAGATATCATAAGATAATTTTATTATGAGGACATCTCGTATTTGGATTGAGGTATATATGATAAATGTTACCTATATTATAAATATCCTATGGGGTTTATCTTATGCACATGGGAATTAATGTATAGAGAATTTATCCCATTGGAAAATATCCAAGAAAGATAAAAGATACTGAAATGAGTTCCATGCCATAAGATGGAGGTAAATGAGGTAAAGACTCACTTTTTAATTCATTTTAGGATTTGGAATGACTTTAAAGAATTTTACTTATTCGGATTATTTCAAATAATTAAATACCTTATCCATATGTATATAAAAAAAGAAATATTGTGCCTATATTTTAAATGACATATTGAAGAAGATCCCACCTTCTGTTGATGATCAAATAGTTTCAAAATATTAATATAATCTAAGAATGAAGAATATTTCCCTGATAAAAATGAAGGTAAGAAAATAAGAATATGAGAGGGTTATGATTGAGATAACATTCATACACTTTGTAAGAGAGTTTTAAGATCCCGACACACATCTGAATCATGGATAGAGTAAAAGACAATGTTAGTCATTATTTAAAATTATGGAGACTTATTGTGGCCATAATTATTTACGAATCTAAGGAAGTTCTGTATCACTGTTTATCTGGAAGGAGTCTCAAGACCAACAATACCAATAAATTTCTTGGGGGAGTACATAAGAAAACTTGATCCAATAGGACCATGTAGGCATATCATACATCCATGTGGTGTAGAATAAACCTTTCATAACAGGAATATCTTTCTAACTATTGATCAACTACATTAGTGATTATAAAGACTGAATGGGGGAATAACCAATCAAGGATGGGGTAGAAATAAGTAGAGGTTTTGGAGTATTTATATAGATCACATTTTACTATGTGTTCTAAGATAGTCATTGATGATTTTTGATAATCCATGTTTGGAGGAATAACTAACATGGAAAGGTTTAGACCTTATAATAAAACCTTATAAATATTGTGTTTTTCTCTTTTCCTTTATCACATAACATTAAGGTGGGGCCTTAATAAATCAAAGAGTGGATTTAGATCTTTAATAGGTTCAATGGGTCAATATAAAAGGGGATGATTCATAAAATAACAGAGATGATTAATACACTTGTTCCCTACTCCATTATCTAATGGATCATGGACTATGAATTAGTGTTCTAGAGTGTTTAATTATAAATATATAATGGATAATTTCAGAAAATGGGAAATATAAACTCATACAATAACTTAGTTGTTCCCAAATTTTATGGGAATAATTATTATAGAGAGAGTAATATTATTCGGCACAATATACTATAACTAGGATGAGAAGTGAGTGAATTTTCAATATTTGGTTATGAATCCATTTTTAATGGTATGGTTTTGAATGAAGAAGATAAGACGAATATGTAGTTATATAGAAATAATCAAAATGACATACTAATGTATCTATCAAAAAGGTTCTATATAATGTTAATGGTCCTCTATACTTCTAAGGTGAACCTAAAAAAATTAGAAGTGACTATGAAGGTAATATCAAAGTCAAGAAAGAAATTCTTTAGTTTTGGATGAGAAAATTTGAAGACATTAAAATAGATTACGATAAAGATATTAATATCTATTTCAACTCGGTAAATAAGATTGTGAGAAACATCTTAAGGATTGGTGAGAAGTTAAAGGATTCTATTAATTTATTAAAAATTAATTATGTATTTATAAGATCATTTTGATTTAAAAATATAAGTTCTAGAACAAATATAATATACAAAGAATATGGAGCTATAAAATATACTCGAAAAATTTGAAATGAGAAAGGTAGAAAAATTAAAAAAGTGTGAAAAAGAAGAAATGAAATTTGAAGCCATGAGAAAAATAAAATTTAAAGAAGAATAGGTTGTCAAAAGACTTAGATGTTGGGGATGGATAAGACTTCAACCAAATTGTTACTCTTCTTTCAAAGATATTCATTTAAGGTAAATGGAATGTAAAAGTTATGAATCTAACTATTTTTTTATAATTTTAATGATATTAGTAATATTACAAATTATTCACAAAGTATCTGGTTTAATAATTTGAATAACATGATGATAGTGGAAATACATGAAAACAGAATGATAAAATGTGTCTTAGTTGAAAAAAAATAATCATTATGAATAATAAAGAGAAAATGAGTCATATAACAACTCAGATAATTAATTAACTCTCAATTATCATGTTTTTAAAGGATCTAATTCATCATGTAGTGAGGATTATAGATAATAATAGACAGAAAATAGGTGGGATTTGAAAGAAAAATTAGAATTATGTATAGTTCGATTAAATAGAATAAGTTTTAGAATAAAAATGGTAGATATTGATATGTATGAGTATGTAAAAGAGGAATTGAAATAAATTAATGAAATCAAGTATCCCAATATTAAATAATCTAAGAAATAAATAGTTTTTATACATATCATTGATGAAATGGATATAAATGGATAATAACTAAATAAGACATAATCTATATATCTCCCAGTATTACATGAGTTTAAAAATAATAGAGAAGTATCCAATATGGATGATGAGGTAAATTTAGAATCATATAAAACTATTGATAAGAATATTTTGAGTGAACATGACAAATCAAAACATGATGTTTCAAAATAGACTTATTTTTGTAGCGACCCTTTCCCTAGAATCCCAGAGCTTATGGTTACTTTTTTATATTGGTGTTAGATAAAAGAAATCTTATAGAAAGAACTAAATAGTTTATTCATATTGTTAAACTATATACATACATGAGATTCATATTAGACTTTAAAAGAAAAAATAAACAAATAATTTTATTTGAGATAACCATTATCCCCCTATGTATATCACTATATATCAATAACAAAACACTTCCTAGCTTCCAAGGGAAGATAAAACACACAAAAAAAATTATATCTGAAAAGCTAAATAAGGGTATACATACAGTGAATTCTTTGAATAAATAAGTTATAATATATATAGAAAGTTAAATAACTAAAAAATCTTTTTAATCAATATCTCAATAATAATATTTAAATAATAAGTGTTGATCAAACAATTCTATATAAATAATCACATGAGATTGAAACATAATAAAAAATATTTTAACTAATTCAACAATCACATGGAATATCAATGACTATATTCATAATTATGGAATTTTTAAATTTACACATCTTATACATATCATCAGGAATTATTCCAATAATTCTCACACACAAGGACACATTCTAAGACATCTTATATAAATGGGTAAGGCCATAACCAAATTCTCATTGTAATTTTTTTCAAGAGACCTAATGATGCATTGAGGTGCTTGATAATTCTAGCTCCCACCCACCACTTAATAATTCCAATTTATTTTTTATATGAAATGTTACAAACATAAATAATAAAAATATTTTTATTGAAAAAATAGCATAATATGTGTTAATAAATACCCCAATCAATAAAAAAATAAATCATCTAGAGAAATATGGTGAATGATAATAAAATTGAACATCCCCAGAAAAACTAATCATAAACTATCTAAAATAATAATAATTATTGTTTCAATACAACATATCCTCAATGGGTCATAATTAAAATAAATTATTGATGTCATTTATGAATAAAATTACCGTAAAAATGTCATTAAATTTTTTTCGGAGGAAAATTTCATTTTTCCATTAAAATGTTTTTATAACAAAAAATTTCTGAAATATTTTGAAAGTAAATTTCTAAAAATATATCCTTTTAAAAATTGTAAAATAATATTTCAAAACAATTAGCAGCTATGACAGTGTGAAATTCTATTCATGTCAAATATGTTAAAACAATGATTCCTTTCAAATTTTCGATAAAAGTTAAAAAGTTTTTGTTTGGAAAATGACATGAAGATTCCACTAAAAAAAATTAAATAGTAAAAATGGATAAAAAAAATTAATAATAAATTTATAAAGGGATAAAAACATTTTTATAAAACATGCATTTTGTGGAAAAATGACTTTCGAATGAAGAGATAAATAAAGTTACCTTTTCATAAAAACAGTTTATCAATCATTTCAAGTACCAAAGAGTGAAAATGGTACTAGTACCTGAAAAAGATCATGAATAACTATGGAATAATAAAATATATTTATTTTAAAATATAAATATAAAATAATTCCACCATGGTATACTTAAATAAATTAAATCCCAAATAATTATGATATTCTCAAATAAAACCATACCACTTTTGTAACTTCTAAATCATAAACCCCATGAAAAAAATTAACATCAAATGAAACATTATATCCAATTAATAAAAATATTTTCCCAATATAACATATCTAATGGGTATTTATATACACCATTAAAAGGAATATCTGGTGAATATGGAGTATGTAACTTAGAAGTAAAAGTGAGACAAGAAACCCTTACAACTTGTTTGAATTCCATACTCTATGTCCAAACCTCATATATAATAGAGATAGGATTATTTTAAATAAATTAAATAGTCATAAACATATATCTCATACCATATATGATTTAATTATAGTCTTTTATGACTATGTCATTTTCAATTCATAGTTTAAATCACCTTTTATGGTGATAATTGCTTTGTTTTCCATGTTTGTTTTGGTGAAGTAATTTATGTCATTTTAATTTGATCATGGTTACATAAACTCTAAAATATTATCCATGATAAAATTATAATATATATTCATAATATATTTATTTATATTAATCTATAAAAGTTATAAATAGATAATGGATTATACCGTTCAGGGTGACAGTAGATCGTACGTTCGCATGAAGTCTGTTTCCATTTTTATCGATCGATGGAATGAAAGGAAAATAAATATTAATAAAGAATTATATAATATTGATTATGTTATATATATAATTTATATTAATAAAATCTATCCTTATTACCAACAATGTAAAAATAAAATCAAAAACATTTCACATCGTTATGTGAATGTAGTAGTCCACACGTACGCATGGGCGACTTTATTGTTTTCTAATAGAATATAAGGAAAGATTAGAGATTTCATATTATACTCATATAAGTTTTTCTAGTTAATAAAAATAACATATATTCATTAAATTAAATCCATACTATATTCCATGTAATGTGTAAGTGAATGAAACAAATCACATCGTTTCACGAGACGTTTGTTCGTCGTACAAACAAGCGACATTATCATATCCTTCACTGAATAAAACATAAGAAAGTATATAAAATATGAAAATTAAAAAATATAAATAATATTATAAATACCATATAATAATTTTCAATCCATAATTAATATATTCTTGAGTGGTGGGGATGGACAATGAACTACATTTTCTCGCAAGGCGGTAGTCCTCCGTACACACAATTGATGGTTAAGTTTCCCAATTGATGGTGGTGGATTTAGATATAGGTTATGGAATTAACATAATAATATCTCATTATATATTATTTATAAGCTTTATTGTTTTCTAATATTTATAAAAATTATAATTATTTGGAATACGAATTAAAATGAAAATGCATAGTTAAAAACATTGCATATTCTTTGAGAAACCACATTAGGTTTAACTGAAATCCTTCTTATAATAGATTTATTATATAAAATGGACTATATTATATAGGGAAGGATATAATGAATTTATTTTTTATAGTTTATTCTAAACTAAATGGATTTGGGTGTGTGAATAGAGGAGGATAAGGTGTGGCCTTTTATAATTAGCAGAAAGGACACACTTATTATTTTTGAAAAGAATCATTTATATCGACTATTTTATCATTATAAAGGTATCCAACATGGTTAATTTATAAATGATATATATTAGAGGGTCTATATAGTTCCATAAAATGGGGTTTGTTCTATTTTTTGGTCATTTTAACCCTTTTCTTTTTTGTTTAACCTCCTATAAAACTCATTTTCACCTTAATCGTGGTAATAAAGTTTTACTATTTTTACTATTCATAATAGAAAAAAATTATGTTTTAATTATTATATAATATAAATTATTTTAATTCTAAATATTTTATATATTTTATCATATTAAATTTATAGAATTGTTAAAATATGATTCCAAATTATACCTACAGACATGATGAAAACGCAGGTCTCCAAAGAAAACATTATCATAAGTATAAAATGCTATAAAATCAAAAAAAATGGAAATTAATTAAAATGAACTGAAGTGGTAAAATTATAATTTAATTAGACAAATTTTATATTTAAAATTAATTTAGAATATATATTAAATTTATAAATAATTATAACAAAAATGTACTTCTCAATTAAAATTCATTATTTTTATTTATTCATAAAAAAAATATTTTTAGAAAAAGATCAAAAATTCAATAAAACATGATTTTAATATTGTAGATTTAAAAAATTGATTTAATTTTTTCAATAATTATCTTTAAAATGTTTAAAAATAAGTTTAAATTATGTGTACAAAGCACAACTAATATGTCATTCAAGAAAATAAAAAAAAATTAGAAAACATTTATTTCTATTTCAAAAAGTTATTATTTTGTTTATAATAAGTATATAATGTTTAAGATACCATTTTCAAATATTTCATACTATAATTAAATGTTATTAATCCCACTATAGTGTTATTTTATAGTAAATTGTCACTTTTTTAGGTTTTAGATGTGATTTGAGATAAATTGTTAAATTATCCTACTTTTTAATATTTACTATTTTAATTTTCATCTATATTTTAAAAATAACATTTTATAATATGATTGAAAATGTGAAGTTATTTTTTTAGGCTTCTATACAAGTTTGGAGTCATGTTATTATTCTATACCCCAAACTCAATCCATCATTTGGAGGTCTAAAACTAGCTCACAGTATGGGCCTCAAATATTTTTCACAGAATGGATCACTTTTAATGGTTGTGAAATATCTACAAAAAGATAAAAATGATATGTAATGAGACATGGATATATAAAATTTATTAGTAAAAAACATTCAAAACTAATTCCATGTGAGATTCTACTGTATTCAATGTCATAATGTGATAGGAAGTCAGAGCATTGGAATATGAATAGACAGACTAGGAAAATTAATGTTCCTAAGTAAATCAATCTTAACTCCTTAATATGGAGGAAAATGAAGAACTAAATTAATGTGTTCACATAGGAGATAAAAATGAAAAACATTCCAATAGCCACACATCCCCAATGATTCCATTTAATGGGTAGAAAATTATATGTATTTTGCTACACAGAATTGGTGGAAAATATTTTTTCACCCATTTTATATAAATTTTCACCTCCTCTCCCATTAAAAAATATATCCATTTTGATGGTATAAGGTGGATAAAATATATTTTAACAGTTATTTTTCTAATAAATATATATTAGTGTATCTATTTTATTTATATTTAAATTTTTTGTGTGTTTCCCCCTCTATACTTCTTTTCTAACCATATTTGTGGAGAGATAACCCTCACTGTTGTTCAAGGTAGGAAGCATGGCTATTTGATATTATTATTATTTATTTATTTCTCATATTTTATTCAAGGAAAAATAATAATGTTTAAAATTATTTTTTTTATTGGCCTCCCCATTTTTACAACTATTTTCTTTCTTATTCATTCACTTATTTTCTTTCTCATTGATACCTGAGTCATTCAACCAGTAGAGTTTGGATTAGATATTTATGTGAAAGGATGACTCCAACATGAATAGGTATTAGTGCATGGTAATACCATTCAAAAAAGGGCGTGTATATATAAAGGTTGTGATCTCTACATTGAATAAAACATTGGTACATATTTTGAATAATAATGATGACACCACTGTGAACACCCAAGAGAAATGGTTTTCTTCTAGTAACATATTTGTTTATTGTCTTCCTTTATTTAGGTATTTTATTTTTATTAATATAAATATTATATTTCATTAATTTTCATAATAAACTCTCCCACACCATTTTAATATAATTATATAGGTTATGTTATATTAATAAGAATTTAGAATAGTGACAATTGAAAATTCACTATGTCATTGGCCTCTTTTTGATAAACTATAGGGTGTGCCATTATTTTATAGTCTTAGGTTAAGAGTAATTTAATTACCAAGTATTCATTAAAAATACCTAGGCATTAGTTTGGTTCCATTTCGGTGGTGGAAAAGTGTTTACGCACACAATGTTTCATAAAAACCCCAAATAAATTCAAAAATAAACAAAAAACCATTATTTAATATCCTTTTTCCTTGGGTCAAGGATTATTATAGATATTTTTTCATATTAATGTCCCAATAATATGTTTTCTGTTAGAGAATATAAATTTAATATTCAAATGAAGCAAGATTATAAGATGATTCAAGATAATTTCAGTGTTCTCTAAAAAGAAAGAATATTGGTGGCATATCTATACACAGACGTCAAAGATATTAATGTTCTATAGATATAATGGAAAAAAATACAAGATGGGTATAATTATATATCTACAGCACCTACATCTAAATTTTAATAAACTGAGGGAGACTTAATTATTCAACTTGATGATCCATTCAACCTTCTCTCATTCATTTCTTGAAGAGGTTCCATAATATGTCATCCCAGTTAATATAATTGTGGGAGCACAACATTATTTGGAATGACATTGGATAGATTTTGTTGAATTCCAAAATGTTCATGATTTTACCATATTTGAAAATGTTAAATCATCTCCATGATACCTACCCATTTCTTTGGTATAAGACAAGGAATAAGACCCGACTGATATAGAATTTCTTAGTGTTTTGTATGAAGGTAATGATAATCAATATACTTTAAATGAGTGGGGAATATTAAATTTTTTATTATACTATGTTTAATTCTATTAAAAATAAATTATCACCAAATTTATCTTTCCAAAATTTATAGATGTGGAAGATCCACTTACACAGTCCATGGATGATATTAATGAAAAGTTAAAAAAATATGTGTTTTATGAAGAATATGACCCATTCTTCTTCATTCCCCAATCAACCATGTTATTATATATTAAAAAGGGAGAGTAGATGATGTACTATATATATAAATCTTTGTGTTCTATTATAACCATTCAGAGTTAATGATTTCTTAAAGGAAGAATATTTTTTGGTTCTATGCAGGAAACCTCATCCACCACCGGATTAGGGTTAGAGGACTGCAACTGTTTGACTAGGCGTAGTAAGAACCTAACACCCTCTTTGGGGTCAAACCAAGAATTATCTAATTTATTTCCTATATAAATAAATATATCATTATTTTCTTATGTTTTTTCCTTCTTTAATTTAGATTAAAATTTTTATCATCTAGGATCTCAACTCAGGGATTCCACTTAAAACTAAATTAGGTTGTGTATTTCCTTTTATTAATTTATTTTTAGTCTATGGATTTAATATTATGTTTTCAAAGATTTCTTGATATGATTTGAAATGAAAATAAGGTACAAAATAGAATTAATTTTGGGGGGGGGGTTTGATTTATTTTGTTGGATAGTTATTTGTTCTTGAATTTTTTTTCATGTTTTTTATCTAAATACTTCATGTTTTACTTTTCATTATTGGTGTGTTTTTAGGAATATTGAGAAGAATCAAATACTTTGGGAAATTCAAAATATATTTGTATTTGTGGTACATATATGGATTTGAATATGGGAAGAATTAAATACTTTCTATTTTTTTCCCTAATTTACTATTTGTTTCTAAGATGAGGTCAAATTGATTGTGAAACTCATGTGCACAAGCGTTATCTAAAATGAAGATGTTGATCAACCCGATATGTTCTTAAACCATTTTTATATATTATTTAATTTATATTTTAATTTAGAGTATTGAGACATGTTTTTTAATACAAAACATGTTTTGTTTCTCTTGTTCAAATCTATTAGAGTTCAGGGAATTTTTTAAGTATGATTGAGGTACCACTTAAAAATCCTTTTTTTACATTAAACATTTTTGTTTTCCTACCTTATAAACTAACTTTCATCAACCCCTATTATCCAAGAAATACCATGTTTGGTATCCAAATTACTATCCATTTAGCCCTTTACAACCTGATATATTTTTCAAATTCATGATTCTTATTGAACTCAATTATGGAGGAGGTAGAAGATGGTTTTTTTGCTGATTATATTTATTTTTTCAGATGAATTGTAAGTATTTGTTTGATTGTTACTACTTTAGTGGAAGAGGTTTAATTATATATTATTGGATGGGTTTCCTAGATATAACTACAATTTTAGGTTGGGATTTCACCAATATTTAATTATTAAACGCATCCTATATTTTCTCTTAAAAACATGATTCTGAAGAGAAATTATAGAACTGAATCCAAGCTAAAACAATGTAAATAAATAGGGAAATCGTGAAAAACATTATCATTTATGATTATATTTCATGTGTGAACATACCAAGGAGATAAATGTTTTTACAGATGATTCATTTTATAGATGAATTTGGAGCCCACCATTCTTGAGAAAAACTGTTTTCGTATATAAACATCACTTTAGAGCCTAAACCTACTCATTCATCCTCTATTGATATTAAATTTGAAATCCTATAACCATTAACATCAGAACAACTGAGGAAAAATCCATCATGATTTGTAAATGAATTTTACACTCTAAAGTAGAAATATTAAGGGTAAATGAAGCTTATAGAGGTTACAAGTTTTTATTGGAATGATAAAAACGTCACATTAAACATACTTCAGTGAAGATTAAAAAGTTTTCCTATAATGTACTTACAACACTAACATGAGTATTCACATGATATTGAATATATTTATATGATTTTTAAGGATACCCTAAATTTTTATCTCTGTAGGATTCATGATATTTTCTTAAATTTGATAATTGAGATGTGTTGTAATTTATAATTTTGGAAGCTATTTTCTCCTTGTTATTAGATAGTTGAAAAAGAGTGAAATTGATTAGTTTGGGGGATGGATGAATCAAATGTTTTTATATATTACATACTATAATTCAATGTTATGAATCTCAAAAAACTGTTATTTTATGGGAAAGAGTCACCTTTTAAGGTTTCAGATGTGATATTAGCTTAATTTCTATAATTGACTAATTTAAGATTTAAACTATTTTAATTTAATTCTGTAGTTCATCCATAAAATTTTCTAAATTAATTTAAATTATTAAATTATGATTTGTTATGCCTCCATGCATGTTGGGATTCATTTTGTTATTCTGTACCAAATGCTTAATCCATCATTTGGAGCCCCAAAACCAGCTGTAAATTGAAGCCTCAATATTTACCCATAGAATAGACTATATATAATAATGGGGCCATATATCCTAAAATAAAATACCAAATTATACAAAATTAAATAATGATCTAGAAAAAATAATTATTGAAACACTTTAATGACAGATTCCACATGATATTCTTCAATATTCATGTTTATAATGGCATTGGAATTTGGATCCTCAGAATTCAAACAGTCATACTAGATAGATCAATATTATATATTAAGCCAACCATAATGCCTTCATATAGTGAAACATCAAGCATATATTTTGAGTTTATATATGAAATACATAAATAAAAAAAATTTAGAAGAAAAACTTCTCCAATTCATCCATTTAATGTGTCAAAGATGATCAAAAATTTGGCATATTGAATCAGATCCAAATATTTGTTCTCCCTTTAATTAAATTGTCACCTACTTTCCCATTATAATAGATGTCCATTTTCTTGGAAAAATGTGGCATAAATATAATATAATAGTTTTTTATATCTATAATATATTATTTTAGCTCTTTTATTCGTATGTATATTTTTTCTATTTTGTGCTTACCCCATTGTACTTATTTTATCATTATGTTTTTGGACAGTTATACCTCACTATTATTTGTGTGATAAATTGTCGGTGTTTGAGTTTATTTCAATTAAATTATTTTTCATTTTTTAATATAATATTTTAATTGTTCTTAAAATGATTTTTGTGATTGTTCACCCCAATTTCTCAACTAACTTATTCTTCCTCTTTATACAATTATTTTACTTATCATTGATATTAGAGTCATTCAAATAGTGGAGTTTCACTAAGTTATTAATGTGGAATATATTACTCCTAAATTCATAGGACTCAATGTAGGATAATACCATTAGAATAAGAAGATGTATATTCAATGTTGTCTATTTCTACATTGAAAAAAACATTGATACATTTTTTGAATAATAATCGTAACACCAATATGAACCTCTGAGAAAAATGGTTTTCTTATGCTAACATATTTGTGTCTTATATTTCCTTTCTTTGTATTTTGTATTTTCATTATTATATATTATATTACAGCTATTTTCATAATCAAAACCCTCCATTTCTATATTAGTTTATATTTTAGTTTCATATTAGTTATAATTTATAAGAGTGATAATTGAAAATCTATGGGTGTCAACAACCACCTTATGACTGGCCCTATATTATACCATAATGGTAGAGTCACAGGTAAATAAAAAATTAATCGATAAATGGTTCATAGAAAACCTATTTGGTATCATATAATAATTGAATTTATTTTATACATGTGTAAACCAAATACTTCTCATAATTTAATTAGTCCTATTTATACGCACCAACCAACTAGCAATGTTATAATGGTCTTGTATAAATAATATTATTTTAATGTAGTGTTTTTTTAAACCCATTTTTGTGACAATCTAAACTATCATAAGAATTGAATTTATTTAAAAATAAATATATTATAATATCTTAGGTTGTTATATTTTCTTCTAATATTGGTATTGTGTGTCATGCACACTATTGAACTTAACGTTCTTATGTTAAAATCTCTGGATATTACATTCTACCCATATTAAATAAATTGTGTCCTTCTAATTTAATCTTGATATCAACAATCTGGGTTTGGATATATGAAAACTCTCTTTTAAAATATTATATTGTGAGAGGGGTAAAGAAAATTTCCACTTGATAATAGAGAATGTGACGTAAAAAGGGTGTCCAGAATAATATTATAAAAAGTTTTCCATATTAGAGAACATATGAGGGAAGTTAAGTTAGGGACATGGAAGAAAATTTTAATACCCAAATAATGATGGTCGGTGATATATTTCATTGATCGCGACAGGGGTAATGATTAATAAAATATTAACAACCACAAAACTAAAATTATTTAATAAGCTAAGTGTCCATTTGATTCATCAGAAATAAAGCTACGAGGTTAAAATTTTGTTTGAAGACCATTTCCCATATGTTGATAAATTCCTTTACTATCATGAATAAGAACTTATTAAAATATACTTACTTGATGTCATTATATTTCATAGAAAAAATTTTATCCTTTGGTTATGCCTTAACCAATTCCCAATTCATTAATTACTTCAAATAATAGATATCCTAAATGAATTTCTTCTCCAAAAACACATTTAAGAGATCACTACGATGTCAATTAATTCCTCCTGCCTAAATTTTTTTTCCAAAAAAAAAATTTAGAAAATATTATCCAATAACACCCAAAGTTAAAAATAATTCATTCCATATATATTTAACCTTAAAAATCAACCAAAATATGTCTCCCCAAATTCAAAGTCCCAAAGTTTTAAAGGAAGGTTACTAAAAAAACAATATATTATCCATAAAATATAAAGTGGATCTTAATGTCACATTAAAAGTATATGAATACCTTTTTCACCATAAAACCTTAATGAAAACCCAAATTCTAATCAAACTAAAATATATGGACGTTGTATATATTCCATAGATATGAAAAATCAATAAACTCAAGGAAGGGTGACATAAACCATCAACTCACTAAATAATTTCATAGTCACCAATACTATCACATAAAAATATCTTTATCGTTATTTTTTAAATTTAGAGATCATATTAACGTTTATACTCTATTACTCATTTTTTTTTAAAAAGATAAAATTCCCATTGAATTAATTTTCATAGTTCCATTCAATATATTCTTTCAAATAATTTAACAAATACTACCTCATTACAATCCGTGTGAATTTTATGATTCTTGTAATGATAATAACATATGAAATAATTTTACTACATATTTAAAGAATCTAAATACATAAGAACATTATCCATTATACTTTGTTTGTATAAATAGAATAACATTCCCCATGATTTCTAATCCTCTTCTAAGGTATATACCCTTGTCTCTTAAGAAATTTGTTGATATATTTCTCCATATCATTATAGTTAAGAAACATTAATTTGAGGGATTCTCCCTTAGAGTAGAATTCATGATAATGACGTCCTTTTTCTCTACACATTATTAAAACTATGTTTTTATTTTTAAATATACCAAGGTTCTTATTTCCACAACTATCACATGTGAGAAAACACTTCTTTCCCTTATTCTCAATATACATTTTTTCTATTACATAATATTTTATCTACATTCCCTTAGAAGCTATATGAATTGGATAATTCCTTATCTATCTTGATGGAACATAATATAATCTCCTCATATGATGAGAAATTTTGGCATATCAGTTACATTTGAAAGATTGTCTTAATCCCATCAAATAATCGATCAATTTTTCTCTTCGTATTATGTACGTAGTTCTCAAAATGTATTTCTAACCTAGTAACATTAGATTAATACTTAAACAAATTTTTCTATTCACTCTGTATTAAAATTAAGAACTATCACTACATATCTGTTCATTTCGCATGAGGAAAATATTTTCCTAATAAGATTACCTTAAAATACATACATTCTTTGTTTTTATTCTTTATTTGTCATTAGTTTTTCAAATCAATGGCCATCAATGATTTACATTTCTTGAGATATTATAAACATCCACGACAACTTCCTCTCATTCATTACTTCCCAAAGTGAGTAATATATTCTATAAATAACATATCTTTTACTAAGGTAAAAGTGAATTTTTAGTCTATTGAATGATGGATGATTCAAATTCATGATGTGGTCTAAAAATGATACACCACCTGTTGGATCAATTGGATACTCTATATGGGAAATTTTATTACTCATAACCTAAATTAGCTACTGGTATATTAATATAATTTTATCTGTTCTAGATATAGATTCATCTCAACCTTTATTATCTTTACTATGGAGGGATACCCTTACATGGATTACATACATTAATACAGTTCTCATTCCTTTAGTTTTCAGAATTTTATAAATAATGGAATGAATTAGATTATATCACAATATTATGAATCAAAATTTATAATTCCAAAACTAGTGAAACACTTAACATAAACTGAAATATTTATGTATTGTTAATATAATAATCATAAACATGTTTTTGGGGATATCTTTGTTTTAAAGTCCTTTATAATGGTTTTTATAGAAAATGTTAATTACACTAAGCATATCCACAGGGAGTATCATACCAAGTTTGTAGTAAGACCCTCTATCATGCACCATGTGATCTCTATGTCAAAACCAATGTTCCATTTTCAGATTAATTACCCCTAGGTACATCTGTGCTTAAACCACATCTACTTGTTGTATACAGACATGGATGTATTTGTTAGGGAAACCCAAATAATCTCTTACTTACCAAAACCTTATGTGACCAGAACCCTAGTAAACTCGATCTGGTTCCTTATTTATTTTGTTATCATAAGATATAACGAGTTGTATCCCAAAGTGATGAATTGTTTCGTATTCTTGATTAACAAGATACATATATGATTACCGTATTACATTTGAAAACACAAATTTGGACAAAATTTTTTTACAAGAAAAAAATTATTCCTTTTATTATATCCTTACATATAAATCATAGTAAAGTTAATGAATTCCTCGTAAATAAAAAAAATAAGGGTGGTCTGAAATTCTCAGTAAGGTTTAACAAAAACAGAATCTATCAGGAATCAAAAAGAATAATCAACATGGGAAAGTAAATCCATTGACACACATTCCATTTAAATATCCAGATAATGAATATTCAACATGGAAAGCTATATAACTAAACCCACATTCCATTTATATAACCAGATAAGGAATAAAAAATACATAAAGGTAAATAACTAGATACACATTCCATTTTATAATGAAATGAAGAAAGATATAATATCATTATAAAAATATCATGGATATTAATATATTAATTATGAATTAATACAATTCCAAATTATTTTATTTAATGTTTCCAAGGAATAGGATATCTCTACCATCATGATCAATCCTCTAGAAATTTTAAAACTGATGGGTAGAAACCCATTAAACAAAGGCTATCCAAATAATTTGTCTCATGAGGCTACCAATACATTGAGGAGATATGTAATGACCCGTGTTTTGAACCAGAATAAAAACCAAGGGAATTTGAACTTTTCATTTTCTAAACCGGTCGTTTTGAAGACTAGGCATTGGAACAAGGTTCTAAAGGTTCGAACCCTTCCTTTTAATGTTTTTTCTAGGCATGGGTGAAGGCCCGTTAAGATTCTCGGGTGGCCCGAGAGGTTTCGGAATCCCCGGACCCATGTTTTTGAAAGAGTTGTAGAGGGCGCACGATTGGATCATGGTTTGGCTACCAGTGCGGCCCAAATTTTGTGGCCTTATTAAAGGAGTCAATGGCTCGAGCACAGGCTGCACATGGTTTTCCAAACTGTGCGCCTAGCCCGTGAAACGGATATCTTGGAGGTAGAGGACATCACACAGTTTGCACACGGTTTGGAAAACCGTGTGGGTCAAACCGTTCACGTGGGTGAGTTTAGGTTTTTGTTTAAAATTAAAATAAAAGAAAATGAAATAAATAAAAACCTAATCTAATATCTCCCTCACCCTCACTCCAACCACACGACACATAGGGAGGGGCTATCCCTTGAGCCGCCCATGACACCCCCCTTCTGGCCTCCTCTCAGTCAATCTTTCTCCTCCGATTTCCGGCCGTTTCTTCATTTAATCTCCATGATAAGCTCCCATCTTGCTTCTCTACCCGTCTCCAGTTTCTTTTCGACCTAATCGGTACACGGTGAGGAGCTACCAAACCCTAGGGTTTGGAGGTGATCTGATTTTCAGTCTTCTATTGGTTCTAGGTGATGCGGAAGGTCCGTAGAGACTCCTTAGTGCACGTTCCGGAAACCGCCGCCGAAGGAGAAGCAGTTCGGGTGGTTTCGAATCGTCCGGTTGGTTTCGGGGTAAGGTTTTCCCCTATTTCATTATTTCACACTTGTCGATTTTGGGGATTTTGATGTTTTTGAGTTCCGAGCACGTTGTTTATAGTGCGTTCGAGGTTTTGGCGTGGTTTCGAGTCACCAAAGACTACTCTTAGATAGAAACCACCAAGATCCGGAGTGGATGGATGGATCCACCTTGAGGTAGGGTCCCTCTCCTTGACATTAAATTCATGTAATGTAACCGTGAGTTTAATATTGCAATACCTTATCTTTTTAATTATGCATGTTTCGTTCCGATTGAATGCTTCTGTGAAAATCGTGTGAATTGCAGGAATAAGATAAAAGAGGTTGCTTGGTCACTAAACTAATGATTTAATAATAAAACTCCTCAGTCCGAGGTGTGCTTCCTTCAAGATAAAAAGTAGTGATAAACTTTTTATGCTTGCCTAGTTAATTGTTGTGGTGGCTTTTTATGCCTTGTATGTGAAATTGCTTTTTTGAGACAAAGGGAATGGAAATGTTGTGATACGTGTGTTTGGGTCAATTTTCCATGTTAGGAAAATTGAGTAAGATGGTAACCTTAGTGGTATGACCTAAGACCATATTACATGTTAACTCTAGAAGTTATAAAAGTTTTAAAGAATGCTAAAAATATCCTCCAAGATGAAATGGTTAAACTAGAAATGAACGGATTAGGGTGGTATGACCACTCCTTGGGATAACGTAATAAGCATGACTTATGTTAGTAAACAGAATATGTTAATTACTTGGTATAAATACTTGAGAGGATTTTCCTTATGTATACTTGTGATGAATGTGTGTATGGGCATATATATAGAAATGAGATATATGATTGATTGTGAATGTGGAATGTTTACTTGAAATGCATAAGAGGTACTGCCTTATGCATTGTATTATCATGCTGATAATGAATGTGTATAGTTATGGATGGGAGGCATTAATACCCCATGCCATCTAATCTGAATGATTGTATGTCTGGATGGGAGGCAGTTATACCCCATGCCAGAGTGATGAGTGTGACAGATACGTGGTTGGATGGGAGGCAGTCATACACCATGCCCGCAGAATGAATGTGATGGAAGGGGGGAATTGTTACCCCTTTCTAGTTGATCTAGGGATGAGAGGCACTCTTACCTCGTTCCCACTAATCCCGATTTATGGAAGGTAGGAATTCATACCCCTTGACAGTTGATCTAAGGATGATAGGCATTCTTACCTCGTTCCCACTAATCCCGATTTATGGAAGGGATGCATTATTACCCCTTGTTAGTTGACTCATATGGACGAGAGGAATTCTTACCTTGTGCCCGCTAATCACGACTAATGGGTGGGATGCATTCTAACCCCATGCCATCTATGATCTAATCGTTTATTGTTGGTGCCAAAATATTGGACGCAGAGGGAAGAAGAAAAAGAATCCCACACGCTGCCTCGAGAAGCCCCGATGCAGAGGGCCCCCGAGCAACGCGGCCGTCGTGAAGCACCAGAGGTGGTACCGCTCCGCGAACGGCCTGACGTTCACGCCCCGCCGCGAAGCCACAGGGGTGGTAACACTCCGCGAATGGACTGACGTTCGCAGTCCACTATGAAGAAGAGGAGGCAGTACCCCTCTGCGTATCCAGTTGACATTCACGACCTTCCGTGATTCCACTGCATCCCCCTTCGCGCCGCATGAGTTCTGCTCCACGGTTCTCCTCGCCTATAAATACTGAGCTCCCCCAGAGCTCTCTGGACAGACAATCCGACCCTTTGGCTTCTCCGCTCCCGAATCGCAAATCACCCTTCACCTCGGGACTCATGATCTCCACGAGGTATTTTTGCTATGCGAGATGCCTTCTACTTGTCTCTTTTTGATCCCCTCTTCGGAGAGGGATGCCCTTCGCGAAGCCTAAGGTCCTATGCGAAGGAAGGGGATTACAAAGGGAACCCTGGTAGCCACGGAGAATTTATGCTTCATAAAACACCCATCCTGTACAAGTGATCCACATGCTGAGGCAGGGTCACTGTACTTCGTGAAGCACACTGCTTCACAGCACCTTGCTTCGCGAGGCAATGCTCCGCAAATACCCTTCCACTTCGCGAAGCACCTCACACTCGTACTTATTCCCAATGCTAAGGCCAAGTCACTTCACATCGCGAAGCACATCCCTTTGCAAGTTCTCCTCCACTATGCAAAGCAACCAAGCTCCACAAGGTCCCTTCTTGTCGACCCCTTTTCTTGGAAATTCCACTTCTCGTGCAACCCTCCAAGTTTGCACAATGTGATTTCAAAGTCCCATGGATGACACCACCCGTAGCATTGCTTCGCCTAATGCTCCTTCACATAGGCACACTAACAGATATTGCTTCTTCTCATAGCCACACTAACGTGGACCCCTCGATGGTTTGCTCTACGCCACCCCCCCTAACCACGACATTGCCGGTACGTTCCCTCCCCCAAGGGGCAGAGGGTACCGGTCACGTAAGTCCTAGGGGTGTGGATTAAACCCAACTCGTCCGAGCTGCAGGATGGTAAACTGCCAAGCACCTCTTCCTCAACACATGACGTTAAACTGTGACTTGACCCCATGCCTCGCACACAGGGTCTCCCAAGCTCGGACATTATTTACGCCGCTCATCTCCATGGGAATGGAATCACCCACACATGGGATGATATCCTACTCATCAATGTGGCATATTTCCACAGGAGAAGGGAAACCACCTTGGTGTAAGCCCCATAGCCCCTCTTGTAGAAGGTAGCACCCTTGCACCTCCGTACTTCACCATTGCCAAGGCCAGTGGAGGGCACGATAGGGAACGAGGCACCTTCCATCTTTGGTCCCAAATCCCTCTCCCACTACGCTTTGCCACACTTTGGGCCTCCATCCTAGAGTAATTCCCAGCACCATGGTCCGCCTAACTCATAACCCCTCTTCACTTCTCACAGATGCACCCTTCACCACGTGATTGTCATGTCTCTGCTGCCTCTTGATTATCAAACCGAGTGTGACTCACATGGGCTTAGAGTAAGCATCGACCATGGAAATGCCCTCGTCCAGCATGACGTTAAACTGTATGACCTCATCCAGCATGATGTTAAACTGTATCCCCTCGTCCAGCATAACGTTAAACTGTATGCCCTCATCCAACGTGACGTTAAACTGTATTCCCTCGTCCAGCATGACATTAAACTTTATGCCCTCATCCAGCATGACGTTAAACTATATACCCTCATCCAGCACGACGTTAAACTGCATACCCCTGTCCCGCATGACATTAAACTGCATATCCCTATCCCTCATGACATTAAACTGTGCATATATTTTGATCTACGAGGTCTTTGATCTGTGTCAGGGCATGGTACTTAGGAAGCATCCAAGAGGTTCAAGACCACCTCCCATCATTTCATTACATCAGGTTCCACCCTTGTCCTGCATGATGTTAAACTACATTCTAGTCTGACGGTAAGCCGTTGTGACTATCCCAAACTACGGGGTCTTTGATCCATATCAAGACATGGTACGTAGAAAGCCTCATGAGGTTCAATCCCACCACCAGTGGACCCACGGGTTCACCTTAACATCGGTTCGCTGATAAAAACCTTCTCGAACTACGAGTACTTTGATCCATGTCAAGGAAAGGTACGTAGGAAGTCTCTCTGAGGTTCAATCCCATCACCCATCGGACCAAGGTCCTTTCTTCACGGCATTTCGCTGACACCGCCCATTTTCACTTGAACTATGTAGACTTTGATACGTGTCAAGGAATGGTATGTAGGAAGCCTCACGAGGTTCAAGACCACCACCCGTTGGTCACTCAGATCCCCTTCACATCGGTTCTCCAACACCTGGGTAGCCAAGTGTGTAAGCCCCACACCATTTGGACTAAGGTCCTCACTCGCATCGGTTCGCCGACACACCATTATGAGCTACGGGGTCTTTGATCCATGTCAAGGAATGGTACGTAGGAAACCTCATGTGGTTCAAGACCACCATCCACCTAGAGCAAGGTCCTTCTTTAGGTCGGTTCTCTGACGTGCCCCCATCCCGCATGACATTAAACTGCATCCCAATCCACCGGTAAGCCATTGTGACCCTATCGTCCAGTTTTTCTGACACCCCTTCGCATCAGTATAACACCCCTCTTCTTGAACTACGCAGACTTTGATCCTTTCCAAGGCATGGTACGTAAGAAGCCCAACGAGGTTCAAGCCCACCGCCTGGTTGTTTCGACCGCAACTACGCAATTCTCCATCATCCACCCTGATTCTTACACTGGCCAACACATCCCATTGAGACCATGCCACCACATTCCCCTATACAGCATTCAGGAATCCTCCCATGGTCTGGCCCCGATATTGGAATTCCCTCAAGGAGGATTCCTCAATCTGATCCACTCCAGCTAGTGTTCTGATCAGGCCGATCTGTCTCCGCTGGATGTTAAACTCGCGTCATACCCTGTGTTAAATATATGAAACTGAGGAAAACCTCAGATACATGCCTATGGCATATGATTCCTCATGCTCTATGTGGGATGCCTCGGACTTCCGCACCCTCGAGAAGCCCTATAATAAGGGAAAAAAGACAGACACACCAAGTCCCCAGCATTTAGACATGTTACTGATGCCTCTATGTGACTACTCCCACGAATGAAGGTTGCTGCCCTGACCGGACCCTTTGGAATGTCCTGACAGAAGAAGTGTAATTAACCGGTGTCCATGGAAACATGGCACTGGGAAGAGTTTCACGAACAACGTATTAAATCTATGAGGGAGACCCAGACTAGGTAATGAGTTCCAAGGAGGAATCCACGGAAGGAGGAACCGACATCCCATCATCCCAGTTTCGATCAAGGGGCAGACGTCCCAGAATAAGGAGTGGATGTCGCCCGCCTTTGGAAAGTAGGAATTCGGGGCAACACAAAAGTTGTGCATGTCGCTCCCAAGCGGAATGATGGACGCGCCCCAGCGAAAGCGTCGGAAACATAAATGGTGAACCCAACGTGAAAGTCTTCTCCTCAATGTGCAGATTAGTAGCATTCGAAACATCAGTAGATTGACGTGTCACCGGATCCAGATATCTGGCACCGGGTCCCACCAAGAAAATAGCGGGCCTGGAGTGAATCTCACTAGAAGTTGGGGCAGTAGAACGTGGGGAATTCTGTTCTGCAACGTTGTCTACGTGGATCCCTCTTGCCGACCATGGAAGACGGAATGACGTTGGGGCACTGTTTGTCGATCTCTTTTCCTCGCAGTGCTGATGAGTCAATCTCCCTGCTTCACATGAATCAGGTTGCTACTACAGGGACACGATCGCCACCCACCCACCTACTTAGGGGTAGGGGCAATACCAGAATAGCCGCTCCATGTGGCTCCCCTGCTGCCACAATGGCGTCTGTATCCACGGGTGTGGGGCGCCCACGCCCCCTCTCCCCATCAGAAGTCTTTAAACGAAGGGTGATCAATGACCTCATACGTCATTATGAGGAGGAATGCACAATCCCAACATAGGATATGGCCCGCTTGGACTTAGAGGCGTCCAGGCCTCGCCGTCAACGCCACCCTCGAGGGCCGCGTAGGGAGCACTTGCTCCCCACCCCAACGTTAAATCGTTTCGGGAGCCTGTCCCCGGAATGCCTCGACGACTCCTCGCCTTACGCTAATGAGGTGGGTGATGTACATCTCAGCTTAGTCAGAGTCCCAATCCAAGGAATCCAGGCAAGGTCCCCTACCCGTTCACGTCAGCACGGCCGTCCGACCTTGCTAGAGGAGCAGGTAGCCTATGCCCCTACACCACCTGCACCAGCTTGCCTGACCCGACGCCAGCGTTGGGCCCGAGCTGAGGGAGCCCATCAAGGGGCATCGACGTCGACAACTACTGTGGCCTGAGCCACCGACGACATATATCAAGAATCCCATGCACGAACTTAGCATGAACACCCCTACACCCGACCGGGGTCGAGGTCCCAGCTGCCCCACGGGCAGGCTGGGTTGACTCTCCGGGTTGCAGGCTCGAGCGGTGATTGCTGCGAACCAACCCGTAGTGGCGTCACCCCGTACGGAGGTCCTCCCCGTACCACCACTCCACAGAGCATGGGCCTTCCCCTCTCCAAAGTGCATCATGAGGGTATGCCCCGTGCTACCCCCAACCCAAATGAAGACCTGCCTTGCGGCAGTGACACTCGGCGTGGAAGTCTTTCCCGTGCCCATCACACTGGGTATGGAATTCCTCCTCCTACCCCCGACCGTCAATGTGAAGGCATTGCCCATCTGGTCCCTCTCCAACATGGGGATCCTCCAAACTTTCTTTCTGCATCTGCAAAAGGTCCTCCTCGCCCTGGAAACCAAAGGGGTAATGGTCATCCTCACTACACCCGCACCAAGCATGGAGGTCCTCCCCATGCTCCCACCGGTTCCAACAGAGGCTTCGCCATCTCGGGTGCTGTCCATGGAGGTCCACCCCATGTTCCCTTCGATATTTTCCCCGGTGCCCCTCGCACCCCGGCTGTCTCAATTGGAAGTCCTCTCCACCACAGCATCAGCACGGCCCCAAGACTACATGTCGGGAATCAGCCTTGTCCCAAAGAGCCATCTAGGGGTAGGAGGGAGGGTCATCACCACCACAAGAAGAAACCTAGGAAATCCCGAACGGAGATCAAACCGGCCCGCTTCTCGAATTATGAAACAGAATGCGACTCGGCATCGAAACCCTCCCCCCATTCCTCCGCATTAAGGACCGGGGCAGGAACAAGGCGTGTCAGCCTCATCCTTCCAGAATGTGAGGTCCACCAGATTACCGCTTCTCTTCGCTGATACGTCCAGGAGAAGGAAATTGTGGGAATCCCACAGGTTCCGACCGTACAGTCACCACTGTCATCACCAAAAGCGCCCTATACCTCAACCAGATATCACGGGAAGCTATTTTGGGGAATGATGGTGGTTGAGTGACAAGGGGACCCATTGCTGGTAATTGCAATTCCTGATCCAGATTTTGTGGCTATCATCGCATCGTATCGTGAAATTGTGGTCAGGTCACCTTACTCTTCGGAGGATGGCCCGGAATTCGGCGGCCAGTCAGCTCGTTCACCGTATTCTCCACTGCCTAGTTTACTATCCCAGCGGTCTTCCTCAGTACCGCTATAGGTCCCTCATCCACCCTCGATTGACGAGATTGGAAATACAGGGCTAGACCCTAAATCTGAGTCTAGGATTTTCTGGATCATTCTCGCAGTGGATCACTTCCTGGAGAAGTTCTGGCCGGTGGCAACGCCAAACTTCTGTGCGCCAGAATCCCTCACACTGGGGGAAGTTGAGTGATTCCATAAAACCCTATGGGCAATGCACTTTCGTCTTCTCTATCAATAAGTACTTTACCCAGGATCCAAGTGAACTTAGAGGAAATTGGAGATCAATGCCATTTGGTTGATTTGGCCGCACTCCCTGTGGCCTAGCGCCCTGAGTCACCAGGTCGCCAGAGCACCCTCCAACAAAAATGTTTTCAGAGTTTCAAGGTATTCCGCAAAATCATCAGGGAAGCTACCCCCCATGTGACAGTCCATGGCTGGGGATAGTATGCCACCCTCCTCTTCAGTCTTATCAGACGGCAGCCCGATTCATTATGCAACATTGGGGACATGCCCCCAGGAAGGGTTGCGGTCCATATGGATGGAATAGTGGAAAAAGAGGACGAGCTAGAGTTTCTTGATGGAGACTTACCCCCTGAGGGTGTACCACCATTGTTGGACCCATCAGGGAGGATTAATCTTCAGCATAGGAACCTTCTAGGCCTCCCTGCGCCAACTGAGTCACTTGTACTCAGCCGAAATTCTGGTAAGGTTAAAGAGCATGTCGGAACCATCAAGCACTCTGACCCATCCGCCTCTATACAAAAGATGGAAGAAGACCCTGAGAAGGCCGCGTTGCGCTAAAAGCTTGCTGAGCAAAAGAGGTTGGTTGACGAACTCTTAGCCGAACGCGCTATCGAGAGGCAACCCGACTATGGTGATCCTATTTCGGGGCAGCTGGGGCATGAAAAACTTCCCCCATGCAAGATGCCTCTGGGCAACCCTGATCATGCTACTTCTATAGACAGGGTAGAGGCCGGAGCACACGACAAGAGGGCACGATACGTCTCACCAAACCCTCCTAAACAGCGAGGCAATCCAAGGAATCTAGCCCGGGTTCCCCCAGCCGCCCCAAGGGCTGTTCTGCTAGTCGCTCCATGAGCCATTGAAGCCATTTACCATGTCGAAGAGCCTGGAAATGCACTCGTGATTAGGGATCCCCATCAAAACAGGGACCCCAACCCGGATGATCCTAGGGAGGCACTCATCGCCCGCCTTGAGGCGTTGGAAACGTGATAGGTGGCAGTCCCACCGGATGGAAAGACATATCCCGCGGGGGTGGATGATATGCCTACACCCCTGGGTTTTGGGAATCCCACTTTCTTTCCCTTTGACGGGACTGGGGACCCACCGCAGCACTTGGACCATTTTTCCTCCATTTGTGGCCCCATGTTGGGGACCCCGGCACAGCAGGAAGTCGCCAAGATCTGATGTTTTGTGCAGACATTGGAGGGTCCTGCATTCGTCTGGTATAGCCAGCTCCCTATTGGATCAGTGACCGGCTGGTAGGATCTCTGCTGGCAGTTCTTATACCAGTTCAGATCCACCACACGAAGTACCAGCATCGCAGACCCCTTCAAGTGCAAACAAAGGCCTGATGAGCGAGTCGCGGACTTCAGTACCCGGTGGAAGGGGCTTACATACTCCCCCGACATGACACTAACTCAGGATCAGTTATTGACGATGTGTGTAGGGAATGTTAAAATAGAACTAGTTCCTTCCCTGACCATCCAAAACTACCCCATAGGGTTCCGGGATTTCTCAGAAAAGGTTCAGCGCCTCGAGGAAGCTTTGTAGTAGGCTAGTCAGGCACGTCTGTTGCCTCCTGTGATCCCAGTCAGGAGGTCTGCCAGAGTCGAACCCGCCGCGGTGGCCAAAATAGAAGCCCCTGGGTAGCTAGAATTACTGCCAGTGGCACCGGCCCCGCAACCCCATAGAGGTCCTCCACCTCAAATGCAGGCTCCTGCCCAGCAGCGACCGCCACAGATCCGACAGGTTCCCCCGCGCAATGCGCCGCCACGACCTAGGCGGGACAATCAGGTTCCACCTCCTCGGCAGGCCCCTCCATCCCCTTGTCAGGGCCAGGCTCCTAGGGCCCCCTATCCGGAAACAAGGCACTAGACTTAATCGTTCAAGGAGAATCAGGTCCCTAGCTACTTCTGATGTGTTCTAGAGTAAGGGATTGAGCGCTTACCTGAGTGCAGAAGGCCGGTAGAGGAGAATCTCACGGATCGCCCCAACTACTTCCCCAATCATTGGATTCTGGGGAACACCCTAAAGTAGTGCTATGTGTTTAAAGACTGGATTCAAGACCAGGTCGACAAAAACATAGTCAGGTTGGGCTCAGCCCCGACACAAGTGGCGGGTGTCTTCGTAGGGTCAGAAATTGGTAGTGACGGCGAAGGCAAGTGGCAGCAGGTTCCCTGCCATGGGTCCCAGAAGTACGATGACTGGATGGTCCGTAAAACTGTCACCTGTGCCCACGGAATCATTCGGGCATGCCTGAATCAACCGGAGCCTTCAGACTATGCGACTAGTACCTCTGCGTCGTCATCACAGCCGACCTCTTCCCAAAAGGGAAAGAAGCGACAGCGCAAGAAGAAGAAACACGCTCCACCACTGTCATCTCCATCCTATACTCTTGGTGACTTTATGCCCCCTGAAATGGGGATTCCTCCCAGAATCCACCCAGTGGTGGATGATTCGTCAAGCGGCAGCCAGGGGTATGCTTCGTTAATACCGTGGAGCTGGTAAATACCTATATGACTCCCAACGAGGGGAAACGCCAGGCGAACCTCCCCAATGTCCCCAACCGACGTCAAAGTTAGCGGAACCACAACCACATGGGTCATCGAGGCATGTCCGCGGGCACTTTTAGTCAGGTCGTGCACGCTACTAAAACCAGACAGTAGGCCCAGTGCAGAGCTCAGCACGCACAACCTCATCTGGTGCCCTTAGATCTACCTCCACCGTCATTTGTGCTATTAGATCAGGTAGTGTTGCCTCATTCGTATCGTGGTCATTCTTTCCTAGCTACAGGCCAATCTCAGTTGTCTGGTCCTCATCCGGCAGCTACCCTTCAGGAATCAACTAGCTGGAAGTAGGATTTACCTAGTACCAGCCAACCGCTGGTCCAACCGGCAAGGCCCGTTATGCCTCAAACTGCAGAACGACCTCCTATAAGCATAGGTTTGCATTTGGCACGAAAGTATGATGTCCTGAAGCACCTGTCTGGAATTCTAGCAAGGCTTTATATTCTTGAGGCTCTTCGCCTGTCGTCTGAAATGTGTGAAGCACTTGCCAAGTCCCTAAGGAGCCCCCTCCAGTTTGAGATAGAGGTTGCAGCTGCAGAAGCCTCCCATGCTGAGGCAATTGAGAACGTCGAATTCCAGAAAGTTGTCTCATTCTCCAGTGAAGACGAAGACCCCCCCCCATACATGGGAATATTTTCCCATTGTACGTCACTGGTCAGTTCAACGTCGTGTAAGTCCGCCGCTGTCTTGTTGACACGGGTTTTGGGATTAACCTAATCCCGACTCAGACACTGCGAAAGCTGGGTTTGTATGAGGATGATTCCACTCCCTCAAACCTCAGAATCCAGGGATATGACAGGACTGAACAATCCCCAGTCGGCAAGATCCGCTTGAAGACCTAGTTCAGTGGCCTAATTTCCAGCACCGAGTTCATGGTTGTCTCCCAGGACACCACATACAACGCATTGATGGGCAAGCCATGGCTCCATCTACATGCAGCAGTCCATTAATCATATCACCAATGCCTCAAGTACTCCCTCAATGGTCGAGTGGGCGTGCTCCAAGGAGATGCATCTCCTTTCGCCTCTTGTTAAGCCCACTATCTGGACGCCGACTATTACAAGAGCAAGGATAAGAAAATCCTAGCAAGTGAGGATGAACCCGCCCCGGTCACAAGTGATCCCTGGGTAGGCCTGGATGATTCCTACATCTTCCAGATCCATCGGTTGGAGGCCAAGTCCCCCGGCATGGGGCAGTGACTTGTTATTTCGAGGAAAAGAGGAAGGCATGTTACCATGTCCAAGAGACGGAGAAAAATCACCTTGTACTCCTAAACCAACCAGGATCAGGTGATCCCAGAACCTCCTACCCATGTCCGGTATCGGAATGTCAGGCTTATGGAAATGGAGGTGCGTCATAAGTGTCTCTTCTGCTGGGCTGGGATAAACTGGCTCAGGTCGACGTGTCACTACTTCTTTGATGTCATCAAACGTGGCCCCTTGGGCCGAAGGCCAGATGGGATAGGATCGACTACCTTCATCGCTATGGTCTCAGTGGTGCATGGGTCTCCTGATATGATGACCACTGCTGCCCAGGCCGGCACTAGCTTCCCATCAGGGTTTTATAACTCAAAATCATCTCCCCCTGCGGTAAATCCCTCCACGGATGGAAAGTAGGATCTGGAGGATGCTCCCCCCGCCTTTGAAGAAAGAGTCTCTACCATGGTTGATGAACTGGTACAGGTGAACCTTGGTAGTGAGGCAGATCCAATACCCACATTTATCAGTGCATCCATGCCCCTTGAGGAGTAGCAACAATTCATGTACTTTCTCAAACAACACTGTGATGTGTTTTCCTAGAGTTACGACAAGATTCCAGGACTAGATCCCCAGGTATCCGTCCACCGCCTTGGTCTCCCGACAAACTATTGTGGGCTTAAGCAGCCTCCCAGAATGATGCACCCTTATCACAGTGCCATGGTTGAGGCCTAAGTTGACAAACATAACAAAGCCAGCTTTGTCAAGGAAGTCCAGTACCCCTGGTGGCTTGCAACATTGTGCCAGTCAGGAAGAAGAACGGGAAAATCAGAGTCTACATCGACTTCCATGATCTCAATTCCCACTGCCCGAAGGATGACTTTCCCCTCCCAGTGACAGAGTTATTGATTGATGCCACAGCCGGGTTCCAAGCCCTCTCCTTCATGGATGGGTATTCTGGGTATAACCAGAACTGGATGGCCCCCGAGGATGAGAAGTCCACTTCCTTCAAGGCTCCCCATGGTAATTTTTGTTACTAGGTTATGCCCTTCGGCCTAAAATATGCAGGTGCCACCTATCAGTGGGCCATGCATCGCATATTCAAGAAGATTCTTGGGATGCTAGTGTAATGCTACATGGATGATCTAGTGGTCAAATCTTTCTAGCGCCAGGACCATCTCAAGGACCTTGAGAAAGTGTCCGGCTTCCTCCGTTCCCGCCACCTGAATATGAACCCTCTTAAGTATGCCTTCGGTGTCACCTCTGGGAAGTTTCTTGGATTTGTTGTTAGATATCAAGGCATTGAGATTGACACAGACAAGATCAAGGCCATCAGCTAAATGCCTCCCCCAAGCAATATTCGGGAGCTTCGAGGTCTCAACTACCACGTAGACTATATACGTCGATTCATTGAGAATATGGCTAGCACGTGTAAGACCCTTTCCCAGATCATGAAGAAAGGTGCCACCTATGAATGGGATGAAGAGTGCCGGACCCCATTTAAGGATATCAAGCAATATCTGCTCCAACCTCTGGTCTTGATGCCACCCATCTCCGGAAAGCCGCTGGTCCTTTACGTGACCTCCCTGGAACGGTCCCTCAGCGCGCTTCTCGCCCAGAAGAACAATGAGGGGACAGAGAATAGCCTCTACTATCTCAGCCACATGCTTCTCGATATGGAGATTAGATACTCCCCTATTGAAAAGAGTTGCCTTGCACTCGTGTTTACCATACAAGAGTAGCGACATTACCTGCAGCACCATGAGGTATAGTTGGTCTCTCTGGTAGACCCACTGAAGTACATCCTGAACTACCCTATGTTAACTGGTCGACTAGCGCGGTGGGCGGTGATCCTCCAGCAGATCGACATCAGGTTGGTGCCTCATAAGGCCATCAAGGGACAGGCATTGGTAGACTTCTTAGATGCTCATCCAACCTCCATGGATAAATCCCTGGATCTAGATTTTCCTGATGATGCAATCCTCTCAGTCGATCATGTTGTCTCATGTCGGCAAATTCACTTCGACGGTGCCTCCCGGAGCCCCACTGGTAGGAGGCTCAAGGATCCTAAGCTCAACAGAGTGGGTCTCGGTAGCGTCTTTATCACCCCGGCGTAAGACGTTCTTCCATACTCATTACTTTTGTCAGAAGGGTGCACCAACAACGAGGCAGAGTACCAGGCTCTCATCACTGGTCTCGAGCTAGCCCATGAGATCGATGTGCCCCATCTACATGTGAAAGGGGATTCCAAACTGGTCATCAAGCCGGTCAATGGAGACTATGTCATCAGGAAGCCTGAGCTTGTGCCATTATTGGAGTGCACCCTCTGTCTAATGGCCCAGTTCTATTCTCGACCAAAGGTTACCCATGTCCCTCGGTCACAGAATGGTCGAGCAGATGCTTTGGCTTGCTTAGCTGCATCGCTCTCAGAACCAAAGCAAGATGATTTGATCATACATGTGGTAGACCGGAGAGTCATTGCCCCTGTCACCCTAGAGGACAATGACGGCCTGCGGGTAAGTCATCTTACCACCAGACCTTCTATGTCAGGGGTCCCAGGTTCGTCAAACACTGTGGATGAGGCCACTCTCGACTGGAGAGAACCTTTTGTTGAGTATCTCCAAAATGGTTGCCTCCCGAATGATCAGGCCGAGCGCGAGCGAATCCGGCGTCGCGCACTACAGTTTACCCTCCGAAGTGGCCCCAGCCTTCAGTGGGTCCTCTATAAGCGGAGCTCTGATGGTGTTCTCCTCCGTTGCATTCAAGGGGATGAGATTTCTCAATTCATGCAAGTGGTTCATGTCGGTTCCGGTGGTGCCCACCAGGCTGGGCCCAAACTGTCCCATCAGATCCATAGGTTGGGGTACTTATGGCCCTATATGATCCATGATTGTATCGAGTTCTCCAAGAGATGTCACGTGTGCCATGTTCACGCTAACTTCCTAAATCGGCCGCCAGATCCTCTCCACTCCACCAAGTATTCTTGTCCATTTGCGGTGTGGGGACTCGATGTCGTAGGACCATATCCACCAGTGATAGCTCGCCAGTGTACGTTCATCCTAACTGCTACAGATTTTTTTCTCCAAGTGGGCAGAGGCAGTTCCACTAAAAGAGGTCAAGGCTCGTTCCATTGTTGACTTTGTGAGCTCCAATATCATCCACTGGTTTGGAGTCCCTCATGCTGTCCTCATCGATAATGGCACCAACATCCGAGCAGGTGAGCTGAAGAAATCGTATGCCAAGTAGAATATCTGTTCGAACCATACCTCTCGCTATCATGCCTAGGAGAATGGATAGATGGAGGCATTCAATAAAACCCACTCTAACATTATGAAAAAAATGGTTGGTCAGAATAAGAAAAGTTGGTCAGACAAGCTCCCCAACGCCCTCTGGGCTTATCAGATGACTACTCGCAATTCCACCCAGGTGACCCCATATTCCCCGGTGTATGGCGTTGAGGCCATCCTGCCCATTGAGATCCAGTTTCCATCGTTACGTACTGCATTCTATGACCAGAAGGCACCAGATAAGGTGGCCAAAATCCGTCTAGCTGAATTGGAAGCACTGGATGAGAACAGGCTTCGTGCCCTGCACAATATGGAAAGACATCAGAATAAGATAGCAAGAGCCTTCAACAAGAAGGTTCACCTTCAATATTTTCTGTAAGGCGACCTAGTGTTGTCCCCTCGAGCGCCAATGATTCCCAGCAGAAAACTGCCCAAGCTTGAGCCCAAAGGGGAAGGACCTTACGTCATCCATAAGGTTTACCCCAATGGAGCATACTCCTTGGTGACCACATATGGTGAGCGCATAACTCCTCCCACCAACGCCATGTTCCTCAAGCAGTACTTTGCCTGAGCCCCTTGGTCCTGCACGACTTTAAACTGTACGGTCCCGCATGACCCTAAACTACACCACTGTCCTGCATGACATTAAAACTGTGATATCGTCCTTCAAGACGATGAACTTCAAAATGGTATGATCTCTATGACCTTAAACTAAGATCTCCCATGTCCTTACTGTAATACGTTAAACTACAAGCCAATCAGGCCTTCCTAACCGAGGCTTAGTCTCATGCCCTTTGTCCTCTTCAGGCCCCTGGCCCCCGTCCTTACTATAATACATTAAACTGTAAGCCAGTCAGGCCTTCCTGATCGAGGCTCAGCCTTAGGCCCCTTGGCCTTCGTCGACTCATAATATCTTATAGGGAGTGTAGGATGTGATGTGGGATTGCATCCTCATTCATGTTGGGATACTTTCCATTCCGTACGCATTCCCTTACTGAGGCCCAGCCTCAGGCCTCTTGGCCTTTTTGGGCCCTAGCCCAAGTTCTTACACGGAGTGTATGGTGTGGTGATGGATTATGTCCACATTCACGTCGGTTTGTTCACCAGACCATACACCTCCTCTGTCCAGGGAATCCTATTCCCTGACCCTCTTCTTCACTGCAAGACGTCAAACTGCAAGTAGGCTTGGCCTTCCTGACCAAAATCCAACTATCAGGCCCCTTGGCCTCTTCGGGCCCCTTGGCCTAGGTTCTTTCTTACAGGACTGTGCGGTGTGGTGTGGGATTATTTCCTCATTATTCATCATGCCGCACACATCCTCGTTAGGGTATCCTTCCACTTGAGTATCTTCTAGAACTATGTGCGGTTTGATTCCCATCCTTACGGGATACGTAGGACCACCCGAATGTCTAAGCTTCGGGTCCAGCCCCATCTCTCGAAAATCTCCATTCCACCTTGGCCCCTTGGCCTACCCTTCCTGAGCCACTTTGCCGACCCTTTCCGGAGGTTCACCGATATACCTATAGATACTCTGGTTTATGTTACCTGGAATGTCGGATTCCACTCGGACATGTCTGCACCCGCTTTTCAGGATTCGGGTCTCCCTTCATCAAGGCTTCCATCATCTTTCACATCCGGAGGGACCCCCAAGAACGGCCTGGATACCACGCCCAAGGGCTCTCCTACCGTTACGGGCCAATGCCCCTGAGGGTTTGAGACAACAAATCGATAAAAATCCCATTTTGTGAACATGGTCAGCGATCGATGCTCATTTGTTTGTCCCCATTTCAGGATAATGCGACAGGATGCTGTTTTGCGAACATGGTCAGCAGTAATCCTCTGTCGTCACGCCGACCCTTCTCAGCCTTGAATATTGGTTACATGATTCACATTATGTTCCACCCCATTGTGTCCAGGTGGAATCTTGAAACTCATGGTGCTACCCCTCAGTGCACCTTTGCATATCAGGGGGACAAAGCTGCAATACGGCATCCTTCAGGGCTCCCACGGTCCGAGCTCTAAGACCATAAACTAAGATCTCCTCATAACTACATGCAGCTTGATCCCCATCCCCATGGGGTGCATAGGAATGCCTTTTCACTTTGCTTCAGGCCCAGATCAACTCTCATTTTCAGTCCCTTGACCTAAAACCTCTCCCAAGGGGGGTTATGTAGTGTGGTATGGGATTATGTCCTTATCCACGTCGGGTTTTGTAATTACCCACCGCATGCCTCCTGTGTTTCCTCACACCCATGGTCTGAATTATACGACCCTAAACTAAGATCCCCCTATGGGAAAGGACTCTGCTCCCTCTATCTAATACATCTCATTGTCGTATTTAGATGTGTTTTGACAAAGATCCCGAAGTATGGGATTTTCATGGGGGCATTCCCCCCGTCCCATGGCCAAGCTTCGTGAGCTCGCTATTTAGATCATCATCCACTTCCACATCCAAAAGGACCCTCAGACGACATGGATTATAGGCTTAAGGGCTCTCCATGGATGCTGGGCTTTCCATGGATGCTGGGCCTAAGGGCTCTCCTATCGTTTCAGGCCAACATCCCTAAGGATCTCTAACGACAATTGGGACATGGTCCCATGTTTCGAACATGGTCAATGGTTGACCCTCATTTTTCTATCCCCATTCTAGGCTAACGCGATATGGATGCTGTGTTTTCACTATGGTTAACGATTATCCTCTATCGTCACGTCGTCGCCATTGTGATCCAAATTTTGAGCGTCATGATTCACCCATTTCCACTTCCTCATGTTCAAGTGGAATTCCAACATACTCAGCTCTATCTCTTCGTGGATCTACGTGCACCACATGGTCGTGTTAGTGTCATGGGGCCAGTATTTACTGAGCGTACCTTCACCCTAACCTTCCCCTTTTTGTGTCAGGAAAGTCCCACCACTACTTCTTGTTTCCCACACTGAACACTACTCATGTGGGCTTAGTAGTTTTGGCAGGATGTGTACCAACGCGGCCAGGCTTTTCATCGTCCCTCTCAGAACAATGTATGGCTTGATTCCCATCCTCATGGGGTATGTAGGAAAATCCAACCACTCTGCTTCGGGCCCAGCCTAATTCTTACTCTTGGTCCCTCGACCTGAAGAGTTTCCTCTGGAGGTACGTGGTGTGATTTGGACTTCATGTCCTCATTCATGTCGGTTTCATAACTACCACACCATATGCTCCCTGGGCTCTTCCCTTTGACTCCATGTCCTATCGTATGATTCTAAACTACGAGAGTCCATATGTCCTCAACACACGACACTAAACTGCGATTCTACCTAGAACAAGTTCAGGATGCCCCATGTTAATCATGGGATGCACCAGAGCCTCTACCAGAGAGAATTTCACCTGTCAGTGTGGGTCTAGGACTACACTATGCTTCCAAAACTACATGTAGCTTGATTCACATCTTCATGGGATACGTAGGGACACCCTGGTATTTTACCTAGGGTCTAGCCAACAGGAATTATAAATCATGTTCTTCCCCTTTCCATCCCCCTGGCCGGACCCCTCGTAGGGGACCATGCAACTATGACTCTTCCCTGAACAAGTTCAGAATGCCCAACGATTAAATTGGGAAGCGACAAACCCCCTCGCCAGAGAGGCCCTGCCTCAAAGAAGAAATGATCCATGATCAAAACGATACACCCATCTGGCGTACTCCCACCGCAGTGGTGTAATTACATTAGTGTGGGATTTTGTTCGGACAAACCATCACTCTATATTCCACGCTTTGCGTGCCCTTCATTCGGATCCCTATCCTCTTTCATGTCTAAAGGGACCCCATAATGGCCGAGTCCTATGCCGCATCGGCTCACCTACCATCCTGGGCCAATGTTCCTGAAGACTTGTCATGTTTGGAAGGACCCCCTAACAGTATGGATGCTCAACCTAGGGTCCGCCTACTGTCCTGGGCCGACATCCCGAAGGATTGATTGACAGCATTTGTGACATGGTCCCATGTTTCGAACATGGTCAACGGTCGACCCTCATTTTTGTCCCCATTTCATCCTAACGCAGTATGGATACCGCTTCTCCGCCATGGTTAATGGTTGTCCTTTTTTGTCATGCCATCCCCATAGTGTTCTGAATCTTGGGTATCATTATTCACACATCCCATTTCCATCTATTCGGACCAATTTCAACACCCCATGCATTGCAATGTTCTACCATAAGAGCATGCTTAAGAAATGGTAATTCAGCTATTTTGAGAACTTCCTTCTCCGGCCAGGTCTCTCCTATTTTCCAGAAATCTGGACTGGTTATCCAAACCCCGGATTCTTGAATCTTGGCTTTCACTATTTTGTTGGGTGGGACGATAAGGCGACTATCTCTTGTTTCTCACGTCGGGCCTGACCCACGTGAGCTTAGGGAATTGTCGTCGGACGTCCCGCAAACATTGTAAGGATGTAGTGAACCGATGAAAACAGTAGAAATCGTGCATGATACAACATTCAAAGAAAGAAGAAAATCGAAGAATGAGAGTACCATTAAAGGGTTTGTAATTGTTACAGTATCTAGGGGTCGACTCCCCCCATGGACAGATTGACCCCGTAAAAAGAGTGTTGCAGCTCTGCCACCCTTTTACTTGTGGCATCTGGGAATTGATGCCGCCGACTCAGCTCCCGCTCCTCCCCAGAAACGACGGGGCATATTTCGTCAGCCTCGTCCTGGGCCCTCTCTATGACAGCCCGAATGGAAGCTATCTCTCCAGAAGCCTGCCTCATACGCTCTTCTTCCTCTTCCAACTGGGCCTTCAACCATGAGATCAGCTCAGATTGTACATTAAGAGAGGCTGAGTGCTCATTCGCTCGGGCCTGCAGCTGTTGGACCTTGTTTTTAGCCTCCTGGAGCTTCTTGACATTCATCGCCTTCCTCCACTGCCAGCCCACGCTGATCCCGCGATCGTATTCCCATATCTTCTCTGCCATGAGATCTCAGATGATCATGTGAGGACATTGGGCATCCACTCCCCCAGCACATAGTTCGCACAACTGCGAGCGAAGTCTGTCCATTTCATTCATCCACAGCGCTTGGGGGTGTCATTGATGACGTGTGTGATTAGCTTCCACGGTCGACGATAGCCTATTTTTTTGTTCTCTTCATTAGAGGTTGTCTCGTCCCAGTCCGCGCGATTGGCAGGCTCGTATGCATGATACACCCACAGGAAATCTTCAGCAGGAACTACATCTGGCATTGAATCTGGTGCGACATCTGGCGTCAAGGCAGGCGTGGCGGGACTTGGGTCGGCTGATTGATCCTCGTCATCAGACTCCACCTCAATAACTTCTAGCACAATTCTGCTAGTGGTCCCGCCAATGATAGGGAGTGCTGCTGCTCTAGTAGGTGGGGGAACTATCTCCACCATCACCGGCATGCCCTTAGGAGGGACGCCACCAGACATCCCGACCAGCCTTGCCGCAGCATCCCATGCCAGTCGGAGAACTGCACGATAGAGAAGGGTATGAACGTCAGTTGTCATGATCTACATATGACAGCAATGAATCCAGTGGAGAAAACTTATGGAGGTCAAACTCCTAGTGTAGCTCTAGAGTAAATGCTAACGCGACCCCGAGGCGTGGCCCTCTGTATACTGTCGGAAGATCTGGAGATTCTAGAGAATCCACCTTAGGTACTCTAGGCCCGCCAGACACAGAACTAGATGCAACCGTAGGGGTGGGTTTTGATGGTCCGGCATCATCACCCGCCAAAGGGCGAGAGCGAGGCATGCTTACAAGTTCCTCCTGTATGGTTCAAATATTTTTAAGAAATCCATGATGACCTGAGAGCAGACCATGAGGAAAGAAGCTCAGAATTCTACCTCGAGAACCTCTACGAAATCATCAAAATCTGAGTCTTGATCTCCAACTTCACCCTCCTCCAACAGGCTCCCTCTACTAGCCTCATCCTCCCGAGAGGATTCCTCTGATTATTCCAGAAGGGGGAAGCGCCCTCTCAAATCGGTGGATGACAGCTGTGGGGGAACCGTCCGATCTAGTATTACCCTCACCCGGTCTGTCATTGGGCGTGGGACACCACTGGAGTGAACGTAGTCCTCCAGCTCATCCAAGTATTGCTCCGCCTCCACCGGAGACTCCATGAAACCAGCCCGGACTGGGCCTATGCCTGGTAACTCCATCCCGAGATGATTCAAGTGTGCCCACATATCAGGTGGACTGATCAATTTCCGGTTGATATCCTAAATTTCCCATGTCTCCGGGAAGACGACATCCTCTGGCATGTCGATGTGGCGCAGCCGCTTCCCCGGAGACTGAGTGGATATCCTGCGAAACCCCCTCGGTTTCCGCCCTTCTAGATGTCTCTTCTCTTCCAGAACAATCGGGTCCACGACCACTGTTGGATCCACCGCTTCTGATTCATCCTTAGCAAGTGTAGGTCTCGCCACCGCGGTAGCTCCGCCACCACGAGAGGCCCTTGATGCCCTCTGACCCCAACCTCAGGACAGGGGAGGGCCACCATCACCAGCCCAAACGGTCGGCTGCCTCAACATCTGCCTCGGATAAGCTGCCTCCCAGCTGATGGCACACTCCTTCACCAATCCAAAAGCGGCGGTGGATGGAGGCAATGCCATTCGCATTTTCCTGTCCTCCCATGTGAACATGAGCCAAAGCTGCCTCATTACACATGGGTGCTCCTCATGACGCACCTCCCAATAGACCTGCGAGGTCAGCCGTTGTAGGCACCAGAACTGCCTCGAAAACCGATGCGGGGTGTACGGCTCACAGAGCGGTTCACGGTCCACTTGTTCCACCAAGACTCCTCCTAGAATGTCCAGGAGATAGGCCCGGTTCTCTTCGGTTCCCTGACCGTCATCAGTGAGCACCCCCGTCAGCAGTGGAAACTGGTGGACGTTAAACTTATCCGCCTTCCACACTCGGTTCATCACCATCGGTATGGTTAATTTGACTGGGAATCTCTCGGCTGCGTTCAGAATGGAAGGGTGGAAGGTTGATCCCGGTGGCAAGATAGGGTTTGGGTATTCGTAAACCCCCCTGATGTGTGGCTTGATCCACCCGTACAGACGGTGGAAGGTCCCACATATTCTCGGTGGCTTCTTGCCCTCACTGACATACCGTAGTATCCTGTATAATCTGGCAAGCATCGGAATCCCCATATTCACCTGCCTTCCCATGGCCATCATGGATTCAATGATGAACGAGCTGGGCCGCACCCCCATGTTGGTATCCCTCACCGGTAGGATCCAACCGCAGATAAGGGCCACGATGAATGCTTCCATCTAGACTATTGTATGATGTTCAATGCTGAAACGGAAACCCCAAGTCTTCCATTGGCTGTACTATAAGATCCACTAATACGAGTGCTCCTTGCCCTGTTGAGCCACTTTCAGATACGTTCGAGGCCTCGGAGGGAACTCTCGATCCTCAGGGAAGTTCCAGAACGGCTTGAACCACTTCTTAAAGTAGACATCTCTCACTGCCTCCTTGTCCTCTCCAGGGACCTATGCCATCAGTGCCGACGTTAGTCGCGGCATCTGCTTCGGATCCTCCCATATGCTCATGACGGGGAGGAACTCATCATACATGGCCCCCAAGATCGGGACCCCCGAAATCTGATGGACATCCCACAGACTAATGCCCACCTCCCCATGGTGCAGGTGAAAAGTGTTGGTCCTAGATGACCATCTGCTTAGAAACTCTGGCATCAGCTGTTTTTGTTGATAAATGTGGAATTGGGAGGCCCATGCAACCTCGTACAGGCCCACTCTCCTCATCTCGACCCCAAATTCCTCGAATGAGACACCTACCCAGTAGGCCCATGCCCATTCGTTGGGGAAGTTACTGCATTGGCATAGGTCCCACTTGTCGGACCACCCCTTTTTCGGATCCTGCAGACCAACCTTCAGTATGGTGCGGTACATGGGAGGGGGCGTCTCTAGTTGCAGTGGCTCCCCATCGACGTTGTTCAGATGGTTGTACAGATAGTCGTCGGTGACGAGTGTGATGTCCTCCCACGCATGGCCATCGGCCACCCTGAACCATTGGCCCTTGCATGGAGTGCTCCTGAACCAGCAAACTGGTTCATCCCTATTCGCCTTAGGAATAAAGACGTCATCCCTCAGCCCGAAGCAATACAATGGCATCTTCTTGCACAGTCGATAGTTCTTTTGGATTTCTAATAGGAGGTCTGTCAAAGAATTATGTTTTGAGTGAGTTCAGACCATCTCTCCAAGGCCTAGACGATTGGCCATCTCATCCCTCCGGGCAGCGTCTGCAAGCATCCCCAACACAGCTTCTTGATGGGCCATTACGGTTTTAGAACTCGGAAAAAAATCATGTCGGGTCACGAAGGTCACTCTCGAAGCTTGGGCACAAAGCCGAGACGCAGAGTCTCCCCTCGGCTTGTAAGAATAAGTTCACTTGGCACAGTTGCGGAGTCGGAGACTCGCGGTTCGTCGCGAAGCTCGAGTCCTGGTGAGCAGATGCGGAGTACGCAGAGCTTCCCGAATTCGAGAGGGAAAAATGAAAAAAGTCGTGAGACGAAAAAAGAGAGGTCAGCCCCACTATTTATAGGCAGCAACCTTGGGGCTTCGCGGCGCGTCCCGCCCAGGCAGAGCATCGCGGCGCGTCCGGACCGCACGGCTGATGTCCGCCCCACGCACTCTCTTCGCGAGTCAGCACCGCGAACTGCCGATAATTTTGGTGATTTTCCCTATGACTTCGACCCTTGGTCCCTCTACAGATCAAAGTCTGAGGGGGGGAATTTTTTGGTGCCAAGATGTTGGACTCATAGGGAAGAAGAAAAATAATCTCGCGCGCTGCCTCGCGAAGCGCCGACGTGGAGGGCCCCCGAGCAACGCGGCCGCTGCGAAGCACCAGAGGCAGTACTGCTCCACGAATGGCCTGACATTCGCACCCCTCCGCAAAGCCCTAGTGGTGGTAACGCTCCACGAACAGCCTGATGGTCACAGTCCATAGTGAAGAAGAGGAGGCATTACCCCTCCGTGAATTGGGTCGACGTTCGCGTCCACCACGCAGCCACCGCGGCCCCCTCCGCGCCGCGTGAGTTCTGATCCAAAGAGCTCCTCACCTATAAATACCGAGCTCCCCCTGAGCTATCCGGATGGGCAATCTGACCCTTCGGCTTCTCCGCTCCCAAATCACAAAACACCCTTCGCCCCAGAAATCATGAGATCTGCAAGGTATTTTTTCTTCACGAGATGCCTTCGCCTTGTCTCGTTTTGATCCCCTCTTCTGAGAGGGATACACTTCGCGAAGCCTAAGGGCCTACTTGAAGGAAGGGGATTCCCAAGGGAACTCGGGCAGCCGCGGAGCATTTATGCTTCGCGAAACACCCATCCTGTACAAGTGATACACATGCCAAGGCATGGTCACTGTACTTCGCGAAGCACACTGCTTCACAACACTTTTCTTCGCGATCCACCTTCGCTTCACGAGGCAATGCTCCGCAAATACCCTTCCACTTCACGAAGCACCTCCCACTCGTAATTTTTCACCATTCTAAGTTCAGGGCACTCCACTTCTCAAAGATCATTCCTTTTCAAGTGCTCTCCACTTTTCCAAGCAACCAATCTCCACAAGGTCCCTGCCTGTGGACCCCTTTGCTTGGAAATTCCTCTTCACATGCGACCCTCTAGTTTTGAACGATGTGATTTCAAAGTCCCATAGACGACACCACCCGTATCGTTGATTCGCTTAATGATCCTTCGCATAGTCATGCTAACGGAAATTGCTTCTTCGCATAGCCACGCTAATGTGGACCCCTCGAGGGGTCGCTCTGCACCCACCCTTAACCACGAAATTGCTGGTACCTTCCCTCCCCCAAGGGGAAGAGGGTACCGGTCATGTAAGTCCTAGGGGTGAGGAGTAAACTCACCTCGTCTGAGCTGCAGGACGTTAAACTTTCAAGAACCTCATCCTCAACACATGATGTTAAACTGCGACCTGGCCCCATGCCTCGCACGCAGGTTCCCCCCATCTCGGACATTCGTTACGCCTCTCATCTCCACGGGAATGGAATCACCCACACATGGGATGATATCCTCCTCATCGGAGTGGCGTATGTCCACGGGAGAAGGGAACACACCTTGGTGTAAGCCCCCTAGCCCCTCTCATGGAAGGTAGCACCCATGAACCTCCGTACTTCCACACTACCAAGGCCAGTGGAGGCCGCAATAGGGAATGAGGCACTTTCCATATTTGGTCCCAAATCCCTCTCCCACTGCGCTTTTCCGCACTTTGGTCCTCTATCCTAGAGTAAGTCCCAACACCATGGGCTGCCTAACGCATAAGCCCCTCTTTGCTTCTCACAAACGCACCCTTTGCGACGTGATCGTCTGGTCTCTACTGCCTCTTGTTTCTCACACTGAGCATGACTCACGTGGGCTTAGAGTAAGAATCGACCATGGAAATTTCCTCGTCCAGCATGACGTTAAACTGTATGCCCTTGTCCAGCATGACGTTAAACTGTATGCCCTCGTCCAAAATGACGTTAAACTATATTCCCTCATCCATCATGACGTTAAACTGTATGCCCTCATCAAGAATGACGTTAAACTATATTCCCTCATCCATTATGACGATAAACTGTATGCCCTAATCTAGAATGACATTAAAATGCATACCCCTGTCCCACATGACATTAAATTGTGCATCTATTTTCAACTACGAGTTCTTTGATCCTTGTCAAGGCATGGTACGTAGGAAGCCTCAATGAGGTTCAAGCCCACCGCCCATCATTTCTTTACGTCAGGTTCCACCCTCGTCCCGCATGACGTTAAACTGCATTCTAGTCTGACGGTAAGCCGTTGTGACTATCCCGAACTACGGGGTCTTTAATCCATGTCAAGACATGGTATGTAAGAAGCCTCATGAGGTTCAAGCCCACCACCAATGGACCCATGGGTTCACCTTCATGTCGGTTCGCTGACAAAACCCTTCCTGAAGTACGAGGACTTTGATCTGTGTCAAGGCACGGTACGTAGGAAGCCTCTGTGCGGTTCAATCCCATCACTCAACGGACCAAGGTCCTTTCTTCACAATGGTTCGCCGACACCCACCATTTTCACCTGAACTACGTAGACTTTGATCCGTGTCAAGTCATGATACGTAGGAAGCCTCACGAGGTTCAAGCCCACCACCCGTTGGTCACTCCGACTCCCTTCACGCCGGTTCGCCAACACCTGGGAAGCCAAGTGTGTAGGCCCCACACCATCTGGACCAAGGTCCTCACTCACATCGGTTCTCCGACATACCATTATGAACTATGAGGTCTTTGATCCATGTCAAGGCATGGTATGTTGGAAACCTCACGATGTTCAAGACCACCATCCACCTGAACCAAGGTCATTCTTCACGTTGGTTCTCTGACACGCCCCCGTACCGCATGACATTAAACTGCATCCCAATCATGCGGTAAGCCATTGTGACCCTACCTTCCAGTTGTTCTGACATCCCTTCGTGTCAGTATAACACCCCTCTTCTTGAACTACGCGGACTTTGATCCTTGACAAGGCATGGTACGTAGGAAGCCCCATAAGGTTCAAGCCCGCCACCTGGTCGTTTCGACTACAACCATGCAATTCTCCATCATCCACCCTGATTCTTACTCAGGCCGCCACATCCTGTTGAGATCATGCCACCCCATTCCCCTCCACATCATTTGGGAAGCTGCCCATGGTCTGACCCCAATATAGGCATTCCCTAAAGGGGGATTCCTCAATCGGATCCACTCCATCTAGTGTTCTGATCAGGCTGATCCGTCTCCGCTGGACGTTAAACTTGCGGCATACCCTATCTTAAACATAGGAAGATAAGAAAACCTCATATACATGCCTATGTCATATGATTCCCCGCACTCGATGTGGGATGCCTCGGGCTTCCGCGCCCTCGAGAAGCCCTATAATAATGGACAAAAGACAGACACGCCAAGTCCCCAGCATTCAGACACGTTACTGATGCCATGACGTGGCTACTCCCCGACTGAAGGTTGCTGCCCTGACCAGACCCTTTGGAATGTCCGGACGGAAGCATTGTAATTAACATGCATCCATGGAAACATGGTACTGGGAAGAGCTTCACGAAAAACGTATTAAATCTATGAGGGAGACCCATACTAGGTAACGAGTTCCGAGAAGGAATCCACAGAAGGAGGAACTGACATCCCATCATCCCGGTTTCGATCAAGGAGCAGACGTCCCTGAATAAGGAGTGGATGTCGCCCACCTTTGGAAAGCGGGAATGCGGGGCAACACAAAAGTCACACCTGTCGCGCCCAAGTGGATGGACGCGTGCGCCCTGACGAAAGCGTCGGAAACATTTATATATAAATATATATATGTAGTGGCATGATCAAGTTACTTTACCGGAAATAAGCCAAACAGGTATAACCGTCAGGTGTCCTTTGGGAACTTGGACGGGTGTTATTTACTTATGTAATTCTGTTTACCTATTTCTTCATACCTTCTCACTCTTTAATTATTATACACTGTCTGGATTGGGTTTGACACTGGTGGTGTCGGCCTACTGATATTCATATCTCACACCCTATTTGGGCCGCCATTGCACCGGGGTACCCGAGTAGACCTTCTTGCTTTCAGGACCTAGGTTGTGTACGGTGTTGTTTGTACCTAAGGAGTTAGGAGCAAAGGACTGAGATGGAGCTTGGGATGCTCAGGGGATTGCAGTCGGTCTTTGTTGTCCTTTCTTTTATATTGGTTGTAAAGCATGATGTATTGTTTACTGCTTTCATATTTTATCGTCATCTGTGCATGAATGCATTTTAAACTGGCGTTTTCCGCCTTTTACAAAATGGATATTATTCTGTCTATCACTGATGTATTTCAATCATTTACTGCTTCTACTACTGAATATTATTTACTCTGATAATACCACTGCGTTACTCTGATATGAGGGTATAGTCTCCCCACTATCACCTCCCAAGACCCTCGCTGCTAGTCGGAAGCCTCTGGCGTACGGGAAGACTCACTTGAGGCCATGTGACCCACCGATCTGGCCACCGGTTCGATGGTAATCTGGGCTGGGACATTACAAAGTCGTGTCAGAGGATATTTCTTTTTTTACTTTCCTTACTATTTTGGGTTGGTGGACAGGAGATTAGGAAAGTGTCAGTTCTTGGCTAATATCTGTCCTTGGGACTGATCACCCCACTTACGAGAAATGACCTTGTGGCCAGGGCGGGGAATTTTTTTTCATGTTGTTTGCTATTACAGTTGATATGAGTTCACCTTGAGTGACTATTGAAATTTATAGTTTTTATGGTTTAATAAAATTTCAAGAATTTTTTCCTTGGCCAGATTTGGCAAGGAAAGTGCATTTCATGCATCATTATAGGCACATAAGGATTAACATTTCATGCATAGTGCCATGCCATGTATTTTCCCCTTAGCTTTCCTGTATAATATGCTTAAGTGATTATATTCCATGCTTATGTGTTATAAAATGTTTATGTGATATAGCATGCTGGTGTTTTTACAACTTACGAGAACATTCTATTTAACTTTTAATATGTAAATAATTTCATGGGCTAAAATATATTGGTTATGATTACTATGGGAGCCAGTTTTCAGTTGTAAGGTGTATGGGCGCTTTAAAGCTGGGAAAAGGTAACCCGTGTAATCGGACTTTTGAAAAGGGATGTTAAAACTTTAAAATGCTAAGTGAGTTAGTTTTGATTAAAAAGGGGAGCCAAATGACAATTTATAAAGTGTATGGGCACTTTATAGTTTGGTAGATGTCCACCCATATACTTGGGCCATTGTATGTGATCATGTTAACATCTGAATTGGAATCTTGTTTTGATAAAAAGGGGAGTCAATTTTCAATCCATGAAGTGTATGGGCGGTTCATGAATTGGGAAATGACAACCCATGTTAAATTAAATGACCATGAGGTGTCTTGAAATGGTTTTAAGGGTAATAATTGTGTGGATTTAATTTGAAATGAATTGGTTAATGTGTAAGCACAACTAGACCCGAGTAGGTTAGTTGGAGAGTGTTGTATGAGATAACCTGTTTGGGGTGTTTGAAATTTTAAAAGTTTTTGAATAACTGCTTTGGGGTTGCTTTGTGGAAGGACCCGAGATGGATAGAATGAGACCCCAGTAGGTCACTCTTTTATTTAATTGTTTTGTTTTGCTCAATTGGTTGATAAATATGGGATGTATATGATTGTGAATGTTTTTAAAAGGACGTTTTTGTGAAACATGCATATTTACCTTGTTGTGCGGTTGAAAATTTTGATGGTTAAAGTTTAAATGAGATAAAATTTTAAGGGTTTGGTAATGGATCCCGTAGTGGTGTGTTGAGACCCTAGTATAAGGGGTAGTTTTGAGTTTCTCTTTGAGTTACCTTGGAACGGGATCGTAGGTGTTTCTCGTGGGCATTGCGTCCTTAGAGGTGTTTCAATGATTGGATTTTGAGCCTAGCGACTCTGTTTCGCGTGACACGGCGTTAGGGTCGATGTTTGATCTTCATAAGGGGATAGCCTGTGGTTTGTATCACCCTTAGCATTTTAATTCCTCGATTGTACAATGGGTTTTCTTACGTGAGGTGTCGATCGAGTGCTGTTGTCCCTTTCTGGACTCTTTTTTTTCTAATGACAACCTTTTTCGTATGGGTGGTCATTGGGTTTTGAATTTTGTTATATATTTGGGTCATCTTTTTAGTAGAGTGGCCCAATGTTAAAGAATTGTGCCGTCCCATTGTTCGGAATGTCTTTTGAATGACTCGTGTGTTTTGACACACTAGTTTCCTTATTTTGGATCTTCTTCGTTTGGTTGGAGATGTGATTATGGAGGAGGAGCATCACACGATCAGTTGCGGTGTTTGTGTGCTGGTGTGCTTGTGCTCGGCTAGGTTATCACCTTTTCCTTCAGTGACTAGGACAATCCTAAGGTTGGAAGCACGTCGCGTCAAATCTGGTAAATGTGGCCTTCCAAGTAGAAGAGACAGTACCTGGAATTCCCTTTGGAAATGTTTTGTCGTTTTTGAATGCCTTGAGGTAAGCGTGTTTTAAAATTTGTGGATGTGTTGGTAGGTGAGGCTGAGTTCCTTCCTTGAAGTCAACCGGTTGAGGTTTGACTGTTCTTCCTTCCAGTAGTCTGGTATGACTAACTCAAATCTGTTCAAACCTCTTAGTGTATTCTGTTTAGCGATGAGCATGTCCCCTATCTTGTCTTCATCCTAGATACACTAAGAGAGTGTCGGTCTTATTCGCGCTAATGCTTAAAAGACATTGGGCTTGTTCGGGTAGTTCTCTTTTGGCGTTGCATGCGGGATGCATGGATTCTTGTATAATTTGGTCCTGGAAATGTCATCAGGAGTCGGGTGTCGGTTTCAGTGAACGTGTTTATGCTAAACATAACGTGCCTTAGAGAAAGGCTTTGTGGTTCTGTTTGAAATAAGTTGACCGTTAGGCCGAGCGTTCTCGTAAATAGTCAGCCGGAGATGGCTTGACTCAGGGTTCTTGTCTAATGTCTGCGGTCAGTGAAATACCATTCATTGGCACATCATTAGGTAAAGGTGAGTGCGGTTTGTGCCGGCCCATTCCTAATATGAATAAACAGCTCGACATGGGCCTTGAGTTTGATGGGGAATCGACCATTTTATCTGTTTCAAATCACGCCGGGAGCGTCGTGGGAACGCTTGTGGCCTTCTTTGAAAGTTAATTAAAATGTCGGTACGAACCGTAGTTTGGAGTTGTTTTCTTAACATTAAAAATCTAAGGTGGGAGGTACCTATGGCTAGATTCTTGGCAAGACGATGACGGGTTCGTGTCTCTGGAGAGATGGGTTTGGGAAGAGCTGTCATGGTGTTTTGTTTGGGAAGAGCTGTCATGGTGTTTTGTTTGGGAAACGAGCGTTGGCTCGTGTTTTGGTGACTTAAGCGCCGTAGCATTTAATGCATCTTTAAGGGTGTGTTGGACATTTGTGAATGCAACATGATCATTTGAACGAAGCTTCTCGACCCTTTTAGGATGGGTGATGTATAAGTTATTCCTGAAGGCTTCTCGGGGATGAGAAGTTCTAAGGTGGGAAGGTTATAATGACCCGTGTTTTGAACCAGACTAAAAACTAAGGAAATTTGAACTTTTCATTTGTTGAACTGGTCGTTTTGAAGACTGGTCTTTGGAACAAGGTTCCGATGGTTGGAACCCTTCCTTTTAACGTTTTTTTGGGCATGGGCGAAGGCCTGTTAAGTTTCTCAGGTGGCCCGAGAGCTTTCAGAAGCGTAAGACCCTTGATTTTAAAAGATCTACAGAGGGCACACAGTTGGCGCACGGTTTGGCTAACTGTGCAGCCCAAACTGTGCGGCCTTATTAAAGGAGGCAGTGGCTCATGCACGGTCTGTGCATGGTTTTCCAAACCATGCGCCTAGCCTGTGCAACGGATGTCTTGGAGGAATTGGAATCTGCACGATTTTCAAACGGTTTGGAAAACTGTGTGGGTCAGACCGTGTGCGCGAGTGAGTTTAGGTTTTTGTTTAAAATTAAAATAAAAGAAAATGAAATAAATTAAAACCTAATCTAATATCTCCCTCACCCTCACTCAAACTGCACGACACACAGGGAGGGGCTCTCCCTTGATCCGTGCACGACACCCCCCTTTGGGCCACCTCTCAGTCAAGGTTCCTCCTCCGATTTCCGGCCATTTCTTCATCAAATATCCATGTTAAGATCCCCTCTTGATTATCCTACCTTCCTCTGGTTTATTTTCAACCTAATCTGTGCCCGGTGAGGTGAGGTCGAACCCTAGGGTTTGGAGGTGATCCGATTTTTAGTCTTCTTTTGGTTCTAAGTTATGCAGAAGGTCTGTAGGGACTCCTTGGTGCGCATTTTGGAAACCGCCACCGAAGGTGAAGCGGTTCGGGTGGTGTCAGATTGTCGGGTTGGTTTCGGGGTAAGGTTTTCACCTCTTGATTTGTTTCTCACTTGTCGATTTTGGGGCTTTTGATGTTTGTGAGTTCCTAGCATGTTGTTTATAGTGAATTAGTGGTTTTGGAGTGGTTTCAAGTTTCCAAAGACTACTCTTAGTTAGAAAGCACCAAGATCCTGAGTGGATGGATAGATCCACCTTGAGGTAGGGTCCCTATTTTTGCCTTTAAATTTAAGTAAAGTAATAGTGAGTTTAGTATTGCACTGCCTTGGATTTTTAATTATGCCAGTTTCGTTCCGATTGAATACTTCTGTACAAATCGTGTGAATTGCAAGAATAATGTAAAAGAGGTTGATTGGTCACTCAACTAATTATTTAATAATAAAACCCCTCAATCAGAGGTGCATTGCCTTCAAGATAAAAAGTAGTGATATACTTTTTATGCTTGCCTTCTTAATTGTTGTGGTTCCTTTCTATGCCTTGTATGTGAACTTGCTTTGTTGAGACAAAGGGAATGGAAATGTTTTGATATGTGTGTTTGGGTCAATTTTCCATGTTAGGAAAATTTAGTAAGATGGTAACCTTAGTGGGATGACCTAAGACCATATGACATGTTAACTCAAGAAGGTATCAAAGGGTTAAAGAATGATAAACATATCCTCCAAGATGAAATGGTTAAACTAGAAATGAACGGATTAGGGTGGTACGACCACTCCTTGGGATAACGTAATAAGAATGACATATGTTAGTAAAATGAATATGTTAATTACTTGGTATAAATACTTGAGAGGAGTTGGCTTAAGTATACTTGTGATGAACGTGTGTATGGGAACTTATACAGAAATGAGATATATGATTGATTGTGAATGTGGAATGTTTACTTGAAATGCATAAGAGGTACTGCCTTATGAATTGTATTATAATGCTGATAATGAATGTGTATGGTTATGGATGGGAGGAATTCATACCCCATTCCAACTACTCTGAACGATTGTGTGTCTGGATGGGAGGAAGTTATACCCCATGCCAGAGTGATGAGTGTGACAGTTATGTGGTTGGATGGGAGGAAGTTATACCCCATGCCAGTAGAATTAATGTGATTGAAGGGAGGAATGTTTACCCCATTCCAGTTGATCTAGGGATGATAGGCATTCTTACCTCGTGCCCACTAATCCCGATTTGTGGAAGGGAGGCATTATTACCCCTTTCCAGTTGACTCATAGGGACGAGAGGCATTCTTACCTCGTGCCTTGTAATCACGACTAATGGGTGGGAGGAATTCTTACCCCACACCATCTATGATCTAAATGTTTATATATATATATATATATATATATATGGTGACATGATCAGGTTACCTTACCGGCAAGGAGCTGAAGCAGGTATAACCGTCAGGTGTCCTTTGGGAAGTTGGACGGGTGTTATTTGCATATGTAATTTTGTTTATCTATTTCTCCATACCTTCTCACTATTTAATTATTATAAACTATCTAGATTGGGTTTGACAATAGTGGTGATGGCCTACTAAGATTAATATCTCGCACCCTAATCAGACCACCATTGCAATGGGGTACCCGAGTAGACCTTCTTGCTTGCAAGATCTAGGTTGTGTGCGGTGCTGTTTTTACCTGAGGAGTTAGGAGAAAAGAACTAAGTGGCATCTTGGGATGCTCAGGGGATTACTGTCAGGATTTGCTATCCTTTATTTTGTATTGGTTGTAAATCATGTTGTATTGTTTAATTATTTCATAATGTATCGTCACATGTACATGCATGCATTGCAAACTGGTGTTTTTCGCCTTTTATAAAATGGATATTATTTTATCTATCACTGTTGTATTTAAATCGTTTACTGATTCCACTACTGACTATTATTTACTCTGATAATACCACTGTGTTACTCTGATATGAGGGTATAGTCTCCCCACTATCACTTCCCAAGACCTTCACTGCTAGTCGGTAGCCTCTGGCGTACGGGGAGACACGCTTGAGGCCATGTGACCCACCGGTCTGGCCACCGGTTCGATAGTAAGCCGGGCCGGGACGTTACAAGATATTTATTACTTGGCCCCACCCATTTCTTTGATGCCCAAATAATTCTTCATATAATGAATAATTAATTTAATCCATAATCAATTTTCCTTATCATCAAGTACCTATTTTGAGTAATGTATAATTTTTTTTAATATTTTCCCAGGTAATCAAATAGCATATAAAGTAAAAATAGTGTGTAAAAATGTGATAAAATTTAGGAAATAATCATTTCTACCACCAAATAATATGTAAATTTAAGAGAAATATAATTTCCAATGAAAATATTATCATAATAAATTTATTATTTCAATATAAAGTTATAAATATCAAAAGAAATAGATATTGTGCAATACATTTAACCACTTGGTAATTTTCAAGTCAGATTAATTTGAATAAAATAATATAAAATTGAAACTAAAAATACCATGAATCATTAAATTACTCATAAAATGGAATTATATACATGATAAAAAATAAATTATCTATATAACATGACAATATGACTCAATGAAGTAAAATTATAATAAATCCCCTTCAAAAGATCATATCATTGAAGTGGGGATTAATCAGTGAATTGATTATGTGTTTAAAAATTAAATCCAAATAAAATAATTGTAAAAAAATAATTTAATCAAATCTAATAACACAAATAATATTATCATGAGGTAATCAATATAGCTGGATTTTAACCTAATAATTGGAAATTGAGTTAAGAAATCCCTTAACCCACGCTTCCCTTTGGTTGAATGTTTTTTAACCTCTCATATAATTTATTAATAATTTTATTAACATATTTAAAATTAATTTTACTGTAAATAATATCATATATATTCCTTTTGTATCATATTTTAACTCGTTCATTAATAATATTTCATTATTTTAATTGTTTCATGTATTAATTTCCATTTTTTCTCATTCATGATTTGTTATGAAAGTTCTAATTCTACTGAATATTATATAGTTTTATAATATACATAATAATAATCATGAAATAAGTATCATATTTTAACATCAATTATATTTCAAAACCAATCATGAAATATGGTTTTCAGAAATGAACTATGTTACGATCATAGAGACGGTAGGTCATACGTACATATGCATAACTATTCCATTTTTCAACGTTCATTATTAAAAACAGGTAAGTAATATTTTAAAAATCCATAATGATAATAATATCATATTAAGTATTTAAATATACTTATATATATATCCTCTATGTGGTGTTTTAGTGAAAATAGAGTCCCAGCTCTTTGTGAAGGCGATTGTCCACATGTTTACCATCCAACATTATAATTTTTATTCAAAATAGGGTCCCAAAAGGACCAAATAGAGAGAAAGAACCCTATATTATGTGGGAGAGAAGTACTAGAGTCCATATAATCCACCACTTTTTTTCCCTCGCGCCACGTCTGAGAAATACTAACATTGTTGTTATGGAGTACCTTGAATTGTCTAATAACATTGGTGATTTACTATAATGTGGTTCCTTTACCATGAAGGGCATCATGAATAATCATAGAATCTGTTTCCACGTGGTCGATTGAAATTTCTCTTTAGCTGCATAAGGATAGACTTGTAAGCACCACTGACGCTTTTTCCCGAATAGAAGATATGTTTCCATAATGATCTGTGAAGGCCAACACAAGACGTCCATTGAAGTCTTGGATAGTGCCTCCTCCTTGCATGTCTTCTAATACACAGGACCCATAAGTATTGATCTTGAGCCCATCGCTAGGGGAATCTAATGAATCAACCTCCCCTGCTTCTCCTAACTATTCCAAGTGACCCCCATCAGGGAATCATGTAGTGCACAAAGAGATGATGTATCCCGCCCGATGCCTGCAGTATCGATCAAGTCAATCTAAATAGATCGAGTACTTACCCCCATGGATCTTCATATGGAAATTTCACCCTCATATCTAGCTCAGTTCTTGGATTTCCTTAAGCACCAGCAGGCTACATCGAAGATGAAGTACTGCACCTTTTACTCCACCACTGACCCTTTGGCCTCCTAGAACCAGCACTCTATAAACATCTCAGAGTTAACCACTTTGGAAAGGAATCATGTGGTAATTCCAAAGAATCTTCAGACATGCTGATCCCATTCTCCCTCAATTAATATGTGATTCACGCTATCTTCAATTTTATTCTCGTAGGATTGGAAACAAGACGCGAGACTAATTCCAATTTATTTAATGTGATCATCGGAGGGAATAACCTTATTACAAATCCTCTGTGTGTGGAAATTGAGTTTAGCCAGAATCTTATTGAACCATGCTATAATATTCTACCCATCATGTTTCCTCTGTAAAATTTTCCTTCTAAATAAATCTTTTGAGTTGAACCTACTCGAGGTGTAAGGTGTATAGACACACCTATCATGCTTAGTGTTAATAATCATAGTGTCAGAAACATCTTACTAAAGAGGATCCAGAACCATCCTAAAAAATAAAGGATACAAGCTTGCCTCCCTGAATGAGATAGTGGGGGTTGGACATCCTGGATAGCCCAACACTATTCCCACCCAATTTTGATACCAAAAGAGGATTCTCCCCTCCCCATTAATCCATTGAGGGAGTAGGAGAAGATTATAAATAATGTTAAACTGTGAGGACCATGACACCGAACCCCTGGCTGAACCAAAAGCCGAATCGTCCCTATATCTCCGAGACATCATCCTCCCATACAAGGATCGTTCCTCAATGATCTCCCATGCAAGCTCCGCATGCATGAAATGGATCGTGTCTGCCAAACTCTTGATATTAATTCCCCCTTCAGAGATGGTCCGAGCCATCTTGCCCCACGACACCCACTGTCTCTTCCCATTTCTTGACGCATCCCAAATGGAGAATGTAAGAATACTATCAATGAACCTTATAACCCCTTTAGTCACACTGGTAGAGGCCAAATCATACACCAGGATTGCTAAGAGCACACTATTCACCATGGTGATCCATCCTCCGAAGAAGAGAAAATGATTTTTCTAATTCAAAATAAGATCTGAGATCTTGTTGACCACCTTGTTAAAGTCCCTATTCCATAGCCTTCCTAGAGAAATAGGGGTACATATGTACTCCATGGGAAATGAGCCTCTCCCCATGCCCATCACATTTCCCATCCTGGCCACCCTGCTCGGGTTTCAAGAAATAGGAACCTAGAAATTAATCTTCTCCCTATTAATGATTTTTCCACTCCAATAGTAGTAACTTTATCATAATTATATTGAATTTAATGCATTACTGAAATAAAAATCACATTGTTTCGTGATATGGTAGTCTGTCGTAAAAATGAGCGACATTATCATATCCCCTGCAAAAATGGTAAGTAAGAAAAGATAAATATGATATAAAGAATAAAAAATAACAATTATTTTTTAAACATTATATATATAATTTATATCCATTATCATTCCCAACTATTAGTGGTGGTAATGGAAAAAATGGAAGACATCAGTTCGCGAGGTAATAGTCTGTCGTATACATGAATAATGGTTTCATAAACCATTTTATGAAAGATAAGATAGTTGTATTAAATTAAATTTATATAAAAGAATATAAATATATTTAAGATAATTGTTTTATTATATAAAAAAATTTAGTAATAAATTTCGGAGGTGGAGAAAGAAATAAAATAAAAGTGATTGTTGAAGACCGTTTCTTATTCATCTGGTAAACTCTTTTGGTTTGCAATAAAAGTCATCATAGGTATGATTTATGCGTAAAATAAGCTTTATAGGATTATAGGAGGAAATTTGGTATGTTTTTCTCTAGGTCTTGGATCAACCAAAAGGAATTGAATGTGTGAAGAAGGGAATATATGGGGGTCTCTTTAATAAGTGAGGTCAGTGTCACACTTATAATTTTGAAAGGACTCGATTATGACCACATCTTTGTCATTACAAAAGGATTTGAAATTATAAAGTATAAAACCAAGAAGAGATATGTTAGAAATATTACCATAAATGGATTTTGGAAAAAAATTATTCATTTTCAATTCTTATCTTTTATATTTAATCCACCGGAAAATCCACCTTTAAGTTAACCGTGATAAATAATTTTTATATTATTCACATTTCAATATGATAAAAAATTAATTTTACCTTATTAGATAATATAAATAATTATTATTAAAAATATGAAATCCATTTTTAAAAAATTTATAAACATAAGTGGAAATTTTTTATTTAAAATTGTTCATCCAGAGAGGACGAGAAAACAAGTTTTTAAATTAAAAATGTGTAAAGTTTCCAATGTTTTTAAATCAAAATTTAATATGAAATTTTTTCAAATTTCCTAAATTGAATTAATTAATATATAATGGGGAAACTTTTATTTTCAAATATATTAAATATATAATTTATCATTGTAAATAATTTAAACTAAAAGGCAGTTTTCCAGTAAAATTTAGTATTTGTTCAAAATTCATCAAAAATTTATATATCCCATAAAAATCAAAAACAAATAACCGTAAGATAATTTTGATAATATGAATTCAAAAATGAATTTAATGTTTTCAAATAAATTATCTAAAAATTTTATAATTTCATTTCATTTTATGTGCACAAAGCATGATTAACCCTCCGTTTAGAAAAATATAGTTCCTTAGAAAACATTTGTTTTTTTAAATGATTATTATTTTATTTTTAATTAATAGGTAACCAAAATGTTTGTAATTTTGTTAATAATATTGAAACCCACTAACCTAATGGGCATGTTACTATATTTACATTCAATTTGACCTAGTGTTATGTTCTCTACAAGATATCGAAGTTTTTTAATTTAAAAAATATATTTAATGGGTGGTTTAGGATTGTTGTTTCATGACACATATGCTATCAAATACAATTTTCTCAATTTAAAATTTTAGAGGGTTAAATTTCCAGAAAAACAAATAAACTATGACCCTGAAATTTAAACTTGATATTAGTAATCAATTGTTTTACATTTGGAAATTTTGTTATTGAAATACTCACATCATAAAAGGGTTAAAAAAAAATATCCTCTTAACAAGAGAGAATGGCATGTAAAAAGTTCATATGTAATAACACAAAACTATGTTTCTATGTTGGAGAAAATTAGTGGTAAGGTAAGATGTGAACATGGATGAAAATCATAAATAATTATAGAGAAATATTTAATTCATTGATCACAAAGAAAAAATGAATGATCAATGGAAATTTAAGGACCTCAAAATCATGAATCCAATAGGTGTGAAAAGGGTCATTGATATCATCTGAAAAGATTATAATAGCATAAAATTTTATTTAAAGTTCCTTTCTCCAATATTTAAGGAATAATTTTTTCTCTAATAATGTAAGGAAATATACTTACCTGATAAATTTTAATTTTATAGGTATAATCTCATCCATTAGTTGTGATTCGATTAATTTCCAACACTTCAAATACTATATGAAATGAATATCCAAAAATTAATTTTTTAGGCCTACGGCACTAAAATTCACTTTTAATGGGTTATAAGATCCAAAAAATGAGTGACATGTTTTTACATATGTCTCTAGCTATTTTCCAAAACCAATATGGTTATCATAGTTTATCCAAAATAATAAATTAATATCATGACATCTAGAGTAACACTATGGGATTATCATTGATATTTATTTTTCAAATTGTTTAACTAAAAATGAGGACATATTAAATTGGACATCTAGTAGGTTAGTGGTAGGTGATAAACCCTTATCATCCTTTTATAATGAGTTCAAGACCCAAGACCTAGTCAGGCATGTCGGGTTTTCTCCAAGCATGTGAGTTATCCTTTCTGAAAATAATATTAATATAATTTCTATAACATTCATAATTGTTTTGGACATACTTGAAACAATATAAATCATTAATTGACCTATTTACTATGTTTTCGAATAAAACTCTTTTTTGCAAAGTATAATAATCTTATTTTATTATTATAAATATGTCATTAATAATCATATTAACCATAAAGGTTATCAGTACCTTTGAACTTAAATCTAAAAAATATAAAAGATTTATTCCTCAAATAAGATTTCACTAAATCTTATGTATGCCTTATAATTTTCCTAAAATATCCTTAATATTAGTAACCTAAAATCACATAAAACCGCATAATGGGTGTTCATGAAATAGAACATATGATAAATATTTAATTCATAAATCCATGATGGTAGCTATAAATATTAAGTTGTTGAACATATAGATACTTATAAACTTTTACACAATACTAATATATTTCATGATTATTATAACCAAAATACCATTCCAAAAATAATTATACAATTTAATTATTGAATCACAATACATAAAAACATCATCCATTTTATTTAAAAATAGGTCCTTCCATGGTCTAGGGTTTAACCCCTCGAAGTGGGAATTGACTCAGATAATTCCCATTTCTCTATATTTAAGAAAATGAAAAATAAATGTATCCAAATGCTAATATTTTTTCCTTAAATCATACAATTAATTTTTTCTCGACAATTATTTTATTTTTCCCTTCCTTCTACACATAAATCAATATCTTGTTCCATTGAGACATTTTTCTTTGTGTCTACATCAAAATCTATTACACGATGATAATTGATAATTCTTACCTCTATGGTATCTATCACTCAAACTATTAGTGAATTACATATTTATATTATTTATTGAGTCTAGTTGTTTGTAAATTTATATGTTGTTAATATTATTTCAATAAACCTGATTAGGTATAAACACAATATCATTCACTCGTATCAGAATCCCATTGGGTTTCTCATAGTCACCATATTCTTCTTCATGTTCAATGTAAAATTAATTCTTTCAGGTTCTATCCATTCACAAAAACTAAAAATTATACTGTGAGCAACAACAGTCCCAGTCGAAAACCCTTATTAACATTTATAGGATATGTAAATCATGACAGATTATTTTCAATATAAGACACCTTAGGTTTTACCTAGGATATTCATTGTCATTATCTATTCAAATCATTCATAGAGGTTTGTAATAAAAATATATATTATCCTAAGAATATACATCAGTAATGTAAAATAGGTGAATTATATAGACCATTTTCATACAAAAGGTGATGATCATGTCAAGCCCAATACACCCTTTTCAGAGTTATTACCCCTATATAAAACTATTCTAGAACCACATCAACATGTAGTGTCTATATACGAAGGGTTTTTAGGAAAACCACATAATATCTTCCTTAACAAAATATTATAATGTTATTTTAAAATCATCTTAAAAGTTTATTATCGGTTTATCTTCCCTAATCTATGGTTTCCTAAATCTATTTCCCACCTTTTATATGAAAAATCCTCTAACACCAACTATATAGACCCTAGCCCTGGTAACATAGATCCAGTTTATACTTTATTATATTGGCATAAGATATAAACAATTTCATCTAAAAGGACTAAAAATTTTAGTAGTCCTAGTAAATTGAATACAAACAAGAATCCCATATTTAATTTTAAAAAACAAATTACTACATAATTTTATACTATAGTTACATTATTACCTATATAAAATCAATTTATATAAATCATTTTAGACTTCATGGATTCCTGGGAAATTGAAAAAAAATTAGGGCGGCCTCCAATGCTCAGTAAGGGTCAAGAACAGAAAACGTTATCATGAATCAATAAGAATAATCAACATGGAAAGGTAAATAACAAAAAACTAATTTCATTTAAATAACTAGATAAATCATAACCAACATGGAAAGTTTAATAACTAAAAACACCTTAAATTTAAATAATTATAAAATCTATAATCCATATGGAAAGATAAATAACTGAAAAGACATTCCATTTAATTAATAAATTTAGATTAAAATGCATCCTAAAATAATATCATTTTAAAAATAAAGGGATAGTAATGCTTCCTAGGAAAATAATAACCCTATCGTCAAGATATATCTTCGAGAATGTTTAAAACTCATGGGTCAAAAAACATTTAAGTAAGACTAGCCAACTGGTTTGTCCATTGAGGCTACCTGTGCATCAAAGGGATATCTCTAATTGGGCCCCATCTAATCCAAAAAAAAATTTCTTATAATTAAGTATCTATATTTAGTAAAGTATAATTTTTTTTAATATTTCTATATTTAATCAAATAAAATTTCAATAACAAAATATATGAAAAAATGGTATATGGTGTAGGAAATAAACATATACATTACAAATGAATATTGATAATTATTAAAAAGGTAATTTACAATTAATAATGATCACAAACAAGTGATTTTTTCAAGATAAAGTTAACAATCACAAAAGAAAGGGAGATTGCATAATAACATTTACCAATTGGTAATTTTCAACTAAAATACCATTAGATAAAATAATTAAAATTGAAACATAAAACCCAATGGATCATGATGTTAAATTTAAAGGAGAATTATATACACTATAATAATGAAAATATCTACATAAAATTACAGTACCCCTCTATAACGGGAAATTTGGATAATATTTCATACAATGATCATATCATTGAACTGTGAAATAATAAATGAATTGATTAAGTTTATTAAATGAAAATTCACATAAGAAAAGAGGAAACAAAACAAAAAGTAATCACAGTTCATTACCCACATAATATAAACATTTAATAATCAATGAAGTGGAATTTTAACATAAAGAATAGAAATTGTGTTAATAAATCTCTTACCTCATGTTTCTTCTTGGTTTAATGTGATGTAAACTCCTATATATTAGATTTAAAAATATTATTAACTTATTAAGGAACTATGTTAATAATTATAATATCATATATGATGAGTTTATAACATATTATCACTCATTATTTAATAATATTAGAATATTTTCATTGTTTTAGGCGTTAATTGCTTTGTTTTCTCATTTGTGATTGGTTATGATAGTTCTTATTCTTGTGAAATTTATATCTCTATATCATATTAAGAATAATAATTAAATAATTATCATATTTTTACATCATTTATTCTTGTAAAACCAATCATTAAATATGGTTTTTAAATAAATTATGTTACGATCATGGATATGGTAGTTCGTACATACACATGAGTAATGTTTCAATTTTTGAATGATCGTCATGGAAAGGGAGTTAAGTAATATATTACCCTTAAATAATTATCATAAAATCATATTATTTATTTAAATATACTTATATACATTATCCATGTGTTTTGGTGATTAAAATAGAGTCATGTCACTTTGTGAAGGTGGTAGTCCAAACGTTCATGAATGATTTCGTCATCTTTCAGTGAGTAAAAAGGAAAAAAGAAAATGATTTAATATATTTTCATAATTATAAATATGTAATGAAAATTTTAATTATTATATTTATATCAAATATATTTATTAACATTATCCTAATTAAATTCCATATAAAACATTACTGAAATATTAATTACATCGCTTCGTGAGTCATTAGTTATCTACACACACGAGCAACGTTATCAAATCCCCTATGAAATGAAAAGTATATATATGTGTGTGATATAATGAATCAAGAGAAATAAATATGTTATAAATATCATATATATATATATATTATACATCATCATACAAAACCATGAAATGTTTTAATAGAAAAGCAAACAGGATCAGTTTGTGAGGCAATACCTCGATGTATACCAAACTAATCATTTCATAACACATTTGGTGGAAGGGGAAATTATTTTAGGTAATTTTCATAAAAAACATATCATTATATGTAATATAATTATTTTATTATATCCTAATGTTTTAATTATAACTGTAGGAGGTGGAAAAAAAATAAAATAAAATTCTTGATAAATAATGTTACCCCATCCTCGGAAAAACTCTTTAGATTTCCATCAAAATAATTCTTAGTTTTGTTTTATTACAAAAATATGGATTATAGGATTATAGTACGGAGTTGTTTTTGAGATTTTGGAAGGTATTTTCTGAAAAAAAAGGGTTTTATGGTTTGAATAATAGAGGAGATGGGGTGGCCTTTTATAAGTGAGGTGAGTGGCACACTTTTAATTTCTGAAAACATTAAATTACACCAAGGTTCTTATCATTCCACACGGAACCAAAATGTTATGTTATATAAATTATAATATCTATGGTGGAAATATTTCCATCCAATGTGTTTTGAATTTTTTTGGTAATTCTTAAAACTTATCCTTTTGATTTAACCCTTGGTAAATCAATTTTTAGCTTACACACGGTAAATAATATTTACCTCTTTCAAAATTAATTATGGTAAAAAAATAATTTTACATAAATAAATAAAATAAATAATTTTAATTACAAATATCTCAACCATTTTTAACATTTTTCTTTAAACAAATTGGAATTTTTGAACTTAATATTAATCCCATAAACGTGACCAGAAAGTGGGTTCTTAAAGAGAAAATGATTAAAACCATCCAAGGTTAATATATCAAAATTCAAAAATGAAATTTACTAAAATGAAGTAAATTGTATTAATTGATATCTAATTGATTTAATTTTACTATAATACCAATGTAAAATATAATTTATGATTATAAATATATTAAACCAAAGGTGGTTTTCAATTAAAATTCTCAATTTTACACTACTCATCTAAAAATGAAACATTTTAGAAAAATACACTAAAATCACCCTAAGATAACTTTCATATTATAATTATAAAAATAAGTTCACTTTTTGAAATAAAATTTCTACAAGTGTTAAAAACTAATTTTTAAATATGTGTGCAATGTGCGACAAAACCATCCTTTATAAAAATGATATGTTTTCAAAAAACATTTGTTTTTCTTTTAAATTATTCTTATTCTATTTATAATTAGTAGTTAACCATAATTTTAATAATTTATTTATTACTATTCATACCCTTAAACACAATGTAAATTTTATAATATTATAGTTCACTTAGACTTAGGGTTGCATGTTTCGTAGGTTACTAAAGAGATTAAATTTGAGAAAATATATTTTATGGCTTGTTTAAGCTCAATGTTGCATATCACATACTCTATGAAATAAAATGTTATTATTTTTTAATTTCAGGGTGTTACATACATGATTTTGGATAAAAATCAGGTGCAGTTTCATTCATTAGTAACTATAAAAGTGGTCAAAGGATTATATTTTCATTTTTACACTTGTTTCTCCTATAATCTCCTATAAAATATATATAGTATATATAATGTAATAAAAAATTAGAATAAAATAACATGTATATTAATGAAAATGGATGGAAAAATTTGAATTTATTTTTAATTAACATACTAGGTTATAAATTGTGATTCACATGGAATAAAGGTAATGGTTGTTCAGAGTGTTATATTTGTAATGGAATGAGTGAGATATATTCATGATGACACTCTTGTTGAATTTTACCATGCATTGTGCTATAAGGAACTACCTTTTCATTCCTCATAGGAAGTTTACTTAATAAAAACCTACCAACCCTTGAACCAAAAAACCCTCTTTAAAGTATTCATGAGTGGTGCACATATTTCTGTAAATGGAGAACCTAGATTTCATAGAAGTATATATTAAAAAATATATACCCAAAGAATGATCATAAATGTTTATAAAATGCTCCCATAGTGAGGAGAGAAATATTCATACAAGTGGTAGGACATTAATGGCATGGTAGATATTTAAATATTAAAATGATAAGTGAAATTATGTGATGAAATTTATACAATCCTTGGAAGTAGTAGAATAAAAACCAATTATAGAGAAATTACTATATTTATTTTTCTATGGTTTGTACATCTGAACTTGGTAGGGAAATATATTTTTCTTAAATTCTTTATTATTTCCCAATAGAGAAATTAATTACGCATTGGATAGTGATTAAGCCTCAAATTTATATATTTTTCAACTATAACACACTATTTCTATCTACATTTATAAAATAAAACCTAGGCATATTTATCATATTTTGAAAAACAATATTTTAAAACTAAATGTGAAAAAGACCTAAAGTATTTGTTTAATGATAAATTTTTATATTGTGATATTTATTTGAAAATTAATTCATCTAAAGAGAGATTTTGATGATTCTACAATGAATCAAGCTAATAGAGTTACGAAGAAATATAGAATCATATAGGCTATTATAATAAATGATACAAAACATTTGATATGTCACTCTATTAATAGATGCTACATTGGACAACAAGAAGGTGTGAAAAGGCCAACACCATGACATAAAAGACCCCAAGGCTATGAAAAAAACAAAAATTTACTCCCATAGTTTCCCATAAGAAGGTTCCAACATGCCAACACTACCCCATGATTGTGCCACTGAAAATGAAAGCATCTGACAGATGTTTTCTTAACTTGACTAGGTGTAATCATTGCCAAGTATAATCCAAAAATCCAATGTAGCTTTTGTTACCCATAAAATTGTAGCTAAATTTGTAATCATACTGTCCCTAATCCACTGGAATATATCCACCTATATTTCTATATAATGAGATCAAAACCATCAAAACAAACCTGATCGAAAGTACTTGTCTAAACTTGATGTGTTGAAAGATATTAAATTCTTAAATCCCAAATAAACATACCATTCCAGCCTAATTAACACCTGAGAAAACTCTTAAAAATCACCCAAAAGTGGGGAAAATCCATATAAAATTCACTCATTTGGATTTTTGGATTTGGACATGAGTCCAGAATCCATGGGATGTCACCACCCAAGTATACTATTCATAAATATTTCATCATTTTAGTTGAATATTAAATACATTTTAAAATAATACATTCCAAATAACCATAATAATTTTGTATATTTAGAGACTAGATACAAATTAAACTTATTTAATGACAAATCATCATCATCTTCCATAAATGTTTTCTCTCATAAAATCATTTTTATACACTTATTACCTAACAACTTTCATTATAACCTGGGTAAAATACAAACAAAAGAATGGGTTAGCTCAAATTCACAATAAGGGTAAAAATGGAAGATATCAATTGATGATCCTATACAACTATATGATAATAATAAGGGTATTATTACATGATCATAACCTACAATTTTTATACCTAATCTTCCATATATCATAAAATATGATTCATAACATAAATGTTTAGCATTTCAAAAAACATGATTCACAAGAGTGAGGAATTGTCATTAATTTATCATGATCTATTATAGGATAACATAAGTATAAGAAAATTTCATAGTAATTGTAATAAAATCATATTAATATAAAATCATTTCATTGTTTAATGTTTAATTCAAGGATTATCACAGTCGATAAAATCTCATAGTGGATTAGGCTCACTCCACATCCCATTATTTCTTTTATCAGGGTTTACTCAAAATACTATCATTATGGATAGAGTATCATGCTCGAATTTCATCACTCCCCATTCCATTAAATATTATCACATTATATGTCAACAATTATACTATTCATTATAGGTCTTTAATGAACACACCCATCACATAATGAAAACCATAAATATTTATTCCAATAGATAACAAAAACAATTATCAATTAATCAATTCATAACTCATGGAAAAGAAATGGGTTTCATATAAATTTCATCTTCATATAATTATAATTCATCTAGAAAAATAACGTATATGGTACGATTAGAACATATCCCCAGTGAAGCATCAAAAACATCAAAATATGTCAACTTATTTGAAAAATACATCTAAAAGTGTATTTGAATGTTTATTTGAAAATAGTGGGAAAACATATTTTCCAATGGTATATTTACAACAAAAAATTTATATATTTTAAGGAAAAATATTTATTTCACCATAACTATGTAAAATATGAAAGTTACCTTGAATTAAAATATTGATCATGATAGTGGGAAAACATATTCGTGAGGAAAGCATTAAAATAATGTTTCCTTGCACACTTTTGAAAAAATACCAAAAGTAAACCATTCATAAAGTGATAAGAATATTAAATTTAAAAATTTAAAAATAAATTTAAATATATATGAAAATAAATTCAAATAATAATTATATCTTATAAAATAAAATTCATGAAAAGACTTTAAATAACAGGGACATAGGATAAAATGTTCATCGACCATAGATGAAATAATGTTCAATTTGTCTAAATATATTATTAATAATTTTAAATTTTAACAATAGTAAAAAAAATTTGATAATTGGAAAATATATAAATATTATACAAGAACAAAATATATGTGGTTTAAATGAGAATAGTGATATAATTTCCTTGAATTTAAGTTTACCATATACAATCCCCAAAAAAATAGATTGTAACATAAAACCTTACCTCGAGTCATGTATTTCATCATATTCATTCATAAGATAATGTATAATAAATTTATAATATGACCTAATTCATACTTTTAGTAAAATGTAACATTCAATTTATATTTCAAATTTCCCATTTATTATAATTTTTCATTTAAATCAATATTTTGTGGAAAAATATTTCCTTTTCCATGCATGTTTTGGTTTGAAAGTACCAGTTATTGCATTGTGCTTATGGTTTAATCATATCAAGAATATTAATAATTATATAAGAATCATATTTTTTCATTAAAATCACTTTTATAACCATTATTATATTTCAATGATGAAAAATAAGTTACATCACTTCATGGAGATAATAGTCCATATATAATCAAAAGTAATGTATTAATTTTTCAAATAATTTAGTGAATAAAAGTTAAATATTAATATATCTTTACATAATCAAAATCATATCACAAAAAAAATATTCATTAAAACTATCATTATTAACTTCATGTATGGAATATATGAAAAATGAATCACATCACTTCATGGAAATAGTAATATGCACATACGCACAAACGACATTATCAATTCTCATAAGTCGCAAAGTAGGTCAAAAATGGTATCAAAATTAAGATAAAAACATCTCATAATTTTAAATTTAATGATTCGATAATCTTGATATGGTTATATATTAATTTTAGGAGTTAAAGAAAGAAATATACTCAAAACATATCAGTAAATAGAAGTTTTTATTCTTTAGAAAACCTATTTTTTCTTCCACATTAATCCTTCAATGATTGACCTTTTAGTAAGAAACAAATCTCTAATACATGGGTAAGTAACATAGGATGTTTTTTGAAAGTAATTTTCTAAGATATATGGATCATAATGTGTTAAGGAGTTTTGGGTAGAGGACCTTCTTTTATAAGTAAGGTCGTGGAAAATTTTTGAATACATAAAACATTAAAATATAATAAATTTATATTCAAGTGAAAGTGGAACAAAAGGGAAAAATATTTGATCATAAGATATTATATGGTATAAAATATCTGTGACCAATAAAATATTTTCATTATTAAGTGATAGTTTACACCTTACCTTTTAGTTCAACCACCTTATTAATCCTATATAACATTAAAAATATAACAATTGTTTATCATAGCTACTATTAATTATGAAAAAAATTAATGTTTACTACTTAAAAAATTATGAATTTATTATTAGAAATTTAGAAACCAATTCATCATATTAAATTTTTGCAAGAGTAAAAATTAATTTTAAAATAAAATTGCAAAACACAATGAAAACATTTTTATGAAGATATATTTTTAAGCATAAAATTGAATTTATGATAAATTATTACATAGTAAAAACCATTAAAATAATGTATATATATTTGATTGAAAACTTTATATGAATATTTTGTAAAAATAACTCCTGAATATAGATTAATTTATTTTATTAAGATAAAAACATGTTCCATGCATAACGGTAGTCTTTAAAAAAACATCTATCATTATCCTAAAATTATTTTTATTTTAATTTATATCCTATTGAAAATGAATGAATTGACTTTCTACATGTATAAATAATGATATTTTATAAGTAAAATACTTTGAATTAATTTTGAAATAAAACATAGATGACTAAACCAATGTTTATAAACAAAATACTTTAAAATGGTTCTCTATGATCAATATTATTTCATAAATGAGTTAGAAAGTATTTTCATCAATTATATTTCATTTAAATACAATATAATTTGATTAGTTTTATAATTTATTAAAATTACTATGTCAAGAATTGTCCCCTGGGGCCCGTACCGTGGCATACCCCATGCCCGCCATCCGAAGGCCTGGGGTTGGTGACTAGTGCCTAAGGCATCAACCTGTAAGTGGGTGGAATTTTCCTGGATACCTATATACATGTGCACTCAAAAATGAAATCCGTAAAGATGAAAGGTGAATAATAAGTAATAGGAAACTAGAGTACAACAACAATTAAAGAACTGAGTTGTAAAATCGGGCCAGTATACAAGCCTAATAAAAGAACTACAAACAACAGGGTACAAATTGAGAATCGATTTCCATCTGTTGAAAAATCCCACTTAGTCGCTAGAGTAGTGTAGCTACTAGAAGCCAATGTAGTATGACCTATCTACCTGGTCCTACTAGGCCCTGCCTGGTCCTAGGACACCAGGTCCACCGTCATAACGCATGTCGGTCCTGTATACCTGAGTGCCTCTATTAAAACATAGAATGTCTACACCAGACACAACACATATGGGTGAAGCCCGAGTAGGGGTAACACAATACTCAGTATGGGACCCTGAGACCCTTGTTGGTCTCTCAGAAATCCAAAAATAAAAAAAACCACAAAACAACCACAAATTAAACCAAAAAATCCACCACCCCAAAGTAAACCACAAATCCAAAACCTCAAAGTAAACCACGAATCCAAAACCCCGATGTAAACCAAAAATATTATTCATAGTAATCTCTACTCTGGTACAAGACCATACATATACCAATGCCATTAAAATATACTCATCTCAGCCACAAAGAAGCCTAAGGCTCCGACCTCAAATCCATTAACATGATTTCTAAAAAAGAACAAAGCATAAATCAAGGATCAAGAGTACATGATCCATGAGCTGGACATCCTTGATGGGACTCTTCTAAGAGATGTACTCCATTAGGTGAAACTAACCATTATTAATGGTACATCAGAAAATATGTTCTCCTTCGGAAACATTCTTCTAGAACTACCTCTATTGTCTGGAACTAGAGGTCTCGTTGTCACATTCTTGTTCTCGATGCAAGACCAAGGGAAACCAAGTGAGGAGTCCCACTCCTCGACACAACATTTAGTTGGTGGAGAACTACTCTAGTCTAACCCATGATATCTCAGTCACTCTAGTAAGAAGTAGACTGCACCTCAGTCTATCGAGGGAGCACTAACTTTTACCTTGATATCGATTACATCAGTCGAGGGTTCCACTCCTCTTAACTTTTTCCTGTAGTAGAGGGAGCTCCAACTCCCATGAAAGACCTGCTCCTTGTCACTACTCGGAGATGGGGGAGTACTACTCCATAAGTGTGGAACCTCTCCCTACCTGGTAGGGGAGTACAAATCAGGTATTTTTTCACTATATGGGACCCACTCTCTAGTAAGTTAGGGGAGTTATGACCCCAGTAAAGAGGACCTACACCCTGGCACAGTAGAGGAGTACCGACTTTGTTGGAACTAGGTGTAAATAGGATCTTCCCCTGAAATCATCAGGGGAGTACAACTCGGTGACTAGACGACCTGCACCCAAGTAAAGTAGGGGATTAACCTACTCCGTCACAATAATTGTTGTGGGGGACCCACACTCTAGTAATTCATGGGAGTACCAAACCCAAGCTAGAGGGCTTTCACCTGACATTGTATGGAAGTACTAACTCTGCTGTATCACTATATAAGGAGGACCCCTACCCTACGTCAATAGGGGAGTACCTACTCCTAACATAGAGGACCCACACCCTACCTGGTAGGGGAGTTCCTAACTCTATTTGAGTTGAGTGTGGAGGACCCACACCCTAGTCCAATAGGGAAGTAACAACTCAAATGTTAGAAGAATCTACTTAGAGGAAAACGAACCTGCACCCATGACGAGGGAAGTCTCGTCTCTACTAGAGTAGAGGAGTAAGGAATATATGTTCCTTGAGTCATCAAGGGAGTAGTCATCTTAACTCTTACCATAAGAAACAACTTGGTTCTACTCCTCAGGCTATCATTATTACCTCAAATTCCACAAAGTTCTATAAAATAAGAGACCCTAAAGACTGCCATGTCATAAGGGTTCCAACACGACATACGGTGTGTCAGTCGGACGCTCGGTATGTGGGTTACATGAATTGCAGTACCGAGGGCCTGATTGGATTCATGATCGATCCAACCTAGAAATACTACAACATTATCCATAACTCAATTGGAGTACCTAAAAAGTACTACCTCATCCGAAGGATTATAACACTACTGACAGTTCATCAAATAGATGTCTGGTTTAAGAGATAAGGCACTTTAAGAGTAAGTAGGACAAAAATGATATGTGTCCGAGCCCACCCATTCAGACCGACCTGACCCAACCTGGCCTAGGTTGACCCAACTAGATATGGGTCGTCCCAACCTGGGTTGACCCAGTCTACTGGGCCTGGCCCGGCTCAGCTGGGCACGGCCCGGATCGGCTGGGCCATGGGTCTGTCCCACTGGGCTTGTGGGCTCGACCTGCTATGCCAGCCAAATCGGTCCTAGCCACCTAGCGACGCGTCCCGTTAGGCCCACCCCAACCCGTGGTTACAGGCTGGCCCTGTTCTCACTGAACACAGAATAGTCGTTTTGGGAACCTACTCAATCAGTTGGGACCACTAGCTGCATCCCCCATGTCAACCCGCATGGCGGGTTGTCTTCTCTATGCTAGCACAACAAGACTCCAGTGACGCGGCCCATCATGGCCATAGCTTTAGCCGCCCAGGCGCGCCGCTGGGGTGCACCTCCTCCTCCGACCACTGGTCGAGCATGTAGTTGGGCATGGAGCCACCACCTCCACCATTGCACCGACCACAGTCTCACTGAGACTCCAGACGCACACCGGTGGACTGTTTTTTCATTGTTTGTATTTGAGGTCTCTAGGGGATACCCTCTTCACTGTGATAGATCTGGATGCACCTTCACGTCAATTTCATATATCTGATCACAAGGAATGAACATGCTGAGGGGTTCAGACCATATTCGAGTCAGACCGAGCCTTCCACATCAGAAGATAAAAAACTAGGGAGGTTTCAGGGAGTGTAGTGCATTCTAAAACAAATCAATCCCAACATTGAACTCCCAAAGATACCCTCCCACATAAATAAGAGACTTGTGGATAAACATGTTCATGGGTTAATCTGTTTCCAAAATATTAAAAAAAATAATAGAGAATGGGTAAGATCGTTAACCAAAAAACACCTACTTCTTTTGATGTCTGATGCTGCGGTGTTCGTACTCAAGGGATTTAAGAAGTTAGCATCACATCTCAGCTGTGATCTTCTAAATGTGTTGAATATGAATATGTATTTCCAGTGTTTGTCATTCTTCGTTTGTGTGGATGTCCATTAGAGGATCGCTAGTGAATCATCAAAACATTTAATCCATATTTCCCCATCGTGTCAAACTATAAATAAGAGTATGTCGTAGCATTCCTATTATGATGCGAAGTCACGTTGTTACACTATTTTAATTATGAAAATTCATCATTTTTACACATCATTAAAGTGTTGTTACACTGTGAGTTTAACGATCCATTAAGGAGCCTCATTGATGTGCATTGTCATTTCCCTATCCCTTCCCCGTAGCATCGTCATACGCCAAACAAAACATATAAATAAAATAAAATAATTTTCTATATAATTTTATTATTTCTTTCAAAAAGTCCAAAAAACAAATTTCTGCTTGGCCCTTACCGACCTAAGTTAAGTCATTTCTAGTCGAACCCAAAATTTTAAATTCAATGGTGTCCTTGAATTTTTGATCTGAGCAATGGTTCAAAATATTGAAAATCCTATTCGCGTGTTTACTAAACATACCTTAAAAAAATTTAAAAAATTCCATTTCAAGCTCGCCAGCCCTCAAAAACATGTGTCGTCTAATTTTAAGGTCTCGAAAAAAAAATCCCATTTAATTTTTAAAAAAATCCATGGAATTCCAGGATATTACATCCTCCCCACCTTTATATTTCTCATACCTGGGAAGTAAAAACCCAAACTTGTAGGAGGAAAATGGACCATCAATGTTCAGTAATGGAAAACTAACTTATACCAACGGTTTGGAACCATTGGTATAGGCCTCCAAACCGTTGGTATAGCCTATACCAACGTTTTGGAGAACTGTAGGAAAGTAAGACGTTGGGATATGTCTATACCAACGGTTTTTGTAAAACCGTTGGTATAGACCTATACCAATGGTTTTGAAAACCGTTGGTATAAGTAATATGAAAATCTATACCAACGGTTCCATAAAACCATTGGTATATGTATTTCCAAAAAAACATTCACTGGGATTTGATCCCAAGACCTCCAGTTTATCATTGAACGACCTAACCACTAACCTAACATGACTTTTTTGAACATTATTTCATAATTATGTATATATATGTATTATCATAATTATTTTAAATTTTGATTTATAGAATGTTCTGCTTAAGAGTATCTGATAAAAAATCAAAGGACCTATACCAACGGTTTTGACAACCATTGGTATAGGTCCCTAGAATCTGGGGGTGATTTTGATATATTGGGGACCTTTCCCAATGGTTTGGCCAATCCTTTGGGAAAGCCTACCCTTTCCCAATGGTTTTGGAAAACCGTTGGGAAAGCCTACCCTTTCCCAATGGTTTTGGAAAACTGTTGGGAAAAGTGGCCACAAATTGGACCTTTCCAATGGTTTGGCCAAACCATTGGGAAAGCCTACCCTTTCCCAACAGTTTTGGAAAACCTTTGAAAAAAGTGGCCACAAATTGGACATTTCCCAATGGTTTGGCCAAAACGTTGGGAAATCCTACCATTTCCTAATGGTATTGGAAAACCGTTGGGAAAAGTTGCCACAATGTGGGCTTTCCCAATGGTTTTGCCAAACCGTTGGGAAAGGGGGTATAGAAGTGTTGGGAAAGGTCACATTTCTAGTAGTGGTTTCTATGCGGATTATAATCACATCCTTGAAGAAAACCTAAGATAAAACACTATAATGCCTAGATCTTTCTAGGTTAACAACATGCCGCAAAAGGAAAATATTGATTTAGCTACGACAAGAGAGAGAATCTCTAAGTACTATGATTCATATGCAGTCATGGGGTTCATTAGTTCACCTCCATGATAACCTAATGCATATCATGTAAATAACCCCACAATCCATATTCGTACATGAATTCACTATCCTAAAAACACATAGCTTTTATGCATTCAAGGTTGACGCTAATGTGCGGGAAACATTATGAATGAAATAGGGTTGCCCACGAGCGAACTTTGGGTTATATAGGGCCCTCTGCCTAGAACCTCTAGTGGCCACACCAATATCCAAACGAAGAACACAGACACTCCTACTTGTGGCATCTCTACTAATTATGGATGGTTTGAAACCATTCCGCACTGCAAAAATATCATTTGGTCTAACTCTACCAGCACATTATGACTCAAGCGGGACTCTTTACGAGAGTCCAAATTGGGATGCCTCAGCTTCACTTTTTTTCAAAGGAAATCCCTTCCCCACCAAGTGAATATACCACATATCTTGCCTAATATTGTCATTTTGGACATGAATAGTAGTAGTACCGGACCAGAATGACATCGTAACATCTCAACACCATGACTAAGATATCCCAACCGCAACTCTCACCTCCAAGAACCTGGTTACACCATCAGCATCTGTTTGTGATCATTGGGTATCCTCAATCATGAGTCTCTAAGAGTGAGGTTCATGTCCATAGTCCAATCAGAACCTCAACGTATCAAATTAGACTCGGGAAAAAGGAACACCCGACACCTATGTCTATTTAGAAAGGCAGCAAAACAAAAGACACAAGGCATACCACGAACATATCTTGGAGCTTCTTGGTCATGAGCCATGACTACGTACAGTTGTCCTTGCCCATATCTTTCAGATCCCTGGGCCTATAGGAAACCCCCACCTGTTGCTTGTCTAGCTCCTCTACCTCGTCTGCTAACTTGCAGAACTCCATGCTTCAAGCACTTTCTCTGCCAAGGAGGTCCTTCTGTTGGATCCCTCTCAGCAGCACGTCAGGTTGGGAAATCTCTAGCAAGATTCCCCCAACCATTACAAGAATAACATCGCCTCTCCTATGGCTTATCTACACCTCGATATTGCTACTAGGACACAGACCCATGTGTCTCTGTTCAGGCATGGGTATGCCTCTTACACTGCGATCTCATCACCACTTGTCTACAAGATCAATTAGACACCTCTACTTTGTGACCTCTGTTATAGTTCACATCCACCTGCTCCTCCACTAGGAACCTCTCAACAGTCAGGTCTCATTCTAATACCCCATAACGCATCAGAATGCTTAATGGTATCAATGATGCCCTGATTTCTCGGTGCAGTCCTTTATCAAAGGTCTAGACCTAGAAGTAAGGGTCCCTCACCATATCCACGGAGTAGTGAGAAAGATCCATGAATCTCGTTGAGTAATCTTCTTCCATCATGTTGCATTTTCGTAGGTTTGGCAGCTTCTATATGTGTACAGATCATAATGTTGCCAGAAATAACTACTCTCTGAAGAGTTTCTCAATGTATGTTCAAGTGACGGTCTCCTAGTCATGAATCTAGATCATCAGGCTCCACCATCTTCCTGTTGAGCCCTGAAAAATGCTTGCATACAAGACTTCCTTCTAGTTTAGTGGTGTAATTACAAGGCATAAGACATGTGTAACTTCCTCAATCCAATATTAATATACCTGAGCATCAATTTTGTCCCATAACATGGGAGGTATCTACCTCTGAAACTCGTGTAGCGCGCTCAACCTATGTGCCTCCTCACCCTGAACTGCTGGTGGAAACTGCTTCCTGATGGGTGGTGACATCACTAGTGCACCACTAGGAGGTAACTCCCTGATATCAATGCCCTAAACCAAATCCTCCACTCGGGAATTATCATCATCACAAACTTGTTGTGGAATCATATCTTCCTATTATCACGGAGGAAACCTGAAGTGAGTCATGATGAACCACAGTTAAGAGTATATCTGGAGAGATGACTCAAGAATTAAATGGAAACCACAATCATTTCTATAAGTTTCATAATTGATTCATTTCCCCACAACCAATGTTTCCATGTTATGAGTTGGGTAACAGGTTTTCAGAATCCTGGTGTATGGATGTGTTGGTTTCTGCACCAACATGGGAGTCCCAGGCCTGAAAGTCGAACATAAAACACTTAACATTGTTGCTCACAAATAAAAACAACAAAACCTTGGTCATTGAGGTATAATCGAGCACCTCTAATACCACTTTTTCATGACCCGTCCCTAGGGGCCCATACTGTGATATACTTCAAGCCTGCCTCCTGAAGGTATTGTGTTGGAGACTAGAGCTGAAGGCATCAGACACAAAGTGGGAGGAATTTTCTTAGATACATGTACACATCTGCACTCAGAAACCAAAACTATAAACCTAAATGTTGAACACTAAGTAATCGGAATCCAGAGTATAATAGAAAGTAAATCACAAAGTGGTAGAACGAGGCCAGTATACAAGCCCAACAAAATAACTAGAAACAGAATGGTACAAAGGGATAAACTGGAAAACTCCCACTCGATCGCTAGAGTAGTGAAGCTAATGCAAGCCAAAGTAGTATGTCCTATCCACCCTATTCTACTGGGACCATCCTAGCCCAGGGCCACCATGTACTACATCGTAAAGTTTGTCGGTTTCGTGTCCCAGAGCACCTCAATCGAAACGTTTAACTTATACACTAGAAACAACATGTGTGGGTGAAGCCAGTGCAGGGGTGAGTAACTCAGTACACATTAGGGGAACCCGAGACCCTCAATAGTCTCTCAGAAATCCAAAAAATAAAACACCACAAAACAACAATGTAGTAAACCACAAATCCACAACCACAAAGTAAACCACAATTCCAAAACCACAAATCCAAAACCACAAAGTAAACCACAAAAACTATGCATCGTCATCTATAATCAGGTACATTCCCATACATATACCGAGGTAATCCACATATACAAATCTCATCTACAATGAAACATAAGGATCTGACCTCAAATCCATTACCAAGTCTTCCAATGAAGGCTCAAAGCATAACTCAATGATCAGGAGTACATGCTCATTGAGTTGTCCATCCCTAATAGAACTCGTCTAAGAGATGTACTCCATCAAGTACAACTCAACCATTCTTAATGGAACATCCAAAAAGACATGCTCCATTGGGAACTTTCAGCTAGAACTGCCTCTAGTGCCTGACACTAGAGGTCTTGCTATCAGATTCTTGCGCATGAGGCATACTAATGGAAACCATGTGAAGAGTCCCACTCATAGACACAATTTTCTTCAAGGGGAGAACTACTATAGTCTAACCCACGCTATCTCAGTCACTCTGGTAAGAAGTGGCATGCACCTCAGTCCTTCAAGGGAGAACTAACTTCTACATTGGTATCAATTACATCAAGTGGAGGAGACCGCTCCTCGTAACTGTGTCCTGCAGTCGGGGGAGATCCAAATCCCATGCAGTACCCACTTCCTATCACTACTCAGAGACGGGGGAGTACAACTCCATAAGTGAGGAATCGCACCCTACCCGGTAGGGGATTACAACTCTAGTAGTTTGTTCACTCTGGGGGACTTGTGCCATAGTACGTCAGGGGAGTACCGACCCAAGGTTAGAGGACCTATTCCCTGGAAGTGTAGGGGAGTAATGACTCAACTAGAACAAGGTGTAAAGAGGATCTGCACCCTGAATCGGCATGGGAGTACAACTCAGTGACTAGATGACCCGCACCCTAGTAAATTAGGGGAGTAACTGACTCAGTAAAAATATCTGTTGTAGGGGACCCTCACTCTAGTATGTTAGGGGAGTACTGACCCTAGGCTAGAAGCCTCGCACCCTGGAATATTAGGAGAATATTGACTCTGTTGTAGCACTACGTAAGGAGGACCCACGCCCTGGGTCGACAGGGGAGTACCTACTCCTAACACAGGGGACCCTCACCCTACCCGATAGGGGAGTACCTTAATCTGTGTGAGTTAAGTATGGAGGACCCACAACCTAGTCCTACAGGGGAGTACCAAATCCTATGTTAGAAGAACCTACTCAGAGGAAAATGAACTTTCACCCATGACATGGGGAGTCCCATCTCTATTGGAACAGAGTAATAAGGAATACCCACGCCTTGAGTCGTGAAGGGGGTATTCGTCCTAACTCTCACCATATGAAACACCCTGGTTATGCCCTTTAGGCTTTTGTTCATACCTCAAATACCATAAAGATCCACAAATAAGTGACCTGAAGCACCACCATGTCATAAGGGTTCCAACACGACAGACGACACATAAATCGAATGCCCAGTTTGTAAGCTACATGTATTTTTGTACCGAGGGCCCGGTTGGATTCGGGCTCAATCCAACCAGGTTGTACATCAAAATTATCAAAAACACAAATGTAGTGTCTCAAAATTACCACCTCATCCCAAGTATTCTAGATCCACTGTCGGTTCATCAAACAGATTTCTAGTATAAGGGATAAGGCCCTTTAAGCTTAACTAGGACAAATAGAGTATGGGACCAGTCTGACCCAATCAGACCGACCCGACCCAAACCTGTCTTGGTCGACCCAACTAGATCCATGTCAAACCAACCTGGGTCATCCTAGTCTGTTGGACCCATACCACTTGGTGGCGTGGCCCAAATGGCTCACCCTGGCCTGCTATTTCGGGCCAGCCCCCTTATCCTCGGAGGCGGCATAGCCGCGTCCGGCAACTTCCCTTGCAGTTGAGCCCACCAACTGCATCCCCCATGTCAACCCACATGGTGGGATTCCTTATCCACACGGCTCCATACTGGTACCACAGAACTCTATCACCACGGCTCCTCGTACCCACGGCTTCGGACGCCCAGGCGTGCCACTGGGGCACGCCTCCTCCATTGACCAGCAACCAGGTTGGTGTCCCATCTACTCTCCATAGGGAATGTAGCTGATGTCGCTGCTAGTGATGCCACCCTATCCAGAGCCTCTCTAGGCCACCAGATGCACTATGGTAGACCATTTTTTAGACTGCTTGCACCTGTGGCCTTGAGCGGAAGCCATATTCATTACGATGGATCTGGATCCACCTTGACATTAATTTCAAAGAGCCGATAACAAAGAATGAACATGAGGAGGGGTTAGGTCATGTTCATGTCGTCCCACACCCTCCACCATATAGGATAAAAACTGGGGAGGTTTTAAGAAGTTTAGTGAAATAAAAAATAAATCAATCCCAACATTGAACCCCCAAACATACCCTCCCACATAAATGAGCGACTTGTGGATCAACATTTTCATGGGTTGATCTAAATCCATTATTTTAAAAAATAACAGAGAATATGGAAGATTTATATCAAATAGACCCCTAAATATTATGGCGTCTGATGTCTCGGTGTTCTTACTCGAGGGATTTAAGACATTGACGTTGCTTCCCAGATCTGATCTTCGAAATCCATTGAAGATGAAGATATTCGGCTGGCATTTGTTGTTCTTCATAGGGGTGGAAGTCTGTCAGAGGTTTTCCCGAGAATCCTCCAAATTTTTAATACATTTTTCCCCAGCACGTCAAAATATAAATTGGATCACGTCGTAGCATTCCCATTATGATGTGATGTCATGTTGTTACACAGATTTAATTAAGAGACAATGTCGTTGTTACATGTCATTGAAGAGTCATTACGATGAAAGTTTAACAAACCATTAATGAGCCTCATTGATGTGCTTTTTTTCTACCCTATGACTACCCCGAAGCATCGCCATCCACCACCCAAAATATAAAAATAAAATAAAATAATTCTTCTAAATTATTTTATTATTTTTCTCGAAAAGTCTAAAAAATAACTTTTCCTCTCAACCCTTGCCAGCCAAAGTTAAGTCATTTCTAGTGAATCCCATTGTTCTGAATTCAACGGAGTCCTTTGATTTTTTATCTGAGTAATGGTTCAAAAGTTATAAAATCTAATTCACACATTTATTGATCCTACTGTAAAAAAGTTAAAAAATTCCATTCCAGGCCCTCCAGACCTCAGAATCACGTGTCATTGAATTTCGAGGTCTCAAAAAAATCCAATTTAATTTTTTTAAAAAAATACATAGAATTTTGGGTCATTATATAATAACATAATTTCAGGGTTTTTTCCTTCACAAACTATTATATAGATTTATTTATTAAAGATAAACATATTCAAAAATCCTAGGATGTTTCACTGTACCCCATTTATAGGAAAGTTTTCCACAAAATTATACAGATTTAATACAAAAAACAGCGGATACCTCTTCCTTATCACATCCTCAGGTTCCCACTAATTTTTCTCAAATTTTTTATTCTTCTATACAACCATAAAAAGGGGAATAGTTTTATTCAAAAAAACATTATGTATACAATCCAAGATTTCAATTGGTTATTATTTATAAGAAAGATCAAGCTCCAATAGTGTAGCATATGAGTGCAGTACATGTGAAGGATCTAAAATGTAGTTACCAAAATTTAATATAAGGAATATATAATGAACTTGGTATAGGTTTAGAGGAACCCCAAAGTGATATATTACTATTATGATGTGATCAAGAATCTCATAGGGATAGATAGATCAAGGGTATAACTTTTCCTTATTTGAAAATATTATAAAACACATTCAAGGATATATTAAAAAGAATACCTTCTCACAAAAATTTAAATCTAGATATCACTAGAGTTTTTCAGTATGATTTTTCTATTGACTCTAAGATTCCATGATGTGTTTTCAATTGTATCTATCATTCCCTTCCATTTATTTTTCTATATCAGGCCACAATAGATTTTGTTCCCAAATTTATCATCACATGTTTGACTTCTACACTTCATTAAATATAGATAATCAAAAAGATTCATATTAAATATTTATTGAATGCTATTTTTTTAAGAAAATTTTACTATTGGATAGTTTCAACCTCAACAACCATTGAAATCCATATAGAAAACTCTTAGTGTATCTTTTATGGGCATAATATTCCTCTAAATCTAAACATCTATCCGAGGATGATATGAAATTATAAATATAAAATATATAATTAAATATTAATAAACACTTATATATAACATTTAGGTAAACCTTAGGTAATGATCAAATATAACTAGGAGTGGTACATCATACAACCATACTACTTCTTCAATGTATAACCTAGTGAGCTGATCAATAGATAAATCATATCTTATTGCAATAAAATGTGATGATTTCATATGTATAGTGACTATTAATAAATAAAATTGTTCCATATATATTTCTTGGGTAGTTACAAAACAAAATCCATGGTTATTTTTCCCAATATTCACTTAGGTATGGGTAATGGTTGTAACATCCTTTTATAATTCAGTCTATCAACATTAAATTATTGGCATAACAAGCATCAAGATACATTATTAACAATATCTTTCATCATAAAAATTATCTTTAATATCTCTATACATCCTTATATTTATGGATCAAAAGATAATAATAAACTATTATATCCATTTAACATATCCTACTTCAATTCTAGTATTTTTGGGACATATACAATGTTCCTGAACAAGATTATTATATCCCTATCATGATTGAAATCTGTAAAATTTATTTCCTTATTTTTAATCACTATATATTCCTTCTACACTACTTTAATCATAATATGAACAAATACTTGACCATTTATCTAATAATTATAGTACCTTTCTCATTTATTATTTCTTGGTGCATCCTCTAAAAATTTATAATTATTGGATCTCTTTTAATCTTCATCGTCAAAAAACATTGCATGGATTTTCTAAATAAAAACATCAGACACCTTATTCTACTTCAAAGTGTGGTAATTTATTGATCATTTATAATCTTTAATCTGTTCTAACCATCTATTTTAATTCATATTCAACTCTTTCTATATGAATATAAGTTTAAAAAATTTGTAATCCATATCAATGTCCTACCATACACTGTCAAGATATGGTGTATGTATCTTCAAATATAAAAGCATCCCCTCTAGATCCAAATCATGAGGTATATAATATTTCTCATGAACATTTAATTAATTTCAGTAATAATCTCCTAAAGTTTTGTTCTACATGAGAACACATCCCCTTACATTTTTTTAATGCGTCACTGTAGATCACAAACCGTTCTCATTTGTAGGGTAGTGTAAGCACATGATTACTAAACAAACTTATCTTATGATCCATACAATTTTATTCACATTAATCAATAAAATAGAATTTGGATCCCTTTATAATCAAACTAGTTAGTTTATTTTATATCACCAAGAAATTTCTCATAAAGAATCGATAGTATCCAAAAAACCCAATAAAACTAAATATTACAGTCAATGTGGTTGGTCAACATCAATGTCCAATAACTTTTATGTTTGAGAGATCCACCGATATACCCTCTCATTTAACTAAAATACCAAATAATTATACATTATATATCTAAAATTCAAATTTAATAAATTTTCTAGACAATTTATTATTCGTAAAGACCTTCAACACAATCCTCATATGATCTTTATTATCTTCCTTACTCTTAGAGTATACATGAATATATTCTATGAAGACAAATAAAAACTGATTAAGGTAATATCTAAAGACTCTATTAATTATATCTATAAATAGAATATTATAATTGGTAAGTCTAAATGGAATCACTTTTAATTCATAGATTCCATACCAAATACAGAAGGTTATCTTCAATATTTCCTCATTTTGGTCCCTCAGATGATTATATCCAAATCAAAGGTAAATAATTGAAATTTATTGAGCTCCTCATATTAGATAATGTTAATAATTCATAAATTTTAGATGATTTTTTTTCTAATAGTAATATTTTCATGTTATTTTTAATCAAATAAAATATCCATTGACACATCTTTCTTCTTTGGAAAATGAACAGATGCACCCCAAATTGATGTACTAAACTAAAAAAAATCTCTTACCAATATTCTCTTAGATTTTATTAATTAATTTATATAAATCAGTTATTAACATTCTATAATAAATAATTAAAATAGGAGTAGTACCATGTATAGTTTTTAGTGAAATCTAACCTTCATGATTTAGGGAAAGAGTATGAAACTCTTCAAGAAATACATTGGAATATTCACAAAAACTAGGAATATTATAAATTTTGAGTTTCTTCACAACCATATGAGATAAATAACCCTCATGAGTAGGTAATAATACCCATAAAATGAAATTATTTTTGTTTTGAAGATCATTTCCATTCTCACATCGATATAAAATCATGGGATGATTTGAAATATCAACCATGAATACCATTCCTGATAAACTGATATAGGATCTATATAGATAGATTCAATCTATACCCAAAATCGCCTAAAATTCAACTAGAGAAAGAATCACCATATTTGAATGAATCCCATTACTATTAATTTATACTGAATATGATTAGTATACTTAAGAAAATATCATATTAACATAAAGAGTTTTCCCTTTTAATTCATCATATAATCATTGATGTGGTGAGATGATAACCTTTGAAAATTATTCAGATATAAAATAGTGGATAGAACTAGAATTAAATAATACATATGAAGTTATAGAGTGGATAATTATTGTACATTTACCCAGTTTACTATCATATCCCACTTCAACAATTGTGATCGAATTATATTTCATGTTATCTCTTACCTTAATATGTAAATTTTTTTAATTACATTTATTAACCCTCAAATTTGACAATTTGTTGGAATAATTCCCATAATCCTTGATTTTTTTGTATAAAAGTGTGTGTGGTGAAATAAATTGATCCTTATCACCATTATTTCTATTGTATTAATAATTTACATGTCCTAAATGTTCACTTGGTTGATGTCCCTCTTTACCACACATAAAACATTTAATAGTCCCATGTTGAATATTTCCCCCATTCTTCATTATAAACGTCTAGCATATAAGAATGTTCATTTTCTTTTCATTATGGGTTTTGTTATAATAATATCCTCAAAACTCCATCTTTCTCTTCTTATTAGATCCAGGGAATTATGGTAATATCTATTCTCGATATCTACATTGAGAGTGCATTTAATTTTTTCTTCAAATATAATAAAGTACCTTATATATTATTCCTATTGGTGGATTGGTTTGAATCCATTGTTGAACCAATATTTTTTCAGGTTTGATGAGAAAACAAAAATCATACCTCATAATTCATACAAATTTTCTTCATAGGTACTAGTAGATTAATCATATTTATGCTTAAACTCAAGGAATTTAATTTCCATTTTCATTTAAATATTTTAGGAAATTTTCTTAATGAAAAATAAGTTCTTCAAAAAACTCGTTACATAGAATAAATATCTTCATATTTCCTTTTATTATTAAGTAGTTTCCATAATTTATCTGATTCACATAAAAAATAATACATTGTTATGACAACATTTTTATTCTCCAAGAACATAATATGAAAGATATATTTTAAATGGAACCGATATGTTTCTCTTCCACTAGTTAATTAGAGGATCCCATGAATTAATGATGATATTACCTCCTAAATGATCTGAAATGTGTTGGTCACACTTTTTTTCATTTTGAATCTCAACAATATGCATGTCTTGATTGGGTTGTGTGATCACATCAATGCGAATTCAATTCCAACTCCCATGTCACTTGGTTTTTCTATAGGAAAATAATTTCATTTCCTACCACATGATTTATTTCCATGATTCCTTTTTGTTCTAGTAATTGAAAAAATACAAAAATAATAGTGCAAGAATCAACCTATGATAATTAGAGAGAGAAATTATATAATCATGAAAATAATTATTGTTATTTACAAAATTATGTCACATTATTATCAAGCTATGAATATTTTTGATTCACTCTATATCACTTTTAGTTATTTATATGTTTTTTATATTCTATCTACATATCCTTCATAACATAATATCTAAATATAACTAAACCTAACTCTGATACCAAATAAGGCAACCCAAGAAAAATTTGTAAATGCTACATCATTTATAAGGAATATTGAATACGAATCATAATAATATAATCCTCATAACAATAAAGGGTTAGTGTATATACCAACATGATATATTATTAATTTATTACATGAAATATCTTCGATATAACCCATAAATATTTTCTCTCATAGTACCCTTCATATATATTTTTTAATTAATATAATCGTTCATAAGCTGGGGAAAATGGAAACATTAGAAAAAGTGATCACAGATTCTTAGTAACATGGGAGATATCAATTCATGATATTATAAAATAATAATATAAGCATATGGGTATGATATAATGATTATAAAAAATAGTGGTCATACCCAATTAGTATAATATCATAAATCTTGATTCATGGAATAATAATTTATCTTATCAAAATTCATGCATCGTAAGAGTGATGAATCATCCTTAATCAATCATAACATAGGAGTTCGCATTATAAGAATAAGAACATCTAATTTGGATTGTGGCACAATATTATGAATATATAATCATTTCCTTAGTCAAGGTTTGCTTCCATGACTATCATGTTGAAAAGAGTCTCAAATTGGATTGGGTTTTCTCCCCATTCCATCTTTTCCTTACTCAAGTTCACTCATAATAATATCATAATTGAAGGGTTCACATACTAAAATAGGTTAAATCCCAGTTTCTCTCTAAATTAACTCTTTAGATTCCCATTATTACCCAATTAATTGGATGGATTTATCAGACCCACCCATCACAGATTGAAAACAATACATATGTGCATCATAATATCACTAAAACATTCATCAATTCATCCTAGAATAACCCTTGGAAAAGAAAGGGATATTATAAATATCCCATCATCAAATAATCATAAGATATCTATTGAAATAAAATATATGGTATCATGATATCATTTCACAATTCAATCATAATAAAAATAAAATGATGTTGATGTAGATTAAATGTCTTTTAATTGATCATTTGGACATTTCTTTGAAAAATGTAGAAAATATTATTTCCCTTCGACATCATAAAAACATAAAAATTATATCAAATTGAGAAAAATATTTTCCATGAAAATATATATATAAATAAATAACGGAATCTTCAAATAAATTTATTTTCATGATGGCATGAAAATATTTTCTGGAGTTGAATGTTAAAACAAAGAATCATTTCACATTTTGGAAAAAAGTCCTAAATTATCACATTTAGAAAAGAAAGATAAGATTCTTTTTGAAAAATTAAAAATAAAATTAAATATATATTTAAATTATATTAAATTACCAATTTATAATATAACATGTTATTCTTAAAAATAATCTAACAAACAAGGATATGGAAGAAAAGGTTCATCGACTAAAGTTGAAATAAGGCTGGAATTTTTTGAGACATTTTCCTTAGAATTTTAAGTAAAAAATAGATTAAAATTATAATAATAATGTAAATTTATAGAAATAATTAAAGGAGAATAAAATATATGGGATTTAAAGGATATGTATTATATAGTTTCCATCATTAAAAATTTAACATAGAAAATCCTAAAAAGAAATGATATTGTAACATAAACCCTAACTCAGGTTATGTATATCTTTATACATGTTCTTGATATCCTATTTAATAAATTTATATTTCTTATACAACAATACTAGAACAATAATCATAATTTTTTTTACAATACAATATTCCCTTACGCTTTCCAATTATCTATTTCATAACCTATTTTTGTTGAAATCAAAAATCGGTTAAAAACTAGTTATTTTCAAGGCATGTATTGGTTCAACGCTTCTAGTTATTTTACCATGGTCATAGATTCATCATCTACATAATCTAATTCAGGTTATAATATTCATATTTTCTCATTATATACGCTTTTATAAACATTCATATAGGGTGATTTTGATAAATGTATTACATCACTTTGGAAATTTGAATAAGGTCAAATAGATTATTAATTCATCATATCAATTGTAATAATAATGATTTAATTATAATTTTTTTAATTAAATTATTCATTCAAAACAAATCATGAAGAATGGTTATGAGAAAATGAATTATATTACAATCATGGAGACGGTTGGTCGTACATATGCATGAGTAACATTTCATTTTTCCAATTATCGTGATTGAAATTAGGTAACAATTTTTTTATATTTATATAATTATAATTATATCATAATTTAAATATTATTTAATTAAATATTCTTAAATATTTAATCCATATGATGTGGTAATAAAATAAACAAATCACATCGCTTTTTGAGGCGGTAGTATACCATACACATGAATGACATTATCATTTTTAGTGGGTGGTAAGGTAGGAAGTTATTTAATATATAGATTTTTCATAAAGGTTAATATCTCCTTATTATCATATATAAAAAAATTAAATTCATTATTATGAATAGTTTTTAGAGGAGATAGAGGAAACAAATTACATTGGTTCGCGTGGCGATAGTCTTCCTTACAAACGATTAATGGTTACGTTTCCCATTTTATAGAAGAAGATACGTATTTAGGTTATTAAATTAATATAATAAAATATTATTTTATTATAGATACTTATGATACTGTATTAGAATTACTGATTTAGATTTTAAGTATGTGAAAGAAGAAATAAAAGAAGGTTGTTTGGTTCATAATGTTACCTCTTCTTCGAACAACCTATTTAGGATTATATTTAAAGCCTTCTTAGGTTGGGTGTATGATCAAATAACAGATTATAATATGAGTTGAGGGAAGTAAAGAAGTTTTTTTGTTAGGTATTGGATGAACCAATGGGGTCTGTATGTGTGTAAAGGGGAGAATAGTTGTACAATTTTATAAGATATTAAAAGTGGCATTCTAATAAATACCCAATATAACACCCCGAGCTTCCATAGTACGTTTCTCTTTGAATAATACAGTAGTGTTTGTTGTACGCAACTTCGAGTTCTAAAACATCACAACCAATAAAACTAGCCGTTATGAATAGTAATACCCACTTTTCAAAATATTATAAATTCTCTCTTTCAAAATGGACTACATTTTTTGATTCATAATATCGAAATTAGATTTGGGTGAGTTTTTGGAATTTTTCTGAAAACATTCAATTTTTGAAGAATACTGAAAAACACTGAGTTATTTTTTAAAACTAAATTTTTATTTAAATAATTATTTATTTTATTTAAATTTATTTTAGGTCAAAATAGATACGTAATACCTATATAAGTTTAATGTAATTCATTGGATTCGGTTTATAATAATTTTAGATATATAAAAATTTTATTGAACTTTTCACCATCTTTTACCTACCTCTTAGGAGCGTTTGCAAATTCACATAAAATTTAATTTTACCACTTCTGTGAGTGGAATTTCAAAAATCCAGGAGACACGGTTGATATCAATAAGAAAATTTTGGGTCAATAAGTTGAAAATAATTTTTGGTGAATAGTAACTTTTTACTTTTATTTACCACGGTTAAAAGTAAATAGGATATTTAAGGGTAAAAATGATATTATTATTACCCTAACACAAGTCTTAATTCTATTGGATGAGTATAATTGGATAAAAAAACCTTAGTAATAAAATATGAACCTATTTGGTTCACTTGGATTAGATTAGGAAATTTATTATTATTTTATTTAAAGAAGAGTTAAAAGAGTTAAAATCAAAGTTGAATAACTAAAACATTTTTAATATAGGGTTATACATAAGATAAATTAGACTATAAATATTTATTAGTAAGATAAATCTATTTCCTACATAATAGTAGTTTATTTATATTTTTTAGAAATTAAATAATTTAATTTATTTATGACATAATGATGATGCAGTAATTACCTAATTAATAAAATATTAAACTAATTGGTATCATAAATATACAAATAAATGTAATTTGAGATATTTTATGAATTCCACTAATTTTATAGGTTAGTATGACATATTAGGGTTGGTTAAATGAATTTGGTTCGAAGTAATAATGCTTTTATGAATTTAGAAAAAACAAAATACCAAATAGTGTCAAAATTGACAAAAAAGAGTTTTTAAAACAAATATTATATTATTAATTGATATTATATTCCTAAAAATCTAAGGTTCGGAAAAAAAGACATATATAATTATAGGTGTATCATTAATTAACCACTTGGTTTTCTCTTGGAAGTATATAGTATGTTTATTAACCATATAATATAAAAATACAAAGATACATGGTAAATGTCAAACTATTTAACCGTGAGTTAAATCTGAAAGATATGGTTAATATAGTGACCAAAACCTGTCTAAAACCTATTGGTTGAGTGGTTTTCAACCCATACACACCTTATACTTTAAATAATCTACTTTTTATCCATTAAAAACCGAAAAGTATTTCATTATAAAATAATATTTCTAGCTTTTCCTGAGGTGCCCCTCACCCCTCTTATAAAAGGGCACTCCCCCTTCTTTCTAATTCACGCCTTCAAAGACATTTGGATCAGCCAAAACCTACCCAAATACCCTCTAAACTATCCTCCATTCACCTTAGTGTCCTTCTTTTAGTCATAAAGCCAATATAAGGAGCCATGTTGATCAAATCAAAATGAAGAACCCGAAGAAGAGGTAAATATTTCATCACCTATTTCAATTTCTTTTCTTCTTCCACATCATTTTTATTTGTTGTTTCTATTATAAAATAATAACTCCAGTATTTTATATATACTATGATGTTATTATAACAATTTTTTAAGCATATTCATTATTCTATCCATCCTTTGAATGACATGTCATGATACAAGTGTACGTACGGCTTACCGTCTCCACGTCGTGGTGTAATTTTTATTCAATACATTATTATTTTGATGGGTATAATAATGATGTGTAATTGATGTAAATAATAAATATAAAATGATAATAATTCTGTTCCATCCAATTATATATTATTTTAATATCAAAATAATGAAATTGTTTCCCGTGCGAACGTATGGATTACCGTCTCCACGAACATGATGAGATTCATTCCCCATCGTATCCATTCAAGACTAATCTTCATTTGATGATTAAAAATAATTTTTAAATACTTGATATAATTCTGTATATGAATAATATACATCCCATCCATATCAAATATGACTCACATAACAAATAATATATAGGAAAACGAATCAGTTAACACCCAAAATGATGACAATACGAAGATATTTTTAACAAAGCAATGTTAAAAGATCATATATGATATAATATTAATGTATATGATTATTGTAAAATTTAATAAAATTTATTTCACCATTATATAGGAGGTTAACCTACCCTTGGACAAATAAAAGTACAATGTAAGGGTTAATTTCACAACCTCTTTACTATTCGAGGTTGTTTTACGTAAGTATCTACTGGGACCTCTTTATCACCCACATCCATGTTTATTAAAAATGTATTTCAAAACATTTTCACTATTTACAAGAAAATGGGTTATAGTCATCTATACCATTATTTTTTATGAAAAGAAGCTTTCTATCATTTTCCAAACATGGTACTTTTTGACCTTTTTGATAAATTTAAGGTAAGAATGTTTTTTTAACTTATACGGTGGGTGCTGCTATTTTCTTCCATTATAACATCATCAAAGCTTCCCTTAAAATCTTATAAGAATATTTTCAAAATAAATTTTTTTCTTTATAATTATGTGACTATTAAATTATTTCAAAATAGAAATATATATTTCTCTCAAAAGGTTTTTATTTCATCTATGTCAACATCCTTTGATGTATTTTAAGTTTATTTGAAGTTGACTTATTATGATAAAAAACTTTCATATTGTATTGAAGATTTTAGGATATGTTTGACTATGCTTGTGCTATTTTTATACCATTAAATGATTATGGTTAATGTATTGACCTTTCATATGATAATTTTAATATGAATGTTTATGTTATATTTCAACCTTTTCATATGAAGAATGTATTGGACTTAGTAATTGATGGGTGGAGCCCGCTATAGCTCCTCGATGCATTGGTAGTACTCATGAGACAACTATATGTGGAATTAGCTAAGGACCTTTCCCAATTTGTTATGTGGTTTTTTTCGAGGCCTTAATCATTTTTAAACATCTTGGCCGACGCCTTGACAAATCGTTTCAGAATGTCCGGCATTATAAATTCACTTATTATGAAAATAATATTGATGGTTCATGTGGTCATTCGACTAGTATAATACCCATGATTAATTTTTATTATGGAATTATTTACTCAACTCATATTCCTTCAATAAAATTATTCATGTTTATTACTAGTAATGGCATGTAGTTTCAATTATTCACCATTCTAAATATTTATGTTATCTTCCGCTGTATTTCTTACCCTTACTGAGCGTTTGAGCTGAACCCTTTCTTATGTTTCATTTTCCTAGTATATTAAGAAGTTTTTTGTGAGTGACTTGCAGGCATAATCTATGAGGCTTAGATGTTTCTAATGAAATAAATTCATGTTGTATTTCTTTTCAAGTTGTAAAGTTAAACTTATATATGAATCTTGTTTCAAATAATACTGAACTGATCGGTATTTTGAGACATGCTTTCATTGTGATCATGCCAATGTTATGTAATAATGCACTGACTCTGGGTCACAGGGGTCGGGGTGTTATAGTTGGTATCAGACAAAATTTAGTACAAACCTTGGAAATTAGATTTAGATAGACTCTGATTAGAGCACATGGCCCTATGATAATATATGAGGACTAGTATAGAAGAACTTATTAGAATTTTGGTATTGTATAGATTTTGTGAATTTCCAAGAAATAAATCCATTTTTGGATACAAGCAAGTAAAGGCGGCTCTAGAACATATGTACCTAGGTTTAAAACCTGAAAACACCGCTTTGAGCTCGACTCAAATGGGAACTGGTGCACGACAATGGGCCTTGCTACATTCTTGGTTACGACACTCTCGAGGGATATGCTTAGGATAATTCTAATTTTATTTAAAAAACCATTATGAAGGGCTTATGAGTATATACTTCCTCAAAGAAAACATTTTTTATGATTATGGATTATATCCATAAACAGTTCAATTTATGTTAAGTGTTTTACAAGTTCATATTTATGTATTGTAATTCATTAACTAATCTAGTATATTCCATTGTTTAGAAATGGCTCCTAGTAGAAGGAATGAAAACCGTATCAATTCATTCACTCTATGTAGGGATTTCCCTCCTACTCAAGATAATTATAGTGGAGCTGGTGATGAAACTGGTGCTGATCAGCTAATCACCATACTGGGACAACTCGCACAGGTTATGAATAAAAACCTTACCCTTATGGAGTACCCTGATCCACAACATGGAGGATCAATGTTAGATCGCTTCATGAGGAAATAACCATCGAGATTCAATGGGAGTACAAATACATTAGTGGAAAATTAATTGATAATTTTTTTAGAGAAAATATTACATGCTTTGGGGAGTAGCAAAAGAAAAAAGTTGTCATGGCAGTTTACCACCTCACTGGGGATGTTGATCAATGGTGTTCAGTGATTCAAAACACGATGGAAGATGATGAAGTATCAAATATATAATGGAGGGAGTTTAAATAGATTTTCAAAGAAAAATACTTTCCTCATGACCATCGAGCGGATATGGAAAGACAATTTCTAAGTTTGAGGAAAAAGGAGGATGAGAATGTCGCAAAGTATGAAGCTAGATTTACAAGGTTAGCGAGGCATACAGAAGATTATATACGTAACCCACAAAGTAGTATTGACTATTTCTTTAATAGTTTAAAACCATTTATCCGTCGAGCATTAGTATCACGATACTTCCCATCATACGAAGATATTGTCTCATGTGCTATCAAGATAGAAAAGGAATTCTCTAAGTCTTATGACTTTAAAGAAAAAAAAAAGAGAAGAGGAGATCTAATTAACACTATGGGAGAGGAAATAAGGAAATAGGTAGGAAGGGAAGAATTGAATTTCCACCCTGTGATAATTACATAAGAAAGCACCCTGGTGCCTGTTTAAAAGGAAAATGAGTATGCTAAAAATGTGGACATAAAGGCCATATTGCTGGTGATTGTAAGGGAAATAAAGACGCTACCAATGTTCAATGCTACAATTGTAGGTAGATGATACATTATTCAAATAAATGTCCAAAGTGTCAAGGAAACTTACCTCAGAAAAGGCCAAGGGATCAAGGCCAAGCTTATACGATCACTACTGCTGAGGTTGAAGCTCTGAAATACGTAGTGACATGTAATTTAATTGTTTACTCAAGTTTAGAAAATGAATTATTTGATTCTGGATCATCGCATTATTTCATATCTTCCCAGTTTTCTAAGAAAATTAGATATTTACAATTTTATTTTACATGGGAGTTGTCATTCAAAACTCCTAAGGGAAGTATTATTGAAAAAATATTTTTTGAATCAGTCCCCATTAGACCACGTAAATTTTCTTTATCTGCTGATCTCATTGTCATAACCATGAATGATTTTTATATAATTCTCTATTGATTGGCTTTCGGACCATGATGCGAAAATTTATTGTAATAATAAGGAGGTTATGATTTTTGATGACGATGATAAACAACACCTTATCATTAGAACATAATCGTCATCACTTGATTCTTATCTAAATCCACACCCAGTAGCTCAACTAAATTCAATTATTGGGGAGGAAGAGAATAAAATAACTCCGGGTGAGGAAAATAAAGTTCAAATATAGGATGTACCTATTGTGAAAGAATATGTTAATGTGTTTCCAGAAGATTTACCTGGACTTCCTCTAGAATGATAAATTGAGTTTTCCATTGATTTAATTCTTGGATCAAGGCCCATATCGAAGACCCCTTATAGAATGGACATTGTGGAATTAGTCAAACTAAAGAAACAACTTGAGGAATTGAGTAATAAGAGATTTATTCTCCCTAATGTTTCCCCATTGGGAGCCCCTATTCTTTTTGTTAAGGAGAAAGATGGATCTATGAGGTTGTGAATTTACTACAGGGAGATCAGTGTTATAACAATAAAGAACAGTTATCCACTGCCTCGCATTGATGATTTATTCGACCACCTTTATGGAGCTCAATACATTTCAAAGATTGAACTTCAATCTGGATATCATCAGTTGTGTGTGAAGAAGGAAGACATTCCAAAGACAACATTTCGAACCAGGTACGGGCAATACGAGTTTACAGTAATGACTTTTGGATTGACTAATGCACCCTCTATCTTCATGGATATAATGAATAGAGTTTTCAAGGATTATCTCGATGAATTTTTAGTGGTATTTATTGATTATATGTTGGAATACTCCAAAATCTATGAAGATCATGAAAATCACTTTCGCATTATCCTGAAGACTCTTAGAAGACACGAATTATATGGGAATCTTAGAAAGTGTGAATTCTGACTTCAGGAGATTCCCTTTCTTGGACATATTATCTCCAAGGATGGAATCTCCCTTGATCCTTCAAAGACCAAGGCAATACAATAATGTCCAGAACCAACGAGTATAACTAAGTTCTGCTGTTTTATTGGTTAAGAAGGTTATTATCGATGTTTCATCCAGAATTTTTCCTAGTTGGAAAACCCATTAACAAAGCTCACACGAAAAGGGGTTTAATTTTTTTGGGCAAAAGAGTGTGAAGAATGTTTTGAAGAACTGAAGAGATTATTATTCAATGCTCCTATCCTGACTCTACCATTGGGGAATGATGAGTTTTTTATTTATAGTGATTCTTCAAAGAAAGGACTTGGTTGTGTCCTTATGCAGAATGATAGGGTTATTGCCTATGCATCGCGACAGCTCAAAATTCCTGATCAAAACTATCCTACTCATGATCTTGAGTTAGAAGGTATAATATTTTCTTGGAAGATATGAAGACATTATCCCTATGGTGAAAAAATGTGAGATATATAGTGATCAAAAGAGTTTGAAGTATATTTTCTCACAGAAAGAACTCAACATGAGGCAAAGAGGATGGATTTAACTACTCAAGTATTACGATTTCATGATACACTACCACATGGGGAAGACAAATAAGGTGGAAAATAATTTGAGTATAAATGATCATGGAGTTTTAAACAAGATGAGAGTTGAAAATGATCCTATATATATTGATCTAGTAAAGACGGATATGGGAATCACCATGGAAAGTGAAACATCAATTCATTTTCAAATGGTTTCTAAACCATCTTTACTAGAAAGGATAAAGAATTATCAGACCGGTGATGAAGAGTTTCAAAAGAAGATAAAAGCTGTGAATGATGGGAAATTGAGTGACTTTGTGTATGAATATGGAATTTTGACATTTAGGAAGAGACATTGTGTTCTCGATATACCTGATCTGAAAAGAGAATTATTAGATTATGCTCATAGCTCCAATTTCTCTATATACCCTAGGAGCACCAAAATGTATATAGATTTGAAGGAACATTTTTGGTTGGACAACATGAAGAGGAAGATTTCTGATTTTGTGTCAAGATGTATGGTTTTTCAACAAGTGAGATTTGGAAGGCAACATCCTGGAGGAGTCTTGCAACCTCTTCCCATACCTGAGTGTAAATGGGATAATATCACAATGGACATTATCATGGGACTACCAAAGACTCCTAGAAGAAAACATGCAATATGGAACATTGTTGATCATCTTACCAAGTCAGCACATTTTCTTGCTATAAGAGAAGATTTACCACTTGAACGTCGAGAAAGACTATATATTAATGAATTTGTAAGACTTCATGAGGTACCACTATCAATGTTTTCTGATCGTGATCCCCGTTTTACATCAAGATTCTGGAAAAGTCATCAGAAATCCCTAGATACTGAACTTAATTTGAGCACTGCCTACCACTCCCAAACTGATGGACAATCAGAAAGGACTATTCAAACCATATATGACATGTTGAGATCATGCTCACTAGACTTTCAAGGTATGTGGGATTAATATTTACCTCTGATAGAATTATCCTATAACAACAGCTTCTATTCAAATTTTTAGATTGCACCATATGAAGCATTATACGGAAAGAGATGTTGCACACCAACCTGTTGGGATGATGTTGGTGAATGAAAACTAGTAGGCCCAGAACGTATGGAGGAAACGATGGAAAAGGTGAAGGTAATCAAAACCACATCAAAGCATCTCAAAGTAGGAAGAAGATCTATGCTGATAACTGAAACAACAATTTGGAATTTCAGGTAGCAAATCATGTTTTCTTGAAGGTATCTCCATGGAAGGATGTTATAAATTTCGGTAAGAAGGGTAAATTGAGTCCTAGGTACATCGGACCTTTCGAAATTTTATAACTAATTGGAGTTCTAGCTTACCGTTTGGAAATGCCGACAAGTCTCTCCAAAGTCCATGATGTGTTCCACGTATCACTGCTGAGAAAATACTTTCCTGACCCAATGCATGTACTCACCTATAAAAAATTAGAACTGGAACCTAATCTGTCTTATTGCGAAGATCCTATCAATGTTCTTGATATAAGAGAACAAGTGTTGATAAACCAGACGACTCATCTGGTAAAAGTTCTATGGAAAAACCACAAGATAGAAGAGGCAAAGTGGGAACCCGAGAAACTTATGATAAAAACCACCCGAGTCTTTTTATGTAGTAATATTCCAGAAATTCTGAGGATGAAATTATTTGAAGGAGGGGATAATTTAACACCCCAATCTTCTATGGTACACTTATCTTTAAATAATGCAGTTGCGTGTGTCGCACGCAACTTCGAGTCCAAACACACTACAACCAATAAAACTAGCCGTTATGAAAAGTAATAGACAATTTTTGAAATATTATAAATTTTATATTTCAAAATGGACTTCATTTTTGGATTCGGAATATCAAAATTATCTTAGACTGAATTTTTAATATTTTTATGAAAACATTCAATTTTTGATGAATAGTGAATAACACTAAGTTATTGTTTAAAACCGAATTTTTATTTAAATAATTATTTATTTTCTTTAAATTTATTTTAGTTCAAAATAGATACATAATACCTATATATGTTCAATATAATTCATTGGAGTCAGTATATAATAATTTTAGATATATAAAAATTTTATTGAACTTGTCACCGTCTTTTACCTACCTCCTAGGAGCTTTTGTAAATTCACATAAAACATAATTTTACCACTTCTGTGAGTGTAATTTAAAAACACTGATAGATATGGTTGATATCAGTAAGAAAAATGAGGTTCAATAAGATGAAAATAATTTTTCGTGAATAGTAACTTTTTACTTTTATATACCACTATTAAAAGTAAATAGGGTATTTAAGGGTAAAATTGATATTATTATTACCCAAAAATATGTCCTAATTCTATTGGATAAGTATAATTCGACCAGAAAACCTTAGGAAAAAAAATATGAACCTCTTTGGTCCACTTGGATTAGATTATGACATTTATTATTATTTTATTTAAAGAAGAATTAAAAGAGTTAAATTCAAAGTTGAATAAACATAACATTTTTAATATAGGGTTATACATAAGAAAAATTAGACTATAAATATTCATTAGAAATCTAAAACTATTTCTTAAATTATGGTATTTTATTTATATTTTTTATAAATTAAATAATTTAATTTATTTATAACATAATGATGATGTAGTAATTACCTAATTAATGAAATATTAAAATAATTTATATTATAAATATCCAAATAAATGTAATTTGAGACTTTTTATGAAATAAAATAATTTTTTAGGTTAATATGACATATTAGGGTTTGTTAAATGTATTTGGTTCGATGTAATAATGCTGTTATGAATTTAGAAAAAACAAAATACCAAATAGTGTCAAAATTGACATAAAAGATTTTTTAAAACAAATATTATATTATTAATTGATATTCTATTCCTAAAAATATAAGGCTCAAGATAAATAGCTATATAATTATAGTTGTATAATTATTGAACCACTTGGGGTTCTGTTGGAAGTATATAGTATGTTTATTAACCATATAGTATAAAAATACAAAGAGACGTGGTAAATGTAAAACTCTTTAACTAAGAGTTAAATCTAAAAGATATGGTTAATATAGTGACCCAAACCTGTATAAAACCTATTGGTTGAGTGGTTTTCGACCCATACCCACCGTATAATTTAAATAATCTACTTTGGAGCCATTATAAACCGAAAATGATTTTATTATAAAACAATATTTCAAGCCTTTCCTAAGGTGGAACCCACCCCTCTTATAAAAGGGAACTCCTCCTTCTTTCTAATTCACACCTTAAAAATCCATTTGGATAGCCCAAAACCTACCCAAAAAACCTATCAACTTTCCTCCCTTCATCATAGAGTCCTTCCATTATTCATAAATTCAATGTAAGGAGCCCTTTTGATCAAATCAAAAGGAATAACTCAAAGAAGAGGAAAATATTTCAGCACCTCTTTCAAGTTCCTTTCTTCGTCCACTTCCTTTTTATTTGTTGTTTCCATTATAAAATAATAACTCCAGTATCTTATATATACTGTGATGTTATTATAAATATGGTACAACCATATTCATTATTCTATCCATCCTTTGAATGACATGTCACCATTCGTGCGTATGTACGGCTTATCGTCTCCACGTCGTGGTGTAATTGTTTTCCATACATTATTATTTTGATGGGTATAATAATGATGTGTAATTGATGTAAATAATAAATATAATATGATAATTATTCATTATTTATGATATAACATCCAATTATATATTATTTTAATATCAAAATAATGATATTATCACTCATGCGTATGTATGGATTACCGTCTCCATGAACACGATGAGATTCATTCCTTATCATATCCTTTCAAGACTAATTTTCATTTGATGATTAAAAATAATGTTTAAAGACTTGATATCATTCTGGATATGAATAAGATACATCCCATACATAACAAATATGACTCACATAATAAAGTATATAAAGGAAAATGAATCATTTAACACCAGAAACGATGATAATACTAAGATATTATTAACAAAGCAATGTTAAAAGATAATATATGATACCATATTAATGTATATTATTCTTCTATAATTTAATAACGATTATTTCACCATTATATAGTAGGTTAACCTACCCTAGAAAAATAAAAGTCCAAGGTAAGTTTTAGTTTCACAATCTCTTTACTATTTGAGGTTTTTTTACGTAAGTATCTACAGGGACCTGTCAAAAAAAATTAATATTTACTATAAAATGGGTTAAAGACATATATACCCTTATTTGTTTTTAAATGAATATTTCTGTTGTATTCAAAACAAGTTACATTTTGACCTTTGACAGAGAAAATTTATGTGAATATTTCTTATCAAATAATGAGTATTTCTTACTGTTTTTCAATGATAAAACCCATTTATTTCATTGTTTTATAAAAATAATGGGTAATTTGAGTTTTAGAATGAAAAGGATCAAAATTGTGAAAAATGACTAATTCTGGATTTTTGACAGATTTTTAGATCAAGGGTATTTTTTTCATTTCATGAAAAATATAATTCCGCATTTTCTGATTAAAATTTTGTTAGAATACTTATTATATTTTCTTCATTTTTGTCTTCTGGACCAGGAGCGGAGTCTGCCATCTAGAGGGTCTACAAATTCATTGAAGTTAGACATTTTTTCGGGCGGGCAGTGTGGACCACACCACTCTAACGGAACCACATCTCGGCCTAAACACATTCAAATCCGTTGATTCCACTTGGGAAGGAAATAAGACTCAAATAGGCGTTCAAAAAATAAATCACATGGAGTTTGGAATCCATTAAGGTGGCTATGGAATGATATATTTTTAAAGGAACCTTCCTGGGAGCTTCGTCCAGAAACAGAAGCCTTCAATGAAAAATTCATAACATCTTCATCCGGTGTCCAAATGCTCTGAACGTTTTAGGGTGAACGGAAAACACATTTATGAACAACATTGAAGAAGGGTTCCACGCATGAAGCAATCATTTATTGGTCCAACAATACGCAATCTGTCGGTGGACATAAATCTGCCTATAAAAGGAGAGGAGCGCCTGCCTCTCAATTTATTACTTCACATCCCATTCCAGCCAGCGACAAGCAACGAAGAGGAGGAGAGAATCCTTATACTTGTTCTTCAATCATAATTACTTCCTCCATGTTTATTTTTTATTTTTATTCGATGAACCCACCTTGCATAGAGGGGTAGAATATTTTGTGATTGGGTGAAGGGAAGGGGGACCCCATTTTGTGATGTCTGAGTTTCTAAAGTATAATTCAAAGGAATTATTTTCTTCTAATTGAATGATTATCAATTTAATTTATTTTTGAATTTAAATTAAATACGATTGTATTTTTATTTATTCTTAAATTTTAAATTGCTTTGATTTAAATATTATTCTACCCTTGCTTGATCTATTCATTTTTACACCGATTGGTTAATCTATGAAAACAATCAACTAAGGGAGTGATTTCGTGATTGCTAAATCATGTGGAGAAATTAAGATAGATTAATTTAATTATTTGGGGAAGTAAATAGAATATTTGGTATTTCCTAAGTAATTAATATTAGTCCATTAAGATTTCTACACTTTGATAAATAATTAAATCAAAGCTGAAACGAAGAAACAATTGTTATTCGATTCACTTAATTCTTTTTTCTAAAACCAAAGGATTCACATTTTCTTAAAAACTATGATGACATCACAAATGGGAAAACCCAACCTAAATCCAATCACTTCTCTATCATATTAAATTAACAAACCTTTTTAAGAAAACCTCTTTCTTTCTTAAATCATTCAAACTTGTTATTTTTTAAGTGACACCAAGATTAAAACACTACTCCATGGAGAACGACATTCCAATTACCATTCATACTACACCCCTAGAAGTATTTAATTGTTTTTTCCACACCTCATGACAAGCGTGTGTCAAAACTGGCGCCGCTGCCGGGGAGCAAGTCTAAATCTACTTGACAAGGACCTCTAATGAGGAACTACTTGATTTCGATTCTAAGATAGAAAGAACATTTTTTACTAAGCGTAGGAATATCAATATCAAAATCAATTTTTATGAAATAAGTTTAGAAAACCCAAGTGTCCGATTAGAACCCCCAATAATGGCACAAAACCCATGACAAACTTTGAGGGACCTCTGTTCCCCATAATTTTCTAACCAGCAGAATTGGTTAAACATGCTTGAACAACCAAATAATTTAGAGTTAAGAGTAAACATGACTCCCATGCTATCTAAATTTCATGACCTTGTAGGTGAGGATCCTCATCGGCACATTCAAAAATTTAGCCATGTGTGTTCAACCTTCAAACCAAGAGGAATAGTGGAGGAGCAAGTGAAGTGGAAAGCATTCCCTTTTTCACTTAAGTGATCAGCGAAGGAGTGGTTGTATACCTTACAACCTGGAGAAATCCAAGACTGGGATGATCTCCAACAAAGTTTCATGAAAAGGATCTTCCCAACCTCCCGGAGTATAGCAATTAAGAAGGAGATATACACCATTAGACAAACTACAGGTGAGACTCTTTATGAGTATTGGGAACGATTCAAGAAGCTTAGTGTGAGTTTCCCACACCAAGCTATAGAGGAGCACCACTTCCTTGTCTTTTTTCTACCAAGGACTCCTGGACAGCGATAGGAACCTTTTGGATGCATCCTCTGGGAGAGAATTGATTGAAAAATTACACAGAAAAGCCCAAATCCTGATTGAGAAGATCTCCCAGAATTCACAACAATTCGGGACAAGAAGCACTGGTACAAGAGGGATGCATGAGGTAAGAACTTTTGACTCATCTCCTCTTCTTACGACACAAATTCAATAACTAACAAGACTTTTGAGGAAAATGGCCATCAAGCAGGTGAATGATAATCCATCTCCACCTCAGGTATGTGGGTTATGTTCTTCGCCAAATCATTATACTGATCAATGTGCTGAGATACAGGATACAGAAAGTTTTGCAACTGCATTCCAACAAAGGAAATTCCCACAAAAATTAACAATAGAGAGAATGTCAAAACCAACAAGGATACGGAGGACAACAAAACCAGGCCAGACCACCATTTCAATAGCAATTTTAGAACCATACACCATACAAGCACCCCTTCCAACCACAACAATCATTTCAACCACCACCATTCCAACGAAGTAATTTTTAACAGCCTCCAACAAGTTCTGAGAAGTTCCACCAAGAAAGAGAGATTGAAGAGATGAAGAAGACTATGAAAAATCTGGACAACAAGTTTGATAACCTTATGGATCTTTTAACTAGGAATCAAGGCAAACTCCCGGCCGAAACTATCACAAATCCAAAGGATAATATTAGTGCAATTACGACTCGAAGCGGTAAGGATCTTCCACCACCTGAGCCAAGTATGTTTGATTTTTCCAAACAAAAACCTTAAGAAAAACTCATCCACCCCATGAAGAAGGAAGAAACAAAAATTCAAAGGCAACAAAGAGAGAAAGGAGGAAACAAATTACCATTCCCTTCTGCACTATCTCGATCATCAATGGCTGAAGAAGAAAAAACTAAAAAGGAGATCCATGAAACCTTTCTAAAAGTGGAAATCAACATTCCCTTACTGGATGCAATCCTCCGAATACTAAAATATGCATAGTTTCAAAAGGAAATATGCACCTAGAAAAAGAAGTGTGATGAAGATGAAAAAATCAGTTTTGGAAAGAGTGTCTCAGCCGTTTCCACACCACCTTTACCCAAAAAATGTAAAGATCCAGGGATATTCACTATTCCCTATACAGTGGGTTCTTTAGATTTTTCTGATGCTTTGTGTGACCTTGGTGCATCCATAAATGTAATGTCTAATTCTGTTTTTTCGTCTTTGAAAATAGGTGAGTTGAAGCCCACAATAGTGGTTATCCAACTCACAAATGGATCCACTGTCCATCCAACCAGAGTTGTGGAAGACGTGCTAGTAAGAGTTAGAGAACTCATTTTTTCAGCAGACTTTTACCTACTCACCATGGAGGTGGACAATGCACCAAAACATTCACACATAATTTTGGGAACACCATTCCAAAAAATGGAAAAAATAGTAATCAATGTACATGAAGGAACTTTGACCATGGAGTTAGAAGATAGAAAGTTTAACTTCAATGCCCTTGACTCAAAAAGAAGCATGTCAAGGGACCATTCCCTCCTTACAATTTCTCACGGAGAAGCTAGTGATCCCATTAATGATTCAGAGAGAAAACTATCATCACAGGAGTTGAAAGAATTAAGAATAGAATCTTTTGGAAATTCTAGGACTTACAAAGGAATAACCAGGGTGGAACAAGATAGACTGATCCAACCAAATACCTTTCAACCACGAGACCAAATTCTACAATACAATTCCAGATTGAAGCGAATTCCAGGTAATAGTCATTATAGGTGGGATGGTCCATTTCTTATTACTAATATATATTCTTTTGGTACCTTTATGGTTGATAAGAAAGGAGGAAACCCATTCACTATAAAAGGGAAAATGTTGATGAAGTTCTTTGGAAGTTTACCTCAAGAACCGGTGGAGGAGGTCAATGTTATCTAACCCATATACTGATTTCTTTTCATGAGGTAAGGTCGAGCCAACAACATTAAACAAAGGCGCTTCCAGGAGGAAACCCGGGTTTCACTGTTTTCATAGGATTTAGTAGTCAGTTACCTCTTACATCACCCAATTGAGCTATAATGGAATGGTTATTACACTGGTATGAGTGGTTTTAATTTTTCAAGAACCATCATTGAAGGAAACCACAAGGCAGACCCAAGAACAAGAGGAATAGGAACAAAAGCTTTATGTAAAAAGGCAGTTCACTTGTCATGATTATCATTTAAACTCCCTTCATTTTTTTATTACTAATCAAAATCATGTTTTGAGCTTTAAAGTTAAAATTGCATGCCCACACTTGAATTCATGTTTTACTTGACTTATCTAGGAGACATGAGTTTCTTAGGAACCCAATAATGCCATGTTTTAGATTTCAACATTGATATGATTAAATGATTGAATGTAAGAATTGAATTTTTAAATTGAAGATTGGATATTAAAATAATGACTCGTGATTTGAAGGAATTAACTAATTCATGTAAATTAAATTTCCCAAACATCTTTCATGATTTTAATTTCAGAAGTTCATTTGAATTGATTCGTTATTATTAGTTATTCCATGAGTGATTGTCCAATGTTATATTTCTCATTCCCGAGAGGATTTCTAGACCAAGTAATTCCTATTTATTCTTGAGCATATTTCTTGATTGATCTTGGGACATGTAACTGACCAGAACTTGTATTGAAACTTGTCAAAGTTATGATTGTACAAGAACACATTTAAAATGATTGAGGCATTTTTTGAAAATCCACTTATCCTTAAATGAACGCGTTTACATCAATCCTTCTTTTTTCCCATAGAGACCATGAATTACCTTTATAGGGATGATCCATGTTTCAATCCATTTCTATCCATTCCTACCCAACTCCTGGTATTTGCATGATATTTTAATGTTGAAGTGTGGGGGTAAAGGGAATCATGGTGGATGGGATGATATACATTGTAAAGAAAAAGTGTGGGGGTGATATTTTGGGAATTTTAAAAGGTTGTGAAATCATTCATTATACTCTATTGGTTTCCCCTCTTGAATTAAAAAAAATGACAAAATGACAAAAAATATAAAAAAAATAGAAAAATGGGTTGTGATTTGGGAGAACCAAAAATAACCTTTTTCCAGACCAATGATCTTATGATTGTATGTGGTTAGGTGATGGATGTGAGGTTTTATGTAATCATAAATTTCTAAAAATTAAAAAAAAAGTACAAAATAAAAAAAATCAAGAAGGTTCATAAATCATCTATTATGCTTACTTGATCGTAACCTTTTCTTTGAGTTTTGGGAAGTGGCTGTTGCTATTTTGAAGTGGAGAGTTTCATTAAATTTTTACTTTTAATATCATGCATTATACTTCAGAGATTAGCCTCCTCCTTGAGCCTTAATTTTTAATGCATTAAATACTTCCAACCTTAAGCCTCAGAGTCATTTGAACCATTATAGCAAGTCCTCATGATTTTATGTATCTTTTGTCTTTGCAAAGTAGAGAAAGTAGTTTATTTACAAGCATATGGATAAGAAGCATGTTCACATGATATGAGCATAACTATACTTGAATTGTATGATGATTTATGAGAGAAACAAAATTGAGGTAAATCATGACATGGGATGATTAATAATGATGATTCAAGGATCGTGAATGAAAGAAAGGATAAGTTTCATCAATTTTTGAACGGGAAAAGTAAAATATGTGAATTATTGGTTTCTTTGAAAAATGAGAACATAAATTGAAATTTTATGTAGATTTTTTAATGTTTGATTTTACATTGTAAATTATTTGATTTTATTGTATTGAAATTTGAATATTGGTAACATTGGTATCCTCTGATTTCCATGTTGAGATTTTATGCTTGAGGACAAGCATGGTTTAAGTGTGGGGGTATTTGACAGAGCATATTTATGTGCATATTTTTTATCAAATAATAAGTATTTCTTACTTTTTTTCAATGATAAAACCCATGTATTTCATTTTTTTTATAAAAATAATGGGTAATTTGAGTTTTAGAATGAAAAGGAGAAAATTTTGAAAAATGACTAATTCTGGATTTTTGTCAGATTTTTACATCAAGGATATTTTGGTCATTTCATGAAAAATAAAATTCCAAATTTTCTGACTAATTTTTTTTTAGAATCCTTATTGTATTTCCTTTATTTTTGTCTTCTGTACCAGGAGCTAATTCAGCCATCTAGAGGGTCTAACAATTAACTGAAGTTAGACATTTTTCTGGGCATACAGTGTGGACACGCCACTGTAACGGAACCCCAACACGGCCAAACCACCTTCAAATCCGTTAATGAAACTTGGGGAGGAAATAGGACTCAAATAGGCGTTCACAAAATAAATTACATGGAGTTTTGAATCCATTAAGGCGGCTATAGAATGACATATTTTTAAAGGAACCTTCCTGGAAGCTTCATCCAGAAACAGAAGCCTTCAATGGAAAATACATAACTTCTTCATCCGGTGTCCAAATGCTCTACACTTTTGAGGGTGAACGGACAACACATTTATGAACAACAGGGAAGAAGGGTTACATGCATGAATAAGCCATTTATTGGTCCAAAAATGCGCCAATGTTCGGAGGACAGAAATCTGCCTATAAAAGGAGAGGAGCTCCTGCCTCTCCATTCATTCCTTCACATCCCATTCCAGCCAGCGACAAGCATCAAAGAGGGGGATAGAATACTCCTACTTGTTATTCATTCATAATTACTTCCTCCATGTTTATTTTTTATTTTTATTCGATGACCCCACCTTGCATTGAGGGGTATAATATTTTGTGATTGGGTGAAGGGAAGGGGGACCCTATTTTGTGATGTTTGAGTTTCAGAAGTTTAATTCAAAGGAATTATTTTATTTTAATTTAATGATTATCAATTTAATTTATTTTTGAATTTAAATTAAATACGATTGTATTTTTATTTTTTCTTAAATATTAAATTTCTTTGATTTAAATATTATTCTACCCTTTCTTGATCTATTCATTTTTACACTGATTGGTTAATCTATGAAGAAAATGAACTAAGGGAGTGATTTGGTGATTCCTAAATCACATGGAGAAATTAAGATAGATTAATTTAATTATTTAGGGAAGTAAATACCAGATTTGTTATTTCCTAATTAATTAATACTAGTCCATTAATATTTCTACACTTTGATAAATAATTAAATCAAAGGTGAAACGAAGAAACAATTGTTATTCAATTAACTTAATTATTTTTTCTAAAAACAAAGGACTCACATTTTCTTAAAAACTATGATGACATCACAAATGAGAAAACCCAACCTAAATCCAATCACTTCCCTCTCATATTAAATTCACAAACCTTTTTAAGAAAAACTCTTTCTTTATTAAATCATTAAAAATAGTTATTTTTTTAAGTGACATCAAGATTAAAACACTGCTCCTTGGAGAATGAAATTCCAGTTACCATTCATACTACACCCTTAGGAGGATTTAACTATTTTTCCACACCTCAAGACAAGCGTGAGTCAAAAATGGCATCGCTGCTGGGGAGAAAGTGTAAATCTGCATGACCAAGACCTCTAACAAGGTACTACTTGATTTCAGCCCTGAGATAGAAAGAAAAATGTTTACTAGGTGTAGGAATATCAATATCGAAATCAATTTTGAAGAAATAAGTTTAGAAGACCCAAGTGTCCAATTAGAACCACCAATAATGGCACAAAACCCACGACAAACTTTGAGGGACCTATGTGCCCCACAATTTGCTAAAAAGCAGAATCGGTTAAACGTGCCTGAACAACCAAATGATTTTGAGTTAAGAGTAAACTTGATTCCCGTGCTACCTAAATTTCATGGCATTTCTGGTGAGGATCCCAATCGGCACATTCAAGAATTTAGCCACGTGTGTTCAAGCTTCAAACCAAGAGGAGTAGTGGAGCAAGAGAAGTGGAAAGCATTCCATTTTTCACTTGAGGGAGTAGCGAAGGAGTGGTTGTATACCTTACAACCTGGATAAATCCAAGACTGGGATGATTTCCAACAAAGTTTCATGCAAAGGTTCTTCTGAGCCTCCTGGAGTACAGCAATTAGGAAGGAGATATACACCATTCGACAAGCTACCGGTGAGGATCTTTACGAGTATTGGGAATGATTGAAGAATCTTAGTGCGAGTTTCCCACACCAAGCTATAGAGGAGCACCACTTCCTTGTCTTTTTTCTACCAAGGACTCCTGGATAGAGATAGGAACCTTTTGGATGCATCCTTGGGAGGAGCATTGATTGACAAATTACCAGGAGAATCCTGAAGCCTGATTGAGAATATCCCCCAGAATTCACAACAATTAAGGACATGAAGCACTAGTACAAGAGGGATGCATGAGGTAAGAACTTCTGACTCATCTCCTCCTCTTACAACACAAATTCAAGAACTAACAAGACTTGTGAGGAAAATGGCCATCAAGAAGGTGAATGAGAATCCATATCCACCTCAGGTATGTGGGTTATGTTCATCACCAAATCATTATACTGATCAATGTGCTGAGATATGGGATACAGAAAGTTATGCAGCTGTATTCCAATAAAGGCAATTCCCACAAAATCAACTATGGAGAGAAGGTCAAACCCAACAAGGATATCGAGGTCAAGAAAACCAGTCCAGACCACCATTTCAACAGCAATTTCAGAACTAGACACTTTACAAGCAGCCCTTCCAACCACAACAATCATTTCAACCACCACCATTCCAACGAAGGAATTTTTAACAGCCTCCAACAAGTTATGAGAAGTTTCACCAAGAAACAGTGATTAAAGAGCTGAAGAAGACTATGAAAAATTTTGGACAACAAATTTGATAACCTTATGGATATTTTAACTAGGAATCAAGGAAAACTCCCTGCCCAAACTATCCCAAATCCAAAGGAGAGTATTAGTGCAATTACGACTCATAGAGGTAAGGAGATTCCACCACCTGATCCAAGTAAGTTTGATGATTCCAAACAAAAACCTAAAGAAAAAAATCATCCACCACAAGAAGAAGGCAGAAACTAAAATTCAAAGGCAAAAAAGGGATAAAGGAGGAAACAAAGTACCATTCCCTTCTGCACTAACTCGATCATCAAAGGCTGAAGAAGAAAAAATTCAAAAGGAGATCCATGAAACCTTTCGAAAAGTGGAAATCAACATTCCCTTACTGGATACAATCCGCCAAATACCCAAATATGCAATGTTTCTAAAGGAAATATGCACCAAGAAAAATAAGCGTGATGAAGATGAAAAAATCAGTTTTGGAAAGAGTGTCTCAGCCATTTCCACACCACCTTTACCCAAAAAATGTCAAGATCCAGGGGCATTCTCTATTCCCTGTACAATGGGTTCTTTAGATTTTTCTGATTCTTTGTGTGACCTTGGTGCATTCATAAATGTAATGTCTAATTTTGTTTTCTCGTCTTTGAAAATAGGTGAGTTAAATCCCACAAGAGTTGTTATCAAACCCACAATTGGATACACTGTCTATCCAACCAGAGTCGTGGAAGACCTTCTAGTAAGAGTTAGAGAACACATTTTTCCAGCAGACTTTTACATACTCACCATGGAGGAGGACAATGCACCAAAACATTCACCCATAATTTTGGAATGACCATTCCTGAAAATGAAAAAAAAACAGTCATCAATGTACATTAAGGAACTCTGACCATGGAGCTAGGATATAGAAAGGTCAACTTCAATGTCCTTGACTCAAAAAGATGCCCGTCAAGAGACCATTCCCTCTTTACAATTTCCCATAGAGAAGCTAGTGATCCCATTAATGATTTAGAGAGAAAACTATCATTACAGGAGTTCAATGAAATCAGAATAGAATCGTATGGAAATTCGAGGACTTACAAAGGAAGAACTAGGGTGGAACAAGATAGACTGATTCAACCAAATACTTTTTAACCAGGAGACCAAATTCTACAATACAATTCCAGATTGAAGCAAATTCTAGGTAAGCATCATTCTAGGTGGGATTGTCCATTTCTTATTACTAATATATATCCTTTTGGTATCATTCAGGTTAAGAAGAATGAGGAAACCCATTCACTATGAAAGGGAAAAGGTTGATGAAGTTATTTGGAAGTTTACCTCAAGAACCGGTGGAGGAGTTCAATGTTCTCCAACCCATATACTGATTTCTTTTCATGAGGTAAGGTCGAGCCAACAACATTAAACAAAGGCGCTTCTAGGAGGCAACCCGAGTTTCATTGTTTTCATAGGATTTATTAGGCAGTTACCTCTTACATCACCCAATTAAGATATAATGGAATGGTTCTTACACTGGTCTGAGTGGTTTTAATTTTTCAAGAACCATCATGGAAGGAAACCACAAGGCATACCCAAGAACAAGAGGAAGAGGAACAAAATCTTTATGTCAAAAGGGAGTTCACTTATCATGATTATCATTTAAACTCCATTAATTTTTTTTTAATTTCTCATCAAAATCATGTTTTGAGCTTTAAAGTTGAAATTGCATGCCCACACTTGAATTCATGTTTTACTTGAATTATCTAGGAGACTTGAGTTTCTTTGGAACCCAATAACACCATGTTTTAGATTTCAATGTTGATATGATTAAATTATTGAAAGGAAGAATTGAATTTTTAAAATAAAGCAGGGATATTAAAATAATGACTCATGATTTGAAGGAATTAACTGATTCATGTAAATGATATTTCCCTACCATCTTTCATGATTTGAATTTTAGAAGTTCATGTGAATTGATTTGTTATTATTAGTTATCCCATGAGTTATTGTCCAATGTTATATTTATCATTCCCAAGAGGATTTCTAGACCAAGTACTTCCTATTTATTCTGGAGCCTATCTCTTGAGTGATCTTGGGACATGTAACCAGCCAGAACTTGTATCGAAACATTTCAATGTTATGACTGTACAAGAATACATTTAAAATTATTGAAGCATCCTTTGAAAATCCACTTATCCTTAAATTACCACCTTTACATCCATCTTTCTTTTAGCCCATAGAGACCATGAATTACCTTTATAGGGATGAGCCATGTTTCAATCCATTTATATCTATTCCTACCCAACTCTTGGTATTTGCATGATATTTTAAAGTTGAAGTGTGGGGTAAAGGGAATCATCGTGGATGGGATGATATACATTGTAAGGAAAAAGTGTGGGGGTGATATTTTGGGAATAGTAAAAGGTTGTGAAATCATTCATTATACTCTTTTGTTTGCCCCTCCTGAATTAAAAAAATGACAAAATGTCAAAAAAAGATCAAAAAAATAGAAAAATGGGTTGTGATTTGGGAGAACCAAAAATCACAATTTTCCAGACCGATGATCTTCTGATTGTATGTGGTTAGGTGATGGATGTGAGGTTTGATCTAATAATAACTTTTGAAAAATGAAAAAAAAGTACAAAATAAAAAAAAATCAAGAGGGTGCACATATCGTCTATTATGCTTACTTGATCATAACCTTTTCTTTGAGTTTTGGGAAGTGGGTGTTGCTATTTTGAAGGGAAGAATTTCATTACAGTTTTACTTTTAATATCATGAATTGTACTTCAGATATTGTACTCCTACTTGAACCTTAATTTTTAATTCATCAATGTAACACCCGAGAATTTTAAGTTATATAAATCATCAAAGGAATCTTTTTCTACACAACACTTGCTTGGCTTGCTTTACATGCAATCGCGACCTTCCTCGATAGCTTTCGTCGTACGCAATACCGAGTTTCACTAAATAACAATATGCTAATAAAACTAGCCGTTATGAATAGTAATAACCACTTTTTGCAATTTTATAAATTTTATTTTTCAAAATGGACTTCATTTTTGGACTCAGAATATCAAATTTAGCCTAAGGTGAAATTTTGGTACTTTTCGGATAACTTTAATATTTTGATGAATAGTGAAAATTACTAAATTTTAATTAAAAACAACTTTTTAATCAAAACATTTAATAGTGATAAATTATGAATTTGATTGGTTTTAAAGTATATTTAGAATATATTTTTACCACTTAATATAATGTTGGTCATTGGACACAATGTTACAATTAAACCGAACATAAACAAGTGTCAATCTTTTGATAGTTATTATCTCTTAAAAACACGCTTTTTGTTTTGACAGCGGGAATTAATTTTAAATTAATTTCTGCCACTTATGTGTTTTGAATTTAGAAAAATGGATTCCATATTTGGAATCAGGATGTTCAAATTGTGTAAATAGGTAACTTTTATTTTTAGACATTTTGAATAATTACTGCGGTAAATATTTTATTTACCATGGTTAAGGGTAAATCCGGTAAATAAGGGTTAAAAAATAATATTATAATAATCTTAAATTACCCTAAAACGTGTCTTAAACCTATTGGTTGATACATGGTCGACCATGGTCATCTTTGGGTCGATTTTGGGATCCCATTGATCCACTTGTAAGTGATAATGACACTTTATTTTAATTAAGTTAAAATGAATACAAAAATGACACAAGCATATATCTTTTAGAAAAACAATTGTTACATAGGGTTATATATGTTGGATTTTAGATTATAAATAGTCATTAGAAAGATAAAAAGATTTCCTACATAATGGTATTTTATTTGTAATTTTTAGACTTTAAATAATTTAATTTATTTATGACACAATGATGATGCAGTAATTATCTTATTAATGAAATATTGACATAATTGATGTTATAAACACAAAAATAAATGTAATTTAAGACTTTTTATGAATTACACTACTTTTCTAGGTTACTATGATATATTAGTGTTGCTTTAATAAACTTGGTTCGAACATATAATTCTGTTATGACTTTCACAAAAATCATATATCAAATAGTGTCAAAATTGACACAAAATAGTTTTTAAATCAAATATTATATTATTAATTGTTATTGTATTCCAAAAAATCTAAGGTTCAGCAAAATGTCTTAGATAAGGATATATATTTTAATAATAAACAATTTGGGGTTCGTTTGGCATGTTATAGTAAGTGTATTAACCATATAGTGAAAGAAAACAAAAAGACATGGTAAAAGTTAAATTATTTAACTTAGAGTTAAATCTAATTGATAAGGTTAAAATAATACCCTAAACTTGTCTAAATCCTATTGGATGATAGGATTTCGACCCTTCCCCACTTTATCTTCGAAATAAGACCCTTTGGAACCATTATAAACCGATTTTTACTTTAATATAAAATAATATTTTGAGATATTCCTAAGGTGCCCCTCTCCTCCCTTATAAAAGGGCACCTCCTACCCCTCCTCCTCACACCAAATTGAGCACTCAAGCTCGGCCAACCCCTGCCATTTTCTCCTCTCCACTTCCCTAGAATAGTCCTAGAGGTCCTGTTCTTCTCCAAAGACCACTCTTAGTTCCTTAAGAGGAGGATTCAAAGAGGCGTTCCAAAGAAGAGGTAATATCCATTACCAATCTTTTCAATTTCTTTCTTCTTCAACTTCTTCTTCTTTAGTTGTTTCATGATGAAGTAATAACATCATTATTACTTACATAATTATATGTTATTATAAATATGAAACAACCCTAATTCACCTTCTATCCATCCTATGGAAAAATGAAATCACCGCGCGTGCGTACGTACGGAATACCGTCTCCACGCCGTGGTGTAATCTATTTTTCCACCATCACTTTACAAGGATGGGTATAATGGTGTAATGAGTAACTATTTATGATTATTATAAAGTAATATTGATACTGAAATAATATATATATACTCCAATACATTTCCACGATTATAGGAACGATATCATCACTCGTGCGTACGTACGGAATACCGTCTCCACGATGTGATGCGACTCGTTCTACATGATCATCATTACATAGTAATTATATAAATGAATTGAATGAATAAATATGATATATGTTACACTAATACCATTCTGGATATAAGGTATCTATAACCTTGAAATAAGAATAAGAATTTATTCGGCAAAACACGCGTAAGAACAAAAGGCAATAAAGACCCGAGTAACAAGTAACAATGAAATATTACTAACAAGAAGCTAAGAATATGACCATATATGATATCATATCAATATGTATGATTCTGGAATAAGTCAATAACATTATTTAAACAATTATACAGGAGATTCGGACACATACAAGGCAAATTGGACCTAAGGTAAGGGAAATATCACAATCTCATTTTTATCCGAGATTGTTTATTCGTAAGTAATTACTGGGGTGTATTTTATCATCCACATCCATGTTTCATAAATATGTAATATTATTTCCATCCACCTACAATTGTTTAAATCCATTTTTACCCTTCGGTGAGATTTTAGTAATATGTATGAAAGGAATCTTTTGTCGTTTTTCGTACGAGGTACTTTTTGACTTTTCCGAAAAAAGTACGAAGAATGTTTTTTTTTAACTTATACGGCATGAATGGATTTTTAAAACATTATTTCCAAGAAGCTTCCTTTACAAGTTTTCAAGTTTATTTTTAATCAACTTCTTTTATTTTAATGTTTTATGACATGTTATGAAAGGAAAAATGTTTTCCTCAAGAATGAAGTTCAAGTGTTTTATCAAAATTATTTTCCATCTAAGATAATAAAAGGGTTCTGTTTTTATCCCTATTATTACATGGATTTGATTATGTTTTGATTGAAACATTTTTATGAATTCCTTTATCTTATATGAATTGTTTTATGATGTCATGTTGTTTAAGAATCCCATTTTTATTACATGGGTTATGCGATGATGTATGATTTATGATTATGTGGCACACATAAGAAAGGATTCATTATAAGATGGGTGGGACCTATATCTCCCTCCAATGCATTGGGTAAAGATTTTATATCTCATGAGATAGACATGGCTGAGATGGTAGGTTATACTGGTTCAGTGAAACAGGACTGAAACGACGGTTACTCGATTCAGAAAGGGACTTTGTCCACTAAGATAGTCTTGGCAATGAGTCTTGACTAACAAGAAATGATCCTCTATGATTATGTGTGCATGCTACAAAGTTTCAAGTTTTATGTTATGATTATGGGGATCTGATTTTCACTTCTATGATTTATTCCATGTTAAGATATTATGATCTCTTTTTCATGTTTTGATTTTCAAAAAGATATGATATGATTTTTATTTCCTTTATTTGCCCTTGCTGAGCATTTGAGCTCACCCTTTTATGTTTTCTTTTCCCCAGGTCAGGAAGATGGATATTAAGTAGAATATGCTAAAAGGGACCCTAGATATGATGAAATAAATGGGAGACACTGTAGAAGATTTATGAACCAGTTGTTTATCTTTCCCAGTTTCTAAAGACACTATACCTATACGGTCCTTTGTGGTTTTGTCATATGTTGTAATAAGTGTGCTTCAATTTTGAAGTATTAACAATGTATGTAAAGTATGGGTCGTTATAGTTGGTATCAGAGGAAAGGTATAGTCAACCTTTGGAAACTAGGATGTGAAAGCCTTAGTAAGAACCCTAAGGATAAGTCTAAGCATAGAACACAATCTTAGTGTTTTAGAATTGTCCTTGAATAACCTAGGATAAGACCTTAAGAATGAAAATTTTATTCTTGAATTATGTGGTTTTCCTATTATAATTAGTGTTGCTCACACTATTCTTCTTGGTTTTAGTCAATGGCTGGAACCCGAAGGAACCGTGTTAATGCGGAATGCGATGGGCAATGCAATGATTGTCCCCCTGAGCAACCAAACGATATGGGAGCTGGAATGCAAAATCTTGTAGCCATGCTCACACAACTTTCTCAAGCTATGAATCATGCAGGACTTCCAAACGAGCAAAGGAAGGAGAAACATTCTGTTGAATCCTTCATGAGGCTGCGTCCACCTTCTTTCAGTGGGTCTACTGATCCATTAGTTGCTGAACAATGGATTAGTACAACTGAAAAGATATTTTCAGTTCTTCAATGTTCTGAACATGATAAAGTCATCCTAGCAGTGTATCGTTTGGAAGGAGATGCTGATCAATGGTGGAATCTTATTAAGAATACGAGGCAAAGGGATGAAATTGAGTCTATGGAATGGGATGAGTTCAAGAACTTATTTTTCAATAAGTACTTCCCTCGTATTCTCCGAACAAAGATGGAGAAAGAGTTCCTTGAACTGAAGCAAAGGGATGATGAATCTGTTAGTACCTATGAAGCAAATTTTACAAGCCTTGCAAGGTACGCTTCTGGTATTATTATCCAACCTGAGAGTAAGATCGATCGATTCTTTAGGGGCTTAAAACCAAGTCTTCGAAGGGCGTTAGCCATAAGGGACTTCAATAGCTACGAGGAAATCGTTCGATGTGCTCTCAAAGTCGAGATGGAGATTGGAGTAACCCATCAGTCACATGGGTTTGATAAGAAGAGGAAGATGGAATTCAAAGGAAACTCTAAAGATCACACTGAAAAGAAGATGAACTTTCCCTTATGCTCAAAGTGTGGAAAGAAACATGGAGGGAGTTGTCTTAAAGGGACAAGTAAATGTTTTAAATGTGGAAAGGAAGGTCATCGGGCATTTGAATTCCGTGATAATGGGAAGAAGATGTCTAATGACGCAAACAAAGGAAGGGATACACAGAATGAACCTACTACACTTCAATGTTTCAAGTGCAAGGAGATGGGGCATTATGAAAATCAATGCCCAAATCCAAGGATTGATGATGATGGTCGACGTCAACAAAATCTTAAGGCTAAAGACAAAGGAAAGTCACATGCAATTTCTATCAGCGATGTGGAGTACGATAACGAAGTGGTGAAAGGTACACTTACCATCCACTCTAAAGTAGCAAATGTTTTATTTGATTCTGGATCCACCCACTCTTTTATTTCTGAAGACTTTTCTAAGGGTATCACCGTATTACCTCAACAATTAGATATTGAGTTAGCTGTGACAACACCTAATGGTACATCAATCGCATCAAAAGTTTATAATTCTTCTCCGATCGAAGTTTGTGGGAAAGTGCTTCCTGCAAATCTTGTGATCCTTCCTTTAGTGGAATTTGATGTGATTCTTGGCATGGATTGGCTTTCTCTACATGGAGCTCATATCAATTGCCAAAGAAGGGAAGTCACATTTCATATTCCAGATCAATCTACGATCGTCTATCAATGCAAGGATGAACATAACCTTCCAGTGGAAATTCCTTCCATATTATGGGTCATGATTCCACTAAATGAAGGTTATTTATCTCAAATGGTTGGATAGAAACTTACGATTAAGAATATGCCCATTGTACGAGAGTTTGATGATGTCTTTCCGGAGGAATTACCAGGTCTTCCACCAAATCGTGAAGTTGAGTTTTCAATAGAACTCGTACCGGGTGCTTTGCCTATTTCAAAGACACCTTATAGAATGGCCCCAATTGAGTTGCAGGAATTGAAGAAGCAACTCCAAGAGAATCTTGATAAGGGATTCATATGCCCTAGTGCGTCACCTTGGGGAGCACCTGTTCTATTTGTTAAGAAGAAAGATGGATCAATGAGACTCTGCATTGATTATCGAGAACTTAACAAGATCACTATCAAGAACAAATATCCTCTCCCACGCATTGATGACATATTTGACCAACTACGCGGAGCTCAATACTTTTCCAAGATTGATCTTCGTTCAGGGTATCATCAATTAAGGGTCAAAAGGGAAGATATACCAAAGACGACTTTCCGTACAAGGTATGGACACTATGAATTTATAGTGATGCCATTTGGTCTTACTAATGCCCCTGCTATCTTCATGGATCTAATGAATAGAGTCTTTAGAGACTATCTTGATCAATTTGTGGTAGTCTTTATAGACGATGTTCTTGTCTATTCAAAGATCAAGGAAGAGCATGAAGATCACTTGAGAATTATATTGAAGACCCTGAGAAAGGAGAAGCTTTATGCCAAATTTACCAAGTGTGAATTTTGGCTTCAAAAAGTTGCATTTTTGGGTCACATAATCTCAAAAGAGGGGATATCTGTGGATCCAGCAAAAACAGAGGTTATCGAAAGATGGTCGAGACCAACAACAGTAACTGAGATCCGAAGTTTTCTTGGTTTGGCTGGATATTATCGACGTTTTGTAAAAGATTTTTCACGATTATCTAATCCAATCACCAAGTTGACTCGGAAAGGAGTTAAGTTTGTCTGGACAGAGGAATGTGAAGAGAATTTCAAGGAGTTGAAAAGAAGGTTATCCAGTGCACCTGTGCTCACACTGCCTTGTAGTGGAGAAAGGTTTGTGATCTACAGTGATGCATCCAAGAAGGGATTGGGGTGTGTTCTTATGCAAAATGATATGGTGATAGCTTATGCCTCACGACAGTTGAAAATCCATGAGCAAAATTACCCAACACATGATTTGGAGTTGGCTGCGGTAATCTTTGCATTAAAGATTTGGAGGCATTACCTTTATGGTGAAAGGTGTGATATTTATACTGATCATAAAAGTTTAAAGTATATTTTCACACAAAAGGAGTTGAATATGCGTCAAAGAAGATGGTTGGAGCTGATTAAGGATTATGACTGCTCAATCCATTACCACCCTGGGAAAGCAAACAAGGTGGCAGATGCATTAAGTCGACAAGACCATGCTAGTCTATCCATGATGAGGATCACAAAAGATCCAATATTTATAGATTTACAAAGGATGGATCTTGGAATTATAATGGAAGGGGGAAAATCTTATCTTTCTCAAATGAATGTTCAACCATCTATACATGTGAAGATTAAAGAGGCACAGAAAGAAGATGTCGAGTTACAAAAGAAGGTGAGAAATGTTCCTGAATTCAACCTTGATTGTGATGGGATAATAAAGTTCCGGAATCTGGTTTGTGTTCCTTCCATCCCCGAATTAAAGAAGGAGCTGCTGGATGAGGCTCATAGTTCTTCATTCTCTATTCATCCTGGAAGCACGAAGATGTATAGGGACCTGAAAGAGTACTTCTGGTGGGATGGCATGAAAAGAGATGTTGCTGAATATGTCTCTCGATGCTTGGTTTGTCAACAAGTTAAAGCTGAGAGACAGAAGTCTAAGGGGATGTTACAACCATTACCCATACCCGAATGGAAATGGGAAAACATCACTATGGACTTTGTCACAGGACTTCCTAAAACATCCAAAGGCAGTAATGCTATCTGGGTCATAGTTGATCGTCTTACAAAGTCTGCACACTTCATTCCTATTAGAGAGGATTTCTCTCTAGATCAGCTTGCCAGGATATATGTAAAGGAAGTGGTAAGATTGCATGGAGTACCACTTTCTATTATATCTGATCGGGATCCGAGATTTACCTAGAAGTTCTGGAGAAGTCTTCAGCATACTCTGGATACAGAGTTGAGTTTCAGCACTGCTTATCATCCCCAGACAGACGGTCAGTCTGAGAGAACAATTCAAACCCTAGAAGATATGTTGAGAGCTTGCTCTATGGATTTCAAAGGAGGTTGGGATCAACACCTACCTTTGGTGGAATTTTCTTATAATAATAGCTTTCACTCCAGTATTCAGATGGCTCCTTATGAAGCTCTCTATGGAAAGAAATGCAGGACTCCAACTTGCTGGGATGAAGTTGGGGAAAGAAAGCTATTAGGACCTGATCTCATTGATGAAATGGCAGAAAAGGTCAGATCTATTCAACAACACATAAGAGCAGCTCAGAGTCGACAGAAAAGTTATGCCGACAACCGAAGAAAAGACCTAGAGTTTGAAGTGGGTGATAAAGTGTTCTTACGAATATCTCCCTGGAAGAGGGTTATGAGATTTGGAAAGAAGGGGAAGTTGAGCCCTAGATATATCGGTCCTTTCGAAATACTGGATCGTGTTGGGAAGGTAGCTTACCGATTGGCGCTTCCACCGAATCTCTCTCAAGTTCACGATGTGTTCCATGTATCTCTCCTGAGAAAGTACATACCTGATCCTTCACATGTACTCAGCTCAGAAGTTGTACCGCTGGAGAAAGATCTTTGTTATGAAGAACAACCGATAGAGATTCTGGATCGTAGTGAAAAAGTTCTACGAAACAAGACCACTCGATTGGTGAATGATTTATGGAGGAACCACCAACTTGAAGAATCTACATGGGAGCTTGAGGATATGATGAGGGAGAATTATCCTCATCTGTTTGTTACAAAGTGACGAATTTCGAGGGCGAAATTCTTTTTAAGGGGGTTAGAATGTAACACCCGAGACTTTTATGTTATATAAATCATCAAAGGAATCTTTTTCTACACAACACTTGCTTGGCTTGCTTTACACGCAATCGCGACCTTCCTCGATAGCTTTCGTCGTACGCAATACCGAGTTTCACTAAATAACAATATGCTAATAAAACTAGCCGTTATGAATAGTAATAACCACTTTTTGAAATTTTATAAATTTTATTTTTCAAAATGGACTTCATTTTTGGACTCAGAATATCAAATTTAGCCTAAGGTGAAATTTTGGTACTTTTCGGATAACTTTAATATTTTGATGAATAGTGAAAATTACTAAATTTTAATTAAAAACAACTTTTTAATCAAAACATTTAATAGTGATAAATTATGAATTTGATTGGTTTTAAAGTATATTTAGAATATATTTTTACCACTTAATATAATGTTGGTCATTGGACACAATGTTACAATTAAACCGAACATAAACAAGTGTCAATCTTTTGATAGTTATTATCTCTTAAAAACACACTTTTTGTTTTGACAGCGGGCATTAATTTTAAATTAATTTCTGCCACTTCTATGTTTTGAATTTAGAAAAATGGATTCCATATTTGTAATCAGGATGTTCAAATTGTGTAAATAGGTAACTTTTATTTTTAGACATTTTGAATAATTACTGCGGTAAATATTTTATTTACCATGGTTAAGGGTAAATCCGGTAAATAAGGGTTAACAAATAATATTATAATAATATTAAATTACCCTAAAACGTGTCTTAAACCTATTGGTTGATACATGGTCGACCATGGGCATCTTTGGGTCGATTTTGGGACCCCATTGATCCACTTGTAAGTGATAATGACACTTTATTTTAATTAAGTTAAAATGAATACAAAAATGAAACAAGCATATATCTTTTAGAAAAACAATTGTTACATAGGGTTATATATGTTGGATTTTAGATTATAAATATTCATTAGAAAGATAAAAAGATTTCCTACATAATGGTATTTTATTTGTAATTTTTAGACTTTAAATAATTTAATTTATTTATGACACAATGATGATGCAGTAATTATCTTATTAATGAAATATTGACATAATTGATGTTATAAACACCAAAATAAATGTAATTTAAGACTTTTTATAAATTCCACTAATTTTCTAGGTTACTATGATATATTAGTGTTTATTTAATCAACTTGTTGCGAACATATAATTCTCTTATGACTTTCACAAAAATCATATATCAAATAGTGTCAAAATTGACACAAAATAGTTTTTAAATAAAATATTATATTATTAATTGTTATTGTATTCCTAAAAATCTAAGGTTCGGACAAATGACTTAGATAAGGATATATATTTTAATAATAAACAATTTGGGGTTCGTTTGGCATGTTATAGTAAGTGTATTAACCATATAGTGAAAGAAAACAAAAAGACATGGTAAAAGTTAAATTATTTAACTTAGAGTTAAATCTAATTGATAAGGTTAAAATAATACCCTAAACTTGTCTAAATCCTATTGGTTGATAGGATTTAGACCCTTCCCCACTTTATCTTCGAAATAAGACCCTTTGGAACCATTATAAACCGATTTTGACTTTAATATAAAATAATATTTTGAGATATTCCTAAGGTGCCCCTCTCCTCCCTTATAAAAGGGCACCTCCTCCCCCTCCTCCTCACACCAAATTGAGCACTCAAGCTCGGCCAACCCCTGCCATTTTCTCCTCTACACTTCCCTAGAATAGTCCTAGAGGTCCTGTTCTTCTCCAAAGACCACTCTTAGTTCCTTAAGTGGAGGATTCAAAGAGGCGTTCCAAAGAAGAGGTAATATGCATTACCAATCTTTTCAATTTCTTTCTTCTTCAACTTCTTCTTCTTTAGTTGTTTCATGATGAAGTAATAACATCAGTATTACTTACATACTGATATGTTATTATAAATATGAAACAACCCTAATTCACCTTCTATCCATCCTACGGAAAAATGAAATCACCGCGCGTGCGTACGTACGGAATACCGTCTCCACGCCGTGGTGTAATCTATTTTTCCAACATCACTTTACAAGGATGGGTATAACGGTGTAATGAGTAACTATTTATGATTATTATAAAGTAATATTGATACTGAAATAATATATATATACTCCAATACATTTCCACAATCATAGGAACGATATCATCACTCGTGCGTACGTACGGAATACCGTCTCCACGATGTGATGCGACTCGTTCTACATGATCATCATTACATAGTAATTATATAAATGAATTGAATGAATAAATATGATATATGTTACACTAATACCATTCTGGATATAAGGTATCTATAACCTTGAAATAAGAATAAGAATTTATTCGGCAAAACACGCGTAAGAACAAAAGGCAATAAAGACCCGAGTAACAAGTAACAATGAAATATTACTAACAAGAAGCTAAGAATATGACCATATATGATATCATATCAATATGTATGATTCTGGAATAAGTCTATAACATTATTTAAACCATTATACAGGAGCTTCGGACACATACAAGGCAAATTGGACCTAAGGTAAGGGAAATATCACAATCTCATTTTTATACGAGATTGTTTATTCGTAAGTAATTACTGGGGTGTATTTTATCATCCACATCCATGTTTCATCAATATGTAATGTTATTTCCATCCACCTAAAATTGTTTAAATCCATTTTTACCCTTCGGTGAGTTTTTAGTAATATGTATGAAAGGAATCTTTTGTCGTTTTTCGTACGAGGTACTTTTTGACTTTTCCGATAAAAGTACGAAGAATGTTTTTTTTAACTTATACGGCATGAATGGATTTTTAAAACATTATTTCCAAGAAGCTTCCTTTACAAGTTTTCAAGTTTATTTTTAATCAACTTCTTTTATTTTAATGTTTTATGACATGTTATGAAAGGAAAAATGTTTTCCTCAAGAATGAAGTTCAAGTGTTTTATCAAAATTATTTTCCATCTAAGATAATAAAAGGGTTCTGTTTTTATCCCTATTATTACATGGATTTGATTATGTTTTGATGGAAACATTTTTATGAATTCCTTTATCTTATATGAATTGTTTTATGATGTCATGTTTTTTAAGAATCCCATTTTTATTACATGGGTTATGCGATGATGTATGATTTATGATTATGTGGCACACATAAGAAAGGATTCATTATAAGATGGGTGGGACCTATATCTCCCTCCAATGCATTGGGTAAAGAGTTTATATCTCATGAGATAGACATGGCTGAGATGGTAGGTTATACCGGTTCAGTGAAACAGGACTGAAACGAGGGTTACTCGATTCAGAAAGGGACTTTGTCCACTAAGATAGTCTTGGCAATGAGTCTTGACTAACAAGAAATGATCCTCTATGATTATGTGTGCATGCCACAAAGTTTCAAGTTTTATGTTATGATTATGGGGATCTCATTTTCACTTCTATGATTTATTCCATGTTAAGATATTATGATCTCTTTTGCATGTTTTGATTTTCAAAAAGATATGATATGATTTTTATTTCCTTTATTTGCCCTTGCTGAGCATTTGAGCTCACCCTTTTATGTTTTCTTTTCCCCAGGTCAGGAAGATGGATATTAAGTAGAATATGCTAAAAGGGACCCTAGATATGATGAAATAAATGGGAGACACTGTAGAAGATTTATGAACCAGTTGTTTATGTTTCCCAGTTTCTAAAGACACTATACCTATACGGTCCTTTGTGGTTTTGTCATATGTTGTAATAAGTGTGCTTCAATTTTGAAGTATTAACAATGTATGTAAAGTATGGGTCGTTATAATCAAATCCTACCAACCTTAATCCTCAGAGTCATTTGAACCTTTATTGCAAGTCTTCATGATTTTATGTGTCTTTTGTCTTTAAAAAGTAGAGAAAGTAGATAATTTACAAGCCTATGGATAAGAAGCATGTTCTCATGATATGATCATAACTCTACTTGAATTTTAACATGAGTGATGAGAGAAAAAAGGTGAGGTAAATCATGACATGACATGTTTAATAATGATGAATCAAGGAGCTTCAATGAATGAAAGGATAAGTTTCCTCAATTTTCAAATGGGAAAGGTAAAATATGTGAATTATTGGTTTCTCTGAAAAATGAGAACTTAAATTGATATTTTATTCATATTTTTGAAATTTTGATTTTACATTGAAAATTATTTTATTTTATTGCATTAAAATTTGAATATTGGTAACATTGGTATCCTCTAATTTCTATGTTGAGATTTTATGCTTGAGGACAAGCATGGTTTAAGTGTGGCGGTATTTGAAAGAGAAAATTTACGTGCATATTTTTTATCAAATAATGAGTATTTCTTATTATTTTTTCAATTATGAAACCCATGTATTTCATTTTTTTTATAAAAATAATGGGTAATTTGAGTTTTAGAATGAAAAGGAGAAAAATTGTGAAAAATGACTAATTCTGGATTTTTGACAGATTTTTACATCAAGGGTATTTTGGTGATTTCATGAAAAATATAATTCCAAATTTCTGATTAATTTTTTTTAGAATACTTATTTTATTTATTTCATTGTTTTCTTATGGACCAGGAACTGATTCGGCAATCTAGAGGGTCTAAAAATTAATTGAAGGTAGACATTTTTTCAGGCGGACGGTGTGGACCAAACCACTATAACTGAACCACAACTCGGCCTAAACACCTTCACATACGTTGATTCTACTTGGGGAGGAAATAGGACGTAAATATGAATTCACAAAATAAATTTAATGGAGTTTGGAATCCATTAAGGCGGATATGTAACAACATATGTTTAAAGGAACCTTCCTGGAAGCTTCGTCCAGAAACATAAGCCTTTAATGAAAAATTCTTAACATCTTCATCCGGTGTCCAAATGCTCTGAATGTTTGAGGGTGAAAGGCCAACACATTTATTAACAACATTAAATAAGGGATCCACGTGGTAAGAATCCATTTAATGGCCCAACAATGCTCAATCTTTTGGAGGATAGAAATCTACCTATAAAAGGATAGGAGCTCCTTCCTCTCAATTCATTCCTTCACATCCCATTCCAGCCAGCGACAAGCATCGAAGAGGAGGATAAAATCCTCCTACTTGTGCTTCATTCATAATTCCTTCCTCCATGTTTATTTTTTATTTTTATTCGATGACCCCACCTTGCCTGGAAGGGTAGAATATTTTTTTGATTGGGTGAGGGGAAGGGGGACCCCATTTTGTGATGTTTGAGTTTCTGAAGTTTAATTCAAAGGAATTATTTTCTTTTAATTGAATTATTAACAATTTAATTTAATTTTGAATTTAAATTAAATATTATTGTATTTATATTTATTCTTAAATATTAAATTTCTTTTATTTAAAGATTATTCTACCCTTGCTTGATCTATTATCATTTTTACACCGATTGGTTAATCTATGAAGAAAATCGACTAAGGGAGTGATTTGGTGATTTCTAAATCACGTGGAGAAATTAAGATAGATTAATTTAATTATTTAGTGAAGTAAATACCAGATTTGTTATTTCCGATGGAATTAATATTATTCCATTAATATTTCAACACATTGATAAATAATTAAATCAAAGGTGAAACGAAGAAAAAATTCTTATTCAATTCACTTAATTATTTTTTCTAAAACCAAAAGATTCATATTTTATTAAAAAATATGATGACATCACAAATGGGAAAACACAACCTAAATCTAATCACTTCTCTCTCATATTAAATTCACAAACCTTTTTAAGAAAACCTATTTCTTTCATAAATCATTCAAACCTGTTTTTTTAAGTGACACTAAGATTAAAACACTGCTCCTTGGAGAGTGACATTCCAGTTACCATTCATACTACACCCTTAGAGGGATTTCATTGTTTTTTCCACACCTCATGTAAAGCATGTGTCAAACATTTTGACAAATATACGGTAAGAAAGTTTTTTTAACTTATTTGACGGATGCGGTTATTTTCATCTGTTATAACATCATCAAAGCATCCCTTAAAATCTTATAAAAATATTTTAAAAATAAATGTTTTCTTTATAATTATGTGACTCTTAAATTATTTCAAAATAGAAAAATATATTTCTCTAAAAAGGTTTTGATTTCATCTATGTCAACATATTTTGAAAGATTTTAAGCTTATTTGAAGATGATTTATTATGATACAAAACATTCATATTGTATTGAAGGATTTATGGTATGTTTTTCTATGGATGTGATATTTTTATAAAATTAATGGTTTATGGTTAAAGTATTGACATTTCGTATGCTAGTTTTAATATGATTGTTTATGTTATATTTCAACCTTTTCATATGAGGAATGTATTGGACTTAGTAAGTGACGGGTGGAGCCCACTATAGCTCATCGATGCATCGGTAGGTCTCATGAGACAACTAGATGTGGAATTTTCTAAGGCCCTTTCCCAATTTGATATGTCGTTTTGGATGAGGCGTTAATCATTTTTATACATCTTTGTCGAGTCCATAACAAAAATTTTCATAATGTTCGTCATTATACATTCCCTTATTATGAAAATAATATTGATGGTTCATGTGGTCATTCGACTAGTAGAATACCCATGACTACGTTTTATTATGGCATTATTTACTCAACTCATATCCCTGCCATAAAATTATTCATGTTTATTATTGGTAAAGGCATGTAGTTTCAATTATTCACCATGATTAATATTTATGTTATCTTCTGCTTTATTGCTTACACTTACTGTGCATTTTAGCTCACCCCTTTCTTATGTTTCATTTTCCCAGGATATGAAGAAGTTATTTTTGAGTGACTTGCAGGCATAATCTAGGAGACTTGGATGTTTCTAATGAAATAAATTCAGTTTGTATTTCTTTTCAAGTTGTAAAGTTAAACTTATGTATGAATCTTGTTTCCAATAATAATAAACCGATCGGTCTTTCAAGATATGATTTCCTTGTGATCATGCCAATGTTATTTAATAACGCACTGACTCTGGGTAACTTGGGTCGGGGCGTTATACCCAAAACTATGCAATAATAGGAAGTCACACTCAATCCTATAGGCTAAAAAATGAATATTGATGGATAGGGGCAGATATAAATCTTATAAAACCCACTAAAATTCAAAATAATAATTCCTTAAATGTGTTACCCTATTTAACCCTATTGTTACAAACTTTTTTCTTTTTAATTTTTTTACCATGATAACTATGTTTTTATTTTTTTTACTATTTATTATGAAAAAAAACTAAGTTGAAAATATTATATAATATGAATTATATTGATTACAAAATATAGAATCAGTTTTATCAAATGAAATTCACTAAATTTGTATAATTTAATTTAAAATGAAACCAAACGACTTGTCGAAAAAACATATTTTCAAGAAATGCATTTTTTCAAACATAATATGAATTTATAATAATTATGTGACATTTAATGATAATTAAAATAATTTATATTTATATTTATAAATATATAATAAATAAATTTCTTTTAAATCATTATTCATTAGTTTTTATTTTAATTAGTTTAAATGTGGAAAAATTATTCAATTTAAAACAGTTTTAATAAATATATATTTTGAGGCCTATAAATAAATTTATATTAAAATCCAATAAAATAGTGATTTAAATGTAATTAATTAGATTAAATATTAATAAATAATACTTATTTTATGTTGAAATAAAATTAGAATAATAATAGTACTTTTAATTTACTTAATTTATTAAAAAAAATTAAACTTTTATCAAGTATCATTATTCTTCACTATTTATTGAAAATTTCATATTTTATGAAAAATCTCCAAATTTAACCCATTATTAATTTCAGAATTAAGATTCTAAAAAAGATTTTAATTTTATAAAATAACATTTCTAAAAGTTATAGATATTAATTATAATATTTTCTCATAAAAACAAATGAAAATCATTTTAAAAGAAAACATATTTTTTAAAGAATCAATATATTTATTAAATAATTGTGTGCTATTTCATAAGAAAATTCTAATTATGTAAAACATTTATAATAATTTAATAAATTAGTTAATACTAGTCATACCCTCTAAAATAATGGACCTATTATAATGATCAAATTTACATAATAAAGGTTCATTTCGGTTCATTTCTTAATGTCACATACTCTATTGAACATTGTTTTCACTTTTAAAAACATAGAGTTTTTCATTATTTATACTTTAAAGAATTTACCCCTCAAAAATCTAAATTAAAAATAGATGTGAAAATAGTATAGGGTACTTATATTTCATCACCTCTTCCAGTTCCCATGTTTCTTCCTCAAACTTGTGTTTTCACTACAGCACTTTGACCAGTTGAGTTGCCTTATTATGTAGCACATTATCTCTGTGATATAGGATCTTAACTTATTGATCCTCGTATGAAAGTTATTTCTCCAAAAATATGAACTATTTATTTAGAACATTTGAGAGGTTTGATATGTATAGCCCCAAGAAAGATACATGGAACACATCTTGTACTTAAGATATTTTAGGTTGAACTGTTAGTTGATATTTCACAACTCCAAGGTGATAAAGGATCTCAAAGGAGTGGATTTATCTAAGAGTATTATTTCCCTTATTCCCCAACCTCGTGAATTTATTCCATGATGAAATAGATAGGAACACCTTATCACAAACGTCAAACTCTAGTTATCATTATTGATCATTTACATATATTTTATATCAATTTTTCTTGGATTTCATGTGAAGATGAATTGATTGAACCATCTATATCATATATTGGGAGAGATTGTATCCCTCAATCTTTCACTATCCATATTTATACCAACAACTTAGTTTCTAATACTTCTTCTCAAACAAATATTTATAAGTATCCATTTGAATTCTAGAATGGATGTTGTTATTATATGATAACTCTAATCAGGTAAGGTGTTGATCCAAGCATACTTGTAAATACCCTGGATAATATTTTAGCTTATCCTAAAAATATTGGATTGTTCTCTTTGACAGACCATTTTTATGAGGGTTAAAAGTAGTGATGAAACTAATCTTTATATCTAATTATTTTTGACGACTTCTCCATAACCATATGTTAATCCTCGCATCTTGATCACATATAATGTAGACTGTAATTCCTTGAAATCATTACCCCTCCCTTAATTATATCATACAGAGTTGTCCAAGAGATAAATCTTCTTGGTGTAAAACAATGAGTTGAATTTTTAAGGAGATATACTATCTCCCAGATGGTGTTGTTTATTTTAGGTGTCTTAGGGAGTCCTATAAAGAAATCGATGGTAATTTCTTCCCATTTCGATTATATCATGTGAATGGTTGCATCATACCTTTAGACTTATATTGTTCATCCTTGAATTTATGACATACAAAGAATAAAGATAAAAATTCCCCAATTTCCCTCTTCATATTATCCCACTAGAATTTTTTGTCAAATATATATACATCTTATTGATTCCCATATGAATATAGAATGATGAGTTATGCACATCATCCCGAAGATGCCTTTTTAGATCAGGTTTTGATGGGATATATGTCATGGTTCCGAACCCTATAATATCATCTTCAATAATGTTGAAATCCAAAATGTTTGTTAACTATTTATTTAAAACCTAAACAAATTTCTAGACCTCCTTAATCCTCTTAAGAGTGGATTTATGATAAGTTATTTTAGAATGGTATGATAAATAACCTTTTATTATTCCGATATCGATCCTTTACTTGTCTGAGAATATTGGATCCTTTTCAATTCTCATCACTGATAAAAAAAGGATGGATCATATATACCTAGAGTATATGATACTTTGTTTTTACTCTTATATTGGTAATGGATTAAGAAGTCGTAGTCTTTGATTATACTTTACCATCTTCTCTAGTGTATGTTAAGATCCATTTGTGGGAATGTATATTTTATTCCCTTGTGATCTGTATATATTTCACACTTCTATACATACAGATAATGCTATCAGATGTTTAATGAAAAGATAATTGTTACCAAATCTAGGTCATTTGTTGGATATTTATGATCATAAGATTTCAACTTCCTTGGAGAATAAGATATCACTTTATTATTCTATAGATTATATAACCCAACCACTTATTTTATGGATCACAGTTAATAACAAAATTATTCCTTCTTGGGGGTAGCATGAGTACATGTGCTATGATAAGCCTACTTTTAAACTCATTGAATCTATCATTTCATTTAGTAGTTTAGAGAAACATTAATCACATCTTAGTTAACTCGGTTAATGGGTTTGAAAATCATGATAAGTTTCTCACAAATTTTCATAAAATCCCAACTAGTCTATGAAAATTATGAATCTTTCGTTCATATACTGGTCTAGGATACTCTTCAACCACATTTTTATTAGATTAGTCCACATATATCTATTAATTGGTGATACAATTAACTAAGAATGATAATTCCTTCATCAAAAGCATACATTTTTTGTATATAGATTATCCCTTATCAATGCCTTGAGCAAAGTATTCAAATTATACTCATTCTCTTCCTTGATTTAAAGTAAATCATAATATTTTCTATAAATATTACCAAACATTTGTCTAGGTAATCTCTAAAGACACTATTCATTGATTACATAAATATTATTGGGTTATTATAGAGTTTTAAAGGCATCACTATGAACTTATAGTGTTCATACATTGTTCAATATATAGTTTTGGGAGTATATTCTTTCTTTACCCTTAATTGGGGGTTTCTTGATCGAAGGGCCATCTTAGATAAATATCATAATCCACATAGTTTATCAAAAAATCCCTCCATCCATGTATGGGGATAATTTTACATTATAGTGATTTTATTGAGCTCCTAATAATTAATGGAGGCACATTGAAACATCCTTTTTCTTCTAGTTTTATCATTATCTCCCCAAGTTTATCATTGTCCATTACTGATGGAATCTAAGATATTGTAAAAGATCTAGGTATAATATTGATTGAAAGATCAACCTATCAACTAGGTTGAGTACTAGGTAACTTTGGGAAATACATTAGTTTAACCCCACACTATTGTAATGTCTTCAAGAGTGATACTTTTCTTTGTCCTAATCAAATGATAAAGATATTCTTTCACATTAGGAAAAAATATCCAGGATTCATATGACTATTCCAAATAATATTCATCCTTATCCTTTCACTTTTGTTAAATTAGAGGGTGATTCAAGATTTGAACCTCTCTTCCCATTTTATGTTGGTTCTATATAAGTAAAGCCAATACAAGCTCAAAATTGCATTGAATTATACTAAAGGAAGTATCATAATGATTAAAGGGATGTTCATCCTGAAAAAATGGATAGGTTATGAGTTATATTCATATGATTCACTAATTTATCAATTATTCATCCTTAGTGATAACTCAACTTCTATGTTTTGAGATGGTTCTAGAATAGTTTTACTAAAATTTTGTGATATGAAATAATGTGTAGAACCAGAATTTAAAAGAATGTTCTATAATATTGAATAAATAACTAGAATAAGTTTCATAACTTCATTTTCTTGGATCAACCTCTGTAGTTGTGATGACATAAGCTCTCCCTTTTTAGGCCTCAGAGCTTGTTGTAATATATTTTCATCAACAATCCTTATCTTATTGCATTGGTTCTCATAGTTTACTTATTCCATGCAGTTTACACATTAGATAATAGGCTAAGGTTTGGTCATTGAATTTTTTTCTTCTCTCACATTGGTGGGTTCCTTTTATCATAAATCATTAGTTAGGTACACTTCTTTTCCTTCATCTAAATCACTTCATGGTCCCCTTCATGTGATTTATAGGATGCCTTTTCACATAATTTTTTTAAGTGGGATGTTAGACATTAAGTCCACTATTAGATTTTTCCATCATACAACTAGAGTTAAACACCATATTACACTTCTTATCTCTATAAAAAACATGAGATTCTCTAATCTCCATTGATACATTGAGAAAACATCAGAAACATTCCTCATAGTTTTAAATATCTTGAATTTCCAAATATTTTCACAGACATAGTTTTCTCCCAGCAAAGAATTGGTTAATTATTATTTGAAGTAATACGAAAAAACTGGAGTCATATCATGAGAGTCTTGTGAATTTTTATTCATACTCCCAAAGGGATTCTTTAAATTTTTTATGAGGCTAAGTAAATCACTATCCATTTTAAGTTAAATAGTGTGAGTAAAATAACTATTGAATAAAAAATTCCATAATTTATTCCACTCAATCTACTTGATCTCCTACTCAGTCTTCATATTTATTTATCAACATTCACTATTTATTAGCACCTCCCTGCATATGACAAAAAGAAATCACAACCATACCATACATGGATTATTGAATCATATAGAATATCTTATCATCGGATTTGAATCATTATTCCAAAATTAATGGATCATAAGATCCCATTAATTTGGGATTGATTTTTCACATAATGTTATTAATTGAAACATTCTCTTTCTTGGGGGGGGGGAGGTTAGGCATTCCTCCTAATTCATGTTTCAGTTTAAAACATTAGTTAATAGAGAAATCATTGTCTTGAAGTTCTTAACTCTTGATTTCATTGGGTTTGGAATATCATTTGTTAAATAATATATTGCACATATTATTACATGATTCTTAATCATAAGTATCCAATATTATAGCCACATAGATCATGAGGCCTAGTGAATTTGAAAGACTAGATTTATGTTACATCATATGAAACTTAAAACATGAAATCATTTTTTATTATACAAAGTGATATCCTAAATCCAATAAATCTCTTAAAATTTAATTGTGTATCCTGGGGAATATATGAAGTAAAGGGGTGAGCTAAAAATCTGAGTAATGGAATGAGCATGATAAGTAGGCCTAAAATGAGATTCAAATATATAACATGGTATCATAAAAGAGAACGTATATGATTAATCTAATAGAAGTATGATATAAATTAAATGGTATCATAATATCATAGAAACATAGGAAATTTGTAAGAAATAGAAATCATGAAATACACATAAGTCAACAAAAATAATAAAGACGCCATCATATGGTGTATAGATCCCCATAATGGATTATGTTTACTCCATAATCCCATACATGATGTCTCATGAGATTAAAACATTACCCAATTTATTAGAGGGTTGCTATAAAATTATCTTTATGTGCATGAATATGTGTTCCCCATAATGAATCAATAATAATTCATAAACATAAGAATTACCCATGGAAAGAATATGGGTTGCATAATCTTGCATCATATCATAATCAAAATAGGTTTCTTAAAGATGTTATTTGAGTTATGAATATAAGGAATGTATAACCTTGCAAAATAAGGGATATTGGGCTCATTATATATTTTATAAATACATACAAACATACATATAGATATATATATAATTTATAAGAATTCTATGACATAAAAGAGATAGATGAATTAAGATAGATTTATAATGGTCATAACCTGAAGAAAATGGCGGGTTAGAGAGATCCATTACCTTGAGCTTGATTCCTATCTTGAGTTCTATATCATCTTAAATAATAAAATTGTGTTAAATATTTATATTCATGATAAAATTTTCAATAGTTTTTTCATTTTATTTTATTCATTACCCATTCAAATTAAATTACTTAATTGTTTATGTTCATGTTCACTGTTTTGATAAGGTTCGTCTCATGTTTCCAAGATCACTTTAGTATGTCGAATAAGGTCAAATAAATTATTAACATATAATATAAAGAATTATAATATTGATATTATTGTAATTTTTATACCTTAATTAAATTGTTATGAAAATCATTAAGGATGGTTATTAAATGAACTATGTTACAATCATGGAGATGGTAGGTCATACATGTGCTTGAGTAATGTCTACATTTTTAAATGGTCATAATATAAAGAATGTAAGTGTTATTTTTAATTTACATATACCATTATTGTGATGCGGTAATAAAATAAATGATTCACATCGCTTTGTAAGGTGGTAGTATGTTGTACAAACGAATGACGTTATCCTTCAACAAATGGTTAGGTAACTAATTATATGATATATTAAATTAATATAATGGATAATATGTAATTATTTTCATATATAAACATTAAATCCATCATTATTAACATCCATGAGAAGTGATGATAGAAAATTAATTACATCTCTTTGTGAGGCGGTAGTCTTCCGTACAGATGATCAACAGCATTGTTTCCCATTTTATATATGTGGTAAAGAATTTAAGTTATTAAATTAACATAATAACATCTTATTATATTGATGATACTTATTTTAATATATTATAATTATTGAGTAAAATTTTAATGTGGTTCAAAATAAAATAAAACAAGTATTCTAAGTTAATAATGTTATCTCTTTTTTAGACCACCTCCTTGGAATTATATATAATGATTTCCATGATTAGATTTATGAAAATAATAGGCTTCTTGGATGAGGGAAGGGAAATAAAGAATTTAATTGGGTAGGTATTTTCGTAAAAAATGGATTTTGTATTTGTTTACAAGAAATGAGAGGGTTTACCTTTCATAAGGGAGGAGGAGCGACATTCTTGTAAATACCCAATACTATTCAATAATCGATGTCACCCTCAATCTATTTTCCACAAAAAATAAAAATTAATGGATTATAGGATACATAAATCATATACATACCTATAACATTCAAAAGAAACATGTTTTATATATGTTACCCACATTCCCTCTAAGGTTATCCACTTTCACCCATTTAATTCATCTACCATAGTAACGTTTTTTACTCTTTTAACTATTAATTATGAAAAAAAAATTAATTTTATCTTCTGACAAAATAAAAAATATTTTGATTAAAAATATATAATATGTTTTATTATATTCAATTAATATAAGTGCACCAATATTAATTTAAAATCAAACCCCCCAGATGTTTCGAAAAATGTTTTTTAAAAAAATGCATTTTAAAAGTAAAAGATGATCTTATAGTAACTATGTTATAGGTAATAATCATTAAATTAATTTCAATTAATAATTTTAGATATATAATAAATTAATTTAAATTTATTCACTCATAATTAGGTTCTCTTTTATTTAGTTAAAATGGAGGAACATTATGCATTATAAAGAAGGTTTTAGAAATAAATGTGTTTTTAAACCTAAAAATAAACTTATATTAAAATCCAATATAAAGATGATTTAAATGTAGTTAATTGTATTAAATTTATCTAAAAAATAATTGTTTTATTTTATATTAAAATGAAAATACTAATATTAATTTTAAATTAATTAATTTTTTAAAAATAAATGTGAGTTTTAACAAAAATATGTATTTTTTAATATTCACTAAAAATCAATATTTTGAAAAAAATCTAAAAAATTCACCTTAATTTAATATCAATATTAGAATTTTAAAAGTGATTTTAATTTTCTTAAATAATATTTCTTATTATTATATAAAATTATTTTTATTATTTTTTTCCCAAAAAGAAATATAAATCATTTTTAATGAAAAAATATTTTCTGAAGAATAAATGTATTTTTAAAATAAATTAAGTGTGTATATCCTAGGAATATATAAATTGAGTATAAAATTTATATCTATTTCATAATTTATTTAATCCAATTCAAACATGTTCATTTTACTAATAGGTTATAATGGTGGACTTTAAATATTTTTTGTTCATTTGGGTTCGGTGTTGTATGTCACAAACACTATTGAACATAGATTTCCATTTTAAGAACTGAAGGTATTACACTAATTACCACACATAACCATCATAATATAGCATCTTATAATCAATAAACTTTTGATTAATACTTCCACTTCCATTATACTAAACCTCAAGGTCAATCTATATTCTATATTTTCTTATTAACGTTAATTGAATGAGAACTAGAATATGATTCACCTGTCCAAAAAATATCTTACATAAATACTAATTTAAAAATTCATGGAAACCCTCCAGTATATAGAAAAAACAATAAAAAACCTCACCTCTTTAGAATATAGTGTCACCATCTCCCTTCATTTTCCTTAGTCCCACTAATGAATAATATTACCTCTAACACTCCTGAACTAACACTTTATTAAAAATGGTAGCTATATTTATTCCAATTATCATCCCTATATCTAGAACACCACCCTCCAAATAATCCTTTAAGAAGTGATATTTTTGGTCAAAGTGTTCTTTCTAATAAGGAAACATCAAATTATTTTACAATTATATTTTAATCAAACATTTATAGTACTTCAATACACTTTCACATCTCCTTCCAAGATTCTTCAACAGATTCCTCAACCATATAAGTCATTTCCTAGCTTCTGGCATTCCCTCACATTATTCTTAAATTTTTTATATATTTTCTATTTCAATTATCTTATACATAAAAGGAACCATCACCAATTCAAATGGAAACAAAAAAATGTATGTACTCTTCCAAGTATCTTCATCTACACCAAAGTCTGTAACTACTTACCTCTATAATAGATTATCAATTATAAATTATAACTTTTTATTTTTTGATCTTTTGAGATACTAAATAATCAATTTTATGACTTCACATTTATATTTCCCTATATTATAAATGAAAATGTTTTATGAATCCCACTTAAAATTCCATTTTTGGGTGAGTTCACATCACATACATTAGGATACCTACAATAGACAAAAATTGAAATCATTCCACAGTCTTCTCATCCTGTACCATTTTTTTGGATGTTTCTCCTTGTATAATAATAATTTTCAACTAATTTATTTCATACTATATTATATAAAAACATTGAAAATGTGTGTATTTTTGTCTATTCGTAAGTTATGTAGGAAAAAACGGTTGTCTTATATATCCTATAGGCGCCAATTATCTTGTAAGATCATGGGTTATTATAAGAGGTATGGATTTTTTTTATTTTTTATTAATTACTTTATTTTGATAGGATGCTAACTCCTAATGAGGTCATAAGTGTTTCAGGGGTGTCTGGGGCTTATTCATATCCTAGACTCTAAGTTTTTGGAAAAGTTCGATTAACCACACGGGTAGTAGAAACTATGTATCCTGGGTTTCACGGTTAAGAGTAACCAAGAAGGTATAGGGCTCTTTATAGGGCTACATGGTTTTATTAAAATGTTTATCTTGGGTTTCAATACCATGTGATAAACTTTCCATTTGTTATACAGTAAAATCAAATAGTTTTCAAATGAGTTCTGAAACCATGCACATAAACTGTGCAACTTCCAAATTGAGGTAGTGAAGGGTGCCCGGTTGGTATATGGTTTGGATAAACATGCGGTCAAACCGTGTGTCCCATTGATTTTAAGGGAATTTCTATTTTCCATTAAAATTATACTATCCTTAACTTATTATTTATTATTATTTTCTAGTGTACTTAGTAAGGGTTCATTTATATTGTTGAACCATATCCATTCATTTGAGGTAGGATTTTGTATTGTTTAATCACGAAAACTCTGATTTGAGAGTTGTTCCTCTCATTAGATATGAATTGATGTGTTCATCATTAATCTTTCACCTTTCATCATTTGAATTTATATCGACAATGTTATTTTTGTGCATATTAATATTTCCTCTTTCTATTGTATTTAATCATTCATCCATTTTCTTCCGATCCGAGTCAAGTTTGGATTCGATACTAGATTAGTGTTCTATCATATACATATGGTAGAAGGTATATACCTTTTACCTTAAGGTCTAGATTTTTATACCCCATTTATGTTATGACACACATCAGACCTTCTGATTATGCTTTGAAAATTAAATGGATATCTTGATTAAATTTATTGGATCATGGATTGGTTTCCCATATAGTGTTATGTGATGGTCAGAGGTTTTCAACATTAACCCAGACCACCATTAGTATTTGTTTATGTATCTTACCCTATAGTTACCACCCCATTGGGTGTTTGTGTGATCTATCCATATTATTGGGAGCCTTTAGGAATTATTAAAGATATTATAAGAAGGATTGTGCCTCATTACCATTTGATTATGTGATACTAAATTTATTAAATGGTTTAAAAGGAAAATGTTGAATGAGTTAGATGAACTCTTGGATTTTTATTGATTAATAAAACGGTTACAATGATACTTAATTTTATAGATATTTATACTCAGTAAATGCATAACTATATTGAATGCCACATACATTTATACTCCATGTATTCATAACTACATTGAATGTTGTGGAAATTTCCACTCTATGGATTTTAGATTATATGGGATGCCTTGGACATTACTACTCCTTAGATCCAGTCATGGGCCTGAAACTTGATTACACAACATAGGTCATTGAGGATATCTTGGACATTTCCACTCCTTAGATCTGATCCATGGGTCCTTCCACTAGATTACTCGGTATAGGACCCAGTGAATTTTTATTATGATTTAAATATATCCATGGAATGGGTATTGAAATGAATTCTTTATACTGGATAGCATCACACCTTATTATTTATGATTTATAGATAACTCCTATTTATGGTTACCAGTTCACAGTTATCCTCATTGAATGGATAGTATCACACGTTCTTATTCATTTATATCACTATCATATACTACACACTACTTCTGTTTATATTTGTAGAGACCCAAGCTTGGCGTACATAGAAGTTACATTAATTTTTTGGAATACTTATTGCATAACAAAAAAATGACACCCAAGGACCGTAATAGTTTAGTGTCTTTCGAAACTCGGAACATAATCTTCTAATCAGGGTGAAAGATCTTCAACATCTCTCATAAATATCTTCCACTTTTGTTTTCATACCTAAAACCATTATTTATATCATGGGGAAAAGAAAACATATAAATTTTGAGCTCAAATGCTCAGTAAGGGAAAACAAGGAGAAAATAAAACAAACCATATAAATTTGAACATATAAACTTGAACATAAAGTTTAAACATCAAGATCTTGAGTTGTGAAATAAATCCTGGAGTACGTAAGGCATAGATCATAAAAGAACATTAATCATGATAAAATAGCATGGGAATAAAACATGTAATTGTGGAAACCATTAAGAACATGATATTATTTCCATAGTAGCCAAGGCATTGCTGCAAATACCATCATAGTGGACAAAGTCCCTTACTGAATCAAGTCCACTCCTTGTTCAAGTCTTGTATCACTGAACAGGATTAACTTCCCATTCTAGCCATGTCTATATCATGAGATATAAATCATTAACCAAGGAATTGTAGGGAGATATAGGTCACACCCATCTCATAGTTAAATCATTCTTACTTGTTCCACAAAATAAACATAAAACATTCATCCTAACCCAAAGAATAAAATGGGTTTCATAAACATCATCCCATCGTCACATAATCCATATAAAACAAAGGGATATCATTTCATCGTAAGAAAAATCGCACCATGTAAATAATAAAGACATTATACTTGAAACATAAACATGCTAAATAATGTCATCTTAGAGGGAGAATAGTTTTGATAAAACACTTGAAATGAATTCTTGAGGAAAATATCCTTTCTTCTTCAAAATCATTTTCTTTTCACAAAATGCCACACAATTTTAAAAGAAAAGTATTTTATTGAAAATAACCACAAAAACATGTAGAGTATGCTTCATGAAAATTAGGCATTATGAAACCGTAAAAATCCATTCATTCTTTATATGTTAAAAAAACATTATCCTCGTACTTTTTCCAAAAAAGTCAAAAAGTTCCTCATATGGTAAACAAAAGAACGATTCCTTCAATAACACAATGTAATAGTAAAAGAGGGGTAAACATGATTTTAAACATATATGGAAGAATATTAATCACTTTATGAAAAAAAATTACGGACACAGATGAAAAATATAACCCCAGTAAATACTTACGTATAAGAAATATTGGATAAAAAATAGATTGCAAAATTATCCCTTACCTTAGGTCCAATTTCATCCGTACGTGTCCAAAACTCATTTATAGTGAGTTTAAACATATTTTTAACTTGTAACATAAAAATAATAATATTTATGATATCATATATGATTCAATTATGATTTTATATTACCTGTTCTTTTGTCAATTCCATATTAAATCCGCGTTTTGGGTAAAATTGTTTCATGTATCGTACATGTTTGGACTTGTTGTTCCTGATATTATTATTACTTATATCATGATTTAACTACTTCAATAATTTAAAAAATGATTTATATATCATATATATTCACTATATATATATAATAGATATATAAATGAAATAAAACACACCGTTCATGGAGACGGTAGGTCGTACGTATGCATGAATGTTGTTTTCCTTTCCTTATTGACCTGAATGGAAGTAAGTAGATGACACAGATATATATATATATATATATATATATCCAGTAGCATTATTATGTCATATATATCATTATTATTTAATATATATACTTTATAATTATTCTTGAATGGTTAACATGGAGAATGAATCTCATCGAGTCGTGGAGATCGTAATCCGTACGTACGCACGAGCGGTGATATCGTTCCCACAATTATTGAATAAAATTGGAGTGGATGATATAATATCTCAGAATCAGTATGATGTTATAATAACCATATATAGTTATTCTTTACACCATTATACCCATCCAAGTAAGGTGGTGGTGGAAAAACGTATTACACCACGGCGTGGAGACGGTATTCCGTACATACGCACGCGTGGTGATTTCGTTTTCCATAGTATGTATAGAAGGTGAAATGGGGTTGTTTCATATTTATAATAACATATTATTATATTATTTAAACTGTTTTTATTAATTTATAATGAAACAAGTAAATAATAGGAAGTAGAAGAATAAATAAACTTGAAATAATTAGTAGAAGAGATTACCTCTTCTTCGACGCGCCTTCTCTTAACCTCCTCTTAGGGCACTAAAGATGGTCTTAGAAGAAAACCAGGAACTCTAGTAGGTTTCTATGAAAGTTTATAAGTGAAATGGGTAGGTTTTGGTTGGGCTTTAAGGCTCAATGTTTTGTGAAGATGAGAGTGGAGAGGTTCCCTTTTATAAGGGAGGAGAGGGGAACCTTTAGAAACCTCAAAAATATTAATTTAATATAAATTCAAACCCCACATAAAAACTTCCAAAATGACTAAAATATGAAGCTTAGATGAGACAGTGTTTTAATCTCATCAAACAATAAAATTTAGACATGTTGGAAATTTATTTTAAACTTTATCAACTTGATTTTCCATATTTAATCTATTTAATTTTTTATGGTAATAATATTCTAAATTTTAAATTTTTATAAATAATTTCGTTTTCTGTTTTGAATTGTCCTTAATTTTATAATTTATGAAATTTTAGACCATATAAATTTCGATTTATAATTTTTAAATATTTTTTTGATTCTTAAACAATTTTATAATATGTTATTTTTATAAAACAACAATAGTGTGAATTTTGGAACTATTCATTTATTTGAATTTAAATAAATTCCACATAGAGGCTATATTCAAACCGAAATTTTTAATAGAATCCTAAAATATCATATTTATCTCTAAAATTAGTGGAGAACATTAATTAGTTCATATAATATTTATTTTAATATTTTTAAAACCATTTATTTAATATTTCAATCAATAAAATAATTTCCATATCACTATTGTGTCATCATTAATGATAATTATTTAATCCCTAAAAATTATAAATAAATTATAATGATGTAGATACTTTTATTATATTTCTTAAGACTATTCATGTTAGAAGATTTATGAATTTTATCACTAATGTAAAATTATTATACTTATAAGATATAAGAGAGTGACATGTTGTCAATTTCTTTGGTTTTAATAATAATTATATAATTTTCATGGTCAAAAGTCCATGAAATGAATCTTTTCCGACCCATAAGTGATATGGGTAGTCTTTTATTCATCCAATTGAATTTTTTTAGGGGTTAGGATAATTTTATAATCTTATTTTTACCCCTAATTACCCGATTTACCTTTAACTGTAGTAAATAAAAATTACCGTAGTTACTATTCATAATATCAAAAAAATAAAAGTAAACTATTAACATAATTTGGTCCCACTAAATCCAAATATGGAATCCATTTTTCAAGATTCAAAACACAAAATTTTCAGTAATTAATTTAAAATTAATCTCACTGTTGAGGAAATGAGTTTTAAAAGTTAAAACGTTGAAAAAGATTGAAATGTTTTTACCCATGAATTCAATGTAAAAGTAATGATAATGACTTAAATTATATTAAATAGTAAAAATATATTCTATTTATAATTTAAAACCATTCAATATTATAATTTAACCATATAAATTATCTCGATGAAAAAAAAAAATTAATTAAAATATAGCGTATTTTTACTATTCATCAAAATTTGAAGCTTATCAGAATAATCTCAAAATTTTATCCGAAGTAAATTATTATATCATAATTCCAAGGATGAAGTTTTATTTGTAATTTTGAACTTATAAACATGTCAAAAATTATATTTAAATTGGGTGCGCCATCAAAAGGTGGTAAAACTGTATTTTTTGAAAAATACTTATTTTACGTGAAAATTTTATTTTGTTCTCATACCATATTCTATAATATGTGTAAGATGAATTATAATGTCATAAAATTTAAAATTTTGTTGCCACTATTCATAATGGATAGTTCATAATAATATTATAACAATATATCGTTTCTTAGTGATACTCAGTATTGCATACAACACATGCTATCGAGGATGGTCGCTCTTACGTGGAACACAAGCCAAGAATATTATTGCGTATACTACAAGATAATACGGTGTTGCTTATAGCACAAGATGATCTAGGTGTAGCGTACAACACAAGACATCAAAGAAATTAAAAATAATATATCTTATAAATTCTTGGGGTGTTACAATATGACACAGAAAGAACTTATTATAGATATCATTGGTGGTAGCCTAATTTGTAGAGAACCAGGCTTACATACATGCATATTACATCATTTTTTAATAATATTCATCATATTACAAAATAACATTCCTGGGTAATGAAATAGTTTAGAGTCTTTGGAAACATGGAACAAAATATTATAACATGGTGAAATATATTCAATGTATCTAGTAAATATATTCCCCTCTTTTACTTCTACCTAAAACATTTCTTTATGACCTTGGGAAAGGAAACATAAGAAATGGGTGAGAAAAAATGCTCATTAATAGTAAACAAGGCAAATGTATAAGCATAACATGAACATAAGGATATGAAAATGTGAGTATAACATTTAAAGATCATACTATATATGTGAAAGATCATAATCGTGAGGCATGGCATAAATATTGGTAGTTCATAATACATGAATCACATGGAAATCACGAACATAGGATATGTAAGCGTAACATATGAATAATACATGGATTTGTGTCATAAAAACAATGTATAATATTGTGAACATATATAAGTAGAAATAAGTTCTCACATTATGTTAAGGACCTGAAATTCAGCCATGTCATAGACTTATGGACATGTATCCTATTCTATGCATAATATTGTGAACATGAAATCATGATTATGCATAACATTGTAAACAAGTTATCAGATCCACACATAAACTTATGGACATGAAACTTGTTCTGTGCATAACCTAGTGATGATATATTCAGGTTCTTACATAACATTATTAACACATAATTTGTTTCAATAATAATATTATTAACATGTAATCAGGTTCATGAATAAACATATAGACATGTAACCAGGTCCATCCATAACATTATGTACATGTAATTAGTTTCACGCATAACATTCTTATGCATGATTCATCTATAGTTTCCCAATGCATTAGAGAGAGATATAGGTCCCACCCATCTCATGATAACTTCATTTGTATATATTCCACAAAATAAAACATTCATCATATCATGGCCCAAAAAAGAGATTGGTTTTCTAAACATCAAATCAAATCCCATGAAATTAAATGGGTATCATTAAAATTTCATGACATCCAAACCTATAAAAATAGAAAGGATTCATAGTCACTTCTGGAAATAATAACACATGAAAAGAAGTTGGTTTCAAAAGAATATAACTTATGGAAGGAAAATGAGTTTCCTATACATTTTGACCAAAAATAATAAACCATTCAAAGAAACAATATGAATGGAACCTTTATATCATTTTCTATAAATGTATGAGTAACATCAATAGATTTCTTCATAGATAGAAAATATTTTGAAATGTCTTTTGAAAGCATTTCATTAATAAAACATACTTTCCTTTTTGGACAATTATAAACATATAAAATATTTTGAAAACCATTTTCAATAAAATTTATAAAATGAATATTTTAAATCCTATTAAAAATCTTTTCATTTGAAAACTTTTTTAAATCTTATAATGAAATATTTAAAACATTTTCAAAATCATTTTCTTTTAAAATTTTATAAAATAAACTTGAAAACATTTTGAAAGCAATTTTACATAGAATCTTATAAAAGATATCGAAATATTTTTGAAAACTAATTTTAAAAAAAAAATAAAAATTAATCATTTAAACATGAAATGTTAGAATCATATAAACTACAGAAATTAAATCTATAAATGTCTTATGAGGTAAAAAGAACATTATTTTTTCACTATAGAATATTTAAAAAACATTTATTATTCAGAAAGTGAAAATAAAAATCCTTTAAAAATATTGTTAAAAGAAAAAAAAGGGTAAAATTCAGTTTTAAAGAGTATAGTATAATATTATAATATTAGTACAACCTTTTAAAGAATATTTTTTTGAAAGAACTTTGATTTCTGACTGAAGGGAGAGGTAATGTCAGTCTTTCGTAAAAACACTTTCAGGGTCATATTATGTACTAAATGGGGGAAAAAGGTACCATTAAATGTTTATAACATGAATGGAAAAAGGTTAATAAAAATAATGGTATTTCTTGATATATGGATCATAATATTTCGTTAATGGGAGCATAATCAAAAAATGTCTTAATAAATAGTAAAATTATAGCTATAAACCATTATAAATATTGTAATATTGAATCATATTAAAATATAAAGAATAAAATTGAATGAATATTAAAATATCACTAAATAATTATATTCAAGATATAACATGTGAAAGTTAGTATATACACGACATAGAAAAATATAGGTTCCTGACATGGCATGTGTCCCAAAGAAAACAAATTGATAAAAATTAATATATCGATTTGGGAACTTTTGAAACATTAACCTCATGAAAGAAATATCTTATATTTTATATTTAAATGCCCATAAATTTAAGTTTAATAATAATATAATACATATATGGTCAGTATACACACCACAAAAATTAAATGAGTTATGATTAAGGCACGTATTTAATGAAAATAAAAAATGAGATGAAATCCCCTTACCTTCTATCTTGACTCTTATCGTACTCGTTAAAACCACCTGTATAATAAATATAAATTAATCATAAAACTTTTACAAAACCATATTCATTTATTGAATACCATATTTTTTATTACAACCATATATTACCTTCTTGTTAACAATCTTATGTTCAGGGATCACTTCGGGTAACATTTGCTTTGTTCTTCATATTTTTCTTAATTTGTTATATCTTTGTTCCTTATACTTATATCAGAATTTACATAATAAAACTAATTATATATAAAAAATTTATATAAATTATATTTGTTTTATAATAATCTATATAATATATTATTTTGAAATGGAATACAACGTTCATGGAGATGTTAATTCGTACGTATGCATGAAAATTATTTCCATTTTTATTATCGTATTGAAAGAAAGATGGTAAGTGTCATATTGGTATACATATCAATATATATATATATATTTATTAAACAAGAATTATTAGATCATATATAGAATATAAGTTCACTAACCCATTCTAAATACATTCCTTCTACTGTTTCAATGAATCACATTGCTTTGAAGGGGCAGTAGTCCACACTTCCTCAAAAGAAATTATCATATTAACAAAAATTGGAAAGTATAAATATATGTATTTTAAGTGGATTAAAGAATCTCAAAAACATAATAAATATAATATTAAACATATATAAATATAGTTTCCATCATAATTTCCACCATTAAAGGTGGTAGTAAAAAATTAACAATCATCGTTTTTTGAGGCGGAAGTTCACCGTACACATAAACAGTATATTCATTACCCGTTAGATAGAGGTGTGTGTAAGTGTATTTAGAAACCATAGAATAAAAAAACATAATATATTAAATATAATTTTTTTGTTATACAATAATTTAATAAAGATAGTGGATGGGGTTTAGAAACAAAATAAAATAAAGGATCTTGAGAGAAGTCGTTACCTCTTAATCAGGTAACTCATTCTGGTGTGTGTCAAAAGGCTTCCTTGGATAAATTGCAGACAAAGTAGATACTAATAGGAAGAATGGGTGTATTTTTTTAATTTTATGGGTCATATAGTTTTTAACCTAAGTGGTTTGATAGCTGTCAAGATGAGGGATAGGTAGTGTCTTGTTATTGGGAAGGGAAAGAACTCACTTCTCATTTTTGAAAACAAGTTAGGTGTAACAACATTATTTCCAGAAAAAAGTAAATAAAATAAAATAAAACACAATAATTGAGGTGAATGGAAGAGTAATTTCCATAAAATTGGTGTTTTATAAGTGTTTAAGTCATTTTGGGTAATAAATTTAAGGTTTAGTACTTTGTTGACTTACTTTTTCTCTAAATCATTATAATTAATTTTAATAACTTTCACTAATGTTTTTTGATAAATTAAAATTTACATTATTAGAAATTATAAATTATTATATTTAAAAATATGGAATCCATTTTTCCAAATTATTATCATAGATGTGGAATACATTAATTTAAAATAATCCCGCTAATTGAACGACACTGCGGGTTTTTAAAGTTAAAAAGTCCAAAAGGTTCCAATGTTTTTATAACCAATTTAAAATTAAAATTGTTTCCAATGAACAAAATTGGATAAATTTATAAAATAATTATCTATTTAAACTTTGAAACAAATTTATAATATAATTTACCCTCATAAATTAATTACATGAAAAAAATCTTTGAATTAAAAATCAGAATTTTTAACTATTCATTAAAAAAATGAATCCTTAATGAAAAATACCAACAATTAATCCTGAACTAATTTTTATGTTTCTAATTAAAATATGATATTTATTTGGCAAAATTAAATCTTTAAAAGGGCGAAAAAAGTTATTTATAATTTGTTTTCTATTAAACAGTTGTAAAACTACCATTATAAAAATAGAGGTTCCAAGCATAAAATTGGTTTTGTTATTATCTTATGTCTACCAAATATATTGGGTGAATAGAAATATTATTTTATTAGATACATAAAATGTAAATTTAATTATTATATTTCACTATTTATAATTAATTTAACTTATTAATATAAATATTTTTTTCACATGAGATTAGAATTTTATCAAATCAGTTGATTTATATTCATTTAGTTTCTATATTATTTTTTAGTTATTAGGTAACCAATGAATTCAACTATATATATTCATAATTTAGTTAATCATATAATATTAAATTTAATTTCTATGATATATACTATTAAATAACATTATTTTAATAATTAATTATTCTTGGGTAACACTCGGGCATGTGTGTTACGTAAGCCATCGCATAAAGTCAGTCTTGAGTGTAACGTAAGTTAACCTCATTGTTCCATATAGACAAAGGTAAAATTTATGTCGCGCGTAGAGAAATATTAACTTGAGTTGTTTATAATGAAATCTATACATAGTTTATTAATATAAAAAAACTATTTTCAATGTGGCGTGAAATGAAAAATATCAAAGAGACTAAATTAATTCGAAATAAAATTGAAAAATTTGTATGGTGTTGCACCCTACCAACCTTAAAATACATTTATCCCTATAAATTCATTTGGGTTTTCAAAGGTTTTTTAATCTAATGTTTAATTCATAGAATCCCATATTATAAAAATGAATACCAAAAATTCCCTTAAAAGGGAAAATTTGGAACCATAACTATTAGCCAAAGTAACATATAACTCGGTTTATACATAGGAGAACACAGCTTTGGGTGAAGGTTAAAAATGGAAGTAAAATATAATGATCACATTCTATAGGAGAGTGATAGAGAACATGGTTAGGGTAAATTTAATAATCACAAATTCATATACCTTAAATTATCTAAGGGACAATTTTATTCAGCAAAAAATAAGGACCTATCATAAACTTTTCAGTTTTTGGATTCCTTCCTTAGAGTTGATGAATTTTCTTGAGAATATTTACCTAATTGATTTTACTCCCATTCATCGGAACAATAACAACCTTTTTTGGGCCTTGATATATTTCCACTTCATCTCTTACCCTAAGAAATGAATTAGGAATTTCTTTCATTCCTAAATTACTAAGAGATCATGAGATCCATATCATGAGATCCATGATAACTCATCCAATTTTTCTTCACTCACCATCAATACAAACAAGTTATCCAAAATACATAAATATTTATGTAGTGGGATAACAAATTAATATCAAAAACTTTATTTTATGTTCGACTTTAACTTTCCATTAATGGATAACCTTATAGCCCTTCCAAAATATTATTCACACTTTATTCCATAAATATAATCCTATATTATTCAAAAAATATTTTTATCAGATTATTGGTTTCATGATTTCACTAAGAGAAAAATAAATCTAATTTAACTATTCAAAAATCCATGAATAAGGATATAATCACATGACACTTCACTAAAGGATGAATGAATAGATTATCATAGGGCTTATTCATACAAAATCAAACATGAACATTCAAACTAGGGAGGATATGTTTTCCCTTAATTTTCATTATTCACTTCATCCATTCTTATTTTATAAGATTTTCCTTTGTATTTTTTACTTTGAGTTTGTTTTGTGTTATTATTAATATTATCCCTTGGATTGGTGAATTTATTTTCATAATTATTAAACTTGATGCAGTTTAAACACTGAAGTGTGGTTGGTTCATTCTGTTGAGATTTATCTCCACCCATTTCATTAAATTTCGCCTTCTCGTCACGTCTACATAACTTTTTTCAGTAGAAAAGAATACCAAAATAAAAACACCTTTTTATTCCTTTTAGGAATTATCATAAGTTCCATTTCCCATAGTTTTGTCAAGTATTAGTTTGAATCTTTTTCATCTCTACATGGTTTTTAGATTCCCATTTAAACTCTATCTTTATATTCCTGTTAAAACAATGTGATTGATCTATATCTCCAAAAATCATTTCACCTTTTATTGAAAAATACGCAATATCTTCATTACTAATAAATTCACTTATGTAAAATTACCTTATTAAACCAGGATTTAAGCCATGTAAGAACCTATTAACTTTAATTTCAGGTTAGTTGAATAATACTAGAAGAATACCTCACAAGTCTTTTAAAATTAGCCTCATAGGTACTGATAGATTCATCATCCTCTTCATATAAGTGAACTACTTTTCCATATTCTTATGAATAACATGAGGAAGTAATTATTTAAAAATAATTTCTTTAAATTATCCCAATCCATGGATTCAATTTCATTTCACTTTCATGTATTCTTGATTAGAGTCAATCAGTGGTTTTCTTTACCTTATAACTGATAAATAGAAAGAAAGTATTTATCTTGATACAAAAACTAGAGAATGGAGGATATCTTTTCGGTTGTACTAATCTAGTGTTAATAAACAAGTTTATTGAAATACCTATTGAGATAAGGAAAAAATTGCCTCATGAAGGACTATAAAGAACGTAGTTCCCTCCTTTGGTCGTTTGAATGATCAATATTATTCATAGCTTGAGAATGTTGTGAGAGTATAGAAATGAGGTTTTTTATACCAAAACCCATAGAATTTGGATCTTTAGGAGAACAATAATTCGGTTTTCCATTGAAATCACAATTATTGTGATTCCTTTAGTTCCAAGCATTCACTAAAACCTAAAGAATAGAGAAAGAAACAATTATCATAATGAGAAGCCACATAATCATCAAAAGTCACTTATAGGGTGTCTAAAATACGACACATTACTTAATTTTTGACACCTTAGGTTAATCTTAGGTTATTAATATCCAAATTCTATTAAAATAATTCGTGATGGTTTAGGAAGAGTTCATGAATTCCCAAATCATATCCCTTGGGAGTGTCAAAATAGGTGTGTAGTAAGGATCATTTTCATATACCATATTACCCTAAGTCAGGCCCAGAATATCTTGTCAGAGTTGTTACTCCAAAGTATATCTATGACAAATACACATCCACTTATAGTATAAAAATAGGTGCATATTTCTAGAAAACTACTTACCCTATGAAATTAAATGGGTATCACAAACATTTGACCACATCATAACCTATGAGAGGATATAGGTTTCATAATAACTTTATGAACGAATAACCCATTAAAAGAACTGTGTTTCAGAAGCATATAACTCTGGAAGGGAAATGGGTTCCATAAACATCATGACATCAAATCATATACCATTCAAAGAAATAATATGAATGGAACCTAAAAATTATTTCCTATAAATTCAAGTGTAACATCAACGGATTTCACCTTATATAGAAAATAAATTGGAAATATGTTTTTAAAACGTTTATTGAGGAAAATATATTTTCTTTTTTTGAAAATTATTTTAAAAATATAAATCCTTTAGAAAACCATATTCATGAAAATTGATAAAGGTGTATTTGAAAACAAATTGAAAACCTTTTCATTATAAAACTTCTTTAAATCTTATAACGATGAAAATTAAAAAATTAAAAACCATTTTCCTAGCAATCATTAAAAAAGAAGCGTGAAAACATTTTGAAAATAAATACTTAAACACTTTTAAAATAATATTGAAAAACTTTTGAAAAAAATATATTTAAAAATTAATTTTAACAAAAATCATAAAAATTTACCTTTTAAATATGAAAAGGAAGCTTCACATAAATAGTAGCAGTTAAATATGTACATTCCATATGAGGTAAAAAGAAAATTCTTTTTAAATTATAAAAGGATAGAAAAATGCCTTGTTGGGGAATTGAAAATAATATTACTTTGAAAAAAATATTAAAATAAAAACAGGGTAAAATTTTATTTTAATTATTATAGGATACGAAACCTTTTAGAAAACAAGGTTTTGAAGGAACACATATTTCTGGCTGAAGAGAGGTAAATTCAAACATTCTTAAAAACACTTTCTTGATCATCTTATGTAACAAAGAGTGAAAAAATGGTACCATTAACTGTATATAACATTAATGAAAAGTCGGTAAAAATATCATGAGAGTTCCTAATATTTAGATCATAAAATTTCATCAATGTATGTATAATCATAAACGACCTAAATAAATAGTGAGATTGTAGCTATAAGTCATTACCAATTTTGTAACATTGAATCACATTAAAATAGGAATAATAAAGTTACTTGAAGGTTAAAATATAATTAAAATAATTATTTTCATGATATTGAATTTCAAAGGTATTATATAAACCTTTTCGAAAAATATAGGGGAATGACATGGCATGTGTCTCAAAGAAGGTAATTTGAGACAAAATTAATTTACCTATTTGGAAACTTTTGAAACATAAACCCCATTAAATAAAGATCATAAAATATAAATTTAAATACCAATAAATTTAATTATAATAATAATAGAATCTATCCATGTTTATTATACACACCACCCAAATGAAATGAGTGACAATTGATACATGTATCTCATGAAAATAAAAAGTGAGATGAAATTTCCTTACCTTGTGTGTTGACACTCATCGTACTCATTCAAACCACCTGAAAAATAAATAGATATTTATTATACATATTTTAAATAACCATATTCTTTTATCTAATACCATATATTTTTTTGTTCCCATAAATTACCTTCTTGTTAAAGATCCTTCGTTATGGTTTCACTTCGAGTAATATTCACTTTTTTCCCATGTTTATTAATTTGTTATATATTTGTTCCTAATACTTATATCATGATTTAAATAATATAAATCATGATATAAAAATAATTAATATTCATTATATGTTTTTTATAATAATTTATATAACATATAAATATGAAATGGAATACACCATTCATAGAGACGATAAGCCAAACGTATGCGTGAACATTGTTTCTATTTTTATTGTCTTACTAAAAAAAAGAAGATAAATGAAATATGTGTATATATATGTACATTTATATCATTGTTAAAAAAACAATTATTATATCATATTTATCATATACATTCACTAAAATAATCCTTAATACATTCCATGTAGTGTATGAATCAATCACATCACTTTCAAGGGTGGTAGTCCACACTTCCACAAAAGAAATTATCGTATTTACACAAAATGAAAAAAGTATACAGATATGTGTTGTAAAATGATTAAAGAGTATTAATGATGTAATAAATATAATATATAAAATATATAAAAATATTTTCCATCATAATTTCTACTATGATAGGTGGTTAGGAAAAATGAACAATCGTCATTTTGTGAGACGGTAGTTCATCGTACATATAAGCAGTATGTTTGTTACCCATTAGATGAAGGTATTTGTAAGTGTACGTATAGACCTTAAGATATAAAAATCCAATTGTATTTAATATATATGGGGTTTTATAAAATCTTTGAATAAAGAGAGGGTATGGGGTGGATAATGAAAATAAATTAAAGGAACTTGAGACAAGTCGTTACCTCTTAATCTGGTAACTACTTTTGGTTTCTGCCAAAAAGATTCTTGGATTTATTTATACCTAAGAAGATAATTATAGTAGTTCGGGAGGTATTTTTAATTTTATTTGGTATATATTGGATTAATATAATTGGTTTGATAGGTTTGAAGAAGATATAGAGGTTGTGTCCTTTTATAGGGAAGGGAAAGGACACCCTTGTCATTTTTTCAAAACAAGTTAGGTGTACACATGTTTTTACCTAAAACTAGTCATAAAAACCCAAATAAAATCAATAATTTACGGTTAATGGCCTAAAATTATCCATCCAATTTATGTTTGATAGTTATTGAGATATTTTAATGTAATAAATTTAAGGTTTAGAACATTGTTAACATAATATTTCTCTTAATCATTGTAATTAATTTTAATCACTTTCACAAATTATTTTTGTTGAAAATAAAGTGGACCATAGTATATATTATAAATTATTTTGATTCAAAATATGGAATCAATTTTTGAAAATTATAATAATAGAAGTGGCATAAATCAATTCAAAAACAATTCTGGTCAAGGAAAGACACTCCGGGTTTTTAAAGTAAAAAACATCTAAAATTTTGCTATGTTTTTATAAGCAATTTAAAATTTTAATTAATTCAAATGAACATAATTTGATTAAATTATAAAATTATAATATAATTATAATTTACAATAAATTTAAAATATAATTTCACAGTATAAATTAATTAGTTAAAAACCCGGTTTTGAATTGAAATTCTGTATTTTCAATAATTCATTAAAAAATGAAACCTCACATAAAAATACCAAAAAATAATAATAACAAAAATTTTATGTTTAAATATAAAATATGAAGTTTATTTTGACATATAAAATCAATAAAAGTTGAAAAAATGGATTTAAAATGGGTTCTTCATTAAAAGGTGGAAAAACTACAATTATAAAAATAAAGGGTTTTAAACATAAAATTGGGTGTGTTCTTATTTTAGGACTATCAAATCTATAAAATGAATGTCAAATATGTTTGATTGAATATATAAAATATATATTTAATTAATATTTTTCACTATTAGTAATTGATTTAAATTATCAATATAAATCATCTTTCTCACATAAAAATAGACTTTTATAAAATTAGTCTATTTTTATTCATTTGGTTTCTATATTCTTTTATAATTATTTAGTAACCAGTGAATTATACAATATATATTCATAAGATAATAAATCCTATAATCTTAAATTTAATTTCCACATTATATCCTATAAAATAATAATATTTTTATAATGAATTATTGGTCAGTAACACTCAGTCTTGCGTGTTATGTAGCCCATCAAGAAATTCGATCATGTATATAATCTAAGATAAACTTCATTTTTTGGGTAGAGAAGGATAAAATTTATGTTTCTTATAGTACATGATTAAATTTTTTTTCATATAATTCAAGCCAAACATAGCACTTTAATATAAAATAAACTATTTTTAGTGTGCCGTGAAATAAAAATATCAAAGAGATTAAATTAACTTGAAACAAAATCACAAAATCTTGGGGTGTTATATAAGGAGTGTTATCGCAAACACTATTCAAGCCATCGTTGGGTACCAATACATACTCTATGGATGCAGGAATGGATTGAGGTAAGGTACCGCTTTGTGATTCTTAGTTGATTGTTCTTAGAAATAATGTAATATCATTGTCTTTTAAAATGAGGGAATATGTTTGGCAATGTACAACTTACATCAAGACTAAATAAATAACAAAATATTTTTTTTAATTGCTTCCATTATCAAAAAATTGTTAAATTGGAAGTAATAAATAGTATTAATTAAATTATTAAATAAATATATAATTTTCATACTCATTTCAAATGTATTAATTATTTTTAAATAATTAATATATTTTTAGTAAAGTCATTTTATTTATCAAAACCATATTTTCTTCAAAAAAATATTTTTATTGGTTTTTATGTCCAAGTAATATAATTAATTTTTGGATATTTTAGAAAATTTATTTAGTAAAATGAAATTAATTATTCAAATCAACATATAAAAATTTTCCTATGATGAAATTTTGATAATTTTATGAACAGTTTCATTTTTCAAAGAATAGAAAAAAATACTGATTTTTTATTGAAGTGTATATTTTATTTAAAGTATTTAAAAGTAAAATTTTGTTTTTTATTAGTTTTAAAATTTACATAGTTTAATTTTATTAAAAATAATTCAATTATGGTTTCTGAAATAGATTTTATACTTTAATTTATTATAAAACCATTTTAAATTTAAAAATAATATTTTTCCGAAAAAATGTTTTTCATTATGTTTTACCAGTTTTATTTTATATTAAATTATATAGATTATATTATTTTAATTTTGAAAAATTAATGCCAAATTTTTATTTACAAGGTCTAAATTTTATAAATAGTTAACATTTATTTTTTTCTAAAATGAATAGTAATATTAGTTATTTTTGTTACCATGATAAAGGGTAAATTAGGTAATTTATGTTAAAAATAATATGATAAAAACAGTAAAATGAATCAAAAACATGACAAAATATTATTTGATGATTTTAATTCGACTTTTAACACCTATGGTTTTAAATTTAGTTGTTTAAAAGACACTTTCCAAATTAAATTGCTTTTATATTATTTAAAACCAATGAAGTCACAAAATATTAGTTATTTTGTCTTAAATATATTTTATGTGTCCAAAAAGAGAAAAAACTAGGTTATGAATAAATATAAAGGATTTTATTGAGATTTGTTTTTTTATTATTATGATATTAATTTATTTTTTATTTTTATATGTGAAATGACAACCTTTAATGCTTATGCAACAGAGATGCAATGCTTTTGCAAGCAGGTGAAAAACAAAGAAAATAATTTTTATTGAAATGATAAAAACTATTAAATGAAGAAAACCTATACTAAATTTTATTAATTTAGTATATTTTTAACATAATCATCCATGTTTCAAATTACAGACCATTTCAAGACACTTTAATAATATTATGACCTTTATAGTATTTAATTTAATAAAAAGGTAAACATGCCACACTCTTATTTTAAATAAATATAATATTTGTAATATGGGGTTAAACAAAATATATTGTCTACTATAAATATTATTTGTAAATATATAAGAATTATATAAATCATTGTAGTATCTTCATAATTTTTAGAAATTAAATAGTTGCATTAAATACTTATACAACGACAATGCAATAATTATCCGACTAATTTAAAAATCAGATAAATAATATTAAAATTTTTAAAATAAATATAATTTTAATTAATTAATTTTTTGTATGAATTTTTTAGGTTAAATTTAGGGTTATATTAATTATTTTTTCCCAAGTTGTCTTGCGGTTTTTATTTTCTTAATGTCAATGTAATAAAAAAGTGACAAAATTGACACTGAGGATGTTTTATAAAAATAAAATTTTATTAAATAATTTAGAAATCCTAAAAATATTTAAAAAATAAAAAGTGATTATGATAAAATGTAAAATTTCATAAATTTACCATTTTGGAAAAATTGATAGTATATAACTAAAAAATTAAAATCATTAAATATTAAAAAATCATCTCACCATAGTTCAAAAAATAGGTTAACAGTTAATCAAAATTATAAGGTATAAAATAAAACTGATAATTTTATAAAATCTATTGGTTGGCTATAATAAAACATTATCTTATCTTATATTTTAATCCATGTCTATTTGGTGGTATTTGGAAAGAAAATGAATTTATTATAAATTAATCTTTTGAGAATAACAAAAAATCCCCCCACCTCTATTATAATAATACAACTCTCCCCTCAAATCTATGAATCACCTAGATCTTTCTATCTCTAAAACACACTACAAAATTATCTTCTAAACTTTAGTATACACATTCAAGATATGATCTTATTCCCAAAATACTAACCCTATATACCATTAAGGGATATCAAAAGGAGAGGTTTCGAAGAAGATGTTATCATTCTAACTGATCACTTTTTTTCTACTCTTCTGTACCACCTCTAAAAATATTATTTTTACCAATAAATAATAAAATTAGTAGAAAAAATATGATTAAATGTTATAATTATTATGAAAACATTATCATTCACCATCTTTCTTATCAAATAATAAGTGAAATAATTTCTTGTGAGTACATACAGCTTACCATCCCCACATTGTGATTCCCTTCATTTTTAATCACCATGATTTATGGACGGGTATTATGATAGGTTTAACGAATATATATTACATATATGAAATAATAATAATTATAGTAAATATTAAATATTATTTACCATTCTCCTATTCAACTAATCGAATAATGAAAATAGTGTGCACACGTACATAGAGCCTACCATCTCCATGAGTAATGTAATTAATTTTATATTTATAATTTATATAAATGAATATAATTATGTATATAATTATTTTATATTATTTTTAGACCATGGATAACATTCTGGAAATTATGGGAACAAATACCAAAGTATACGGTCCAAGATTGTCGAACTAAAACAATCTTAGAAAAAAAAGATATCAATCATAACAGTTATTATAATAACAAATTATTAATAGACATCAGATAAGATGTTATAAATAATGCATAAAATGTTTGATAACTATATTTTTATGGAATAATTGTCCAGTAAGTCCATATTTATTATACAAGAATTTTTAATGTGAAGATAAAAATTTGAGACTTGAGGTAAGGGGATTCTTAGCTCACTTTCCATTTATTGGGGTAAACTTCTACTTTATGGATTTTTTCCAGATAATATTATGTTTCAAATGAATTCTAATTCCCTTATTTTGAACGTTCACTTTTTAATGTACTTTTAAATATGATCCACATAATCTATTGATTTTATTAACACTCACTTCAATGATATTATCATTGTAAAGAACTTCATCTCAATTTTATTTCATTGAGTCATATTTTTATTTTATGAACATATATTCTTTTATGAGCTATATATAAAACCAATTTCACATGTTATATCATGAATTTTTTTATTGTAATGATATTTAATTTTTTTTATTAAATTTTAGTCTTTCAAGGTGAAAATGACTTGGATGATTATAAAGTGTAGTTATTTATTTCACAGTCTCATTATTATTCAAGAATGTTTATACTTAAGTCTCTCTATGGGAAAAATTTATATTTCATGTAATTGTTTTCCAAAAAAATCAAAAAATATTTCACTATTTTACTATGAATATTTAAATTCATTTTTACCTATGTTTTACTTTTTCAAAAATGGTTTGTAATGATTTTTTCCATTTTTTAAATAAATATCTTTGTTATTTTTGAGACAAAAATACAAAAAAGAATGTTTTTTAACTTATACGACATCAATGGAATTTTACTCTTTCATGACTCCTTAATATCTTGATAAATACAATAAAATTTTACATGGTTCTTTTCAATGAAAATGTTTTCCTTTATAATGTTTTGTAATTTTAAAATAAAAAATGATTTTAAAAATGGAAAGGATATTTTCCTCAAGAATTATATCTAGTTATTTTGCAAAATAATTTTTCACCTAATTTAATATTATTTTATTCTTTAATAGGGATATAATTTTATCCTTATTCTTTCTATGGTTGGTTTATGTTTATGATTATGTAGTATTTATGAAACCCATTTCTTTTACAAGTGTTCTGTTATGATGAAATGATTATAAAATCCATTTATTTTTATGGGTTTTGATATTATAAATAATTAAAAACCTGATATAACACATATACCTGAAAATGTTATGACGTGGGCACCTATATAGCACTATAATTAATTGGGTAATGTTTAGTCTCATGAGATGTTGTGTTGGGATAGGGAGTAAACTTAATTCCCTTATGGGACAATTCCCTCCATGTGATATAGATGTGGTAGATTTCCTTAACGCGTGTTTATTTTATGTTATATTTTATTACCACAATTGCATGTTTTATGTTATGCTATATTGAATCATGTTATATGAATATTTTATAAATCATTTCTAATTAACATCCTTGTTTTTTCATGACTAAATATTCTAACCTTTGATATATAGGGTATAATTTTCATATGTTATGCTCAAGATCACATGCTCTTATGCTAATATTATTATTTCATATAATCATGCTTTTATTACTCTTATTTTTAACCTTACTAAGTATTTGATCTCAAATTATCTTATTTTTCCATTTCCAATCATTATAAATAATTTTTTTAAGAAGGATTATTTTAAGAAGAGTTATTTTCATGAGGTAATTTTTGGAGATAATGTTTTTTATAGAAAAAATGTTTATTTTTAATGATATGTATGAGTTTTTTCTAATTCTCCAAAACTATAAACCTAAATGGTCCTTAGGTATGTAATCGATCAAATATTTACTTTTGATGTTGTAAGTTTAAATGTAAAACATTTGTTCACATTTGTATTGTTTTTGTCTTTTGCACCTGATTTAAAGCTGTGAATTATGGGTTATTACAATTAGGGGAGCACATAACTGAGCAATTCTCATGATGTTAGCTGGAGATAGTCTCTTTTTGGTATTTGGGTATTTTTATACATGTTTTACACTAGATTATTGTTTCCATGTATTTTCTAAAAAATAATTAACATACTCATCATGTATATGATATTTCATTTTGTATTTTTTATTATTACTATCATGTAGATGTTTATCTACTCCTTAGTTATTCATATTATTCTTCAATTGATTAATGTGATTACCCTACTTCCATGCACCCTAATTATTAGTGTACAGTTTCTCTAATATACAAACTTAGACTCTTACTACTAGTTTTCATCCTTTTGTGTACATGGAGTTCCACTTGAGTCGATGTGACCCACCAGCTTGGGGAACCATCTAGAGGCTCCCAGGTTGGGATCTTACATATTATCCCTGATATTCTCTTATCATGACCATGATCTTTCATATTAAATATTCCAAATAATAAATTATTTATTACATTATTTTCCTAAATGTTTAGTCCTATATGAATCATTTAGTCAACATATAGAGTAGAATGATAAATCCCTAATACTCGCATACATTTTGTTAGAAAAAATGGTACATTTTTTAATCTAGAAAGCTATATCCACTGTGAAAGAATCAAATATTCAATTCCATTTTCTATGTGTATATTTCAATATATTGTGGATTTGACTTAGTTTATACACCATTAGTCTATTATGATAATCCTCAAAACCTAATTGTTAATTTAGGTAAATATATTGATCTAAAACCACATTTAGAAAATCCAACTTTGCATCCATTTACACGATATAAAAACTTTATGCAGAAACTATTATTAACACTAATTTCATGTTATTCTTCTTAAAAACCTATTAAATATATTAGAGAATTAAACTCCCATTTTCTATTAAAATTTTTTCAGAAAATACTATGTCTTTTACCTCTTCCTATTATAAAATTCTTGTTTTAATTGGAAAACCCATTTATTGTCATGTTCTTTCATTCCCAATAAAATTTCATTTAGATCTGAAGATTAATTCATATTAAATGAATCCAACTCATCCTTTAATGTAATCTCCCACCTATTGAGACTGATCAGTTATTCTAGGCTCTTATGTTCCCTTCCATTTTTTAAAAGTAAATAGTTCACATAAATTCAAAACCTTTACACCATACTTCTAACCACCGAAAATCTCTATAACTCTAATTATGTCTATTTTATTTATGGTACTATAATATTTATAGATCCAACTTATGATACTTTTATATTAACTTCATCAATCCTAGATAATTATTCCATATCATATCCTAGTCTATCTATCAAGAAATCAGTTTCACCGTCAATATTTTTTGGTATTTATAACCTTTCAAAATCCTAGTTTATATCACGTTGAAAAGGGTGAGTTAATTAATTTCCATCAAATTCCTTTTCATAAAAGTCTTATTATTTCAATAATACCATCCCATTGAAGAAAAAATTTATAACTCTAATAATTTATCACTTATAATTATCAAAAAGATAAAATCTAATGTCTTCATCATCATACAACACAAAGAAACATGTATTAAACTTTTACTTGAGTTTTTAATATCTTTATCATAGACATAAATATAGGCAACACTGTCAAAAATCTTTAGGTGGCTAACATTGATAGGTTTACTTTGTAAAACATTCTTAAATTTCTTATCCTAAAAGAGTGGACTAGTTTCTATTAACTAGGTACATTGTTATATTCACTAATTCTAATAAACATATTGGGGGAATTATTGAGGTTAACCACATACATTGTACCTTCTATACTAATGTATATTTTATTAACTCTGACACACAATTCAACTAAGTTGTACTAAAAATAGTACCCCCTTATCTAATCCCATTATTCTAGTATATTCTCCAAAAATCCCTTACAAAAGTCACCATAGTTGTTGGGTATTGATCATTTAAACATCAGACCACTTTTATTTTACACTACGTCCTTCAACTGAAAAAACACTATGAAGATTGTGGACTAATGTTAATGAAAGTAAATCGATGATTTTCATTATGAATCATCAATGAGAGTAATGAAATAAAGTTAACCTCTATTATATTGGATTGGGTTTTCCCCTAAACATTCATGTGAACAAGATTAAGCTTCATTGATCCACCAATTCTCTTATTTAAGATGAACGAAACCTGCTTTTTCTCTTGAATATCACATCACTCACAAATTATGAACACTTTTTTTTAAGATTCATCATAAATTTTTCTTATTAAAACCTTCATGTTCTTCTCACTGAGATTTTAGATTTTATAATGTCAAAATTCAAGAATTTTTTAATCTGATACACTAGAAATTATAACTCCATATAATCTTATGGTCAAATAAAGGGTCTCATTATTTATTACTCTTTCCACTAACATGGATTTACAAGTGGTATTCTAAAATCAATTACCAAATATTTTATAAAATATTACTTCATCAATCTATCCAAAAAAAATTAAATTCTTTTTTATCCCTTGGATGTTTCTTAATTGTTTCAATTTAATTTTCAAATTATTTAACATTTAAATATTGACTTTCAACTCCCCATGACTTCAATAGCCTCATTATTCACCACATAAAAATTGAAGAATCATTGAAATATATAATTCACCATGAATATTTTCTCTTCTATTGAGTTTAATAATGTAACATAATCAATCACCCATCATTCTATTAGGGCGTTGAAACTTTGTAATAAATTGATATTTCCATCAACTGAGTATAGGGAACATGATTTTCTAGAAGTATTCCTTCTCGAACATTCTTAATAAATTGTATATTCCTTCTTTAAATATATTCTCTTCCCATACAACCAACATGTACGGATACTACTACTCAATTTTACCTAACTCCTTTCTATAGAATTTTTAATTTACATCTTAGAAATTCCCTATATAAGTGACCACCTTACTCTATTGGAATTTAATACAGTCCCCGAAGGTCTTTAAATTATCTCCTTCCAATTTCATCATTTATGATTAAATTCCTAATATCCTAAAATACCGATTTAAATTTTCATCAAGAGTTACTTAAAATCGATACCTTATAATCACAAAATTTTTGTAGTGTTGATGAGAGTAGTAGTTCCAAACAAATAATCTACACACTTTACATTGACTAATTCAAGCATCCCTAAATTCATGTTTAATTTATTCACATGACCATTCATAGGCCTACATTTTGATAATATCATAACAAATAAAATCTGCACCATAAACACTATATATAAAGTAGATAGATTCTCATACCTGTCTGTTAGATCCTTTAGAAACTCCTCCATGATTTTCACTTTACTTTTATTAAAGGATATATTCCAAGCTAATTAAATCCTAATATTATTTAGATATTTTATATCCATATATTCCAAATAATATTTCTTTTACCTTCTTAGGTCTAACTCAAGACAATAAAACTTTTTAATCCTTATGAATGAGATAGTATTCCTTTTATATTCTCAATAAAACAATTTTTTTCTATAAAACTTTACAATTTGGAACATTAACTCATCAGATTATATACATTGTTATATGAGTAATGTTCTACTAAAATGAAAATAACATGAATGAAAGATAATGATACCTAAGTCTTCTCTTAAGTGGTTATTTTTGAGTCCTAGACCCATATATTTGACACCACTTAATAGGAATCCACTAAAACCCAATCTAAAAAAGATATCTATTAAAAATACCACGTATTTGAAAAAAAACACAATAATTTATTTTTTTTGAATAACGCCACCAAAAATAATATTTTAGAAGATAATATTTTCTTCACAACCTACTCGCCACAAAATTTAACTTTCAAATACACTCTGGAAAAACTCCCAAATTTTCACACATAAAAAAACAAAGGAAAAATAAACACATTGGGTTTATATGGTTTGGACTTGAGTCCCACATCTATGAAAGAACACTACTTCCATTTCTATCTATAAAATTTAAAAAGTATTTAAGTCACCTATAATCAAAAAAATATAATTAATTCTAACTCTCATATATTTTCATGTATAATTAGTCCCGCCTATAGAGAGTAGGTCATGGTTGGTCGTTAATTGTAGATGACTTCTCACATTTTAAAGAGTTCCGTTTTGAGCTTGGTGACTACCAACAGCCTATAGAAATTGATAGATTTCTACTGATATATATTAAATAGTGATGATGTTACCCAATATTGAATATTTTATAGAATTTTATTTGTATCCATTTGTGAACTAACCACTACATATAACCAATCGAAGATAGAATATTTTGATCAACAATCCTCCACTGAATATTTCTACTACTAATACACTGATCTTAAAGGATAATTTATCTTCTATATTTTCATATTTTGGTTGATTGAATAGGAAATTGAATTTCATTTCCATTTCCTTAAAATTTCAACTCACAAGGTACACTTTGTTATTGTAACAACATAACCAGCATTTTGGGGATCTATTATCTGAATGGTGAACTGTCAAAGAAACAAATCATTTGTCATCCAACAACATCCCCTCACACACCAAATACACCTATAGTTTTCAATAAATGATTCCTCATATCATAACTCATCATCTATTCACCAACAAATATAGTATAAATATTTATTTTGAGATTATGTTCTCAATATAATAAATTTCCATGAGAAAATCTACACTACTATAATTGGCCAACAATGTAATGTCTTTAATACCACCAAAATATTCCATATTGCTTTCTCAATGGAGATGATGTTAGAAATATCCACGGTAACTGATTAATAATGGAAGAAACATTAATAAATTGCATAAATAGAGAGGACCATCAGGTATCCTCATACCAGGTATCAAACGAAATTGGTAAATTCATCAATAAAAAGGAAACAAGGACAGCTATGAATATAATTGATTCTCGGCACTGACATTCATGGGATTAATGATTAAGGAATATGTAAGTGGGAACCATCTATATGTATTTAAGTATTACAATATGTAAATGGTTCCCAACTTTGGGAAGAGATGATATTCTTAATTTTGGGATTTCTTTTTATATTCTTTGTGTTCATTCTATTATATTACTCTTCATTTTTTATTCCAAATCTATTTTATGTTTATTAAAATGATATCCAAACATTCTAAAGGAAAAAAACTAACCCGAGGAATATATTTGGATGGATCTAGAGGTATCTAAAACATTTAATTAATCAAAACACGTTGATTTCCATCTATAGTGATTCTTTGGGATGTAAATATTTTTATTTGGATATTTTAAATAATCACCAAATATATATCATCATTGATTATTCTTCATCCAAACCATTTCTACCTTCGATTATTCAACATAATTAATATAATATGGGATTTCGTAAGTTGATTGATGAATAATATATGAAGGATATTTTGTGCTAATTTGGTTTCATAATATGATTTTGGTTTTTAATTAACTTCTAACTCTATGAGAATTTAAATCTAGTATTCCAAGGGGTTCTATATGGTGTACTATATTTAAAAAACATATGTGAATGAGGATGATTATTGAATGAGATTGAGTTAATCATTGATATGACTAAAAAACTATGAATGTAATGAAGGATATCATGATTTAGTTCCCAATATCATGTCATTTTTACTTTATGTTAGTTCAGACCATAGGAATTTTCAATATCTATATATCACAAAACACAACCAAAACCCCATATTATATTATAATACCAAAAAAAATTAAACATTAAAAAAACAAAGAAAATAAATAGATTGTATTGATTTTAGTTTCATGAATTAAAAGAGAATACCTTGTTAGTCCAATGTAATCAATATTGGTTTATAAAATGTATTGATTTGACACGGTGATAAGCTTTAAATAAAATACATTGTAGGGCCTCATGTACTTAAAATGACGGGGTTCATTTAATAGTAATAAAATGTTGGATTCAAACTGGACAAGGAAATGTACAAAAATCCCAATATCTTTTTTCTACCTCAAATATTCTTATGTTTTATTATTGATTATAATGTGAATATCTTCAAGAAATATCTTCCAAATCCTCTCAAATGATTCACTTAGAAAAGTTTGAAATTAATAAATTAAATTCATCATTATTTATCACAAAAAATAAGAAAGGAAAAGATAATCATCTATTGATAGAGTATATTTTAAAGTGTTTAAGGTTGTTTTATTCAAATAAATTAAAGATTAATATAGGGTAAATGAGTGATACGTATTTTGTTTTTTTTTTGTGGAAATAAATTCCTCTAGAAAAGAACTATATTTTCATGAGAAAGAAAGGGGATTCTATAGAGATATAATCATTACATAAAATATTAATTCTATAAGTTGAGCATTAGATACATAGGAGTTATTCATTATTATTTATATATAGGAACAAAATAGATTATGAATGATTTTTACAAATTACATAAATCTCTATGAAACTAATGGATAATGTATACCTTTATTAATTATGGTGGATTATCATTTCATATTTTTGAGTGGAATAATTCTTGTATCTTCAAAGAAAATTATGTGTTTATCATACTCATAACATTATTTAGGTGTTGAGTTCAAACGCATATTGATTTATTTAACGTTTATAAATAAAACATCATCTTATATTATGGTAAAAAAAATAAATATTGGTTTGAATATATAATTTAATTGTTAAATATAATGTTCAAAATGATAATCTAAGTTCAAAATACTTAGTATGGGTATTATTATATATTTTTACTTTTATTAATGACATAAGTATAAGTATATATTCCTATTTGATAATGTATAACTAATATTCCTTTAAGATATTAACGAATAAAAAAGTGTAGTAAAGAATGACCATGGTAAAATGATACAGAAACATTGATTAGAGTGGTGTGAATAATATATTAAATAATACTTCCTTGACCTAGAGTCACACAATTATTTAATAATCACTTTATGATAATACACACATTGACAAGTAACCAACCATAATGTTAAAATAGAATCTCATATGAATTGTAGTATGAAAGAAGAATTGGACTATGTTATATGCATCTATAATGAATCAATTTATTTATTAAATATAATTATATAAATAAATTAATATCATAGGGAATTAAGTATATCATTAAAAGATATTGGGTGTAAAATAGTATATAATGAACGAAATTATATCTTGGAAAGGGATAGTGGGATAAATATAGACTTCAATGAAGTTAAGGATTATGATAATTAATATTTTTTAAGGAATTAAAATTCCATAGGACTCTATGGGAGGATTTATTAAAAAGACACAACATATAGGATATGTATATAAGTGATATTGGAGGCCTAAAGATATATTGTTTTGTTATCACTATGCAAGGTGACACATTTTTTATAATATTGTCAATGGACATCATGAGAGTAAAACCCCACTAAGATGTCTGTGAATAAGTGGTTACATAAATTAAAAAATCTCAAAACACATTCAAATATTTATTATTGTGAATAGGATCACATTTTTTATGATAAATCATTTAAATAAAGAGAGAGAGATAGAAAAAAATTAAATAAGGGAGAAATATAGGGTTCAATATCACTTGTTACCAAGTGGATTTTTTCCAACATGCATCAGATATATTACCACTACCCATGTTGAAATAATATTAGCAATAAGAACAAGGAAAGGATATGGGGGATGGTTGTAACCTCAAATGTATAATATAGAATTACAAACATCAACAGAAGATCGATCCCCACTTCCTTGGCCTAATGTGCTTTGGGAATCTTGATCACATGTCCACCCCAATGCTTTTCCTTGAATCTTATTCGAACACTATTAGTAACCCTCCCCAAAATGAATAGTAGGGTAATTTTAAGTTTCTTCATTACCGATCACTCTTTTTTTTAAGTGAAACTCATTAATTATATATAGAAAATGCATCACCAATGCATGGGTCTCTTTAAAATGAAAAATTTTATCGTCACATAAATCATATCTCTGTCATTATATCATCTTTGGTAATTTCTCTCAAATTGTTTTATATTTCATATATTAATTCAACTCAAATAATGATTTTATGCAAAAATTTATCATAATTTTTTCCTTTCATAATGTTTTCAAACATATCACATGGTCTGGTTGAATTGAATATTATTTGGAAATGGATATTCATTTTGGTCATTATTTCTCAAGGCGTTTTACATCAGGATTTATTTTATTTAAAATGGGGTCTATTATGCCTATTTTGGATCATACACTATGTGGTTTATCACTACTCATTCAAGACACTGAAGTGGAATACCATGTACTAAACCCGCACCACTATGGGTGTTTTCCCTATCCACCATTACATGTGAAATTCCCATTTTTGGGCCTCCCTATAGAATACAACCAAATCTCTAAGATACAATGCCCATTGTAATTCTTAGATTCCATGTATCTCTTTATAGGTTGTTTTGGACTTTTTAGAACTCCCTGATTAAATTAAAATAAGGTTTTTGTTTTCAATATTTCTGAAAATTAATTCATTCATTTGAATCTCCAATCAATTCAATGATACTCCTATAAATCAGTGAGCATGTTTTCAATAAAAATCCCATAAATATTCTTCCAAAACTCATAAATTAATTACCTCAACAAAATATTCATATCATGCCTTCAATTTTATGTTAACCCAACACCACACCATCTTATAGGGTAGTGTTTGTTATGTTATTATAACTCTCCATTGATTTAAAACTACTCATTGATCAAGTCTCAATTCATATTGACTCATATATATACCTTTTTCAAGTTAATTTATCAGGTCATCTTAACACATAAACTTCCTCAATCACCCAGGGTTCTTGAATCTCCTAAGATTCATTCCATCCCCACATTAGATTGGTTGGAAACATGGAAATCAAAGTAAATAATCTACCAGATTCAACATTATATATAAACACAACAACTACTCCCTTTAATAATCACTAAATAAATAAACTAGAGTCTACTCCCCCATTGGTAAGAATAGAGTATATGGTATTCTCCGCCTTTTTAAAAAATATGAAAGAATAAAATGGGGTGATTTCGCAAGAAATACACATTATTCTCCGTGTTAGAGACATATTACAATGAAAGAACACTATGCACTACTTTTTCCTTGATTAAGTGGTACTTTATATTAATATTATTTGATTGTAAATATTACTCTAGATTCTTGGAAAATTTATTTCACTTTGGTTGTTTCACCCAATAATTAATTTTTATTAAACATAAACCCACATGTTTCTGATTTTTCACTCAATCCACAACACCTGGGTTGAGGAATGGGATTTCATAATATATTCATCATTGTTTATACTCGATGTAACTGAATTTTTATACTCTATGTATCAAATTTTCCTTTGATACAGGATTATCCACCAGAACTAGAATTATAATCTCTGAAAAATATTCCCTATCAGCATCAAAATAACTATATATCTAAAATGATGTTTTATTTTCATACCTAAAACCAAAATTCATAGTCCCTTTTATGTTGTAAAAGATATGTTTCACAAAGTAAATATTTTACTCCTTACGGTTCCTCTAAAAATTTTCATTCAAATTAGCTGAAAACATGATGTCAACCTCTCGAAATTTTCAAATACATTAATCTAAAAATTGGACTTCTAAACTCTATTTGAAACACACATATTCCTTTTTCATAAATGGACATCATAGTCCAATGATACATAAGAGGGGTGACCTCCCTTTTCATTTCATTCCAAATGCCTTCAAAAGCTTATGGTAAAATTATTCTCTATAGAGATAGATATAAAAAGCTTTGTTTTTAACATGAAAATCTAAGAGGAATGTTATCTCTTAGATCATTAATATTTTAATGGATTTTTTAATTTTTGGGTACAATTATTCATAAGTTCCATATTTGTTTCTCAAAAAAGAAATTTGATCAACATATATAATCATTATAAAAAAATATGAGTTGTCTACCTTGATATAGAGATAATAATACACCTTTCCCATATTAAATTTCATGATATTTAAATTAAAGTTTCTATGGATTCTATCAATTGAAAATTTATATCTGATTTTTGAGAACAGAGTTACACATTTATCAAATATTTTATCACTACTACATATTTCATAATAATTAATAGTATTTTTTAAATCAACTTTTACATCCAGAATATTCCCACTCCCATGTTATCCACATTTTCTAAAAGAGATTCATCAATTTCCACATCAACATGAAATGAATTTTTTATGGATATTGATTTATTAAAAAAATTATATAAAATATATTTCTTATATTATTATTGAAAAATGATAACTCCTTCCACCAGTTATGTATCCAATAAATATAACTTTACCGTCTCTCTCATCCAGCTGACTAAAATATTTCCACTAATCCTTATATAACAAAAAATTCTTGATAATTTCCAGATTCTCATTAATTTATTATTTCCAAACCATAACTAATCAGTAATATACACTGACACATATCAAATTATACATTGACTATGAATGTATACAACAACGTTTTTTTCTTTTCTGCAAGATTATTTTTATGTTCCGTTATATAATATAATAGTTCTAAAAATGTTCACCATGATATAGTTCTTCTACCTAGATACTCAAATTATTTTATGGTATATATAGATCACTAAATATATGAGTTATTACATAATTCTCAAAATATTCCCCAAATTATTCATTTTGGAATTTATTTGTAATTTAAGAATAGAATATTTTGATAGCATATGACATTTCATTCTCATCACTCCTCTTAAAGTGATTGAATTTATCAAGAGCATGTGGTTCACTTGACATAAAAAAGATATGATTCATGAAAGTAAAATAATAATAACAAATAATGAAATAGATATCTCTATTTACTTGTTTCATGATCATTGGTTTCTACACATTAAAGAGAACCAATAAAAGAGGTTTCTTTGTCTTGATATCTATCAACTTATATCCCTTGTTCTCCATTTTTCTAACATCACATGGGTCACAATTGTAGATCCTTTCATGATTTGTATTTAGTAGATTCATTATAAATTAATATTTTATTAAATTCTTTGCGTAATTTTTTTTGAAATGTCCAAGTCCCCTATACCATAACTGATTTTCCTCATCCATACTCAATCAAAATAAACATTGATAATAAGAAATTTAAAATAGTTATATTCTTGTTCCCTATCTATTTATCAACATTGTGTTATCCTTAAATTTCATTTATAAAATAGTTATCCTTTCGATAACCTATTTCTCATTGTCAAAAATTTGTGAAATACATATGGGAATGTGCTTCATTCCATCTATAAAAAAAACACTACTAGATTTATTCTTATTAATTTTGGTGAATCTGATTCCATTGACATATAGTGATTCATCATTACCAAAAGTATTAAATCCATCATCATACCTTTATTTATATTTTGAGGGAATTTTTTCTAGTCATATGTTTGTAGAAACCACCATCATGTATCTACGACTTCTCTCATTTACCATCTTTGTTAAAAACCTCAACTACTATCAATTTCTCTATTATTCCTAAAATTAAGATATGTGGAATTATTATTTTTATTTATTTTTTATAATATAATTATAAGACATTTTTGGTCATGTGTCTAAATTTATCTCACATCCCACAAGTTTTATTATGATAATTAAAATAATAGTTTAGTTTTACCCATTATTTTATATATTTTTACATATTTCCTCGTGGAATTCATTTTCGACTCACCAACAATTTAAAACCTACCTCTGATTAAGGTAGTGTGAGATTGAATAAACACATATATGATTTGTATAAAAAAATATAAAGTACCAACATCTTTTTGAGAAGTGAAATATCCTTGAGTAATGGACATATTCTTACCAATATATTTATTTTTTTGTCTTCTAATTGGAAATCTATTTCTTATCTCCAAACTTCCCATTATTAAGATCTTTATATTTCACAATAACTGTGCTCTAAGGATATTTTTTTCTTCTCCCACACCATATTGATAATTGAATTATTAGAACCACTATTTATTTTAGCAATAAGTGATGTTTCCTTCTTAAGTGATGCAATGAATTTATTCTTCCCTTTTTTACTACTTCTAATATTTTTCCTTGATGCTTGAGTATACAAGACAATGGTTCATGGTATTATTTTTTAATATCTCAGTTTCTTGTATAAATTATCAACCATATCCCATTATTTGGATATTTTACTTATTTTACTGATATAATTTTGATACACATGATGAGTTCTACTAAAGGAATTTTTAGCATTAATCAACTCAACCATAGGATATTTTACTTTTAGAATCATTTAAATGAGATTTTTTGTAGTAATATCAAGTATCTTATCGATAGTTTCAAGGAATTAATTGTGATATTTCATCTTTCAGGTGAATTAAACTTGAATATCTATAATAACTTTTTTTCCACCCACCAAAATATTTCTTTTATCCAAATATTACAATAATTTATTTTTTTCTCTAAATGTTTATATTCTCTTTTAGCCATAACAATATATCCATCTTTAATTATAAATCATTTAGTGTTTCATCATATCTTATTTCTTTATCTTCACTGCTTTCTTCTTCCTCTTAACCCAGGTGATATTTTAGAATATTTCAATTATCAATAAAATCCATCTTCCCGTTCTTTTCTAAGCACCCTTTCTCTCACTCACTTTAGTATCTATAATTTATAGCCATAGATTTTGATAATAATTTTTTGTTCTCCATGGGAATAACCAATCATTTTCCTTTGATAAAATTCACCCACTAAGACGACTTTATACCTTTTTTGTTTATGATGAACTTTTATATTGTTTGTAAAGTTCACCTCTTTATTCTCTTATAGGTAAATGTATTCAAAATTTCATAATCATTCAACGGTTAAATAACTATATTAGATTCATACCATTATAATTATATTTTCCCCACTATAATAATTTTCAAAATAAAAATATAATTTCATAAAAATCTATATCATCATCTTCAATATCTATCACATCCTCATGAAACTTCTTTAATATAATATGTTTCAATCCATTTCAATCCTTGAACGCAATCCCAATATCTAATTTTACTTTTCCCTTTAAGGCTACTCCAATTCTCATCTCATAAGAAATAGAAACATTGATGTGTGTATTAATAGTCCACTCATTAAAGTCTTGAAATTCATGGAAATAAATAATTGATTCAAATTTTTCTAGGAGGATTCTCATCAATTTATTCACCCTGATAGACTCTTTATGTTTTTGACAATCGATTTGAATCGAGATTACTATTTTTTTCATCTGAATAAATAACACATACATCATTTTATCTTCACCCATCAAAATATACATAAATTAATATTAGAAATATTCTAACTAAATATTATTCTCCTTAATATCTTTTTAGTGGATATTATAAATCATCCTCCATATTCTATTTGTTGTTTTAATAACCCAATAACTCATGTCAACTATTCCATCAAGAAGGTTAAACATAATGCATTGAATAATCTCCCATATAACTTAATATTATTCATTTCAAGTAGCATAAAGGATATTATAACATTGAGAATATATGTACCATTATCTGTGATGTTAGGAATGATCAAAATAAGGGATAGAAGATATAGAACCATCCTCTCTCTCCATAGAAGGAATCTATAACATTAATCATAATAAATCATTTTCTATTGAAATTGTTTATAGAATTCATAAATATCATCAATAAAAGATGATTTAATGATATAAAACATATATCCAAGATAAATTACAAGGTCCTTCTACGATAAAAAACACTACATTATCCAAATATATTCTAACAAGATAAAACAATAGTTTTCATTGATACCATGTGAAATGTCCATGCGGTAATAGAACTCTGCTGAGTGGGTGGTCAATATGTGGTTACTAAAAACACTAAATTAGAAATCACTTTCCCATATCATTTAGTGTGAAAAATATATTACTATTGAAATAAGGGTGAAATAAATAGTTTAATAACTCTTGTTATCAAGTTTTTAATCTACGATGTGGAATAGTTGGGATCCTACTACCCACATTACTATTTTATTATCAATGAGAGTAAGAAAATTATAAAAGAGAAAATCTTGAACATCTAAGAATAGTATATAAGGAAAATCATCTATAAGTCAACCAATCTCTGTTTTCCAAACCATTTATATCTTTGTAATTGAGACCACATGTGAACACTTTTTCTTCTCTAAAAAACTCTACAAACCCCACATATGAGCATTACATGGAACGAATGTTAATATAACTTAAAGTTCAATAATAATTGGTATCTCTATTTTGGAATCCAGATTCATAAATTATTTTTAGATAAAGAATAACTTCGGATAGAAGATATTAAAATTTTATTGTTTAATTATTTTGAAGATTTCATCATAGTTTTTATATCTATTCAAGCTAATTTTTGTCAAGATATTTTATTTCTCATATATAACCTCCACTAAAAACACCATTTTTAATTTTTGTTTCACTTGGTGTAGTCCTTCTATAGAATTGTTTGACTTGTTTTTCAGTGTTAACAATATTTGATCTAAAATTACCCACATGGGATAGTCATAGGATTATATTTCACCACATTCCTAAATCCAACAGGCTATCGGTCAATAATAAGAACCAATAATTTATATTTCACTTATATGAGTCTTTATCCTATACACCTATGGGAATACACCAATATCCAAGACTTAAATTTTTGAAAACATAAAACTGCTCATTATGTAGTCAAATAAGGTGCATCATGAATGTTTGTAAGATAAATTTCTTAATAATTAAATATAAAAATAAATCTGAGAACAGGAAAAAAATATAAATAATAAAATCCCAGCACAAACCCAACATTATGAAGTTAAATAAGTGAATTCAGTGTTATGTTAAGATTTACATACTCCCCTTTAGTAATGAGATTGGTTGGGGACCTATTTAAAAAATATCCAAATCCTCTATGTGAAACACTAAACTATACATAGTTGGTAAAAACACAACATGGTAGGTCAAAAATCTCATGAAGGGGTTAGTATAAACAAATATAATACGACTCGCTGAAAAAATTGGATGGAAAAAATTTGTAGTAATCTCAATAAAAAATATACAGATTTGATTTAAGGGAAATAGGTAACCAACATCATATGGGTCATTATTATAGGTAGTTTAGTTTCATGGAGTACTAACCTTGATAATAATCATAAATAACCCCATATCCAACAAAATCAAGTCCTTAAGGTCTAGAAACATCAATTTTTTCTCTGTATCTAATGTCAGAGAAACTACCACATTAAGGGATGTAAATGTCGATTGAACGACTACCTGGTCTATATATAAGACCATGCCACGACATACATGGTTTTCCTAGATCTATTTTTCATATGGGAATGATTCCCTATTGTTAGAAATATTTTAGTGGAGTACTTGAATCCCATGAAGTAACAATTTTTTACTAACTCATCAGGGATCTCCTAAACTTCAAGTTTATTCTAGATGTTTCACCCTACCCTTTTTTCCCAATAGGATAACGAAAATACTTGAACAGTCTAATAACATCATTAATGGACTCTACTTACTCATTGTATTGTATTATTATATTTTATATTTAAGTATCATTTTATGGACTACATACACATCAAAGACTTACACCCCGGTTGGATTTCTTGAATAATGATATAAATATATCAATATAAGTCATGTCAGTAGGGTATACAAAACTAATGTCAAAAAGGTACATTGTTTAATCTTATGTATACATAAGAAACTATAAGATATTTATATAAAGACTATATAACTTTGGGGGTATGGAACATAATGTGTGGGTCCATTAATGGAACATGTATATGGATACAAACTAAGATTCCTAGTCCCATAATGTAAAGAATTTTACTCAAATTCACATGATGTGTGAAATTTATAATATTGAAATAAATTAGTTTCGTATAGAATGAATTACACAATGAGTATTCAAGATTATTACACTTTCTATTTTCAGTAAAAATGATGTTGAACTATCTTCTTTACTGAAACGTGCATCCAGATTGCCTTCCCAATTTTCAAATTCTCGTGTCTGTTATTTTTTCCAAAATAAATTCAATTACTTGTTAGTTTTTCTTACTTGATGAACTCCATCTGTATATTTTCTAATTTCAGGTTGATATGATATTATTTGTTTTACGTCAATTATTCCCTGTCAAAGTAACATCAATATAAAATTGGTGCTTCATCTAATCCATTTTCTATTAGTTGACAGCCATCTACCTTCACATCAACATTCTACCCTTCAACCACAAAAGGATTTATCCACCTATGTGAGGTCATGCCAATAATTATTTCTCCCATCATCGAACCGCAAAAACAATTAATTTTATATAAATGAAATAATTATTAAAAAAAATATGTTTTACTAGTAGGTATGACAACCCAATATAAGTTTATGTTTGGACACATAGAAGAATGATGAATATATAAAGAAATTATATTTACTGATCAGACAAGGATCCATCATGGTGAAATATAAACGAACATCTATAAAATAAAAATAACATGTAACATACATTTAGGGTGGTATAATTCTTTATCTTCATTAAATATCATTCCATAAATTAATTCATTATAAAATATTATTAGTATATAAATATTAAATTTTAACATAGAAGAATAATTATTGATTAAATATATTGAAAACCCACATTATATTTTCAAATATTGATATTATACTTATATGTCACCATAAATAAATATCATTTTTTCGTTCAAGATTTAATATTATAATAATATCTATCCTTATTATCATTATGTTGATTTATATATAATTAAATAATGAGAGATAGGTCTTGATAAATATAAAAAAAATGTGTATATAATTAATTTAATGTTCTACCATGTTAACGATTATCCGTTTCATAGAAAATCATGTCATGCCCCCCCCCCCCAGTTTTTAATATCTCATTAACCGTGAAGAACACCAAGAACATTTGGAAATTATTCGTCATTTTTAAAAGATATATTATCACATTCACTTTACAATGGGAAAAATTAAATGGAAGAAGATTCCTTTAAAGGTTTTGGGACAATATAAAATTATTTTCCATAAATCACTCAATAAAAACCATTTATTATTTTTTATTTATAATTTCATGAACTAAGTCCCTAAATTAATTTTGTTCACCACTATAAAAATAGTTATCTAAGTAATGTTATATTTCATGTCATTCCATGAACACATGGCATGTCCTTTCCATTTCCCCAGTGAAATCTCACCACTGCATCGTTGTTCACAATAGAATAATAAGAATAAGCACATATAATTACTTTCATGGTTTAAATCCATACCATATATATTATAACTTTTCTAGTAAATCCCCAATGTTCTAGAAAAAACCAAATTGTTGCAATTTTGTTACATGACTTTTTTATGATTTATTTAATATTTTCATGTGTTTGTGAAGAGCCTACATAATGTTTTTGTTTTATATATTTTTAATGAGTATGTCAATATGAATTCAAGAAAAAGAGAATCTTTGATGATCATTGGTTTTCCCAGGAATATTTTTTGAATATTGAGTTCTATTTTTGGAAAATAAAATATCATATTTTGAGACAAAGCAGTGATGCTTGGATAATTTTTTTGAATTAATTTAATGGTATTGGATTTCATTCCTGAACAATTATTTATGTAACTATGGGGAATGAGGAAACACTCTTAGTTAATTTAAGAAAATGACCTAATTTATTGTACATTATTTACAACATCATAATAAGTGATGATAAATCATATATTAATTATTCCATAATATGGTTTATTGTTCTAAATATTTTATGAAGAAGGTAGTATACCATAAAAATATTTATTTACATGAAATAATTTTTTGAAGTAGGCCATGTGGAGAATACCATGAATAATATAATTATTGATTTAATGTTCTGTGAAGAATTTCCTGAAGGTCGGTCAGTTGGAATGAAAAGTCTATACACGGTAATTTTGAAAATGTATATATGTGATCCTTCATCAAAAAATTGGGCCAACCAAGATAACAAGCTAGGATATCTTAACCACGAACTTGTAGAATAATTAATTAACCATTCATGGGAGCCATCTAGTACGGAATAAAATTTTTCATCAATAGTTCTAATTGGCAGTGCATGGTGAATCTTGTAAGAGTGGGCACATAGTGTTGTCAAAGTATTCTCGTGGATAGCACAAGGGTGTAGTGTAACCCATATAGGAAATTTTTTAGATTTTTTCTGGCTGTCAAACCATGTTGTTGGTTTTATTGTAAATTTTAATGGAAAATATTATTAATTGGATATTTATTCAGTTGAAAACTATTGTGGGATCCCATATATTGTGATATTTTATTCATCCATTAAAAATATGTAGAAAATAGTGAAGTTGTTTGATCTGATGCATCTATGTCATTTGATGATTCTAGTAAACCATATTAAAACAATGCCTTTTATAGTAACTCTCTAACACTACTAGTTTGATTATTCAAATGATGCAGATCCATCTATGGTGATCATACAAAAAATATGTCACTCAGAATATCATCTCAACATAATGCATGCAATTGTGATCTTATATGAATTTCATTATTCTATGAATATAACATGGTCAAGGAATTAAAATGAAGATATAGTCGGGCCTACATAAAATTAAATTCATGTGATATATATGTATTAATGTGAATATCCTCTCGTGAAGGAAGAAGTCAGTTATGTGATGAACCCATGATTCTGAATGTTATAGAGATAAAATAAGAATACCATGTCAATATTAGAATACATAAAGATTAGGTAACAAAATGACATGGAATATTTTTTAAAGGTATTTTAAGGATTCTTGGTATGGAATAAAAATTGGATCATTTGCAACATGAATCATGGAATAGAGGAAGTGAAACACTTCAATAAATAGTGGGATATTGTAGTCGAGATCGCTTGCTAAAATATTTTATGAACTCTAATTTTTTCTGGAAAAAAAATAAATCATCTAGTTGAATCCTTTTCTTATCCTATTATAAAAAAAGTGTGCACGTCCTTTCATTAATTATATAAATAAGCAAATATTTTTTATTTATAAATAAAGAACATGCAATCCACTGGGAATTGAAAACATAGAAAGATCCAGAATCCATTCCTTCTTGAAGATAAAACAGTGTACCATATATGGTATATGAATATAATTTTTATACCACCTTCCATTTAGTTATTCATATAATAAATAGTACCAACATTCATATACTATAAGAATGAAAAATTATATCTGGAATTATAACCTAATTTTATGAATAAGAAGAACTCATGCACTCATATGAATGAAGGAATATAAGACATCATTTTGTGATTCATGTATAAAAGGCACCAACTACTTAAATATTTATGAATAAAACATCTAATGTAGTGTGAAGGTATGTATACAATATTAGTCAAAATATAATTGACTATGAAGCATTCCCTATAAGAAGGTCTTGAAATATGAATGCATGAATTGAACAACTTTTCGGAGAGTTCACATGTAATAATACAATGATGCTTGATGACTAGCTTACCAATTTGAGAAATATTCCCCACGTTATTTTTTTCATGTATATATAATTTTTAAGAATAATTACAAGATAAACTTATTGTGATATTTCATAAGAAGAAGAAGCAGAAACTATACATAGTGATTTATATCATAAATTTTATGTCAAAGATCATAAGAAGAAAAGGATAGTGGACAATTTGAATTCCGTTGTTTATATTTTAGTTCAGAAAAAATTATAATAATACCATAATAGAAAATATTTATATCATTATAACTAAATTATATGAATAGGGAGACTTTTATATTGTTGTATTTGAGGCATCCATTAGATTATTATATTGTGAGTAAATTTAGTGGAGTAATTTCTGTCTATCAAATGATACATGTTCTACATTGTTGATCACTTTAAAATTGTAAGGATGAAATCAATCATATTGTGAATCAATTTTATGATTATTTGTAACTAATTGATATCAGGAGAATAGGTTTAATTTCACACCCTTGTAAGTAATATCTTTGATAATAAAATGGAATCTCTATGTGAGAGATATAATAACCACCATACACTATAGATGTGGTAGCCCAAAATATAGGTGAACTACATTAAAATCCTGGTTTCCTTTATTATTAACTATTTTATGTTCAAAATTACTAATTAATGGTGAAGACAACAAGAGATCCACTAACAGAATAAGTAATAGAGGTATATAATTTAATAAACTTTTAATGTGATAAATTGTCATCCCACTATGATCCCCCCCCCCCCTCAGTGTGTTTAACCCAAAATTGATCTTAAAAATTTGTATCGAAGGGATAAGTCACACCTATTATTTTATTAAATGATTTTACATATATTGACTACTTCAATTATCTTCTCAATTCAAAATGGAATGCAAACTAGGAGTAATTGTGTTTATAACAGACCTGAAATCTATATTACCCAAACTGTAAATAAAAAAATAATGAAAGAATTGACCAATATAAATAAGAAATCCCTATTTCATGAAGAGTATATCGAACTAGGTTCTTATGCATTGTTATTAAGAAAACAAATTCATTCATGGGAGTTAAAGATATTGTAGTTCAATCTAATTCCAAAGAAATAAACAATAGTTCTATCTCAGATGTAAGTGAAAATTCCTTATATATATATTTCAAATTTCTAACATAAGCATCAAGAATAATTGCTGCATATCATTCATCTTAAAATTATAATTATATAGTCTAAAGGAAGAATTTTCGAGAATAAATCCCCTATATCGAGGAAGAATATAAGGATAGAGAGGGGGAAATGGTACAGAGCATGATGACATGTGTAGATATCACCATAGAATGTAACCTCAAAAGTTATAAGATCAAGGATCCTGAAGAAGCATGTTGAAGAGTTTGGAAGGTTTGGTTTGATGTAATCTTAAAGAAATATGCAGTCATTGAGATGCTTGAATAGATGTTCAATGTATTTTAATAAAAATAGAAGAATATCACTAATGTTAAGAATTCTCAACTTGAAAACCTAGAAAACTAAATTAAGGAGCTTAATAATTTGATTATGGATTGATGTGGCCTTAAAAACATATGTTTTTTACATCTTTTTATTTAATGTTTCATAATTTAGTTAGTTATTTTTTTACTTTTTACTAAATAAGTGCAATTTTGTGTTTTTATAGTTAAATTTATTAATTAATCAAATTTTGTAATTAAAATTATATTTTTATTTTATAAATAATTTATTTATTTGTTAATTTAATTTTATAGTCCAATAAATTTTTATTCAATTTGGAATTTTTTCTGCATATTTAATAATATAACATTTATTAATTAATTAATTAGTTTTCTATTGCACATAAATAATGTAGTCTTAGTATAACATTGCATGTATTAAATATTAATTAATTTAAAATAAAATAATGTTTTAGATTACTTCTAACAATTCATTAATTATGAATTTTAGATTATATAATCAGTATATTTTTTAAATTTCTTTAATTTAATTTTATTAATTAAAATTATTTTTTAATAATATAATAATTATCTATATAATTTAATTAATTTAATTTGTTAAAGTAACATTTTTAAATAATTTAACTTTTTTATTTAATTGTTTAAATTTAATATTAACTTTTTATAATTTAATTTTATTTTAATATAGTTTTAGTTTAGTAACAATTTACGTTTTATAAATTAATGTTAATAATATTATAATTTTAGTTTAAATGGTTTATAAGTTTATTAAAGTTTATTATGTACTTAAATTTTCAATTGTCTTGATTAATTTTTTGTTTTAATTAATTATTTTGTTTAGATTTTATTTAAGATTCAATTTATTTAACCCTTTTGTTTATTTTCCAGTGTCACGGTGGCACCACTTTGATTCATGGTCTCACCCCTGACAAGGTAGCACCACGCACTGTTTTCACTTCATGGTGGCAGCGCAACACCACGAACTTTTTACTTTACGGTGCCACAAAAAATTATCTTTACTGTTCCACCATGTTTACAGTCATAGAGTAAACCTCCTTAAACCAGTTCCCGAGTTACACCCTCTAACAGTGCTATCCTAACCTCTTCTATAATTTCACTACCACCATTTTCATTTCCATTAACTGTTTCCCATTCTTTACTGAGTCACCTTTTTGAGAGTAAACAGAGGCATCGTTCTCTATCTTCTTGCACTACACATCTCCAATCACGGTGCCATAGAAAATCAGGAACTGTTTTTCTACCTTGAACCTCGCAGGGCCATACCACCATCACCCTACATCTCACCGCATTGTTCCTTCGACACTGCTTCTACCTTCTGTCACACAACCCCTTTATCCACACCTGTCGCCGCTGTAGGAGAACTTTGAGAGACCCACCTTCTTCCCTTATTCATTGTCGAACAAAACCAAAACATCAAACAAACCCTAACCAAACTCGAATCTGGGAACTTTCCACTTTCTACTGAAGCCGCAGCAGTTCGATAGAGGTCAATTCAAAGTGTTGGTTGTGTGTTGTGCTAAATAGAGGAGGATCCGAGCTCGGAGGAATTAGATTCATATCCTAACATAGATCTAAAAAACACAGTGATTTGTTTTTCAATTCAAATCAGAGGAAGCCATCATTAAAGGGGTGGTCATCCAGATCTAGACAGAAGGAGGTGTGTTGCGTCTGATAGTGTTTCCGTGATCTCTTTGAGCTGTTTGAAGAAGAGAAGGTCGGAGCCACCGAATCGGTTATTGGAGAATCCAAGATGAGGGATACTAATCCCACACCATGTTGCAAGGATGAATCCACCTTCATCCGAGATGAAGTCTACTACAGGAATCTTTTCTGATAAGACTACTGAAGGGAGGAGTCGAAGCTGATCTCGCCACCCCTCTAGAGAACCCACCGCATCATCCAGCGACCAATTGGAATAAACCTTCACAGAGGCCCCTCATTCACCATGGAGGATTGCATTGAATCCCTAACCCTCTCCATGCAGCGTTGTAGAGTAGAAGAGGGGGGTGGATCACTACTTAAAAAAATAAAGAATAATAATAACTAAATAAAAAAATTAAGATAAAAATCATAATAATTAATAATAAAAATAAAATAATTATAAAATCTAACTATTAAACATTAATAATAACAAATTTATTATAAATATAGGATTTTAAATATTTATAAAACATGATTTTTATAATTAAATGAACTTAAATAAAACTTTATTAAACTAAATTAATTAATTTGCTAGTATTAATTTAAATAAATTATTATGTTGAATATTAAATAATTGTTTAATAATAAAATATATAAAATAAAATATTTAATTATAATTTATAATAAACTAAATTATTTAAGCTAAAATAGTAAATGAATTAATTTTTTTAAATGATAATTAACTTTATAGTTAAAATTAATAAAATTAATTATTAAAAATAAATATCTTAATAAATAATAACAATATTAAATCTTTTAAGACTTTTAATAAACTATTGACTTTAATTTTAAATAATTATTTATTCGTAGTTCTATTTGTTTTGTTTTATAGAGATTCTTGAAATAGTCGGAAAAACATCCAGGTTCACTTAAATAACTTTAATTCTTGACTTTTCTAAACTGTTCCTTAATGTGATCTTGTCAATTCCCACTTCTATTTCAAGCATTCTATAAAAAATGGTTAAATGTTTTCAAAATTCTTTCCCAATTTTAAGCTTGATTCTTACTTAAAATGAGTCTTTTATAAAGATAAAAATTTACTAGTAGTTAAGATCTGCTGAGAATCTGAAACTTTTGTGGGTGGATGATTGTTGAGTGAGTAAACAAAGTGATTTTATGAGATCTTGGTTTAGGAATACATTTGAGAGTGACATGGGTAACTTTTCAGTGGAATTCTGATCATAACCCTTGTAATTGGAAGTTTTATATTGATTATAGGAAACTCATTTTTCTTTAAATTGTTAAAGTAATTATCTTAGTGAGACATTGTAAATGGTATTCATAAAAATCTTTTGAAAATGGAGTAATTTGGGAAACTGGGATCCCACGGTGAATCTCTAAGACCCTAGATGTGGGGTGCATTTTTGTTTACTATAAGCCCTATGTACACTTTTAATATGTGCATTTTATAGTGCTTAGCACTTGATACATGGCTTGGAAAAAATTAAATATTGTCTTTAGGGTCTAAAATGAGTTCATTAAGGTGATGGGAATGATGAAATCCAGATGAATAAGGGGTCAATTCGTTTATATTTGAGTCATTTACATTTTTTATTAATGTGATTCACAAAAAAAATTATTTATTTTTGGAATCTAGGATTGATTGAAAGTATAATGTTTCTCTGGTTAAGTTTTTAATTCCATATAAATTTTACCTTTTTTTTCTCTTGGAATTAGAACTTGAGTTTGGATTGAAATGAGTCACTAGGAAAGTTCAAAGGGGAGGTCAGTTAGATCTAGACAGAAGCAGTTGTGTTGCATCTAGTGGTTTTTTCACAATCTCGCCGACCTATTTGAATAAGTGAAGGTCGAAGCCACTGAATTGGTTAAGGGAGAATTTAAGATGAATGAGATCAAGCCCACGCCATGTTGCAAGGATGAATCCACCTCTGTCCGGGATGAAGTCTAGTGCATGATTATTTTATGAGAAGATTGATGGAGGGAGGAGTCGAACCTTATCTCGTCGCCGCTGGAGAGAACCCACCGCATCAGCTGGCGACCAGTTGGAAGAGGCCTTCGCAGAGGCCCCTCCTACACCATGGAGAATTGAAGCGAATCCCTAACCCTCTCCATGTGGCATTATAGACTAGAAGAGGGGGGAGGGATTACTGCTTAAATTTTTTAATAAAAATAATAATTAAATAATAACACATATAAAATATAAGCTAAATATCATAATAATTAATAATGAAAATAAAATAATAATCAAATTAAAATATTAAACATTAATAATAATAAATTAATTATAAATTTAATATTTTAAATAATTATAAAATAGAATTTTTATAATTAAATTAACATAAATAAAACTTCATTAAACTAAATTAATTAATCTTATAATTTTAATTTTAATAAATTATTATGTTGCATATTAAATAATTGTTAAATAATTAAATATATAAAATAAAATATTTAATTATAATTTTTATAAATCAAAATTAATTAAGTTAAAAATGTAAATGATTTAATTTTATTAAATGATAATAAAATTTATATTTAAAATTAATAAAATAATTAATAAAAATAAATAACTTAATAAATAATAACATTATTAAATGTTTTATGACTTTTAATAAACTAATGACTTTAATTTTAAATAATTATCTATTCTCTATTATATTTTTTTATGGAGGTTCATGCAGGAGTTGGAAACATGCCCAGGTTCACTTAACTAACTCACTAGGAGTTAGTCACGTGGGAAAAGATAGCAGGACATGCATTGCACAAAAAAATTCACGTGTGCGACGCACATATGAAGGAAACTTAATGTCGGTGGAAAGATGTGGTGAATAATAGAAAGATACTATTGATATATAAAGAAGAGAAGTAGTAAAATTTGGGGGAATTTTATTGGATACATTTGATCGTACACTTCCAAGAAGAGGAGAACCTAGGGGTGATTCATGGAGCACTTCTTGGAGAACCACCTCTTGGAGACTCGAGGGCCAGGAGCAGCATCAATTCAGGCTAGCATACGGAGATATCTTCCTTTTTTTCTTTAAATTCTTTTTCTTTGTAATTGAATGATTTTACTTTAAATAATAGGGATAATGTTATGCTAAATCTTACAGTTTGGGGATAAAAGTGGAGTCTACTGGTTATCTTCCTTCTTTATTCTCACTGTCATTTTAAATGTGATCAGAATTGATCAGTGAGATCATTTGTGATTACATTCAATTGCAACGTACCATTTTCACATAATCAATGAAATCCGCAATCATTAGGTGAGTCTAATTGTGGATTAATTTTCTTAAACATTTAAACTGAAATGAAAACTATAGAAATTACGGCCTATTCATTCTATTGTTTTTTTTCAAACTAGAATTATCATAGTTTATTAATCTTGGATTGGAGAACTCTAAGATTTGTCATCTTGAGTGATTTATCTCCTATTGAGGGAAATAAATCATACCTTTTTAGTGGTACTAGTTGTAGTCAGTTTCATGAGAAGAAAAATTTCAAAACTAGTAGACTATATATTTATCCACATAAATATTTCTCTTGACCATTCACTTATCACCATTCTATATTTTTGTTACTTACTATTTTTAGTTTGTTTCTTGTTTCATATAGTTTATAACAAAAACAAAAAAATTGCGGTTTTTAATTTTTTTCCTTATAATAAACAAAAATAAAAAATAATAGTTTTGAAAAAATAAAACCCACTCTATTGCTGACAAGAGTGGGGTCATCTGATGGTTTTTAGAAGAATAGTGGTCATAATCACCTTCCATGTGGGTTCTACCCTACTTTCTACATATACAGTAGTTAATAGTAATATTAATTTTAAACTTTGACGAACATCAATGATGGTTTAGATCAACTTTTTGGTGTCGTTTTCAGGGAAGGCATGAGCCAATATTTTAAAAAAACTAAAAAAATAACATTAAAAAAGAATCTAAAAAATCGAAAAAAATTGAAAAGTGTAAAAAAATCAACTTTATTCCTTGCTGAATTGTTACTATTTTCTTACTAATGAATACTATTTGTTGTCTTTTGTATTATCACAACACACTATGTTGTTATTCTAGAGCCAATAAACTTAGAAATATACAAACATTTAACTACCCTTAGAAAAAAACCAAATTTGAAATAGACAATCTAGATGAGAGAGTTCTTGTACATAACAACTTCCAAAATCTACCAGAACTTTAAGATAAAAATGAAATACCTAGGATAAGGGAGTTCAACTTCCTCAAGTTTTAAGCAATCCATATTTCATTAGGTTATCTCTTAGAGCCCAGAATTATGAGCTTAAACAGTCACACCTTTCACTACTGCCTGCATTTAATGGACTCTCTAATGAGGACTCTCTTGCCTTTATTAGATATTTCCACAATATTGTGTAGCAGTTACCACTTCCAGGACTCATGGAGAATGAACTTAGAATGATAGTTTTTCCCTTTTTCCTTAAACAGAATTCTAGGAATTGGTTTCTAAGCCTAGATGATAATATTTTTGAAAACTAGGATCAGGTCTACAATTCATTCATTATGAAATTTTATCCAAAAGAGTCTTAAGGTTGAATTGAGAACTAAATTCACTAATTTTTATCAAGATTATGGAGAATCTTTACATGAATATTGGGATAGATTCAATGACCTTCTTATACAGTGTTCGCATCATCAACTCCCATCTCACCTTATCATGGACACTTTCTATGAAGGGACGTACTTCTCTGGAAAGAATCTAGTTGATCAAGCTACAAGGGTTAAAATGATAAGACATATAAATAATTGAGAAAAATATTTAACAACCTATCTCTGAACTCTCTATATAATAATTCAAGAATAAAAAGATTCAATATAAATGTTAACCCAAACACTGGTTCCATGAATGAAACTCAAGCTCAACTTGCTGAAATCACCAACCAATTGCAATCTTTAATGAACCATAACTCTAAGAAAACTATTAATCAACTTGGATTTCGAAACACCAATCATTTTTTAAGGTAACAGTGTGCCCAGTGTTGTATGTTCGGTCATACTAAAAACTTTTTTCCAAACAATGATATTCTATCCCAACAGCAAGAAAATTATAATTTTGATAAATATTGTTCTAGAATGCCTCCTAAAGAAGATCCATTTTCAAATAATTACAACCAAGCCTATAGGAACCACCTAAACATGTCTTACAAATATCAAGTCTTAATTAAACAATCCACTTCCCCTAATTATTCTAACCATCCAATACCAAACTTTCAAAATCAACAATGGGGTGAGTCTTCAAATGCACAATGAAACAATGATAATCAAATATCTTCTATCCTTGATCTAATCTTGACTCAACTAACAAAACATCAAAATCAATATGAGTCGGATAAAATGAAAATTGATGTGAGAATGAAGAACATAGAAACACAATTAGGACAAATTTCTTGGGATTCTACATCAAGGGAAAAAGGTAGACTTACAACTACCACTAAGCTTAACCCTAGAGAGAATGACAAGGATATAGTAACTAGAACTGTTCTTAGTTCACAAGATTTTGTTGGTAAAGACCATGAAAATACCCAAAATGATAATATGCTTCAATCTGGTAACAATAATCTTCTTTGTTTACATGATGGAAGTTCATAAAATAGTCTTGAAAATAATCAAAATCTCAATTTAACTTTTGAAGTACAAGATATAAATTCAGCTAAAAATCAAAAAAATAAAGGAAAATTAAAATTTTAGGAAGATATGAGGGATATACCTATTATCCTTAAAAAAATTTCCCACCCATACCTTTCCCTGAGAAGCTGAAACCACAAAGTAACACCAAGGATGAACTTCTTCAGTTCCATGGTCTCCTTTCAAAACATCAAGTAAACATTCCATTCATCCCATACTTAATTAAAATCCCATCTTATCTTAAATCCCTTAAGAAAATTTTTACAATCAAAAAGACCCTGGAATAATTTGTTACTTACAGACTCACTGAAGAGTGTAGTGTTGTGTTGTAAAAGAAAATCCCACCTAAATTGAAAGACCCTAGTAGCTCAGCAATCTCATGTACCTTAGGAAATTCTGATCAACTCAACAGTTTTTGCAATATAGGTGCTAGTATTAATCTTATAGCTTAATCATTATTTCAATAATTGAGTTTGGGTGTTATTCAACCCACCATATTCATACTACATTCATCTGATATATCTTTCACCCATCAGGTGGGTAGGATAGATGATTGCTAGTTAGGGTAGGGAAGATGTTTCTACCTGAGGACTTTTTGTTCTTAGATATGAAGTGTGAATAAGAGGTTCCCATCATCTTGGGTAAGACCTTTTTGGCTACAGTTAGTTGTGTTATTGATGTTTCAAAGGGTCAATTAATTTTTAAAATTGGTGAACAATAATAAGAGTTTAATGTGTTTCAAAATGTTAAAGGATCAACTTTTCTTTAAAATTGTTCAATGGTAGAGACCTTAGAATATGAGAACTCAATTGGAAACTCTGAAGAATCTGAAAATCGGTCATCTACTGAAGAAAGTAATTTACAAGATGAAAATCCTATTTAATGTTTCATAGAAGTTGGAAATTCTACTCAAACACCTAATCTGGAAATATTTATAGAACTAGACAATTGTCCAGTTTCTACTGTATAAGATTCCAATGTTTCTAAACATAAGATATTTTTGAGTAAATTTGAGGGTGTTTTTGTTAACATTATCCTTGAAGTGAACTTTGATGAATTTGAGGGAAAACTTATAAGAGAACTTGATGATTATTTTTTGATTAATCTGTTCAATTTTGATTTAGAAAACATGGATAGTGTGTTGTCCAGTTTGGACAGCAACACTGTTATTTCTAAATCTGAACATGAAACTAAAAACTTTTCAACATTTAATACTCCTTACAAGAGATATGTTGAAGATCTTGGACCTCCTAGTCCGGAGATACTTCTTTCGAGTATAGAACCACCCACTACGGAATTAAAACCAATCTCTGCTCATTTGAAATATTCATTTTTTAGTGAGGATTCTAATTTTCCTATCATAATTTCTACTGATATTAATGAGAATCAAGAGGAAAGACTGTTGAGTGTTTTGAAAAAAAAAATTAAATCTATTATAGGCTAAACTAAATATTATATAAATGGTATTATCCCCTCATTCTTCATGCATAAAATACTTATGGATCCGGACCATAAGCCTAGGGTAGAGTTTCAAAGATGATTGAATCCAAACATGAAAGAAGTAGTAAGAGTGGAAGTGATCAAACTATTAGACAGAAGAATGTTATATCCAATTTCTTATAGATCATGGGCCAGCCCTCTATAGTATTTCCCCAATAAAGGAGGTTTCACCGTAGTAAAAAATTAAAAGAATGAGGAAATCTAAGTTAGGAAACCCACAAAATGGAGAGTCTGTTTAGATTATAGGAATCTTAATGCAGCCACTAGGACAGATCATTTTTCAACGCCCTTCTTGGGTCAAATGCTTGAGAGGATTTATGGAAATGATTTTTTTTGTTTCCCAGATGGGTATTCTGGTTACAACCAGATCACTATTTCTCTAGAGGATCAGGAAAATACCAATTTCACATTCCTTTTTGGGACATTCTATTACAGGCGGATTCCCTTTGGGTTTGTGGAGCTCCAGCCACCTTTCAAAGGTGTATGATGGTTATCTCTTCAGATATGATTGAAATAATAAATGAGGTTTCCATGGATAATTTCTCCATTATGAGTATCAATTTTGACACATGTCTTGGAAATCTTAAATTTGTTTTGTAAAGATGCATTGAAACCAACCATGTTATTAATTGGGAGAAGTGTCAGTTCATGGTCACAGAGGGTATTGTTTTAGGTCATAAGGTTTCCAAGAGAGGTCTCGATGTTAACACTACTAAATTTTAAGTCGTTCAAAAACTCCCACCTCCTAAAAATGTTAAAGGTATTAGAATCATTCTAAGGAATTCGGGTTTCAACCAGAGATTCATAAAATAATTTTCTAAAATAACTAATCCCTTTTGTTCTTTGTTGGTCAAGGATGAAACTTTCAATTTTGATGCAAATAGTTTGAAATCATTTAATCTTCTTAAATAGAAACTTACTACATCACCTATCATCACTGCACTTGAATGGATACTACCTTTTGAGCTTATGTGTGATCCAAGTGACATGGTTTTAAGTGTTTTAATTGGACAAAGGAAAGATAGAAAGTTACATGTGGTGTATTATGCTAGCAGATTTCTAGATGAAGCCCAAAAAATTACACCAATACTAAAAAAGAATTTTTAACTTTTGTTTTTTCTCTTAATATTGTAGAGACCCGAAGCCTGACGTACATTGACATTACATTACTTTTGCGGAATACTTAGTACATAACAAAAACACACACACAAGGATCGTAATAGTTTAGTGTCTTTGGAAACTCGGAACGTAATCTTCTAATCGTGGTGAAAGATCTTCAAAATCTCCCATAAATATCTTCCCTTTTTTTACCTAAAACCTTTCATTATATCCTTGGGAAAAGAAAACATAAAAGGGTGAGCTCAAATTCTCAGTAAGGGTAAACAAAAGAGAAATCAATCACATCATATTCATAAGAACATAACTTTTGGAAATCATAACCTGCAAAAGAGACCATAATTTCATAACATGGGATAAATCATGGCAGTGAAATGTAATCACAATAATCATAACTTAAAACAAGAAACTTTGTGGCATACACACATAATCATAGAGAATCGTTTCTTGTTAGTCAAGACTCATTGCCAAGACTATCTTAGTGGACAAAGTCCCTTTCTGAACCGAGTCACCCTCGTTCCAGTCCTGTTTCCCTGAACCGGTATAACCAACCGTTCCAGCCCTGTCTATCTCATGAGATATAAAATCTTTACCCAATTCATTGGAGGGAGATATAGGTCCCACCCATCTTATAATGAATCCTTTCTTATGTGTGCCACATAATCATAAACCATACATCATAGCGTAACCCACGTAATAAAAATGGGATTCTTAAAAAACATGACATCATAAAACAATTCATATAAGATAAAGGAATTCATAAAAATATTTAGATCACATCATAATCAAATCCATGTAATAATAGGGATAAAAACAGAACCCTTTTATTATCTTAGATGGAAAATAATTTTGATAAAATACTTGAACTCTATTCTTGAGGAAAATATCCTTTCTACATCAAAAACACTTTTCCTTTCTTAACATGTCATACAATTTTAAACTAAAAGAATTTGATTAAAAATAAACATGAAAACTTGTAAAGTAAGCTTCTTGGAAATAATGTTTTAAAAATCCATTCATTCCGTATAAGTTAAAAAAACATTCTTCCCGTACTTTTGTCTAAAAAGTCAAAAAGTACCTCGTACGAAAAACGACAAAAGATTCCTTTCATATCTTTTAATAAAAACTTACCGAAGGGTAAAATTGGATTTAAATAGTTGTAGGTGGATGGAAATAATATTACATATTGAGGAAACATGGATGTGGATGATAAAATACACCCCAGTAAATGCCAAAGTATAAACAATCTCGGATAAAAATGAGATTGTGATATTTCCCTTACCTTAGGTCCGATTTGCTTCGTATGTGTCCGAACCTCCTGTATAATGATTTAAATAATGTCATTGACTTATTACAGAATTATATTCATTGTTATGATATCATATATGGTTCACTTATTACTTTATATTACCCGTTCTTTTGTAAATTCCATGTTAAAGAAGCGTTTTGGGTAAAATCGTTTCATTTATCGTAGGTGTTTTGACTTGTTGTTCTTGACATTATTATTACTTATATCATGATTTAATTACTTCCAGAATATAAAATATTATTTATATATCATATATATTTATTATATATATATATATAATAGATAGATAAATGAAATGAAAAACACCGTTCATGGAGACGGTAGTCCGTACGTACGCATGAACGCTGTTTTCCATTCCTTATTGTCTTGAATGAAAGTAAGTAGATGACATACATATATATATATACATAAATCCAGTAGCTTTATAATGTCATGTATTTCATTATTATTTCTTATATATACTTTTTAATCATTCTTAAATGGTTAACATGGAGAATGAATCTCATCGCGTCGTGGAGACGGTAGTCCGTATGTACGCACGAGCGTTGATATCATTCCCATGGTCGTGGAATTGTGTTGAAGTGTATGTATACTGTTTAAGTATCAATATAAAGTTATAATAATCATGTATAGTTACTCATTACATCATTATACCCATCCAATTAAGGTGGTGACGGAAAATAGATTACACCACGGCGTGGAGATGGTATTCCGTACGTACGCACGCGCGGTGATTTCCTTTCTCCGTAGGATGGATAGAAGGTTAGTTAGAGTTGTTTCATATTTATAATAACATATAAGTATATAATAAATACTGATGTTTTTACATTATCATGAAACAACTAAAGAAGAAGAAGTTGAAGAAGAAAGAAATTGAAAAGATCGGTAATGGATATTACCTCTTCTTTGGAACACCTCATTGAATCCTCCACTTAGGAAACTAAGATTGGTCTTTGAAGAAGTGAAGGACATCTAGGATTATTCTAGGGAAGTGTAGAAGGGATTTTGGCAGGGTTTGGCCGAGCTTGAGTGCTCAAATTGGTGTGAGGAGGAGGGGGAGGAGGTGCCCTTTTATAAGGGAGGAGAGGGGAACCTTAGGAATATCTCAAAATATTATTTTATATTAAAGTCAAAATCGGTTTATAATGGTTCCAAAGGGTCTTATTTCGAAGATAAAGTGGGGATGGGTAGAAATCATATCAACCAATAGGATTTAGACAAGTTTAGGTTATTATTTTACCCTTATCAATTAGATTTAACTCTAAGTTAAATAATTTAACTTTTACCGTGTCTTTTTGTTTTCTTACACTATATGGTTAATACACTTACTATAACATGCCAAACGAACCCCAAATTGTTTATTATTAATATATATATCCTTATCTAAGTCATTTGGCCGAACCGTAGATTTTTAGGAATAAAATAACAATTCATAAGATAATATTAGTTTTAAAAACTATTTTTTATCAATTTTGACACTATTTGATATATGATTTTTTTGAAAGTCATAACAGAATTATATGTTCTAAACAAGTTGCTTAAATAAACACCAATATATCATAGTAACCTATAAAATTACTTTAATTCATAAAAAGTCTTAAATTACATTTATTTTGGTATTTATAATATCAATTATGTCAATATTTCATTAATAAGATAATTACTTCATCATCTTTGTGTCTTAAATAAATTAAATTATTTGATGTCTAAAAATTACAAATAAAATACCATTATGTAGGAAATAGTTTTATCTTTCTAATGAATATTTACAATCGAATTTATCTTATGTACAACCCTATATTAAAAATGTTTTAGTAAATAAAATTTGATTTTAACTCTTTTAACTCTTCTTTGAATTACATAATAATAAATGTCCTAATCTAATCCAAGTGGGCCTAAATGATAATATTTTACACTTAAGATTGTTTTTGGTCGAGATAAACTTGTCCAATAGAATTAGGACATGTGTTAGGGTAATATTAATATCATTTTTACAGTTAATTACCCTATTTACTTTTAACCGTGGTAAATAAAAGTAAAAAGTTACTATTCACCAAAAATTATTTTCATCTCATTGAACCACATTTTACTTACTGACATCAACCGTGTCTCTCGGATTTTTGAAATTCCATTCATAGAAGCGGTAAAATTAAGTTTTATGAAAAATTCAGTTTTTTTTAACTACCACTTAGTAGTTTCACTATTCATCAAAAATTGATGTTTTTCAGAACAATGCCAAAATTTCATCCTAAGCTATATTTCATATTATGAATTCAAAAATTAAATCTATTTTACCAAATTCATAACATAGAAGTTGCATTAATTAATTTTATAATTAAATCCCGCTGTTAAAATAAATAGCGTGTTTTTAGGAAACAATATATATCAAAAGATTGAAACTTGATTATGTCTGGTTTAAATGTGAAATTACAACCAATGACCAACATTGTATTAAATTGTAAAAATATATTCTAAATATACTTTAAAACCAATCAAATTAATAATTTATCACTATTAATTATTTCGATTAAAAAAGTTGTTTTTAATTATAATTTAGTAATTTTCACTATTCATCAGAATATGAAAGTTATCCGAAAAGTACCAAAATTTCACCTTAGGCTAAATTCGATACTCAGAATCCAAAAATGAAGTCCATTTTGAGAGATAAATTTTCTAAAATTTAAAAATTGGTTATTACTAATAATAACGGCTAGTTTTAATAATATTTCGTGAAACTCAGTATTGCGTACTACACACGCTATCGAGGAAGGTTGCGATTGCGTGTAATGTAAGTAAATTCAATGATGCGTGTTGTGCAAGCTCCTTTTGGTGTAGCGTACAACATAATACATTAATAAAATTAAAAAGAATATTTTTCATAAAATCTCGGGCTGTTACATTCTACCCCCCTTAAAATGAATTTCGCCCTTGAAATTTGTCAGGGTTATAAATGGTTTACTATTCAAAAGTTTCTTTAATAGAAACCCACATCGTAAAAAGTAATATCAAAACCAATCTTTAAAAACAAAAGTATGAAACTTAACGGTTACCCAAATAAACTAATCACTGGGTTTCCACATAGGTGAAAATATGGATATGGAAGAAAAATCTAACCATCATGTTCTGATGGAGAGTGGTAGAGAACATGGCTATGGAAAAGCCAACAATCACAAATCCATAAATCTGTGACGATCTAAGGTACCAGCCGATTAATCAGATATAAGATCACTAGGACAACATTTTTTGGTTTTCAAGATCGTTTCCCTAAAGTTGAAGAATTTGAATTAGAATAAATACTTACTTTATTTTGGTACAATCGCACTATTGTTCGTGCCTTGAACAACTTCCACTTCATCTCTTAAATAAATGAAGTTGAATTTGTCATTCGTGAAGTGTTAGCAAATCATGTGATAGAATGACGGATCATTCCATCTGTCTCAAACAAAAGGTTAGCAAAAATTATATACATAAGTCGATCTATAGTGAGATTAATCATATATGGTTCCTAAAATGGACTTATACTTCATATATCATACTGCTTAATATAATAAAACTAGTTTCTACTAAACAAGGACTTCCTGTAGGCCAGTGGTACGCGATAAAGGCCAGTCGCACTTCAGTTGTGGGTTCGATTCCTACAGCCTTGTCCAAAGCGATGGGTTGTCGCCCGTCCTGCAGGCTGTCCTTTTTCTAAAACTACATTACTATAACATCCCATCAATAATATCGAAAAAAAACTTCTATCCTTAAACAATACTCACTTATGTCCAACATAATCCATTTCAATCTTTAGGCTTATCCATAATACTGCAGTCCACTCTCATAACATAGTGAAAACGATTACCAGAGATTTAATACCATCGTTGATCCCCATATATCATAAGATATGTTTTTTTGGTCACATTCCAAACATTCAAAGTCCTTAATCATGTATTCTCTTGAATGCAGTTTAAAGTTAACACATTCCACATACCAAAATCCTCAAAATTCTATATACTCAAACCATGATATCACTTAGTCCTTATATCAATCATGAGCTCATGAATACTATTAAACATTTCATTTTCTCGTTTTCCCTTCATTATGCGCATATCATCTTATTTCCAAAAAAATATCTCAATCACTTTGAATACCACATCAATAAATATTGCAATACTCAATGATACAACAATATTTTGGAATCCCATTACATAAACACTTAATCATTCCACCACATCGTTGTCATATTCAACATTGCCAATAGTGATCGCATGTGACTTCCCTTTGTCCTTTTCCTTCAGTGGTTGCTCATGTTGATCATCACTAACCCTTGGATTAGGGCATTTATTAGCATAATGCCCCATTTCCTTGCACTTGAAGCATTGAAGTGTTGGTGGTGCGTTCTCTACAGTGTTTGATTTATTCACATCATTAGAAACCCTTTTTCCATTACTTCGACACTCAGCTGCTCGATGACCTTCTTTTCCACACTTAAAACATTTTCTAGTCCCTTTAAGACAATCTCCGCCATGCTTCTTTCCACACTTTGTGCATAAGGAAACATTCATCTTCTTTTCACCATTATTTTGAGATTTCTCCTTGAACTCCATCTTTAGTTTCTTGTCAAAACCATGAGATGGATATATAACACCAACTTCCATTTCTACCTTGATAGCACAACGCACAATTTCTTCATAGCTACTGAAGTCTCTTATAGCTAATGCCCTTTGAAGACTTGGTTTTAAGCCACTGAAAAATCGATCAACATTACTTTCAGGTTGGATGATAATGCCAGATGCATACCTTGCAAGTCTTGTAAAATTCGCTTCGTATATACCAACAGATTCATCATCCTTTTGCTTTAGTTCAAGAAACTCCTTCTCCATCTTTGTTCGAAGAATACGAGGGAAGTACTTATTGAAAAATAAGTTCTTGAACTCGTCCCATTCCATGGACTCAATTTCATCTCTTTGCCTTGTATTCTTGATAAGATTCCACCATTGATCAGCTTCACCTTCCAAACGATATACTGCTAAGATGACTTTATCATGTTCAGAACATTGAAGAACTGAAAATATCTTTTCAGTGGTACTGATCCATTTTTCAGCAACAAGTGGATCAGAAGACCCACTGAAAGAAGGTGGACATTGCCTCATGAAGGACTCAATAGAATATTGTTCCCTTCTCTGCTCATTTGGAAGTCCAGAATGATTCATAGTTTGTGTAAGTATAGAAAAAAGATTTTGCACTCCATCTCCCATAACATTTGTTTGTTCAGGAGGACAATCATTGCATTTTCCATTGCATTGATCAACACGTTTCCTTCAGGTTCCAGCCATCATCTAAAACCCAAAAAGAATAGTGTGAGAGGAAAAAATCATGCTAGGGAAAACAACATAATAAAGGGGGAGTACCTTTAATATCTAACATCTTAGGTTTAATTCTATGATCGTTAGCGTAGTTCTAGTACTATAACCTATACGTATACTTAACCTTAGGGACATCCCTAGACATACCGTAGAAATATCTCTAGGGATCTCACTAACGTTTTCGCATCCTAGTTTCCAAAGGTTGACTAAACCTTTCCTCTGATACCAACTGTAGAGACCCAAAGCCTGACGTACATTGACATTACATTACTTTTGCGGAATACATAATACATAACAAAAACACACACACAAGGATCGTAATAGTTTAGTGTCTTTGGAAACTCGGAACGTAATCTTCTAATCGTGGTGAAAGATCTTCAATATCTCCCATAAAGATCTTCCCTTTTTTTAACTAAAACCTTTCTTTATATCCTGGGGAAAAGAAAACATAAAAGGGTGAGCTCAAATGCCCAGTAAGGGTAAACAAAAGGGAAATCAATCACATCATATTCATAAGAACATAACTTTTGGAAATATTAACCTTCAAAAGAGAGAATAATTTCATAACATGGGATAAATCATGGCAGTGAAACGTAATCACAATAATCATAACTTAAAAAAAAGAAACTTTGTGGCATACACACATAATCATAGAGAATCATTTCTTGTCAGTCAAGACTCATTTCCAAGACTATCTTAGTGGACAAAGTCCCTTTCAGAACCGAGTCACCCTCGTTCCAGTTCTGTTTCACTGAACCGGTATAACCTACCATTCCAGCCCTGTCTATCTCATGAGATATAAAATCTTTACCCAATGCATTGGAGGTAGATATAGGTCCCACCCAACTTATAATGAATCCTTTCTTATGTCTTCCACATAATCATAAACCATACATCATAGCGTAACCCACGTAATAAAAATGGGATTCTTAAACAACATGACATTATAAAACAATTCATACAAGATAAAGGAATTCATAAAAATATTTCCATCACAACATAATCAAATTCATGTAATAATAGGGATAAAAACAGAACCCTTTTATTATCTTATATGGAAAATAATTTTGATAAAATACTTGAACTCTATTCTTGAGGAAAATATCCTTTCTACTTCAAAAACACTTTTCCTTTCTTAACATGTCATAAAATTTTAAACTAAAAGAATTTGATTAAAAATAAACTTGAAAACTTGTAAAGTAAGCTTCTTGGAAATAATTTTTTAAAAATCCATTCATTCCGTATAAGTTAAAAAAAACATTCTTCCCGTAATTTTGTCTGAAAAGTCAAAAAGTACCTCGTACGAAAAACGACAAAAGATTCCTTTCATATCTTTTAATAAAAACTTACCGAAGGGTAAAATTGGATTTAAACAGTTGTAGGTGGATGGAAATAATATTAAATATTGAGGAAACATGGATGTGGATGATATAATACACCCCAGTAAATGCCAAAGTATAAACAATCTCGGATAAAAATGAGATTGTGATATTTCCCTTACCTTAGGTCCGATTTGCTTCGTATGTGTCCGAACCTCCTGTATAATGATTTAAATAATGTCATTGACTTATTACAAAATCATATTCATTGTTATGATATCATATATGGTTCACTTATGACTTTATATTACCCGTTCTTTTGTAAATTCCATGTTAAAGAAGCGTTTTGGGAAAAATTGTTTCATTTATCGTAGGTGTTTTGACTTATTGTTCTTGACATTATTATTACTTATATCATGATTTACTTACTTCCAGAATATAAAATATGATTTATATATCATATATATTCAGTATATATATATATATAATAGATAGATAAATGAAATGAAAAACACAGTTCATGGAGACGGTAGTCCGTACGTACGCATGAACGCTGTTTTCCTTTCCTTGTTGTCTTGAATGAAAGTAAGTAGATGACATACATATATATATATACATAAATCCAGTAGCTTTATAATTTCATGTATTTCATTATTATTTCTTATATATACTTTGTAATCATTCTTAAATGGTTAACATGGAGAATGAATCTCATCGCGTCGTGGAGACGGTAGTCCGTACATACGCACGAGCGATGATATCGTTCCCATGGTCGTGGAATTGTGTTGAAGTGTATGTATACTATTTAAGTATCAATATAACTTTATAATAATCATGTATAGTTACTCATTACATCATTATACCCATCCAATTAAGGTGGTTGCAGAAAATAGATTACACCACGGCGTGGAGACGGTATTTCGTATGTACGCACGCGCGGTGATTTCCTTTCTCCGTAGGATGGATAGAAGGTTAATTAGAGTTGTTTCATATTTATAATAACAGATCAGTATATAATAAATACTTATGTTATTACTTTATCATGAAATAACTAAAGAAGAAGAAGTTGAAGAAGAAATAAATTGAAAAGATATGTAATGGATATTACCTCTTCTTTGGAACACCTCTTTGAATCCTCCACTTAGGGAACTAAGATTGGTCTTTGAAGAAGATAAGGACCTCTAGGATTATTCTAGGGAAGTGGAGAAGGGATTTTGGCAGGGGTTGGCCGAGCTTGAGTGCTCAAATTGGTGTGAGGAGGAGGGGGAGGAGGTGCCCTTTTATAAGGGAGGAGAGGGGCACCTTAGGAATATCTCAAAATATTATTTTATATTAAAGTTAAAATCGGTTTATAATGGTTCCAAAGGGTCTTATTTCGAAGATAAAGTGGTTATGGGTCGAAATCATATCAACCAATAGGATTTAGACAAGTTTAGGTTATTATTTTAACCTTATCAATTAGAGTTAACTCTAAGTTAAATAATTTAACTTTTACCGTGTCTTTTTGTTTTCTTACACTATATGGTTAATACACTTACTATAACATACCAAACGAACCCCAAATTGTTTATTATTAATATATATATCCGTATCTAAGTCATTTGGACGATCCTTAGATTTTGAGGAATAAAATAACAATTAATAATATAATATTAGATTTAAAAACTATTTTGTGTCAATTTTGACACTATTTGATATATGATTTTTTTGAAAGTCATAACAGAATTATATGTTCGAACCAAGTTGATTAAATCAACACCAATATATCATAGTAACCTAGAAAATTAGTGGAATTCATAAAAAGTCTTAAATTACATTTATTTTGGTATTTATAATATCAATTATGTCAATATTTCATTAATAAGATAATTACTGCATCATCTTTGTGTCATAAATAAATTAAATTATTTTATGTCTAAAAATTACAAATAAAATACCATTATGTAGGAAATCGTTTTATCTTTATAAGGAATATTTACAATCGAATTTATCTTACGTAAAACCCTATATTAAAAATGGTTTAGTAAATAAACTTTGATTTTAACTCTTTTAACTCTTCTTTGAATTACATAATAATAAATGTCCTAATCTAATCCCAGTGGGCCTAAATGATAATATTTTACACTTAAGGTTGTTTTTGGTCGAGATACACTTGTCCAATAGAATTAGGACATGTGTTAGGGTAATATTAATATCATTTTTACCCTTAATTACCCTATTTACTTTTAACCGTGGTAAATAAAAGTAAAAAGTTATTATTCACCAAAAATTATTTTCATCTCATTGAACCACATTTTACTTACTGACATCAACCGTGTCTCTCGGATTTTTGAAATTCCATTCACAGAAGCGGTAAAATTAAGTTTTATGAAAAATTCAGTTTTTTTTAACTACCACTTAGTAGTTTCACTATTCATCAAAAATTGATGTTTTTCAGAACAATGCAAAAATTTCATCCTAAGCTATATTTCATATTCTGAATTCAAAAATGAAATCTATTTTACCAAATTCAAAACATAGAAGTTTCATTAATTAATTTTATAATTAAATCCGGTTGTTAAAATAAATAGCGCGTTTTTAGGAAACAATATATATCAAAAGATTGACACTTGATTATGTCTGGTTTAAATGTGAAATTACAACCAATGACCAACATTGTATTAAATTGTAAAAATATATTCTAAATATACTTTAAAACCACTCAAATTAGTAATTTATCACTATTAATTATTTCTATTAAAAAATTTGTTTTTAATTATAATTTAGTAATTTTCACTATTCATCAGAATATGAAAGTTATCCGAAAAGTACCAAAATTTCACCTTAGGCTAAATTCGATACTCCGAATCCAAAAATGAAGTCCATTTTGAGAGCTAAATTTTCTAAAATTTAAAAATTGGTTATTACTATTGATAACGACCAGTTTTAATAATATTTCGTGAAACTCAGTATTGCGTACTACACACGCTATCGAGGAAGGTTGCGATTGCGTGTAATGCAAGGCAAGTCAAGGATGCGTGTTGTGCAATCTCCTTTTGGTGTAGCGTACAACATAATACATTAATAAAATTAAAAAGAATATTTTTCATAAAATCTCGGGCTGTTACAAATATGTTTAGACAATATTTTTTAGGTTCAAATTTCATTATTTTCACTGACCATTCAGCTTTAATGTACTTATTGTCTAAGAAGGAAACTAAACCCAGGCTAATTATATGGATTCTGTTGCTACAAGAGTTTGTTTTAGAGATTATGGATAATCATGGAGCGGAAAATCTAGTTGCTAACCACCTATCTAGGCATCCTAATACCCATTCTAAAGATCCAAGGGAGATAAACACTTCCTTTACTGATGAGAAGTTTTACACTGTTTATATTAAGCAATCTGCATGGTTTTCAGATTTTTCCAACTTCTTGGAAGTAGGTTTCTTTCCCAAAAATATGTCAAATAACCAAAGAAAGAAATTCATTTATGAGATTAAATACCACATTTGGTATGATCCTATGTTGTTTAAGAGATGTTATGATGGTATCCTTAGGAGATGTGTGCTTGAGGAAGATATGTTTCCTGTCTTAGAGAGTTTTCACTCCTCACCTTAGAGAGGTCACCATGGTGGTGAAAGGACTACTCAAAAAGTTTTACAATCTGGTCTCTATTGGATTATTCATTTTAAGGATGCTAGGTTCTATGTGGTTGGTTGTGATAGGTTCCATAGATTACACAATGTGGGTAGGAAGCAGGAGTTACCCCCAAAAGGAATTCTGAAAGTAGAAATTTTTGGTGTTTGGGGTTTAGATTTCATTTGTCCATTTCCATCATCTCAGGGAAATGAATATATTCTTGTTGTTGTAGATAATGTTTCAAAATGGGTTGAAGTATTGTCATTTCCCATGAATAAATCCAACTCCATAATAAAATTTCTCAAAAAGAACATCTTTACAAGATTAGGAGTTCTAAAAGCTTTTATCACTGATGATGGAACAAATTTTAATAACTATACTTTTAATTATTTGATGGGAAAATATGGTTTTGTTCATAAAATTGGTACTCCTTATCATCCAAAATCCAGTGGACAAGTGGAAATATCAAATAGGGAATAGAAATAGATACTTTAGAATACCGTGTCTACCACTAGGAAAGGCTAGTCTCTTAAATTGGATAAAGATTTATGGGCATATATAACTTCTTTCAAGACCCCAGTAGGTTTGTCTCCTTACATTATTTTATTTGGGAAATGCTATTATTTACCTATGGAGTTGCAACACAAGTCTTATTGGGTAGTTAAGGCTCTGAACATTGATTTTAACAGTGCTGGTGAGAGGTGATTACTTGATATGAGTGAGCTGGATGATATTAGAAGAGAGAGTTATGATAATTCAAGGGTATAAAAAGAGATGAATAAAATATTTCATTATTCCATCAAACCGAACAAGGAATTAAATCCTAGATAGGAGGTCCTTCTCTTTAATTCTATACTTAAACTATTTCTTGGAAAACTTAAGTCCAAGTGGTTTGGACCGTTTATTGTAGTGAGATTTCTGCAGAATGGATCTATTGAAATTGTAGGTGAATAGAAAACCCCAATGTTGGTTAATGGCCAGAGAGTGAAACTTTATTTTTAGGGACAACCAAGGGTTTGGCTACCTCTACTATACATGAGAAATGATTCTTAATAAAGTCTAACTAAAGACTTTAAATTCAGTTCTTCATGGTAGTCAACCCATGTTCTTTATTTTGTTTTTAATTTTGTTTTTGTTATTTTTTTACCTTGAATAATGTGTTGTCTTGTTTTTATCTATATAATCTATCTCTGCTATATTTTTGTTCCTTGTTTACATGCTTTGTGTTTTTAGGATGTTGTTGTGTTAATAAAAGAGTGGAATTTTTATAGTGAAGTATTAATGAAAAAATCTTAAGTCAGGTAAGTACCATACTATAAATTTCTATTTTATTATTCTTCTTATTACTACTTAAACAAATTTGTTTCAAGTATTGATTAAAAAAATATTCTTACTGATAAATTATTCTTGTATTATAAAATTCTACTACATGTGTAATGAAAATTCTACTGCACTTCTTGCTACTAAAATAAATAAAAATTTATTTGTTTGAAATTCAGTTTGTATTAGAATGAAATTTTGTTGAATGTCATTGTGTAAATAAAAATTATGCACGTACTTCATTGATGAGAAATAAATTTCACTGCTATTTAAATCTTATCACTTCTCGAAATTAAGTGTGGGGGGGTACATGTTTACTGGTTGTTGTGTTTTTCATTGAAACTTCCTTGCTAAGGGGTTTTATGAATGCCTTCTTTATTCTTAATTAAACATCCAATTGAATATTATTTTCTAAATTCCCTTACACCAAATTCACTCTACACCCACAAGTCACATTCCATGTTTGAAATTTAATGGTAAATCTTTATCTGTGGACATAAATGATAATGTGTGTTCTTTCTTTTGAACCTGATGTTAAGTTATTCTTTATGGAAAACAGCATTCTTGAACTTTATTGAGACCCTATTCATGTTATAAATCTACTAAATTGAATAAAAAATTGAACTTTAACTGTAAAGTAGTTATTATTCATATTTGGAAGTCAACTTTGGGGACAAATATTTGTTTTAAATATGTGGGTGGGGGTCAATTATTGACTCTTATAAACTTTTCTTTAATGTGAGACCAAATATTCTCACTTCCATTTCAAAATTTCTATAAAAAATAGTTAAATTTTTTTAAAATTCTGGAACAATTTTAAGATAGATCCATACTTCAAATGATTCTTGCCTAAAGATAATGCTTTACTGGTAGTTCAGAGTTGCTGAGAATCTGAATTTTTTTGGGGTGGATGATTACTGAGTGAGTAAACATAGTGATTTTATGAGATCTTGGTTTATAACTAATTTTGAGAATGATATGGGTAACTTTCTAGTAAAATTTTGATCATAACCCTTAGAATTGGAAGTTTGATCTAGGTTCTAGGGAACTCATTTTTCTTTTAATTATTAGAGTAATTATCTTAATGAGACAGTGTAAATGGTTTTCATCAAAATCTTTTCAAATTGGAGTAATTCGGGCATTTAGGATTCCAAGATGATTCACAGAGACCCTAGATACTAGGTTTTCTTCTTTTTACTATAATCCCTTTGTACACTTTGAAAAAGGGCATTACATAGTGCTTCGCACATGATAGATGGCTTTAGAAAAACTGAATAAAGTGGTTAGGGTCAAAATTGAGTTCATTAAGGTGAGGGAGATGATGAACTCTAGATGAAGAAGGGGTCAATTCGTTTATATGGGAGTCATTTAGGTTGTTTTATGAAGGTGATTCTCAAAAAAATTATTTATTTCTTGAATCTAGGATTGAGTCAAAGTACAAATTTTCTCTGATTAAGTTCTTAATAACACATAAATTTTATCTTTTGTCGCTCTTGGAATTAGAAATTGAGTTTTGATTGAAATGTGTCACTAGGAAAGTTCACAAATGAGGTAGGACACTTTCATTACTTGATGATTCATTTCTCTCTTGACTACCAGTGAGAATTTGATTATTGGAAAGGATTCATTTGAACAATTAATTTTCTAAAATTATATTGATGCTTCCATCCTCTGTTTTTTTGTGTTGAACATGTTACAGTTTGATTTGTTTTATAAATACTACAATCTATTTTTCAAAGATAGTAAAGCAATTAATTGTTCGAGGACAAAAAATTCTAAATTGTGGGGGAATTTGATGTGGCATTAAAGGAACATGTTTTGCCAAATATTTTTATTTAATTTTTAATGATTTAATTAGTTATTTTTTTTACTTTTTACTAAATAAGTGCTATTGTGTATTTTTATAGTTAAATTTATTAATAAACCAATTTTTTTTAATTAAAATTGTATTTTTTATCTTATAAAAAATTAATTTATTTCTTTATTTAATTTTATAGCCTAATAACTTTTTACTCAATTTGGCATTTTTGTCTGCATATTTAATCATTTAACTTTTATTAATTAATTAATTAGTTTGATTTTGCACATAAATAATGTAGTCTTAATCAAACATTTCTTGTAATAGATATTAATTAATTTAAAATAACTTAATGTTTTAGATTTCTTATAATAATTCATTAATTATGAATTTTAGCTTATAAACTCACTAGATTTATTAAATATTTTTAATTTAATTTCACTAATTATCATAATTGTTTAATAATATAATAATTATCTGTTTACATTAATTTATTTAATTTTTTACAATAACTATTTTAAATAATTTTAAATTGTCATTTAAATGTTTAAATTTTTTTAACTTTTAATAATTTAATTCCTTTTAAATTTTGTTTTAGTTTAGTAACAATTTATGTTTTATAAATTAAAGTTAATAAAAATATAATTTATGTTTTAAATGGTTTATAAGTTTATTAATGTTTATGATGTACTTAAATTTTCAATTTTATTGATTATTTTTTAGTTTTAATTAATTATTTTGTTCAGTTTTTATTTAAGTTTCAATTTATTTAACACTACTATTTGTTTTGCACTGTCATGGTGACACTGTTTTGATTTACTGTCTCACCCCTATCACGGTAACACCATGCACCATTTCCATTTCATGGTGGCACCGCAACGCCTCACATCGTTTCCTTTACGGTACCACAACAAATTCCCTTTATAGTTCTACCATGTTTATAGTCACATAGCCAACCTCCTCAAACAGGTTCTAGAGTAACTCTCTCTCATAGTGCTACCGTAACCTTTTATATAATTTCTCTACCACCATTTTCCTTTCCTGCGACTGTTTCCCAATCTTTACTATGTCACCGTTTTTAGAGTAAATGGTGGAACCATTCTTTATCTTCTTCCACCACACATCTCCAATCACGGTGCCACAGCAAATCAGGCACCATTCCCTACCTTGAATCATGCAGTGCCATACCACCGTCACCCTACATCTCACTACATCGTTCCTTCAACACCGCTTCAACCTGCTTCACACAACACATTTCTCTACTCTCACCTCTGTTGTAGAAGAACTATGAAAGACCCACCTTCTTCTCTCGTGCACCGCCAGACTAAACCAAAGCATCAAACCAACCCTAACCAAACTCGAATCTAGAAACATTCCACATTCTATCGATGTCATTGATGCTCGGTGGAGGTCAATCTAAGGTATTTTTTGAGTGTCATGCTGACGAGAGGAGGAGATGAGCTCAGAGGAACCAGATTCATATCCTAACGCAGATTTAAAAAAACACAGTGATTTGTTTTTCAATTCAAATCAGAGGAAGCCATCATCAAAGGGGAGGTTATCCATATCTGGATAGAAGCAGGTGTGCTATGTATGATGGTGTTACTGCGATCTCATCGAGCTGTTTGAAGTAGCAAAGGCTAGAGCCATCGAATCGATTATGGGAGAAGCGAAGTCGAGGGAGACTGATCCCACACCGAGTTGCAAGGATGAATCCACTTCTATCCAGAACAAAGTCAGTTGCATGCTTATTTTTTGAGCAGACCGTAGGAGGGAGGTTTCGAACCCTATCTCGCTGCCGCTAGAGAGAACCCACCGCATCAGTCGGCGACCAGTTTGAAGGAGCCTTCACAGTGGCCCTTCTTGTACCATGGAGGATTGTAGCAAATCCCTAACACACTTTGTGTGGCACTCTGGAGTCGAATAGGGGGATGGATTACTACTTAAAAAATTAATAAAATAATAATTAAAAAATATAAAATATAAAAAATAAAATCATAATCATAAGAATTAGTAGTCAGAATAAAATATTAATAAAATCAGATAATTATTATTAATAATTATAAATTTTTTATAAATATAGGATTTTCAATATTTATAAAATAATATTTTTATAACTAAATTAACTTAAATAAAACTTCAATAAACTAAATTAATTAGTCTTCTGATTTTAATTTAAATACATTATTATGTTTCATATTAAATAATTGTTCAATAATAAAATATCTAAAATAAAATATTTAATTAGAATTTATAGTAAACTACATTAATTAAGTTAAAATAGTAAATGATTTAATTTTCTTAAATGATAATAAAGATTATAATTTACATTAATAAAATTAATTAATAAAAAACAATAACATTATTAAATCTTTTAAGACATTAAATAAACAAATGACATTAATTTTAAATAATTATTTATTCACTATTATGTTTGTTTTGTTTCATGGAGGTTCATACAGGAGTTGGAAACGCATCCAGGTTCACATAACTAACTCACGGTGAGTTAGTTACATGGGAAAAGATAGTGCGACATGCATTGCAAAAAAAATGCATGTGTGTGATGGACACGTGAAGGCCACCTAATGTCGGTGGAAAGATGCATTGACGAGCAGTAGGTGGTAGTTGATATATAAAGCAGAGAAGTAGTGAAATTGGGGGAATTTCATTGGATACATTCGATCATACACTTCCAAGTATAGGAGAACCTGGGGGAAAATCTTGGAGAAATTCTTGGAAAACCACCTCATCGAGACCCGAGGGCCAGGAGCAGTAGAAATTCGAGCTAGGAGGGGGAGATATATTCTTATATTTTCTATCAATTCTATTTATTTTTAATTGAATTATTTTAGTTTACGTTATAGATTTTATTTTATGTTAAATCTTACATTTCGGGGTTAAAAATCGAGTCTTCCAGTTATGGTCCTTCTTTCTTATAACTATCATTTTAAATGTGATCATAATTGATTGTCGAGAACAGCTCTGATTACATTCAATTTCAGCATACCATTAGCACTTAATATTAGAACTCCACAACCATTTGGTCGATATGATTCTGGATTAATTTATTTATACATTTAAATTGAAATGAAAACTACAGAACTCACAGCGATTTCATTCTTTCATTTGTTTTTTCAAACCATAATTCTCACAGTTGATTAATCTTGGAGTGAAGAACTCCAAGATTTCTCATCTTGAGTGATTTATCTTCTTGTGAGGGAAATAAATCATACCTTTTTTGGTACTAGTTTTAGTCACTATTGTGAGAAGGAATACTTTCAAAACCAGTAGAATAGATATTTTTCTCTGGACATATTTTTCTTGATCGTTCACTTATCAACATTTTATATTTCTATTATTACTATCTTTAGATTTTTTCTTGTTTCATATAGTTTATAAAAAAATTCAAAAAGATTGTGGTGCTTAATTTGTGCCTTATAATAAAGAAAATTAAAAATATAGTTTAATAAAAAATAAAATCTCCTCCACTACAGACAATACTGGGGTCTTCTAACAGTTTTTAGAAGAGTGGTGGTCATAATAACCTTCCCTATGGGTTTAACCCTGCTTTCCACATATATAGTAGTCAGTAGGAATATAAATTTTTATCTTTGACTGACTTCAATGACATTTCAGATCATGCATAAGAACATGTTACATAAATATGAAGTTGTGAAGATAAAAAAATAAGGAAAATATATATTAAAATCAATGTTGGATGTCTTTAAATTTTTGATAAAATGGATAGTTTTGAAAAAAAATATTCTTGGTCTTTATAAAAATATGAAATTAGATTCTAATCCTAAATAAACTCTGCCTAATAGAAAGAAAAGGTTAAAATCATTCAATTTTCAACATCAAGTAATCTCAAATAATATTTTACAATCCATATCTAATTACACAATTTCATCTAATTCTAGTTATATGATTAATAATGGTTCAAAACAATGAGATTATGATAAAGTGGGTGAAGTAAGATGATGAAGTTTCTATCACTACATCTCTAGTGAAAAAGATAATGGTGGAATAAATAATTCCCCAAAAAATCTTAGAGTAAAAATAAGGGAAACTAAATTCAGCAAGCATGTCAATCTATCTAGATTGTTACTCAAAAAAAATTCAAGAATTGTTGTATATTGTTCGTTTTGTGAAATATTTAGGTATACTACATTATATTTTTGGTAAAATATGATAGTATCTGAAAATAAATAGATGCCTCCATCATGGGATTAAATCTATAAATAATCTTAGACCAAAAATGAATGGAAGTAGTCTATCTATTAAAAAGAAATATGAATGTATAAAGAACCTCTATGATATTTTTAATGGAAGTGATCACAGTAAAGTGGAATGAAATTATAAATCCTTAAATATTGACACCAAAACAATTCAAATGAAAATACCATAGAATATTATAATTGCTGAAGAGTTTAACATTGAAAATATCAGGATAAAAAACTTAAAATCAATATTCCCTATACGTTTATAAAGAATAAAGGAATAGATTCCATGGGTGGAAATAAAAAATAATACTAATAAAAAGAAACCAAAGAAGATTATAAAGATAATAAAACAAATAGGAAAAGATACTTTTTCTTTAGAGGAATAGAAAACACCATGAATCACTATATACATGCCATGGATATCAAAATGGATGACTTGTCTAAAAATAAAAAAATGGGTTGAAGTGGGAAAAATAACACCTAATAATCCTTTGGGTATAACAAGAATCATGTTTATATTAAAAGTGAAATACTGGTGATTTTCCAAACAAATTTGAAGTAGTAAGTAAAATACAAGAATAATAGAAGAAAGTAAAAGTTAGATGCAGATGGGATATTACATATGAATATATGGAATTTCATGAGATTTTTTCAATAAATGATAAACAAAAAATATTATAAATAAAAAATAGAGGTTCATGAATGTTGGAAATAACTCAAATTAATTTTTCTTCATTTCACTATCTCAAGAAGAAATAGTAAAGAAGAATATGAAATCACCAGGTGGTGAATGTGTCTTGATGTCCATTGTCAAGAATAAAATTCCACACAATGTTTTTACATATAAATAAGATGATTCTATACTAACAAAAAATTATTATTAAGATAGTAGAGTTTGTATGAATTTTTCACCCATACATGGAGTATAAAATAATGTATTTTTATGGTCAGGAAATAATTCTTAGCCTCGATTCAGTCAATGAATATAAATATATATCTGTCTTATTCTAATATTCTATGGATTTGTTCATTACTTTCATGTAATTGAAGGTGATGCATATACTCAAGTGGAGAACTAATTTGAAAAGATTTTATTTATATATCTGTATGATAGAATATTCATTCTAAATACAATATAATTAACAATCGTTGTTTGATCTATTTACTATATCGTGATGATTATTTTTTTTGGAAAAGATAAGTGACAAACCTTCATGAAGATGATTATATTTTCATGACTAATAAACAAATTTAAATACACCACCATGGATGAGAAAAAAATATTGGTATTTACATCAGTTTTAATTTAAAAGATCATCTAAAGAAAATTAACCATCTTTTTTTAGTAAATATATAGATCATTCCTTGAGGGGTATCCAACTAATATTTTGGAGCCTCATATTTCATCCAAATATGACATATCGTGATATACTTGTTTAATAATTTATTAATGAGGTAGGTAGTAACACACTATAATCCTTATTTATAAAAATCAAGTGAATTCTGATCTTAACGGTGTAAACATAAATGGAAAAATGAACAATAAAAAATTCATGATGATGTTCTCGGACTGAGTTCAAGAACATAGTCTATCAAGCATTCTTAAATTTTTTTAATTTCTATGTTGAGATAAGTAAATAAATTATAGATTAAATGTTTCATTAGTATATTTTGTAAAAAAAAGTGGTATTAGAAATTTTCAACTTACATTGTATCAATTATTATCAACAAATTACTATTAAGAGGGAAATAATTGAATAGTTCCTTATGAAATATACATATTATGGTATCTAAGTTCATATCATATTCAAAATTGTGAATGGATAAAATTAATTTCTAAATTATTCCTTCTTGTTTTCTTCCCTAGGTTATCTTGAGTAGGCTTACAGTGGAATAATTTATGGGGCATATATTAAGAATGAAATTACCAATACTCTTAGGTGATATCCATAGAGATAATAAAATAAAAATGTTAAATAGAAAGGGTAAGATAAGAAATAAATCATATTAGTAAATTGGATGAACATATTGACATTGAATTTTATAATGGTATTCAGAAAAAATACAAATGATTTTATTGAATATCCTCTATTTTGTTTTTGTTTTATTTATTATCAATGAGTATTTCAATATTTATTCATTAAAAATAATATATTATAAGTTCATTGGATTTCCAATGTATATTTTTTTAAGATTGGGTTTCATCTATGGATGATAATAAATTATATTTTTATATTAAGTGGTGATACTTATAGAATTTTTATGAATTCATTTAATGGAATAATATTTTTTTCCTGAACAATTCTCTATGAAATTATGACAATTGATGAATATTTTTCATTGATTTAATAACATTTTTTAATTTTTTTTCACATTGTTTACATGATAATAATAAGTGAAGATAAATCATATCTTGATTTTTTTCATAAGATTATTTCATATGTAAAAGATTTAATAAATATGGTGCAAGAGAAAGTAAATATTTATTTGTATAAATTAACTTCTTTAAGTAGTAAATGAGAAGAAAACCATGAAAAATATAATTATTGATTTTATGTTGGATAAATAATTTCATGAAGTGAATTCATTTGGAATAACTATTCTATACTTAGTAATTTTATAATGTATATATATTGGTTCCCATCAAAATATTTGGTCTACCAAGCGAACCAGCAAGGCTTTCTTGACTTTGAAATTGTGGGATTATGGCTCAACCATGCATGGGAGCTAGCTTAAAAACCTAGAATACTAGTAGAAGTGGTGGGCATATCACCCAATGGGGTTTTATGATAAATCTTGGTAGAGTAGTTCTATAGAGCCAGTAGGGGAGTTTTTGTACTTTTAAAGGGTACTCATAGCCTTTTGGGTAGTGTGTGTACAGTGTTGCAGATGTTGCACCCTACTACCAGCTCAAGTGTAAAAAAGTATGGGGATTTTTATCAAATGAATATTGAACTTGTAATGACCCAGGTATTTATAGAATAATACTTTTTGATTTTTATTAATACACGTGAATAAGATGTTAATTTTAAGTTAAAGGGTATTCTTTTTCTGATAGCGTACCTGAATGCAACAACGGGCTTCTCTGAAATCTTATATTACACACAACATTGAGTTATACTAAAAAAAATACAATAATATTATTATTATTGTAGTTAACGCCTAACTGTTGGAATGATGGGAATGAATAGTATCAACTGAATTTTTAAATATGGTTTACACATGTTTAAATGATGATTCATTGATTACCAAATTTATTATAAATGGAAATAAAAACCAATTTTATATAATGGATGTGTTTTTATGAAAACCTATTTAAAAGAGAATAATTGTGTTTTCATATCACTATTTATGGATATTTACTTAATAGAAATATATTATATATATTCTATTTAATGCTTAAAACTCATGTTATATGTTTTCTATATATAACATAAGAATAAATTCATTTTTTCCGATAGAAGAAGTATTTTTCTAAAAATGCAGTTTTACAACCTTTTGAGAGAAAACCCTTTTTTAATCTAGTTTTTGAAACCTTTATATGTTTTATTTTAAAAAAATAAACTTCTTAAATACAATAGGAACATAAAAATTCACTTTTTAATAAATTTTGGTATTTTTTGCTACAGTTTATTTTCTAGTGAATAGTAAAAAATACAGCATTTTAATTAAAAACTGCCTTTTAATCTAATTTATTTATATATTTAGACTATAATATTATTTGGTTTTAAAGTTTAATTGGATTATATTGTTATCATTTAATCCAGGTTTTTTCATTTTATGTATTTTCACTTTGATATTAGATATAAACACATGTCAATCCTTTGGTAGTTCTTACTTCTTAAAAACACCCATTTTTGTTTTGACTATGGAAATTAACTTAAAATTAATTTATGCCAATTATATGTTTTGAATTTGAGAAAAATGGATTCTGTATTTTAAATAAATAGTTCCAAATTGTTTAAATAGATAAATTTTAATTTTCGATGTTATGAATTGTAACTTCTGTAACTATTTTATTTACTATGGTCAATTGGTAAATCTGGTAAATAAGGGTAGAAAATAATATAATAATAATACTGAATTACCTTAACACATTTCTTAACCCTATTTAAAGATATATATCTTACCATGGTAATCCTTGGGTCTATTTGAGGACCCCATGGAGCCACTTGTGTGTGAAAATGACGTTTAATTACTTGTAATTTAAAGTTAAGGAAAATATAACCTAAACATGTATCTTTTTGTAAAAATAAATTTATATTGGGTTATATAATTTATATTTTCAGCTATAAATACTCATTTGAAAGATAAAAATATTTCTGATGTCATGATATTTTATTAATAATTTTTATACATCAAATGAATAAATATATTTATGACACTATGATGATGTTGTGATTATCTTATTAATGAATGATTTAAATAAATGAGATTATAAATATTAAAATAAACTTATTTTGAAACTTTTTATGTCATCCGCTAATATTATGGATTATTATGACTTATTATCATTTAATTGATGAAGGTTTTTCAAAAGAATAATTTTTTTATAGATTTTAAAAAATTCATGATTGAATAGTTTAAAAATTGACATAAATGTGTTTTTAAAACAAATACTATTTTATTAGATGATATAATAGTCCTAAAAATCTATTATTCATCCAAATGACTTAGATAATGTTTCACATGTCATTACTGAACCACTTTAGGTTCTATTGGAATTTTATGATAACTATATTAATCATGTAGTTTGAATATACAAGAAGACATGGTAATAGTTAAATTAGTTAACTAAGGGTTAAATATAAATGATGTCAATAAATTTGAAATAAAAACTTGTATAAAACCTATTGTTTTATATTATTTAGAAAAATAATCATCTTAAATCCAAATTAAATGGGTTTTTTACCTTTTAAAAATTGAAATTTGGTTTATAATAAATTAAAATTTCAAGACATTCCTAAAGTACCCATCCTCCCTCTTATAAAAGGAAACCACCTCTAACCACATAATCACACCTCTAAAGCCCCTTGGATCATCATAACTCTACTCCAATAATCTCTCAACATCCTTCTCTTCCTCATATAATCCTTACCTTAGGCAGAAGGCAATTAAATAAATCCATTTTTCTCAAATCAAAGGGAGTTACCCGTTTTAAGAGGTAGCATCTTCTCTAAAGTTCCTTTCTAATATTCTACTTGTTCACTCCCTATTATATTCTCACCATTTTATTACATAACAAAACCTGTATCCTAAATATACTAGGATGTTTTTATGAGAACTATTAGAACTTTACTTATACACTCCTATATCTAATGGATTTGGAATATACTATTTTTGTGGATGGCGAACTACTACCTCATTAAACGATAATTGTTCAATTATATCCTACCGCCTATCATGGAGGAAATTATAATGGAAATATATTTATATGATATATATTATTTATATATTATCTTTATTATTATTTAATTTTTATGTACAGCATACCTTTATGCTTTTCATTATGTGTAAACACGATAATTTCATTTGAGGAAGCACATACTACAACCCCCTCAAAGGGATATGACTCATTAATGCCATAAATTGAATGTATAAAGGATATAGTTAATTAAAATATGTAACATGTATAAAATATGATATTATAATATAATTTTAATATACTTATATATTATTAAGTTTCTTCCATCAAATATGAAATAGAAATGAAAGTAGCATCCATGCGTTTGTACGGCTTAACGTCTCCATGAACAATGCATTCCATTTCTTATCCTCAAATGTTATGGAATATTATAATTAAATATATATTGGATATATATGATATATATATATGAATAATATTATAGATATAATGGACTTTTTATCACATGGACAAATTTTTATTTTAACAAGATCATTGTTGACTCAAGTACCAAATATTGACACAACGGCTGATATTAACTTTAATAATTATGTAATTTTTATAACGTGGTAATAAGTGATATAAAAATTATAATAAACTTAAAAAAGGTTCTTAAGAAAGTATAAATTAACTTAAGTTTATTATTTAGTAAATTAATGAACGAACAGGTCAAGTCGGACACGGGGTAAGAGATTTTGTCCCATTCTCCTTTAATTGGGGCATGTTTTGATAATATACACCTCCTTCTTTAACACATAGAATAATAAACCCATTTGCCTTTTGCTTTCATTCAAAGGGAATCTTTTATCTATGAAGTGTTTTACTAAATGACTAAAGGAATTTTTTTAACGTATGGGCCGATAATGACCTCTCCGTCACCGTAATCGTTATTTGGAATCCTCTATAAACCTTAATGTTTTTAAAATGAAAAAAGAAACTCCTTATTTCAATTTTTTATTCTTTTGGTATTGAAATTGGTTTCTGAAATGGATTGAGTATTTTAATATCTTGAAATTATTTCTTGTTATTTCAAATGAAATTTTATTTTTTAAATGTTTATATTTGCAATCTTTTATGTATGATGATTATATAATGTTACTTAGACACTTGAGGAGTGGGTACATGATAAACCAAATGAAGGGTGGTTTCATGATAAATCAAGTATGGTTAGTTACGTTATAACCTCCTATGCATTGAGTATTGAAGTCGTCCATATGGATATTCCATTTAGTGATAAGTGTGGATGGTGACCGTATGGTTATTCTATTTAAATATGTTTATATACCATGTCACCTTTATATGCTATAAGTTGTTTTATATAGGATTTAGGGTAATATTTTGGTTATAAAAATGGTAAGAAATGATCTTATGTTTAGTGAAGTGTTTTTTCTACTTATTTAAGGAGAAAAGTATTACTTTATGATAAATGTTTCATGTTTTACCTATTGTTTTGAAAAACTAACAGTTTTTTTCTTTATGTTTCACTTAATAAGCTATTTATGCTCATCCCATGTTTGGAAATATTTTTCATTGGACTTAGTGATTAATAGGGTCAAGGATGGGATCAATGAAAATTCATGTTGTCTAAAACATAGAACTTGACATGTTTCTTTTTTTAAGAGTTTTTATTTTATGAAAAAATGAATATTGAGTAGAAGTTTGTAATATTCAAGATGTTGTGTATAAGTTATTAACTTATTTTCTAAATCTCTAAACCTAAAAAAGGTCCTCTATGTGAATTAAAGTCTAATTATTGAATTATCTCAAGGTTATGTAATTATTAATGATGGGGCCTTATAGTTGTTATCAGAGGTTGGTTTAGATAAATTTAGAGGTTATGGTGTTATTTAATCATATGTGGAAAAACCATAGTGGTTAGCATATTAGAAAGATTCATTGTTATTTTAGATAAATTTAATGAGATTAAGATAACACGAATAAGTATATCTTAGTATTTACCCTCCTCATAAGATATTATATGATGATTTTTCTGATATACTCACACTGGCCTTTTTTGTTTTAGTAAATGGATTGATCTTGCAGAAACAAAAGTAACAGTGGATGTGAATAAAACTGTGATAGTTTTCTAAATAAGAAACCAAATAAAATGGGTGCTACAATAAGAACTATTTTTGTTATTCTTATCTAATTATTTGGAGTCATGATTGACCAACTAAACCTTAGTGATTTTTTAAGGCATGGTATATGTAATAAAAAATACCTATGGTAGTTCAGGTAATAATCATAAAGGTTAGTATATTCAAAAACCTATGTGGCAAAGATGTGAAAATAAACTCCGTGGAAAATGCTTCAAAGGGACGATAAGATGATATAGATGTGGTAATGTCGGTCGTAAATATAGATCCTACCATGGAAAAAAGTAAGTGTCCAGTTGAATTTAGAAAAGGGAAAGAATTCCTTTCTGAGGGATCAATTGAATGTTTTAAATGTGGTGTTCATGGTCATTATAAAAATAGATATCCTATATCGAAGGTTCGGGAATGGGATTAGTAGTACTGTACAAATATATGTTACCAATACCTAATTCCAATCCAATTGAGGAGGAGGAAACTAACAATAACCAATGAAGGGTATGGATTATTTCTTAGATGATGTTTTGACAATTTTGATTCTTAGGATATGATTAATTATTTTGTTTGTAAGAAATAATTATTATGGAATAAGTTAGAAAATAATGGTTAATGGATCACGAAAATGTTGAATGAGTAAGTAGTCTACATATAAGGTATTCAAGGGTTATGGTAGATTTTAGGATGATGAAATGCTTAAACACATTTAGGATATTTTGATGATGGGATGACTTTGGAAAACTTTTCTAGTATATGTAACCTTGAAGCTTGATATGTGAAAATTTTATTCAAGAAAGAATTATATTTTCTTGTGTGGACATAATGGATAACCTTAGGGGTTTATACAATATTTTTTTTAAGAGATAAAGGGTTTTTACATTTTGGGATGCAAAATAAAAGGAATTAGAAAACCTTTAAGGATAAAATAGGTTGTGGTTATTTTTTATGAAATTATCTTATTTTTAAGAATTTAATAAAAATGGAACGGTTTCAGGAAAAGTACAACCCACATGATGGGTGGTAACCTGCCGCATCTGGAAAGGCCATGGGAATCGAACCCACAACTGATGGGAGATAAGGGTGCATCGCCTACCACTGGTCTATATGAAGTCTCGGGTTAGTTTGACTTATTATTTTTATTTAAATAATTTTATTGATCAATAATAATTTGATTTTTAGTTTTATGTTTTATCAAATGGATATCCTTATTATGGGAAAATTATTTGGTGATTAAGTGACAAAGGTTATTTTGGAAGACATTTTCTCTTTTGGAATCACTATATGCCTAAGGAAAATAGAATACTTTGGGATTTCAATTAAGGAGTAATGGTGTAATTTTATTTTAGAAGATTCTGTGTTTTTATTTTGTACATATAGAGATCTAGGTAATTTATGGAAATAATTAACATATCATAGGGAATGCGTGATTAATTTAATTACTTTTCATTATGATACTCCAAGAGTTGTCGATGTTATTTGGAGATAAATATTAATATTTTTATAGAATATTATGTGATCAAATCCATTTGAATTTTAGGTTTCAAACTTATTTTGTATTATTTTGAATAATTTTAAGGAAGATTGTGTATTTAATGGTATTTGTTGAGATTTGATGATTTTTTTCCAATTTTGGTATTCAGAGTAGTATTTCTTTTTATAAAAGATTATCCTTTTTGGGGATTATCTTATATTATACTAACCATTTTGGTTTTGGTCAATGTCTAAAGATATTGGAAATATATGGTTCCTTTTTTGTATCATGTTATTCTTTATAATTTTATTCTAGCACTTTAGGTGTGACCAAGTAATCTTGAATACTCACCGTTTGGAGAAAATATGATTTTTTGGTAGAAACTTATTAAAGGATTTAACTCTACTTGAAACGTATGTATATTTGATTATGTTCTTAGTAAAGGTCGGAAATAAATTCTCCAAATTTATGAAAGGAAACTTAAAACAACATAATGTTGTTCTTTTACTTTTCCTACTGTGGATTCAATGACTGTTTAACCTATCCCAATTTTGTGGTTTTCTGGTGGTTAACATTCTCCTGATCATATTTTCTATCACTCTCTATCAGATCATGATGGTTATTTTTCTCTTCTATATCCATGTTTTCATGGAATCCTAGTATGTTTTATCCCAACATACCATTTTACTTCTCTTTCTTTCTTTTAAAGTGATAGTTGTATTGACTCTTTTTCTAATGTGGGACTTTTAATGAAGTTTCTCAGCCCAATTTTAAAATTGTGAGGACGTAGTTTCCAAAAGGTGGAAAGGATGTAATGACCTAGGTATTTATAAAATAATAATATTTGATCTCTATTAATACTTATGAATAAGATATTAATTTACAGTTAAATAGGACTCTTTTTTGATATATTACTCGACACGCAACAACAGGTTTCTCTATAATCTTACATTGCACACAATAATGAGATATAATAAAAAATAATACTATAATAATAATATTATTATTATTATTATTATTGTAGTTAACATCTATATGTTGGAATGGTGGGAATGAATAATATCAACTGAATTTCAAAATATGGTTTACACATGATTAAATGATGAATCATTTATTACTAAATTTATTAGAAATTGATATAAAAACCAATTGAATATAATGGATGTGTTTCCACGAAAACCTAATTAAAAGAGAATAATTTTGTTTTCATATCACTATTTATGGATTTTTTTAATGAAAAATATATGATATATATTTAATTTATTGTTTTAAATACATCTTATATGTTTTCTAGATATTATATAAGAATAAATTTATTTTTTGTATAAAAGAAGTATTTGTCTAAAAATGTAGTTTTACCACCTTTTAATGGAGAACCCTTTTTAAATCTAGTTTTTTACAACTTTTTAAGTTTTATTTGACAAAATAAACTTCTTATTTATAAGATGAACATCAAAATTTTCTTTGGATGAGATTTTGGTATTTTTCTACTAAAGTTAATTTTTTAATGAATAGTGAAAAATACATCATATTAATTCAAAACTGCCTTCTAATATATTTTATTTGTATAGTTAGATTGTAAATTTAATTGGATTTAAATTTTAATTGGAGTATATTTTTATCATTCAATCTAATTTTTTCATTTAAAGTAATTTCACATTGAAATTGGACTTAAATTCATGTCAATCTTTTGGTAGTTTTTTCTTCTTAAAAACTCTCTTTTTTTGTTTTGACAATAGGAATTAATGTATTCCAATTAAGTGTTTTGAATTTGAAAAAATGGATTCCATATTTGTAATCATGAGGTTCAAATTGTGTAAATATGTAACTTTTATTATAATACATTATTAATAGTAACATCAGTACATATTTTATTTGCCATGGTTAAAGGTTAAATCTGGTAAATAAGGATAAAAAATAATATTATAATACTACTAAATTACCCTAACACATTTCCTAACCCTATGTTATGAGATATTTCCCACCATGGTCATCCTTGGGTTGATTTTGGTACCCCATGGAGAAACCTCTCTTTGAAAATGACATGAAATTACTTTTAATTTAAAGTTAAGGAAAATATAATCTACACCTGTTTCTTTTAGTAAAAAATTATTTGGGGTTATATAAGTAATATTTTAGATTATAAATACTAATTAGAAAGAAAAAAATATTTCCAACATCATGATGTTTTATTTATAATTTTTAGATATCAAATAAATAAATATATTAATGACACAATGATGATGTACTGATTACTTTATTAGTGAAAGATTTAAATAAATGAGATTATAAATATTAAAATAAATTTACTTGGAAACTTTTTATGAAATCCACTAACTATAGGGATATATATTACTTGTTATATTTTAATTTTTGATGATCTTTAGTAATAATAAAGTTGTTATGGATTTCTAAAAAGTCATGATATGAATAGTATAAAAATTGGCATAAATGAGTTTTTAAAACAAATACAATTCTATAAAATGATAGAATAGTACTAAAAATATAATATTTAGAAAGATGACTTAGATAATTTTGTAAACGTATTTAATGAATCACTTGAGGTTTTATTATCATTTTATTGTAACTATGTTAACCATATTGTATGAATATACAAGTGGATATGGTAATAGTTAAATTAGTTAACTAAGGATTAATATTAAATGATAAGGTTAACATTGAAACCAAAACTTTTCTAAAACCTATTTTTTGAGAGGATTTATAACATTACATAGCTTATCTTTTAATTAAATGAGTTTTTTAAATTTTGGAAATCAAAGTTCATCTTATAATAAAATAATATTTCAATACATTTCAAAAGTACCCCTCCTCCAACTTATAAAAGGACACCACCTCTGAACCCTTACTCACACCTCTCAAGCCCCCTGGCTCATCCAAACTCTGCTCTAATAATCTCCCAACATCCTTTTATTCCTCCTATAATTCTTACCATATGACAAAGGCAATTCAAGAAATCCTTTTGTCCCAAATCAAAGGGAGTTACCTGTTTTAAAAGGTATCATCTTTTCTAAAGTTCCTTTACAATATTCTACTTCTTCAGTCCATATTATATTCTAATTATTTGATAAAATAACAACAACAAAATCCTCAATATACTATGATGTTTTTAAGAGAAGTTTTTTAATTATACTTACACACACCTCTGTCTAATTGATTTAGAAAATAATATTTATTTGGATGGCGAACTACTGCCTCATGAAATGATGATTGTTCAATTATATCCTACTTCTTCTCTTGGTGGCCATTATGATGGAAAAATATTTATATGATAAATATAATTTATATATTGTATTTATTCTTTTGTAATTTCTATTTACAATATACCTTTATACTTTTCATGATATATAAACATGATAATTTTAGCTGAGGAAACGCGAACTACTGACCCCTCAAAGTGATATGACTCATTCATACCATACATGGAGCATATAAAGGATAGACTAAATAAACATATGTAACATATATAAAATATGATATTATACTTTTATTATAATATACTTATGTATTATTAAGTTTTCATTCCATTAAATATGAATTGAAATGAAATTTGCGTTCATGCGTACGTACGACTTATTGTCTCCATAAACAGGGAATTTCATTTATCATATCCAAATGTTATGGAATATTATAAATACATATATATTGTATATATATGACATATATATATATCAATAATATTATATACATAATGGAATTTTTACCATATGGAACAATTTTAATTGTAACAAGATCATTTTCAACTCAAGTACACAATATCGACAAAACAACTGATATTAACTTAAATAATTATGTAATTTTTATAATGTGTTAATAAGTTATATAAAAGGAATAATAAACTTGAAATATTTTTTTAATTAAGTATAAATTGACTTATTTTTATCCTTCAGTAAATTAAATAATGAATGAGTCAAGTCAGACATGAGGTATGTGACTTCATCTCAATCTCTTTTCATTGAGGCATGTTTTGATAATATACACCTCCTTCCTTTAAACGGTGTATAATAAGATCCTTTTAATTTTAATTTAATTAAAATGGAATCTTTTTATCTATGAAGTTTTTTACTAATTAAAAAAAGTAATTTTTTTACCGAATGCGGCGACAATAACATCTCTTCCAACGTAATCATTATTTGGCTTCCTCTACAAGCCTTATTGTTTTTAAAAGGAAAAAAAGAAACCCCTTGCTTATATTTTTGTGTGTTTTGGTATTGAAAATGTTATTTGAAATGGATTGAGTATTTCAATATCTTGAAAATATTTCTGGTGATTGAAAATGAAATTTTATGTTTGAAATGTTGATATTTGTAATCTTTTATGCCTAATGATTATATATTGGTACTTTGAAATTTGACAGGTGGTTATGTGATTAACAAAATGACAGGTGGTTCCATGATAAACCAAGGATGGGTGGTTATGTTATAAGCACCAATGTATTGGGTATGGAATATGGATATACGGTTATTCCATTTAGTGATATGTGTGGAATTTGAATATATGGTTATTCCATTTAAGTATGTTTACATCCCAAGTTACCTTTATATGCAATACGTTGTTTTCTAGGGGATTTATGGTCATATTTTAGTTAAAAAAAATGGTATTAAATGGTCTTATATTTAGTGAAGTTTTTTTATACTTCTTTAAGGTGAAAAATATTAATTTATGATACATTATTCATGGTTTTCATGTTGTCATGAAAAACTAACAGTTTTTCTTCTTTATGTTTCCCTTACTAGGATATTTATGCTCATCCTATATTTTGAAATGTTTTTCACATGACTTAATGATGAATATGGTCATGTATGAGATCAAGGAAAATCCATGTGGTCTAAAACATAGAACTATACATGTCTATTGTTTTTTAAGATTTTTTGTTTTTTGAAAAAAAAATGCATGTTGAGTATTAGTGTCTACATGTAATATTCAAGTTGATATATATATGTTATGACCTAATTCTATAAATATATAAACCATAAAAGATCCTCAGTGTGAATTAAATTAAAATTATTGACTTATCTCAATATTAAGTAATGTTTAAGTCTGGGGCCTTATAGACCAGGTGGAAACCTAATGTGGAATCCCACATCTTATAGTATAATGTTAATATGTTAAAAAAAATTGAATAAAAGTGAATCTACCTAATCTGATTCATATATTCCATTTCATAAATATAGTTCATCATATAAAGCCTCTACTTAAAATAATAACATCATGACACCGAAATTTTGATGTTCCACTAGAAATCATATAGCGACCCAAGGATTTTACATATATTATTACATTATTTTAAGAATAATTAGACATCAAATTACAAGCCTAGTATCATAAAGCCTAGTGTCTTGAAGATTTTTTACATAATTAAATATCATGAAACCAAAGAAAAAACATATTTTATTTAATATTTATAATGATATAATAGCTCCATTGATACTGTATACCAACATAGGATAACCTGTTGAATACATGAACAAAATGGATGAGCTAAAAACATGAGTGAGTGAATAAACATAGGAATAAATCAATACACATGAGTTAAAAGGAATAACATGATGACATAAAGTCCTATAACACGAACAAACATAAGGAATAATGAAATTTATATCATGGTAACAAATAACCATCACATCATAGGAATGTGGAAACAACATATACCATGATATAAATATGACTCAAGGATAGCTTCCAACACATGGTGGAAAAAGTACCACAATGGAATCAGGTTCACTCCTTATCCCAATATGACTTATCATAACAAAAGACATTAACCAATTCATTATATAACTATATGGGTTCATCCATAACAAAATATTAACAAATATTTGTGTCACATGAAGAATCATAGAAAATAAATCAAACATAAACATAAGGGTTATCCTTTAAAAGAATTGGGAATCATATCATGTCAGAAAGGAATAACATTAGGGAGTATCATAATGGTGTCTATTAAAGAAATGATTCAAATAGTACATAGACACTCACAAGGTAAAATTGGCATAGATCATGATAAGTGATGTCCAACTGAAGTGAATACATATAAAATAGTGTTTAAGAAATGTTAAAAATAAACCATTTTAGTGTGGCTTAAGGAAAATATTAAATATTATTTAAAATGGAAAAGGTATAATTATTTGTATAAAACCAAAAGTGAACCAAGATAGTTTGTCAAGATAAAATCATTGGTTTTAGAAAAATAATTTTAGATTATAATAGATTATGGGAGGTACTTCAAAATAAGTAAGAAGTTGGGAAGTTTCCTTTAATAGGGATTTCTCATTGGGAAAAATTGAGAAGAGAACTTTCTAAAACATATATATCACCATAAAATAAAGATAATATGATCTATATACATGAGTTTGAAACATAAACACATATTTTATAAAAATTATATAAAAATAAGGAATAATTAATTGGGGTATACAAATATAGAGAGAGTCACCCAAAAGAAAAAATGGAGGTTCTGGAAGAAACCCTTACCTTATGTCTTAAATGATTATGCACTTCATCTTAATGTCTTATAAAATTAAATTAAATAAATTAATTAATTAATCCAGAAACCTTTATACATTAATTTTATTTATTATAATTTTATTATATTCATTTATGGCCCATTTTTTGTGATGTAATATGTAATTTCATCATTTGGGAGTGTTCGTTTCCTTGGTTTTCATGATCAGTTACTTGTATAAATGAATGGAAAATCATGACAAATAAGAATGGTTGTCTAGAATTGAAGTAATATTTTATTAATAAAAATCTATAATATTAATTTATTGCGTAATTAATATGATAATTTTTTTGAGGATGAATCATTAGATTAAACATTAATGATATTTGTTTAGTTTATTTTGGAATTTTTCAATCATAAAGAACAAGTTCTTTTTAATTAACATCACATATATATAATGGTTCCAGAACATTAAATAGGATTTAATAAGTATATTTTAATATGTTTTTACAATAAAAAACAAATGATATGTCTTGAAGGAGGGAATGTAAATTGAGAACTTTGTCATCCTTGAATGCGGTAAATTGACATATCACAGACGATCCTTTCATTTTTTGAAAAAAATGGAATGTGAATGAAATGAGGATGAATTATTACATTAGAATAATAATATTACATTATATTTAAGGAATTTGAGTTATCATTAGATTTGGATAAAGGTATGTGATGATATAATAACAGAAGAAAATAACATAAAAAGAAATTAAAAAGAAAATAATGAAGATTTTACCTCTTGAATCCTTCTTCTCGAGAACCTCCTAAGGGGGATTGGTTTTGGAATTTTGTTGAGACAAAAGGATCTTGGAAGTATGGTACGGGACTGGGAATAGATTTTAGTATAATTTTACAAGTATAAAATATTGAGAGATGTGAGGAGAATATGTGTTGAGGGATTGTATTTATTGGGGAGGAGGGGGAAGTTTTCTCGTGGTTTTTTTATCAATTTTTTATTTTAGCTGAATACTATGAATAGTTTAGGAATTATCACCAAAAATATTAAAATAATTTATTAAAGTTGTAGATATTTTTCTTAAATCATTCATACATCGTTTATGACTCAATAATTCATGTATTAAGCTTTTACTATAAATTATTGTAATTTTCTATTCACCAAAAATTTTAGTATTTTATGAAAATCCCAAAACATTCACCCTAACCATTTCTTCAATGTGTAAAATTCAAAAAAAAACTCCACTTTGTGAAAATAATTTTATAAATATGATAAATTTATGTTTTAATTAAAATCATCCTTTACTTGTAAAATACCAATTTTAAAATTATAACATATTTTTTAAGATGTTGAAAAATTAATTAAGGTCTCATAAAATTATCTTATAATCATAAGATAAGAAAATATTAATTTATGAACACATTATAGGGAAATAAATTTTCATTTAAAACATTATACTAATTATAAAATTGAAAATAAACACTTATGTTTTATAAAAATATTAACACTAAATTAATAATTTCTAAAACATTAATTTACCTATACTAAGATATAACTATATCATATTTTCATTTATAGGATATGCAAATTTTATTTATACTTATAGGGGTGTGGTTAATATTCTATTTTTTGGTTTATTATTCCTAAGGGTCATATTACATTTCCAATACTCAAGTTACTATTTTATCAGTATAGGTTCCTTAACTTCTAGAAATAACTCTTATTTAATTTATAAATTTAGTATAAGGTTCTTAATGTTATTTCAGCAGATCGTACTAAATGAAATAATTATAAGAATGGAATTTTTATTGATAATATTATAGATCATTACATTCTTCCCCCCTTATGAAATTTCCCCTTCTAATTTTTATTTTAAACTCTAAGTTAAAAATAGGTGAGGGTACCTATCCTTTATCTCTTCCTCCAGTTCCCATGTTACCTCTTTGTATATATGGTTTCTCCATAGTTCTTTAACCAAGTGTATAGCCATGTTTCATCGAATTATATCTCAACATTACAAGATCTTCACTAGTTACTCCTCGTAAGAGAGATCATTTTCGAACTATACCACCTCTAAATTAAGTGCATTTAAAGAATCTTTTAGATAATTTCTTAATAATGATATATGGAATACATCATTTACTTGAGATATGGTTGGTGGAATTTCTAGTCGGTAGTCCACGACTCTAACGTCATCAATAATCTTCAAGGGGCCGATGTACCTGAGACTCAGCTTTCCTTTCTTCCCAAATTTCATGATCCACTTCCCTAGAGATTTGTGGAGGAATACCACATCTTTAAACTTAAACACAAGGTCTTGTCGACAATTGTCTGTATATCACATTTATAGAATTTGAGATTCCTTAATGTGGTGTTGAATAGTTTTCACCTTCTCTACAATTTCTTTGACCATTTCAGGTCCTGGAAGATTACATTCACTAACTTCATCCAAGCATGTTGGTTTTCTATATCTTTTCCCATTAATGGATTCATATGGATCCATTTGGATGCGGAAGTGGAAATTATTTTTGTAATAAAATTTGACCAAAGGTAGCTATTGGTCTCGTTCTCCTTTTAAGTACATACAACATTCTCTCAACATTTCTTGCAATGATTGAATAGTCCATTTAGATTGGTCGTCAGTTTGAGAATGATAATCCATACATAAGTTTAGCTCAGCATTTAGATCATGTTGGATTCTTTTAAAGAACGTGCAGGTGAATATCAAATCCTAATAAGATACAATCGATAGTGGTACTCCATACATCCTTACCAAATCATTGATTTATATCTATGTTAGTTGATACAGTGATAATTCCTCTTGAATTGTAATAAAGTGAGTTGTCTGGGTGAGATTATCCATAATAACCCATTTAGAATTTTTTTACATTGGATGTCTTCAGAAGTTTAGTGAAAAATTCCATAGTGATGTTTTTCCACTTTCAAGTTAGTATGGGGAATGGATACATCATCCCTTTATACTTTTTCCTTTTAATATTCACTTGCTAACATACCCAACACTTTGAAATATATTCAGTAATATCCTTTTTCATATTGTCCCAACAATAGTTCTTATAGATATCTCAATACATATTTGTGCTCCCTGGGAGAATAGATAAGATTGAGTTATGTACATATTAATAATATCATTCTTTATCTATGAACTGGATGGTCCACATTGTTGTGACACAAATTTCAGGACTCCTTCCTCATCCATTTGGAAGTCATGGGATTTTTCATTTCTGATAGATTCCTATATTTTTGGATTTCCACGTCATTTCTTTGAGGATAATTTATTCTTTACTTGAGGGGTTGTTTAGAAATAAATTGTGAAAGGGCTTATGATGTTCCTTTTTTAATGATTCCCTTGTCCATACATTTAAGGTCTAAGAAGATTTGATCCTTCTTAATTCCTATCCTTTATAAAAAAAATATAGGATATGTTATACTTATAGAATCTACCTCTTTATTTTCCTTAACAAGATAGTAGTGGATTGAGTAGTCATAATCCACGACGATCTCTAACCATCTTCATTGGTTAATATTAATCTCCTTCTATGTGAATATATATTAGACACTCTTAGGATTATTATGTATCTCACACTTCACCCCATAAAGATAATGCCTCTAGATTTTCAATGCAAAGATCACAACTTCTCACTCCAGATCATGTGTGGGATAGTTTTTCTAAATAATTTAAAAATTCATTTAAGATTAGGCTATAACATTATAATTTTTAATCAGGACACAACCAAATCTCTTCTTTGAGTCATCATTGTACACCTCAAAGAGTACCCCACTTATTCGTAGAGTGATCACTAGTGTAGTGATAATCCTTTATTTTAACTCTTTGAAGAAGTCCTCATATTCATTGGTACAGACAAATTTATCTTTCTTCCGAGTCATCTAGGTTAGTGGGTTTGAAAATCGTGTGAATTTATTCAAAAATAACTGTTAATACACACCTAGACCAAGGAAACTATGAATCTACTTTATAGATGTTGTCCTAGGACACTCTTCTATTTCCTTTGTCTTGGGAGGGTCTACAGATATTCCTTTGTTGGTGATAACAATCCACAAGAATGACACTTCATCAAGAACTCAAATTTACTATAAATTTAATATAGTTTCCCCATTAGAAAAGTTTTTAGAATGGTATTCAAATATTCCTCATATTCCTCCTTTCTCTTAGATTATATCATAATATCATAAATAAAGACTATCGTAAATTTGTCTAGGAAATCCCTAAAAACACTATTCATTAAATCCCTAAAAATTTTGGAGCATTAATGAGTCTAAATGGAATAATTATGATCTCATAGTGACTATACATTATTTCAATGGTAGTTTTGGGAATATCTTTCTTCTTATCCTTTAATTAGTGATATCTCGACCGAAGGTTCACCTTAGAGAAATAATTGGCCCAATATAGTTGATCAAACGAGTGATCTATCCATGGAAGTGGATACTTGTTATTTGTAGTGATTTTGTTAAGCTCCCTGTAATCAATAAATAATTGTGTTGATCTATCCTTTTTCTTGATGAAGAGGGTTGTAACACCTCATGTTTAAGCACTTAGGAAAATAAACCCCTTGTCTAGATTCTCTTATAACTACTTATTTAGTTCTTCCATCTCAATAGAATCCATTTTATAACGTGTCTTTGATATTTGGAGATCCAAAAATAAGTTCAATTGAGAACCCGTACTATCATTTAAAAGTAATACCATGCGATACTTTAGGGAATACATCAGTGTAATCCCTCATCATGCGCATGTTTTCAATCATTATTCTCTCCTTTGTATCAATCATTTGAGCTAGATATGATTACTCATAAGGAAACGATATACATACTTGAGATGATGATTCTAAAAGAGATTCATCATCCTCTTTAAACTTATAAAGAATTGGAGGATTCTTTATGATGTGAAAAGTGATATCCCTTTCCCAACAGTTAATGTTGTCTTTCTATAAAGATTACCAATACATTCCCAATATAGCATAAAATTCTACCAAAGTAATTACTACAAGATATACTGGGAGGTTCAATCCACAAACATTAATAGGGGGAGTTATAAATTTTGTATGCAATAAATTCCCTATTTTTTGAACTCATGTATAACTAACCCTCCACATTTTTAGTTGGTGATTGAATAGTTATAAAAAACATGCAAGATAAGAAAGAACATGTAGAAACATAATAAAATAGTATGTTCTATACTCTTTAATTAAGTACAAGTGTACCTTTCACCAAATCATTTTCATGTTCCACCTCAGAAGTAGTGAAAGAAGTTGCTCTTACTTGCTACTGTGGAGATTGTTTTTGATTGCCTCCAACAACCCTTATCTTAGGAAAATGGTTTTAATAATTCCCATGTATGTTTCAGTTGAAGCACTGAACTATAGGTTGAGTGTTTATCTGAACCTTCCATTATTCGTCCACATTAGTGGGATTCTTCTTATACCTTATGAATTTATTTTTCATATTCCATTCTCTTCCAAATTTGAAGTATCTCTTAGTTCCATTTAAGTAATTTTCAATATTATTCTTCCCACACTTTTTACATGTGTGAGGTTGGGTGTTCATTCTATCATAGAATTTTACTTTTGATCCACCGAAATAAAACTTTATTTTTATCTTTTCCCTCAAGCCCATGAGACCTCTGACAATCTTTTATCTCCATTTCAACCTTAAGGGAATAATGGAAAATCTCCTTATAACTATCAAAGTATTTAATCTCTAAATCATTTCAGAGACTCTGATATATTCTACTAAAGAATAGATTCATCATCTTTCGGTGTTCAATATAGAGCCAGAGGCTTATCATGTAAACATTGTGAATTTTTCCTTGTATGCACTGATAGATTCATCTTCCTTCTGATTCGGTCTAAGGAATTCCATTTTCATCTTGAGATGGAGGGTTAGGGGAAAATATTTATTGAAAAATATTTTCTTGAATTCCTCCCAATGGAGGGAATCTATTTCTTCTTTGGACTTCGGGTTCTTGATCAGTGTCCAACACTAATAAGTTTCTCCATGAAAACAATAAACTACTAGCACAGCTTTCTAATCACTTAAGCACTAGAGGACAGATAATATCTTCTCAATGGACTTAATCCATTATTCTATGATGAGGAGATTGTAAGATCCACTAATCATGGGATGCATTTTCCACATGAAGGATTCAATGATAACCAGTTATTTCATAGAATAAATAGGGAGTTCCACACAATTCAAGTTATTATTCATAACTTGAGCGAGCTGAGTAAGTACTGTTATAATGTTTTGAGCACCAATTCCAAAAATATTTGGATTTTCATTAGATAAACCATTACATTTCCTATCACATTGACTATTGGAACATGTTCTTCTATTTCCAACTATTAACTAAGAAAAATAAAGTACAATTGGGGGATTGAATACTTAACTAATAAGTATGTAAAAATAAACATTAAACAAAAAAGGATAATCTTGTAAAAAAATGTTTATCCTAACTTATGATTCCAAGGTTTCAATCTAGGTTATCCAAGATCCATTTCCAAACATATACTCTTATTGTCATATTTTTCTTAATAATGGTTCGTAATGATATTGTAAATTTACCAAAGTATATCCCCTGGGAGTGTCAAACTATGTGATTAGTAAGGCATGATTCGAGGTACTAGGTTACCATGATTCATGCTTAGGAAACCTTGTTAGAGTTTTTACCCCTAGGTAAATCTATTCTAAAACCATTTCCACATGTATTATCAAGATAGGGATATATTTTATTGAGAAATCACTTACTCTATACTTACAAAAATTTAGTGATGTTTTCGTATACTTAGTCTTATCCCTAATTGTTTTCTATATTTTTCTAATCATAATCCCAAAAATAAATAAAACTATTATTTGATACCAACTATAATGACCCTATCATTTTATACAAATTATTAGATGATTTTAAGAATAATTAAACATCAAATTACAAGCTAAGGATCGTAAAGTCTAGTGTCTTAGAGATTAATACATAATTAAAAACCATGAAACTAAAACAAAAAAATATCTTTTATTTAGTATTAATAATGATATAATAAATGCATTAATCCCTTATATCAACATAGGATAACCAGCAGAATACATGAACAAAAGGGATGATCTAAAAATCCCAGTAATGGAATAAGCATTGGAATAAAATATAGCTCACAGGTTATAAGGAATAAGATAATGACACAAAGGCATGGAACATGAATAATCAAATAGAATAATAACATGTATAATATGGGAAAAAAATAAAAATGACATCATATTAATTTGAGTATAACATATAACATGATATAAATAAGAGCCAAGGATTGCTGCCAATACATGGTGGACCAAGTCCCATAAAATAATCAGGCTTGTTCCTTGTCCCAACATGATGTATCATGAGAATGAACATTACCCAATGAATTAGAAATATATCTAGGTTTACCCATAATTAAATTTTCATGAATATGTTTTCCACATGAAGAATAATATATATAGAATCAAAAATAAACATAAGGGTTACCCAAGGAATGAATTGGGTATCATAATCGTGCCAAAAACGCATAGCAAAAGGGAGTATCGTATTGGTTTCCATGAAAAACAAATTAAGTTGTACATGGACATTAAAAAGGTAAAATAGTCCTATATCATGATTATTTATGTTAAAATTAAGTTAATACATGTAAAAATAGTGTTTAATAAACTTTAGAAATAAAATATTTTAGTGCAATTTAAGAAAAATATTAAAGACTCTTAAAATCAGACAAGGAATAAATGTTTCTATAAAACCAGAAATGAATCAAGATATTTTTTCATGATAAAATGAGTGATTTTATGAAAATAATTTTGTCTTAAAATAGATTATTTATGGTACATGAAAATGGGTAAGAATCTAGGATGTTACCTTTAACGGAGCTTTCTTATCAGTAAGAATTGAGAAATGAACATTACAAAACATGTATTTCCTTATCAAAGAAGGATGATATGATCTGGCTACGTTAGTTTGAAACATATAAACATATTTTATAAGAATTAAATAAATCTAAATAATAATTAATTTGGGTAAGGATAGATAAAGAGTAACCTGAAGGAAAAAATGAACATTCGGGAAGAAACCCTTATAATATGTCCAAAACTGTTCCTCACCTGATCATAATATCATATATAATCAGATTAAATTAATTAATTATTTAATTCATAACCTTTTATACATTTATATTATTTATTATAATTTTTTATGTTCATCTATGTCCATTTTGATGCGTTATAGGATATAATTTTATCATTTGGGAGCGTTTGTTTCCTTGGTTTTCATTATTGGTTACATGTACACATGTATAAAAAATATTGTAAAATGAGAATGGTATTATAGAAATGAAGTAATATTTTATTAATGAAAATAAATAATATTAAATTATCATGTAATAAATTTTTTAATTTTTATTGAGGGTGGATCGTTATATAAGATGTTAATCATAACCATTTAGATTATTTTGGTATTTTTCAATCACCAAGAACAATTTTTGTCTTATTAATTTATATCACATTTATATTCGGTTATAGAAAATTAAATAGAATTTAATAAATATATTATGACCTATTTTAACCAAAAACATGGTTTTTTCAATCATTCTTGAAGGAGTGAATGGAAATTGAACACTTCATCATCCTTGAATGTGATAAATTAACACATCATGGATGATGTTTTCATTTTTATAAAAAAAGGGATGGGAAAGAAATGATGATGTATTATTCAATGACAAAAATAATATTACAGTATATTTATTTTACTAGGGTTATCAATCCAATTGTATTAGGGGAGGTGATGATGGAATGAGAAAAGGAAAGAACGTGAAAAGAAATGAAAAGAAAAAAAGAGGATTTTACCTCTTGAATCATTCTTCTTGAGAACCACTTTAGGGGGATTGGTTGTGGTATTTTGTTGATAAAAAGGATTATAAACATGGGATAGGGGATTGGGAGTATATTTTATCATAATTTGGACAAAGATCAAAGTTTGAGAGGTGTGAGGAGAAGAGGTGTTGATGGGTGGTATTTACAAGGGAGAGGGATGTTTTCTTGTTATTTTATTCAATAGATTATTTTTTAGACTCAAGAATATGAATAGTAAAAGAATTATAACTAAAAATATTAAAATAAGGATATTTATATATTTTGGTATTACATCAGAAATACATCATCCATGACTCAATGATTCATGTATTTTCCTTTTAACATAAATTATTGTATTTTACTATTCACAAAGAAAATCAAGTATTTTTGAAAGATCCAAAAAAATCACCATAATTTTTTTTAAAGTTTAGAATTAAAAAGTGAAAATAATTTTAGGAAAATAATTTTTTAAATATGATATATTTAATTTTTAATTAAAATCATCATTTACTTTGAAAATACCAATTTTAAAATTATAACTGCTTTTATAACACTTTGAAAAAATAATTAAACTCTCATAAAATGATCTTATAATACTGAGATAAAAAAATATTAATTTATTAATACATTTTATGGAAATATATTTTATTTTAAAACTTTATATTAATTATAAAATTTAAAACAAACACTTATGTTTTATAAAAATATCAACACTTAATTAATAGTTTCTAAAACATTTATTTACTTATACTAGGATATAATTATATCATATTTTTATTTTAAGATTCATAATATTTATTTATACTTACATGGGTAAGGTTAATAATATATTATCCAATTTATTATTCTTAAGGGTCATATTACTATTCTAAAGTTAAAATTACTATTTCATCTGTATAGGTTACTTAACATCAAGAAATACCTATAATTTAATTTTTAAAGTTTTTATTTTGTTCTTAATGTGTTTTATGTGATTATATTATATGAATTAATTATAATAAGGTAATTTACATTTTTATTGTTTTGGGTCGTTACATGTTTGGACATATCTGATGATCATACCGAAAGACTGAGAACTAAAAAATCATATCGACATCAGGTAAAAAATCGATGTCCTGCATGGATTCCATTATTCTAAGAATTTAATGTGTCTAAGGAATGAAAATAGAGATACAATGTGGCATACATATATCTGAATTCATGTGATGTTCTTATATTCACCTGAGTATCCTATCATTAATAAAAAAAGTTGATTACATGATGACACCATAATTATCAGTGTTAATGATATATAAAAGGAACATAGAGTGAAGATTAAAATACTAAAAGCTTCAAAAATATCATGAATAATTATATTTGGTGTTGTTCTTGGATCAAGTCTCTTTATGAAATAAAACACGGATATCAAATGAAATTAAACATAATACAGAGTCAGTTCCCCTCTTCTATAAATAGTGATGTACTGGGGCTATGATCACTTTCTAAAATATTTTTGATAACTATAGTTTTGTTCTCTGTAAAAACATATCATCTGGATGAATCCATAATGTATCCTCCATAATGAATAATATTTACACACTCAATTTCATGAATTAAAGAACCACAAAACTATGTTGAGTTCTTGAAGAAAGAACCCATGATCTACTAAGCAATGTGAAGAAGGAAATATTTGTGTTCTATTACCATGGAATACAGAATTACATTACTTTTATGGTACATGAGGAAAATTATTATGTTGTGATCTATTTATAATTATTAAGAATAACGAGTTCTCACACCCATCTACTAGGTGAAGAAAAACTAAGATCATGTGGGATAACCTAGTTGTGAGAAGAAGAATAAAGTCATCCAATAATTTTTGTGAAGTAAAAAAAGACTATGGGTTGTGATTCATGTAAGAAATTCTTACGCTTCTTACACGTGTATTAAGAAAACATACAAGATATTGTATTGATCTTCATGCAATATTTATGAAAAAATAATTTTCTCTGAATCATTACACGTAAAGAGAGCATGAAACATGCATGAATGAGTTTAACAAGAGCTTAGTGAGTTCATATATAATAATTTAAAAATTCTTGAGGATTGGATAAACATATTGAGAAATCATCCCAAAATGAAATATTTCTTTCATGACTATATTATTGAAAAAATAAGTTTAAGCTATATATATTGTGAACTTTAGTAAGAAGAATTAACCAACACTACACCCAATGATTACTATCATTAATTATGTGTTGAGTATCACAAGAACACAAATAGAGTACCCAATATGCATTTAGTTGTTCATCATTTTTCCCAAGAATAATTCTAAGAATACCAGTTTGTAGAATGTTGATATTTATGGGAATGAAGTTGAAGAATAGGTATACCTATATATTTTTGTATCTGAGGCATCCATTTGTTTAAACCATTGAGTGTAATTTGATTATAGTAATTGGTTTCTATCAAATGTGACTTTTCCTACATTTTTGATCACTTGAGAGGGGATTATCCAATATCATTCATCTTTTGTTTCAAATATTAATATTTCTTGTGCCTAGTCTGTTCCAAGAGGATAGGTTTGTGATCATACCATTGCTTTTCCTTTCATTGAAAATAAAAAAAAAATCTATGTCTTAGTGGGATAATAACCACAATACACAAAGTTCATAGTCATCTATATTGGGGGAGAACCTCATTAAAATATTAGCATATTTTGTGATTTTTTTATGTTCTTAATTTATTTATTTTGATGATGAAAACAATAAGAGATAAACTTATTGAAGTATAAATAGTGGTAAATAAAGGGTTAAAATAATAAAGTTATAAATATTCATCCCACACTAACTCCACCCCCCCCCCCCCTCAATGTGGTTATCTTAAATTGATCTACATAATTTTTTTCAGGGGGATAGATCACACCTTTGGTTGGATGATCTTATATGAAGTTTATTGAATTCTCCAATTCTCTTCTCAACAAAAAATGGAATTTTATAACTGGAGGATTTTTTTCGCTTGAATATCATAATTCTATATCAACCAAAATCATAAAGAATAAAACAAATAAATAATTAGAAAATATGAAGAAGTAATGCCTATTATGGAGAGATAAAGATGAATCTATTGCTTAATGAATCATTACTAAGATAGAAAATTCATTCATGGGAGTTGAAGATCGGGTAGTTCAATTTACAACCAATGAAATGGAAAACAGTTCTACCTCAAACGTTGATGAAGAGGTATAAGATATTTTTTCCAAATGGTCAATAAGAGAACCAATAATGAGTGATAAAGATCATTCCTTAAACAATAAAAATTATATATTTTTAAGGAATACTATTTAAAATATATTATCCATATAGAAAAAGAATCTAAAATGAGAGAGAGAGAGAGAGTTCACTTGCACAATGGGTGATGACATGAGTTGATATCACCAAATAATGTAATATAAAAAGTGTTAAATTCAAGGAGCATGAAAAAAATTCTCTAGGGTCATGAAGGATTGGTTTGAAGAAATATTTAAGAATGATGCATCCATTGAGATTCAGGAAGATATGTTTTTTTTATTGGAAGAAAACTATAAGAACATCATTTACTCCATAAATTATTAACTTGAAATCAAATAAAATAATATCAACTGACATGATATATTGATACAATAGAAGAATACATTTCATGAAGATGAAGTTATGAATATCAAAAAAAATTAAGACAGATTTAAATGGGCATAGAATGATAAATTAATCATAAATATGTAATGTCTTGAACATGGAGTCAAACTTACATGTTTTGAAGATGTTTGAGATGTTTCTTTAAAATAGACTAAAACAAGATCCACTACTTCAAGAGTCGGAGTCATAGAAATATATAAAGATGATTCTTACACCAAAATATCTATTACAGATGGAAAGTACATTTTTAAATAATTAAATGGTCAATATAATGTAAACTCAAAGAATAATGTACCATATATATATGATAATAACTTCTTTCTAATTCTACTTCTATACTTATAGGATGCTCAAAATCAAAACATATGAAAAGGTGCATAAAGAAATGTGTTTAAGTTCTTATCACTACATTTTTAGTGAAGAAAGGTAATAGTGAAATGAAATAATCCCCTAAAGAGGCCAAGAATATGAATGAAGGGAAATAAAATAAGCAATCATGTTAATTTAACCAGATTATAATTCAAAAGAAAATATCAATTTTTTTTCTACAGCTGGTTATATAAAATATTTGAGCATAGTGTATTATATTTTTGTAAAAATATGAAAGTTTTAGAAAATAAAAGGATGTACACATAAAGGGGGATAACAATCATGAAAAAGTAAGAACCAGATAAGAAATTAAATAATCTAACTATTATAAACATGTATGAATGGTTAAATAACCCCTATGGTATATGCAATTGTAGTGTTCAAAGTGATTATGTATGAAAGGATAAATCATTAAATCAGGTAGCTAGAAAATTAGATGAAAAGGAAAAAAAAGTTGAATACAAGAAAATATTCTACCTTGATAATGAATCAGGATAAAAGCCTTCTAAAAAATAACATGAAGTATATAAAGAATAAAGGAAAGGCTACCATTGGTGCAATTCAGAAGAAGGTTGATAAAAAAACCCATGAAGATTTATATGGGTCCTATAAAAAAGAGGATAAACTAAATATTCTATATAATAATAGTTCACTCCATGGGTTACTATAAGAAGGCCATGGATATCATAATGATTGAATGTAAGACAAATAAAGAAAATCAATGACCAGTCCAAGAATAAAAGAAATGTACAAAAGTGTAAAAAGTAACACCTAAGAATTATATTAATATTCCAAATGACATACTGATGATTTTTAAAGATTATGTGGATAGAGAATATAAATTTTAATAATAATAGGAGAAAGGAGAAGCTAAATAAAAATACGATATTTCATTTAAATATATCAAATTTAATGAGAGTTTGTTAGTGAATGATAACCACAAAATCTCATAAGTACTATATAAAAAGTGAAGGAAGGATATCAATATCTTGGATAAACTTTTATTCATAATACAATATCAAGAAGAATACCAGATAAGAATCATAAATCACCTGGTGGTAAATGTTTCTTGATATCGGTGTGGAGTATAAAATTCAAAAAAAATCCACTAAAAAATGATTCCATTCTTCCAAAAACTATTAATAAATCTAGAAAAGTATTTATGAAGATTTCTCCCTCCCATGTTGTAGAAATAAATGAATTTCATGGTTCAGAAATAATTATCAACATTATTTTCCTCAATAAAGATAAAAGGAGGTCAACCTTATAACCATATACTTTGTGTTTGTTCATTACCTGTAGGGAATTGAACATGATACATATGATCATGGGATAACTGATTTGAAGAGATTGTATTGATTTATCTAAAAGCTAAAATTTTTATTTAAAATTAATGAAAGTCACCATCCCGGTTTGATCTATCAGTCGATATCTTGAGGATTTGTTTTATTACAAAAGATCAGAGATCAACCTTGATGAAGATGGACATTTTGTATGACTAATAAAAAGATTTTATTTCTTCATCATGGATGACATAACACGAATTAGTATTCAAATCATTTTAAATTTAAAAGATCAACTAAAGAAAATGATTCATCTTGATGATGTGAATATAGAGATCAACTCTTGAGGGGGATTATTTATAGAACATTCCAAATATTTATATTTCATTTAAATCTAACATCTCTGAAAGGTAAATGTTCTAGAATTTATTGATAAGGTAGGTTGGAATAGTTATATATTCTAATTAAACAAAATTAAATGAAGACTGGTCTTAAGGGAGACAATATAAATGATTCGATGAAATGGGAAAAATATTAGTAATGATGTTCTATGACTGAATTCAATAAAATAACCTACCAGTATACTTTAATGATTTTAATATATGTGTTAAGATGAGTATAGGAATTTCAGGATAAATGATTCTTTAAAATATTTTATCATCAAGTGGTATCAATAGTTTCTACTTTAATTATATCAATCAGTACCAACCCATTACTATCAACTTAGAAACAATTTAATAGTCCTTTCATAATGATATAATTTATAGTATCTAAGTTGGTATAATATATTGAATTGAAAATGAAAATAATTAACGTATAAATTGGCCCCTCTAGTTTTCTGTATAAGGTTATCCCAATTAGAGTAAGAGTGGAAGAATTTATGGAAAATTTCTTAAGAAATAAATGTCATCATTCTCTCCTAGGTGATTTTCATTTTTTAGGACCCTAAAACACCCTGAGAGAGGAGGGGTGAATTAGGGTATCAAGTTTTTCTTTCAATGAGGCCAATCTTTTCCCCAAGATGGTAGGAACTTATTTAAACTATATAAGGGAATCATGAATGTAACACCCCGAGATTTTATGAAAATTATTCTTTTTAATTAATTTCTTGTGTTGTATGCTACACCAAAAGGAGCTTGCACAACACGCATCCCTCACTTTCCTTGCATTACACGCAATCGCGACCTTCCTCGATAGCGTGTGTAGTACGCAATACCGAGTTTCACTAAACGAGATATTATTATATTATTATTATGAACTAGCCGTTATGAATAGTATTAACTAAATTTTGAATTTTATAACATTATTATTCATCTTAAACATTTTCTAGAACATGGTATAACAACAAAATAAACTTTTCGGGTAAAATATGTATTTTTCAAAAAATGAAGTTTTGCCTCCTTTTGGTGGTGCACCCACATTAAATCTAGTTGTTGACATGTTTATAAGTTCAATTTGACAAAATAAAATTCTTCTTTTGAATCATGATATAAAAATTTACATTGGATAAAGTTTGGATATTTTTATGATAACTTTCATATTTTAATGAATAGTACAAACACGCTATATTTTAATTAAAAACAACTTTTTTCATCGTAATAATTTATATGGTTAAATTATAATATTTAGTGGTTTTAAAGTGTAAATAGAATATATTTTTACCATTTAATATAATTTATGTCATTAACATTGATTTTACATTGAATTCGTAGGTTAAATCAATTCAATCTTTTGCAATGTTTTAAATAAAAACTCATTTTCATTCAACAACGGGATTAATTTTAATTTAATTTCTGAAACTTCTGTGTATTGAATTTAAAAAAATGGATTCCATATTTGGAATCATTGGGTCCAAATTATGTTAATAAGCTACTTTTTATTTTTAGGCTTCATGAATAGTAACTACGGTAAATTTTATTTACCATAGTTAAAGGTAAATCGGGTAATTAAGGGTAAATATAAGATTCTAAAATTAACCTAACACCTGCCAAAATCCTATTTGATGACTAAACGTCGACCCATATCACCTAAGGGTCGGATTAGAATCATTTAATGGACTTTTGTCCATGCAAATATCTTAATTATTATTAAAACCAAAGAAAGTGACAACATGTAACTCTCTTAAATCTTATAAGTATATTAATTTTAATTTAGTGATAAAATTCATGAAACTTTTAACATGAATAGTCTCCAGAAATCTAATGAAATTATCTACATCATATAAATTTGTTTATAATTTTTAGGTATTAAATAATTATCATTAATTTTGACATAATTAGGATGCAGAAATTATTTATTTAGTGAAAAATCAATAATATAGTTTTTATTGAAATAATAATACATATCAAAAGGCCCAAAAATCTGCATAAAACATATTATTAGTGTATATATAAACCCTAATCATCCATTGGCCGAATTATTGACCATTTGGATCGTTATTGAGATGATTATTACACTTATATTATTTTATTTTAAATGATGCCAAAGTTGTCACCTTCATAAGTTAATAAATATATCAATTTAAATATTATGATTTTCAGATGATAAATTAGATTAAACGTATTATTGTGAAATTTAATAGATTTATCTTCATCATAAGATTTTAATTTTAATTTTTATGCAACAAATAAGTATATTAAATAATTATACAAAAAATGATGTAGTAATTATTTTATTAAGAGATAAACCAAATAAATGGTTTTAAAAATAATAAAATAAATATCATATGAACTATTTAATGTTCTCAACTAATTTTCTTGATACATATGACCTTTTATGAATCTATTAAATCTTTTAGTTCGAACATATCTTCTGTATAAATTTTATTTAAATTCAAATAAGTGAATAGTGTCAAAATTGACACTATTGTTATTTTATAAAAATAATATATTATAAAATTGTTTAAAAATCACAAAAATATTTACAAATTATAAATTTAAATTTATACGCTAAAAAATGTTATAAAGTATCCAATTATGGACAATTCACAACATATAAGTAATTATTTGTTATAATTTAAAATTTAGAATGTTATTACCACAAATAAAATTAAATTGATTAAATAGGGATAAATCAAGTTGATAATGTTTAAAATAAATTCCTAACATGTTTAAAATTTGATTGGTTGATGAGATTACAACCCTATATAATCCAATATTCTGATATGAGTCATTTTTGGAGGTTTTTAAGTGGGGTTAGATTTATTATAAATTAATATATTTAAGAATTCCAAAGGTGCCCCTCTCCTCCCTTATAAAAGGGCACCTCCTCCCTCTCTTCCTCACACCACTTTGAGCCTTCAAGATCGGACAACCCCTGAACAATTCTCCTCTCCACATCCCTATAAACATACTAGAGGTCCTGGTCTTCTTCAAAGACCTATTTTAGTACCCTAAGAGGAGGTCTCAAAGAGGCGCTTCAAAGAAGAGGTAATGTCCATTACCGATTCTTTCAACTTTATTTCTTCTTCCACTTCTTCTTCTTTAGTTGTTTCATTATGAAGTAATAACATCAGTTTCACTCATATACTGATATGTTATTATAAGTATGAAACAACCCTATTTCACCATCTATCCATCCTACGGAAAATGAAATCACCGCGCGTGTGTACGTACGGAATACCGTCTCCACGTCGTGGTGTAATCTATTTTCCACCACCACCTTACATGGATGGGTATAATGGTGAAATTAATGAACATATATGATTATTGTAATGTTATATTGATTCTGTAATATTATACATACACTTTAATACAATTCCACTATCATGGGAATGATATCACCGCTCGTGCGTACGTATGGAATACCGTCTCCACGACGCGATGAGATTCACTCTCCATGATAACCATTCAAGAATGATTATAAAGTATATATAATAAGTAATCATGAAATATATGACATAAAAATTCTACTGGATTTATTTATATATATATTTATGTCATCTACTTAATTCCATTCAATTCAATAAGGAAACGAAAATAGCGTTCATGCGTACGTACGACCTACCGTCTCCATGAACGGTGTATTTCTTTCCATTTCTCAATCCATTATATATATATTCTGAATATATATTATATATAAATCATGTTTTACATTCTGTATGTAAGTAATCATGATCTAATTAATCATATGAATAATTACAAGTTAAAACATTAGCGACTAATGAAACAATTTTACACAAAACACTACTTTAACATGAATTTACAAAAGAACGGGTAATATAAAGTCTTAAGTGAACCATATATGATATAATAACAGTGAATATGATTCTGTAATAATTCAATGACATTATTTAAATCATTATACAGGAGTTTTGGATACATACAAAGCATATCGGACCTAAGGTAAGGGATAATTGTTCAAATCTCATTTTTATCCGAGATTGCTTATTCGTAAGTATTTATTGGGGTTATATTTATCATCCATGTCCAAATTTTATAAAAATGTTTTCATGAATGTTTAAAGTCCTTTTTACCCATTTTTTACTTTCACTACATGGTATGTAAGGAATCTTTCTTTTTTTTATGTTACGAGGTGCTTTTTTGACTTTTCCAGCAAAAGTATGAGAAGAATGTTTTTTTAACTTATAAGGAACGAATGGATTTTTACGGTTTTATAAAGCCATGTTTTCATGAAGCTTCCTCCAAAATATTTTATGACTATTTTCAAAAAAAATCCTCTTCTTTTAAAATTTCATGACATTTTGTGAAAAGAAAATGATTTTGAAGAAAAAAGGATATTTTCCTCAAGAATTCATTTCAAGTGTTTTATCAAAACCATTTTCTATCTAAGATGACATTATTTTCATATGTGTATGTTTCTAGCATAATGTCTTTATGATTTACTTGGTTTCTCTTTTCTTATTATGAAATGATATCCATTTCTTTTATATGGATTGTGTGATGATGTGATGATGTGATGATGTTTATGAAACCCATTTTATTTATTGGGTTATTATGAATGATGTATGTTTATTTTGTGGCACAAGTAAGAATGATTTCATTATGAGATGGGTGGGACCTATATCTCCCTCCAATGCATTGGGTAAAGATTTTATATCTCATGAGATAGACATGGCTGGAACGGTAAGTTATTCTGGTTCAATGATACAGGACTGGATTGAGGATTGAACTCGATTCAGAAAGGAACTTTGTCCACTAATATGGTCTTGGCAGCTTTCACAACACGCATCCCTGACTTTCCTTGCATTACACACAATCGCGACCTTCCTCGATAGTGTGTGTAGTACGCAATACTGAGTTTCACTAAACGAGATATTATTATAATATTATTATGAACTATCCTTTATGAATAGTATTAACTAAATTTTGAATTTTATAACATTATTATTCATCTTAAACATTTTCTAGAACATGGTATAAGAACAAAATAAATATTTCGGGTAAAATATGTATTTTCAGAAAATGCAGTTTTTCCGCCTTTTGATGGCGCACCCACATTAAATCTAGTTGTTGACGTGTTTATAAGTTCAATTTGACAAAATAAAATTCTTCTTTTGAATCAGGATATGAAAATTTACATTGGATAAAGTTTTGATATTTTTCTGATAACTTTCATATTTTAATGAATAGTAAAAACACGCTATATTTTAATTAAAACCAACTTTTTTCATCGTAATAATTTATATGGTTAAATTATAATATTGAGTGGTTTTAAAGTATAAATAGAATATATTTTTACCATTTAATATAATGTATGTAATTAGCATTGATTTTAGATTGAATTCGTAGGTTAAATCAATTCAATCTTTTGCAATGTTTTAAACAAAAACCCGTTTTCATTCGACAACGGGATTAAGTTTAATTTAATTTCTGAAACTTCGGTGTATTGAATTTAAAAAAATGGATTTCATATTTGGAATCAGTGGGTCCAAATTATGTTAATAAGATACTTTTTATTTTTGGGCTTTATGAATAGTAACTATGGTAAATTTTATTTACCTTAGTTAAAGGTAAATCGGGTTATTAAGGGTAAATATAAGATTATAAAATTAACCTAACACCTGAAAAAATCATATTAAATGACTAACAGTCGACCCATATCACCTAAGGGTCGGATTAGAATCATTTAATGGACTTTTTTCCATGAAAATAACTTAATTATTATTAAAACCAAAGAAAGTGACAACATGTCACTCTCTTAAATCTTATAAGTATATTAATTTTAATTTAGTGATAAACTTCATGAAACATCGAACATTAATAGTCTCTAGAAAGCTAATGAATTTATCTACATCATATAAATTTATTTATAATTTTTAGGTATTAAATAATTATCATTAATTTTGACACAATGGGGATGCAAAAATTATTTATTTAGTGAAAAATAAATAATATAGTTTTTATTGAAATATTAATACATATCAATAGGCCCAAAAATCTGCACAAAACTTATTATTTGTGTATATATAAACCCTAATTATCCATTGGCAGAATTATTGACCATTTGGATCCTTATTAAGATGATTATGACACTTATATTATTTTATTTTAAATGATGCCAAAGTTGTCACCTTCATAATTTAATAAATATAACAATTTAAATATTATGATTTTAAGATGATAAATTCGATTAAAAGTTTTATTGTAAACTTTAATAGATATATCTTCATCATAGGATTTTATTTTTAATTTTATGCAACAAATAACTATATAAAATCATTATACAAAAAATGATGTAGTAATTATTTTATTAAGAGATAAACAAAATAAATGGTTTTAAAAATAATAAAATAAATATTATATGAACTATTTAATGTTCTCCACTAATTTTCTAGATACATATGAACTATTATGAATCTATTAAAGATTTTAGTTCGAACATATCTTCTGTATATATTTTATTTAAATTCAAAAAATGAGTAGTGTCAAAATTGACACTATTGTTATTTTATAAAAATAATATATTATAAAATCGTTTAAAAATCACACAAATATTTAAAAAATATAAATTTAAATTATATATGGAATAAAATGTTATAAAGTATCCAATTATGGACAATTCAAAACAAATAAGTAATTATTTGTTATAATTTAAAATTTAGAATGTTATTACCACAAATAAAATTAAATTGATTAAATAAGGATAAATCAAGTTGATAATGTTTAAAATAAATTCCTAACATGTTTAAATTTGATTTGTTGATGATATTACAACTCTATATAATCCAATATTCATATATAAGTCATTTTTGGAGGTTTTTAAGGGGGTTTAGAGTTATTATAAATTAATATTTTTAAGAATTCCAAAGGTGCCCCTCTCCTCCCTTATAAAAGGGCACCTCCTCCCTCACTTCCTCACACCACTTTGAGCCTTCAAGCTCTGCCAAACCATGCCAAATTCTCTTCTACGCTTCCCTAGAAACATATTAGAGGTCCTTGTCTTCTTCAAAGACCAATTTTAGTACCCTAAGAGGAGGTCTCAAAGAGGCGCTTCAAAGAAGAGGTAATGTCCATTACCGATTCATTCAACTTTATTTCTTCTTCCACTTATTATTATTTAGTTGTTTCATTATGAAGTAATAACATCAGTATCTCTATTATACTGATATGTTATTATAAATATGAAACAACCCTATTTCACCATCTATCCATCCTACAGAAAACGAAATCACCGCGCGTGCGTACGTACAGAATATCGTCTCCACACCGTGGTGTAATCTATTTTCCACCACCACCTTACATGGATGGGTATAATGGTGAAAGTAATTAATATATATGATTATTGTAAATTGATATTTATTCTTAAATATTATACATACACATTAATACAATTCCACGATCATGGGAATGATATTACCGCTCGTGCGTACGTACGGAATACCGTCTCCACGACGCGATGAGATTCACTCTCCATGATAACCATTCAAGAATGATTATAAAGTATATATAATAAGTAATCATGAAATATATGACCTAATAATGCTAATAGATTTATGTATATATATATATTTATGTCGTCTACTTAATTCCATTCACTTTAATAAGGAAACGAAAACAGCGTTCATGCGTACATACGGCCTACCGTCTCCATGAACGGTGTATTTATTTCCATTTATCGATCCATTATATATATATTCTGAATATATATTATATATATATCATATTTTACATTATGTATTTAAGTTATCATGATCTAATTAATCATATGAATAATTACAAGTTAAAACACGAACGACAAATGAAACGATTTTACCCAAAACGCTACTTTAACATGAATTTACAAAAGAACGGGTAATATAAAGTCATAAGTGAACCATATATGATATAATAACAATTAATATGATTCTGTAATAAGTCAATGACATTATTTAAATCATTATACAGGAGGTTTGGATACGTACGAAGCATATCAGACCTAAGGTAAGGGATAATTTTGCAAATCTCTTTTTTATCCGAGATTGCTTATTCGTTAGTATTTACTAGGGTTATATTTCTCATCCATGTCCAAATTTTATAAAAATGTTTTCATGAATTTTTAAAGTCCTTTTTACCCATTTTTTAATTTTACTACATGGTATGTAAGGAATCTTTCTTCTGTTTACGTTACGAGGTACTTTTTTGACTTTTCCGGCAAAAGTACGAGAAGAATGTTTTTTAACTTATACGACACGAACGGATTTGTACGATTTTATAAAGCCATATTTTCATGAAGCTTCCTCCAAAAGATTTCATGACTATTTTCTAAAAAATCCCCTTCTTTTAAAATTTCATGACATTTTGTGAAAAGAAAATGATTTTGAAGAAAAAAATGATATTTTCCTCAAGAATTCATTTCGAGTGTTTTATCAAAACCATTTTCTATCTAAGATGACATTATTTTCATATGTGTATGTTTCTAGTATAACGTCTCTATGATTTACACGGTTTCTCTTTTCTTTTTATGAAATGATATCCATTTCTTTTATATGGATTATGTGATGATGTGATGATGTTTATGAAACCCATTTTATTTATTGGGTTATTATGAATGATGTATGTTTATTTTGTGGCACAAGTATGAATGATTTAATTACGAGATGGGTGGGACATATATCTCCCTCCAATTCATTGGGTAAAGATTTTATATCTCATGAGATAGACATGGCTAGAATGGTAAGTTAATCTGGTTCAGTGTTACAGGACTAAAACGAGGAGTGAACTCGATTCAGAATGGGACTTTGTCCACTAAGATGGTCTTGGAAGCAATGCCTTGGATACTATGGAAATCATTACATGTGATTAATGGATGACACAATTACATGTTTTATTCCCATGCTATTTTATCATGGTTTATGTTCCATTATGATCTATACCTTATGTACTTCCATGTTTTATGTCGTTGCTCAAGATTTTGATGTTTAAACATTATGTTCATGTTTTTAAGTTCAAATGTATATGGTATGTTTTATTTTATCCAAGATTACCCTTACTGAGAATCTGAGCTCACCCTTTTTATGTTTTATTTTCCCCCAGGATCAAAAGAAACGTTTTAGGTAAGAAAACAAAAAGTGGAAGATCTTTATGGGAGATGTTGAAGATCTTTCACCATGATTAGAAGATTACATTCCAAGTTTCCAAAGACACTAAACTATTACGGTCCTTGTGTGTCTGTTTTTGTTATGTATTAAGTATTCCGCAAAATTAATGTAATGTCCATGTACGTCAAGATTCAGGTATCTACAATGAAAATATTAAACACCCATATATAGAAATAGAAATATAACATAGTAATTTTACTTGGTTCACCACTAAGGTCTTTCCCATGGAGAATTCCCTGCTAGTGTATTGGTCATACCTAAATCCACTAAGAATACCTATATATTATGGTTTACAAAAAATTAGTAATTGTCACTATATGCATTTCTCACTAGCTTTTCATGAATTTTAGGGTTATCACACTACTGTCCTAGGATCACTTCCATCGACTACCCCTTACTCACTACCTTGGATGAAGTCTTACTCAATTTATCGACTTGACGGTCACCACAATATATTGGGCCATATGTCATTGTCACTGATTATTATCTTACTCTACTTGCTCCATAGTCATGAATTAATGCACTTGAATGCACCATTCTCCCAAAAAAGATGTTTAAAACGAATTATTCATTTATATACCCTTTTCAAAACTCTCTTGTTCAAGAAAACCCATTTTATTTCAAATATATTTTGTCCTTCAAGAACCAGCATACTTTTTTGAAGCTCTTAGACTTCACAAATATATCATCCCTCATATAAATATAAGCCTTAATGAATATACCAACCTTTGTGGGACTCTAATTTATTTCAATATTCTTATTCGGCATGAAATACCATTTTTTCAAATTCCTAATTTCCAATTAGTTCTTTACCATTATTTTATTGATAATTTTTCTCACGAATGGATCTTGATTCTTGAGGAATAACAATCTTGTAAGATATTTGTAAAATTATATCAATTCACCCATTTTTATAATTCTCTCAATGCCTATAATGATGTGTGAACACATATTTGTAAACAAATATTATTCACAAAGAATTCAAGATCACAAAGGACTTTTCATGATCCTCTTCATTCCCATTCATGAAGATCCTTTTATTCGTGAAATGTTAGTGAAATTATTCCATTCCTAAAGGTTATCATAGTCACAAATATTACCATCTTTCCATTACGCCTCATCCATTATTCATCAAATCCCATTCATGAACCTTAAAACCTTTACAACATCATATTCCTTCATGGATCTCCATATCTTTGTAAGACATACATCATTCAAAAATCTATGCCTTTTCAACATTTTTAAATACTTGGTACTAAAAAACCATATTTATGAAAGCTCACTGTTTCTTATAGATTTTGAGATATAAAAATTTGGAAAGAACTAGGAAATTATTAGACATTAAACACTAAATCCACTCGCACCATAAGATCACATTTATTGAAAAATTCTTATTCAACCTAGTGTGGATTGACAACAAAAATAAAATAAAATCTATTTCTAAATGTGAAAAAACATAGTTTGAATAATATAAACCTTCAGGTTTTTTAAAAATCTTTAGATAAATTTAATGAAGAACCATCCCTTGTGAAAAACTTGATATGTGAGAAATAACTCAGCTATCACCCTAAGTATACATGAGAAAATCTTGATTTAGAATAAAATAGTGGAATATGATATTTTCATGCCCTGATAAAGCACTCACATATCCACCTATCTTCTAATTCATTTAATTTAATTATCCCCATTTGGAAATAAACCCAAATAAACTATAATGGGACCTTAGTATGAAAAATAAAGATAACCATGTATTGTATCTCTCCCATATACATGAATCACATCTATAAAAAGATTAAAACTAATAAAAAATGAGGAGAGGGGAAAACGGTAACTTCCTCATGAAATGGGAGGTGGTTAAACATAGAGGTTCAACTGATGTTTCTTGAATATTGGTGATTCCAATAGACTAGTTAGGATGTCATCAACATGATAATTATTTGCATCATGCTCCATTTTAACCACACATTTTTCAAGTTTTTCTTTAATAATATGATACATGACCTCAATATGATTGGTATGAGAGTGTTGAATCGGATTTTTTGTAAGAATGATTGTGCTCTTGGTATCATAGTGAATCATCATAAACTACTTCAACTCATCACTAATATTGGTTAATTTATTCTTCATTCGCATTAGATGATTTCATTTCATTATCATAATGATATACTCTACTTCTAATATACTAAGAAAATTGATTTAGTATTTCTTTCTCAACCATCCCACATATTCTTTACCAATGGAAAATTCACCCCCCCCCCCCCCCCACTTATGGACTTTCGATCCACCACATCTCCAACCTAGCTAGAATTAGAAAATGATGATAATTGAAAATATGTTCCTTATGAAAAGTATAATCCAATGTTGAGAGTACCCTGAATGTATCTCAGGATTCTTTTAACTTCTATAATATAATCTTCTTTCAGGTTAATTTGGAAGTAATCCGCTAAAAAAATTTCAAATATAATATATGATCATATTATAGTCATGTATAATAATATTTAGATGATCCTACATTAAAAGTTTGAATCCACATATTTCCCATTCTTGTGATTTCCAAATTTTGTCCCAATAATAATTTAATTCAAAATGTTGTTGGACTCATTCATGATGAATTTCCTCAAATGATCTCTTGCGTATTTTTCTTGATAAATGAAGACGTGTTCCTTCTTTTTAATAAACTATAGCCACAAAAAGAATGTGAGTTCTCCTATTATAGAAATTTCAAAATCTTATTTCATGTGATTAGAAAATTATTCCACTGATCCATTCATTCTTCCACCAAATATAATATAATCCACAAATAAAATCACAGTAAATTGATTTCCTTAATAACTTCTTTCATAGATATTATGATCAAAACTTCCTATTTTAAATTTTTTGATTCTTCAGATAAAACAATAATCAATAATACCTTGCTTGTGGTTATTATTTTAGACTATAAAGATCCTTTTTTAATATAAAAAAATGTTTTTCATCATTTATAATCATAAATCCCATTTTTTATTCAATGTAGACTTATTCTTCAAGAAAACCTTTTAAGAATATTTTTTTGGTATCCATCTTATAAACAGTATACTTTATTTGAATTTCCAAGGATATGAAGAGTCAAATAGACTCTAGTATATATATTGGACCAAAACTTTCTTCAACACGAATGCCTCCAATCAATGAATAGCCTTTACACAAAAAGCATGACTTGTGTATGAATATATATCACATATCATCAAATACTTTTTTTAAGATCCAATTTATTCTAAACACATTCGAATTTTCTAATATTTAGAAAACATTTAAATCCTAGTTTATTCAATCTAATTCATTTCTTCATTCATGGACTTAACCCATGATTCTCCTTTCATCACTTATTAAAATGAGGTTGGTTCAATTATTTTTAGGCGAGAAGAATTTGATTCATTCTTTATTGTTATTTTCTATGAATGTGTGGTCCAATCATTAATGATTTTAGACTGATCAAATTTTGATCTACTATTTCTCACTTTTGGTTCTGAAATTGTTTCTTCATAAATAGTTTCCTCTTTTAATTCTACTTATAAGTCATCATATTTTTGAGAACCCCGAATTTTGGAAATTCCATCCATAATTTTTTTATTGGAATCTATCCCTATTCCACTTTCTTCACCATCTTCAATCAGATCAATATTTTTTCTCCAAAATTTATTCATAGTTTTATCCTTAATGATCTTGAAATCATTAATTTCCCTAAAATTTTAAATATTATTGTTGTATCATTTGTATGATTTACAATTGATTGAGTATCTAGGGAACATTCCCTCATCTATAGCATCGACATACATTACTTGATTTCCATATCTATTTCGGATGAAATATTTACTTCCAAAAACATGAAAATACTTTAGTGTGGGATTTATTCCCTGAAAAATATCATATGGTCTCATATCCTCTCATATAAATTGATCTGTTTAATTTTGAGTGTACACTGAAACTTGAATAGCCCCTTTCTAGTGGTTATGAGAAACACAACTCTCAATTATCATAGTTATTACCTTATTATTCACCTATCGATTTCTGTATTCAATAACCCCATTTTTTGAGTTTTTCTCACTGATGACTCCTAATGCTTGATCCCACGTTTTTTGAGGTAATTTTTAAATTCAATGGATTTGAATTTTGTTCTATTGTCAGATTGTAATATATTTATTATATGTCATGTATCAATCTCAAATATTCAAATATATATCTTCATACAGTAAATCATATTTCATTTTCCTTTCATAAACATCACACATGATATTATACTATAATCATTAATAAAAATAATGAAGTACCCATCTCCATATCTTCATTCCACATTCATTGGACCACACACATATGTGTAGACATGATCAACCAGATGTGATGCCCTTTTATTTCTCATCTGATAATAATTTCATAACATATTTCCTCACATGCAAAAATTACATATCATTTCTTGATCATGCTTCATATTGGGAATGCCGACAACAACCTCTAGTTTGGATATGTTTTCTATGATCCATTGATAAATTTCACCCAACCTTTGATGCCATAAGTTGATTTATTACAACCTTTCTTGAGAAAATTACTTTTATTCCATTTTATAGTGCACCCCCTCTAATTGAATGTCACTATTAGTCCTAAGTAACAAATTTGACTCATACTAATGATATTATGACATAAACCATCTAAATATAATACTTATGTTTTTCTTATATTGACGTTTTCTAATTATAGATTTCTACTATCTTTGTTTTTTAAGGCACTACCATTGCTGAATCTCACTATTACATAAACCATTTTCTTACATTTTTTTAATAAAATTACATTTCCTTTTTTGGGGGATAGGAATCCACTATCAAGAATTCAGATGCTATAGTTATTTTTATCTTTGAGAGAGATTTCTTCCAGGTTGGATTTCTCAGTATTCTTATTTTCCTTCCATGAGATAACCAATTTAATAGTAGAAAATGATGGCCTTTACAATCACATTAAACATACATGGTTTAACCGTACTCATATTATTCTCCAAGAGTAGATTACCTATTTTTAAGAGTAAATTGTCTTGGTTGACTGATACTGACATGTCTCGAAGTTTTGTAATTATCGTTCCAACCCTTCCTCTACATGGAATGAATAGATTTATGGTCAATGTTAGATCAAGGAAACAAATATCCATGAAAATCATTTCTTCACTATGGTGATTTATATGGTTTCATTATCCTTTGATGACTTCTAGGTTATTCTCCAATTAGAAAGCATGTTTCCTATTCACATTAAGAAATGGTATGGCCCAGAATGCCATAGAATTGACATTTTATAAGAGGAAATATCTTCACACCTCTAGTCCTCCATATGTCCTCTTATTTTGTATAGGAACATTCTTGGTGATCCTATTATGGTAATTAAAGATTATTTTTAAATCTCTTCTCTATTTGGTATAATGCTGTATATGTTAGAATATCACAAGAATTTGTGATATGTCTAACATTCAGGCACCTTATATATTGTCACATCCTATTTCTAGACTTTTATGTTTTTATATAGCATCAAAGTCTAATTTTTCACATAAATTTAAATATTTTATCATTCAAGTATTTCTATACTCTTTTTGAGACACATTTTACTATTTCTAGAATCATTTTATATTAAAATCATCCACATTGTAATTTATTCTTCATTTCCCTTGTTTTTTATTAATTTTTTGGTTTAATTCTTAGTCAAATGACCTATTATTAAAGGCCCTAAAATATCTTAGGCTTTTCCTCTAGTCTCAATTTAAGATCATGGATGACTTTTTCCTACTCTTTGATTCTGATTTTAAAATACCAAACCTCTTGAGATCTTTCAAGAGGTGTCAGATATTCTTCTCCCTCTCCTTATATTCAATCAATCCATGCTTCAAGTTTATCCACATACTTTTATGGCCATTTCAATAAGTCTCCCATCATTTTGATTGTATTTCATTAAATGTCAATATCAACAAGAGCATCCTCAAGTTCTACCTTGACATCAACAACATAATTTGACTAATTGTTCTTATCATTCAAAGGTTATATATTTTCAACAATTACCATCATTAACACTTCAATATCATATTTATAATATGGTTCTATATCCCCCAAAAGTAATTATTATATTATTACTCCTTACAGATGAAGACCTTTCTCTATAATTTCTTAACTACTTTTAAGTATTCCTTTTATGATAACTTCCTCTATGGCCTCTTAATTATTTATGCTTGACTTTCAATACCATCAAATCTCCTTGAGAAATGAGTGGTAATTTTCCCTACTTTACCACACCAAAACAAGGTAATGGATGCTCAACTTAAAATATCCATTTTCTTCTCTTTAATTTCTTTGAAAAATGGAAAGAATTTCTTTATCCACATCATCTCCATCATCACTAACTTCATAAATGTCATTTTTTTAATTTATATGATATCCATTTTATTTTTTAATTCTATTTTTGTATCTTATGGTTTAACTCTCATTTCATAATCTAGAAAAAATCTTAACATGTCATCAAGAAAAATCCTAGACAAATCTCTTTCCTTAATGACTAATATTTTTGAATTGGACAGAGGTGAGATCCTTCTCAATATTTATCTCACAACGTAAATATCCATTATTTATTCCCCAATTCCTCAAATATCTCCAAAAACATCTGTAATGTGATTAAATAAACTATCATCATTTTTATCCGGATGCATTTTTATACCATAAAACTAATTGTGTAGAACTTGATGTTTGCCCTCTATTATTATGGTATCGACATTGTATATATTTTAGAGTATCTTCATATGGACTTGGCTATAATATCACTCATCACCTTCAAATATATTTTATTATATAATACTATAGTAAGATCATTTTGAGATTTTGAATCTGTATAAACAATTTTCCAATATGTTTGAGTCATTTACAGACTTATTACATCACTAAACTGAATCCCTTGAACTGTGGAAAGGATAACCTTCATCCTGAGAGATCTTAGATGAGATATAATTCTATTCTAACAAATCTGGAAGTCACTTCCATTAAAAAGGGTAACTCCCCAAACATTCGGTTAATTATACATGAAAACAAAAAAATGATAATAAATTTACGTTCTATAAGCTAGATTAGGTAACACTTGTAGGTCCCAAGATCACCCTTAGAGAGTATAGATTAATCATGGTTTCAACTAATTATTTCACTAAGATATATCTTATCCCCATGTTGGTGGGAACTTGTAAAACTTGTTTGACAAAATCATTCAAATATTAATCACCCATATGAAAAATTAGAAACAATAAACAATAGTTTTACTTTTTTCACCACTAAGGGCTATTCTAAGGAGCATGTCACTATAGTGTGTCGATTATACCTGAATCCACTATGTTTCACTAGATATTGTGGATTATAAAAAATTAGACACATCCCCCCATGAGAAAAGTTCACTTCCTTTTCAATAATTTTAAGGATAGGAAACTACCTCTCTCGGATCACATCTTTCAAATCCCCCTTTCTCAGTGACTATGGTGAAGTCTTACTTAGTTTATTTACATAAAGGTCAGCTCAATATATTGGACACATAAGTCTTTGACCCCAATTATCATGAGACTTTTTGTTCACCATCATCCTTTATTGATTCACTTGAATTCACTTTTCACTCAAGACAGACGCTCAAAACTATATATCCATGTAAGTTTCCTTTTTAAAACACCCTCCTTCATTGAAATGTTTTTTCAAAGCTATTTCATCCATCATAGAACAATATAATTTTACAAATATCCCATCCTTTGTGAAGATAACAACATTCAAATAACTCCAAACCTTCATGAATCACCTAGCCTTTAAGGGACTTAAAACTATCATGAAAATATAAATCTCCATTAAATACCCTTTTTTAAAATACCTAAGTTTCAATTAGTTCATAAACATTTCATCCTAATGACACTTTTCACAAAGAGCTCCTGATTCATGATGAATTAACTTCTTATAAGAGCTTCTGAAATTAGAGTGATTTCCCCTTTTTTAAAATTCTTAAAATGCCTAAAATGATGTGTGGACACCTATTTGTAGACAAACCATCCTCATGAATCTTTCAATACCATTATATTCTCTTATAAAACCTATTAATTATTGATCACGAAGCTCTTTTTCATTGTAAAAAAATCAGTGAAATTATTCGATTCACGAAGCTTCTCATTGTCGCGTAGATTGTCGTCTTTCCATCACACCTCATCCATTCTTCATGAAACCTATATCACACACCTTCAAACCATTGTGACGCCAAATTCTTTAATGGATCTCCCTATATTTTTGTAACAACAATCAATGTGAAATCCCAGACTTTTACGTCTTTTTAAAATTACCAGTCTTTGAAATCCATCTTTTGTGAAGCCCACCCATTCCTTTCAAATTTTTATATCCACAAATTGGAAAACACTGGGAACTTATGCCACCTTTAACACTATATCAACTGACACCAGAAGTTCACATGGATTTAAAACTACATGTTCAACCCATTGTAGACTGACAACAAACACAATATAAAATATTTTCCAACATATAAAAATCCATGATTCCAACATAGTTATTATCAATAAAGGTGAAATAATAAAATAAAAATTTCAATGAGAAAGGGGTAGGGGATAAATAAATCATATGAGAAAATTGGATGACCGTATGATGTGTAATTTTATGTTTGTGTTGAAAACAAATACAAAGGGATGTGTTAAATATCTAACATATTTTTTTGTTTCGTTTTTTGTCTATAAGTATTTCAATATGTATTAAGGAAAATGAATAGAATTTAATTTCATTTGTGTTACCATTCATGTTTTTGGAATATTTATTTCCATATCTAGAAGATAAAAGATCATATTTTAATATTAAGTTGTGATGTTTGAAGAATTTTTATATTTTTATTTAATTGCATTGGAATTCGTGACTGTGTAATTCTATATGAAATGATTATCATTGATGATAAGGTCTTTATTGATTTAATAAAATTTGTTAATGCATTGAAATTTCTTTACAACATCATAATAAGTTAGGATAAATCTTATTTTTATAGTTTCCTATGAAGATTTATTATGTTAAATATTTAATGAAGATAGTGGAAGACCATGGAATGATTTATTTATATGAACCAATTTTTTAAAGTATTCCATGAGGAGATGACCATGAAAAATATAATTATTTATTTTATATTTCATGAATATTTTAATAAAGGTGAATTTATTATAATGAAAATTATATATGTGGTTATTTTATTAAATATAAATATGGTCCTTTATTAAAAAATTATGCGGACTAAGATAACTAGCTAGGATAGCTTGACTATGAACATATGGGAGAAAGGATTAAGCATACATGGGAGATAGTTGAGATGGTCATCATTACATAATAAGTGGTGTCCAAAACACCCAGTGATGTCACGTGAAGAATCTTGGTAGAGTTGGTGCACAAAGCCTAAATGGGTTCCTATGGACCCATTCAAGGATGTGGCACAACCCGTGTGCGAAGTGTGTATGTAGTGTTGTGGGTTTCGAACCTCCCTATCATCTCAACTGTGATGTGACATTGGAATTATTATTAACTAGAGATAGAATCTATTGAATACCAATGTGGGATCCCAAATCTTGTGAGATACTATTCATCTATAAAAAATATGCAGATAAAAGCATAGTTATCAAGAATAATTCATCTCCTTGATCTAATAATTACAATTTATCTTAGTCGATGTCTTATTCATATAGGAACACCATGATTCCACTAGTTTTATTATGAAAAATATTTCTAAGCATATCCAAATATCATTCCAAAATAATGAGACCTCCATGATCATCTTGACATCATCCATGAAATCGATGTCTTGCATGAATGCCATTATTTAAAGAATATAATGATATCAGGAAACGAAAATTAATATGCATTGATCCATAAATATATCTTAATTCTTGTTATATTTTCATAATCATGTGATAATCCTCTTGTGAAGGAAGATGCTAGTTACACGTTGATTCCATGATTCTTAGTGTCATCAAGATATTAGAGGAATGTTACATAAAAATAAAAATTCAAAAAGATTCGGTAATTTCAAGACTTAAAATATTTCTCAGAGGTAATTAAATGAGTTTCAAAATGATGTAAAATCCAAATAACATTAGGAATTAAAATCATAATAAATGAATTGAACCTTTTCAATACATAGTTTGGTATAGATGCTAGGATCACTAGTAGAAATTTTTTTGATAACTCTCATTTTTTCCTAGAAAATAGAGGATCTTTTTGAAGCCTTTATGTATCCTCTTACACAAATAACATTCTATAATCTCTCTTATGTGAAGTAATGAACCTTGGGAACCTATTGAGTTCATTAATAAAAACCCTATGCGCCATAGGGCATCGTGAAGAAGGAAATATTCTCTCTTTATTCCTGCATAAAGATAGAATAACATAACTTATTTGGTATGTGAAGATAGTTTTTATACCATGATCCATTCAGTTTTTTAAAGAGTAAATAGTTACCATGGTCATCTAATATACAAATAATATTTGAGATCTCACAATATAACCTATTTTAATGAAGAAGAATAAACCTATGATCTCATTTTCATAATGGAAAAGAACACCACGTGCTATGATTTGTGAAAAAAAAATCATACACAACATACACTTTCATGAAGAAAAATTATATGATATTATGAAAATATAAGTAAAATATTAATAAAATAATAATTGAAAATGAAGTATTCCATGAAAGGATTCCAACAAAAATTAATCCATGAATTTAATAGGTTCTGAGTGAGTACAAAATTAAAAAATATAATAAGTCTTGAAGGCTGGCTAACCATGTTAAGAAATCAGACCTACCTGAAATTGTTTTCTCATGTACATATAATAGAGAAAACAATTACAGGCTATCAATATTATTGAATCGAGTAAGAAGAAGATACCAATACTACAATCAACTATTGTTATCATAAATTGTGAACTGAAGATCATAAAGATAAAAATAGATTAGAAAATATGAATTTAGTTGTTTATGATTGGAGTGAGAAAGAATTATTAAAATAAAAATCTACAACATCTTGATATCTTTATGACTAAAGTGGAAGAAGAGGGGCCCTCTATATTTATGTATTCTAGGAATCCATTTTATTGATACATTGTGAGTAATTTGATTAGAATTGTGTGTTCCTATTAAAGGAAAGTTGTTCTACACTATTGATCACTTTACACGGAATACACATCCTACATATTAGGATTTATATTTTACTATTTTATGTACTTGGATGGTTTTAACAGAATGGGTTCAAGGTCATAAAAATGAATTTTCTTTCTTTGATAATAAAAATTAATATTTTTGTGAGTTAGATAATAACCACTTATCACACCCGTCATTTCTCATTTGTTTATTTTATTATTTTTCTGGGCATCAGATAGTTTGGGTTGAAGCCTGACTTAAAATATTTTAGTTCCTATTTAAAAACACACATCTTGGCCTTAGTAGTGTTCAGAACACCACATTCGAAGCTGCACGACCTCTCCCCATTTTCTGCACGGTCTTCCCGGTGTCTAAAACAAATAGAAGATCTAAAATGAAATAAATGAGGTCGAAGTAAGATAAGAAATAAAAAAATACATAAATAAATAAACTAAGTTTAAATAATCTCTTTAATAATAATAGAGATGGTAAAAAAATTATTTTATTTTTATACATAATTATTATTATTATTATCATTATTATTGTTTATATTATTATTATTAATGGATTTATGTGTATTTTTTTAGGGGTCTTTATCTAATTTTTTTCTTTTTTTCCCTTTCTTTTTTTCACTTTATTTTTTCTTCCTTCTGGAGCTCTTTCTCTTTGGTCCATCGCACACCATCTCCCCTATTTCCCATATCTCGTCTTGCCAAAACCCCCCCTCCCCTGACCTAGCTGTGTGCTCTGCACCTCCCTTCCATCAAGGTACCGTTATAACGCACCCTACTCATCGGACCAGCCACACCCTGCAACTCCCCGACCAGCCTTCCTCCTCACACGCTCCACCCTTCCCTGGACACTCATCATCGCCCTACTCCTTTTCCATCTACTGGACTGCCAACCTCCTCCCTCACCTCTGGCTTAACCTGCCTCTGGTACCCCTCTCTCCTCCAGCCCCTCACACGATCTACTCTAGTGGTTATCCATTCATTTAGGGTTTCAGTTTTATTTTCTTTTTTTCTAGTATTTAGGGTTCAATCTAAAATAATTTTGGTCTGATTATTTGATTTATTATTCAATTTGGTCTTTAGGTGGTGCATTCATGGTGCAATTTTAGTTTCACACCCATTTTCTAGAAATTCGGCATCAAAGGTAGGTGGTTTCATGCCTTCATATCTTTTAGATAAGTTAATTTGGTTTTTTAGTTAATTTAATATGTTCTATGATTTAATTGCATGGTGCGATCTATGTTTAGAATATTTTGGCATGCTCATTTGATGAAATTAAATTTTCTGAAATATTATGGTCTTGTTTTTTATATGTGTGTTATTGTATAAATGATTGTTTGTGATTTATAGGTTGTGAAAAATGCGTTTTAAAAATTGCTTAACATCCATGTGTTATGAAAATTTCACTTTCTTTAGAAATGATCATGTTTTTAATTTCAACCTTATTGGGGTAAATTCTAAAAGTGATTAACCAATTTTTTATATGGTACAAATGAGGTTTCAAAATATTTGATTGTGAAATTGATTTTAAAATGGTCTGTGTATGTAAATAAATTTTTGTTGTTTTGGTAAATGTTTTTAAGTTGGGTTCTAGGAGTTTTTTGGTTGGTGAGAACTTGGTTTTAAAATTAATTTATTTGTGTATGTTTAAATATGGATTTTTAAGGTGTAGCGAATCATTTTGGGTGTGTTGGCTTGGTTTTGTTTTTGTAAAACAAAATAGGGGAAAAGATTTTATTGGAAATGGTTTTAAATTGTAGATGATCTTATAAATGGGATTGTCCATTGCCTTGGATTTCTATGGTGTGTGTGAAATGAAAAAAATTGTCTTTCAAATAATTGTGGTTTCATAAAAGCCGTTGGGATTTAATATGAAACATGAAGTGTGTCTATTTTACTGGTATTTTTCATTCGAAGTAGATTATTTGACATACCGGATTTGTGCTTATCTTTTGGCTTAAAATCTTTTGGGGGTGTTATTGAAGTTGTTTTTTATAAGTTTTAATAATGGTGTATTTATTTGTGGAAGAGGTGAAAACCATGTTTAGAAAAAGAAAACGAATATTTTGAGGAACCTTTAGTTTTAAGAGAGATAAATTGAGTATGTTTTAAGGGTAAAACCTTGTTGTGAATTTTTTAAATGTATTATTAATTATTTAGATGATTTATTAATTTATGAGTGTTATGCGAATTATACTTTGAGAAGTTTTGGGGGTGCGCTTGGTTTCAAAAGTAGATTTTTAGTGTTTTTTTTTGTGTAAAGACTTGTGGTGTCTCGTGAAATTTTTTTATTAAGTTTTAAAATTATATATATATATATATATATATATATATATTTAATTGTGAAAGTGATGAAAATTATATTTTAAATGGTCTTGGTGTGCATTTGATCTTTAAAGAAGAGTTTGGTAGTGTAAGTGGTGTCTTATGATGTAATGCCTTTTTTGTTTTGTGATATGTGAAAGTGATACACTTTGTGAATGTCGAACTCGTTTGAGCACAAGGGAAAACCTTAGGTACCTAGGTGGGAAGATTAGGACTAGTACACAAGATGACACGTGATCAGTTTTTCCCGATTTCATTTGGAAGGATTGATGTTACAACACTAACAGAGCTTTTGTGATGATTGGAGACCACTAGGTTATGCATGTGTTTCCCTACTAGTGGATCATGCATGAGAGCGTTGATTATTGTGGTTTCTATGCCATGTTTACACCAAGGTATGATGTCTCTAGTGCACCCTGTATACTAGCTGGCTTTGGGGATTTAACAATAATTCTCTGCTACTCATGAATTGGTGCCTTTCGTCAGTATATGGAGGAACATTTGATTATGTTCTTGTTCTTTATGATTTTTCCCTTCTATTTTAAAGTAGTATTTGTGAAATGTTTTTTCTTTCAGTTCTCTTTTCTTTTTTACTTTCTATTTTTAAATGTTTTCTCTAAAATCATTTTAAAAAGTAAGGTTTTATATAAGCATGTTAAATTATATTTTTGATGTTGTGACATGGAACTTTTTATTTGGTGGTATCCTACCAGGCTCTTGGAGTGCACCCTACATACACCTTTGTGTGTATGTAGACCTTGTTCTTTGTGTATTCCAGGTTGAGGCATCTTGCTTTGTGATGGTTGTTCTGGTTGTAGATGGTCTTCACTTGGAGTTTGGTATTTATGTTTTAGTTATCTATCTTTTTTGTTGTGCACTTTGGGTTTTTAGTTTAATTATAGAATTTAAACTTGTTTATAGTTTAATGGCATGTTTGGTTGTTTGTTTCCAGTTTTAGTTGTTTATCTTATTAGTTTTTTTCCTATCTTTTATTTTGGGTAAATCATTCCCATGTAATGTTTTGGTTCTCGGGCACTTGTTCCAGCCCATGGGGATCGGGAATTACCTTTAGTCCATGTCGCGGACCAGGTCGTACGTCGGGTAGGATGGCGACCTGGCTTGGTTCATGATAAAATGGTATGATAGGGGCAGTTTTGATCTCTTGGGATGTGTTATTTTGGGATAGAGGCGTGGTATACTAGAGTAGATGTTTTTGGGACTCTACGTCCTTGCTACGAGTAAGGTACATGGCCAGCACACCTCACGGTAGGGCTCGAGTTACCATAGTAAGTTGAGGTTTGTCAAAAAATTTGGTCCATGTGGTTATCCTTGTTTAGGGTAAATGGAAAAGTGAGTAGGGTCAGTGGTCTCATTCAGCTCGTAGGGTCTGGAAAGCCATGTGGATCTAGGGACACTGTTCTAGAATACCCTTTTTTCTAGTGGTGTGATTGGCATATGGTCACCAACCATATCTCCTAGTCACCCATTGACACTAGTTCTACTTGCATCTTTCCTCATCTCTTTGTTTTGGATTCATGGAAATCCGGTTTTTAATTAAAAAATGAATTGTGTTATGAGTTTGAATTCTTATTTTTAAGTTGGTTTGCAAGCATGTGGTTAGTGAATTCTTTTGAAAAGTGCTTTGGGAATCCCTTGTAGTGGTTCCCCATGCACGTTCAGTGTTCTTTTTTTGTTATGTCTTAGCCATTGGACCTGTTTCATTGGGTCCATGGTTTTCTTTCATAACTAGTGTACACCCCCAAAAAAGCATTAATCTGTGATTGATGTGCAGGCATAGGCAATTCACCATTAGTCTTTCCTCCAGTTGATTAAATCAAGGACTCGCCATTTTTAGTGATGGTGCTAAGTCTATTCCATTTTCTTTTTTGTTCAAGTGGATCCTCTCACAGCAGGATAACAAACATGAGGAAAATTGATAGGAGTTTTGGACTTTATGAGTTGTCTGAGTGGTCGGGTATGATGTTTGACACATTTGCATTGGAAGGTTTCCCCCCAGAAATAGTGAAAGGAATTTCAGTGGGGAAGTTTGAAGGTGGTTCAGAAGTATTAGTGTTAACAAGTGTCTTGAAGGGCTTTATAGTAATTTCATTGGCTTCAAGGGTCATATTTAGTGACGTCTCACATTTTGAGTTCTCTTTGAAGAGCGAGAGTGGATTTTTTAGGATCCTTCGAGAATCCTTATTTTCATAGGAGTGTTTCCTCTCAGGGAGTTATTTTTTTTCAAAGGGTAGTTTTTTTCATGCATCTTTCCTTCTTAAGTTTCATTGTTAAGGTGAATGGTCATGCATGTGCAACCTCTAAACCCTTGGTTTTGGGTATGTGTCGCGAGCGAGTAGTTGGATGTCGTGGTGTGTCATTTTTGATGGCGTTGTCTCGGTTTTGGTATGGTTGCTTGTGACACCAAAAAGGAGAATCTCTATTTGGGAATCTTCAATACCTGACTACGATATAAGAGATGCTTCAAACATCAGGGCTCCATCCAAAGGCCTCGGAGTGAAGATAGTGCGTGGTCAGAAACCCCGGGATTGTATGGTACGCCAACCTTATTTTTGTTGTCGATACTGAAGGTGAAGGAGGTTTAAATTGTTCCATATGTTTCCATTTTGAATGACCTGTTTGTGTGGGGGGGTTTCTCGAGGCTATGATGTGGTGTGGTCGTCTAATTAAATTAAATTTTTGGGGTTTGTGTCCCACCGAATTTAATCACTTTTAGCGGTCCTTATGGGGTCTGTTTGGGTGAATTGGTTTCAAATTTTAATAGTGCTAATCCAAGGATGTGAAGATGCTGGTTTGTCTTGGGTCGTGGTTTTGACGCCCCGGTGATTGGGCCCTGCCCACTCCACCCCTTGTTGTGGGTTGTTTGTCCACCGTTGGGAAATTTTGAAATTTTTATATCTTCTGTTAGTTCTAATGGAGGGGAGGCCCATTATGGGTCTTTCTCAAATGTCTCTAGAATGAATCAGTATTGTATGACTTCATAATGGTGGGGAGTCTCCTCAGGCCTCCCTGTGTCAGTTTTCCAATCTTGCCTGGGGTATTGGTAGGTCCTTAATGGTGTAGAACCCCTTCGGGCTACCCTATGATGGCCTTTTGGTTGTGTTTATTTCCTTGATTAATAATCTGGAGGTGTTATGGACCTTCGGGGTGGGCGAAACATATTAGAAAGTCTTTTTACGAGTTTACTATGTTTGACATTTAAGTCACTTTCTCTAAGAAAAATGTGTATAGATCTTCTCTCTTATTTCTTGTAGGGATCTTCATTGATCATTAAGGTGGTATCATTTTTTTACTTTGGGGTTCAATAATAGTGTGGCATTTCAGGGAAGGAAGGATTTATTGTGGGGAGGATTTTCACACCTGTCATTTATAATTTTTTTATTTTTTTATTTTTATGGGCTTCAGGTAGTTCGGGTTGAAGCCCGACATAAAATTTTTGAGTTCCTATTTAAAAAACTGAAAATTTTGGCCTTGGTAGTGTTCAACGCACTGCGGTCGATGTCGCATGACCATTCTCGGTTCCCCGCACAGTCTCCCCAATGTTCAGAACAAATAAATGAAGTAAAATGAAATAAATTAGGTTGAAGTAAGATAATAAATAAATAAAAAACAAATAAATTAATAAATAAATTATTGAAGAAATTAAATAAGTTTAAAGAATATATTTAATAATAATAGAGATGGTAAAAAATTTATTTTTATTTTATACAAAATTATTTTTATTATTATCATTATTATTGTTTATATTATTATTATTAATATATTTATGTTGAATTTTTTAAGGGTCTTTATCTAATTTAATTTTTTTCTTTTTTTACCTTTCTCTTTTTCTTCTCTTTCTTTTTTTTCCTTCTAACACTCTTTATGTTTGGTCTGTCGCACCCTATCTCCCTTATTTCCCCTATCCCATCATGCCAACCCCCCCCCCCTCTACTGACCTAGTCGTGTGTTCCCACATCCCTTCTCGCAAGGTACCACCGTTGTGTGCCCTGCTCGCCGGACCAGCCGCACCCTGCAGCTCCATGACCAGCCTTCCCCTCGAGTTGTTCCACCCTTTTCTGGATACTCACCGCCACCCTGCTCTCCGGCCAGCTGTCGGACCGCCGACCTCCTCCCTCACCTCTAGTGTGACCTGGCTCTGGTACACCTCTCTCCCCCGGACCCTCATGCAACCAACTCTAGTGGTTATCAATTCATGTGGTGTTTTAGTTTTCTTTTCTGTTTTTTCCATCTTTCAGGGTTCTTGTTTTTAGGGTTCGATCTTAAATAATTTTGGTACGATTATTTCATTTAGGGTTTAATTTGTTCTTCAGGTGGTGCGTTTGTGGTATGATTGGAGTTTCACACCCATTTTTGGGAAATTCAGCTTCAAAGGTAGGCGGTTCCATGACTTGACATCTTTTAGATAATTAAATTTGGTTGTTTAGTTAATTTAATATGTTGTATGATTTAATTGCATGGTGCTATATATGTTTAGAATGTTTTGAAATGCTTATTTGATGAAATTGAATTTCCAAAATAGTATGGTCTTGTTGTTTTTATGTGTGTTGTTGTATAAATGATTGGTTGTACTTTATAGTTTGTGTGAAATTCATTTTAAATTTATTTTGACATGCATGCATTATCAAAATTTCACTTTCATTAGAAATGATCATGTTTTTCATTTCGACCTTATGGAGGTGAATTCTAAAAGTGTTTAATCAATTGTTTATATCGTGCAAATGATTTTTTAGAATAGTTGAGTGTGTAAATTATTTTAAAAATGGTCTTTGCATATAAAAACATTGTGTTGTTTTAGTGAAATGTTTTTAAGTTGGGTTCTATGAGTTTTTTGGTTGGTGCGAACTTAGTTTTCAAGAGTAATTGAGTTGGGTATGTTTAAATGTGAATTTCTAAGGTGTAGTGAATAATTTTGGGTATGTTGGATTGGTTTTGTTTTTTGTAAAAAAAGGAGGGGTAAAGCTTGTTTTGGAAATGGTTTTAAAGTTTGAGTGATCTTATAAAGGGGCTTTTCCATTGTTTGGTTTTCTTCAGCGTTTTTGATATAATAAAAAAAGCTATCTTGCAAATAATGGTGGTTTCTTCAAAGAGGTTGGTCTATAATATGAAATACAAATTTTGTCTATTTTAATGGTATTTTTTATTCGAAACAGATTGTTTGAAATGTCGACTTTGTGGTTTCCTTTTGGTTTAAAAACATTTGGGGGTGTTGTTGAAGTTGTTTTTTTATAAGTTGTAATAATGGGGAATTTATTTGTGGAAGAGGTTCAAACCATGTTTGGAAAAAGAAAACAAATGTTTTGAGGCACGTTTGGTTTTATGAAAGAGAAATTGAGTATGTTTTAAGGGTAAAAACTCATTGTTCATTTTTTAAATGTATGATTAATTATTTAGATGATTTATTAATTTGTGAGTGTTATGCGAATTATACTTCGAGAAGTTTTTGGTTGTGCAAGTGGGGGATTATAATGTAATGCCTTGTTTGGTTTGTGATATGTGAAAGTGATACACTCTTTGAATGTGGAACTTGTTTGAGCATAAGGGGAAACCCTGGGTATCTATGTGGGTGGATTAAGACTAGTACACTAGATGACACGTGAGTGGTTCGTCCTGGTTTCATCTAGCAGTATTGACATTACAACACTAACTGAACTTTGGTGGTAATTAGAGACCACTAGGTTATGGATTTGTTTCCCTACTAGTGGCTGATGCACGAGAGCATTTATTATTGTGATTCCTATACAATGTTTACACCGAGGTATGATTTCTCTAGCGCACCACGCATACTATATGCCTTAGGGGATTTACCCATAGTGCTCTATTATTCATGACGTGATGCCTTCAGTCAGTATATGAAGGACAACTAGAGTATGTGTGTGTTCTTTATAAATTTTCCCTTCCATTTTAAATTAGTATTTGTGAAATGATTTTCCTTCCAGTGCTCTTTTATTTTTACTTTCTGTTTTTAAATGTTTTCTTTAAAATAATTTTAAGACATAAGATTTTATATAAGCATGTTAAATTATCTTTTTGATGTTGTGACATGGACCCTTTTATTTGGTGGTATCCTAATGGGATCTTAGATCACACCCTAGATACACCTTTGGGTGTATATAGACCTTGTTCATTGTGTATTCCAGGTTAAGGCACCATGCTTAGTGATGATGGGTCTGGTTGTAGATGGTATTCTCTTAGAGGTTGGTATAGGAGTTTTAGTTTTCTGTCTTTGTTCTTGTGCACTTCGGGTTTTTAGTTGAATTGTATACTTTGAACGTATTTATAGATTAATGGAATGCTTGGTTGTTTGTTTTCGGTTTCAGTTGATTATCTTGTTAGTTGTTTTTCTGTCTTTTATTTCAGGTAAATTGTTCCCATGTAATATTTTGGTTCCTAGGCACTTGTGTTATCCCTTAGGGATCAGGAACGCCCTTCGGGACATATCTCGGACTGGGTCGGATTTCGGGTTGGATGGAAACCCAGCCTATTTCGTGACACCACCATACACAGAGGGAATAATCATCCACACTAAATGAAAACCTCATTAAAAACCTATTGTGATTTTTTATATACAAATTTATGTGCATGATTTCAAATTATTGGTGAATATTACAAGAGAATAACTTACTGAATATGTAATAAGGGTAAATAAAGGGATAAAATTTTAAAGTGATAAATAGTCATTCCATATAGATTCACCCCCCCCCCCTCTATCTTTGTGTGATTATCCGAAAGTGATCCTAAAAATTTGTATAAAAGTGATAGATGAAACCTATAGTTTTATTCTGTAATTTAATGATTATTGAATTCTTCAATTATCCTCACAATTTATAATGGAATACAGTCATAGAGGTTTTGTTTCTATAGAATAACATAATTATATATTATTCAAAACCATAATTAATATAATAAATAATGAATGGATAAATTTTTATAATACATCCCACTTTTAAAAATAGGATGATGAATCATTTTCTGAATTAATTATTACTAATAAAGACAAATCATTCATGATAGTTAAAGATCTGGTAGTTCAATCTACTACAAATGAAATATCAATATTTCTATATCAGATTATGATGAAGATGTATCAAATATGTTTTGAAAATGACTAATAGAAGAAACGAGAAATAAAGTTGATTATTATTCCTTAGAAAATGATAATTATAATGATTGAAGGAATACATTGCAATAAAAGATCACCCATCTAGAAGAATAAGTTTATTGAAGAGGGAGTTCACTGATACAATGGGTGATTAAAAATTTAGATCTCACCAAATAATGTAATATAAAAAAGTGATAAGATCAAAGATATTGAAGAAGCATTCTCTTGTGTTTGGAATTATTGGTTTAAATAAATCTTAAAGAATGATGAATCCATTAAGAGGATTAAAGATAAGTTTCATTCATTGTAAGAAAACCTTAAGAAAATCATTGATGTCAATAATTTTTATCTTGAAGTTAAAGAAAAAAATATCAAGTAGCATGATATTTAGATACCAAAGAAGAACATATTTCATGAATATGGTGTTATAAAGATCAAGAAATAATTTCAAGTGAGATAAAATCAATGGATATTGAAAAATTCATCTGAAATTTGAAATTCCATGAACTTGGAGTCAAAATGGAATGTTTAGAAAATGTTTAGTTTGAGTCTTCATATTAGGAAAAGAATAATCATTACTTCAAGAGTTGAAACCACACAAACCTCTGATTAGGAATCTTATCCAAAAATACCTCTACATTATTGAAAGAAATTTTTTAAACTAATCCAATTTTAATATTATGTGCTCTCAAAGAAGAAGGTAATTTAAATATCTAATAATAAATTTTATACAAATTTTATCTTTATGCTTAGTGAAGATTTAATATCAAAACCTGAGAAAACAATGGAAGAATAAAAGTGATAAAGTGCCTACAGCTAAATCTATAGTGAAAAAAATTAAGATTGGAAAGAACTATTCCCCTAAAAATTTAGACAAAAAAATGAAGGGAAACAAAATTAGTAAGAATAAAAATATTTCTATATTTCCACTAAAAAGAAAAGACAAACATTTTTTGGTGACTTTGGGTTCTATGAAAGATTCTAGTATAGTGAATTATATTTTTGGTATAATATGATTGTACCTGAAAACTAAAGGATGCCCACATCAATGGGGAGGAGAGTAGTTAAGAATCAAATACCATAAATTAAATGAAATAATTTGATTATTAAAAATAGATATGAACGTTTGAAAATTTCTTGTGGTGTTTTTAATGGAATTCTTCACAATGAAGAGGCACAATAGTATAAATCATTCAATCATAACACTAAAACAAACCGGTTGAAAAGACCACATAAGATACTGATTGAAGAAGTTCTGCCATTAGGAAATAATTTTGACAAATTCTTTACAAAGAACATTCCAATGATGTATATAAAGAATAATGGAAAGGACCCTTTGGGTGAAAATTATAAGAAGATTGATAAAAATCCCAAAAAGAACAAGTAGGGTTCTACAACAAATTGTATTAGCTACTTATTGTATGGAAGAATATGTCAATGCATAGATCACTATAAGAATACTATGGATATCCCAATTAATGAATGAATGAATATAAGCTTAAGAGACAAAAGGTTATACTAGTCCAAGAACATAAGAAATTGATTGATGTGGAAAAACGAACACTGAAGAATCCATGTGGGTATAAAAAACTTTCTATCCATTTTAAAAATGATATACTAGTTATTCTACCATTTGATGTGGAAAATTTATGGAAAATTCAATAAGAATAGGAGAAAGTAGAAACTAAATTCCTATAGGTTATTTTTTATAAATATATCAAATTTCCTGAGAGGTTTTCAAAAAATAAAAACTAAAAAATAACAACAAAACTCTTTGGAAATTGAATTAAGGATAAAAATATATTAGATGAAATTATATTGAAAAAACCAGTTTAAAAATAAATAACAAATAATAATTAGAAAGCTCCTGATGGTGAATCTGCAATGATAGAAAATGTGGTGAGGAAAATGATTCACAAATTTTTCACAGTTACATTAAATGATTCTATACTACCCAAAACTTCTAAGAAAACAATTAAAGAAATTATAAACTTTCCACCTTAACATGGAATAGAAAAAATAGGCATTTCATAGTGGAGACACAGATCTCATCCTTTTTTATCTCACTAAAGAGAAAAGAAGATCTGCTTTATTCTAATATACTTTTTTTTGTGTATTACATTTATAGAATTGAAGGTGATAGATATAATTAAGGGATAATTGGGATGAATATATTGTATTAATATATGTGAAAACTGGAATATTAATTCTAATATTAATGTAATTCACCATCCTAATTTGATCAATATGCTTATATCTTGTAGATTGTTTTTTGTTCTAAAAAATTAAAGATCAATATTGATTAAGATGATCTTATTGTTATGACTAATCAACAAATTTGAAGTCACCATCATGGATGAGATCAAAAATATTTATATTTACATATTTTGGTATTCAGAATACCAGCTAAATAAAAAGATACATTTTGATAGAATAAAGATGGAGATCATATCTTAAGGGGTAGTTTTCAAATTAGTTTTGAAATCCTTATATTTCATCTAAATCTGATATCGAGGGAAGGATATTAGTCAATAAATCATTAATGTGGTAGGTTCTCAGACTCTTCTATCCTTGTTAACAAATAAAAGGAAGTTTTATCATAAGGTGGAGAATATAAATGAATCAATGAAATAAATAAAATTTTATTGAATATGTTCTAGGAATTAATCCATGAACATAAAATTCCAAGCATACTTGAATGTTTTTTTTATTTAAGTTGATATAAGTGTAGGTATTTTAGGTAGAACATTTCCAAAGAATATTTTTTCAATAAGTGTCACAAGATAATTTCCACTTTTATTCTATTAATTGGTATCAACTATTTTTTATTATCTTAGGATTAATTGAATATCCCTTGAGGAAAGATAAAAATTTTTGTATCAAAGTAGGTATCAGGTTGTGAATTGAGAATGGATGGTATTACTCTCTAAATTGGACCCTCGGGTTTTCTACCCCATGTTAGGACAAGTAAACTTATTATTCAATAATTTATGGAACATTTCTTAAGAAATAAATGACACAATCCTATTTTAGGTGTTTTTCATTTTTTTCAATGAGGGTGAGATAAGTAAATGAAAATTTAATGGATCAAGGGGCTAGAAGAAAGAAATAATATGTAAAAATTGGATGGAAATATTGACATTGAATTTTCAATTGGAATTTACCATAAATAAAAAGGGGTCTTGAAGATCCTACTTTTTAAATGTGTTTTATTTATTTTCAATGATTATTGCATTATATATTTAAGAGAAAGAAAATATTGGAAGTTCATTTGTGTTCCCAATTACTTTTTTTAAGACTGAGTTATATATATGGAAGATAAAAGATCATATTTTGAGTTGAAGAGCTGATTCTTAGAGAACTTTTACAGATTCATTTAATGGAATTGGATACTATGATTGAATAATTCTCTATATAACTTCAATGATTAATTATCTCATCTTAATTGATTTAAAAATATCTGAAAATGTGTAGAATATTATTTTTAAAATCATAATAAGGGATGATAAATCATATTTTCATGGATTCGTGTGAATAAATTTTTTGTTTAATATTTGATAATGAAATTATAAGACCATGAAAATATTTATTTTCATGAAAGAATGTTTTTAAGTTGTACGTGATCATAAGAGGATGAAAAATATAATTATTTATTTTATGTTTCATGAATAATTTCAAGAAGGGTGATTGGTCGGCATGAAAATTTTATACTTGGTAATTCCACTGTATATAAATTTGGGCCTTCATAAAAGTATTTTTCCAACCATGCTAACCATATAGGCTAAACGGACCATTCACTTGTGAGAGAATGTATTAATGATGCATTAGATCCAACTGAGATATCTAGCATGTAAGTAGTAGTATGAATTGCTTCTATTGGAAGTGTTTGAATAGTCGTGATAGAGTGGGCCCATAGCACCCACAAGGGTGCATGTGGACTACATAAGGGTGTGGATTGGCCTATGTGGGAAGTGTTTCTATAGTTATGTGATATTAAAACCTTGATTCTATCTTGAGTGTGTAGTATAATGAAAATTATTATTAAGTAGAGCTCAACTTGTAAGATAACCAATGTGGGACTCCATGGCTTGTGAGTTACTATTCATTTATTAAAAAAAAATATTTATAAAAGTGTTGTTATATGATATGATTTATCTACATTTTTAAATGATTCCAACACATCATATTCAGTCTCTAATTCATATAATAACTCTATGAAACAATTATCTTGATGTCACACCAAATATCCATCCATCTATGATAGTCACACCAAAAAAATTGGACTTGCAATATAATATCGACATCGTGAATGAAATATATGTATTATTTTCACACCATTATTAAAATAATATAATGTAGTTGGGGAATGAACATGAATATATACTGATGTGTGTTTATATTGTAATAATTTTGATATACTCATTTACACATAAGCATCCTCTTATGAAGGAAGAATATGGCTACATGATGACGCCATGTTTCTTGATGTCATTGGGATATAATAAGAATACCTTCTGAAGATTCAAATATTGAAATACCTGGTAATATCATGACTTGTAATATTTTTTAGATGTCTATGAATGAGTCTAGACCTAAAATAAATACTAGCTCCCACATGGAACTAAACTCAAAATAGAGGCGGTGAACCTCTTCTATATATAGTGTGGAACCGAGGCTAAGATCGCTTGCTGAAATATTTTTATAAATCTCATTTTTATATAGAAAAATAGTGTATTCATGTGAAGACTGTGTGTATCCACTTATAGGCTCTTCCCACTCTCTTGCATGATTTAAATAACCATGAGAATACCAGTTTGTAACATCTTGATATATTTTTTACTAAAGGAGATGGAGAATAATCCCTCTAGAATGGAATATTCAAGTCATCCATTTGATTGTTTCATTATAAGGAAGTTGATCAGATTAATCGATGTCTATAAAAATAATTTTGTTCTACAATTATTATCAATTCCAAAGGGATGGGCCCATATCCTATATCTTGTACTCCAGTGTTTATTCTTCCTTTAACCTAGTTAGTTATAGGATAATAATTTAATGGCCATACCTTTTCTTATGATTTATTTTATAATATAATGGATGTTTTGTGTGAGTGGGATAATAACCACCATATATTGAGGACATATTCATCCACACTAGAGGTGAACCTCATTAAAATTCTGGTATTCATTGTGCTTTACTATTTTATGTGTATGTTTGATAATTATTGGTGAATATAATAATGTATCCACTTACTAAATAAGTAAAATAGGTAAATAAAGGGATAAAAGTTTAAAGTGATAGAAAATCATCCCACACTGATTCACCCCCCACCCAACACTTAGTATAGTCATTCGAAAGTTATCCTAACAGTGTGATTAGATAATATATTTTATATATATTAAATATTTTTCAAAAATATGGGATAAAAAATTAACTTTCCTACTTCCTTAAGCAATATTATTAAAAAATTTAAAATTCATTTTTCTAGAAAAAAATATGTCACTAAATCATCCCCATATTCAAGGATTATTTTTGCAAATATAGGATTCATGAAAATATGTGAGATTACAATGATCAAGTCTTGTCCTCACATCCCCATAAGATTGCCTTGATATTCCCATGTTTCTACAAGATATGAACCGAAGGAATAACTCATCCCTAAAGGATATTCTCATGTATCTCCTTAATTAAGATTAGGTACTTTGTAAAATTCATTTCAACCTCGACATTCATCTCACACAAGTAGGTATTGGGTGAAAGACCACGCACACACTACCTCGTCTATGACATGTACAATTTGTTTTATTTATATTCTATATTTATTGGTGACATAAGGTGATAGGTAAACTCCCTATCCTACTCAGAATTATGAATGGTTTTATGAACCTCGGCTAATGATTTCCACCCATTCCAAAATTCTTCAATTCATAACTAGTAGAGACCTTTAGTAATACATGGTATAAAACCTCAATCTTCAAGGGTATATATCTTTTCTCTCTGTATAACTTCTTAATTATATATGTTTTCCTCAAATTCTCATGGAAAACCTACACCTTCTCATTAATCAATTTCACTAGCTTGGTCTGAATAATATATGTCTCTCAAATCTTCATCTTGAAAATGGGAAACCTGCAAGCTCTCCCATACAAGACCTTAATAGGTTCCATGTTAATGGTAGAGTGGTAGTTGTTGTCATATGAATTATCTACTAAAATAAATTTTTTATCCCAACTCTTACCCAAACAAAACAAAAATGGTCACAACATATCCTAAGAACATGAATGATCCTCTCACTCTGACCTACTATCTTGTGGTGAAATGTTTTACTAAAACATAGTTGGGTCCCAAAATCCACCTAGAAACTCATCCAAAAAAGGGAAATAAAATGAGAATCATGGTTATAAAAAATTGATAAGGATATTCCATTCAATTTACTAATATAAATTATGTATATGAATCTCGAGAACTACACTTAAATTTACTCATGAATGGAATGAAAATGAACCAACTCGGTCTGTGGATTAACAATCAACAATACATCATCATAGACCTTCACTAATAATGGAATTTCACTCATAAAATCATCTTTATACTATATCACTACCACTCCAGATCAACAATGGTGGATTAAACCTATAATAACATGATTTTTTACATTCACGTACTAATAGTCAAGGCATATCGAAATAAATTAAAAAACAATCAAATTCATGCTAAACCACCAAGACCAACACCAAAGATCATGGTAATTAATCATCACATTTAGATATACCTCCAAAGGGTATGTATGTAACTCCCTTAACTCCTATAAATACATTAAAATTTGAACTATTTTTCACCCATGGAAGTGGATGATGTGTTCCTAACCTCAAAAAATCCAAATAGTGTATATATTGATAGAATATGATATAATAGAGCCTCAAAAATGTTTTCCTCCTTCATTTACCCCCTTAAATTGATGAATAAGTGTAGCATAAACCCCATCAACTAAAGGTAGTAAAATTATCCTTACTACTAAGACCAAGTAGTTATGTTCCCAACACTGAGAGGGGGAGAATTAGTGTAGGTATTATTTTAATTTATTTTAATCCTTAAAACCTTTTCACCTACACTTTTCTAGTTAATGGGTCTACTATTATTTTTCTCTCACTTTCTTGATCAGTATTAAAATACTTAAAAAATAAAGAAACTTAATAATAACATAAAAAAATTATAATGATATTTGCATTATTTTAAGATGAATGTATCCTTGGTTAATTTTGGTTTTTATCTGATGCATTTATATACCTTCTTATTATCAAAAGAATATCAGGAATAGTTATAATATTGAACTTATAATCCATGTACTAACCTATTTTAAATAAAAAACTAAATTGGAATTATTTTCAGTCAAATAAGATAGAATATCACAGCTTTGAAGTTGATTTGTAAATAAAATCCTATATTTCACCTAGACCATATAATTTTGAACATCTTCCCTAATTTTCTCAATATTATATACTTACTCAAACTCCTTTAGAATCTATATTATAATAATAATATAGCTTGAGTTTCTCAATTATTATTCCTAGATATAACTGGTAGAAGGAGAGTCTAACATATTACTTCTTTTCTTCTTCTTTATTTGTTTTATCATAATAATCTTGGGTTTTCCATTTTACTTAAATATGAAAGAAATTTTTAGATTAAAATAGTGTTGGGTAATAGTGATACATCCCTCCTTATTCTTCTTATTCAACTTAAAAGAAGGTTAATTAACATACAACATTAGTTTTATTCCTATTTGATACACAAGATCATTAAGATTATTGAGTACTTGATCTTGTTTTTTATTTTCATCAACTTAGAGAATATGAAACATGGGGGGAGTTGGATTCATATTTTTCTTTATTTCTTATTCTTCATCATATATATATATATATATTCACTTCATAATGAAAATTTCATTACTAGAATATTAAAAATTATAATTCCCAAAAATCTTATCATTTCATGCTCTTGAAATCTCACTATTTAAAAGAAAACATCTTCAGACTTCACATTACACCATGTTTCCTTTAAAAACACAATAATTCTTAACATTAAAACTCCCCTCACAGAATTTATATTTTCATGGTACTATTTCTCATTTACTACATCTATAAACTCAACATATTAGTGAATCTAAGTATACATGTGATTTATGCTACATTACAGTCACAGTTGTATCTCATTATTCATCATGCACTTGTGGCTTCACATACTCATTATTATAAAACTCCACCTCTAAATAAACTCAAAGACTATTGCACATGGTAGCACAAGACAAGGCTAACCACCAAGACCATGGCACGTGCGAGCACAAGCCAAGGTTAACTTCAAAGACTGCAACACATGGTAGCACAAGACATGGATAACCATCAAGATCATCGCACATAACGTATCATGAGACTCAACTTTACCCAATTCACTGTAGAGGTATGTAGCCACACCCATCTTAACTTTTCAACAATATATTTTCCACATAAATAATCATACATAATCAATCTTACATAAACATAAGGGTTACCCATGGAAAGAATTGGGTACCATAATCATGTCATAAAGCATAACAAATGGGTGTATCATAAAAGTGTCAATGAAAGAAAGGAACTAAAACATACATGGACATTAATAAGGTAAAATAGGCATATATCATTGTAAATTATGTTAAACAGATGTGACAACATGTAAGAAGAGTATTTTGTAAATTATTAGTATTAAAACATTTTAGTTTGATTTTAAGGAAAGTACTAAAGTTAGTTTTAAATAAAAAAATAAATATTCATTTATATAAAACCCGAAGTAAAATAATAATTTTTTTCATAATAAAAAATTGTAATTTTATAAAAAATAATGGTGACTTAAAACAGAATATAGAGTGCATATGAAATCGAGTAAGAATTTGGGAAGTTTCATGATGATATTAATATTTTAAAAACGTATTATATACTCCCTTTACAAATTTAATATGAAATGCTCGTAATTTTTTTGAAATATTAATGTTTAAATATTAAATATAATATTTTAGAACTATTTGAATCCATACTTATTCAATTATGTTTAATGTTTTAATAATAAATATCACCCTACTGATCTAAATTATGTTTTTCTTGTTTTTTAGGATTCCTTATTCAATTTCCAACATATCACTAGAAGGAATCAGTGGCCAATTATTTGATTTCCAAGGTTGGATAGTCCTCACAAGAAGGCCCAATGAATCTGTGAAGAATCTGAACCATCCATAAAGATTGAATTACTGGGCTCAATACAAAAGTCCAAATTCAATTATTGTCCTCTAATGTTCTAGGAACAATTAAAAGATTCATTTATAAAACCTTCGAGGACCAAATCCAAAAACAAAGGTCCCAAATTAATCTTTGAATTCCATCCCAAAATTCTATCAAAAATAGAGATCAGTACACCAAATTTGACTTTTTTCATGATATATAGATGAATTGGATCTCATATTCAATAGTGTGAAATCCAAGATATGGTCGTATAACTTCTTTAAATATGGTGTTTGAAAATTATGGCATCTTTCTATTTAAAAATCCATTCACATTATGACCTTCAAAAAAACATGAATAGAAATGAACAGTTCACAATTTTTTACTCAAGCATACAAAAATTTGGCCTCATAAGTCCAAATGCGTCTATATTTTGGGAGTGGAATGCCAAAAGTTTTATCTAAAACTTTTAAGAAGAATATATCTCAGGATTCGTCTCTTCGGATGGTCTAATATTCGATCCAAGTGGAGGTAAAGTTTTAGAATGAAAACAGCCCACAACATTGGGCTATAAATACATTCCCCTCCACTCCTTTCAAGGGGTTGTCATTTCAAAGCAAAGGAGGACAGGTTGGAATGAACAAGTCTCTGCCAAAAACTTTGGATGATCTTCCATACTCATGTTTTTGCTTTAGAAACCATTCCTCCTTTCTTCCTTTATTTTACTTTTGTGTTGTTCTTTATTTATAATTGTGTAAGGGTTTGTTTTTTAATTATCTTTTAATGGAAGTTTCTTATTCATATTACTTTTTAATCATAAAACCTATTTTATTAAATAGTAAGGGTTTTAAAATAGTCTAAATCTATTAAAAATACATTTTCTATTTCTCTTTCTCATTTAATCAAATGTCTGTGTTTATTTCTCTTTATTTCTCATGTGTGTGTTCGGCGCACCACTCTTGTTTTATCACTTTTTCCCCTATATTCATAATTCATCATCATAAAAATAATATACCAAAATACTAATCATTTAAATAGATGAGTAAATATCTCATTGGTTGATTTATAATTTAGGGATGTTAAGTGATTGAGAGCTTTTTCTCGATGAATATCCGTTGAATAAACATTGTGTTTGTTGGAAATAAAATTTCATGGATTACTGACATGTTTTGCTTAACAAGTGGTTTCCAGGGATTATTGAAACCATAAATACACTACCATAAACAATATATGATTATGATTAGAACCCTAAGTTATGTTAAGGCTTGGATTAAAGACATAACACTTGAGAATCCAATCAACGTCAACTTGTAACATGGGAGTTAATTTAACACAATATAATGCAAGTATGTAGTGTATAAAAAAACTTAAATGCCTAATGATGAACTCACCCCAATATTTATAAAATTGTTAAATCAATCATGATTAATAAATCATTTCAATTACGATTTTCAAACAAACCACCCAATCAAAATACAATCATTTAAAAACAATCGACTACAAAAAAGTATCATCATCAAGGATTCTACCCAAGTGCTTCTATACACATTATCATATCACTGAAACCTTGAATGGTTTATAGGAAACAATCGATCGTGCTTTCATTCCCTCAAAATAGGTTTTCTTATTAGGAAGTATTGTGGATGGAATCACATAAAATATGTATATCCTAGAAAGATAATGATGAAAGGGTCCTGATAAATGAATTTTTTACATATACATAGAAATTATAATATTCACATAAAAAAATAATATAACTTAATTTAGGTAAAAGGATGATAAGGTAACCTGAAGGAACAAAGGAGGTCCGGGTATAACCCCTTACGAATTATCAGCATGGTATCAGGTGTAATTAAGAGGGATTAATGAGAGAGAAATGGTTTTTTCATAACTTATACATCATGAGGTAAGTATGGGGAGGTGTGAAATCATACCCCATCATTAGAAACTTCACATAAAAGGCTATAACATAGAGGAAATTCTTGAATAAAATTGTGAAGGAGCGGATCCCTTACCTTAAGTCTGATGGTGTTCTTACCTTTCTCTTAATGACCTGAATAATCAAATTAGGTTAATTGAATAATAATTCTATAACTTATTTTACATGTTGATGATTTATTATAACCTTTTTTAGTTCATTCGTAACCTTTTTGATTGGTTATGAGGTTCAATTTCATTGTTCTGGTTCGTTTCTTTCCATGGTTTTAATGATCGGTTCACTTATAATCATGTTCGGATACAAATGTATGATTAGAATGGTTGTCCAAAATTGAAGTTATATTTTAATATTGAAAATCGATAATGATATACGGTTTTAAAATTCATTTGTTTATCTGGAGTGAAGGAGAATCATTATATAAAACATTAATGATAAACGCATGGATTAACTTGGTGATTTTTCTCACAATTAACTAGTTTTGAATTATTATTTTGCATCATGTGTGAAAAAGGATTCCAGAATAACACATAAAATAAAATACATATTTAATATTATGTTTCAACAATAAAAATAGTTTCATGACCTGAATTGAAAATGGTAAAGCAAATTGAAAATGCATAGTCCTTGAATGTGATAAATCAACACATCTCAGATGGTGTTTTCATTTATTGTATAAAAGGAGAGGTAAATAGAGATTATGATAAAATATTCAATTATTATTAAATAATTCCATTACATGTATCTTACTGGATTTATCATACCATTTGGTTTAAGGGAGGTGGTGAAGGAAAAATAAAAGAAAAGAACTTGAAAGAAAATAAAATAATTGGAAAGAGAAATTTACCTCTTGAGTTTATCTCCTTTGAGAGCCTCTTAAGGGGAGAGGATTTGGTCTTCTGTGATAAACAAGGGATGATGGACATTGATTAGGATATTGGGGATATATTTGGGAAGAATTTAGGTAAGTAACAAGGATCAATAGGAGTGAAGAGAAAAGGGGAGTGTGGGTGGTTTTTATAGTCAATGGGAGGAGAGTTTTCTTAATATTTTAATCATTAGTTTATTATTTTTTTCATAATACTAGAAATAGTAATGATTCTTGTGACCCAAAACAGTAATATGTGCATTTTAGTTCAAACCAATGGCGATTTACATCATCCATGACTCAAGAATGATGCAGAAATTATGGTTTTAGCATTTATTGTGAATTATCGTATTTTCCAATTCATCAAAAATTCAAGTATTCTAGAAAAATACCAAGAATTCACCCTAAAAATTTTTTGATGTGTCGAATCAAAAAATGAACTGCATTTTTTCGAAAATAATTTTATAAATATGATTAATTTAATTTTTAGTTAAAATCATAATTTACATGAAAAATAAAAATTTTAAAACTACAACTGATTTTATAATGCTTTCAAAAACTACATAAGGTCTTATAAAATTATACTAAACCCATAAGAAATAAAATTGTTAATTTATGAAAATATTTAAGGAAAATATATTTTTTTAATTAATTAATTATTTATGACTTACAGAAATACCAATACTTTTATTATGGTCGTATTATCACTTATAAGATGCCTAAATTTTATTTATACATTCATGGATGAAGTTACTATTCTTTTAGACCATTTACTATTCATAATTTTCATATTACTATTCATAAGGGTAGGTTAATATTCATTAAAAATTAAGTTTGTTCCATTATACTCCAAACATCTTACCGATCGCAACTGTGTCTATAAGATTTTCAAAATTCAAATCACAGAGGTGACAATATTAGATTTAAAGGTCACATAGTATGTAGTAGTTCATGTATTTGTAATTTCATGTGATTATATGACATAATTATAAGAATTGAATTTCCATTGATAAAAAATTGGGTCATTACATTATTCCCCCTTATGAAATTACACCCTAGAAATTTTGTTTCACATTCTAATCTATAAACAGATGTCTATACTTTTCCTTCATTGCCTCTTCCAGTTCCCATATTGCCTCTTCATACTTATGGTTCTTCTATATTACTTTGACCATGCGAGTAGTCTTGTTACATAAAACTTTATCATGATTATCCAAGATCTTCACTGGTTATTCCTTATAAGAAATATCATTCTCCAATTGTACCACCTATGAAGAGAGTACATGTGAATGATTTGGTATTTTCTTCCTTAAGAAAGATACATGAAAGACATCTTATACTTTAGACATGGTACGTGGAAGTCCCATTCCATATGCCATAGTTTTGACACAATCAAGTATCTCGAATGGTCCAATGTACCAAATACTTAACTCTCATTTCTTACCAAACCTCATGACCATATTCCATAGAGATATGTGGAGAATACCATGTCTCCAACTTTGAAACCAAGGTATCATCAAAGATTTTCTGCATAACTCATTTGTCAAATTTAGGCAGTTTTAATGTGTTGCTGAATGGTTTTCACCTTCTCCGCCATTTATCCAACCATTTCAGTCCTAACAGCTTATTCTCATAGTCTTCATCCCAAAACATTGATGTTCTACACATTTTCCCATAAATGGATTCATATGGTTTCATTCGGATGCTTGAGTAGATACTATTGTTGTATGAGAATTCAATGAGTGGAAGATTTTGGACCCATCTTTATTTGAATTCCATAAAAAAGGATCTCAACATATCTTCCAATCTTTGAATATTCTATATAGATTGGCCATTAGTTTGAGGATGATAGGTCATACTGAAGTTTAGTTCATTGATTATAGCATGTTGCATATTTTTACATAACATCAAGGTGAATATTGAATCTCTATAAGATACAATATATAGTGGTACTCCATGCATCCTTACCACTCCTTTGATATATATCTTTGAAATTTGATCTAATGATAAGCCTTCTCAAATTGCGATAAAGTGAGCTGTCTTTATTTGAAAATCCACAATGACCCATGCAGCATTGTTTCCTCTGGATGTCCTTGGAAGTCTAGTAACAATGTCCATGGTGGTGTTCTCCCACTTCCATGTTGGTATGGCAGTGGTTATATCATCCCCTTATACTTTTGTCTTTTATACATCACTTGTTGACATACCAAAAACTTTGATTTGTACTCAGCAATCTCCTCCTTCATATTATCCCACTAAAAGTTCTCTCAGAGATCTCGATTCATCTTTGTGCTCCCTAGGTGAATATAGAATGTTGAGATATGTGATTCATTAAAGAGATTATTCTTTATCTATGGATTAGATTTTACACATAATCGCGACACAAATCTTAAAACACCTTCCTCATAAATCATGAACTCATAGGATTTTATATTTTTAATGGCTTCAACCATTCTCTAAATATCCAAATATTTTATTTGAGAATCCTTTATTTTATCCATGAGGGATGGTTGAGCGATCATTTGAGAAATGATTGATAATTTCCCTCCTATAATGATCCACAAGAACATCCTCTGCAAATATAAGAAGAGCAGGTCCTTTTTAATTCTCATCATTGATAAAGATTCAGGATCATTTCTGCTTAGAGCATTTTCCACCTTGTTTTCCTTACCAAGGTGGTAGTAGATTGGGCAGTCTTAATACTTGATGAGATATATCCATAATCACTGGTGAATATTAATCTTTTTTTGTGTGAATATATATTTTATACTCTTTTGATCGGTATATATCTCACACTTCTCCCCATAGAGATAATGCTACCAGATTTTTAACGCAAAGATCACAGTCACCAACTCCAGATCATTCATACAACAGTTTTTCCCATGGATCTTCAGCTTTTTTGAGGCCTAGGCTATCACTTGATCATTTTCCATTAACACACATCCTATATGTTCTTTCAGGCATCTTTGTTCACCACAAAGAGTTATCCACTTGTAGGGAGTGTGAGTATTGTCACACTGATAATCTTCTTTTTAACTCCTTATAACAGTCTTCACGTTCTTAAGTCCAAAAAAACTTTATTCCCTTCCTTTTTATCTTGGTAATTGAATTTGAAAATCATGAATATTTTTAAAAAAAATATTGGTAATTCCAATCTATACCTATAAAGCTACAGATCTTTGTTACGAATGTTGGATTTGGCCACTCTCCAATCTCCTTTGTCTTAGTAGGGTCCACGGTATCCCATTTCTTGTGATAACATGCCCCGAGAAAGATAATTCCTTTATCCAAGCTCACATTTACTGTACTTTGCATGTATCTTATCCCTTTTCAATTTCTTTAAAACAGTATTTAAATTCTTCTAATTTTCTTCATTTCTCTTGGAGTATATCATAATATCATTGTTAAATAATACCAATTTTTTCCATGTAATCTCTAAAGAATATATTTATTAAATCCATGAAAATTGTTGGATATTAGTGAGTCCTAAGGTAATAACTATGAAATCATAGTGTCTGTACCTCATCTGAAAGGTAGTCTTGGGAATATCTTACTTCCTCACCTTTATTTGGTGATATCCTGACCAGAGGTCCACCTTAGTGAAATAAATGGCCCCACAAAGATGATTGAACAACTCATCTATCTATAAAATGGGATGATTGTTCTTTATCATGATTTTGTTGAGCTCATGATAATAAATGCAGAGGCTCATTCATCCATCCTTATTCTTCAAGAAGAGGACTGGTGCACCCCATGGTGAAGCACTCAGGCGTATAAACCACTTCTCCAGATTCTCCTCTAACTACTCATTTATCTATTCCAACTCTACGGTGCCCATTCTATAAGGTGTATTTGATATAGAAAGATACCCAAGAATAATTTCAATAGATAACTCAACCTCTCAATTAGTAAGAAGACCAGGAAACTCTTTGGTGAATACATCAGTGTAATCCCTCATGATGGGCTGGTCTGAAGCATGATTCTCCCATTTGTATCAATCATTTGAGCTAGACATTCTTACCCTTAAATAATTAATTTCTAAATTTGATACAATGATTATAAATGAGATTCATCTTCCTCCTTATAATTGGAATTAATTGGAGGACACTTCAGGATGTGAAGAGTGATATCCCTTTCCTGACAGTTGATGTTGTCTTCATATAAAGATAGGAAATACATGCCCAAGATAGCGGCAAACACCACTAAAGGAAGTATGATGAGATTTTTTGGGAGGTCCATTCCCCAAATGTTAATTGGGGAGGATTAATAAACCATGGATTCAAAAATTTCTCCATCTTTTGTTCTCTGAAATAACTTATCCTCCAAATTTTAAGGTGTTGATTGAGTAGTTATTCTAAAATTTCAAGATGTGAAAGAATGTGTAGAAATAGAATCAAATGTTATGTGTGCTATTCTTGAATGAATAACTAGTGTATATATCACCACATCATTGACTGGATCCACCTCAGTATCATAGATTGTATATTCCCTTCCTTATTTCATTGGAGGTTGTTGTTGATTGCCTCTGAAAACCCTCGAATTAGGAATATTTTTCACATAATAACCATGATCCATGTAGTTGTAACACTTCACTACATGCTAAGTGTTGATCTGAACCTTCCTTTATTCTTAGACATTAGCACCATTCTTTATATCCCATCAGTAGTTTTTAACCATATGTCCCAAATTTTCACATTTGAATCAATTTATGGTTCCCATTAGATAGTCCTGAAGATTTTTCTTCCCATAATATTTAAAAATGGGATGGTAGGGAATCTTTCCATCATGGAATTTATATGCAGGACCAACCACATTAGATTCCATTTTCTTCTTCTTGTCATTGGGCCCATGATACCATTGAGATTCTCTAATCTCCATTTCAACATAATGGGCACAACGAACAATCAACTCATTGCTTTCAAAGTCTAGAATCAACAAATCTTTTCATTGACTCGGCTTAATCTTCTAAAGAAGTCATCCACCCTATTTTTGTTGTTCAAGAAAAATCCAGAGGTGTACCTTGTAAGCCTTGTGAAGTTTACTTCATACACCATGATAGACTCATCTTCCTTCTAATTGAGTCTGAGGAACTATATTTTCATCTTAAGATGGTGGGTTCTGGGAAAATATTTATTGAAAAACATTCTCATTATTTCCTTCCAAACTATAGAATCAATTTTCTCTTTGGGATTCTTATTATTGATCGGTGTCTACCACTGATAAGCTTCCCCATCAAAATTATAGACCTCCAATATTACTTTCTCTTATTATGAGCATCGGAGGATAGAGAATATCTTTTCAATGGAGTTAATCCACGGTTCCACAATGAGGAGATCAGAAGATCCACTAAACATGGGGGAACATTTCCACATGAAGTATTCTATAGAAACAAAATATTTCATTTAGGGAGGAGGTAATTCCATCTGATTAAAGTTATTATTCATAATATGAACCAGCAGAGCAACTACTGTCATTAACTTTTCAGCACCCACTCCCATCATATTTGGCACATCGTTAGGGAAATCATCATATTCCCTATTACATTGATTATTGTAATGTGTTCTTATATTTCCCTCTATTAACTAGGAAAAATAACATACAATTATAGGGCTTGAAAACATATCTATTGATCATAAAAAGGAAACTTGAACATAAGAGGATAAACTTGTAAAGGAGAAGTATATCCTAACTTGTGATTCCCTATGTTTTATTACAAGTTATCCCTGATCTATTTATTAACTTATATTCTTATGGGATTTCTTCATTCCTTTAATAATGGTTTTTACCAATCTCATGAATTTACTAAAGCATGTCCCATGGGAGTGTCAAACCAAGAGTGCATAAAGACCCATTTTCATGCACTATTTCACGTTCGAGTCTAGATCAAAGAGGTGTTTTCGGGTTTTACCCCAACATACATCTATGTCAGAGACACATCTACCTATTTTTATCTAAATAGGTATGTATTTTATTAATAAACTTCTTACTCTATACTTACCAAAATTTAGGGGTGTTTTCTTATACATAGTCTCATCCTTAAGGTTTTTACTAAAGTGCCATATTCTTAATCTCCAAGAATAACTAGAAAATCCTCTGATACCAACTATATAAACTCTTACCTTTTATACAAAACATTACATGATTTTAAGCATAATTATACATCGGAATACAAGCCAAGCATTATGAAGTCTTGTGTCTTGGAAGACAAGGTACATAAAACATAAAACAGGAAACTAAAAAAACATGTCTTTATTTAATCTTCATAGAGAGATCCTAACTTCTTTTAAGCCCTTACATCAGCATAGAGTACCCTGAGGAGAACATTAATAAAGCGATTAGCTAAATATCCTAGTAAGAAAACAATCATAAGAACAAAGAATTAGCACATGGTATAGAAGGCAAGACATTATGATACAAAAAAGGCATGTAAAATATAAAATAATAATATATAAAAATGTAATCATATAAACATAGAGTCTTAATAATGTGGAAGTAACATAAAACATTACTTTAGAATGAGTCAAAGCTAACCTCTAAGACCATTTCACATGGTAGCATAAGTTAATGCTAACTGCAAAGACTATCGCACATTGTAGCACAAACCCAGGATAACCGCAAAGACTGTCGCACATAACGTCTCATGAGACTCAAATTTACCCAATGAATTGGAGCGCTATCTGGGTGCACCCATATTATCATTCCAAGAATATGTTTTCCATATAAATAATCATACATAATCAATATTACATAAACATTAGGTTTACCAACGGAAATAATGGGGTACCTCAATCATGTCGTAAAGCATAAAAAATGGGTGTCTCATAAAAGTGTCTACGAAAGAAATAAAATAAAACATACATGCACATTAATAAGTTAAAATAGGAACATTTCATGGTAAATTATTTCAAACATAAGTGACAACATGTAAGAAGGTTATTTAGGAAATTTTTAGCATTAAAATATTTTAGTGTGATTATAAGAAAAATACTAAAGTGCATTTAAAATTGAAAAGAGAATAATCATTTATATAAAACCAGAAGTGAAACAAAAAGTTTTTCATAACAAAAATACTATTTTTACAAAAAAAATGGTGGCCTAAAATAGAAGATAGAGTGTACTTGAAATCAGGTAGGAATTGGGGAAGATCCCTCAAAACAGGTTTTCTTATCAGGAAGTATTGAGGAGGGAATCACTTAAAAAATGTATATACCCAAAAGAGAATGATGAAAGGGTATTTATAAATAAATTTGGTACATGTAAGAAGAATTTAGAATATTCAAATAAACATATATGATAAATTCATTTTGGTAAAAGTATGACAAGGCAACCCAAAAGAACAAAGGAGGTTCGGGTAAAATCCCTTACAGATTATTGGCATGGTATTAAGTGTACTTAAGAAGGATCGATGAGAGAGAAATGGGTTTCTTGTGACTTATGAATTTTGAGGGCCATATGCGGTAGGTTAAATCTCATACCCCATCATTATGTATTAAACATAAAAGGTCATAACATAGAGTACAATAGTGAATAATAGTGAGAAGGAGATGATCCCTTACTATAAGTCTGATGGTGTTCTTTGCTTCATCTTAATGACAAGAATAATATAATTAGGTTCATTAATTAATAATTCCAGATCATATTTTAAATTTAAATGATTTATTATAACCTTTTTGAGTTCATTAATAACATTTTTTATTGGCTATGAGGTTCAATTCCATTGTTTGGGTTCGTTTGTTTCCTTGGTTTTAATGATGGGTTCACTTATATTCATGTTCAGATACACATGTATGATGAGAGTAGTAGTTGATAATTGAAGTTATATTTTATTATTGAACATCCATAAGGTTACATGGATTTAAAATTAATTTGTTTATTTTTAGGTAAAGTGAATCATTATATAAAACATTAATGATAAAATATTGGATTAACTTGGTGATTTTTCTCATAATCCACATGTTTTGAATTATTATTTTATATCCTGTGTGAAAAAGGATTACATAACAACACCTAAGATAAAATAAATATTTAATAGTTTGTTTCAACCAAAATAATTGTTCATGACAAGAATTTAAAATGGTAAAACAAATTGAAAACATGTGTTCATTGAATATGATAAATCAACACATATCAAATGGTGTTTTAATTTATAGTATAAAAGAAGGGGTAAGGGGAGATTATGATAAAATATACCATTAGAATAATATAATTTCGATAAATGTATGTTATTGTATTTAAATAACATTTTGGTGAAGGTAAGTGAGGGAATAAAAAGAAAAGAAAACAACTTGAAAGAAAATAAAAGAATCGGAAAGAGGAATTTACCTCTTGAGTCTATCTCCTTTAAGAGCCCCTTAAGGGGATAGGATTTCGAATTTTCATGAGACTTAGTGGTGATGGAAATGGGGGATGATCTTGGAGAGATATTTGAGAAGAATTTAGGAAAGATACAAGGCTTGAGAGGAGTTAAGAGAAGAGGGGAGTGTGGGTCGTTTTTATAGTGGAGGGGAGGAGGGTTTTCTTAATATTTGAATTATTAGTTTATTATTTTTCCATAATAAAAGAAATAGTAATGATTATTGTGAAAACAAAAAGTAATATTTGGATATTAGTTTTAACCAATGGCTATTTACCTCATCTATGACTCAATCATGATGTATAAATTCAGGTTTTATCATTTATCGTGAATTATCGTATTTTATTATTCATCAAAAATTCAAGTATTTTATAAAAATTCCAAAAAATCACCCTAACCATTTTTAAATGCTTAGATTCAAAAAATGAAGTCCATTTTTCAAAACTAATTTTATAAACATGACTGATTTAATTTTTAATTAAAATCAAACTTTACATGAAAAATAAAAATTCTAAAACTATATTTGATTTTATAATGCATTAAAAAATTACATAAGGAGTTATAAAATTATCTTAAAACCAGAAGACATAAAATTATTAATTTATGAACAAATTTTTAGATAATATATTTTATTTTAAATTTATAAATTAATTTTAATTAATTTTTTATGACTTACAAAAATATCAATACATTTACTATAGTCATATTATCACTTATAAGATGCCTAAAATTTATTTATACATTCATGGATGAGGTTAGTATTATTTATGGAAGATTTAATATTCATAAGGGTCATATAACTATTCATAAGGGTAGGTTAATATTCATAAGGGTAGGTCAATTTTTACTAAAAATTATGTTTCTTCCATCAGACTCCAAACATCTTACAGATCGCAACTATGTCTGTAGGATTTCTAAAGTTAAAATCACAAAGGCGACAATATTATGTTTAAAGGTCACATAGTAATTAGTAGTTCGTTGTGTTGTAATTTCATGTGATTATATGGCATAATTAAATAAGGGAATTCCCATTGATAAACAATTGTGCCATTACATTATTCCCCCTTATAAAATTCCACTCTAGAAATTTTATTTTAAATTCTAATCCATAAAGAGGTGGGGGTATTTTTCTTTCATTACCTCATCCACTTCCCATGTTACCTCTTCACACTTTTGGTTCCACCACACTACTTTGACCAGGTGAATATTTTTGTTACTTAGAACATTATCTCTATGATCCAAGAGCTTCACTAGTTACTCCTCATAAGAAATATCATTCTCTAACTATAGCACCTATGAATAGAGTATATAGGAACTATTTGGTTTGTAATTCCTTAATAGAGATACATGAAAGACATCATGTACTTTAGACATGGTTAGTGGAAGTTCCAGTCGATAATCCACATCTCTGACTTGATAAAGGATCTCAAAGGGGATAATGTACTTAGGAATTAACTCTCCTTTTTTCCCAAAACTTGTGACCTTATTACATGGATATATGTGGATAAATACCATGTCTCCAACATTGAATCAAGGACTTTTCGACGATTGCATGTATAACTCTGTTGTCGACTTTGGTCTCCCTTGATGTGATGCTAAATGTTTTTCACCTTATCCAGCATTTCTTTGACCATTTGAGGGCCTAGAAGAATATGATCACTAACTTCATCCCAAAAAGTCAGTGTTATTCACCTTTTACCATAAAGGGATTCGTATGGTGCCATTCGGATGCTTGAGTAGAAACTGTTGTTTTGGGAGAATTCAGCATATAGAAAATGTTGATCCCATCATCCTTTGAATTCCATAGAATGTTCTTTCAAGATATCTTCCAATGTATGAATAGTCTACTCAGATACGCCATTAGTTTGAGGATGATAGACCCTAATGAAGTTCAGTTCAGTGCTTAGAGTATGTTGCAGACTTTTCCAGAACTTCAAGGTGAATCTATGATCTCTATCAAATAAAATAGATAGTGGGACTCCATGCTACCTTACCACTTCTTTGATATATATCTGTGAATTTTGATCCAATGAGAAGTCTTCTCGAATCATGATAAAGTGAGATATATTTATAATACGGTCCACAATGACCCATACAGAATTGTTTCCTCTAGATTTCCTTGGAAATATAGTGACAATGTCTATAGTGATGTTCTCCCACTTCCATGTTGGTTTGGTGGTGGTTGAATCATACCCTTATACTTTTTTATTTTGGACTTAACTTTTTTACATACCAAGTACTTTGATGTGTACTCAAAAATATCCTTCTTCATGTTGTCCCACCAAAAGTTCTCTCAGAGATCTTGATACATCTTTGTGATCTCTAGGTGAATAGAGAAGGTCGAGCAATGTACTTCATTCAAAATATCCTTCTTTATCACTGGAACAGATTTTACATGTAATTGGGACACAAATATGGCAACTCCTTCATCATCAATAATGAATTCAGAGGATTTCCCATTTGTGACGGTTTCCACCCTTTTCTGGATTTCTATATCTTTTCTTTGAGCATCCATTATTTTATTCACGAGGGATAGTTGAGCATTCATTTGAGAAAGGACTGATAATTTTCCCGCCTTAATTATCTACATGTCCATCCTCTTCAAATATAAGAATATCATATTATTTTAAATTATCATCATTGATAATGATGTAAGAGTATTTCTAATTTGAGAATTATCCACCTTTTTCACCTTACTGGGATGGTAGTGGATTGAGCAGTCATAATCCCTGATGATCCCAATCCATCTTCGCTGGAATATATTAGGTTCTTTTTGTTTGAATATATATTTGATACTCTTGTGGACAATATATATGTCACACTTCTCCCCATAGAGATTATGTCACCAGATTTTCAACCAAAGATCAGAGCTTCCAAATCCAAATCATGCATAGGATAGTTTTTCTCTTGGATTTTCAGCTGCATTGAGGCATAGGATATTACTTTATCATTTTGCATCATCACACATCCAAATGCATTCTTTGAAGAATCATTGTACACCACAAAGAGTTATCCACTTGTTGGGAGTGTGAGTATTGGTGTAGTGATAAACCACTTTTTCAACTCCTTAAATCAGTCTTCACTTTCTTGAGTCTATAAAAACTTTACTCCCTTTCATTTCATCTCGGTCATTGGGTTTGAAAATCAAGAAACTTTTACCAAAAATAATTTATAATACTCAGATAGACCAAGAAAGATACATATCTCCATTACAGATATTGGCCTAAGAAACACTTCAATCACCTTTTTCTTGGAAGAGTCCACAAATATCCATTTGTTTGTGATAACATGCCCCAAGATTGATATTTCCTCCTTCCAGAACTCACATTTACTTTACGTTTCATATAGCTTCTCCATTCGAAAAGTCTTTAAAATATTACTAAAATTCTCTTCAAATTCCTCCTTGCTCTTTGATTATATCAAGATATCCTTGATAAAGACTAACACAAATGTTTTGATGTAATTGAAAGTGCAGCTGATTTTCACCTTTCGACTAGTCAAGGTTTCGGTGCACTACTAATGTGTATAGAAGCACTCGGGTCAAATCCTCAGCGATGAAACTTATTAATAGTTGGTTGTTTTTAATTGATTGTATTCTGTTTGGGGGTTTTTTTGTAGAGCTTATGAAATAATTTATGCATTATGTTTGATTAAGATTGATTTAACAAATTGATAAATATTTTAGTGAGTTCATCAATAGGTATTCAAGATTGTGATATCCTCAATCCTTGCTTTGTATTGCATTAAATTAACACCCTTGCCACAAGTTGATGTTGATTGAAATTCCTAAGTGTTAAACCTTTAATCCAAGCCTTAACTTAACTAGGATTCTAATCTCAATCAGTACTTGATTGTGGTAGTTTATTAATGGTTCCAATTATCCATATAATCTATACATTAAACAAAATATGTCATTAATCCATGACATGTTAAGTCCAACATACACAATGTTTATTCAACGAATACTCATTGAGAAAAAGATATCAATTGCTTAACATACATAAATTATAACTCACCCCAATGAGAGATTTATTCATTCATTGAACTGATTAGTAATCAGGTTATAATGATTATGATGATAAATTAAGAATATAAGAAAAAGAAATGGATAAGAAAAGAGTGGTGCGTCGAACACACACACAAATGATGATGATAATTAAAAATGAACTTTACATTAAATGAGAAATAAAAAGAAGGTAAGGGGATTCAACTATATTTAAGATATTTTAAGAACATAAATATTAAACTATAGAATGTGGATGAGAATAATATATATTGAAGAAGAAACTTTCATTAAAACAGAATTACCAAAAAAAAGGCTTACAATATTACAATAATGAAGAACACAAAAGTAAAAGGAAACAAATATAGGTGGAAGGGTATCTCAAGTGAAAACTTGAGCCTGGAAGGTCCTCCAAAGCCCTTGAAAAGTCTTTGTTCATGCCAATATATTCTCCTATCTTCTGAAATTCCAACCCCTTTGAATAAGAGGAGGGGGTTGTATTTATAGCCGAATGAAGTGGACTATTTGCTTTCCCAATCTGTCCATCCAATTTTATCGGCAATTTGGCTATCCAGATAGCCGAATCACAAGATAGGATCTTCTTAAAAGTTTTAGATAATAATTTTAGAAATATTCTCCCAAAATTTAGAGTCATTTGAACTAATTTAGCCAATGTTTTGGAAGTTTTATTAAATAGAGTTAAACTATCCATTTCAATCCATACTTTTTAGAAGGCAGAAATGTGAATTGGTTTATCAATATGAATATGCCTTCAAATTTGAACACTTTCATAAACAAATTCTACTGTATATATCTCCTATTTCACACTGAAAAATAGAATATTAATTTGATGATTAAATCACGAGATATGTCATTAATAGTGTCCAAAATTTAATTTCTAGAAGAAATGGTGGGCTGGACTTCAAAGCATCAGTTGGGCCCCTTCTATTTGGAGTTGATCCTTGAAACGTTTATCCAAGATGTATTGAATTTTTCCCCAACCTTTGGGGGAGAAGTAAAGGATTTTGACTTCTAGATTGAGCTTAGTAATTCTATCTTCATGGATTGTCTAGTTACTTCACATATTATTTGGGCCTTTTGTGTGGACAATATGACCCTCCAAATTGACGATTTGGCCAGAGGTTCCTTCTAATGAAATGTTTTAATTTGAGTAAGGAACTACAAAAAAAGAATAATTAAATTTGGATATGTAGGGTGAGATTTATTATTAAAACATTAAACATAATTGAATATAGATGAATTCAAATAGTGCTCAAAAATTATAATTAATATTTAAACATTAATATTTCACACAAATTATGAACATTTCATATAAAATTGGTAAAGGGAGTGTATAATAAGTTATGAAAATATTAATAAGATTAATTCCCTCACACTTATTCTTGTGCACGTCCTCATGTGCAACAAATATACAAACATGACAATATCATTTTCACTTACCAACAAATATTTACATTTTTCCCCACTCAGGGGAGGTTTAGACAATTTCGCTCATCCATATTGAATTCAACCACAATTTGTTACAGAAGCAATGCTACAAAAACAATTCATTTTTTCATTCTCAAATTTAGAAATGTAAAATGGTGGCACACAAAACTTACTCCTCTCAAGGTGATAAAATTAATTTATGGAGCTTCACTCATTCACCAACCAAAGTGAAAATCTTAGAGTTTGTAAAAGCTCTCAGCTTCCACTCCCTATCCTAAAGTTCTCAAAAATCAAGAGGTCTTTTTACGGGTTTTTTGTGTCTATAGGACAGTAAGAAGATGATATCCAAAAGATATTAAAAAGGGGGTAAAATACTAACATGAAAAAAGCAATCCATATTTTTTTATATGAAATATGGAAGAAAATGGAAACACATATTTATAGGGGAATAATTGTGTGAATAAAGACACAATAGGGGAAGAAATTTTTAAGGGGATGAGAAAATGAAATATTTGAGAAACACAAAACTTCTCCCAATGACATAAGTGTTATTTTTTTCTTTTTCTTTTTCTTTTGCATTTTTCTAAAGTTGAACTTGAAAAGGATCTCACAGTCAAATCCCAACCCATGATTGATCTCCTCGTGACAATAATTATAATAGTTATAACAAGATAAAAGGTTTAGGAACAGTGATTTTTGACCTTCCCAAGACACAACCCTTTTTTTGTTCTTATTTTTTATTTTTATTATTGATTTTTTGAACACTTGTCAATAACATTTACAAAATTACATAAATGAAAGTACATTACATTCCCCAAAACTTACTGAATGAAAACCTAACCCCACACTAAAATGGATGATTTCCCTCAAACACATGATAATTCGTTGAAAATAAATAAAAGGGAACCCAAAAAATGAAATCCATTCCCCCCAACCATAAAATTTCAAAAACAAATTATGCTATGAAAATCCATGTTGATATTGGGTGGGAAAAAGTATTGGTCTTGTAATGTGGATATCAAAGAAAAGGTTTTCATAGGCTCGAAGGGGCTTTCCAAAGGAGAATTAATTTAAGGGAAATGGGAGACTATTTGGTTGTTGTGATTCTCATGTGGTTTATAAAACTACTCCATCATATTAATGCACACCAAAGTAGGAAATTCGGCTCAAATTCCCACAAACTCAAGAATCTAAAATGGGGGTGAAAAACACACATTTTGAAAATATGGTCATAGGTAGCCTTGGTGTGAAATATAATGTTGGTCCTCTTGGTTGGGGAAAATCATTTTCCAAATCAATAAGTGAGAATTAAAAATTTATAGGTTTTGACACAATATTCTTCATCCAAATATATGATAAAAACACAAAATTTTTGGGATGAAACCATGTCTTTTGACTCCCCAAAATGGTTAGAAAAAATTTGAAAATTGAAGGTGAGTAATCAGGACTTGTTTTTCCATATTTTTTAAGTGGTTTTTTTTAAGGTTTTTTTTAGTTTTTTATAAATACACACCAACACAAAAGTGATCGAGTAAATAAAAGGGTTTGATAAAAAAAGTGGTAAAAAAATGAAAGATTGGGGAAGAAGAAGAAATATTGAGGGAGGTGATGAGATAGAGATAGAGAGTTAAAGGGAAAGAGGTGCCCCATGGTTTGGATTTGGTGGGTCGTCATCTCCATCTAGTGGTGGGTCTACTATGGATCAGATGGAAGTTGTTGTTGTTCCAGGATTGTGTGTCCTCTTATGGTGATGCTTTAATCGATTTCCATTAACAGTGAATGTTCTTTTTGAAGATGGGTCTTGGACTTACACTGCACCAAATGGGTAAACATGAAAAACAATAAAAGGACCTTCCCAATGAGAATTATGCTTACCTGGGTGAAGCGGAAATAAAGAGTTGAAATGCAATACCATTTCACCTTCATGAAATAACTTTCTCAGGATGTTTTTATCATGGATTACCTTAGCCTTTTCTTTGTACAGATTGTAATTCTCATAGGAATCAAGGTGAAGCACCTCCAGTTAATCCAATTTCAATAATCTTTCTTCACCAGATTATTCACAATAAAAATTATAGGTTTTCATAGCCCAAAAAGACTTATGTTTCATTTCAACTGGTAAATGACATGCTTTACCAAAAACTAGCCTGAAAGGAGACATCCCAATGGGTGTTTTATAGGCAGTTCGATAAGCCCAATGTTCTTCACCAAGTCTTTCAGACCAATATTTTCTGGTGGGTTTTACAATTCTTTCAAGCACTCTTTCCCCTTCTCTATTTGAAATTTCATCCATGCCATTTTTAGGGGTGATATGCAGTTGAAGTTTTATTTACAAAAGAATTATTTTTCAAAAGAGATTCCATGGTTCTATTAAAAAATTGGGTTCTTAAGTCACTTATCACGGCAGGTGGTGAGCCAAATCAGTGGAAGATGTGTGTCCTTAGGAACTCACTAACAGTATAGAATCATTCTTTCTAGTGGGTTTGGATTCAACCCACCTAAAAACATAATCAACTGTAAGATGAATGTTTCAGAATTTATTGGAAGGGGGAATGGTCCCATGAAATCTATGCCCCAAACTTCGAATATCTCACATAAAATTTATCGATTTTGGGGAATTTCATTTCTCTTTGAAATTTTTCCAAAATTTATGGCAAGTGGGACATGATTGAAAGAACTCATGTGAGTCCTTGAAGAGTGAAGGCTAAAAGAATCTAGAGTCTAGGACCTTTTGGGTAGTCTTTTGTGGTCCAAAGTGGCCACCACCAGGCATTGAGTGATAGAATTATAAAATGGAAGAATTTTTATTTTCATCAACACATTTATTAATTACCAGAATAGTCTGTGAAGATGATGATTTTGGCACCTAAGAGATAGGGTCAGAATTTATCGAAGTCAAAAACCACTACTAAAAGTTTTTTCAGTAACAGTGTAGTGATATTGAGTTTCATCCAATGTTTCTGAGGCATAATAGATGATAAGAGTAATTTTTTCTCTTACTTGACTAATAATATCCCCAATGTCTCTATCAAAAGCATCACACACCAATTAAAAGGGTAAGTACAAATCTGTGGGTTGGATTATGGAGGCAGATGTAAGAGCAGTTTTGAGTTCAATGAAGGCTCTCTTGCAAACCTCATCAAAATTGAAAGTGACATCATTTTGGAGTAGTCGAGTGAGTGGGAGGGAAATCCTACTGAATTTATGGATGAATCGCCGAAATAAATGAGCATGGCCAAGGAATGAATGGATTTTTTGAATAGAAGTGGATTCAGAAAGTGATTGGATCACTTTAATTTTGGTAGGATCAACATCAATGCCATCTTTTGAAACTATGTGCCCTAGAACAAACGCATTTGAAACCATGAAGTTAATTTTTCAAAATTCAACACAAGGTTACACTTGACATGCTTTTGGAGGACTGGAGAGAGTGAATTTAAGCAAGATTCAAATGGCTCACCCTAAATCGTAAAGTCATCCATGAATACTTCCATGCAGTGTTCAAAGAATTCAGAAAAGATACTCATCATACACCATTGGAATGTTGCAGGATCATTAAAAATTCCAAAAGGAATTCTCATATATGAATATGTTCCAAATGGGCATGTGAAAGTAGTTTTTTTGGTCCTCAGGTGTGATTGAGATTTGGAAGTAGCCAGTGTATCCATCAAGAAAGCAATAGTGCGACTTTTCGGCAAATCGTTATAGAATCTGATCAAGGAATGGAAGAGGGTAGTGATGTTTTCTTGTTTCAACATTCAATTTCTTATAGTTGATGCACACACACCATTTGTTCTTCACTCGAGTTGTGACTACCTCACCATTTTCATTTGTGACAGTAGTTATCCCTCCCTTCTTAGGTGCAACTTGAATTGGAATAACCCATTCACTATTGGAAATTGGGTAGATAATACCAGCTTGAAGAAGCTTGGTGATCTCTTCCCTAACTACCTCAAGTAGGATTGGATTGATTCTTCTTTGTGGTTGTCTAATTGGTTTGGATGATTCCTCAAGATGGATGTGATGCATGCAAATATTAGGTTTGATTCCTAGCATTTCATATAGGGTCTAACCTAAGGCCTTTTTGTTTTCTGCTAACACTTGAACAAGTTTGGACTCCTCAGTATCAGTAATTGAAGTAGAGATAATGATATGATAAGAGTGATCATGTAAAAGGAATGCATATTTCAGGTGTTCATGAAGAGGTTTTAGATCAGTCACATCTTTCATTTGTGGGTTAGAAAACTCAGGAAATGGAGGAAGGTACTTCAGTTGATTCAGATCCATTTTCCTTAATATTGTCCAAGGTGGAGCAGTAGAGATCATAGTTAATGTGGAATTTAAGATATTTTTCAAGATCCTCTAGATTTATGGAGTCTATGAGTGAAAGGTCCACATAAACGTAACTATTTATGACTTGGTTAATCATGGTGCAGATTTCAGAAGATCCTCTATCATTATGACATGATGAACATGATGGAATGGGGTTCAATTTAATCTCATAAGTGTCCTCAAAAACATGGATTGAGAATGCAGAGTGATCCTTAGATGGGTATAGCATGGCATGGAAAATGTTTAACTTGACCAGTTGGTCACCAAATTACATGGACAAGATACCTGAATGGACATAAAAAAATTTTCTCGCTATCATAAGGAATGGTCTTCCCCAAATTAAGGGAGATCGAGAAGAGTTCATCTAACCTTCCATGTCAAGGACATAGAAATCAGCTGGGAAGATAAGATCATTGACACGAACAAGGACATCTTCGATTATACCCTCCGGACTAGCTGTGCTTTGATTGGATAACTGAATGAAAACACTTGTTGGATGTAAGGTACTTAGACCAAGGTTGGAAAATGTGGATGTGGGCATGAAATTAATTGAGGATCCTAGGTTTAAGAGTGCATCATCAAAGTTGGAACTTCTAATTTGGCATGGAATAATAAAGGTTCCTAGATTATTTCACTTTAAGGGAATATACTACTTGGTGGAAACACTTTGGAAGGTCCTAAGTTGCCTCTTGTGGGTGCAAAATTCCTTAAGAAACTTGCTATACATAGGAATTTATTTTATGGAATCTAAGAGGGAAATGTTGACTTCAACACGTCTAAACATGTCAATAATTTCAGGATCGAGTTCAAAGGACTTATTTGCATTAGAAACAGCTTGAAGAAAAGAAATTGGTTTCATAAGTTGAATGAAAGGAGGCGAGGGAATGGATTCGGATTCCTTTTCAAGTTTCTTTTTCTTTTCATTTTCTAGGTCAGTATTTAAAGGTGGGTTGGAGGAATTATCTTGAGGATTATCAATTTGCTTCTCTAATCTACGTGAAATTTTACTTACATTACCCTTGGGATTGGTTAATAGTTGAGCTGTGAGTTGGGAATAATTTGATTATTATTGTCGGCTCATGTGGGATGCAAGTTGACCAATTTGTGTTTCATTTTTTTTAGGCTGGAACTGATGAATGAGGAAATATCTTCCACTACACTTTCCCATGGTTTCTTGGAAGAAGAGGCTTGTAAAAAATTTGGATTACCTTGATTTTGGTTTTTGGGAAAGCGATTGTAATGGTTTGGGAATTGGGAAGGCTCACTAGGATAGTGGAAGCCTGGAGGAGTAGGAGGATGACTTCTCCTTTGTTTTTTAGGAACAAACATATAAGGTTGTTGGAAGTTACCAACACCTTGACCATATTGGAAATGGTTTGCACTTTGAGGAGGAAATTGAGGGATGAAGTTTCCATACCTTAAGCCTTGGTTATAAGGAGAAGAGAAGGGATTATTTGAGGTGGGTTAGAGGTTCAAATGAACTGACCTGATAGTTGAGGGTAGGTGCTCTGCAGAGCATAGGATGTATTGATCTCCATTGGTCCAAATAAATTAGATGAACTATCTATAATTTGTGGGTAGGTGTCTATTGGATGAGCTGGAGAGTTACAGATTCCATAGTTTTTGATAGGTCCAGAAAACATTGATTGTGGAGAAGATGAGGTTGGATCTTTGGAAGCCAAAGCTAGTTGTCTCACAAGAGTAGTAAGTTCACTCATCCACTCAGTCATCTTGTTCGGCTCTATGGATTGATTGTCTTGGGATTGTTTTACTTGAGCATGTGGTCGAGTATGGAATTTTTGTGTGTTCGCAGCAGTTTTACTTATGAGATCTCTTCCAGCTGCAAAATTTTTATCAACAAGAACACCACCACTTGCGGCATCAATGAGAGTTCACTCCATAGTCAATAACCCCTCATATAAGTATTGGATCAATAGTTGATCAAGGATTTTGTGGTATGGGTATGTTGCAACAAGATTTTTGATTCTCTCCCAGTACTCATGGAGTGATTCATTTGGGAATTGATGGATACTACTTATTTCCTTTCAGATAGAAGCAGTACAAGATGTAGGAAATAATTTCTCTAAGTAGATTCACTTCATTTCATTCCAGGTAGTTTTGGAACCAGGATGGAGGTAGTAAAGCAATGACTTGGTGGAGTCATCTAGGGAGAAAGGGAATTCATGGAGTTTTATTTTTTCCTTACAAACCCCTTGAGGCTTTATGGTAGAACACGCCACTTGGAACTCTTTAAGAAGGAGATGTGGATCCTCACCGGCTAGATCGTGGAGATGAGGGAGAAGATGAATCAAACCCGATTTGAGTTCGAAGTCAACCTCTATGTTTGGATATTGAATACCAAGATGTTGGTATTTCATATTAAGGGTAGCAAGTTCTTTAAGAGTTTTTTCCCTAGGATGGGCCATTTCGAATTCAACTGGTTGGAAAAGGACTATTTCGGGAATTATTTGATTATCTCTTATGTTCCTCCTATGTTGGCGAAGTGTTCGCTCAATATCAAGGTCAAAAAAATCATAGTGATTTTTTGGGAGGCTAAAGGGAATTCAGAGAGAAGTTAGAAGAAAGTGGAATATGGGTTTTTATTTGTTTTTTTTTCAATTTATGATTTTTATGAGAAGGTGGGTTTTTCTTTGTGTTTTTTTTCAATTTTTTAAAATTGTTTTTGGTTTTTTTAAAATAACCAGAAACTAATGACTACATAAATCACCACCCCCAACAACGGAACCATTTTAAATCACATCAAATTATCTCATATCGACCGGTTGGGGTTCATGTGCTCTGCTAATGTGTATATCATCACTCAGGTCGAATCCTCGGTGACGATACTTTTTAATAGTCGATTGTTTTTAGTTGATTGTATTCTGTTTGGGGGGTTTGTTTTCTGAGATTATGAAATAATTTATGGATTATTTCTGATTAAGATTGATTTAAAAATTTGATAAATATTGAGGTTAGTTCATCAATAGGTAGTTAAGATTGTGATATCCAAGGTTCTTGCTTTGTATTTCATTAAATTAACACTCATGTCACAAGTTGACGTTGATTAGAATTACTAAGTGTTAAGGACTTAATCCAAGCCTCAACTTAACAAGGATTCTAATATTAAACTGTACTTGAATTTGGTAGTGTATTTATGGTTCCAATAATCCACATAATCTATACATTAAAAAAATATTTCATTAATCCATGACCTGTTAATTCCAACATACAAAATATTAATTGAAAGAATACTCATCGAGAAAAAGCTCTCAATAGCTTAACATCCCTAAATTATAACTCGTCACAATGAGAGATTCACTCAGACAATTAAATTATTATTAATCTGGTTATAATTATTATGATGATAAATTAAGAAGATAAGAAAAATAAAGGGATAAGAAAAGAGTGGTGCGTCGAACACACACACAAATGATGATGATAATTAAAAAAACTTTAGATTCAATAAGAATAAAAAATAAGGGAAGGGGGATTCAACATTATTTAAAATATTTTAAGAACATTAACTATAGAAGGTGTATGAGAATAAGAGATATTTAAGAATAAATTTTCCTTAAAATCGAATTACAAAAAAATACTTACAGGATTACAATAATGAAGAACACAAGAGTAAAAGGAAACCAAAAGGGGACGAAGGGTATCTCAAGTGAAAATATGAGTATGGAAGGTCCTCACAAGCCCTTGGAAAATCTTTTGTTGTGTCAATATGTGCTTTTCTATTCTAAAATTCCAACCCCTTTTAAAGAGAGGAGGGGTGTATTTATAGACCAAGGAAGTGGACTGTTTGCATTCACAATCTATCCCTCCACTTTCACCTCCAATTTGGCAATACAAACAGCCGAATATAGTGATAAAATCTTCTTAATCCAAAATTTTTAGAAGGCTAAAATGTGAATGGGTTTATAAATATTATTACGCCTTCAAATCTGAAGACTTTATTCAAAACATTAGGCCTTATATATCTCCTATTTCACAATATATAATTTCAACTTTATTTGATGACTAAATCATGAGATATGTCACGAATAGTGTCTGGATTTTAATATCAGGCCAGAATGGTGGGCTGGACTTCAAAGAATCAGTTGGACCCCTTATCTTTGGAGTTGGGTCTCGAAACATTTATCCAAGATGTATTTAATATTCCCCAGACCTTTGGAAGAGAGTTAATGGATTTGGACTTCTGGAGTGAGATCAGTAATTCTATCTTCATGGATTGTCCAGTTTCTTCACGGATTATTTGAGCCTTTTTGTGTGGACAATATGGCCCTCCATATTGATGATTTTTCCAGAAGTCCCTTATAATGAAATGTTTTAAGTTGAGTACGAAACCCAAAAAACATAAATCATGAAATTTTTATAAGTAGGGTATGATTTATTATTAAAATATTAAACAGGCTTGACTTTGGATAAATTCAAATAGTGCTCAAAAATTATAATTAATATCTAAACATTAATATTTCACACAAATTATTCACATTTCATATAAAGTCGGTAAAGGGTGTATATAATAAGTTATTAAAATATTAAAAACATAAGTAATCTCTAAATACTATATTTATTAAATACCATAAATTTTTTGGAGAATTATTGAGTCCTAAGGGCATCACTATGAACTCATAGTCTTTGTACCTCGTTTGAATGGTAGTCTTAGGAATATCTTCATTCCTCATATTTAATTGGTGATATCATGACCAAAGGTACAACTTAAATAAATAATTGGACTCAATAAGATGATTGAACAAGTCATCTATCCATAGAATGGGATACCTTTTCTTTATCATGATTTTATTGATCTCGCGATAATCAATGAAGATGAACATTAATCCAGCCTTCTTCTTGATGAAGAGGACTAGCACGCCCCATGGTGAAGCACTCGGGTGTATAAAACCCTTCTCCAGATTCTCCTTTAACTTCTTCTTAATCTCTCCATGATCCACAGTGGCTATTCTATAATGTGCCTTTCATATAGTCAGATATATGGTAATAATTTCAATTTAGAACTCAACCTCTCGATCAGGATGAAGACTAGGAAACTCTTCAGGGAATACATCAATGTAATACCTCATGATGGGCATGTCTTTAAGCATGATTCTATCCTTTTTTTAAATCATTTTATATAGACATGATTTCTCATAAGGAATTAATATCCACACTTGAGACAATGATTCTAAAATAGAATCATCTTTCTCCTTACACTTGAAAATAATTAGAGGATGCTTCTGGATGTGAAGAGTGGTCTCCCTTTCTTAATAGTTGATGTTGGATTTTTACAAAGATAGACAATCCATGCCCATGATATCATCAAACTCCACTAAAGTAAGTATTTCTAGATTTTTTGGGAGGTCCAGTCCACAAACATTAATCGGGGGGGAGTTATAAACCATGGACACAATAATTTCCACATTTTTTATTCTCACAGATAACTTATTCTCCAAATTTTGAGGTGGTGTTTGAATAGTTCTAATAAAATTTCAAGATATGAAATAATGTTTAGAACTATAATAAAATAATAAGTTTTCTATTATTGAATGAATAACTTGTGTACCTATCACCACATCATTTTCTGGATCCAACTCAGCAGTAGTGATAGTATAATCCCTTTCTTGTTGCCTTGGAGGTTGTTGTTGATTACCTCTGACAACCCTCAACTCAGGACAATTGTTCGTATAATTCCAATGCTCGTTGAAGTTGTAACACTTAATTATAGACTACGTTTTGATCTTAACCATCCTTTATTCTTCTATATTAGTGAAACTCTTCATATCCCATCAGCATTGTTTTTGCAAGATGACCAAACCTTCTATATTTGAAGCAATTCTTGGTTCCATTTAGATAGTTCCAAAAATGATTCTTCCCACAATTATTATATGTGGGATAGTCATGATTTTCCATCATGGAATTTATTTTCAAGACCAGCCACATTATATTCCATTTTCCTCTTCTTATCATTGGGCCCACTATACCACTAAGAGTCTCCAATCATTATTTCAACCTTAAGGGAGAAACAAACAATCTCCTCATAGTTGTTGAAGTCTCGAATCATAAGTTTTTATCATAGACTTGGCTTTTGTTGACTAAAGAAATGATCCTCCTTTATTTCGGTGTTCAAGACAAAGCTAGAGGCATACCTTGCAAGCCTTAGGAAGTTTACTTCATACACCCTGATATAATAATCTTCCTTATTATTAAGTCTATGGAACTCTCTTTCCATATTGAGACGGAGGGCGCAGGGAAAATATTTATTGAAAATCATTCTCTTGAATTCCTCCCAAACCATGGAATCAATTTTTGCCTATGGATTTTTATTCTTGATCTGTGCCCACCACTGATCAGCTTCCCCATCCAAATGATATATTTCCAGTGTGACTTTCTCTTCTTATAGGTACTGGAGGACAGAGAATATATTCTCAATGGAGTTGATCTACTGTTCCACAAGGAGGGTATCAGATGATCCACTAAACATGGGAGACATGTTCTACATGAAGAATTCTACAAAAACTTCCTCTTTACATTGGGTAAGAGGGTGTTTCACATGATTCAAGTTATTATTCATAATTTGAGCCAGTTGAGCAAGTACTTTCATGAAGTTTTGAGCACCCACACGCTTATATTTTTCATATCATTAGGGAAATATTCAAATTTACTATCACATTGATTATTGGAATGTGTTATTCTATTTATTTCCATTAACTAAGAAAAAGAGCATACAATTATTGGGATTTAAAACATATCTATTGAGCATAAAAAAGTAAACATGAAAATAAGAGGATAAACCTGTAAAGGAGAGTTATATCCTAACTTGTGATTCCCTATGTTTCATTCTAGGTTATCTTTGATCAATTTACTAACTTATATTCTTATGGGATTTTTTTTTCATTCCCCTATTAATGCTTTGTACCAAACTTGTGAATTTACCAAAGAATATCCCTCGGGTGTGTCAAACAAAGAGTTTAGAAAGGACCATTTTCATGCACTAGTTCCCATTCGAGCCTAGATCAAAGTGGTGTTTTCAGGTTTTACCCCTAGATACATATGTTCCAGATCCACCTCTACCTATTTGTATCTAGATAGGTATGTATTCTCTTGATAAAGCACTTACTTTATACTTACCAAAATTTAGGGATCTTTTCTTATAATTTTTCTCATCCTCAAGGTTTTTACTAAATTGTTATTTTCCTAATCTCCAAAAATAACTAGATCATCCTCTGATACCAACTATAGAAACCCTAACATTTTATGTCATGCCCCAACCACAGAATCCCTGGATTTGGTGCGTTAATAAACAAGGTGTGTATTTTTTTATATAAAATAAATTATGAAGAGTTACACATCATCTTTTATATAGAGAATATTTATAGTTTAGGTTTTCTAAAACCAGATAAAAATATTAAAATCCTTCAATACTGAACAGAAAATAATCCACAAATAAGCTGCCACATAGTGTAACTGAAATCTACTAAACCTCTAAAAATAAATTAACATCTTAGGGTGAGCACAATAATTCCCAGTAAGGGGGTTTTAAAATATAATAATTCAAGTAAAAACATTTAAAAACTTCCCTTTTTAAAATAAATATAAAACATTTTCTTAGAAGAAAACTACAATACATGCTTCTCAATGTTAACAGCTCTTTAAGGTTACCAGTAAACATTTTAGGGAGAGTTAAAATAACTAAGGATGCAATACATTTCAACCTTATGCATATTTATAAAAATTTTATGGTGTGTAGCATATAAATCAAGATTTAAATTAAACTATGCTAAGTGTTACATGAAAAGTTGCAGGTATGGATTTTATGCATAAAAGTAACACTTGATCAAAGTTGTGCATAAAATGATAACATTAATTCATTTATTCACTAATTTGAAAACATAAAATAGTAGATAAACTACTAGAATTTGTATTAAAGTTAAGAAAATGAGTGATGAATAAACATTATTCCATGTGCATTTACTTCTTCTGATAATCATAAAAAATGATCTTAACCAAGTATATTCTACTAGTTGAATAATCACTTGGTCGGTCATATACTAACACATGGTGAGGGAATATATAATATTAGACTGTGTCAAGGCCTCATCCCATAACCTAATTTTCTCATGGGAACTACTGATGCAATGTAGGAATTTAATTAATTGGTCCCCAACTCATAGGGATTTCATTAACATGTCCACAACCCAATACATTCCTTATAAGTCTAGTAAGGTCATATATTCAAATTTTCCCATACCACTTTTAATATTTAACTTTTTATATCATATATTCATGGTGTCTCATACCAATTTTCATATTTAACTTTTTTTTCATATATTATCATGATATTCTAGTTAACATTTAGATAAAAATTTCCTTGATAATAAACATGGACTATTAAACATTGTTTGCATGTGTGATAATAACTATTCTACATAAACAATGAATGGATAGAGTTTGTCACATAAAATGGTAACCCTTAAATTATAAAATCATTATTTCCTTAAAATAAGCATTTAATATTACAAAATTAATAACATTTAATTTAAGATAGTTATCATTTATATTTAAAACATATGCTGATAAATGGGCATGGAAAGAAAAACTAAACTTCATTAACTAAAATCATATTAGAGTGGAATATTATTTATGAATTGAAGTGTTATAGGTTAGATGGAAAATATTTTTTTCCTGCGAAGCATTAAGCATATTTCTCTACATGTTCTCATGCATGTATATGTATTCATGAATAATCAAAAAACTATTCCAACATTCTAAAAATAGAAATGCATGAATTTTTGTGATTGAGGTTCTCGTACATATAGATGTGGGTTTAAGAATTATATATAACCATGTAATCACAAAGTGTGTACATGGGAAATTTCACAAAAAAATAAATATTTAATGAATTCTTATTATACATCTCAAAAAAAACAAAATTTAATCACCAAAAATTGGTTTTATGAAAACTTATTTCGGGTTATGATAAAAACCTATAAGTATATACATATAACCATATATATATATATATATGTTTATATAATCTAGTTAAACAGAACAAAAATAGAATCATTACATGATTTACATTTATATAAAGAAAATGCTTTCAACATTCAAAAATCACAGAGCATCACTGGTTTGTTTCATAAATAAACATATGTATATACATATATCCATCTATACAAAAATTTTATGTAATGGTTTTATAGAACAAAACTAAAACTGAAAAATAACACATACAATTTCCATAAATTTTTTAAAACATGATTTAAATAATGATAAACGACACATAGAATACTAAAAAAACCAGTTCGAAAGGAGAATTATATAAATTCTATGATTATATACATATATAATCATATATATAAAGTGTGTATATATAGGTTTTTCACAAATAAGGAAAGGTATATTAAACCCATATCGGTATTCAAGGAGGAGGCAGGGCTGATCAGAGGTTGGAGAGGTTCTTGAGAAGAGATAACTCTCACGTTTTAAGGGTGAAAACCAAGTGTAAAATAAACTATGTAAGTATAATTTTTATTTATCCCTCAGATTAAAGATTAAATGATGAACCAATACTCAAGAGGAGACTTAGGTAGAAGAAAACAAATACTCTAATCAAGAGAAAGGATATCAATCGTTGATAATATATAATTATATATATATATAACATGGAAAACTTAAATGGGGTTCAAAGGGGTTAGGTTTAAAATAAACCGAGGGTGTTGGGTATATGGAAAATGATAAGGGATATGCCCTGGATAGAGTTAGGTAGTGTCACGGGTTGAAGAAGAAAATAAAGGAGAAGAAAGTGATGCAGACTGGTGCAGCACAAAGCGGGAGGAAGAAGTTGACACGAGGAAGGGAATGTGTAAAAGGTTAGATGGTTCAGATCGACCAAGACTTGATCGGACAGCAGCGGTCACTTCTACGGTTATAAAAATAGTTTTAGGGACGATATTAAATCTAAGTTTTGATTGGATGTCTATGGTGAGACGCGGGATTTAAAAACGGATGAAAGGATTAGAATAATTGCATATGTGATTGGATGTTCCAAAGGAATGTGGGGTTAATACCCCAGAAGAGGATTTCGCACCCAAGATTGGAACGGGCGATCCAGATCTCACGTGGCGAGATCATATAGTGAATATTAGATCCCTATTTAAAAATCCCTTCCCATATTTAAATGGAATGGTTTCTGGGCCAGCTTTATAAGCCTAGTGCTCCCAACCTTCTCTCAGGATTCCATCTCTCCCTCCCTGGTATCGCCCCGTACTGATTCTCTATGGGTGAACTTCTTCTCCCACCACTACCGCCGAGGTACCCGAAATGGTGGCTCACTACTCAGTTTGACCATGCGTGCCTATAGGTGCGCACACATAACTATAGGCTAGCCAATGTTGTGGTTGAAGGTTCAAGGCTTGACCAACTATTCCTGAAGGAGTAGCGCGAGCTGCCTCCTTCGAGTCGGCTAGAGGGCCAGCCCTATGAGTGTTATATTTTTTATAAAACCTTGTTTTAAAACTAAAAATAAAACCAAAGAAGTTAAGAAAGTTTCCAACATTTAATTTTATTAAGACGAACAATGTCATCAACTTTATTGGTCTAAAAACTAATTTTAACTTTATTTTACACTTTCATACACAATCCATCATATAAATTACACCTTGTTTAACTTTTAATTATCAAAAGTATGTTGACACATGGCTTCAACTTTAAATATGTATCTCTGTATCAATAATGATATGTATATTCCTCTTCAAATTAATTTGTACTTCTCTTTTCATTAAAACTCAAGTTCTAGATTTCAAATTCATTGTGCTTTCAAAATCTGAAGATAAGTTTAATTAAAACATGTTCCAAGCTATAAATTTAAAAAAAATTAAAATATACTCAAATACTTAGAATATTTAATATGTATATAAACATAAAATACATAAAGAATTAACAAATACCTAAGATAAATAGAATAATTTAAATTCTTAAAAAGAAACCAATGGTTATAGTATTTTATGCCGGTTTCAAAAACCAACGGTCACTTAAGGACCGAAATGGATACCAACAGTCAGAAAAGGCCATATAAAAATATTTTTAGGGTATTCAAAACATTAGAAACAACATGGTTAAGATGGTTCTATTCATACCCTTAAATATTTGCATGATGCCTCTGGTTCCTTCCATTCTATTTTTCATCGTGGAATATCCAAATAATTTACATTATTTTCTTGGAATGTTTGTGATGTTTGTGGGTCTCCCAATAATTTTTATTGGTTTCCTAGTAGGTATTCTAGGTTATTTATAGTTCTTTGGACTTTTTGAAATGTAACATTTCTTTGTTTTATTGAATAAAATATTGCTCGTGTTTATTTTTCAAACATTGTTTTGGATAGTACCAAAATTAGGCAAAGTAAAAATATTTAAATATTATTATTACAAAAAAATGTTCGGGGTATCACATTTTACACATAAAATTTCATGATTTTTGAGAATAATTATACATCAGAATACAAGGAAAGGATTGTAAATTCTAGTGTCTTGGAAGACTCGGTACATAAAACATAAAACATGGAACTAAAAAAACCCTTCTTTGATTAATGTTCATAGAGAGATACTAACTTCCTTTGAGCCCTTAAATCTATATAGGGTGCCTTGGGGAACACATGAACAAATTTATGAGCTAAATATCTGAGTAAGGGAATAACCATAAGTATAAATCATTAGCACATGGGATAAAAGGCATGACATGATGATATAAAAATAAATATATCATATAGAATCAAAATATATAAACATGAAATCATATAAACATGGAGTCATAATGATGTGGAAGAAACAAAAAAAATGAATTTATCATGAGTCCAGGATAACCTCCAACACCATTGCACATGGTAGCACAAGCCAGGGCTAACCAGTAAGATCTTCGCACATGGTAGCCCAAGCCAAGGCTAACTGTTAAGACTATTGCACATAACGTCTCATGAGACTCAACTTTACCCAATGCATTGGAGCTTTATCTGGGTGCACCCATCTTAAATTTTCATGAATATGATTTCCACATAAAGAATCATACATAATCTATCTTACATAAACAAAATGGTTACCCCTGGAAGGAATTGGGTATCATAATCATGTCATAAAGCATAACAAATGGGCGTGTCAAAAAAGTGTCCATGAATGAAATGAACTAAAACATGCATGGTAATTTATAAGGTAAAATAGGAATATATCAGGGTAAAGTATTTAAAATATAAGTTACAACATTTAAAAAGATTATTTTGGAAATTATTATAATTAAAAAAATTTAGTGCTATTTTAAAGAAAGTGATAAAGTAAATTTAATATAGAAAAGGGAATAATAAATTATATAAAACAATAAGTGAAACAATAAATTTTTCATAATTAAAAGAATTATTTTATAAAAAAATTCTTAAAATAGAAGATATAGTTCACTTGAAATAGATTAAGAATTCGACAAGTTCCCTCAGAACATGTTTGTTTATTAGAAATTATTTTGGAGAGAATCACTTAAAAACATGTATATCTTCAAAAGTGAATGATTAAAGGGTATTGGTAAATGAATTTGGTAAATTTACACAACATTTATAATATTCAAATAAAAATATAAGATAAATTCATTTTTGTAAAAGGGTGGTAAGGCAACCTGAAGGAACAAAGGATGTTCGGGTAGAATCCCTTACGGATTATTGGCATGGTATATAGTGTACTTAAGAGGGATTAATTGGAGATAAATGGGTTTCTCACCACTTATACATAATGAGGGAAGTATGGGGAGGTTTTAAATCATACCCCATAAATATTTATTACACATAAAATGGAATAACATAGAGTACATTCTTGAATAAAAGTGAGAAGGATAGGATCCCTTACCATAAGTCTGATGGTGATATTCACTTCTTTTCAATTACATGAATAATAAAATTAGGTTCATTAATTAATAATTCCAGAACCTATTTTTCATTTAATTATTTATTATAACTTTTTTTAGCTCATTAATAACCTTTTTGATTGGTTATGATGTATAATTTCACTATTCAGGTTCGTTTGTTTCCTTGGTTTTAATGATCGGTTCACTTATATTCATGTTCAGATACACATATAATATGAGAGTTTTTTGTCCAGAATAGAAGTTATATTTTATTATTTAACATCCAAAAGGTTTCATGGTTGTAAAATTCTTCTATTTATTTGGAGTGAAGGATAATTATTATATAAAACATTAATGATAAACGCTTTGATTAACTTGGAAATTTTTCTCACAATTAACTTGTTCTGAATTATTATTTTACATCATGTGTGAAAAAAGTATTACAAAAAAAAAATAAGATAAAATAAATATTTAATATTTTGGTTCAACCATAAAAATTGATTCATGGCCAGAATTGAAAATGGTAAATCAAATTGAAAACCTCATGTCCTTAAATGTGATAAATGAATACATCTCGGATGGTGTTTTCATTTTTTGTATAAAAGGAGGGGTAAGGAGAGATTATGATAAACTATAAAATTAGAATAATATAATTGTAGTACATGTATGTTAATGGAGTTATTATACCATTTGTGTGAAGGTAGGTGAGTAAATAAAAAGAAAAGAAAACAACTTGAAAGAAAATAAAAGAATCAGAAAGAGGAATTTACCTCTAGAGTTTATCTCCTTTTAGAGCCTCTTAAGGGGAGAGGATTTGGTATTTTAAGGAGACCAGGGGCTGCTAGAAGTGGGGGAGGAGATTAGAGAGAAATTTGGGAAGAATTTAGGGATGGTACAAGGCTTGATAGGAGTGAATTGAAGAGGGGAGTGTGGGTGGTTTTTAAAGAGAAGGGAGGAGGGTTTGCTTAATATTTTTAAAATTAGTTTATTATTTTTTTCATAATAAAAGAAATAGTATTGATTATTTTTACAAAAAAAAATAATATGTTAATTTTAGTTTGTAAAAATGGCCATTTACATCATCCTTGACTCAAGTATGATGCAGAAATTTAGGTAGTATCATTTATCGTGAATTATCATATTTTACTATTCATCAAAAATTTAAGTATTTTATAAAAATACCAAAACATCACCCTAACCATTTTTCAATGTTTCGAATGAGAAAATAAACTCCATTTTTCAAAAAAATCTATAAATATTATTAATTTAATTTTTAATTAAAATCATAATTTACTTGAAAAATACAAACTTTAAAACTATAACTGATTTTATAATGATTTCAAAAACTACATAAGGTATTATAAAAATTGTATTAATACCAGAAGACATAAAATTTTTAATTTATGAACAAATTTTAGGAAAATAAAATTTCTTTTAAATTAATTAATCAATTTTAATTATTTATTTATGACTTACAAAAATACCAATACACTTACTATGGTCATATTATCACTTATAAGATGCTTAAATTTTATTTATACATTCATGGATGGAGCTACTATTATTTTGGACAATTTACTATTTATAATGATTGTATTAATATTTATAAGGGTATGTTACTATTCACTAAAAATTAATTTTTTCCATCATACTCTAAACATCTTACTGATTGCAACCATGTTTATAAAATTTCTGAAAATAAAATCATAAAGGTGACAATATTATGTTTAAAGGTCACATAGTACTTAGTATTGAAGTGTATCATAAATTCATGTGATTATATGACCTAATTATAAGAAGGGAATTTCCATTTATGAAACATACTGTTGTTACATTTGTCCCCTTTTATGAAATTCCACCCTATAAATTTTTTTTAAAATTCTAAGCCATAAACAGGTGCGGGTAATTTTCCTTCATTGCCTCCTCAAATTCCAAGGTTGCTTCTTCGCACTTATGGTTCTGCCACAGAACTTTGACCAAGTGAGTAGTCTTGTTATATAGAAATTTATCTCTACGACACAATATTGTCACTAGATTCTCCTCTTAAGAAAGATCATTCTCTAACTGTGCCACCTCTGATGATAGTACATGTGAAGGATTTGGTATGTAAATCCTTAAGATAGATACATGAAAGACTTCATGTTCATTAGACATGGTAGGTGGAAGTTCCAGTCGATGGGTCGTAGTTCTGACTCGATCAATGATCTTTAAGGGAACATTTTTTCTGGGACTTAGAATTCCTTTCTTCCCAAACCTTGTGGCCTTCTTCCATAGAGATATGTGGAGAAATACCATGTCTCCAACTTTGAACTCAAGGTCTCATCGATGATTTTCTGTATAACTCTTTTGTTGAATTTGGGCTTCCTTCATGTGCTACTAAATGGTTTTCACCTTCTCCACTATTTTAGGTTCCAGTAGCTTACGCTCATCGACTTCATCCCAACACGTTGGTGCTCTGCACCTTTTCCCATAAACGGCTTCGTATGGTGCCATTTGGATGCTTGAGTGAAAACTATTGTTTTAGGAGAATTAAACCAGTGGAAGAGGTTGATCCCATCCACATTCAAATTCCATAGAACATGATCTCAACATATTTTCCAAGTTCTAAATAGTCCACTCAGTTTGACCATCAATTTGAGGATGATAGGTTGTACTGATGTTCAGTTCCGTGCTTAGAGCATGTTTCAAACTTTTCCAGAACTTCATGGTGAATCTCATATCTCTATCAGATAAAATAGATTTTGGTACTACAGGTAGCCTTACCACTTCTTTGATATATATCCGTGCAATTTTATCTAATGATAAGTCTTATCGAATCATGTTGAAGTGAGTTGTATTAGTAAGACAATCCACAGTGACCCATATAGCATTGTTTACTCTGGATGTCCTTGGAAGTCCAATGACAATGTCCTTGGTGATGTTATCCCTCTTCCATGTTGGTATGGTAGTGGTTGAATCATACCCTTAGACTTCTGTCTTTCGGCCTTCACTTTTTGACATACCAAGCAAATTTTGGTATACTCAGTAATCTTCTTCTTTATATATTCCCACCAAAAGTTCTCTCAATGATCTCAATACATCTTTGTGGTCTCTAGGTGAATAGAGAAGGTTGATCTTTTTGCTTCATTAAAAATCTCCTTCTTGATCTCTGGATTAGATTTTACACATAATCATTACCCAAATCTTGTAACTCCTTCCTCGTCAATCATGAACTCAAGGGATTTCCCATTTTTAATGGCCTCCACCCTTTTTTGAATTTCCACATATTTTCTTTGAGAATCCTTTATTTTATCAATGAGGGATTGTTGAGGGATCATTTGAGAAAATATTGATGATTTCCCCACTCAATGATTCCCATATACATCCTATACAAATATATGAAGATTATATCTGTTTCAATTTTCATCATTGAGAAAGATACATGATCCTTTCTACTTAGCGCATCTACCGCCTTGTTTACTTTACTGAGATGGTAGTGGAATGAGCAGTCATAATCCTTGATGAGCTCTATCCATCTTCACTGGTTTATATTAAGATATTTTTTTGTGAATACATATTTGAGACTCTTGTGATCAATATATATCTCACACTTATTCTCATAGAGATAATGCCACCATATTTTTAATACAAAGATCACAACCACCAAATGCAGATCATGCGTAGGATATTTTTTCTCATTGATTTTAGCTTCCTTGAGGAGTAGTCTATCACTTTATCATTTTGTATCAGAAAACAGCCTAATACCTTTTTTTAAGCATCACTGTACACCACAAAGTGTTCTCCACTTATTGGGAGTGTGAGAATTAGGGTAGATATAATACGCTTTTTCAAATCCTTAAATCAGTCTTCACATTCTTGAGTCCAAACAAATTTTACTCCCTTCTATGTCAGTTTGGTCACTGGGTCTGAAAATCATGAAATGTTCTTCAAAAATCATTCATAATAATAAGATAGACCCATAAAGCTACAGATCTCTATTATAGATATTGGTCTTGTCCACTCTTCCATCTACTTTGTCTTGGAAGGGTCCATAGATATCCATTTGATTGTGATAACATTCCCCAATAATGATATCTCCCCTATCCAGATCTCAAATTTACTATACATTGCATATAGATTCTCACTTAGAAAAGTCTTTAACATAGTATTCAAATTCTCCTCATGTTCCTCCTTGCTATTTAAGTATATCATAATATCATCGATAAAGACTACCACAAATTTGTTGAGGTAATCTCTAAAACTCTATTCATTAAATCCATGAAAAGTTTTGGAGCATTAGTGAGTTATAAGGGTATCACAATGAACCTCTAGTGTTTGTACCTTGTTCGAAAGGAAATCTTTGTAATATCCTCCTTCCTCACCTTTAATTGGTGATATCCTAACCGAAGGTCCACCTTAGAGTAATAACTGACCCCACGAAGCTGATCGAACAAGTCATCTAACCATGGAAGATGATACTTGTTCTTTATAATTATTTTATTGTACTCATGATAATCAATTAAGAGGCTCATTAATCCATCCATCTTCTTGATGAAGAGGAAAAACTCACCCAAAGGGGAAGAAATCAGTGTATAAACCCCTTCTCCAGATTCTCCTGTAACTTCTTATCCATCTCCTCCAACACTATAGTGGTCATTCTATAAGGTTTATTTGATATAGGTAGAGATCTTGGAATAAGTTCAATTGAGAACTCAACCAATAAATCAGGATGAAGACTAGGAAACTATTTAGTGAATACATTAGTGTAATACCTTGTGATGGGCATGTATTCAAGAATTATTATATCCTTTGTCTAAATTATTTGAGCTAGACATGATTTTTCATAGTTAATTAATATCCACACTTGAGATAATGATTCTAAAAGAGATTCATCTTCCTCCTTAAACTTGTAAAGAATTGGAGGATTCTTTGGGATGTGAAGAGTGATTAGTCACTGAATATGGCTAATATTAATTGTTAATATCTTAATATTAAAGTTTTTCAAAGTGTATAAACATAAATTTTAGTCTAATTCAGAAATTGAACTTCATTTCCCATCAATGTGCAATTCATTATTAAAATGTAAATTTTGGCCCACTCAATAAATTGCTTGTGAAAAATACATTTTTAATCATTTTAATTTTATATTTTTTTATATGATTCATCACTTTATTTGAGACATTTTATCTTTTAGGTCTGATGAATTAATCCCAAGGGAAGATGGAGATTTTTGCGCCTGAATGCAGAAATTTGCTGGAAAAAGCATGATGGGCCTAAGGCCCATCAAACAAATGTGGGGCCCACAAACCAAGCCCAATGAAGCTCAAATTTTTACAGAATAAATATAAAATATGAGGATTATTTTATTCAACTATTTTTGGAGCTAATTCTGAAGTTTTCATGATGATAAAGGGATCTGAAGTTGAGATTTAAATGGTGGGCCCGACATAAATGTACATAAAGTTGTCCCACCATTTTCACCATAACATCAAAACGGCAGCGCCAAAATTCCTGAAATATTTAAATCCCATATAGGATGGATGGAAGATAATATTTATATTCTACGACCCCTCTATATTCAGCCTCCATAAATTAAATATTCACACATCAAAATGGTGGACGAATCTGGATGAATTTCCGGGTCAACGTCGAAATGGAAAATTCCCTTGATTTTCTCACTCTCCTTTTAACTCCCTCAATTAATGGAGATGTAATTTATTTTTGGGGGTGTATATAAGTATCCAAATATTCTTATATAAGTTTCTTATGCTGAATGGAATGGGGATTGAATATTTTTGTTTGGAATGGAAGTTTCTATTTTCTTTGAATTGTATGCTTTCATTTTGTAATCGCTTGTCAATTTCTCCCAAGTAAGTTCTTTCATTCACCTTCATTTAATTAATAAAATATAACCATCATATTATTCTTCTTAATTTATTATTTCTTTTTCCATATCATGTTGATACCGTTTCCTTAGGGAGTGAGGTTATTCACAATATCTTTTGTGAAACTCTTCACACAACAGTGGAGTGATTGTTATTCTTTTTCTTCTTCTCCAATTCTACCATCATAAGTCTACTACCCACTTTCATTGATAGAATAGAATCAATGGAGGGATAATCCAATAATGGGTTGATTCAAGGGAGTAGTAAGGGTTGAATTGAATGTTATTTCTTCATTTAATAATTCTTAATCAATTCTATTTTTGAGATTTTAATTCAATGATTTACGTTATCCTTTAAACTCACCAATTTTAAGGATACACATCCCGAGTGTTAAAAAGATCCTCTACCTTGGAGTTCTCATAAATATGATCCTCCAAGTTTATATTTTATTAGCCTTAGGGTAGTAAAAACTCAAAATTGGTGAGTGATTTGGGATGGTTTTATTTCGTTAAAAGAAACACTCAAATTTAAGACATTGAAATAAAAAGAAATTCATCCAATACACCAGATGAGATAACCAAGGATCAACTCATTATTTTAAATTGAATTCACTTAAGTCTTTAAAATATCAAATAATCCAATAAATTCAAACCAAAGTTGGCCACTTCATATCCAAATCAACACCATAAAATCACCTTCCTAGAATGCATGTTTCTTAGGTTTCTTCTTAGGTCTATGAGGATCGATGGCCTAAGCCGTACTACAATGACTGCTTACACCATAAAACTTGGGTAAATTTGGGCGCAACCAAATTTTGGCGCCATTGTTGTGGACCAAGTAAGTTACCTTAGAACATCTTTCTTGTCTCCCTCATTTCTCTTTTCTCATCCCAATTCTCTTTTCTTTTCCCTTTCTCGCTTTTTTTTCTTTTCGCGCATGTCCGCCTACACCCGCGATAACTCAAACAGATTTGTTAGGGTGGATAGTCCTATGGATGGGGAGTCAAGCAATCATAGAGGTCTTTTTCCATTAGATCTAAATATTCCCAATACTCCAGATTCATAAGTTGAGTTCGATACAAAAGAGAATCTCCCACAAAAAACAAATCATAAACCAAGGAGGGAACCAAAATAATGAGAAAGAACCTAACTTGGGAATTGTTGCATACTCGATCATGAATGACTAGCTCACACCAACCTGGACCAATGCACCCTCATGCATTAGACATGATAACATAGGATATCCAAATATGTTTTCAAACCCCATGTCCTGAACCACCTTCCAACCTTTCATAGAATGGATTTTGAGATGTGTTACCTTCATGTTAAAGAATTTAATGACAATGTTAAAACCATGTGCCCTCCAAATCAAATTGAATATGCTAAAATGAGACTGTTTCCTTTTTCTTTGAAGGACTGAGAAATAATTGGTTAAACAATTTGAGACTAGCATCCATTTACTCTTGGGACTAACTTCAGAGAGAATTTTATAAAAAATACTTCCCCCATCACAAAACAATTTCACTTAAAAAGCATACAAAATTTTTTTGAAAGAGAGGGAGAAACATTCTATGAAACATGGAAAAGATTCAAGGACACATTAAACATGGTACATAACCATGGTTTCTTAATCCCAAAACAAATGAGAATTTTCTATGAAGGGTTAAGTCCCGGAATAAAAAAATTCATTCATATGATGTTTAATGTAACCTTCAAAAACACGGCCCCAAATGATGCTTACGAGTATCTAGAAAATCTTGTTGAACAGAACCAAACAAGGGGAACATCACCATACTATGAGAAGCCACCAAAATCTGTTGGAATGCACAATCTTAGAGAAGAAGAAAACCTTAGAGACAAACTTTTTGCACTCACGATAAAAGTTGAGGAGATTGATCTTAGGAAGGTCCAAAAAACCCAAACTGTTGAGCTTGTTTGTACAATTTGTGACAAACATGACCACAAGACTGATAATTGCCCAACCATTCCTACTATCAAGGATGTTATTTTAGGAGGACTACCAGAAGAAGTAAATGAAATGAACTTTCAAAAGACACAATTCCAAAACACCTTCAATCCAAGGTATAATGACTGTCCAGGCTTTCGTTGGAAGGACAATCAACAACCAACACAACAACAATCTATTAACCCACACCCTCAACAAAACATTCAACCTTATAATCTGTTCCAACCACAACCGGTCCAATTCCAACATCCTCATGTAAAATATCAAAAACCTATAAAACAACCCATTCAACAGCCAATACAACAACCAAATTATCCTCCTGGGATATATTAACAAGCTCAAGAACCAAACCAAATAGTTTCATAAAGCCTACTAGAACAACAGTGCAAAAAAATGGACAAAATGAACTCAGAATTATCAAACATTAAACAAGAACTTTAAAGCATCAAAACTGGAAAGGAAACCATCCCCACATAGGCCATTCCACAACAAACATCAAGGGGAGAGACAAGTTAAACTCAAACAACTTATGAGCAACTAAAGGCTATGACCATTTTGAGAAGTGGGAAATAAATTGAGAAAACTGAACAAATAATTCAGAAAACATATAAAGCTTAAAAATCTAATGAAAATTAAATTGAACCACATGATCAAACTGAGAAAACTGATGACAATGTGAAAGAAATAACTATTAAACAAAAAATCCCACAACCTGCACCATTTCCTCAATGCATGAGTGCTAAAGCCAAGCCTGAATTAAGTGAAACATTGAGGGAAATATTCTCACAAGTCAAGAAGAACATTCCACTCCTTGATTCTATTCAAACCATTCCTTCATACTCCAAATACCTAAAGGACCTCTTCATATTTAATGGGAAATTCTCACATAATAACCAAGTCCTTCTGGCAGCAAATGTTATCACAAAAATCCTATGAACCCTTCAAGGAAAGATTAAAGACCTAGGATGCCCTTACATCAATGTTGAACTAGGAGAGAACAATGTTGTCAAAGCCTTATGTGACCTAGGTGCCAGTGTTAATCTCATACCCTATGTAGTGTACCTCCAATTAGGCCTAGAAGAGCTCCAACCCAATTCGGTCACACTTCAACTTGCTGATCAGAGAATTAGGGTTCCAAAAAGGATTTTAAAGGACATTCTGGTAAAGGTTGAAAACTTCATCTACCCTGCTGACTTCATTGTCCTTGACAGAAATCCAACCATAGGCAATAAGTAACAAACCCCAATAATCCTTGGTCATCCCTTCCTTGCAACAATCAACTCTATTATCCGAGTCTAAAATGGGAACATGACCATCACCTTTGGAAACATGAGTGTAGACTAGAACATCTATAATAAAAGCTCACAAATAGGGGATGATGAGGATATTCATGAAGTAAACATGATAGGATGTGTTGATAAAGAATCCAAAGAACATCAAGGAATATTCTAGGAGTGTGTAAGTGAGGAAGAGATTAATTTCCTTTGTTCACATAAAGGAAGTTTATCTCAATGGATAGAATCACTTTCAGATTGCTCCAATGATGAAATATTAGGTCCAAAAATCAATGAAACCTTTTCGGAAACCACTTTCATGGAGACCTATCAAAGTTCCTTCTCTAAATCTGATCAAACCAATCTTTTAGATGAAATTTCTACACATGGGGAATCAATTATATCTAAAACTCTAGGAAACAAAATCGATCTTGATCCAATGTCCCAATCTTCTACTGAAATTCTGAACCAACCTGATCTTGAATTGAAGGAACTTCCCACTACACTCAAGTATTCCTTCCTAGGGGACAATCAAACACAACCTATTGTCATTTCTTCTTCTCTTGAAGCCAATCATGAGAGGATGATTTTATATGTCCTTAAGAAATGTAAGAGAGACATTGGTTGGACGCTGTCTGATATTCCTGGGATTAGCCCACTAATAGGGACTCATTGGATTGTTCTAGAATATGATTCAAAGCCATGTCATCAACCTCAATGGAGACTCAATCCTAATCTCATGGAGGTAGTAAGTAAGGAACTTCTGAAATTGTTAAAAGCTGGTATCATCTATCCTATAGCTGAGAGTGAGTGGGTGAGCCTAATCTAAGTGGTTCCCAAGAAAGCAGGAATCACAGTGATAACCAATAAGGATGGAGAGATTCTTCCAGCTAGGGTGAGTAGTGGATGGAGGGTCTGCATTGAATTTAGAAAGCTAAACTCATTCACCAAGAAGGATTATTTCCCCTTACGATTCATTGATCAAGTCCTTGAGAGAGTGGAGGTCATGAGTACTATTTTTTATAAGATGGGTACTCAGGGTACAATCAGATTGATCCCTCCCTAGAGGATCAAGGGAAGACAACATTCACCTATCCATTCGGCACCTTTTCCTTCAAATGCATGCTGTTTGTGTTATGCAATGCCCCTGGAACCTTCCAGTGGTGCATGATGGGAATCTTCTCAGATATGGTAGGGGATTTTCTTGAGGTCTTTATGGATGACTTCTCTGTCTTTGGGGATACATTTGAGGGATGTGTTAGAAATGTAGATAGAGTTTTTTCTAGATGTGAGGATAAAAATCTCATCCTAAACTGGGAAAAATGAAATTTCATGGTAAAGGAAGGAATTGTTCTATGCCATCTAGTCTCGGTAGGGGGATTCAAGTTGATAAAGCAAAGGTTGACATCATTCGTCACCTTCCATCGCCTAGAACTATTAAGGAAGTGAGGTCATTCTTTGGACATGCTGGTTTCTATAAAAGATTCATCAAGTACTTTAGTTCACTCTCCCATCCCCTTTGTTCTCTCCTAGTAAAGGATGCTCCATTTGTTTGGACAGAAAGTTGTGATGGTTCATTCTCAACCCTCAAATTCTCTCTCACCTCTCCTCCCATTATGAAGTCTCTAAATTGGAACCTTCCATTCAAACTCATGTGTGATGCGAGTGACTTCGCTATAGGTGCAGTCTTAGGACAACGATGTGAGAAAACTCCTTATGTCATTGCTTGTGCAAGAAAATACTTAAATGATGCCCAAATCAACTACACCACCACTAAGAAGGAGTTACTTTCTGTTGTGTTTTCCTTAGAAAAGTTTAGGTCCTACATCTTAGGATCCCCCATCACTGTGTTCACTGACCATTCTGCGATAAAATACCTATTCCCAAAAGAAGATGTTAAGGCTACACTGATAAGGTGGGTCCTTCTCTTACAAGAATTTTACCTCACAATCAGGGACAAAAATGGTGTCGAAAATATTGTAGATGACCATCTCTCTAGGATAGAATTTAATGAAACATCATCTCACCTTGATGTGTCTGATTCATTCCCTAATGAACACTTATACTCTGTGAGTAACTACCCTTGGTATGCCGACATAGCCAACTTCTTAGTTACAGGAGTCATTCCAAAATTCTTAGGGACCCAAGCTAGTAGTAAATTCCTTTTTAATGTCAGGAAATATGTGTTTGATGATCCATACCTCTATAAGTTCTGCCTTGACCAAGTCATTAGAAGGTGTCTCCCAAAATCTGAACAAGAGTCTGTCCTTAAATTCTGTCATAGTGAAGCATGTGGAGGTCACTTTTCTTCTAAAAAAACTTCTGCTAAGGTTCTTCAGTGTGGTCTCTTCTAGCCCACCCTCTCAAGAGACTCCTACACATTTTTTTAAAGTTGTCCTAGGTGTCAAAAAGTAGGGTCCATCACAAAAAAGGAATCAAATGCCACTCACTCCCATCTTAGTGATTGAAATATTTGATTTCTAGGGAATCGATTTCATGGGACCCTTCCCAAACTCTAGGGGATATCTCTATATCCTCTTAACTATTGATTGCGTCTCAAAATGGGTTGAGTCCATTCCCACAAAGACTAATGATCATCATGTTGTGATCCAATTCCGAAAAGAGCATATCTTTTCTAGATTTGGAATTCTGAGGGCTATAATTAGTGATCATGGAACCCATTTCTGCAACCGCCCATTCTCTTCACTCATGTCTAAGTATGGTATTACTCATAAAGTTTCCAATGCACACCATCCTCAAACCAATGGTCAAGATGAGTTGTAAAATAGAGAAATTAAGAAAATTCTTGAAAAAACCTTCAATCCCTCTAGGAAAGATTGGTCTGAGAAACTCTTAGATGCCCTTTGGGTATATCGAACTGCTTTCAAAATTGTCCTAGGCATGTCACCGTATAGATTGGTTTATGGAAAAGAATGTCATTTACCTGTTGAAATTGAGCATAAGGCCTTTTGGGAAATAAAAAAATGAACTTTGACATTTCATTGTCTAGAACAAAAAGGAAATTAGATCTTAATGAACTCAAGGAACTTAGGTTGGAGGATTATAAAAATTCAAGGATCAATAAATCTAAAGTTCAAGCCTACCAATCTAGGAATCTCAAAATCAAATTCTTTGAACCGGGAAAATTCATGCTTTTGTATAGTTCAAAACCTCATCTACACCTGGGAAAGCTAAGGCTTAGATGGTCCGTTCCATACCAAGTTCATCATGTGTACCCTCATGGGGCAATAGAGATTTAGGATCCCACAAGTGGTCATGTCTTCAAAGTCAATGGTCATAGGTTAAAACCATTCATTGAATCATTCAACAAACAAGAAACCAAGGAGGATTTAACTGAGCCAACATATAAAACATAAAAAAAATTAATAGATTTAGTGTCTATGTCGGGCTAACGACGTTAAACAAAAGCGCTGCATGGGAGGAAACCCATGGTTTTTATGTTTCCAAGTATTGTGAATCATATTTATTTTTTTCAAATAATAAAATACCATATACTGTTTACCTATTCTTATTTTATGAGTAAGGATGGGTATGAAAGGGGAGTTCCATATTCATCTGTGTCACGTGGAATGATCTTTGAGTAATACCTTACCCAAAAATTTAAAAGAAGATAATGTATCATCAGTTTATTTTATTTTATTTTATGTTTTTTTAGGTATTTAAAAAAAATATTGTTGATCTGTTCTTATTTTATATGAGTAAGGATGGGTATGAAAGGGGAGCACCATATTCATCTGTGTCATGCGGTGTGATCCCTGAGTAATACATTACCCATAAAATATAAAGAAGACAATGTATCATTAGTTTGATTTTTAAAATTAAAAAAAACAAGGAAAACCATAAAAATTTTGATACTTGGTTTTAAATAAATTGGTGTGTTGTATGTTTTGTCTAGTTTGTTATTCTTTCCATGGTTTAGGGACTATTTTGGGTGATATATATTTGATCAAGGAGTTGCCTACATATCCCAAGAGATCAAAAGAATAATCTGGAGCATCATGAACTTCAACTTCAAAACCAGGTAAATTTGTTCCATGTTTATTGTTTTAAATTCACTTTAGAACACCTCTCATCTTCCTCTACCCCCTCTTAAGTTTTCCTTAAACACTGCGCATAGTGTTATTCTATGTTGGAGGGAGATGAAATAAAAAATGATTTTTTTGAATAAGAACATTCATGGAAAGAAAAATTCCATTAACCTTGAACATGATAACACACATTTCAAACTATGAAATTGGATATCAAATAATTTTTCATGCCTTGATTCTGATTTTAATGCAAGATTAAGTTCATGAGCATAGTTTTTGGAAATTACGATTTTCAGATGTGATTTTTCAATGTTTAAATTTTTATCCTCTTAATAAAAATACCACAATGCATGTATACTGGATCATGGGTGTAAATTTTTGTTCTTGGGTCACTTTCATTATAGCATAGGGTTCTGGGGTCACTTTTAGTTTAATTTGAGTATCCAAAAAAATTGAAAAAAATAATGACCACATAGAGAAATGTTTTTTCCAAATGTGTGGAGTCCATCACTTAGGGATTATGACTCCATAGTTGTCTTGCCCAGAGTTAGGCTTTATATCTCTATTTTAGAGCATGGAATTGACAATATGTGTGGCATCCGGAACTTGGGGATCGTGACTCCATAGTTTTCATGCCCAGAGTTAGTATTTCCATATCTATTGTGGTTAAAAAAAGACAAAAAAACAAAAAAATCAAAACAAATTGCATACTCATCTTAAGGATTAATGTTATTCCCACCTAGTGATTCCATTTTTCCCATTGACCAATAAAATGGGCCCTATATCGTTTGTGATGCACAACACTTTATCATGCTTAAATGAAATTGGATGAAATGTGGCGATGAATTTAAACAAAATAATGGGCTTGGGCTTGGTATATTCTTATGGACCTAGCTTGTTTTAAATGATTTTCATAGGTTTCATAATTTTTTTCAAATGAGGTCTTTGGGTGAACAATGTGTATTAAAAAAATTTTGAAAAGGGGATTCGAATTTCATATTTGTAATATATTTTGCTTGGGACTAGCAAAACTCAAGTTAGGGGGTGTGATTAGTCACTTAATGTGGATAATATTCATTTTTAATATATTAATATTAATGTTTTTCACAGTGAATAAACATCAATTTTAGTCCAATTAATAAATTGAACTTCATTTCCCATCACTGTGCAATTCATGCTTTAAATGTCAATTTGGTCCCACTCAATACATTGCTTGTGAAAAATAAATTTTTCATCGTTTTAATTTGATATTTTGTTATATGATTAATCACTTTATTTGGAACATTTTATCTTTAAGGTGTGATGGATTAATCCCAAGGGAAGATGGAGATTTTTGCGCCTGAATGCAGATATTTGCTGGAAAAAGCATGATGGGCCTAAGACTCATCAAACAAATGTGGGGCCCACAAACCAAGCCAAATGAAGCTCAAATTTTTACAGAAGAAAGATAAAATATGAGGATTATTTTATTCAACTGTGTCAGAAGCTAATTTGGAATTTTTCATGATGATAAAGGTATTTTAAGTTGAGATTTAAATAGCGGGTCCGACATAAATGCACATAAATTTGTTCCACTATTTTGACCATAACATCCAAACGGATACGTTAAAATTCCTGAAATTTTTACAAATCATAGAGTACAGATGGAAGATCATATTTTCCTTCTACGACTCCTCCGGATTCGGCCTCCATAAATTAAATATTCACATGTCCAAACGGTGGATGAATCTGGGTGAATTTCCTGGACAACTTTGAAACGGAAAATTCCATTGATTTTCTCACTCTCCTTTTAACCCCCTCAATTAATGGAGATGTAATTTATTGTTGGGGGGTGTATCTAAGTCTCCTAATATTCTTATATAAGAAGCTTATTATGAATTGAGTATGGATCGAATATTTTTGTTTGGAATGGAAGTTTTTATTTTCTTTGAATTGTGTGCTTTCATTTTGTAATCGCTTGTCAATTTCTCCCAAGTAAGTTCTTTCGTTCACCTTCATTTGATTAATAAAATATCATCATCATCTTATTCTTCTTAATTTATTATTTCTTTTTCCATATCATTTTGATATTTTTTCCTTAGGTAGTGAGTTTATTCACATTATCTTTTGTGAAACTCTTCACACAACAGTGGAGTGATTGTTATTTTTTTTCTTCTTCTCCAATTCTACCATAATAAGTCTACTACCCAATTTCATTGATAGAATAGAATTAATGGAGGGCTAATAATATAATGGGTTTATACAAGGGAGTAGCAAGGGGCTAATTAATGTTATTTCTTAATTTAATAATTCTTAATCAATTCTGTTTTTGATATTTTAATTCAATGATTTACGTTATCCTTTAAACTCACCAATTTTAAGTATACACACCCCGACTGCTAAAATGATCCTCTACCTTGGAGTTCTCATCAATATGATCCTCCAAGTGTATAGTTTATTAGCCTTAAGATATTAAAAACTAGAAATTGGTGAGGGATTTGGGATGGTTGTATTTTGTTAAAGGAAACACTCGAATTTAAGACATTGAAATAATTTAAAAAGAAATTCATCCAATACACCTCATGCGATAACCAATGATCAACTCATGATTTTAAATTAAATTCACTTAAGTCTTTAAAATATCAAATAATCCAATCAATTCAAACCAAATTTGGCCACTTCATAGCCAAATCAACACCATCAAATAACCTTCTTAGAATGCATGTTTCTTATGTTTCTTCTTAGGTCTCTGAGGATTGATAACCCAAGTCGTACTACAATGACCGCTTACACCATAAAACTTGGTTAAATTTGGGTGCAACTAAATAGTGATCTCCCTTGCCTAGAAGTTGATGTTGTATTTTTATAAATATAGACAATCAATGCCCAAGATAGCATTGAACTCCACTAAAGGAAGTATGACGAGATTTTTAGGGAGGTCCAGTCCACAAACATTAATTGGGGAGGAGTTATAAACCATAGAAGCAATAATTTCCCCATTCACTATTCTCATGGATAACTTATCCTCTAAAATTTGAGGTGGTTTTTGAATAGTTCTACTAAACATTAAAGATATAAAATAATGTGTAGAACCATAATAAAATAGTACATTCTCTATTCTTGAATGAATAACTAGTGTACCTATCACCACATAATTTTCCAACTCCACCTCAGCAGTAGTGATAGAATAATCCCATCTTTGTTTCCGTAGATGTTGTTGTTGATTGCCTTTAACAACCCTCGATATAGGAAAAACAATTCACATAATTTCCATACTCCTTTCAGTAGTAACACTTCACTATAGGATGAGTGTTGATCTGAAAATTCCTTTATTTCTAAACACTAGTGGGATTCTTCGTATCCCATCAGTTTTTTTTAGTTAGATTTCCCAAATATTCACATTTGAAGTAATTCCTAGTTCCCTTTAGACAGTTCCCAAGATTCTTTTTCCCATAATTTTTACACGTAGGATGGTTGAGCTTCTTTCCATCATGGAATTTTTTTATGGGACCAACCACACTAGATTCTATTTTCTTCATCTTATCACTTGGACCAAAATGTCACTGAAAGGCTTCGATATCCATTTCAAACATAAGGGCATAATGGAATATATCCTCATAGATTACAAATCCTTGAATCGCTAACACTTCTCATAGACTTGGCTTTAGTTTACTAAATAAGTGATCCACCTTAATTTTAGTGTTTAAGACAAAGCTAGATGAATACCTTTAAAGCCTTCTGTAGTTTGCTTCATAAGCCCCGATGGACTCATATTCATTCTTCTTGAATTTTATTAATTCTCTTTCAATTTTCAGAAGGAGGGTTTGGGGAAAATATTTATTGAAAAACATTCTCTTGAATTCCTCCCAAACCAAGGAATCAATTTCCCCCTAGGGCTTCGAATTTTTGATTAGTGCCCACCATTGATCTGATTCCCCATCAAGATGATAGACCGCTAGTATGAATTTCACTTCTTCTGAGTACTGGAGGACTGAGAATACCTTTTTAATAGAGTTAATTCATTTTTCCATGAGGAGGGGATCAGAAGATATGCTAAACATGGGAGGCCTTTTCCGCATGAATTATTCTACAAAAACATGATCTTTTCTTTGGGGATGAGGGTGTTCCACCTGATTAAAGTTATTATTCATAACTTTATCTAGCTAAGAAAATACTATTATAATGTTTTTAACACCCACTCCCATCATATTTTTCGTATCGTTAAGGAAATATTCACATTCACTATCACATTAATTTTTTTCGTGTGTTCTTTTATTTCCCATCATTAACTAATAAAAAGAGCGTACAATTATAGGTCTTTAATACTTACCTATTGAGCGTAAAAAATGAAACTTGAACATAAGAAGACAAACTTGTAAAGGAGAAGTATATCCTAAATTTTTATTCTCTATGTTTCATTCTAGGTTATCCTTGATCTATTTCTTAACTTATATTCTTATGGGAATTTTTTTAGCCCCAAAATAATGGTTTGTACCTAGCTCATGAATTTAACAAAGTATATCCCCTTGGAGTTTCAAACCAAGAGTGCTGCAAGGCCCATTGTCATGCACTAGTTCCCATTCTAGTTGAGTTCAAACTGGTGTTTTCATGTTTTACTCATAGATACATCTGTTCCAAATCAACCTCTACTTGTTTTTATCCATATAGGGATTTATTTTCTTGATAAACCACTTACCCTATATATATCCAAATTTAGGGGTGTTATCTTATACTTAGTCTCAAACTTATGGTTCTTACTAAAGTAATTTATTCCTAATATCGAAAAATAAAAGACCATTCTATGATACCAACTATAGAAACCCTAACCTTTTACATATAACATTATATCATTTTAAGCATAATTATACATCGGAATATAGACCAAGAATCATAAATTCTAGTGTCTTGGAATACTAGTTACATAAAACATAAAACATGGAACTAAAGAACACTTCTTCATTTACTCGGTATAGATTGATCCTAAAATCCTTTGATCCCTTACATCTACATAGGGTGACCTGGGGAATACATGAACAAAGGGATGATCTAAATAGCCTAGTAAGGGAATAACCATAAGAATATATCATTAGCACATGGGATAGAATGCATGACATGATGATGTAAAAAAGGCATGTAATATATGGAATCATAATATATAAACATGGAATCATATAAAAATGGAGTAATAATAATGTGGTAGAAGCATAAAACGTGACTTTAGTACGAGTCAAGGATAACCTCCAAGACTGTTTCACATGGTAGCACAAGCTGAGGCCAACCACCAAGACGATCACACAAGGTATCACAGGCTAAGGCTAACCTCTAAGACTGTCACACATAACTTCTCACGAGACTCAACATTACCCAATTAATTGGAGATCTAACGGGGTGCACCCATCTTAACTATTCATGAATTTGTTTTCCACATAAATAATCATACCTAATCAATCTTACATAAACATAAGGGTTATCTATATAAATAATTGGGTACCAAAATCATGTTATACATCATAAAACAAGGGAGTATCATAAAAGTGTCCATAAAAGAAATGAACTAAAACATACATGGACATTAATACGTTCAAATAGTCATATATCATGGTAAATTATTTCAAATTTAAGTGAAAACATTTAAGAAGAGTATTTAGGAAATTATTAGTATTAAAACATCTTAGTGTGATTTAAAGGAAAATACTAAAGTTCATTTAAAATAAAAAAGGGAATAATTATTTATATAAAACCAGAAGATAAAAAAGAATTTTTTTCATAATATAATGAATTATTTTATAAAAAAGGTGGATAAAAAATATAGTTCCACTGAAATAAGGTAATAATTCGGGAAGTTCCCTCAAAACAGATTTTCCTATCGGAAAGTATTGAGGAGGGAATCACATAAAAACAAGTATATCTCTAAAATAGAATGATGAAAGTGTATTTATAAATGAATTTTATAGATTTACACAAAATTTCAAATATTACCATAAAAAGATAATATAACTTCATTTTGGTAAAAGGATGATAATGCAACCTGAAGGAACAAAGCTAGTTTGAGTAGAATCCCTTTCGGATTATTGGCATGGTATCAGGTGTATTTAAGATGTATTGATGAGAGAGAAATGGGTTTCTCATTACTTATAAATCATGATGTAAGTATGGGGTAGTTTTAAATCATACCCCATAATTATATATTATGCATAACAGGGAATAACATAGAGGAAATTCTTGAATAAAAGTGAGAAGGAGGGGATCCCTTACCTTAAGTCTGATGGTGTTTTTCGCTACATATTAATAACCTAAATAATAAAATTAGGTTCATTAATTAATAATTTAAGAACCTATTTTGCATTTATATTATTTATTATCACCTTTTTGAGTTCATTAGTAACCTTTTTGATTGGTTATGAGGTTCAATTTTATTGTCTGGGTTTGTTTGTTTCCTTGGTTTAAATAATTGGTTCACTTATATTCATGTTTAGATACACATGTATGATGAGAGTAGTTGTAAAGAATTTAATTTATATTTTATTATTGAAAATATATAAGGTTAAATGGTTTTAAAATTCATTTGTATATTGGGAATGAATATGAATCATTGTATAAAACATTAATGATAAATGCTTGGATTAACTTGGTGATTTTGCTCACAATTAACTTGTTTTGAATTATTATTTTACATCATCTGTGAAAAACAATTACATAAAAAAACATAAGATAGAATAAATATTTAATATTTTGGTTCAACCATAAAAATGGTTTTAGGAATATAATTGAAAATTGTAAAACAAATTGAAAACATGTGTTCCTTAATGTGATAAATCAACACATCTCAGATGGTGTTTTCATTTATAGTATAAAAGGATGGGTAAAGAGAGATTATGATAAACTATCTAATTATCATAGTATAATTATAGTTCATGAATGTTACTGGATTTATCTTTCCATTTGGCTGACGTTAGGTGAGGAAAGAGAAAGAAAAAATAACTTGAAAGAAAATAAAAGAATTGGAAAGATGAATTTACCTCTTGATTGCTTATCCTTTGAGAGCCTCTTAAAGGGAAAGGGTTTGGTCTTTTGAGGATAATGAGGGCTTCTATACATGGGGGAGGATCATGGGGAGATATTTTGGAATAATTAATGAAATTACCATGGATTTATAGCAAACAAGAGAAGAGGCAAGTGTGGGTGGTTTTTATAGTGGAAAGGAGGAGGGTTTTCTTAATATTGTAATCATTAGTTTATTATTTTTAAATAATGAAAGCAATAGTAATGATTATTGTGAAAAAAAATAGTAATATGTATATGTTAGTTATTAATAATGGCCATTTAAATCATACAAGGCTCAAGCAAGATGCATAAATTCATGTTTTAGCATTTATCATGGATTGTCGTATTTTACTATTTACAAAAAAAATCAAGTATTTGAGAAAAAATACCAAAAATTCACCCTTACCATTTTTCAATGTGTAGAATAAAAAAATGAAGTCAATTTTTTAAAAATAATTTTATAAAATGATTAATTTAATTTTTAATTAAAATCATAATTTACTTGAAAAATAAAACATTTAAAACTATAACTGCTTTTATAATGCTTTCAAAAATTACATAATCTCTTATAAAATTATCTAAAAACTAGAAGACATAAAGTTGTTGATTTATAAAAATAATTTAGTATAATATGTTTTTTATAAATTAATTAATTAATTGTAATTAATTATTTATGACTTAGAAAAATAACAATACTTTTACTATGGCTATATTATCACTTATAAGATGCCCAAATTCTATTTATACATTCATGGATGAGGTTACTACTATTTTGGAGGATTTACAATTCATATGGGTCATATTACTATTCATAAGGGTAGGTTAAAGGTATGTTAATATTTACTAAAAAAATAATTTTATTCCACTAGACTCCAAAAATCTTACGGATTGCAACTATTTTTATAAGCTTTTGAAATTAAAACCACAACGGTGAAAATATTATGTTTAAAGGTCATATAGTACTTAGTATTTCATTTTGTTGTAATTTTCTATGATTATATGACATAATTATAAGAAGGGAATTTACATTGATAAAACATTGGGTCATTACACCATTCACCATTAAAGGTAAATCTCAATCCATATGCATGATGAAATTTAAATCTTGGTTGATTGAAATATAACAAAAAATAGACAATATATAACAATCCTATGTAAATATGACATCACAAGGACTCATCTCTATTATGATGAGGTCCAAATAGAAGGTCTCTCTTTCAATGGTATGATCGCACTGATGAAGTATATTAGAAGTAGGATTTTCACTAAATTTAGGATCATATAGCTAAAGTGGACAGTCTAAGAGCCCTACAGGGACATCTACCTTATGAAAAATAGCTATGATAAGAAATAAATGACTCGTCGTTATTGATGAGTAATAGTGTCATAAACTAGAATTTTATCAAAGAACTTTACCTTCCAATAATTATGTTATATAGTATAAAACACATATATCACATATATTACCTAATAAAACAATTATTAAGAATTAAATAAGTGGTATTAATAGAAATTAAGGAACCTTGTAACACCCCAAGATTTCATAGTGCGTTATTTCTTCAAAATAATTCAATAACTTTCACTACACGCAACACCGATTTCAAGCGCACCATGACTTACCAAACAAGCCGTTTAAAAGAGGTTATGAATAGTATTAACTAAATTTTAAACTTTATATAATCCTTATAACTTATTTTCAGTATTGCACTTTTACCAACTTTTAATAGTGAACCCTTTTTAAATAAAATATTTAAAAATTTTGACTAAATGGGTACATAAAAAATTTAAAATGAAACATCCCAAGCTTCCACGGTACACTTTCCTTTGAATAATACATTAGCGTGTGTTGTACGCAACTTCGAGTTCTAACACACACCACAACCAATCAAACTAGCCGTCATGAATAGTAATACCTGGTTTTTGAAATTATATATATTTTATATTTCAAAATGGACTTCATTTTTGGATTCGGAATATCGAATTTATCCTAGGGTGAAATTTTGGAACTTTTCGGATAACTTTAATATTTTGATGAATAGTGAAAATTACTAAATTTTAATTAAAAACAAATTTTTTAATCGAAATAATTTATATTGATAAATTATGAATTTCTGTGGTTTTAAAGTATATTTAGAATATATTTTTACCATTTAATACAATGTTGTCCATTGGACATAATTTCACAATTAAACTGAACATAAACAAGTATCAATCTTTTGATATTTATTATATCTTAAAAACACACTTTTTGTTTTCACAGCGGGAATTAATTTTAAATTAATTTCTGCCAATTATGTGTTTTGAATTTAGAAAAATTTATTCCATATTTGGAATCAGGATGTTCAAATTTTGTAAATAGGTAACCTTTATTTTTAGACATTTTGAATAATTACTACGGTAAATATTTTATTTACCATGGTTAAGGGTAAATCCGGTAAATAAGGGTTAAAAAATAATATTATAATAATATAAAATTACCCTAAAACGTGTCCTAACGTTATTTTTTTATACATGTTAGACCATGGGCATCTTTGGCTCGATTTTGGGACCCCATGGTGCTACTTGTAAGTGATAGGGACACTTTATTTTAATTAAGTTAAAATGAATACAAAAATGACACAAGCATATATATTTTAGAAAAACAATTTTTACATAGGAGTATATATGTTTTATTTTAGACTATAAATATTGATTAGAAATATAAAAAGGTTTAATACATAAATATATTTTATTTATAATTTTTAGACATTAAATAAGTTAATTTATTTATGAAACAATGATGATTCAGTAATTACCATAATAGTGAAAAATTTAAATAATTGATATTAAAAATACCCAAATAAATATAATTTGAGACTTTTAAAGAATTAAAATAATTTTCAAGGATAATATGACATATTAGGACTGATTTAATTGACCTTGTTCGAATTAATCATTATGTTATAAGTTTCAAAAAAAATCAACTATTGAATAGTGTCAAAATTGACATAAAAGAGTATTTAAAAACAAATTTATATTATTAATTGATATTAAATTCCTAAAAATCTAAGGTTTCGACAAGAGACTTATATCATGATAGTTGTATCATTAATGGACCACTTGGGGGTCTCTTTGATGTATATAGTAAGTTTATTGACTATATAATATAAAAAATACAAAGTGACATGGTAAATGTCAAACTAATTAACTAAGAGTTAAAACTAAAAGATAAGGCTAATATAGTAACCCAAACCTGTCTAAATTCTATTGGTTGAATTTTTTTCGACCTATTCCCACCTTAAAATTTGAATAATCAACTTTGGATCCATTAGAAATGGAATATGAGTTTATTATAAATTAATATTTCTAGATTTTCAAAAGGTGCCTCTCACCCCTCTTATAAAAGGGCACTCCCCCTTCTCATTACTTCACACCTTAAAAGACTTTTGGTTCGGTCAAACTGTACCCAAATCCTCTCTCAACTTCCCTAAATACAACCTATAGGCCTTAGTTTTATCATAAAGCCAACTTAAGGAGCCCTTTTGATCAAATAAAAAGGAAGAACACGAAGAAGAGGTAATGTTTTCACCACCCTTTTTCAAATTCATTTCTTCTTCCACTTCTTCTTCTTTATTTGTTATTACAATTCTAAAATAATAAATCCAGTATCATATATATATGGTGATGTTATTATAAATATGGTACAACCATATTCAGTATTCTATCCAACCTTTGAATAACATGTCACCATACGTGCGTACGTACGGCTTACCGTCTCCACGTCGTGGTGTAATTGTTATTCAATATATTATTATTTGGATGGGTATAATAATGATGTTTAATTCATGTAAATAATAAATATAACATGATAATGATTCTGTATATATTATATACTATCTAATTATATATTATTTTAATATCAAAAGAATGATATTGTCGCTCGTGCGTACGTACAGACTACCGTCTCCACGAACGCGATGAGATTTATTCTCTATCGTATTCATTCAAGTATAATTCTCATTTTATGATTAATAATAGTATCTAAGGACTTGATATCATTCTGGATATGATTAAGATACAACCTATCCAATACAAACATGGCTTACTTAACAAAACATATAAAAGGAAACGAGTAAATTAACACCCGAAACAACGATAATATTAAGATATTATTAACCAATCAATATTAAAAGATCATATATGATATCATATTAATGTATATGATTCTTTTATAATTCAATAAAAATTATTTCATCATTATACAGGAGGTTAACCTACCCCAACCAAGGAAAAGTACAATGTAAGGGTTTATTTCACAATCTCTTCATTATTTGAGGTTGTTTATACGTAATAATCTACTGGGATCTCTTTATCATCCACATCCATATTTCTTAAAAATGTATTTCAAAACATTTTTACTATTTAAAAGAATATGGTTTAAAGTCATTTATACCGTTGTTTGACTTTTTATAAGAGTTTTATAAAGGAATCTTTCCGTCGTTTTCCAAACAAGGTGCTTTTTAACCTTTTCGACAGAATTAACATAAGAATGTTTTTTTAACTTATACGGCGGGTGCAGTTATTTTCTGCCATTATAAAATCGTCAAAGCTTCCCTTACAAGCTTATAAGAATATTTTCAAAGAAAATGTTTTATTTTATAAATATATGACTCTTAAATAATTTCAAAATAGAAAGAGATATTTCTCTAAAAAGGGTTTTGATTTTATCTATGTCAACATCCTTTGATGGATTTTACGCTTATTTGAAGTTGATTTATTTTACAAAACTTCTATATTGTATTGAAGGTTTTGTGATATGTTTGATTGTGGATGTTATATTTTTTATACCATTCATAGTTTATGGTTAATGTATTGACATTTCGTATGCTAGTTTTAATAAGAATGTTTATGTTATGTTTAAACCTTTTCATATAGGAATTCATTGGACTTAATATGTGACGGGTGGAGCCCGCTATAGCTCCTCGATACATTGGTAGGTCTCATGAGACAAACTAGTGTCTTGGCACAAGGCCTTGGCAAAATCTTATTTGTAGTCTTGGCACGTGGCCTTGGCTATGTGGTTATGATAGTCTGGCATTATGCATTCCATCATTATGAAAGTGGTAATTGATATTGCATGTGATTATTCGATTAGTAGAATATCCATGTGAATAAGTAAATGGAATTATTACATTTTATTTTTTCCATACTATGTTTAAGTTCAAGTTTAAAAGGATTTTGTTTTAAGTTATACATTGCCTTAAATGTTTATTCTTATTTATGAAAGTTTCCGCTATATTGTTATACTTAATGGGCATTTGAGCTCACCCCTTTTCTATGTTTTATTTTTCCCAGGATGTGAAGAAGTAATTTATGAATGACCTGCAGGGATAGTATGTGGGGATATGAGTGTGGGATAAGGAGACTATGTTATTGTAGTAGTTTTTTTTCACTTTATGATGTAATGTAAAACTTTATGAATATATCTAGTGTTTCCAAGGCTACTAAACCAATCGGTCTTTCTAGATTTGATCTTTCTTGTGATCATGCCAATGTTATGTAATAATTCACCGACTCGAGGTAACTGGGGTCGGGGCGTTACAGTTGGTATCATAGGAAGTTTAGTACAAACCTTGGAAGCTAGATTTAGATAAACTCTGATTAGATCACATAGATTAAGATGGACTATGAGAATTAGTATAGAATAACTTCCTAGAATTTTGGTATTGTAGAGATTTTGTGAGTTTTCCGAGAAATGCATCCCTATCTCGATACGAGCAGGTAGAGGCAACTATGGCATAGATGTACCTAGGGGTAAAACCCGAAAACACCGCTTTGAGCTAGACTCGAACGGGAACTGGTGCACGACAACGGGCCTTACTGCACTCTTGGTTACGACACTCCCGGGGGATATGATTAGGATAATTCTCATTTTCATTACAAACCATTATTAAGGGTTTATGATTATATACTTCCTCAAAGGAGAAATTTTTATGATTATAGATTATAACTATAAACTATTTAATTTATGTTATGTGTTTTACAAGTTTGGGATTAGGTATTGTTATTCATAAACTAATCTAGTGTATGCCATTGTTTAGAAATGGCACCCAGTAGATGGAATGATAACACCAGCAATGCACATGATCCAAAGAGAAAGAAGGATCATATCTTTCATAGTCTTAAGCCAGAATTTATTAGAGAAATAGTCGCCCAAGTATTATCATCATATGAAGAAATAATATCATGTGTTGATAAGATAAGTAAAGAGTTTACTAAGTCCAATGGCTTTGAAGGGAAGCAAGAGAAGAAAAGGATGGAAGAGAGAAAGATGGATAAAGGGAAGATGGAAAAGAAGAATTTTCCCATATGTGATAACTGTGGGAAGAAACACCCTGGAACTTGCCGGAAAGGAATGGTAGTTTGTTATAATTGTGGAGGAAAAGGGCACAAAGTACGTGACTGCAAGGGTAAGAAAATAGTTTCAAATGTACAATGCTTCATTTGCAAGGAGTTTGGACACTACGCGAACCTATGTCCCAGTCATCAGACTATGCCGCAAATGATGCTATAAGATAATAATAAAGTTATGATACTACCACAGCTGAAGAGGAATGATTAGATTTATTGTGTTGATTATGTCATTTGAGTGTTGTATCAACAATGTACTTGTTATAATAATTATGGAGTATATAAGGATTGTACTGCAGTACTATTTCATTAAGGACTTGAGATTGTGTGGAACAAAGAAAAGTGAATCAATAGCAGGATAAATTTTTGGAAAATATATGGTTGAGAGAATGATAAACCATAATATAGTTCTAATACCGAGGTAGTGATTTGGGAATAATACATGATTGATTTTGGATAAATTATATTGGATATTCTTGACTACCTTGAAACTGGTTAATTATTTGTATATTCCATCATTGTTGGGGTTTAAAACATTTTTGGATAGAAGGAGTATATCTATTATTCTTTAGCGAATAAGGGATCATGAATGTAATCAATAAAGATTTATGGTAATTCAAGATGTTGCAGTGTTTTAAAAGAATACATGATTAAGGTGTTCACATGTTATTACGCAGAAAAAAGGATCTTTATTGTGTTTACCTTCCTTATAAATTTTGTACTGAAGTATTTTGGATCGTTCTAGTTTGGATTATTTTGATTGCCATAAAAGGAAAACCCGGAGGTCGGGCGGCAACCTGTCGCGTCCGGAAAGGCCACGAGACTTAAACCAAAAACCGAAGGGAGACAAGGGTGTATCACCTACCACTGACCCACATGATGTCCAAGATTAAATAATGTAGTTTTTTTAAAAGATCTGGTAGATGAATTATAAATTCGTTTTTTGGAACCCTATATGAATAGGATAAATAGAATATTTTTTTTACAATGAAAGATGAGTTTGTGGTAGAATTTAGTTAAAATATGGAACTCTACTTGTCAAGAATATATTTTTCTTCTTCTCTTATTCTATGAAGAAATTAATTCTTATACTTTATTTAAGGAATCCTAAAACCAAAAGTGTGTTATCCTAATACCCTATGTTTTGTTGAACCGATGGTATTTCAAATCATCATAGATTGATGAATTTAAGGACCTCAATTTTACACTTGTTTGTGATTGATGAACTCAATCACTACCTATAAATATTTACGTTTTTCCTCCAATTATATGTCTCTAATTGCCACCAATGTTCTCCTAATAGAGATCATAATTTGGTGGTGACCCTTTCATTTCTCTTTTCCTCATATTAAGACTAAATTTTAGTAACCCAATTTCCGATGTGGGTTTTCCCACAAAGATATTTTCTATTTTCAACCTTTTATTTTCGAAGAATAATTTCAAATTGCGAGGACGCAATTTATTGAAGGAGGGGAGAATGTAACACCCCAAGATTTCATAGTGTGTTAATTCTTCAAAATAATTCAATAACTTGCACTACACACAACACCGAGTTCAAGCGCACCATGACTTACCAAACAAGCCGTTTAAAATAGGTTATGAATAGTATTAACTAAATTTTAAACTTTATATAATCCTTATAATTTTAGAATCCATATTATGAGTTTCTTAGACATAATGTAAGAACAAATTCATTTTCAGTATTGCACTTTTACTAACTTTTAATAGTGAACCCTTTTTAAATACAATATTTTAAACTTTTTGAATAAATGGGGACATAAAAAATTTAAAATGAAACAACCCAAGCTTCCACAGTACACTTTCCTTTGAATAATACAGTAGCGTGTGTTGTACGCAACTTCGAGTTCTAACACACACCACAACCAATCAAACTAGCCGTTATGAATAGTAATACCTACTTTTTGAAATTATATATATTTTATATTTCAAAATGGACTTCATTTTTGGATTCAGAATATCTAATTTAGCCTAGGGTGAAATTTTGGAACTTTTCGGATAACTTTAATATTTTGATGAACAGTGAAAATTACTAAATTTTAATTAAAAACAACTTTTTTAATCGAAATAATTTATATTGATAAATTATGAATTTGAGTCATTTTAAATTATATTTAGAATATATTTTTACCATTTAATAAAATTTTGTTCATTGGACATAATTTCACAATTAAACCGAACATAAACAAGTATCAATCTTTTGATAGTTATTATATCTTAAAAACACGCTTTTTGTTTTGACAGCGGGAAATAATTTTAAATTAATTTCTGCCACTTTGTGTATTGAATTTAGAAAAATGGATTCCATATTTGGAATCAGGATTTTAAAATTTTGTAAATAGGTAACTTTTATTTTTAGACATTTTGAATAATTACTGCGGTAAATATTTTATTTACCATGGTTAAAAGTAAATCTGGTAAATAAGGGTTACAAATAATATTATAATAATATAAAATTACCCTAAAACATGTCCTAACATTATTGGTTCATACAGGTTTGACCATGGGCATCTTTGGGTCGATTTTGGGACCCCATGGTGCCACTTGTAAGTGATAGGGACACTTTATTTTAATTAAGTTAAAATGAATACAAAAATGATACACGCATATATATTTTAGAAAAACAATTTTTACATAGGGTTATATATGTTGTATTTTCGACTATATATATTCATTAGAAATAAAAAAATATTTCCTACATAAGGATATTTTATTTATAATTTTTAGACATTAAATAATTTAATTTATTTATGACACAATGATGATTCAGTAATTACCATAATAGTGAAAAACTAAAATAATTGATAATATAAATACCCAAATAAATATAATTTTAGACTTTTAATGAATTACAATAATTTTATAGGATAATATGACATATTATGAGTGATTTAATTGACCTTGTTCGAATTAATCATTCTGTTATAAGTTTCAGAAAAATCAACTATTGAATAGTGTCAAAATTGACATAAAAGAGTTTTTAAAACAACTTTTATATTATTAATTGATATTAAATTCCTAAAATTCTAAGGTTCGGCCAAGAGACTTATATCATGATATTTTTATCATTAATGGACCACTTGGGGGTCGCTTGGATGTATATAGTAAGTTTATTAACTATATAATATAAAAAATACAAAGTGACATGGTAAATGTCAAACTAATTAACTAAGAGTTAAAACTAAAAGATAAGTCTAATATAGTAACCCAAACCTGTCTAAATTCTATTGGTTGAATTGTTTTAGACCTATCCCCGCCTTAACCTTTTAATAATAAACTTTTGAGCCATTATATACGGAATATGAATTTATTATAAATTAATATTTCTCGATTTTCCAAGGGTGCCCCTCACCCCTCTTATAAAAGGGAACTCCCCATTCTCATTACTTCACACCTTCAAAGCCTTTTGGATCGGCCAAACTCTGCCCAAATAATCTCTCAACTTCTCTCACTACAACCTAGAGGCCTTAGTTTTATCATAAATCCAACCTAAGGAGCCCTTTTGATCAAATCAAAAGGAAGAACCCGAAGAAGAGGTAATGTTTTCACCACCCTTTTTCAAATTCATTTCTTCTTCCACTTCTTCTTATTTCTTTGTTATTACCATTATAAAATAATAAGTCCAGTATCTTATATATACTGTGATGTTATTATAAATATGGTACAACCATATTCAGTATTCTATCCACCCTTTGAATAACATGTCACCGTACGTGCGTATGTACGGCTTACCGTCTCCACGTCCTGGTGTAATTGTTATTCAATATATTATTATTTGGATGGGTATAATAATGATGTGTAACTCATGTAAATAATAAATATAACATAATAATTATTCTTTATATATTATATAATATCCAATTATACATTATTTTAATATCAAAAGAATGATATTGTCGCTCGTGCGTACGTACGGACTACCGTCTCCACGAACGCGATGAGATTCATTCTCTATCGTATCCATTCAAGTATAATTCCCATTTTATGATTAATAATAGTATCTAAGGACTTGATATCATTCTGGATATGATTAGGATACAACCTATCCATTACAAACATGGCTTATGTAACAAAACATATAAAAGGAAACGAGTAAGTTAACACCCGAAACAACGATAATACTAAGATATTATTAACAAATAAATGTTAAAAGATCATATATGATATCATATTAATGTATATGATTCTTGTATAATTTAATAAAAATTATTTCACCATTATACAGGAGGTTAACCTACCCCAACCAAGGAAAAGTACAAGGTAAGGGTTTATTTCGCAATCTCTTCATTATCCGAGATTGTTTATACGTAATAATCTACTGGGATCTCTTTATCATCCACATCCATGTTTCTTAAAAATGTATTTCAAAAGATTTTTACTATTTAAAAGAATATGGGTTAAAGTCATTTATACCCTTGTTTGACTTTTTATAAGAGTTTTATAAAGGAATCTTTCCGTCGTTTTCCAAACAAGGTGTTTTCTAACCTTTTCAACAGAATTAACGTACGAATGTTTTTTTAACTTATACGGCGGGTGCGGTTATTTTCTTCCATTATAAAATCGTTGAAGCTTCCCTTACAAGCTTATAAGAATATTTTCAAAGAAAATGTTTTATTTTATAAATATATGACTCTTAAATGATTTCAAAATAGAAAGACATATTTCTCTAAAAATAGTTTTGATTTCATCTATGTCAACATCCTTTGATGGATTTTATGCTTATTTGAATTTGATTTATTATACAAAACTTCTATATTGTATTGAAGGTTTTGTGATATGTTTGACTGTGGATGTGCTATTTTTTATACCATTCATAGTTTATGGTGAATGTATTGACATTTCGTATTCTATTTTTAAAACGAATGTTTATGTTATGTTTAAACCTTTTCATATGGGAATGCATTGGACTAAATATGTGACGGGTGGAGCCCGCTATAGCTCCTCGATACATCGGTAGGTCTCATGAGACAAACTAGTTTCTTGGCACAAGGCCTTGGAAAAATCTTACTTGTAGTCTTGGCATCAGGCCTTGTCTATGTGGTTATGATAGTCTGGCATTATGCATTCCATCATTATGAAAGTGGTAATTGATATTGCATGTGATTATTCGATTAGTAGAATATCCATGTGAATAAGTAAATGGAATTATTTCATTTTATTTTTTCCATACTATGTTGAAGTTCATGTTTAAAAGGCTTTTGTTTTAAGTTATACATTGCCTTAAATGTTTATTCTTATTTATGAAAGCTTCTGCTATATTGTTATCCTTACTGGGCATTTGAGCTCACCCCTTTTCTATGTTTTATTTTTCACAGGATGTAAAGAAGTAATTTATGAATGACCTGCAGGGATAGTATGTGGGGATATGAGTGTGGGATAAGGAGACTATGTTGTTGTAGTAGTTTTTTTTTCACTTTATTATGTAATGTAAAACTTTATGAATATATATAGTGTTTCCAAGGCTACTAAACCAATCGGTCTTTCGATATTTGATCTTTCTTGTGATCATGCCAATGTTATGTAATAATGCACTGACTCTAGGTAACTGGGGTCGGGGCGTTACAGTTGGTATCAGAGGAAGTTTAGTACAAACCTTGGAAGCTAGATTTAGATAAACTCTGATTAGAGCACATAGATTTAAGATTGACTATGAGGATTAGTATAGAAGAACTTACTAGAATTTTGGTATTGTGGAGATTTTGTGAGTTTTCTGAGCAATACATCCCTGTCTGGATACGAGCAGGTAGAGGCGGCTCTGGCACAGATGTACCTAGGGGTAAAACCCAAAACACCTCTTTGAGCTAGACTCGAACGGGAACTGGTTCACAACAATGGGCCTTGCTGCACTCTTGGTTACGACACTCCCCGGGGATATGCTTAGGATAATTCTCATTTTCATTACAAACCATTATTAAGGGTTTATGAGTATATACTTCCTAAAAGGAGACATTTTATGATTATGGATTATATCCATAAACTATTTAATTTATGTTATGTGTTTTACAAGTTTGGGATTAGGTATTGTTATTCATAAACTAATCTAGTGTATGCCATTGTTTAGAAATGGCGCCCAGTAGAAGGAATGATAACTCTAGCAATGCACATGATCCAAAGAGAAAAAAGGATCATATCTTTTATGGTCTTAAGCCAAAATTTATAAGAGAAATAGTCTCCCATGTATTATCATCATATGAAGAAATAATATCATTTGTTGATAAGATAAGTAAAGAGTTTACTGAGTCCTATGGCTTTGAAGGGAAGCAAGAGAAGAAAAGGATGGAAGAGAGAAAGATGGATAAAGGGAAGAGGGAAAAGAAGAATTTTCCCATATGTGATAACTGTGGGAAGAAACACCCTGGAACTTGCCTGAAAGGAATGGGATTTTGTTATAATTGTGGAGGAAAAGGGCACAAAGTATGTGACTGCAAGGGTAAGAAAATGGTTTCAAATGTACAATGCTTCATTTGCAAGGAGTTTGGACACTACGCGAACTTATGTCCCAGTCATCAGACTATGCCACAAATGATGTTATTAGATAATAATCAAGTTGTGATACTACCACAGATGAAGAGTAATTATTAGAGTTATTGTGTTGATTATGTCATTTGAGTGTTGTATCAACAATGTACTTGTTATAATAATTATGGAGTATATAAGGATTGTGTTGCAGTACTATTTCATTAAGGACTTGAGATTGTGTGGAACAAAGAAAAGTGACTCAATAGCAGGATAAATTTTTGGAAAATATATGGTTGAGAGAATGATAAACCATAATATAGTTCTGATACCGAGGTAGTGATTTTGTAACAATACATTACTGATTTGGATAAATTATATTGGATATTCTTGACTGCCGTGAAACTGATTAATGATTTGTATATTCCATCATTGTTGGGGTTTAAAACATTTTTCGATTGAAGGAGTATATCTATTATTCTTTAGGGAATAAGGGATCATGAATGTAATCAATAAGGATTTATGGTAATTCAAGAGGTTGCAGTGTTTTAAAAGAATACATGATTAAGGTGTTCACATGTTATTACGTAGAAAAAATGATCTTTATTGTGTTTACCTTCCTTATAAATTTTGTACTGAAGTATTTTTGATAGTTCTAGTTTGTATTATTTTGACTGCCATAAAAGGACAACCCGGAGGTCGGGTGGCAACCCGTCGCATCCGGCAAGGCCGCGAGACTTGAAGCCACAACCGAAGGGCAACAAGGGTGTATCACCTACCACTGACCCACAAGATGTTCGAGATTAAATAATGTAGTTTTTTTTAAAAGATCCGGTAGATGAATTATAAATTCGTTTTTTGGAACCCTATACGAATAGGATAAATAGAATATTTTTTTACAATGAAATATGAGTTTGTGGTAGAATTTTGTTAAAGGATGGAACTCTACTTGTCAAGAATATATTTTTCTTCTTCTCTTATTCTATGAAGAAATTAATTCTTATACTTTATTTAAGGAATCCTAAAACCAAAAATGTGTTATCCTAATACCCTATGTTTTGTTGAACCGATGGTATTTCAAATCAACATAGATTGATGAATTTAAGGACCTCAATTTTACACTTGTTTTTGATTGATGACCTCAATCACTACCTATAAATATTTACGTTTTTCCTCTAATTATATGTCTCTAATTGGCACCAATGTTCTCCTAATCGAGATCATAATTTGGTGGTGACCCTTTCATTTCTCTTTTCCTAATATTAAGACTAAATTTTAGTAACCCAATTTCCGATGTGGGTTTTCCCACAAAGATATTTTCTATTTTCAACCTTTTATTTTAGAAGAACAATTTCAAATTGTGAGGATGCAATTTATTGAAGGAGGGGAGAATGTAACACCCCAATATTTCATAGTGTGTTATTTCTTCAAAATAATTCAATAACATGCACTACACGCAACACCAAGTCCAAGCACACCATGACTTACCAAACAAGACATTTAAAAGAGGTTATGAATAGTATTAACTAAATTTTAAACTTTATATAATCCTTATATTTTTAGAATCCATATTATGAGTTTCTTAGACATAATGTAAGAAAAAATTCATTTTCAGTATTGCACTTTTACCAAATTTTAATAGTGAACCCTTTTTAAATAAAATATTTTAAACTTTTTGACTAAATGGGGACATCAAAAATTTAAAATGAAACATCACAAACTTCCACTGTACACTTTCCTTTGAATAGTACAGTAGTGTGTGTTGTACGCAACTTCGAGTTCTAACACACACCACAACCAATCAAACTAGCCGTTATGAATAGTAATACCTAATTTTTGAAATTATATATATTTTATATTTCAAAATGGACTTCATTTTTGGATTTGGAATATCGAATTTATCCTAGGGTGAAATTTTGGAACTTTTCAGATAACTTTAATATTTTGATGAATAGTGAAAATTATTTAATTTTAATTAAAAACAACTTTTTTAATCGAAATAATTTATATTGATAAATTATGAATTTGAGTGGTTTTAAAGTATATTTAGAATATATTTTTACCATTTAATACAATTTTGGTCATTGGACATAATTTCACAATTAAACCGAACATAAACAAGTATCAATCTTTTCATAGTTATTATATCTTAAAAATACGCTTTTTGTTTTGACAGCGGGAATTAATTTAAAGTTAATTTCTGCCACTTCTGTGTTTTGAATTTAGAAAAATGGATTCCATATTTAAAATCAGGATGTTCAAATTGTGTAAATAGGTAACTTTTATTTTTAGACATTTTGAATAATTACTGGGGTAAATATTTTCTTTACCATGGTTAAGGGTAAATCCGATAAATAAGGGTTAAACAATAATATTATAATAATATAAAATTACCCTAAAACGTATCCTAACCTTATTGGTTGATACATGTTCGACCATGGGCATATTTGGGTCGATTTTGGGACCACATGGGGCCACTTGTAAGTGATAGGGACACTTTATTTTAATTAAGTTAAAATGAATACAAAAATGACACAAGCATATATATTTTAGAAAAACAGTTTTTACATAGGGTTATATATGTTGTATTTTCGACTATAAATAATCATTAGAAATATAAAATGATTTCATACATAATTATATTTTATTTATATTTTTTAGACATTAAATAATTTAATTTATTTATGACACAATGATGATTTAGTAATTACCATAATAGTGAAAAATTAAAATAATTGATATTATAAATACCCAAATAAATATAATTTAAGACTTTTAATGAATTACACTAATTTTCTAGGATAATATGACATATTAGGATTTATTTAATTGACCTTGTTAGAATTAATCATTCTGTTATAAGTTTCACAAAAAAATCAACTATTGAATAGTGTCAAAATTGACATAAAAGAGTTTTTAAAACAAATTTTATATTATTAATTGATATTAAATTCCAAAAAATCTAAGGTTCGGCCAAGATACTTATATCATGATATGTGTATCATTAATAGACCACTTGGGGGTCTCTTGGATTTATATATTAAGTTTATTAACTATATAATATAAAAAATACAAAGTGACATGGTAAATGTCAAACTAATTAACTAAGAGTTAAAAATAAGGATAAGGCTAATATAGTAACCCAAACCTGTATAAATTCTATTGGTTGAATTGTTTTGACCTATCCACACAATAAACTTTGAATAATCAACTTTGGATCCATTAGAAACCGAATATGAATTTATTATAAATTAATATTTCAAGATTTTCCAAGGGTGCCCCTCACCCTTCTTATAAAAGGGCACTCCCCCTTCTCATTACTTCACATCTTCAAAGCCTTTTGGTTCGGTCAAAATCTGCCCAAATACTCTCTCAAATTCCCTCAATACAATCTAGAGGCCTTAGTTTTATCAGAAATCCAACTTAAGTATCCATTTTGATCAAATCAAAAGGAAGAACCCGAAGAAGAGGTAATGTTTTCACCACCCTTTTTCAAATTCCTTTCTTCTTCCACTTCTTCTTCTTTCTTTGTTATTACCATTCTAAAATAATAACTCCAGTATATTATATATACTGTGATGTTATTATAAATATGGTACAACCATATTCAGTATTCTATCCACCCTTTGAATAACATGTCATCATACGTGCGTACGTACGGTTTACCGTCTCCACGTCGTGGTGTAATTGTTATTCAATATATTATTATTTGGATGGGTATAATAATGATGTGTAACTCATGTAAATAATAAATATAACATGATTATGATTCTGTATATATTATATACTATCCAATTATATATTATTTTAATATCAAAAGAATGATATTGTCGCTCGTGCGTACGTACAGACTACCGTCTCCACGAACGCGATAAGATTCATTCTATATCGTATCCATTCAAGTATAATTCTCATTTTATGATTAATAATAGTATATAAGGACTTGATATCATTCTGGATATGATTAAGATACAACCTATCCATTACAAACATGGCTTACGTAACAAAACATATAAAAGTAAACGAGTAAGTTAACACCCGAAACAACGATAATACTAAGATATTATTAACAAATCAATGTTAAAAGATCATATATGATATCATATTAATGTATATGATTCTTTTATAATTTAATAACAATTATTTCACCATTATACAAGAGTTTTACATACCCCAACCAAGGAAAAGTACAAGTTAAGGGTTTATTTCGCAATCTCTTCATTATCCGAGGTTGTTTATACGTAATAATCTACTGGGATCTCTTTATCATCCACATCCATGTTTCTTAAAAATGTATTTCAACACATTTTTACTATTTAAAAGAATATGGTTTAAATTCATTTATACCCTTGTTTGAATTTTTATAAGAGTTTTATAAAGTAATCTTTTCTTCGTTTTCCAAACAAGGTGATTTTTAACCTTTTCGACAGAATTAAGGTAAGATTTTTTTTTTAACTTATACGGCGAGTGCGGTTATTTTCCGCCGTTATAAATTCGTCGAAGCTTCCCTTACAATCTTACAAGAATATTTTCAAAGAAAATGTTTTATTTTATTAATATTTGACTCTTAAATGATTTCAAAATAGAAAGACATATTTCTCTAAAAAGAGTTTTGATTTCATCTATGTCAACATCCTTTGATGGATTTTACGCTTATTTGAAGTTGATTTATTATACAAAACTTCTATATTGTATTGAAGGTTTTGTGATATGTTTGACTGTTGATGTGATATTTTTTATACAATTCATAGTTTATGGTGAATGTATTGACATTTCGTATTCTAGTTTTAATACGAATTTTTATGTTATGTTTAAACCTTTTCATATGGGAATGCATTGGACTCAATATGTGACCGGTGGAGCCCTCTATATCTCCTCGATACATCGGTAGGTATCATGAGACAAACTAGTGTCTTGGCACAAGGCCTTGGAAAAATCTTATTTTTAGTCTTGGCACGATGCCTTGGCTATGTGGTTATGATAATCTCGCATTATGCATTCCATCATTAAAAAAGTGGTAATTGATATTGCATGTAATTATTCGATTAGTAGAATATCCATGTGAATAAGTAAATGGAATTATTTCATTTTATTTTTGCCATACTATGTTGAAGTTCAAGTTTAAAAGGCTTTTGTTTTAAGTTATACATTACCTTAAATGTTTATTCTTGTTTAGGAAAGTTTCCGCTATATTTTTATCCTTACTGGGCATTTGAGCTCACCCCTTTTCTATGTTTTATTTTTCCCAGGATGTGAGAAGTAATTTATGAATGACCTATAGGGATATTATGTGGGGATATGAGTGTGGGATAAGGAGACTATGTTGTTGTAGTAGTTTTTTTACTTTATGATGTAATGTAAAACATTATGAATATATCTAGTGTTTCCAAGGCTACTAAACCAATCGGTCTTTCGAGATTTGATCTTTCTTGTGATCATGCCAATGTTATGTAATAATGCACCGACTCTAGGTAACTGGGGTCGGTGCGTTACAAACCTTTACTGATGAAATAGAAGTCTGATAATTGGAATTGTTATATAATAATTAAGAATAGTAACATGGCCAATAGAATAATAACCTCACCTAAGAAATTGTAAATAAAATTTAAGTTTCTTATATATGAAAATATAACATATTTATATCTTATAATAAGTTAATAAATATTCTAAAAATGATAAATTAAGTATTGGTATTTTTGTGAAAAATAAATTTAAAATTGTATAATTAATGTAATGTTTTAAAAAAATATATTTTCATAAAATAGAGTCATAAATTATGATTTTTTATTATAATTATAATATAATTTTATTAGACCCAAACTAATTTCTCAAAGTATCATAAAATCTGTTATAATATTAAAATCAGTATTTTTCAAATAACAAATAATTTTAATTAAAAATAATTTTATCATATTTAAAAAATTATTTTTATAATATTAAGTTTATTTTTTACTTTTAAATATCAAAAAAATAGTAAGGGTGAATTTTTTGGATTTTTCTAAAATATTTGAATTTTGTGAATTGTAAAATATGGTAATTTATGGTATTTAAGAATACATGAATTATTTGGTCATTATTGATGTATGGATGATGTATGAACCCATTGGCTGGAACTACCATGAAATATTTACTATATTTATTCATTTTAATCGATACTAATGACAGTATTGATCCAAAATAGTAAACAAATGAATAACATAATCAAAAACACATATCCCCTCCCACTATAAATACCACCCCTCATCAAACCTTCTCCTCACACCTCTAAAGGATTGATTATTGTCTACATTTGTCCCAATTACCTTCCAAATCCTCTTACCCACATCCAGGAGCTTCTGGTATAAACAAGATACCAAACCCTAGTGCCTTAAAGAGGTTCTCAAGGAGACACTATACAAGAGGTAAAATCATCCACCTTTCTATTTTAAATTCTTTCTCTCTTCTAGCTCGTCATTTACTCCAAAATACATAGTTACATGATAACTCCAGTATCAAATATATACTATAATTTTATCATGTTAATTGAATATCAATCATAAAATCCCTTCTCTTCATCTTTTATTCTAAAAATGATAACATTGTCTGTGGGGTGTCGATTCACCACCTTCGTGGATGAAAAGACTTTGTTTTCCATTACCACCTTCAAGGCTACTGATAAAACCATTATTATGGTTAAACTGTATTTAAAAATGTATAATATATTTTTTTTATGTTCTGTAACTAATATATATACATAATATTATAAAATAAAATAAAACTTCTTCGTGTTTATCGGAAAACCTCGAAAATAAATTAATTATTTTTCATTACTGTTTTATCAAATAAATCATTCACATATATTAAAAAATATATATATGAGACCATTAAAAATTATTTATTTATATTAATATCATATCATTCCACGTCTAGAGTTTCCTTCCATTTCACAATAACTCACATAATTAAACTCAACATAACCGATCATAAAATAATGAAACGAATGCTCCTGAAATGACAAAATTGAATCTTATAACTCGTCAAAAAAGCCATAAATAAACATAATAAAATTATAATAAATAAAATACATGTATAATAGGATATTTATTAATTAATTAATATATTTAATTTGATTATCCAAGACATTATGTTCAAGTTTAAAACACTTTCATACATAAGGTAAGGTTCAGAACACTTTCGGACATAAGGTAAGTGATTCTCTATGAACCTCCATTTTTCCTCTCGGTTACGGTTTCTCTCTATTTATCCAAATTTAATTCCTAATTATTCTTAAATAATATTAAAAAATTCTACTTTTATGTTCTAAACATATTTAACTCATCCCATGCAAGTTCTAATGGTACTATATATCTACCCTCTTAATGCTCCAACATAGGTCTTCTTTCTGGAATCAAGCTGACAACCAAATACCATGATAAACAAAAAAAATAGAACTCTAGGTATCCTAGATTGGAAAATCTGTAATTTGAAGTGCATCTCACTAAACATAAACTTCCCAACCGCACCCATATGACACATTATCCAACCTTATATCCCCCTACCTTCCCATATGAGAGTTAGACACAAAAATATATCATATACACATGGTATCAAACACTTATCACATCAGGAATAATATATCTATGATGGTTCTCTATTATTATACCAAGAGACTATGTAGGTAGAAATTATTTATTTTCTTATTGGAAAACTAAACTACTCAATGCATTTTTATTTTTTGAACTAATACATTTTACTAGGGTATCTAATTATAATTCCACTATGTGACTATGTAAGAAAACATTGTTTATTATGTTGTTGAATCTTTAAAATTATAACTGGTTTCATAATTCTTTTAAAAATTACATAAGCTCTTATAATTTTCTTAAAACCAGAATACATAAAATTGTTAATTTATAAAAATAATTTAGTAAAATATATTTTTTATAAATTAATTATTTAATTTTAATTAATTATTTATGACTTAAAAAAATAAAAATACTTTTAATATGGTCATATTATCACTTATAAGATTCCCAAATTCTATTTATACATTCACAGATGAGGTTACTACTATTTTGGATGATTTATAATTCATATGGGTTATATTACTATTCATAGGGGTAGGTTGCTCTTCATAAAGGTAGGTTACTATTTACCAAAAAATAAGTTCATTCCATTACACTCTAAAAATATTAATTATTGCAACTATGTCTATAAGATTTTGAAATTCAAACCACAAAGGTGACAATATTATGTTTAAAGGTCATATAGTACTTAGTAGTTCATTTTTTTGTAATTTCCTATGATTATATAACATAATTATAGGAAGGGAATTTCTATTGATAAAACATTGGGTCATAACACCATTCACCATTAAAGGTAAATCTCAATCCATATACATGATGAAATTTAAATCTCGGTTGATTGAAATATAACAAAAAAATAGACTATATATAACAATTCTATGTAACTATGACATTAAAAGGACTCATCTTTATTATGATGAGGTCCTAACAGAAGGTATCTCTATCAATGGTATGATCTCACTAACGAAATATTTTAGAAGTAGGATTTTCACTAATTGAAGGATCATATAGCTAAAGTGGCCAGTCTAAGAGCTCTACAGGGACCTCTAGCTTAGGAACAATAGTTATGATAAGAAATAAATGACACTCCATTATTGATGAGTAAGAGTGTCATGAACTAGAATTTTATCAATGAACTTTACCTTTTTATAATTATGTTATGTAGTATAAAGTACATACATCACATATAGAACCTAATAAAACAATTATTAATAATGAAATAAGTGGTATTCATAGAAATTAAGGAACCTTTACTGATGAAATAGAAATCTAATCATTGGAATTATTATATAATCATTAGGAATATTAATATGGCCAATAGAATAAGCTATCACCATATCATTTTGTATAAGAACACACCCCAATCCCTTCTTGGATGCATCACTGTAGATCACAAACCTTTCTCCACTACAAGGCAGTGTGAGCACAGGTGCACTAGATAACCTTCTTTTCAACTCCTTGAAATTCTCTTCACATTCCTCTGTCCAGACAAACTTAACTCCTTTCCGAGTCAACTTGGTGAGTGGATTAGATAATCGTGAAAAATCTTTTACAAAACGTCGATAATATCCAGCCAAACCAAGAAAACTTCGGATCTCAGTTACTGTTGTTGGTCTCGACCATCTTTCGATAACATCTGTTTTTGCTGGATCCACAGATATCCCCTCTTTTGAGATTATGTGACCCAAAAATGCAACTTTTTGAAGCCAAAATTCACACTTGGTAAATTTGGCATAAAGCTTCTCCTTTCTCAGGGTCTTCAATATAATTCTCAAGTGATCTTCATGCTCTTCCTTGCTCTTTGAATAAACAAGAATACCATCTATAAAGACTACCACAAATTGATCAAGATAGTCTCTAAAGACTCTATTCATTAGATCCATGAAGATAGCAGGGGAATTAGTAAGACCAAACGGCATCACTATAAATTCATAGTGTCCATACCTTGTACGAAAAGCCGTCTTTGGTATATCCTCCCTTTTGACATTTAATTGATGATACCATGAACGAAGATCAATCTTGGAAAAGTATTGAGCTCCGCGTAGTTGGTCAAATAAGTCATGAATGCGTGGGAGAGGATATTTGTTCTTGATAGTGATCTTGTTAAGTTCTCGATAATCAATGCAGAGTCCCATTGATCCATCTTTCTTCTTAACAAATAGAACAGGTGCTCCCCAAGGTGACGCACTAGGGAATATGAATCCCTTATCAAGATTCTCTTGGAGTTGCTTCTTCAATTCCTGCAACTCAATTGGGGACATTCTATAAGGTTTCTTTGAAATAGGAAAAGAACCTGGTACGAGTTCTATTGAATACTCAACTTCACGATTTGGTGGAAGACCCGGTAATTCCTCCGGAAAGACATCATCAAACTCCCGTATGATGGGAATATTCTTAATCGAAAGTTTCTCACCAACCATTTGAGATAAATAACCTTCATTTAATGGAATCAACACTCATAAGATGGAAGGAATTTCCACTGGAAGGTTATATTCATCCTTGCATCGATAGACGATCGTAGATTGATCTGGAATATGAAATGTGACTTCCCTTCTTTGGCAATTGATATGAGCTCCATGTAGAGAAATCCAATCCATGCCAAGAATCACATCAAATTCCACTAAAGGAAGGATCACAAGATTTGAAGGAAGCACTTTCCCACAAACTTCGATCGGAGAAGAATTATAAACTTTTGATGCGACTGTTGTGCCATTAGGTGTTGTCACAGCTAACTCACCATCTAATTGTTGAGGTAATACGGTGATACCCTTAGAAATTTTTTCAGAAATAAAAGAGTGGGTGGATCCAGAATCAAATAAAACATTTTCTACTTTAGAGTGGATGGTAAGTGTACCTTTCACCACTTCGTTATCGTACTCCACATCGCTGATAGAAATTGCATGTGACATTCCTTTGTCTTTAGCCTTAAGATTTTGTTGACGTCGACCATCATCATCAACCCTTGGATTTGGGCATTGATTGGAATAATGCCCAATCTCCTTGCACTTGAAACATTGAAGTGTAGTAGGTTCATTCTGTGTATCCCTTCCTTTGTTTGCGTCATTAGACATCTTCTTCCCATTATCACGGCATTCAAATGCCCGATGACCTTCCTTTCCACATTTAAAACATTTACTTGTCCCTTTAAGACAACTCCCTCCACGTTTCTTTCCACACTTTGAGCATAAGGGAAAGCTCATCTTCTTTTCAGTGTGCTCTTTATATTTTCCTTTGAATTCCATCTTCCTCTTCTTATCAAACCCATGTGACTGATGGGTTACTCCAATCTCCATCTCGACTTTGAGAGCACATCGAATGATTTCCTCGTAGCTATTGAAGTCCCTTATGGATAACTCCCTTCGAAGACTTGGTTTTAAGACACTAAAGAATCGATCGATCTTACTCTCAGGTTGGATAATAATACCAGAAGCATACCTTGCAAGTCTTGTAAAATTTGCTTCATAGGTACCAACAGATTCATCATCCCTTTGCTTCAGTTCAAGAAACTCTTTCTCCACCTTTGTTCAGAGAATACGAGGGAAGTACTTATTGAAAAATAAGTTCTTGAACTCGTCCCATTCCATAGACTCAATTTCATCCCTTTGACTCGTATTCTTAATAAGATTCCACCATTGATCAGTATCTCCTTCAAAACGATACACTGCTAGGATGACTTTATCATGTTCAGAACATTGAAGAAATGAAAATATATTTTCAGTAGTACTAATCCATTGTTCAGCACCTAATGGATCAGTAGACCCGCTGAAAGAAGGTGGACGCTGCCTCATGAAGGATTCAACAGAATGTTGCTCCTTCCTTTGCTCGTTTGGAAGTCCTGCATGATTCATAGCTTGAGAAAGTTGTGTGAGCATGGCTATAAGATTTTTCATTCCAGCTCCCATATCATTTGGTTTCTCAGGGGGACAATCATTGCATTGCCCATCGCATTCCGCATTAACACGGTTCCTTCGGGTTCCAGCCATTGACTAAAACCAAGAAGAATAGTGTGAGAAACACTAATTATAATAGGAAAATCACATAATCAAGGATAAAATTTCACACTTAAGGTCTTATCCTAGGGTATTCATGGACATTTCTAAAACACTAAGATTGTGTTCTATGCTTAGACTTATCCTTAGGGTTCTTACTAAGGCTTTCACATCCTAGTTTCCAAAGGTTGACTATACCTTTCCTCTGATACCAACTATAACGACCCATACTTTACATACATTGTTAATACTTCAAAATTGAAGCACACTTATTAAAACATATGACAAAACCACAAAGGACTGTATAGGTATAGTGTCTTTAGAAACTGGGAAACATAAACAACGGGTTCATAAATTTTCTATAGTGTCTCCCATTTATTTCATCATATCTAGGGTCCCTTTTATCATATTCTACTTAATATCCATCTTCCTGACCTGGGGAAAAGAAAACATTAAAGGATGAGCTCAAATGCTCAGCAAGGGAAAATAATGGAAATAAAAATCATATCATATCTTTTTGAAAATCATAACCTGCAAAAGAGATCATAATATCTTAACATGGAATAAATCATAGAAGTGAAAATGAGATCCCCATAATCATAACATGAAACTTTAAACTTTGTGGCATGCACACATAATCATGGAAAATCATTTCTTGTTAGTCATGACTCATTGCCAAGACTATCTTAGTGGAAAAAGTCCCTTTCTGAACCGAGTCACCCTCGTTCCAGTCCTGTTTCACTAAACCGGTATAACCTACCATTCCAGCCATGTCTATCTCATGAGATATAAAATCTTTACCCAATGCATTGGAGGGAGATATAGGTCCCACCCATCTTATAACGAATCCTGTCTTATGTGTGCCACATAATCATAAATCATACATCATCGTATAACACATGTAACAAAAATGGGATTCTTGAAACATCATGACATCATAAAACAAACCATATAAGGTAAATGACTTAATAAAAATAATTCCCTCACAACATAATCAAATCAATGTAATAATAGGGATAAAAAAAGAACCCTATATTATCTTAGATGGAAAATAATTTTGATAAAACATTTGAACTCCATTCTTGAGGAAAATATCCTTTCTTCTTCAAAAACATTTTTCCTTTCATAACATGTCATACGTCTTTAAAGTAAAAGAAGTTAATTACAAATAAACTTGAAAACTTGTAAAGGAAGATTCTTGGAAACAATGTTTTAAAAATCCATTCATGCTGTATAAGTTAAAAAAAACATTCTTCGTACTTTTGTCGGAAAAGTCAAAAAGTACCTCGTACGAAAAAAGACAAAAGATTCCTTTCATATTCTTTACTAAAAACTCACCTAAGGGTAAAATTGGATTTAAACTATTTTAAGTGGATGGAAATAATATTACATATTGATGAAACATGGATGTGGATGATAAAATACACCCCAGTAAATACTTACGAATAAAGAATCTCGGATAAAAATGAGATTGTGATATTTCCCTTACCTTAGGTCTGATTTGCTTTGTACATGTCCGAAGCTCCTCTTCTTTGGAACGCCTCTTTGAATCCTCCACTTAGGGAACTAATATTGGTCTTTGAAGAAGACCAGGACCTCTAGGATTATTCTAGGGAAGTGGAGAGGAGAAAATGGAAGGGGTTGGCCGAGCTTGAGTGCTCAAATTGGTGTGATGAGGAGGGGGAGGAGGTGCCCTTTTATAAGGGAGGAGAGGGGCACCTTAGGAATATCTCAAAATATTATTTTATATTAAAGTCAAAATCGGTTTATAATGGTTCCAAAGGGTCTTATTTCGAAGATAAAGTGGGTATGGGTCGAAATTCTATCAACCAATAGGATTTAGACAAGTTTAGGGTATTATTTTAACCTTATCAATTAGATTTAACTCTAAGTTAAATAATTTAACTTTTACCGTGTCTTTTTGTTTTCTTTCACTATAAGGTTAATACACTTACTATAACATGCCAAACTAACCCCAAATTGTTTATTATTAATATATATGTCCTTATCTAAGTCATTTGGACTAACCTTAGATTTATAGGAATAAAATAACAATTAATAATATAATATTTGATTTAAAAACTATTTTGTGTCAATTTTGACACTATTTGATATATGATTTTTGTGAAAGTCATAACAGAATTATATGTTCGAATAGTGTTGATTAAATCAACACTCATATATCATAGTAACCTATAAAATTAGTGGAATTTATAAAAAGTCTCAAATGACATTTATTTTGGTGTTTATAACACCAATTATGTCAATATTTCATTAATAAGATAATTACTGCATCATCATTGTGTCATAAATAAATTAAATTATTTAATGTCTAAAAATTATAAATAAAATCCCATTATGTAGGAAATCATTTTATCTTTCTAATGAATATTTATAGTCGAATTTATCTTATATATAACCCCATATTAAAAATGATTTACTTATTAAACTTTGATTTTAACTATTTTAACCCTTCTTTAAATAAATTAATAATAAATGTCCTAATCTAATCCAAGTGGGCCTAAATGGTCATATTTTATTCCTAAGTTTGTTTTTGGTCGAATTACACTTGTCCAATAGAATTATGACATGTGTTAGGGTAATATTAATATCATATTTACCCTTAGTTACCCTATTTACTATTAACCGCGGTAAAAAAAAGTAAAAAGTTACTATTCACCAAAAAATTATTTTTATCTCATTGAACCACATTTTACTTACTGATATCAACCGTGTCTGTCGGATTTTTGAAATTCCATTCACAGAAGCGGTAAAATTAAGTTTTATGCAAAATTCAGTTTTTAACCTACCACTTAGTGGTTTCACTATTCATCAAAAATTGAATGTTTTCAGAAAAATACAAAAATTTCACCCTAGGCTAATTTCGATATTCTGAGTCCAAAAATGAAGTCCATTTTGAAAAATAAAATTTATAAAATTTCAAAAAGTGGTTATTACTATTCATAACGGCTAGTTTTAATAGAATATTGTTGTTTAGTGAAACTCGGTATTGCGTACGACGCAAGCTATCGAGGAAGGTCGCGATTGCGTGTAAAGCAAGCCAAGCAAGTGTTGTGTAGAAAAAGATTCCTTTGATGATTCTTATAACATAAAAGTCTAGGGTGTTACATTCTACCCCCCTTAAAAAGAATTTCTCCCTCAAAATTCGTCACTTTTTAACAAACAGATGAGGATACTTCTCCCTCATCATATCCTCAAGCTCCCATGTAGCTTCTTCAAGTTGGTGGTTCCTCCATAAAACTTTCACCAATCGAGTGGTCTTGTTTCGTAGGACTTTTTCGCTACGATCCAGAATCTCTATCGACTGTTCTTCATAAGAAAGATCTTGCTCCAGCGGTACAACTTCTGAGCTGAGTACATGTGAAGGATCTGGTATGTACTTTCTCAGGAGAGATACATGGAACACATCGTGAACTTGAGAGAGATTCGGTGGAAGCGCCAATCGGTAAGCTACCTTCCCAACACGATCCAGTATTTCGAAAGGACCGATATATCTAGGGCTCAACTTCCCCTTCTTTCCAAATCTCATAACCCTCTTCCAGGGAGATATTCGTAAGAACACTTTATCACCCACTTCACACTCTAGGTCTTTTCTTTGGTTGTCGGCATAACTTTTCTGTCGACTCTGAGCTGCTCTTATGTGTTGTTGAATAGATCTGACCTTTTCTGCTATTTCATCAACGAGATCAGGTCCTAATATCTTTCTTTCCCTAACTTCATCCCAGCAAGTTGGAGTCCTGCATTTCTTTCCATAGAGAGCTTCATAAGGAGCCATCTGAATACTGGAGTGAAATCTATTATTATAAGAAAATTCCACCAAAGGTAGGTGTTGATCCCAACCTCCTTTGGAATCCATAGAGCAAGCTCTCAACATATCTTCTAGGGTTTGAATTGTTCTCTCAGACTGACCGTCTGTCTGGGGATGATAAGCAGTGCTGAAACTCAACTCTGTATCCAGAGTATGCTGAAGACTTCGCCAGAACTTCGAGGTAAATCTCAGATCTCGATCAGATATAATAGAAAGTGGTACTCCATGAAATCTTACCACTTCCTTTACATATATCATGGAAAGATGATCTAGAGAGAAATCCTCTCTAATAGCAATGAAGTGTACAGACTTTGTAAGACGATCAACTATGACCCAGATAGCATTATTTCCTTTGGATGTTTTAGGAAGTCTTGTGACAAAGTCCATAGTGTTGTTTTCCCATTTCCATTCGGGTATGGGTAATGGTTGTAACATCCCCTTAGACTTTTGTCTCTCAGCTTAAACTTGTTGACAAACCAAGCATCGAGAGACATATTCAGCAACATCTATTTTCATGCCATCCCACCAGAAGTACTCTTTCAGGTCCCTATACATCTTCGTGCTTCCAGGATGAATAGAGAATGATGAACTATGAGCCTCATCCAACAGCTCCTTCTTTAATTCGGGGATGGGAGGAACACAAACCTGATTCCTGAACTTTATTATCCCATCACAATCAAGGTTGAATTCAGGAACATTTCTCACCTTCTTTTGTAACTCGACGTCTTCTTTCTGTGCCTCTTTAATCTTCACATGTATAGATGGTTGAACATTCATTTGAGAAAGATAAGATTTTTCCCCTTCCATTATAATTCCAAGATCCATCCTTTGTAAATCCATAAATATTTGATCTTTTGTGATCCTCATCATGGATAAACTAGCATGGTCTTGTCGACTTAATGCATCTTCCACCTTGTTTGCTTTCCCAGGGTGGTAATGGATTGAGCAGTCATATTCCTTAATCAGCTCCAACCATCTTCTTTGGCGCATATTCAGCTCCTTTTGTGTGAAAATATACTTTAAACTTTTATGATCAGTATAAATATCACACCTTTCACCATAAAGGTAATGCCTCCAAATCTTTAATGCAAATATTACCGCAGCCAACTCCAAATCATGTGTTGGGTAATTTTGCTCATGGATTTTCAACTGTCGTGAGGCATAAGCTATCACCATATCATTTTGCATAAGAACACACCCCAATCCCTTCTTGGATGCATCACTATATATCACAAACCTTTCTCCACTACAAGGCAGTGTGAGCATAGGTGCACTGGATAACCTTCTTTTCAACTCCTTGAAATTCTCTTCACATTCCTCTGTCCAGACAAACTTAACTCCTTTCCGAGTCAACTTGGTGAGTGGATTAGATAATCGTGAAAAATCTTTTACAAAACGTCGATAATATCCAGCCAAACCAAGAAAACTTCGGATCTCAGTTACTGTTGTTGGTCTCGACCATATTTCGATAACCTCTGTTTTTGCTGGATCCACATATATCCCCTCTTTTGAGATTATGTGACCCAAAAATGCAACTTTTTGAAGCCAAAATTCACACTTGGTAAATTTGGCATAAAGCTTCTCCTTTCTCAGGGTCTTTAATATAATTCTCAAGTGATCTTCATGCTCTTCCTTGCTCTTTGAATAGACAAGAATATCGTCTATAAAGACTACCACAAATTTATCAAGATAGTCTCTAAAGACTCTATTCATTAGATCCATGAAGATAGCAGGGGCATTAGTAATACCAAACGGCATCACTATAAATTCATAGTGTCCATACCTTGTACGGAAATCCATCTTTGGTATATCCTCCCTTTTGACCCTTAATTGATGATACCCTGAACGAAGATCAATCTTGGAAAAGTATTGAGCTCCGCGTAGTTGGTCAAATAAGTCATCAATGCGTGGGAGAGGATATTTTTTCTTGATAGTGATCTTGTTAAGTTCTCGATAATCAATGCAGAGTCTCATTGATCCATATTTCTTCTTAACAAATAGAACATGTGCTCCCCAAGGTGACGCACTAGGGCGTATGAATCCCTTATCAAGATTCTCTTGGAGTTGCTTCTTCAATTCCTGCAACTCAATTTGGGCCATTCTATAAGGTGTCTTTGAAATAGGCAAAGCACCCGGTACGAGTTCTATTGAAAACTCAACTTCACGATTTGGTGGAAGACCCGGTAATTCCTCCGGAAAGACATCATCAAACTCCTATACGATGGGCATATTCTTAATCGAAAGTTTCACACCAACCATTTGAGATAAATAACCTTCATTTAGTGGAATCAACACCCATAAGATGGAAGGAATTTACACTGGAAGGTTATATTCATCCTTGCATCGATAGACGATCGTAGATTGATCTGGAATATGAAATGTGACTTCCCTTCTTTGGCAATTGATCTGAGATCCATGTAGAGAAAGCCAATCCATGCCAGGAATCACATCAAATTCCACTAAAGGAAGGATCACATGATTTGCAGGAAGCACTTTCCCACAAACTTCGATCGGAGAAGAATTATAAACTTTTGATGCGCCTGTTGTGCCATTAGGTGTTGTCACAGCTAACTCAACATCTAATTGTTGAGGTAATACGGGGATACCCTTAGAAAATTTTCAGAAATAAAAGAGTGGGTGGATCTAGAATCAAATAAAACATTTGCTACTTTAGAGTGGATGGTAAGTGTACCTTTCACCACTTCGTTATCGTACTCCACATCGCTGATAGAAATTGCATGTGACTTTCCTTTGTCTTTAGCCTTAAGATTTTGTTGACGTCGACCATCATCATCAACCCTTGGATTTGGGCATTGATTGGCATAATGCCCCATCTCCTTGCACTTGAAACATTGAAGTGTAGTAGGTTCATTCTGTGTATCCCTTCCTTTGTTTGCGTCATTAGACATCTTCTTCCCATTATCACAGCATTCAAATGCCTGATGACCTTCCTTTCCACATTTAAAACATTTACTTGTCCCTTTAAGACAACTCCCTCCATGTTTCTTTCCACACATTGAGCATAAGGGAAAGCTCATCTTCTTTTCAGTGTGCTCTTTAGATTTTCCTTTGAATTCCATCTTCCTCTTCTTATCAAACCCATGTGACTGATGGGTTACTCCAATCTCCATCTCGACTTTGAGAGCACATCGAACGATTTCCTCGTACCTATTGAAGTCCCTTATGGCTAACGCCCTTCGAAGACATGGTTTTAAGCCACTAAAGAATCGATCGATCTTACTCTCAGGTTGGATAATAATACCAGAAGCATACCTTTCAAGTCTTGTAAAATTTGCTTCATAGGTACCAACAGATTCATCATCCCTTTGATTCAGTTCAAGAAACTCTTTCTCCATCTTTGTTCGGAGAATACGAGGGAAGTACTTATTGAAAAATAAGTTCTTGAACTCTTCCCATTCCATAGACTCAATTTCATCCCTTTGACTCGTATTCTTAATAAGATTCCACCATTGATCAGCATCTCCTTCAAAACGATACACTGCTAGGATGACTTTAGCATGTTCAGAACATTGAAGAACTGAAAATATCTTTTCAGTGGTACTAATCCATTGTTCAGCAACTAATGGATCAGTAGACCCGCTGAAAGAAGGTGGACGCTGCCTCATGAAGGATTCAACAGAATGTTGCTCCTTCCTTTGCTCGTTTCGAAGTCCTACATGATTCATAGCTTGAGAAAGTTGTGTGAGCATGTCTACAAGATTTTGCATTCCAGCTCCCATATCGTTTGGTTGCTCAGGGGGACAATCACTGCATTGCCCATCACATTCCGCATTAACACGGTTCCTTCGGGTTCCAGCCATTGACTAAAACCAAGAAGAATAGTGTGAGCAACACTAATTATAATAGGAAAACCACATAATCAAGGATAAAATTTCACACTTAAGGTCTTATCCTAGGGTATTCATGGCCATTTCTAAAACACTAAGATTGTGTTCTATGCTTAGACTTATCCTTAGGGTTCTTACTAAGGCTTTCACATCCTAGTTTCCAAAGGTTGACTATACCTTTCCTCTGATACCAACTATAACGACCCATACTTTACATACATTGTTAATACTTCAAAATTGAAGCATACTTATTACAACATATGACAAAACCACAAAGGACCGTATAGGTATAGTGTCTTTAGAAACTGGGAAACATAAACAACTGGTTCATAAATCTTCTACAGTGTCTCCCATTTATTTCATCATATCTAGGGTCCCTTTTAGCATATTCTACTTAATATCCATCTTCCTGACCTGGGGAAAAGAAAACATAAAAGGGTGAGCTCAAATGCTCAGCAAGGGCAAATAAAGGAAATAAAAATCATATCATATCTTTTTGAAAATCATAACCTGCAAAAGAGATCATAATATCTTAACATGGAATAAATCATAGAAGTGAAAATGAGATCCCCATAATCATAACATGAAACTTTAAACTTTGTGGCATGCACACATAATCGTGGAAAATCATTTCTTGTTAGTCATGACTCATTTCCAAGACTATCTTAGTGGAAAAAGTCCCTTTCTGAACCGAGTCACCCTCGTTCCAGTCCTGTTTCACTGAACCGGTATAACCTACCGTTCCAGCCATGTCTATCTCATGAGATATAAAATCTTTACCCAATGCATTGGAGGGAGATATAGGTCCCACCCATCTTATAATGAATCCTTTCTTATGTGTGCCACATAATCATAAATCACACATCATCTCATAACACATGTAACAAAAATGGGATTCTTGAAACATCATGACATCATAAAACAAACCATATAAGGTAAATGACTTAATAAAAATAATTCCCTCACAACATAATCAAATCAATGTAATAATAGGGATAAAAACAGAACCCTATATTATCTTAGATGGAAAATAATTTTCATAAAACATTTGAACTCCATTCTTGAGGAAAATATCATTTCTTCTTCAAAAACATTTTTCCTTTCATAACATGTCATACATCTTTAAAATAAAATAAGTTGATTACAAATAAACTTGAAAACTTGTAAAGGAATCTTCTTGGAAACAATGTTTTAAAAATCCATTCATGCCGTATAAGTTAAAAAAACATTCTTCGTACTTTTGTCGGAAAAGTCAAAAAGTACCTCGTACGAAAAAAGACAAAAGATTCCTTTCATATTCTTTACTAAAAACTCACCTAAGGGTAAAATTGGATTTAAAATATTGTAAGTGGATGGAAATAATATTGCATATTGATGAAACATGGATGTGGATGATAAAATACACCCCAGTAAATACTTACGAATAAACAATCTCGGATAAAAATGAGATTGTGATATTTCCCTTACCTTCGGTCCGATTTACTTTGTACGTGTCTGAAGCTCCTCTTCTTTGGAACGCCTCTTTGAATCCTCCACTTAGGGAACTAAGATTGGTCTTTGAAGAATACCAGGACCTCTAGGATTATTATAGGGAAGTGGAGAGGAGAAAATGGCAGGGGTTGGCCGAGCATGAGTGCTCAAATTGGTGTGAGGAGGAGGGGGAGGAGGTGCCCTTTTATAAGGGAGGAGAGGGGCACCTTAGGAATATCTCAAAATATTATTTTATATTAAAGTCAAAATCGGTTTATAATGGTTCCAAAGGGTCTTATTTCGAAGATAAAGTGGGTATGGGTCGAAATCCTATCAATCAATAGGATTTAGACAAGTTTAGGGTATTATTTTAACCTTATCAATTAGATTTAACTCTAAGTTAAATAATTTAACTTTTACCGTGTCTTTTTGTTTTCTTTCACTATAAGATTAATACACTTACTATAACATGCCAAACGAACCCCAAATTGTTTATTATTAATATATATATCCTTATCTAAGTCATTTGGACGAAACTTAGATTTTTAGGAATAAAATAACAATTAATAATATAATATTTTATTTAAAAACTATTTTGTGTCAATTTTGACACTATTTGATATATGATTTTTGTGAAAGTCATAAAATAATTATATGTTCTAATAAAGTTGATTAAAGCGACACTAATATATCATAGTAACCTATAAAATTAGTGGAATTCATAAAAAGTCTCAAATGACATTTATTTTGGTGTTTATAACACCAATTATATCAATATTTCATTAATAAGATAATTACTGCATCATCATTGTGTCATAAATAAATTAAATTATTTAAAGTATAAAAATTATAAATAAAATAAAATTATGTATTAAATCTTTTTAGCTTTCTAGTGAATATTTATAGTCGAATTTAGCTTATGTATAACCCCATATTAAAAATTATTTACTTATTAAACTTTGATTTTAACTATTTTAACCCTTCTTTAAATAAATTAATAATAAATGTCCTAATATAATCCAAGTGGGCCTAAATGGTCATATTTTATTCCTAAGTTTGTTTTTGGTCAAATTAAATTTTTCCAATAGAATTAGGACATGTGTTAGGGTAATATTAATATCATATTTACCCTTAGTTACCCGATTTACTATTAACCGCGGTAAAAAAAAGTAAAAAGTTATTATTCACCAAAAAATTATTTTTATCTCATTGAACCACATTTTACTTACTGATATCAACCGTGTCTGTCGGATTTTTTAAATTCCATTCACAGAAGCGGTAAAATTAAGTTTTATGCAAAATTCAGTTTTTAACCTACCACTTAGTGGTTTCACTATTCATCAAAAATTAAAAGTTTTCAGAAAAATACCAAAATTTCACCCTAGGCTAATTTCGATATTCTGAGTCCAAAAATGAAGTCCATTTTGAAAAATAAAATTTATAAAATTTCAAAAAGTGGTTATTACTATTCATACCGTCTAGTTTTAATAGCATATTGTTGTTTAGTGAAACTCGGTATTGCGTACGACGCAAGCTATCGAGGAAGGTCGCGATTGCGTGTAAAGCAAGCCATGAAATTGTTGTGTAGAAAAATATTCCTTTGATGATTCATATAACATAAAAGTCTCGGGTGTTACAGTGGTGATGGTGGTGATGATGATGATGATGATGATGATGTTGGTGGTGGTGGTGGTGGTGATGGTGATGCTGCTGATGATGATGATTGTGGTGATGCTGATGATGATGATGATGTTGCTGGTGGTGGTGGTGGTGGTGGTGGTGGTCATGGTCGTGGTCGTGGTAACATTGCAAAAGAGATTAATCAAACCCCACGGAATATATTTTAAACAACAACAATAATAACAGGAGAAAATACATATATTACTGCCCAAATAATATCTTCATGTAATACCAGGCATACAAGGGTAAATAAAATCACATGTGGGGTAATCAAAAATATACATGAACAAAATAAAAATAAAATATTACCATCCTGGAACCTTGGAACCACCCAACCCATCTTTTAAAAGTCATCTCATCAAGATTGTGCACCCACATCATTGCCCTACTTAATAAGCTCTAGACCTCGAGAATGATCCCTTATACGCAAAACCATAAATTTTACACACATCCTGAAGGGTCCATGTTGGATGAAACTATGAACTCAGTAGGCCACCACCAATAGTTCCCCTAACTTATATCCATACATAAACAAGTGTTTGAAAAAAATTAATAAAAAAATAAAAACATATTGCATAACTATCTCTGCTTGTGTTCAGTATCCATGAGTTATCCTTTTCCTACCTTTTCCAATGTTGAAGGGGAAAGATACATTCATGGTCTGTCATACTAGAATATCCCTCAAACTTTAAACCATTTCCACACCACAAAAAATCACATAAAAACTCAGCAATATATAACACAGAACCACATGATGTCATTCCCACACAATCATTTCTAGTCAAACTAATGTCCCAATGGAATATACCTAAGGCCCTATACAAGTCTAATGTACTTTTACTTCCTTAAACTAACCTCAAACTCAATAGCTCAATAGACTAAAACAATGACGATACCTATCCTTTCATAATGTTGTACCATTGGCCTCAAAATAAACATTGAGACTCATCCCCCATCTTATAGTCTCATTCACTATCAGTTATGGAATTATATGGTGTGAACCTCCTCCAAATTAATGGTCAACACCACCCCCTTTGAACTTAATCTATAGGGGACACCACATATGAATAGTAGTCAACACCACCTCATTGGGCCATATACTATGTGTGCATGACCCAAAATCCATATATATATATACAACGGTGACTAAAATCACCAACAATCCTAGGAAACACCTCTAAAAACACTATCTCTGCATATGAGACATGTATCCTAATCATGGAAATGTTCAACACCATATTCCTTATTAAAATTAATCGTGATACCTCACTTATAAGGATTAAAATCACTCACAATCTCTTTAGCCATACCCAACATGTTTTAGAAGAGTAAACTCAACCATAACATCATTAAAATTATTTCAATAATCAGCATCATCATTCCCATCAAACCATGGAACCCCATATCACACCAGGCATGCCATACCTAGCTCAACCATGCCATTTCACACATGATAATATCCTCTAATATCTCTTATAAAATAAAACCACTAAAAGCAACACATACCCAATCTCACCAAAACCACCACTCTCATACCCATTTACCACAAATAATATAACATGAGTATAAGATTTGTAGAAATATATGCACCACCCACTTTATAATTGTATAATCTTACTTATAAAATATCGGCCTCTGATTCTAGCTCAAATGGTGGGAATCATAAAATAAGATAAAACCCCTAAAATAGTGAATAATGAAAATAAATGACAATAACTTTCCCTAAAGTGAACGAATTTGAGAAGAGACACATATAGACTCTTAGACTTACCCCAATCTACCGCCTATGATGAACAATGCATGATTCAAATAAGAAATGAGTGAGATCCCTCACCTGGTACAAAGAAAGAATGGAATGAGGGATGTTTGATTCAACTCCAAATAGCCTCCCCAAAACCCTTCTTTTTATTTAAAAATAAATTTTTATTTTTATTTTTCCTCCCGAAAATGCTTATAGTGTGAAATTTATATGTACTCTCTAATATCTGGATAGGGGAACCCCCCCCCCCCAATCTAGATCTTTCATGTCATGACATATAGTGTCACGATGTGAATGGCAGCATTCAACAACCGTTTCAATTGAAGACCAACCCGATTCACCAAAAACTCTTCTCGACTAAACCTCACATGCACCATTAATTTTTATCTTCACATAATTCTTTACTACTGATATTCATCAAAAAAAATAGTAAACTAATGAATATATTATTAAAAACACCCCCCTCCTCTACATATATTTACCACCCCACTTATCCTTAGAACATACCATGCTTATCTCATAAAAATACTTCCAAAATACCCCTATAAATTTCTTATACTTTTCTTGAGGTTTTGGTATCATTACCACCCTTTAAAGGCATATTAAGATTAGCAAAGGAGTCCTCCCATGGAGTAATGTAATAAATCTTAATCACCCATTTTCATTTCTATTCCTTTTATTCTATTTATACGACCTCCAAATCTATTTTATCCATCCCAATATAATAAAATAAGTATCATATATTTTCTAAAATTTTATTATATTAATGAAATAACTATTATCTACCTACCTATTATTTATTATAGAATAGAAACATTGACCATGTTATAGTCGATTCACTGCCTCCAAGAACGACATATTTTATTTTTCATCACTGCATTAATTATTAGTTAAGATTTTATTTTTAAGGTAAAATATGATCAAAATAATAATCTTTTATTCCATTAAATATTTTAAAATGGATAAAAAACAAAAATATTTAATTGACAGGATTAAGTTGAACATGGTTGGAAAAATCACCTAAATAAACTGACCTTTAAAAGTAAAAATTTATACTTTATTAATCATGAATAATTTAATTGAATGTTTTATATTTAAAAAAATTGAACTAATATAAATATATTAACTTCATACCACTTCACATTTTTATTTATAGACTCTTTTTTGAATAACATCTATAATTACCAAGACAACAATGTGGCCTTGAAACCATGAAATGAACATCCATAGGCCAGTGAACATGAAGATAGTATCCTAATAAAAGTATCATAATTGATCATAAATAAATAATTAATAAAATATATGTGAAAAGGATATTAATTAATTATTTAATTAAATTAATTTTATTATTCCAAAATTTATTTACATATACTAAATTAGTAAGCAACTGTGGTAAGTGAACTTCTAATATACCCTCTTTTATTTTATATTTTTCTATATTTCTCTCTACCTCACTTTCTCTCTATATTATTCATGGTACTTTTTCTATATTCTATATATATTTACCTTTTTGTATATACCTTTGTTATTTTACCTTTATTTTTTAGGGTTATACATGTTTTTCAAGTTCCCTTCTCAATCTTATCTTTAAATAAAAATTGATTACAGGGACCTTTTTTATTAATTATTTATTTTTATGTTCCACTATTTTAAAGTTTTTTCATTTCCATGATTTCTAAAAAATAAATATTTAATTTTAAAACATTCTAGTTCAATTATGGTTTTATTTAAAATAATATGTGTTTACCTTCTTTAAATATTATTTACTCTTTTATTAAAACATCACTTATGAGTTTCAATTCTACACCTACATCTATACTATTTTCATATAAATTTTCTTTATTTTAAATTCATATTTTTAAATTACTCATATTTATTAAAATATTAAATTCCAAAAATATTTAATTCCTTACTATCTTGGGAATATTTATGATATATCCTTTCACTATTTTTAAGACAAGACTATGTTACTCATTTCATTTTCCTAGGTTTTTCTTATGTTTATGCCTTATGTACGATTTCCTTGTGTAGAAGAAATATATATCTACATATTATGATGTGATAGGTGTGCCATGAATTTTATATCCCCCAATTTATAAACTAATGTATTCATCTCATGAGTGAACATGTATGTTGCACTGGCAGTCATCCTAGCACAATATGTTATGTAGTCTTGGAAATTCACCTTGACTTGTGCTTGTGATGTCTTGATTTATATTTTTTACAAATATTTACGATTCTATGATTTAGTGATATTATTTCTATTATTCCATTTGCTCATACTTATGATCCTTCTCTTTTTAATATCTTGATATGAATCTTTTCTCATATGTATTACTTATCTATCTTGTTTTACTCTGATTATTCCCATACTTGGCTTATAACTCACCCATTTTTTCATCTATGTCCCCAAACTGTACTTCCAGTAATAAAATAAAAAAGTGTCAGAGGAGAAAACTATGGAGATAAAAATAAATACAAGGTTTATTTTGTTTAATTTTATGTATTATATACCTAATATCTCAAATACACTAGGCCTATTTATTTATAGGCTGTGTTTTCTAAACTTTTACATTTAGAAACATCTAATAATAAGTCTATGAAACTTGTATTGTTATACTAGATGGATATAAATTTTAGAGTGCCATGATATATGGATTCAAACCATAGTATGACTGACCATTAATAGATATATGGGAATCCTATTTTACTTATACATGTTCACATTGATGAATGGTAATGATCGATCACTCTCATGATTATGGTAAATTGTATTGATATTGGGAATAATTTTAGGAATGTGTATTAAATCTAAAACTAAGTCCCATAATAGAAAATAAGACACCTTAGGTGATTATCTAACCTCCCATCCTCTCAAATAATATGAAATATGAATATTCCTTGTTATAACTAAGTGGCCGCCATCCTTTGTAAAGTATCCATGTGTCAACTCAAAACACATGGGCATTGAGCGAATGCCAAGAAAAAAAATTGAAACTAATGTGAAATCAATTACTCACAAGACAGATTGACTATCCATTGATTTGTTTATGATGTGGAACTAATATTTTTATTATGTTAGGCTCCCCATTTAGAAACTTTAGATCTCCATGTCACATCCGAAATATATCACTAAACTTGTTCTTTCATGCAAATATTCCTGACAAGATTGGTGGAAATCATGGGACAATTCAGGCTATCGCACACCATCATCTTATATATGATATATATGTAGGTGTATCTATGCCCATTTTCACCCAAAATGCTCACTAAACATTTCCACCTACCCAATTACTCTAACATAATGTAATAAATTCCTTAGAATGGTAAGATCATCTCAATGTCTCTAAGAAGACTTCAGAGGTGACTCAAAAAATTCTCTTGTACATGTGGCTCTATATGTTTCCCTATAAACAATGGGCTATAAATATCAAGTGTCACATGTTGCCTCATATAACCACTTTGGGAGTATTTTCTTGAAGTGAAGCAACAAATATGCCTCATGAATTAGGGAGGTGTTCTAGGATTTCAACATCATCTCACCTATTATTCAAGATCTTCACATGAGGGCTCCTACAAGATAATACCATCATGATTGTTGCATATCCCTGGATCCTTAGGAATATGCCTCTAAGATCACCTTAGAGATTTAATCCTTAGTTATCCAAACCAAGACACCCATGATGAGGGACCATTTATAATATATGGATTCTAAAGTTCTATAACAAGTTCATATCACTGTTTCTATCAATATATATGAATCCCCTTAGTATATCCCAACAAAACAAGAGTAGGATCATGCCTTTATTCCCATCACTACTTGGGAAGTTCGATAGCATGTTCTGAAGAAAACCCTATATCAGGATCATATCCCTATTCTCATAGACATTTTTGAATATCATCAGTATATTATGATGGAAACTGAGGATCCATCTAGGAGGACTCCCACTAATGCATAGGGGTATGACTATATCCACATCCTTGATAACATCCTTCAAGTCTATTGTCATATCCCTATGACATTGTAGAGGACTCATATCCTTGTTTCTCTCAATGCCTATGAATCCAAATTACATAACTTGAAAGAAACTAAGGGGATTCTAAGGAGGGATCTGACCCATTAAGGTTTCTACCCACACTATGAGATCCCAATCATTATAATGGTTCAATACCCAATCACTATATTAAGTTTATCAAAAAGGATATGTCCCCAAAAATATATTATCATTTAGGGGTAGGATTATATACCTATCCCTATCAACACTAAAATCCTAGAGGATCATTAGTATATTCTGATAGTGGACCGAGTATCTAATAGAACTCCATTAATAAAAGATAGCTGATATGGTCATAGAGGCCTTAATTATGTTTTCAAAATCTATAACTCTATAGTCCCTACAAAAGAATATATCATGGAGGTCCTATCCATATCCTAGAATATATTAAACCTAGAATTACTCTATATAGAAGTTCGAAGATCATCCATGGCAGTAATACCCATTGTGCTTGCTTCAAATTTCCTCTCATTGACATGAAGATAGCCCAACAAATAAGTCCTCCCTTTTCTGACTCATCAAAAACTTATACCCAATGAGTACCACTCCATGAGAACTATGTCTTGAGATCTAGAGGACCTCCCTGGAATATATTTTATAGAGTTCATTCATGTAACATGGAAAACAACTAATGTGGATTCCCTCCCCATAATGATTAATTTCAATTCAATAACCAATGAGGTACTCTCATTACTGCTCATTGTGAAGGGATTTCTCACTAAGAAACAACTTCTCAACACGAAGGCATTTCTCATGTGGAAGGTACTCTTGGTTATCCCCCATATTGAGAAGCACTTGGAAAACCCAAGGCTAGTAATATCAGGTGCATCGCCATCAGTTGCTGGTATCTCATCTCGGTTAAAAGAGTGTTTGAGGTGATGGCCATAATTTGTTCATTTCCCAAACTAGGTATCCTTTGATGCCTTGGAGAAAATTCTTAATGAACCTAATCCTATTGAAATATAATGGTGAAAATTACTTTATGGTTATATTAGGTCAAATAATACCTCATAAATAGTGAATATAAATATTTTTTCAAGTCTAAAGAGCTAGACAATGATAGAATATAGTTTATGTTCAAGCCCACGGTGATACCCTAGTATGAATTTACAAAGGTTCCGAAATAGAAATTCATACCCTAATTTCCTTTAAACATAAGGGTAACTCTATGTTATCTAAATACTAGATAATTTTATTATTGGTATTTCATTAACCATATCAATGTAATAAATTCTCTTTTTCACCACATTGATCTGGATACATTTTAAGTGCAATGGAATCCCAATTTAAGGAAATACCAATAGTGTCTCTAATATGATTTCTCTAGTAGTATTAAGAGGATTTAAAAGATAATCACTGACACTTATACTGACATGAAGAGAAAAGTTTGGGCTAAATATTGACTTATGGATTTTATCCCAATCACTGGATGACAAGGTTTATTGGGGAAAGTAGCTTACAAAGTAATATTTTGGGAAGAAATTTCAAGTTTCGGAGTTATATATTCAAGTTGCTCAATAAAATAAAGTATTTTCATCCCTAAAGATCAGAATATACTTACTCTATTGGAGGGATTCATTGATTGGATCCTACATCAAGCAACTTAGACGGTAAAACAAGACTCCAATTTGAGGAAATAAAAACCTAAAATAGTAAAACAACCCTAAATGGTGTAAAACCCTCTCTTAATAAGGTTTTAAATCTAGAACATGATAATATATAATACTGAAAGTTAAATGGACATTATGGTAGCTTCCCCGGCAACATTACTAGAGAAAAACCAATATTGAGGGATGGGAGAATTGTTTCCACCACCATAACCCCCTAAATTATCAAACACGGACTAGTTAAAGGCTTTGATGGTGAAAGAAAAAAAATCAAATCCATCACACATAATTGGGGGCATTACAATCTCCCCATCTTCTAAGGAATTCATAAATTTTATATATTAGGATAGGCTCCAAATGAAATAGATTAATAGTTTACTATACATCTTAATCCATATCCTTCATTATAAGTGTGTTTAGTGAATAATATTAGAGACCCATAAAGTTCACTTTCCCTAAACTACTTCCAAGGGATCGTTGAGGAGAGCGAGTGAAACCTCACTAGGGCCATAATTCAAAGCGACAATCCAAGAAAACACATATCAATAAGGATCATGATTTATACCTTAAAGGATATTCAATAGATGGATAATATTCTTATTACTCTAATTTGGATGAAGATATTATCCTCTTTGGAAAATTCACATTATTGAATATTATTAGAGTTATCCTCATAGATAACACATAGAATTACCCCATGGAGGAATTTTGTTAGAAGGAATCCATGTGATATATTGTTCACACTAAAATTAATAAATAATGAAGGTGTTCCCCACATCCATAGTAGAATTAGGACTTGGGATCTCATCTAAACATCACAACACTTACAAAATGTTGAGATTCAGCCAAAGATAAAGATAAATTCATGGTTATATCCCACCCACCACACAAATAAACTGAGCCTATCTCCAAAAAATATATGATTACCCATTATGAAGTTAAATTAGAGAATAAGAGAATAATCAACACCTAGATACTAAGAAAAAAATACCCACTAAGTAAAACTCCCATGTTGAGGGTGATATTCATCCTCCAGTAAACCACATTCAACAAGAGGGAAATTCTCAACCTCCAAGAGAGGATTCAATTCATCTAACTAACTAGTGGACTATATAACTAATTTATTTAAACATATAGGGGGTTTAATATTACTAATTTAAATAATTAGGTTAGAAACAACCACCATTTCAAGTGAGCTATACTAAACTAACTAAATTTGGTTTATAATAGTAGACATGAATGATCTATAAATATTAAGATATGTTTGCTACATCTACTCAATCTTATTCCAATGATACAATCCCATAATGGAATCCATGGAGAGGCAAGCTGCACCAATATAGCACAAGTTTAAACTTTACCCTCAGTGAGTGGATTTAAATCCTCCTTCATTTGGATTCAGAAATACCACATTTCTAAAATACAATGGTATATGAGATTTATTATAGTACCTTATCTACTTAATGCATCGATATGACCCCATTATGGAAACACCATAGAAATAAGAGGTTATAAAGCTCTGTTGTTTTCTATAAACCATAGAAGAATAAACATTTTTATGGTATAACAGCCTACTGGAAAGATCCATTTCAAATTGGGAAGATATTTGATGATAGTTACTTTATAATATAATATTTAAAAAAAGTAATTTGATTGTCTTTAACCTCTATAATTACAAAAAAATAAAAATGAGATATTTTCGTCCTTTATTTATTGATGGAAAGGTATAAATTATTCTCTAAATATAAAAAATATCCATGATATTTTTTTAAATATATACATAGAAAATATTCATGATGAGTTATTACTACCTATAATTCCCCTGAATCACCCTAGTATTTTTTAGATTTCTTTTCCATGACACAAGGACTGGAGGATTCTATTCAACATTCCAATTAAAATTACCATCCAATGCAGTAAAAATAAGTAAAGAGATGTGGTAGAGAAGATATCATAACCATCACACTCAAACGTGTACTAATGCCATATTCAACCCCTAAGACCATTGAAAATCATGTGATGTCACCTCTTAGACAAAAATGGCCAAAAAAATTCCTCTATATAACGAAAATAAGAATCAGAATGACCAGAAATTTGAGGACCAAAAGAATAGTTTTTATTCATTCTAAAAGAAAAAAGGTTTTAAGATATTTCATCACTTCCATATAGAATATCTTGGTAAAAATTCTTGAGATCAGGATACATAATAAATTCAACCTAAATGATTTCCCCAATTACTACCCCTTTAACCAGATGTTGGGGTATAATATCTGAGAATGGTTTATAATTAAGGATATATTATAGAATATTCTTTAATCTAATTAGGAAAATTTGGGTATACCCCCATCATAGAATAACTGAATCGACTAGTCCTAATAAAAATCCCCTCAGAAAAACCAAAGATTAATCTATATTTTAATAGACTTTTAAGAGTAAACTGAATCGTTACTAGTGAAATTCGGAATAGAAAATAAGATCCCTTATTGGAACCTAAGATAATCAAGACTCTTATATAATTATTACCCCTATCATTGGGATAATGGAAAGCACCCTTCCAAAGAAAACCCTCATCTAATAAAGAGTCACAATATCGATCTATCAATATAATTTACCTAACTGACCCCTTCCTCAATAAAGAGGAAGACTCATACCTACTCAACCTCCCAATCCATAATTGGGGAAGAGTCGATAGAGGGTATAGAAGATAATATACGAATAGACCCTGATGGTTAAGAATCATTTTCGTTGAGGCCATATATATTCTAAGCTGATATAAAGAACCTCCAATGACCTCAACTAGAAAATTAATCTAAAATTAAATCAATTAGGGCCCGTTTGGGGCCAATTATATTGGAGGATTAACTATAAGACATAATATTTTCTAGAAAACATTTAAACATAGTAATAATAATTCATTTGAATCCATATGTAGAAAGGATAACCCCCAGTTATAGTCAAGGGAAGTTTTGGAATAGTTTGCTCCAGACCCTAATCCTCAAGTTAGGGAGTAACCCCATCAAAGGAAGCCTAAGGCCTTATCTAAAAACATAAAATTTAAAAGAAACTATTCATCATATCAGCTAGTCTCTCAGTATTGTATGTGATTCAACATTAAACAAAGATTATGGAAGACCTTATTTCAATACCATAAGAGTTCAAATCTAATGTTTTCATACCCAATAGGTTTTGGATAGAAACTGGATCTATTAAATTATAAAGACACATTTAATTCATGTAAAAATATAAAGAATATAATAAAAATGGGAATATAATAACATTGTACATAACTTGAAATTTTAGTGATGTCAATATATATTTATCCCTATGAAATAATTGTCCAGGGATCAACTTCATCCTGATCTAGACCCTCTTATATATAGGCTAAAGTGAAGTTGATTTTCCTCCCTCCAAACTGAAAATTAAAGGGTATATTAAGAGATAATAAAGGACCCATGTGAGGAAAAACTGAGGTCCCATATTGTATTATGCATTTATAAATCCAAATTAATAGTGGTACATGAGGACATAGATTTCAACATATTTATGGGAATCCCATTGCTCTGTATGCATTTAGCATTACCCTCATCATATCACCTATTCCAAAATTACTATATTGATAGGAAGGTTGAGGTATTGTATGGTAATAGGACACCTTTTTTAGTTGTTTGAATATCATTACAAATATTTAGGATAATATAAATGGGAAGTTGAATAGATTAAGGTAAATAACCCCATAAATATTTCTAATTCTATGGGTCTAGAAATCAACCATATCAATCCATAGAGTGAACTCAATGATGATTTTTCATTACCTATAAATCAAATCTAGGAAACAACATTAGATCTAATAATTCAATCAGTCACATGGGTCATAATAAACAATGTATTAAAACTTCTTATTGCCTTACTCTTATATGATAGAAAATAATATTATTCCATTAAGAAGACTCCACTGAGAGGATAAATGACCTATGTATAGTCCATATGAAATAATCTTTACCATGAATTCCTTTACTCAAATATAAGTCAAACTGATATAAATTCAACCCTACTAAGGGACTTTTATCGGCTAGATATTTACCCAGGGATAAGAGAATAGGTTTTGGGTTCATTTACATTTGTTCTAATAGAGTCAGTTGTGCTGGAAGAACTCATGAATTTAGAGGAAGGATGTAATTATAATGAAAATAATAATTCCATCATAATATATTATATATCTTGATCTACTATATCATCTTACTCTCTTAATATTGGTGATTGGGAAGAGGAATAAATCATGGTTGATCCTTCAATATTTTCGTAAGTTTTGTTAACCATCGTTGATGAAATCATACAAGTGGACCTGGGTATGGAGGATGATCTATGAATAAAATTGATCAATAACACCATGACTACTAAAGAATAAGAAAATGGATAGATTTATTGAAAAATTATGAGATTTATCTAGATTTAATTTTACAAAAAAAATCCTAGATTAAATACTCATGTAGATACTAAACGTTTTTTTACTAAATAACCTTTATACATATAAATAAGTATGTAAGAGAATTAATTTGTCACATATTTCCAAAGTGGAAGAAGAAGTTGATAAAATAATGAAATACTATTTCATCTAGGAATTTTCATACCCAAAGTGGATCAAAATTATCCCTGTCAAAAAAAAAAAAATTCTGGGTTTCCATCGGCTTTGGGGATGTAAACATCCAGTTCCTAGAGGATCATTTCCCTACCTCAATCACCAAAATTTTGATTGATGTAATAATAATTTTTTGGACCCTCTACTTTATGGATGGGTATTTTTTATATAACTAGATCTAAATGTCCCTCAAATAGAAATCATTAAAATATTTCCCCACAACACACCCTATTCTAGAAAAGTTTCCATTAAATATGGAAATCACCCAAAAAAAGGTATTCTACTACCTTAAAACCTCCCAACCATGGGAGATATACTTTTATAGAACCTCTAGAATCACAATAGGTATAATTATAGAAAACATGAACCTAAACCATGTTATCTTGTGGATTATATTCATCTTCCTAATCAAATACGTTTAGTTTTACTCTTTCTTGTTGTTAAAATGATGCACCAACAACAAGGAAAAATACCAAGACCTCATTGACAGCTTAGATATGGACTTATAGATACAAATATACTAATTAAATTTCAATTGATATTTAGATTTACCAATCAAGTAAATAAAAAATGACTACACCATAAAAAAGGACTATTATATTCTCTTACATGATTATGTACAAGGGTTGATGGCTAAGTTACCTTCATAGACAATGTTCTCTCACATTCCGTGGTATAGAATTCCCAAGTGGATTTACTTGATAATGAAGATACAACACTGGATAATGCATACTAGGATGAAACGGTCATTTTTATTACACATCATTGATTGGATTATCCATTCAATAGTAAATATAATAAATAAATAAATGAAGTCAACATCATGGTAGGTTAAAGTGTAATTTTATCATCACTAATTGATTCCATTATTAGCTAGATGGATCCCATAATTGAGTAGCTTCAAAATAGGTTTTTTTACTAGATTTAGCTAACAAGGAACAATTACATTAGTAGGTAGAAATTATTTTCCATTATGATATCTTGAATTCCTAATAGTTACTTTAAAAATGAGGCTTTTGTGGAGTCATACTCAAATGAATTAAAGGAGAAAATACCCTCGTTGTTATTAAGTAAATAAATGTGGGAACTAGTGGCACCCACCAGTTAATAACCAATATCTTCTATCAAATCAATAGGGTTGGATACTTACAATCATAAATAATGAAAGACTTTATGGAGTTATAAAAGAAATATCATATTTTTCAGATACATGCCAACTTCAATAAGCAACCCCTAGAATTAATTTTTTACTACTTGATAATATTTTCTATTTTCTATGTAGGTAATATATATTATAGATTTATATTCTCCAGCCATAGCTAAGTAGTTTGTGTATATCCTTATTACCACGTATTTCTTATCTAAAAGGGAAGATTTAGATCCCCTAAAATATGCTAGAGTAAAATATATCATCAGTTTCATAATTTATAATATCATCACTATATTTATTATCACACTAAAAATATTGATTGAAAAAACACTAGTTTATTAAATTAAAAATTAAATAATCTTATACCAATAATAAAATATCCACTCCAATCATTCATACCACTATTATGTAGTGTCAAATAAATAGATTGAGGCCACTAAATAAACTCTATCTAATATATTTTAAAATTATAGGTATAGAAAAGAATAATTAACTATAAAATCTCATACATGATTTCTAGGATTATATTACTAGAACCCAAACTGTGAAACATGTAACCCTATGCTCATTTTTATAAGGGATCGAAGCAGTTCTTCCTATTAATGTTATGGTGGCCTTGCTTTGCATCACCGTCTATTTGAATATGAGTATTCCCATATATGTCTTGATGAATTAGATATACTCAATGAGAAAATTTTATTCACACTAAAAAACCTTGAGATTTATTAAAATTGTGTCACATTAGCATTAAATAATAAGGCTTCTCTCTAATAATTTATCTAGGTAGAGTATGAATTATCTCTGAGAACTCCCATGATAGTGGGGAAGAAACCTCCAAAATTTAAGCTGAACTGAGAAGGATAATATTCCAATCATAGGCTATACTACAAATATGATTACTCTATTATCATGAATTATATAGATCATATCACACCTACCACTAATTTAATATTTCTCAAGAAATAAGTTAGTCCCAAATAAGGGTCAATACCCTAAGAGGGGGGTATATTGTGTTATTGTAAATTATTTTATATTCCATTTTCAATTATATTTTTCCATTATAAAATGATACCCACCCTATTTTTATAGGTCTTCATAAAGAAATAAAGTATTAGAAAAGTGACATGTTGGTTTTTACTTAGTTTTCACATAACTTATACTATATGGAGAATGAAAAATTAATGAACCAATGCACCAAAATCACTATACTAACTACTTTAGTTATATTAATAATGTTTTTTTTACTATCCTTATTTGTTTATAAACTTCATAAAAAGATTTTTTTTACTCTCAAACACTAAGGGGATGCACTTATCCTGCAATTGTTATTGATTCAATTAAAAAGAATAGATAAGTGTGGTAACACCACCAAGGGTGTGTTAATATTCTCTACCTTATTATAAATGAATAAATATACAAATATTACACATAAAATATATTATGTATCGATCATTTCATATTTTATACTCTTTTAGAATTAGTTTTGAACTCACCCTTCTATTTTCTATTCATTCTCTAAATATGAATTTTCATACATCTTCAAAAATCTAGAAATAATTTTTTATGTTCTACCAAGTATCCATATCTTAATCTAATAGTTAGGAATAGTTTTCATTTATATATACCACTAATATCATTCCAAGTGAAACACATATTTTTAAGTTAGTCATAACATTCCAATTAAGTCCATTTAACCCGAGTAATTTTGTTCCAATTTATTATTTTGAACTCCAGTTGTACCTACCCCATGGTCGGGAAAGTCAAAATTCATGGTGTGACTTCTTATTTCATGGAATGAAATTAATTCAATAATCAAATCCACAAAATTCACTCCATATATTATATTTCTCCTTAATACCACAGTTTTTATCTTTATATATATATTGATCCTTGAAATAGTTGCAGCATGACCCTTTGCTTCATGGTGAAACCATCACCTCGATATAACCACCAAAATTTACCATAATATATACATGGAGGTATAATTATTATTATTTAAATGTAAACTATAGTTTAAAACCATAAAATGTTGCATATTTTACTCCAAAATGATTTTTATTCCCCCATGAAATGATCGTCATATGGGCAGTGACACTAAAAACTACTCAATAATCTTCACGGAATGATTATTGTGTTATATTGTGTAACATGAGACACTAAATTTCAAAAAGGAAGGAATATTGCATAAATTTTATTTAACCTAAAAAAACCAGTCCTGAGATGAAGTTTGAGCTCACCGTGTAAATCAATCTGATGATGTTCCCTAAATAAACCATAGGTTGTTATAGTCCAAGAATGATGCATAATCTTTTGGCGTGAATGACTCTTAAGATCAAAAATGAAATCCATGACTCTATAATTTTTCTAAAAAAACCTTCATGATGTGACACAGGTCATCTTATAATGACTTCTTTTTTGTGGTTAAAACTATAGTATCTTCTTAAAAACTCCTCTAAGTTCTTCAATCATTATGCAGCATCCTTTATAATTCATATCACACACCATTGTCAATAAAAACAATACAAAAAATACTCCAAGGTAATTTTTATAACAAAAAAATTTCATATTTTTGTGATGATTACATAGAGGTCCTCATAATATGATCCTCAACTTCATTACATCAAGGTTCTTTTCAAATAACCCTAAAATATATGAAATCTTGGTCCTAATCATACTAATCTAAACCACATGACATATTAGTCCTTATCATATGTGAGACACATGATCCTTATCATAAAAACTTAAATTGAATAAAATATATATCCTAGTTTCAGGATATTAAACTACATAACAAATAGTTTGTTATTTATGACTTTAAACAGTTTATACTTTTTCCTATTTTATTGAATTTAAACTACAAAACATGACAGTCCATCTTACAAGACCCTAAAATACTAAGATTGGTCCATCCCATTTTACCTAACATCCATAAAAGAGAACCATATCCTTATAATATGCATTGGATCATGGTTACTTATCCATCAATCTATAAGAATTTAAAATAACCCCCATTTTTATAAACTATTACATAGTATTTGGGTAGCTATAATTCACATTTGACTTTCATCTTATATAACTTGACACTAGAACAAGATCATTATACATATTCCCTATAAATGAGGCAAATATGCATAGATGAAACCATATGATAACTACTTGTGTATTGATTCATGTTATATGAGGATATGTATTGACACTTGAGATTTATATTTTGATTCAATTTTTAATTACCATAAACTTTAATCCCCCTCTTCATCATAGTGTTTGGGGTCTCCTCACTCACATAAAGTTTACTCTAATGGACATACACTTGGATAACCCCATCATATAAAAATAACTATATATGTGTTGATTATTTTCATTATAGGATATATTTTGATGCCAAGATTTCCCATATTATCCCTTTTCGTAAATTTTATCACTATCAAAACCCATTCCCAATATATGGTATCCTCACTCTTGTTTGAACTTTCCATGCTGGTCTCTTTATTAGGATGAAAAGTATTCTTGAATAAATACATTTTTCTTGATTCCTATTAATATAGGATATATAGTAATGTCAGGATTTCATCCCAAGTCCAACCATATTTTTACATAAAATCAACCCTAATCTCCACTCGGGAGTCATGATCCCACCAATTCATGTTGGATATTTTCTTCTATCAACTTATCAAGATATCTACCTTTGAAATGGATAACAATAGTACTGGGATCCAAATTCATGTCAGGTATGCCTCATCCCTTTTACTATGTAGACTCCCTTGAATTTTGGATAAATATTTTTGACCTTAAACATAATCCAATGATGGTCAAAGTTGTACAAACATAAACTTTAGACATCATTGGTAAAAGTAATGTGACCTTAAACATCAGACCTCAGTAATACAAATTGAATGGTTGTAAACTATAAAGGAAAGGGATATAAAGTATTTTCTAGTTAAAAACTCATAAAGGGAGGCCTGATCAAAATTCATGTTTTTTTATAAGTCTTCCAATTAATGGATTGGGTAGAATTAGGAGTATAAAATAAAAAAGGTGACAATATTTCGGGGACTAAAACATGGCCCTAGAAAAATCTAAGCTATGCTTACTAGACAAACTAGTTTAGGAATAATTCATAGAATATTTCCCCACACCATTAATGTGAGATTAAAATGGGCCATAGGTATATTTTGGCACATAACATGCTCATTTCTTCACATTAACCATAATCTCCATTTCATATGATCATGTTTGTAATAAAATTAATGTTATATCCCTTCACCTTGAAAATGTGAATGCATGGTAGTATAGCCTATAGGGTCCTTGAACTGTTCTTGAAATACCTTCCATCTATGAACCTACTTCATACCATTGATGTCTAAATCATTACTAATCCACAACCTTCAGTTGAGATTCTCCTCTTAGTATTCCAAAAAATATGAGCATATCCTCTCAGTTCCCCCTTTTATACAAATTTAATGATTATTTATATCACTATAAAGGACTCTTCTTATTAATTATATATGTGATTCAAGTTCTACTTCATGATGGTAAGGTGAAAGTATCACTATTACTGATGGTTAACGTATTATCGCCTACCTGTATTTCTCACTAACTTGTAAATTCTTGTGTTATGGTTGACACATTATACAACCCAATTATTCAAGTGGATTCAAATATCATTGATGTTAAACACTCATGAATCATACCCATTTTCAAATAATTATTATGGAATTATATTCTTGTATCCTTTTATATTTGGGAATGAATTTTCTATAAATAAAAAATCATTATTGAAGATCCTCCTCTTAACACCCTGGATACTTGAGTTAAGATTCTACTATTAAAAAATCCGCATTAGTTATATAGTCCTTGTATGAATTTAAACTGCATAGTATAAATTCTAATCCATGAGACTTTAAACATCTTGGAAATGGTCCAAATATAATGAATTTAAACTGCAAGACATGATTTTACATACTAAAATTCCTTTAACTACTTAATTTATTCTATTATATAGGACTCAATTTCCTTATGTATGAGTCAGATCTACATAATATCTCTTTTTTTCTTGTTTATATATTCATGTTGTATTTTCTCTAATATCCCTATTCCAGGATAAAATCATTTTACTTTATCTTGTGTATGATAATTATCAATATAGAAACACCTTATTTTAAACTTCATGTGGCTTTATTCATATTATTTCATGATACATAGTTACTTCTGGTCAATATATTTTAGTCTTATCCATAGATTTCATCCCACCCAAAATCCCACTTTTTCTTATGGTCTCATACTTTTTCAATTCATGTAAAATTATCCCCACTGACTTAATACTAAGATGAATACATTACATTTTAACAATTACTTAGATCTAAAAAAATCTCCTTATATTGTGGTTATAATTCTATAAATCTATGTTTTATAAAATGTGAGTCCTAGTTACATGACATTATACTAAATGACATAAGGTTTACCCAGCATAAAACTTAAAATTCATGGATAGTTCTATTCTACATAATCTAAATTTCATACAAATATTAGATTTTGGTAAGAGTGAATCGGTGTATGGTTCCTTATCTATAAACCTATACAAGTGTAAAATTCACCTCTTCATCCTCAAGATATCTATCCTAATATCTGAGCCCTCTCATTATAAAATGGTTTCTATAAAAACCTTACATTAGGATGAAGTTATTTATGCTTTCCCCTACAAATGAACTTGATCTGTGTTGATTGTCCCACTTATAAGAACTAAGTGTAACTTAATTGTTAACTCAGGATATATAGTGATTTTTGTATATTTATCTTGGATCTAGTCATAAATTTTACTTTCAACCAAATGATCCTAGTGTGTTGTGTCTATGTACATAATTGTTTCTACTTCGGTCATGCACTGGGACTCTATATGCCAAAACTTAGGCCCCCTGTCTTGGGAACCAACAAATGGAATATATCTGGTTTTGGGATTACATAAGAATAAAAAATTCCCCTCACAAGAACTATTTGTTTCATGATTCTTATTTCTACAGGATAAGTAGTGACGCATGGGTAACGCATCTCAGTCCTAGATATAAAACAAATTCCTAATTCTACCCTATAAATGAGACATTTTCAAATTCAGGGAGGGTTTAATCCTATCATTTCTCACCAAACCACCCATATATATATATCATGCATATGATCCACATTAGTGTAGATGCACCTCAAATGGAACTATGTGTTCTTGATTCACATTTTTGAAGGATATATAAGGAAGTTCTGATTACTTATCATGGGCCTAGCCATAAATTCTATCAATTTAAAAACCCTATCCAAAAATACAGTCTCTTCAATCACATCAGGGATTCAACATTAAACTCCATACGGGGATTACAGGTATTTAATGTGAACTATGTGTTTCTTGATTCCTACTATTTTAGGATATGGTGTAATGTATAAACCATATATCTTGGACCCATTAATAAAACATCATCCACTTCCAATCCCCTTTAACTTTCCAAAATAACCAAACATTTTTCAGCTTGGGATTGGATTGTTTGAATTGATTTTGAATACCCTCAACCCATATAACACATTTTAAACCTTAATTGATTGAATCAATATAAACATCACATGGGTATTATTAATGAATATATCCAATTCCAAAAATAACACCACCGGTTGGTAATGATATACATGACACGTATTTGGACGACCAGCCAAAGTCAAGCTTTCATCCTTTGGAGGATTTCTTCTAACCGCATATGTATTTTATAACACTGTAGTGGAATTCATAATTTGAACATAACTAGTGTCCATCCTCAATATTTATTCCATCTCATCACTCCCTTAAAGAAATGTCCCAGGTTACAATTTAAATCATTCTCAGTCCTTATTCAAATGTGGGAGAGCACTCCTAACTCTTGATCCCCATTTGGGTTTTCATATAACATTCCTCAAACCATAGTATAGAACATATTATCTTTAACTATATAAACCTTTTCCAATGGTTTTCTATACTAGTAGAGGGCCTCAATCATTCATTTGGAGTAGATTTAATCTCTATTTTAAACACACATCCTCACCCTTCATTTCTTATAAAAGATAAATCACCACTAATCACAAAACTTTACTGTCCAATAATTATTTCCTTAAACTAAATAGAACATTTTCCACCTAAAATATCCCCAAATTGGTATTGGGACTCTATACATTCAAGGTAAATCCTGAAATTATCTCTAGATATACAACCTAATTTTTTATCAATGTTATATGACTATTATCCTCAACGACCCTTATTATGGGAACTATAATATTATTCCACCCATAAAGGATATCTATAATAGTATTTTAAACACTATTAATATTTGTTTTACTTTACTCTTATAACTATTTAAATTTCCTCATCATCTAGTTAAAGTTTTCCAACCTTAAACATCAGCCTCATTATTCTAGATTACATGGCCTAAAACCCCATATAAAAAGAGACATTGTACTCTCTAGGTTAAAACCCTATAAAGGCTAGGAAAAACTCAATTCCCAACTTGATAGGGCTTCACCATATATATCCAAGGAAAAATTTTATCATTTGAAGAATAAAAACTACAAAACTTATCAGGTTAAAATCCCATAAAGGGATCCCTATGAAAAATATGTGTTTTTACCCACTAATACTCTATCCACAAACATCGTAGTAAAACTTTATAGAAACATTAATAGACATAATGCTCGTGGGGATATTAATTTAGCCATATAAATAGTTGAGATATTATTGTTGGGTCCGAAAACATAGGAAAAATATTGAGAGTCTTTTTTCTCGCATGTACTGTTTTATATTATTTGTGAGAAATACATGAAGGCGTGATTTCAAGGTACTTAAGACCTTTTGATAATTTATAACCTCATTAAAAACCCCCTTCATGATTCTCATTAAGTTGAGTCATTTAGCTACACCATATGCCAATGGACTAACCTTAGATTATAGTGATGGAACATGTTCCACTATATCAAGACTGCCCATATCCATCTAATCAGACAAGCTTAAGAGGAAGTTAACCAAATTTACAAACCATGTCTTATGAAAATGGTATTTATGCTGAAATATCTAGCCTATATATGTTCATCTAAGAGCCCAAGTACAAGAGGAAATAAAATTATGTATACCTTTATCTCATGAACTTTATGTATTATATGATGTGATATATATGCCATAATATCTTGTCTGCATATATCTATATAAGGCTATATGATTAAAATATAATGGATTAAGGAATGCATATCATCATAAACTCTGACATTTAGAAGTAATTATTTACCTATTCATTCCCAAATAAATTATCAATTGGATTTATATATATTGACACATATATTTTTTAGATTCATATTTTATTATAAATTAATGGTAAAGGAAACACTAAATTCAGGGAATAGAAAAAATATGTGATCGAAAAAAAATATTCATTTAACAATGAGGTCGGGAAATCAACAGATAAGGAACCTCTTATTAATGGATAAATTTTAAAGGGGGATGATAATTTTATACCACTAAAATAAGAGTTATATTGACATATGTAGTTAGATTAGTGATCACTCTAATTCATAAATAGATTGATGAGGTCCATCCAACGTTGCAAATTCTATCTCCTCCTCTAATAGAATCTCATGGGCCCTGATAGTTGAATCTTCTCTTGACTTATCAACTTCTTTTGTGATACTTTCATGCTATTTTATTTTCTCTTAAACTCTATATATATATATTGCAGAATTTTGTTCCCTAATACTACCCATTAGATAATTAATTTTCTCTACTCAGCTACAACTATAGAATACTGACGTAGCTCCCAAAGCACCATTTCTCTAAGACCTATGTGGTTAAAAATAACCTTGTCCCTAGAAATATCAGTCTAGTATTTCTTAGCCTATTCCCACTCATTGAATATATTCTTCCTGAAATTATATATTTAGTTATCATCAAATATGTCATACCCTAATGTGATGAACATGTGTTCTACCTTGGGAAGCCAATAGAGTAGTTCTCTAATCAGTGTCTTATAGATCAGTAGTCAAAATCCCTATAAAATCAGTTATCTCATATATTTTTAAAGATAAAGAAACTATGTATTAAATTAGAGACTATTGGGGAGACAAAAATATAAGTCATCATTGAGTTGATTAATATAAATATGAGTTCAACAATTACAGTGCCCTTTTATGGCTCTAATAACTTTGATACCAATGTAGAATCCTTTTTTAAATAATGTTATGTGATGGTTGGTGATATTATTATATTTTATCATTGGAGATTTATTCATCAGTAAATGGATATGAAAATTAAGAAAAAACCATTTCAGCGTTTAACTCCATTTTCAAGAATTTTAAATTCCCCCATTGTCAGTACTCTATTAAAAGACACTATGGAGATACCCTCTATCTTTATTTCATCATATCCAAAAAATTACATTAGTTTGGGTAAGGTATATGATACCTTATTCCATAGGTATCTTATCAACAGAAGTTATTAGTGTATATTCACTAGTTAGATCTCCCTTAATGATCTTATTTAATCCTATCAATTATTATTTAAGGTATAAAGAAAGATCTCAGATATCCATCCCCATTATCCCCCTAATATATTTTTTCAGTCTCCAGGAGCCATGAAGCTTTTTCAAGACCTTTTATTAGAAGAGGGTTAGTTTCATCACAATGTGTCATTAATAACTCTAAAGGACATACTATAAAGGTCAACTTCATAATAACTAGATATGTATAGTGAATCCAACCTTGATACCACCTTCACCACAACTAGATTTTTCAAGTGGGCCACAAAAACCTCTGTTATAAATTCTTCTATCTCTATGACTTGGGAATCTATCTAAGAGACCGATATATCATCAAAATTAGAGAGGATATTGAATTTCAAACTAGGGCTTACCCCTCTATAATTGAGGTCACCACCTCAATATCATAAAGAATCTTGGTATTATAGTGCTCCTAGTACTCTTTTTAAATTTCTATTGACACATAATTCTCTAAATATGGAAACTACAATGCCAGCATATCAATAGGAAATATAGAGAATGGACTAATTAGATACATTGATTCATATTACCAATGAAGGGATTACTATTCAATGGTATATGTTCCTCCACCACATCATATATCCTTGTCTCATATGAAACCCTCTCTGATACATAGGAATTCATAATTTTAAAATTATGATATCAACATTTTAACAAGAAAAAAGAAAAAATAATAATAACTAACCTTTTTAGCTAGAGTAAATGTTCTTAGAAAATATTTTAGGAAATCACTAGTGCATGACCAAATACATATATTTATCTATACTCACCTCCAGGATAGAGAGTCCTATGACTGGAAAGGTGTAGATTGGTTCCCACCCCATAACTTCTAGAATCATCATGTAAATAGATAATATTTCTTATTATTTCAAGGTGGATAAACTCACAACATAACCTAACAAAGTTCCACCATCATCATACTTAGGAGACTCAACAATATTTTTTATTTCATTTATCCTTTACAAGTAGCACATAATTGAAACTTCTGAGAACAACTTGGAAGTTAAAGACAATATTATTTTAAAATCATAGTCATATATCTTAGGGGTCAATGGTTTCATCCCACTCGGTATTGATGAATAAGTTTATGGCCCATTCGAACTTCATATTTTCAAGAATCTTTTGTACACACCTAGTGATTGAGACTCTATCATCAATGGTTTTCACCAGTATTTATAAATCACTAATATAAAAGTTGACATATACTATATTTTTTTCTAGAATAATTAATATGTTTGTATTCACATTCCTTATTTATTAGATTCATATACCACCTTCAAGTGCAACCCATAGATCCCTAGCCCTCTCATAGACTAGCCCAATACTCAAAAATTTGTAGGGATTGAGATATACATGGATTGGGGAGGCTATAAAACCATTTATAAATTGATACATGCTAAACCTATGGCCTTATGAAAATGTTATATCTTTCCATTTATAGATTTTTTACCTCATGGAAATATCAAGGTATGTCAGCACCTCAAGAATGAGTTGACAGAAGGATTGGGTGTATTGATATCTCAGACGATCATATGCTTCCACCCTGTCCTTCCTATTTCAAGTTTTTTATATGTTACATTTTCCCTTATTAGTTGCATAAAAATTTCTATCCCTGGAAAAATTTTGAGATAGAATGATGGAAGGATGATATGAAATCCACAAATCAACATAAATAAGAATCAACCTAATGTTGGTGTCTAGAGAAGGAAAGTTTATCTTGACACAAGTTTCCTCCAAAATCATCATTGACCAATGTTTCCTCAAAAAAATATGGTGCTTCTCTATTCTTGAATCTAAAAATAATTCAATAACACACCACTAAATTTACCTAAACTAGTGAAAAAACTAGTAGGGTGAATAGACCTCATAAGTGTCATCATAGTGGATTTATACTAATAAAATTTAATTAAGAATAAATATTATGTATGACATCTATTTATATCTTTTGTGAATATAATCTATGACTACCCTTGATAAGACCTCAAAAAAAGGAAATAATAAGAACTCTAAGTATATCCCCATGTTCTTATTAACCATGAACTTATCCATTTGCAATATATGGAGACTAGATAAATATATGTTTTGAATCAACACCTCTGAATATATATGTTGTTATGAAATTTTATGTATTTAATAATTCTTTTATACATATATAAAACACCAATAATGGTTTAAAGATAAAAAATTAAGACTTACCCAGATACACATGAAAAATGAATATATATATCATTTCTAGGATTAACACTACCAAACTGAGGGGATTAGGGTTCTCATTGTCCATCCTTGCCACCATCATGAATGATCTTAGTATCATAACCACGTATGGATTTCTAACTAGAATCATATAACTATTGCGACACATAACCTGGAATCCAACAAGATAGAATCATAGATCTATGTTCCTCATGATCTGATGACACCCATACCTATACTAACCCTACTCTGATTTTGGCCCATAATTAATTGGTGTTCCCTTCTTCTACATCATCATCTATACCATGGGACACTATAAGGTTATCCCATTACCATTCTTCAAAAATAATACATGCATCAGACTTTAAAATTTTATATTATTCTAGGAGAGAGGATCCTTCTTAGAAACCCTCTAGGATTCCTTCAACAATGCATGAACCAATATTTGTGTCCTATTTTTACACCCCAATATGTCCTTGGTAATTATTAATTAATCATTCATATCTCTAAATATCATTACATAAAAAATCTTATACATGAACCACAGACTGGTCCCTAACTCTCTAGGTACCAAATTTTATGTTTTTTGTATGATGGATTCATCAGTTGAGAAAGTCAAGAATGATGTATATTTTCTTTTATAAATAATTCTTTGAAACCCAGATGACTTCATATATTGTAATATCTTGAATATGGTTATTAAACATTATGCATGTCTTTCATACCTAGAAAGTCCATATCCACCCAGGCTTGAATCCACTACTAGGGTGATGGTCTCAACTATCATTACACCCTTAGAGTTGGTTATTATTATCCAGATGTTATATTAAATGTTATAATTGTTTTTGGGGATCTGGTTAGGGATTTTGGTTGTTATTAGTTTCCTTCTTTTACTATATAATGTACAAAAGGTTCCACCAATGCCTCATTGATGAATGTTATATCAATTGAAATATTTTCCTACTCCAGAATTGGGTAGTGAGTAAACTATAATAATGGTATGTCATGGTATAGATGGTAAATATCTGTGTTTCTGAGGAGTATTTATATATGTCGGGGTAGGAAATTTTAAAATGGGATCTTCTATTTATTCTTCAATAGGGTTGTTTAATAGCCAACATATATGATTGACACTGTTTAAAATATCCTAATTTGATTCCTTTGGTCATCTCATTGATCTGAGAAGATGAAATTTTTTTGAAATTATACTTTAATATGGAATGATTTTTTATAATATAAGTAAAAAAGGTAAACACCATTATATAAGTTGTAAATCATAGAAAGGTAATACATAAATAAGAACATGAGACAAGGCACAAAAATAAGAAGGAAAAAAATTTCACTAAGTTTGAATATCCACCCAAATCATTTCACTCAGGTCACGATGATCATGTCATAGTTCCCCCTTGCTCACAACTAGATGTGAAGGACCGGGAAATTTTACAAAAACATCCACACACATCTCACTCACATAGGAAACATGTACCCTGATATTCATTCCTTCTTAATTGTTCCTTACTCTCTCACTATTTTACTCACACCAAGTACAAAAAAGGTATCACTTCTCTAGACTTTTTGAGAGCACTAAAAATTAATTGAGTGAAAAGAGATAGTTTTTTCTATAAGATTCTCCTAGGTCAAAGTGTGGGTTGATGAAGATTGTACCATCATATTTATAAGTGATGGACATGTCCCAAGTTAAACATAGCATGAAAAATAGTGTGCATTAGATATAGTGTACGGTACCTAAGCACGTGGCTACTCCCTCCACCTGAGTACCTCACTGAGCCTAGATCATCCCCAAGTCATATATTTATCTCATAATTTGATCCTCATTATTCTAATTAGATCAAATTATGAGTGGGAAATTTTTGGCACGCAAATTTTGTAAAGGGGATAACTAATCTATACTTTTATATAACTAAATTCAAGGGAAATAAAGATATTTTATCACCCATCCCCTCACACCAAGCCTTGTATAGTGCTCACACACCCAACCGTACTCAAAGAGATAGGGTTTCCAATTAGTTAATAGAAACTATACAGGCTCCCAACTTCTAATGTCTATATAAAGACCATTAGACCCCCGATTTTGACACCCCTAATGTGATAAAGGAGAATACAACCAGCCTTTGAGCACATAGAATTTATTTTCATCTCCTCTAAGATCCCCTTTAAGTGAGGTTCAAATCCTAATTTAGGGGAAAATAAAATATGTTGTGATTATTTGAATCTTTTAATAGATATTAAAATTCAAAGACCACTCCCCCATGTTATAATCCAAACTAATTCTAGGAACCCTCATGAATAGATTTATTCAAAAACCTTGGGAACATAATTCATGCACTCAATATATCCCAAAACAGTTTTTCCCATGTCTTATTGAAGGGATCATTCCCAAATATTGGATACAACCCAACTAAGTGCATGTTTTCATAGGTCACTATAGTATTATAGATTTCAACCCATGATCCCTCATTTACATAATTCTTAGGTCTCCCTAGGTGAAGTTTCACCCAGGTACTTCTAAAGGTGTTATGCCCAAGTCATATAATAGAGTAAACCATTCAAAAAAGTCATCTACCTGTGTTCCTATTTTCCCAAGTCACCTACCTAGATACCCCATTCTCTTAGGACACCTATCTAAATGCCCATTTATCCAGGACTAATCCACAGCCTCCTAAAATTCATAACAAAGTAAGGAATTATATATTAATCCATTGATTATGTATTCTATTGGTAATGTGGATCAGATATCCTAGGAGAAAGACTCCATGGATTTTTTTACCTAATTGATAGTACCCTTGAGGATTAAACTATCATGTAATCCCTTGTTAACAAAGGTATCCATTATTAGGCCACTAATAAATCCCTCATACAAGATCCTCTTTATGGCTTACCAAGTCAGATTCCATATCTCTTAAGAATCCTTTCGAGTTTCTTTGGCCCACTCAAAAATACAAGAATTCATATTTAGGTATCCTATTATTTGTAAATCCAAATAATTCATAATTAAATTATATTCATCATGAGTATAGTATTTCTTCCTCATCTGGTCAATAATAGATGGGGGTAAACATGAATATGGGCCTCCTACTAGGAATATTCCCTAATCATACCTTCTCATTTTAAATTAAGAATATACAAGATGAACCAAAAAGTTTTTCTCATTCCCAAGTCCCACACTAACCATCACTAGGAATCTTTCTACTACTAGCCCAATAAGTATAAAACTACATCACTTGTAATCCATTCCATATGATATTAAACTACTCCTAATAACACCTAGATGTACGACCTTAAAAGGAACATTAATTAGTTAAGGTTTTATGACATTAAAAGGGGACATAATAGTTGTTGTTACATGATTATAAAATATATAATGTGTCTCATAAATTGGAGATGAACAACATGGATTGTAATTACTTTTATAGTGAAACATAGGAGACACATATCATGGGCCAAGTCCCAACCTCACAATTCATACCTCCTCCCAATATAGTGATAAATTCTAGCATTCCCAAATGTGTGGATTGAAACTATTGTATTATCATATATCAATAAATTGATAGAGAACCTCGGATATATATTGACGTTCGCATTGATGGATGGTAACAATTTATCACTCTCACAACCAAGGTGATCATAATTAATAATGGGAAGTGTATCATGAATATGTATTAAATATATAATAGATTCTAAGAAAAGTAATAATACCCCTTAATTTATGATATAGACTCACTTACTCTTGAACAATGCATAATCCAAAGTGTTGTTGGTATGTCTCAATAACCAGCTATAAAAATAAATTTTACATCATCTCAAAACATGTAATCATGGATCTTTCTTTGGGAACTTGGATATCAATACTACTTTCCTAAATGGATAACTTGTATACAATGTATATATGACACAACCAAAAGGGTTTGTGAATCTAAAATATTCTCAAAAGTTATGAGAGTCACAATGAACAATTTATGGATCGAAGAAATAATCAAAATCAATGAATGTTTATTTTGATGATTCCATAAGGGATCTTGGTTAAAATAAAGATAAAATTAAACCATGTGTCTATATGGGGATTGGTTGGAATGTCATATTTTCATCATATTGATGCATGATAATGATATATTACTAATGGAAAATTAGATTCCAACCTTATAATTAGTTAAGACATGTTTAAATAAACACTTATTCATGAAAGATTTAGGTGTAGAAGTATGTATTCAAGGGAACAGAATTAATTGAGAATGATATAATATTCTATTTAAACTATGTAATATAATATACATTGTTAAGGTATTGAAAGCTACAAGATGGATAAATAAAGAGAGGATTTTTTACTATATCACATGATATAAAGAATGAGTAGATTTACTATTACTTTAAAGATTATATCTATCATTGATTTTATTATTTATACTAGTAATTTAGGGATAACTATATTGTGATGAAATTAAAACTATAATAAATTACTAGATTTTTATAAAGGATATATTCTTTATAAATGGAGAAGATAAGAAAGTAGTTTTGAGTGAGTTTACATATTATAGTTTCCAAAATGTAGTGTTTGATCTGATATCAAAGTTATGATAATGATAGTGAAATGATAAAGGGAAACTCAATTTAATTCAGTTTTATCGATTCCATAAAATCCATATATATCAAATATCTTTATATAGCTAAAGGTTGGTATACAGATATTTTGTAAATATAATATTTTGAAAAGATTTACATTTGGAGATAGAGTCACAGTTAGTAGTATATCCACAAAGAAGAATACAATAGTACCAATAAATAAATCATTACTCATTGAAATCATGAATATCATATGATAACTAAAAAGTTGAGAAATCATATTAGTTAATCCAAATCAAGTTGGATTTTGTTGAATTGGGGATCTAGAACTCACTGATTTTATAATTTCAATTACTAGATTATTTATTTATACATTTTATATACTTATAATTCATTGAATTTAATTTTTACACTTTATGTTATAGTGTTATTTGAATATTTTTCACATAAATAAGTTATATTTGTTATTTTATATATATATATAACTTATAGATTCTATGAAAATATTTTTAAATAAATTTAATGTGGTTTGGATTCATCGGTATAATATTAAAAATCTTATGTTTGAATATTATGTGTTAGGGGATGATAATAATTTATATATATTCTCTTACAGTTCACACTTAGTGATCTAAAAGATGGGTGGTCATGAGGAAATAACCACTAATAAAAACACCACATTATTAATTTTCCATTGACTTGAGGAAATTATTAATGTGTATCCTCAATCGTGTACTTTTATTAATGGTGAAACCATGATGTGTTTACATATGTCAAAGAATATTAAGTCTAGTATATTATGACTGGTATAAAATTAATTTAATTATCAAGATATAATTTTCCCCCTCTGAGTTATGGAAGAAGATATCGTGTTCCCTTTGATTAAGATAAATGTACTTGAGTGAATTCCAAGACCATGGTAGTTTACAAACATGTTTATATCAAATTTAAGGGAAATATAAATCAATTGGAAATCATGATGACACATTTATGAATCCTACTGGGTGATATATCATTTGAAATAATTATTATATTACATAGTAGAATCCATGGGAAGTTTTCATTATGATGACTCGTCTTTTCTTTAAGGGGTATATTATGTGTTTCTAGATATCAATCTTGGTATATGGGTTACACCAACTTCTATTAAGGAAAAATACAATAAGGTCATATACTAAGTGTATCAAGAAGCTCATTAGAATTAATCAAATATACTTTTTATAATAAATTCATTCCCAATTTGTGGAATAAAATTTATTCAAGTTAAATTGATCATAAATTAAATCACAAGGTCATTTTAGACATGAATTATTTATTGGAATTTTATCTCTTATTTATTTACAAGATTAATAATATAATATTTTTAATAATATGATTTAATATAATATTTACTTATAAGGTAAGTGAATAGAATAAATATATTTTTACAAATTATTTGAATATAATATTTACTTTATCGAATGAACATAATTTTATTGTTCAAGATTAAATAATATTTATTATAGTATATGGATAAAGTTACTGATCTAATAAATATATTTAATAAATATTTAATGATATTTAATTTATTTATTTATGAAATGATATTAAAATAATACATGTCACCAAAATAATAATAGTTTTATTATTATTTTAAGAGACATGTGGAATTATTTTCTATTATAGATGAATTAAAAGAAAGGACTTAATTATAACTCCTTAAATTAATTACATAGGTATAAAAACAAAATTATGTCACTTTGTTTGAAATAATAATCTCATCTCATGTAATTATCCTCTCATGACCTAGAGAGAGACTTAAAGAGAATCCTTTATCTTCACTCAAGTTTCTAGAGAGATAAACTATAATGTTTATTTATATGATCAAAAGTGAATAAATTGAATCATTTGATTACCTCATGTTAGAACATGATATATCAAGAATGGTATTCAATGTTTCATGGAATAAATGTATATATCACTAGAGAAATTCTAGTTTGGTTTCTTGAAGAAATGATAGAATCATGATGATTGGTGATTGGGTCAACGACGTAAATGATGAGTGAAAATGAAATTGAAAAACAAAATAATCCATGTATTTATATTATTTAAACAAGTAATTATAAATTAGTTGTGATGAAAATATTAAATGATATGGTTCAATTTCATCAAGTTTAAATAAAAAAATAAAATGGGCATCACATCCCACCATTTTTATTGTTCCTAGGTACTCCAATAATGAAATTCTATAGTAGGGGTGTCTGGATCTCAATATTTGTTTTTTATGTTGTATTTTTTATTTTTGTTGACCCATTTAAATGATACCCTCTATTAATTCATATTGTATCCTTGATTTTTAATATGGTTTGTTTACCCTATCCTCCAAGGATAGAAACCTAGCATCAAATTCTTTTTCATCATTGTCAGAAAGCATCTATGATTTTGTTTTTTCTAAATAGATTCTCAGTGGTATGCCCAAACTATCACCTTTGACATTAATTTATTTTTCTAGACACTATAATACTATTTTTAGTAAATTATCCTTTACCTAGGAAAATTTACTCTTATTGGGTTTAGACCACATAAAAAATAGAAAATAAAATAGTTATTATTATATTTTAATATATTAAACAAAAATAATTTTATTTTATATAATACTTATAAATACTTTTCCAAAAAAAATTTTAATCAAGTAGTTGTACTTTTTTATTTAAAAAAATCTCCTTCCACCTCACATGAGTAGAATCAAGAAATCAAAAGACTCGTATTAATAAATATTTCTATAAAAATAGGAATATTTATCATTTGTAATCATATATCACATCAATTTTTTATTATAAATTCAAAGCACATATTTATTTTTCTTAAGTGAAACAAACCACATACTCGGTTTTCATTAAGGGTGTGGTGGTTGTGTTGGAAATTATCAAATCTCTAAACATATTTTATATTTTATAAATTAAGATTAGTGAAGTATCATACTTTAAATAAGTCTAAAAATGTATATTAAAATCAATTTTAATCTTCATTAAAGATATTAGTCTTGTATCATCAAATAAAAACATTTATTTTTTATTTTTTAATAATTATTCAATTTATAAATAGTGTCTAATGAATGGATTTTTTATCAATGAATTTAAAATATTTTTTAAAAAGGGACTTTTGGAATGATTTTCAAACATGCACACAAGCCAAATTCGAATTTCTAATATAAAAGTATAAATACATATATGTATATGAATGAATAAAATTGTGATTTTTGATCAATATTTTATCAGTTATATGGTTAGAAACTTGAAGAAAAATTGAATCATCTCTTATTTGTGTCATAGTTTAATGTAGATTGAAGCCGAAGAGAGGAGAGGTTGTGAGACAGATTTAAACAATATTTTGGAACTTTTTTCTAATTACTATTAGAAAAAGAGCTATGAAATGGAACTCATATGAGAAATTGTTTTTAGATCTGAGAAATGATCCCTTTATAAATCATTTTTTACCACTAGTAAATGTAGATCATTTTTTAGTTCTAAAAAATCACTATGAAATTCCAAAAATATATAAAAGTAAACATTATTTTTGGGAAGTTGAAAAAACTAAACTCATGATACACAATCTAGGAAGCTTAATGTACACCAATTAACCTAGATATTTCATCCAATTAAATATTCCATCAACACACACACACACATAATCATCAACCCTAATTAAATTTATAGTTAATTTATTATCTGAACTCAGTTAAACCCCAATTTAAAGGTACCCAAATATGGTTTTATTTGGTTAGGGGAGTTGGGTAGTCAATTAATATGTACCCAATTATTGAGTAATTATTATAATCCCTACATATTATCATAAATATATACATCACTTGATCCTTAAACCACCACCCTACATATGAGACTATAAACATCCACCACAAAAACCCTATGAAGATTCAAAATAATCAAGATTTGATTATTGGATTCATATACCAATCATCTAGTTGTACTAACTAACTAATGTAGACATTATTTTTACTTATATCATTGTGTGTGTGTGTCTATGCATGTTAATTCATGATCCTCAATGTGTGTGTGTGTGTGCACGTGTAGGAGGAGCATGTGTATTAGTATTTGTGTGTGTGGGTGTGGGTGTGGGTGTGGGTGTGGGTGTGTGTGTGGGTGTGTGTGTTTTTGTGTCCACGTGCATCTATGTATTAAATATAATTTATTTAATACACACACACTTAAATATAATTTAAATATATAAATACACAAATAAATTCTCACAATTATATAAACATATTTAAATATAATTTTTATATATATTCACACACAAATAAATAAACTTTCAATATAAAAATGTGTTTATTTAAAATATATATGTATACATAAATATTAAAAAAATAATTCACACAAATGATTCACGTTCAGCACACAAAAAAACTTAGAATATCTTCTAATTTTCATTTATTTGACATGATCCATGATGATATGATAAACTACAGATTATATATTCTTCACCATTAATTTTAACACCACTCTATGGATCTCTTATTATATCTAGATGAACCTAAAAATAGGTTCCCTATCCCTTTTTTCCTCTCCCCCCTTCATTCAACTTAGATCCAAGGACACCAGAGGGGTCTTCTTTTATTTGTTATGGTAATATTTATCCTTATTTCCCCCTTATTCTCCCTTATTTTTCTTATTTGTATTTAGTATTTGATAATGATTCCATCAGAGTATAATGGAATCATTCAATCATTTTGGAGCTTTGCATGGCAGTGTCTTAAGGATTCTAAAAGTGGTGGAACATATCCTTTTTATTTTATTTTCATTGTATGTACATCACTAGGTATATTTTCCTAGGGTTTCTTCCAAATTGGATGATTATTGGGAATTTTGTGATAAGGATTTTGATTACAAGAGTGTCAGAGGCATGGTGTGATCCTCTTACATATTGTTGGTCTAGGTTTTAGTGTCGAGAAAGAACTTGGTATGTTTTCAATTATTAGGCCTCATTGTATTGAATTGGTTAATCAATTATAAATGATTATAATCTATGGTAAGATTATTATAATTTAATACAAGGGTTTGATGCCATGGAAATTCTTGGTATGAGCTTAAGAGAGGCATGTTCCATGATTGGTTGGTAATGGTGAGAATATCTTGTGAATTATAACTCTATTTTTTAGATTGGTGGTCCCTTTAATACATAACCACATGTGTATATACATGTACATTGCATGAATGTTCTTTAGGGTTTGGGTTCCTGGAATGAGAAGTCTACAAAGAGGGCCAAGAGAGTCTCGAGATGTGAGTTAGATTAAGTTTAATCCTTTTTTATGTTTTAAATTTATTATGCATTGGTTGGAGATTTAAGAGATTTCTAGTGTCAATGTCACCAAGGGTCATAATATCTATAACTACTTAAGGAACCTTGAGGTCATCTTGAAGTATAGAGTAAATTAGGAATGTCCTGAGTTGAGATCCAGTGAGTTGGTTCAAGACCTCTTGGATAATTAAGACCTTGGTTAGAGGTCTTAGTTAGTGTTATCCATAGGAAATTAAATGGGAAAGGATATGGGAATATCATTGAAATTGTAGTGTTGATCGAGAAAGAGGGGTGGTCATTGGTAATGGGTTTTAAACCATAGTTGGATGTTGGTCTTGAGATACCCCTATTATTGGACTTTGGGATAGATTCATTACTCCCTTTAAGGTTTTCTTAGTCACACCTACTAATTTTAAATTTGGGGCATCATCTTTCATGTGCATGAGACTTCTAAGGAAGTAAGTCATAACATGATATAAGTAAGGATAACAAGTAGGGTTCCTTATAAGGAATGGATATTGTTGAAGAGTATTTTCCTATAAGTAGGTTGAATTAGAATTAGTTTCCCTTCATGTATACTTAGTGTATAGGATGTTTCGGAAAGGGGTAGAGTTTATAATGAGACACCATGGGGTAGTCAAGTATTTGTCCTGTTCTAGGGGTGGGGTAGAGGTCAGGGTGTGTTTTATAATGAGGCCCTCTATAAAAATGCATGGTTTGAGAGAAATTCTTAGTGTTCAATATGGCTAGATATGGCATAGGGTCGGGATTGTGAGTTAGGTATGGAGTTGGTTACAGTTATCACTATTATTATTATATAGTTTTGGTTGGGTTGGTAAAGTTAGACAATAATGTTGGTTAGGGAAATTTATTTTGAGCTGTATATCCCACCTTATAGTAGTGATATAGGTCGTTATTCATGTGTGGATAACCAAGGGATAGGCTTTGGGCTCTATCTACTACGTTTTTATTATTATTATTATTATATGAACATGTTTTGCAATGGCGATGATATGTGATGTGAGATATTCTATGAGGCATCACACAAAGTGAGAGGGTGGTGGTATGAGACATGGTGTGTGACATGGTATGAGACTTCACCCAAATTGATATGGTCGTGTTATGAGACATGATATGATACATGGTATGAGACCTCACTATGTGAGAGGGAGGTGGAACAGGATATTCTATGTGATGTGTTATAAAACCTCTCCATGTGTGAGAGGGTGGTGGTATGATATGCGGTATACCACATGGTATTGACCTAAACCTGAGTGATATGGTGGTTTTATGAGACTGGACATGAGATCGAGACTCAGTATGAGACCCTACCCTGAGTAAAAGTGTAGTGATTGAGACCCAGTTTTAGGTCCCTACCATGGGAGATGGGTCATGGGGATAGGTTTCATTCTGATAATAATTATCCTACTATTATAGATTAAAGCAGGAAAGGTCAGGTATCATAGTGGACTAGTTTTCCCATGATGACCTAACATGTCTACAATCTTTCTTTATATTGTTGTTTGAGTTGATCTATTTTACATACAGGCGTTATATATAATAGCATATAAAAGCTCCAAATTGGTGGTTCCCTATATATTTTTAGGCACACATATTGTATGGGGACCCAAGTATGGGTATAAATTTTAAGTTTAAATTTCATGACACATGTTGTATGATGGATCTAGCTAGAGTTATTGGATATAGTTTGGGAGAAAGGTTTGGAGAGGGACCCAAAATCGTGTTTATGTATCTATTAAAATTTTTATTTTATTTATTCTATATTTTAAAAGCCTGTTTGGTGGTCATTATTTTATTTTTATTATATACTGTCATGGGCTGAACTATTTTCATTTAATGGTGATATTTATTATTTATTGATGGTTAAATTTAACTATAAAATCTTATGTTAAATATGATGTTTCTATTATTGTTTTTCTATTATGTTTTGTGATACCAAGAGTATAATATCCTTAAATTTGAGAAAGACTCTCATTTCTTGTTTCCAGCCTCAGGAGTACAAGAAGGTGTGCTTTATTTCTTATGGTACCACTGGATAAGTATATTTCGGTGATTTTATTCATGGCATTAATAAATTATATTAGATCAATATTTCAATTAATTTACTATTTTGGTATGGAATATGGATATAGGATGTTTTTAGATCTTAAAATCATGATTATGTTAGGGGTCATTAACCCATATATGAAACAAGTCTAAGTGGCCAGGTATAAGATCTATGTTCATTATTTTTCACTTTTATGATTGAAGTATTGACTTAATTATTATTTTATATTATGCGACTATTATTTATGGTTTTACTCTTATCCTAGGGTAGTAATAGAGTGTGTTTTCATGCATCACACTAGGAACATAATAATCTTGTACATGTTCATAATTACTTGTGGATGTGAAAGAGTTTTCAAAAATGGAAAATAGATTTAGTAAACTATTAAAAAGGAAATTTTATGAGGAAATGTTTGAGTAAAGTGTTTTTAATTAGTTAAAGAATAAAAAATTAATTCATTAGTGTATTCTAAATAAATTATTAAAAAAACATAATTAAATGAGACTTTATAGTTTATTTTTTTGTGTTTTTATTGATTCTTTTCTCCTTTTAGTTATGTAAATTTTAGATAGAATCCCATTAATAGTTTGTTCAGGGATTTGAAATTCCTTGAATCAAAATTTAGGATGAGTTTCAGGTATGGTTAGAGCCTATATGAGATATTTTGGTTGATAAAACTCCATTTAGTGGGTTGAGATATTTATATTTGTTTTCCTAAGATAGTGATATGTGTCTCACTATGTGGTGAGTTGGGTTAGTGCAAGGGTAGGCTGGTGGATACACCAGATAGGGTATTTTTCAATGGATTACTATCATATATCAATAGATACCCATTCCCTAAATGGATTAATGTGTGAGTATTATTAGTTGAGTTAAGTTAATGGGAGTATGTGACCTAGTATTTGAGTATTATGGATAGATAATTCAAGGTTAGAGTAATTCTTGATCATAGAGTTGGATCAAGTGCTCTGTTTGGTAAAGTTGTTTCCATGAGTATGTTGGGATTGAAAGAACCATGACTTTTTTGTAAAGAGATATTTTCTATAATTGAATGGGTATGTTTTAGTAATATTGTGTTTTAAAATTGAAGAACATATTTGAACTTTTGGATAGGTTAGATCCTGTTTCAATGACTCCAGGTATGAAATCCATGTGAGGTATGGTAGTCTTGAGGAGTGAGATGACATTACATGCTTGGGGAAGAATGTTTTGGATGCCAATGAGGTTTGGATGAAAGGTTTATAGGAACCATTAGGAAATGGATGGGTCATTTTAGGATGACCATTAATTGAATATCTTGGTATAAATTACCAATTCTTGTTAAATATATTCTCCTTAAATAGTAATTGTGGTTAGAGGACATATTTAGTTGGTAGTGCCTCAGTGAAACTACCATGGGATTAAGAATGTTTTGAATCATAAAAAATCTCGTGTATTATATTCATGAAGAGAGATATTATGGTTTATTTAATAGGTTATTATGGAAATCTATCCATGTTATTTAAGAAATCATTGTATGTCCATGATATATTTTAGGTTAATCCATAATCGGAAAAAAAATATTTGGTCGAGAGGTTATGAATATGAAGCTTGTTCTAAAAGGGATAAATAACGATTCATGCATGAAGTTCAACTAGTTTGAGATATATAATTTTAACTAACGTATAAATTGAGTTGAGACCTTAGTAGGACCTGTTAGGATCTCTATGGTACGACACCAAGTGTTCTTAGCAAGTGTGAGATAGTGGATAATAGAAAATGGGATAGGCTTAGATTGGTTCGGAGGATTGGTTTGACCATACCTAAGAGGTAGGGGTATGAAAATATTTTTTCGTATCAACCAAGGGTCATCCAGGTCATAAGAGATCTATTTGGGGATAACATATTATTTTAGGGCTTTAGAGTGTAGAGTTGGTTTAAATTGTTTAGGTTTTGATGAGTAAGGATAATGTGAGGAAATATTTATGATATTGATAGTGAGGATCCACTCATGTTACCTCAATCAAAATATTATCCTTTAAAATGTAGTATAGTGGTGACCACAGGGTTTCCTCGTGAGTATTTTTTATGTTAAGTTAACAATTGTCCCTTTTTTTGATAATTTATAGTTATGATTTGGGGATTTTTTGTTTTAAGGAATTTTAAATTTATAAAATAAGAGATAAATCTATTTTAAAATTTAGACATTGGATAATTTTAAAAGATATAAGAAATAATAACTGATATAACGATAGTTGACATGTTTTGACCATCATGAATTGCCTTATTCATTAGGTAAAATGATTCCCAATTGAGTTACTCAGTGTATACATCAATAACTAAAATTATACACCAAAATTTTCTAAGAAAAACATCTAGAAATCAAATATTGGTTTTTATCCCCTTATAAAATTGATTCAATTACCTAAAGATCTTGGAAAAACCAAAACTAATCGAACCTATTACACTAAATGAAAAGGAATCACAAACTATATTTAAATAGGAAGAATGATTGTTTTTCTTACAAATTTTGAAAAACTATATAGAAAAAATTTGAAGAATATAGATTTAATAAATAAAAATTCATTTTTAATTCATGAAAATAGATTCTTTAATAATTAAAAATATTTTTACAAATAAGTATATAAAAACATGGAGTAATAATATCCATAGATCTCCACTACCACTACTACTTAAGGTTTACCCCTTCATGGATATATTACTGCATTTAAACTCCATTATCCTCTAGTATTCTCATCTTGTAAATCTATGTCCCCACTCTAACTATCCTAGTGAAATGTAAGTGGAGACTCATATTTATAATGAAGAGGTATAGAAAAGATTATATATAGTTATGTATTTATAAAGAATTATTGTAGTTGAATTACTAAATGGAAAAAATATCAGTAGGTTGACTTATAAAAAAATTATTCTCCTAAACATTTAGATCCATATGAAGAAATTTTAAAATTTTATCTTTTATTTACTAAATTACACTTTTTAAAGTTAGAAAGACTCTTCCACTTTCTTCATTTTTATGCATTCATAAGCTTCACTAATGATTTAATTTCTCATTGAAATTGAATGATAATTTGAACCTCATATTCCTCTATCTGTGATAACTACATTAACCTTATTTAAAGTTGTGTATATTGATATATGGCTCATTTATTGAGATGTTTTCAATACAGTTAGCCAAAAATGTTATCCAAATTGAATGATTTATTTTGGTCTTTTAGGGTTCGAATAAGTACTTTGACTAGTTGAATAAATTGAATCCCACTAATCATATAATCCTATAAAAAAATATTTTCATATTTTGGATTAGTTTACAAAATTTTATACCAAAATTACCAAAATGATAAAAAATAGTTAAAAATAAATAAAAATTATTTCATTTTAACATTAATGCCCAAAATTCACCAAAATTATAAAAATGTTTTAATTAAACTTTAAAAAATGGTTGGTATTAAATTATTGAAATACATGTATAAATTTATAAAACAATCCTATAAATCAATTCCCCCAATATTATCACATAGACTCTTGGATAAGTAAGCATCAAAATCATATCAAAACAAATTCTAAACCCATACCCCTGAGATCCACCAATTTATATAAATGAAAACATAATTTTTCATGCCTCATAAAAACCATTATTTAAATTTCTATATTTGGTTCATTAAATTAATTCTCATTTCATTTTTCCTTCCATTTACACAAAACACTTATCTCACATAAATTTTCACTCATTAAAAATTTTTAGATTTCTCAACAAGGATTTTATCCTCCAAGCACATGAAATGTCCACAATTGGCTTGATAAATTCGTAAATGTTGATCCAATATGAGTTAAGTACATTTATTATTCATGGTGATTTTTTGGGGTATGTTCTTTGGTTTACGGCTGGTAGAATTTAATTGTAAAAAAAATTAAGGTGGAATAAAATGGGTTAGTCTCTTTTAGAAGAAAAATTTATGTATCAAATTTACACTCCAAAATGGGATTCCTCCTAACTCTTCTTAGTAATAAATCAAAACCAAAAATCTTTAAAACATCATGGAAATTTCAAACCATTCAACATTTTAATATCATAAATTATTCCACTAAACTAAATTTAATATAACATAATTTATATTTATATTTTTAAATTTGGAATAGCTTTATTTTTTATATTAGGTAGGGTTATTTTAATTTCAAATAACTTATATGAATTAAGTACCTTATTTACAATGATATTATATATCTTATCGTAAAAAGCAATATTTTTCTTTTATTTTTTCAGAAACTCACTCTAAATATATTTTTTTTTTAAATTAGAAATCCGCTCCAAAATCTCCAATAAGGAACCTCATTTCACATGATCCTATTTTCAATAGAAAAAACAACACTTTTACATTTTATTTTCATCAAAAAGAATCTCCAAATTATGTAGCACGTAATAATTTAACTCCCCCTATAACAACCCATATATTATAAATGATATTTTAAATAAATTTGTGTTATGTTATATAAGTATTATACACATAGAGAACATATAGAAACTAATAAAATTTTATTTGATCAATGAAAATTGTTACATTAGTCAATGAATAATCCAATTAAAATGAAGAATATTACAAGTCAACAATAAAATATAAAATATAAAAACTAAAATGGGAAAATTAGGATTCCTCAATTGATTAGAATCATCCCTCCCACGAATGAGAAAATTTGGATCGCCCTGGTCGGCAAGAATCATCCCTCCCACAAATAACACTATAGATAAGAAACAAAATATTATTAAACCAATCGAAAATTTAGAAAATTAAAATATATATCCTCAATTAAAATAATATTGAATGTTAAATTAAAGAATAAATATGTGTTTTTAAGAGTTAATATGACTATTAGAATAGTATTGTGATCATTGTGAATAGATACATGACTGTTGGGAATAGTAAACTGGTCGTTGGAATAGTATTTTGACCTAAAAATAATAAAATATAATGTAAAAAATATTTTTAGAGGTTAACTTAAGAAAATATAAATATCATAATTCCATAAAATAAATATCAAGATTAAAAAACTCAAATAAAATTTAAGCATGATTTTTAATAAATAGTATTTTAATATATTTTCTAAAAAACATATCTTTATAATAAAATTTTAAAATTATCTATGATAGAAAAATGTTTTGATAAAATGAATTCCATTTTTGAAACCATTACATCGGAATTTTTCAAGGGTGATTTTCTAAAATACATCAATTTTCAAGTGAATAATAAAAATACAGTGTTTTCATAACCGGTGTATTTTAAATTACATCATTCATGACGTAATAAAAACAAAGTAATTTATAGAACATTATACTTGAGAAAAATCATAAATGAGTCATTAAAATAAAATAAATATGTTTTCCAAACATAAAACTTACTTTCCTAACTCTAAATTAAAAAGTTTTCTTTTAAAAATACAAATTTTTCAACATTTCATTTTAATAAACTATTAAATTTTAATTATAAAGAGTATTAAATCATTAAAATAGTAATATTTTATTTATATATGATCTGTAATTTCATTAATATCTCTATTACATGGTATACCTTGGATATAGTATTTTATTCAATATTTTATTCTAAAAATACCCATCTCCTGAAGTATAAATAACCCCTCTCCCTAGCCTTGGAAAACAACTCCTCCATCACATAAAAAAGAAAAATATATACCCAAATACTCTATATTAATCCCTAAAAAACATAGTTATGCTATTTAGTAAAAAAAATCCATTCATCAAGGAATTATATTTCTATACAAGAGAAGCAACAATGAGAAAAGAGTAAGTTTTTATAAAATCTTCCCTAATTTTATCCTCTCTTCTATTTTTACCAATATATTCTAAATAAAAGTATTCTAAGAATATGTGGGAAATATTTTAACATTATAATAATGATGTTAAACTACTATAAAAATATATATATTCTTGAAGAATTTATATTTTGTACCTCCCTTTCTTCTTCATTAGGCAGAGTTCTCCTTAATGGTCAGTTAGCCACCAATGAGGAAATTTCAAAATCATTTATTATAACCACCAAATTGGATGGTAATAAAAAATTATTTGTAATATTTACATTTATAAATATATATATTTTAATATTTTGTAAATAATTTCTATTATGTCTTGAACAAAAATAGAAAAATCAAAGAAAAATGGAAAAAGTGTAAGGAAAACAATATAAAAAATGATTAACCTTTAAAAATAGAAATTAATAAATATAAAAATAATTTTTTAAGTGAAAACTAGTTACATAATTAAATTAAATTAATAATTTTTCAGTTTTTTAATAAACCTATGTTTATTATTCAGGTTACGAAAAAGTGATGAAGTAAAGAGGCATTTAAGGTAAGGGGATTCACAAACCCAAACTCTCTGTTTTCGGTTATCTCCTATTTCACATTGATTTCAGTATGGATTTTCCTCGAATACCCATAATATTTCATTTAAGTATTATTTCTTTTTTATTTCAGGTATATTCATGTTTCTAAACTTCCAAAATGTTTTCTAAGACATTGACAATTCTTTTCAAAAATACTTCAATTTCCAAAACATCTCTTGAATCCACTTGACTTTTTTATCATTTAAATGAATAAAATGATCATTTATACCAATTTATGAAACCCCTTATTTATTTTTTAATGATAATGTTTATTTCATGATTTATGATATGTGAAATCATTTACAAAACCCATATTTTCCATGGGTTAATTCATGACTATGTTTGTTATCCTCCTATATGGCATGCATGATAATGAGAATTTTATTATGTGAAGGGAGGGGATGGAATTATATATCCCTATAATTCATTTTTTTATGTGATGTATAAAATTATATAATGTGTATTATTCATGAACATGTTCATATCTTTGTTCACAATGTTTTTTCTATGATTTATCCACATATGTTGTGTGTGGACATGATGTAAGCTTTATTCACAACTATGTGTGGTATTTTACCAATATGTTATGATGTCTCATTATTATGATTATGTAATATTCCATTCCTTTATAAAATTATTCCCTCACGATTTTGATTATTATACTATGATTATGATATGATGTTGTTGATTATACTCACGGTGTTCTATTGATTCATATCCATTATTCTCCCCCTAATTGGTATTTTAGATCACCAATTTCTTTAATGCATATCCTTAGGTGACTATATGGACTAAGGATATCGTTACATATTTATAAGTATATATAATAAGAATTTAAATAATGTTTAAGTTTTACTATATAAAATTTATTTATGAGCCTAATTGTCCCAAGACACCAAACCTTTGGATCCCAGATTGTATCGTTATTATGTGGTTTATTTTAAAAATAATATAATAGTCATGTAAGGAAAATTTGGGTCGCTATTGTTGGTTTCAAATAACGGTTTAGTTAATTTTGTAATTAGGATTAGAATATATTAGTGAAAACCATAAGTATAAGTTTATTTATATGTAAACATCCTAGAAGAATAATTTTAGAAAATGGATAAACATAGTGATCCCATAAGATATGCAATTAGAGTTAATATTCACAAAATAATAAATTATTTATTCTTTGTTTATTGACCTAAATTTCTTCAAACATTTTATATTCTATATAATGGTGAGAACTATGAGAAACCAAGCCAATAACATATATGAGGGACAATACAGTGTTTATCTAAATGACATTCCAAATGAAATGGGAGATAGAGTTCAAAACGTCATAGTAATGATTACCCGTATATCTTAGTCTATAAACCAAAACCTAAACCACATGGAACTCCCACCTTCACCCATGAATTAGAAACTGGATATCGAGCATTTAATAAGACAAAAACTACCAACATTCAATGGGACTTCTAATCCAGTTTTCATTGAATTGGGGGTTAACTCAATAGAGAATATCTTTTAGGAAATCCACTATTCTAAGAAGAAGAAGGTGACTCTAGTCATCTATTGTTTAGATGGAAAATTATATCAATGGTGTGAATTGATAAATAACACCAATACAAAGGATTAAATAGAAGATATGGAGTGGTAATACTTTAAGAAAAATATTTCTTAATAAGTATTTCCCTTGAACTCTCCAAACAAAGATGGAGAGAGAATTCCTAGAACTTAAGAAAAGGGAGGGTGAATCTGTCTTATCTTATGAGTCAAATTCACAAATATTACAAGATACACCTCGCATTTTTTCTTCAAAAATTATGGATAAATAGATATATTCTTTAGTGTTTCAAAACCAATCCTTGGAAAGGTTCCTGCTATGCGAGAACTTGGGCGTTACTAAGGGGTATTTTGTTATTCTCTCTAAGCAAAGATAGAGTTTGGTGAATAGTACCATGTTTATTGAGATAAGAAGGTAATAATTGAGTTTTATGTTGGTGGTTCAAATAAAAAATGGAGAAAAGGGTTCCAACCACCCACATTTCAAAAATATGGAAACAATCATCATAGAGATTTCCACAAAGGGATGGGGAAATGCTTAATGTACAAAAGAGAAGGTCGTCAAGATCATGAATGTTGAAGAGACATGAAGAAGTTATCCAACATGATGTAGGAAAGAAAGGTACCTCCAAATGATCCACCCATGGTACAATGATTCAACTGTTGGGAGAAAGGGAACTATGCAATCTAGTGAACAAAACCATAAGTCATTGAGGGTAATCAGCATTAGTAACCACCAAATTAAAAGGATCTAGGGAATGATTATGTCATATATACTTCTATAGGGGAGTGTGAAAATTAATTTATACAGGTGAACTTATGATTTGATTAAGGGTGAATTTTGTTTTATTTTATTTAGGTTCTGTACATTATTTTATATCCTGAAAGTTTTCAAGAACATTAATTTGAGGCCTTCATACCATAAAGTAGGGATATATGAATATACACATATTGTTTTGATCATTCCAAACCAAGTGTTGGACTCCTCAACTATTTGAATCTATGAGAATATTGTTCTAATGAATCTTGTAATACTTACCATAGTATAATCTGACACTGTACAAGGCATGGATATCTCTCATTATATATAGCACACATCATCTATTAGGAAAAGAAAATCTATTTATATATTATGAACCATCCAATGTTCCTCTAAAAATGAAAGGAATATCATGAATCTCTACTGGAAAATACCTCAAAAGTGTGGGTGATGATACATAAAGAAGATTCATATCTTTCCAAAAAATGGTTGAGTCGAATGAAAGTATAAATATTGAGAAAATTCCCATTGTAAGGGATTATACTAATTTATTTCCTGAAGAGTTGCTCAAACATCCATTGGATCAAAAAGTAGATCTCTTAATAGAGAATATACCTAGAGCTAATCCAATCCCCAAATTCCCTTAGAGGATAGCCACTATCAAACTACATGGGTTAAAGAAGTAGTTTCAAGAGAATTTGTAAAAAGGGTTCATATTCCCTAGTTCCTTGCCTTGGGGTGTTCCAATGATCAATGTAAAGAAGAAGTATGGATCAATGTGGATTTGTATGTATTACTGAGAGCTCAACAAGATCAATATAAAGAACAAGTATCCCTTTCAAAGGATTAATGACTTGTCTGACCAACTATGAGAAGCTCAATACCTCTCAAAGGTGGATCTTAATTATGGATATCATCAGATGAAGGTTAATAAGGAATAAATTTAGAAGATAGCCTTTTGTATTGGGCATTGGCACTTTGAGATCATAGTGATTTCCTTTATAATTACTAATCCTCCTGAAATCTTCATAGTTGATTAATAGAGTTTGTATATATTACCATGACAAATTTTTTGTTGTGTTTATTGATGATAGTCTCCTTTACTCCAAGAGTAAGACAGAACATAAAGAGAATCTAAGGATTGTTATGGTGATGTTAAAGAAGGATAAAATGTACACTAAGTTCATAAAATGCGACTTTTGGATGCAGCAAGTCACATTGTTGGGGAAAATGATCACAAGTGAGGGAATTTATATAGACCCTTCAAAGAAAAAGGAAAATGAGGAATATCACATACCCACTAGTTTCTTGGAAATCTGTAGTTTTCTTTGCTTAGTTGGGTGATACCGAGATTTTGTGATAATCTCATGATTTTATAGCTCGATAACTAAATTAACATTGAAAGGGGTAAAGTATGTGTGGATGGAGGAATGTGTTAAAATATTTAAGGAGATCAAAATGATGCTAATAATTGAACCTATACTCATACTACAATAATGTGGAGAAGGTTTTGTGATATAAAAAAATGATTTGAATAAAGTCTTGAGTTGTGTATTCATGAGCAATAACAAATTAATATCATATACCTCATGTATAAACTCAAGATCCATAAGAAGAACTACTCGACATGTGATATAGAGTTGGAATCTATGATCTTATTCTTTAATATTTTTTGGAACTACCTCTATGGTGAGAAGAGTGACATATATATATATATATCTTAAGAGTTTAAAGTATATATTCACACAGAAGGAAATCAACATGCTTCAAAGGATATTGTTAGATCTAATCAAGGACTACAATTTCTCTATTCACTACTATCTTAGAAAGTTGAACAAGGAAGCTAATGCTCTTAGTAAAAAAGAACATACTACTATATCCATTATGTGGACTGATAAGGACCCTATCTTCATGGATTTATAAAGGATGAATCTCGAAATAATAATGGTAGGGAATACATCATAACTTTACTAAATGATTTCCCAAACATATGTCTAAAAGAAGATCAAGGAGGCACAAAGGGATGATATAGAGCTTCAAAAGAAGGTGAAAATAGTAAAGGAAGGGAATCTTCATGAATTCCCCATCATTAGAGATGGTTTCCTTAAATTTTAAGGTAGACGTTTTGTTCCATCATCACATGAGATAAAGAATGATCTATTAGATAACGTTTATAGATTATCATTATTCATCTATCCAAGAAGAACTAAGTTGTAACATGATCTTTGATGGTTCTTATGGTGAGAAAGCATGAATAAGGATATCGTTCAATACACTCTAAAGAGCTTGGTATGTTATAAAGTTAAAGTAGACTGGTAAAAGTTCAAGGGTATGATCAAACCATTTCCCACACCCATGTGGAAATGGAATAACATCACCATGTACTTTTTCACTAGTCTTGTGAAGACATCCAAAGAAACTAATGTGACATGGGTTGCAGTAAATTGACTCACAATGACTTCCCACATCATCAAAATTCAGGAATATTTTCCTCTTGAACAACTTTTCATGATATACGTAAATGAGTGGTGAGGCTATATGGGGAACCACTTTTGATCATCTCAAATCATGATTCAAGGTTCACTTTGAAATTCTGGAGGAGTCTTCAACTTTCACTAAATAATTAATTGAATTTCATCATGGACTATCACCCATAAGCTAATGTATAATCTAAAAGGACTATTCAAACACTTGAGGACATGTTGAGAGCCTACTAATATAATTTAAAGGTATATGGTATCAATATATCCCCTTAGTTGAGTTCCCATACAACAATAGATTCCACTCTAGCATTTAAATGGCTCCTATGAAGCTCTACACATGAATAAATATAGAACTCATATTTTTTGGTATGGAGTTGTAGAATGAAGGATACTTAGACTAACCTTGTACAAAAGATGATAGAGAATATTTAATACATACAACAACATATAAAAGCTTACCAGAGTTAAAAAAATATCTATGATGACAACCATTCAAGGGACTTAGATTTTGATGTTGGAGAAAATATTTCCTTTAAAATAACACTGTTTAAAATATTCATGTGCTTCGGAAAGAGAGGGAATATTATCCCTGGGTACATTAACCCCTTTTAAATCCGTGATCACATACGATCAGTGGTATGTCGGGTTTTACTTCCAAAAAATATGGATCAAGATCATGATTTTTTCACATATCTCTCCTAAGGAAGCATATAACAGATCCCTCAAATGTTTTGAATCTAGATATGGTAAAAATGGATAAGGACCTCTTGTATAATTAGTAGTCAGTGAAGATCTAGGACCGTAGAGACAAAGTTCTACCCAATAGTTCAACTCACCTTATCAAATTGATTTTGTGAAACCATAAGTATGAAGAGGAAACGTGTTAAATAGAGGAAACAAAGAAATTGAAGTACCCTTTACTATTCTCAATCAATAATATAAGTTAAAATTTTGAGGATAAAATTTGGAAAATAATGTAACAACCCATATTTTATAAAGTATATTTTAAATAAATTTGTGTTATATTATATAAGTATTATACACATAGAGCACATATAGAAACCAACAATGATTTATTTAATTAATGAAAATAATTACATTAGTCAATGAATAAACCCACTAAAATTCCAATATTACAAGGGGACAAAAAAATAGAAAAGATAAAAACTGTAATGGAAAAAATAGGATCACTTAGATCAGTTCAAATCACCTCTCCCATGAACAATACTATGGAAAATAAAAAAAAAATATTAAACCAAAATACATTTCAGAAAAGTAAAATATAGACCCTTGAGATAAGTTTTAGTGAACTTTAAATTAAATAATTAAGAAGTATTTATAATAGGTAATATGATCGTTGGAATAATTATGTGACCATTGTGAATAGTAACTTAACTATTAAGACTAGTAACCTGATCATTGGAATTATAATTTAACATAAATATAATAAAATATAATGTAAATAGTATTTATCATTATTAATTTAATAAAATATAAATATTATAATTCTATAAAATAAGTATCAATATTTAAAAACTAAAATAAAATGTAAACATGTTTTTTAATAAACTATATTTTAATGTATTTCATAAAAAACCATATTTTTTAATAAAAATTAAAATAATATATGATATAAAATTATTTTTCAGGAAATTAATATCATTTTTTAGGAAATTAATATAATTTTTGAAACCATAATGTCAAAATATTCCAAGTTTTATTTTCTAAAATACTTTAATTTTAATGGGAATAGTAAAATTTTGGTTTTTCGTTGTAATTGGTGTATCTAAAATTATATCATTCATAATGTAATAATGTCCTAATAATTTAAAGATATTAATTATTGGATAAAAAATATTTAATTTCATAATTGAGTCATTAAAATACAACAAACTTGTTTTCCGATCCTAAAAATTACTTCTCAAACTCTAAATTCAAAAGTACTCCGTTAAAAAACAATTTCTCTTTTTTCCCAATTTTATTTTTAAATAAATAATTAATTAGAGTTATAAAGAGGTTTAAATTATAGAAACCATTTACTTTATTTATATATGATTCATAATTTCATTAATATAACTATTACATGGTTTATATTGGATATATTATTTTATTTAATATTTTATTCTAAAAATACCACTCTCTTCAAGTATAAATAACCCTTCTCCCTCCTCTTGAAAAACCAATCCTATATCACTTAAAAAATACTAATATCTACCCAAACATATATCTATTAATATATTATAAACCTTAGATATGTTTTTTATTAAACAAACTCCATTCATTAGGGAATTCTAGTTTCGTACAAGAGAAGAAACACTAAGAAAATATGAATTTTTTATCAACTCTTCTCCCATTTTCCTATTCTCTTCTCTTTTTATCAATATCTTTAAAACAAAAATATTATAATACTGAGAATAAATTATGTTAAAATTACATTAATTATGTTATTCTACTATGAAAAATATATTTTTTTAATTATTTATATTTTGTACCTCTCTTTTTTCTTCTTTGGACAACGTTCTCGTTAACAATCAGTAAACTACCAACGAGTATTGTAATAATAAATTATTTAAAATATATAAATTTATAAATATATTTATTTTAACATTTTATAAATAATTATTCTAATGTCTAAATTACATTGAAAAAAATAGAAAAATTAAATCAAAATATGAAATGTTTAAGGAAAACATGATATCAAAACGCTTCACCTTTAACAATGGAAATTAAGAAATATAATCCAATTGTCTTCAGTTATAAATATTAATATAAATTAACATAATTCACTTATAGATCAATTTTTTAAAATAGACTATGTTAATTATTCAGGAGACGAAATATCTATGAAATAAATCATGATTTAAGGTGAGGGGATTCTCAAACCCAAACTCTTTCTTTTGGGTTATCACCAATTTCACATTGATTTCAGTATGAATGTTCCTATAATGTAAAAAATATTTAATTTCAATATTATTTATCTTTTATTTAAGGGATGTATATGTTTCCACCCTTCCAAAATATTTTCTAATCCATTTATAATTATTTTTCAAAAATAATTCAATTTCTAAAACATATCTTGAATCTTTTTGAATTTTTTCTATATTGAAATAATAAAATGATATTTTATTCTAATATATAATCTAACTTATTAATTTTTTAATCCTAAATTTCATTTCATTAATTATTATATGTGAAATATTTTACAAAAATCATTTCTTTCCAAGGGTTATTTCATAACTATGTTTATTATCCTTCCATTTGGAATGCATGATTAGGAGAATTTTATGATGTGACATGTGGGCCCGAAATTATATAGTCCTACAATTAATTGGGTAATGTGATATATCTCAGGAGATAATTTTTATTATACATGAATATGATTCTATTTTTTTATAATAGTTCTTTTAGGATTTATGAAAATATGTTATGAGTGGACATGATGCTAACTGTGTTTAAAACTATGTGTGGTATTTGACTAAAATGTTATGATGATTCATTATTTTGAATATCCAATATTACATTACTTTATTAAATTTTTCCCTCAAGATATTTATGATGATCCTATGCTTATTATATGATGATTTTGATTATTATCATTGTGTAATATTCATCCATTTCCCATATTCTCTGCCTTACAGGGATTTTATCTAACCCCTTTCTTTGATGTATATCCTCAGGTGAAAAAATGTACTAAATAGATAATGAAATATTTATAAGGATATAAAAGAATATTTTAAATAATTTTTAAGTTTTTTACATACAATTGATGTATGGGTTTAATTCTCCAAAGACACTAAAACATTGGAACTTTATTTTGTCACTATTATTATTTTCTTAAAAATTAAGTAATAGTAATGTAAGGAAAAGTTAGGTAACTATACCCCCCCCCCCACGATACACACACTCTCTCTCTCTCTCTTAACTTGAACTATATCATGTATTCTTTACTTCTAGAGCTGGTTGTATGGTAAAAAGTGTCTTGTAATGTAGATAACTACCAATGTTGTTCAAATATTTATAATGTCTCAAAAAGATAAAATTTATTAGTAAGCCTATATAAAAAATTATTTTCTTAATAAAGTGGTCTTTTATAAAAACAAAATTTATCAACTATTTAAAACATAAGTACCTCAAACCCTCGCATATTTTAAAAATAAGTCAAATTTTAGTTTAAGAAATAGTGTTTAGTTCTCTCAAAAAATGAGGTGAATAAAAAGAATGTTTCAAATGGGTTCAGAAGCCTCACATGATGTGATTTCTAAAATTAAGATATTGATATGTGGCATGGAATTTAAAGTTAAATAGTATTTTCATGAAATACTCAATTTTTTTAACTTGAACAAAGTCATTTAATCATTGATTTAAGCTAAGTTTCATAGGTCAAATTGGTTCACTCATTGACATGGGTTTTAAAAATGATAATGATTTATATTTTAACTCACAAGTTTCAAAAACACACAAACATTAAAAAAGAATGCAATATTTTAAAGAAAACACGAGTAAATTTAAAAAAACAATAAAATATTTAAAATAAAAGACATAAAATATTAATATACAAAGTATGTTCCTCCCCACACTTATTTTGTGTAATTTACTCATTGTAAAACAATTTATATGAAAAGTGATAATAAATAAGTTTATAAATGACATAAATAATTATAATTAAAGGACACAACCTAGTTTTTATTGTCCAACAATAGTTTTGAGTTAGCCCTCAACTGTTTCCAAAATACCTACAAGAAAAAAAACTAACATAAAAAATTTATTTAAATCAAAAGAAAAAAAATAAAAAAAAAGAGAAGGTAAAAAATATTGTCTTGAACCCCTAAGTGGGTTCGAGGATTCAATGACCCCTAGTCCAGAAGTTCCAAAAGTCATAATCAATATAAAATTTGGTGTGATTTCTTCCTCATAAACTACCAATAAAATTAGCTCCAATAATTTTTATATTTAAAAGATTATTGGATTCCATGTATGAAAATTTATTCAAGTTCCCATACATGAAACCCTAGTTCTAATAAAGTAGTGGATGAGGGAATAAAATGTAAGATCACCTGCACTGCACTTAATATTCATAAAACCTATCCATTGTTTGTTGAAATGTAATTCCAGTATGGGGTTCATCTTCAGTTTCATCTTGAAAAATGATCTCATCTTTAAGAAATAGTTTGGTAAACCCATCCTTATGTAAACAAGTGTACTCTTGAATCAGTCACTCCATTTCTTTCATTTTCTTCATACTTCCCGTCCCATTCTTCTAAGAAACCAGTCCATTCAAAAGTATTGGGTATAAAATATACAAAATTATAAGTAGTTAATAATTTATTATAAAAATAATTTGAAACAAATTGGATCTAAATTTGAGGCTTCTCTTTATCTTATCTCTATCTTTAAATCCATTTTTGAATCTAAAACAAGTTTATGAAAATTAAGAATAATATTGGGTTCCTCCAAATGTTCTTTAAAAATTAATGGCTCTAATATATCTTCTTACATATCAAAAAATTTCTATAAATATTCTAAATTATTTAGTTCAAAAATTCTACTTCACATTGAATTTAATTTTAAACAAAGTTAGTCCAAAAAATTCTAAAGAGACTTTATTTCCTAAGGTTTCATCCATGGGTATATAAGTTATAATTTTTTCTTTAGATTTTAAAAAATAAAAGGTGAAATTAGTTTTTTACTCATCCTCAAAATGTTCTTCAATGGGAAAATGGGTGGGATAAGGTTTTATTTTGGGTTTCTTTTTCCAATTATATCATGGGTGTAAAAAAGAAACTTCATTTGTATACTAAGATGTTGGAACAATATATTACCCTATTTAATTAGTTTTTCCAATTACTTATATCTATTAATATAATGTAAAATTTCATAAACTAGACAAGGATTTTAGTATTCAGTATAAATATCTATTTTTAAAAAAGTTATAAATTAGTGGTTAAAATATTAGTAATACAAAAACAAATTAAAATAATATATTCAACCTCCCCAACAATGGATAAAAATTGATGGTGTCGATTTAGTTATTCTATCCCAATAAATAATTTACCCTTTAAAATGTTATATAGTGGTGACCATAGGGTTGTCTCATAAGGAGGTTTCAGGCTGAGTAAGCAAATGTCTCTTTGTTAAATTGTTTTCGTTAATTTAGAGTTAAAGTGGTAATTTTTTGTGTTGAACAATGATAAAGTAAAAAATATTTAAATATATGTTAGAACTTAGATATGGACCTTTTGAAAAGATATGTGAAATAACAATTGAGATAGTAGTAGTAGACATTATTTGACCTTTGTCATTTCCTACTTCATTGTCTAAAACTGATTCCCAATTGACATACTCAATTTATACTTTAGGACCTCAAAATATACACCTAAATTTCTTATAAATAATATCAAGAACTCAAATATGTGTGTTTATCCTATTATTAAAGTGATTTTATTAATCAAAGACCTCCTAAAACCAAAATTAACCGAACTTATTGTCCATCATAAAAAAACCTTACCAAAGAAGTTTCAATATAAAAAATGATTACTTTTATTCCATAAGTTGAAAAAATGTCAAGAAAAGTTTATAAAAAAATGAATTCAATAAATAAAATGACATTTTTAGTTCATTAAAATATATTTTAAAATAATTTAAAATAACTATACAAATAAGTACTAAAAAACTTAGAAGAATAATATCTTTGGATATTCACAATCAACAATCAGAATTTATTCCTTAATGGATAGATTACTACAATTGAATTATTATCTCTTCTAAAATTATCCTATTACACATCCATGGCCTCCATCAAAACATCCTCTTGAAATTAAATTAGACACTCATATTTATAATGAACAGGTGTGGAAAATTTTCCCCCTTGATTCTATCTTTCTAAGGAATGAGAACAATTGGAATAGTAAATGGAATAATGTCAACATGTTGTCTTATAGAAATTTGTTTTTCTTTGAGTTTTATTTCATCTTTAAAAATTTTATATCCATATGAAACATGTAAAAAAATTACCTTTTATTTACTGACATTCACTTTTTTTGGATGAAAAGACTCTTCATATTTCTCCATTTTGATGCATGCACAAACTTCTTTAATAAATTAATTTCTTCATGAAATTTACAGTTAATGTGAATTTATGAGTCCTTTATTTTTTTAGACTATAATAAAATCCTTTTAAGTTATTTATCTCACCATATTAATCATTTATTGAGATATTTAATTTCTATTCATGAAAAAAAATCCATATTACATGATTTATTTGGGCCTTTGAAGGTTTGAATCACCACTTTTTTATATGGAAGAAATTGAATCCCACTAAAAATAGAAGCCCAAGAAAATATTTTTTCACTTGTATAAATTTTCAAATGGTCACAGCAGAAATACCAATGCAATAAAAATAGTGAAAAATCCTTAATTATGTCATTTTCACATTAATGCATAAAATTCAAAAAAAACTCTAAAAAATAATGTAAGTTAACTTAAAAAGAATAATTTATGGGGTTTAAATCATTCAAATAAATTAATAAAGTAATAAAAATAATTAATCAATCAAGGATATAGGTTCTTTTTCAAGTTATATCATTAAGATGATGGTATCGACAATCCTATGGTGTGGATCATAATAATAATATTTTGAAGGTAACCCCCATGTCTAGTGAGTGGTGTTCAGTATTTGAATATGTGGACATATCATGTGTGGTTTTTAACATATTGAGTTTTAGTTTATAATTTTGGAACCATTATTGCATTAGTGTACTAACCATGGTCGTGGGTTTCATTAGTGTGTTCAATAATTTATGAGGAGTATAATTAGTGATGATGTTGAGTGGGGATCAAATATTTTACAAAGTCTTATCAGTTCAGGCATCGTGTTGTGGAAAGAGAGTTAGTATAATGGTTGGTAGGTACCTTTTTTGAGGTATTTGATAAATGAGAAGGATGAATCACACCTTTTTTCATGTGATTGAGTATTGGAAAGTATTTTTTGAATTGGGAACTTAATTTGGAAGATGATTGGTGTATGTACGGTGTCGGGTTTGGTGTTTTCAAGGAAAATCATGTGGGGGTGGATTAGGTCTCCATGTAGAGGAGTCACGGATAGTAATAATTGATCATATTAGGTGGAATCATGTTATGATGTTCAGATCAAGCATCAAGTAATCATTCTAAATGATTAATAGAGACGATAATACCTATAGTATGGAGTTTGTAACGACCCGTGTCATTATGAGTCATTGACTTTCATTTCGGAATTTTAACTTTGAGATTTAGTGTTTGGTATTTTTATAATTTATACTCTTATTGGAATTTTGAGGGTTAGAACATCTATAGGGTTGTTTCTACTTTTTATTGAGGGTCTTAAGAGATGGTGGTGGATTTAGAGGAGGTTTAGTGTGGGATTGTTGTTGTTTCAAGTAGTAGGGAGCCACCGAGTACCATGTGGTATAGGACTGTGTACCTAGTATATAATATATGGGTCCAGGCCATCCAGATAAGACACTGGAAAGCTGGTAAGCCTCACCAGGTTTGCTAGTAGGTACCTAATACTAGGTATTAATGAACCAGGTACCATTTAGGGGATGGGTTCATTTTTTATAAAGAGGTAGAATTATTATAACACCCCATTTATTTTAACTCATATTACTGGGGCTCTTCTCTAAACTATATGAACTAATAGGGAGGTGACCATCTCCCTTCTTTATTATCCCTACTTCCTCCCCCTTATATATAAATGACATGAAGGGGTATTATTTAATCATTTGATATAAGTTCATTCCCTATTTTCCCATTTACCTCTCTTTATCTTATATATTTGATTTTTATTTCCTATGGTTAGGGTATTAATGAAAATTACATAAAATTATAATAGAATAATTTATATTTATTGGGACTTCATAGTGATATGTGTTTAGAATATTAAAATAGGAGGAATATCACTTGTTTCCCACAATTTTATAAGAGGTTCATTTCTAAGTGGATTTTACAAAGCCTTCCATCAAATTGGGTTTAAATTGGCTATCTATTGGGTGTCATGTGATGGTGATTTATATTATATGGGTGTTAAAGGATTGGTTTGACCCTACCATTTTTCATTGGTCAATGTTTCAATATTGTGAAAAAACATGGTAAGTTATCAGTGATTATTCTTCATTGGATAAAATATGTTAATTAATTATAAAGGTTTATAATTTATAGAAGAGACCTCTAATTTGATATTGGTTCTTAGAATTAGGGAAAAACTTTCTAGAAACTTGGTTTAGGCATGGACCAATCTTAATTGTTTATAGAGAGAAAGTATTGAGTACCATAATTATATTTTTTAGATAAGAAAATAACAAGTTCAAAGTCTATCACCACCATAAAAATATCATTTATAATATTATAAACTAGAATATAAGTAAAGGGTAAAACTAAAGGGAAGGAGGTGACTTTCCTGAGGGTTTATTTCTCTAATTTAATAAATCTGTAAAACAAATATTATGAGGTGAAAGGGGTGTGTGAAAAGGAGTGAATGATTATGAATGTTTTATAAAAAGGGTAATTAACTACAATTATGGGGTAGATTAGATTCCAAAAAATGGTTTATAAGAAGTTCAATTAAATCATATTCATAAAAAATTGATGCCCATGAAAATAAATTTAACCAAACTATGGGAGTCGTCAAAAAAAATTTTTATCTTTAAACACTGAGTTTTCATTCCTCTAATTTCATCTCTTAGTAAAAAAATTTAAATATATGGGTAAAATGGATTAAAAATAGTTTCAATTAAAATTTTCATCTTTCTGGAACATAAATAAAAATAAATAACTAGATTGAAGAAAAATACCCATGAAAGATTAATTGTGGTTTAGAATGAAATAAACAAGAATGAGAATGGATGGAAAAAATTAAAATAATAAATTTTCATCAAAGAACTTTATATATAGTGCAAATTTATATTTATAAAGTAAAATAAATAAATATGATACAAAATCTGAAATAAAGTGATATAAGGAATAAAATGGTTCTTCCATATTGAGTTCGAATCTCTACATCCCCATATATTCTTTCATTTCATCCTCATTGAATCCCAACTCATGCCTCTATCAACAGACCTAATACCCTCAATCATAATATCCAAGGAAGTGTGTTAGTCTATTCATTGTCCAAATAATTAGTTTCTTCATAAAATTAGTTAATCCCTCTAATTTATAATCCTTCCCATTTTAAATTTCCACCTCACAGATATAAGCAAGAACTCCCAGTACCACCACTCACTGACAGCATCTAAAACCAAAAATCATCAGTCTCCACATGGTATATTTGATTGTTCATCATCTTCCTCATTGTAACATGAGTAGTTCCCCTGCAACAGAACATTCACTTTCCAAATAGGTCAAGTATCATCTCCAAAAAAGATTTTTATAGATTAAAACTTATATCAGTTCACTCACTCGAGCTTCCTCATCCAGCTTCAATGAAGACTTGCTTGAGTTCAGCCTCATAGGCTCAAGAAACTTCTTCCTTTATTTAGAATATATAATTTTAAGAGTTACATGTAATTTTAATCCACTATGGACCCAATCATGAAATATAAAAAATTATGGATGATTAAAAGTAGTGTGAACCTTGTGATAATGATTGAACTATATGGGTTTTCCCTACAACAATCTTATGATGAACTACCAACCTCATGAAAATTATATTGGAGCCTTACAAGAAACTGATTTTCAATCTTAAAAGGGTGTATAAACAACCTTACAAACTACTTTCCAACCTTATTAGAGTCTAGAGACTTTTCCAATTATATGACTTCATACACCACACATCAACCTACAGGGAAGGATTCAACACATTGTCAGGATTATCAATTTAAGATGTAAAATAACACTTCAAATAGATTAATCAATGAAATTTTAGTTTTCAAAGGGAGAATTAAAAATAAATTCCAACAGTTGAGATAAAATATAAAAACATATAATTTAAGAAATATTAACTTTGAAACATAAAACATTTTTATTAGAAATATGAAAATAAAAACAAATAAAATTTAATCATTTTTGCACCTATATTCTTCATTTCCATTCAAATATTGAAACAATGAAAATTCCAACCATGAATGGTAAAAATAAAATTAATTATTAATAAAATAATATTTTAGAATAAAATTAATCAAGATTTAAATAAAATTATGTATAAAACATGTAACAAAATAAATCCAAATCAGTTATCCCTTTAATATTTAACCATATGTGTGTATACATGTGTCTTTCGTGAATATACCTTGGTGTTTTGGTTTATAGTGTGAAAACTACAAGAGGAGGTTCAGGTGATCCTTTAGAGTTAAATTGTGTTAGGGTTGTAAAAGCCTGGACTTTATTAAGCCCTTACTGAAGTAGCCTCAACTCTAGTACCCCAGTGTGGGTGATTACTTTATTATATTAGTATAAGATACAAGGTATTTCACTATCCAATATTGATTAGTTTATCACTACTAGAAATTATATACATACATGACTTCTATATTAAATTGGAAATTAGTAACATAGCATAAAAAATATTCTTTCATCCTTGAAAATCATTCAAATCATATTTCATTATTTCCTAAGGAAATAAAAAAAGAATAAAGGGTGATCTTTGATTCTTATTCAGGGTTCATAAAATAGAAAATATCATGATTAAATAATGTATAATCAATTTGGAAGAGTGGATAATTAAAAATAATTCTATTCAATCAACAACATGAGTTCAATGTACATTCAATGATAATATCAACATAGTAACTGCATCGATAAAGGAAACTAGATTCTTAGTAAAGGAAATGCATAAATCTGGACATTCATGAACCTTCCAATAAGACCATGTCAAAGTTATCATGAATATTATCATCAATTTCTCAACCAAGACAACATTCTTGATAAATGGGTAAAGGTAAACTATATACCCATATAATATGGAATGTCTGTTATTTTGTATAATGAGACATGTTGATGCGTTAAGGGGTTATCTATAAATAGGCCCCACACATCACTTGTATGTCCTATGAATTCCTCATAAATTTAATAAAAAATACAATTCATTCTCAAATTACTTATAAATAAATATTTATCTGTATTGAATTAAGAATATAGAATATTTCCCCTATCAATAAAATAACTAACTTTAAAACTTCCTTCAATTGATATGGTTTATAGAAATTTTATACGATTTAGTCATCATAATAGCAATAAAAAGGATATTGATTTCACCTGTGATATTGAAAATATAGACATTAAGGATAAAAATAATGTTCAATGAATAATAAAGATTCATAAAAAACATAATCAAAAGGAAGTGAATAATCTCAAAATAAGTAACAATCCATTATCATTAAAGGATGATAGAATAACATCAATTCATCAGAAATAAAGGTTTTCCAGTAAAACCATTGCTTTAAGAAAGAATATAGAATAAATACATTTCCAGTACTTTTCTTGTAACTTCATTTAAGAATGGAGTCCTAAGTCACTTCTTAAAATTCTTCCCACTTCATTGATAAAATGATACCATTTTCTTTTGATATCATTTTAAATAAAAATAAAAAATATTGATAAAAAAATTCTTTGAAAATAAAAATGAAAACTTTTAAAGGATTCTTGATATTATATATGGGATATAATAGTGAGAAAGGGCGGTCGAGCTTTATACATTTTTAGGGTCCTAAAAAATCCGCAAAGCAAATTCTACCCAAATCCCCCAAAATAATTGGGTAAAAGAATGGAGAAAATTCAAAGAAGGGAAAAAGAAGGACCGGTCTGTAGACTGATCCCATGAAAACATGACATGGCTAGGCCCCACGAGGCACACCCTCCACGAACCATCATCATTTTCGAAATGGAGGCGGATATCCTCTGTGGTTGTGAGGCAGGATGGGCGCTGATTTGGTTCACCGTCATGAACTGCCCCAACCGCGGACCGCATCGACCGGTTCAAGCCACATCCACTATCATTCGTGAAATAGAGGTGGAACCCTTTGTGGCCGCGAAGCACCCCCTGAGTTCGGTTCGCGGGGGGGGGGAGCGCTAAATACACACCGGGAATTACGGATTGACTAAGTCAGCTATAAACTGGGTATTCGATCATGGGGCTCTGCAAAAGGTGCCATGTGACCACAAATAAATCTCTTTCCCCACTCTATAAAAAGAGACTGAGGGGGAAAGGATTTAGAGATTCGGATTCAGATGATTCGAAGGTAGAATAAGAGAAGATCGATCAGACTCTAGTGGAAGGATTTCTAAGGAAGGCTTAGGATTTCGTAAACAGCGAAGTTCCAGTTCACGAACCAGAGTAGGTATAAACCTGGGAACAAACTAATAAGGAACTGAAAATTCATAATACTTTAGTGAACCGAAAACTTAAAATAACATAAAAAGAGAAGACTGTGAAACATAGCCCCTCCGTGGATGCACTCCCCACAGACCAGGGTGTTTATGCCTCTTTTCTGATCTGTCGCACCGCGTAGCACCCTCCTACGCGAGCGAATCCTCGACCGATGAGCCTACGGCCAGTGCCGCCCTTGGCCACCGCTGCCTACATGGAACCCTCTGCAGACCTCCCTGGTTCGCGGATCAAACCCGGAGCCGTGAACCACCTTGGTTCGCGGGATGCCAATCAGTCTGCGGACCCTCCTGGTTCGCGGATGGCCAGCCAGTCTGCGGACCCTGCTAGTTTGTGGATGTCCTCTTAGTCCACGGACCACCCTGGTTCATGGATGGCCCCTCCAGCCGCGTAGCACTTCCCTACGCGAAGGACACAAAAACATTCTGAGTTCCCATTCCCCGAGCCACATAGGATCCTCCTGATCCAACCCGATCCCTCATGACTCCCTCATTGGCCTACTCATTGGCCCCGAGCTGAGGCCTCCTCCAGAGCCACCGGATCCATGTGGTGTAACCCTCAGGTGCATCAGTGCGCCGTTTTCAGTTCACATACCCACGGTAAATAGCGGTGAAGGGGTTGCCCAGACCCTTGAGCAGATTCCTGAAGCATTCTTGGGTTCACATTCCCACGGTAATGTGGAGTCTGAGATCAGGAGTCCCTTTTCTACCCCTCTACTAGATAAGGGATCCTCGGGGGTAGTAAAATACCCATCAGAAGGTATCCCTCAAGCACTACAAGAGAGGAGAGGTGCACATGAGCACCCCCTTTCCCTCTCCCGATGCGCTTTATCGCCATGGGCCTCCTCAGATTGTAAGTCCCAATCCATCACCCTGGGCATCCACCTAATATTAAGCCCCGACCTTTTGGGCTTCCCTCATACGTAAGCCCCACTCCACTTCTCACGGACGCACCTTTTGCGACGTGATCGTCTGGTCCTTGCTGCCTCTTGTTTCTCACACCGAGCATGACTCGCGTGGGCTTAGAGTAAGCATCGACCACGACATCTTCTTATGGGGATCCTCATAGTATAAGCCCCAATCCACACTATGGGCCTCCTGAGAGTGTAAGCCCCAATCCACACTATGGGCCTCCTCAGAGTGTAATCCCCAATCCGCACTATGGGCCTCCTCAGAGTGTAAGCCTCAATCCATCGACCTGGGCCTCCTCATACTGTAAGCCCCAATCCATCATTCTGGGATGCCTCAGAGCATAAGTCCCAAGCCTATGAGAACTACGAGGACTTTGATTCCCTACCACAGGGATACGTAGGAAGCCTCCATGAGGTTCAAGCCCGATCACCATCAGATCCCCGATTCCACATTCATGTCGGTTCTCCGACGCTCTCCATTTGAACTATTTGGACTTTGATCCCTGTCTCCTAGGCAGGGTACGTAGGAAGCCTACCTATGGTTCAACCCCAACAAACGGTCGATCTGACTATCTTCACATCGGTTCACCAAGCTTCTCCTAGTGCTGCCTCAATGAGTTCTGACTCCACTAGGTCATTAATCCAACGACGGATGGTAAACCTCAAGCCTAAATGATTCTGAATCCCCTACATCCAGTTGACCATTTCCCAACAGGGTTATATCCATGGATACTATGTTTGGGTATAATCCAAAGATTCGCGAACATATGAATACATCTTAAATCTATAACAGAGTTTCAGAACAGGCAATAATTCCCCCCAAAAAGGGTGCGATGAGCCCGAATTCGCATCCTCTCGACCAATGTGAGTTCTTAAGTGTCGCTGGTTAGACCATCCGGCGAACGCCTGCCTTTGGAAAGTAGGTCCACGCGTCATCGGATACGGAACTGTTGGGCTTTTCGAGGCCAAAACCATGAAACAAAAATGGTGAACCCAACGTAAATCTTTAACCAAGCATGACAGATTTAACTTAATCCCACCTTGTGCCCCCTTTTACTCACAAGGAGGTCCAAGCAAGATCATTAATTACGCATGGGATCATGAGATACTGCTTTGACGGGTTTTCTTCTTGTACTTTCTAAAATGTTTTGCAGGTACTACCTTCAGAACTCCCTTCGATCCAATGGCATCTCAAAGGAACTCACAAGCACATGCTTTCTAAAACACAATGACCGGACGTCCTCACCTATGGAGGACCCCGTCACACACCCAGCGTCTTCAATGCGGGGTCTCAGATGTGCTGATCCGAGAGTACCACGTGAATGGTACTCTCCTAATGGTGGAGGCGGCCATGCACGCCCTCGAATCCACCAGAACCCGTCGGTCGCCTACCCAGCAGCGGCCGCAAAGGCAGATCCAGACAGCCCCTATTGTTGTCTCCAACCGTTTTGGGAGTCTATCCTCAGAACGGGACAATGTGTACCTCCCTTATCTTAGAGAGGCAGATGAATTCTATGTTGAGGAATTCATCCTCACCAAACGGGGGTTCCGTTCCAAGGCCCCTGCCGGTAGACATCATCGTGGTCATGCCGCAACCCGACATCCTCACTCCAAGGAGGTTGTCTCCCCGAGGATTCAGGCCCATGCTCCCCGAGCTCTGGCCCCTCGGACCGCCCGACAAGGGCGGCAGACATACAATCAGGGACCGGTCATCATCTTGGTCCCTGAGGAGGAGTTCCGCTGCCCAACCACGGAGACGTACCATGAATAGGAACCTACACCTGTTTTCTCCTCCAGAGCCTTCCATCCAATCATAGCGGCATCGTAAGAGCTGGCGCGCACCCCCGTCGAGCTCCATCAAGCTCGTCGCTCACATAGGATGGCACTTACCATGAAGGCACCTCTCCCTGCCCAGGGTCGCGAAGCCCACCAACCTGACGTGGTGGTGACCCGGCACCTGCAAGACCAGCTCCTAGCAGTTGCTTCTGATGCCCGCCATCCTGATATGGTAGCAATCAACAAATCTCACCACATAGATATGGTGTAAAATCATAGGCGGGCACGTCTCCCTGCCAACAAAGGCCATCGACTCGATATGGTGGAAAACCAATACATGCAGGACTAGCTCCCTGCAGATGCAAGTAAAGTCCGCCACCCCGATGTGGCGGCGAATGAAGATATAAACCACCATATCCTGGTATAGGGGCAGATTCGTTCACCTTCCCCGATAGAGGAGAATTGTCAGTACCCACTAACCACCGGAGGACCGGAGGAAGATATTCCTACACTGATACCGGAATGGGCCTTCATACCCGTTCCAGCCAAAGATGTCTCTCTACATATCCTAGAAATGATGGAGGAGTAGGTATCGATCCCAGATCATATCTTGCAGACTTTCCAGAATGTAATTTCATCAGCGGCAACAGCAAGGACTCGGGCACGTGAGCTTGTCTCCCCAATTAAGGCGACTCATATGAGAGATGACATAGCCGCCTCGGAACATATCTGTATTCCTGCTTCCACCCAGGAGGGTTTCTGGCCATATTCCGCGATGCAAGGACAACCGGATCGAGCAGTTTCACTCATTCCAATAGGGGGACACCCGTCCATCACAGTGGATGCTCCAGAGCAGGCATATATCCCTGCTAAAAGTAAAGATGTTCTTCGGCGTATCCTGGCAGCATCACAGGACCCAATTAGACAGGGACCCAAAGGTGAAGGTCGTTGTCAACAACAGACGGTCCCGGCTACCCACAAGAAAGCGACCCGAATGCACCGAAGGCAGTCGGAAAATAAAGGGGAGTTCACGACTCCACTCTGCTAGAAACGGTGGTTCCCAATGGCACTAAGCATACATAAAAGGCTTAGAACCATGCCCCTCCATTACCATATTATGGGAGTGGCAGTAGCAGTTGCAAAGGTCCTCCCCGCAATGTTGCTACCAGTAGCTCTGAAGGTCCTCCCCATAGCACCTGTGGGGGGCTCCCCTGCGGGCATATAACGATCGATCACGAGAGCTCCTCTTTTTATGAGATTCACAGAAACCCTCCACGTGACCAGAATATCTAGTAGCAAGAAGGTCCTCCACTTTTTGTAGTCCACCCTGAAGGTCCTCCCTAGGGTATACACTACAATCACTCTCCATGCAGTCGGACCACAGATTATGATAGTAGTCCTCACTATCATAGTCACAACTGTGGAGGCCCTCCCCGTAGTGACGTCTCATCACGACAAGAAGGTCCTCCCCTTGTCGTCTCCTGCCCTAAAGGTCCTCCCCAGGGGTTACGCTGCAATGGAACTCTACGCAGCCAGACATCATATCATGGTGGTAGTCCTCTCCACCCTGATAACGGAGGTCCTCCACGCAGAGACGTCGAGCAATGAGAAGGCCCTCCCCTCATTGCAGTACATTCTGGAGGCCCTCCCCAGGATGTATCTCGTAGATATTCTCCCTACGGCAGCAGTAATGGTAGTCCTAGCCATTTCCGCAATTGTGATGGTAGTCCTCACCACCACAGCTGCCATTACGAAGGTCCTCCCCGCATTGGCCCCAAGCAATAAGAAGGTCCTACCCTTGTCGTGGTGTGTCATGAAGGTCCTCCCCAGGATGCACATCGAACATCAATCCATAATGGTCATCCTCTCCATGATGGCAGTTGTTGCGAAAGTCCTCCCCGTAATAACGCTACGCAGTCATAAGGTCGTCCCCTTGTTTTGACACACCTTAGAGGTCCTCCCCAGGGTGTGCACTGAAAAAGTCATCTATGTAGTGAAGAAAAAATCATTAATGGTAGTCCTCGCCATTACATCCGCCATTGCGGAGGTCCTCCCCACGATGTTGTATCATATTGACAGGAAGGCCCTCCTCCTGCCGAATCAAGAATAGAAAATCCCTCGTATGCCGAGGCACTCAGAAGGATGGGATCAAGCATGTCAGATTCCCAGTTAGTCGCTGAAGACATCCTTCTTCAATCAAGAGACATTCCAGGGCTTCATTCATCCTCTGAACCACCTCGGAATCGCCCACATAATGATTCAGCACCTACCGGTCCCACTACCTCTGACTACACTGACAGTGAGCGTCTCAGTTGGGATAACCAGGTAGAGGAATCGCTAGCGGAGGAGTATGCCGGTATGTTGAACCTGAGGAAAAGACTGGCTAGGGATGATATACCAGTTAGGTTTTGGCCTACGACCACCTCTCAGTTCGACATACCTAGAGAGTTGTCAGAATAATGCATGCACGACATCCTCCATAATATGTGGACAACCCTACACTGGCTGAAATCAATCTTCCTGCCCTACGATGGGTATGTAGACCATGTCAAGATGATAGGAGACCTCCTTTGTCACATCGACCTGGAGGCCCTTCCAACGGCGTGATGACAGCGCCCCGAGAGACGTAAAGGAAACATAGAGATAGCCTGCCTCCGCGGACTTCACCAACTGCACCGCCTCATTGGTGATGCTCTGACGGGAGTTTATATCAGGGGATGGGGGGAACACGGAGCTCTGCATTTTACTCTGCTCCCCTCCTAGAAGAACTCGTTTGGCATGGTGTCTTACAACGTCATCATGTCAAGATGGCAATCGATTGGTCCCCCTATTCAGGAAATGCAATGCACCCAACAGAGTCAGGCCTTGAGTAAGTCCTAGAGGCGTCAGGCCTGATGGGAACAAGCCATTCAAGAACTCCTAAATCATGCCACCGAGAGAATACAATAGGCCTCTCGCCTAAGATAGGCCAATCATAAATATTTTTCTGCCTCCCCGTAAGGGATTGATCCATGGGTGAATTCGGGACCAAATTCTGTTCACCCCCGAATGGGGCCACGCAAGATCAGGCAGGTCGTGATAGTAGCAGCCACTGGCACATCCTAGGGTAAACCCCATCTTGTAGGCCTGGGGGTATTTTTAACAACAAATTCCCCTGTAAGACCAATAAAACCGGGAAGAGACTCAATGTCCAAGGAATGGAGCCAACCCCAGCCCTCAGGGTTTGGGGCATTATTACCCCATCAACAACAACCTCCCCCATGAGAGCCAGTGTTCTCTTGTCTGGAGATTACAATCAGAAGAGGAGGTTCCCGTCTTATCCCATCATTTGAATCATCATCCCCTCTGAGAGGAAGGCTCACCATAAGGTCGCATCAAAGAACTCTTCGCGTCACCCTTCGTCAAGAAGTCTGAAGGAAATCCTAGGACACAAAAGTGAAGGCCAGTAGAAGATGTGGGAGATCCTATTACCATTTGGAATATGATATCTTCTCCGCCCCGCGATATGCATTCATCAACGCCATAGAGGCAAACCCCATGGGTGACACTGGGGAAAATGAAAATCCAGATGGATCAGGAGACGATAGTTCCGGTCAGGCTGTGACTCACAACGAACCACCAGGTGTGCACACCCAAAACCAAAGGGTCGCCCTAAATATGGTCGTCCTTCCATCCAACCCTCCTTTTCCTACCCAGTGAGCTTCCAACAGGGATAATAATAAATTATTGGTTACCCTTAACTCGGCTCCCTCTCTTGACAAAAATGATCCACTCACACTCGAAGAGATATTCACTCGATAGAAAGAGGAGATGAAAGAATTGAGGCGGATTAACGCTGAGCTACTCCAGAGGAACCGACTTATCGAAAGTCCATCCCAGGAGGAACAGCATCATGCACTCCAAGAAAGTGCACCTCAAAGACTAAGGTTTTCCCCTGCAAACGAAACACGGTCAGGGCTACCGTCCGACGAGGCGCTTGGCCCTTCCAACTACCTAAACATAGATTCGGATGAATACCAAGACTTCCCTCCACTCTGGAAGCAACTAGAGCGAGTACAACTGAACCCTTCGAAGGTTCCACAAATGGCACACTAACCCTTGGTGTCGGCCAATATAGATCCTCATGCAATGCCTCGGGCTACGCCTGCCTAGGACCAAGCCCAACAGGATGTAAACCAGGGTCTTGCCAACACCATCGAGGCACTAACAGCTCGACTGGAAGCGATGGAAGGTCGACGTGCTCCGATACAGCCAGAGTGGAAACCCTACCCAGATTGGGTGACCCACAAACCACCTACACCCAATTTTGGGAGCCCTGTATTCCCTATCTTAAATGGATCGGGCAATCTGGAACAGCATTTCATGCACTACACATCCTATTGAGACCCTATGATGGGGACTCCGGAATAGAAAGAAGTAGTGAAAATCATATGCTTCGTACGGACCTTGCAAGGATCTGCCTTTGTCTGGTATACAATTCTTCTAGCCCATTCAATAAAGAGTTGCGAAGACCTTTGGAAGCAGTCCATGTTCCACTTCATCTCAACGTTGCCTAAAACAACGGTCAGCGATCTCATGAACTGCAAGTAGAGGGAGAACGAGAGGGTCTCAGATTTCATCGTCAGATGGAAAGGTCTGACCTATTCTCTGAATAGGACAATGCCTCAAGATGAGATGCTATCCATATGGATCGATAATCTTCAAGATGAGCTGTGAACACTGCTCATACCAGTGGAGTGCACCACTGGATTCTTCCATCTCTCGGTCATTGCACAGAGAATTGAGGACTCCCTAAAGTGGACGAATTTGAAGTCTTGAATAGCCTTGCAGGCTTCTGCGAAAAGATCCCCTAGACCTGAAGCGTCCGCTGTCACACTCAAGCCGGCCCCTATGCCCGCTCCACCGCTCAGGCCTCCACCAAATCATCAAGGGCCCCCTGTATATCAGCGTCCACCTCCGCCTAAATGGGACGATCAGTGAGGACCGAAGCGGAACTATTTTGAGGAATGAATACAAAAAGTATACTCATTCTGGGACAATCAACTCTGTGGATACTTCATTGCCACCATGAACTACAACTTCCTCCTCCTCCCAGATCTGAGGAAAACTGAAGAGGTAGGTCACGATGACAGTCCAGATTACTGCCCCTACCATCAGATGTTGGGACACAGTATTCGAGAGTGCTTCATCTTCAAGGACCTCTTAAAGAGGATGGTAGACTCCGGGAAGTTCAAGTTGGGACCACCCCTAGCACATGTGGCATATATCTCTACCACCGGCTCCGACAAAGAGGAGGGGTGGCAGAAAGTCACCAGCAAGCAGGGGCATAAATTCAATGACTGGATGACTCGAAAGACTATCAACCGAGCCTAGGGAATACTCCGAGCTCAGCTAAGGCAGCCAGTGTTACCACTGACATCCCCTGACCCTGCATAGCCGACAGCATCGGCTTCACAATCCTCCACGATCCAGTTATCCAGGCGGAGTATAAGAAAGAAACAATCACGAGAGGGGTTGTCTGCAACAGGGCCAAAGTTAGTCCCGACCTTGGCAGATTATATGCCCTCACATTTGGTGCCACGGGCACCGACCCACCAAATGGAACCATCAGGGACAACCGACCAGGTTGACCTGTCAGGTGATGAAGAGAAAATCTTTGGTTCTATTAACGTCATCCATCTTATGGAATCATTCCCTAACGAAGGATATGGTTACGAACCCGAGTTCCCTACACGAGGAGCCAGGAGAAGTAATCGTAGAGGTAGGGGATACTAGGGGAGGCGCAGCCGCAGCCGAAACCAACCCTATGGTTGGACCCCGCCCCAAACCGTTAATACCACGGAAACCCGTGGTACAGCCCTTCAACGGACTCAGTAGGAGAAGGAATGCCCCTCCACCTCCACAAGAAGCCACTCTGGCTCTGTTGTTCTACGGTACCCACCAGAGGAGGAGCAAGAGTCTGGCCGCCTAGTGCGCACAAACAGATCATCCGGGCCAAGTCCTCAAAACGTGGGAGCGCCATCGATATCCGACCCCACGGATGGTCCCTCCTCGTCAAATGCTCCAGCCCCTGAAGCACCCGCTAAGACTCTCCTACCAATTGATAAGCATCAGCCACTGGAGCAGGAATACGATATCCTTAAGCAGCTGGCATCGGTACCAGCCAAGCTATCAATCCTTGATACCCTAAGTCTGTCAGCAGACCTCAGGGAGGAACTTATGGATACTTTGATCATCCCCTAGGAGTTTCAAGCCGAGGTAGTCATCACCGAAATTTACCAGACAGAGACTGACCCAGCTGAATACAATGTGGTGATTTCCTTCACCGATCAGGATGAAGATTTTGTCATGCAAGGACACATCAGACCATTATATGTGTCTGGCACACTGAATGGTATTGAGATCCGTAAAGTCTTTATAAGCAATGGCTCTGGAGTTAACCTCCTTCCCCTATGAACACTCTATAAGTTGGGCTACAATGAGGAAGACCTAATTCCCTCGGCCACAACTCTGTTGGGTTACGACAAGAGTCAGCAGAAACCAATGGGACAAATCAAGCTAAAGACCCATTTTGGTGACCTGGTAGTCTACACGGAATTCCCGGTGGTCCGGCAGAGCACAGCATTCAACGCCCTACTGGGAAGGTCGTGGCTCAAAAAGCACATGGTCGTTCCTTCATCCTACCACCAGTGTATCAAGTACTGCTTCAATGGACAAAGTGGAACGTTGCATGCCGAAAAGGCCCCTTTCGAGCTCTCTGAGTCACATTACATTGACGTCGGGTTCTATGAGCGAAAGAAAAAGAAGCCTTTGGTCAATGGTGTTTAATGGATACCCGCTCCAAATGGCTTGGAAATGGTTCCTGATGACCCCATCAGGCAGCTTGGCAGAGATTATGTCCTGCCCATCAACCATGTTGAGAGTAGGAGTTCAAGTACGGACATGAACTAGGATGTCCTCATGACTTCAGCCAGGATGGCTGAGCATGACAATGCGGGAACGTCCTCCAACCCTCGATTTGGGGACGAATACTCAAGAGGGGATGACCACGATGCCTCTCCCTCAAACCCTCGAAGGCTCAGACCGGAATCTCTCTCCTCATCGGATCAAGAAGATGAGGACTTGGGAGAAGAAGAGGGAGAAGATCTCAGGGACGCACCTCCTGCATTTGAGGAAGGTATCTCCACCACTGTGGACGAACTCAGGGAAATAAACCTGGGTAACAAGGAGGATCTGAGTCCTACTCTCATTAGTACAGCCATGTCCCCCGAGGAGAACAAGGTATATACCTCTTTAATGACGAAACATCGGGTTTTTTTCACCTGGAATTACATGGAAATGTCGGGACTCGATCCCGAAGTGGCGACGCACCACCTAGGCCTTCCAGAAGACCATCGGGGCTATAAACAGGCCACCAGAAGGACGCACCCCTCACATGCCACCAAAATAGAGGTTGAATTCGATAAACTCATTAAAACAGGCTTCATTCGAGAGGTCCAGTACCCCATTTCATTGGCCTACATTATCCCTGTCAAGAAAAAGAATGGACAAATCTGGGTCTGCATCGATTTCAGATATCTCAATCGGTATTGCTCGAAAGATGACTTCCTCATTCTAATCACTGATTTGTTAATCGATGCGATGTCCGGGTACGAGGCTTTATCCTTCATGGACGGCTATTCTGGATATAATCAAATCAGGATAGCCCGAGAAGACGGGGAAGCCACTCCCTTCAGGGCCCCTCAAGGGGTATTCTGTTGCAGGGTCATGCCCTTTGGTCTTAAGAATGTTGGCGCCACATATCAGTGTGCCATGCACCGTATCTTTAAACTATTCCTGGGGAAATTCATTGAATGTTACGTGGATGAACTAGTGGTCAAGTCCAGAGAGTGCTCAGATCACCTGTTGGACCTTCATACCGTCTTCAACAAGCTCTGACAGTATAGATTGAAGATGAACCCCTTGAAATGATCCTTTGGGGTTACCTCAGGGAAATTCCTTGGCTTCTTCGTACGCCATCATGACATCGAAGTTGACCCTGAGAAGACAAAGGCTATCCTTGGCCTGCCACCTCTCTGCAATCTCATCGAGTTGAGAGGATTCCAAGGACACCAAGCTTATATTCGGCGTTTCATAGCCAACCTGGAAGGAATATTTTTTCCCTTCACCAGGTTAATGAAGAAGGGGTCACATACCAATGGACGGATGACTGCCAAGAGGCATTCGACAACTTGAAGAAGTAACTCTTAAGCCCACTGGTGCTCATGCCCTCGGTTGAAGGAAGAACTCACATCCTGAACATGATAGCCTTAGAGCACTCACTGGGTGCCTTCCTCACACAAAATAATGATGTGGGCAGTGAAAACAGTCTCTATTACCTCAGTCGAACCATGATTGATGTTGAGACTCGATACTCAAATATCGAGAAGAACTGTTTGGCCTTGTTCTTCGCAGTTCAAAAGTTGAAAAATTATCTACAGCATCATGAAGTCCATTTGATCTCGCGGAGTAACCCTCTCAAGTACATCCTTAGTCACCCGATGCTAACCAGACGCTTATCCCAATGGGCGGTCATCCTGGAACAGTTTTACATCCGGTTTTTGCCTCAGAAATCCATCAAGGGTCAGGAATTAGCAGAATTTCTGGCAGAACACCCTTTGATAGGGACCACTGCACTGGACACTAAGATACCTAATGAAGACATCTTCTCGATTCAAGAGGAGTTCCCGGCATTGGAAATGTACTTCGACGGTGCATCCCAAATCCCAACCAGGAGGAGGACGGAGGATCCCATATTCAACAAAGTGGGTTTGGGGATAATACTCATGTCCCCAGAAAGGGCAGTGTTGCCATATTACTTCCTCCTGTCAGAGGGATTTACAAACAATGAAGCGGAATATCAATCCCCCATTATAGGACTGGAACTCGCACTCTAGGAACAAGTACATCGCCTTAAGGTAAAAGGTGACTCGGAGCTGGTCATCAAGCAAGTAAATGGTGATTATTCTATTAAAAAGGAGGAGATGATCCCCCTGTTTGACCATGTCTGAGGGTTAATGGCGGAATTCTCCACAGAACCCACATTGACCTATATTCCCCAGTCCCAGAATGCTCAGGCTGATGCATTATCCAACGTGGCCACAGCCCTAGCTGACCTAGGATGGGATGAAATGGTTATCAGTATTGCTCGCCGTCGAATGGTATTGCCATTTGTTCATACCAATATGGAAGAGATCCATGAAGTCAGTCTTGTCCCTAAGCCATATGCTCCTGCCACCGGCTAGATGACCCCCATTGCAAACTACCTTCAATGGGGAGAACTTCCATCAGACAGGGCTGAACGAGAGCAAATACGGATAAGGGAAATCAACTTTGTCCTATATAGAGGTGCGGGTCAGCAAGAGGTCCTCTACAAATGAGGCCTCGATGGAGTGCTCCTCATATGCATTGACGGAGAAGAAACCACCACCGTAATGAATGAAGTACATGCAAGAGCATGTGGAGCACATCAACCAGGGACCAAGCTTTCCCATCAGGTTCGAAGGCTTGGTTACTACTGGCCTACAGTGGCACGAGACTGCGTGCGTTTTACCGCAAAATTCCACTCATTCCAAATTCATGCCAACTTCATACACCAACCCCCGGAATTACTTCATCAAGACAAGTACTCCTAGTTGTTTTCCGTTAGGGGGATGGACGTCGTGGGACCATTCCTCCCACCACGGCCAAATAGCTGAAGTATATCCTCACGGCAACCGACTTCTTTTACAAATGGGAAAACGCCATACCCCTCAAGGAAGTTGGGGCAAGGAATATTGTCAGCTTTGTGAAGACCAATATCATCACCAGATTTGGTGTCCCTCATACCATACTGATGGACAACAGTACCAACTTCTGCTCTGCTGAATTGGAGAAACTATACCACGAGTATGGTATCAAGGCTAACCACTCATCCTGCTACCATGCAGTGGCCAACGGACAGATAGAGGCTTTCAATAAGACCATGTCCAACAATCTCTTTAAAATGGTGGAAAAAGACAAGAATTCATGGCCAGATAAACTCCTCCATGCATTGTGGGCTTATCGAACCACAATCTGCACCGCTACTCGGGCCACCCCGTACTCATTGGTGTACGGCACAAAGGCAGTCCTGCCCATTGAACTCCAACTTCCCTCACTCCGTGTTGCCATATGTGATCAATTATCGGATGATGAGTAGTCAGAAAAACGTCAAGGTGAATTGGAATAGCTAGATGAGAAGTGGTTGCACACCTTGCACCATCTGAAAGTATACCAGAACCGGATCGCATGAGCCTTCAACAAAAAGGTCCATCTCCGGTCTTTCTTGGAAGAAGAATTGGTATTGGTCCTCTGGACCCCAATGATACCCGGAAAGAAGCCTCCAAAGTTGGAGCACAACTGGGAGGGACCATATGTTGTACATAAGGTCTACTCCAATGGATCATATACCCTGATCTCTATGGACGGACAATTTACAACTGCTCCTACAAATGCTAGATTCCTAAAGAAGTACTTTGCATAGAAACTGAAAGTGGAGAACATCTTTACCGCATGACATTAAACTGCATGGACATCATCCTCACTACATGCCATTAAACTACGCAGACCCCCCTTTTCCTTTCACGTCGGGTCCCCTACGTCCTCACCGCACGACGTTAAACTGCATGGAGTTCGTCCGAGCTGCATGACGTTAAACTACCAAGAACTCAATGGTCCAAACTCTATGACCTTAAACTGAGAGTATTTCGCCCTTACCACACAACGTTAAACTGCACGGATAATAAGAGTTAAGAATTACCTTGCCCCGTGTACAGACCAGACCTGCACGGGGTGCATTCCTCGTCCTCACCGCATGACGTTAAACTGCACAGATTTCTGAGAACTACGTACAGCCTGATTCTTGCCCCTGCAAGATATGTAGTGATGCCAGGACGCCCTATCCTGGCCCAGACACTCCCAAATAAAAGTTAAAAATCCCTTTTTTCCCCTGTGTACAGACCAGACCTACACGGGGTGTACTTCTCATCCTCACCGCACGACGTTAAACTGCACGGACATGAATTTTTAACAATATCCCCTTCCCCCATGCACGTACCAGCCCTACATGGGGTTTACTTCTTCCATAGAACTACGTGTGGCTTGATTCCTGCCCTCGCAGGATACGTAGTGACGCCAGGGTTCCCAGTCCTGGCCCAGCCTCCTGAAAAAAACAGATGAAAATGCGCTTTCCCCTCGTGTACGGACCAGACCGGCACAGGGTGTACTTCTCATCCTTACCGCATGACGTAAAACTGCACGGATAGAACGATTTAAAAATTCTCCCTTTTCCCCATGAATGGGCTAGACTTGCATGGGGTGTATTCCGCTTCCTTATCGCACGACGTTAAATTGCACGGAAAATAATGTTAAAAATGCCCCCTCCCCTGTGTACGGACCAGGCCTGCACGGGGTGTATACATCGTCCTTACCGCATGACGTTAAACTGCACGGACTTCATCCTCACCGCATGACGTTAAACTGAACGGACTTTGTCGCAACCCACCCAAGACACATGGTAATGAGAGATAGATATACTCCTTCAAATTTGGATGCATCCTCTCCATACATCAGACTCCACGACCCGGATAATTATGGATCTTCATAACCACTCATGGAAATTGGAAGTGGAAGGTCATCAACCTGTGGACACCTTTGCATGACTATGCATTCCATGCCCTCAGAAGCTCCACATAATGATAGCCCATGGATTGTCTACCAAAGGCAAGATTTCCACAGGCAACACTCTTCCTAGCTTCGTACGCTTACCGGCCTCAGAGCCCCCATACCATACCTCCTGATTCAGAAGTTTATGGCGAAGTGGTTTACAAGTTCGTCCCCTCTCCACATCCAAGTGTTGTCAGGGTACCCCTACCTGGCTAGCCTATGTGTCCGCTGGTGGTTTACGGAGCGACCTACATCAACAAACATCAAGCCCAGACTAGGCTACTCTGACTCAATGGACAATTACAGTGAAGATGTTTCATGTATACTCAGACACCATTATCCCCATGTACTGAACTCTGCACTATGAGCGACCACGGATCCTCATAATCATTCACGGCCATCGGAAGTGGAATGTCATCGACCTGGGGACACCTTTGTATGACTATGCATACCATTCCCTCAGCGGTTCGGTATAATGATATCCTCTGGCTCATCCATCAAAGGAAATATTTCCTTGGGCGGTACTTTTCCTAGCTCTGTACGCTTACCAGCCTCAGAGCCCCCATGCCACACCTCCTGATCCGGGAAAACTCGAAGTTGCAGTTTACAACCTTCATCCCCCACCTTGTTCAAAGTATATCAGAAAATGTTGACTCAGTTATCCTTCATGTGACTGCAGTAATAGTCACCCAATGGTTCGATTTCCATGACCACTAAACTAGGATTACCTCGTCCTTACCACACGATGTTAAACCACATGGAGTAAAGGTACACCCCCACGTGCAAAATAAATCAGCGCAGGGATCTCTCTAAGCCTTAATGGCAACATTTTCAGACATTTCCTTCCACGATGGCAGACTTTGTGGCCTGGATAATTGCGGATCTTCATAACCATTCATGGCCATCGGAAGTGGAAAGTCTTCGACCTGGGGAAACCTTTGTACGACTATGCATGCCATGACCTCAGCGGCTCTGTATAATGATAGCCCCTGGCTCATCCACCAAAGGCAAGATTTCCTCAGGTGACACTCTTCCTAGCTCTGTATGCTTATCAGCCTTAGAACCCCCATATCATCTCTCCTGGTCCAAGAAGCCCTGGAACCATGATTTACACCATCAACCCCCCTCCACATCTTGGACATTCCAGGATACTCGGGCCTAGTTACATTCAAATCAAGAGTGGCCTTTTTAACTACGTCCTTACCACACGATGTTAAACTACATTGTCAATCGTCCTTTCTGCACGACATTAAACTACACAGCATTGGTAAAGGAAAGAAAAATGCCCCTCGTCCTTGCTGCATGGAGTTAAACTACACAGCATCCTTTAATAATGTTCTTCGTCCTTACCAAATAATGCTAAACTGTACGGTCAAACTTGCCACGGGTTCAGTAAGGAACGGAGGCTTTTCTCTGTCCTTCAGTGCACGGGTCAGACCAACACAAGTCACCGTCTCACACCCGCGTGAGAAGGGATTACTTCACCCATTCTCGGGAAGTTCAGTCTAGATGTTTCCACTGTATCCAGGCACCCTCTCATCATAAACCATACTCTGCACTTAGAAAAAGACGAACTCTCATAATCCACCCCTCGTGATCCCAAATATCAACTTCCCTGAAGTTTCTTGGCTATCGGGGGAATACAATCATCGACCTAAGGACACCTTTTCATGACTATGCATACCATGCCCTCAGCGGCTCTACATAGTGATAGCCCCTGGCCCATCTACCAAAGGCAATATTTCCTTAGGCAATGCGTCTCTCTGTATGCCTCTTGGCCCCTGATCCCACATGTCTATCCCGGGATTCGAAAACCCTCTAAGCTAAATTTTACCAACTTCATTCACAAACCCTGCCTGAATATGATGGAACGTCTTTGACAAGATTACTGAGAACTAGGAGAAGTTGTTCCATTTTAAATGATGTCCCAGCTGCATGACTTTAAACTATGCCAAGCCTCAACCATCCCTTATGCTAACTAAATGCGTAGGGAAGTGGTCTCCTAACCACGCTCCTGATTAGTACGGACATTCCCAAAACCATTTTAGATCTCACACTCCCCTTATGATTCACCCCCAGTGGTTTTCATAATTTTTTATACCACCCATCATGGTTTCCATGAGCCGGACTTCCATAAAGTCCCCTGGCCATCAGAAATGGATATTCATTGACTTAAGGATACCTTTTTACAACTATGCATACCATGCCCTCAGTGGCTCTGCATATTGATCGCCCCTGGCCTGTCTACCAAATGAAAGTTTTCCTTAGGCAACGCTCTTCCTAACTATGTACGCCGATGCGGCTCCCATGCCTTGAGGCATGCCCTACATGTCGTTCAAATTTAAACATGTTCCCCCCACGTGGATCTGAAGAGTATTGAGACATATTTTAATCAGCCGAACCCCATTGGGGCCCTTGCCCCACCACGTTTGGTCAAAGCTGTTCGACCTAAAACATCAGTAATAATAGTCTTGTAGGTGGGACTTTAAACCGCTCACAATAAGAGGCACAAAGCCTATTAGGCTGAAAACCCGAAAATGGAGGCCTAAGAAAAGTCATTCTATACCCGCTGGGTCCACACTAAATGGGCCCAGGCAAAATCAGGGCATTAAAAAGAAAAGACAAAAATTTTGTGGGGAATTTCTAAAAACCCCTAGAAATAGTCAAACTATGCTCGCTGGACCCCATGGTCTAGGAAAAAGTTAGTGTTTTTTTCCTGAGTTATTATTATTTCTAATTCATTGAATTTTTATTTACACAACAATTGTTCTAAGTGACAATCAAATTTCACAGCAACAAGTGATTGACAGAGACTGTGTTTCATTCAAAAAAAATGGAGGACGTCCACAAGCTGGGGTATCTCCCTAACAAAAAAATGGGGGGGAGAGGGGTAAGTAAAACAGAGGGTACAAGAGTGGCTTTGATAGTCATAAAGGAGCCTGAATCGCTCTCTCCACCAGATCAGTAATCGTGCAGTGGAGGTCATTGCAAGACTGTTCCAACACGGCCTTCTCCCTGGCTTCAACCTCAGCCACCGGACGAGTATGCTCCACTGTTGTTTGGAGATCATTGACCCCTTTTCTAATGGCTTTGATACGACTGGTTACAACTGAAAACCGATTCCTCAGCATTGCTGCCTGTTCTTCACATTCATGCAAATCGGAGGATAGGACGGCCGCCTGATCTCGAGAGGTGTCCTCCTGTGCCATCAGCTGATGGAGCTGTATCGTGGCTTCCTCTAGGGCTCGGGTCCCGCAATGAGCAGCAGCGAACAGAGCAAGTTTGCATTCACTATTGGAAGCTTCCTCACGAGCCATGACAACTTGGCAAGCAAGATAATGGAATTGCCGATAGTCAAACCCGCCCGACCCCAATCCCAGGAAGAGCTGTCGAAGAGCTTCTGTCTTAGTTACCATCTCAGCTAGAGGGGTTTCAGGAACAATCTAGAAAATTTGAGTCCAGGCCCACCTGCGCACCGCCCGATGGTCCACCATGGCACGAGGATCTTTGGTTTCTTTGGTGGATAGCATGGGAACTAAATCTAGCATTGCAACTAGCACAGGCATGTGCTCGCTAGAAGTTGGTTCCGAAACTGGAAAGTCTGGAGCCTCTAACCCCGGTTCAGGCTTGGGGATCAGGTTGCTAAGCCCAGTATCAACTGTAAAAACTTCCGAGATTTTCTTTCTAGGACCCGGAACCATAGGGTCATCCTCATGCACATCCAAGAAGGATGAACCCACCTGAACGTCGGCCATCGTAGGACTGGGAGAGGAAAATCCCCTAAGCCGCTTTGATCGATGAGCCATCAGTCGATCCTCCCTTAGAACTGATGGGGAAGGTGCGGTAGACGTGACAGCCGTAGTACCTCCTGATTTGTAAACTTACCGAATGTCCTTCCCTAGGATCCCATTGGGATATTATTTTTCCCACGCCTTTGCATACTCCATGGAAAGGCCGGCGGCCGCCCCCACGATAGGCAGGGGAATGCTCGCGTCAGATCCCTCTCGCGCCAAAATCAGCCACCATTGATGAAGTGTGGTCAGGTGTAGTCCTCGAGGCTGAGGAGGGGGAAGGGAAACTTGGACTTTCATGCACCCAAACTGGCAAGAAAAATGATACGGGACATACAGCTCGCATAGAAAAACCTCGTCGATCCATCCAGACAGAAATTTTTCCCGCAAAGAGATCATGTAAGAGCTCTCCTCCAGGCTCCCCCGGTGGTTTTCAACTAAGACGCCAGAAGGGGAGGAGTAGGGAGTGAAATAAAACTGGGAAAATTCACTCAGAAGCCCGAGGACTTCACCAAGGCTGAGGGATTTCAGGGGAACTCCAGCTATATCAAGCAGGGTAGGACGAAAAGTAGGAAGCGGGATGACCGTGTTGTGACGATACTCATATCAGCGACAATGATCTGCTACCCATCCATACAAAAATTGAAATGGCCCACTCATATGGAAGGGTGAACCTCCCTTCTTCATGTGACCCAGTAGTTTATAAATGCGAGCAAATGTGGGCACAACGAAATTCACCAGGAGGCCCTCTGCCAGCTCAAATGCCATCAGCAGGGTGTAAGCCCTGACGCCGGGATTAATATCCCGAGAAGGGAATAGCCACCTGCTCAGGAACATAAAAAAACAAACATGCCATCCAGAGCATAGGCGGCACACCGGGGCGCGCCTCATAACCCAATGAAAGGTAGTTTCCCACCTCTAGAACCGCCCAGTAGGAACCTGGGGAGGTTCGAGACTATTGAGAAGGATGAGTCACGGGGCACTTGATCTTTGGAACAGGACCAGTGGTGTTCAGAAATAACCCTATCTAGGTACTATAGGGAATAATAGAGCGGGCACGCAATGCCTGACCCAGTGACTGCTCCACCATAACCAACAGATCCCTCGCCAATAATGGCACTTGTTCGACGTCCTCCCAGGCATCAAGAGCAGGCAGAAATCCATCATGCATTTCACCGATAATCGGGAGTCCTCCCAATTGGTGGATATCCCATAGACTGATACCAACTTCACCATGGGCAAGGTGGAAAGTATTAGTGCTTGAATACCGGCGACTGAGTAGGTCTGGCAAAACCAAGGATGGTGGGTAAATGGTGAATTGGGAGGCCCACACTGCGGAGTATAAATTGACTGCTTCCAGAGATTTAGGAGACTCCCGACAGTGATGATGGACTCAGAAATCCCAGGCCTAGTCATTTGAGAAGAGACCTCCAGAATGACGATCCCACCTAGTAATCCACCCCGCATCGAGATCTACTCGAGCAAGGTTGATAATAGAAGGGTAACTCTTGAAGAAAACTTCATGAGAAAAGTTTCAGGCATGCTGATCGCTTTGGGTCCAAAAAGAGCCCCTCAAAAGGAAGGTGTCTTTCTGGTTAGAGTTAGAAACCATCTCTCCCGATTGGGTAAGGTTCGCCTGAATACACTTGGACGACGATTACAAGAAAGGAGAAGGAAGACCTGAGAAAGTGCGGGGAATATAGACATCGTCTTCAAGATCGAATCCATGAAGTGGAAGTTGATTTGATAGTGGATAATCCAGGAGCTCATGAGGGAGCAAGTCTTTCAAGGCACCATTTTCAGGAATGATAGACCAACTAGGGTCCTCTTGGATGTTCTCCGCTCTGCGAATCATAGCTAAATGTCTCCCTGAACCTATTGGGAGAGGCTCTGCAGCAGGCCTCGGTGCAGAACGAGGGGGAACCATATCTTCTCCCTGCACGATGAGAGACAACAATCGGTTACTCCGAAATAAAAATCTGAAAAAAAAACCAGATATATGGATGAGGATCATTTGAGGAGCCTTCATAAGCAAAGTCTGCAAGGAGGCCTCGAAAAATGGTTTGCGATGACAGCATCCCGCGAACCAGCCCTTCGCGAAAGCAGTTTGCAAAACCCTGGCCCGCGAAGCGTTGGCCAGGAAACCGCGGACCAGGTTGCTCCATGGAATTTCAATCTCGAGTTTTAATTGGTTAAGATCGGAAGACTTAGAACTTTTAAAGTTCAAAATATTTTAGTCCGCGGAGCGTCGAAACCGCGGAGCATCAAAACCGCAGGGCATCAAAACCGCGGAGCACCAAAACCGTGAAGAAAGTTCCTCCGCAACCTGTCATGACTTAGTTTTTAATTAATTAAGAGTAATGGTTCGCGGTTGGGGAATTGGTTCGTAGGTGAAGGTGATCGTGAAGGTGGAATGGTTCGCAGAAGTCGCAGCCGGTTCACGGATGAATCACTTCGCAAAGGAATGAGCACGCGGAGGTGAGGTAGTTCTAGTTCCGCGAAGAATTTGGTAAAGGAAAAATAAAGGGCCCCCGTATTTATAGGTGTGGTCCCCTACTGTGTCCACTGCCCTACCATAAACCATCCCAGTTTCAAGACCACTTTGCATCAGAATGGCCTCCTATTCGTTCCGATCGGACCCCATTCTGATGGGGGGCATTTGTAGGGTCTTGAAAAATCCGCAAAGGAGATTCTACCCAAATCCCAAAAAATAATTGGGGAAAAGAATGGAGAAAATTCAAAGAAGGGAAAAAGTAGGACCGGTCCATGGACCGGTCCTATGAAAACATGAAATGACCAGGCCCTGCGAAGCACACCTTCCACGAACCATCGTCGTTCACGAAATTGAGGCAGATATCCTCCGCGGTCGCCAGGCAGGATGGGCGCTGATCCAGTTCACCATCATGAACTTCCCCAACAGCAGACCGCGTTGACCGGTTCAAGCCGCATCCACTGTCATTCGTGAAATGGAGGTGGAACCCTCATTGGTCGTGAAGCACCCCCTGAGTTCATTTCGGGGGGGAGAAGCGCTCAATACCCACCGGGAATTACGGATTGACCAAGTCAGCTGTAAACCGGGTATTCGGTCATGGGCCTCCGCAAAACGTGCCGCGTGACCATAGATACATATCTTTCCCCACTCTATAAAAGGAGACCGAGGGGGAAAGGATTCAGATATTTGGATTCAAATGATTCAAATGTGGAAGAAGAGAAGAGCGATCAGACTTGGGTGGAAGGATTTCGAAGGAAGGCTTAGGATTTCGAAAACAGTGAAGTTCCAGTTCGTGAACCAGAGTAGGTATAAACCTGGGAACAAACTAATAAGGAAATGAAAATGCATAATAATTTGGTGAACCATGAACTTAAAATAACATAAAAAGAGAAGACCGTGAACCATATCCCCTCCATGGATGCACTCCCCGTGGAGCAGGGTGTTCATGCCTCTTTTCCGATCTGCTGCACCACGTAGCACCCTCCGACGTGGGCGAAGCCTCGACCAACGAGCCTTTGACCAGCACCGCCCTTGGCCGCCACTGCCTGCATAGAACCCTCTACGAACCACCCTGGTTTGCAGATCGAACCCGGAGCCACAAACCACCTTGGTTCGCGGGATGCCAATCAGTCTGCGGACCCTCCTGGTTCACGGATGGCTAGTCAGTCCACGGACCCTCCTGGTTCACGAACGACCTCTTAGTTCACGGACCACCCTGGTTCGCAGATGGCCCATCCAGACGCGTAGCACTTCCCTACGCGAAGGGCACCAAAACCATCGTATTTCCCATTCCCCGAGCCACATACGATCCTTCCGATCTGACCCAATCCCCCGTGACTCCCTCATTGTCCTACCCATCGGCCCCAAGATGAGTCCTCCGCCAAAGCCACCGGATCCGTGTGGTGTAACCTTCAGGCGCATCAGCGCACCATTTTGAGTTCACATACCCACGGTAAATAGAGGTGAAGGGGTTTCCCCGACCCTTGAGCAGATTCCCGAAGCATTCCTAGGTTCACATTCCCACGGTAATGTGGATTCTAAGCTCGGGAGTCCCTTTTCTGCCCCTATACTTGATAAGGTCTCCTCAGGGGTAGTAAATTACCCATCATAAGGCATCCCTCATGAACTTCAAGAGAGGAGAGGTGCACAAGAGCACCCTCTTTCCCTCTCCCACTGAGCTTTATTGCCATGGGCCTCCTCAGAGTGTAAGCCCCAATCCATCACCCTAGGCATCCACCTAGGCGTAAGCCCCGACCTTATGGGCCGCCCTCATGTGTAATCCCCACTCCACTTCTCACGAACGCACGTTTCGCGACATGATCTTCTGGTCCCTGCTGCCTCTTGTTTCTCACACTGAGCATGACTCACATGGTTTTAGAGTAAGCATCGATCATGACATCCTCTTATGGACCTCCTCAAAGTGTAAGCCCCAATCCACACTATGGTCCTCCTCAGAGTGTAAGCCCCAATTCACACTATGGGCCTCCTCAGAGTGTAATCCCCAATCCGCACTATGGGCCTCCTCAGAGTGTAATCCCCAATCCATCGCCCTGGGCCTCCTCAGACTGTAAGCCCCAATCCATCATTCTGGGATGCCTCAGAGCATAAGTCCCAAGCCTATGAGAACTACGAGGACTTAGATTCCCTACCATAGGGATACGTAGGAAGCCTCCATGAGGTTCAAGCCCGATCACCATCAGATCCCCGGGTCCACATTCAAGTCGGTTCTCTGACGCTCTCCATTTGAACTATGTGGACTTTGATCCCTGTCTCCTAGGCAGGGTACGTAGGAAGCCTACCTAAGGTTCAACCCCAACAAACGGTCGATCTAACTATCTTCACATCGGTTCACCGAGCTTCTCCTAGTGCCGCCTCAATGAGTTCCAACTCCACTGGGTCATTAATCCAACAACGGATGGTAAACCTCAAGCCTAAATGATTCTGAATCCCCTGCATCTAGTTGACCATTTCCCAACAGGGTTATATCCATGGATACTATGTTTGGGTATAAACCAAAGATTCGCGAACATATGAATACATCTTAAATATATAAGAGAGTCCCAGAACAGGAAATAATTCCCCCCAAAAAGGGTGCGATGAGCCCGACTTCCCATCCTCTCGGCCAATGTGAGTTCTTAAGTGTCGCTGGTCAGACCATCCGGTGAATGTCTGCCCTTGGAAAGAAGGTCCACGCGTCATTGGATACGGAACCTTTGGTCATTTAGAGGTCGAAACCACGAAACAACATTAAGAACATAATATATGTAATTTTATAAAATGTTAAAAATAAACCATATGATAAATGTGGAAAAGATTCATTTTTAGACATTTTTAAATAATTTAAAAAATAGTTGAGAATGAAATTCATCAAACTTCAAATCATAACTAAGAAAATCATGAAACATTTGAAGGAACCTTAATATTAAATTAAATTATCTATAGGGAAAACTTTAAAATAATATTTTTTTTAAAGAAAGTCTCTTACATATACCTTACTTGTTGATTCTCAATACAAAAAAATAAATGGAATATAAATATATATGGCCCAAAAATAACTATAGGAGAATAAAATATATATAGGATTTAAGAGTCTAGTTTCATATTATTTTCCCAAAAGAAAGATAAACATAAACAATCCTGGAATAAAATGATATATTTGAAATATAATCATCCAAAAAAATTGAGAGGCTTTGTGTCATTTTAAACATCTTTTGTCTTAACCCCTTTGTTAAACCATTTTGACCTTAACTGTGGTAACAAATTTTTTAGACATTAAGGGTCATAGATTTACTTATAATGTGACAAGTGGATAAAAATGGTCCTTGTATTACATTTTATACCACGCCCAATTTAACTTGTTCTCTTTAAATATTTATGTGATTTTTAAATCATTTAATAAAATTTTATTTAACATAAACTATAATTAAATTCATTTTTTGGACTATTCATTTCATCTGACTTTAAGGTCATCAAGAAAAAACTGGGATTCAAATATAGAATATTTTTAGTAAATTATAAATATTTATTAAAAGTTAAAATTAACGAAACCCTAAAATTCATCCAAAATATATTTCTTTTAATATTTGTAAAATCATTTACTGGATTTTTTATACTGTTTGAATAAGCACTAGTCAGTGTTGCATAAGTATTTAAGGTCGTTATACCATATGAAAAAATAAAAAATAAATTTCCATAATTATAAAAATTTATTTTTCTGCAAAATAAAATTTTTATATTCATTCATACCTTCTTTTTATCCCTATGATAACATATAATATAAATTAAAATCAAGAGAGTGGAATTTTTTATTTATATTTCTCTTAAAATAGTATAAATCTTATAATCAAAGTAAAGTGGAATTAAATTGTAATATTATCATATATTATAATTATTTGGTCAAAACACACTCATAAAATAGGATAAAGGTAATTTTTAGAAAGATTCTAAAGTCTTACCAAATATTTTTAACCTGGTTTCACCTATTTACCCTTACTAACATGACACATTTACAATGGATACTATTCATAATGAAAAAAATAAACTTTACCATCTTAACACATTTAAACATCGTAGTTATAAATATTAAATCCATTTATCAATATTCAATTCCTATAATTTTCAAAAATTCAATTTAATATATGTATAAAAAACACATAGAAAATGGTTTTTAGAACAAATAACATATCTAAACAAAAAAATATTTTACCCCAAATAAAGTATAATGGTGATTATAATAGACTTAATTAGATAATTTTTAATCAACTTAGACTTATTTAACTTCAAAAAAATCTAAAATAAAAATGACAGTTTTCCTTAAAATCGGTATTTTTACTATTCACTCCAAAATCAATCATTCTATAAAAATATCAAAAATTAATCCTAATACTGTTATGAAAGAATAATTTAAAAATATATATAAATTTTTTCAAATAAAAGTTTTAAAGTTACTATAATTAATTATAATATCAACATAAAAAATCTAATAAAAACCATTTTTAAAGAAAATGTATTTTTATAGTATAAAGTGAATTTATTATTATTATTTTCCTAGTGAAAATAATTAGATAAATGTTAAATTTCTTAATTTAATTCATAATTTTTATTAAGAAAATCATTTCTATATATATTTCATAATTTGGTTGTTCCTATTCATACTCACCAACCCAAAGACAAGGTTATAATTGTTATATTCAAATAATATTATTCTGTGATTCATTTATGCTCAAGGCTATATGTGGTCTACACTATCAAACACAATGTAATGTAAAAATAAAATATAAATTAAATCTCAGTGATTTTATTCTCTCATCCTTATAGAAATTTCATTCTTTAAATTTTAATTCTTCTTTTTTAAACTAAAAATATCACTAGATATTAATAAAATTCTGTATATGTTTTATCATGATCTTTAATTTTTAGGTTGTTACCATGAAGCCTATAATAAATGTAACTATATAAGACTCCTACTTTAAAATTAGTTTCTAAAAATCGACCTTGGTATATGAGTGTTACTTCCCACATAAGATTATATATATTTACCTTCTATTTTCTTGAGTTAGAAATTTCATTTACTAGTGGGATAAAATATTTGATAAAATTTACATACTTGATTTCTTACCATTTTATAAGAATAATTTCATCTTTTGAGGTGTATCATCATGGTCATAAAGAATTTTTAATGTCTAAAGAACTAAAATCACATTTTACTCAACTAGGAGTTCTAGAAAATGATGAAAATCTATTCATACTATCCAAAGCTAAAATAGTTAGCACAAGCTAAAATGATGACCAATATGAATAAGAATTAATCTCTAAAATATTAATAGTAAACCAAGAACAATTTAAATATCCTAAAATATGCTTGATTAAATTTGAACCCAAAAATCAGAAAGTTTTGATCACTTATTCTTCCATAATCATCTCATTTTTTATCCCCAAACAACGTTTATCACTTACACAGTCACATTCTCAAATATGTATATACCCTAGTAACATATTCAAAAATATAATTTCTCCCAAATAAAATACAACCAAATTAAGTGAACTTAACCGATGATCACCTTGTAATATCATATAATAACCTTAAAGTACATCTATACATTATGTAATAAATATATCCAAAAATGACACATTTTCATAAGAATCGCTTTTAGGTTGATTCATATCATTATAATAGGTTTCCAAAGTTCACATTCTCAAAATTTTCTATACAAATAAATATTATTAGAATATTCCTTGCATGTTTTCTCTAAATCCACATATCAATCGACCATTAAAAAATACTACTTCATTATAATCATATATTCTCCAAATTAACTATAATTTCCCTAAATTAAATTTCTTAATGGTTACATTCATCTATGAGAGTTATTCTTTGATGTCCTTTTGTCTTAGAAAGATAAATAGATATTTCATCCATGTAATAGACATTTCTACAAAAATAAACTTTCTGAAATCATCATTCACACTTAAAAAATTTATCATATAACACATTTTCATCTAAAATGTTTCATAATTATTCTCAAGTGATTATTGTGCTCTTCATAACATTAATGTATTTTATTATATCATCAATAAATTCAACAACAAAATTATCTTGGTAATACCTACATTAACCAATGGTGTTGATTCCATTCTTTCCTATAGGTACCATCCCATAACAATATAACTCACATATTTAGTCTAAATTCATTATGAATATTGATCCATGAAATAAAATTCCATGAATATTTCTTAAATACTACAAATTATTATCTCAATACTCATGTTCTCTATGTTAACATTAAATTCAATCCTCAAGGTTCCTAGTAAACTCATTTTAATACCAACTAAAGAATCCTCAAATCTAGTACCATAGAGTCACTGCTTACTTTATTACATTGGTATGAGATACATAGGATTACACCACATATGATCGATCAGTTTAGAAGACTTGGAAAAATAGATACATACATGACTTACATATTAAAATGGAAATTAATAACATATTACAAAAAACAATCTTAGATCCTTGAAAATCATTCAAATATTATTTCTTCATATCCTGAGGAAAGGAAAAAAAATAAAGGCTAAGATATGATTTATGGTAATGGTTTATACAATAGAAAATATCTTGATTAAATAAAGAATAATAAATATGTTATAGTTGATAATCAAAACACATGTCATTCAATTAAAAACATGAGTTAAATTTACATCCATAGTCACGAGAAAAATACCAACCACATGGACAATGGAAACTGAATTCTTAATAAAGGAAATGAAAAACTCTGGACATTAATGAACTTTCCATCAATTCCTCAACTAATTTACCATAAATCTTACCATAAAGTCCTCAGCTAATTAATTATTCTTAATAAATGGGTAGGTATAAACCAGATACCCATCTAATATGGAATTCTTAGTGTTTAGTCGCGTGATAGGTATTGATGCATCGATGAGCAATCTATAACTGGGACCCACCCTCTACTTTCACATCCTATGAATTATTCATACATTGATTGATCAATACAATTTATTCTATAAATTTCATATAAATAAACATTTATCCGCATTGAATCAAGAATACAGATTATACCCCCCGTAAATGAAACCACATTACAAATAAACATCCTTCAACTGATACAATATATAGAAATGGTATATGGTTGATACATCATCAAAGTTATGTAATTATACTAAATACATCCATGACGTTGAAAATATGGACATTAAGGATAAAAATAATGTCCAATGAATAATTGAGAGTGACAGATAACATGATCATAAGAAAGTGAATGATCTAAAAATATGGTATAATCCATTATCAGTAAAGGATGATAGAATAACAATTATTTAACATAAATTAAATATTTGAAGTAAGGCCAAGCCTTTATAAAAGAAATTAATTAAAAATAAATTATTTGTAATTTCATTTAATAATATATGTGTAAATCACTTTTTAAAATTCTTTTAATTCCTTTAAGAAAATAATATCATTTCATTTTTATGTTATTTTAAATAAATATTCAAAAAATATTGAGAAAACAGACATTTGAAAATAAAAAATAAAACTTTTAAAGGAATCTTGATAAAGTATAATGGTTATAATGATCATAAAGGGAGGTTAAGTTGTATATGTTAAAAAAATATTTCATAATTTTGTAAAATTTTGACAATAACCCAAATGGTAAACATTAAAAAGATTGATTTTTATAATTTGTAAATAATGTTAAAAATAGTCTAAAATAAACATTATCGACCTTTGAAACAAAAAATTGAACATTATTAATAAATTTTAATGAACCTCGAAATGGAAGAAAAAAAGTTGGAAGGAAAACATTAAAACAAGATTTTTAAAAAGAAATTACCTTACATGTAACTTAATTTTCAATTCTCAATCAAACAAGAGAATAAATGGAATATAAAAATATAAATCTAAAACATAACTAGATGAGAGTAAAATATATGGGGTTTAATAGGTTATGAATATATAATTTTCCTAAAATAAATCTAAATATAAATAATCCTGAAATAAAATAGGATTGTAATAGAAATACCTTACTGTACTGGTAACATTTGAATCAAAACCCATTAAAGAGAAAAATTAAACAAAAAACATTGAATACCTTTAATAATTCTGTATTCATGATACAATGTTTAAAAAGACTTGTTTAAACACCATGTAAAATAAATTAGGTGTATATTGTAAAATATCTCTCATCAAAATGGAAAAGATATGAAATTACCCTTATCCTAGGTCTCTGCATAGTCGTACATGTTTATCCTCTTGTATAACTAATTTGAATTTATTAAATACTTTATTAAGAAAATTTTTATTCTAGATTACATTTTTTAAGGCACATTCATAACAATTTAAAATCCATTCATTGAATTGTTCTTACTAACATCAACCACTTAAGGTTGTTCAGTTAATTTTTTCAAAATTACTCTGGTATATTTTCTATGGATAATAAATCTATGAAATAGTTACATAATATCAATATTGTTACAAATTTCATTAATATATGTTGTATTAATTATAAATATTTTTATAACCTTACATTCATTGTGGTAATATAAAAATGAATTGTATCACTTTGTGGAGATGGTAGTTCACACGTATGCACGGATGATGTTATCATTTTCTAACAGATGGATGGGTAAGAAAGTAGATGAAATATTTTATTTAAATAATCATAATTATATCATGAATATCATATATATTCATTAATTACACTTTTATAACCATCCAAGTAAAGAGGTTATGAAAAATTAATTACATTGTTATGTGAAGACGGTTGGTTGTATATATGCATGAGCGATATTTTTATTTTCTATAGGATAGAATGGTGAAGTAAAATAATTTTATCATAATAATAACAAAATATAATTATATTGGTGATACTTTATTTATTAATTAAGAATGGATATGACATATTTATAGTAATTATAATAATAAATATACTTTAAAATATTTAGGTAAGCCAACTACCTCTTTTTTGAGATACCTCCTTTGACTTACACCTCAAGTCATCTTAGAGTGGTATTAGGGTGATACTAGGAGATAAATAACAAAGTTAATTAAGATAGGAATATATTATTTTAGTTATTTTATGATATAGAAGGATCAAAATTTAGGAATAAAGTAGAAGACAATGTTTCCTTTTATAAGTGAGGAGATGAGACACTTTGCATTACTTAAATTATTTAAATTCAATTAATGCATTTCTCAATTAAAATGTGTCCAAATGGATATAGATTCGAATTAAAAATAGTATAAGGTCTAAATATTATCATAAAATTGTATTTATACATGTTTTTGTGTCATTTTAAACCTTATATTTTGGTTAAACCCCTTCCTTTACCATTTTTAACCTTAATCATGATAAAAAAATTAGCCTTTAAAGAGAATAAATTTATTTATAAGCTAAAAATTAGATCAAAAATGGTCCATTTGAGAAATTTTAGACCAATTTAAATCATAAATTTCTCCATTAAAGTTTTATTAAATTTTAAATAATTTAATAAAATATTATTAACATTAAATTCCGTTAAAGTATTTTTTGAGACTATTCATTTAATTTGACTTTAAAGTCATCAAGATAAAAATGGATTTCAAAAATAAACACTTTATTCATGAATAATAAAATACCATTAACTATAAAATTCATTGAACAATATAATTCATCCAAAAAATATTTATTTTAAAAAATTTTAAATCATTTCCTATCCTTTTTCTACTATTTACACAAACACTCAATCAATGTTGTGTAAACATTTAAGGTAACAATATAATCACAAAAAATTAGAAATAAATTAAAATCATAAAAATAATTTATTTATGTTCAAAATAACCTTTTATATTTGTTTTAAAAAATCTTTTTTATCCTAATGAAAGCATATTAGAAAATTAAAATCAAGAGAGTGACATTTTGTATTTATCATTTTCTTAAAATAATATAAATGTTATAATAAATGGAAATTGGAAAAAAATTATAATATTTTCATATAAAGGATGGTTTCAGTCAAACAACACTCATAAAAGAGGATAATGAAATGTATTATAGATATTTTAAATCCTTAAATCATAGTTTTAACCCAATTTTACAAACTTTACACTTACCGAGGTGACAAATCTTTACCATGATTACTATTCATAATGACCAAAAATGAAATTGACCTATTTAAAAATTTGAGGTTTGATATTATAAATATTAAATCAATTATTCACTATTAAGTTTCTAGAATTAGTAGAATTTATTTTTAATATATATACAAAAAACGCATCAAAAATAGTTTTTAGAAAAAATACCATTTTAAAAATAAAAATTATTTTACAGTAGATAAAATATAATTTTAATTCTAATGGACTTAATTTCGGTATTTTTAATAAAATGAGACTTATTTTACTTCTAATACAATCTAAAAAGAAATATGATTTTTTAATTAAAATAAAATAAATGAAGTGTTTACTGAAATTAGATTTTTCATTATTCACTACAAAAATCAATTTTTTAAGAAAATATTAAAATATCATCATAAAATTATTATTACATGATGATTTAAAAAATAAAATCCACTTTTTGAAAGTAATATTTATAAAAGTGAAAAAATATATAATTATAATATCCATACACAAAATGCAATAAAAAATTTTTTGAAGAAAATGTTTTCTGAAGCATAAAATGAATTTATTATTATTTTATGCATAGTAAAACTAATTAGATAAATGTTGAATTTATTAATTGAATTAATTATTTGTATTAATTAAATAATTTCTAAAAAAATATAATTTTTTCCTATTCATACTCATCAACCCAATGTCTAGTTTATAATAGTTATATTTAAATAATATTATTCTATGGTTTATTTAATCACGAGGTTGCCTATGGTGTATGATATAAAATATAGTGTCTTTTGAAAATAAAATACAAAATAAAATCGTAGGGTATTAAACTTTTTCATTTCTCAGTTTCAGAAGTTTTGTGGAAATCTATCATTTTTTTTGTAAGCATTTTATTGAATATCTTGTCTTATAGAAATATATATTATGCATGAAATTTTGTTTGATTGAATATATTTTGTATAAAATATATTGAATACAAATAAAATTTATCACAAATCTAATTATATTACATATTACATATATTTTCAAATCTTTAACTAAATTAATTATTAGTTGATTATTTATATAAGATAGTTTGGATTAATTATTTTATTATTGGATTTCTGGATATTATGAAAATTATTTGTTGAAGTATTTAATATATTTTTAGATATTGGGAAGGATTATTATTTAGATAATTTATTTAATTATTTTGTTAGATGGAAAATAGTAAAAGTGTTATTTTCTATATAAGAATAAATTTTGGATATAATTAGTTTACTTTGAATATGATAAATTTTTTGAATATATCCATATTTTAAAATTTTGATAATTAATGAAATTAAATTAAGTAATTTATATGCTATGCTTTATGAGTGAAATGATATCTTTGAATTTTAAGAGGAAATGGATATTTTATTTAATGTGTAAAAAATATTAGATGAAAAGTCATACTTAAATGAAAAATGTGGTGTTTGGTGTTATATATATATATATAATCTATGTGTGTGTATTAATTTATTAAAATAACATAATTTATTTAAATATATATGTAAAAAATATATATAATGGTTTTTAAAAAATAATAAGTTAACTACAATGCATATACCTTAATATGTGATTCCATAAAAAAATTAAACCAATTAATTAAAAAGTAAAAATAAAATGCTTAAAAAATTGATGAAAATTTTTAAAAAGAGAGAGAAACATGAAATGATAAAAGTGTGAGTTAGAATTTACATATGTAAAATAAATATTAAAATAAATTTAATAAAAATAAATTCTAAATGATACATGATACTTCAAATAAAAATGTAACAATTTAAAAAAATGAGAAATTGAACGCAATACATATAGATCTATATGAGATATAGGGGTATGATGTAAGGAATAAGAGGTTGTGAAAAACAAATTAGAGAGAACTATATATTAAATATTTGTATATAAAATGTTTTACAAAATTGAATTTTTTAGGTAATATTTATTTTTCTAAATAAAATGGTTGGCTCTATAATTTTTGAATGAGAAAATATTTTTAGGTGCGAACTACAGTGTGGTTCATGCATTAGATATTTTAAAATTTGGATACTTATTCCTTTTGATGTTTTATATTTTTTCTCAAACCTTGATGGTTAGAGAATCATTCCTATGATATTTTATATACGATTCAATATATCCCAGCCTTTGAATAGACACTTGGTGATCCAAAATGTCACAAAATGAACCTAGATACCCTCAACAACTCGAACCCAACCCGGTCCACGACATACCTGAAGGGAATTCCTCATCCCCAAAGGCAGGAAACTAACACCTAGACATGAACAACAACTAGAGGGAACAATTTTACCCAACCTAAAAGAGTCAAAAATGAATATACATCAATAATAGGAAGAAAAAATTGAATTAAACCAAAAAAAAATATACGCCATAATTGGAATAAAACAACATAAGTGATACAACTCAAAAGTAGCTAAACAAACTCCAAGGTACAATTCCAATAGCAACGAACAAACCCCAAAATGATAAATAGATACTCCATGTGATAAATGGATGACTGATCACTATATCACTAGTAGCTACCCAATACCAATTGACTAAAACCTCACCACCTCACTATAGTGCCTTACCTTTTCCCTAGATCAAAAGACATAACTAGGTCTACACACCACTAAAGGGGTGTGTAGGGTGTGAGATAAATAGGTTTAACAGTATCCCACATAGGTGTTCCATATCAATTATTTTTATAACAATACAAACATGCCCAAATTTAAAGAAAACAAGGAATGATGATTAGTGAAAAAAAATTTATATAAAAAGAATAGTAAAAAATATCCCATTTTTTAACATTTATAAACAATCCAGGTAAAAATAGTTTCAAAGCATAACCCATGTATAAAAGTAGGTAATTAAAGCCCAAATAGTACTAAACCGAAGCATAGGTAAATCATGCCAAGGATCACTACAGGCCAGGATAGCTAGATAACTCATACCTAAACATAGATAATTGAGCACATCACATCCCTAGACATATTCATCGAACATAGGTTATAGGGGAACACCCCAATAAGATAACCCCCCAACAGGTCTAACAATTCTCTACGACACTTGGCCTAGGGAGTAAAGGAACACTCCATGAGTGATCCCCTATATAGTATCAATGGATGAGGCCTATAACTATAACTTGCAACTAAATTCCCAAGGCTTCCCATGTGATAAATTTTCCAATTCCTTTCATCAAAACCATGATTTGAAAATCATTTCATAAATCCATTTCATATTATATGAAAATATATTTTCTTTTACCAAAACATGGGGAAACCATATTTTATCAAAAACATGTTTTTCACACAAACAAATAAATAAATTAAGTTAAATTATTTATAAAAAAAATATGAAACCATATCATTCAAGTTTCATCCAATATAGTCTAGAGACAAATCTATCTACCTCAAACTCAGGCTGCACATGCCTACAACAGGATTCACTGACACAGGAAGGAACAAAAGGAAAATAATAGAGGCCCTAAAATTGATTCCCACATCTTAGAATCATATTAAAAAACTCACGGTGAATATGGTAAATCCCAACATACCTCGGAGAACATGAAATTTCCACACTATAATAAATCAAGGAATGTACCCCAGAATAAGATCACACAATGGATCTTGAAAGGATCATGATTAACATCACCGCAAGATTAACAGATCCACGAACATGGTGCAATTGTGTGATTGTTACCAATGGAAATGAATAAGAATAAAGGTCTCTTACCCGAAGAGACACAGTGACTACCATGGAGATCAAGAACTGAATGATACGATTTAGATGGAGTAGAGTTCACCTAAAATGTAACTAGAATATCCTAGGGTTTTAGGGAAGAAACCTTCATGTAAAATGGTAGAAGAGTCACCTGAGTAGCTGGTAATAACCTGTTGGGCTAAAGGTTTTATGGTGTAAACAAGGTTTCTATGGTGTAAAATTCCCATGAAACGTGTATACTGAAAAAAATGTCTCCTTTGATTAAAAAACCAGGCCCATGGTCTTACAACATGAAATCGGTTCTTACAGCATAAAAGGAATTTACACCATAAAAGGATTTTATGTCTTGAAATATTCTTGTGATGTAAAATAATTTCATGGATTGTTCCCAATGAAACATTTACATCATATGAAAACTTTACTATGCAAATTCATCTTGTATAAGGTACCATACCTAGGTTCTACAAAAACACCCAAAAACAACTTTTAATCCCTCTGAACATGAAAAAACACTCTTAAAAATTGAAAGTATTTAACATAAAGTCTATAATCTTACAATACCCCCACTATAATACTTTTCATCCACAAGAATTCATGTAGAATAAGTGTTCTCCAAAAGGAGTTAAGGCCACTACCCCATCACCAACAATTCGTAATTCCATGTCTCATGAGAATAAAATCTATGACTACTTAAAAAAATTACCAACAAAATAGAATTACCATATAAAACATTCACATGTGAATCAAAAACCTCCATTGGATTGTCTACAACTAAAATTTATGGCTCTAACTCCATATCTTCCTTACTAAAAACATGAGATAGATCAATATAGTCTTTCCTAAGATGATATATATAGAAAACATCAAGAATACCTATCAATTTTTCTGGTAATTCCAACCTATATGAAACCTTCCCTATCCACTCAATGTCCTAGAATGGTAAAACATATATCAAAACCAAATTTCCCTATTTCCCAAGCTGTCAGTGACCCAACTGAAGAGAAAAATTCAAGAAAACTCAATCACAAATGGAAAACTCAAAAGCATGATGTCAGCGATCCAAATACAATTTCTTCCTACAATGATATGAAAACAAATGTTGGTTTATATTTGGAATCCTCACTGAAATATCCTGAATGAGACTCAATCCCACAAGAGAGGACTCTCTCACCTATTCCTAAAAAAGATGTGATCTATATAGGTAATCATAGAATGCCTCAAAGGGATCCATTCTGATCAACAACTGATAAATTTCATTATAATAAAAATCAAAAAATCCAATTTATCTATCCCATGATCTTTCAAAATATAAGACATGGGAATAGATCATATCCTCTAAGATATGAATAACATGTTGTATCTAGCCATCTGTTTATAGAGAGTAAGTTTTACTCAACCTAACCTGAATCCCTATTGCCTCTTAGAGAGTTTCTATAACCAGAAGGTAAGCTTGGGATCCCTATACAAAAAAAATGTTTAGGGAAACCACATATAACCTCATAATCTTTTAAACATTCATCTTATCCAGATCTTCAACATTAGTGGTGTCCTTGATCAGAATAAAATGAGCAGACTTTGTCAACAGATCAATCCCCACCTAGATAGAATTATTCCCTCAATTAATCTATTGTAATCCAACAACAAAGTCAATAGACACCTCATCCCTTTTCCAAAAATTGAATTTTAATAGGTTGGATAAAAACATAAGGTTTCATATGTTATTTATTTGTTTGTTGATAAGTGTAACGGTGGACACATAATTTTTAATTTTGTGCTTCAAACCAAGCCATCAGAAACATCGTCTCATATCATAATATATCTTTTTAGTTCCCAGATAAATGACCAATAAATAACTATGATAGTAAAAAAAATTAAAATTATCAAAGATTATGGGATAAAAAAATGGACCCCAAACCAAATAATACCATCTAAATGGAGAGACTAACCAAAAATAGTCTCCCCGCCATATAGGGTTCCTCGAATTCCTCTAAACTCATCGTCCTATTATTGACCCTATAGAATATACTTGATGAGAGATAATGATAATAGAAAACTGCTCAGAACCAATCCTAAAAATCCTTTTGTGTGTCTAGATGAAACTAAATGAAGTTTCACATAAGGTTCTACTCTTACTTCTATTCAAAAATATTCTATGATGGCACTTTTCTACAAAGATCATCTGCAACAACGTTTCCATTCCCTGGGGTGTAGTCTTGTTGAAGTCAAGTATCTGAAGGTATTCCATCCACCATCTTTATATGAGATTCATGAATTTTTTAGAAAAGATATAGCTTATAATCTTATATTCAGAAAGGACTATAAATATATCCCTAAAGATATTAGGGATCCAACATTTAAGTGTATTCATAACTAAGGTGATCTCCAAATCATTAGTGGGGTAATTCTTCTCTTACTTCTAAATTTGACGAGAGCCATAGGCCAAAACATGATCATACAGCATAATCACACAACATAGACCATCACTGGAAGCATCATGGTATACCATATACCCCTTTCCAGGCATAAGTAAGATCAAAATATGAGCTTATGTCAAAAGAAATTTCATTTTTTCAAAATATGACTAATATTTCACATCTCATTTGAATTTAACCCCTTTCTGTATAAGAGCTGTCAAAGTTAATTCCAAGTTCGAGAAATTATTTATGAACTATCAATGGTATCAAACAAGACCAAGGAATCTCTAAATCTAAAAGATTTTTTTTGGATCCTCCCATGAAAATAAATCCTTCACCTTATCAAGATCAACTACTAATCCATGTTCAAATATCATATTCCCAGATAAATTTAATTCTTGGATCCAAAAAAAATATATTTTAAAAGCATTCAATATAAATGGTGAATCCTAGGGGATTCTAAAACCAGAATCATAAGGTGTTTATCCTCATTCTCATACCTTGAATAAAACAAAATATCATCCATAAACACCACCACAAAGGTGTCGATATACTAATGGAATATTTGATTCATTAAATCCATAAAAATTATATGAACTTTATTCAAACCTAATAGAATTACAAGATATTCATAATGTTCATCCCTGCTTCTAAAATCCATCTTCAGTACATCATACTCTTGAAGTATGTGCTGATGTTAACCTGAATGAAGATCAATCTTTGAAAACCACTTTGCCCCCTTTATCAGATTAAACAAATCACCCACATGGGTAAAAGGATACTTATTCTTAACTTTCACCCAATTCAACTTCTAATAGTCCATGCACAATATAAGTAAACTGTCATCCTTCTTGTAAAAGAGTGTCGGGCTACCCATGGTGAAAAACTAGGGTGAACAAAACCTTTCTCCATTAGATCATCCAATTAAATATTGAAATCTTTCAGCTCTATCGGTTCCATATGATGAAAGGTTATCAAGATTAAATGCATAACTAACACAAGATCAATCACAAACTCTACCCACCTCTCTAGAGAAAGTCCATAGAAGTCATCTGGGAATGTTTCTGACGCTTTCGCTGGGGTGCGCACGTCTGTCTTCTTGGGCGCAACGGGCGCGGATTTTTGTTACCCTACATTCCCACTTTCCAAAGGCGGGTGGCATTCGCTCCTTATTCAGGGGTGCCTGCTCCTTGATCGAAACGGGATGATGGGATGTTGGTTCTTCCTTCCGTGTATTCCTCCTCGGAACTCATCACCTAGTTAGGGTATCTCTCATAGATTTAATACGTTGTTCATGAAACTCTTCCCACTGCCATGTTTCCATGGACACCGGTTAATTACGCTGCGTTTTTCTGGACATTCCAAGGGGTCTAGTTAGGGAAGAAACCTTCAGTTGGGGGAGTAGTCACATAGAGGCATCATTAATGTTTCTGAACGCTGAGGAATTGGTGTGTCAGTCTTTTATCCCTTATTATAGGGATTCTCGAGGGCGCGGAAGCCCGAGGCATCCCACATCGAGTGCGGGGAATCATATTCCACTGTAATGTATCTAAGGTTTTCCTCTGCTTACAGTGTTTAACATAGGGTATTCCCCATGTTTAACGTCCAGCGGAGACAGATCGGGCTGATCAGAACACTATCTAGAGTGGATCAAATTGAGGAACCCCCTTGAGGGAGCACTGATATTGGAGCCAGCACATGGGCGTCTTCCCGAATACTGTGGGGGGGGGAATGAGGTGGCATGATCTCACCGGGATGTGGAGGCTCGGGTAAGAATCAGGATGGGTGATGGAAAATTTAATGGAGTGGAGGAGGAATGATATGGGACTATCATGGAGATGACGGTAGAGATGGGCTTGAGCCTCGAAGAGACCTCCTACGTATCCCTGTGGCAGGGAATCAAAGTCCACCTAGTTCGGTTGGCAAGAACTAATGTGAAGAGGGGTCGGAGCGACAAATGGGTGATGGGATTGAACCTCAGGTAGGTTTCATATATACCATGCCTTGACATTGATCAAAGTCCCTATAGTTCAGGATAGGGCGCTGGTGAACTGAAATAAAGAAGGACCTTGGTCCAGATGGATGGTGGAGGGCTTGAACCTCAGGGAGGCTTCCTACGTACTATGCCTTAACATGGATCAAAGACCCCATAGTTTATAATGGACACCGATGAACCGACATGAAGAAGGACCTTGGTCCAAATGGATGTTGGGCTTGAACCTCGTGAGGTTTCCTACGTACCATGCCTTGACATGGATTAAATTCCTCGTAGTTCGGGTTGAAAAGGGGATGTTGAACTGACATGAAAGGGTCTTGGAACAACTGTATGGAGGGTTCACAACGGCTTACCGTTGGATTGGGATGCAGTTTAACATCATGCGAGACGAGGGCGTGTCGGAAAACCGACGTGAATAAGGACCTTGGTCCAGGTGGATGGTGGGATTGAACCTTAGGCTTCCTACGTACCACTCCTTAGAAAGGATCAAAGTCCATGTAGTTCAGGCATACAGTTTAACATCATGAAGGACGGGGGTAGAACCTGATGTGAATAAATGACTGGGTGGTGGGCTTGAACCTCGTGGAGGCTTCCTACGTACCATGCCTTGACATGGATCAAAGACACTATAGTTCAAAATGTATGTGGGTATCGGCGAACCAACGTGAAGAAGGACCTTGGTCCGATGGGTGATGGGCTTGAACCTCAGGGAGGCTTCCAACGTACCATGCCTTGGCATAGATCAAAGTCCTCATAGTTTAGGGATGTGTTTCATCAGTGAACCAACGTGAAGGTGAACCCGGGGGTCCACTAGTGGTGGGCTTGAACCTCTTAGAGTCTTCCTACATTCCATGCCTTGACATGGATCAATGTCCTCCTAGTTCGGGTGTGCAGTTTAACGTCATGCGGGACGGGGGGTTGGTGTCATAGTCGATGCTTACTCTAATCCCACATGAGTCATGCTCGGCGTGAGAAACCAGAGGTTGTAGGGACCTGACGATCATGTCATGAAGGGTGTGCCCATGGGAAGTGAAGAGGGTCTTACGCATTAGGCGGCCCATGGTGTTGGGACTTACTCTAGGATGGAGGCCCGAAGGTGACAAAGCGCTGAGGGAGAGGGGAATTACGGAGGTGCATGGGTGCTGCCTCCTGTAAGAAAGGCTAGGGGCTTATGCCAGGACAGCTTCCCTTCCCCCATGGACAAACGCCACTCCCTGAAGGATGACATCATCCCATGTGATCTAGAAGGAGGATATCATCCCCTATGGAGGCTAGGGGGCGTAGAAAATGACCAAGGTGGGGGGACCCCGCGTGAGAGGCACAGGGTGATGTCGCAGTTTATCATCATGTGTTGAGGACGAGGGTGCTTGGAAGTTTAACGTCCTACAGCTCAGACGATGTGGGTTTACTCCACACCCCTAGGACTTACATAATCAGTACCCTCTGCTTCTTGTGGGAGGGAAGGTACCGGCAATGTCGTGATGAAGCGGGGTTGCAGAGTGAAGCATCGAGGGGTCCACGTTAGCGTGGCTATGCGAAGAATAAATATCTTTTAGCGTGACTATGAGAAGTAGAAATATGCAAAGAAACTCCAAAGGCGTTATTGTCGAGGGGACTTTGAAGTCACATCGTGCAAACCTGGAGTGTCACACAAGAAAAGTAATTGCCAATCAGAGGGGTCCATAGGCAGAGGCCTTAGGGATCTCGGTTGCTCTATGTGGTGAAGGACACTTGCGAAGGGGTGTGCTTCGTGAGGTGGGGTGCCTTAGCCTTAGCATGGGGTGGAGGTGCAAGTGAGAGGTGCTTCACGAAGTGGAAGTGTGTTCGCGGAGCACTGCATCGCAGAGCATAGGTGCCTCGCGAAGCAAAGTTCCGCGAAGTAGTGTGCTTCACGAAGTACAGTGACCCTGCCTTGGAATGTGGATCACATGTACAGGAGGGGTGTTTCACGAAGCATAAATGGTCCACGACAACCCGGGTCCCCTTAGGGATCCCCTTCCTTCATGAATTCCCTTAGGATTCATGAAGGGCATCCATCTCGGAAGATGGGATCAAAATGAGACAATGTGGAGGCTCCTCGCGAAGAAAAAATACATCGCGTAGCTCATGGTTCGTAGAGAAGAGGGTGCTTCATGATTCGGGGGCTGAGAAGCCGAAAGGTTGGATTGTCCATCTTGGGGGCTCAGGGGGAGCTTGGTATTTATAGGCAAGAGGTTCCACGAAGAAGAGTGTACACGGAGCGAAGAGGGCGCTGGTTGCTTCGCGGCGGGTCACGAACGTCAACCGGGATCGCGGAGGGGTACCGCCTCCTTTGCTTCACGGCGGGCTCACGAACGTTAGGGGTGCTCCCAGGGCATCCCGCCTCTGTTGCTTCATGGCGGGTTCGTGAACATTAGGGGCGTTCATGGGGCTTCCTACCTCTATTTCTTCGCAGTGGTTTCGTGAACATCACGGTCGTTCGTAGGGCTTCCCGCCTCCATTGCTTCGCGGCGGGTTTGGGTTGCTTGGGGGGGCTCCATGTCATGGCTTCGCGGGGTAGGGTGTGGGGCCTCTTTTTCTTATTTCTTCTCTTCAAATATTTTGGCGCCAAAAAATGCCCCCCATCAGACTTGGATTCGCGGAGGGATCAAGGGTCAATGTCTAAGAGAAATCACCAAAATCATCGGTCGTTTGTGGTGCTGACTCGTAAAGAGGGATCGCGAGACGGACAACCGACGCGCAGGCTGCGTGCGTCGTGAAGATCGATACGCCCGGACGCGTCGCGAAGCTCCGAGGGCCACCACTTATAAATAGGGGGGCTGACCTCTCTTTTGTCATTTCCTTTCCCTGTGAATTTTTCCTTTTTCACTCTCGATTCGCGAAGCTCTACGTACTTCGTGTCTTCTCTCCGCGAATCGGGCTTCATGGCGAACCACGAGCCTTTGACTCCGCGACTGCGCTAAGAGAACGTTTTCTTGTAGTATGAGGCCATGCTCCACGATTCTACTTCGCGAAGGAGCTCTTCAAAAAAGCCTCACGACCTGGGCTATAAATTTTCCAAAGCATTTAAAAACAAATGGCCCATCAAGAAGTTTCCCAATGGGTGCTTGCGGACGCCGCCTGAAGGGATGAGATGGCCAACTGTCTAGGCCAGGGGGAGCTAGTCCGAAGCCACTCGGTCCATAATTCTTTGACAGAACTATTATCAGAGATCCAAAAGAACTATATGTTGTAAAAGAAGATGCCCTTGTATGGATTTGTGTTGAGGGAAAACGTCTTCATTCCTGAAGTGAGTAGGGACGAACCAGCTTGCTGGTTCAGGAGCACGTCGTGCCAGCGCCAATGGTTCAGGGAAGCTGATGGTCATGCACAGGAGGACTTCACACCTGTCACCTTCGATTATCTATAAAACCATCTGAACAACATTGATGGGAAGACATTGTAACCAGAGACATCCCCTCCCATGTATCGCACAATATTGAAGGCGGCCTTGAGGGATTCGAATAAAGTGTGGTCCGATGAGTGGGACCTACGCCCGTGCAGAAACTTCACTAATGATTGGGCAAGGGCCTACTGGGTAGGTGACTCATGTGAGGAATTTGGAGACGATCTGAGGAGAGTGGGCTGGTATGAGGCGGCATGGGCCTCCCAATTCCCCATTTATCAACCGAAACAGCTAATGTCGGAGCTGTTGAGCATATAGTCATCTAGGACCAACACTTTTCACCTGGACCATGAGGAGGTTGGAATCAATCTGTGGGATGTACGTCAGATTTAGAAGGTCCCTATCTTAGGGGGCTATGTATGATGAGTTCCTCCCCGTCATGAGTGTGTGGGAGGATCCGGAGAAGATGTCGTGGTTGGCGCTGGCATTGATGGGACTGGTCCCCAGATAAGACAAAGAAGCGGTGAGGGGTGTCCACTTCAAGAAGTGGTTCAAGTAGTTCCTGAACTTCCCAGAGAACTGAGAGTTTCCCTCGAGGCCTCTAACTTACCCGAAGGGGCCTCAATGGGACAAGGAGTGCTCATATTGGCTGCTCTTGGAGGACAGCCAATGGAATACCTGGGGTTTTGGTGTCAGCCCTGAATAGCAGTCGATAGTCAGATTGGCGGCATTTATTGCGGCCCTTATCTGTGGTTGGATCCTACCAGTGAGGGATACCAACATTGGGGTGTGGCCCAGTTCATTTATCATGGAATCCAGGTTGGCCATAGGAAGGCAGGTAAATCTGGGGATTCCGATGCTCACCAGATTGTGCAAGATTCTACGGCATGTTAGTGAGGGAAAGAAACTGCTGGGGATATGCAGGCCCTTCCATCTTCTGTATGGGTGGATCACGGCGCACATCAAGGGGGTTTATGAATATCCTAACCCCATCTCACCTCTAGGGTCAAACTTCCACCCATCCATTCTGAATTTTTTTGGCAGATTTCCAACCAAATTAACCGAACCATTGATACTAAATCGGGTGTGGAATACGGACGAGTTTAGTTTCCACCCGTTTCCATTGACAACTGGGGTACTTACCGACAATGGTCGGGGGATAGAGGAGCATCGGGCCTATCTCCTGGCCTTCTAAGGTGGAGTCTTGGTGGCATGGGTGGACCGCAAGACTCTTTGCGAGCCGTACACCCCACACCAGTTTTCAAGGCAATTTCGGTGCCTGCAGCGGTTGACCCCGCAGGTCTACTGGGAGGTGTGCCACGAGGAGAACCCATGTGTGATGAACCAATTGTGGCTCATGTTCACATGGGAAGATGGTAAAATGTGAAATGCATTGCATCCTCCCACTGCTGCCTTCGGACTGGTGAAAGAATACTCCATAAGCTGGGATGAAGCTTATCCGGGGGAAATGCTAAAGCATCTAACCGTTCGAGTGGGTGTTGGTGGGCCTCCCCTTTCTCGGGATCAGGGTCAGATGGCGGAAAGGGCTTCTCACGGTGGTGTGGCTTCTGTGGAGGCGAGACCTGCACTGGCTGAGGGTGAGGCAGTGGCGGCAGATCCAGTAGTGGCAGCGGACCCAATGGTCCCAGAAGAGAAAATCCATCCACAGGGGCGGCCACCAAGGGAATTCCGTAGGATATCCACTCAGGTTTCAGGGAAGCGGTTGTGTCATATCGACATTCCATAGAATGCTGTTTTTTTGGAGGCTTGGGAAATTTGGGATGTCAAACGCAACACCTCGGTCCATCCGAGATGTGGGAACACCTGAACCGCCTCGGAATGGATTTACCGGGTATAGGCCTTGTTCGAGCCGGTTTCGCGGTGTCTCCATCGGAGGCGGAGCAATATCTGGAAGAGCTGGAGGAATACATACATTCCAGTGGTTCCATGCATCCAATGTCAACCCGGGTGAGGGTACTGCTAGATTGGACGGTTACCCCAAAACTTTCGGCCTCTGAGTTGAGGGAGCGCTTCCCCCTATCAGAAGATTCAGATGAATCCTCTCGGGATGATGAGTCTTGTGGAGAGAGCCTGTTGGAGGAAAGAGAGGTCAGTGATCAAGACTCGAATCTCGACAATTTTGCGGAGGCTCTTGAGGTAACATTCCAAGTCTCTTTCTTTGAGGACTTCTCTCAGGTCGTTATGGACTCCATACAAACATCTAAACTATGCATGAGGAACTAGTACATGGACCTCACTCTCACCCCTTGGTGGGTGGTGATGCAGGACGCTCTTTTGACGGCGGCAGAAACCCTTGGACGCCACAAGTCGGAGGGTGGCGGAGCTGCAATGCTCTTTTGACGGGGTCAACCTGTCCATGGGAGAAATAAACCCCTGAGTTCTGTAAGGATCACAAACTCTCAAACGTACTTTCATGTTTTGATTTTCGAATACATGAGTTTCGTTATCGAGGTTAGCTTTAGAAAAAACAACCATCTGTTCTTCCGGTGTGCTTTGATGCACGATCGGGGTAATGCCAGGGGAGTTGGGATTAGTCTGAACATAGGGAAGTGGAAGTTGTGAATCACGATACCCAGAATTCGGAGCACTATGGTGGTGGTGAGACAATGGAGGATAGCTATTGACTGTTGCGGAAACGCAGCATCCATATTACATTATCCTGAAATGGGGACAACAAATGAGGGGCCACCATTAACCATGTTTGCAACACGGTTCCTAACCCAAGTATCTTCAATCAGTATTTCGGGACGTTGGACCAGGACAGCAGGCAGACCATAGGTTGAGAATCCATACTATTAGGGGGTCCTTCAAAATATGACCAGTCTTCTGGAAAATTGGCTCAGGATGGTAGGCGGACCATAGGTCGATCATTTATACCGTTAGGGGATTCCTCCAAACATGAAAGAGGAGGAGAGTCCGAATAAGGAGGCACACAAAGTGTGGAATGTGGAGTGAGGGTTTGTTCGAGAAAAATACAACACTCTTGAAATTACGCCACCGTGGCGGGAGCACACTGGATAGACGCATCGGTTTGATTGTGGATCATTCTTTCTTTCAAACAGAGCCTCTCTGGCAAGGGAGTCGTCGCTTACTAATGTCATCTTGGGGCATCCCGGACTGGTTTGGGGAAAAATTTCAGTTATATTGTTCCCTATGAGGGGTCCGACCAGGGGGCCGGAATGGGGGAAGAACAGGATTTACGATTCCTATGGCTGGACCCGAGGTGAAATACCTAGGTGTCCCTACATATCCCATGAGGATGGGAATCAAGACATACATAGTTATGGAAGTGTAGTGTAGTCATGGACCAACACTGACAGGTGAAATCCTCTCTAACAGAGGCTCTGGTGCATCCCATGATCAACATGGGGCATCCTAAACTTGTTCAGGGAAGAACCGCAGTTTAGTGTCATGCGTTGAGGACATATGGCCTCCTGCATTTTAACGTCATACGATAGGACGTGAAAGGGAAGAGCCTAGGGATCATGTGTTGCAGTAGCTATGAAACCAACGTGAATGAGGACTTAGAGTCCAAATCACACCACGTACCCCTCGGAGGAAACTCTTCAGGTCGAGGAACAAAGAGCGAGAATTAGGCTGGGCCCGAAGCAGAGTGGTCGGGCATTCCTTCGTACCCCATGAGGATTGGAATCAATCCATATGTAGTTATGACAGCGCAATTTAACATCATACAGGACGATGAGAAGCCTGGACGCTTTGGTGCACATCCTACCAAAACTACTAAGCCCACGTGAGTTGTGCTCAGTGTGGGAAACAAGAAGTAATGGTTGGACTTTCCTGACATAGGAAGGGGAATTCTAGGACAAAGGGACACTCGGTCAATACTGGCCCTATGATGCTAATTCGTCCATGAAGCGCACCTATACGCGAGGAGAGATAGAGCCGAGTATGTCGAAATTCCACTTGAACATGAGAGAGTGGAAATGTGTGAATCATGAGGCTTGAAATTTGGACCAAAATGATGGCGGCATGATGATGTAGGATAACTATTGACCGTGGCGGAAACGCAGCATCCATATCGCGTTAGCCTGGAATGGTGACGGACAAATGAGGGTCGATCGTTAACCATGTTCGAAACACGGGACCATGTCGCAAATGTTGTCAGAGATCCGTAGGGACGTTGGCCCAAAATGATAGAAGAACCCTTAGGCCCAACATCCATGGAGAGCCCTTAAGCCTATAATCCATGTCATCTGAGGGTCCTTTTAGATGTGGAAGAGGATAAGGGTCCAAATGGCGAGCTCACGAAGCTTGATCATGGAACAAGAGGAATGTCTCCATGAAAATTCCACACTTCAGACTCTTTGTCAAAATGCATCTGAATACGTTAATGAGACGTATTAGATAGAGGGAGTCAAGTCCCTTCCCATAGGGAGATCTTATTTTAGGGTCGTAGAATTCGGACCTTGGATGGGAGGAAATGTAGGAGGCACGTGGCGAGGTAACTCAAATACCCAACGTGAATGGGAACCGGGGGTTCCGACCACCACGTGCTTCTCAGAAACTTTTTAGGTCTAGGGACCAAAAAAGAGAGTTGAGTTGGGCCCTAAGGAAAGTGTGAAGGTGTTCCTACGTACCCCATGAGGATGGGGATCAAGTTGTATATATTTCTTGAAAGGTTCTTAGTTTAAGGTCTTAGAACTCGAACCATGAATGGGTAAGGAGAGCAGGGGACACACGGAAAGGTGATTAAAAATCCCGATGTGAATGAAGAAATAAGCCCTACTAACCATGTGTTCTATGGGTAAGTTCTTGGGTCAAGGGACCGAACACAAAATTTAGGCTGGGCCCGTGGGGAAGTTCCTGGGCGCTCCTACATATCTCAAAAAGATGATAATCAAGCCAAATGTAGTTCTAGAAAATGAAAGGGGTGCGCGGGTCTATCCCTCGCACCAAGAGAAGTGGTATTTGATAAATCTTGTTTGTGCTTTAAGGCGATTGGTTTTTTTTTGTGGAGCGACAGGCCTAGGGTAGCAGCCCCTGGCGTCGCCACAAGAATCAAGCCATAGTAGGCATTGACAAATGGCATGGTGTATGACAAATACCAAACGTGAAGTCCTCTATGATGAGCTCATCACAATGCAGTGTCATTTTTCATCGTGTGGCCAGGACAATAATGTCATATTTTATGGTCATGTGATAGAACCAGGCATGCATTTTAATGTCATGCAGCGCAGACGTAGCGGAGACGATGCTAGATGGGGAGTGTGTACGGTGCCATGAAACATAACCGACGTGGATGGGGACATGATCCCACATCACACCGTATGTAATTCCGAGATAGGAACTTGGGGCCAAGGGGCCCAAATAGGGGTGAGAGTGAAAGGGGCATGAGGAACTAGCTCCCAGCTGAGCTGGACTCAGAAACAAGATGTCCGGGTGACCCATCGCATCCCATGGGGATGAGGATCGAGCCGCACATATCCCTTAATGAAGATCATAGATTATGGTCTTAGATCTCAGACCTTGGGAGCCTTTAAGGGTGCCATATTGCAGCTTTGTCCCCCTGACATGCATAGGTGCACTGAGGGATAGCACCAAGCGTGTTGAGATTCCACCTGGACACTGTGGGGTGGAACATAATGTGAATCATGTAACCAACATTCAAGGCCTGAAAGGGATGGCATGACGATGGAGGATTACTAGTGACCATGTTCACAACATAGCGTCCTGTCATGTTAGCCTGAAATGGGGACAAACAAATGATCATTGACCACTGACCATGTTCGCAACTCGGGATTTGTATCAATTTGTTGTCTGAAACCCTCAGGGGTGTTGGCCCATAACGGTATGAGAGCCCTTAGGTATGGTATCCAGGCCTTTCTTGGGGTTCCCTTCAGGTATGAAAGATAATGGAGGTCCGAATGAAGGAGAACACGAAGCTTGACAAGTGGAAGGAACTTGCCTAAGTTGAATCTGACACTCTTGGTCCAAGACCAGTATAACGACCCATACTTTACATACATTGTTAATACTTCAAAATTGAAGTACACTTATTACAACATATGACAAAACCACAAAGGACCGTATAGGTATAGTGTCTTTAGAAACTGGGAAACATAAACAACTGGTTCATAAATCTTCTACAGTGTCTCCCATTTATTTCATCATATCTAGGGTCCCTTTTAGCATATTCTACTTAATATCTATCTTCCTGACCTGGGGAAAAGAAAACATAAAAGGGTGAGCTCAAATGCTCAGCAAGGGAAAATAAAGGAAATAAAAATCATATCATATCTTTTTGAAAATCATAACCTGCAAAAGAGATCATAAAATCTTAACATGGAATAAATCATAGAAGTGAAAATGAGATCCCCGTAATCATAACATGAAACTTGAAACTTTGTGGAATGCACACATAATCATGGAAAATCATTTCTTGTTAGTAATAACTCATTGCCAAGACTATCTTAGTGGACAAAGTCCCTTTCTGAACCGAGTCACCCTCGTTCCAGTCCTGTTTCACTGAACCGGTATAACCTACCGTTCCAGCCATGTCTATCTCATGAGATATAAAATCTTTACCCAATGCATTGGAGGGAGATATAGTTCCCACCCATCTTATAATGAATCATTTCTTATGTGTGCCACATAATCATAAATCATACATCATCGCATAACACATGTAACAAAAATGGGATTCTTGAAACATCATGACATTATAAAACAAACCATATAAGGTAAATGACTTAATAAAAATAATTCCCTCACAACATAATCAAATCAATGTAATAATAGGGATAAAAACAGAACCCTATATTATCTTAGATGGAAAATAATTTTGATAAAACATTTGAACTCCATTCTTGAGGAAAATATCCTTTCTACTTCAAAAACACTTTTCCTTTCTTAACATGTAATACAATTTTAAACTAAAAGAAGTTGATTAAAAATAAACTTGAAAACTTGTAAAGGAATCTTCTTGGAAATAATGTTTTAAAAATCCATTCATGTCATATAAGTTAAAAAAACATTCTTCTCGTACTTTTGTCAGAAAAGTCAAAAAAGTACCTCGTACGAAAAACGTCAAAAGATTTCTTTCATTTGTTTTACGAAAAACACACCGAAGGGTAAGATTGGATTTAAACCATTTTAGGTGGATTTAAATAATATTTCATATCAAGGAAACATGAATTTGGATGATAAAATTCACCCCAGTAAATGCCAATGTATAAACAATCTCGGATAAAAATGAGATTGTGATATTTCCCTTAACTTAGGTCCGATTTGCTTTGTACGTGTCCGAAGCTCATGTATAATGGTTTAAATAATGTAATTGACTTATTCCATAATCATACATATTGATATGATATCATATATGTTCATATTCTTAGCTTCTTGTTAGTAATATTTCATTGTTACTTGTTACTCGGGTCTTTATTGCCTTTTGTTCTTATGCGTGTTTTGCGGAATACATTCTTATTCTTCTTTTAAGGTTATAGATACCTTATATCCAGAATGGTATTAGTGTAAAATATATCATATTTATTCATTAAATTCATTTATATAATTACTATGTAATGATGATCATGTAGAACGAGTCGCATCACATCGTGGAGACGGTATTCCGTACGTACGCACGAGTGATGATATCGTTCCTATGATCGTGGAACTGTATTGGAGTATATATATATTATTTCAGTATCAATATTACTTTATAATAATCATAAATATTTACTCATTACACCATTATACCTATCCTTGTAAAGTGATGGTGGAAAAATAGATTACACCACGGCGTGGAGACGGTATTCCGTACGTACGCACGTGCGGTGATTTCATTTTTTCGTGGGATAGATAGAAGGTGAATTAGGGTTGTTTCATATTTATAATAAAATATCAGTATGTAATTAATACTGATTTTATTACTTTATCATGAAACAACTAAAGAAGAAGAAGTTGAAGAAGAAATAAATTGAAAAGATCGGTAATGGATATTACCTCTTCTTTGGAACGCCTCTTTGAATCCTTCACTTAGGGAACTAAGATTGGTCTTTGAAGAAGACCAGGACCTCTAGGATTATTCTAGGGAAGTGGAGAGGAGAAAATTGCAGGGGTTGGCCGAGCTTGAGTGCTCAAATTGGTGTGAGGAGGAGGGGGAGGAGGTGCCCTTTTATAAGGGAGGAGAGGGGCACCTTAGGAATATCTCAAAATATTATTTTATATTAAAGTCAAAATCGGTTTATAATGGTTCCAAAGGGTCTTATTTCGAAGCTAAAGTGGGTATGGGTCGATATCCTATCAACCAATAGGATTTAGACAAGTTTAGTGTATTATTTTAACCTTATCAATTAGATTTAACTCTAAGTTAAATAATTTAACTTTTACCGTGTCTTTTTGTTTTCTTTCACTATAAGGTTAATACACTTACTATAACATGCCAAAAGAACCCCAAATTGTTTATTATTAATATATATATCCTTATCTAAGTCATTTGGCCAAACCTTAGATTTTTACGAATAAAATAACAATTAATAATATAATATTTGATTTAAAAACTATTTTGTGTCAATTTTGACACTATTTGATATATGATTTTTGTAAAAGTCATAACAGAATTATATGTTCGAATAAAGTTGATTAAATCAACACTAATATATCATAGTAACCTAGAAAATTAGTGTAATTCATAAAAATTATCAAATGACATTTATTTTGGTGTTTATAACACCAATTATGTCAATATTTCATTAATAAGATAATTACTGCATCATCATTGTGTCATAAATAAATTAAATTATTTAATGTCTAAAAATTATAAATAAAATACCTTTATGTAGGAAATCGTTTTAGATTTCTAATGAATATTTATAGTCGAATTTATCTTATGTATAACCCCATATTAAAAATGATTTACTTATTAAACTTTGATTTTAACTATTTTAACCCTTCTTTAAATAAATTAATAATAAATGTCCTAATCTAATCCAAGTGGGCCTAAATGGTCATATTTTACTCCTAAGTATGTTTTTGGTCGAATTACACTTTTCCAATAGAATTAGGACATGTGTTAGGGTAATATTAATATCATATTTACCCTTAGTTACCCTATTTACTATTAACCACGGTAAAAAAAAAGTAAAAAGTTACTATTCACCAAAAAAATTATTTTTATCTCATTGAACCACATTTTACTTACTAATATCAACCGTGTCTGTCGGATTTTTGAAATTCCATTCACAGAAGCGGTAAAATTAAGTTTTATGCAAAATTCAGTTTTTAACCTACCACTTAGTGGTTTCACTATTCATCAAAAATTGAAAGTTTTTAGAAAAATACCAAAATTTCACCCTAGGCTAATTTCGATATTCTGAGTCCAAAAATGAAGTCCATTTTGAAAAATAAAATTTATAAAATTTCAAAAAGTGATTATTACTATTCATAACGGCTAGATTTAATAGCATATTGTTGTTTAGTGAAACTCGGTATTGCGTACGACGCAAGCTATCGAGGAAGGTCGTGATTGCGTGTAAAGCAAGCCAAGAAAGTGTTGTGTAGAAAAAGATTCCTTTGATGATTCATATAACATAAAAGTCTCGGGTGTTACATTCTACCCCCCTTAAAAAGAATTTCACCCTCAAAATTCTTCACTTTTTAACAAACAGATGAGGATACTTCTCCCTCATCATATCCTCAAGCTCCCATGTAGCTTCTTCAAGTTGGTGGTTCCTCTATAAAACTTTCACCAATCGAGTGGTCTTGTTTCGTAGGACTTTTTCGCTACGATCCAGAATCTCTATCGGCTATTCTTCATAAGAAAGATCTTGCTCCAGTGGTACAACTTCTGAGCTGAGTACATGTGAAGGATCTGGTATGTACTTTCTCAGGAGAGATACATGGAACACATCGTGAACTTGAGAGAGATTCGGTGGAAGCGCCAATCGGTAAGCTACCTTCCCAACATGATCCAGTATTTCGAAAGGACCGATATATCTTGGGCTCAACTTCCACTTCTTTCCAAATCTCATAACCCTCTTCCGGGGAGATATTCGTAAGAACACTTTATCACCCACTTCAAACTCTAGGTCTTTTCTTCGGTTTTCGGCATAACTTTTCTGTCGACTCTGAGCTGCTCTTATGTGTTGTTGAATAGATCTGACCTTTTCTTCCATTTCATCAACGAGATCAGGTCCTAATAGCTTTCTTTCCCCAACTTCATCCCAGCAAGTTGGAGTCCTTCATTTCTTTCCATAGAGAGCTTCATAAGGATCCATCTGAATACTGGAGTGAAAGCTATTATTATAAGAAAATTCCACCAAAGGTAGGTGTTGATCCCAACCTCCTTTGAAATCCATAGAGCAAGCTCTCAACATATCTTCTAGGGTTTGAATTGTTCTCTCAGACTGACCATCTGTCTGGGGATGATAAGCAGTGCTGAAACTCAACTCTGTATCCAGAGTATGCTGAAAACTTCGCCAGAACTTCGAGGTAAATCTCGGATCTCGATCAGATATAATAGAAAGTGGTACTCCATGCAATCTTACCACTTCCTTTACATATATCCTGGCAAGCTGATCTAGAGAGAAATCCTCTCTAATAGCAATGAAGTGTGCAGACTTTGTAAGACGATCAACTATGACCCAGATAGCATTATTGCGTTTGGATGTTTTAGGAAGTCCTGTGACAAAGTCCATAGTGATGTTTTCCCATTTCCATTCGGGTATGGGTAATGGTTGTAACATCCCCTTAGACTTTTGTCTCTCAGCTTTAACTTGTTGACAAACCAAGCATCGAGAGACATATTCAGCAACATCTCTTTTCATGCCATCCCACCAGAAGTACTCTTTCAGGTCCCTATACATCTTCGTGCTTCCAGGATGAATAGAGAATGATGAACTATGAGCCTCATCCAGCAGCTCCTTCGTTAATTCGGGGATGGGAGGAACACAAACCCGATTCCTGAACTTTATTATCCCATCACAATCAAGGTTGAATTCAGGAACATTTCTCACCTTCTTTTGTAACTCGACATCTTCTTTCTGTGCCTCTTTAATCTTCACATGTATAGATGGTTGAACATTCATTTGAGAAAATAAGATTTTTCCCCTTCCATTATAATTCCAAGATCCATCCTTTTTAAATCCATAAATATTGGATCTTTTGTGATCCTCATCATGGATAAACTAGCATGGTCTTGTCGACTTAATGCATCTTCCACCTTGTTTGCTTTCCCATGGTGGTAATGGATTGAGAAGTCATAATCCTTAATCAGCTCCAACCATCTTCTTTGGCACATATTCAGCTCCTTTTGTGAGAAAATATACTTTAAACTTTTATGATCAGTATAAATATCACACCTTTCACCATAAAGGTAATGCATCCAAATCTTTAATGCAAATATTACCGCAGCCAACTCCAAATCATGTGTGGGGTAATTTTTCTCATGGATTTTCAACTGTCGTGAGGCATAAGCTATCACCATATCATTTTTCATAAGAACACACCCCAATCCCTTCTTGGATACATCACTGTAGATCACAAACCTTTCTCCACTACTAGGAAGTGTGAGCACAGGTGTACTGGATAACCTTCTTTTCAACTCCTTGAAATTCTCTTCACATTCCTCTGTCCAGACAAACTTAACTCCTTTCCGAGTCAACTTGGTGAGTGGATTAGATAATCGTGAAAAATCTTTTACAAAACGTCGTAATATCCAGCCAAACCAAGAAAACTTCGGATCTCAGTTACTGTTGTTGGTCTCGACCATCTTTCTATAACCTCTGTTTTTGCTGGATCCACAGATATCCCCTCTTTTGAGATTATGTGACCCAAAAATGCAACTTTTTGAAGCCAAAATTCACACTTGGTAAATTTGTCATAAAGCTTCTCCTTTCTCAGGGTCTTCAATATAATTCTCAAGTGATCTTCATGCTCTTCCTTGCTCTTTGAATAGACAAGAATATCGTCTATAAAGACTACCACAAATTGATCAAGATAGTCTCTAAAGACTCTATTCATTAGATCCATGAATATAGCAGGGGCATTAGTAAGACCAAACGGCATCACTATAAATTCATAGTGTCCATACCTTGTACAGAAAGCCGTCTTTGGTATATCCTCCCTTTTGACCCTTAATTGATGATACCCTGAACAAAGATCAATCTTGGAAAAGTATTGAGCTCCACGTAGTTGGTCAAATAAGTCATCAATGCGTGGGAGAGGATATTTGTTCTTGATAGTGATCTTGTTAAGTTCTCGATAATCAATGCAGAGTCTCATTGATCCATCTTTCTTCTTAACAAATAGAACAGGTTCTCCCCAAGGTGACGCACTAGGGCGTATGAATCCCTTATCAAGATTCTCTTGTAGTTGCTTCTTCAATTCCTGCAACTCAATTGGGGCCATTCTATAAGGTGTCTTTGAAATAGGCAAAGCACCCGGTACGAGTTCTATTGAAAACTCAACTTCACGATTTGGTGGAAGACCCGGTAATTCCTCCGGAAATACATCATCAAACTCCCGTATGATGGGAATATTATTAATTGAAAGTTTCTCACCAACCATTTGAGATAAATAACCTTCATTTAGTGGAATCAACACCCATAAGATGGAAGGAATTTCCACTGGAAGGTTATATTCATCCTTGCATCGATAGACGATCGTAGATTGATCTGGAATATGAAATGTGACTTCCCTTCTTTGGCAATTGATATGAGCTCCATGTAGAGAAAGCCAATCCATGCCAAGAATCACATCAAATTCCACTAAAGGAAGGATCACAAGATTTGCAGGAAGCACTTTCCCACAAACTTCGATCGGAGAAGAATTATAAACTTTTGATGCGACTGTTGTGCCATTAGGTGTTGTCACAGCTAACTCAACATCTAATTGTTGAGGTGGTACGGTGATACCCTTAGAAAATTTTTCAGAAATAAAAGAGTGGGTGGATCCAGAATCAAATAAAACATTTTCTACTTTAGACTGGATGGTAAGTGTACCTTTCACCACTTCGTTATCGTACTCCACATCGCTGATAGAAATTGCATGTGACTTTCCTTTGTCTTTAGCCTTAAGATTTTGTTGACATCGACCATCATCATCAACCCTTGGATTTGGGCATTGATTGGAATAATGCTCCATCTCCTTGCACTTGAAACATTGAAGTGTAGTAGGTTCATTATGTGTATCCCTTCCTTTGTTTGCGTCATTAGACATCTTCTTCCCATTATCACGGCATTCAAATGCCCGATGACCTTCCTTTCCACATTTAAAACATTTACTTGTCCCTTTAAGACAACTCCCTCCATGTTTCTTTCCACACTTTGAGCATAAGGGAAAGCTCATCTTCTTTTCAGTGTGCTCTTTAGATTTTCCTTTGAATTCCATCTTCCTCTTCTTATCAAACCCATGTGACTGATGGGTTACTCCAATCTCCATCTCGACTTTGAGATCACATCGAACGATTTCCTCGTAGCTATTGAAGTCCCTTATGGCTAACGCCCTTCGAAGACTTGGTTTTAAGCCACTAAAGAATCGATCGATCTTACTCTCAGGTTGGATAATAATACCAGAAGCGTACCGTGCAAGTCTTGTAAAATTTGCTTCATAGGTACCAACAGATTCATCATCCCTTTGCTTCAGTTCAAGGAACTCTTTCTCCATCTTTGTTCGGAGAATACGAGGGAAGTACTTATTGAAAAATAAGTTCTTGAACTCGTCCCATTCCATAGACTCAATTTCATCCCTTTGCCTCGTATTCTTAATAAGATTCCACCATTGATCAGCATCTCCTTCCAAACAATACACTGCTAGGATGACTTTATCATGCTCAGAACATTGAAGAACTGAAAATATCTTTTCAGTAGTACTAATCCATTGTTCAGCAACTAATGGATTAGTAGACCCGCTGAAAGAAGGTGGACGCTGCCTCATGAAGGATTCAACAGAATGTTTCTCATTCCTTTGCTCGTTTGGAAGTCCTGCATGATTCATAGCTTGAGAAAGTTGTGTGAGCATGGCTACAAGATTTTGCATTCCAGCTCCCATATCGTTTGGTTGCTCAGGGGTACAATCATTGCATTGCCCATCGCATTCCGCATTAACACGGTTCCTTCGGGTTCCAGCCATTGACTAAAACCAAGAAGAATAGTGTGAGCAACACTAATTATAATAGGAAAACCACATAATTCAAGAATAAAATTTTCATGCTTAAGGTCTTATCCTAGGTTATTCAAGGCCATTTCTAAAACACTAAGATTGTGTTCTATGCTTAGACTTATCCTTAGGGTTCTTACTAAGGCTTTCACATCCTAGTTTCCAAAGGTTGACTATACCTTTCCTCAGATACCAACTATAACGACCCATACTTTACATACATTGTTAATACTTCAAAATTGAAGCACACTTATTACAACATATGACAAAACCACAAAGGACCGTATAGGTATAGTGTCTTTAGAAACTGGGAAACATAAAAAACTGGTTCATAAATCTTCTACAGTGTCTCCCATTTATTTCATCATATCTAGGGTCCCTTTTAGCATATTCTAATTAATATCCATCTTCCTGACCTGGGGAAAAGAAAACATAAAAGGGTCAGCTCAAATGCTCAGCAAGGGAAAATAAAGGAAATAAAAATCATATCATATCTTTTTGAAAATCATAACCTGCAAAAGAGATCATAAAATCTTAACATGGAATAAATCATAGAAGTGAAAATGAGATCCACATAATCATAACATGAAACTTGAAACTTTGTGGCATGCACACATAATCATGGAAAATCATTTCTTGTTAGTCATAACTCATTTCCAAGACTATCTTAGTGGACAAAGTCCCTTTCTGAACCGAGTCACCCTCGTTCCAGTCCTTTTTCACTGAACCGGTATAACCTACCGTTCCAGCCATGTCTATCTCATGAGATATAAAATCTTTACCCAATGCATTAGAGGGAGATATAGGTCCCACCCATCTTATAATGAATCCTTTCTTATTTGTGCCACATAATCATAAATCATACATCATCGCATAACACATGTAACAAAAATGGGATTCTTGAAACATCATGACATCATAAAACAAACCATATAAGGTAAATGACTTAATAAAAATAATTCCCTAACAACATAATCAAATCAATGTAATAATAGGGATAAAAATAGAACCCTATATTATCTTAGATGGAAAATAATTTTGATAAAACATTTGAACTCCATTCTTGAGGAAAATATCCTTTCTACTTCAAAAACATTTTTCCTTTCTTAACATGTAATACAATTTTAAACTAAAAGAAGTTGATTAAAAATAAACTTGAAAACTTTTAAAGGAATCTTCTTGGAAATAATGTTTTAAAAATCCATTCATGTCGTATAAGTTAAAAAAACATTCTTCTCGTACTTTTGTCAGAAAAGTCAAAAAAGTACCTCGTACGAAAAACGACAAAAGATTTATTTCATTTGTTTTACGAAAAACAAACCGAAGGTTAAAATTGGATTTAAACTATTGTAGGTGGATTTAAATAATATTTCATATCAAGGAAACATGAATGTGGATGATAAAATGCACCCCAGTAAATGCCAATGTATAAACAATCTCGGATAAAAATGAGATTGTGATATTTCCCTTACCTTAGGTCCGATTTGCTTTGTACGTGTCCGAAGCTCCTTTATAATGGTTTAAATAATGTTATTGACTTATTACATAATCATTCATATTGATATGATATCATATATGGTCATATTCTTAGCTTCTTGTTAGTAATATTTCATTGTTACTTGTTACTCGGGTTTTTATTGCCTTTTGTTCTTATGCGTGTTTTTCCGAATACATTCTTATTCTTCTTTTAAGGTTATAGATACCTTATATCCAGAATGGTATTAGTGTAACATATATCATATTTATTCATTCAATTCATTTATATAATTACTATGTAATGATGATCATGTAGAACGAGTCGCATCACATCATGGAGACGGTATTCCGTACGTACGCACGAGTGATGATATCATTCCTATGATCGTGGAACTGTATTGGAGTATATATATATTATTTCAGTATCAATATTACTTTATAATAATCATAAATAGTTACTCATTACACCATTATACCCATCCATGTAAAGTGATGGTGGAAAAATAGTTTACACCACGGCGTGGAGACGGTATTCCGTACGTACGCACGCGCGGTGATTTCATTTTTCCATGGGATTGATAGAAGGTGAATTAGGGTTGTTTCATATTTATAATAACATATCAGTATGTAAGTAATATTGATGTTATTACTTTATCATGAAACAACTAAAGAAGAAGAAGTTGAAGAAGAAAGAAATTGAAAAGATCGGTAATGGATATTACCTCTTCTTTGGAACGCCTCTTTGAATCCTCCACTTAGGGAACTAAGATTGGTATTTGAAGAAGGCCAGGACCTCTAGGATTATTCTAGGGAAGTGGAGAGGAGAAAATGGCAGGGGTTGGCCTAGCTTGAGTGCTAAAATTGGTGTGAGGAGGAGGGGGAGGAGGTGCCCTTTTATAAGGGAGGAGAGGGGCACCTTAGGAATATCTCAAAATATTATTTTATATTAAAGTCAAAATCAGTTTATAATGGTTCCAAAGGGTCTTATTTCGAAGCTAAAGTGGGGATGGGTCTAAATCCTACCAACCAATAGGATTTAGACAAGTTTAGGGTATTATTTTAACCTTATCAATTAGATTTAACTCTAAGTTAAATAATTTAACTTTTACCGTGTCTTTTTGTTTTATTTCACTATATGGTTAATACACTTACTATAACATGCCAAACGAACCCCAAATTGTTTATTATTAATATATATATCCTTATCTAAGTCATTTGGCCGAACATTAGATTTTTAGGAATAAAATAACAATTAATAATATAATATTTGATTTAAAAACTATTTTGTGTCAATTTTGACACTATTTTATATATGATTTTTGTGAAAGTCATAACAGAATTATATGTTCGAATAAAGTTTATTAAATCAACACTAATATATCATAGTAACCTAAAAAATTAGTGGAATTCATAAAAAGTCTCAAATGACATTTATTTTGGTGTTTATAACACCAATTATGTCAATATTTCATTAATAAGATAATTACTGCATCATCATTGTGTCATAAATAAATTAAATTATTTAATGTCTAAAAATTATAAATAAAATACCATTATGTAGAAAATCTTTTTAGCTTTCTAATGAATATTTATAGTCGAATATATCTTATGTATAACCCTATATTAAAAATGATTTACTTATTAAACTTTGATTTTAACTATTTTAACCCTTCTTTAAATAAATTAATAATAAATGTCCTAATCTAATCCAAGTGGGCCTAAATGGTCATATTTTATTTCTAAGTTTGTTTTTGGTCGAATTACACTTGTCCAATATAATTAGGACATGTGTTAGGGTAATATTAATATCATATTTACCCTTAGTTACCCTATTTACTATTAACCGCGGTAAAAAAAAGTAAAAAGTTACTATTCACCAAAAAAATTATTTTTATCTCATTGAACCACATTTTACTTACTGATATCAACCGTGTCTGTCGGATTTTTGACATTCCATTCACAGAAGCGGTAAAATTAAGTTTTATGCAAAATTCAGTTTTTAACCTACCACTTAGTGGTTTCACTATTCATCAAAAATTGAAAGTTTTCAGAAAAATACCAAAATTTCACCCTAGGCTAATTTCGATATTATGAGTCCAAAAATGAAGTCCATTTTGAAAAATAAAATTTATAAAATTTCAAAAAGTGGTTATTACTATTCATAACGGCTAGTTTTAATAGCATATTGTTGTTTAGTGAAACTCGGTATTGCGTACGATGCAAGCTATCGAGGAAGGTCGCGATTGCGTGTAAAGCAAGCCAAGAAAGTGTTGTGTAGAAAAAGATTCTTTGATGATTCATATAACATAAAAGTCTCGGGTGTTACAACCAGAGTAGTCTTAACACATGGGTGAACCACTGCAAGGGGTCGAGGGACTCAACTTGAGGGTAGCCAAGAGATGGAGGATTCCCGAGAGAAGGGGGTAATGGTTCCAAGAACCTTGTACCACACCTATATATCCCCCTCATGGAAAGGGACAGGCCAAGGGGCCTATCTGACCGAGAGATTGGGAGATCTCTAATAGATGGGGCTGGACCCAAAGTCTGGACATTCGAGTGGTCCTACGTATCCCATAAGTATGGGAATCAATCCACACGTATTTCTGGATGTGATCTTAGTTTATGGTCTTAGAGCTCGGACCATTAATTTATGGTAACTTTCCAAGTATGCGCATACCTCGACTCGATCCCTAAGCCCACGTGATTCAAACTCGGTGTGGGAAACAAGGGAGGAGGATCCTTATTGCAATACCCGGAACGCCCATCAAATGGAAGTCGGTGCAGAGCCCCGAAGGACACCCTTACTGTGGCTTTTTTCCTTCTAACGCGCAAATGTGCATTGAGTAATAGTATCAAGAGTTTTGAAGCTCTATTGGGACATGATGAGGTGAAAAATGATGTGAATCATGTAACCGAAATTTTTGGCTTAATGGGGTTGGCGTGGTGATAGAGGATAACTGTTAACCGTGGCGAAAAAATAGTCTTTATATTGTGTTATCCTCAAGTGGTAACAACAAACGAGAATCGACTGTGGAACATGTTCGCAACGCGGGATTTGTTTCAATTTGTTGTTCGGAACCCTCGGGGGCGTTGTCCCGTAACGGTAGGAGATCCATTAAGCGTGGTATCCAGGCCGTTCTTGGGGGTCCCTCAACGTGTGGAAGGTGATGAATGCCCTGATGAAGGGGAACACAAAGCCTGAAAAGGGGGAGAGAACATGTCCAAGTAGAACCCAGCATTCCAGGTACTAAACCAGAGTACCCTTAGGCACATTGGTGAACCGTCAAAAAGGGTCGACGAAGTGGCTCCGGAGAGGTAGGCCAAGGGGCCAAGGTGGGATGGAGATTTCTGGGAGATGGGACTGGACCCGAATCCTAGACATTCAGGTGGTTCTACGTATCCCATAAGGATGCGAATCAATCCACGCGTAGTTCTCAAAGATACCCAGGGGCAGGATACACTAACGAGGTTGTTCACGGCATGGAGAGTAACCCGACGTGAATGAGGACATAATCCCATACCACGCCGCACAGTCCCATAATAGAGAACCTTGGTCAGGGGCTCGAAAAGTCCAAGGGGCCTAATAGCTGGGTTTTGGTCAGGAAGGCCTGGCCTACTCATAGTTTAATGTCTTATTGTGAGGATGGGGGTCAGGGAATAGGATTCCCTGGATAGGGGAGGTGTACGAAATGATGAGTAACCTGATGTGAATGAGGAAATAATCTCATACCACACCGTACACTCTGGTTATGAACTTGGGATAAGGGTCCAGAGAAGTCCAAGGGACCTAAGGCTGGCCCTCGGTCAGGAAGGCCTGAGTAGCTTGCAGTTTAACGTCTTGTAGTAAGGATGGGGGACGGGGGCCCGGAAAGGCCAAGGGGCCTGAGGCTGGGCCACAGTCAGGAAGGCCTGACTAGCTTGCAGTTTATCATCATGTAGTGAGGACGAGGGCTGGATAGGTGTCTCTTTCGGGGGTGTGTATGGTACGGAGAGTAACCCGACAGGAATGAGGATGTAATCCTAAACCACACCGCACAATCCCATCATAGAGAACCTAGGCCAGGGGCCTGACAGTTGGACCTTCCTAGAAAGAGTTCGTCACTTCGGGATGGGGCATAACGAATCACTGCACTCGATGTTTGGGACATCTTGGGGTGGACCTGAAGATGTAGGGCGGCTGTTGACCATGTTCGAAACACAGCGTCCCTATGGTGACCTGAGATGGGAGCAACAAATGGGCATCGACCGCTGACCACATTCGAAACGCGAGACTTGTATCAGCTTGTTTCTCGGATCCCTCGAGTGTGTTGGCCTGAAATGGTAAGAGGGACCTTAGGCCTGGTATCTATATTGTTTAGGGGCCCTTCCGGATGGAGAAGGTGATGGAATCCCAGTCAAGGAGTGGGTGAAGCATAGCTATACCCATCTACGAAAGAGGTGAACATCTCTAGGGAGGGGGACGTACAACCGGATTGAGTCTAGCTCAATGTGAATTGGGGAAAAAGTATGCACCTTGACGTATGTCTTGACCTGAGCGGAAGATTCTGGATTTTGGGCTGGGCCAATAGGCAAAATGTCCGGACGTTCCTACATATCCCATGAGGATGGGAATCAAGCTGTACGTAGTTCTTAAAGGCCATGCAGTTGTGGTGAAGAAGGGGGAGGATAGAAGAATGGGAGCAGGCACATGGTGTGACCATTATAATCTTCGTATGAGTGGGGATAAGTAATCCTACTCTACATCATGTGAGGACCCTCCGAGGAATCTATACCCAAGGCGGTAGTCAAAGAGAAGAGTTTGGGGCTGGGCTCAAAACAAAGCGTCTGAGCATTCCTACGTATCCCATGAGGATGGTAATCAAGCCATACGTAGTTATTTAATCATAGTTTAACATCATGTAGGATGATGAAATGCATCTCATCTGGGGATGGGTACGGTATGGTGAGTAAAATGACATGAATGAGGACATAATCCCATACCACACCATACAATCCCACAAGAGAGCTTATATCAGGGAAAGGCCATGTGGCCTGAGGCTAGGCCTCGGTCAGGAAGGCCTGACTAGCTTGCAGTTTAACGTCTTGTAGAGAGGACGAGGGATATCTTTGTTTAGGGTCATAGAGCTCGGACTATTTTGCAGTTTATTGTCATGAGGGATGATAATGAGCAGTTTAACGTCATGATGGACGATGATGTAGTTTAACGCCGAGAAGGATGATGTTGCAGTTTAAAGTCATGCAGGACTGGACAGTTTAAGGTCATGTTGGACCATCGTGCAGTTTAGGGTCATGCGGGACCATCCAGTTTAAGGTCATATAGGACCATACAGTTTAAGGTCATGCAGGACTATCTAGTTTAGGGTCATGTAGGACCATACAGTTTAAGGTCGTACGGGACCGGGGTGAATTTTAGGGTCATACGAGACCCCGAGGCTCACGCAAAGTATTGCTTGAGGAACTTAGCATTAGTAGGAGGAGTTATGCACTCACCATCCATGTTTACCAAGGAGTATGCTCCATTGGTGTAGACCTTATGAATGATGTAAGTTCATTCCCATTTGGGATCCAACTTGGGTGGTTTCCTTCCAGGGATCATTGGTGCTCGAAGGGCCAATACCAAGTCTCCTTGCAAAAAAGAGCGAGGGAGAACCTTCTTGTTGAAGGATTTGGATATTTTGTTCTGATTCCTTTACAGATTTTGTAGGGCACGAAGCATGTTCTCATCCAGTGCTTCCAATTCAGCTAGATAGATTTTTTCCACCTTATATGGCGCCTGCTGGTCATAGACTGCAGTGCGTAATGATGGCAACTGGATATCGATGGGCAGGACAGCCTCAACCCCATACACTAGGGAATATGGAGTCACCTGGGTGGAATTGCGAGTCGTCATCCGATACTCCCAGAGGGCATTGGGGAGCTTGTCCGGACAACTTTTCTTGTTCTGACCAACCATTTTCTACAAAATGTCAGAAAGGGTTTTGTTGAATGCCTCTATCTATCCATTTTCCTGTGTGTGATAGCTAGAGGTATGGTTCGAATGGATATTGTACTTGGCATACAATTTCTTCAGCTCGGATGCTCGGAATTTGGTGTCGTTATCGGTGAGGACAACGTGATGGACTCCAAAACATTGGATGATATTAGAGCTCATGAATTCAACAATGGAATGGGCCTTGACCACTTTGAGTAGAATTGCCTCTGCCCACTTGGAGAATAAATCTGTATCGGTCAGGATGAACCTACACTAGCGAGCTATCGCCGGTGGATACGGTCCCACAACATTGAGTCCCCACACCGAAAATGGACAAGAGTACTTGGTGGAGTGGGGAGGATCTAGCGGCCGATGTAGGAAGTTAGCATGAACTTGTCATGCGTTCCCTCTCTTGGAAAACTCAATACAATCATGGATCATAGAGGGCCAAAAGTACCCTAGTCTCCGGATCTGATGGGACAGCTCTGGCCCATCCTGGTGGGCACCACAAGAACTGGCATAAACCTCTTGCATGACCTGATAAATCTCGAATCCTTGAATTCAACAGAGGATAACACCATCGAAGCCCTTCTTGTAGAGGATCTGCTCAATACTGGGACCACTCTGGAGGGTAAACTACAGTGCACGGCATCGGATTCGCTCACGCTCATCCTGATCATCTAGGAGGCAACCATTTTGGAGATACTCAACAAAAGGTTCCCTCTAGTCGGGAGTGGCCTCAACCACTGCATCTGAAGAACCCGAGGCACCTGGCATGGAGTATCCGGCGGTAAGATGGCTTACCCGCAGGTCGTCGTCATCCTCTAGGGTGACGGGGGTAATGACTCTCCGGTGTACCACATGTATAATTAGGTCATCCTGCTTGGGTTCTGCAAGTGATGTAGCTAGGCCATGCGAAGCGTCCGCTCGACCATTCTGTGACCGACGGACATGGGTAACCTCTGGTCGAGAAGGTAATTGGGCCATTAGATGGGCGGTGCACTCCAACAATGGCACAAGCTCTAGGTTTCTGAAAGCATAGTCGACATTGACTTTCTTGATGACTAGTTCAGAATCCCCTTTCATGTGCAAATGGGGCACATCGATCTCAAGGGCTAGCTCGAGGCTAGTGATGAGATCCTGATACTCTTCCTCATTGTAGGTATAGCCTTCTGACAACAGGAATGAGTATGGAAGAATGGCTTGTGCTAGGGTGATGAAGACGATACCTAGGCCCACTCTGTTGAGCCTAAGATCATTGAGACTCCTACTGGTGGGGCTCTGGGAGGCACCGTAGAAGTGCATTTGCCAACATGAGATGTCATGATCGACTGATAGGATTTCCCCATCAGGAAAATCCAGGTCTAGGGATTGATCCGTGGAGGTTGGATGGGCAGCTAGGAAGTCCACCAATGTTTTCCCCTTGATAGCCTTCTGAGGCACGAACTTGATATCGAACTGTTGGATAATTACCACCCACCGCACTAGCCATCCAATCAACATGGAGCACTTCAGAATGTAATTCAGTGGGTCCACCCAAGAGACCAAATATACCTCATAGTTTTGCAGGTAGTGTCACAATTTTTTTATGGAAAACACGAGTGTAAGGCAGATCTTTTCGATATAGTATTATCTGGTCTCTGTATCGAGTATCATGTGGCTGAGGTAGTAGAGGTTGTTCTCCATCCCCTAATTTTTCTTCTAGGTGAGAAGGGTGCCAAGAGACTATTCCAGAGTGGTCACATAAAGAACCAGCAGCTTTTTGGCGATGGGTGGCATCCGGACTAGACGCTGGAGCAGATACTGCTTGATTCCCTCAAATAAAATCCAACACTCTTCATCCCATTCATAGGTGGATCCTTTCTTCATGAGTTGGGAAAAGGGCTTACACTTGCCAGCCAGATTCATAATGAATTGACATGTGTAGGCTAAGTGTCCTTGAAGACCTCGAAGCTCCCGAATATTTCTCGTGGGAGGCATTTGGCTGATGGATTTGATCTTCTCTGGGTTGATCTTGATGCCTCGGTATCTGACAACAAATCCAAGGAACTTCCTGGAGGTGACCCCAAAGGCACACTTCAACAGGTTCATCTTTAGGTGGTGGGAGCAGAGGAAGACAAATACTTTCTCAAGGTCTTTGAGATGGTCCTAGTGCTGATGAGATTTGACAAATAGATCATCTACATAGCACTCTACTAATGTCCTGATAATTGGCTTGAATATTCAGTGCATGGACCGCTGGTAGGTGGCACCTCCATTTTTCATACCGAAGGGCATAACCTGGTAACAGAAAGTAACTTGGGGGGCCCTGAAAGTAGTGGAATCCTCGTCTTCAGGGGCCATCCAGATATGGTTTTACCTAGAATACCCATCCATTAAGGAGAGGTCTTGGAACCCGGCCATGGCATCAATCAACAACTCTGTCACTAGGAGGGGAAAATCATCCTTCGGGCAGTGGCGGTTGAGATCACAGAAGTCGATACAGACTCTGATCAGCCCATTATTCTTCCTGACTGGTACAATATTGGCTAGCCACTTGGGGTAATGGACTTCCTTGACAAAGTTGGATTTGATAAGCTTGTCAAATTCGGCCTCAACCCTGGCACCGTGAGAAGGGTGCATCTTTCTAGGAGGATGCTTGAACCCGCGATGGTTTTTAGGGAGGCCAAGGCGGTGGACGGATACTTGGGGATCTAGTCCCGGCATCTCGTCGTAACTCCAGGCGAACACATATCGGTTCTGCTTAAGGAAGTTCTCGTACCACTGCTGCTCTTCGAGGGACATGGCGGCATTGATCAATGTGGGTCTCGGATCTTCCTCGCTACCAAGGTTCACCTGTACCAGTTCATCGACTGTGATAGAGACACATTCTTTTAAGGTGGGGGAGCATCCTCTACGTCCTCTTCTCCACTTTTGGAGGGATCTTCCGCGGGGGGAGTCGCTTCTGATCCATTAGACTCTAATGGGAGGTTGTTTCCGGCTTGAGCAGCAGTGTTCATCATGTTAGGATATTCATGTGCCACTGAGACCATAGTGATGAAGGCAGTCGATCCAATACCATCTGGTATTTGGCCCATGGGGCCACGCTTGATAATATCAAAGAAGTAGTGGCGTGTCGGCTTGAGCCGGTTAATTCTAGCCTGGCGAAACAGACACGTATAATGTACCTATCGTTACCATGAGCTTGACATCCTGATACCATACATGGGTAGGAGGTTCCGGGATCACCAAATCCTGGTTGGTGTAGGAGTATGAGGTGATTTCCTACTGTCGCTTGAACCTAGGAATATGTCTTCCTCTTGTACCCGAAACAACAAAGCATTGCCCCATGTCGGGGGTCGTGGCCTCCAACCGATGGATTGGGAAGATGTAGGCGTCATCCAGACCTTCCCAGGGATCACTTGTGACCGGGGCAGGTTCAACCTCACTTGCCAGAATCTACTTATCCTTGCTCTTATAGTAGTCAGCATCCAAGTAGCGGGCTTCACAAGAGCCAAAAGGAGATGCATCTTCTTGGAGCACGCCTACATGACCATTGAGGGAGTATTTGAGGCATTGGGGATACGATGAAGGGACCACTACAAGCAGGTGGATCCATGGCCTTCCCATCAATGCATTGTACGCGGTGTCCTGGCAGACAACCGTGAATTCGGTACTGGAAACAAGGCCACTGAACTGGGTCTTCAAACGGATCTTGGCAACCGGGGTCTTCTCGGTCCTGTCGTATCCCTGGATTCTGAGGTCGGAGGGAGTTAGATCATCCTCAGACAACCCCAGCTTCTGTAATGTACGATTCGGGATTAGGTTAATCCCAGAACCCATGTCAACAAGATAGTGGTGGACTTCCACACCATTGAACTGGCCAGTGATGTATAGTGGACGAATGTGCCCCTGTATAGGAGGGTCTTCATCTTCACCAGAGAACGAGATAGCTACCTAGAATTCGGCATTCTCAATTGCCTCATCGTGGAAGGCTTCTATAGCTGCTACCTCCGTCTCAAACTGGAGGGGGCTCCTTAGGGCCTCAGCAAGCACCTCACCCATTTCAGACGATAGGAAAAGATCCTCAAGGATAGAAAGCCTCGCTGGAATTCCAGCAAGGTGATTTAGAACATCATACTTTCAGGCCAGACGCGAGCCTCTGCTTACAGGAGGCCGCTCTGCAATTGGAGGCACGGCGGGCCCTACCGGATGGACTGGTGGTTGGCTAGTGCTAGGTACGCCCCGTTTCTCGTTGGTTGAGGCCTGAAGATCGGCTTATGGATGCAGGTTGGGCAACTGAGATTGTCCTAGAGTAGGGCGAGACTAGCCCTGGTATGGACGAGGCAGCTCTGCCTGATCTAGTAGCACAAACGGCGGTGGAGGTAGATCTGAGGGCACCAGATGAGGAGGTTGCACGTGCTGAGCTCTGCATTGGGCATGCTGTCTGGTCTCAATAGCATGCACGGCCTGGCTGGAGGTGCCAATTGATGCACCTCGACGACCCATGTATTCGCGGCTCCGCCAACGTTGACGTCGACCGGGGACATTGGGGAGGTTCGCCTGGCATTCCCCCTCATCGGGAGTCATATAGGGATTTACCAACTCCATGGTATTAACCGAAGTGTACCCCTGACTGTCGCTTGAGGAGTCATCCACCACTGGGCGGATTCTAGGAGGAATCCACATCTCAAGGGCCATAAAGTCATAGAGAGTGTGGTATGATGACGGTAGTGGAGGAGCGCGTTGCTTCTTCTTGCATCGCCACTGCTTGCCCTTCAGGGAAGAGGTCGGCTAAGATGATGACGCAGAGGTACTGGACGCATCTTCTGAAGGCTTCGGCTGATTCAGACGTGTTGTAACGCCCCGACCCCAGTTACCCAGAGTAGGTGCATTATTTTAATACATTGGAATGATTACAAGGAACTAAGTCCCGAAGAACCGATCAGTTTAGTAGTCTTGGAAACACTAGATATATTTATAAGTCTTACATTACATCATAAGGTAAAAAAACTACAACAACATTTTGTCTTCATATCCCCTCATACTATCCCTGCAGGTCATTCATAAATTACTTCTTCATAATCCTGGGAAAAATAAAACATTGAAAGGGGTGAGCTCAGATGCTCAGTAAGGATAACATTATAGCAGAAGCTTTCATAGATAAGCATAAACACTTAAGGCAGTTTATAACTAAAACGAAATCCTTTTAAACTTGAACTTCAGCATAAAATGGAAAAGATAAAATAAAATAATTCCATTTACTTACTCACATGGATATTCTACTAGTCGAATGATCACATGCAATATCAATAACCACTTTCATAATGATGGAATGCATAATGCCAGACTATCATAACCACATAGCCAAGGCCTCATGCCAAGACTACAAATAAGATTTTGCCAAGGCCTTTTGCCAAGACACCAGTTTGTCTCATGAGACCTACCGATGCATCGAGGAGCTATAGCGGGCTCCACCCGTCACTTATTAAGTCCAATTCATTCCTCATATGAACATGTTTAAACATAACATAAACATTCGTATTTAAACTAGCATACGAAATGTCAATACTTTAACCACAAACCATGAATGGTATAAAAATAGCACATCCACAGTCAAACATAACTCATTCAATACAATATGGAAGATTTTATTGTACCTCAATCGATAATAATGAATGATATTGACATAGATGAAAATAACCATTAAAACTATTTGAGATAAATATCCCTCTTTTCTTGAAAACATTTAAAAGTCACACTATTTGTCAAGAAGCCATTTAAAAATAGATTTTTGAATCAAAGTGTCCCATACCACTTTGAAACTTTTAAAAGGATATTTAATTTTAAAACTTTAATTTCCATATAAATAAATCCTTAAAACCATTTTTAAAACATGGACATTAATGAGCAAGATTTTGAAGAATAAGTCTTTAAAACATTTAAAAATGGTATTTTAGTTAGAGTTTCTAACCAAAAGAGAGACACTTGAATACAAATAATTGAGGTAATAAAAACTTTGTAATATCATGAGAATAAAGGGATTCATGATATACTATGTCAAAGTACATTATATACACCACAAAAAAAGTGATTGGTGTATAACAACAAAGAAGTTTCAATAGAATGTAAATTGAGATGAAATCTCTCATAAAGGTCGTATCCTTAGGTTAAGGATAAATAAACAACATAATTATGTGTGAAAAATATAAATACACTAAATATGATTGGATATTCAGTGTAAAACAATCAAGGGACATTCACACATATTCTAGTAAAAACAACACCAATGAATTGGATGTTTATCTCAACAAATCGAGATTGAGTAACAATTACTCTTATCAAGTTCGTACCGATGACTTGACAATTTATCAATGGATTGATTATGTGTATAAAAAGTATATCCACATAAAGAGGATTGGAAATTATGACATAATCAAATTAATAGTGATTCCACACATAATCTTGGAGCAAAATAATCAATGAAGTATGCGTAAAGCCGAATGAGAGGAAATTGAAATTTCAAATTCCCTTATCGATTTGGTAACATAAAAAACATACACCCATGAAAGAAAGATCATAAAATGATGATGTAAATATACATGAATTAAAGTATATTACATAATTAATACAAACATGGTCAGTACACACACCACATGTAATAAATAAGTGGTGAACAATGGAATTCTCACGGAATTAAAAGTGAGATAAGAAACCCCTTACCTTGTACTTTCCCTTGGTTGGGGGTAGGTTAACCTCCTGTATAATGTTGAAATAATTGTTATTAAATTATTCATGAATCATATACATTAATATGATATCATATATGATCTTTTAACATTGCTTTGTTAATAATATCTTAGAATTGTCGTCGTTTCGGGTGTTACCTTACTCGTTTCCTTTTATATGTTTTGTTATGTAAGCCATGTTTGTCATGGATAGGTTGTATCTTATTCATATCCATAATTATATAAGGTTCTTAAAAATTATTTTTAAATCATCAAATGATAATTATACTTGAATGGATATGATGGAGAATGAATCTCATCGTGTTCGTGGAGACGGTAGTCCGTACGTACGCACGAGCGACAATATCATTCTTTTGATATTAAAATAATATATAATTGGATGGTATATCATATATACAGAATAATTATAATTTTATATTTATTATTTAAATGAGTTACACATCATTATTATACCCACCCAAATAATAATATATTGAATAACAATTACACCACGACGTGGAGACGGTAAGTCGTACGTACACACGTATGGTGACATGTTATTCAAAGGGTGGATAGAATACTGAATATGGTTGTACCATATTTATAATAACATCAAATTATATATAAGATACTGGAGTTATTATTTTTGAATGGTAATAACAAAGAAAGAAGAAGTGGAAGAAGAAAGGAACTTGAAAAGGGGTGGTGAAAACATTACCTCTTCTTCGGGTTCTTCCTTTTGATTTGATCAAAAGGGCTCTTTAGGTTGGCTTTCTGATCAAACTAAGGCCTCTAGGTTGTATTGAGGGAAGTTGAGAGAGTATTTGGGCAGGGTTTGTCCAAAACAAAAGGCTTTGAAGGTGTGAAAATTGATAAGGAGGAGTGCCCTTTTATAAGAGGGGTGAGGGGCACCTTTGGAAAAGCTAGAAATATTAATTTATAATAAATTCATATTCGGTTTATAATGGCTCCAAAGTGGATTATTTAAATTTTAAGGTGGGTATGGGTAGAAAACCACTCAACCAATAGAATTTAGACAGGTTTGGGTACTTATATAAACCTTATTATTAAGTATTAACTCTAAGTTAATTAGTTTTACTTTTACAATGTCTCTTTGTATTTTTATATTATATGGTTAATAAACTTACTATATACATCCAAGAGACCCCCAAGTGGTCCATTAATGATACACCTATTATGAGATAAGTCTCTTGGCCTAACCTTAGATTTTTATGAATTTAATATCAATTAATAATATAATATTTGTTTCAAAAACTCTTTTATGTCAATTTTGACACTATTCAATAGTTGATTTTTTGTGAAACTCATAAAAGAATTATTACTCCGAAAAAATTTAATTAAATAAATCCTAATATGTCCTATTATCCTATAAAATTATTGTAATTCATTAAAAGTCTAAAATTATATTTATTTGGGTATTTATAATATCAATTATTTTAAATTTTCACTATTATGGTAATTACTGCATCATCATTGTGTCATAAATAAATTAACTTATGTAATCTCTAAAAATTATAAATAAAATATCATTATGTAAAAAATCTTTTTATCATTTATAGTCGAAAATCCAACATATATAACCCTATGTAAAAATTGTTTTTCTAAAAGATATATGCTTGTGTCATTTTTGTATTCATTTTAACTTAATTAAAATTAAGTGTCCCTATCACCTACAAGTGGATCCATGGGGTCCCAAAATCCACCCAACGATGTCTATGGTCGAACATGTATCAACCAATAATGCTAGGACACGTTTTAGGGTAATTTAGTATTATTATAATATTATTTTTTAACCCTTATTTACCGGATTTACCCTTAACCATGGTAAATAAAATATTTACCGAAGTAATTATTCAAAATGTATAAAAATAAAAGTTACCTATTTACACAATTTGAACATCCTGATTCCAAATATGGAATCCATTTCTCCAAATTCAAAACACATAAGTGGCAGAAATTAATTTAAAATTAATTCTCGTTGTTAAAACAAAAAGCGTGTTTTTAAGATATAATAACTATCAAAAGATTGACACTTGTTTATGTCTGGTTTAATTGTAAAATTATGTCCAATGACCAAAATTATATTAAATGGTAAAAATATATTCTAAATATACTTTAAAACCACTCATATTCATAATTTATCACTATTAATTATTTTGATTAAAAAAGTTGTTTTTAATTAAAATTTAGTAATTTTCACTATTCATCAAAATATTAAAGTAATCCGAAAAGTACCAAAATCTCACCTTAGGCTAAATTCGATATTACGAATCCAAAAATGAAGTCCATTTTGAAATATAAAATATATATAATTTCAAAAGGTAGGTATTACTATTCATAACGGCTAGTTTGATTGGTTGTGGTGTGTTAGAACTCGATGTTGTGTACAACACATGCTATCGAATTATTCAAAGAGAAGCATACCGTAGAATTCTGGGGTGTTACATTCTCCCCTCCTTCAATAAAATGCGTCCTCGCAATTTTTTAAAATTGTGCTTGGGGATATAATGGAAAGTCCCACATCAGAAAAAGAGTCAATAAAACTATCACTTTAAAAGAAAGAAAGAGAGGTATAAAGGTCAACCAAGATAACCCTTACTCAGATTCCATGTAGGAAAACATGGATATGGATGATAAACTAAGTGTCAAGTTCTGATGGAGAGGGATAGAAATCATGATCAGGAGAAAGTTAATAATAAGAAAACCACAAACTTGTGTTGGGACTAACGGCCATTAGTCTCCTAGTAGGAAAGTAAATAGACAGCATTTTTTTGTTTTAAGTTACATTCATTTATGATATTGACTAAGAATATAAAGATATATACTTACATTTTAGGTATAGTTTCATTCTTTAATAAATTTCCACCACTAACTCATTTTTTTTAAACGATGAGTATTCAAGAAGACTTGGTCACACTGGAAGAGCTAGAATAAACTTCTATATAATCACATGATCCATGCAGGATGAACTATATATTTACAATGTCTTTAGAGATTAATCAAAACCAAAATGTTTAGTACAAGATCTAATGATCCCCCAAAAGGATATTCCTTGAGAGAAATAAACACTAGTCTTAATTTCCAAAATTAAACCAACAATACCCCAAAGTTAAATAAATACCATTCAATAATCAATTGTCTTTAAAATCCTTCAATATAATCAAAACTAATATTAAAAACAAAAACTCATTAAGAATGTAGTCTTCCACGTTAAATTGTATCTCCAAATGTCATTAATTACTCTTAAAGTCTCATACTTAAAAGTAATTAACCGAATCATTTCCATAAACAACCCAAATCACTATAAATCCATAATAAAAACATAGATAAAAATCCACCATTACTCTTCAAATGAAATCTCATACTATTCTATTTTCCTTGGGCATATAGTGTTCACAACAAAGCAAACAACTTCCAAAATAAAATCTATCACTTAATCACCAAATCATTTTCCTATACCAAGGGTATTCATTTAATAAGACATAAGAACCCAAATCATCTTATTATTGATTGATAAAATCATTTAACTAAAAATAATTAGTCACACTATCCGGCGACTTCACGTAGTCCAGTGGTAGGCGATAAATCCCAATCGCACTTTGGTTGTGGGTTTGATTCCCACAGCTTTGTCCAACGCGACGGGTTGTCACACGGTCTGCGTGTTGTCCTTTTTCAAAAACTATATTTTATAATATTACCAAAATAAAATAAATTCCTCAAAATAACCATAACATAATTTAATCACAAATCTTATCTCATACCTTGCATTTTCATCCCAAATTATGATAACTTATAATTTCCTCAAATCCAATGATCATATAAAACCAAATGATTATTTATAACTATATACACAAGAGATGAGATAATTCTTCCTCAAATATCATTCTCACATGGAAAACTGTGGGGTTACAAATACAAGAGAAAATTATTCCAAAGTAAACCCATCAACAAGGAGCACTAATACTTTTTAAACATTTCTCCAACCATTTACTTCCACATAGCTTCTTCTTTGACCATGAAAATATCCTATAGAAAAGGGCATTCACTCGGTTAATGGCCAGGTCCCCTACATTTACAGAAAATGATTGTAAATGGACTCTTGGGACCATTTTTATCTTTTTCCATAATACTATTCATTTTTCTTCGGCAATTCTTCACTTTATGTCCTTCCTTCCCGCATGTAAAGCATTTCTTTGTCCCATTGAGACACTTTCCTGGGTGTCTCCTTCCATATTTCCTGCTTGATAGAAATTGAGGATTTCTTTCTCCATGGTCTCCACTGCTGGAGCTCTTATCATTCATCACCTTTCTCTTCTTTTTTGAGTCCGGGAATTGGTTAATATATATATTGTTGATCATATTTTTGGAAAATTGATTTTGCATAAATACGATATCTTTTACGCCTATCAACATTCCATTTTGTTTCTCATTGCCACCACCGTTCCCACCTTGTACATCATTCTCAAAGTCACTATGACTTCCTTGGAATCCAGCCATTGACTAAAACCAGAAATCATTGTCTGGGTAACAGTAGTCATAAAATCATTTAGAGAGTAACATGTCACCATATTCTCAATTTGAAACACATTAGGATTAACCAAGGTCATTTACTCTCATCTTATATATATAATAATTCAAATCGGTTTTTAAAGAAAATTTAAATTATCCTAAGCATATCCCCCGGGAGTGTCGTAACCAAGAGTGCAGCAAGGCCCGTTGTCGTGCACCAGTTCCTGTTCGAGTCTAGCTCAAAGCGGTTTTTTCGGGTTTTACCCCTAGGTACATCTATGCCAAAGCCGCCTCTACCTGCTCGTATCCAGACAGGGATGTATTACTCGGAAAACTCACAAAATCTCTACAATACCAAAATTCTAGGAAGTTCTTCTATATTAATCCTCAAAGTTCATCTTAGTTCTACGTGCTCTAATCAGAGTTTATATAAATCTCGCTTCCAAGGTTTGAACTAAAATTCCTCTGATACCAACTGTAACACCCCGACCCCAGTTACCGAGAATCGGTGCATTATTTTAATACATTGGCATGATTACAAGGAACTAAGTCCCGAATAACTGATCAGTTTAGTAGTCTTGGAAACACTATATATATTCATAAGTCTTACATTACATCATAAGGTAAAAAAAACAACAACATCTTGTCTTCATATCCCCTCAGACTATCCCTGCAGGTCATTCATAAATTACTTCTTCATAATCCTGGGAAAAATAAAACATTGAAAGGGGTGAGCTCAGATGCTCAGTAAGGATAACATTATAGAAGAAGCTTTCATAGATAAGCATAAACACTTAAGGCAGTTTATAACTAAAACGAAAGCCTTTTAAACTTGAACTTCAGCATAAAATGGCAAATATAAAATAAAATAATGTCATTTACTTACTCACATGGATATTCTACTAGTAGAATGATCACATGAAATATCAATAACCACTTTCATAATGATGGAATGCATAATTCCAGACTATCATAACCACATATCCAAGGCCTCGTGCCAAGACTACAAATAAGATTTTGCCAAGGCCTTGTGTCAAGACACTAGTTTGTCTCATGAGACCTACCGATGCATCGAGGAGCTATAGCGGTCTCCACCCGTCACTTATTAAGTCCAATGCATTCCTCATATGAACATGTTTAAACATAACATAAACATTCGTATTTAAACTAGCATACAAAATGTCAATACTTTAACCACAAACCATGAATGGTATAAAAATAGCACAAACACAGTCAAACATAACTCATTCAATACAATATGGAAGATTTTATTGTACCTCAATCGATAATAATGAATGATATTGACATAGATGAAAATAACCATCAAAACTATTTCAGATAAATATCCCCTTTTTCTTGAAAACATTTAAAAGTCACACAATTTGTCAAGAAGCCATTTAAAAATAGATTTTTGAATCAAAGTGTCCCATACCACTTTGAAAATTTTTAAAGGAGTTTTAATTTAAAAACTTTAATGTCCATATAAATAAATCCTTAAAACCATTTTTAAAACATGGACATTAATGAGCAAGATTTAGAAGAATAAGTCTTTAAAACATTTAAAAATCGTATTTTAGTTAGAGTTTCTAACCAAAAGAGAGACACATGAATACAAATAATTGAGTTAATCAAAACTTTTTAATATCATGAGAATAAAGGGATTCATGATATACTATGTCAAAGTACATTATATACACCACATTGTTTTGCACGGATTTCGGGGATGACCTCCTGGACAGGAGATTCAAACGTTCTGATCGGTTTCTAGCGGGTTTGTTCGTACAACCGGAAACATCCAATGATTCCACATCCGTTTGGACCTACTTTGTAACACCCGAGACTTTTATGTTATATAAATCATCAAAGTAATCTTTTTCTACACAACACTTGCTTGGCTTGCTTTACACGCAATCGCGACCTTCCTCGATAGCTTTCGTCGTACGCAATACCGAGTTTCACTAAATAACAATATGCTATTAAAACTAGCCGTTATGAATAGTAATAACCACTTTTTGAAATTTTATAAATTTTATTTTTCAAAATGGACTTCATTTTTGGACTCATAATATCAAATTTAGCCTAAGGTGAAATTTTGGTACTTTTCGGATAACTTTAATATTTTGATGAATAGTGAAAATTACTAAATTTTAATTAAAAACAACTTTTTAATCAAAACATTTAATAGTGATAAATTATGAATTTGATTGGTTTTAAAGTATATTTAGAATATATTTTTACCACTTAATATAATGTTGTTCATTGGACACAATGTTACAATTAAACCGAACATAAACAAGTGTCAATCTTTTGATAGTTATTATCTCTTAAAAACACGCTTTTTGTTTTGACAGCGGGAATTAATTTTAAATTAATTTCTGCCACTTCTGTGTTTTGAATTTAGAAAAATGGATTCCATATTTGGAATCAGGATGTTCAAATTGTGTAAATAGGTAACTTTTATTTTTAGACATTTTGAATAATTACTGCGGTAAATATTTTATTTACCATGGTTAAGGGTAAATCCGGTAAATAAGGGTTAAAAATAATATTATAATAATATTAAATTACCCTAAAACGTGTCTTAAACTTATTGGTTGATACATGGTCGACCATGTGAATCTTTGGGTCGATTTTGGGACCCCATTGATCCACTTGTAAGTGATAATGACACTTTATTTTAATTAAGTTAAAATGAATACAAAAATGACACAAGCATATATCTTTTAGAAAAACAATTGTTACATAGGGTTATATATGTTGGATTTTAGATTATAAATATTAATTAGAAAGATAAAAAGATTTCAAACATAATGGTATTTTATTTGTAATTTTTAGACTTTAAATAATTTAATTTATTTATGACACAATGATGATGCAGTAATTATCTTATTAATGAAATATTGACATAATTGATGTTATAAACACCAAAATAAATGTAATTTAAGACTTTTTATGAATTCCACTAATTTTCTAGGTTACTATGATATATTATTGTTGATTTAATCAACTTGGTTCGAACATATAATTCTGTTATGACTTTCACAAAAATCATATATCAAATAGTGTCAAAATTGACACAAAATAGTTTTTAAATCAAATATTATATTATTAATTGTTATTGTATTCATAAAAATCTAAGGTTCGGCCAAATGACTTAGATAAGGATATATATTTTAATAATAAACAATTTGGGGTTCGTTTGGCATGTTATAGTAAGTGTATTAACCATATAGTGAAAGAAAACAAAAAGACATGGTAAAAGTTAAATTATTTAACTTAGAGTTAAATCTAATTGATAAGGTTAAAATAATACCCTAAACTTGTCTAAATCCTATTGGTTGATAGGATTTCTACCCTTCCCAACTTTATCTTCGAAATAAGACCCTTTGGAACCATTATAAACCGATTTTGACTTTAATATAAAATAATATTTTGAGATATTCCTAAGGTGCCCCTCTCCTCCCTTATAAAAGGGCACCTCCTCCCCCTCCTCCTCACACCAAATTGAGCACTCAAGCTCGGCCAACCCCTGCCATTTTCTCCTCTCCACGTCCCTAGAATAGTCCTAGAGGTCCTGTTCTTCTCCAAAGACCACTCTTAGTTCCTTAAGTGGAGGATTCAAAGAGGCGTTCCAAAGAAGAGGTAATATCCATTACCAATCTTTTCAATTTCTTTCTTCTTCAACTTCTTCTTATTTAGTTGTTTCATGATGAAATAATAACATCAGTATTACTTACATACTGATATGTTATTATAAATATGAAACAACCCTAATTCACCTTCTATCCATCCTACGGAAAAATAAAATCACCGCGCGTGCGTACGTACGGAATACCGTCTCCACGCCGTGGTGTAATCTATTTTTCCACCATCACTTTACAAGGATGGGTATAATGGTGTAATGAGTAACTATTTATGATTATTATAAAGTAATATTGATACTTAAATAATATATATATACTCCAATACATTTCCACGATCATAGGAACGATATCATCACTCGTGCGTACGTACGGAATACCGTCTCCATGATGTGATGCGACTCGTTCTACATGATCATCATTACATAGTAATTATATAAATGAATTGAATGAATAAATATGATATATGTTACACTAATACCATTCTGGATATAAGGTATCTATAACCTTGAAATAAGAATAAGAATTTATTCGGTAAAACACGCGTAAGAACAAAAGGCAATAAAGACCCGAGTAACAAGTAACAATGAAATATTACTAACAAGAAGCTAAGAATATGACCATATATGATATCATATCAATATGTATGATTCTGGAATAAGTCAATAACATTATTTAAACCATTATACAGGAGCTTCGGACACATACAAGGCAAATTGGACCTAAGGTAAGGGAAATATCACAATCTCATTTTTATCCGAGATTGTTTATTCGTAAGTATTTACTGGGGTGTATTTTATCATCCACATCCATGTTTCATCAATATGTAATATTATTTCCATCCACCTACAATTGTTTAAATCCATTTTTACCCTTCGGTGAGTTTTTAGTAATATGTATGAAAGGAATCTTTTGTCGTTTTTCGTACGAGGTACTTTTTGACTTTTCCGACAAAAGTACGAAGAATGTTTTTTTTTAACTTATACGGCATGAATGGATTTTTAAAACATTATTTCCAAGAAGCTTCCTTTACAAGTTTTCAAGTTTATTTTTAATCAAATTCTTTTATTTTAAAGTTGTATGACATGTTATGAAAGGAAAAAATGTTTTTGAAGAAGAAAGGATATTTTCCTCAAGAATGGAGTTCAAGTGTTTTATCAAAATTATTTTCCATATAAGATAATAAAGGGTTCTGTTTTTATCCCTATTATTAAATTGATTTGATCATGTTGTGATGGAATTATTTTTATGAATTCCTTTATCTTATATGAATTGTTTTATGATGTCATGTTGTTTAAGAATCCCATTTTTATTACATGGGTTATGTGATGATGTAAGATTTATGATTATGTGGCACACATAAGAAAGGATTCATTATAAGATGGGTGGGACCTATATCTCCCTCCAATGCATTGGGTAAAGATTTTATATCTCATGAGATAAACATGGCTGGAACGGAAGGTTATTTCGGTTCAGTGATACAGGACTGAAACGAGGAGTGAACTCGGTTCAGAATGGGACTTTGTCCACTAAGATAGTCTTGACAATGAGTCATGACTAACAAGAAATGATTTTCCATGATTATGTGTGCATGCCACAAAGTTTAAAGTTTTATGTTATGATTATGGGGATCTCATTTTCACTTCTATGATTTATTCCATGTTAAGATATTATGATCTCTTTTGCAGGTTTTGATTTTCAAAAGGATATGATATGATTTTTATTTCCTTTATTTGCCCTTGCTGAGCATTTGAGCTCACCCTTTTATGTTTTCTTTTCCCCAGGTCAGGAAGATGGATATTAAGTAGAATATGCTAAAAGGGACCCTAGATATGATGAAATAAATGGGAGACACTATAGAAGATTTATGAACCAGTTGTTTATGTTTCCCAGTTTCTAAAGACACTATACCTATACGGTCCTTTGTGGTTTTGTCATATGTTGTAATAAGTGTGCTTCAATTTTGAAGTATTAACAATGTATGTAAAGTATGGGTCGTTATAGTTGGTATCAGAGGAAAGGTATAGTCAACCTTTGGAAACTAGGATGTGAAAGCCTTAGTAAGAACCCTAAGGATAAGTCTAAGCATAGAACACAATCTTAGTGTTTTAGAAATGTCCTTGAATAACCTAGGATAAGACCTTAAGCATGAAAATTTTATTCTTGAATTATGTGGTTTTCCTATTATAATTAGTGTTGCTCACACTATTCTTCTTGGTTTTAGTCAATGGCTGGAACCCGAAGGAACCGTGTTAATGTGGAATGCGATGGGCAATGCAATGATTGTCCCCCTGAGCAACCAAACGATATGGGAGCTGGAATGCAAAATCTTGTAGCCATGCTCACACAACTTTCTCAAGCTATGAATCATGCAGGACTTCCAAACGAGCAAAGGAAGGAGCAACATTCTGTTGAATCCTTCATGAGGCAGCGTCCACCTTCTTTCAGTGGGTCTACTGATCCATTAGTTGCTGAACAATGGATTAGTACTACTGAAAAGATATTTTCAGTTCTTCAATGTTCTGAACATGATAAAGTCATCCTAGCAGTGTATCGTTTGGAAGGAGATGCTGATCAATGGTGGAATCTTATTAAGAATACGAGGAAAAGGGATGAAATTGAGTCTATGGAATGGGACGAGTTCAAGAACTTATTTTTCAATAAGTACTTCCCTCGTATTCTCCGAACAAAGATGGAGAAAGAGTTCCTTGAACTGAACCAAATGGATGATGAATCTGTTAGTACCTATGAAGCAAATTTTACAAGACTTGCAAGGTACGCTTCTGGTATTATTATCCAACCTGAGAGTAAGATCGATCGATTCTTTAGTGGCTTAAAACCAAGTCTTCGAAGGGAGTTAGCCATAAGGGACTTCAATAGCTACGAGGAAATCGTTCGATGTGCTCTCAAAGTCGAGATGGAGATTGGAGTAACCCATCAGTCACATGGGTTTGATAAGAATAAGAAGATGGACTTCAAAGGAAACTCTAAAGAGCACACTGAAAAGAAGATGAACTTTCCCTTATGCTCAATGTGTGGAAAGAAACATGGAGGGAGTTGTCTTAAAGGGACAAGTAAATGTTTTAAATGTGGAAAGGAAGTTCATCTGGCATTTGAATGCCGTGATAATGGGAAGAAGATGTCTAATGACGCAAACAAAGGAAGGGATACACAGAATGAACCTACTACACTTCAATGTTTCAAGTGCAAGGAGATGGGGCATTATGCCAATCAATGCCCAAATCCAAGGGTTGATGATGATGGTCGACGTCAACAAAATCTTAAGGCTAAAGACAAAGAAAAGTCACATGCAATTTCTATCATCGATGTGGAGTATGATAACGAAGTGGTGAAAGGTACACTTACCATTCACTCTAAAGTAGCAAATGTTTTATTTGATTCTGGATCCACCCACTCTTTTATTTCTGAAGAATTTTCTAAGGGTATCACCGTATTACCTCAACAATTAGATGTTGAGTTAGCTGTGACAACACCTAATGGCACATCAATCGCATCAAAAGTTTATAATTCTTCTCCGATCGAAGTTTGTGGGAAAGTGCTTCCTGCAAATCTTGTGATCCTTCCTTTAGTAGAATTTGATGTGATTCTTGGCATGGATTGGCTTTCTCTACATGGAGCTCATATCAATTTCCAAAGAAGGGAAGTCACATTTCATATTCCAGATCAATCTACGATAGTCTATCAATGCAAGGATGAACATAACCTTCCAGTGGAAATTCCTTCCATCTTATGGGTCATGATTCCACTAAATGAAGGTTATTTATCTCAAATGGTTGGAGAGAAACTTACGATTAAGAATATGCCCATTGTACGGGAGTTTGATGATGTCTTTCCGGAGGAATTACCAGGTCTTCCACCAAATCGTGAAGTTGAGTTTTCAATAGAACTCGTACCGGGTGCTTTGCCTATTTCAAAGACACCTTATAGAATGGCCCCAATTGAGTTGCAGGAATTGAAGAAGCAACTCCAAGAGAATCTTGATAAGGGATTCATACGCCCTAGTGCGTCACCTTGGGGAGCACCTGTTCTATTTGTTAAGAAGAAAGATAGATCAATGAGACTCTGCATTGATTATCGAGAACTTAACAAGATCACTATCAAGAACAAATATCCTCTCCCACGCATTGATGACTTATTTGACCAACTACGCGGAGCTCAATACTTTTCCAAGATTGATCTTCGTTCAGGGTATCATCAATTAAGGGTCAAAAGGGAGGATATACCAAATACGGCTTTCCGTACAAGGTATGGACACTATGAATTTATAGTGATGTCATTTGGTCTTACTAATGCCCCTGCTATCTTCATGGATCTAATGAATAGATTCTTTAGAGACTATCTTGATCAATTTGTGGTAGTCTTTATAGACGATATTCTTGTCTATTCAAAGAGCAAGGAAGAGCATGAAGATCACTTGAGAATTATATTGAAGACCCTGAGAAAGGAGAAGCTTTATGCCAAATTTACCAAGTGTGAATTTTGGCTTCAAAAAGTTGCATTTTTGGGTCACATAATCTCAAAAGAGGGAATATCTGTGGATCCAGCAAAAATAGAGGTTATCGAAAGATGGTCGAGACCAACAACAGTAACTGAGATCTGAAGTTTTCTTGGTTTGGCTGGATATTATCGACGTTTTGTAAAAGATTTTTCATGATTATCTAATCCAATCACCAAGTTGACTCGGAAAGGAGTTAAGTTTGTCTGGACAGAGGAATGTGAAGAGAATTTCAAGGAGTTGAAAAGAAGGTTATCCAGTGCACCTGTGCTCACACTGCCTTGTAGTGGAGAAAGGTTTGTGATCTACAGTGATGCATCCAAGAAGGGATTGGGGTGTGTTCTTATGCAAAATGATATGGTGATAGCTTATGCCTCACGACAGTTGAAAATCCATGAGCAAAATTACCCAACACATGATTTGGAGTTGGTTGCGGTAATCTTTGCATTAAAGATTTGGAGGCATTACCTTTATGGTGAAAGGTGTGATATTTATACTGATCATAAAAGTTTAAAGTATATTTTCACACAAAAGGAGTTGAATATGCGTCAAAGAAGATGGTTGGAGCTGATTAAGGACTATGACTGCTCAATCCATTACCACCCTGGGAAAGAAAACAAGGTGGCAGATGCATTAAGTCGACAAGACCATGCTAGTTTATCCATGATGAGGATCACAAAAGATCCAATATTTATGGATTTACAAAGGATGGATCTTGGAATTATAATGGAAGGGGAAAAATCTTATCTTTCTCAAATGAATGTTCAACCATCTATACATGTGAAGATTAAAGAGGCACAGAAAGAAGATGTCGAGTTACAAAAGAAGGTGAGAAATGTTCCTAAATTCAACCTTGATTGTGATGGGATAATAAAGTTCAGGAATCGGGTTTGTGTTCCTTCCATCCCCGAATTAAAGAAGGAGCTGCTGGATGAGGCTCATAGTTCTTCATTCTCTATTCATCCTGGAAGCATGAAGATGTATAGGGACCTGAAAGAGTACTTCTGGTGGGATGGCATGAAAAGAGATGTTGCTGAATATGTCTCTCGATGCTTGGTTTGTCAACAAGTTAAAGCTGAGAGACAGAAGTCTAAGGGGATGTTACAACCATTACCCATACCCGAATGGAAATGGGAAAACATCACTATGGACTTTGTCACAGGACTTCCTAAAACATCCAAAGGCAGTAATGCTATCTGGGTCATAGTTGATCGTCTTACAAAGTCTGCACACTTCATTCCTATTAGAGAGGATTTCTCTCTAGATCAGCTTGCCAGGATATATGTAAAGGAAGTGGTAAGATTGCATGGAGTACCACTTTCTATTATATCTGATCGGGATCCGAGATTTACCTCGAAGTTCTAGAGAAGTCTTCAGCATACTCTGGATACAGAGTTGAGTTTCAGCACTGCTTATCATCCCCAGACAGACGGTTAGTCTAAGAGAACAATTCAAACCCTAGAAGATATGTTGAGAGCTTGCTCTATGGATTTCAAAGGAGGTTGGGATCAACACCTACCTTTGGTGGAATTTTCTTATAATAATAGCTTTCACTCCAGTATTCAGATGGCTCCTTATGAAGCTCTCTATGGAAAGAAATGCAGGACTCCAACTTGTTGGGATGAAGTTGGGGAAAGAAAGCTATTAGGACCTGATCTCGTTGATGAAATGGCAGAAAAGGTCAGATCTATTCAACAACACATAAGAGCAGCTCAGAGTCGACAGAAAAGTTATGCCGACAACCGAAGAAAAGACCTAGAGTTTGAAGTGGGTGATAAAGTGTTCTTACGAATATCTCCCTGGAAGAGGGTTATGAGATTTGGAAAGAAGGGGAAGTTGAGCCCTAGATATATCGGTCCTTTCGAAATACTGGATCGTATTGGGAAGGTAGCTTACCGATTGGAGCTTCCACCGAATCTCTCTCAAGTTCACGATGTGTTCCATGTATCTCTCCTGAGAAAGTACATACCTGATCCTTCACATGTACTCAGCTCAGAAGTTGTACCGTTGGAGCAAGATCTTTCTTATGAAGAACAGCCGATAGAGATTCTGGATCGTAGCGAAAAAGTTCTACGAAACAAGACCACTCGATTGGTGAAAGTTTTATGGAGGAACGACCAACTTGAAGAAGCTACTTGGGAGCTTGAGGATATGATGAGGGAGAAGTATCCTCATCTGTTTGTTACAAAGTGACGAATTTCGAGGGCGAAATTCTTTTTAAGGGGGGTAGAATGTAACACCCGAGACTTTTATGTTATATAAATCATCAAAGGAATCTTTTTCTACACAACACTTTCTTGGCTTGCTTTACACGCAATCGCGACCTTCCTCGATAGCTTTCGTCGTACGCAATACCGAGTTTCACTAAATAACAATATGCTATTAAAACTAGCCGTTATGAATAGTAATAACCACTTTTTGAAATTTTATAAATTTTATTTTTCAAAATGGACTTCATTTTTGGACTCAGAATATCAAATTTAGCCTAAGGTGAAATTTTGGTACTTTTCGGATAACTTTAATATTTTGATGAATAGTGAAAATTACTAAATTTTAATTAAAAACAACTTTTTAATCAAAACATTTAATAGTGATAAATTATGAATTTGATTGGTTTTAAAGTATATTTAGAATATATTTTTACCACTTAATATAATGTTGGTCATTGGACACAATGTTACAATTAAACCGAACATAAACAAGTGTCAATCTTTTGATAGTTATTATCTCTTAAAAACACGCTTTTTGTTTTGACAGCGGGAATTAATTTTAAATTAATTTCTGCCACTTCTGTGTTTTGAATTTAGAAAAATGGATTCCATATTTGGAATCAGGATGTTCAATTTGTGTAAATAGGTAACTTTTATTTTTAGACATTTTGAATAATTACTGCGGTAAATATTTTATTTACCATGGTTAAGGGTAAATCCGGTAAATAAGGGTTAAAAAATAATATTATAATAATATTAAATTACCCTAAAACGTGTCTTAAACCTATTGGTTGATACATGGTCGACCATGGGCATCTTTGGGTCGATTTTGGGACCCCATTGATCCACTTGTAAGTGATAATGACACTTTATTTTAATTAAGTTAAAATGAATACAAAAATGACACAAGCATATATCTTTTAGCAAAACAATTGTTACATAGGGTTATATATGTTGGATTTTAGATTATAAATATTCATTAGAAAGATAAAACTATTTCCTACATAATGGTATTTTATTTGTAATTTTTAGACTTTAAATAATTTAATTTATTTATGACACAATGATGATGCAGTAATTATCTTATTAATGAAATATTGACATAATTGATGTTATAAACACCAAAATAAATGTAATTTAAGACTTTTTATGAATTCCAATAATTTTCTAGGTTACTATGATATATTAGTGTTGATTTAATCAACTTGGTTCGAACATATAATTCTTTTATGACTTTCACAAAAATCATATATCAAATAGTGTCAAAATTGACACAAAATAGTTTTTAAATCAAATATTATATTATTAATTGTTATTGTATTCCTAAAAATCTAAGGTTCGGCCAAATGACTTAGATAAGGATATATATTTTAATAATAAACAATTTGGGGTTCGTTTGGCATGTTATAGTAAGTGTATTAACCATATAGTGAAAGAAAACAAAAAGACATGGTAAAAGTTAAATTATTTAACTTAGAGTTAAATCTAATTGATAAGGTTAAAATAATACCCTAAACTTGTCTAAATCCTATTGGTTGATAGGATTTAGACCCTTCCCCACTTTATCTTCGAAATAAGACCCTTTGGAACCATTATAAACCGATTTTGACTTTAATATAAAATAATATTTTGAGATATTCCTAAGGTGCCCCTCTCCTCCCTTATAAAAGGGAACCTCCTCCCCCTCCTCCTCACACCAAATTGAGCACTCAAGCTCGGCCAACCCCTGCCATTGTCTCCTCTCCACTTCCCTAGAATATTCCTAGAGGTCCTGTTCTTCTCCAAAGACCACTCTTAGTTCCTTAAGTGGAGGATTCAAAGAGGCGTTCCAAAGAAGAGGTAATATCCATTACCAATCTTTTCAATTTCTTTCTTCTTCAACTTCTTCTTCTTTAGTTGTTTCATGATGAAGTAATAAAATCAGTATTACTTACATACTGATATGTTATTATAAATACGAAACAACCCTAATTCACCTTCTATCCATCCTACGGAAAAATGAAATCACCGCGCGTGCGTACGTACGGAATACCGTCTCCACGCCGTAGTGTAATCTATTTTTCCACCATCACTTTACAAGGATGGGTATAATGGTGTAATGAGTAAATATTTATGATTATTATAAATTAATATTGATACTGAAATAATATATATATACTCCAATACATTTCCACGATCATAGGAACGATATCATCACTCGTGCGTACGTACGGAATACCGTCTCCACGATGTGATGCGACTCATTCTACATGATCATCATTACATAGTAATTATATAAATGAATTGAATGAATAAATATGATATATGTTACACTAATACCATTCTGGATATAAGGTATCTATAACCTTGAAATAAGAATAAGAATTTATTCGGCAAAACACGCGTAAGAACAAAAGGCAATAAAGACCCGAGTAACAAGTAACAATGAAATATTACTAACAAGAAGCTAAGAATATGACCATATATGATATCATATCAATATGTATGATTCTGTAATAAGTCAATAACATTATTTAAACCATTATACAGGAGCTTTGGACACATACAAGGCAAATTGGACCTAAGGTAAGGGAAATGTCACAATCTCATTTTTATCTGAGATTGTTTATTCGTAAGTATTTACTGGGGTGTATTTTATCATCCACATCCATGTTTCATCAATATGTAATATTATTTCCATCCACCTACAATTTTTTAAATCCATTTTTTCCCTTCGGTGAGTTTTTAGTAATATGTATGAAAGGAATCTTTTGTCGTTTTTCGTATGAGGTACTTTTTGACTTTTTCGACAAAAGTACGAAGAATGTTTTTTTTTAACTTATACGGCATGAATGGATTTTTAAAACATTATTTCCAAGAAGCTTCCTTTACAAGTTTTCAAGTTTATTTTTAATCAACTTCTTTTATTTTAAAGTTGTATGACATGTTATGAAAGGAAAAAATGTTTTTGAAGAAGAAAGGATATTTTCCTCAAGAATGGAGTTCAAGTGTTTTATCAAAATTATTTTCCATCTAAGATAATAAAGGGTTCTGTTTTTATCCCTATTATTAAATTGATTTGATCATGTTGTGATGGAATTATTTTTATGAATTCCTTTATCTTATATGAATTGTTTTATGATGTCATGTTGTTTAAGAATCCCATTTTTATTACATGGGTTATGTGATGATGTAAGATTTATGATTATGTGGCACACATAAGAAAGGATTCATTATAAGATGGGTGGGACCTATATCTCCCTCCAATGCATTGGGTAAAGATTTTATATCTCATGAGATAAACATGGCTGGAACGGAAGGTTATTTCGGTTCAGTGATACAGGACTGAAACGAGGAGTGAACTCGGTTCAGAATGGGACTTTGTCCACTAAGATAGTCTTGGCAATGAGTCATGACTAACAAGAAATGATTTTCCATGATTATGTGTGCATGCCACAAAGTTTCAAGTTTTATGTTATGATTATGGGGATCTCATTTTCACTTCTATGATTTATTCCATGTTAAGATATTATGATCTCTTTTGCAGGTTTTGATTTTCAAAAAGATATGATATGATTTTTATTTCCTTTATTTGCCCTTGCTGAGCATTTGAGCTCACCCTTTTATGTTTTCTTTTCCCCAGGTCAGGAAGATGGATATTAAGTAGAATATGCTAAAAGGGACCCTAGATATGATGAAATAAATGAGAGACACTGTAGAAGATTTATGAACCAGTTGTTTATGTTTCCCAGTTTCTAAAGACACTATACCTATACGGTCCTTTGTGGTTTTGTCATATGTTGTAATAACTGTGCTTCAATTTTGAAGTATTAACAATGTATGTAAATTATGGGTCGTTATATACTTTCCAAAGGTAGGCTCTCATTATCTTGTGGACTGATGAGTCTTAGGAATTTGCATTGGTCGAGAGGATGGGAGGTCGGACTCATCACACCTTTTTTAGGGGAATTATTGTCTACTCCGGGACTCTCTTTATAGATTTAAGTTATGTTCATGAATCCTTATTACATTACCAAGTATAAAATGTGCTTTCCTTTAGTTTTAACAATCAATGATTAAATATGCATGAAATTTAGAAAATCGTTTATATGTATTCGAGGTTCTTCATTAATAGAGAATCATCTATATCTGTTTAAAGATTCTTGGTCAATGGTATCCTTCAAAACATTTATATAAAACTCTCTTGGTCATTATGATGAACAGGCTGGTTTTAAAGCCACTCAATGGGGCACTTGAAGTTTATCGTCATTCAGAAGGACAGGGATTATTTCAAAGTTGGGATCGAACCCAAAAAATGGGCTACCTACGTATCCTTTGTTTTGGAAAAGGAATCAGAACCCACGTAGTTCGAGTAATGGAGTATGATGTTTATGATTGATGGCTCAAAGAAGAATGTCATAATTACTTTTACACTCTAAGCTCACATGAGTCATGCTCGTTGTGAGAAACAGGAGGTATTGGTAAAAAAAATTAGACAATTGTGCCATGAAAGATGCAATCATAAGAAATTGTTTGGGGCTTATGTATGTATGACTGCCCAAATAGATGAAGGTTTAGGATTAACTTTTAGGGAGAAAATCCAGGAACAGGGTCCATAAAGTTATATGTGCTTTATGGAGATTTGAATACTCTAACTTGGGACTTATTCCTGAGAAGGAAACCCAAATTAGGAGAGGATTGATAATTGGGTTTTACTCCTGAGAAGGAACCCCATATCAAACGTAATTTAGGACTGGTTAAGAGAAATTAAGGGACTTGGGGTTCACTCCTGAAGAGGATGACCAAGATTATGACTGGGACTTACTCCTAAAAAAGGAGGCCCAGGTTAGGGGACTTGGGGATTACTCCTAAAAAAGGAAGCCCAAGATTATGACTGGGACTTGCTCCTAAAAAGGATGCCCATATTTGAGATTGGGGCTTACTCCTGAGGAGGATGCCCAAGTTAAAGGATTATGATTGGGGCTTACTCCTGAGGAGGTTTCCCAAGTTTAAAGAATTAAGGTTTGGGGCTTACTCCTGAGGTGGATGCCCAGATTAAAGGATTTATAACTGGGGATTATTCTTGAAAAGGAGACCCAGGTTAAGGATTCTCTCATCTTAAAGGATGAGGTTTAATGAACGAACTATCAATCTTTGGTGACATAAAGATGTATAAATCACTAGGTTTTGAGAGATATTCCACCGAATTCCTTTCAGATAAGGAAGTCAAATCAAGAAATCATGCCATAAATGGCTTTGAAGAGTATCTTGGAGACTGAATCTTGAATAGGAAATGTGAAATGGCTTAAGAGGGGTAAAATGGGCAAGATGGGCACCCAGAAAGGTAGGGGCGCGCAAGTCTTGAAAGGCGTGCAAGTCTTGCGTGGGCGCGCAATTATTAGTCGCGCTGGTATACCTTGCGCGACACATGGTGTACTTTCGCGATTTTCAATCGGAATTGAAATACTTGAGCGACTCCTTTTTAAACCCCTTATAATCCCCTTGAGGTTCTTCCAGAAAAGGGACGCGCAAATTCTATTGAAGGAATAAGGCGGCGTGCAAGTATGACCAATTCCCTTAAGGGCTGGCCATTCAGGCACGCAAGTGTTGATGAGTTTCAACACTTAGGTCTTCCTCCCTCTCTTTAAATCTTCCGTTCTAGGTAAGAAATTACCTTAGAAGTGTTCCGGAAGCTTTGAGAAGAGACTTGGGCGTCGGGAGCTTCAATCCGAGTTTTTGGAAAAAAAATACCTTCGAATGGGGGGCCCCCAGGGTCTATTTATAGGCAGGAGAAGACCCTGGGCGGTTACCGAGCGGTTATCACTTAGGTCGTGCAAGTCACATGCACGACCATAAGGCGTCGCGCAAGTAGACTTGCACGACCACTAGGCGACGCGCAAGTGTACTTGCGCGACCATAAGGGAACTTGCGCGACCTATGGGCAATGTTCTCCTTGTTCATCCCTTTGTCGATTTTTGATGTTTCTTCAAAGGATGAATCACTTTGGACTAAGGTATTTCCCTTTTTTCAGTCGTTAGACTCTGTGATGGAAAGGAGCATCAACAAAAGTCCCCCCTCAGAGTTGGATCCGGAGAGAAAAGAGGATGTGACTCTGAGGTGAAAAGAAAAAACAAGAAATCTGGCAGTTTAAAGTCATGCATGTCGGACATAAAGGGGCTAATGTTTAAGGTCGAAATAGCTTTGACCAAAATGGATTAAAATTGATTCAATTCCCTGACAATTTATCTGAAAACATATTACCATACTCAAGTATGAGAGAAAAAAAGTAAACTATGGCTTAAGAATATTTGAATCTGAGGAATGATATGAAAAAGAGCTAAAAGGCATTAGAAGAAGTAGTTTCCAAGAATGAAGTTACTATTATTTAACAAAACCCGTTAGGGGGTTGAAATATGCAGGTCCACCTATGGGAATTGGCTGCATGGTCAAATAAATAGCATCTTTCGTCTGACAAGTCTGTTATGTGGACTGTTTATGCAAGGCCACCTATGGGCACGTGCTGCATAGTCAGGCAAAAGAACTCCCAGAAATGTACTTTCCTAATGCTAAAAGCCAGTGAAAGTTTATGGAGATTCAAATTTTCTAAAGTATAGAGTTTGTTTTATGGAAAGAGGTACTTGAATATGGAGAAGATATTTCTGAACAAGAATATCGAAGAACTGGATGAATATCACTCCTACAAAGGTCTGACCCAAACGTAGGGAAGAAGAATAAACCATAGACTTGAATATTTTCAGATCATGAAGAAGGATATGGGACAAATATGTTAAGGATGGCTATTTTTTTTTGCGGATCCCTACATACTGTCGTTTAAGAAAAATAAGGACAAAAGAGGCATTCTTCCCAAGAATGAAGTTACCATCATTTAACAAACCCGTTAGGGGGTTGAAATGTGCAGGGCCACCTATGGGCATTGGATGCATGGACAAATAAAATACTATCTTTTGGCTAACAAGTCTGTCATGTGGACTGTTTATGCAAGGCCACCTATGGGCACGTGCTGCATAGTCAGGCAAAAGAATTCTCAGAAGTGTGACATTTTTGTGACTAGAAGTCATGAAAAGGGTTATGAAGATCTGAAAATATTTAAGGTTAGGATTATAACACATAAAGATGGTTATTGTCCAATGTATATAGAGATACTTAGGTTAATGATAACCATAATCATGTTGTGGCTGGGTCCTGAATTGAAATTTTGGACTTCACTACGTATCTCATAAGAATGAGAATCAAGCCATACGTAGTTCTTGAAATGCAGTTTGACGTCGTGCAGGACGAAAGTATGAGTGATCTTAGTTTAGGGTCATAGAATTCGGACCATAATAATGAATACACAGTGTTTGTTTTCATGAGGACTTTTTAGCCAAGGGACTGAAAGTGAAATTTGGGGTTAGGCCCAAAAGACTTGGGACAGGATTCGAGGGATACTCGAATGTTCCTACGTATCCCATAGGGATGGGAATCAAGTCCACATAGTTCTAGAACTACCCTTTGTACAAATTTGGTTCGTACATGTGAAGGGTGAAAGGGGAATTTAGTGCAATGATGGTTTAACCTAAGATAAAAAGTTTAGGCATTACCATGTATGCACGTAGCCTTTTGAAAATGAAAACCATGATTGAAAAATCAATCTCAATAATAGTTCTCTCTCAAATGAGGAAATCAAAGAATATTGTAGTTTATTGTCATACCGGACAAAAGTGTTGCATAGTTTAACGCCATATAACAAGTACGAAAGTGAATCAATGTAAAGATATTGATTCTAGGTGTGGTTTCACGAATCAACATCATATGAGATGGTGATGAACCGATGTGAAGAGATTGTTTTTGGGCTTGAACCCTGGGAGGCTGCCTACATACCCAGCCTGGAGGGCAAGGATCAAAGTCTGTGTAGTTCAATTAAAGAATGAATTAATGATCAAGTTGTTCTTGGGGACAACGATCTAACTAAAATGTTGTTGGGACTTACACATGGTTAGTGGCCCAAAGGGAGTGTTATGATTGATGTTCGATCTAAGATCACGTGAGTCATACTCGGTGTGAGAAACAAGAGGTAAAAATAACCTTAACGATGCACAGTTTAATGTCATGTGGGACATATAAAGGGACTATGCAGTTTAAAGTCTTGCAGTTAGGACTATTGGTGCTACACAGTTTAGTGTCATGTAGTAGGGACAAAATACAGTTTAATGTCATTGTAGGACATATCAAGGATTTTCTGTACAGTTTAGCGTCATGTAGTTAGGACGATGGGGATAAAATAGTTTAACGTCATATTAGACGAAAGGGGGACTGTGCAGTTTAATGTCATGCAGTAAGGACAAAATAACACACCATTTATGTCATGTTGGACGAAAGTGCTAATAGTTTAAGGTCATATTCATGGACCGTGGATGGTGCATTTTAATGTAATGATGGACCTTTGATGATTATATAGTTTAACGTCTTTCCGGACGTGAGGGACTTTTATACAGTTTAGAATCATGTAGTTAGGACGTCACAGTTTAACGTCTTGCTGGACATAAGGGATTTGCAAATAGTTTATGGTCATATACATGGACCAGGGATGATACAGTTTAAGGTCATGCTGGACGGTTTAGGGAACTTTTTCACAGTTTAATGTCGTGTGGGACGAATTTGCATTTTAAAGTCATACTGGACCATTACTGTATAGTTTAACGTCATATAGAAAGGACGAACTGGTGTTGTACAGTTTAAAGTCATGAAGCTAGGACTAAGGTGAACCAATGTGAGGATATCAGTTCTGGGGACTTTTTATAGTTTATCGTCATGCTAGACGTTGGAAGTGCCACACAGTTTAATGTCATGTTGCTAGGACATAATATAGTTTAATGTCATCTCGGACAAAATATAGTTTAATGTCATCTCGGACAAATAAGGAACTTCTGTACAGTTTAATGTCATGTAGATAGGACATAATATAGTTTAATGTCATCTCGGACATATAAGGAACTTCTATACAGTTTAATGTCATGTAGATAGGACAAAATATAGTTTAATGTCATCTCGGACATATAAGGAACTTCTATACAGTTTAATGTCATGTAGATAGGACAAAATATAGTTTAATGTCATCTCGAACATATAAGGAACTTCTATACAGTTTAATGTCATGTAGATAGGAAAAAATATAGTTTAATGTCATCTCGGACATATAAGGAACTTCTATACAGTTTAATGTCATGTAGATAGGACAAAATATAGTTTAATGTCATCTCGGACATATAAGGAACTTCTATACAGTTTAATGTCATGTAGATAGGAAAAAATATAGTTTAATGTCATCTCGGACATATAAGGAACTTCTATACAGTTTAATGTCATGTAGATAGGACAAAATATAGTTTAATGTCATCTCGGACATATAAGGAACTTCTATACAGTTTAATGTCATGTAGATAGGACAATGGGAACAATATTTTGTGTTTATACAAAATACTTCTTCAGAAATCTGGCATTAGTTGGAGTCGTGATGTGTTCTCCATCCATTGAGATTAGAGAATACGCTCCATTGGAGTAGACCTTATGTATTGAATAAGTTCCTTCCCATTTTGGTTCAATCTTGGGAGGCTTCTTTCCTGGTATCATTGGTGCTCTGAGAACCAATACCAATTCTCCCTGAATGAATGAACAAAGACGAACTTTTTTGTTAAAAGCTTGTGCTATTCGATTCTGATAGATTTCCAAGTGGTGCAAAGTGCATAATCTTTTCTCATCTAACTGTTCCAATTCATTCAACCGCTTTTGGGATTGTTCATCTGTAGATAACTGATCACAAATGGCTATTCTGAGTGAGGTAAATTGAACTTCAATTGGCAAGACTGCTTATGTTCCATATACTAATGAATATGGAGTTGACTGCGTTTCATTGCGAGTGGTAGTCCAATAAGCCCATAAAGCATGAAAGAGTTTATCAGGCCATGACCTCTTATCTTTATCCACCATCTTTTGCAGTATATTTGAAAGAGTCTTGTTGAAGGCTTCTATCTGTCCGTTAGCCGCCGCATGATATCGAGATGAATGGTTGGACTTAATGTTGTATTCTTGATACAATTTCTTTACCTCTGAAGAACAGAAGTTGGTGCCGTTGTCCGTCAATATGGTATGAGGGACACCAAATCTAGTAATGATGTTAGACTTGATGAAGCTAAAAATGCATTTAGAACTTAATTCTTTGAGAGTTACTGCCTCTGTCCATTTGGAAAAGAAATCAGTAGCAGTAAGAATGTACTTAAACTGCTTGGTCGTAGCTGAAGGGTAAGGTCCCACCACATCCATTCCCTATGTGGAAAATGGCCATGAGTATTTAGCTGTATGAAGCAACTCTGGAGGTTGATGAATGAAGTTGGCATATACTTGGCATGAATGACACTTCTTTGTGAAATTAACACAATCTTGTATCATTGAAGGCCAAAAGTATCCAAGCCTTCGAATTTGATCAGACAGTCTATGTCCAGACTAGTGGGCACCACAGACTCCTGCATGCACTTCTTTTATGATAGCCATTGTCTCTTCCCCATCAATACATCTGAAGAGAACTCCATCAAAACCATGTTTGTAGAGAATTTTCTCGAGGTGGTTTGGGCTATCATAAAGAGTAAAATTGACCACACGTTGCCGGATTTGTTCTTTCTCGGCTCTATCAGGTGGAAGTGTTCCATTTTGAAGGTATTCCCTGATAGGTGACATTCATCCTATAGTATGACCACACAGTTCAGGAATGGGACTAATTTCATTAATTTCCTCTGTTCTGACTTGAACATAAGGTGAAATTGCACGACGGTGGGAAATACAGATGGTTGTCTCATCCCGATTTGGATCTGCTAAAGCTGTGGCTATATTAGCCAGTGCATCAGCATGAGCATTTTGTGATCTTGGGACATAAGAAAATGTCGGTTCTGAAGGGAATTCTGACATTAACTCTCTGACGTAATCCTACAAAGGGATTAATTCTTCTTTTCTGATGGCATAATCCCCATTGACTTGTTTGATTACCAGGTCTGAATCACCTTTCACCTTTAAGTGATTCACTTGTTCTTGAAGCGCTAACTCCAAGCCTGTAATGAGAGCTTGGTATTCAGCTTCATTATTGGTACCACCTTCCCATAACAAAAAGGAATAAGGTAACACTTCCTTATCTGGAGAAATGAGCACAATTCCTAAACCAACTTTGTTGAATTTAGGATTTTCCATTTTCTTCCCTATTGGACTTCTGGAATCACCATCAAAATACATTTCCCATGTTTGAGAACTCTCTTGAATAGAGAAAACTTCCTCATCAGGGAGTTCAATATCTGAATACGTGTCTTCCACTGAAGGATATTCAGCCAGGAAATCAGCCAGAGCTTGGCCCTTAATTGCCTTTTGAGACACATACTGAATGTCAAACTGCTGTAGAATAACCGCCCACCTTGCCAGACGTCCTGTAAGCATTGGACGACTAAGGATGAATTTGAGAGGATTATTACGAGATACCAATTGGACCTCGTGATGTTGTAGGTAGTGTCTCAGTTTCTGAACTGCAAAGATTAATGCTAGGCAGCACTTTTCAATACTTGAATACCGGGTTTCTGCATCAAGCATAGTTCTACTGAGATAGTAGAGACTATTTTCATTCCCAGCATCATTCTTTTGAGCGAGAAAGGCACCCAATGATCGCTCTAAAGCTGTCACATAGAGGATAAGCGGTCTACCCTCAACAGGTGGCATGAGTACTGGTGGACTCAAGAGGTATTTCTTGAGAATATCAAATGCTTCTTGACATTCTTCAGTCCACTGGTAAGTGACTCCTTTCTTCAATAATTTGGTAAAGGGTAAACTTTTGCCTGCCAAATTGGCGATGAAACGCCGAATATAGGCTAAGTGTCCATGAAGTCATCTTAATTATTTCAAATTCTAAGGAGGTGACATACCAAGGATTGATTTGGTCTTCTCAGGATCGACTTCAATACCACGATGGCGTACAACAAAGCCGAGGAATTTTCCTGAGGTTACCCCAAAAGCACATTTTAAGGGGTTCATCTTCAAATTATGTTGTCGAAGCTTGTGGAATATGACTTCCAAATCAGCCAAGTGATTAGAATGTTGTTTGGATTTAACCACCAAATCATCTACATAGCATTCAACAAACTTCCCTAAAAGAGGTTTGAAGATACGATGCATGGCGCGTTGATATGTTGCACCTGCATTCTTTAAACCAAAGGGCATCACCCGGTAACAAAACACACCTTGAGGAGCTCTGAAGGCTGTATATTCCTCATCTTCTGGGGCCATTCGGATCTGATTATATCCGGAATATCCATCCATGAAAGAAAGTACTTCATAGCCAGCCGTCGCATCAATTAAGAGTTCTGTAATCGGAACTGGGAAATCATCTTTAGGACAATACCGATTAAGATCTCTGAAATCGATGAAAACCCTAATTTGTCCGTTCTTCTTCTTTACAGGGACAATATTAGCCAACCACTTGGGATTTTGAACTTCTCTGATGAATTTTCCTTTGATCATCTTATCCACTTCAGCTTCAATTTTGGAAGCATAGGTTGGGTGTGTTCTTCTCGCGGCTTGCTTAAAACCTCGATGTTCTTTTGGTAAACCCAAATGATGAGTAGCAATATCAGGATCAAGCCCAGGCATTTCTGTATAATTCCAAGAAAAAATATCTTTATTTTGCTTTAGAAAAGAAATATACATCTCTTGCTCTTCAAGGGTCATGGCCGCACTAATTAAAGTGGGGCGTGGATCTTTCTCTGTACCCAGATTTACTTCTTTGAGTTCATCCACAGTGGTAGAGATACCCTCTTCAAATGCTGGAGGAGTATCTCTAAGATCTTCCTCTTCCTATTCATCATGTGTTATTTCTTCCATTTCTACTTGCAAAGTAGATGAAAAAACGAAATTCTCATGATCATAAGAGATGTCAAAATTTTCACATTTTGAAGAAGAAGCTTCCATTTTCGACCCTATTGATGATAAAGGGTCTTCTTTGGGAAATAAAGAGGAGATGATGGATTGAGAATCGATATCATTATTCACCTCTGGTGTTGCTATAACTTCTTCTGGCCTGATTAGCGAAGTATAGACTTGTTGGACTTCAGCAGATGAAATGAAAACGTCACCACTTATGCTTTCATCACTGCTTGGTAGGTTACCAATTTCTCCCATGTTGTCTGGCTCGATCGCCGTAATTGACATTATAGATCTTTCCATAAGAGTATTTTGATTTGGGCCTATTTTGTCAATTTGACTGATAGGTAACACATAATCTGTACTCACATGTGAAAATGGATTTATTGGAATTTTCTCCAAACCATATGGAGCATTAACTTTGGTAATTTCCTTCATTGTAGATTTTTCTCTTCCCTTCATGTGATAAAATTCCGCCTCAATGTATTGAGACTCACATGTCTTGAACGGGGCCTTATCACCATACAATGTTCCAACTTGACCATCGAAACAGTATTTGAGACATTGATGGTATGATGAAGGAATAGTTGCATGCTGATGTAGCCAGGGTCTTCCAAGAAAGATATTGAAAGCTGAGTCTTGATCAACAATCATAAAATCCGAATTGGATACAAGATCTCCAAACTGAGTTATGAGTGTAACTTCTCCCAGTGGTTCTTGTTCATTTTTATCATATCCTTGTAACATCATGGTAGAAGGAGATAAATCATTCTCCGTGAGGCCCAATCGACGAAGTGTACGAATGGGTATGAGGTTGACTCCTGAACCATTGTCAATGAAAGCTCTTCGAACATGTACACCATTGAATTTTCCAGATAAATACTAAGGTTTTATGTGCCCATGCACAACATCATCTTCATCTTTATCAGTAAAAGATATCACTGCATGGCATTCTGCAGGATTAGTCTCTATGTGATAGATTTCAGCTGCAGCAATTTCAGCTTCAAACTCCTGAGGACTTGACAAAGCTTCGATGAGTGCTTCCTGAAGATCTTTTGACAGATTCAAAGCATCTAAAATTGATAACTTGGCTGGTACTTGGGCCAAGTGTTTCAATATATCATACTTTTGATCTAGAGGTCTGCGTTTCCCAATAGGAATATGCGGTTTAGCAGGTACTTTGGAATCAGATGCTTTGGAAGCTGATGCATCTTGTATTGAAGTTGGCAACATCCTTGGTTTTGGAAGATTAGACTGATTAGATCCATTTACTTGATGAGATAAAGATGATGGAACCTTTAATCGGTCTTCCAAAATAACTGTGCCAAAACTGAGTTGGCCATTGGCAGAAGAACTTGCTTGTTCTTTTTGAGCTCGCTGAAGGGCTCTACCACGAGTTTCTGCTGCATATACAGTGCTAGCAGGGGTAAAATTAGAGTAGTGGCTTCGGAAAGATCCATGTCTTCCCCTATATCCTGAACCTCTAGAACCTCCTCGGATTTCCTTATTTGATACAGGGAATTCAAGATCATCAAGACTGGAATATGGATCTGTTAATTGAATCATATTAACAGAACCAAAGATTAACTCTTCGTCTGATAAAGACTCTGCCTGGTTAGCCTGTTTAGGTTGTGCCGTTTGATGGGGCGGTGCCCGTGGCTTTGAAGTAGATGGCATGAAATCTGCCAAAGTCAAAGACAATTTAGGCTTTGATACATACTCATCTTCTCCTGATTCCTCTTTCTTCTTTGAATTGTGCTGCCCTTTTGAGGATTTGTCTTTTGATGGAGGCTTTACTACAGCTTTTGTAGGAGACACAATTGGCTTCTTCAATTGTGTTCGCAAAATGGAATGGGTCCAATTGATTGTCTTTATGACCATCCAATCATCATATTTTTTCGCAGTTTTGCTTTTGACTTCCTGCCACTCGCCTCCTTCCTCTGGATCTATAGTGGTAATACACGCTACATGAACTGAAGAACCCTTCAATTTGACTTGTCCCAAGTCGACCATCTTTTGCAGGAGGTATTTAAAGACAAAACACTCCTGGATAGGATGCCCCAACATTTGATGAAAGGGACAATAATTGGGACGGTCTTCATCTCCTTCCTTGTTTGGCCTCTTGGGCACTGGTAATTGAACCAAATTATTTTCCAGAGCTGAAATGAAGTAACCAGAAACTTGCTCACTTCGGAAAGAGTATGTTTTACTCTTCAAATCCTCAAATTGTTTTTGTCGTTGATCTTTTTGATCATTTGGACGAAACAGCCTTTGTTGTTGGCGTTCAGGAGGTGGAGCCCTTCGAGAAGATGAAGGTTTTGAAGTAGAAATAGGTACAGGTGCTTATTTAATCATAACTGTAGCAGTTTCTGCTTTACCCATTCTCCTTCCTGGAGCTGATGGAATTATACGAGATTTAACCTTAGCCTGTATAAGGGAATCTTCAATCTGTTGAGCGATTGAAGTAAGGTCTCAAAACCCTCCTGTGTATTTCACAGGGATCAATGGCGTGCGTAATTCGTCACGCAAATTTGCCACATAGATTGGCAACAGTTCCTCCTGAGGGAGTGCCAAACTCAGGGAATACGTTAATCCTTTCCAACGAGCAATGAAATCAGAGACTCTTTCATTCTCCCTTTGCATGCAGTTTGTAAGATCGAAAACTGTCATTTTTGGAAAAGTTGAGCTGAACTGAAGAAGGAATTTTTGACGAAGATCCTCCCATCCGATGATTGACCGGGATTGCAAGCTTGTATACCAGACAAAAGTTGTTCCTTGCAAGGTTCTCATGAAGCATCTGAGTTTCACTGCTTCTTGCTGCTCTGGAGTTCCCATCATAGGATCACAACAAGACACGTAATGCGTCAAATGTTGTTCGGGGTCGCCTGATCCATTGAAAGTAGGGAAAACAGGGTTTCCAAAACTGGATGGAGGAGAAATTGAATCTACCCATTCAGGGTAAACTTTCTTTTCAGGTTGAACTTGCGCCCGTTTCCCTTCCATATTTTCTAACCGAGCTGTTAATGACTCAATAGTAGTTATTAACTTTTGAGAAACATCAGGTTGAACTTGGTTTTGGGTAGGTGCAATGAATGGAGCTCGGACAGACGTGGTGGTTGGTGCTGCAACTGATGGTAGTGCTGCCAACCGTTGTTGCGTTTGACCCGTAGGATTAGATCTCTGAGGGTGTACTGATAAAGGAGGATATTCCTGATCCATCTCAGTAGTTACAACAAATTCCTTTGGCTGTCGGACTTTAGCATTCTTGAGAAGAAGACTACTCTGAAGTATTTCTGCATTCAACCTTCTTAATTCTTTCATTTCTTCCTCCGGTTGTGCAAACCTTTGCTCTAACGAGAGCGATTGGCCTCCTTCAGAGGAAGGGTGAGAAGTAACCTGATTCTTTCCTTTCCCCTTATTGGACACTTTTCAGAGAGGGGGAAGTGGGTTACTTGAAGGAATACCCAAATTTTGGGTAAGCCTTTGATTACGTGTGCGCACACCTTCTTCATTTAGGTCTGTGTGCGCAACTTCTTGAGCAGGAATCTCTTCATATGATCCCTCTGATTGAGCCTCATCTGGTGAATCAGCAGCAACAGCATTGATGACATTAATGGATGCATATTGCATGGAATCCTTTCTATCAGCATTTCTGTGATATTGTCTTCTTCCATGTCCATGATGAGACATGGCATTCCGTTGACTTGATCCCTCAGGAATTTCTTGGAGAACCGTCACATGGAGAGAATCTCCTGATAGCTTGGCTCTTCGTTCCTCTTGAGGCTTATTCCCTAATCGAGAGAATACTGACTTTCTCTGAGGGAGGGATTGAGGATTTGAAAATGTCCCCAGTCCGGTGGACTGGGGATGTTCCTGCTTCTTCCACTCAACTCCTCGAATCCCATTTGTTGACTCTGAGGGTTGGTTTAGAGAAGTCCCCAGTCTGACAAGCTGGGGTGTCTCTTGACATGCTATGTATGATATCTTCTTAAAATCTCTCTTGATCTTACGAATCTTAGTTCGGAAATTAGCTGGATTCATTAACCTGTATCCACTTTTATCACCTGGTTCAACAGACCGTTGGATGATTTCCGAAACTTCTGTCATTTGATGACGTGTTTGCTCCAGATGAGAGGCTTGTGCAATATTCTCTCCTGCTTGTTGTAGGAGAAATTCAACAACTTGTTCTCTATATACTTGATTTTGAGAGGAACTAGTTGAAGCCTGTTCTTGAGAAAGCTTTTTATTATGAACAAATCCCATTGACTGTGGACGGCCATGGGCAATAACATTGCATGAAACCATTTTCGGCGGGCTTTGCTGACTGGAAAGCACTGTGAAATGTAGTGCTCCGTGAACACCCCATCCTCTGATATGAACACCAGATGGAGCATTGGCAATTAACTGACACAATTTTCTTAATGCGCCAAGGCATGAATGTTGAAGGGTTCTCTGTTGCTTTTCAGCCTTCGGATACCGAGAGACTGATAGAGATGCCAAATCAATCTGACGTTATAGCCCTTCTATTATCTTAAGATGATTTTCATATTCATCATAAGATAATACCTTCTTCTTTAATTGACAAAGAGTTTTCCACAAGTTGAGACGAACATCATGGATTCCATCATCCGTCAACATCTTTGGAATGTCGTACTGGGAGTCAGCCAAAGGCCAAAACATGACTGGTATTTCACCTTTTGCCAGTTTTTTTTCTCATGTTCAGCATTTCTTCTTTATCATTAAATGAAGATTCTTCTACCTGTTTTGACCAGAGTTTGTGTTTCCTTGTTGCTTCATCGGATTCAACAAGATTGGTAGAGAGATCATTGATCAAACTAGAAGATGCATGACTTAGGGGTGGTTCGGAGAATGACCTACACCCTGGGCTATCTTCTGATTGAGAAAGTATTTCACTTGTTAGCGATAAAGCATCAGACATGACTGGTTTCGCATTTGCAAGTGCCTCAAGATAAGAGGTATTTATCGGCACTACATTATCCACTGGAGTATTTTCCAGGCAATGTGAATCACTACTGCGGAGAGGACTTTCGCAGCGAAGTTCATCATCATGGGGAGGACCACCATAATGGGTTACAGCAAAAGATGATATCTCTTGCTCCTTGGTCTTCTGACCACACAGAGGGTTCCTATGGCTCTCATCTGAAGAAGAAACTTTAAGATTGACCGAACTTTCATGAAGCAATCCTTCATGAAGAAGTGTCTGTTGAAGACCATCAAAATTAATGTTCCCGTTATTGGGAACTGAGGGAGTAGAATCTTGAATTCCGATAGATAAATGTCTGAGGGCTTCAAGAACTCCAGCATCGAGCAAGGCCTGGTTGCAGATTGTCCTTTGATCTCCTGACTGTGCTGGGCGGATCTTTTTCTTAGATGCCTTCTTACTCACTTTAGAAACCACTTGTTGATGAAAGTGGTTACTCTGAGCAGGTGTATGTGCCTGATCAAAAAGATGGTCAGGTTAGGCTGACGATCTCCACTCAAATCAGGTGTATGTGCCTGACTTGGTTGTCCGTATGATATGGGGGAGTATGCCCCATAACCCTCTTGGACTGGAACAGATGTCTGTGTATGTTCCGGAGTGAATCGTTGATGTGTCACTCCACTGCTAGGGATAGATTTATGTGTCTGTCCCTGAGATGATGCTGAAGTTGTTATGATATCCTGGAAAGCATCCAGAATATGAGCAGGAATTTGCTTCTGCTCTTTCACCATTGATAAAATATGTTTGGTGACTTCAGCCGCCGGAACGGGAATATACGTCCATTCCGGGTTTGGAGTAGGTGTATGTGCCAGCTCCTGTCCTCCTTTTCCTGTCAGTGAATCCTGACAGTACTCAAGTGTGGAGACAGAGAGTTGAGTCTGCCTCCTATTTGTCGTCGGGGCTTTCCGACTGACTTCTCCGTGCGCTACCAAGCGAGACTGTTGGTAGGCTTGATTAGTATGAGCAGGTGTATGTGCCTGCTGATTACACTTCGCCAAATGCGGTTGACGAGATCCATCATATGTAGTCAGACGAGCCTGCTGACTAACTGGTGATGCATAAGCAGGTGCATGTTCCTGCATATAGTACTCCGCCGGAATTGCCTGGCGGGATTGGCTTGATGTTGCCAGACGAGTCTGCTGGACAGCGGAATTAAAACGGGCAGGTGTGTGTGCCTGCTCATTGTTTTCCACCAAGTTAGGTTGGTGGACTTCTCCAGAGATGGCAGGGATGACAACCTGCCCATTGTTAACCGGATTCCGTCTCTGGCGGTTCATCTTGCCTGCTCGGGTTCGAGGAACCTGAGCTGAATGCCTGGAGTCGGTACCCTCGTCATGTTGAGGGCGCACTACCGCACGAGTCTGGTGGCGATTGTTGATGGGAGACCTTGAGAAGGACTCCTGTCTTTTTGAATTAAGGTCCTGCGGGACCTGCTCATTCACTTCCTCAGAGTAAGGGAGTGAATGGAAATTGCGTTCTGGGGATAACGACCCGAAACGGTTGGAGACGGTAGTCAGCACCGCCTGCTTCTTGATCGCTGGTCGCCGTTGTTCGGACGACCAGGTAGAGTTGTTAACTTGGAGGGCTTGACGAGCGGCCTCCAGAGTTGGGATAGTACCGTTGCGACGGTACTCCTTAACCAGTGCATTAGAAACCCAGTGTTGAAGACGCTGAGTTGGTGATGTCATCCTTAGAGCGGATGACGTTCCAGCAGGAGTAGCAGCATTGGTTTTCACAGCAGCAGACCTCACAGTAGAGGTGTTCACAGCAGCAGTATTCACAGGGGTGAATTTAAGAAAAGCCATTTTGCAGAAGATCTTGAGAAAAGAGTGCATGTTCCATATAACAGACATAATCAAGATGAATCTGGTCACTGCATCTTTTGGATGAGCATATATCAATGATTGATTTTTTGGCCCAAGGGTCCTAACAAATAAGAAGAACATCACTTTAACTTGTTTAAGGATTCACGTCGGGTTCACCATTTTTTGTTTCGCACGGATTGCGGGGATGACCTCCTGGATGGGAGATTCAAACGTTCTGATCGGTTTCTAGTGGGTTTGTTCGTAGAACCGGAAACATCCAATGATTCCACATCGGTTTGGACCTACTTTCCAAAGGTAGGTGCTCATTAGCTTGTGGACTAATGAGGCTTAGGAATTTGCATTGGTCGAGAGGATGGGAGGTCGGACTCATCACACCTTTTTGAGGGGAATTATTGTCTACTCCGGGACTCTCTTTATAGATTTAAGTTATGTTCATGAATCCTTATTACATTACCAAGTATAAAATGTGCTTTCCTTTAGTTTTAACAATCAATGATTAAATATGCATGAAATTTAGATAATCTTTTATATGTATTCGAGGTTATTCATCAATAGAGAATCATCTATATCTATTTAGAGATTCTTGGTCAATGGTATCCTTAAAAACATTTATATAAAAGTCTCTTGGTCATTATGATGACCAGGCTGGTTTTAAAGCCACTCAATGGGGCACTTGAAGTTTATCGTCATTCAGAAGGAAAGGGATTATTTCAAAGTTGGGATCGAACCCAAAAAATGGGCTACCTACGTATCCTTTGTTTTGGAAAAGGAATCAGAACCCACGTAGTTCGAGTAATGGAGTATGATGTTTATGATTGATGGCTCAAAGAAGAATGTCATAATTACTTTTACACTCTAAGCTCACGTGAGTCATGCTCGGTGTGAGAAACAAGAGGTATTGGTAAAAAAAATTAGACAATTGTGCCATGAAAGATGCAATCATAAGAAATTGTTTGGGGCTTATGTATGTATGAATGCCCAAATAGATGAAGGTTTAGGGTTTACTTTTAGGGAGAAAATCCAGGAACAGGGTCCATAAAGGTATATGTGCTTTATGGAGATTTGAATACTCTAACTTGGGACTTATTCCTGAGAAGGAAACCCAAATTAGGAGAGGATTGATAATTGGGTTTTACTCCTGAGAAGGAACCCCATATCAAACGTAATTTAGGACTGGTTAAGAGAAATTAAGGGACTTGGGGTTCACTCCTGAAGAGGATGCCCAAGATTATGACTGGGACTTACTCCTACAAAAGGAGGCCCAGGTTAGGGGACTTGGGGCTTACTCCTAAAAAAGGAATCCCAAGATTATGACTGGGACTTGCTCCTAAAAAGGATGCCCATATTTGATATTGGGGATTACTCCTGAGGAGGATGCCCAAGTTAAAGGATTATGATTGGGGCTTACTCCTGAGGAGGATGCCCAAGTTTAAGGAATTAAGGTTTGGGGCTTACTCCTGAGGAGGATGCCCAGATTAAAGGATTTATAACTGGGGATTATTCCTGAAAAGGAGACCCAGGTTAAGGATTCTCTCATCTTAAAGGATGAGGTTGAATGAACGAACTCTCAATCTTTGGTGACATAAATATGTATAAATCACTAGGTTTTGAGAGATATTCCACCGAATTCCTTTCAGATAAGGAAGTCAAATCAAGAAATCATGCCATAAATGGCTTTGAAGAGTATCTTGGAGACTGAATCTTGAATAGGAAATGTGAAATGGCTTAAGAGGGGTAAAATGGGCAAGATGGGCACCCAGAAAGGTAGGGGCGCGCAAGTCTTGAAAGGCGTGCAAGTCTTGCGTGGGCGCGCAATTATTAGTCGCGCAGGTATACCTTGCGCAACACATGGTGTACTTGCGCGATTTTCAATCGGAATTGAAATACTTGAGCGACTCCTTTTTAAACCCCTTATAATCCCCTTGAGGTTCTTCCACAAAAGGGACGCGCAAATTTTATTGAAGGAATAAGGCGGTGCGCAAGTATGACCAATTCCCTTAAGGGATGGCCATTCAGGCGCGCAAGTGTTGATGAGTTTCAACACTTAGGCCTTCCTCCCTCTCTTTAAATCTTCCGTTCTAGGTAAGAAATTACCTTAGAAGTGTTCCGGAAGCTTTGAGAAGAGACTTGGGCGTCAGGAGCTTCAATCCGAGTTTTTGGAAAAAAATCCCTTCGAATGGGGGGCCCACATGGTCTATTTATAGGCAGGAGAAGACCCTGGGCGGTTACCGAGTGGTTATCACTTAGGTCGCGCAAGTCACTTGCACGACCATAAGGCGTCGCGCAAGTAGACTTGCACGACCACTAGGCGACGCGCAAGTGTACTTGCGCGACCATAAGGGAACTTGCGCGACCTATGGGCAATGTTCTCCTTGTTCATCCCTTTGTCGATTTTTGATGTTTCTTCAAAGGATGAATCACTTTGGACTAAGGTATTTCCCTTTTTTCAGTCGTTAGAATCTGTGACGGAAAGGAGCATCAACACACATAAAAGTGATTTGGTGTATAACAACAAAGAAGTGTCAATGGAATGTAAATTGAGATGAAATCTCTCATAAAGGTTGTATCCTTAGGTTAAGGATAAATAAACAACATAATTATGTGTGACAAATATAAATACACTAAATATGATTGGATATTCAGTGTAAAAAAATCAAGGGACATTCACACATATTCTAGTAAAAACAACACCAATGAATTGGATGTTTATCTCAACAAATCGAGATTGAGTAAAAATTACTCTTATCAAGTTCATACCGATGACTTGAGAATTTATCAATGGAGTAATTATATATATAAAAAGTATATCCAAAGAAAGGGGAGTGGAAATTATGACATAATCAAATGAATAGTGATTCCACACATAATCTTGGAGTAAAATAATTAATGAAGTATGCGTAAAGCCTAATGAGTGGAAATTGAAATTTCAAATTCCCTTATCGATTTGGTAACACACAAAACATAAACCCATGAAAAAAGGAGCATACAATGATGATGTAAATATACATGAATTAAAGTATATTACACAATGAATACAAACAAGGGAAGTACACACACCACATGTAATAAATAAGTGGTGAACAATGGAATTCTCACGGAATTAAAAGTGAGATAAGAAACCCCTTACCTTGTACTTTTCCTTAGTTGGGGGTAGGTTAACCTCCTATATAATTTTGAAATAATTTTTATTAAATTATTCATGAATCATATACATTAATATGATATCATATATGATCTTTTAACATTGCTTTGTTAATAATATCTTAGAATTATCGTCATTTCGGGTGTTAACTTACTCGTTTCCTTTTATATGTTTTGTTATGTAAGACATGTTTGTAATGGATAGGTTGTATCTTATTCATATCCATAATGATATAAGGTTCTTAAAAATTATTTTTAGATCATAAAATGATAATTATACTTGAATGGATATGATGGAGAATGAATCTCATCGCGTTCGTGGAGACGGTAGTCCGTACGTACGCACGAGCGACAATATCATTCTTTTGATATTAAAATAATATATAATTGGATGGTATATCATATATAAAGAATAATTATCATGTTATATTTATTATTTAAATGAGTTACACATCATTATTATACCCACCCAAATAATGATATATTGAATAACAATTACACCACGATGTGGAGACGGTAAGCCGTACGTACGCGCGTATGGTGACATGTTATTCAAAGGGTGGATAGAATACTGAATATGGTTGTACCATATTTATAATAACATCACAGTATATATAAGATACTGTAGTTATTATTTTAGAATGGTAATAACAAAGAAATAATAAGTGGAAGAAGAAAGGAACTTGAAAAGGGGTGGTGAAAACATTACCTCTTCTTCAGGTTCTTCCTTTTGATTTGATCAAAAGGGCTCCTTAGGTTGGCTTTCTGATCAAACTAAGGCCTCTAGGTTGTAGTGAGGGAAGTTGAGAGAGAATATGGGCAGGGTTTTGCCGAACCAAAAGTCTTTGATGGTGTGAATAAATGATAAGTAGGAGTGCCCTTTTATAAGAGGGGTGAGGGGCACCTTTGGAAAAGCTAGAGATATTAATTTAAAATAAATTCATATTCGGTTTCTAATGGATCCAAAGCAGATTATTTAAATTTTAAGGTAGGGATGGGTCAAAAACCACTAAACCAATAGAATTTAGACAGGTTTGGGTACTTATATTAACCTTATCTTTAAGTATTAACTCTAAGTTAATTAGTTTCACTTTTACAATGTCTCTTTGTATTTTTATATTATATGGTTAATAAATTTACTATATATATCCAATCAACACCCAAGTGGTCCATTAATGATACACCTATTATGAGATAATTCTCTTGGCCGAACCATAGAATTTGAGGAATTTAATATCAATTAATAATATAATATTTGTTTTAAAAACTCTTTTATGTCAATTTTGACACAATTCAATAGTTGATTTTTGTGAAACTCATAACAGAATTATTACTTAGACAAAAGTTAATTAAATCAATCTTAATATGTCATATTATCCTATAAAATTATTTTAATTCATTAAAAGTCTCAAATTATATTTATTTGTGTATTTATAATATCAATTATTTTAAATTTTCACTATTATGGTAATTACTGCATCATCATTGTGTCATAAATAAATTAACTTATGTAATCTATAAAAATTATAAATAAAATATCATTATGTAGGAAATCGTTTTATCTTTCTAATGAATATTTATAGTCGAAAAGACAACATATATAAACCTATGTAAAAATTGTTTTCCTAAAAGATATATGCTTGTGTCATTTTTGTATTCATTTTAACTTAATTAAAATTAAGTGTCCCTATCACCTACAAGTGGCTCCATGGAGTCCCAAAATCGACCCAAAGATGCCTATGGTCGAACATGTATCAACCAATAAGGCTAGGACACGTTTTAGGGTAATTTAGTATTATTATAATATTATTTTTTTTAACCCTTATTTACCGGATTTACCCTTAACCATGGTAAATAAAATATTTACCGAAGTAATTATTAAAAATGTCTAAAAATAAAAGTTACCTATTTACACAATTTGAACATCCTGATTCCAAATATGGAATCCATTTTTCCAAATTCAAAACACAGATGTGGCATAAATTAATTTAAAATTAATTCTCGTTGTTAAAACAAAAAGCGTGTTTTTAAGAGATAATAACTATCAAAAGATTGACACTTGTTTATGTATGGTTTAATTGTAAAATTATGTCCAATGACCAAAATTGTATTAAATGGTAACAATATATTCTAAATATACTTTAAAACCACTCAAATTCATAATTTATCACTACTAATTATTTTGATTAAAAAAGTTGTTTTTAATTAAAATTTAGTAATTTTCACTATTCATCAAAATATTAAAGTTATCCGAAAAGTACCAAAATCTCACCTTAGGATAAATTCGATATTCCGAATCCAAAAATTAATTTCATTCTGAAATATAAAATATATATAATTTCAAAATGTAGGTATTACTATTCATAACGGCTAGTTTGATTGGTTGTGGTGTGTTAGAACTCGATGTTGTGTACAACACATGCTATCGCATTATTCAAAGAGAAGCGTACCGTAGAATCCTGGGGTGTTACACGTGCCCTAATGATACCACGGGCGCTGGCGACTATTTTACGAGCCATCCATTCTTTGTAATTCTGGGATCCACAGCTGGGAACCAGCTGCCACTTGCCTTAGTCATCGCTACCGCTTTCTGACCTCATAAAGACACCTGCCACTTGTGTCGGGAACGGGTCCAGCCTGACTATGTTGTTATCGACCTGGTCTTGGAGCCATTCTTTAAACACATAGCACTGCTTGAGGGTGTTCCCCAAGATCCGATGATAGGAGAAGTGGTTGGGACGATCGGTGAGATCTGCCTCTGCTGGCCTTCTGCACTCGGGTAAGCGCACAATCCCCTACTCTAGGGAACTACGAAAGTAACTGGGGACCTGATTCTCGTTGAAAAAGTAAGTATGGTGCCTTCTTTTCGTATAGGGGTCTTTGGGCGCCTGGCCCTGACGAGGGACCAGATGGGCCTGCCGAGGAGGCGGAGCTTGATTATCTCTCCTAGGTGGTGGTGGCGCATTGCGCGGAGGAACTTGCCGATTCTGAGGCATTCGCTGTTGGGCAGGAGGTTGTGCCTGAGGTTGAGGGCCTCTGCGAGGTTGCAAAGCCGGTGCTACTGGCAGCAGTTCGAGCTACCTGGGGGCTTCTATTTGGGCCACCGTGGCAGGCATGGCTCTGGCAGCCCTTCTTGCTGGGATCACAGGGGGCAGCGAACGCGCCTGACTAGCCTGTTGCAGAGCTTCCTCGAGGCACTGGGCCTTATCTGAGAAATCTAGGAACCCTCCATGGTAATTATGGGTGATCAGGGAAGGAACCAGTTCTATTTTGACATTCCCTACACACATCGTCAGTAATTGCTCCTGATTCAATGGAATGTCGAGGGAGTATGTGAGCCCCTTCCACCAGGTGATTAAGTCTGTGACTCTCTCATCAGGCCTTTTTTCACTTGAAGAGGTCTGTGATTTTGGTCTTTCGTGTGGTGGATCTGAACTGGTATAGGAATTTCCAGTGAAAATCCTCCCAGCCGGTCACCGATCCAATAGGGAGATGGTTGTACCAGACTAACGCAGGGCCCTCCAATGTCTGCACAAAGCATCTGAGCTTGGCGGATTCTTGTTGTGTTGGGGTCCCCAACATGGGGCCACACCTGGAGGAAAAATGGGTCAGGTGTTGTGGTGGGTCCCCTGTCCCGTTAAAGGGTGAGAAAGTGGGATTCTCAAAACCCGGGGGTGCAGGCATATCATCCACCCACGCGGGATATGGCTTGACATCTGGTGGTACTGCCACCTACCACGTTTCCAACACCTCGAGGCGGGTGAGGTGTGCCACTATAGGATCATCCGGGTGGGGTCCCAATCTTGGAATGGATTCCTAACCAAGAGTGCATTGTCATCCTCTTCGACATAGTAGATGGCTTCAACGGCTCATGGAGCGACTGGCGGAGCGGCCTGCGGTGTGGCCGGAAGAACCCAGTCTGGATTCCTCGTATTTTTGTACCATTCGAGAGGGTTGGATGAGACGTATCGCACCCTCTTTCCGTGCGTTCCATCTTCATCCCTGTCCGAGGGAGCGGTATGATCAGGGTTGCCTGGAGGCATCTTGCTGTGGGGGAGTTGTTCCTGCCCCTACTGCCCCAGCCTAGGATCACCATACTCGGGTTGCCGCTCTATAGCGCGCTCGGCTAGGAGTTCGTCGACCATCCTCTTCTGCTCGGCAAGTTGCTGGGGAAATGCAGCCTTCTCAGGGTCTTCCTCCATCTTCTGCACTGAGGCGGACGGGTCATAGTGCTTGAAAGCTCCGACATGCTCTTTACCCTTACCGGAATTCCAGCTGAGCATCAACGACTCGGTGGGTGCAGGGAGACCTAGGAGGTTCCTCTACTGACAGGTAATCCTCCCTGATGGGTCCAAAAATTCTGGCACATCCTCAGGGTGTAAGTCTCCATCATGAAACTCCAGCTCATCCTCTATGTCCACTATGTCAGCCATGTGGACCAAGACCCTTCTTGGGGGCATGTACTCGATATCACATAACGAGTTAGGCTGCCATCGAATAAGGATGAAGAGGAGGTCAGTGTAATTCCCCTAGACATGGACTTTCACGTGGGGGGTGGCCTCCATAATGATTTTGTGGAGTACCTTGAAACTATGAACGCATTTTTGTTGGAGGGTCGTCTAGAGACCTGGTGACTCAGGGCACTGGGCCACAGGGAGTGCGGCCAAATCGACCAGACGGCATTGCTCACCTATTTACTCAAAGTTCACTTGGCTCCTGGGGTATGTCACCCGATGATAGCGAATACAGAAATGCATCACCCATAGGGTTTGATGGGAGCACTTTACTTCCTCTGGGGTGAGGGATTTTGGCGCACGAAAGTTCGATGCTGCCGTCGGCCAGAACTTCTCCGGGAAGTGATCCACCGCGAGAATGTTCCAGAAGATCCTGGGCTCAGATTCAGGGTCTGGTCCTATATTTCCCCACTCATCAACTAAAGGTGGCTGAGGAACTGGTAGTGATACTGAGGTGGATCGCTGGGACAGTAAACTGGGCAGCGGAGAATACGGCGAACGAGCCAACTGGCCGCCGAATTTCGGGCCATCCTCCGAAGAGTGCGGTGACCTAACCACAACATCACAATACGATGGTCTGATATCCATAGCTTATGGTGAAGGTATCACAGTTACCGGTGATGGGTCATGTTGTTACTCAACCACCATCGGTCCCTAAAATAGCTCTTTGTGATCTCTGGTCGAGGTAGAGGGCGCTTCTGGTGACGACGGTGGTGACTGCATGGTCGGAACCTGTGGGACTCCCAAATTTCCTCCTCCTATATGAACCTACGAAGAGAAGAGGGAATCCAGTGGACTTCACATTATGTAAGGATGAGGCTAACATGCCTTGTTCCTGCCCCGGTCCTTAACACGGAGGACCGAGGGGGGGTTCCACTGCCGAGTCGTATTCTGCTTCAGAATCCGAGAAGCGGGCCGGTTTGATCTCCATCTGGGCCTTCCCAGGATTCTTCTCGTGGCAGCGATGACCCGCCTTCTTACCCCTAGGCGGCTCCTCAAGACAAGGTTTATTCCCGACATGTAGTCTTAGGGTCGCGCTGGTGTCAGGGTGGACAGGAATTCCACTTGAGACAGTCGGGGTGCGAGGAGCACTGGGAAAAATGTCGAAGGGTACATGGGGAGGACATCCATGAACAACACCTGAGTGGGCGAAACCTCCATCAGAACCGGCGGGAGCATGGGGAGGACCTCTATGCTTGGTACGGGTGGAGCAAGGCTGACTTTCACCCCTTTGGTTTCCAGGGCAAGGAGGACCTTCGATAGCTGTGAAGATAACGTAGGGAGAATCCCCACGTTGGAGATGGATCGGATGGGAAATGCCTTCACATCGACGGTCAGGGGAAGGAGGCATAATTCCATACCCAGTGTGGTGGGCACAGGAGAGGCTTTCGTGTCGAGTATCACTGCCACGGGGCTGGCCTTCATTCAAGTTGGGGGTAGCGCGTGGAATACCTCCACGACGAGCTTTGGAGCGAGTAGGGCCCACGCTCTATGGAGTAGTGCTATGGGGAGGACCTCCGTACATGGTGACATCACCGTGGGTTGGTTCGCGGAGATCACCACTCATGCCTGTGACCCGAGGAGTCGACCCAGCCTACCCATGGGGCGGTTGGGGCCTCGATCCCGGTTGGGCATAGGAGCACCCCTGCTCAATGTAGGCAGGGACTTTTTGATATGCATCAGTGGTGGATCGGGCCACATTAGCTGTCGAAGTTAACTCCCCTTGGAGGGAATCCTTAGCTCGGGCCCAACGATGGCATCGGGTCAGGCGAGCCGGTGCGGGTGGTGCAGGCGCATAGCCTACCTGCTCCTATGGTAAGGCTGGGTGGCGGCTTTGACGCGGCTGGGTGGGGGCCCTTTCTTGGAGCCCTTGAATCGGGACTCTGACCGGGCTGAGCCGGAAGTCACCCACCTCATCAGTGTAAGGCAGGGAGTCGTCAAGGCATTCTGAGGATAGGCTCCCAAAATGATTGAATGTTGGGGTGGGGAGTAGGGGCTCCCTGTGCGGCCCTCGAGGGTGGCCTTGACGGAGAGTCCTGGATGCCTCCAGGACCAGGCGGGCCATATCCCATTTTGGGATTATTCCCTCCTCCTCATAACGGCGCATGAGGTCGTTAATCACCCTTCGTTGGATGACTTCTGAGGGAGAGATGGGTTGTGGGCGCCCCACGTTCGTGGATGCAGACGTCGTTGTAGCAGTAGTGGAGCCTTGTGGAGAGGTTGTGCTAGCGTTGACCCTGCCCCAGTGTAGGCAGGTGGGCGGTGATCATTTCCTTGTAGCAGCAACCTGATTCTGAGGAAGCATGGAGATTAACTCATCAGCACTGCGAGGAAAAGAAATTGAAAATCAGTGCCCCAGCGCCATCCCGTCTTCCATGGCTGGTAAGAGGGATCCACATCGACAACGTTTCAAAACAAAATTCCCAACGTTCTACAGCCCCAACTTCTGGTGAGTTTCACGCCAGGCCTGCTATTTGCTTGGCGGGACCCGGCACCAGATAGCTGGATCTGGTGGCACGTCAATCTACTGATGTATCGAGCGCTACTAATCTCTATATTAAGGAGAAGAACTTCACGCCGGGTTCACCATTTCTGTTTCCAACACTTTTGTTGAGGCACGTTCATCCGTATTTTTGGGCGCGACGGGCACGGCTTTTTGTTACCCCGCATTCCCACTTTCCAAAGGCAGGCGACATTCTCTCCTTATTTAGGTGAGTCTACTCCTTGATCTAAATGGGGTGATGGGATGTCGATTCTTCTTTCCGTGGATTCCTGTTCGGAACTCGTCACCTAGTTCAGGTCTCCCTCATAGATTTAATACGTTGTTCATGAAACTCTTCCCAGTTCCATGTTTCCACGGACGTCGGTTAATTACGCTACCTCTGTCTGGAAATTCTAAGGGGTCCAGTCAGGGAAGCAACCTTCAGTTGGGGGAGTAGTCACGTCGAGACATCATTAAAGTTTCTGAATGCTGGTGAATTTGTGTGTCTGTCTTTTATCCCTTATTATACATATTCTTGAGGGCGTGGAAGCCCGAGGAATCCCACATCGAGCGCGGGGAATCATATGCCATTGGCATGTATCTGAGGTTTTCCTCAGCTTTTTGTGTTTAACACAGGGTATGCCGCATGTTTAACGTCCAGTGGAGATGGATCGGGCGGATCAGAACACTAGCTGGAGTGGATCAGATTGAGTAACCCCCTTGAGGGAGCACCGATATTGGGGCCATCACATGGGTCTCTTCCCAAATACTGTGGGGGGGGGAATGAGGTGTCATGATCTCACCGGGATGTGGTGGCCCGGGTAAGAATCAGGATGGGTGATGGAAAATTGAATGGAGTGGAGGAGGAATGAGATGGGACCATCATGGAGATGACGGTAGAGATGAGCTTGAGCCTCGAAGAGACCTCGTATTTATCCTCATGGTAGGGAATCAAAGTCCACGTAGTTCGGTTGGCAAGAACTAACGTGAAGAGGGGTCGGAACGATCAATGGGTGATGGGCTTGAACCTTAGGGAGGCTTCCTACGTACCATGCCTTGACATTGATCAAAGTCCCTATAGTTCAGGATGGGGTGCCAGTGAACTGACATAAAGAAGGACCTTGGTCCAGATGGATGGTGGTGGGCTTGAACCTCAGGGAGGCTTCCTACGTACCATGCCTTAACATGGATCAAACACCCCATAGTTCATAATAGACACCGGTGAACCGACATGAAGAAGGACCTTGGTCCAAATGGATGTTGGGCTTAAACCTCGTGAGTTTTCCTACATACCATGCCTTGACATGGATCAAAGTCCTTGTAGTTCGGGTTTAAAAGGGGCTGTTGAACTGACATGAAAGGGTGTTGGAACAACTGGATGGTGGGGTCACAACGGTTTACCATTGGATTGGGATGTAGTTTAACGTCATGCGAGACGAGGGTGTGTCGGAGAACCGACGTGAATAAGGACCTTGGTCCAAGTGGAGGCTTCCTACGTACCTCACCTTAGCAAGGATCAAAGTCCACGTAGTTCAAGCATACAGTTTAACGTCATGAAGGATGGGGGTAGAACCTGACGTGAATAAACGACTAGGTGGTGGGATTGAACCTCGTGGAGGCTTTCTATGTACCATGCCTTGACATGGATCAAAGACATGGTAGATCAAAAGGGATGTGGGTTTCGGTGAACAAACGTGAAGAAGGACCTTGGTCCGATGGGTGATGGGCTTGAACCTCAGTGAGGATTCCTATGTACCATGCCTTGGAATGGATCAAAGTCCTCGTAGTTCAGGGATGTGTTTCGTTAGTGAACCGACGTGAAGGTGAACCTGGGGGTCCACTATTGGTGGGCTTGAAACTCATGGAGGCTTCCTATATACCATGCCTTGACATGGATCAAATTCCTTGTAGTTCGGGTGTGCAGTTTAACATCATGTGGGACAGGGGTTGGTGTCATAGTCGATTCTTACTCTAAGCTCACGTGAGTCATGCTCGGTGTGAGAAACCAGAGGTTGTAGGGACCTAATGATCATGTCGTGAAGGGTGTGCCCACGGGAAGCGAAGAGGGGCTTATACATTATGCGGCCCATGGTGTTGGGACTTACTCCAGGATGGAGGCCCGAAGGCGAAAAAGCACCGAGGGGGAGGGTAAGTACGGAGATGCATGGGTGCTACCTCCTGCAAGAAAGGCTAGGGGATTATTCCAAGATGGATGCCCTTCCCCCATGGACAAACGCCACTCCCAGAAGGAGGATATCATCCCCTGTGATCCAAAATTAGGATATCATTCCCTATGGAGGCTAGGGGCATGGAAAATTTCCAAGGTGGGGGGACCCCGCGTGAGAGGCACGGGGTGATGTCACAGTTTATTGTCATGTGTTGAGGATGAGGGTGCTTGGAAGTTTAACATCCTACAGCTCAGACGATGTCGGTTTACTCCACACCCCTAGGACTTACATAATCGGTACCCTCTGCTCCTTATGGGAGGGAAGGTACCGACAATGTTGTGCTGAAGGGGGGTCACATAGCGAACCATCGAGGGGTCCATGTTAGCGTGGCTATGCGAAGAATAAATATTTGTTAGAATGCCTATGCAAAGCAGAATTAGGCGAAGCAACGCCACGGGCAGTATTGTCCAGGGGACTTTGAAGTCACATCATGCAAACCTGGAGGGTCTCACAGGAAAAGGAATTTCCAAGAAGAGGGGTCCATAGGTAGAGGCCTTAGGGAGATCGATTGCTCTATGTGGTGAAGGACACTTGCGAAGGGGTGTGCTTTACGAGGTGGGTGCCTTAGCCTTACAATGGGGTGGAGGTGCAAGTGGGAGGTGCTTCGTGAAGTGGAAGTGTGTTCATGGAGCACTGCCTCGCGGAGCATAGGTGCCTCGCGAAGCAAAGTGCCGCAAAGAAGTGTGCTTCGTGAAGTACAGTGACCCTGCCTTGGCATGTGGATCACATGTACAAAAGGGGTGTTTTTCAAAGCATAAATGCTCCACGACAACTCGGGTACCCTTAGGGATCCCCTTCTTTCGCAAATTCCCTTAGGCTTCGCGAAAGGCATCCCTCTCGGAAGAGGGGATCAAAATGAGACAATGAGGAGGCTCCTCGCGAAGCAAAAATACCTCTCATAGCTTATGGTTCACAGAGCAGAGGGTGCTTCATGATTCGGGAGCTAAGAATCCGAAAGGTCAGATTTTCCATCCTGAGGGCTCAGGGTGAGCTTGGTATTTATAGGAAAGAGGGGCCGTGAATCAGAGCGTACGCGGCGCGAAGAGGGCGCCGGTTGATTCACAGCGGGTCGCGAACGTCAACTGGGATCGCAGAGGGGTACCACCTCCTTTGCTTTGCGGTGGGCTCATGAACGTCAGGGGTGCTTGCGGGGCGTCCCACCTCTGTTGCTTCACGGAGGGTTCGTGAATGTCAGGGGCATTCGCGGGGCTTCCCACCTCTATTTCTTCGTGGAAGGTTCGCGAACGTCGTGGGTGTTCGCGGGGCTTCCCACCTCTGTTGCTTCACGGCGGATTCGGGTTGCTTTGGGGGGCTCCGCGTCATGGCTTCACGGGGCAGGGCGTGTGGCCTCTTTTTCTTCTTTCTTCTCTCCAAATATTTTGGCGCCAACAAATTCCCCCCCTCAGACTTGGAGCTGCGGAGGGATTAAGGGTCCAAGTTTGAAGGAAATCGCCAAAATCATCAGTTGTTCATGGTGCTGACTCGCGAAGAGGGCTTGAGAGATGCACAACCGATGTGCAAGCCGTGTGCGCCGCGAAGCTCCGGGGGCCACCGTCTATAAATAGGAGCGCCGACCTCTCTTTTTTCTTTTCCTTTCCCCGTGAATTTTTCCTTTTGCGCTCTCGATTTGCGAAGCTCTGCATAATCCATGTCTGCTCTCTGCGAATTGTTCTTCGTGGCGAACCGTGGGCCTTTGACTCCGCGACTGTGCCAAGAGAATGTTTTCTTGTAGGCTGAGGCTAGGCTGCGCGATTCCGATTCACCTAGGAGATCTGCGAACAAGCTTCACGAACCGGGATATAAAATTTCCAAAGCCTTTAAAAACAAATGGCCCATCAAGAAGCTACCCAGGGGGTGCTTGAGGATGCCGCCCAGAGGGATGAGATGGCCAAATGTCTGGGCCAGGGGGAGCTATTCCGAAGCCACTAGGACCATAATTCTTTGATGGAACTATTATCAGAGAGCCAAAATAACTATCTGCTGTAAAATAAGATGTCCTTGTATGGCTTCGAGCTAAGGGATGACGTCTTCATTCCTGAGGTGAGTAGGGACTAACCAACTTGCTGGTTCAGGAGCATGTCGTGTCAGCGCCAATGGTTCAGGGCAGCTGATGGTCATGCGTAGGAGGACTTCACACATGTCACCGCCGAATATCTGTACAACCATCTGAACAACATTGATGGGAATCCATTTCAACTAGAGACGTCCCCTCCCATGTACCGCACAATATTGAAGGAATCCTTGAGGGATTTGAAGAAAGGGTGGTCCGATGAGTGGGACCTTTGCCTGGGTGGAAACTTCACCAATGATTGGGCAAGGGCCCACTGGGTTGGCGCCTCATGCGAGGAATTTGGAGCCGAGCTGAGGAGAGTGGGCCTGTATGAGGTGGCATGGGCCACCCAATTCCACATTTATCAACCGAAACAGCTAATGTCGGAGCTGTTGAGCAGATAGTCGTCTAGGACCAACACTTTTCACCTACACCATGGGGAGGTTGGAATCAGTCTATGGGATGTCCATCAGATTTAGGGGGGTCCCGATCTTGGGGTCTATGTATGATGAGTTCCTCCCCGTCATGAGTGCATGGGAGGATCCGGAGCAGATGTCATGGATGGCACTGGCATTGATGGGACTGGTCCCCAGAGAAGACAAAGAAGCGGTGAGGGATGTCCACTTAAAGAAGCGGTTCAAGCAGTTCCTAAACTTCTAGGAGAACCGAGAGTTTCCCTCGAGGACTCGAACTTTCCCGAAGGGGGATCAACGGGGTGAGGAGCACTCGTATTGGCAGCTCTTGGAGGACAGCCAATGGAATACCAGGGGTTTCGGTGTCAGCACTGAACAGCGGTTGATAGTCAGACTGGCGATGTTTATTGCGGCCCTTATCTGCAGTTGGATCCTACCAGTGAGGGAAACCAACATGGGGGTGCGGCCCATTTCATTTATCATGGAATCCATGCTGGACATAGGAAGGCGGGTCAATCTGGGGATTCCGATGCTCACCATATTGTACAAGATGCTGCGGCATGTTAGTAAGGGCAAGAAGCCGCCGAGGATATGCAGGCCCTTTCATCTTCTGTATGGGTGGATCGCGGTGCACATTAGGGGAGTTTATGAATATCTGAACCCCATCTCGCATCCGGGGTCAAAATTCTGCCCATCCATTCTGAATGTTGTTGGGAGCTTTCCAGCCAAATTAACTGTACCGTTGATACTAAACCGGGTGTGGAAGGCATACAAGTTTAATTTACACCCTTTTCCATTGCCGATGGGGGTACATACAGATGACGGTCGGGGGACGGAGGAGCATTGGGCCTATCTCCTGGACTTCCGAGGTGGATTTATGGTGGCACGGGTGGTACGCGAGCCTCTTTGTGAGCCATACACCCCGCACCGGTTTGCAAGGAAATTCGGGTGCCTACACTGCAGCCTTCAGACTGGTGAAAGACTACACCATAATCTGGGAGGCAACTTATCCAGGGTAAATGCTGAAGCAGCCAACCATTCGAGTGGGTGATGGTGGGCCTCCCCTTTCCCAAGGTCGGGGTTAGAGGGTGGCGAGGGCTTCTCACGGTGGCGGGGCTGCCGTGGTGGTGAGACCTACACCGGCTGAGGGTGAGGTAGTGGCGTAGGATCCAGTAGCGGCAGCTGACCCAATGGTCTCGGAAGAGAAAATCCATCCAGAGGGGCAGACACCGTGGGGATTCCATAGGATATCCACTCAGGCTCCGAGGAAGCAGTTGCGCCATATCGACATGCCATAGAATGTTGTTTTCCCAGAGGTTTGGGACATTTGGGACGTCAAACGCAACATCTCGGTCCATCCGAGATGTGGGAACACCTGAACCGCCTCGGAATGGATTTACCGGTTATAGGCCCTGTCTGGGCCGGTTTCGCGATGTCTCCATGGGAGGTGGAGCAATATCTAGAAGAGCTGGAGGACTACGTACATTCTAGTGGTGGCCCCCATCCAATGATAGTCTGGGTGAGGGTACTGCTAGATCGGACGGTTCCCCCACAACTGTCAGTCACCGAGTTGAGGGAGAGCTTCCCCCTATCAGAAGATTCAGACGAATCCTCTTGGGGTGGAGAGGCTGGTGTAGAGAGCCCATTGGAGGAAGGAGAAGTCGGTGATCAAGACTCGGATCTCGACGATTTCGCAGAGGCTCTCGAGGTAACATTCCAAGTCTCTTTCCTCAAGGTCTGCTCTCAAGTCATTATGGACTCTATACCAACATCTGAACTATGCAGCATGAACTAGTACACAGACCTCGCTCTTTCCCCTCGGTGGGTGGTGATGCAGGACCCTCGGAACATGCACATGTGGCCGCGTCTAGTTCTGTGTCTGGTGGGGCTAGGGCACCTGAGGTGGCTCCTCCAGAATCTTCGGACCTTCTGACAATATACGAAGAGCCACGCTTTGGGGTCCCGTAAGCATCAACTCAGGAGCAGTACTTGGAGTTCAATCTCTATAAGTACTCTCCACTGAATTCATCGATGCCATACATTGATCGTGCCAACTGACGTCCATGCCCTTCTCTATTACATACAGTTCTTAGATTGGCATGGGCCGTTGCGGCGAGGATGGTTGGGATTTATGGCGGAACCCCTCCAAGAGGCATGCCAGTAATCGTGGAGATAGTTACCCCACCCACCCGAGCTGCAACTTCCCCCATCATTGGATCGACCACCAGCGGGGTTGTTCTTGAGGTCATTGAGGTGGGGTCCGACAATGAGGATATATCGGTCAACCCAAGTCTCATCTTGTCTGATCCAACTCTAGACACCACGCCTGATCCCACGCCAGATGCATATCCCACTGAAGATTTCTTGAGGGCGTACCCAGCATACGAGCCTTCCAACCACGCGGTTGGGATGAAACGGCCTCTGACGAAGAGGATAGCGATATAGTATGATGCTGATCATGGAAGCTGATCGTGCGCTTTATCGAAAAGACCCCCCAGGAACTATGGCTGGGCAAGATGGACAGACTTCGCTTGCGGCTGCACGATCTCTATGTTGGGGGAGTGCATGCCAAGCACCCTCATCTGCTCATCCGAGATCTCATGGTGGAGAAGATCTGGGAGTATGATTGTGGCCTCAGCGTGGGCTGGCAGCGGAGGAAGGTGATGAACCTCAAGAAGCTCTAGGAGGGTGAAGATGAGATCCAACGGCTACGGATCCGGGTGGATGAGCACTCAGCCTCTCTTAATGCAAAATCAGAGCTGATCTTTCAATTGAAGGCCCAGCTGGCATAGGCGGAGGAGCGTCTAAGGCAAGCTTCCGAAGAAATGACTATCATTCAAGCTGACATAGAGCAATCCCAAACTGAGGTTGATGAATTTTACCCCATCGCTGTTGAGGAGGAGCAGGAGCTGAGCCGACAGTAGCAACTCCTGGAATCCATAATTCGTAGGGTGGCAGAGCTGCAATTCTCTTTTGATGGGGTCAACCCATCCATGGGAAAAATAAACCCCCGAGAGCTGTAAGGATCACAAACTCTCAAACGTAATTTCATGTTTTAATTTTTGAATACATGAGTTTCGTTATCGAGGTTATCTTTAGAACAATCGACGACCCGTTCTTTCGGTGTGCTTTGATGCACGAGCGGGGGTAACGTCAGGGGCATTAGGATTAGTCTGAACATAGGGAAGTGGAAGGTGTGAATCACGATACCCAGAATTCGGAGCACTATGAGGGTGGAGTGACAATGGAGGATTGATGTTGACTATTTCGGAAATGAAGCATCCATATTGCATTAGCCTGAAATGGGGACAACAAATGAGGGCCCACCACTGACCATGTTCACAACACGGTTCCTAACTCAAGTATCATCGATCAGTATTTCAGGATGTTTTCCCAGGACAGCAATCGGACCATAGGTCGAGCATCCATATTGTTAGGGGGTCCTTCCAAACATGACCAGTCTTCCAGAACATTGGCCCAGGACGGAAGGCGGACCATAGGTTGAGCATCCATACCGTTAGGGGATTCCTCCAGAAATAAAAGAGGAGGAGAGTCCGAATAAGGAGGCACGCAAAGCGTGGAATGTGGAGTGAGGGTTTGTTCGGGCAGAATCCAACACTCTTGAAATTACGACACTGTGGCGGGAGAACACTGGATGGACGCATTGGTTTGATCATGGATCATTCCTTATTTCAAACAAAGCCTCTCGGGTGAGGGAGTCGTCACTTCCCAATGTCATCATGGGGTGTCCCGGACTGGTTTGGGGAAAATTTTCAGTTATACTTTTACCTACGATGGGTCCGACCAGGGGGGGGGAAAGGGGGAAGGATAGGATTTGTGATTCCTATGGCTGGACCTGAGGTGAAATACCTGGGTGTCCCTACATATCCCATGAGGATGGGAATCAATCCATACATAGTTCTGGAATTTTAGTTTAGTCATGGACCAACACTGACAGGTGAAATCCTCTCTGACAGAGGCTATGGTGCATCCCATGATTAACACGGGGCATCATGAACTTGTTCAGGGCAGAACCGCAATTTAGAGTCATACGTTGAGGACATATGGATTCCTGCATTTTAACATCATACAATAGGACATGAAAGGGGAGAGCCTAGGGAGCATGTGGTGTAGTAGCTATGAAACTGACGTGAATGAGGACTTAGAGTCCAAATCACACCACGTACCCCTCAGAGGAAACTCTTCAGTTCGAGGAACCAAGAGCGAGAATTAGGTTGGGCCTAAAGCAGAGTGGTCGGTCATTCCTACGTACCCCATGAGGATGGTAATCAAGCCATATGTAGTTATGAGAGCGCATTTTAACATCATGCGGGACGATGAGAATCCCAGATGCGTTGGTGCACATCCTACCAAAACTACTAAGCCCACATGAGTCGTGCTTAGTGTGGGAAACAAGAAGTAATGGTGGGACTTTCCTAACACAAGAAGGGTCATTATAGGACGAAGGGACACTCCTTCAATATCGACCCAATGATGCTAATTCATCCATCAAGCGCACCTAGACGCAAGGAGAGATAGAGGCGAGTATGTCAGAATTCCACTTGAACATGAGAGAGTGGAAATGTGTGAATCATGAGGCTCGAAATTTGGACCAAAATGATGGCGGCGTGATGATAGAGGATAACTGTTGACCATAGCGGAAACGCATCATCCATATCGTGTTAGCCTGGAATGGTGACAGACAAATGAGGGTCGACCTTTGGCCATGTTCGAAACACGGGACCATGTCGTAAATGTTTTCAGAGATCTGTAGGGACGTTGGCCTGAAATGATAGAATAAACCTTAGGCCCAGCATCCATGGAGAGCCCTTAAGCCTATCATCCATGTCGTCTGAGGGTCCTTTTAGATGTGGAAGAGGATGAGGATCCAAATGGCAAGCTCACGAAGCTTGGTCATGGAACGAGAGGAATGTCTCCACGAAAATTCCACACTTCGAACTCTTTGTAAAAACACATCTGAATACGTTAATGAGACATATTAGATATAGGGAGTTGAGTCCCTTCCCATAGGGAGATATTAGTTTAGGGTCGTAGAATTTGGACCTTGGATGGGAGGAAACTTAGGTGGCACGTGGTGAGGTAACTCAAATACCCGACGTGAATGGGAACCGGGTGTTCCGACCACGACGTGCTTCTTGGAAAGTTTTTTGGTCTAGGGACTGAAAATGAGTGTTGAGATGGGCATGAAGCAAAGTGCAAAGGTGTTCCTATGTACCCCATGAGGATGGGGATCAAGCTGCACATAGTTCTTGAGGGTCTTAGTTTAAGGTCTTAGAACTCGGACCATGAATGGGTAAGGAGAGCAGGGGACACATGGTAAGGTGGTTAAAAATCCCGAATTGAATGAGGACATAAGCCCTACATACCATGTGTTCTCTGGGGAAGTTCTCGGGTCGAGGGACCGAACATGAAAGTTAGGCCGGGCCCATGGGGAAGTGCCTGGCCACTCCTACGTATCTCATAAGGATGATAATAAATCCAAATGTAGTTCTAGAAAATGAAAGGGGCGTGCAGGTCTAGACCTCGCACCAAGAGAAGCTGTATTTGATAAATCTTGTTTCTCCTTTAAGGCGAGTGGTTTTTTTGTGAAGAGACAGGACTAGGGTAGCAGCCCCTGGCTTCGCCACAAGAATCAATCCATAGTAGGCATTGACAAATTGCATGGCATATGACCAATAGCAAACATGAATTCCTCTATGATGAGGTCATCACAATGCAGTTCCATTTTTTGTTGTGTGGCTCGAACCATAATGTCATAGTTTAGGGTCATGTGATAGGACCAAGCATGCATTTTAATGTCATGCAGCACAGACGTAGCAGAGACGATGCTAGATGGGGAGTGTGTACGGTGCCATGAAACATAACCGACGTGGATGGGTATATGATCCCACATCACACCATACGTAATTCCGAGATACGAACCTGGGGCCAAGGGGCCCAAATAGGGGTGAGAGTGAAAGGGGCATGAGGAACTAGCACCCAGCTGATATGGACTCGGAAACAAGACATCCGAAAGACCCATCACGTCCCATGGGGATGAGGATCGAGCCGCACATATCCCTTAATGAAGATCTTAGTTTATGGTCTTAGATCTCGAACCGTGGGAGCCCCGAAGGATGCCGTATTGCAGCTTTGTCCCACTGACGTGCAGAGGTGCACTGAGGGATAGCACCAAGAGTGTCGAGATTCCACCTGGACACGGTGGGGTGGAAGATAATGTGAATCATTTAACCAACATTCAAGGCCTTAAAGGGATCACGTGATGATGAAGGATTACTACTGACCATGTTCGCAACACAGCATCCTATCGTGCTAGCCTGAAATAGGGAAAAACAAATGACCATCGACCGCTAACCATGTTCGCAACTCGGGATTTGTATCAATTTGTTGTCTGAAACCCTCAGGGGTGTTGGCCCATAATGGTAGGAGAGCCCTTAGGCGTGGTATCCTGGCCGTTCCTGGGGGTCCCTTTGGGTATGAAAGATAATGGAGATCTGAATGAAGGGGAACACGAAGCTTGACAAGTGGAAGGAACTTGCCTAAGTTGAATCTAACACTCTTGGTCCTAGACCAGAGTACTCTTAACACATGGGCGAAGCACTGCAAGGGGTCGAGGGACTCAACTTGATGGAGGCCAAGATATGGTGGATTCCCAGGAGAAGGGGGGCATGGTTCCAAGAACCCTATACCACACCTATATATCCCCCTCATAGAGAGGGATAGGCCAAGGGGCCTATGTGACCGGGATATTGGGAGATCTCTAATAGATGGGGATAGACCCGAAGTCTGGACATCTGAGTGGTCCTACATATCCCATAAGGATGGGAATCAAGCCACATGTAGTTTTGGATGAGATCTTAGTTTATGGTTTTAGATCTCGGACCATTAATGGATGGTAACTTTCCATGTAAGCGCAGACCTTGACTCGATCCCTAAGCATATGTGAGTCAAACTCGGTGTGGGAAATAAGGGAGGAGGATCCTTATTGCAATACCTAGAACGTCAATCAAATGGAAGCTGATGTAGAGCCCCGAAGTACACCCTTACCACAGTTTTTGTCATTCTAACACACAAATACACACTGAGTAATAGTATCAAGAGTTTCAAAGCTCTACTAGGACATGAAGAGGTGAAAAAGGATGTGAATCGTGTAACCAACATTTTGGGATTAATGGGGTTGGCGTGGCGATGGAGGATAACTATTAACTGTGGTGGAAAAATAGTGTCTATATTTCGTTAGCCTTATGTGGTAACAACAAACGAGCATCAACCGCTGACCATGTTTGCAACGTGGGATTTGTATCAATTTGTTGTCCAGAACCCTCAGGGGCGTTGGCCTGTAATGGTAGGAGATCCCTTAGGCGTGGTATTCATGTCGTTCTTGGGGGTCCCTCTAGTTCTGAAAGGTGATTAAAGCCCTGATGAAGGGGAACACAAATCCTGAAAAGGGGGTGAGAACATGTCCGAGTAGAACCCATCATTCCAGGTACTAAACCAGAGTACCCTTAGGCACATTGGTGAACCGTCGAAAAGGGTCAACAAAGTGGCTTAGGAGAGGTAGGCCAAGGGGCCAAGGTGGGATAGAGATTTCTGGGAGATGGGACTGGACCCAAATCCTAGACATTCGGGTGGTCCTACGTATCCCATAAGGATGGGAATCAAGCCACACGTAGTTATCAAAGATACACAGGGGTAGGATACCCTAACGAGGACGTGTGCGGTGTAGCGACAAACCCGACGTGAATAAGGAAATAATCCCATACCACGCTGCATAGTCCCATAAGAGAGAACTTGGGTCAGGGGCCCGAAAAGGACAAGGGGCCTGATAGCTAGGTTTTGGTTAGGAAGGCCTGGCCTTCTCACAGTTTAACGTCTTGCAGTGAGGATGAGGGTCGGGTAATAGGATTCACCGGATGGGGGAGGTGTACAGCATGGCGATTTACCCGACATGAATAAGGACATAATCTCGTACCACACCGTACACTCCGGGTATGAACTTGGGATAAGGGGTCGAGAAGGCCAAGGGTCCTAAAGATGGACCTCGGTCAGGAAGGCCTGGCCAGCTTGCAGTTTAACGTCTTGCAGTAAGGACAGGGTCGGGGGCCTGGAAAGGCCAAGGGGCCTGAGGCTGGGCCTCGGTCTGGAAGGCCTGACCAACTTGCAGTTTATCGTCATGCAGTGAGGACGAGGGCTGGATAGGTGTCTCTTCCGGGGGTGTTTATGGTATGGAGAGTAACCCTACGGGAATGAGGAAATAATCCTACACCACACTGCACAATCCCATCATAGAGAACCTAGGCCAGGGGCCTGACAGTTGGCCCTACCCAGAAAGAGTTTGTCGCTTCGGGACGGGGTAGAACGAATCACTACACTCGATGTTTGGGACATCTTGGGGTGGACCTGAAGATCCAGGGCGGTTGTTGACCATGTTCAAAACATAGTGTCCCTATAGTGACCTGAGATAGGAGCAACAAATGAGCATCGACCACTGACCACATTCGAAACGCGAGACTTGTATCGGCTTGTTGTTGGGCACCCTTGAGGGTGTTGGCTTGAAATGGTAAGAGGTCCCTTAGGCCTGGTATCCATATTGTTCAGTGGCCCTTCTGGATGGTGAAGGTGATGGAATCCCAGTCAAGGAGTGGGTGAAGCATAGCTGTACCCATCTAAGAAAGAGGCGAACATCTCTAGGGAGGGGGACGTATAGCCAGATCGAGTCTAGCTCGATGTGAATTGGGGAAAAAGTATGCACCTTGACATATGTCTTGACCCGAGCGGAAGATTCTGGCTTTTCGGATGGTCCAATAGGCAAAATGTTCGGACGTTCCTACATATCCCATGAGGATGGGAATCAAGTCATATGTAGTTCTTGAAGGCCATGCAGTTTAATGTCGTGCGGTGAAGACGGGGGAGGATAGAAGAATGGGATCGGGCACATGGTGTGACCATTATAATCCTCGTATGAGTGGGGCTAAGGAAGCCTACTCTACATCATGCGAGGACCCTCCGAGGAAGCTATACCCAGGGGGATAGTCAAAGATAATAGTTTGGGGCTGGGCTCTAAACGAAGCGTCTGAGCATTCCTACATATCCCATGAGGATGGGAATCAATCCATACGTATTTATTGAAGCACATTTTAATGTCATGTAGGATGATTAAATGCATCTCATCTGGGGATGTGTACGGTATGGTGAGTAAACCGACGTGAATGAGGACATAATCCCATATCACCTCACGAAGGGTGTGTCCATGGGAAGCGAAGAGGGTATTACACGTTAGGAGGCTCATGGTGTTGGGACTTACTCTAGGATGGAGACTCAAAGGTGACAAAGCGTAGAGGGAGAGGGGAAGTACGGAGGTGCATGGGTGCTACCTCCTGCAAGAAAGTCTAGGGGCTTATTCCAAGATGGATTCCCTTCCACCGTGGATAAACGCCACTCCCAAAAGAAGTATATCATCCCCTCTGATCCAGAAGGAGGATATCATCCCCTGTGAAGGCTAGGGGGCGTGGAAAATGTCCAAGGTGGGGGGACCCCGCCTGAGAGGCAAGGGGCGATGTCACAGTTTATCGTTATGTGTTGAGGACGGGGGTGGTTGGAAGTTTAACGTCCTGTAGCTCAGACGATGTGGGTTTACTCCACACCCCTTGGAATTACATAACTGGTACCCTCTGCTCATTGTGGGAGGGAAGGTACCGGCAATGTCGTGCTGAAGGGGGGTCGCAAAGCGAACTATCGAGGGGTCGACGTTAGCGTGGATATGCGAAGAAGTAATAGTCGTTAGTGTGCCTATTCGAAGAATCATTAGGCGAAGCAACGCCATGGGCGGTATTGTCCAGAGGACTTTGAATTCACATCGTGCAAACCTGTAGGGTCACACGGGAAAAGGAATTTCCAAGTAGAGGGGTCCATAGGCAGAGGCCTTAGGGAGCTCGGTTGCTCTATGTGGTGAAGGACACTTGTGAAGGGGTGTGCTTCGCGAGGTGGGGTGCCTTAGCCTTAGTATGGAGCGGAGGTGCAAGTGGAAGGTGCTTTGCAAGGTGGAAGGGTATTCGCGGAGCACTTCCTCATGGAGCATAGGTGCATCGCGAAGCAAAGAGCCGCGAAGCAGTGTGCTTCACGAAGTACAGTGACCCTGCCTTGGAATGTGGATCACGTGTAGAGGAGGGGTATTTCGCAAATCATAAATGTTCCGTGACAACTCGGGTCCCCTTAGGGATCCCCTTCCTTCTCGAATTCCCTTAGGCTTCGCGAAGGGAATCCCTCTCGAAAGAGGGGATCAAAACGAGACAATGCGGAGGCTCCTTGCAAAGAAAAAATACCTCGCGTAGCTCATGGTTCGCAGAGCCGAGGGTGCTTCGCGATTTGGGAGCTGAGAATCCGAAAGGTTGGATTGTCCATCCCGAGGGATCCGGGGGAGATTCGTATTTATAGGTAAGAGGCATCATGAATCAGAGCGTACGCGGCGTGAAGAGGGTGTCGGTTGCTTCACGGCGGGTTGTGAACGTCAACCGGGATCACGGAGGTGTACCGCCTCCATTGCTTCGCGGTGGGCTCATGAACGCCATGGGTGCTCGCGGGGCATCCCACCTTTGTTGCTTCGTAGTGGGTTCGAAAACGTCAGGGGTGTTCTCGGGGCTTCCCACCTCTGTTTCTTGGTGGCGGGTTCGCGTTGCTTGGGGGGCTCCGCATCATGGCTTTATGGGGCAGGGCGCGGGGCCTCTTTTGCTTCTTTCTTCTCTTCAAATATTTTGGATCCAATAGGGAATACATCAATAAAATACCAAACAAACAAGGTAAGATCACCAATAAAAGAAAAGATATCAATATCCATCGAAACAGCAGACAAAAAAACTCATGATCTATGGGTAGAAAGGTGAGGAATAACCAGAACTTGGATCCCACTCTCCCTGAAACAACTGAGAGCTCCCATCAGAAGTAAGGAACAAGATACGACAAGGATAAAAATAATCCTCAGCGTGATGAGTGGGGATCCAATCCATCCTAATAATGATGTAAAATAAATCTACACCAAGAACAAGGAAATCGAAGACTAACTTTGTGTCAGCTATAGACAGTGAACAAGGACACTGAAACCCCTAGTCTTTATTCTTCCCAAGAGGTGTTGCTAACTCCATAACAAAGGACATGATATCGATTGTATGTTTCCACACATTAATAAAATAGGAAAATATTAATGAGTAGAAAGTGTCTATATCAAATAAAGTAGTCACTACGGATGATTTAATAAAGATGGTACATCTCACTATCACCAGACCTGAATCAACATCCACTAGAAACTCATCTGCTACATTATGGTGATTTACTCCTAAATCTTGTGGTAGGATCCATGTATACTTAAAAGAATCTGACTACACTTTAGTGGCCTCTGGAGTCAATGATCCCTAACCAAAACAAGTTATATACATAGTTTGATAGAATAACTCTAAATATTCATAGCAGCCATAACCATTTCACGTCTTTATAGGTGCGGAATAAGAAGGTCAGGTGTATCTGACCTTTATGAACTAGTAGTAAGTAAGGGGAACACTACTTGTTATAATGGATGGTATAGAGGATGAATTATACAGATAACCACCTCTTATACTCCTACGATTCTCATTCCACTTTTTTTCTTTCTTTTCACACCACTAAAGGTTCCACTAGGTAGAATAGAAGGGGTATAATGGTCAATATTTCATGTCTTGTCCATTTTTTCGATCATATACCTATCTACCATCTCTAAATAGGTGGAAAGATTCATCAAAAAATACTTATAATTAGATATCTAGTCACAATCCCTATAGGTAATTATGAGACTTTAGCTAACCATTATTTACTACCTTCATCTCTAAATGAACATGCTCCATGAACCGATTGGTATACACTGACACTGAATTTTATCCTTATAGAAAATTGAGGAACTCTAAAGACTTTAAAATTATAAAATACACTGGAAAAAACTTTTATAATATGGGTTTATTAAAACCCTTTCATTCCAATAATGTGTGTATATATGCATATTCTATGGAATCCCTCTATCACTTATTGAGGCCCTCAAGTATGAACAATGAACACTTTGCCTTGATATTCCCAAAAGTGTTATGGAAATTGAATATCTAATGAATATTTTCCATCCAGTACAAAACCTCTTGAGGATCATTCATACCCTAAAAGAATGGGGTCTTATAATATAATAACTCTTGAGATTGATCACTTTCTCCTCCATCTATGTTTATACCACAGCAATTATATTTTGGACTTTTGGTACATTTTAGTTTGTGGGAAAAACTGGTCACAATATGGACTCTATAATATCCAAACATATATGTAGATTCACTTTAGGATAATTTAATGAAGATGTCTCAGAGTAATACTACTACATAATAAAAATAGTATAAATTATCAGGTGATAGGATAACCTCAATTCAAACTAGAAAACCATAAGCAAAAATAGATTTTAAGATCAAGAACTCAACACAGGAGACACATATCCCAACATCTCATGTTAACTTGAGTATTTGAATAGAAAAATCAGGTCAGGAACTCACTATAACCTACCTCTCAAGTCCTAATAGACCTATCTCTAGTCTAACAGATGGACCAAGAATGGTCATAACCAAGCTCTAATACCAATTTGTCATGAACTAACCTGAGATACCATTAAAAACTAGAACCAACTCAATCCATGGAATACTCGAAGTGTTTTTCCAATATCTACAGGCTAGCGACTAGCACCTGGGAATCAATAACAACTATAGGGAGTGAATTCACCCAAATTTTAGGAAATTAAATGGAATAAACATACATTACATGAAGAAACATGGGAAGTAAACCAAAAGAAATATATGTTATAACTGAAATAAAATAGCATAAGTGATATAACTCAAAAGAAGCTAAAAAACTCTAATGTATGAGTCCAATAGAAAAGAATAAACCCCAAAATGAGAAATTGATACTCCATGTGATAAGAAGACGATGTCCTATAATCTCACAACTAGCTACCAAATACTAGCTAAATAAAACCTCACCACCTCACTGTAGCACCTTGTTTTTTCCAAAATCAAAACACATAACTCGGTATTTACACCACCAAAGGGGTGTGCATGGTGTGAGATAAATAGGATACTATTATCCCACCCAGGTGTTCCATATCATGTCTCTATATAAAAATATGAACATGATAAATTTTAAAAGGAAACAAGGCATGATAATTAGTTGAACAGTTTTTATATCAGAATCATGGTAAAACATCTCTCCTTTTTATATAATTCACAATAATCTAGGCAAACATAGTTTAAAATAATATCAAATATATCAAAGAATTTAATAAAATCTCAAACAATACAAACCCAAAGAATGGGTAAATCACACCAAGGATCACTATAGGTCAGGATATCTAAAAGATTCATACCCAAACATAGACAGTCACATGCAAAACATCCCTAAAAATATACATCAAATCTAGGGATTATAGGAATTCCCCCAATAACTAAACCTCCCCAATAGGCCTAAAAAGTACTTATGAAACTTTTCCTATGGATAAGAGGAACACCCCATAAGTGAACACTTAATAGTATCAACGGATGAGACCTATTACTATACCTTCCACCTAAGTACCCAAAGCTTCTCATGTGCCACATTTTCTAATTCATTTAATCAAAACCATGATTCGAAAACCATTTCATAAATCCATTTCAAAATTATCTAAAAATGAATTTTCTTTTACCAAAATAGGGGGAAACTATCATTTCTCAAAAACATGTTTTCACACATGTAAATCAACAAATCATACCAATTTATTTATAAAAAAATTATAAAACTAGAGTAATCAAGGTTCATCCAACATAGGTTAGAGAAAAAACCACCTACCTCAAACTTGGGTTACACATTCCCACAATAGGATCCACCAACATAGTAAAGAATGAAAAGATTACAATAGAGGTCTTATGATCGATTCCCACATCTTATAATCACATTTCACTAAAAAAACTGATGGAAGAGAGGTTAGATCACAACATTCATATGATGTATTAGTTTCTCTTCATTTAATACTTTGGAAAATTTCTAGTAATATTTATTGAGCTAGGAACTGAGATTGAATGAGATTCTGAGGCTCGATGATCCAATAATTGATATCTTAAAAATATTCAATATATTAATTTCACACACATAAATTTTTCCTAAAAAATAAAATAAATCCCAAATGAATTCTTGGATTAGAAATATAAGACCACTGTTGAGTTTATAATGTGGGTTTTACCATAGGCATGACATAAACTTGGTCGGTGTCGAGTGTTTATCGTGAGAGACAACATGGGAGAAATAATTAAATAAATAAATTATAATTTATTTTATTGTTTCTTTAATCCAAAACCTATTAAACCTCTATAACTATGTGGTTATTATGAATCCATAGGGTACTAAACATAATCATATAGATTTGGGATGAGCCATCAGAGAATCATTGGAATATGACATCAGATTGAGATTAGAACAATGATTGCGCACCAATTCATCTTGTGGATATCAGCATAGAAGATGACGTGCATTCATTATTTATCAGTGAGAGATCCAAATTGTGGTAGGAAATTTGTTTTTTGAATTTATACCCATTTTTATTTATCCATGATGAACACAAATTAATCACCTAGAAAATTAATCTGTGGTACGATCGTTTAATATGGGTAATTGCATTATCTTCCTACGTTATAGGAGTTGATATTTTTTTCATTTATTTTTTTCTCTTCATTAATATCCCTAAGATAACGAATCGAGGTCAAAATGAACATTTGATGAGGCATGTTACTAATTTCTATGTTTTTTCATTTTTTCTCCCAACTCTATGTGTGTAAATCATTGGCATTTTCTTCTGTCCAATGACTTAACGAATACCCAATGGAAGATCATTTTGAATTTGGTATTTGAAACAATGGATCATTAAAATGGGTTTGGGATGGAGATTCAACATCACTATTTTGGTACTAGATAATGGTAGTAGATCTATAGATGGATTGGGGGTTTTCGATAGATGTTTGGTTGTGTGGCACCGATGAGGCATGATGGTGGGTGTTTTTCAAGAAATGGATACATCTATAATCTAACCAATAATGGGGGGAGGGTTCATTTAACCCAAGATTCGTGACATATAGTGTTATTTTTAGTGAAATCAGTGGATGAAAATTCTTGGGTGAAGACATGTGGAAAATCCCATAGGTTTTTTGAAAAAACCAGAATTCATAGTATTTAGTCCTATGAACACATGTCATGTATTCCCCCATGTGTAGTGATAGGGTTTCCACATAGAGATAAGTATCACACACAGTGTGACACATGTCACATTTCATGTAACCCTTATCTGATCATCTCAGTGGGTATAGGGGGTACATGCCCAAGAGGCCATGTAGGGTTACACGTCATGTGTGCCTATTCACGCGTCGTAAAAATGGGGTGGAAATATTAGAGTGTATTGGGAGTACACACCTGGGAGACCATGTGACCCCATATGTCATTTACTTGGGATGTACACATGTAGGATAGTGTACACAGGAAAATTCATGTACTTGTACATGGCTAAGTACACGAGCATAGATCAGTGTACAAGGGTACGATCAAAATGGAACGTAGAGTGCTAGGGTGACATCTACTTGTCATTTACTATTTGTACACACTGTGTATTGTGGAAAATTTCCTTCCATGTGAGAACAATACATTGGTATTTTTTAGAGACACTGTGTAACCCTAGGGACATGTCGTTTTCTCCTTTAATGATAGGTTGGAGTCCTATTTCTTCTTAGATCAACTTCATTGTGAGCTTGTGTGAGCTTCCTTGGACCATTATTAGTTGAATTTGTTTCCTTAGTTCATCCCTATGAGGGTTTAGTTTAGAATATCATTTCCATCATAGTGGTTTTCCCCTATGCAACTTCCTAATGATCAGTACAGTGTGGGTGAGTTCTCTTATTATAGAGTGAGTTTTCTAATATGAATTTAACTAGTCCCCTCAGCAACTTGGTTCATGTACATATCCAAGAGGCCTAGAGTGATCCTCATGTCCTTCATGATTCCCTAGGTAAGGTTTGTGTAATTAGTGTGACCAACACTTACATGGGAATTGATCCCCTATCTAGGAGGGTAATTCCAAAAGGGTTTGGTGTCTCCCTAGTGAGCCTCGGGTGTTTACCCCTTAGTTGTATATCAGGATCTGATCTTTCCAATGGGATGTTATTTTTATAGATTGTGTATATTAGATGAACACTATTAGTTTCCTATGTTCTTATTCTTTAATAGACCAGAAAATCATGAACATTGTGATGAGTTCCATCAGTGGAAGTATAGCTCAAGGACTAGTTTCTCCTGGATAAGAATAACCTCTGGGATGGGTGTCATCGGTCACATTATATATTAGGGAGAATTTTCTCCCAAATGAGCTTGACCTTAGGGATAACAGGGATGTTCCATTGATTTATCAATACCTGATGAGTTATATATATCATTTTAGTTCCATCATGGATGGTAGGGCTTATGGAGTGAGATCTCCTAGAAGAGTGTTACCTTGAAACTTCACAGTGGATCTATGATTGGTAGAGGTTGAGACCTTTTTATGACTTGAAGTCATTTACAAGTATATATCAGATATACTTTTTTATCATTATGTCTTTTATCTTGTTTGAAATACTTGTTTTTTATGAGATGACTACTCTTACTACTTTATGTTTGGTTGTTTTAGGGTGCCCTTTTGGGTACTGTTATACTCACCCCTATATGGGATCTTCCCACACATGTCATGTATTATGTAGATGAAAAACCATTTTATAGAGTCCTTGGAGGACCAAGAGTAGGTGGATCTTAGTTTGGGTTATACATAATGAGGTGTATACCAATGTTGCATTTGACTGTAGTCTCCTCCTTCTAATCATGTTAGACTTTATTTTATAGTTTTTGGTGGGATAGTATTTGGCCCCCTTTTATGTTTCTCAGTACTTTAAGTCTTACTCTAGTTATGAGATTATAGATTTATGTATTCATTGTTATTAGTTGTTTTACATTTCAGAATTTTATGGTCTTATAGATGTGTGTGTGTACATGGATACATTAAGATAATGCCTCCCATATAAGTGATATACCTACTCATTATAGGTTTCTAACCTCTTTCCTAATGGTGGCGGTCTTAGGGTAGTTTTGGCTCAAGCCCCATTGGGTCGAGTCATGAAAGAGTGGTATCAGAGGTGGTTACCCACCTTGAAGTGTTAATAAACTACCTGGGTTGATATATAGGTCCCACAATGAGTTTTATCCTAGGACTAGAGTCTCTGAGATTGCTTTGGGTTTTATAGAAATGGTGTTAAGTGTTCCGAGTTCAGATTTTAGTCTAGGGACTCTAGTGTTGGTGTGGTGGATGACATATCCATTCACCAGGGGTTTGATAGACTTATTTTTGACTCTGTACATGTAGACACTGATTAAAGGGAGAAATTTTTCATATTCATTTTATAGGAATGGGTTGTGGTTTCCGTGTCCTTTTTTAGTCAACTTTCCAGATATACTCATTGAATGTGGCACATCTTTTCATCTTTTAGGATGTATTTACAATGACCACTAGTGTGGTTTCTATAGTAGGTTCGATAGTTTAACCCAATGAGTGATGATGTCTCCTTTAAGAAGGTTATTTGCAAGGTAGTCTTTCTTTATGATGATTAATAGGATCTTTTTTCTCCTATTGATCAATGCATAGACACACTTCCAGTGTCTTAAGTGTATGTAGCATGCTAGACTAAGTCATGGATTTCTCTTTTAGTTCTATAAGATTATGAGTAGGGTTTTAGCATGTATCATGAGCTTATGTGGAAGGGATATCCAAATATTTCGGGTCATGAGAACCTACCAATAGCAAGTGTGTGACACAAGTCACGAAATAGGAGGTTTCATTGAAGATCTCATAGACTAATCAATTATCCAAGGTTGAAACATTTATATCCTTATGATGGGAGAGTAAATATCAATAATTATTTTCCTACTCATCATAATTTATTTAGATAGATGGTTGAATAACCACCTAGGTAGAGGTAGCAGTTGGAGCACGGAAGTCTACAGGGCGGTAGATGTGATAGAGAAGTTGGTAGAGCAGAAGGAGGTGGAGGGTTATTTGGTTTGATTCTACCACCACCACCCCCAGGTTGAACACTATAGGAATGGAATTCTTGTTTTTGTAATCTTTTAGATCTGTATCCACTATATGTTCTTTACCCAAAGGCTCCAAGATTGTTTCTAGGCATGATATGTGTTCCTTCTACTCTTGTTGTAGTACTATTGGACACGGGTATGAGCCACTCTTTTTCCACAATTTTTCAAGTCTTTTCCCAAGATACATGGGTTGTTGGTAGATCCCTATGTTGAATATGTTTGATATGACTTTATACATGCAAGGAAGAGGGACAATTCTCCCCACTGAGATGCGTTCTTAGTATGTGATCCAAAACCATGTGGGTGATTTAGGGCCACCCAAAGTGGATAGTGTCGAGGTGTGGTGGATGAGTTCTTTTGACTTGTTTTTTTATGTTCTGTTTTATGTTCTATGGTTTTGAAGTAATCCATGGTTGTAGGAAATAGATGGTAAAGGGAAATTATTAGTTACAAGTTTTAGGATCTTGTTGATTCTTTGAGTGTGGTTTGAGGTACAATGTGCTTCCTCACTACCCCAATTATAGTTTTCACATTGAGTCATGAGCCAATTATCCTTGAGTGTATCCCTGTTCAAGTCATAGTGATTCCAAGGGAGACTGTGTTCTTGACCCTTTGTTTAAGGATCCTTCAGAGAGGAACTATGATTACATGATTCTACCAACACTATGACCTTACACTAGGAGGATAGGTAGAGGGAGCCATATGTGGAATCTCTTTGTATTTCTAGTAAGACCCTATGATTTTTTTCCTCATTTTGGACTATTTTCCTACCATCCATTCTCATTTTTTTCAACTAGTGAGTGTGATGGTGTTTTCTGGCTAGTTGGGATGGATTTTTCTCCTTTTTATAAGGAGTGTTCCTAGGTAGAGTAGGATGAGATCATGTGTGGGGTATTAATATTGAATTCTTATCAGTTGTTTAGTGATACCTCTGGAACAGTGTATGCTATGAAATTTTTTCCCTATGGTGGTGGTGGATTATGAGGATTTCTTTGAGATAGGTTACCACCATCTTTGGTTTTGGAGCAGGATATACCAGGCGTGGATTTCCAAATCTACTATGGATGTTTTGTATTTGTTTTGATACTCTTCAAAGTTTTATACACCATATTGGAGTTCTAAGACTAGTGGTCTGGATTATTAACCCTTTATAGATCTGTTTGTGGTATTCTTCTTTGATGTAATCCATGTGTGCTTGACATCTGATATGGATCGAGTGAAACACCTAAGGATGGTGTGTTTTAAATCCATTTGATAATTGTTACCCCTTTACTTATTCAGAGATCCAAGGATGTACAAATTAGGTATATCAATTGTGAGATGTTGTGTGACCATATATCCACTAGATATGTTCATGATGGATTTTACAAAGGTGGGATATGCATCATCCTTGTTCGAGGATGGATGGTGTCACCAGTCACTCTATAAAAGGAAGTACTAAGGAGCTTGTTTTCCCTTATAATTACATCTAATGGAGGTGATAAAGTACTAGGATCTCTTGGAATTGGTTTGGAAACCAAGTGAGTAATGTTAATTTTTTAATTTAAACTCTTTTTATCTTTCCTATCTATCATTGATGACCAACATTGCCTTTTGTAGAGTTTGGGGAACTTTTGTGTGTAGAAGGTAGTCAGGATTCATGGAATTCACTTGATGGTCATTGAATAATGTGATTCTTACTTCACAGACTGGTTAGGGAGAGTACATAGGAAGTCGTTGGGGGCTTGGCTGTAGTTGAGAAAAAGTTTTTTCCCCAATTGTCTAGCTAGGTATAGTGGATCATTCAGGTTTTGGTGAACATGCTTCAGGCTCAAATGTTGGTTTTAGTCCATAGATTGGAGGATCATATACCATTATTGGAGTTTTCATATCATGGTTATTTCTACTCCACCACTAGTGTAGAACCTTTTTTAGTCTATATATGAGATACCTTGCAAGTCACAGTTACACTGGTCAGGTCCTATGGTTGATAGCACTTGGGTCCTATTTTTTGTGTTTCCGATGGTTGTGAGGGTGTAGTTCATCCTAGGAAAGATAAGGACTTCCTAGAAATTTTAGGATTTCTTTATGAGACAATGATGATGGACTTTGGAGTTCTAGACTATCAATGTTTTATCTAGAGAATTAGGCTAGATTAGGGGGTCTTGGACCCTTTATTTTTCTTGATACTATGTTAGGTTAATGAGGTGTTATACAACTTAACCCCATGACCAAAATATTTTTTGTTTCTTGGTGTTCTCAACATGTCATAGCTGGGGAGGTATGTGCATGAATCATTACATGCTATTGACCTGGGTAAGAAAGTATGTGATTATAGAGTATCCTTTACCAAGGAGTCATTGATGTTGAGAATCAGTAGATAAAGACTCTTCATAGGTAATTGTTTTTATTGGGTGTGAGTTTTTTGGCAACATAGGTAACCATCGGGAGAACTCATGGGAGTGGGAGACCAATTGAAAATTTAGTATCCCCACCTTTTTTTATTTTTTAATTTTCAGGTATGAAAATAATTGAACTGGGGAATAATGTAATTTCTTGGTTTTTTCCCATTTAAGACTTCAGAATATTTCTAGAGCTTGGAACTGAGATGGTATGAGATTATGAGGTCTAGTGAACCCAAAATTGATATCTTAAAAATATTAAATATATTAACATTAATCACGTTCATTTTTTCTAAAAAAATCAATATGTCCAAAAAATAATTCTCAAATTGGAAATATGAGACAACCATTTAGTTTAGAATATGGGATTTACCCTAGGTGCAACATAACCTTGATCACTTATGGGTGTTTGGCTTGAACACCATCATGAGTGAAATAATTAAACAAATAAATTATTATTTATTTAATTATTTCATTTAAATCCAAAACCTATTAAAACTATATAAATTTGTGGCTACTAAAAATAAATAGCGTTACATATATAACCCTAGAGATTTTGGAGGACCTATTGGAGGATCGTTGGAAAACAACATCAGATATAGATCAGATTGAAGATCGTGTGCCAACAAAGCTTGTGGATCTCACCAACGACAACAATGTGAGATTGTTCTTCATTAGTGAAATATACAAATAGAGTTATGAAAAAAAAAATGGATATATCCCTATTTTTATTTATCTATGTTTATCCTGAATTAATCATCGAACAAATTAATTTGTGGTTCAATCATTTGATACAGGTAATTACTTTATATTACTATGATATAAGAATTGATATTGTTTTGATTTATTTATTTCTATTCATTCTTTATGCTATAAAAATTAATTAAGGACAACATGAACATTAAATGAGGTCTGTTACTAATTTCTTTGTTTTTTCATTTTCTCTCCCCATTCTATGTGAGTTCATCATTGGCATTTTCTTTTTTCCTTTTATTCAATGAATACCTAGTGAACGATCATTGTAAATTCAGTATTTAGCACAAAGAATCATCACCATAGGTTTGAGATGATAATTCAACCTCAATATTATGATACATAATGATGAAAATAGATCTACATATATATTGGGGGTTCGTGATAGTCTTTTAGGCATGCAACCCCAATGAGGCACAACAACACGCATTTCCTGTGCAACAGATACCACCAAAATCAAGGAAAAAAGTGAGAGGGTTTTCTCAACCCAATATCTATGACATATGGCTTGATTTCTAGATAAATTGGTGTATTTAAAGGTTCAAGTGGAGATGCATGGAAAATATCATGGGTTCTGTGAAAAAACATACTATACTGCATGTAGTCCTATAAACACATGTCGTGTAGTCCCATCTGTGTGGAACTAGGGTTTCTAGAAAAAAATAAGTATCACATGTTGTTTGAAATGGGTCACATGTCATGTGACCCTTAGTTGACTAGTTCAGTGTGTACATGGGGTACATTCACAGGAGGCCATGTAGTGTTACATGCCATGTGTTCCTATTCAAATGTCATGTAATATGTGGTGGATGGATTAGGGTGTACATAGAGTACATGCCCAGGTGGCCATGTGGCCCCACATGTTGTGTACTTGGGAAGTACATGGGTAGGCCGGAGTGCAAGAGCAGATTCATATACTCATACATGTCCAAGTACACAGTTACGACTCGGTGTACATAGGCATGGGAATAATAGCATGCCGAGTTCCAGTGAGACATCTACACATTGTCTACTCTTGGGAAATGCAGTTTATTTTGGAAAATTTTATGCCATGTGAGTGAGAAATAGAAATTTCCAAGCATTTATAGACATGTCTTGCACCCCTAGTGTCACATTTTCTTCTCTTTTGAGTATAGGTTGGATCCCTATTTCTTCCCAAATCATCTTTGTTGTGATCTTGTGTGAGATTCATTATACCAATATCAGTTGAGTGTGTTTTCTTGGTCCATTCCTATAAGGGTTTAGTGTGGCATCTTGTTATCATAATATTGGGTGACCCCTCTATAACTTTCTAATTATTATTGTAGTGTAGATGAGTTCCCTTATTATGGAGTGAGTTTTCTTATCCTTCTTTGACAAGACACCTCAGAGTCTTGGATCATGTATCCCTCTAAGAGGCTTGGAGTAATCCTCAAGACCTTCATTATTCCCTAGGAAGGGTTTATGTAATTATCATGACCAAAACTGACACAGAAATTGATCCTATATATAGAAGGGTAATTCTAGTAGGGTAATTCCAAAAGGGTCTGGTTTCCCCTCAGGGAACCCCGAGCATCGACCCCCTACCTGTGTATCGAGATTTGATCTTTTTGATGGTGTATTAGTCATATAGAGTGTGTATCGTAGATGAACACTCTTAGTTTCCTATTTTCTTATTCTTAGAAATAAATGAAGAGTGTGACCTATGGTATGAGTGTCGTCAGTGGCTGTATAGCTCATGGAGTGATTTCTCTCATATGATTGTGACCTCTGGGATAAATGTCATTAGTGAAAATATAACTCGAGGAGAAGTTTCTACCAGATGAGTGTGACCTATGGGGTGGTGGAGTTGTTCCATCAGTTTAGTGATACCCTATGAGTTAAATCTATCGGTTGATTTTCATCAGGGATGGAAGGGATTGTGGAGTGAGATCTCTTGGAATAGTGTTACCTTGAAACCTCATAGCAGATCTATGGTTGGTAGTGGTTAGGACCTTTTTGAGACTTAGAGTCATTTATGAGTATATCTGGGATATCCTTGGTTATCCTTATATCTCATAAATTTTTTTAATTCTTTATTTGATGACCTGACTACTCTTGATTTTTATGCTTATTGATTTTGGGGTGTCCTACCGGGTATCTTTATACTCACCCCTGTATAGTCTATTCCCACACATATTATGTATTATGCAAATTAAAACCATTTATATGGAGTCCTTAGAGGACGATGAGCAGGTGGATCTTACTTTGGGCTAGAAAAAAGGAGGTATATACCAGTGTTGTATTTGACAGTATTCCCCTACTTTT